>JAYKKI010000050.1:6912500-11795000 GCA_039881145.1 Druceiella hillmani
AAGGAAGAAAAATCTGCTTCTTTGTACGGTGAGTTGAATAAGTGTTTTTTTTCATTTTATCATTAGAAAATGTGATAATTTTGTTAATATATTTCTTTTATTGTTTCACGAAAACGTTTAAGTGATTTCGTGACCATCAAGAGCACAAATTTATTATCGCGGTTAAAAATTGATAACACTTTTCTCCAAGAAGACGTCTTTTCGTGGGAACAAATCCCTTCCTTTCAGGAAGCTAAAAAAAAGTTATGCACTTGAAGGCAGTCAATGACACAGCAGAGAGAGGCGTGAAGCTCATGCAAGATTTTCATGGATTAATAACTGCTGCAGAAGAACGTATCCTGAATCCTGAATTAAATATATTTTTCAATTTTATAAATAAATACATAACCTAATTTAATCTTCCACTGTTTTCTATTATAAAATATGTATTTTGATCATAATAGCTTACATGCAACTAAGTCTTCTAAAACTGTTGTTTAGAAAAACAATGATGCCTTGTCGGCACGGGTTGCCATTGTCATATGACGATGAAATTTTGCACGAAGATAGCCTTTAGTACTATATAAAGAGACACCCTAATATATATGTATGTATATATATATATATATATGTATATATATATATATATATATATATACATATATATATATATATATATATATATATATGTATATATATATATTTATATATATATATATATATATATAATATATACAGAGCTGAAATGAAAATGATTTGTGGGTCCATTTGGATCGATCAATGGAGCACGCCATCCATACATACATATAGCCATAAATCAATACATAAAATAAAATTGTAACAGTGAATTCTGTAAATGGAAAGCATTTTAAAGAGTGATAGATTTAGGGTATAGAATGATAATTGACGCCAGAAACCCTGTTTTTATAATTTTTGTCTGTCTCTCTTTCTGTATGTTAATTTGTTTGGCAATTACCCAAAATCTGCTGAACGGATTTTAATGAAATTTACATTAATACTACTACTGTAATGTAAATTTCATTAAAATCCTTTCAGCGGATTTAGCGTAATTTACATTTACATTAACAGTACCCTCTAGCAACATACAGGATACTTGTTATTTGAATATTACAGATATAAAAGACACCCTGACTTGGTGAATATTACGATATTGGTACTGCCAAAACTTATTATTTTCATTACTGTTACTAAATATTAGCATTTTTAGTAATAGTAATGAAAATAATAATTATAGTGTAAAAACAGTTTCACAGTGAAACTAATTTTATACAACTGAAACCATAGGTCACAACTATTTAATTAATATTTTAAAAAGTGATATTTTGCTTTGATTGATCAATTATTTATTTATAATATACAAAACAAACAATTTATATTTCAAACAGACAAGTGAAGATTGAATTTTAAATGACTTCTCCCGTTTTTGTATTGTTTCAAATAAATCCTTGTGTCGGTCCATAGAATAATGTCCTTGATTCGGTACATTCTGTGACAGATATGATGGTGCAAAAGGAATAATTTGCCAGTGTGTTTCATCTTTTGACATCATACGTACATATTGTTCTGTGGCCAATTTATGTAATTTTTTCATAAGCTGTGTTAAATTGCCAATTCTGCCGTAACTATAACTTACAACCTAAAGCAGGGCTGACATATTGAAAAATGAAAAATATTGAAATATTGAATTGAAAAATATTGAACATATTGAAAAATGCCTCCATAATTGACTTTTGTTTTTAGCGAGACTAAACATTCTAACTTATTTTACTTTGTAAATTAATCTAAATTACAAAAAAAAGAATGTAATGTTGCAATCTTCAATAAGTAATAAAATTTAAAGTGTTCACATAAATTAATTACGAGTGTTCATCAAAATTATGAAAAAAAAATAAAAAAGAGTGAAAAATATTATCACCAAAACTACTTACTAACTTAATAAAACCTAAGCAACAATATTAACTAATTACATACCACTAATCTGAAAAAAAGGTGGGTCAGCTTTCTTATATGATCTGTGCAATCAACAATCTATTCAACATTCACACGTCGAAAACTTAATACATGAATATAAATCACGAGCTATGGGTTACCTGATTGACCATAGACGAGAGTGCACAAAAAATGGGTCGCTGACTTTGGGCTATTACATCGAATGATTGCAATCATGTTCCTAAGATGTCTGAGTCTGTATTTGTGTCGCAGGTGCTAAGTGATCAAATCTTTTTTATTCGAGAGACTCAATCACTCATAGGCGCACACCGATTGAATTAATGAGATTCAATTAATTGCAATGGACGCAGGTCTAATAAAATAGTTTAATAACGGTATTAAAAAAGCAATTAAAATATTGTGAGTCAATGGTTGTCTCAAAATTCAACTGTACTCAACAGTTAATATGAGCAACATTTTAAGTTTACATAAAATATAAATATTTGTTACATTCTGCACATTTACACTCTTATATCATGCTTAAAATTGCAATAAATGAGAAAAATCAAAATTTTTATGTTAATAGTGCTAGTAATTAACAGGTACAATCAAAGGTAGAAACGAAAACTCTTTAATTTGAGTTTTGACTAATCAAACTTAAATTTCACTGCAACTTACTGTGCACATTTGTACCAACCGAGATGGGAAAAACTATTACTGTAGCTGTCTTCTGCTTCAACAGAGCGAATGGAGACAGGAGATACTTGGAGTAATAACCAGAAAAACTTACAGTGGATTGTATAAAGTAGGAACTAGACATAATTAGTAATAAAGTAGGAACTAAACAAATAATAATTTTTTTATAAATACCCTGTTTTCAACAAACCAGTTGCATGTTCCCTATGTCTTTGAAAAATGTGGCCGTAATTAAATATGCAAATCAAAGTTCAAATCGAATATTTTGTAAAATCTTCTGTGCAATTCAAAGTGCACCCCTTTTCTATCACCTTAACAAGTGAATCCAAATGAAAGTTTTATGAAATCAATTTGAAACATAAATAATCTAAAAATGTCTACATTTTAAAATGTTTACATTGTATATAGAAAGTTAACACTTTTTTGACAATTGTTATAATCTACTTTAATTTTATAAAAATTGGACTTGTAGCATTATTGTTCTTTAAAACTAGTAGTGACTGTCTTAACCATCAATTAACTTGTTGGAAAGTAATTGACAAAATAATTAAATATTAGAGTATAAAATATATCTCTATTCATATCTTCAACAATCTCCCAACTCATAAATATAATTTTATTTTATGACTTTTTTACAAAATCCTCTCAGTTCCTTTAAAAAATTTCTCAATCTAATTCATTCTCCACGTCTTTCTTTATATCTACTTCAGGTTAACATAAATTTATTGAGCAACAGGAGGTCTCTAGACAACACATTTCTTGATGACTCTTCGTTTTGTCTGTTAATATAGAATTTAACTCTAGTGAAATTCGTATTGTCTTTCTTCTAATTTGTGATGAATAATTAACTCTCATCAATATACAAAAGCGTCGACATATGAAATGAGTTTACCTTAGATGCATTTTTCAAACAATTTATTAAAACTATTTTTGGCTCCGCCTTTTTCATTAGATTTTTTCTGTTTCTAAAAATTCAGTGATTTGGTAGATAACCAAGACATTGTGCATTATAATAAATAAATTTAGTAGGCGTACATTTAGTTTTATAAACAATTTTAAGTCTACGACACATTTAAGTTGTTGAAAGCATGTTGTATTCATTTGCATAAATATTGTAGTGTTTAGGTGAGCAATATATTGCACTTATTCTTGAGTTTTGTTCAATAGTCTTAGTCGTTTCAATTATAGTTTAGATACCACAAGTCACATATTTTTCTTCTTCAAAGTGTTTATTACAAATTATGCAAACGCTAATATATCAAAACCTGCGACTCAATAGAATTGAGCGTAGCTTTTAAATTGTCTGGAGACTGACAAGGAATGCAACTTCTTCTAAGACAACTTCTCTATCAACAATGGAATTCAATGCCAAAAAAATGCTGCAAAACTGCAGCACCAACATGAACTGTAAGTAACACTGCACAAAAAACATTGACAAATGTCATTAGAGTACATTTTACTAAAGAATTGTTTATTACATTCAAAAACTTTTCAACCTATTATTCAATTCATCCTGTTGAAGCAGCTCGTGGAGGTTATTTCCAAAAACATTAATTAGTAAAAGTAAAATTTAAGACATTCATTATACCTGTAATGTCAGAGCAGCCACATTCTCTCTAACCTCACGGCAGTATGCGATGCACTCACGAGACATCCGTGTGATCTCCTCTATATCGGCCCTTTGTTTCTTGATTTGCTCCTGTCAAGTTATTTGTTCTCGTTATCATAGCTTGATGTTTTGAAACTTAGTACTTTTTGTAGCAACAATATGATTTAATTTCACACTGTTTACAATGACTAGTTTATCTTAAGAAAGTTTTTCTAACGCTGCAAGATTTTCATCATAGGAAAGATATATATGTTACAGTTCAAGGTTGAATTGCAGTCAAACCTAGATTTGAATATTCAAACATGAAAATTAGCCAAGGTTAATTAAAAGTTTTATACTTTTATTTGGGTTCTTTCAGTCAATCAAAGGATTGACATTCTATCTAGCCACTGACGTAAACGAAAACTTTTCATTTGGGTTTCCGATTAATAAAAGGTCAGATGGTTTATAAATTGTTCTTGATTAATAAAACAAAATGTCTATCATTCCTTTGTAATACAAAGGAATGACAAACATTTTATACAAAATTTATTTTGTGATATATAATTAAACTTAAAAAAATTGTACTTTTCTATTTCTGGCCAAGGTTAGTCTGCATATGTATAAGATTTACTGTTGAAATATAAAATTTCTTTGGAAATATATGTTTAGGCAGGAAAGGGCTTTACAATGAATTGGATTGTATTGGGACTTTGAGAGCACATTTTATTGCAGCAGCATTTTATGAAGTCTTGTCCATGTCTTGTAATAGCTTCCCTCAAAGACATCTGCATTGTGTACGTAATTAATATCAATGAAAATTTCTTACATGCTTGCAAATGAATCCTCAAAAACAACATATTTAAATTACTTTGTTTAATACCTCCTTTGCTACCAACCCATAGTTAATTTTCCCAGTTATTTGTGGTAATATTGCATAAGTATATTCTAAGTGCATTAATGGAAGCAGCGCCCGCTGTAGCGTTTACGTCATATGTATTAATTAATATATTTAGAAAAAAATATTTACCATAAATTAACAGTCAGGCAAGACTATACTAAAATCTTCTTTTTCAATTTTATTTCTGCAAACTTTCTTATCACCTTTTTTGAGTTCAGCTTCTGGTAAAACTCAAAAAGTTCTTAATTAATTTTAATTTAGAAAATTACCTTTCCCCATTTGCTACAGTTATTGGTACAGTCAGCGTTATTATTAAATCAACAATCAACATTTGGGATAAAATTTAACATTGTTAATAATTTTAGTACATCGTCCTTCGTTTACGTCCAAAAACGCAGATACCGCGGAAATAAGTTAAAATTTCCAAAGCTTTGCAGTCTTTCTATAAAAGCTTTCCTTTAAACATGGTTTTTAAATTGTATTTATTATATAAGAATTGAAAATAGTTACTACTTTGAATAAGTTGTTCAAATCTACCCTCTAGTGATAAAACATAAAATAAAAAAAAATACATCTTATATTTTTTTGTTTGGGCCCTTTTATAGGCTTGTCCCATGCTTTGTATTTGAAGATTTTTTTCTTCTCCCAAGGTGTTATGATATTGTTGGCTCAAAATTAGCCTCAACCTAAACATCAATTTCAGCAGCCATTTCTCTGTATCAACAATAGTGTCATTAAAGTATTTATCGAGCTAGATCAGTCTTTTATCTGTATCAGCTTACTGATTTAATTAATACAATTTATATTTCATACGAATTAACCAAACACAAAAATTTAAACTGTGTAATACAATTTAATAAGACTGAGGTCTCATCTCTTATTCAATTATAAATTTCTTGATTCCTAATGAATACTCCCATATAAAATGTTAAAAATTCTAAGGCCTCTACGCCATTCTGCAATTTAATGTCAGCCAGTGGTTTCCAAGTTAATCCTAGAATATGTATTAAAAAGTTATGCCATTGAAAAATAGGTGCAAAAAAATTTATTTTTTGACCAATGACATCCAAGAATGCTATTGTTGTATGACTGAGACTGGCTACTATACAAAATGCTCATGAGTTAAAATTTTTAACTCTACATCACTTCTCTCTGACAATTCCCCTCCCTAAAAGAGCTGAAATTGCAAGTGTCACCGATATAGGAAATGTTTTTTTTTTGTTTTTTTTTGCGCTATCAATTTATAACGCAAAAAAAAAAAACAATTTACGAAAGTGGGTGGGTAATGATCAAGTGCCACTCGAATTCGAGCACTGAAGGTTCTGGACAGTATTTAAATACTGAAATTATAAATTCAAAAACTACAAATTTCTGAAACTTTGCTTTATTTTTCCTGCAATACATATAAAAACTTCTATTAGTCTGAATAATTTCACATCCTTCAGATTGCAAATTTTGGAGGTAGGGCGAGGATGTTTTGTTACATAGTTTTGGTCATGAGTTAAAAACTAATGCAGCTAAAAATTTAAAAAGCTCATTCTGAAATATGTAATCAAAGCTGATTCATATCAACTCTATATGACCTTGTCATGTCACTTCTGAACTGCAACATTACATTTCAGTCCCCATCCTAAATAAAAATATTTCAGAAGTATTTTCCTGATATCCATACAAACAACTTCTACAATATACCAAATACCAAGCCGTATGTGTAGTTTCTTAGAAAACCACATGTGATATACAAATGGATGGACAAGCTGATAAACATCGAAGTCTCAGTATCAGGGCTTTTTTCGTATCTTTTGTACGGGATATGAACATCTTAAAATGTTTAAACATTAACAAATCACACTAATATAACAATTTGCAAAATATTGTTCTATAAACTCAATATCAACTTACACTTCTTATCACTATCAACGTATTATCAAGAACAATGCTATTGTGTAACGAAACCAGTGTTTTATAATTAGGGTATAATTGAACCTGCATGAAATGATTACTCTCACTGACTGTCTCCACGATACCCTTGAATTGGCGAGTCAGGTCATGCCATAGCTGGAATATTTTCTCTCCTGAATCTGCATGTATTCCAGTCTGTAAAACGTCACCGATTCATTACTGAGAGATTAGCCTAATTATAATATATTATTATAATTCCAGCAATTCAAAGATATTTTCCATTTTATCAAATCCTATCACACGACTTAGATATAAATGCTTATTTTTTCCAAAAACAGTCAATCACTTTTTGAGTTTGATTTGTATTTTATGTAATATACCTTGTATTTGGATAAGAAAATACTCATAGTACAATAATTTATAATATCAAAAATGGTATAATATCCAACAAAAAGAAATTTTTTTTAAGATCAATAAAACATTTGGTATTTAAGTATTGTGATGAAAATGCATATTTAAATAACTGTTTCCCATAATGTTATGAGAGTCCATACTATTCGATCTTCTGATTTGATAACACAAAAACAATCAACATTAAATCACAACCATGATGGTAATATTATAAGGATGTAATATTATGGTAAAATTATAAGGAGCGAGTGTGAGTTTAATTTTTTGTTTGTTAATATGTAAATGTAAGTAAACTCAAAAGCATTATTTCAGATTTATGATTGATGTAAGAAATAGCAATATTTATAACTCAAACTGGAGAAAAACAAACAAATTAACTGCCATTTTGGCTTACGCTAGGGAAACCATTACAGAAACAACAAAATAATGTAAGAAAAAATTATGTACCTCAACGAGATCTACAAAAATATTCCGTTTGTCTCTTTTATGGAAATTCCATAATATTGATACATATGATTAAAACATATAATAAATTTGACTCGAAATTTTATGAATCTTTTTCATCATTTCAAAATTAGTTTCTATCAAAATATATTAAATACACAAAATCAGTATTTCATGACCATGAATAATTATCTTAACTGCAGCTCATTTGAATAATTAATTAGAATTATACAGATGTTTGAAAGCTCGATGCAAAAAATTTAAAGTAGCTGACGGTTTAGACCAGGGCTGTCCAAACTACATACCTTCGCGGGCCAATTAAATTTACTACAAAAGCTTGAGGGCCGCAGAAAAAAATACTTTTAATTTGAAGTAAAATAAAATACAGGGTAATAATTTCTTTAGACATTTATTGGTTCTTCGTTAATTTATCTTTAACAATCACATCGATATCAACATCAACATTCGTTGTTGCCAGACGCATTGCATGAAGAAGTGACTTATCTGACAGTGAAGATCTGTACTTAGATTTTATAAAGTTCATGGTTGAATATGCGCTTTCACGTAAATAAGTACTGCCCATCATCGATTCCATTTTCAAGCCAAAATTTGTTAATTTGGGGAACGATCGCCAAGGATCTTGAAAAAATCCATTACAGTTTCTGTTCTACACTTGCAAAAGGGGTCTGCCTGTACGTCACATAATTCCAACTGGTAATCAGTCTTTACGGTTTCAATTTGAATCGTTAATGGATGCGTAAAAAGAGACAAATCGCTCTCTATTTTTTTGAAATCTGCGAAACGCTGCTCAAATTCAAAAATTACCTCGTCGATGTACTTCAGGTGGTCAGAAAAGTTGCATCTTTCAAAATTTCTCATTTCAGTATAATGTTCTTCGCAACTTGGAATAAAAGAAAAATCATTTTTTTCCAGTGACGTTTTGAACAATATCAGTTTATTTTTGAATCCATTCACATATCCATACAAGTTGGCTATATTGTGTTGTTTGCCTTGTGATTTTAAATTTAATTCGTGCAAATGTTGTGTCATATCAGTCAAAAATGCGAGATCGGCAAGAAATTCAGGATCTTGCATTTTAGTTTCCTTATCAGTAGTGTCAGATTTTATTTAATTTTTAAGAAATATGGGAATTTCTTTCCGTAAATCGAAAAAACGCTGCAAGCACAGACCAGCACTCAACCGTCGGATTTCTGAGTGTAACAGCAGATCCCCTTAGGTTGCGTTAATTTCAGTTAAAAAATTGCGAAATTTACGATGACTCAAAGCTTTGTTTCCGCCTTTAATAAGATTTGTTATTTTAACAACTATTTTCATGACATTCATTTGGCGCAAAGATTTTCCGCATAGGGCTTCTTGGTGTATGATACAATGGATTAATGGGCAATCAATGCCATTTTGTTTTAGATGTCCCGTAAATCCTGTAACGTTTCCTGTCATAGCTTTTGCTCTATCGGTCACAATACAAGAACATTTTTGAAACCCACCGTATTCTATGACAGTTTTGTTAACAGCTTGAAAGATATCGCTGCCTTTAGTTGATCCATGTAGCGGCACTAAATTTAACATTTCCTCCGTGATCGAAAAATCTTTTGAAATGCAGTGAATAAAAATTATTAATTGACTGATACCTGTTTGGTCGGTACTTTCGTCCAAACATAATGAATAAAATTCACAGTTTACAATGTAATCACATATTTTTTCGAAACAAATTCTCCCATATCATCTATTCGTCGCGCAACTGTTTGGTGAGATAATGTTACAGATTCAAATTTCTCCGCCAATTTCGGCTGCATAAAGCAATAAGCCATGGCTGCGCATTTTTTTTTATAAAAACTCCGTCGCTGAATGGTTTTTTAGCTTTGGCTAATTGCAAACAAACTTCATAAGAAGCAGCCAAACGTTGTTCATTGTCTGTATTTATTTTTGAAAAAAAAACTTGTCTGCTGCGTTAGTTTCTTCTTATACTCAGCCACAACAATTTTTCTGGCTTCACCGACATGTTTTTTATATTTGAATTCATGTAAAGTAGTAAAATGACATTTAACATTATATTCTTTACTCACAGACATAACTTGCATACAAATCGTACACTGAATTTAATTATTGTGATTGCAAATAAAATAGTCGCGTTCCCACTTCTCATTAAATGCACGATGTTCATCACTTATTTTTCGCTTCTTCGTAGACATAATGAAGTTTTTTAAGTATTTTGCTGAAACCGGCTGGTTAAATACTTGTGAAATTCACAATTACTTGTTAAATAACGTGTGAAATTCAAAGCGGCAATGATACGAACTTAATGAAAGCACAAGTTTAACTAATACGGACACAAACAAATACTACTACAGACTTCTTTTATAAACAAAATACTTTCCAGGAATTCCCCCAATAATATAAAGACACACTTGAATTTATCAAAAATTCTAAGAATTGGGTGCCCAAACTAAATGCGGAGCAAGGGCCACCATTCGCCAAAGACCACCACTCCGCAACCACACAGATGTCTCGCCAATTGAAGTTTTGTAAATTTCAAATGTCTAGTATTTTTTTCAGATGACGTATATGCTTGAAATCTATTTTATTAGATTGGTTACACGTTACACAAGTAAAGAAAAAATTATAAATATTGATATACTAGCTCTTACTGGGACACTGTTAGGAAAAAAAAATATACATTGGATTGGCTAATAAGTTTTTAACTACGATTTGCTGTCAAAAATTTTTATTAAAAAATTTATATGTTACACTAAATGAAATTTAAGTATACACCATTATTATCTACTACGTGTCACCATCTAGTTGGTAGTAACAATACGCCTTTCTTATAAAATTTCAGTGACTTTGGAGATCTTCTTTCACAATTTTTTTTCACGTAAATGGTTACGTAGAGCCCTGAACAAACTTCCCTAATTTATCACGAGTATGTTTTGCAACATGTGGTCTAGCACTATAATGTGAAAATAAACTTGTTCCCGTTGACTACTCAATTTATTAGCTAATCGGTCCAATTGTTGACAGTAAATATCTGCATTAATTGTATATCTCTCTGGAAGCAACTCCCAATGAATAATGCCCTTGACATTTCACCAACAGCTGAACATCACCTTTTTGGCACCTACTTCAGCTTTGGATACTTAAAACTCCTGTTTCTCCAACAACCACCCATTGATGTTTGTGTGTATGGTTAACGTATGTAACCCACTTCTCATCGCCAGTTATTAACTGATTCAGCGAGTCGAAGTTACGTTTCAATGTCAATAAATGTTGACAAGTATCAACTCTGCACTAAAGGTGATATGATGACAACTCATGGGGTATCCACACACTGTATTTTGAAACTTTTCCCAATTCATGCAAATGACTGTAGCGTAACCCACACAATTGACGACTCATCAGTCGAGGATCCTCCTCAATTAGGAGTTGTAATCGTTGAACGTCCAATTCAACAGGATGTCCGATACGAGATCCATCCTCAAGATCGTAGTCCTCATTCCTGACCTTTCTTAACCAAATCTTTGCCCTCGTGGAAGACACCATAGACTCGCCCATTGCATGACATATATTATTAGTGGCAGTCTTTGCATTGTGACCTAGACGAAATTCGTAAAGTAATAGAATCCGTATTTTATATCGATTTAAATCCATTGTCTTTTATATAATTCACTTAAAGCTTCGGTGCTGACTTTTGTCAACTGATGACTCTTTAGTCTATTTATACCCTACAGTAAAACCTTCTAGAAATTTCGAGAATCTTTTTGAAAAGTTCCAAAGTCCGACCTAATATAATCTACACTAACATATTATACTCAAAATATTTTAAAGGTGCTATGTACATTTTGCATCAGATAATTACTTATACTGGCAATTAATACAAGAATTACCTTCAGCAGTCTGAAAAAACCTAGGGCCAGTATTTTAGTATTAATTTAGTATTTTACTTGTAATTATTATTAATTTTTGTTTTTATCAAAATAGCTGTATGGTCATAAAAGTTGAAAAATGTAAAAGACTTTGAAAAACATTAACTTCATTACATTAACATTACTCGTTGATTGTAACAAACGCACAATAGACAATCAAGTAATTTAATACAGGCTCTGACTTTATTGGTAAATTGTGCAGCAAAATATATTCTCATGGTCAGCAATATTTATAACACTTATATTTCATTTAACTTTATAATAATATTACCATTAGATGAGCTCCTATGCATTGTTGCATCTTTGCTTGTGTGAGTATTTTAATCACTGAAAAGATCATCACGAAAAAAGCATAATACAGTAACAGAAAGCATAAAAGCATAATACAACTTAGAATTTTACATCTCAATTTTGTCATTTCAAAACTAGTTTTTATCAATATAAATACATAGAATCAATATTTTATACGCATAAATATTTGTCTTAACTTAACTAATGTAAGAAATTGAACAAGTACTGTCTAAGTCGTGGAATCTTTCTTGAATACTTATGTACTACTAAAAGAAACATTTTGTAATTCAAAAAGAAATAAAAATATAAGAAACAATGATTTGAGACAAATCTAGTAAAAATAAGCAACTGTTAGCACTTTTTAAAGTTTTAAATACATTATAGTTGAAACTTAACATAGCCATTATTTTATCATGAATTGAAAAAAACTTTACTGTTTCTATTCAGTATTTATGATGTCATTTAATTCAATTAGTTACCAAAAACTATTGACGTCAATTAAATAAATACACCTATTACAAAAATATCAACCAAAAAAACAATAAAAAATTATCTCAGATATTTTATAACTTACATTAGTGTTCCTGCAATGAGGGAAGTCAGTGCAAGTAAGCAAACATCCTGACTCATTGTATCCGAATTCATCATTCAAACTACTGAAGCGCGCCTTACATTTGGACCCACAATCCACCACACATGTTTCGGTTTCAACTGCCTTATCCGCATATCCTTGTCTTGTTCTAATTTTCCCAACGCCCTGTGAGAGTTCACTACTGGTACGGCTCTGAGACCTCAGCAGGTTTTTCAGTAACCTAGCCATGTCCTTAAGGAGGCTATCTTTGGATTTAGGTGAAATGAATTTATCTTTATTTTCAGTATTTTTGATGTGAGTGAATTTACTTGTATGTCGCCAGGATTTTGTGGCATCATCTTTAAAATCATTTGGTTGACAAAAACTTTCATCTGCCTAAAAAGATTTTGTAATGCATCAAATATAAGTAGCATAAGAGGAGTTTTTATCTTGGAAATAAAATTTGAAACCATGCCAAAACTACCAAACTATATAAGTTGGAGTGTTATAGATTAAATGAAAAGAATCATAGCAGCCTGAACTACAAAAGAAAGTATTTAATTATAACATTTTAACCTGGTCACTGTGGCGGGAGTGTCTTCCACGGTGTAGCTTGTAATACAGCCTGGCAAGACTACGCACCAGACTAGGAGTATTATTAGTCAAATTCTTTTGCCTTCGATTTCCATATTCGTCTCTACTTAATGTCTGTCCTCGTGAAAACAAGTACTTGCTGTTTCTGTGCTGATCACCACAGATAGTCTACATTTATATCATTATTATTGGATAAAGCAGCGAATATAAAACTGAATTTTGTCAAGCAATATTATAAGTGTTTTCAAGTTTAGCTTTAATATTAAATAAATATTTAAATACAAAGTATACATAACCAAAGTATCATCAAAAATAATACAAAGTGTATATTAAAAATACAACTTACCGTATCAACTCATGCTGTATGAGAGTATCTTCTAAAAGTTTTTTAACTAGCAACTCCTCTTTAGTTGTTTTTCCCGGAGAAGAACTACCTAATTCCATATTACTTTCACTTCCATCCTGAGAATATAAATATTCATATCAAAATTAAACATTAGGTTGGCAACTTATAAACCCGTCATCTCTATACACAAACTTTTAAATTTTTGATATGTAGATAATGAGATCATTCCTTAATTATATACGTCAATATCTAACATTTGTCGCCAACGTGTAGGCAAACTTAAAGTTCCGTCCTTGTAGAAATGCCCAAACATTTCTAATTATGTCTCCTTTAACTGAAAAACCGGTGAATTTTGATTCTGATATGACTTTTGTCTTTCAATTTTCTATCACGTAAACATTATTAGACAGAGATCGAAACAGATGGTAATCTGTTATGAATAATTCTATGCAATGAATAACTCTATTTATACCCCACCATACACTCAAAAGTATCTTTTGTCCAATAATATATTTTGGTCCAAGTACACCTTTTTCTCCAGCTAATTAACAATTTTTTTTTAAGTATTTATTCTTGCAATGCTGTCCCAAAAAACATTCAGTCACTATGCATTAACTGTGCAGCGAGTATGTTTGGATGATTGGCTATCCTTTTTTGTAGATTTTTATAGTGTTGTATCTCATCCTTGATAGATCGCATTTTATGATCATGATGCAGTTGTTGGTTGGTTACAAACATTAGCAACCAATCTGAGAACTTTGGACTGAAACCTCCATAGAATTTCTATATTTGAGTTTGATATGTTTCCCCATAATTGGCTGCCATAGGTAATATTGGTTTAAGGATGCATTTGTAAAGGAGCAGTTTATTCTCGAGTGAAATTTGAGAATTGTTATTGAGGAGCCACTACATTTTTCTGAGCTGCATGCCTAGGGCTTTTCGCTTTATGAATTTGGCTTGGGGTATCTGTACTCCGTTAAGGGTTACTGGTGGGCAAGTAACTTCTCTTGTGGTAAAGGTCACCTGCACTGACTTTGACTCATTTGATTTAATGCGCCAAGTTTTTAGCCAATTTGTTATATTGTTTAGACGTCTTAGAAGAATTTTGCTACCTTGCGATGGATTTTCATGGGACGCTAAAGCTACTGTATCGTCTACAAAAGTATCTATTATAGTTCCAGTAGTCAGAGGCAAGTCCAAGGCAAATAAAAGATACAGAGTTGAGCCCAGAATACTATCCTGGGGTACTCCAACATACATTCTATGTAGATTTGTAATTTCTTCTCCCTGTCTCACACAGAAGAGTCTTTCCGAGAGGTAAGATTTTAGGAAAATGAAATAGGTGGTTGGTAGCTGAGTTCTTATCTTATACAACAGGCATTCATGCCGCACGCGATCGAATTCTTGGGATATGTGAAGGAAGACAGTGCAACAGTATTTCTTTTTTTTTTGCAGCTCCTGTGGATATTTTCTAACAGTCTATGGACCTGTTCGATGGTGCCATGAATCCAAATTGATGATCAGGAATTATTTGAAATTCCTCAATTACGGAATTCAAGTATTTTAAAAAGAGGATTTCCATAATTTTCTATACTATAGGCAGCAGACTAATAGGTCGATAAGATGACACCTATTCAGGCGATTTTCCAGGCTTATGTATCATTAACATCTGGCCACTTTCCACTGTTACGGAAAGATGCCTTTTGTCAGTACGCAGTTGAACAATTGGGTCAAAAATGTAAGCACTATTTCGGGGAGTTCGCATAAAATCAAATTGTATCCTGAGACTTTCTTCAGGTTAAGCTTTCTTATTGCTGCTAAAACCTCATTTTTTGTGAACTTTTTAATAGGTAGATCGAGCTGGAACAGTTCTTCAAGGCAATTAAGGATTTTTTCATTATGTGATTCTGATACATCTTCCATATTATGCGGTACGAAGACTCTCTCAAGACATGAAGCGTAACCTTCACCTTTCTCTGTGTCATTTTTAGACCAAGTGCGGTCCTTCTTACGAATTGGAACAGTACTTGGCTGTGTCATAAGAAGACATCATCCATCTTTGCATATATATTTCGTGATGCTTTGCTGGTTTATTATGCTATACGACATTTATGAAGAAAGAGGAAAACATTTTAATTTATTCTTTACTCACCAATTACTCAATTATGAACTGAACAAAACTTCGAATGCTGCACTTTTTATATATCCTATAAGAAATACTTTAGAGGCTTCTGTAACATTCCAAAAATCGGTCGAAAAAAGTGGTAATTTTATAAGTCGCCAACCTAATACAATAAGTTTCTTTGGAACACAATGAGGAAATCAAAAAAATTTATTTTATTTCATATTACAAAAATTGAAAATAATTCAGTAAATAAAAAAAATTACATTTTGACATGATATTTAATATATGTTTGCTAGACAAACTTTAAATAACAAAATTGAAAATTTACCCTTGCTTGGTACTTGGGGTCACAACTTCGAAGAGCTATGGGTGAATTGATAGCTGGATTGGGCCTCCGTCTGCTAACATAATCAGACCTAATATACATTAATTACTTATATATGAAACTACTTATTTCATTCAGCTTCATATATTAACTAGCTGACTAGCTTTGCCCTGGCAAAAGAAGGGCCTATTTTAATTGTCTTTTTAACATTACATAATTACTTACAGTTAATTTATTAATGGTATTCTCAATAGTTTAGTTATTTATTCTGTGCTCAAGTATGGAATTCTTCAGCCCGAATTTGTGACACACCGTCCCATTCTTGACTACAAAATAATTAGCAATATGTACTACTTAGAACTTTTTGTCCATTACAATGTACTCATACATTTTAAAAAGCTATAATACATGTATCCTAGGTCCATCTGGACATTACAAACTATATGAAAATAAAAGTTTGTCAGTCGAATAAACCATTTTTATGCCAAAGCCTTAAAACAAACAAGATTTGGCCATCCATAGATTTGATCCTGTATTTACCAATCCCGATGGTCTTAGGCTGAGTCGGTACTAAATATTTGTATTACTTACAATCCAGTAAGTTTGAGTTTGTTTTTCCAAAATAATTTAGAAAAATCTATACATTTATGCATATAAATAAAACTGAAGTGTCTGTCTGTGATGTTGAAATAAATGCCTACTTTTATTAGATAACGCAGCAAATTTTATTGGGTTCCTTACAGACTACTTAAACATAAGAAATGCTTTGTAAAATTTTTATCAGCCATGTGTTGGTCTCTGTCTATCTATCAGATTATCTGGGGATAAATACAGAAACATTAACTGCCTAGAAAAGTGTGTTATATCCATATAAAGACGATGCAACATGACACATCTTCTCTTTGTTTTGTCTTATTATCTCAAAAGGTTTTGTAAAAAATTTATGAAATCCCACCATGCGGGCAACGTGGATTGACACGCTGTAAGAACATGCAGACACACAGGACAGTAGAATGGAGTAGCGAATGCAAGCAAGTCGGCACGTACAGGATTTTATACTAACAGTTTAGTTACGTACAGGATTTTATTATTTGTGTCTAATATAAGAAAAAAAAATAAATAAATATGTTAAAAAGACTAACAGTTGAATTTAAATACAATAATTCCAATATCAAAGACGCTTATTTCATCAAAAGTATCAATATTTTCTTTGTCAAGGGTTTCTAATCAGTGAATCTAACCTGAATATCAATCTTTAAAATTTTTTGCTATATCTAAATTCACAGATCCGAAAATGTTTCGCCATTTTCAAATAACGGACTTCATTATCTAGTGATAGTGAATAGGATTAAATGTCTCATTTCAATGTCAAGTTTAATTGAGATAATATTATAGAAAATATATTCCTGGTCTGATTAACATAGGTTACCGGTAGACATTTGGGCGTCTTAGTATTAAATTAACATAGGTTACCGGTGGACATTTGGGCGTCTTAGTATTAAATTAACATAGGTTACCGGTGGACATTTGTACGTCTGTCATGCAAAAGTCTTGTGCCTGCACTCCTGGAACTTGCCGGCGATACGTCAGGACTGCTGTAAAAGAAATTGGATGACATTTTGTAAAGCAAAATCAATTTACGTGGTGCTATTTGTGAAGAGGTTCACAATGATTTGTCAGTTTGTATCTATTAAATTATCAGGCAATAAAGAATTTCAACAATATATTATGTTCTTACTGGCTGTGGTGAATAGTCAACTAAAATATTAAAGATTATTTCCACTTGTCAGTGCATTAAAAGCATTTAAAATATAAAGCTCATAAACAGTGCCAGATTTAGAGATTGTTTTTGCATGTTAAGACTTCTTTAAATCTCAGCTTTAACTTATCTTGAATTGAAATTGCTTATTTAACACTCGGTTAATTGAATGCTAAATGACCTGTTAGTAAGCTGGCATATTGATTTCTGTAAATAAAATACACAAAAAATTTAGTTTGTATAAATACATGAAACATTTGGTTTGTATAACCCCCTAAAGGAAATGTTGATTTCACTACTGTTTATTATTTTAACTATTTTCATATGTCATGGAATACATGAAAGAAACCGACAAGAAAATGTAGGTTTAAATTGTATATAAAAAAATTATATATAAATAAGCTTCCATACTTATATGACCACACACCAATGCTTTTTGATACTCTCTTGATTCATCGAAAGCAAAATGTAAGATGCTTTAATTAAACTTATTTGAAATAAAAATAGACTTCCTATAGTGATGGGAAAAAAACAAACTTGGCCGCTTGGTATTCATTATTAAAGAGTTATTGTGTCTACAAAATTGTGATTCATTTTTTTTATTGTTTGTAGTGTTACAATATTTTTTTAATAATATGATATGTGTATGTTTAAAATTACTCATTATGAATTATTTCTATACACATTTGCTCCAAAATTTAATTCTCTACAATTTTCTAGTTGTACATATTTCTACTTATATTAAATCTTTTCTTAATTATATAAATTAAATTTATGTTAAAACAGATGCAGTCAGAAGAAAAGAATACTTGTAACCAATTACAGGGTTATATTAAATATGGTGTTATGTTTAAATTTATTTTTATATGCCATAGGAAATGTAATGCATATACATCAAAGAAAACTAATTAAATTTTTAAATAAAACACCAAAAGAAATCTGGTCTGGTTTTCGAGTTATAAAAAATAAATATAGTTAAATGTGGAGTTAAGCACACTACCTTCCAGCACAAAAGATATTATTTTCAGAAATGAAATGTCAGAAGATTTTAATGTTAGTGCATGAAACATAAAAATGAGTACTTTTTTATGAATATAAAAATAAATAACACAAATGTCTTATTTAATTATCTTAACTCCATTATTTCCATCTTCAATTATATAATATACTCGAACTGAGGTTGAATCACCATCAAACAAATTTGGCTGAATTTTTATAATCAACAACACCGAAATAAATCATATAATAAGCAATATATATTAACTGAGTTTCAACTGAAAAACTTATTCTAATAACATTATTATCAGAAGTACTGCACATAAACAATACATTTTTTATTGCGCAAAAACCATTTGTAGAAAATTTACATTCGGTAAATAAAACTGATCATGTCAATTTCTAATACAAGAATGATGCACAGTCCATTCAGATTGTCCCCAAACCTCACATTTAGCTACCCTACTCTTCTATGCTCTGTGGTTCACTTATAGCAGAACTGAACTGACACTATTCTCTCAATGTAGAACTGAATAGAAGAGTTAACAAAATTCACTCTTCAAACAGGACTTATTACAAATTCCTGCCGCTATTAAATCTGTACAATTCCTCTGTAGATAAAATCTAGTAATACATTTTTCTCGATGATAAAGTTATTTTCTTCCAAAAATTGTATTATAATCAAAATCACAAAATAAAAGAAATATTTTAAAACTATTATTATTACTAATGAGCAGTTACAATTGTTGAAAATGTATAATTACATTTATTTACAATATGTTTGGAAATGTGAATTGTTTAGCGTTTTAGAACAAGTATGTACAAAAACAACCGATAATGAGTAATATAAAAATACGTTAAAAACATTTTATCAATACTACAGACAGACTTTATACAACATAGGCCCTATACTAACAAAAAAAGCCAAACGGATGCGGCCAGGAAAGGTGGTAGCTTATTGTCACCATCACTAAAGAGCTTATACTTTAATTCCATATAAGGTTAATTGTATTCGATAAATTGGAACACTAAACATTTTTTTTCTAATAAAGTTGCCTTGTATTTGCAACAACATTTAATGTGGCCTCTATACTATACTACTTAGGATGCTTTTCAGATCAAATCTTGCTTGTAAAACCCTATATTCACGCTGATCAGCAATTATTCCAATGTTCTCTGAATTATTTTCCCCGTTTTTTTTAATAATCTCTTTATGCATTTCCATATAAAACATAATAAATGGAAGTAATGTCAAAATGTCATGACGTGACCAGAATATAATAAAAGTGTCTCTGTGGTACTCACACACAAAATGTTTTATTTATTTTGTTCATAGGACGTCAACAGGGTCGGCTCTTGGACTATATGGTAATAAATTAGAATAGATTTAGATTTATTAGAATTGTATTGGATTTTATTAGATTATTATTAGAATCGTATTAGATTTAGCACTGAATTTTTTTATTTGCTTAGAAATATTTACTGACTTGCCTCGTGGAACATTGTTAGACTATCACTACAAGCAATAAGATAAGCAACATGAACATTAACCTGCTTTTGTGCACATTGCCATTAGGCTCACCTCCACCACGGATACCTGATTTTGGACTCTCCCACTGTAAAATGAACAAGGCTTTAAAATTATATTCCTTCGTATACAATTTATTATAAATTTCAAAAAAATGAGGAAATGTCGATAAATACAAGTTTAAAAATGGACAGCCCACATGTTATATTTTGAAATATTAAAATCCACACAAAATATATGCTACGTTAAAAAAAAAATTAATGTAGGCCTGGCACATACCATGTAAACAATGACACATACCAAATAATATTGTAACAGAGTGAATTCTATACATTGATAATATTTTAAAAGAGTGATTGATTTAGTGTATAGAATGATAATAGAAGCCAGAAAAACTGTTTTTGATTTTTTGTGTGTGTTTGTATGTTAATTTGTATGGGTATCACGCAAAATCTACTGGACGGATTTTGGTATGGTAACAATATATACCCAGGAGCACATAAGATGGAAAAAAATTAAAAAATTTGTTTCCTAATTACACGCGAACGAAGTCGTAGGCACAGCTAGTACATAATAATATTACTGATTTTTTTTATTTTGGTGGGAAGTCCAAATAAAAATGAACAGATTAAAAAAGTCAAGAAAATTACTCTTACCTACATTGGATTATTATACTTGTTCGGTTTTGTCCGTATCAACTGTTATCGCAGTATTTTGTTGAGGTAAAATATAATTACTTTTAACTTTACAATGCTTTGCAAAGTTTGTTTTTGAAATAATTTTTTTTAAAAGTTTAATTTATGTTATGATTTCATTTGATTTGTTAGAGACTTATTTAAATATGGATAAGCTAATAATTTTATGATTTCATTTGATTTGTTAGAGACTTATTTAAATATGGATAAGCTAATAATTTTATGATTTCATTTGATTTGTTAGAGACTTATTTAAATATAGATAAGCTAATAATTTTATGATTTCATTTGATTTGTTAGAGACTTATTTAAATATAGATAAGCTAATAATTTTATGATTTCATTTGATTTGTTAGAGACTTATTTAAATATAGATAAGCTAATAATTTTATGATTTCATTTGATTTGTTAGAGACTTATTTAAATATAGATAAGCTAATAATTTTATGATTTCATTTGATTTGTTAGAGACTTATTTAAAAATGGATAAGCTAATAATTTTATGATTTCATTTGATTTGTTAGAGGCTTATTTAAATATAGATAAGCTAATAATTTTATGATTTCATTTGATTTGTTAGAGACTTATTTAAATATGGATAAGCTAATAATTTTATGATTTCATTTGATTTGTTAGAGACTTATTTAAATATAGGTAAGCTAATAATTTTATGATTTCATTTGATTTGTTAGAGACTTATTTAAATATAGATAAGCTAATAATTTTATGATTTCATTTGATTTGTTAGAGACTTATTTAAATATAGGTAAGCTAATAATTTTATGATTTCATTTGATTTGTTAGAGACTTATTTAAATATAGATAAGCTAATAATTTTATGATTTCATTTGATTTGTTAGAGACTTATTTAAAAATGGATAAGCTAATAATTTTATGATTTCATTTGATTTGTTAGAGGCTTATTTAAATATAGATAAGCTAATCATTTTATGATTTCATTTGATTTGTTAGAGACTTATTTAAATATGGATAAGCTAATAATTTTATGATTTCATTTGATTTGTTAGAGACTTATTTAAATATAGATAAGCTAATAATTTTAAAAACAAAAAGGGAAAGAAATTCCGAGAATATTTCAAGAATTGCCAAGCAGTGTGAATATAGGTAAATGATAGCTTATCCAAATAGGATCTAAGTAATAAAGCGTAGAGGACCTTATGCACTACGTTAGATTGATACACGAATGTTTGTCTAGTCTTTTAAAAAAAAATTTAAATCATAAGTGACATGTCGTCATCCACAGAGAAGTTCTGTTTGCCTGTGTGCTCCTGCGTTTGCTTTATCGACAAAAACTTACACAACGAAACAAATGTTTTCAATCCTAGCTAACATTGATTTTTCTCACTTTTTGATCACTTTTTAAAAATATTTTCAATGCGCAGAATTCACTCTGTTACAATTTTATTCTATGTAATATAGATTTCAAAGACAACAGTGTCAATAGGCTATTTGACTTGATTTTTAAAATTTTTCTAATTTGCATTTTAAGCACACTACACTTATATTTCCACGTTTAAAGTTTGAATTTTCGAACTCACACTAAAAAATTTCTGTAAATTTCTGTAATGGCGGCTAGCGTGACGTCACACACAATGTAAATATAAACAGTCCTGACCGCTGAAGGGGGATATTATTTATTTTCATATTAAAATGGTGTGCAGTGCCACAATGTACAAATACGTCTAAAATAGTTCACACAAAGTGTTCGTTTCAGTGCCAACGTATCTTAAAAGACGAAAAAAATTACTGCGATTAGTCCGAAGAGATCCAAACAGCATTGTAGCTCACTCAAATGTATTTATGTGTGAAGATCATTTCGATGTAGGTAATATTTGTGTTTTAAATATTATTATCGATATAAATGTCTATAAACCAAAAGAATAAGAATATTAAATTTTGCTATGACTGCGTTTTACTCGTCTGTGACGTCATCTGACTTTTAACCAATAACAGGGCGTTTGCGACGTTGATTGAATTTCAAAAAATATTGTGATTTCTTTACGTTTTATTTTACAAAATATGAACGTATTCTTTCGAAAATTAGAAGCAATATGCTTATTTACTTTATAATCTAATAGGATGACCTCGAATTGTGGTATATTTTCGATGTTGTCAAATAGCCTATTGTTGTTACAGTACATAATGTAAATAAAAATATTTTTAACTTTTCAATGCTTCATAAAAAAGTTCGTTTTTGAAGTCGGTTTTCCTTTTAATTTAACTTAATTTTATTGGGAAAGAAAAATGAAATGTATGCATCCTACCTCCAATTTAAATTTGATTTCGATACCTACCTACGTCCCGATTTCGAACCCAATTTCAATGAAACTCCCGACGTAATTTACAGTTAAAAAGACAATAAAACATATTTAATTAAAATGAAATGTTGCTGTAAATTATCAAATTCACGTTTCGATAATTTACTTAATGATTACAATTATGCTTTTTATATTTTTAATGTATGTCTCTGCGACGACGTGTATGATTTTTAATATTTTTGTACGTCACACCTGAGAGCGACGTTGGAGTGAGAACTGATTACGAGTTACGACTTTCAAAAAACCTAATGCTAGTCATTTTTTATATATATGTCGCCAAACACTTTTGATAATTGACCTAATAGCCCAGTAAAGCTGTACAAGAATATTGTTCGTTCACACATTTAGGCTAAGGTAATTTTTAATGACATTATGGGTCACATTTTGATTAATCTGCCCAGTTGACACCATCCAAGAGATTATGTAAGTTCACACCATCGTTACAAATTCTTATTTAATAAGTTATGAACTGTAGGTGCCACAATAAACATTAACTGTACTGTTTATGACCAGTTCTCCCCTTACTAATTTCAAAAGTCGCCCTAATAATTTCTATCACCGATCTTGTTTAATGTACACAGGGCGTACATCATAAGAGCAACATTCTCAGGTCGAAATGAGGGCGTCGCTGTAGTTGACATAAAAATAACAAACCTACGTTATGTTGATGAGATAACCTACTAGAAACGAACGAGTCAGAAATAGTATCTCTCCTGCGAAGAATGGCAGCGATCAGTGCCAACTTGGAACTATCCATTAATAGGTTTGAGACAAAACTGATGGTAGGAGACCGATTCGGGAAATTGGAACTCAAGAAGATCACGAGATTAGAAATTGTTGAAAACTACATCTACCTGAGTTGCAGCATATCTAACAATGGCGGATGCGAAGAGGAAATGCGACCTTGAAAAGTCATAGCGAAAAGCGCAATGACTCGCTTAGGCAAAATAAGGAAAGACAGGAACATCTCCTAAACAAATACCAAGTCGCGTTTAGTAAGAACCCCGGTCTTATCAATTTTTATGTACAATGTTGACTCGTGGACACTGAAGTTGGACGGTCGCAAAAGAATCGAAGCTTTTGAAATGTGCTGGAGGAAGATGATCGACATCTTATAGACCAAACAGAGAACTTCGATCTGAAAAAGCTCAGTATCAAAATAAAAATTGGAAAAATAAAGATTCCACATGGCAAAAAAACTTGCCGACAGCATTTTCAAGTTCATTGTCACCGGCATAGTTGAAGGACGAAGACTGCGGGGCGTGCTGCACTGTTGGATGGACCGGATTCGAAAAACGCTTTGTACTCCGTCAAATGATGTCCTGCACAACGCTGAGAATACAAAATTATGGCGATATCGTTAATGAAAAGGTGTTATTAGAAGAAAGCCACGGTCCTCAGCAGTGAGGGACTGACTCATGAAGAAGACTGAGTAAGTTCATAAAAATGTAACGTATGATCAATAGTTGGCGAAATCATTAAAAATCAATTAAATACGCGTCAGAACACGTGTAAAGTAGACCGTTTTAGTTTTTGAAAATGTTATTGCAATTTAAGTAAAATATTTGGAAATTTTAGTTGAAATTTGTAATGAAATGATGGCACTTATCTAAAATTTTTCAAACTTATTTTTAATGACGAGAAATATGGCAGGTCACTTTAAAATTTAATAGTTCAGATACTGGGCTTAACATTTAGAAATAGTAAATAAAGCTTTAATTTAATTTTAAAAGATCTACCTGAGGCAACACGACGCGTGAAAAAAGTTATTGACTTTACATGTATGGAGAGACAAATCTTTTCTTTTAATAAGTGTTTTTCTACATATCAATTGACACCTTCATATGAAGCATCTGACCGCAAAATTTAAAATATGTATAAGTCTCAAACCATTGAAATTACAAGACTGAGACGGACGGATATAAAGAAATTTTAGGAATTACCTATAAAGGAGCCCTAAAAAGATATTTTTGCAAATTTTTATTTAACTAGTAATTGGTATTTTTACAAAAATGAACCCGGGAACGAAATTGGAGAGAATTTAAAGCTCTATAGCATTTCTATCATTTTTGTCATATCACCAACGAAATATACGCTCACGAAATATTCATGTTTAAAATTTTCGCAAAAATTAGTTTTAACAACCTTTTAAACTGCGCCAACTTAGAAAGTTACTCTGGACTTTATATTTAAAAAATATAGTAAAAAAAATTACTTAGTCTCACCCTGCAAAAAATCTATTGAGTACGAATTGAACACACGCTACGAATATTCCATATACATTTGCTTAAGTGCACATAAACATTTGAAGCTACACAATATTTCGACAAAACTATTAACATTTATTAATATTATTTTCACCGTGTAAATATAAAGCCTAATACATCTGTTAGAGGCGTAAAAAATATAGTGAATTTATAAAAAAAAACTATGATATTTAGAATCAATACAAAATAACATAACAAAATAAATAAACATATCAATACAACATATAAAGTTTTCCGGTAAACTTTTAACAACTCTGTTGTCTATAATTTTGTCTTTAACAGTTTCACAGATAGAAGCGGACATAATTTTTGTACACATTTTCAACATTATCTCTAACAGCACCTATATAAAATTCCAAAAATATAGCAGATATAATCCTTACCAGTGATTCTTTCAATTGTTATCCCAATAATATAAAAAAATCCAAAAAAACTGTATAATATAAATATTTTGGGGTATCGCCTGTTAAAACATATGCGAGTTTAATATGCCACTATGCCAAATTTCAAGTACCAATATCAAACAATTTCTGAGGAATACTACTGTTACATATACACAGGCAAGTGATTTTATAAACGTTTCCGTTTGATTTCTTTTGAGATACGGAACCCTAAAAAGGGTTAAGGTTCAAGGGGGAAGAATTTTGCTGGACCATGAAATAAACATAGACATAATTTTATCAGGATCCACTAATGTTCACCATCAAGATACGAAAAAAATCAGGAAAATCACTTAATCTTCGTTAAATAAATTCCTATATATAAAGTTGATCTACGTTACCCAAGTGATGATCCATTTTAATCCATATACCAAGAGTGGTTTACAGGAGTGTTTAAAAATTGGCTAAAATAATATTTTTAATTTAGGTATAAACGCAATTCAGTTCCCATATTTGGAATAAAAATAAATCTAGAGTCTGTTAGATTAATTAATGACTCTAATTTTAACTGATACATTTAAATATGCAGTGGTATAAAATATTTTCGGAAAAAAATTTGGAGACAAGTTCAGTTTTGGCGAAAATACTAATTTCCAACATTTTTGTTTTAAATGAAAGAACATAAGTGAAAAAACGAAGTATTATCAAAAGTGGGTCGGTCGCGATTATTTTACAAAAAAAAAATTATTTAAAAAAAAGTTCCCATACAAAAATTACTTTGACAAGGAAATATAAGTTATCAGTCTTTCGACTTAATTGCCATTCTTAGTAATGTTTAACACAACATTTACAAATACAATATATACATTGATATTAAAAAAATAAAATATGAAAATGCACAGAGTATCGCATAAAGTGAGATTATAAAATTTGTTTGACAGCCAATTGAAAACCGTTTCTTCATAGAAAGAGTATCTTTGAAATCAATTTTTTATAATGAAATAATCGTGTCTGAGCCCTAATTTTTATAAATACCTCGTTTTTTATGTATCTATATTCTTTCATTTAAAACAAACTGAACTTATACCAAAAGTTGCATGAACTAATTAGGATTCTAACTATATAATATAAAAAAAGTCGTACATAAGGGACGTAAGCGTTCGGCACTACCGTGTCGGAGGCTGACGCGGCGCCCTCTCGCTGGCGCGAACCACTGACAGATTTTTTTTTGTTAGCCGCGTCGAAAACTTTCCGCAATTTCTTGATTTGTTCTTTTTTAATATCCATTTATTACCAGCATTTTGACATATCTTTTATTTGAACCTATTAACGTTTGGTAAATCGAACCGACTTATATTTGAAATCTCGTACTTTTTACTATTAACATAATACAATTTACGTGACAACCCCCGAATTGACAGAAAGAAACAAATTTCAAATTTCGAAGGAAGACACAGCTTCCCTATTTTTTTCAAGTAATAAACAGGCCTCCATCACACACAGCACAACGCATTCGTCTAAGACTAAAAAAACTCAAAAACAAGAAAAAAAAGAACGCGAAACCGTGATAAATAATTCCATTCAATGGAAATTACCACTCATAATAAAATTTCGTAAGGTGAAGAGTAGACTGAAATGTCAGAACCATTGTCCAACTTTGCGTTTATCGCGTCTGTACGTAGTTAAAAATTTAACCTGGGGATTTTAAATATAAAAGACAAATATATATATTTTATATATATATATATATATATATATATATATATATATATATATATATGGCTGGGGCATTAAGAACAAGCTTAAGTTTGCCCCACAAAATAAGGCTGTCCTCTTTAAGGGCAGGCTGGAGAGGGAACCATCTGTCATGATAGCTAGATCCAGGATCGGTATACGCGAACAAGTAACATATCTGAACACGATCCTTGATCCACGACCGTGTTTTTTACCACAGGCGCGGTACATCGGTGAAAAGACTCGGATAGCCTTCCACGACATGGACCGGCTTGCCGGTCCGGTGCCGGCTAGGAGCTGAATAGCTCTACCCTTAAACTGATATATACGGAAATATACCTCGATATATTGGTATATGCGCCATCGGTTTGGGCTTCGTTGTCCGTCGGAGTCTAGCAAGTTAGAAGGGTTGTGCTGAGATCGCACCGCTATGACCAAAGCATATAGAACATGCTCAACAGATGCGTTGCCGGTTTTAGCGGGTATTTTGCCTGCCGACCTGCCGATCATGAAACGCGCAGTAAATTTCATTTTGGCACGAAGTAAAAGTTTTGATGCGGGTCTGTTGCACTTTGAGTTTTTGGTAGATAAACCCTTGTTCATATAAAGAGGCGTATTTTGAAGATTATCGATACTCATTGGCAGTCTAGATGGCCCTTCCCGGATCCAAAGGAGGAAACGATCAGGTTATTTTCCCCCGATGTGTCCGAGCGGTTACGTAAGAAATGGCTCATCACCGATTGTTACACTTCGCAGTTTTTAACAGGACATGACGCATTCCGCGCCAGCTTGTATAGATTCGCCCTTAGATCCCTTAGCCCGGCGTGTACCTGCGGTTTCGAAATCCACGAGTCAGGTTTGTTCCACTGCAGTGAGCACGATAATGCGCGTAGAGTTTTGTTAGAGACCATGCGTCTTAACATTAGAGTAGAATCACGCGGAGGTTTAGAACGTGGTATCTTTAATCTCCGAGACTTGGTTGGGAATGAGCATTCGCTAAGTGCATTCTTGAAAAAATGGAGATCCTAAATGATTCATTGAGAAGGTACAGACTTTAACCCGTTTGGGTGGAAGCGTTGAGATTGTAGATACGGGACACTATTAGGGCATCTTCGATGGTCTCCTCTTTTGTATGGGGGGTAATGTTACGGGTCCTAGGAGGGGCCCTGAGACAACTCGGGTGAAAAAGGCGGCAATAGTGCCTCAAAATAAACGTTGATGATATTTTGTAACCTAAATCGTCCAAACTTTCGAACATAATTTTTCAAAATTTTTAAAAAAAAATTTAATTTCTCCAAACATGTGCAATGGCACAAAATAGCAAGTTAAAGCACTCATGAATAACATAATGACATCCTCATTCTCACAGGTCTGGCAGTTCGCAATTACGCATATCGTTCATATTCCCTTAATCCCCAATAATTTACTTTTTCAATTTAAGCGACTGCAATTTCCAGTTGAAATTTCATTGGCGATCATCATCAACTAATCTCAGAGCTAAACTTAAAAATATTTTGATTACTTGAGAGAAGATTGCGTTTCTTAAAAGTCAATGCCTATGCCCAGATATGTGAGGGGAATGCAGAGAAGAAATATATTTTGAATCCGTTATGAAATACTGCAAAAATGTGGTATATTTAGTAATATTAAAATAAATGAATCTCTGTTAATCCACATAAGATATACTTATCTGATTTTATGCATCTTTAGTAGGTACCTACACCTAGTTTAGATTGCAATCTAAATTATTATTGTAATAATGTTGTTTTACATATATTTGTGTTCCTAATATAATATAATAAAAAAAGTAATTGTCTATTATTAGTTTTGAGTATAACATTAGTTAATTTTTTTTGTAATCATATTATTAACCGACTTTTTGAACAAAGTTTTTGAATCGGTATTGCTTGGCACCAAATTCGAAAACATCTAGTATCAAAAATAGATGGTAGATAACTCTGCGTGCACCAATGAAATAACTTTTTTTGATATAGTTTTAAGTCCTTATTTTGTGATTTACTGTAGTCTTTTGTTGTACAAGAACTCGCATTTTCTTTTCTTAAACATCGTATTCACTTTGTGATTTGCTGAGTTGCACAAGTTATAAGCACGAAAACGCTCACGCTCTAAGCGTGAATACGTTATCACTCTAAGCGTGAATAAGCTCGTAAAATGATAACTCTAGAAAGTGAAGACAGAATTCTAAACGAATCACTTCTTCTAGCAAACATATCCTTAAGTGTACGTCAACGGAAACTGACCAAACTTAGCAACGTCTATTTCTTAGCGACAATATGCTTAAGCATCTAGAGCAGCCAAAATCGATGAGCAAAAACAGCAACAACTTTCATATGCTCCATGGAGAAGACATTCCTCAAATCTTAGTCGGTAACTTTCACATTACTACGCGTATTTTGAGAGGAACTGGAACTTAGTGACCTCGAGCTTGTTCAGAGCTAATAACCATAGTACCAATTATTAGGCCAATGACGTGATTTATAACATTATCGTGTAATGATATTGATTAGAATGGTATTTAAACATGTATATTAATTGCTGATAATCGACCCAACAAATATCCTAAACATTTATCATTCTTAAATCGTTTGAAGCACATCAAAAAATATCCAATTGTAGTGGCTCAACAATATATGTTGAACGTAAATACAATTTTGAGATTGCTTAGAAATGGTAACAATCTTTTCGGAAAAAAGGTATTTGATTGGTGGTATCGTATAGCGTTCCTAAATCGGCGCAATCTACATCTACACATCTTGCCCTGGTATGAAACTATGCCTGATTTTTTACGGAAACCGGTAAAATATGTATTGAAAAATGGTTTCTTATTCAAATTTGAACAAAGATCACCATCTCAACGATACGTATTAAAAGAATCGGGAAATTATAATTTGCCGCCTTAGAGTTGTGATTTTTTGAGTTGTCATGTTAAATGATAAATGATTGACAAAATTATTACGATTTCCTGTCAAAATTTACATTCGATACACTGACGACTACAAGAATTTAAGAATAATCAGCAGTTATTCGGTGACATTAACGTATTATTATTCGCAGACTCGATACAACTTCCGTTAGAGATGGACACTCAAGCTTTGAGCCAGCGACGTGTTATGAAGTCGAAACTCATTTGTGGCGACAATTTCGGCTCTGTAAATTGGCCACTCACTTGCGGCAACGTGAAGATATTAAATATATTAACCTTTTAAAGAATTTACACGGACACTGACATCGCCACATGTTAATTGGGATGGAAAAACACAAAAATGTAGTTGAAACACAATTTTGCCGATGAGGCCGCTGTTAATATTTACCCTGTAATAACGCATATTGATGAGTACAATAAAATGATTACAGGACAATGATGTATTAATTTCGCTTTCAAATGAGACACACTATGAATTGACAAAAAGACATATTAATTTAAAACTGTCGATAAATGTAGGGAATTTGCACCGTACGGGGGAACCAGACGCGGAGGCTGCTATCACAAATTCAGCTAGCTTTGGATACCCCAGTCATGTTAAGAAAATATATCTCTGTATCTGATGGATTAGTCAATGAAGAAATGTGACTAGCCTAAGGTTTAAGTAACCCGCTCAGCATAGAATTAGAAAAAAGCGAACTATCAAAATCTTTAAATATATTATTCGACGATCCACCACAAGTAAAAGAGGATGGATACGATTCCATTATGTCAGTGATAACCATTTATAAAGTTAATTGCGGATACGGTAATATACAACTGAGTATGTTTTCTAAGAGAGTCGTAGCAGGGCATAAGCTCCAATCCACCACTCTAAACGCTACCGCCATTAACTTTGACCGTAAAATGATTACGAAAGATCAGTGCTATGTAGTACTCAGCAGAGTTATGTGATTTGATCTAACATCTCAGAATTAGTCCGCAATAAATTACTAAAACGTTCGCATTACAATAAGCCTTTGAGCGAAATAGAGAAAAGCAAATTTCAAGAGAAAGTTTCAAATAATTCGTTTTAGTAAATGGTGTATATAAATATAGTCGCTGTAATCTCCATATTTTGTTACTCATTGATGTCTTTAAAAAGGTGATATAGATATGGCACATATAAATGAATCAAAACCTGCTATAACTTGATCAATTAATGCATCCTTCACCAATTCTTGAACCACAACATTTAAATGTTTTGTACATTTTAATCTTACTTTAAATATAAATATAATTCTGATGATAGAATCATCAAAATTGGTTCAGTAAGTATTAAACAAATCCCCAGTTACATAAACACATTAAGTGGAAAAGAGAAACTCCTTTTTTGACATCAATTAAAAAGAGCATACAATGCAAGTTCTAAATAAATATCATGTTAATCAAAATTATATCTAACACAAATTTATAACAATCTACAATTTATACAAGACTTAAATAAAAAGTAAGTTCAAAAACCACCCAAGTGCGGATTAGACTTGACCACGAAGGGTTCGGTAATATCAAACAATATTAAACTTAAGAGTTTGTATTTCTCAATAACTTTGTTTTTCACACTATGAAAAACAAAGTTATTGCTGCGGTCGGTACCGACAATATCCTATATCTTAAAAACTACATAACATATTTTATTTAAACCAGAATTCAAAAAAACTTTCGTAAAAGTTTATGTTAAGTTCTATTACCTTTGTTTTGTCTGAAATTTACACACTTTAGTTGATAAGTTAGAGGAGGGACACACACACTTTTTAAGACTTTAAAAGCGCGTATCTCACCAACTATTGACTTAAATAAAAAAGTTATTCTGGAACCTCTATATTGCTTTTAAGACCTATCTAATGATATACCACACGCTTATCTGTAATGGATTGTTTTTTTCATAATTCTAATTTTTCATAGTATAGCAGTTCATAGAAAACATCTACCATCCAAACATCTATATAATGCCAATAGTCTCCGAGTAAAGTGGTCATGACATACGGACAAACAGATAGACGAAATTATAAAGGTTCCATTTTTTCCGTTTTGCTATGGAACCCTAAACAAAAAATTTTCACAAATTTGAGTAATTTTTTCTATTCATTTCCACAAGATCACTGAAAAATGAGTACACTGTAAAAATTTATTTTTTTAAGCTTCCTTAACCGAGCAAGAAACTCTCGTAACTTCCTCATTTCCATACATAACAACCATACAAATTTATACAGTTTTAACCTCCGTGCGTAAAATTTTACAAGTATTTTATTTAATTACAGGAAAATTGTGATGCAAAAAATTTTAAATTTAGTTCAGACTATATCAAACAAATCTGAGCCATTTTCCATCTAAATCAATCAATTTCCATGAAATATACATTTTTTATCTGTATCGTTACTATCTTTTTCAATAACAATTTTTGAGTAACGAAACGCACCAAGACTTGACTTTGACTAGAAGAGATTGCCTTGTAGCAATATATCCGCCAAATAAATACATTGTTTATTTATTCATTTACGTACTTTAATGTATGTAGTTGATACATATGGCGAAGTTGTTGCTGCGAGAGTAATCGCTTACAGCCGACAAGAACACCAGTCTAAAATCGAACACCAGTCTAGAACCCAATCAAACCCGGATCGTCACGGTGCGCCGTGCCGTCAAAGGCCGTATGCCTTCTGATAAATTCAATACGCCACGGCGACGTACTTGAAGTTGAAATAATTGAACAACACCAAATAAAACAAGTAAAACAGCTGCTAGCAACTTCGGCTGCAGCTCACGTGTAGTAATTACACAAATGTATAGTGGACCATATAAATGTATAGTGGTATATCAATGAATGACGCTACTTGCATTTTAAATCGTGGAAAAAAGTTTTCCACCCCGATATACATTGGTGAAATGAGCGTGGCCAGAGGTAAAATAAAGTAGTAGGATGATGCGGGAGGAGTAGATAAGTAACTCGAATGCGGGCAGATGCGTGAGGACAGATATAATTGATCGTCTTCCGCACGTAACTTTTTTCGATGTTGTATGTATTTGACATGAGATTACTTTCTTTCTTAAATTTGTTTAAAATTTGAATCTGTTGTCAATATTTGTAGCAATCCAGCAATTTTTATGAACGTATTCTTGGTAGGTCTACAGCTAAAATTGTTTGCAGCGAAACTTTGTCGTAGTGGAAATGATTATTGAAAAAGAATTACTTTTAATATAAGTCTTTCTTGTATTTTTATTTTTTTACTTTGTTATGAGCATGGTCCAAGGCTGGGAAAATACTTATAAAAAACGGCATTGGTACCTTTTTCAGCGCTAGTATAAAAATCGTTGTAGGCAGAGCTAGTATAAAAATAACGTGCCTATTTCTTTTTTCTGTCTCAAGTTTCTTGTTTGTCTTTTCGTTTTTTGTTTTACATTTACTTGTATTAATTTCACTGTGAAACTATTTTATTTACTTTCATGGTTTGGTTATATTCAGCTTCAATAACTCCTTTTTCCGGAGTATCAGCCAATATTAAAATTCCAAGTTTTTTACGCCTTCCGTTGGTTTTAATCCTTCATTCAACTTAATAGAAGCGGTTGTATCAACTGTGCCGGAAAAGAAATACGCGTAAGTGGTGCAATATCAGCAAGAATTTTAAAGCGACTTTGTCCGAGTTGTTGTTCCATATTAGGTGGCAATTGTGAGTATATTTTCTGGTTGTGGTACAAAATCTATGGCCGCAATCATAGAATCAATGAACCTACCAACACGATTTTCATTTGAAATGGGCAGTGGCCGGTCTGTGACAATGGTACAATGATGCAAATTGAATCTAATTTGTGACTGTTGTACAATGGTGCAATGTTGAAAGAGTGCAAAGCCAACATCTATAAATACATTTCGATTATAAAAGCAATACATGTATACTAAACCAGCAATCGCATTTGAAGAGGTTACTGCAAGTGGAAAAGTTCTTCACCTGTGCCTGATAGGAATGGTCATTCTGCGACTTTGATTGTTTCGCATCCAATTGCCTGATACTATATTAATATTTTTATTGACCTGAACACAGCAAGATCTAGTGACTTCAGCTTACAAGTGCAATCAGGTGGGAACCACGATAGAACTATACTCTTGCGTTTGCAGAAATCGATTGTTCAGATAAGAAGGATTTCTGTTTAACACTTGTCTTCACTTGATCTTTAAAGTTTTCCAAAAATACCAAGAATTCTTTTTCTAAAAGGGCTATACTTTTCTGAGAAGAAGATTTTAATCTTAACATTTAATTACAGGTAACACGCCTTAAAGTGTAAACCTCATACATATTTCTAAATAATCTTAGATTGCTGTTGATATTAATGTTGAATTAGAACCATTGAGCGCTCGTCTTAAACTCAACCCTTTGTGCTTGTACCTTAGCTCAGAGCTGAGATTTATAAACGGTGCCTTCAGCTCATCGGGCATTGCCCACTTGCGTGTCAAACAGATTTAATATCAATTTAGTGTTGAGTCGATTACGTAATTTATGTGATATAATCGTAATTCGTCACACAGCTGAGTTGATCTATTTCTTTATTTTTAAATAAAATATAGTTACTTTATATTATTAATGTATATATTTATAGTTACTAATGTAGATAAAACACTGATTATTTGGAATTATATAATCTTTTTTTATTTTAAAAAAGCCTCCTGTTTTGAGTCACCTGTGATCAGGCCTGATCAGATTTCAGTTTAATCTCCCACTATAACAGTGAACGTTCTTTGTTTTAAAGTGCTTATTTCAATTGAATTTTATTATTATTATGTTTTAGTATTTATAATTACTTAATTAAATAAATATAATAAAGGCTATTTTGTTAAACAATTCCTAATCTCAAAATGGGTAAAGGGTTTTGAAAAATGCAGTATAGAAAAAAATAACGTAATTTTGGAATTGTTACGTGTTTCTGTTCCTCATAAAGAAAACGGTAACCCTCACGTGTCCGTCTGTTTGTCACGACCGCTTTTTATCAGAAACTGATTGATGTAGATACTTGAAATTTGTAATACTAGTAACACGTAGCAAACCGTACACATCGCAATAGCCAAAACTCAAAAATATTCATATCGTGGCAGGGTCGAATTAAGCATAAGATTTTTCTTTATTCTACAATATAAATATATATATATATATATATATACATACATATATATATATATATATATATATATATATATATATATATATGTATATATATATATATATATATATATATATACATATACAGTACGGGGGTGTTTTGAAAAGAGATATTGATACTTTTGACTCAAAATATATATACCCTATAAAATACTTTTGAGGCCCTTGAAATTGAAATTAATACATTTAAAATCCTTATTATTGAAGTTTCAAAAGTATTTTATGTAATATAACTTCTGAGATGTACAGAAAAGTATGGAAAAATATATACCCTCCCTTTTTATTACCGAAACTACTCAACCTAAAATTATGACGAAAATAGGAGTTTTAGAAGCCTGCGCAAAGATTGCAAAAAAACAATCTCAGATCTTAAATTTTTTTAATGTGAACCAAATTTTAACGGCCGTGAAAAACCTAGTAGGAATATATTTTTTGTTGTGAAAAATTAATATTTCTCAATAGTTAAATAGAAATACTATATACACTGAAATGTTTATAAATGGTTAAATATGTACGGAACCCTCGCAGTAGAAGTTCTACAAGCGCTTGACGGGTTTTAAAAAAAATTATGAACACATGTTTGTCCTGAAGCATAACTCATTCTCCATTACGTCATAACCACTATCAAAGCGTCTAAACCCTTTTACCGGCTGATATATTAGTAAAATTAGAATTGTAGACTTAATGATGAATCGCGCATTAAACACAAATTATTATTTGTAATGAAATTTATGAACGGAAATTCATAATTTACAAAAAGCAGCATACTTATTTTCCATAATTAACACATTTGGGCCGAAAAAATTTTTTTAAAAAATTAATTTTACGTAAGAAAACCAAAATTTATTAGAATACAAAGCATTTTTTGAAGTAGTGGTCAAATGCTCGACGAGATATTTATCTCCAGACTCAGTGTCGTCGTAATGACACTCAGATATTACCATTTTTCAAAGCAAAATTTGGAATCGTCCCGTATCGCATTTACCTCTTAAGAATTATTTTAAGAGGTAAATGCGACTTTATTTCCCACAAAAAAAAACTTTTTAATAGATATTAGTTTTTCGTAGAAATAGGAAATTTGAAATCATTTGTGCACCTATGTTCACATGTTTGTTCAAATAAAAACTTATGTCTAATTTAGCTGCAGAATTAGCCGGATTTGGAGAGATAGTAGCCTGCAAGCTAACAGTTAATTCTGAGCTTAGAGTAAACTGATTGCTGTTTGAAGGCACTGAGCTGAACGTTACCCACGTGGCCAAAGAAATCCTGATGTTGAAGTCACATCCATCATCACAATATTACCGGTTGCACTGGGGGCACATAAGCAGGTGCTATGATAGACAGTAAAAGATTATTTGGATGTAATCACTTGATCACATTATCTTTTCTAGTCCCAGCTCCTAGAATTGTCATCGTCTTTTCTTTTCTTCTCTATCTTCACAACACGCAACATTTGACCTTAAAAGTAACCCAGACCAAGAGATATCATTAATTACGCCTTCATTGAAATTAATTTTTACATTAAAACTATTGAATACTAGGTGTATTTATTATTTATTTCACTATTTTAATATATTTAACACATATTTACGTTATAAATAAATAAAACGTGTAGGCAAATATTTTTCTGCGATGGCAAATTTATTTCATAAGCCTGAAGTCATACTTACCTACGACGCGCAAATATTTACCCATATTCGAGAAATAAACGGCTAATTATATTCTATCTTTGATATAATACTTACTTTTCAATGTTCTCTCTTAAACTTAGCTGCATTCCAACCCGTTCTATTGTTAATTAAATTAGACAATTTAGTCACCGTAAAAAATAAATTTCAAATATTACATTAAAACAACGAAAGCACTTCATCCTCCTTCACTACTCGTGCCGATTTGATTGTGATCGGCACAAGTAGGTTCTTCGTAAAGCAGCAAATACGAAACAGTGGGGGCGTTTGACTGTTGTCTCGAAAGTGGTAAATCGCCTGCAACGTGCACGCTATTAGTTTTCGCTAGAGCGAGGTGACCGAATTTCTATTTCTTCTATTGGTCCAATATTTGAAATTCTCTCACTGATATATTTGCCGTGGTGCACTATTATCTTTATTTAAAATCTACAATGAATTCGCTTGATAAAGACAGTAGATATTAGGATTTTAGTTTTAAAGTTGTCGATTTTCGACTTTATACGCGCACAATAAATACAATCACTTACCCAATTACATGCTTCAGTGTTTATTTCATTCGCCTCACTCTCTGATATTATATCAGAACTAGTTTCTCTGCAATCAAACAACCCACTAACTCACACGGCCAGCAAAAATGAAGTGAGAAGCGCTCAAAAACATGCTTCGCGCCATCACCTTACACCTCAAGTGCTCTGTGAAGGGTAATCCTAACGGAATACTTTAAATACCTTAAACTTATCCATCGAATGATATTATAACATCATTACTACAACTTATCCACGAGAGTATGTTATTAAAAGTATTGAATAATTTACTTAAACAATATAATTTATTTTATTCAAATTCTGCGAGTTTACCGCGAGTAATACCGACGCACGGTGGTTACATTCATAGGTTAAATTCTCACTTCTAACTACCTCACTAACTAGTACGATAAACAAACTACCCGAAAACGTGTAAATATCACCGTTAATAATTGTTTTTTAAACTAATAATAGTTTTTTAACTCTTTCCTTTTCCCGGTATTTGTTTAACCTTTTCCCGGTATTTGTTTGTTTATTTGCGTGTTTGTGAGATGGAAATCCAAGGTCAAGGTATGTTTTGCAATATTTAATGTATTTTGATTTTATATGTCTTGTAGTGTTTGAAATATTTTAGTGCTACGAAGGTTAATTATAATTTGAGATAAAAATGCATAACTTTGATTTCCCTTAGTCCCACAATTTTTAGCAATGACGCGCAATTGTTGTAATATGTTTTTAAATTTTGATATAAGTGTAGTCTTACATAAAATACATGAACCAACATAGCCTGACATAGCCTGTGGGTGCTAGGACTCTTTATGTTAACTCGTAGCATACGTTTTTCATAGAAAGTTTACGAGATTTTTACAATATTAATTAAATGTTACGTTTTTCTTTTCAGGTAATTTATTAAAGTGTTCCTTTAATAGGACGTATTTCTTTGAGTTATGGGATTCAGTAAATGGGAGATGTTAGAAAACTTTGATAATGTAGAGAATATAGGCATTAGTCCTTTTCATAAACGTGTGCTTAATTTGTGTAAAAGTGTCGACAAATACTATAAACCGTGAATTATAGCAAACCAAAAATGTTTAAAAAATATAGTGACTTGCTTAATGTTATTGAGAGTATTGAATTAGCAAAAAGTGATGAGCAATGTAAATCTGAATGTGATTTAGCTCAACCTAGTACGTCATCCTCTGGTCGCGGTTGGACAGAGGAAGACGTACTATTTTATTACATTTTTTTACAACATCAACAAATATTAGTGCAGATGAAGTTTTATCACTTTTCGTGAAGACTAAGCTTACGAAACATCAATATTCATTATTAACAATAATAATGAACTTTGTTAATAGTAAGACTTTTAGTAAAGTTTATCATCGTATCAGAGTGTTTTGAAAGCTAAGAAAAAGTGCTATCCTAGCAATATGTTAATGACGAAATCAAAAGCCGACATCAAGTTGCAAAGTTTATGAGATCACACAGCTTCGTATATCACATAGTGAGCACAAATAGTCTTTCGTGGATTCTAGTTTAGATAAATCTCTTCTACGAAATACTGTAGACCTATTATTTCCGATTTGTGAAGGAAAGTTTTACCGTATGGAAGAATGAGGAATCTCATTTTAAAAAAAAATTTCTTTGTGTCCGACAACATTCACATCAGACGAACACGTTTTCAACATTCACATTAGACGAACACGTATTCAGCATTAATTATAACTTGCCATGGTAAAATTTGTAGTGCATTAAGTGAAAAATCATCTGCTAGGTGTTATATTTGTGAAGCAATATCCAAAGAAATGAATGACATAGATAGGTGATTGCGAAAAGAAAGCGACGAAAATGGTTTTGAATTCGATTTATCACCTACTACTGCATTCATGGATTTGTTTCTTTTAAGTATTTCCTTTAGTTTTCTTATAGTATGAATTTTAAAAAGTGGCAGATTAGGTCAGACGACGATAAAGAACTGTTATCTGGTAAGAAATTGTACAAGTATCACATTGTACAGTAATCAGTTTAAATCTCGTTTATGTTGATTTGTAGATAAAACACGAAGTGGCGGAAGCGGAATACCGAATGAAGAAAATACCGCGAAAAAAATTCTTTTTGGATTCAGATGATGAAATTACAGGCTTAAAGATTCAATTGACCGTTGTTCTAAAATATTGCTTTATCTTCGGGATTCAATATCAATTTATAGTAATTTAATGAAATCAATTTGGAAACCACGCGACTTTTGGTACAAAAATATTCATGGTATAATCTCCCAGCTTCCATCCACTTTCCTCCCAGCTTACGTCTATTGGAAGATTACATGAAGAGGCTGCTGAAACTAATAATAATAATTTGAAAGGATTTAGACGAGACCATACTCAAAAAATGGCTCGGATACTTAGTAATACCAATACCAATTAATGAATATAATCCTAATACCAATTTAATGAATAGACTCGTGTTACAGTTAGTCGCTTCGTTACCAGCTCACGGAAGTTTCCCCGAAAGAAAAAAGATGTTTCCTTAATTTCGAAGCAGTTTTTTTATAAATCATTTATGTTTTTTTAAATTAATTTTTTAAGTATATTACAATTACTGCCAATTAATTTAAGGCAATTTTACAATGAATAGTGCTCAATATTAATTAACATAAGCATTAAAACGTGCCATCTTTTACATTTATTTCAATTTTCTTTTTCTTGTCGTTTGTAATCAAATTATTGATAAACATTTTGTAAATGATAAAAGAAACAACCCTTTATTTTATGATTTACAACCGTTTTAATGCAAATGGAATGTTTTATTTCCGAATTACCTATTTTTGACCGCCCGCCTTAGGACTGTGTAGCACCATGCAACGTAACCAACATTACGCTGAGCTCCGAAAACACTTTTTAGTTATTTGATCTTTAGTTGAATGGTCCCTAATAACTCTTTTAATAGGCAATTATTCTTCATTCTAGTATTAGTTATTTCGTTGGTGAATAAGAAAATAAAGATCTCATTAAATTCGATTATTTGGTCCACCAGGCGAGTGGCACTGGGCGCTCCTAAAGCATTAGTTCTATTATTAGATATAATATAAAGTTGCCCTTACTTGCCATTTTAATTTCATCGATCATTCATTCTACTAACTTTCTTTGAAAATTGTTCTAGAGCACAATAATAGACATCATATACGCACAAAAAAGTTAATACGCCAGAAAAATTATATTCAGGAAATGTTACCTAATATTCATTCGCCTCATGAAATACGTGAGACGTCTCTATTGTTGGAGCAAATTGAGGATGTTTTGGAAAAAATGTGTACATTTTTGATGAAAAATCATCTATTTTTGCTAAGTTTATTATAATTTCTGGGAACATGCAGCACAATAATTTTAATATGAAAAATAGATCAAAACCTTTATATATAATTGGAGATTTCTATTTATTGGTTTCATATATTTATTTCATGAAAATCGGCCTTTCGCAAATAATTTCTTGCCAAAATCGCTAAAGTAGGTCAAATTTAGAGGATTCATTCCAAATCATTTTATTTTAATTTGAAATGCGAAGAAAATATTAGAATGTTTATTTCCTGTGTAAAAAAGTACCGTTTCTTTGAGGCAATAACAAAACAAGAAAAAGAAAAACATTTATTCAAGAAAATATTTTTTTAACGTCCCATATATTTTGTAATACCGGCTTGTCTATAGCTTGTCAATCTACGCTGAAATGCGCACCAAGTCGATGCTTAACACGTTTTTACGTATTTTATGTAAACGCCTGTAGATGCAGACTCCACTTTTCCATTAAAACTCTGGGTTAGCGCTCGGAGACCCGCGATTCATGGGGCCCCCTGGTTCCTACCAAATCATCAACCGATAACCGATATTACGGATAAATACATTTATTTTGAGAAAATAAAACGGTAATTACTGACTATAACACCAACTTATTTATCAAATTTTTTGGTATTCTAACAAACCAGGTACCTACAACTGTCAACACTGGCTGCGTACCTACAAGGTGATTCCCCTATATTATTTTTAAGTTTTATGTACTAATAACCACAGAATAGATACAGTACAGAACGGACCCATACTAGCCCATATAAAAAAAACGGACCCATACTAGCCCATATAAAAAAAGAGCCGCATTTTTTCATACATGGCGAAACGCTGTCAAAATAACTCCCTTTTCCCCTCGCCTCACCCTTCCTGACCAAAGATTTATGTAATTATTATTAATGCCCATAGATGGCGTAATCTCTTACTCTTTATTGCTCATAGATGGCGTTATCAAAGAAAGAAGTAATTTTTATTCATAAATTTATTTATTAAAATTGTAACAAAAATATTTCACAAAAGACAAATATTAAAATAACATTATACAATTAATATATTTCAAATATCATTACTATGAAAATATAATTCAAGAAAATTGAAATAAATTCGAAAATACAATTGTAAATGGCATCAGGCATCTACAGGTAGCACCACTCTGGAATCAACTAGGTGGTAATTGCATAAATGAATGTGGGCAACTCATCAACATCTGAAAACAAGCAATAACATACACAAAGCAGACATGATTATAACGATGTATGTCTTCCTTTAATTATAATAAAAGTCGTATTCATGACATGTGCTATTTCAAAATTATATATTTGTAATTGATGTTTATATGACATATTCAGTCGTGCAAGCAAAAAATGAGTTTATGTTATGATATTATCACATAAATAACCTTAAGACATTCTCCTACAGAAGCCGCTAAATATTAGCTCGGTGTAGCATTACTGTATAATAATTTCCTAGGCTGGAAAGTTTTCATTAATAAAGTGTCTTCCGCAGATGCTATGTGTACGTCTGAGGAGGTCATTCCAATTAACTGTCCAATTTTCCCTGCCACACAATTTCAGCCAAGCATTTGCCCTGCAAAAAAACAAAACATTAAGTTAGGTATAACAATTTCAATCAATCCGCCTTTTTCTTTCTTTCAATTGGAAGAAAAGTTACAACAAACAACGTTTGGTTAAATATAAATGATGCTCAGAACATTATTTAGTAAAAAATTCAATTTGGAAAACCAATTTACTACCAGCGAATACACCCAACACCTGTCTGAAGTAATTTCACGGAGTTTTCTGACAAGATAAAACTTCGAAATGAAACTATAATTGGTGTAGAAATATTTTTAAAATCCATTTTTTTTAAATTATTTCGTAATCGGCGCCTATAACTAACTAAAACATCTTTTAGCCCAAGTTTTTTTTAAACAAAACAGTAAAAATTCATTTTAACCAGAACTTTGCAACTCTTCTAATTAAATTTTAACAATAAATAACTGTAACGTCGCAAGTCACCAATTGCTTTGCGCCGTTAGTGTATAAAATTTATATTAATTTTTGAAATGTTATATAATAAGCAATAATGGATAACACTAACCGACTTTCGTTACGAGGCAGGGAAAAAAATTACAATTTTGTCCTTTGTCGTATGTAGGAATTACACCCCAGTACAATACACGCCATTACAAAATAAAACGAAGATCTTAATACATAATAATACAAAATAACATAGATCTGAACATATAACAAAACAATAGCTACAACACCCTTTCGACTTAATTAATATGCTAAACTTATAATATACTATGTGTAATATGTTTTTGCGCCGCAAAGTACTGTCAGTCGTTTCAAACAGACTCAGTGTTGAATAGTTTGTGTTTTCTAGAGTGTTCGTAGCGTGTTCGTGAGCGTCTCTTGCATGGTGACACATAGTTGTCGCTAGATGTCGCTGTACACATCTAAAATTGGCCACCATCTTCCTTAAGAGATGCTGTCACCAAATCGAAGACCTGCTTGACCACCCCCTGCTAATAACGACGTAAAAGGAAACATGACCCTCACAAGTAAACCAACTCGATGATCGGGACTTCCCCTGGGAACGTGACATTCGGTCGACCGGGATTTCCCTTTCACGCATACTTTCTTTTCATTCGGGACTGAAAATTAAATCGTCGTTTGGCTGTTTTGTTTTATGTTCGTGAATGTTTTCAGTGTAAAAAAATAATAAATACTGAATTAAAACACAAAATGTCGGAACGGTTATATCCTAGTGAAACAAATTTAGGAATCGTGGAAAAGGAAACATTTCTTATTGATTAGCTAATATCTGTAATGAGTTTATTTTTGGGGAAAACAAGTCCTAGAAAATTATAAATAAAGTACAATTAATAACATATTTTTCCATTAGCGTTGACAGCACGCCTGTTCTGTCGTATGTTGTGATGTCTGAGTATTTAGTGGAAACCATCTTGATTTTTTTAGAGATCCTAATAATAAACTGCAGAGAATAAAGCTACAACAATGCTTCAAATATATCGGGAAAGCATGCTGGTCTACAAGCAAAAATAAAGGAGAAATGTGACTTTTCTACCTTTCTATCATGTGAGGGACATTCTCTAAACTTGGCAGGTACCCATGCTGCTGGGTACGTCTCAGAGGCAACAAGTTATTTTCAAATAGTTCAGAAAATGTACAATTTTTTTTTCAGGTTCTACCCACTGATGGAATACATTAACACAACAATTAGCTTCAAAAGGTAAACAAACTTTGTAATGTATTGAATTGAAATATCTGCAATAAATAAATTTCCATTTAACATAGAAATATTCCACTATCTTTCTATAGTGACACTTAAAACTAATTTATATTTCGTTCATTTAAGTAGCGAGCTTAGTTCCAAATTTGACGAATCAAGTCCGACAAATAACAATTTGTCTCTAAAACGTACCACTCATTTTAGCTCCAAGTGTCACATTTTCATTGTGAATTAAGAAAACAATAGTCAAGTTTGTAACTAAAAAAAATCTAAGAAGAAATTGGTAGAGAAATAATATGTGTTCATGTAAGGGAAATAGAAATGTGCAACAATAATTATCAAGAAACTAAATTAATAAATAAAACAGATCGCATCCAGTCAATTTTTGGACTTCATTAAACTACTCTGCACTAACTATCGTCCACACGCGCAACGAGTTAAGTTGTCGGGGAGCAGAAGACGCGAGGACGGTATGAGCTGCCCAATAGAACGGCATTCTATTTTATCTCCTTAATCGTCAAGTTACTAATTAACTGGTAAATTACCGTCCAAACAACGACGAGTTGCAAGTTAATTCGTTGCTTAACGAATCAAAGTATAAATTAGTCTTTAGGCCACCACATAACAATTATATATTTTAATTACAAATACCAAATAAGTCCGCGTTACATTACTAAAGAAGAAGTTTACAATACCTGAACTGTCATTTTGTTTTGGTTACGGTATAGGTTCGATTTCATTCCAGTTATTCGATTATTTCATGCATTTCACTTATTCGTTCCAGAAAGTACTCGTACATTTTTTATTAGTTTATCCTTTCTTTTTGTTATTTTGATTTGAATTTCGAATATATACTAACGAATGAAATACCACAATGAACCCTGTTTTTCTGATTAAATTGAAGACCAAGATAACATTCCAGAATTATACACTAATCTGTTCAAAGTTGGTTTACAAAACGTCTGAAAAAGGACCCGTTTTATGGGAAAATAAATACTATTTATACTAATACAAATTATTGTTTAATTCATAATCAAACGAATAACTTAACATAATGCTTTAATTTGTGCATTGTCAAATATAAAGAAAGTTAACTTTCTAGCTGAGGTTCTTATAGTGGCCGATATGTACCTACAGCAGTGTCTTTCAACACAGACTGTTTATAATCTTTTGTGTATAAATTTATTTCCAAAACAGATGCTAGCTCTGAAATAATTAAATTACAAACATTACGTAAAAATCTCAATGATGCTAGAAATTCCCAAAGAATCAGAAAAAAATAACGAAACCCGTATCAAAAGACTATTACTATGGTGAGAAGTATCAGAAACCGGATGTGATTCACCGGATTCACGAAGTATACGAAAAATAAAAAAAGAATTTCTGAACGAATTAGTATTGACCCCTGGTCAGTGCCTAAAGCGCAATGTAAAAAAGAACTAATCCACTTTGGTCAGAACGTAGGCGGAAGTTATAAACAGCTTCTTCGTTTGCCAAAGTCTGTAAGAGACTTGTAAGTACGATTTGCGTTTCCGCTTCATTAGGCAAACAGATTATATACGGGAATAATTTGAACCGTGTGACATCAATAAAACATGAAAGAAACAATGAATACAGGGCACTTAGAAGATAGCACTACTTTTACATATCAACACTGAGGAGTGCGGTTTATTAATTGATAATAAATTTTCTTTTCTAGGAGCTACATCATACGGCCAGCATATAATTGGCATTGTAGAAATTAAGTGCCAATCATACATCTTCAATTTACACACCGATGAAGCTCGAGTTTTCGAAACGCAATTGTGGTAAAATTAATATGTGTAAAAAGCAACCTTGGTTTTATCAAATACAAGGTCAACTTAGTCTGTCCGTTTGCAGTCCGGATTGGTATTTAAAAACTGAAAAATGAATTTATTGAGAAGATGATAAATTGTAGAAACATAACACCAAATCACGTTTAGTGACATTTTATCAAAACTGTTTGCTTCCAGAATTGGTGTATCCCTTAATTTCATTAATGAAATTAAGGGATCATTCATCACATTTCATTAGTACTAAAATTTTAAAAACAAGAAACTAAAGATGATCAGAATAAAAGTTAGTTATGTCAGGACCCCTACACTTCCATAGTTTATAACCAATTCTTCTTGCGTTTATATTTGCAAAAGGAAAAGGACTATTAATGATTACTTAACTAAAATGAGAACTAAATGAAAATTATTTATTGTAATAAACAAGTCCAAATATAAAATAAAGCTTTTTGAAGGTAAAGTTTATGTAGATAAATTTAATTTTATTTAGAGATTTTCACGCTTCATCGTGCAAGTCATTGTGGGGAATTGACGCAATCTCTATTCGTTTAGGAATTGAAAATAATATCGCACACGTGATTATATGAAAGGAAAAGTCATAAGGAAACGTAGTATCGTTATTGATTAGTATATTTCGTGATTTTTAGTAGTTGCTCATATTTTTGTTCACGTGTTCATATAATGCCTTTTTTGCTTTTCAATTTACCTCACGGAATAAGATGTGTTTTTATGGGAATTGCGGGAAAACAAATTTCAATCGTTTGTGGTTTCCTTAGGGATGATGATATGAAAGATTTAAATTAGTCTAAATATATTTCCCCTAATTTTTTTATCTTGTTATTAAATTTTTTATTCTTGTTAAAGATCAACGCCTTCAGTTAAGAAAAGATAAAATAATTGTAGAGAGCTATTCTGATTAGCTGTCCTAGTCAATGAATGAAATACGAATTAAAACTGGAATAATACTAATTATTGTTATTGTTGTAGCAACGTAATTTTAATAATACAAATGAAATGAAACCGGGTCCCAAACACTATAAAACATGTACTTTCATTTTAGTTATAATATACGAGATCAAGATAATGTGCATAGGCTATAAGTTTGTTGTACACTAACAGCGCGTCGCTACGCATGTATTTGTTGTTTTAGGCTAGTAAATATACATTCTCGATATACGGAGTTTTGTAACTAAGTACATCTTTAAGAAGAATTTAAATTATTTCATCCATTGGTTTGTTAGTTTTGATTGGAATTTCGAATATATGCAAACGAATGAAACATTAAGATTATAATATTAATTAGGACGAGATTTCTCGGGATGAACGTAGTAGCCTGTCATTTCCGCCAACTATCCCTGCAAAAAAAACACTTCGATTTTTCCATCTGTCCAGCCTAAAAGAAGGACCAACAAACACACATTTATAATATCAGTTAGAATTGTAATATTAATTACGATGAAATTTCTCGGGATCAAAAGTAGGCAGTTTCATTTTCCAGCCCGTCAACTATCTCTGTGTAACGATTAACGAATCGACGTATAAAATCACGTGGATTCGTTGTGACGTGAACGAAGGACACTTTGGCATTTATTAGTTGGGATTGTATTATTAGATAGAATGAGATTTAAAGTTCGAAAGTGACCTATATAATTTTCTGTCCCGCCAACTTTCTCTGTGTAAAAAATCACGTCGATCCATAGCTCTGTTACGAGGGGCAAGAATGACAAACACACTTTTGCGTTTATAATATTAGTTAGGATTATAATACTAGTAAGAAGATTGACTTACGCGATTCGTTGATCCGTTGTGACGTGAAAGATAGTCCTATCTTTCACGTCACAACGGATCAACGAACTTGGATTAATATTATTAATTGTGATTGTAATATTAGTTAGGATGACATTTACAGGATTGTAAAATACTATTTCAGACCATCATATGCCTATGCTCACCAACTACCTCTGTGCAAAAAAATTACGTCAATCCGTAGCTCCATTGCGACATGAAAGAAGGTTAAATAAATGCGCCACTACGTTTATTATTAAGTTAGGATCGTAATATTAGTTAGGATGAAATTATTATTTAGTTATTTAGTTTATTGTAATATTAGTTATGATGAAATTTCCTAGCCCGCCAACAATCTCTGTGCAAAAAATCACATCAACCCGTAGCTCTGTTCCGACGTAAAAGGACAAATAAACGCACTTTCGTATTTAAATATTAGTTAGGGTTATAATATTAAAATAGCGCGCTTCTCTTAACATTAATCTACTTCGATATTTTAAAATTACATAGTTAATTGAAAATGAAATTAAGTAATAGTTTTTACGTATGAAAAGTAATCCTCATTTGTTTCTTTTGCAGTCCAGTGATATTTTTGCAGGTGGGAGTAGCACAAGCCGGCATTTTAAGCTATATTGTCACGTAACCTTTCAGAGCAGTGTCTTAAATTGCACTGAAAGCCGCATTTTGATACTACGCATCTTATGCATAGTTTTTTGGACACACTATCGCGCGTGTTCTCGCCTTCTGGAGTACTCATTATTCTAAGACCATGACATTACATCTACGGTCGCAAACAGTCGACCATGTGACTCATATGATTTGTGATGTGACTGACGAAGTCGTTTCATTTAATTGCAATAGATGGCGCATATGAATTGGTGTCATTTTCGGTTTGGTTTATGTTCATTTGGCCGTATCTTGATATTTAGGTCAATGATATTCTCGCCTTCTGGAGTACTCATTATTCTAAGTATAAATGCAAATTGTCTAAAATTGTGAACCAAACAAAGACATTGAGAATTAGGCACTTAGGCGGTTTTGAAAAAGCCTGTTAATATAAAAATCTACATCTGTCAGCCTACATTTGTAAAAAAGTACATACTTAGGAAGAATACATATTTTAATTCAGTGATTTAAGATATTTGTTTACAATTCATTATTTATATGTATTTTATTCATGTTAATAACATTTCTATATTTATTTATTTATTTATTCATGTAGTCAAAAGGTTAAAAATGTATTTATATTCTAAATCTATCCGTCTTTCTTTTGCTAAAAAATGTTTTAAAACGTCATAAAACAAAGATTTTCTCTAAATCCGTGACTAACTTCTTTTCAACAGCTATTATATCTAATTCCGAGTTTTTCTGGCCTTAGGTATTTATGCAGTAAGTATGGATACGTTTTAAAGCTGAAAAGAATCTTTCAGCAGCAGCAGTAGAAGAGAATTTTAAACTTAATTTACATAAATTAAAAATTTCTGAAAATGCATCTAATATATAAATGTTTCTTTATATATTCATATAAATTTGAAATATCTAAAATGGAACATTTTGTAGATCGACAAATTACTTTCAGTTCATTTTTTAATTCTATAAAATCAAACATTTTCAGATATCTGACTTGTAAACAAATGGACATGGACTATATTCGGAATTTTTATTTGAATGTGACAATTCCAGAAAGGACAAGGATTCAAATGATTGAAATTTATCATTAATTTGCATTAATACGTTATCGAGGAATAATACCTCTAAATATCCTCCTTTGATACTCTGGGCATCAAATTAGTCCGTCTCTTTCTTGCAATGTCCGCGATTTCCGATAAACATGCAAATACTGCATCGAAACTCTTGGTAAATTGTGTATTTAACCAAATTTTGAAATCTTCTCTCATTTTAAGAGAAATGATGACTAGAAGATTCTATATTTATTGTTTTATTTCGGATAACGTTAAATATTACATCAGTATGAGCAAATATTCCAGAAAAAATGTTTAAATATAAATTAAATTCAAAATCTTCTAATTTCGTAATATCAGCAAATTAAAAAAGACTCTCCTTCCGGCTATCAGAGTTACATTTTATGGCCTCAAATGTATTTATAAAATCTATTCTATGTTCGTGTATGGTATTTACTATAAGAGAATTATATTGCCACCTTGTGATTGAAACGGAAGGAATTAGTCGGTTCGCACTAAGAATGAACTTCGTTTTATTGAGTTACTAAAATATGTTTTACATTCCACAATATTAACTGTAGATTTTGATAAAACTAAATTAAGCACATGAGCATAACAGGGTACAAACATTGATAAAAGATATTTATCTCTTACTTTTCTCTGAACACTGTGTGACTCATGACATAACCGACGCACCGTCATAACATTGCGCTACTATTTTACTGCCAAGATCATACTTATCTATTTGATGAACTATATATGATACTATAGTTGTGAGCTGTTCTCTCATACTAATGTCAGGCATTTCGTGTATCATTATAGAAATATATTTACTATAAGCAATTTCAAAACTAATTTCGTCAAGTATAACCTCCGCCACGGAAGAAATTAAACCATTTTGAATTCGCCCTGACAACAGTATTGAAGGTGTGATAAGACTGAAAATGTGTCTCAATAATCTAATCGTAGGCACTCAAAAACAATAAGCTCTCGACCTAATTACCCTGATTTACTGAAGTATTACTTTCATTGTAACCACGAAAAATTAATTCTTGCTTACTTAAAAATACAGGAATATCTATTAAACTTTTTAAAATATTTCTATTTCTATCTACCCTTTGATTATGTTCTCGACTCGCAATAGATAGCTGCTCGTCAATACAAATATCTATATGCGAAGAGCCAAACTTTTGTAGTTTTATTGTACGCGATAAATGTTTCTCAGAATTAACATGTTTCTTACCAGAATTTGTCAAATTACCCAAATCATCAAAACCACGTTTTTTCCATTTATTGTATTCTGTTCCGAATAATACCAGGCCAGCAAAACAATTTATTAAATTGCAACTTTTATTTATCATATAATTTACCGTGAAAATGTTGTACATAAGATTTATTAAGAACATTTAGTTTTAAAATTGGTTTCGGTCTACTATTTTCAATTATACAATTTTTTCACGAAAAGATAAATTAGAAACTCCTACCTTAATCACATAGTCAAAATTGCAATATTTGGCCATTATTTGTTTACTTTCACAACAAAACATTTACAAAATAAACTAATAAAATATAATTGTAATCGACAAAGAAAATGGTTAAAACAGTAAGTAATTCACTGATAAAATATAATACTATAAAAATTATTTATAAAACTATTTTTAAAACAGAACGATAAACTGACGGCGAGTATGTTATGTCATAATAACACGTTTTTCAGAGAAGTAATCAATTTTAATTTCGTATAGACCATTTCTAATTCAAAAAATGTTTGAAATGTCATACAATATGGATGTGAAATTTTTACGTTTTGTCTAAAGGTCTAGCAAGCGGAAACATTCGCTTTGTTTCTGCCAACTACAAATCATATATCTGAAGTGTGGCTTTCGCTTGAATAGCACAATTTAAATATGTTTAAACTTTCGTAAATATGTTATGTATATATGTTAAATGTTCAAGGCAAGCTATGTGTAATTGCTTATAAGGCACTGCACGTCACTGCTATAGACATGCTTCTGGGTCAATGGAATGACTGCCCACGGACAGTTTTGCATTGATGCATACATTTCATAAGGAGCCTGAGAGTCAGCGAGCAGTAATGTCATGAGTTGTAGGCTAGGTCGGAGAGACTCGCAAAGGGCAAATTTGTAGGGCTAGTGTCGTGTCCTATAATGTGTGCCATTCCAAAAGAAATATATTCTTTGCCATTGTTAATTGAGACTAAACGTTCTACGGGAAAAAATCCTACTCATATAATATAGATACTCTCATGCTGACAGACTAAAATAATTTTTTGTATTGATGGATAATAATTAGCCATGTAAATATAATGTAATGTCAACAGCATCCTAGAAATAAATGAGAATGAAAGGCATTTTAAGAGTATTTTTAGTACTTCTTATGTACATTTATTTCATTTTCATTATTCAGACATATATAAAGCATTTGCACAGTAATCATTATACCAAACATGAAATGATAGGCAACCGTCGATTCATAAACAACATCATTCAGTTACTTTATGGCATTGTGGGAGAGCGGCCGCACGTCTCCTCTCAACTGCGCGCGTGGTCATCATCACCAAATCGGAAAATAAAAATATTAAATTCATCACGTAAGGCGTTCGTCTGTTATATAAAAAGATTCAATAATTCATATGTCAATTTATTCAATTTGCAAAATAAATCATGTCTAAAAAACAACTTGCAAATGCGCAGGATCTCTTCAACGCAAGGTACCTATCACTTTTATAAAACCACTGATAATTTGTTACAACTAATTTTGTTTTTACTAAAAAAGTCCTCTGCATTAAAATTCCAGTACCGGGCGGTACGAGTCTAATATCACTATAACACGTCTTACAACATAATATATATTATATATAATATTATATTATTTATTAAAAAGGAGTCCTTATAAAGTAGGGTCGGGCTACAACTACAGGTGGGCGGCACGCGGCTGCCGCGAGCACTGAAACAGCACCTTCGCCAGCTCAGCTGCCACCTTCTGGTCGAGGATCTGGCTCATAACTAGCGACAGCAGTCGCTGCTCCTGTTGCAAGAAGAGCGCGCGATTGTGTGGGTGGCGTGCCAGGTGCAGCAGCGTGCCCGCCGCACGCCGCACCATGTCCAAGCTTGTACCCATCGAGTCGGGGTTATCACGTAGTGCTGCAATGCCGTGCTTATTGGCTACTCCCAAAGCCGACTGCTCTGCCTGTTCAATGAATGCCACTAGTTGCGACACAGCCGGACTCTGCAACGCTACAGTACGTGCTGCCGCCCCATCTGCTGCTGCCAAGTAATGCAGAAGGTTTACTGAAAATTCACGTAATACCTGGTCGTCAGCGCGGCACAGGTTACGCGCAAGCACGGCACATAAACGGCGCAAACGCGACTGTGGCGGTGTCGCCAGTACTAGATCCACATTCGCATCCGTCACGCACAACTTGCAAAGTGCTTCGAGCGCGAGACGCCGTGGACTCAGTGGGGCAGCACATGGCAATGCGTCCTCCCCAGCTGCTGCCGGACAAACGGCCCAATGCAACAGCCCGTCAAGCAATGGCCGGGCAACAGCTTCTGGTTGACGCGCCAATTCCACCTGCCCACCAATATTTGCACAACAGACAAGCGCATCCTCGCGCAGCTGTGCCAGCGTATCCCACCACCATTCTGCAGCGCCGCGCAAACTTGAACAACAAGCAGCACAGTCAGCGTCATCAACACCAGCTCGCTCGTAGGCACGTGCACGTGCGGCGCGTGGTGCATGCTCATGCTGCAGCAGCAACAACTTGCCGGCCAACGCAAGGAAAGCGCCACTGCGTGAGAATTCACTCTCGTTGCCGGGCACGAATGTGAGTCCGCGGAGTATGTTAGAGAGGGCAATACAGCGCTTGGCGAGGGCATCACGGCTCTCCGTAATAAGGTTTAGGCTTGGCTCATCACGCGTGTAGCATTCATCCTCGTAATCGGAAAGACGCCGTCGCTTGAGTACTCCGGCGGGGTCACGGATCTTGAGCTCTGGTTTGCGTTCTGTTTCCGTGTCGCGTTCCAATTCCATTGGCTCCGCTTCGAGATTGTCCTCAGCGCCATCATGGCCGTTTCGTGCGGGCGTCACAGCTCGTGGTGCTGCGATTATCTCCTCACTTACCGGTGCTTCATCTGCCGCAGTTTCATCCAGAGTCTCACCATTCACCTCTTCCTTTTTAACTCGCAGAAGAGAGTCCACCGAATGAATACTTTTTGTCCTTTTACTATTTTTCTTTTCACTAACACTACTTACTCTCCTCGCACTCCTCTCCCGCGACTCACGGTCTACGCTAGCGTCCTCGGTGTCAACGTGCACAGCGGGCACGTTGCCCCGCGTGCGAATGACGCGCGCGAAGGGAATGTGGACGAACTCGCCCTGGAAGCAGGGCATCACGTGATTGCTGAAAGAGGTGTCACCGCCGAACTGCCATGGCTCAAGCACCGCATCCTCGACACGTTCGCCGTCAGGATCCCACTTCCTTCGCCGGTCAAACGCAAATGTGTCATCATCCCGCGTCTTGAAGATCACCGGCTTGCCTTTTCGTGATTCCAGAGTATAGTTTTCGGTGGACAGCACACAAAGCCGATTCTCAGGATCTGGTGGTTCGTCTGCCTCAAAAGAATCGGAGCTATCATCAGCGACAAATGGAGCAGCATACCACGGCTCGTCGTCAGCATTTGGTGCATCAAATATGTCACTAAGACTTTTCTGGAAATGCTCCAGCAACAAATCGAGGAGACCAGGCATGTGCTGGAGACCAAAATAACCGATGCAGTTGTCATCGAAAAGGAGGATGTTCAGAATATCTAGCGCCCAGCAAGTCTCAGCGAGCAAGCCTGATTTGAGCGCCATCATAATGCGCCATGCGTCTACTGGTGCCACGTCAGTTTTTGTTAGACGCCGGCGCTTCTCCACTGCGGGCACCACAGCTTCCACACTGTCTGGCGGGAATATCACTTCCCGTTTTACAGGTCCGCCAGTCTGCGTCGTTGGTGCACTCGGTCCTCCCTACAATGTATAATTTATGATATATCATACAAGTTTCTACTTTTTAATCGAACATGATTTGAAAGTTATTTACTCAGTGACCTTTCAATTAGAAATATTTAAGTTATGCACTGACCGAGGTGGAAGGAGCTTGCGGTCGGAGATAGGGCTGAGCAGCGGCGGGAGCAGCGGGGCGTGCACCAGGCTGTGGCGGCCCACTGGCTCGTAAGGCTGTACTTGACGATGGCGCTGAGTTTCCACTACACGCAACCCATTGGTTCTGTTGATTCTGTGATCAGAAAAGATTATCATGTTATTATAAAGGTGTGTCTAGAAAAACAAGGCCTGGAATATGAATTAGTTACCAAAATAAATAAATATTCATTTGGATCCTTCATGGTCGAATTAGCATTCCGCTTGATTCGACCATGTTGCCAATCGTACTCAAACCTACTGCACTTGGAAGTTTATAAAAAAACTGATTTGTTTTCTAATGGTACACAGCAGTGTAATGTAAATAAACAAGTTACTCTAAAAATCTAGCCTCTTTTGTGGGTTCCGACCATATTCCAATTCCTGTAGGTGATTAATTATTGATAATTCTACTGTACCATTATCCTCATTAATTTGTACCGATGTAATGTTATTTAAATTTTTTTTTTATGTTCAATTACGGAAATACATACAACAATAACACCTTTTCATGAAAGGTTCCTAAGTCACTGAAGTCTAAAGAATGCCATAATTTTGTCTTTTCATTATATTAGTGTTAACATATAAAAAGAAATGTAATCTGTTACGGTCGATTGTACCTGCTGCTGATAGGAATGTGGGGCCCACTGCGAAGGTGGCGGCTGAGGTTGCGCAGGCGGTCGCCACTGGCCTGGTGGTCCCGCACCACCCGGATACCCACTGCCACCACGACCTGCCCATGATCCTGTACCAAGAACATTTTATAAATAAGACATTCATATTCAAAGTGTGGAAAAATTAATGTTAAATTTTAATTACAAATTGATTATATATCTATATCTATAATATATCCAAACTAATTATGAAAAAATGTTTTTTATTTCGTATGTCCATATAATTTGAGTATAAATAATGTGTGACTGAAAAAACTTATATGGTAGCAAATGGATTACAAGCTGCAATGACGATAATACCAGTCCTGTTTCCATTATCTTTATGCTGATCTTTAACGATATAATATGAAGTTGGAATGTCATTAGCATTTTAAAACTAGTCTCAAAAGACAATTAATTTCCTTGTTTTTATTATAAAACTATCTCTTTTTTATAATAACTTTTTTGAAGCTATCTCATCAATATCCCCAAATGTGAGTGACGTACAGTACATTTTTTAGTTTTGTATAAGTTATATGCAAAATAACTTTAATTCTTCACTCTAGCGCTATCTAGTAGCAAAATCAGAATTTCAGCTTTGATCTGATTGTTGAAGTTACATTGTATATGTCAATGAGGAAACACGAGCAACCATAAAAATGTATGCGATTCTCAATATGAACATTGATCTCAATTCATACACTTACTATATAAAAAAAGTCACACAGAGCGCCCCAACTTCCGTGCAAATGATAGTAGTCGTAAAAAAAAACAGAATTGACGATAATGATGGAGAAGGTCAGGTCTTATGGGCCCAGAATTGATGAAATTTGGTTAATAAAAACTTTTGATTTCCATAAATTTTTATTTTCAGGAACATGTCTTTTTTTCAAAACAAATTTTTTGACCTGACTAGATTCATAAGTTTTGTTGTCAATTCAAAATTCAATTGAAAAGAAAAGCAAAATTTTCGTAATCATAGTGGGCAATGTTAAGCACAGTGCTTTTTAAATTTTAAGAATGAGTGCTTTTTGAATAGAGGAAAAAACTACAAACACATTTAGTAAAGAACCCGATCAAGTATGAATAGAATTTGCACCATGAGGATTCTGTACACATTTCTACTCTTATTCCATTTGAAAAGAGAATCTTTGTAAATAAACGTATTTGACAGTTAAAATATGGTTAGCACAAATATATTTTTGATCAGATGACAACTATTTACAAAACTCATTGTATTATACCCACAATAGTTTTAAAATAAATACTGTAACCCCTATTATCTACTTATTACCCTAATTATTAACTTAATAAACCCTATTATTAACTTAATAAACTGGCACCATAAATGTTATAAATATCAATATTACATAATTATTTTAATAATATGAATTTTTAAATTTAGAGGGGAAAAATGGATAACACTTCATTTTGATTATGCTAAAGCCAGACATAAAACAATTCATGAATGTCCTCGAAATTTCAACACATAAAATCGCATAGACCGTAGTATGCTATTCATTAATTATATAAGGCGCTAGAGTGGTATAGCTACAATGAGTCGGCTTCCACTGCTATAGAATTATTTTTGATTGCACTATTTATATACATACTTACAATATTTGGTGTCAAAAATATTAAACAAACATTGTGACAAGGTTATTTTCTTTTCAAATCAATGTTAATATTATTTTGCAGCGTACAATACATATTTTATATGCACTTTACGGCAGTAACTTTTTTTTTATAGCTAAGCTTTTAATATTCGGCATTATTTATATGCATTTCAGAATTATATATAACGACCTGTAGCCACTGACTTTTATTATACTAGCACTGCTGGACTAGGTATACCATATAAAATTATTGCTATTTTTTGTGCCTATTTGAAGTGCCGCAACAAACGCCCAGGGAACTAAATTTGATATTTAATTAGATATCATATTGTTTCATATCGACACTATAATATTCTCCATCTATTTATTAAATCTTAGGGGTAAACGAAATAAAAAAAATTTGCCTGCTTATAATTTGAATTAAAAAAAATAATACATCTTAATACTACTCTGTGTCGCATTCTAAAGCAAAATAAAAGAAATAGAATATCACCATTGCTGTAAGACGAATTCTCTAAACTAAGACAATCTAAGACATCTAAACAAGTCTCATTACAAGATGAATTTACAAGATTTATTGATATTAATATTTATTAGTATATGTATTAAGATTTATTAACATTTATTTAATTTTTTTTATCTGATTTACAAGGTCAATTTAAGAATTTACTTGGTACCAAATAATTTTAATAACCCCTTTTATATATATATATATATATATATATACATATTAATAAAACAAATTAACACAAAATATATAGATATCGGTCTAAATGCAGTAACAAAAAATTACTCTATACATATATGCATTTACAGGTGTTAACATACAGAACTTTACGACACAAAAAATTTGAGGTGCTCAATGATTGTAATTAACTAATTCTTGTTCAATGTTACTTGTGCTTTTTTATTTATATCTTATATTTTATTTATTTCAATTAGGTATTATTAGGTTAATTGTATTAATAAATAGAAGAAAACTTATTCTATAGAAATTTTTATCCATTTATTTTGTCACACTTTCTCATCTCTAATGGTAGTTCTATGGAAGCTCACTACTGTGGACACTCAGTGTCAAGAGTCAAAATGGCGAGGATCAAATTGCTTCATTATGACATCGTATAAAGCCAGTCCAGCGTACTAATATATTAGAGGTCAGTGCTGGTAGCGCAGTGGCTAAGACTCTGGCGCCCGTCTAAAATGCTAAGGATGCGATTCTTGGTAGGGTGTTTGAAGATTCATAAATAATTTATCTAATTGTAAATGATTTGATGAATGAATAACCGAGACCTTAATTCAAACAGATGGTGGTAATATTGGCAATCCATCAAGTTTAATCTCACAAAACAGCTCTCATGAAAACAATATCTTTTATAAGAGGAATTGTATGTAGATTACCCTGAATACCAAGAGGTAGTCGGAAGCTGACATGCAGCCATAACGGTATTTATATATATCATATAGGCAGTAAATGTTGGGCTTTCATATGCAGTGATTCGTTATGACACATTTTAATGATTTTGCCAAAGAAATGAATGCATTAAAAGTTGCATAGTGTACTAAATTGAATATAATATAATAATTAGAAGATCATTCTTAAAAAAAAACATATATCTACGTTTGTAGCTTTGTACAATAGGCTATTTGACAACATCGAAAATTTAACACAATTCGGGGTCATCCTATTAGATTAGTGAGAATAAGTTTAAATTTTATAAAAAGAAATGTAAAAAAATCACAATATTTTTTAAAATTAAATCAGCGTCGCAAACGCCCTGTTATTGGTTAAAAGTCAGATGATGTCACAAACAAGTTTTTAAATCTTTAATTTATGGTCCCTTTTTTCTTTTTTTTAAATTTATAACTATCACCCTTTGCATTTAATATAATTTTTCTATAATATGAGTTCATTACATATGTGTATTATATTATATAAAAATAAATACATTACAAATGATATATTTAATTAAAATAATTTCCGGTCATAACTAATGCCTAAAAAATATTTATTTAATTGCCATGCAGTGCATATGCATCAGTACTATAATAATATTCCAAACATAAATCATAGACCAATAGACTTTTCCTGAATATTGTTGGATAAACAAGATATTATTGTTAAAATTGACAGATTAAGTAAATATTCGAGTTGGATAACTAAATTTACTATATTTTTATTAAAATATTTAACAATCTGTAAGAAATTATATTTTTAATTGTGTAATAAGTGCTTAACGATAAAACATAAAGTGAACTAACTGGGAAAAAAAGGTTAAAACATATTCCCTCGCATACAAAAGGTATGAAATTTTTTAAATTGATTTTTTTATAATAAATAATCGTCTGCTGCAGAATTTTTTTAAACATATCATTTTTAATGTATATTATTTTATATCATATCAAAAATTTAAATTTAGACAAATACTAACAATTGTCAAAATATCATTGGCACTAAAACGCATTCATACCAAAATTTAATATTCTTATTCTTTTGGTTTATCGTTGATATCGATAATAATGTTTAAAACACAAATATTACTTGCATCGAAATGATCTTCATAAATAAAAACATTTGAGTGAGCTACAATGCTGTTTTATCTTTTTGGGCTAACTGCAACCACTTTTTTCGTCTTTTAGGATTCGTTGGCACTGACATGAACACTTTGTGTGGACTTTTTATAGACGTATTTGTACATTGTGTCACTACACACCATTTTAATATGAAAATAAACAATAATCCTTATCAGCGGGCAGGACTGTTTATGTTTGCATTGTGTGTGACGTCACGATAGCTGCCAGAAATTGCTTCCAGAGCTTACAGAAATTGCGTTTTTAGCGAGAGTTCAAAAATTCAAACTTTAAAAATGATTTATATAAAAAATACGGCATATATGCTGGAAATATAAATGTAGGATGCTTATAATGCAAAGTAGAATAATTTTAAAAAATCAAGTCAAATAGCCTATTAGTTCAAAAAGTAATATGGGTATGTTCATCTCATCTCAAAATCTTCGACAAATAATTAAATATTTATTTAAATTTGAAATACTTATATAAATTTTTATATTACTTTAATATCGAAAAAATTTGAATAGACATTAGAATGTGTCACAATACAATGCCCATGTCTTATTTAGGTTAAGATTTAATCAACAATACTATTTTTACACTGTACTTTCGTTAGACTTTCGCAAAATCATCCGTCTATCAGGTAAAAATACTGATTTACACTTATGAATTTTGTGGGACAATTGCCGTAAAAAATCAAAAATTAATTTTAATTTTTTCGCCAACTACTGGCACATGGTTGTAATTGATCAAGCGGTAATTATGTAAAGCAACGGTAACCTAATCGCAATATGAGTATGCATGCACTGGTGACACACGCACTGTTCAAGCGTTATAAGTGAGATATATATGCGTTATTTTCAAATTGTTTAATATTGATAAAAACTATTGTAGGAACAGGAGCACCAAAAAGAAACGTAATATAAAGGATTACACTACAAGTTAAAACGTTATAAAACTTTTTCACGGTATGATATTAATTTTTATACTCCATTCAGGTAAATTTGGTAAAACTAAATTATTAGTTTATCTGTCTGTCTGCCTGTTGCGCAAGACTCAAAACCTAATAATTTTATTGAACAGGTCATATATAAACATACACAGAAATAACAAATAGCAGAGAATGGACATCAAACTCTGTGACTTCACACTCTAATACTTCTCACTGATATAATAATTATAATCAGTTTCACGATTCATTTTGATGTAATTGTTATGATGTACACGCTATGTACATCATAACAATATTTTGTATTGTAAGTTCATGGTAATGTGGTTATTGCACTGTGGTGAATTTTTTTCTGTCAAAAATGAATGTGTTATCCGTTTTATTTATGTATGTGTATTTTGTTTTAAAGTTCAATGTAGTGTAGTTTATTTACATTTATAGTTTATTTTACATTTTGAAAAAATTATTTTTATGATTACTTAAAAGTTAAATATTTATTTTTGGTGATTATTTTGTAACAATATCAATTTTTGTACCCTAACATTTAGTTAACCAATTATTACTAATATATTTAGAAAGTACAGTTTTTTAGTGTGCTTGAAGAGTATATTCTAGATAAATTCATGACATCTGATGAAGGTTTGCCAAGCATGATTTACTAGTAGGGATTTCGCTACCGATAACTTTTTTAATACGCCAGTCTCAAAAACCTTTTAAGACTGCCAATGTCAAGCCTGGAAAAACTATAAGAAATTTGTTGGATTTATAAGTCACAATATAATTGTTTTATAAATTGTGTGAAAGATTACATCCTACTTATTTAAATTTCCCTCAAATATAAAATATATATCCTCTATTCTCCTATATTAACCTAAGTTACGTGTGTACATGCTTAAATCAGCACACCGATAAAAAAATTATGTCTTTTAATCACAAATATCAAATAAATCCATGTTAAATTACTAAAGTGAATGTAAGAAAATGTTTAGTTACCTGAACTCTCAAATTGGTGTGGTTACATTACCTTTTCAAATAGAATAAAATATAAGCACTTTTAAATGTTTAAGGTTACACAGTATTTCTCTTAAACTGTTTACAAAAATTAACTTTTTTCAAACGTAAATATATTGCCTACTATGTCTTTTAAATGCATAAAAACATGGTGAGCATATTTCAAAAATTATAAGACCTAGGATAATCACTACAGGTTTCTTACAAACTTTGTGTAGCTTTCTAAAAATTCTACTATTTTCATACTTTTATATTTTTGGTATATTTGTCAGTATATACCTAAAGATATACTACCCAAAATTATGAAGAGGCCCATTTATTAGCATTTTCGATCGATAGAAACCAAATTAGATACGGATTTAAAAAAATTTTCCAGTATTTAATTTGTCCATTCTAAAATTCTCATATCAATATTTCTGATTGTTAAGCTATTAAGATATGTGCAGGTTTATATGCTAATTTAATTACTAAGCTGAAAATCAAGTTTCTACGTCAAGCGGATTCTGAGATAAACGGCTGTGACATACAGACAGATATGAGTGATCTTGTAAGGGTTCCATTTTTGCTTTGGAGGTATTGAACCCCAAAAAATAGCAACACTTAATTGAAATTACATACAGGTTTAAAAAAATTTATTTCATTCCGACCAACCTTTTTTGAGATAGCTATCCATTGGATCACCAGTGGATCCCAATTTTTAATAAAAATTGGTATAAATTTATTGTATCTTCGGTAACATAAGTTTTCCCCAAATACCAAATAATAAATTTAGTTCTAAATTAATTATTTGGGATGATATGAATTTATTTAAATACCATGCAAAATTTTTAAAATACTAAAAACGTCATATTTTTGATTCAATATTATGGTTGACAAAACACAAAAGCCACACTAACCATATTGGTGTGGCTGCTGAGGCGTATGGGGCGGACGCGCCGACGGCGGGGCAGCAGGTGCGGGCGCAGCCGAAAAAGGTGTTGCACCCACTGCGTCTTTGGGTGTAAAATCGGGATGTCGCCGAGGTTGGCCACTCGTCGGTGGCGGCATCGTCTTGCCTCCGCTCGAAGAATAAGCCTGCAACACACGCGCGCAACGCACACATTCATTGTAACTATTGCTCGGCTGATTTAAACTATTGTAATCGTTTATAATAATATATCATTGAACAGCAAAAAAGTAATAGAAGCAAATAAATTCTTTTAAACAAACTATACCGAAGTAAAAGAAATTAAAACTATCAAAATTAATAGATCCAATTATAAAATCTGTATTTGAGTGTTTAAAAATTATTGGAATTCATTCCAATTCTTTTATATTTCATCAATAAATATTTGAGTAAATTGGGAAATGGGTCAAATAAATTACTTTTATGGAAATATATTTCAATTAAATATGACAGCATACTGACTGAAAATCAATGAAAGTATATATTTTAAATGTATCAAGCAATAAACTAGTTTACAAACTTTTATCACCCAGTCGGTATACCATCAAAGAAAAATGTATTATTATAAATAGGCACAAAACACATGCAATAATAGAATTAGTGACACTATTATTATATTATAAGTTATGTATATAATACAGAGAGTATGAACAATGATAATAAATAAATAAAAAAAAAACAAATAATTTCCACCACCATTCTCATGTCAAGCTACAGTTTTCACCATCTTACCGGGGTCATTTGTTTAAGCGTTCACAGCTTCGGCTACTGCACGTTCTTGTAAAACGAGAGTAATGTTAATGGTGGTGCGTCAACCATCAACCATTATAATTTTAGTAGTATAATTTAATAAAATATGTAAATTTGGATGCCAATCGAAAGCCAATTAATAAATCAAGACCGTAAGCCAAACCGCACTGATTAAAAGGAAATAGAAACAACAATTTATTCAAAAAAAAAACAAAAGAAAATATTATATAAATGTAAATCAATAAAGCCATGTATGGACTAAATACATTGGTGTATGTACGTGTAGATTACGATGGTACGTGGAGAGGATGAATGATTTTATTAACAAATGCCAATTATAATGCCAAAACCTTATGAAGTCGAGTTTGCAGTGAAGAGAATAAACAAAAAAAGTTAAAAAATTAATTGAATCGTTAAAAAACTACCACCGCCGTGCATGGACATGGGTGGTCAGTATTCAAAAAAAGGTGACAAGTATTATGAAGTAAAAATAAAAACAACCAAAAAAAAAGAAATAAAACCGTATCCAATTTTGAAAGCATTGTGTGAGATACAAGAGAGTAAAAAAATTTTGCTGATTTGTTGTTTGAAATTGAAAATGGATTGTTTTTGCTTGTTGTTTTTGAATTTTGAAACGTACATGGTGGTAGGGCTTGTTTCCGGGCGAGATGGGTGCCACCAATTGCCTCGCTAGCTGAGAATTCATTATATTTATCGACGGCGACTGAGATGACTGTAGTTGGGACTGGGATGTTATCTAGGAATGCGATGAAACAACACAAAAATAATAATACTTACATCTACATACTTATGTCAATAGTTCTATAATTAATATTATATTTATTGTCAATTATAATAACAGGAAATAATACAATAAAAATAGCCCGTTTCATTGTGTAGAGAGCAATCAATTTATTATTGTAATTAAACTTTCATGTTCTAAAAAAGGGTCACTTTCCCAGCTACTTGTCTTCAAACTATTTATGCAAAGAATAGAGAAATTTTAAACAAATAAATGAGCAATAATGTATAATATACATAGATTATAATAGAAACAAACCTGTTTAGCACACTCGGTGTGTCTCACGTAACACTGTGATACTACGTTCAGAGCATAACAAAACTGTTACATAAGATGCACCGAGGGCCCCAAACATAATTTATTTTATTGAATATTCATCGCTTTCTACAGACATGTATTTAAACATAAAGCAGAGAACAAAATGTGTTGAGTGAAATTACACCGAATTTGATATTGCTACTGTCTCTTTCCAACAGGTTCAAATAAAACTTTACAAAATGGTAATACATAACTAAACTGAGTTATAATCAACTAAGTAGAGAAACAGCTGATATGCACCACTGAAACATTCTCCTTGTAATTTGATATCTCCACATTAGTAATTGATTCGCACGATCTGAATTCGTGAAAAACAGCAGTCATTTTTTATATGAACAATAAACTTAAGTATATCTATTTCACCACACACAAATTGCACCCTACTTCCTCTTTTCATCCCATATAAAAATATCCTGCGACACATATCGAAGTAGGAAACAAAATACTTTAAATAAGTGATATAATGTAAAAGTTAAAGAACAACATCCTCAAAAAAAGGTTTTTGAAGCCATAAGACTGTTCCAATTTCTTCTACGATTGAAAACATTGTTAGATTCCTTTACAGAAGATAATACTCTTGTGTGTTTATTTCATAGGGTATCCTTAAATTCATATGTTGTAAACTCAAAAAATTATTGCTATTCACAATAGATCCAGCTACAGCAACTTATTCATTGATAATAATAAGCTAAGGTTATTGATAACCAATAGCTAAGATTATGCGAGATTTTATTTTTGGTTTATTATTTTATTTTTAAAGCCCTTTTATGATTTTTATATAAACTAAATTATTCAAATATTTTCAAGGCATGGTTATAAATGTGTTTACTTTTCAAACATATTCCAAATACAGTACATACTAAATTCCACCAATCAATCATAAGTTTTCATTTAATATTCACAACTTGCCTAAATATTTAATAATGTAAGGCAGAACTGTTGTAAACTTACCAAAACCATAATGTGTTATTAATACTTAGCAACTTTAGGCCAATGACTTTTAGAGATATTTTTTAAATTTATTTATAATAAAAGTTTAATGAATATTTTATGTATAACTCATGATCTCAAGTGTTCTGCCTCTTTACATTTATGATATATCATGTACCTCGATGATCATTCTAAAAAAGACAACAGGGACTTAACCTAGGCAATATTATGGAAATAAGAAACAAATGTATTACAATAAGCAAGTCATATTTTCTCTTGTATATTTGATCATTTTACCCATTTATGTCTAAAGATACACTAAAAAGACAGAAAGACAGGATATAGATTCGTTTTGGTAGTAAAGTATTTATGATAATAGATGTACTTGTGTTTTTCCTGTGGCAAAAATAGTTCACATGGATGTGTATAATATGGATGTGGTTAAGTCAATGGCAAGGTGAACTGTACCTCGTGGGGTGGAGGTTGTTGCGTGGGCGGCGGTGGCTGGCCAGCGGCGGGCGCCGGTGCACGCGCATAGTAGTCTTGCGGCGGCGGGTAGGCGGCCGGTGGCGGTGGAGTTCCAGCAGCGGGCGGCGGTGCAGGTGGAGGATACCGGGCTCCGCCCGCACCATACGCGCCGTACCGTCCATACGGATCACTGCCGGGACTACCCGTACTGCCATATCCTCTGCAATCATACACCACATACTCAAACGATACACATAAAAACCAATCAAGTACATGTTGGAACACGTACAAAGCAAGATTCTGTATATATCTGTATCTCTTGAAATTGTTGATGTAAATTTATCAAAATAATTTAATTTTAAAATTAAAATGCTAAGAAATAGCATAAAAAAGTGCGTATCACCATGACAATGCACCAGTGAAAATTAAAGTATGTATGTCATTAAGCAACAACTGGCTGAGCTGCGATTAAACTGCTTCCATACCTCAGCACATTGAGCTACCTAGGACTACTATCGGTTTCCAAAAATTTTCATGGTTGCATGCAAATTTGAGTAAAACGAAACCGTCATACAGAAAATCATATGGTATTTTGATAGTCTTATAAAAAACATTTCTGCAAAAGAATTGTGAAGTTGGAGAAATGTCAGAGCAAATGCATTGAAGTTAGAGGTGAACTATGTCAAAAAATAAAGTGTTACGGAACGCCATTTTTTTTTCTTTCATATAAAACCATGTTACTTTTCAAACCACCCTAGTAACTTTGTATGTGAACGTATTTTATAAATGTTGAACAGTATAAAATGATTTTTTGCGACTGGCCATGGAGCACTTTCTTATTTGAGCCATTTGAGTATAGTGACAGGAATAAAAAAAGAAACTAAATTGAAACGTTCTCAGCATATGAAAGGCTAATAAATGAAAATGTGTAAGGCACTGTATAAACAATTGTAAGAACAGAGGACTACTTATACTCTAATGAATTTATAAAGTGAATGTAGTCAACCATAGAATAATAGTTAAATCAGTTGAACTTTTTTCCCTTTGAGTCTGTTCATAATTGAGCATTAAAACTTAACACAAGATGGTAAACATGTTGAAACTTGGTTGAAGAAATGTAGTTTGAAAAAACCTAGTAACATTGAGTAAAAACTTGGGTGCATACTAAATTCAAAATAATAGAAATAATCAGCTAATATACTTGGCTATATAATATACAGCTGATAATTCACAAATGGTTGTACACAAGATTTATAGTTGTATTGAAAATAAAAATTCACCTGCTATCCTGCTCAGGACCATATGGAGGATACACAGGCCTACTCGCTGGATAAGGTGAACTGTATTGCTCATAGCCATAGCCTTGCTGGTAACCTGTGAAAAATTAATATATCACCATTTATTTCCATTTCACAATTTGTAATATTATACAGCACTGTCCACAAGATGGTAAATAACACATATACATTGCAACCTCAATACCCAAATCAATAACACTAGATAGACATTGTCATCCCTCAATAACGCTAGATAGATATTGTTTTATGAAGAAACAAGTATTGCTTCTCTGTAAAGCTGTTCATTTTGAGATATCAGAATTGGAAACATAACATATAGCTTATATTAACAGAATAATAGCTTTTGCTATCTGTCGAATGAATTTAATTTGTAATTTTGGAATCTAATATAAATGTTTCATTTGTATAATCATAGACCATAAGTTTTTGTATTTATGCACATGCCATGGAGGCGAGTACTTTTGTTATTTGTGCCACATTGTGTAAAAAAACTAACATACTGCTATAAATTTATCTTCCAAAAATTGGTTAAATACATTTGATTGTTTAATAACAATAAAGTGTTATTCATACATTAGATTCTACAAATTATCTCAAACTTATGATAATATAGTTCTTTTTTCAGTAACTGTATGCAAAATTGTCTTAACATTTTAACTATATTTAGAACCATCATAAAATTGCATCAATTAAGTGATACAATATACATTTCAAAAATATATATTTAAAAATTGCATAAGTTAAATGATACAAGTTACATCTACGCATATTAAACAAAGCAAATTTGTATAAATTCCACACAATTAAAAAAATTTTATTTGTAATTATCCAAGCAATTCCTCAAAAAATTAAAGCCAAAACACATATGAAAAACAACATTCCAAAAAAATAAAAAATTAAAATGTACAAAATAAATAACACAAACAAGTAAAAGTCTGCAAGTAAGTATTAATGCAATTAATGACAAACAACAGCTCTGACCTATCACTAAATTAATTGAACAAAGTCATAAATAATCCTATACGGTCACTGAACATGAAACTTCAGTCAGCACACAAGTCTTTTGTTTAAAATAGACATTTTTATAAAATAAAAATATTTTAATAGACAAGGTAGAATGTAGCTTCGCAATGGATAGTGTAAACAATTTTAACACAACTGTGAAGCATCAAATCTGTTCTTGATGAAAAAAAAACAAATGACCGAACTTATTTAATAATTTGTTTTTGTTACACAATGTACAAATGATAAAACTGTAATTCAATTGGTATTATACATTGTAAATCATTTTGTATGCTACCTCTTTTCATTATCTGCATTTTTTCCATCTGATGACTTATCTCACAAGGAATGTGATATTCAAGCAAGAATATTAGAAATTGTAATTCAGTTTGTAAACATACAGATATTCAATATGTTAATTGAAAAACATGCATTTCAAAGCCTTTATTTTGAAAGGGATCATTTTCCATTCTGCAGTGCATAAATGATTTCAACAAGGGGAAAGCAAAAGATTCAAGCATGCAGTTTCCCAATTAAAATAAGCTTACTTAACAAGACAAATTTGTTAGCATAATTGTACCAAATTCATTGTCAATGCAATGACAATGAATTTAATTCAAATATATTAGAGGAAAAGCTAAAAATGTTTAACACTGATAAAATTATGGTACAATAACTTATGATTCTTTTGGAATTAATTCTATTCCATATTCACTATATTCCAATTTCATATATATAAACATTTATATTTATATACACTATGTAAAGTTAGGAAACTTTGGGACTTTAATCTGTAATAGTACTACATGAGTAGATTGCAATACACCTATGTTTTTTTAAATTATACCACTTTTTTTTATATAATTGTCATAAATCAATCTATATCTTATATTTCAATAAAAAATGTGGCAATATTCCATAATTACCTTTCATAGCAATCGATGGTGAATTTGAATTTTCTAACTATCCCTTTCATTTGCATAATTTTACAAAAAAAAGGTTAGAAGGATAACAAAATTAAATTTCAAGGTCAACTTTGTTTACATTTGAAAATCTTTAACATCAATCGATAATTCGCTCAAACATTTAAGGTTACAAAAAATACTCTCGTCGATGTTTAAAATAAATTTACCGGAATAACTATTAATATGATATTTTTTCATTTGTCGTTTAGATAAATTATTATTATTTTCTTATTAATAATAATATATTAATTTAAATTGCGCTTTGAAATGAAATTGTTAAGGGTTATTTATTATTTAATATGGCAACCCTCACAAATTTTGTCGACCAATAAGAACATATGTTTGGAAAGTTTAGTTTTGACATATCAGTTAACTTGTGTAGCGTGCGTCGCTGGCTTTTTATTAAATAATTTTCATTATTTGTGATATCGAGTGGAGTGGAATTACGATATGTCATTTTTTAGTGCTGGTAATATTTGGACATGGTACTGATATATGCCAAATACCATTACAATACCGGAGAAGCCGTCAGAATGTATGCTCAACGTTATCCGGACCAGCGACAACTCAGTGGAGACCAAGTTATTATCAACGCAATTACGAGATTATATTAGAATAGGCCCATCGTTCCGTTGAAATCAGGTGGTACTCCACGAATGTCGGTAAATATGGAAGAAAATGTGTTAAGTTACTTCAGAAGGAAGCCACGTTCAAGTATCAGGCCCTGTGGTAGATTATTTAACATAAGCCATACATCAATACATAAAATTTAAAAAAAGACAACCAATATCCGTATGCCATCCAAAAAACACAAGTGCTGGAGACGGCAGATTATGCATGTAGAAAGAATTACGCTGAATGGGTCTTACATATGTGTAGTGAAAATCCTCATTATTTGGTCTGATGAGTTTATTTACGAGAAATTCAATGTGGAATCGACGAATTTGTCACCATTGGTTGCAGACAGGCAGATATCTACATGTCATACGTCAGTTATCTCATCAAGCCAGATGGACTATTAATGTATGGACTGGTATACACGGTGATACAATTATTTCACTAACAGCACTTTGAATCACCAAAGGTATCTGGCGCTGCTCAATGGTCCACTCAGCTGATATTTGGACAATATTTTGCGCTAGCTAGACTGTGAGACGTGTGGTTTAAGCATGAAGGTGTTACACCGCATACTGCGTCTGAAGTCAGGAATCATCTCCAAGAATTGTTTGGTAAGCAATGGATAGGCAGGTTTGGTCCCGTACAGTGACCTCCGCGCTCGCCCGACCTAACGCCACTAGATTTTTGTTTTTTGGGACTGGGTGAAACAACTTGTGTTCCGCAAGGAGTCACAAAATGAAGCCAAAATGAGAAATCGGTTTATAGAAGCTTTTATCATAATAAGAGGACGCATTCGAGAGGACCCCGCCCTAATGAGACGTGTTTACGCCAATAATTGTAGTTGGCTGCGAAAGTGCCTCAAAGAACGAGGAAGACACTTTGAACATAAAATTTAAGTAAGTGCAAATATAATCTAAAACAAAATAATTTGTATTTTAATTACTATGTATGCGTGTTTCTTATTTTTTGAAACCGATAAGTGACATTTCATTTTGACACTTGACAGTTCGCAAAATTTACAACATTGCCAAACTGACATTTAATGCAAAGTTTATAGGGTGTTAGTCTAAACATAATTATGATTTCACATAAAATTTAAACTTTAATTATTTTATAAACTGAAAAACTTTAATTATAAGTAAAACTTTAATTATTTACTAATTGAAAAAAATTACATTTTGTCGAATTACACATGATTAATGGGGCAGACAGTTGAAGTGACAAAGTCTCCTTCCTATACATAGTGTATATGATGATTTAAGGAGAGGATAACCAACTCAAATCAAATGAATCACATACTAAACAGCATAATGGATTTTATGAATAATTTTTATACAGAATATAGAATCAGATATATGTGGATGCAACAAAATTCATACAAAAATATCTCACATTATTACCAAAATTTCACTAGGTCAACTCTAACTACTTTTGCAACAAAGGATAAGTTGAAAAAAAATGCCACAACTGAGATCGGGAGGAGGGTTATCGTGTGAAGCTGTTGTCACACTTGTAATTCATATTAGGATATAATGATTACAATTTCAATCGCTCTTCACAGACTCAAATTGAAAATGGGTAACGAGATAAATTTGATAGAACAAGTGAAATCACGGGTCCTAAATTTTGAAAATTTTACAGAATTATAAGTGAGCTGCTCAGCTTGAAAATGTTCCATGAGACAAAAGAATAAACACTGGAATATGATAAAATGGGTGGCGGTGACAAGAGAGCGAGACGAGACGAGACGGTGGCAAGGTGGGTGTACCTGGCTGGTGGGTGCGTAGCTGCGAACGCTGCGGGCCGGCCACGGGGTCCTCGAACGGGTTGGACGCGGCGATATTGTTGTCCGCTGGCGCCCCTCCTGAGCACACAACGCCACACTAGTCCCACTACTGTCTCACACGCACTGCCTACCGCTAGTTTACCACCCAATGCTTCTTCACCCATACTTTAATTATTTCCACAAGGCTACTTCACCTCTAGATAATACTTTAAAATTAATGTTACTATTTATAACATTTTAAACAAACCATTTTAACAAATCAAATTTAGGTATAAGGAGGAACAGATAAAACGATTTTAGTAAAGTAGCCTTATTGAAAATTAAAGTAAGTAATTTCTTCCCTCTTCCAAAAATGTCTGACACAAAACTGTGAGACTGAAGATATTATAGCCTTTTCAAGTGATTGAATTGACACTCGTACAAAATACACAGTAAATTGGTGCGCTTCACCCTCAATAGACCAATTTGATAATTTATATTACAGTGACAGTATGTAGTGTACCCATATTACTTGAGAGGATTCTAATCAATGATAGAAAATAAAAGTTTTAATTGCACACACACATAATAATATAAAGTAATTAGTTAGAGAAAAGAAGCATCGTGCTATATCCACATTAGTTGTGTTTTTGTTAGGAGTTTTGCATATTGGCATTCACACTCGATAAACACACATACTAGCTCTAATAGCGTTTATGTTATTATGAATATATTGTATGCCGACACGATTGCATCGTGGCATGCGCTTCGCAGCTCTCCGACGTTAGAGAAACAATAAGCACAACGACAATGCATGCCTCGGTACAAACGAGTCCAAGGTAAAGAGCTAGATCTAAAAGGCGCAATAATGTACAGCGATAATACACACATTAGCATGTTTCAGCACAAGGTGACCCTCGGGAATAGGATCATGTCTCCTCTACACTCCCCAGTCCAAGCTAGTGTCTTAATAGGAAATTTCATAAACTAGCTAAAGGAAAAGATTCGACACTATTGGATAATAATTTGAATGCATTAGTTAATATAACACATAGAATTGATTAAAAAAGAATGTACAATGTGAAAGTGACCAAATTGTATATGGGTGTAAATGAACGAAAGTTTGGTAAACTGTTCCATTAACCATTTTTAAATTAATATCCATAAATCTGTCGAGCGTGTGCCATTTGTAAACTTGCATCTTACTTTTATACGCTTCAAAGACAAGTAATTAAACCCACAGAACAGATTTCTGGCATAATTTTTGACAGATAATGTGTGTAAAAGATGAATTGCAAAAAAGTATAAATGTAATACCTTGTGGTTGACCGGGTTGTGGTGGGTATGCCCCGTACTGACCACCGTAACCGTCCATGGGAGCACCCCCAGCACCTCCCGTTCCACCGCCAAATGCCTCTTGAGAATTAGATGAACCTAGAAATAAAAATATTTCATTATTGCAGAATCTGTTTTGTAAATATTAATTTCATTATGTGTCAAAACTTATCAAAATTTCTCGTTGCAATTTAAACACAACTCAAATACAATTAAAAAATATTTCATTACATAATGTGACAAAAAAAAATAGCACATTTTTTACAACAATTAGGGTTTTTCTATTTTTTTTTACTCCTAACTACTATTTTTTGCTAAGATATTTAAAATTTTCAACATGTAATTTGCTTTAAAGATGACAAATGGTTGATGAAACTATAACTTCACACATCTCATTTTTTGCAACTTTACAGTATCTCAAATACCACTTTTAATTGAAAATGGTTATATACTTACAATGATTAAGAGTTTCCAAGTCTGTAATTTTTCACAATGTTAAACGATATCAGCAGAATGGAGAATATGCAAGACATAAAGGGAAAGATCGCAAACAAGTAACAACAGAGAGAGATGACAGATTTATTGTAAGCCATCTCTTAAGAAACCGCACTTCGACTTCTTCAGAGGTAAAAACCTCTCCAAAAATGGCTCCAGGAAGTTCGACAAGTGACAGTTAGCACCAAAAACATTAGAAAAGGACTTAAGGTGGCTGGAATGAGGGTGTACTTGTCCGCTAGAGGACTTTTACTTACCGCAGGTCATCGAATAACTCGGTCTAACTTTGTTCGATCACACCGAAACTGGGATGACGACGCTTGGGTAAAGGTACTCTTTACTAATGAGTCCAGATTCTATCTTAAGTCAGATGATGGAAGGGTTAAAGAGGAGACGACTTGGACAAAGATAAGTTTTTTCAATAAGTCTAAGTTTATGTTCAAAAATGTTAATTTAATTAATTTAATCAATTCAATAATTATTATAAGCTCATACAATATGAATAAATCTGTTTTTATGTAAATTTGCCCCCTTTTTGTTCCTCTTAATATGTTCATGAGTATTTTAACAGTACATATTGGAAAAAAGTATCACCAACAATTATTCTAGATAATTATCAAGATAAATACAGTTTGATAATTATCTTGATAAATATAATAAAAAATATTTCATTTGCCAGTGTTAAATTTTTTAGTAATACTTGGTCTTGAATTTTTTATTAACAGTTAAGCATGAGTAATATTAAGCATCTAGGTGTACCGAAATGTACATCACTTAATATTTATGGCAGGGGTTTCCCTGTGTCATATTTCATGTCTGTCAAACTGTCAGTCATTCTTCATTTGTATTGATTGGTTTCCAAGTTTTACTTGTGTAAAAAAGAAAAATAAAGTCATCATTGGTTTCTTCAATATCATGCCTCAAAACAGGGAGGACCCTATTCGGTCAAACTTTAACTGTATTAAAACCAAAAACTTTGGATTTTGGGCATGTTGCAAAAAGTGGCAAAAATAAACACAGTGGATTTTAGATCGATTAAAAAAGCATAGCAAGATTGTCAACCTGGAGTGGAATCTCAAGATACTGCATCGTCTACACCCAATGCTGGCACTGCTGAACCACAGCCATCAATTTGTTCATTGTTCAGATTGAGTTTATTTTTTAAACTTATTGCTGCTTTTATTTTTATGAATCTCATTTATTAGTACCATAAATAGTGACACTAATGTTTATATTTTATTTTAGGAACTCCATTACAGAATACTCGCCCGTCCTACCTCGATTAACTTGAGCCACAATGTCAACGTTGAAAAATAGGGGTCTTAATAACAACAAAAGGATATCCAGAAAAGATTAAGATGCAAATAGGTAAATATTTTTATGCCACAAATATGACATCCAAGCATGTTGATTATCAAGAATTTAAAGATTTAATGGCTATTTTACACCCGATATTTATTCCACCCTCTACATATGACACAGGTGAACCCATCTTATAAAAAAATTAGATAGAAACCTTGAACGAAAACAAAAAAAAGTGAAAATAAGACTGTTTGTATTGGCACTTGATGGCTGGAGCACCATTCGCAATGAACCCTTAATTTGATGCAGTAGTACAACTCCCGGAGGACTCTCTGTATTAGTTGACACTCAAGATACTTATATTGATCATCACACATCCAATAACTTACAAAATGTGGCTTTAAATTCAACCAAATGCACTGAAGAAACTTTTGGAGTCATAGTAAAAAGTTTTGTGACAAATAATGCTGTAAATGTAAAAAAAATTAGAGAACTGTCACAATAAGGTGACATAAACATAATTACACTATGGATGTTCTGTTCACATGCTCAATTTACTAGCTCAAGATTTGGAAGTATATGCAGTTACAGCAAAAATTAACAAAGTCATAAAATATTTCTGCAACAAATATACCATCAGCTCTGATAAACAAACAGGAGAAAAAAACTTGTCATTCTACAAGAGGTGATATGTAATACCCTGAACGATCGATTCTATCTTCTCCTATTTAGACAGTAAAGGAATTCTTGTACAGCTATGTCAGAACATCAAGGAATATATCGACAAGAACACCATTAATATAGTAAATGAAAGTCAAATCACTATGAATGCCGTTGATTTATTAAAAATATTCACTCCTATTGTTTTTCCACTAGACAGAGTGCTAAGAAATTCTATCACCATTGCTGTAGCAGCTGAAGTTTGGAACAAATTGGGGAAATGTCCAATGTAAAAAAAGCATTTCTGAAATGCAGAAAGTTGGCTCGGTATGGTGATTATTATGTAGCTAATATACTGGACCACAGGATCCCAAGCAAAAATTGAACAAATTCTCAAAAAGAAGAAGCCTTTGCAGACATAAAAGGAGTTGATCTAAGTTTTATGCCATTTATTATGGCATTGATTACAAAACCAGATTAGTTCCTAAAGTATATGTTTTGAATATATTTCAGAGGTCCCTTCGTCTACGTGTGATAGAATTACGTCATCATGGAAAATAGCAGCGATCTCAAAAAGAATTTCTTACATTTGTGAGCAGCTAATGCAGAGATGTACTAGAGCAATGTTTTACATTATTTGGGTTAGTGCAGTCAAAACAAAAACAAAAAATCACTGAGAAAAACCAAAGCAACAAAATTGACGTTCATTTTGAACTAATTCAATCAGCAAAATAAAATGATTTAAGATTTCTTGGATTTAAGTTTTATTTTGAATTCGGATTCCTCAGATTCAGATAATCCTCAAACAGTTCATGTAGTTGAGGAGAATGAGGATGATATTCCACTTATTATTTTATTAAAATGTAGTTTGATTTTTGCCTATTTTTGTTTCAAAGAGTTTTCTTTTGTAAGTTTCCAATTGCAAAATCATGGCGAATATAAATAAAAAATTATCTTATTAAATGTGTATAATTTATTACTAAACTAACTTACTTCTAACGTAAAAATTGATAGATAATACCAGTGGAATAACTATTGATTGATACATATTTACATAAATTATCGGATAATTATCATGATGATTTCGAAGCCTAATTCTGGTACACGTTTTGGCTTTCAGTCGATGAATGGACAAGTGTGCGAAATCGGAGGTACTTTAAGTTATGTCAACATGGTGTGAATGGAGCAATTTTTAATTTGGAACTTGTTTATATAACAGAAAAATACAGTGCCGAACAGACCAGGCAAATAGTCGAAGCTACATAGAAAAGATTTCATTATAATTTTGAAAAGCATGTTGCGGCCACAATCGGCGTTGGTGAAGAAGTTTGAATTCTTCCTATGAAGATATTGATAATTGCGATGATGAAATCATGGAGAACAAAAACTCTTTTCAGGAAGATGAGGATTGCAATGCCAGCTACAAAACAAACTTCTCATTACATCCAATTGAATTTCGGCATTGTAATAGCAGAAAAGTTCCTAAAGCTCAAAAATGGTATAGTGAAAGCATTGATTGATGTAAACATGTTAGACAAATGGAACAAAGACAGTTTCCTTCTTTTAGAGTCTATCATTAGTTCGTTGCAGCGAGTATAGATAGATGTAGAAGCCTTAGGCAGACAAAACACTTCATTACTCACGGTCGAAGCAATAATTGACGTTTTACCGAAAAAAATTCAGTCGGCAAATGACAATCCTGCGAGTTTTAGAACATTGAAAGCCTGGTAGAAGGAAGACCACAATATATGTTTGTTAAAATATTTGCAAATTTCTTTATAAAGCTTAAAACACTATAATACCGACACCCGTTGAAGACGAGAGAATGTTCTCCTTATGAGCATTATTCGTATAAAAATGAGAAACAGATTGTAAGACAAAGTGGTCAATGTACTGATTTTTTAAAAGGCTGCTTTATTAAATTAGGAAAAAAGACTAATTGAGAATTCATTACCTTATTTATATGACTAGAGACTATATTAGACGATGAGTATTTAGGATTAGTATGATTATAAGACTTCATTACCAAAAAAACGATTCTATGATAATGAGAATTATGGCCAAGAGTAGATACTTATGATTATTTTACTGTCAGTTTTATATAATTGGATTTTATTACCAAAAAATGAATCTGTTTGAATGAATTGCGAAAATTGTGATAACGAAAATAATTATCATGATAACTAAGTCTGTTTTACAATTAGAAGATTTTATTACTAAAATAATTAATCTATGATTGTGAGAATTATGACTAATAACTAGATACTACATTATGGCTATTGACTAGTATGATTAATAAGTCTGTTTTATAATTATAAGATTTTTTTACCCAAAAAATGAATCTATGGTTACGAGAATTAAACACACAAATTGTTTAAACTTAATTACCGTTCTAATATTTTTAAAATATTAGAAATTGATATTACGTTGAATAAATGTTAATTTTTATTAAATAGCAATTTTATAGATACATATCGCCAGAATGAACTCAATTTATATATTATTTTCAACAGCCTCAAAGTCCTGGGACGTACCGGGGCTTTCATCCTGGTATGTCTCGTATACCGGCACATTCAAAATGTTGAGAATTTCCAAACACCAGTTAACATCAACTATTTTTATCAATCTTCATTGAAAAATCCAGCAACAATAAATTTATAATTTTTAATTCCAATAAGATGGCATTCATAGCACAAAACTATCAAAAATTTAAAGTGCATAGTTGCAGTTTCATAAATAAAATATTAATTGTCCTTTTAAAAAAATTTACATACATTTTTCATGACTATATCATTATTTTCATTGTATGAAAAGATATTGAATATTAAAATTATGTTAAAATTTCTAGGCAAATTAAATTTACATAATAATAAATAATCTAGAAATTCAAACAAAACTGAGTTTCAGTTAACAACAATTTTTTCCTTCAAATAAAAGAAATATTTTAACTTGCACATATAATAAAAATTTATTTAGAAATATTTTCTCTATTACAATTAAATGAAATTTTGATTTCACTCAACAAGAAGAAAAATAAATACTTATCAATACCTGGGCTGGGCACACTATTGGCCTTGGATGACTTCTTCTTTGTAGTGGCTTCGACCTGGTTGATGATAGGTTGTGGGTCGATACCGCCACGGTCAAAGTGGCATTCGTATGCCAACAGGTTCTTCGTGTAATGCTTACGGAGTGTGTAAGCTGCGCTTGATGATGCTCCAATGCCAAGCAGACCTGCTATATCCTTCCATGTCTTGTTTTTCGTCACCTGAAAGACAGGAATGAGCTTATATACTCCACTAATAAGCCCACCAATCGACTAGTAATTAAAGAATTGTAATTTTCTCATGAAATTTCTTCTTGGCCTCTGTGAAGCATTTTTGACAGACGCATGCTTATGAAGATCATTAATATTTCTCAAATCATGTTTGTTAATTAAGCTCGGTATGAATTTCTGAGATTTTTGTTTATCAAATCTCCAGTTTGATAGAATTTTGTTTAAATTATTTGCAAATTTCCACAGTCTATTTCTGTTAAGGGTTTCATTCCCTCTATGAAGTTATTTTTGTTGCAAGGCAAATTATTAGGACTTATTAACACACTATCATTCAATAATCTCTATTCACACTCTTGAATATTTTCCTTTATTGCTCCGTACAGATACAATTTATTCCTGCATCCGTGGCTTTGTTTAAAATTCTCCAGATTGTAAATCGTAAGAAATCTTGAATAGATTCTAAATCACATAACGCAAAAAAGATAAAACATCTTATCATTGTATAATAAAAAATTTTTTGTATTTCCCATTTAATAGAAAATACAAAGAAACATTTAAGTAACATACCTCTAGGAATCCACCACGCTCACGCACCAATAAATATAATCGATACAAGTCAAGAGGCTGCTTGCTAATAGTGGGACAGGCGGTGATAGGAGTACGGCGCTCCTCCATGAATGCCAAAAGTCTCTCCACCCAGCCACGCCGTTCTGGCGACTCATCCATCTCATACAGCTTCCCGAGGCTGTCAGATTTCTGCAACACAAATAAAGATGTGACAAGAAGCATTACACATTTTCACAATCTAATGACAGACAGGAATAACTGCCCATATGCTTATTGATTGTGCCCGATTCTCTTAAATTAATTTTCAAGCATTTAATCATCAGATAAACATACCCAGTTAACATACATTTAAATTTTTGTGTAGAAAACTTCTTATGTCTTATGTGTTAAACCCATCTACGGATTTAAAAAAAAACTAGTTTATACAAAGAATTAAGGGTGATAAGATTAAATGCAAAAAATTAACTTTCATTAACGGTAATCTTACACAGACTCCTAATTTACAATGTAAAAATATAGTATAACATCACAGTACCGACACCAAATATGTTATTATAGAGAAGCATGTATTAGAAAGAGAAAATTATTTTCATGTATAAGATAATGTCTATTTCTCTATTAATATTCTTGACATCAATATAATACCGTGAACTATATAGAATATCAATAGTTCAATGATCAATGTCTATATTTTCAATTCAATTAAATAACCTTTAACGGAATTCCCTTTTCGGGTGGAAGAGATTGGGGATTGTCACCAAATGCCGAAATTGTCTTACATTTCATTAAAAACATTTCATAAAGGGTTTCAAAGTCAAGACAAGTGAGGGTATAAAGCTTTTGAATTTTATGTTGCAACTACAGAACAGTAAATGTCAATGAAATCTATTTACTCCATAACAATATTATGAGTTAACTTTAGACATAAAATGTTTTTGTAGATAATGCATAAGGTCAAAACCATTAATGTTAAAATAGCCTAAATGAATAAAAAATCATATTAAACTGAAAATATATTTAAGTGGAAAAAATAAGTATAAAAGTAGTATGGATGTGTCCATAAATCAATTTTAATGAAGTGAATACTTATGATATTCAGAATGTATTATTAAATTTATTAAGACCTGACTTTTTCATTTTCTTGGTAAAGAAAAAATATGGGGAAATAATAAAAACTATAAATATTCTTAACTTTATATTCAGTCATTACAAACTATTCTAGAACTCAAAAACTGCAATAATATTCTGTTCTAAGTATAATCAAGCAATTTGGAACTGAATGTGAAAAGAAAATATATTACACTACTGAAAACAAGCTTAACACAATATATAATTGCAACTTAGCAAACAAAAGGTTGTAATGCAAAATTGGTTATAAAATAAAAGACGGAGATGAACAGTTCGTTAAATTAATCATTCTTATAAAATGGCTCTCGCCTATAATTAGCTTACAACTAATAAAGGAAGAAAAATTAAGTCGGTTATTACTAGTAATAATTACTCGTCAAGAGACATGCACATGCATAAATGAATATAAAAAACTTATCGTACATAGCGTACAGCTGGTAAACTTGTATTAGTAAAAACATGCATGACATTCATATAAATTTCTATATAAACCTTTGATCTGTAGGTCTCCTGAGGTACATGACTGTTAAACACCTGGAATGTACGATATAAAAATAATATATATACCATGAAACAATACGAAAGGAAATCACTCACTCTTTTGTTATGGCAAACAATGTTATCTCAAGTAAACACATATTTTTGCAAACTTGCATGTCTATCAAGAACAAACAATGGATACTTTCAAAATAAAATATTTACACAACAGTCAGCAAAGTGAAATGGGAATAAAAATAATGTGGACATGGTAAATAATGTGACATTTTAAAAGAAACAAGCTTCAGTGCAAACAAAGGATAGAAAAATGTAAACAAATATACCTGATCACAGCTATTTGAATTTGCAATAATGATTATGGCGAAAATTCTTTTGTTTTTTATAATATCTGAATATATCAAATTATGAGACAGCAATTTTACTAATATATGTATATAAATTGAAAATGCAAATTCACTCGTATCATACAAAGATTTTATAAAATATTTATGCCGTGAACATATTCTCAACATTATATTTAATACTATATAACAATTACAAGAAAGTAATTTCAGTATAAAAATAATTATATTTACGCCAAACCGTTATTATCTTATAAACACTGATATTTAATTAACCTTTCACTCGATCATTTACATATGTATATATCTAAACGAGCATCAACTCACAGGGCTAGAAGGCGTCCGAGGCCAACTAGGACTAGCATCGTAGTCGTCGTGTGCTGGTGAAGGGGCACTACTTGGTGTAGGTGGGTAGCCCCCGCCATCCTTACGCGATTTGGGTGCAGGACATTGGGGATCCTCACCAGATGCTGAAAACGTCACGTGTATAGTAATCATCTTTAGTAATTTTATATAATTTGTAATCTCACCATTATCAATTAGTTAAAAACTTACAACTTGGGTGCAATAAAAAAATTTGTAAGAAAGAAATGTTTAAATAATTTATCACTTTATCTCAAAAAACAATATTATAGCGTATATGCAGCTTGTATACTTATAATATGCAAAAGAACACTTGGATGAACTATTTACTATGTAAGTGAGATTAACATTCCTTTAACATACGCCTGCAACGTCTCAGCTATTGGCAATCTCTACGTCCCAGAATGGGTTCTTGAAAAATGATATCACTAGAGAACTATGATTGAAGAAGGCCATCCAATGAACTTCCCTCCCACCCCCATCAGACAATATAACTTCAACTTGAAACTAATCATACTATCGCACACCCGTATTGCAATATTATAAATAAGCCTTTTTATCTTGTCTCTAGATTTATAGCTTTCTTTGCTCACAGCCTGGGCCTATTTTGAGCGAATCTTCTCATATTACTTATCTGCAGATGTTATTTTTATCTTTTGATAACCTTTTACACATAGTTGTTGACTGAAAATCGTGAAATAAACTTGCTACTGGCACTGGGGATTAAATTAATACGCACGTTCAAAAATTACCTTACAAAAATTCATATATTTTATTCTACCTTTTACACCTTTCTTCATTCTCTATTTGTTTAGTTTCCTTCCTAAAAATGAAGCTTAGACTTATTCTTTTTCTTTAAAGAAAAACCCACTGAATATTGTTCGCACAATGTTATTGCAGCACAACTTAAGTTTAAAATTAATTTACTTAGGGTCGCAACAAGAGATCGCACTTGTCAAAATATGGGATAAAGAACGCTATTTTAAAGAGCATAATATAGTTAATGCCAAAAATTAATCGTGGCAATTCCATGAAGACATAAACTAATGCAAAAAATTCAAAAGCACTATATGTTAATTTTACTTATTTCTTCAATATTTCCAAATTTGACACAGATTTTTCTAGTATATCAATAGGTAAGACTAAAAGGAAATTAAAAAATGTAATCATATTAAACGAACATTTACTTAACAATCTCCAACCATCACAAATTATATTCATTGATATGACCACTTTTAAGCCGAACAACAATTTTACAAATTCTGGACATTCATTCAAGTAATTTTCTTGTATTGCAATCTACAATTTAATGCAAAGCCTCTTCCTAAATATTGCCACAAATTCCAGATAGTAAAGAATAACTAGAAAGAAAAAACGGTCACAAACCATCACTTTACCATCTCTATGTTGCGCTGTAGCTACAAGACAAGAATGTATTCGTTATTTCCTGAAGCTAACTGTGAACAAACCCTCATCTGTTCAAACGAATAGTTTAAAATTTTGAATTGTCCATCTATAAAATTATTTTCCGTTGCTCTGATATCCAATTTTAATGCTGACGTGTTTGTAGATGTTTTGTTTTACATCTTGTATTTATGGAACTTGTAACAAAGAAACTAAGCAAGTATAAAGTTAGTCAGGCTTTCAATAAGGGTCAACAAAAGTCTTTCAATAAGGGTCAACAAAAGTAGCAAGTAAATGTCATTGAAGCTCCCCTACTCAAACCTCTTCAGAACAAATGCAATCCATTAAAATATATACAAAAATTATAAGTCATTTTATCTAATAGAAACGAATTACCATTTGGTTACTACAAGAATGATTTTTCCTTGCACAGTATTAAATTTGGACACCTATATTTATTTCGCTTTTTCACTATAGGGACATATAGTGAAAAAGAGGACATAAAAATCTAGCAAAGCTAGTCGCATCATTGGTTTTCTAACTGCTACACATTCACATAGATCAACGCGTAAGGGGTGATTTTTACAGTGGAAACAGATGTTTTGTTATGCTGTTCATTGAGGTTCCTAATATATGGTACTGTAAGTTGACAATTATCCTTGATCTTTGTTATAGTAGTAAATCGATTCCTCTCCGCTACAACGCACTTTGTAAAGTAAGTAAACACCATTTCGAGAAAAACCAAGTTTTTTTAGCAGTAACACTCAAACAACAAACAATTGTAAACTGCATTTCAATTGTAAAGGTTTTTACCCTCATTTTTCATTAAAAATTTATTAAATTTTTTTACCATATAGAACACTAAACTCACTAAAACTTAAATAAAATAGAAATATTTTAAATTGGTCATGAATGAAGTGGTAAACACTTCTAATTTCCCGCAATGAATTTATGTCAATAATAAAATGTGACTCATGCGTGGGCAGGGCACTTATCGGCGTGTTTACATTATGTATATTCTAAAAGGGAGTAGTAGTGGTTAACATTTCTTTAATTGAAGTCTCTATTTCTTGCAAATGTACACAATAATTCAATATATTTATGGTATTTAATAAATATATACTTTATATTATTTTTGTGCTTCCACACTTTCTGATCCTAACATGTCTTAGAAGTGTTATTATTTTACAGGACTTATTGATAGGTAGCTTCCCAGCTTGAAGTCTTTTTTATTAACAAAAAATAATACTAACATTTCATAGATATAATTATGGGTAGAAGTAAAAGTTGGCACCAAGGCTAACCATAACAAAACGTTACAAAAAGAAATTGGTGCAAAAAGAGATAACTTTTATCTCAGGGATATTAAAATGTTTATTAGCCCAAAGCACCAGGCGTAGGTTTGATGTAGCTAGTCCTCTTAAAAGCACGTAAGAAGTTGTTTTTGTCTATAAAATGAGTTGAGCTGAATACAACTTGCACATACAGATTCAAACTAGAACAAATGAATTCTGAAGACAGATAATACATAAAAGAGTCACCATTTACAGCATTATAAACTAAGTACAGAAAATATGAGAGCATTAGATATAGGGCTGACATGGAATTGATCCAATTGAGGATGGATGGAAATTTGTCAACCAAAGATTCCTTACGCTGCTGAATAGCATTAAACTTTATTAATTTATATGTATAACATGATGCAAAGGTGGGTATTACATGGCATATCCTTTGTTAAAACAATACTATACATAAGAATTATGAAACAATGGCTACATAAATTAACATTAAGGACCTTTCTACAGCAGTCTTATTAATTCACTAATCATAAATTTATATCATTTTAACATATTTCCTAACACTTTCGTTTTAAAGTACTGTCTCTAATTTCTGTTCTTTCTTAAATGAAAAAAAATTATTTTTTTGTAATACCCATTATTAAAATTTATTCAGAGATTATGTTGATGTCAACTTAACAAAAAAGATTGAGAACCATATCAAAATGCTAGAGCGTTGAGACAGATATGTACCTGCAGAGGCATTGGACAACGTGCTCTGCTGGGACCCGTCGTCGAGAGGCGCACCGTCAGGGCCGGTAGTTACGATTGCGGTGACGGAGGGTGCAGGTCCGTTGTCATGCGGCTGAGGTGGTGGCGGTTGCGCGTCGGGCGCCGGACCCAAGGGCGGTGGTGGACCCATCTGTTGCTTAAGGTGGTAGTGCGCTGGCGAGCGATAGGCGGCGTAGCCGCGCGGCGGCGGCGGCCCAGGGTAGACGGCGCGCGGCGGTGGCGCGTGTGGTGGCGCGTGTGGAGGCGCGTGCGGAGACGCGTGCGGGGGCGCGTGTGGCGGCGCGTGAGGCGGCGCGTGTGGCGGCTGCGGATAGTACGGCGGCTTGTAGCCGTGCGGAGGTGGCTGATAGGGCTGCGCGGGCATTGCCGGGGGTGCGGGCGGTGCTCCGCGCGCGGGTGGACCGCTCCCGTCTGACTGAGAGGATGACGGACGTGGCGGCATCGGAACGCTCTGCTGACCTGCAAATCGTAAGATGTAATAAAATGAAAATCATTTTAAAGTCATCGTGACAAAACAATATGTACATAGAAAATGTTAAGTTTTTGATCATTATAAATAGGCCTTCCCTACGCGATATAAGAATTAATATTACGATATCAGGATTATCGTTAGAAGATGAAACACGACATGAAAGAGATAACATCCGTCGATTGGAGTGACAGTGACGGCATTCACTGCTCTCTCTTTGAGGTGTATCGCGGTGCACTTTTCATCTCTCCTAATTGAACACGAATCCACTGCAGCCTCAACGCAACTTCTCAACGTCCATTATACAATGTCGGAATGTGATTGCAACGTTACATCGTAACATATTACTTGATTCGCGAAAGCTAGGGAAGACTCCATATTGAATAATTTACATTTGATTTTTTATTCTCTATATAAAAATTATTTACATAAAATAAACACAAAAAATTTTAAAAATCGTCTTGAAAAAACTTCAAAATTAGTAACTGTTTTTTTTTGTTTAAATTCATAAAACTTATGAAGTATGAGTTGTGGGGTTGGAATGCCGCAAAAATTTAATCATCGTGAAGTATTTTTAAAATTACAAGTAGGAGTCTTCCTGATACGTTTACTCAAATTTAACCATTACGTTTATATTAAACCGCTTTCATTCGCGTAATGTCACTATAGAGAGGAGGGACGTGATAAAGACCATACGACTACTAATGACGTCGTCAATTCGGACTCATTCCACGTGAGATAACGAAAAGCTAAGCGCATATAATCCAACTGATAACCGCGTGGTGATCCCAGCCGACTCGTGCTCACGTGGCGCCGTCGCGTCTGCTGATCACACGCCGTCGACATCAATAGGCATTGTTCCTTATAAAGTCTATCGGCCCATATACATACACATTACAACCAACTAACCGGCCACGGTATTTATTACAATAATTATTACTCAACAATATATTATAGTGATGGGTAGCGTTAGAAACATCGAATGAAAAAAGATTATTGGACTACACGATAATGACGTATCTCGATAAACAAGTAGCTATCGATGTGTCAATTAAAAAAAAAAGAAACGAAATTGCCATGAACGAATTAATAACGCTGTCAACGTGTCTATGTAATAGTAATCATATCAAAGAGCGTTCTTGAACTACTAACATGGTACGTTTCTGATTTGTCGTCTCGTACGATATTAGTACAATTTGGTAGTCATGAGAATATGGTAACGTGACAAATGACAAAAGTGGAATTTAAAAGTTTTATTTAGGTGCGAGTGTTTCATTTCCACAAGTTGAATAATTGAGTTGAGTAATTATAAACGGCCAACAATACGAAGCCGATTGAGGTTTCGGCACCGCCACACCAAATGAGCCGCTGTTAAAAAGCTTTGAAATAAATGCTCTAAGTACAGGTCGGAATTACGATTAATCTTACTTAATTTGTAAAGAATTAATTTCCAAAATATGTGAATATGTCTTCAATAAATAACCTGTAGGGAAAGCTTTAGATTCACTTCTGGTTTTCCAATAATGATATTCACCTCTTTTCTTTTTAAGCTCGTTAAACTTCTAATGATGCTACAGCGCTTTTTATAAACTTACATACACACCTAATGTTTGACTTTATAACTTTACGGATCTTTTCAATTGGCGACTAGTTGCAGCGACATAAATATCGAAAAATGTTATCTAGAAGGCCGCAGGAGAATACGGGTGCAATTCGTGTATGTATGTATGTATGTATGTATCTATGCAATATTACCCTAATGTTTTCTTAACGTATTCGTCTGACTAGATCGACCATATCAATTAAAACAAACTACTCCTCGATAAGATCGTTTCACTCAGTCCTTCCACTAGGATGCACCAATGCACATATCCACTCGATGACCTAATGTAAAAGCTTTGCGATCTTCGCTTCAGAATTCCGACTCGAAAGAGCCGCCTCCACGGTCACCACACACACACACGCGCACGCCTCACACAGGCTCAGCACTGTTTATACTTTATCATAATAATAATAATGGTCGTTTAACGTGCACACGGACGTTTCGTTTTATTTACGTTTCGAGAAAGGTCAGGGAAGCCCGCCGATGCGATGACGCACCGCCGCCGCACAACACATTCCGACAGAATCGTCCCATTTTTATGTAACACTCACACGCGGACGTGCGCACGCACACCACTACACCGCGCCATGGTACTCGGCGGGCCGATTATGTGAAACGGCGAGAAGAAAGAATAAATAGTGCTCGCAGGTTGCGCGTGTGTGTGCATGTATGAATAAAATAATTGAAGGTTGCGGAGGGAGGGTGCAGGTGGCGTCTCGATTGATGTCTGCTCGGAAGGCAGCAAATAATAAGCGAGACGGCTCCCCGCGCGACGATCTCACGCTCAACGCCAATAACAATGACGCGCTTACAATTAAGCGAACCGCCCGCCGGCGACACTTGGCTAATGTTGTCGGTTATTTAATCAGGCATTGTTGTAATTGCAACTGTCGTCTTGTTTAAATAAACTATATCTTAAGAACATGTATCCTTGAATATCCCCACAACTTGTGAGAATTAGTGACCCTATCGCTATGTTTTAGTCATCTCTATAACACGGCATGCAACCTTAATGTTTCCTGCAGCAGAAACTTAAACATAATAAATCATTAGATAATAATTTATACCTAACGATTACATATAAATATTCAATATTATAAATTAACAATTAATACTTTAATCCTTAGATTATAATGTTAATCTTAACAAACATAACATAGAAACGTTGACAAACACAGATCGACTAATTAAATATTTGCATTGTTTATGAAAGTCACTTTATTAACCCATAATATTATGTAAATAAAATTTATCTATTTATTTTTTTTATACTGAAAATGAGATTCTGTCCCATATGTCATACGTCCACAATTTAAGCGATATATTAGAACACTAGTGGGTGGATCCGATTTCGTTCATCTATAACTCCGAAATTTTAATGCTTGCAAAATATTTCTTTATTTTTTTCAATTTCTATAGAGCGCTTTGAGCCATCAACGCGAAACGAACTATACATTGGGTTGTATTCTCTATATACTAGATAAAACATACTAATCCATAAATAACGCCAAAATCGTCGGAAAAACCCAAATAACAATAAAAAAACGAAGAACACATTCACTCGTACAAAAACACGAAACGAATATCACTGGCAGTTAACAATTTATTTTTAAATCATTTTGGCAATGACATTTAAAAACCGTTCCATATCGATTAATTATTTTTTGGAATATTTTCAAAGAGTTTTTAGGCTTACCGTTTTTGTTAATTCCTCAACAATTTTCGACATATTAAAAACGTAATATGTACACACATTTATGTAGACAGCTTCTTCTACTTCTCTAACGCCGACCTAATTAAGTCTCCTCCTACATTCAGATAGCTGTATAGCTGTCAGTAAACGCTGAATATTAACGTGTCTTGAATATTTGCTATGCTATCACTATTTATTATTAAATATTAAAACGAAAAAAAATTAATTAATTTCTGGAAGTAAATAAACTCAGCTGTAAGCAGTTCAAAACCTTTTCTTCAATAAGTAGATTGTTTACTATCCTCTTATTGTTCCAAAATTTAATGTTTAAATTTCGAAAATTCTCCTTTGTTTTTTTCTTGTCTATTCGCGTGTTCCTTCCTTCGTTATTATCTCTTCCTAATTAACTGACGGTTAAGACTAATGAAAATCAAGTTCAGTGAAAATATAGTTATTAACGTAACACTTGTAATTTTGAAACTTATGAAACAACCTAAACACGTATCGTAAATCCATCAATATCATCATATAGTCAGCCAAAGCCCGAATAGTCAGTGAAAGCAAATTACAGTAAAATACAACATACCGCAACTAACTAACGTTTGTAAGTAAACGACGCCATAGACGAAAGTGGCATGGTGTCAGCACTGTATATTTTATTATCGCTGGCTACGTATAAAAAAACGAGTGTGCTTTAGGCCACACGACTGAAGTAAAAAAAACTTTAAAATGAGTTAACAATTTAATTCACTTTAAACGTAGAATATTTAATTTAATGAACAAAATAATAATTTATAAAATTGTTCAAGAACGAAATGAAATTACAAAATAATAAAAAAATCACCGTTCGCGTAACGCTAGTAAACTCGCATATATATATATATATATATTTCATGCACTGGCTATGAGAGGAATAGAGAAAGAAAATATGCGCGCGCACTGCTCTCTCTTGCTTCCACAGTGTGATACAGACAATAGGCTTGCACTGTGTCTTAGATATACGAAACATAACTGGCTATGAGAGAAAGAGAGAATGAAAATGTGTACTCGCACCTCTCTCTCTTGTCCCTACAGTAATATACCAAACGTAACTCTCTCTCTATTTCCGTCTTCACTAACTTATATCTCCATCTCAACTTCCGTTCGCCTCGCGCGATCACACTTTTCGTAACGCTCTCGTCACGCATTCACCATCTTACTCCACAAGTCAAGCGTGCGTAAAGAAGTTTTACTTCAAAAACTACAATACCGACAGCTTCATCGATGTCACCTCCAAGTGATCAAAGTGGACGTATCTGTGTGGAAAACGATCACTCAAACTGATCAAAGTGGACGGGTCTATGTGAAAAACGATCATTCGAACTATGGAATATTTGAATACGCGTTACCAATTGCTGCGTAAAATATAGTGGTGCAAACATCATTACGTGATGAGATACTGAATACTGAATAAAGAAAATCATAGTTTATAATTAATACAGAGTTATATATATATTTAAAATAATCTCGATATTAACTTTTTCAAACATACATCGCGCAGACTTGTACATTATGTACAGAAGACAAAACAGCGATATGTTAATACGCTACGTAACTTTAAGCGTACATTTATAACAAAATAAATGGCTATAACTAAACGAAAACGTAACTGTTCTGATCATTTTCTGAACGTTAACGGTAATGTGCAAAGAGCGGGCCTCCCTCTAAAGCTCTACCTGCAACAAAATATCCCAAAATCAATACAAGTTCACGTCCAAATTTAGCCCGAGAGCGAGTGGCCCGAGCCGCTCGCAGCCACAACGCTAACAGGTTTGGCCGCACCTCTGCGCCCGCCTCTTGACCGGACGCCGCTCGTAACATTCCACGGATCCAATCTACCTAGATAATAATGCAGCCTCTTTGCTAACTAACTTAAACACGATTATTGTAATGCGCTCGAGCTTAACAATGTGTCACTGACGATAAAGCAACATTATTCAACTCAACGGACTACTACTGCTTCTTCTGATTGCTTAACGTCTTGTGCCTGTACGCGTTCAATTTTATTGCGATATACGCGCTCATAAAAATAACGCTCTCATAAACACGGTAAATTCGATATTTCGTCCTAGGTTTTTATATTCACAAAAACGGAGCTCACGGGCTTGACTTGCACATTTCTTTCTTTCTATCTTCTTTTATTATTTTGGCCTCCTTGAAATAGGCCGAATTCTTTTTATATTAAATTTAGTTTTCTCAACAAGTTCGTACTTCACGCTTCCATCTAAATTTTCTCCAAAAACTATAAGACATAGGCGAAATTAAATTCTCAAATTTTATCCCCTTATTTTTTTATTCTAACAAAATAACCGTTTTTAATAATTAATATAACTAACAGGTAGTGTTAAAATTGCAAATTTATATAATTAGCGTGCAATAAGTAGCACTTGGTAAATATTAATAGTCTTCTTAAACGTTACTAGATTTTGGGAACACACGATGTGGACACAAATCGATAGTACACTAATACATATTAATTTATTACGCTATAAATAATTATAAAAACCATTTAAATTGTTTAAAAAGAAACACTCTAAATGTACTCAAACAAGCAACTAATACCCGACATTTTCCGGTTAATTTCAGATCGGTGTTAGTGTGTCAAAATAAGTAATAATTTAGCCGGGTGCAAATTTGGAGTTCCTGGCTAATAATACAAATTAAATATAAAATAAAAGTTAATATATAATACTTGTCATATTTTACATGGTCGACAAGCAAATCACATATATAATACGTACGACTTGCACACACACCTTGATGACGATCGCCTTCCTGAGATGAAAACATCTATTTTAATGATTGTTTAACCGTTAGAGTGCCGACAAGCGACTAACTAAATTTGCCACGAGCGCAATGGCGCTCGCGAAATCAGTTGCTGTTTAATGCGTGGTATGGGAGGTCACTCGCACGCATGGCTAATTTTTTATCTTTTTATGTGTTACATAAAGTTCAAACTATAATATTATTAGTAATTACAATATCAAAAGGATCCAGGAGAAAGAAAATTGTTAACCCATAATGTCGGAATACGAAAATAATTCGAGTGAAAATTATCACATTGTGGTGTGCTCAGAATTTGGCGTAATGCAAATTTTGAGTGATAGTGATAATACTGACGATAACAATTATTTTGCTGATACGGAGGATGTACCGGACTGAGCAAATGCCGATGTGACCTTGATTTCAGTTGTTATTATAATTTTTGTTCACAATATATATTTCCATAATTTTCTTTGTATTTTATTATAAGTTTTTATTAAGAAAACACAGCAAAAATTGGATAATTTTTGGAAGAGATACAGTTTTTTTTCGAGACAAGGGTAAGTGACATCAAAAACAAAAGATTTCTTTGGCATTTTTAACTACATATGAGTAAAAAAAAATGTTTATAAAATTAATATAAAAGAAACAAAAGTGTCTTTTATTATGGGTAAAATCTTTCTACTGGCGTAGGCAGTGCAAATGCACTGTTTGGGAAAGTACAGAAGGTACTTTGTACGAATACATAATTTTTCAGCCACGTACTACATTAAATACTCTATACTATCGTAGATAACAAATTGGGTTTCAAGTTGTTCCCGTTCCTTAAATCCAATCAAATAATTCTGTGTTAAAACTTTATATTGTACAAAGTTGCAGAATTATGAAAGTGGCCAGTTCCATTCCTTACTTTGGTTATATTTAAGGTCATTGCTCAACTTACTTTAGATGATAACGTGATGATATATATAATTATTCTGAAAGATCAAGGTATACGTTAGTAAAAATGACATTAAAATCAGTCCAATATTCTAATGTACATGACGGTACAAACAAACCCGCCAAATTTTCCTCTTTACATAATAATATAGATATATCACATGTAAAGGTAATCAAAAACATTCACTGATTTTATTGATCAAAGTACCAACGTGAAATGAAAGAAAAAAATACAAATTTAACCGTCTGTGAAGGATTGCAAAAAAAATTCAAGTGATGGCCTACGACAAAATTACTTGTCAAAGAAGATTCCTACTTTTTGCCCATATGCAATAAGTATTGCTTAAACTTTTTTAAATCTACGTGTATGGTTTCTGAAGAAGAGCAGTGAAAGAATAAATAAACACACATAGGAGTAAAAGCGATCAACTTGCCCTTCATTTCGATCTAATGGAGAGCTTTTTTGCAAAACTTTGAAAACTACCCGTATTTACATAGCCAAAAACCTCTGTTGTTACTGTACAAAAGCAATCTCCTCAACGTCCGGAAAGCCACTTGCCCAAATTATAAATAAAACATAACTCTGTTACTTATAACGTGTTGAGCTCGTATTTTCACAAACAACAATTGTCTATTAAAACTCATTTTTGATCGCTCCCATTCGCCGTAGGCCATATTACATTTCAAATTTATGATAAGCCGAATTAATACTTTACGGTCACGGCCATAAAACGTCGCGTCGCGTCGTAAAGTTTATATTCACGGACTGAATAATGAGTGCCGCGTTACACGGGGCTGCTGTGCGTTAGAAACGATTCGTGACATACGATACGCGCCAGGGCAGACCGTAATCGCCGAGTCGAGGCGCCCGGTGTCATGAAAGGTGCCGCTCAAGGTGGCGGCAGTCGTGACAGTCTACCGCGGCTTCTGCTTAGCGGCAGAGATGAACTATTCGATAAGCTTTGCTGCTACTGGCACATATTATCTAATTAGGTATTAAGTCTACCTAAATATGCAGTCACCAAAGTCTAATGGAAAGAAGCGGTTAAACCGTAAGAGAGCGCGATTCAAAATTATTTTTTTTTCCATTCAGCGACGAATAAAAACAAACCCATAGTTATATGACGATGCTACAATGAGCGGAAGTGCTGGTATAATCTGAATCACCGATCGGCGTTGTGAACCGCCTCTGGACCTAAGAACACACGGCACCGCGAGCTACTCGGGTGCGCCGTTTAAAAATATATACCCGTGAAAATCACTCAGCTTAGAAGCACTTTGCACTAAATATATTAAAATTTAAAAAGAATAAACGGTAATATACGAAAAGTATCATTAAAAGTCTCTAGCCATTAAAATGTGTAGAACATTGTTACTAATCTTAAAGTGGGCTCAGGATATTTCTCATTTTGATGTCCGTTTTTGGGTCACCAGCTTTTTATTGACAAATAATATATTTTAGTAATTCATAGACTAATAACAATACTTATGTATCTTGTTATATGTATATTCATCGCTCAATAGTACACAGTATATCTATTAAACTGTATACAAATATGAATTTTATTTTTCGGCGATTAAATTCATACCTTAATATATCTTGAACTGGCATAAACATCGTAAATTCATAAAAAAAATGAAGACATAGAATCATCACTACAGTTTTTAGTTAATCTTTCTGTAATCTTTTAGTTAATCTTTCTGTAATCTCCTAGTAAGACTATGGAAAATAATTACAATTGGTAAGAATAATGAATATAAGCTAAGGATAAGGGACAACAAGCTAAGGATATAACATGAATTCCAGAAATTAAAAAATAGAAACCTAAAAATTACATTAAAACTCGACATTACGTCTACAACAGTCTCTTATTTTGCATTGTGAGATGAATGTATATCAAGCGGTAATATATGGCAATGCGTCATCCTAACTAGTATTATAAATGCGAAAGCGTATTTGTTTGTCCTTTGAAGTAGCAACGGATAAACGTGACGTTTTGCAAAGAGATAGTTAGCGGGTCGGGAAATCAAAATGAATTCCAATTCAAAAGGCTACTACAAAAAACGATAAATGCTTTTGGTAGTGATGGAAATGCAATGTCAAAGTGTCATCCTAACTAATATTACAAATGCGAAAGTGTATTTGTTTGTCCTTCTTTCAAGTCGCAACGGATAAACGTGACGTTTTGCAGAGATAGTTAGCGGGTCGGGAAATGAAAATGAGTTCCAATTCAAAAGGCTACTACAAAAAAAGATAAATGCTTTTGGTAGTGATGGAAATGCAATATCAAAGCGTCATACTAACTAGTATTATAAATGCGGAAGTGTATTTGTTTGTCATTCTTTGAAGTAGCAACGGATAAACGTGACGTTTTGCAGAGATAGTTAGCGGGTCGGGAAATGAAAATGACTTCCAATACAAGAGGCTGTAGTTCCCTCTTAACCTGTTTTGCTGTTAACATTAAAAAAAACGCAAGAATTAAAATTAAAGCTAGCAGAGACGCATTTGGGAAAACAGTGTATCTCATATGGCCAGTTCTATATCACATGTTAGTGTGTGTCCAATGCCCAAAATCTCCACGTCTTAACGCCAAATGGAAAGACCCATAAAAATCGTTTACAGTAGCGTCTTAAAGTAGTGCTCTGTTCTGTGTTCAAGGTCGATGTTTGTTTAATGACAAACACTACGTAATATCTTCCAATAAGTGTTGTTACTATAACCAAACTAGCGAAGTGGCAGGTTAAATAAAAGCTAGTTTCAATATAAAGGGAAAGTTGAGATGGCTAAGCTACGTTGACCGTAAGGAGAGGGAAAAACAATTGAAAAGGCATTTACGGAAGAAGGGAATGGTAGAAGAAAACATGGACGACTCAGATGAGTGTGGCTGTGTCTGGAACACGGCCGTGTGTTTTACGTGAATAGGTGTACGTTAACGAGTAATATTTTTTACATTCCCTTTCCCGCTTCACTCTATCATATCTTCACTCCATTATACTCTATATATATAAGTTCTTTGCTGACTATACGATATCTATATTTTGATTTGACTTTTTTACGAGTACTAAATTTGCTTAATTTTTCTCTCAAACGAGCGTAGTAACTTCTCAGAGTCAACATTTATACTTAACGAAAATTATACTACGCGGCAAAACGACCTCAAAACGGCGGCGCGCCCCCTCCGCTGCGTGCGATGCGTCACAGTACCTACTCGACGTAACGAATTCTTTGAACCTACAACTATCGAGTGGTGCTATTACATTTCGAATGTAGATGACAGTTACGTAGCTGCAATGCCAAATTGTATCCTTCGATTTTATTATCATCACCCCCCCCCCCCCGCTATGGAAGGAAATTTAAAGACGAATTCATGACAAAAGAAGCTTAAAATAAATTTTAAAACTTCTGAAAGATGACTAGGCAAGTGATTCATAGAAATAGAAGAACTTAATGAAACGATAAAAGTATTGCAGGATAGAGGGATATAACATTCCATCATCGCTGCTTACCCTTGACAAAGAGGTATAGGATCCATATATAAAAACGTTGCCCTGTTATACTCTCTCATATGAATGGATCGCAGTATCTAAATAAAAATAATATAATAAAAATAATAATTATATTGAAATGCATAAGCCTCCGAGCGTGAAGAAATTACACTTGACAAGTATTATTATACTAAAAGCTCAATAATAATTCAAGCATTCTTCATTCAGAAGAATAAAAACTAAGCATTCCCACCACTTTGACGGAGGCTAATCAGCGAAGAACAAAAAGTTGGCCGCGCCACGTCACCGAGAGCCCACGAGGATACTCGCGCAGCGCGCTGCAGTCGCGCGCTGTAGGTACGGCGGCTAGTATTCCGAGAATAGCGAAGCCTCCGCCCCGGTGACATCACCGCCGACGGCGGCCGAGAGCGACTCGACATGTGCATGCTTCCACGTACCGGCTGCGTGCACTCAGATACGGGCATATTCAACGCGTATTTAATCCGCTCGTACGGCCGAACACTTGTCAGTCTGATCAAACAGTAGCGATCCGCCCGAAGTCCTTTCGGTATGGTTTTGAGCTCTCCGATACAGGTAAAAATTGTTATCGAGAAGTGTTCACATTATGTGTTACCTACAGATAAAATGTATATCACTATTAAAACTTGTCTTTAAGTGAAATCTTATACATGGTTTCAATATATAAATTTTTTTAACTTTAATATTATGGCAAACTATTCACGTGTTCATATCTGTTACTCATTCTTCTAAAGACACATCATTTTCCTTACGAATATATATCAAATATATCGAACAATAATCGACTAACTCAGCTGCTATTGGCTGTGATACACTTTATGATCATGTAATAATTGAATTTCAAAAACATAGAATATCGTAAATATTATAAGCATCTATAAATCTTGTGGTCATTATATTTTAGAAACGCTAAAAGGCTTCTTTGTAGAACTAAAAAGTATTATTAGGAACTTTGTGTAAAAAGCAAAATACGTGGCTTAAAATCGATGTATGACGAATAGATGCAATATTGGATTAGAAGTGTCGGTAAGAGATGCGCGGGACGGGTGCTTAGAAACGGTATTTGAGAAATTTCTGCAGCCTCGGAATCGGCATACAATTTACAATACCCGCCGCCCTAGGTACGGGACCGGGGTGCTGAATAATCGTGCGGATTCGGACCGAATAAAAGTTGTGAGCATCTGCGTAGTGTCGCTTCACAATGGACGTCTCGGGTGACGGAGCGGCGAGGCGAGACGACGGGTGGGCGCGGAACGGGGCTCGGGGGTGGCGAAGACGGGGAGATGAAGTACATAGTGAGTAACGCGTAGATACATAAAGCGGGTCATTGGAGGTGTCGGCGGCGGCTAGTCAACAGGTGATCCCCGCAACGCGAGATCCGCCGCAGTGTGGGCGCGGCGCGCCCGCCACCCCCGACGCGGGAGGGCGGCTGGCGGCACGGGCGGCGGGTCGACCGGGGGGGTGGAAAAAACCCATGTAAATGCATCTTCTTGCGACGGCGGGCGCGATGTGGGTCAATGTCGGGGAATCCCACGGGCGGCGCGGAAGGGGTAGACGGGCGTGGCGCGTCACACACGCGCCCGTCGGGGGGTCGACGGTGGTATACTGCGATACTGACCGACCGCCGGGGACATGGAGCGCGAACCGCCCGAGCCGGTGGGGCTGGGCGTCGGCCTCAGGTGCGGCGTGCCGGCGCGCGCGCCCGCGCTGCCGCCGCTGCTGTCATTGCTGTTCTGTCCTGTCAGATCCTGCAACAACACAACAAACGCATATGTTTAATAAACGTCATCAATAACTCCGAAAAACACCGATGAAATGTTTTAAAGGATAAGTATATGATTAATATAGCTATTAAAAAGATAAAACATTAAAAATGAGAAATTGTAAATATACAAGAACATCGTTCAAAGCGAATGCCAATGTAACATTCGTAATGCAAAAACCAGAAACGATCGATCCAGACGAGTTCGCTAACACGAGCCAAATACTTTTAAGAAGTTCATTACATCGATCAGTTTAAAATAATAAACACAATCATAATCGGCGTCTATCGCTCAACGCTAAACGCACATTAAACGGTAGCTAGCGGTCGAGTGCAACAAACTGCCTTAGCCCCCCTACTAACTAAATGCACAATGAATCGAGATGCACTCGCATAGGTCAAGCGCCGCTATCAGCATCGACCTTGCCGGCCACGCCTCCGCACGTTTTATTATCCGTCCGCTTCCGATATTCCGTAATTGAGTGATACACACACACATACAAACAAACAAAGCCACCCACGCGCTGTCAGAGCACGCGGTCGCCTCATTCACACGAGCATGTACATAAATCTATAAATAACAAGTTTTCGATCAAGGGCTCAAACGAACGAACGTGACAAAACTTGCCTAGGTTAGGGCGCGGCTGTACGGAGGTAAAAACACTAATACGTGATCGGAATGCGCGGTTCTTACGGAATGCAGGTTGGTGCTATTACCCAGATGATTCGAGCCGTACATGCAAATTGAATGAATACCTATTTCTTTGCATTAACAAGTGTTAAAATAGCTAAAGCTTGGTAAAGATTTAGGGTTGTTTCATGATAATAAAAAATAAAGTATTCTATATTCGATTCTTCTCTAATATCTTCGATATCTGCGATCTTTGAGCAGAAACGAGCTTAAATTTTATCATTTTATGTTCTTTCGACATTTGTTACTTCAAAAAGTCTCATATTTGTATTTTTAAAGGTAACGTTTAAAAAAATTACAGTACTATGTTCTTTGATCCAAATATCAATAGCTGACGTGTGGTAAAAACCCAAAAGGCATTATCCGTGGTAGTCAGGAATGAGGCCCGCCAAATGAGGTCCACGGGATTTCCTCGTTCTTTGTATCAATGAATATATATCTACATACCATACTTCAAGAAGCATTTAATGAAGTTTTAATACATACAATACAATTATCAATTGCTAAATGTGAAGTTTCATTAGCTTTTCAAAAATGTTCTCACTACTAGTGTTAGCTAGTTATCGTTGTAAGCAAAACATCGCCATGTCAGTATTATTTTACTTTCTGTCAAAAAACTATACTATCTCTTTTCTAAAGGTCTTCAAGCTCCGCCTCACCCGTGTCCATAAATATTCTCTCGTCACGTTGTTTACGTTTTCATCATAATTTTTTTCTTCAACGACATCCGCATAATGAGGAAATTACTCCAAAATAATTTTCGCATCTAACCCTTATCCCAAATAACACGAAACCATAGAACATTAAACCAAGTTAACCTATCTATATTGTATTAAATTAATATAAATCTTAATCGGCCAAAGCTTCAACGATCAAAAGGTTTTCCTATATGCGAAAAAGCTAAGGTCGATTTCTATTTATCTCGTCGTGATTTCCAGAAAATTTTCGAATAATGTTTATTTGTTTATGAATTTACCTTGAACGTCATAATTCATATACGAGTTTATCTACTATCACCATAGCACTTTCTATTGACAAAGTTTGGCAATAATCCAAAACAGTTTTACTTTCTCCGAGCTTTTTATGACATAGAGATATGTTGTTTAGCTTTCGATTAGTTACAGTTTTTGTTAGAAAGATTTTATTAGAATTGCCCCAGTGTGTTTCGAGTCAAAAATAAAAATACAGAAAGATTCCTCTTTTTCTTCATTGACGATATAGAGCAATAAAAAGAGTAAATAGGATCTCAAAACCTTTTTTCTAAAATTCAGATTAGAATCTATTTTTCAATTGTTAATCGCGTAGCAAATTGAAGTAAAGTTTTGTCTCATTACTCCTCCTCGCGACATTGTACAGGTAATCCTATATTCACCGTAAAAACCTGTCAAGCACGAGTAGAACACGCACTGTGAGGGTTCCGTACACATTTCGGCACTATATTTCTATTCGTATTATAAATTGTCTTTCATAGGCGTAAAACCACATAATACAATTTTATCGATCATGTTTTTTCCATGATTTTTGGCTCAGTAATATCGGAAATAAAGAGGTAGGTGGTATATATTATATATTTGCATATTTTTTTAGAAAATGATTTTAAATATGCAATTCAATTTACAATTGCGATAAATAAAATATTTTTGTATTCCTCATAGCAAGCTTTTTCACTGACAAAACGAGAAAAAAACATTCTTTTAGGCCTCTATTTTGTTAGACGAACATTTAAAAAAAGTTGGTGGTGTAAAACTTGTGGGTTAATAAGATATTAATAGCAGTAAGTATAAATCTGTCAATTTTCAAGTTTCTACGTCGCGTGCTTTCTTAATAAATCGGTTTTAAAAATCGAAAAATGTAATGTCTCGCTTACTATATCTTCTGTAGGTGTAAAAACGTGGAGAGTATTTTAAAATGGATAGGCTTCTAAAATCCTATATTTTTTCATAATTTTAGGTTGAATAGTTTCGGAAATAAGGGGGTCATATTTCTTTGCTTATTTTTCAGTATATTTCTGAAGACATATTGCTTAAAATTATGAAAAAACATTTTTTGAAATCCTTATAACTAATTCTTTCCAACTACATCGCGTACTTTACATGGAATTAAAAAAAATTTTGACTTGTCCTCTCTAAAATTTCGATATAAATATTTTTGAGTTTAAGCTACTGCGGTATCTGCGTATTAATATATTTTATTACTATGTCAAATTACAAGTCTAGGTCAAGCCGTTTCTGAGAAAAATGGCTGTGACGGACAAACGGGCAGACACGGGAGTAATTGTAAGGTCCGTTTATCCTTTTAAGATCCGGAACCCTAAAATAAAACAGAACCAAAACATTTTAAACTTCACTTTGTCCCATTTCATGTTTTGTATATTAGATATGGTTTACGGACGTAAATAATCTATTAAACAATACATATCAAATGTTCTCAGTGGTAAGATATTGATAACGCTCGGTATTGGGTATAGCAGCGCTCTATTTCATCTATAGTCACTTTTTACTCTAATATCTAGTGGGCGACATTTTAACGTGCTTCAAACATTTTTGTTTAAATATTACACAATGATCTTTTTGCCCGAGCTCCTAAAATATCGCCACATTCACGATTTCTTTTCAACTCTTTAAAAATTGATTATTAGTTTATAGAAAGTTAAGAGATGGATGAGTTTACATTCCTTCAAAAGATTTTGACATATATATTTACGAACGTAATCGAAACATCTGAACGTGGAGTATGAAACGTTAAAAAAAGCCTCCCAGTGGGAGTTCATACCAATTGACTGCCGAGCGCCATCTCGTACGATTGCCGTCTTGTGGTCAACATAAATGTCAATGACATAGAAATAACTCGCAGCCATAATTTACCGCCAATTGAGCTCTATTTAAGATTCGAGTGATCTGTATTACGACTCACGATTGTCATAGAAACGGACGTTAGTCACAGAAGTTTAGGTACCCAACATCCACCAGGTCAAAAAGCCCAAACACAATATACTAGAAAAGTAGCTGAATATAACAAAGCTTCAGGGTAATTGAACAGGAACAAGCGTACTACTTGAAGTTACCAATATTAAGAATCAGTCATTGAAAATGTATCTTTAATTAATCAATGCATTTTTCATATTTAAAAAATTTACAAAGTAAACAAAACTTAAGCCACATCACGTAAAAAAAATTACTTATATTTTTTATAGGAAACTGGAATCCAGCGAATATATATTATTATTCTCAAAAAATACCGACAGTCAAACGTTTATCTTTGAAAATATTAAGTATGAAATATTTTTTTCAAATCTTCTACCCTTTTAAAGCCAATCTTACCTTTCGCTTCTATAATCACATGGTCCATCTTTAAAAACTGAGAATAGATTCGATAGTTACATGAGGTCACCCATTCATTTCTCATCAATAAGAGCCTTAAATATCACTGTATTAAAGTACCAAACCTCCTCATTTTGGTCTAATCAGTCCGTATTGTTAACATTCCTACCACTGGGACAGTAAAACCCTTAACAAACTTCAAATATTGCGGACCTACGTCGCGGCTTTATACTCCCTTAGCAGCCGTTAAACTGCGCAACGCGCACGCAAGCCAATGTCGATTGGAATGATAATGGAAGCGCGGTCAGTGGGGAAGTGGACCGGCGCCGCGGCCGGTCGGAACATCAGTTCGCCGCCGAGGGAAACTGGTTCCGAGTCCTGCACGCGATTCGCGCGCCCAAGAGGAACGAATTAACATTGCGTTATGGGCCGGCAACTAATTGCCCGCACGTGCACTTTCCGATCGTCGTCTGTCTCCGATGTTCGTCAACTGTCGTACGCACTCGGTTACGCCACCTATGTAATACTGTTAAACGCCAGAATGTTCACTTCGAAATCTCTTGGCTATTTCACTTGTCACCTTAAATTATAATAGATAACCGGTAAATCACTAGGAATCAAATATGGAAGAAAAATACGTGCCATTGAAGTTATTAGTCTACGAGTTTTTACTCGCGGCTTCGCTCGCGTGGTTATAGTTAAAAACTTACAGGGAAAAATTAATATATGCAGCGCCATCCAGAATGATTAAGGGAAATTAAATACTAAGTCTTTATTTTTTATATGTGACTATAATATTCTAAATTTTACTTTCTATTCACTCTAAATTAGGGATTAAAGGGTAATACCCTTTAATTTCTGCCATTTCTTTATATTACCTATATAGGCGTTTCAAAAAATCACCTTGATCCATTTCGCCGTTACATCGTTATTCAGTTTGTGTACTTTTTTAGTTTCAAAAAGAAATTTTCCCGAAGGAATGGGATCCTCAGAAATTCCCGGGATAAAAACTAGCGCACATCGTTTTCCGGTCCGCCAAAGTCTGCAAAAAATTACATCGATCCGTTGTTGTTCCGTTGTGACATCAAAGAAGGGCAAACAAATACGATTTCGAATTTATAATATTAGTAAGATTTTACTATTATCCAAGTGATCCAATGTCACGTAAGGTCCAACAAGCCCCAGATTGAATTCAGCTGTCCTATTATCAATAAGAGCTGCAAACGACAATTTCATTGCTAACAACGACTAGACAAAACTGGGCGTATCACAAATAGATACGTACAACAGAGTTTGTAACTGTCATAATGCTTCTATTAAACATTACGGCTCTGAAAAATAGCTATCCAGCACGAATGGAACTCGCACAATGAAGGTTCCGTACACATTTAGGTATTTATAAACATTTAATGGTACATAATATTCGTACTAAACAATTTACAGAAGTTTAATTTTTAGAACAAAAATATATTCCCTACTATATCTTTCCCAGACGCACATTTAAAAAAAAATATTTTTATATGTATGATATAACCACAAATTAACGATTTTCGGATTTTATGATCGGGTTCGGACAATGGAATTATTTGTATTGTGAGATCTTGCTTCTCACCATATTTTAATATTCTAGGTCAACGGGAATATTTCTTTATAGGTTTTGATTGATTTGCAAGTGACGAATAAATGGCCGTATTTTTTTATTGCACTGACTTAAAAGCTTCATTTTTATACACTTTATATAATCCACGGGATTAATTTCAACTCGATACCGCCACACGTTGCTGAGAAAAAGGATCTTAACAGACGGACAACGAAGATCCTTTAAAGGTTCCTTTTTTCCTTTTTAGATGCGAAACCCTAAAAATGAAGTTTTGAGCAATTCACGATTCTCCGAGTCAACAAACCCGCTTTTCAACGACATTATATGTCTTATGAAGTTCCTATCTAATTTGACACGGCGAGTTTCTACACTTTGCTTCTCAGAAAGATTTCACTGTAGAAATTTATTTTTCGATTCTTAAATGGAAAGACTTTGTGCCGTATTGGGTTCGGAAAACTCTCGCCCTTCGTACCTAATAACTTCTTGTGCTTATGCAATGATTACTTCTTCAATGCCTGCATATAGAACCAAGTTATATCAAAATTCTCCACTTTCTTACTTTATTCAACCAGCTGAACTCGGAGAGTTTAGAGGCGGTAGAAGTAGAGTCAAATTTTCATGATTGTATCAATTTTAAACGTTACTAAAACTCGCAAGTGTACTGCTCCAATATATCTATCGTTGTAAATTTATTACTTTTATATAACTAATATTGTCCACATTGTTTGTTTTTCATTTATCTGAAAAAATACTAAAACACATTAGTGTTTTAAATGCTCTAGTAGTACGAAAAGTATCTAAAATGAACAAGTGTACTACTGTACAATATCTATCATTGTAAATTTATTACTTTTGTATAAATAATATTGTCCAAATTGTTTGTTTTTCATTTATTTTAAAAAATACTAAAATACATTAGCGTTTTAAATACTCTAGTTATACGACAGGTATCTAAAATGAACAAGTGTACTACTGTAATATTACTATCATTGTAACTTTATTACTTTTGTATAACGGATATTGTCCACATTAATTTTTTTTTCATTTATCTAAAAAAAACTAAAATACTCTGATGTTATAAATACTTCAGTAGGGCATTATATCCCGAATTTCACGTCATGTCTTAATGTAAAACGATTTGTTCCGTATTTTTGTTGAACTCTCTCCTAGTCTCCATCTTCACCATTACAAGTGGTAATGAGCTCCATCACTGCCGTGCTCGCCACCTCGACGAGAAATGGAGTGAAGAAAGCATAGACATGGTGTCTGTCCGACGGGAGCCTCGTCGTGTACCTGTCTGCCTGCGTATCTACCGCCAATATCGTTAATCACTAAACCGATATCGATGCGTTATTCTACAGAATATTTCTTTAAAAAAGTTTTGACGCTTATAAACGTACACTGCGTCTAGGCGGTCTGTTCGAAAACGAAATATCAAAAGTGTGAGATACGTAGCTTTATAAATAAGACACTTATAATAATTACATTACATAACTTCCAAACAAAATAACGTTATTTTAGAATTCCGCCCCTGGAAATGAAAGAAAAACGTAATCCTTATAGAATCATTCAGTTGTCCCTCTGTCTGTCTGCCTAAGTCATTTTTCTCAGAAATGACTTGGGATATCCATTAATACCGTATACTGAGACATTATAGCCTTAAACTGTTGTAAATATTTTAAGTTTCTTGGTTCACGCAAGAAAAAAATATTTATATAATATCTTACCGACCGATCGTCAAAAGCTATAGGGTACTTCCGGTCGAGCTACCATCCTGATACTCAATGATTTCCAATTCTATGTGAAACTACATTTTTATAATAATTCTATTTTTACGCCTGTGAAAGATATAGTATGGAACATATTTACATTGTGAAAAATTAATATTTGCAAAGAGTTTAATAGAAATACTGTGTGCACGTAAATATTTATATATGCCTCAATGTGTCCGAAACACTCATTGTACGAGTTCTACTTGCGGTTGACAGTTTTTTTTTATTTCGTAGTAGGGGAAGTTTCAAACTTGTAATCGAAAGCGGAGTTACATAACGCAAAGCCACAAGAGGCGTGTGAATGTGGAATGTACAAATTTGTTTATATTTCAAAACCTATTGATTGTAGAGAAATTATACATGTTTTAAATCTCTTTTTATAGGCTTTAATTAGACATGCAGCTTGACCATATTTTTACAAATAAAAAAACACAATTTGTAAATTTTTAAATTTGAGAATCGGGATTTTTAATTTTTTTTTAAAAATGATTATTCATACTATTATTATTGTATGTTTCAATTTCATTATGGTGTTCTAATGGGATGGTATAAAAAAATATTATATGGTAATATGAATCACCAGGTCCACAAATTTACATAATTTCTAGGTTAATTTTAAAAAAATGAGCTTCTCTTTTAACACTATAATTGTTTTTCATTCCAAATTCACTTTTGTTTATAACTTAATTAACATGTATACTGTAAATGAGTAACATGAAAAGAAAATATTTACTTATTTTGGTACAGTAGAAACAAAAACAATATTTGTCAAGAGTCGGTTTAATAAGCTGGTGGGCTGATGGGGAGAGAGTGAAAAAAAATTGTTTTTATTTATTTTTAAATAACTTATTAGGCAGATGTATCACCTTGTCAGGCCATGCAGGAATTAGATCAGATGTAATTCTTTGTTCAACTTTCAACAAGTTTCAATTCAGTTTGAGCAGTGTATCACTATGCATCACAACTGCATTACAAAATTTTTGCATTTGGAAATAGTGCTTACTTATGAAATTTAAAAACTCTATATTATTAATGATTTAATCGAATTTTGCTATTTAATTTCACATTTTTATAATTTGTCATTTCTTTTATTTTGGTAAATTTTGTATATATTTTAATTACTATTTTAATATAATAGCCAGGATAAAAAATGGTCAAAATATTGTTGCAAAAAAAACTCAATTGGGTGGTTAAAGACTTGAGAAATGTAAGCCCTTGGATGATTGACCTAAACTTTCGAATCAGATTGTGATGAAGAAGAGCAACCAAGTACTAGTGGCAAGTTTGACGACTCGAGTTTATGGATGTTGAAGGAGGGTTTAGTTTGTTGAATACTTCCTTGAATTCATTAGGAGAAACATCAATGATAAAATAATGCCAAGACAACACAAAAACATTGCCACGGGAAGGCTGGAAAATTTAAATGCAAATTAAATGAAGAATTTTTTTCAATTAAAAATAAAAAATCACGTGGCTGTTACGATTCCTTTTTCAAATTATTGATCAGTTCAAAAAAAAATTTCAACTGGCAAGTAAAAGTGACATTTTTGTATTGTTAACTGCATTACCAAAAATTGGTCATGTACCCGTATACAAAAAGAATTTGGTGTGCAATTACGTTGTCAGAAAAGCCAAAAAATAGTAGAAGAAAAGGGTATACTCTCTAGTCCAGATTCATCCTAAACTTGGAAGATCCTTGTTGGAAAATACTGCTGTATTATAGATTTTATTGTAATGCTGAAGTAAGTCGACAAATGCCTGGCAATAAAGATTATATTTCAATGGGTAAATATAGTGAGGGCAAGCCTATTCATTTACAAAAACGACAAATATTAGGAAATTTAAGAGAATTGTACCATCTTTTTAAACAAAGTCACCCAGAAATTAAACTCGGATTTTCAAAATTTGCAGAAATTAGACCAACAAATTGTGTTTTAGTTGAAGCTAGTGGCACACATTCTGTTTGAATTCGTACATCTTACCAAAATGTGAAACTTATGATAGCAGGGGCAAACTTACGCAAAGTAACCATTCCTGAATATGGAACCCCACTTTCTATATACAAAGATTGAATAGCCAAAATCATGTGCAATCCACCAAAAATTTCAAGCTTACTAAATGAATGTGATAACTGCATGGATATCTCTTTTTTCCAAAATGTTTTGATTTCTGCTTTTGAAGAAGAAATGGTAGAAACAATTTCCTATAGACAATGGATTACTGTTGATTGCTGTATGTTTGAAACACTCATGAAACTGACTGAAGAATTTATGCAAGACTTTTGTTTACATCTAAAACACTTAAACAGATGTAACTTCGTTGCAAAAATGAAATCAAGCTTTTTTCAAAGAATGAGGCAGTCGTAGTGTGAGATTTTGCAGAGAATTACTCTTTTGTGCTTCAAGATGAAACTCAAGGGTTCCATTGGAATAATTCCATGGCAACTGTTCATATCCGTGCGTTGTTTATTATAAAGTAAAAAATCCAAATTATCGAAAAAAAAATATTACACACAAAAGTTTTGTTTTTATCTCTAACAGTTTAACACACAACACAGTTCTTGTACATGTATTTCAAAAAAAGCTGATACAGATAACGGAAAAAGATTTTCTTCCTGATTTATGCATTTGTTTTACTTCAGTGATGGGTCAAGAGCACAATATAAAAACAGGAAGAACTTAGACTTTACAAACTTATGCCACCATGCAGAAGATTTCGATGTAATAGAGGCCGAATGAGATTTTTATGCTACTTCACATGGGAAGGGTGTGTGTGATGGCGTTGGTGGAAGAGTGAAAAGGCTTGCAGCCAAAGCCAGTTTACAAAATCCTTTAAATAATCACATGTTAACACCTTTTCAATTGTTTGAGTGGTGTAAAGTACACATCAATGGCAGTTACCTATTTTTTTCTTACAAAGTATGAACATATAGAAGAACATTTTTTATCAAAAATATTTTCCGTAGCTATTGCAGTCTCTATCTATGCATTTATTCCTATAGACAAAACCAAACTAAAATCAAAATTTGTTTCAGAATTTAAAGATTTTGATGTCCTTAAAATACAAGTGACTCAAGATGAACATGATATACCATTTGCAGAAATTACAGAATTTGTTGCTTATGCTTATGACAAGAAATGGGGGTTAGCATGTGTGCTTTCTAAAAATGAAGTAGAAAGCGAAATAGAACTTTTATTTTTACATCCTTCTGGACCAGCAGCTTCTTTCACATACCTAAGAAGACTAGATACATTGGCACTCACAAAAAACTTTATTCTTTGTCAGCTTAACCTCTCAACCTCCACTGGAAGGGCATATAGATGGTCAGAAAAAGAAATGCAGAAACCCTCGCAAATGTTGTCCAAAAAAGAATTGTCTTTGTATTAATAACCTGACCTTGGTAAGCTAGGTTGTTTTCTTTAAAAAAAAAAAGACATCAATACATAATAGTGTTTTATCTGACTCGAATAAGGCTGAAGTACTGCAAACAAGCGACTGTTTTTCTTATTTAACAAAGGATTTCTTACATGAAGAAGGTATTTAAAAACATTATAATAAAGCCAATTAATTATTTAAAAAAAAATTAAGTAATTTTTTAGTACTGTTATATACTGTATATCTTGTAATATTTATTTAATATGGAGAAATACTATTTAAATATATATTATGCAAACTATGTAGTGTTACGATAGAAGCAGTTGCATATTGCATTACAATAAAATTTATTTTTATATGATCTCTTTAGAATACCATCCTGAAACTTGAAACATATTTTAACCAATAGTATATAAATAAAATATATTTTTTTTTCAAAATAATTTAAAATTCCGTTTTTTATTTTTTTTTTTATTTAAAAATTTTGAAGTTTTCAATTTTTGAATATTTTAAATATATGGTCAAGCTGCGTATCTAATTAAAGCTCATAAAATGAGCTTTCAAATAAGACTTCTCTGCAATACATAGTTTTTGAAATATAAACAAATATGAACATGTAAGTTTCACAAAATTTGGCAATTTTAGCCATTTATTAAAATTTTAAAAAAAAGTTCAGCAATTAAAAATTTCCATTTTTTCTTTGATAGTTATACACAACAAATTCGCATAATATATACAGATCCTTAAGTAATAAATAAATTAACTCATTATAAGTAATTTTAAAAAAATAATAACATAAAAAAGCGCTTCGGTCGAAAACGTATGAATGCATATTATGTAAATAAGGTACCCGCCAGACTTACTTTAATAAAATAATGCTTTTTTATTTTAATTTAACAGCTTTTGCCGTGTCAATATTTGTTGTGGCGATTTCAAAACTCTCAACAAAAATGTCGAGAACTTCACTCATCACCGGACGGTTTCTCCCTCTCGACGCAGTTTAGCTACTGAATTGTATTGCTACTGATTTTTCATCACGCTTCAAGTAGAAGACGAAAAACTGGTAAAAATATTTGGTACTCTGATATTTTAGAAAATAGTGTCTATAATTAGGAATGCAAATTAAGAGGCCAGAAAAAGTTCACATAGTGTTTTTGCCCACGTGTTACAAGAATAATAATAACACTCTTAAATAGAGAAGAAAATGAAAAAATGAGCTTCTTAAAAGTTTTATTTACACCATCGATCAGATGAAAACCCTTGTATATTTTATAATTATATTTTATAAACTATATATAATTATATTTTATAAATTATCTATAATATTTTATAAATTCTATTTCTACGGAACTCGTCGTACTAATAAAATGAAGGTGGTGTCTTGCTGAGTTCTCCATACACAGATGTAACATTTCCAAATTCGCAGGCCCGACAGGAAAAATGTAAACTCGAAAAGAGCGAAAAAGACATTCATTTTAACAATTAAAGAATGAAATCAATGTCAGTCAAGAGTTTATTTTTAGTTAATTTTGGCAATGGCTACAAATTATAAAATAGCAATCGGTATTGATTATTTTTTAAGCAATGGCTACAAATTATAAAACAGCAATCGGTATTGATTATTTTTTAAGCAATGGCTACAAATTATAAAATAGCAATCGATATTGATTATTTTTTAGGCGATGGCTACAAATTATAAAATAGCAATCGGTATTGATTATTTTTAGGCAATGGCTACAAATTATAAAATAGCAATCGGTATTGATTATTTTTTAGGTAATGGCTACAAATTATAAAATAGCAATCGGTATTGATTATTTTTTAGGTAATGGCTACAAATTATAAAATAGCAATCGGTATTGATTATTTTTAGGTAATGGTTACAAATTATAAAATAGCAATCGGTATTGATTATTTTTTAGGTAATGGCTACAAATTATAAAATAGCAATCGGTATTGATTATTTTTTAGGTAATGGCTACAAATTATAAAATAGCAATCGGTATTGATTATTTTTAGGCAATGGCTACAAATTATAAAATAGCAATCGGTATTGATTATTTTTAGGTAATGGCTACAAATTATAAAATAGCAATCGGTATTGATTATTTTTAGGTAATGGCTACAAATTATAAAATAGCAATCGGTATTGATTATTTTTTAGGCAATGGCTACAAATTATAAAATAGCAATCGGTATTAATTATTTTTTGTAATCGTTTCTAAAAAGTTATTACGTACTTTGTTAGATTTTTATTGTTATTTCTTACTAACAATTCTTGGCGTATAAAACATAAGATATCCACATTTATTAAAAATTTTTTTCTTTTACATTATGGATACAAATTGTACTCAATTTTTTACCCTATCCTGATTGCCAATCTTCGAATTTTTGGTCTTTTATACCTTTTCTAAAAAATAACAACTTTTTCAAAAATTATGTTTTACTTCTGTAACGCAGACCCGTTTTCGCCGGTCAGCTTTAATTCCCTTTTGTTATGTAGGTGACCTATCGTTATTTTCTAATTTACATATAGTTAAAAAATACAGTAGTATATGTTTTTTGTAGATTAAATCTAAGCATATGTCAATAATTTTTATGGAAACCTTCTAAGAGGAGTGTGTCCAGAAATTGAAAGGTTTTTTTTTATAAAACAACTGTCTGTTAATAAATTGAATAAGAGCTTTTAATTGTATATTGGCGCTTAAATAAATCACTTGTGTTTTTCGCTTCTAACTTAAAGCCTTTGTAAAGTAGCTTTTTTACTGATTTAGTCAGCATATCTAGAGTATTGAATCAAATCTTGTTTTTTTCAATGAGCAGCAAAGAGCTATACGTAAATAATAAATAATTGATTCTTTAAAAAATGCCGAGTAGATCGCTAGAACTTTTTGCTTTGGTATCAATGAAATACATTTATATCTAGTTTTTATTAGAATGGAGTTTTGCATTAACGTACGGACGTTTGAATCTAACAGTATTCATGAATCGTTGCAAACATGTACCACCCTCATTGACATCTCACGCGTGTCATCAACATGGAAGCGGTGCCGTATCATGTTTACATCAAAATCTCATTAACCCTCTGTTTATCGTCTTTATCAAGGATAATATCTCTCGTTTTACGAACAAAAGAACAGACTTAATACATCATTCATTACGCGTGGCTTTTGTAACGATTACATTGTCCACGTGCAAACGGTCAAGTGTATGACGTTTTTTAAACAATAGGGTGTTTGACTAAATTTTTTTGATCACTAAAATAGAATAAATAATAAACATTAAAAACGGTTGAAACAAATATATCGTACCTACGACTTTTCATTACAAATTTATAACAACTTAAAATCTGACGAACTACGATTCGCGCGAAAACGCCCCATACAAAACACAACTGGCTTATGATGTAGTATTTGGCATTCTTTATAAGGGTGATGCCAGTATTTGGCATTCTTTATAAGGGAGTTTATTAAATATCTTTAGTATCTCGTTAAATATTGTGTTTAACTTTATATATAGCATATTATAATTTACGCACTTTTTTGCGTGGAAACTAAATTCATAATAACTTCTCAATTTAACGAACAAAAAAATTAGAACTATAACAACTACCTTAAGTCTCATATTTGATTAAATACGCACTATGTTTTAAGCATGTGAAAAATATAGTAGGCAATATATTTACGTTGGGAACAAATAATATTCGTAAATAATTCAAAAGAAATTTAAAACTAAGAACCACTAGACTAATGTAAATCTTCACGCCCGTATCTTTAGAGCAGCAAAACCGAAAGATAAAATGGTACTTTCAGCTTCCTCCAAAGCCCCCTTAGTCTACTGGTCATTTGAAAAATCTCCTTCGGAAATCTTGTGGCGTAACTTAACTTTTTTATAACATTCGCTTAATCAAGTTGCCACGATTGACTTTTAGGGTCGGCACAGACGCGCAACACGGACAATCCGCAACATATAGTCCGCTCTTTTTCCAAATACATACTATGAGTGCACATGAATAAAAGAGCGGACTATGTTCATAGTATTTGGAACACAGACTCCCACCATACGTGCAGAGTTTAAAACAACGTTCGTTATAGGAATAATAAAACGCAACTAAAACTCTTAAAATATTCCAATTTCTTCCAACTTCTTACTCATTTTTGGCGTACGCTTCTAAGGGTTTTTTCTACGCACAACACACGCAACTGTTGCTTCCTCCGATGAGATACCTCCTAGAAATTCGGGAACGTTGCATCAAAGGGTAGCTCTGATAACGTTTGGCAGTGCGCGATCTGGCCAGCGGACGCGGGATACGGTACCGCGTAGAAAGTGTCGCTGAGTCACGCTGACCCGAATACGGCCGCCGCGGTTGCAGCCCGCTCCGGGGGCCGACATTGACCTCACACACGCGTGCTATACTGCATTCATCCGTTTAACTAATCAACCTCTCTAAATGTCACATTGTATTTGAGGTATCCCCCTTACTCTAGCGTGTAGTTCCATTTTTATATGACTACCTTCAACGTTGCCGATTACGGTTGCCATAAGTCGTATATAAACAGGATTTTAACGTATTGCAATCAATAACCAAGTCCGAAATTCACCTCTCAACACTTTCATCTGACGAGCCGCCTAGCGTGCGAGTACTTTAATCACAAACGTGCGAGTTGAAATATCATTTTGGTCAAAATAATATGAACGTGGTCGTAGCGTGACTTTATGGTAATGTAAAAAAGTGAGATAGTGATTTTTGAAATAACACTTCTTTAGGTGCGTTATGAAAAAAATTATAGGAGCGAAATTGTATGATGCGCACGCACGATGCAACAAAAATCGACAGGATGAAGTTGCTCACTAAACATGCGTGTAGTGGTGACTGATGCTATATTCAAGATATTTATTGAGGTATTAATAAATACACAACACGTGTTTTATATTCATACAAATACTATATATGTGCTTTTAAATAATATTTTTTAGTAGTTGAAATAGTGGTCCATATAATAAAAAAAAAACATTTATTTATTGTGAATATTCGTGATAGGAATAGTGCTTATAAGCTTTTTTAAAATATATTTTAAAAGTATTTCTCTAAGTGGGGTAAAGTTTAGGTATGCATTTTTTTGTATTTAAAATTTAATTATTTCATTGAATTTAAATTTTACCAACCGTATTTATAATCACGCTCCTGTCCGTTTATTAATTTATTTCCATTGATTATTTGCGTGCTAAATAAAGTGATTCTTGTATTATACCAAAGAAGTATAACTTCTAACGCGTGTTATAAATAAGTAGGTACACGCACACATTATTTTTTCGAAATGGTGACGGGAGACAGCCAGGCGTTTTTCTACGTTTCGAGATACAGGTCATGGATCACGTATTGTTCCACTGCAGTCAGGGCGACGATGTGCATAGAGTTTTGTTAGAGAACGGACGTTTTAACAGTAAAGTAAACTTTAAATGGCTCAACACTTTAAATGGCACAAAGAAAAAATCGAGGTGTTAAATGACTCATTGCGTAGGGACAATCTTTAACCAGAGCCTTTTCGGTGGAAGCGCTCAATGGTAGATACAGGACACTATTAAGGAGCCTTCGAAGGTCCCTTCTTTTGTATGGGGGGAGATATTACAAATCCCTAAAGAGACCCCGAGGAGACAACCCGGTCGGAAGGTGGGAATAACTTGCTCGTCGCCTTCAAGCATACCTGTCTAAATGATGTTATTGTAATGTAGCCCTCCCCTATTACACAATTATATTAAGCTATGTCTGTTATCTTAGCACAATAATAATGCAAAATACGCGTACAATAAGTTGATTAGGAGTCATGCATGCACATTATGATCATAGTTTAACTTCAACGGATTGTAGATTTGTGACTCTGACACGTAATTGTCGTAGTATTTGATTATAACTGAGATCACAGCTTCAGTTGCCATTTTAATTTTAAAAAAAAATTATCTCAAAAAAATCGCGAGACTTGTTGACTAGAATAGTTTTGCAGAACACGTTTTGTAACTCGGCCCACAGCGTGGCAGAACAACGGTCTGCATCTAACACGTGTGGCGACGCGAACAATTCGATACATTGTACGCGGCGATAACATTCGTCCGTCTTCATCCTACATAAACACGCGGCTATTCTAATCTGTCAATGACCTACAAAATCACGATTACATTGATTGGAGGCAGACGCGTCACAGAGCATACATACCTCCGCAACTCGAATGTCGTAATAAATAATAACACAAAACGAAGTCACGCTGCTCGACTTAACATTATGTAAACACACGTTAATAATGCGACTATAGTAGATAGGTACGTGTAAGTATATACACACTAATCCACTACAGATAAATCGATGAATGAAACGGTCCGAGGACGCTTCTTTTCACCGACGTAAATACTTTGCTGGCTCTATAAATACACAATACCAATACAGTCGCATACAATAGGCCCAACGAATCTGATAACAAAACGATGACTCTTAATTACGTTCCATAAATAAAACAGATCTTTGATCGAAGTATAAAATACATATTATACGCCTTTTTTTCAACATAGCCCCGCTAAACGCCAAAACCTTTATAATGTGGCAAACGAGAAGGATCCACATGTTCAAACACAACAAAAGGTTAATAAAAATGGGTTAAAAAACATGGAAATAAACAAAACACATTGACAGAAGAACAATAATAATTACGCCACCGAGCGGGCTATTTGTTCATCGCCGGAATCGCAAGGCACGGAGGCGACAGAGGCGGCGCGGAACCGAACACAAAAGACAAATCACGAACCTACACAGTGACGTTCGCAACACAAAGCTTCAATGTTGAAGAACTCGAAACGATTCAGTCTTCACTCTAGAACTCGGAGTTTTGGCCCGGTGCAAGGCGAAACCAGTCGAAAACTTTCTAAAATTCGTCGAATCGACATGACGCTCGGACAGCGTTCGGCACGGCGCACGCCGGTACCGCGGGCCCCAGCGCCAGCGAGGTTAGCTCGAATACGAGAGGCTCTGTTGGTCGAGTCCAAGTTCCCCTCGCCGGGGGGCGTCGAACACGCGGCCCGATAACCGAGCCGATGTTTTTGCCGCGCACCCGCTCGCAACGTGCTAGGGTTATGTAAAATATTTATGTACGCTTACCTCTCTATTTAAATTAAAACTGATATGCATATATATATTCTTATAAAAGTAATTACAATTGAACTATTGGAGTTAACATAGTTTGCGGTCCACTATTGATAGAATATAACTTAAAAATATTATTAGGTTGCCAAATTCATAACCAAGTAATCGAATAATGTTTAAAAGTGACAATAAAATAATTTATAAGAAATATTTTAAAAGAAATTTCAATGATAATATCGACGTGCTAAAATTACAAGAATGAATTTATAAACGCGGATACTTATACGCTTATTATAATTTCATATTGCATTTGATTAGATATAGACCATTTCGACATAACGGATCTTATCATTTCTACTTTTGGTAGTAATCTAATTCATCAACCATACCCGCAAATTCGAGGAAAATAAAAAAAATTAACTGCGTGTGACAAAACGTTCCAGGCACAGCCCTACCGGTATCGCAGCTAGCAGCGCGCCTCACAGCGAGCGTTCTTCATTTTGTGCCTGAGTCCATTATCTCCGCACGGCATGCGCCGTCCCGCTCACACGCGCATCCGCCGCGCTCCGTCGGCCGCGCGGCCGCCCCGAGAGCGACTCTAGCGCGCTCAACTTTTTTATGGAAATTTCATTTGAATGCGCCCGGCCCGCGCCGCTCGCTATACATAGATCGGAGTCTACCTACTGCGCCTTACGGGAGCTCAAAGTATTCGCGGGCTATATGCTCGCTATTATTTATTATATTCATACTTCTTAACGTGCGTCGACTTTATGTCAGTTAAGCGGCTCGCTCGTATCCGACAGAGGCACATAGAGACCTCGGGACCGTTTTACTCATATTTGCATAAATCTTTGTAATAGTTTTCCTTATATAATTTATCGATTTAAATTATAGGCACCTTTTAAATTATTATAAATCGTAATAATCTGTAAGTACGTGCACAACTCACACTATCAAGGTTCCGTGCAAACTTAGGCTCATAAAAATATATAAAGATATATAGTATCGCTATTAAACTACATATTTGCAAAATTTAACGGGTATTTTTTCAGTATTAAGAGCATGTTATTTAATTTTTTATAGATAAGAAATCAACTAGGGGTTTTATTTTAAGCACATTCCAAAAATAGGCGTATGAAAATACACTAGAAACTTTATTACAATTTAGGGTCAAAATCATGCCAGAAGAAAATAGTATCCAGAGCGATGGTATAGGATAGTAACAATTAGTCTAGTGGCATTACAGAAACTCTTCAAAAATAATGTGAAATACTGTAATTTACATAAAACATACCTGAAACTTTTCATTTTGATCCTGCTAGATAACATTATTATAGCTTACGGATAACGTTATTATAGCTTATAGATAACGTTATTATATCCTTGAAAACAAAGATATAAATTATAATATTCTGCCTAAAAAGTACAAAGCCATCAAATTTATTAACAAGCCGGCTCTGTCTTCCTGAGCATAAAATGAGTTGATTAAAAACAATAATTTTTTATTATTTATTCCCCTTCTCGACATACTATTTCAACGTCAACGCAAGGGTTAAGTGTTTTGCAATACACGCACACCGAGCATCAGGCAGAATCATAAAGCAAAACGACGAACACTTTATTCGGCTGTGAATATTTAGCGGCTAGTATTATTTTGCAGAAAGAGAAAATGATTATACTCGTAATGTATTATTTTTCCCGAGTTTTATGGAGGTTCTTATAATGAGACGTTTAAACGTAATTGTAACTGACAAGTGTTGAGAATAAGAATATTTTGTTCTTGAAAAATAAATTCTTTCTTTGTAATAAGGGCCTAACATAAAGAAATATAATTTATTTTCATCGTATATTTTCAAGGGTAATCCATAAAAAATCTTAATAATAAAATTGAGATTTTTGCTGTTCAAAATTTATTTTCTCACTATGTACAACTAATATAAATTATTAGTTAAGCCTTTGTGCAATTTTACTTTTTATATACTAAAAAGAAAATATTTTGAACCAAACTTTTCGCTCGGAATCAGAAAAAATCTCGAAAGTAAATGACATAGTAGAAATATATACATATTTAGCTAATTACACATATCGGTAAGTAACTACTTTATTAGTGTGCATTTATCAGTAAATAATTTTTTGCAATTTTAACAATATTATATGAATTGTGGAATTTGAAATATTTTGGAAAAACATATATTAATATAAAATACTGAAATAATGACCTTAATATTATTTTTCCTGTTTTTAAAGCTGTTATTTCTTAATTTTAACTGTTTAGAAGATTTATATGTATATATAGTGCATAAACATATTTCTTGTGGATATTTTCAACCAAAAATATATTAAATAAAAATCTGAAAAAAAATTGGATGAATTTTTACAAATGAAATTTTAAAAAATACCGACTACTTTATTTGCCACCTCAAAAATGTTTGTTCAATAACACAAATAGTTAAAAGATATCAATAGTTTAAAAATAAAATAAATAGAATAAAATGAATCGTTTTGAGTGTTACTATTGAATCAAATCTCATGTTTCTACGTCAAACAGTTTCTAAGACAATATTTGTGGACATTTTCATAAATATTTCTAGAATTCTCTTAAATAAAATTGCACAATAAACTGTCCCAGAATCCTTGTAAGTTGCTTTTTCAATTTAAACACCCACATAGGATACACAATATTTACAAAGAATTCCAGAACTTTAATCAACTAACTTGAAATTTGGCGTAGTAATAAAGCATATTAATCACCTTTACATTTCAATAGTAATGCTTAAAAAGATTTAAATACAAATTTTAGACGGAACAATTGAGGTTAACGTTTATTTTGAAATTTCTCATGTTCTATGAGGTAAATAAGAAAATTATAAGGGTTTCCGTAGATACATACTGCCCGCTTTGGAAACAGTCTTACTGAAGAATCATTAAATATTTAGCATGCAATATTTAGCATACAATTGGACTCGATTTTTATACTAAAGCAAATCAATTTTAATTTCTTTGTTTTGTTATGTGTGCTAATATTAAGTTTGTTTGCAATGGTGTTCTTCGCATTTGATTTGCTTGCTTCATTGTATGTATTTACTTCAGCTTCTTATTCGTTACAACTCAATTATTTTCGATGCGTACAGCAAAGTTCTATCTAAGTATAGTTTATTATAATAATATTTATTTATAAAGTATTATTTGCATATAGAGTACTACTAAGCAATGGCGTAAATACTTTTATTTTAAATTATGTTTCACACTCTGTGCTTCAAAATCTGTGTATCACCCAGTCAAGCAATTTATTTAATCGTAACATCGCAATAGATCAATTGCAATAAAGCGTACAATACAAAACGGTAACCGACATTATCTATTACATGCGAGAAAATCGCGAGAACATAGGCAGAAGAAGTGTCACAACGAGTGTCCAGAAGTAACAAAAACTAAATGACATCATCTATGTTGCACTGTGTCGAAAGGTCATCGGCATCCACCGAATGGAACAGGGCGCCACGACCGCGAGGTACGAGCGGCAGCCTAGCGCCGCGCGCCGCTCCGGGAACGGGGTGAGCGAAGTCACGCGCATGCATCCGCGCCGGCCTGGCAGCGCTTACACAATTTGCGCGCTGTAAGGCGTGTAGCGCAGCAGAAACAGGTATGGCGAGTGCCCAGGTGGGCGCGCTTATCATACCTGCAATCGGCTTAAAATTTTACTAACATTTTCATCAGTTCTTTAATGCTACTAAATTAAAAAAATGCTGCCCTCAACAGTGAGTAGAAAACCTTCCCTGACATATATTAGGTCATACTCAATTTTAGCGGACTGAATTGAAGATTAACGATTACCTTTCAGACTCAAGATGACGGCGTCTGTCAAATGCATTCGATCCTTACTATTTTCATTATTAACTAATTTTATGGCACTGAATCCGAATTCCTCAATGTTTTTGAAATTCAAGATGGCGGCATCTGTAATTTCCAATAAAACGTCATTGTATCCGATTTCTACTAAATTTAGGGTACTGAATTCGAATTTCACAAAGTTTTTCAGATTCCGTAGAGTTGTGTTAGAGAACATACGTCTGAATAATAGTAACTTAGAATCACGCGGAAACTTAGAACGTGGTATTTTTAGTTACCGAGACCTGGTTGAGAACGCTCTAAATGACTCAAAGATCGGTCCATCTTTGAGATATTTAGAGCGTTCGCAAAATGCGTCCTTGAAAAGATGGAGATCCTAAACGATTCATTGAGTAGGGGCAAACTTTAACCATGTTGGGTGGAAGCGCTGACTGTAGATACGGGACACTATTAGGGGACTTTCGAAGGTCCCCTCTTTTGGATGAGGTGGGTCGTTTCGGTTCCCAGGGGTCCCGAAACAACCCGGTTGCACGGATCGGGAATAGATTCAATATAGCGGTATCTGTCACTTACAATAAATCGCCACTATATTAGTTCTTAACTGAATTTAGGGTTCATGTATTCCAGCTTCACAATGTCTTTAGAGGTCCAAGACGGTGGCATCTATCAAATTTATTTGACATAGCTCAACAACTTCTTTGAGTTGACATAGCTTTTTATCCCGGGAAAAGAACACAAAACAATTTTATTCTGTCGAATGACGACAGATAAAGTGTAATGGAGTGTGTCTCATGGCCGATTTCTGAAATATATATCTATGTGGCATGGAACGTCGTTGTTGTAATTGAACCGATAATTTCGAGAGCATCGTTTCTGAAAACCTGAAATAATGGGAGTGAAAATGGGATATTAATGTATACAATTTATCCATATGGTAAAAATCTCTTAAACTAACATCGTCCACAGCCCCGCCTGGCTAGCGGCCGGGAATTGAATCTGAATCCCCACGGTGCATTGCACCGACAACGGCTATATGCGTTGCGATCAACACGACACCAAAGCCAAGGTGACGACACCCACATATTCCATATTCCCTCCCTTAATTTATTCACCGTGGATATGAAGACTGAAAAAAATCTATATACTAACATTTGAGTTTCTAATCGAAACTTTTTCGGTTACTTTTCGTTAACAATTGAAAAAAGTAGTAACAGAAACCCTATTTAATGGTCCATCCCGCGAAAGTACTTGGCCTCTTTTGTATGTACTGATCACGCTCCGTGTTCCTTAATTTTAATCGCTTGATCCGATAATAATTGGCGAATCGCTTACGACTGCTTTAATTTCTATTTATACTTCTGCATCTGAAAAAAGTTTCTCCTTCAAATATACTAACATATTTCTCATACATTTTTAGAGTATACAATAGAAACTGGTTGTAACGGCGAAAATTAGAGATCCCAGCTGGATCTAATACACTAAAACACCGCTTATTACACCATTGCTTATAACGACATCTCTTTCAAAGGTTTTTCGGAGAATAATATGAGTAATAACGACTCAACGTCATGTTTTTGTTTTCATTAACACTTAAGAACACTTTGGGCAATGAATAATTTACAGACATAAGCGTATTTAAGGCCTATGCAAAGAAACATAATACTGTTTTTGTTTAATGTCGGCACATGTGCTACACAATCCGAAAGAACGATCAATTCGTTGACAACTGATATACTAGATACACTTATTGTTGAAATGAACTTGTATGTATATAAAACAAGAATAAATACAAAATTAAAAGAATGTCGGTTTTTACGACAATCGGTTTAAACCACTCAAGTACGACTAGTCCCTTCATTCTCGTTATAAGCAATTTCAACTGTATTTTCTTCAAAATTATTTTATCACAAATTTGATATAAAAATCCAATACAGAAATCGTCTAGAATAGTCCGCAAGACATAACAACAACTTAATAACTATTATACAACATTACAATGGCTCACTATTGTACCAAATAAACGTTGTACAGCGTACAAAACAATAAGACTTAAATCAGACATCTCCCAAGTTCAAGCTCAAGAAGACGAGGACCGAACCGTACTAGATAGTCCGACGGGTAGACGAGTGTACGTACGTATGTAGTAGGCGAGGGCCGCGCCGGGAGCGGACGAGCGGCGTCGCAAACGTCAAAGCGTAGGCGGGCATCAATTGCCGGGGCAACCAAAACAGATCGCCCCCTCCCCCGGCACGCTGGCCGCCCCTCTCCCGCTTATCATTGTTCCGGGCGAGCGACGGGCGCCGCCGATTATGTAAACATACAAAACCGCCACGCGCTCGCCGGTCAATCCGTCTTCGTCGATTTATCGCTACTGCTTACTGTGAACTAGTTCTTTGTTAACTTCCAACTTCGGCTCGCTTAAGAACATACAATAAAGTTTGATGCGAAAAATATCCACGCGATTCTTTCTCCGTCTCGCTCCACAATAATATGCAAAGTTATCTAACCATAAACAGAGTAGATTTAAACTTCACCAATATATTTTTACCGAGTATTAGTGGGGCGACGAATAGACCCACTAACGTATACGACGCTGAAATGAAAGCTTATATCGATTTTTATAAGACATATTTACAATTTAGCTGCGATAGGGTGACCATAACGAGTCGATATTTCTAATTTGTAAACGGTAATTACGAATCATATTTCTAATTTATCAAAAATCTTCACAATTGCTATTTCCAAAGCACATTTATTTATCCGGTTTACTATGTGCTGCGTAACAAATCCTTATACCATTACTAGGTAGATACTGGAAAAATAAACGGAACCAGTGACTTTGCCTTAGAGCAAAACGTTGTAAAACAGGCAAACTAATAATGGCATTATTAACGTAATATTACAACTACCATTATATCTAATTCACTCAACTTATATTCTCTTTAAATTCTCGAAAGTTTCTAAGACATCAGCCAGCAAAATTTCAACGTCTTATTATTTTGTTTGCGGTATTTGAAAAACAATTTACAGACTATAAAAGCTTGGAGTGTGGTCAGTTACTCCTCTGGAAAAATAGAATTTCAAAAAAATATATTCTACCTTCGCACCCTTCTTATATACTTTTTAGAAGATATGTTTTTTACAAAAACAATTGGAAATATGTACTAAAAGTAAACAAAAACGAGATAGGTAGTGACGTAGATAAATGTAAGAAAATCGAGATACGTATAGGGTAAATGTAAGAAAATCGTGAGAAAAATCTGAATATGAGAATGTCTTGCCCTTTTCTAAAGGCAATTTCGTTGCAAAGAGCTAGGAGTCTCTTGTTACCTTTTCTCAAAATTAACAAATACCCTTGACGAGGACTTATTTTTCATTATTTTTGGACGCACTACCGCACGAGCACCAGCGAAGCGCTCGTCATACTCTGAATAACGTAATGTCACACTCTAGAAAATAAAACCTAAGAGAGGACAAACTAATTTAGAAAAAAAGATGAAAGAAGAAGTAGCAGCAAAAGGGACTTTCATGAAACCAACTAATAAAATGAAGACCTAACTAAGTGCATGTTTAATGGATTAATTTTTTTACCATTTCGAATTTCAAAGTGTCATTTAATTATCAAGTTTCTTATTTACTTTTAAAAAATATTATTGTAGTTTGATGGACATGTAAGCGGGTATACGAATAATTAATTTTTCGAATTTTATGAATCGAACCAGCGTCAATCTCCACGCACGTAGAGGCATCGTAGTAAACACCGATAGTGAAAATAACCAATTTCAAGCACAACATTGCGTCGCAACTCCGCCACGTGTAAACAAATACACAACACGGACCGCACAACGATCGCATCAAAAGCTCACATAATAGAATGAATGTTATATGGCGGTCATTACATAAAATATGTCAGACGGCGTGGCCGGCGCGGCGCTGCAGATCGACGTCGATCGAATATCTTTATGGAGCACCTGTTACACGCCGCCGCCAACAGCTGATCGCGACCGACCGCACAGCGCGCACTGCACCCGCCCCGCCCGCCCACTCGCTGCGCCTATACAAAGTCTCGCGCCTATACCTACGGCAGTCTACGAACAATGCGCAACTCTACTGTAACGGGAGAGAAGAGTTGACACGAAGATCCCTCGTAAAGAATCCCGCTGTCCCGAAACTGGCCCATATCACAAATAGCTCTAAAAACAAAGATCTCAGTACAAAGTGGAATCTTACATTTATTAACTGTCTTGTAAAATGTAACAATTGTAAATCACATCCGAGTAAGTCGTTACTCGATAGTAACTAACGCTGAATTTGCTACATTTAGTAAACCTAGAAAAAGCGTATAACGCAAAATCTAAACTGAACGACATAATCTATCATATATTCTCATTGTGACCCATTTCCATGGAAAGTAGCAAAATAATAAACAGCAAAAAAAATATTTAACTCACTCCAACTGCCCAGATAATTTGGCTTCGATCCTCAATTATAAATGAGGGTAGCTTCAAAACAACAACAAAAATTATGAAGCCGTCTTTCGGACGTAATATTTGTTATAATCCATTTCTGTGTGGCAGTCCTCTTTTGAACTGTAATTTAACATCTAATTACAAGATTAATAACCGTAATAACAATAGGGTATTGGACTGGTGTCGATATTTTTTTATAAAAATGTTTTTTAAACTGTGGAGTAAGTTTATAAAAAATCTTGTGATGAAAAAAATAATGCATATAACAAACAATTAATCGAAACTTCTATATAGGAAAAGTGTCAATTTTTTTGTTCATTAAATTAAAAAGTTATTATGAATTTAGTTTCAACATAAAAAAAATTAGTAAATTATACTACACAATATACAACTTAAACACAATACTTAATTATGTACTAAAAATAATGAATAAACTCCCTTATAATGAGTGCTAAATAACTGACCAGCAACGTCGTAAGCCAGTCGTGATTTGTATGGTGCGTTTTCGCGCGAATCGTAATTCGTCAGTTTTTAAGTCGTTACAACTTTGTAATGAAAAGTCCCAGGTAAGTACCTTTTTTAATGTTATTACTTATTCTATTCTAGTAATGGAAAAAATATAGTCAAATACCCTTTTAACATACTATACAAATTACATAATTACTTTATATGTGGTTGTAATAATCTTCACGTCAAGCTTAATTGAACCTATTATATAAGGAAGCGCACGCTTCCTTATATAATAGGTTATACTATAAAACGAAAAGAGAAGGAAAGTTTAATATTTAGAAAAATAACAAATCTGGATAATAATATATATCCGTGGAACAATATTTAAATAGCTTTAATACAAACTTCACTAATAATGACAATTGAAAATAATGATATATCGATAGAAAACCTACCCTAAATTGGTACAGATTATAAATAATGTCTGGTATAGACAATTACAGTTTTTAGTATTATCGCGCTTAATTTGCATACTTTCCATTAAATTACAAATATGTTATTACAATACCGACAAATGCAGAAATTAGATTTTTTATTCAGTGCCACGTAAACTAACTTACATGAGGATGTTGCGTTGGAAATTGTTAAAAACGTTCAACGAGATCGGTCACAATATCTGCCAAGAAAAAGAAGTTGTTAGAATAACTTCTTGAAAGGAGACCGGCAAAAATATACAATTCAGGGATTACAAATTAGGAAAGATAAAAAATAAACTATAATGCAACCATAACAAAAAAAGGCATGTTCACAAACGTGCATATATTTTTAATATATCCACAATTATCAATAACAAATGATAATAACAATAAAAATCTAACGAATAACATAATAACTTTTTAGAAACGATGACAAAAAATAACCAATCCCGATTGCTTTTTCTAATTGCCTATATTAATTAAAAATAAATTATTGACTGATAATAACAATTATTTTGTTGTTGACACAATATGCACTTTGCTTCATCAAATAGTTCCATAGAAATATCATTTACAAACTGTTATGAGAAATAACCGGAGTTTTAAAAAAAATACAAAATATTTCATTTATCCCATTGACGATTTGAATAAAACTTTAAGGAGTTTTTTTTAATTTTCTTTATTTAAGAGAGTCATTTTTAACACCTGGGCGTCCAACATTATATGGACTTTTACTCAAAAATTTACAATATATTTTCTGAATTTTCAGACTACTAGGATTTGTTCAGGTTTTCAAAACTCCTATCATATTAATTATAATTAAAAATGTTTGCGCTTTTAAGAACCATTTCAATCAAGAAAAATTAAAAGACGATACTGATTATTTTTTTAACCGAAAACGTCCACGTGCATAGGGGCAATGTTTGTTTTCATGACATTACTAGCGTGCTCGTTGCATTAACATCATTAACGTGTTTGTCAGATTTCGTTTTCAAACCACTAGTCTAGTCTATAAGTACCCTAAAACAAATTCACTCCAAAAATATTTCAATTAAAATGGTAATTGGGCTACAATACTCTAACGAAGTCAAGTGACGTCTTATTAAACGAAAATCCAAAAACGGCTTACGCAAACGTTCTAGCGTCTAAATATCTCCACATCAATATATACGCATAATTTTGCATAGATATGACCAAGAGTATGTGAGATTTTTTCAATTATTAGACTAATTTCCTAAAGTCGCTCACCTAGTAATTTTCAAATAATCGACGTATTCAAATGTACATATATACACTCACTCCGAATATATTATAAAACGTTTAAAAATTTCGCCAATGAAGAGGACATTTAACGAACACCAAGCTACGTCACGGCAGTCGCGCTCACGCCGATTCCGCGATCGTCGGCCATAAATCAAGCGACACATGGGACACGCCTCTCATCGTGAGAACCGCGGAAGGTCCTCCCTACCAACACATGCACAAGCTACAGATCGCATAACGATAATTACTATCAGTTACAAAAGCATGTCGACACTTAGCCGTAATTATCTAGACTAGAGCCACACACATGCGTGCATTGCCATAGTACAAACGTGATCAAACACGCACACAACTCCGCTCGCAGCAAGGGGGATACGTCTAGAGAATGAATACGTATAAAGCAACGACATTTAAAAGACTTATACATGCATGCACGCCCCGCATATGTATTCATAATAACACAACGCTGGCACATGTATGCTTGTATACATATATGTATACATATATTCGTTCGTAATACATTATGTATACAAGAATGTGGTTATGTACCTATACGCAATATAAACAGAGATCAGCTGATGAGGGATTTTTAACTACTTATTCATGCGGTCGATTTACACATGTTTACACAGACAATAATTATTAGGCTTGGGTAAATCGTTACTGATTTGTGTAAAGTGGATAAACACTTGCACGAGCATGGATTCTTAAGATGTTTATAGAAATGTATTGTAAAAACCATATCGTGTAAACTTAATTACACAAATGTATATCGTGTTAGTAAATTGTTTAATATGTTTTTAAATGCTCATAGTGTTAACGTCCCAGTAGTAATTTGATCAGGCAGAGTTCGACAGAAATTGCGTACACTAATATTGTGATTCGACTATCGGTCAAAAGTGGTTTGTGTTTAAACACTACAGTTTCCAAGGAGTTATGTATCTCACCTAGTACCCATATTGAGTTATGTATAGCTTTAGACACAATACTATCATTTTTTTGTGTGAAGTCTCCATGCGTACCTATTTTAATCAATCATTTTTTTTATAATTTCGCAAGTGTGATGTAGTGTGTTGTGTAAAAATATTTTGATGAGTGATAAAAACAATAGTGTTTATTTTAATAAATATCGAATTTCATTATTCACTTGTAACGTAACCTCTTTATACTCGATGACGTTTACTATTTTCTGCTAATAAAATACTGTACTGATGTTGATAAAATTGTCTCCCAAGAATTCTTATTTCTATGGTTTTCAAGTGTTTTCTAATATTTTTTGCAATTTACACTAGTGGTAGCGTTTAAATAAACTCCAGCCAATAATCTAAATAAAGAATAATACACTTAATTTTACTCAATTGACCAACAATTTTAAAAATGTAAGTATTTACAGAAGATAGCGGATAAAATTACGTAGATCGCAGAGAATGTTAAAATCTAAATATTTTCTTAAATAACTGTATATAAATATTTCTTTTCAATATTTTCTTTCCTTATATATATTTTCTTTTCTTAATAAGATAGCTATAACTGTAGAAATTCATTTTTCACTAACTAGGCCGAGCTACTAAGTAGTTAATTGCTTAAAAAATATCACACTTGAAAAACTAAATGAAATAAAGATAGGAAATTTGAGCCATTAAACCATTCTTTTTAATAATAGTCAAAAGCCCATTCACAAAATTGACAGTTGGCGTTAAACCCTTGTGTTAACACTGCGCATAAATTAAATATTTAATTGCTTTTTCAATTATTAAAACATTAATCTCGTATTACCAATGCTACTCCATAGATGAAGTAATGTGCATAGTTGAGAATGTCTTACATTGAACATAACAACCTCCGAACATAACAGTGAAAAGTAAGAGTTCCAAATTCATTGTGGTACCACTGAACATTTTAATAAAATGACCACAAAATACCATGCCTAACAAAAAATATACTGAATCACCACAGAATAATTTGTTGAGGGATTTAACCGTTTTAACAAAACGAACAAAGAAAATATTTACTGACAGAAACAGATTCTTTTCTATAAATATGTAGCTAAGAAAAAACAAGTAAAGCATATGGATAAAAACACACTTTCTCGAAAGCTACGCATATTAGCTGATCTTTAAAAATATAAGTCCACAAATTAATCTTTATATTCTCCTATTTATACAAGTTTATTTTTATTACACTAAATCTCTAATTGTTTTTTTTAATTTGATAGGTAATTGTTAATTCACGTCTTTGGAATTCTAACACAGCAAACCATATTTTGAAGCAAAAATTAATATCAAAATTAAATATCTGATATTGTTACGTTGTCAGCAATGTAAACGTGTAAGATATTGTGGACGAAATAAGTGATAAAATTTTACAAGTGTAAACAAGAGAACTTTACTCGTGTTGGCAGGTTTATACGATGAAATAGTCACTTTTTAATAAGCGCTATTTACAAACGTCAAACATTATATACCAATAATACGTATCAGACTTCATAGATTTATGGAAATCAAACTTACGAAACTTGAGCGACAAATTGCTATAACGCTACAGACGAATGATTCACTTGTGACTTAATTTCGAAACAATCAATAAATGTTTTAACAGTTATTGCGATAAATATTTGTATAAACTAACACACACACTCACAGCGAACTCGCGAAGCACAATCTCACACAATTTAAAAAGTTTCTCGAGTCGCTAACGGAGCAGCGCGGCCCGCGCGACGTTTAAAAGTTTCACCCTTTCGCGGCGCCGAAATTGTTCGGCGCGAGGCGAAGCAAATAAAACGTAGCACACACAAGGCAATAAGTACGCAGCCGCGTCGAGCACGAATATTAATTGCAGCGAGCGGCGCGGCGGACAAAGACTACGGGGAACGGAGCGAACGCAGGATTACGTCAGCGCACGGCGCGGCTGGCGCAAGTCGACTGGCGCAGGCGGGCGGACGATTTCACCGAGCGCGGCCCGCGCGCCGCTACTATTATTGCAAGACGGCGGCGACGCGACGTCGACTCGGCCGCTAGCGTGTTTCTTCCTTTGCTGCGTCGCTCGTGAGCTGTACACGCGCGCCCAATCGATATAACGACAACCACTCGATACATTATTTATGTGCTTTTATATATATATATATATATATATATATATATATATATATATATATAGGACATTTGAGCATACATAAAATATACAAGTTTAACTTAATTCTTTTAGGGTTAATTAAATATTTAATATTGCACAATAAATGCAACTGAAAAAATACTCTCCTATAAGCGATATACAAACAATTGGATACATAACTTATAAAATATTTAAATGTTTTAAGATTTTTCAACGTAAATGAAAAATTATTACATAATATTAAGAATATCCATAATATTAAGAATATCCCCAAAAATCAAAGGATCTTTTATCTCTCCTTCGATATGCCTTCAAGAATCTGGGTTCGGTACATAATATTACAGGGCTCTTTTCTAAAATAGGTTTTCAGCTGTCATTTCACTTATCTGCATGCGTTCTCCTAGACGTTCTTTTATTTTTATGACTTGTATTATATCTTCCCTTTTGAAGAAAATTATATGCTAAAAATCTAGTATTATGAAATCAGATATTTCAGTTGAAAGTATTTAATCATTGTTGTTTCAATCATTAACCAAATTAATAAAGTAATATTAAAAAGATGCATAAACATTTAGAAAATTTGGTGAAATACGTTAAGTTTTAGTGAAATGTTGAAATGATTTAATTTATTCAAGACCTTATAATATATCCATTCAATGTATTAAATGAACTAAATTAAATATATAATAAAATTTTTAAGTGTGGTGTGTTAGTACTTATTTATTAATTCAAACTCACAAACCAAGTAATACAGTATAAAGGTAAATCGCAAATCCTAAAACTGAAGTATTTGTTAGATTAAAAAGGGTATAAAAATGCGTTTCAACCTTTAAATATACAATTGAGTGATTGATTACTGATAAATTTTAAATTTTTTGTAAAATAACATAAAAAAATAGGTTAACCAAAAACCAGTATTAAAATTTATTGAAAGAAATAAATTATAAGCTTCTAAATTAAAAGTAATAGAATAACAGTATCTTTCTGTCTCATTCACTTGTATAGAATAGAATGAGCGTTACTAAAATAACGCCACGATTCAATAATGATGTACTATTCTAACCGTTAAGATTAAACATTTAAAACTAGATAATTTTTTCCCTCCTTGCCTGTCTTCTAGCTTGTACCTGGAAATAATGATACATGAAATAAAAACATTAGTCAATAACACTGGTATAACTTATCATTAAGAAATATATGATGTCGACGACACTCTAAGCGACTACATCCTTAACATCGATTTAGGTACAAAGCACTATCGACTATCGACAAACCGTGCGCGCCTAGTTGCTGACGGGCGACCCATATCTACACAACAGTATATACGTAAGTGCGAAAGAGAGGGCACAGCGAGTGAATAGTGGGGCCCGCGGACTCAGCGCGCGCCGACCAGAACGCTTGCCGAGCACCGCTCGAATACAATGGAAATTGAAATAAGCAACCATCGTGGGATGCAATAATTCGTTATCAATGAGGTGGTTTGTTAGTTTTAATGAGATTGATAAGTTAGTTTCGTAAAGGGAAATGAAATGTTTTATGATTGTACATATTTTAATGAATTTAAATGATGTACCTAATTGCACAATGAGTGACGTAGTTGAGGGATATGTAGCGATAGCTTTCTTCTCTGATATACCTAGTCATTTCAATACAACCATTATATTATCATATATATACACATGTTATTAGCGCTCTAAAAATGTTCCCAAAAATTGAGGTAACTTGCTTAATTTCAATACGATTATACCCTCTTGTTCTAACTCTTTCATTGTAGTTCGCAGGCGGCGCGCTTCATGAGGCTGTATTTTTGTTACTTTTATACTAGTATAACATACATGACTATTGAGTAAAAGTCATGTATGTTATACTTTTTTTGGGTCTTTTGCTATTATTATACATAAATTTTTTACAACTAAATGAAACCACGTGATGTAGTATTATTTCTACTTTATTTAAATTCTTTACCACAACCTAGGTTTCATCATATGACAATATCTTCAGGTGGGCAATTTGTAAACATCTATACCAATTACCCACCTGAAGATGTAGTTTGTATTATATGTATATGTTGTTGTAGATGAATTTCTATAAAATTAACGCCAAATACATTCAAAACTTTATTCTATATTGAGACGACTCACAAAATGATCATGTCTCATTAAACCCTGCAATAAATACATCTTTCTAACAAAAAAAGTTAACAATCCATCATGAATATCTTACTCCACAGACAAAACAATAAATGAACTGGGAATGTTAGGACATAAATGGGCTTTTAATTGGTAACTAAAGTACCAAGTTTAAGCATATAAACTTTAAATTATGAGAAATTTTAAAATCAGCCATTTCCAATGCACAAATATAATTTTCATCGTGGTCTTACGCTCATTATCCATCCAGCTTTTCTTTATTTTGAAACACGTTTTCGTTTATTCTATATTTCTACAAATATTTCCGACATGTAAAACTTTGTACGAGATTCTTACGTCTTTTTATCTATCATTTTTTCAAACCATTCAGTAGAAATTATTCAAATTTTATATATAAATTAAATCTTGCAACATAGACAAGGCGAAATTCTTAATCTCCCAAAAACTTTTATTACCCTACAAAAGAAGGTAAAAATTCAAAATATATAGTTTTTGAAAATATATACTTACGATACTTTAAAGTTTAAATTAGACAATTTTGACTTACGAGTCTTTCTAGTTCTAGATCTAAATTTAAGACAGTGATGTTAAATCACAAATCTTAGATTTACTACAAATAGATTATGGAGAAATACCCAAGACTGATAATTATAATAAACTGTTTCATTTTCAGTGACCTACAAACGTTAAATTTAGCTTATAGGTAGATATTAAGTGGCGAACAAAAGCGAAAAAATAAGACTTCTTTATTTGCCATTTTTATTTTATAGATTACACAGCACTTGGTCCTTTATAGAATATTGTCAAAGGATTCTTTCATTTGGTTGATTATACGTATTCTATTAAAATTTTAATAATTTTGATACTATAGACAGGTAATAGTTCCAGGCAGGCTTGGTCATTAAAAGGTTAAATAAGCAAAGTGTATTTATTAGGCATAGTGTACCGAATGAAACGTGGAAAAGTTTAAGTAATGTTCATGCAAACTATTGAAAAACTCCATGGAAAGGCATTTTTCTTTTCAACTAGCTATCTCTTGGTTTCGTATAATAAAATATCTTATTAGTTAAGTTAGTCTTACTTCCATGTTATAATTACCTTGCTTTATTCAAAATCCTGTTTCTTTTGAATTTTTTTTTAAATGGTGTACAACATTCATTGTCATTATAATATGACAATTGTGTTATGAATTGTAATAACTTTATGTAGATTATTGTGAGTGAGAATATAAACGCATGTAAAGTATCCACTGTATCAATAAAATTGTTTTATTTATTTATTTCAGGCCATTTGTTATTTTTAGCACAATTTTAACAAATTAGATCTTATATCATGTTTGTCTGCAAAAATGAAACTATCATAAAAACGTATCTTAAAAGTATAAGATTTATTATAAGATGTTTCTTAATATGGTGAATAATATCAATACCTCAGCGCAACACTGATATACCAAAAATAATACAAGATTGAGACACAGCTGATGTCGATCGTTACAATGAAACTATTTTAAATGATTTATCGATAAAAGTTGACCTAACTATCTTTTACATAACCAATTATACATAACCCATTACACATGTCCGTTTTTGGTTGAAAAGGTATGACTTAACTTTACCTTGAATATCTTAATGTTGAACTGAAGTATCAATATAAATTTTTCATACAATCCTCCCCTAGTGATGTAGTGCACGATATTTTCTTTAAGTAGATTTTAGGTCTTTGTTGTATTATTTTCCTTCAATAAATCCTAATTAAAACACGACTTCTTACGAGGTGTTCCATTCATTATCTTACTAGGCAATACATTTTATATACTGCATATTATTTACGGGCTGTTTCTTCTTTATTCGTTTTACGTGTGCGCTCAAAATATCTCAAAAAAGGCATAATGTATACACGCACGCACACTAAATATGATAACAAAACTTCTAAAAAGAATCCAACACAACAAATAGATAAACGCCGCCGCCGACACACATCGGGCCCACGCACCGCTGCACACGCACCTAAATAATTACAATACACTTGACGTATTTTACACGCGCGGCCCTTCGTTACCTTCCACCGAGAATATAAATGTCAAACGTCACATTTCGATAGGCAACGTAAAAAAGGCGACGGGGCAGGCCGCGAGCGCGGCGGCCGGACTGCATGATAAATACGTACAATGCCTTTTTAGCTCCCTCTCGGAGTGGCGAACACAATTACGCACGTCAGGGTGGACGACGACTGCCCGTGTATTGTATATTGTTGAACGCGCCGCTTTATGAACGTCAATTTAATGCGGTGGAAGTGAAGTCTACACGGAGTAAAAGAAACCGTTGTAGCTTGTAGGGTAATGAATGACACGGCACTGTAAGCCCGGATTGAAATTACGCCCAGACTGGAAATGCTATAAGAATATTTTCAAGTTGGAATTCATAGAACCATTTATCATCATTATCAATTGACAATTAATACCAAGGAGGAAACTTGTGGCTAGTGTTGCCAGCTTTTAGGGGTGTCTCGTCTCGATGACTCGTCTCGGATAAGCCTTACGAGAAACGCCAAATGTCCATTTCTATTTATCGATACTACTACTGAATCAAAAGGAAACCGGCAAGAGTCTGTATAGCGTTAGGGCTAGGTGTTACAACAATAAATATGACACTCTTTAGAGAAAATAAAAAATAACCATTTCAAAATGTATGTATTGTATTGTGTAGTGTATGTACTTGTATTTTTCACAAAGTCTGGTTATTTTCATAATAGTTTGTGAATACTATTTGTATGGGAATCTTTGAAACAGTAAAATGAAACAAAATGCAGATGTCTCGATATATCTTTCATACACATATATAACTAATCGCTCCAGGCGGCTAGCACTCAAAATTTTTTTGGGTGCTAAAAATAGTTTCGGATATCCTTTGAATTTACCACCTAGGATTTCATGACCGCTGATTATTTATGGATCAAAAGTTCAAATTTTGTGATCCGTTCAAAATTTTGGCAATCTTATGATTATGATTATGTGACGACCTTCAAACCGATCATCGTTTTGATGTATTGTGCCACAGACCACATCAAGTGAGCATCAAATGTGGTGGCTAATGCCTGGCCCGTTTCAGGGTGGGGAGGCGTCAAAATTTCGACACCAAAATGACTTTTTAATAACCACTATTCCCGCCTTCCACCCGGGTTATCTCAAGGCCCCTCCCGGGTCCCGTCCCCTAATAGTGTCCCGTATCTACAGCCTCAGCGCTTCCATCTAACAGGGTTAGAGTCTGTCTAATCTCAATGAATCATTTAGGATCTCCATTTTTTCACGAACGTACTTAGCGAACGCTGTAAATGACTCAAATATCGGTCCATTCTCAACCAAGTCTCGGTGACTAAAGGATACCACCGTCTACGTTTCCGCGTGATTCTACGTTACTATTTAGACGCATGCTCTCTAACGAAGTACTACGCGTATCGTCATGTCCATCACAGTGGAACAAAATATGACTCATGTCCTGCGTCTCAAGTCCGCAGGGGCTATCGCTAAGGGGGAATCTATACAAACTGGCACGAACAACCTAGTCGTTTAACCCTTAGAACTTTTTAATACCACTCACCATTTTAATAAAAAATGGTGAGTGGTATTAAATAGCCCACGTAGTGAATATCCAAAATGGTCTTGCATGCTCTATGTCATGAAAAATGGCGGCCAGTATATTAACAGCCACCTAGGTGTGAAAATTTTAACTCCGCGACCTTTTTATTCCGCGACCGTTTCAACTTATTTTGTTTTCTACTAACTACTAAGTAGCACTATGAATATAAACATTTATCTCACAAAATAAAAACTTCTCGTGTTGAATAAGCTGGTATGCCCCATAAAGGCATCGTACAACTTGGTATCGCCTATAACAAAATTAAAAAGAGCGAGATGAAACAAAGCTTATAAACTCTTAACAGCTTATAAATTTGAAAAAAGGGCTCTTATAGGAATAAACCATATCAGAGTTATTTTATTATTATTTGATGCATTTTATATGGCGATATGATGAGAATATTGTTATTTATTATTGAGATATCGTTTTTACCTACTTCAGTCATAAAAAATGCGAATAAATAAAAAAACCGATGTAAAGTCTACAGACGAACGTTTTCATAAAAAACGAACATTAAAAATGGCTAAAGTTTGTTTTTGAATATTTTTTATTAATTTAACATAAAATTTGAAAATTTAGTAACGAGTATGGCCTCCTCTACCTAAAATCAATGCGCTTAATCTGCTAGGCATGCTTTCGACGACGTTTTTTATCATTTCCTGAAGATTATGTTCCCATTGGGCGACGATCACATTTTTAAGGGCCTGAATGTTTTCTGGAGCTGGTTTTACGGCTCTGACACGTCGTTTGAGATTATCCCATATGTGTTCTATCGGATTGAGGTCGGGACTTCTAACTGGCCAGTTTAACCGACGAATTCCGGCCTCCTGCATATACGCATCAACGTCTCCAGAGCGGTGGGCGCGAGCGTTGTCGTCCATAAAAATGGACTCGTCTCCAACTGCTGTTAATGCGAGTTGGGCATAAGGAATAAGAATCTCTGTTATGTACCTTTGCGCATTAAGTGTGCCATTTTCAATAAAAACTAACTCGGTACGGTCATCTGAGTTAATACTAGCCCAAAACATTACGGAGCCTCCAACGTAAGGGCTGATTTCCTCAAAGCACACTTCTGCGAAGCGTTCTCCAGGTCTTCGTGAGACTCGCCGACGTCGATCCTCACCACTAATCGATATACGAGCTACATCGGAGAATAAAACACTATTTCAGTCTTGTTGAGTACATGACGAAAAATTTTGAGCGAATCTCGATCTGGTCTGACGGCCTGAAGTCTCCTTCTGACTGTCCATAGGCTTACTCGTGTACCTCTGAAGTCCTCGAGGTTCTGTTTGAGATCCACGGACGTAACTTGACGATTTCGTAGCGCTTGACTGACTATGAAGCGGTCGTCCCGTGGCTCAGTGCACCGTTTTCTTCTAGAACCGGGCCTTCTACTGACGGAGCCCGTTTCTTGGTATCGTTGCCAGGTCCTTTGGACGGTGGAACGGCTCACATTATACTGCTGAGACACATAACATTGGCTACAGCCTTCTTCAAGTACCGCAATAATTTTACTAGCTCTTATCGTTTTTTCAACCATACTGAGAATAGCAAACAGAAGGGAACTAATGCAGCAAACAGCAGAAATTTAATTAAAATTTATTCGTTAAAATAAAAAAGTAACAAATGAAAAAGAACTTAATAAGAGTTGAATTTCATTTACCGCCAAAAAATACGTTTTTGTCAGTGAAAGAGAATTTTCATTCAAAAAGAATAAATTTCAAATTTAGAACGTTCGTTTTTATGTGCCAGAATACACTATACCTGCCAGTAACAATTACAATTAATACAACCTCTTAATAAATAATATTTTGTTAATAATATGACAAAATCAAAACCGCCCGTTTTTTATACAAAAGAGTGTATATATTCTTTTTCACCGTTCTTGGTGAGGTTGACCTTTGGAAATCCGTAGTCTGTCAGGTTTACATGTCATTGGTACATATAAAATTTAACCAATTTCCGAATTAATTGACACATCACAATTTTGAATTAATTTGAAGAAAAATTTACAAGTGCATGAAATTATTTAAATAAACCACTTTATTGTTAATGAAAAATAAATTGTTAGTTAGAAAATAACATTAAAATTCAAAATTGAAAAACATTCACCGATGGACGATGTTTTATAATTATGGAGCTTCTTATCGTAATGTTTTTTTTAAGTATGTCCATTTAAGTATTTTTGCGAACGATGGAGATTATTGTATGTAGCAACGGTGGTAACGTGAATCAGTTTGAAAGAGTATTACAATAGAAAATTATAGTATTGCAACAGTAAGTACTTTCTCTAATTTAGAGTTTAGTTTAAAATTTAATAGCTGCATGCAGGAAACGGAAAATGCATTCTCGAAAAATAATCATGGTTTAACCTATATTTTATGTTGATAAATCTCCTTCTATTAAACTACAGTTCCTATTGCGGTTTCAAATCTACTCGTGTCTGTTCCTCGCAATCCGCTTATAAATAAACAGTATTCTTGTATTGAAAGGCTAGGCTAGGCAACTGACCGCAACGGTCAGTAGCAATAAAAGCTAACTCCAATACCCATTTCTTCCATCCACTCATGGCTGACGAAGTTGGATCAAAATATTTGCACTCACTGGCGAGCAGACTTTTTTCCCGACAAAATTACGATAATGATTTCCTGTAAACCGATTGTAATTATTATAACTAAAATTTACTTAAACAATGTCATCCAATTAAAGTGATGTGAAGTTTTTCAATAATAAAAAAAAATTTCAATAACAAAAAAATTATCATTAAAAATATTCGTAATATACGTCAAAAACTGATTAAATAAACAAACAATGCGAGTTCCACCTTCCACCGTACGACGATGGGACCCGACGTGAGTTTAATTCATTTAATATCGTACACATTAATACGGTTATTAGCGTGCATGTAGTAGTATATGCTCGACACGTAGCAGTTTCAAATACCTGCCGCGAGTGTATATGTGTGCGTGTGAGTATTTGTATGATTATTGTTTCAATGAATGGACTGCCTGTTCTTACGATTATATTCATGTCGCTACATACGTATATGCTCATCTATTGATAGGTCCGAACAAACGCAACGATTCATCGCGTGAGATTTCGATAGCGAAATGAGATCATTAAGCACCATGAATGAGTACATTATGGAAAAGCTTACTTGTGTGCATGTAACAGACGTTATCATTATTCATGTACACGTCCACGCGCAATAATCGCGGCGAGTCCGTCTGTTCTCCGCTGCTATCGACTATGAGCTTATCGTCCACCGAACAGCATATTAATAGTATCTACGTACATAATTATTTCGTTTCGATGTTATATACACACATATATACAGGTTACCACATCATACAGGAGCAATGGTAAAGATAATTTTGCGATAAAAATGAAAAGCGAGAAGGCAAAACAAATACCACGTTCCTTTTCAGGGTTCTGTTTTTGGTTCTGTCATTGGGTTTATTGGGTCATTGGTTTTTCATTTAGGTCAAAAGGACAAACAGGTCCCTTTTAAAAAACTGTCTGCCACATCCGACTGTTTCAAAAACTATGTAACGTAGAAACTTGAAATTTGGCATAGTAATACATCTTATAGACCCACATATTTAGTGCCAACTTTTTCAAAATATGTATAAACAATTTAAAGAATACAGCCCTCTTTAAATTTCAATAAACCATTCAATAATTTGTTTTCAATTTTATAGATCACGTGGGTAACACTTGAAAGGGCTTATAGGGAAGGGAATACAAAAAAATATCGTAATTTTAAATTTAATATCTGAAAAAATATCGTCGGTGACACTGCAATATCGCGTACCTAATAACTGCAATAAAGTACATCTTCACTATATTGGAAATTAGACCTTAAAGCAATGGTTAAGTTACGCGATATTGCAGTATCGACGACGATATACAAAAACGAGGTAACACCACCCCCTCCCGCTTCCTCATTTCCAAAACTAATGAACCAAAAATCATGAACGAAAGAGCTAAGAACGAACGAAAGAGTTTATTAACCAAACACGACTAGAAGATTAGAGGTAAATTATAATGATTATCCTAGATCATGTAATTTTTGAAATGCATACCGTGTTTTAGCGTAAAAACATGTCGCATACAAGTTTTTATGCTTGTGAAATTTATAATAAGCATTATTATGTTGTGAAAAATTAATATTTCCATATTTATTAACAGAAGAATAATGTAGGGTACATTATTCTTCTGTTGTGTCTGTGTTAATGTTTATCAAGTGACTAAATGTGTAAGGAATCCTCGTAGTGGTGACTGGGTATTGTTGAAACACTTTAGGTATGGGACTAATGCAATTTTCATTCTTGAAACCGAAATTTTATTTGTAGTATGTATTTGATAGTTTACATCGTTAATTGTTGACAATTAACAACTGGCGATGTAAACGGAATAACTGATTGCAAATTGAGCGCGTCATAGAGCACTTTAGATTTAGTTGGATCAAATCCAAGATCGGCGACAAGGCGGCTATGTTGGGAGTTTAATAAATAACGAACACAGTATAACTTAGGACGCGTGCCAGGAACGAGCGCCTCGCTACGCCGACTTGCTTTCTTTCCGTTGGAGAAAGCGTGTTGTTATATAAGGAAAAATAGATAAAAATTAAGATAATATTCGACAATATCACGCTCGATCAGATAATTTCGTCGAGGCATGCAGATGGCGGCAACTCGGAAACGGTGCAAATATGAATCCAGCGACAGCGTTCTGGACAGGTAAAATGGTACAACTCTCCATCAAATCTCGCACATATTTATATACGTTCAATAAGCGTATCTCGGTGCAGAAGCGGGGACGCCAGCTGGCGCCGTTCCCCTCGTTCACCCGTGGGAACGCGCCCGGCGGCGAGATGCATTTATAATTGCAATCGATCGTAGAACACTTATTATGCCGCCACTGTGACGTGCTTAGCGGCCGATTAATATTTCTTGTTTTGTTATTTCTCAAAACGCCACATTTAATTGTTTGTTAGAGTTATAAAATTTATACGCAACTTTATAATATTGGTAATTGCTGGTTTCAATAATCTCTGATAGAATTTCTTTCATAGTTGTCAATTTAGTGGACGAATGAATTATAATATCAATAACAAGATTTACGGTAATTAGATATAAAGTTAACAAGCTTAGGTTGTTATCATTTCTCACTAAACTATAAAGAATTAGCAAAAAATACCTTACACAAAATTAATACTTACGGTATTGAATGTATTTACGTTAATTTTGTAGACATTCATTATTCACAATTAAATGAAACTACGTGATGTAGTATTATTTCTACTTTCTTTAAGTACTTTACCACGATCTTTTATTAGCAAAGATCTTTGCTAATAGCCCACCTGAAGATGTTGTAACACAAGGAAACCTAGGTCGTGGTACAGAACTTAAAGAAAGTAGAAATAATACTACATCAAGTAGTTTCATTTAATTGCGTATTACTTACGGCTTATATTATATTAAAGACTACAGACGATACTACGTGAATGTTGGGTACTACAAATAAGGACTTCACGTTTAATTTATGTATCATGTCAATTTATATCGAGCAATCGTAATACGTATACCACAATCATTTGGCCATTATCCTTAAATACTCGTCAAATTTAGAGATATTCTAAATAATCAAAAACGTTAATGTTAAACCTTTAAAGTTTCGTTTGGATGGGATTAAAACATTCTGTGATGGTAAGTCGCAATGTGCCCTTGGGTCAGCTTCGCGTCCGGTTTGCTCTTTCCGACTTAATTCGTTCAGCTTCGCGTCTTGTCGGCTAAGAGTATTACAAAATTAGAAATATATTCACAACAGATTGTTAAGGAATATTACTGAAAAATTATTTCATAAAAAATAAATTAAATTAATATTTTATTACTAATAATTATCTGAATATTTGTTTTTCTTCTTCAATTCGTTCAAATAAAAATATTTCAATATAAAAAAAGATGCAAGTTGTTTCACGCCATCTAAAATAGAATACATAATTGCGAAAAAAATATTGAGATTAATTTGTATATAATGAAAATGTGGCGAAAATGAATATTATTTAAGAACATATGACTGAAGAATGCCTTTAGTGGCATATCTGAAGCCACGTGTGAATATGAACTAGACGGAAGCGACTTTGCAAGATAGTAGTTTGTATCATTTCCTGTTATATTTTAGCGAAAAAAACATGTACGATAAAATTAATTTAACGAAATTTGACAAATTAAATACAATAAAGACTTGAACATATTCTGTCATTACAAATATACCATATTCAATTTTAATCATAAAATACTTAACAAGTTTAATTTTAGGCTCTTATGAGACTTTTTAATGTACAGAACAGTTCAGAACCGAGGTTCGACAATAATTTCGTGTTTATTACGTATTGTACGTAAATAAAAATGAGTAATGTTATATGCATTCAACACTCCACTCAATGGAAGTTTACCATACCAAGGATAAATCGTAATTACATCAATATTAGCCCATAATAGATAGCATCCGATATCCCCTGGCGTGATCTTTTCAAACTTAACGACAAACACAAGATCGCCTTTAAAGAATCGACATGTAATTGCATTGCATCGCGATGGCGTGCGGGGCCGCAAGCTGCTGGCGCCGGATGCGCGACCGGCCCGGCATCCGCCGCACCTGCCCGCTTCGCGCCCGCGCCCTAATCCATTCCGGACGAGCGACGCGCGCACACGGCCGACTGACCAGCCTTTTTGTATAATTACCATCGGGGCAGTTGAAACGTTCGCCAATTAATGCACTTCTTGCTATCTTAATTGAAAAAGGAAGCAACAAAGGCAAACGTGTTAAATCTGGAAGTAAACCAGCTCATTTTGTTAACATTAGTAAAATAGCATTTGCCACTGCAAATATACACGATAAATTAAAAGGCTAAAAAATATATGACATGATAATAGCTCTTATAAACATTTTACAACAATCCCTTACTTGATGCAATAAGAAAAGGTAACCTATTAAAGTACAAACAGAATTCGCACTACGTGGATTTCTTTTAAACTTTGATATATAGAGTTATTAACACGATCTGATCTGATACTTGAAAGTATCGATACAACATCATAAGTTACTTCGATATTTCAAATCATTTAAAAACGCATTTGCCCCTGCAAATATACATGATAAATTAAAAAGCTAAAAAATATATGACATGATAGAATAGCTCTTATAAACATTTTACAACAATCCCTTACTTGATGCAATATGAAAGGGTAACCTATTAAGTACAAAGAGAATTCGCACTACGTGGATTTCTTTTAAACTTTGATATATAGAGTTCTTAACACGATCTGATCTGATACTTGAAAGTATCGATACAACATCATAAGTTACTTCGATATTTCAGATCATTTAAAAAAAGTCGAAAAGGTCTCGGATCGATACAAACATACTAGTGTCGGATCAGATCATTCGATTCAAATAGCCATATCAATAATAAAATCAAGTCGCATTATCAGTCGAAGTAAATTACAAAAGTTTTAACTTCGAATTTTTAATACTTTTTATCGATTACAGAAACAATTGCCAAATAGTCTATCAATAAAAGAGAAACATTAATATATTTTTCATTACATACTCACTAGGTACATTCCCATAATATATTTTTTCATGTGTATTGTGTAAGTACGCTATTCTAACTAAATAATAAAATGTTGCGTATATTCAAAAAGTATTTTAATCCATAGTCGCACAATCGATACGATATTTGGAGGATCGGATCATGACTACTCGTTACGATCTCAGTATCGAATCACACAGTTACTACCAGAATCGATCCACGATATCGATACAAAGGAAAACATCGTGAATCTCTACTATGCTATATATAAAAGTCTGAAAATTTAAGGGCACTGAATATTTGTATATGTGCCCTTAAATTCACAAGTTATTTACGTATATTTATATTACTTTTCACCATGCAAATATACAGTCTAGTATATAAAGTATAGTGAGGTTTAGAATACAAAACGTTTCTCAAAATCTATCCGATCTGGAATCATTGTTACAGTTTTTCTATAAAATTTAAGTAAGATTCTAGAAATACTTATTTTATTAATTTTAGGTTCGGTAATGTCGGAAATGGGATAGGTGTCTTTTCTATACAAACATCGAGACATAAGTAGATTAATGTTTTATTACTAAGTTAAATTTCAAGTTATTATGTCAATCGGTTTCAGAGAAAAACGGCTGTGACAGAGACGAACAGATCAGTAAGTGGCACTTATTTCTTGAAGATAAGACTTTAATACAAATTTGTCGTATGCATAAATTACATACGTTAATCGTTTGTGTGTTTTTTTTATTTCAATCTATCTTTACTGCGTTGGTCTGGAAATTTGTCATTATGCATTTCCATCTTAATTTCGCCGAATTAATATTGTACAATTAATAATTGAGCCAAACAATATACTTGTTTTCGTAATATTTTTATTTTATCGCGTAACAACGATTTTTTTCAAGATGTAAAATGAAAACGTGTAATTGGCTCCAAAATTGGAGATAATATCCGACAATAGAAAAAATAAAAAGTACCAGTAAAACGTTGAGAACGTTAGGGTTTTAAGACATTATAATGCCGGAAAATAAAACTGTTGAAGATTGTCAGTGTCACCCTCGTTAAATAACAAGGGTGACACTGACATTGTTCAAAATGAAAATATTTTACTATTTTTACATTTTTCGCTATCTCTGCTACAATCAATAAAGTATAAAGCAGGTTTTTGCACGTGAAAGTTTGATGTTTTTGTTAGCATATTCGTAGAGTCGTCGTAATTAAAAACAAATGAATTACCTCATAAAGTTTAATTACCAAATATGGCAGTGTATTCAAGTGTCAAAAGTGAGTGTGTAGCACGGCGCCTTACGGTGTTCAATAATAGAATATTAGCTGTACTTACGAAAGCTGAAAATTAAAAATGGTTTAAATAATTTTGTTGATATGTTCGAAACACAGGTGCCAATAAAGCTCGTAACCGACAAGATCCTAATGCAACTAAACGGAAAAGTAAGTAGTACAGGTTTTAACTTGTCAATTGTCATAGATGATAATAGAAGGAGTAACAAACTTGTTTAGGTTTTTCGATGGGTGTATTTTGTATTTTAAATTTGAAAATGTCCGCCATCGATTAAAATAATAAAGATAGTTTTATAATGTTTACAATATTTGTTAAAACGTAATTAAACTAATTCTTCTAATAACTTCGTTATTTTTTTAAATTTCTAATAGTTTAAAAAAAGTTCGAAATTATATCTGGTTTTGCATCTTAAACACGTTTAGTTTAGAATATTATCTATTCAGTTTTATCGTCTCCTTGTGCCTCTTTTGATTTTTATGATCCGTTTCAATTAATTTAGATAAAGAAAAGTTTTTAAAACCTGTATCACCGAACTTATCTTTTAGAGTGTTACCTGATCATTTATTTATGTTATATCAAATTCTTTAATTTTTTTTCTTATATTTATATTATCGTCTGAATTAACGCGAATAGATTTACTTGATCATGCGATCTGAAAACCTGTTAAAATAGGGAGCTTGAAAGAAGTTATTATTCGTGTTAAAATTATATCATATAAACAACTAAAACAAAATTATATCATATGAGCAACCTTTTCAAGAAAATATAAAAGCAAATAGAATACATGCGTAGTGAAACAAAAAAATGGTTAGAAAGAGAAATTCAAATGTCTTAATTCATAGAAGTCTCTACAAAAAATGGGACATCTATCTAAATCTTTCGCTGAATCTACATGGAGAGTATAGCGCATAAAAATTGAACCTCTATTAGATAACCAATCCTCGGAAAAACTGAATGCAGCGTTACTTTTAAAACTACGGAGAAATGCAGCATTTATTATTAGAACTGTCACAGCTAAATTATCTACAGCAGCAAAATTTATGAAAAAAACATGTATTCCTAGAAGAAATTTTATAAAAAAAAAATCTACATTATATACATGTGAATAATAAGGCCCTGCACTCATGACTAATTGTACAAAACGTTAAGCGGGTACCAGAACACACGTTCATTTTTATTAAGTAGTTTCATTTTTTTATTATTTAAAAAATCTACTAAAAATATGTTTAAAGTATAGAAAAAAAAACCTGTCAAGCACGAGTCGAACTCACACTACGAGGCTTCCGTATATATTTAGGCATATATAAACATTTCATGATAATATTACTCTTAAACTATTTACAAAATTGTAATTGTTAAATGTATAATTCCACATTGAATTTGAAAAATCATTGATTTTTGTATTATTTCTTTTATTTGCACAGTATGACCTTCCATTTAACCGACTTTCCAGATTGTAGATTGACCGGAAGTACCCTCAACACAACAAAAAAAAATACGCTTTAAGTGATCTTACAAGGGTTCTGGTTTTTTCAGTCTGAGGATCGAAACATTATAAAGGACTAAGATACACATTATTTAAATTAATTCTTAACTTTCGAGCTTTTGACATAGTAACATTACTTATATATACTATTATAAAAATAATTTAATAATTATAAAACTAAAGTAATTTTTTTAAATAATACATTTTGTACTGAAATATCAAATTGCCGAATCTTTTTATTTTATGAGCAATTGCCATAAAACATAGCTTATATGTTACCTAAGAGTAAATATAATTCAACTGAAAAATCTATATCAAAATCATTTTAGCTTTTTTTGCGAGATGCACAACATTCCAAAAACAATATTTTTCTTTTGTTATGTTCCTTAAAATTTTTTTTATTTCATAACTACCTATAATGTACTGACAGACCAATTCTATAATTTTATTTTATGCTACGACACGTAATATGTATTACAAAACCAATGCGAATTTTTGAAATCCCTACTTGCAAAACCATACATGCATTAGCATATGCAGTTCGCACTATGCAAAAAAAATAGTGAGCTTTCTCGAGATAACGGTGGTCCATAGCGGGTAAACGTTTATATAATACGTATATGCCGCTCTGAATTATTGGTGAAACACTTTTTCATCACGCCCGTCCGACTGTTCTTCTGTCTGTCACAGCTTCACAGTTTCTACAATTTAAGATTTCAATTAATATAACATCAAAATATAAACCTTCCGATATATATAAAGCGAGAGTGAAAAATTTCCTCGATGCATTTCATCAATGGAATATCACTGGAAAGTGCTTCAAAATGAGGCTCCATTCACCAATTTTTAAGCCCCATTTGCCAAATATTAAGCTTCAAAGATACGTGCATTGTATTATCTTCCCCTCTCATTCACAATTTTTCAACTATAGGTGTAAGAAATGTAGCAAAACTCAACATTTTACTATTTTATCAGAGCTTTCAATTAAAATTGTTTTGATCAACAATTTCAAGAAATAGACAACGGAACCTTACATATGGGCGTTCCCATACGCACTAGGCTATTTTATTAACTCGAGCTGCATAGAAGAGTATGTTATTTTGAATTTTAATGATTTCCTACAATAATTGAGTATCTCGTATTTGTATTGCAAAGAGTCTTTCCAATTAAGGATACGTTTTTCTAGCTTTTGTTTACGTTTTAAGAAAAGTGAAAAGTTCAGTCACTTTAGCTATAAAATACATTTGTTGTATCCAGTTGTTAGTAATTTTTTTCTTCTAGATAAGACGCCGATACAAGTGTATGACCAAACATTCAGATTTATTACAAAAAATGCGATCAACTCTTCTGCACTTTGTAACAGATGACAGCGAGACATTCATCTATGTAGAACACTGTAGTCTTATGCCGTAACAAGGATAGCATATTTATTGTGTTTGCTAATAAGTTTTAGTCGATAGTTCCAGTATATTTGATTATAGGGGTATAAATAGACTTGGGTGTCGGTTAACGCCTGTTAGTGCCAAGCCCTTATAAAAGAAAATAGTTTTATGTCAATCTCAAAGTACCTACAGACTTTTCTAATTTGATTTCCGCCTGGGCCACGATTACGCACATTAAAACGTAACTTTATTTAGCTGGAGCAAATAGTAATTGGTGATGAAAACTGAGTTACCCAACGCCAATGGTAATCCATAAATAAAAAAACGCGACCAGTACTATTTATTACTCGCGATAAAACATGCTTCATATTTTAAACATTAAAAAATATTGATTCAATCACTTTAAACCTAGCTAATTTTTTTTATATTTATCCAAAAAGTGAAAGGTCTCGTGTCAAATATTAAGTAAATAAACAGATACTTAATACTTTTTCTAATATCCAACAACAATTCTGAACAAGTTTCTGAGATAGCATTTTATTGCCTTATTGACCATAATGGTTAGCTTCCTTGCTGGATCGACTGTCTATCAGCGAAATGTGAAAGTATCAGCTTGCATCAGAGCAGAGAACGTGGCACACCGCCGAGACTATCTGAATGGCATAACGCCGAGGTAAATCCAACGCAGCAGGAGGCCACCGCACGCACGTATCGGGGCAGCTCTAGCCTTAATGACAGCTAGAACAAATAAATAAGTAAATAAATAAAGGCGACTAGCGCTACGGACGGCATGAATATGCAGGCGGCGGGCGGGCCGGCAGCGGCTAGCGGCGGACACTTAAATTTTACGGCGACTCGTTGGCGAGCGGCCGCCGACAACCGGTTTATTTCGCGAGCGGCCGCCGCCGCACCGCTCGAATATTATCCTTATTATATCCACCGGCCCGCTGCCCCGCTGCGGTTCGTAAAAATTATATTTCTGCTCTCGCGCTGGCCGTTTCCGTCCGATACCGCTCTGCGTGCGTGCACATTTTGAGGCTGCGAGTAATTTCGACAGGATATTCGGCTCGATATCGTTACCTCTCCCGCTCGTTACTCCGCGATTGCATTGAAACATATAACATATACTATACTACACACACTGAGTGAAGGTATAATTATATGATATCTAATATACGTTTGGTAATATAAGAAATTTATTTAGTTATTGAATATATTTGGCGTTAATTTTGTAGACATTTATTATTAACAATTAAAAGTACGTGTTGTTGACTCAAATCTTTGCTAATAGCCCACCTGAAGATGTTGTAATTCAACGAAACCTAGGCCGTGGTAAAGAACTTAAAGAAACTAGAAGTAATACTACATCACGTAGTTTCATTTAATTGTGAATTTATTTAGTGTTAGCTTCTGCTCGCGGTTTCGCCCGTTCTCTCTATCTGCTCATTTAATGATAGCCTATTATATGTAGCCTGTGAATATCATCTGTATGCAAAATTTTATGGAAATCCATTGGTCTGTTTAAGCATGAAATAAATACAAACAAACAAATAAACAGACGAGATATAAATTTTTTTAATGTAATTATATACACTACCCGCCCGAAAGTTTGTAAGTACTCTTAAATGTGGCATGATTTTTACAATACACGGAAGAACAAAATAAAGTAATAATTAGAAAACAAACATATTAAATAATTGTGAACAATCTCCATTCATCACATATTATTTTTAACAATAAAACCACTTTTGACCCTAATAAAAGTGATATAGTTTTTGGGCATTCTTTTAAGTATTTTTCTTAAATAATCTTTTCTAATTGGATGCCAAGTCTCTTCTAAATATTGCTTTTGTAGTAATATGTTCTGTATTTTTTGATAGATTTTCCTGTCAGTCAATACTCCTAATGTTCAATAGGTGATCAGTCTAGTAAATGTGGAGGAGAATTTATTTATTTAGTTATTATATTATATACAGGTATATTATATTACAAGTAACCTATTCGTAACAATAAGAAATTAATGCTTTAAAAATGAAAGCAAAAGAAGGTGTATATATTAAACATGAATACAAAGTACGACGACACATTTCGACAAATTTACTTTCACTTATCATAAACAAATTACACTCTGGTACGTCTGCAATTAGGTGGTTGAATAGCTGAATACCGCGGGAAACTGGAGAGTTCCGATATAATTTGGTTCTAGAAAGTGGTATAGCAAACAGGTGATGATTATATGAACGCAAGAAGGTACGAAGAATGAAAGTTTACTCAATAATACAGGGCATAGAATTTTGCCTTTTAATAGCTGAAAGATAAATTTTATAAGCGCAATATCTCTTCTGAGTTGCAAGGAATGAAAATCTAGCATACCCAAGAGGAAATCGGTAGGAAATAAAAAGGGAAAGTAACCGTACTGTCTCATATACAGATATTAATGGTTCCTTTTTAAGACGACCTTCCAATATAAAATCACGCTTCCTTAAAATTTTCAAATATACCTCTTTTTCATTATACCGTCAATTTCGACAAGGTTTGCTACAGTTGTTCAACCAAAAAGGCTCCAAAACATAACATTACCATATCTACGTTGCGCTGTAAAAAAAGACAGTCTGTATTAATTCTTTTATGATATCTGGGATGAAAAAACCTTCGTCTCTTCGATCCACTCATTTCAAATTTTGATATACCAGAGTATCAAAACGTTTTCCATTGCTCCCAATGTGTAATTTTCAGGCTAATGTACCGATTGTAGGTGTTTGTCTTATATATATATATATATATATATATATATATATATATATATATATATATATATATATATATATACACACACACACACACATATATATATATATATATATATATATACACATTTCGGTATGACAACCCATGGTGCAGTCATTTTGTACTGACATGTGAAAACGAAGAAAGGTCAAGCCAATTGCAAGAATGTCAATATAATTTTGTAAGTACTGTTTTATATTGTGGCTATATTCAGGTTTAATATTGGTGATAAATTGTTTATTATTATTGTTGATCTAAATTATCTAAGGTTTTCAAAATTTGTTAGATGTTATTTAATATTATATGTGTGGCATGTCAACTGGAGCATTGTGTTGGTTGTTTTACCAATGTTCGACATGGATGGCAAGTATTGGTGATTTGTTATTGTTATGTGAACATAATTTATTCATACTTTTTGCCTGGCTACAAGTATTTTGTCAGTTTTAACGTTTCCCTAGGTACTGCAGAAGCAGTTGTTGACATGCCGTGTCAATTATTGCAACAACAAATGTCAACTTTTACAACATGTTCTATATATCCTATATTGTAAAAGAATGCCACCAGTTAAAGAGAAAATGCTTTCATATCCATATCAGGCAATGGCGGATGCGATTGTAAATGGCTAAAAATAAACCAGGATATAAGTGCCGAGGTTACTTTGATATACAAAGCGAAAGGCAAAACTCTCATTGCCAGGAAAAGGGGACCACAAGTCGTTTTAACATCTGATGAATAGATTTTAATTGTCCAATGGATATTGTCATCAGATGAAGCTAGATTTCCCGTAATAAAACGACAGCTTCTCGATAGTGTACAGATTACAATAAAGCGCCTTAAAAAAGATACTCCATTTACCGGTTGTTGGCCTGGTCGTGCGTAGTATGCAAGTTTTCTAAAAAGGCATACACGCTTAGCTGAAAGAATAACTCAAAATCTGAAGGCAGTAATTAAATACGGTTTAACAGGTTGGTTTCGTGTAGTAATTAAATATCTTTCAGAGAAAGGCGAACTCGACATATTGAATGATTCATCACGAGTATATAATGCTGATGAGACTGCGTAATGTTAAACCCTAAACAGATGACAGGGTTTTGATGGGCAACGGTGAAAAAAAATTTAATCAACACGTCAATAAGACGAGAAAGAGTGCATTACGGTCTTAATAACTACAAATGCTGAAGATACTTTATCTCCTGTGATAATAGTGTAAAAATATATAACAATTTCGCAAGGAGTAGCATATATCCCATGGCCCACTCTTTTGGTACTTACCAAAAGAGTGGGCCATGGGAAAATCTGACAGTGAATGGATGAGTGGCGAATTATTTTATGAATTTATCGCTAACATTTTCCATTCATGGCTTCAAAAAACTAATATTCAAATGCCAATCATATTTTTTATCGACTGTTATTCTATCCGTATAATAGATCATATCAGCCAGTTTGTTTAATACATCATTTATATTAGCAGGTCATATAATACATCATTGCAGTGATAACAGGATAATTCCAGTAGCATTATTTTAACATTTTCCAGCAATTAGAGGTTTGCTTTGCCCCACAAAAGTCCGAGGCTGTCAGGCTCTTTAAGGGCATGCTGGCGAGGGAGCCATCTGAATATAGGAGTATAAGAGGAATGAGGCATAGTCCTTGATACATGGCGGAGCTTTTTACCAGAGGCGCTATACATCGGCGAGGGGTACTCGAGAGCTACCCGAGAGCCTTCCACGTCATGGCCCGGCTTGCCGGTGCCAACTAGGGGCTGAATAGCTTTACCCTTAACCTCATGTAAACCAACGCATAGGCAATATACCTGGGTATATTGGCCTATTGCGCCGATTTGGGCTCCGTGGTGCGTCGGGTTCCAGCAGGTTAGGCGGATGGTGATGAGATCACAGCATGGGCCGTTGCTGGCGCTGACTAAAGCGTACAGAACTTGCTCAATGGATGCGCTGCCAATTTTGGTGGGTCTTTTGCCTGCTGACCTCGCGAGTGCTGCTGAACGCGCGGCAAACTTTTTCATGCCACGATAAGGGCTTCAATGTGGATTCGTTGCACTTTTGAGTTTTTGACTAATGAATCCCTTGTTGATAGAAAGAGACGTATCCTAGAGATAGTCGTTGCTTACTGGCAGTCTAGGTGGTGTTCCCCTGGAACCAAGGGGGGGGGGGCAGGTTATTCTTCCCCGATGTGTCTGCGCAGTTAAGTAAAAACTGCCTCGTTTCATATTACTATACTTCGCAATTCTTAACGGGATATGGGACATTTGGGTACCAGTTTGCATAGATTCGCTCTTCTAGATAGCCCAGCGTGTACCTGGGACAACCAGGGTGGACGGTAGAAATAGTCATACACCAGGGTGGAAGGTGAAAATAGTCACAATAGGTGGAATAGTAAGGTGATTGTAAATTATCGGAATCGATAATTTACAACCACCTTATTTGAAAAAAACAGATTTTGCTTCTCTATTGCGTAAAACTTTAAACGATTTAGACAGACAAATAATGAAAAGTGCCTTTAGGAAAAGCAGATTAACACCCTGGGATAAAAATTCCATAGACTATTCAAAACTGAAAGGTCAACAAGAAAATTATCATGATGTACCCGTCTTCACAACCACAATCCACGAACAAAGTAACTGGCACCGGCAGGGTCTGGCACTTCTAGACAAAGAAATTGGTAAAGATAAACTCCAATAGTTTCACAGTTGTTCTGATAATGGGAATGACGAAGTATCTGATAGGTCACTGTTTTACATCTGGAAAAATGTACCTAAGAGAAGGGCCATGGGAATAGATTAATTTCAACCTGTGCCACCAACCCAGATCTCTGAAATGATTTTGTAAAAACGCAAGCAGTGGTTGAAAGGCAAATTGCTACACCCAATACTGTGCACCTAGCCTAGATCTCTCAAATATAGTGGAAATACATGATGTTTCAAATATATAAGGAGTAATTGACAGGCATGCTATACCCATAAAAACTACAGTATATATCGGTGGTAAAATAATACCATATCCATTTAAATCAGCTTTTCTGGACAGACCCTAAGCCCAGCACGTCAAAAAAACAATCAAAACAGAATTACTTAGAAATACGACTTTGCACTCACTACAGCTGTAGTGAGTGCAAAGTCGCACCAGAATTACCTAAAACAGAAAGAGCATTAGAAACTAAAAAAAGAGCGTAAGAAAATAGCAAGTGCAGAAAAAATAAAACTGAAAATGAAGTAGAAATATATATATATATATATATATATATATATATAATAATTTAAACACTGAACTCGATAACGGAACAACATATTCTAAGGATTTTTTCACTTCTTATTGTCGTATACGCAGTGGTTTATTTAATATCACCAATCTTTGCACCTGGGGAAGCATACGTAGCTCTGAGTACAGTAAAATCACTTTGTGGTACTGAGATCGAAGAATTAGATTGGTCTAAGCTTATAAGACGCCTTACAATATTGATACATTGGCATAGATGCCCACAGACACAAACTCAAGAAGAGCCACCTCAATCTAATCAAATATTCTGCTCTGCTAATTTGAATTCTGTAGATTTTTTTAATAAAATGTTAATATTTGTAAAAGTTGTACCAAATATAATTAAACGCAAATTCAAAACAATATTCTGTCCTTAAATAGAAGGCTAAAAGAAGTAAAAATATGGTAACGGTTTAAAAAACTAAAAAGAAACAAGCTTTTATAAATGCCACATCAAAAATAACAAACAATGCCTACTTCTTTGTCTACTCAGTAAGGACTTTAGTGAAACCATATTTGTTATTGAGCATCATAATATTTGAGAGTAAAAGCGTGAGGCGCTTTTCCTAAATATATATATATATATATATATATATATATATATATATATATATATATATATATATATATATATATCATCCATCTGCACATGTCATCTACACATTCTATTCAGTGTGTTGGAATATTCTCAATGCTCGGATAACTAGCATAGGAAATTAACTATTGTAACATAACAAATTCTAGTTCTATAGCTTAGATGAGAATGGCCTTGGATTTCGCTCCGAATATCTCTTTACTTTACTTATCCCCAAACATGATATCCCTCTGTCTATGAATATTCTTTCACTGTTCATGCTGCCAAACAGTGGAATAAGTTTGACTCTGATATTAAGAATGCGCTGGCAATTCACGCATTCATATGGTCTGTACTCTCCAGTTTCCATCATTCCCTCCTTAAATTTTTCTCCTAAATCCTGCTGTTTCTGAGAAAAACCGCTGTGACAGATAGACAAATAAGACACTTGACAGATCTTGTAAGAATATCGTCTTTCCTTTTTAGGTACCTAAAAATGAATCAGTCTAAAAGCAAAACTCATTGCTTGAAATGATTACAAAAACAAACTGTCCTTAAGTTGTCTGAACATTAGAGGAAAGATTGAAAATATATAATATTCTCACATTTTAATTCACTGACGGGCTTCAATAGATGTCGCTCAACTCTCTAGGAACGTATCTATATATGAATAAGTCCACACAAATCGCAGCAAAAACTAGTTATTAATATGAAAATTAGACTCACAATATGACTTCTGCACTAAACCGTCGATTCATTTTTATCAATATATTTTTACTAGTTAATTCTTACTCGCTATTTTTCGTTAGCTTGTCATTTTATTCGTTATTGCCGTTGCAGCCTTCCGCAAAACATAATATATTCTTACTCGATGCTCTGGTTGGTTCACTGAAGAGATTGCTTCTGTAGAACGGAGTCACATAAATAATTTTTGTGTGCTCTTTATTCAGGTTCCAAATAATAAGTAGAAGCTGGTAGTCGACAATTACAATTAACTATTGTTACAATAAAACTGCACTTCATTAGTGACCTTTGGCTTGCTGTTGTGTTTTTGTTATAGCAATGGATCTCTCAGAACAGAGCGGATCTCTCTCTCATTTCTTAAAACAATAATTAGGGACCACAATTCATTTGATAATTATGTTCTACTTTTCACATTAAGGAATTAAATTTACTAAAAATCAAATTAAATATAGTAGAATTATTTCAAATTAGTCACAAAGATGTATGGCTGCTTCTAACTATTCCTAAGGAATTAATATCAATAATAAATTGGAACTTTTGTACAGAATAAGTATTTGTCAACTTGTTTACATTGCTCTCAATAAACGGTAAAAAATAACTCTGTAGTACTTTTTTAAATTAAGTCAAACTAAACAAATTTCAAATATGTCCAAATGTAATAGTGCAAATAAGCTGAAGTTAAAATAAGTAATACCGTTTAGAAAATACTTATCTGGACAAACGGCTGACTTGGGGAAAACACATGTTTACGAAGCGTAAACAGTTGGGCTTACAATTAAGGAAAATGTACTGGCTTATTGGCAGAAAGTCAAATTCATTAGAAAACAAACTGCTCTTGTACAAGGCTATCCTAAAACCGGTGTAGACTTAAAGCATTCAGCTGTGGGGAACTGCGTCCAACTAAAATATAGAGTTTCTGCAAAGGTTCCAAAACAAAATACTACGGGTCAAAACATATACTCCATGGTTTATGACCAATGGAACAACTGCATAAAGACCTAAGAGTATCCACAGTCAGGGAAGAAATGATCATATATACAAAGTCGTACAGAGACAAAATTCTTAAACTCCCAAATATTCTGGCAAATCCGCTGATGAACGGTCAATATCATATTAAAACGAAAAATACTCCAAGATGCACTAAAATATAATAGTGTTAAATTAGAGATGCGGCAGAAGCTGTACTTCTAAGCAAGCCAATATTTAAAGACATACTATACAGCTTAATGTCCCACAGTGGCGACAGATTATTGTATTTCATACAATTAAAAAAAACCTTTATATAGGCATTTCAAAATTTTTGACGGTAGTGTAGCCTATATTTTAATCTAGGATGTATATTATCCTACCTTTGGAAAAATTTCAAACGTGAAAGCAAGACAAGCACAATGTTCAAGCGTGAAAGCAAGACAAGCACACTGTTCAAGCGTGAAAGCAAGACGAGCACACTGTTCAAGCGTGAAAGCAAGACAAGCACATAAATAAACAGACAATGTTTCCCTTACGTTGTATTAATTAGCAGGGATTCAATAGTCTGTTAGCAATGATGAATATGTCATACTTTTTTACACTAATGACATAGCAGTCATAATATACAATAATGACACAGCAGTCATAGCGTACAGGAAAAACATCATACGTTGCAGTACCTATTAACGTACATGTATACCGTCTTTAACATCACTAGAGTAAGTTACCAAGCATGTTATACCGACTCATTACTTCTAGTTGCAATCAAACGCAATTATTTGCATTATTCCTCTGTATAGTTACTCAATGAAATCTTTTTTATTTGCATTTATTACCGTTCTGATTTTTGTGACGAAGTAAAAAAATAATGTAAGAAAAAATTAAATGAAACTGCGTGATGTAATATTATTTCTACTTTCTTTAAGTTCTTTTACCACGACCTAGGTTTCGTTGTATTATAACATCTTCAGGTGGGCTATTAAATATAAGATTGGCAATCTTTGCTAACAGCCCACCTGAAGCTATTGTAATACAACGAAACCTAGGTCGTGGTAAAGAACTTAAATAAAGTAGAAATAATACTACATCACGTAGTTTCATTTAATTTTGAATAATGAATTTCTACAAAATTAACGCCACATATATTCAATAACGTAATACGTAAAACAGGCCGAAAAATAATTTTATTCGTCATTATGTTGGTCAATATCGAGAGTGGAACAAAAAAATCGGCCAATTACGAGTCGATCGCACGGACCAGAAGTTCTTTTTCTACAACTCTATCATCACATCAGTCGATAATACTACGCATCAAAACAATAAATATAATTAGGTAGCACGAAGCTTGTTTAGATTATATAAGAGTTCTGTTTCTTCGTTTTAAGGTAAAGAACGATAAAAATGATTGTTAAATTTAGACTGTCTCTCAATCGTAATGTTCGAACTTTTAAGCTACGTAGCTTTTCAATTTCGCCAATAACATTGATTTACATTTTTAAATGATACGTTTACAAGTGCGCTGCAGCGTATAAAAGTCTATTACGGGCCCGTAATTGTTTCAGTCCTACGGTAATATTTATATTACAAAACGACATAATGTTACAATTCGAAGTTTGTCCATTCCCCGACCACAGTGTCACCCTAAACGTAAATGGTACATATTGGAGCTAATATTTCTTTAGGTGGTAATGGAGATTGGCTCCCACCGTTCTGAGAACATTTTGGCACATAAGTGAAATATAGCACTAGCATAACGAATGTAGAAAGTGTAGCGTGATAAGCGGGTTATACTTCCCGCTATTAGAAAATGTTTAGCAATTTAATCCCATGTGAAATCTTATACATAAAAATAGAAATATTATTTCCTTTTTGATAGTGAAAATGAGTATTAAAAGCAACATAATTTGACTTTCGAACATGGCACGGTAGAATTTATCAAGCGTATTAAGAAAAAAAAAGTCAAGCGTATTTATTAAGAAAAAATACGATACTCACATTTTACGCCCTACGGCATAGTCGCCTCGTAAATAATAAAAGTCAGTGCGTTGTCGTCATCGAACGTTGATGAAACGTTGTTTACGTGCGGGCGTCGCACACGAAGGTTCGAAAATTATTTTCGAAATCGCGGTTTCATATTTTGTTGCTTATGATTATTGATAAGTCAATTTAACATGGACAATGAGGTAAGCGACCTCCTGCGTGACCTTACACATGACAATTTGACAATCGAACTGTGAATGTCATTCAACCCTTAACTAGCCTCGGTGACTAACTAGTATTCGACATCCATTATTTACATAAAACAAAATTCTCGACGGAGGCGAGTAATTAATAGGTTATCTGGGGCAAGCAAAATCCGGAGTGTGTAAGTCCTAGAAAATTGAAAACACAATTTAAATATTTTTTCTCCACACTGCATAAAATAGAACAATGGTAATAAAGCGGATGACGCTTGTCCTACCTACTCGTATATCATCTTGTCGGTGGCCCCGTGTCCATGTTCTGCTCCTTTTGCCTCTATTGCCAAAAGAACCGTAAAGTTAATTTATTATTGTTATTGGTATGTTATTTAAGTAACCAGAGAAAATCAATGCAATATTTTATTTAGTATTCTGTGTGTGGCGGAATTTAAATAACTTGTTTTTTATTAAATACAACATTAAATTAGTTTTTACGTAAAAGACAAGAACCGTATTGCTTTTATTAATATGTCAATTAATCCATTAGCCGTTTAGACTATCGGCATTTAAATAAGGCCCACAAAACATAATTTATCACAAAAATATAAATTTAGGACTGGTAGAGTCGCTAATGCACTGAACAGCACCTGTTATCAGATGCTACTCTGTCAGGTACCTGATAGGTGTACGAAACTCGCATATTACTGCCATGTACTTTCCAGCTTTGCGAGCATTTCCTACTTTACAAATTCATGGTCATATGATATCATTTGTGATATCATGTGACATACGATATCATGGTCATATGTCACATGATATCACAAATTCATGGTAAACAGAAATTCGCGCAAGAAATGTGATACTGTTCATGAAACTATTAAGAAATAAACGAATGGATATTCATCATCCACGAGATTGGTCTCAGTTAATTCGATCATAATGGGAATTTTTACTTAACTTCAAAGAATGGTATGGTGAGCATGGTACTTCAAAGAATGGAACGGAGCAATAACTTTTCCTGTCGCCGTTTAATATTAAAAATTATAATATGTATTACCTTTTCATTTTTAGGGTTCCGTACCTAGACAGGAAAAAGTAACCCTTATAGGATCACTTCGTTGTTCGTCTGTCAGTAGATCGAGATCTTTTTTCTCAGGAACGCGTGGAAGCATCAACTTGAAATTTAATTAGTATATAATATAATAATAATAATTAAGTTAATATCCAATACATAAGTCTACGGTCCCTTGAAGCTGTAAAAATCAAACTTCCAAGTCAACGCAATAAAAAATACGGCCATTTATACCGCATATTCTGATACTCGCGAATAAATCAAAACCTATAGCATATTTCCCATTGACCTAGAATAATGAAATTTGGTAAGAAGGTCTCACAGCATAAGTAAAGAAAAAATCCGAAAATCGTTAATTTGTAGCTATATCATATAAAAAAAAATTCTTAACTATGTACATTTTTAAATATATAGTAACTAATATATTTTCGTTCTAAAAAATTACAATTTTGTAAATAGTTTAATAGCAACATTCAACATCATTAATTTTTTATAAATGCCTAAATGCGTACGGAATCCTGGTAGTGCGAATTATATTCGTGCTTAACAGGCTTTTTAGGAGAGTTAACACGCCTAAAAACTTTGAAGCCATTTTTTTCGAAACACGAATTTTGCGGATTACCTTCAGACAGTACAGGCTTTCTAATTTAAGAATAATATACAGAAATATCCGAAATAATTGACTTCAGATATAGGGGGCCTTATTTCCAGCAGGTTTCTTACTAAATAAAGTAAGCTACACGATTTGAAGGTTGAAAAGCAGGCCTGCTACAGCGGTAAACCAGCTGCTCTCCCAAAAGCCGTGAAAAGCTAACTCACACGACATAACGTAGCGCCGTATTTGCGCTACTACGGCATTTATGACACTCTGTTTTGGATGCTTATCTCGCGTTTCCATTAGATAATATGAAGACATATTTGCCAGATGATATCAAGTGTAAAGTGAATACTCTTCGATATCTTGAGGAAAAGAGTGAAAACTCTATGTAAATAAAACATCATGACCTTTTGGGGCATTAAAAAATAAATTGTTATTCGTACAAGGTTTAGTAGATAATCGTCAATTTATGAAATAAACAACAAACTTGAAATGTTTTTCATTTCATAAAAAATAATTTTAATTTATCATTGATAATATAGATTTATTGAACGGTATTTAATAACAAGAAAATGAAAACGGTAGAAAATATGACAATAATTTAGCAAACAATTTCAACCTTGAACTTGAATAACTTCGGAACCGCCAAGAATTTCGAAAAACAGTTTCCTTTGCTCACTTCAGGATATAGACAGCTATGTCTGCGGCTTTGACGTATTCAACTTTACACCTAAAAATCTTGATATTATAAACCCTTGTAAACATTGTATCATAAGTCTAAAGTTTAAATATGTCGAAATTTTTTTTTACTAAAGTACACCTACATGAAAAATGGAAATTATTGTCATTCATCTTCTGTACTACCTTGAAATTATTTACAGATACCTCACTTTCATAACACAGTTAGTTATAATGCCACTTACATACAATTTTACTGAATAATAATTCGTACAGCTGTGTCTTAAACACATGTTGGTATTTCAATATTGAGCTACATCTGTGTAAATTAAAATATTCTAACTCACGCGCTTATGGACTGCAGCTTTGCGCGTGCCGAAATCGATACTCACCTGTAACAATGAAATTTTATATTAATTTATAATTTAATTGCAGACTAATAAATAACAAATTTGTTTATTCTTTTCTGTATTTATACAACTTAATTGTACTATCTCATTTTTAGTCAGTGTTTGAAATCATTCACACTGAACATTGTGGATGGAAAAAATATTAAAAACATTGTAAGCGGAGAATTCTATATAGGTTCTTTTATCAGTCGAATGTGGAAACAATCATCTAAAAGGCACCCTATTTTGAAATAATTTTTAGTGTAAAGTGTCAGTAATATACATCATATAAAAGTTTATAAAAAACCTATTAAGTACGAGTAAAACTTGCATTTCAAGGGTACACATTTAGGGACTTATAAAACATTTACACAAACAGGTACACAATATTTATATTAAACTGTTTCAAATATTAGGTTGGCTACTTATAAACCCGCCGCTTTTTTCGACAGATTTTTGGAATGTTACAGAAGTTTTTAGAATATTTCTTGTAGGGTATAAAAAGAGTGTGGCATTCGGACTTCTGTTCAATTTACAATTAAGAGTGTAAAAAATAAATTTAAAATGGAAGTATTTCGAAGCGAATTTTGTAGAAATCTTTTTTCATGAATGTCGTTTAGGGCGAAAAACCGGCGAAGCATCACGCAATATAAACACAACAATGGGTGAAGGTATGCCCTCTTACGACAAGCACTGGTTCCAAAGATTTAAAGCAGGGAATTTTGACCTGTTCGATATCAAAAGCCTACAATTAATTTAGAAAAAAATAAAAGCCTTATGGTATCAGACCACAGATTAAGTTCGCGTTGTTTGACAGAGCTATTTTCACGCTCTTATACTGCAATGGGAAAACAACTTCATGCGATAGTCTAAACGGCTTTGAGAAAGAAGTGGAAATATTCCGTTGACTAAGACCCTTTAAACTTCAGAGGAGAGCTAATATGTGCTTGGAGCTACTGCGTTCCCATAGAACCAACGAGAGGTTAAAGTTTTTTTTTACAGGAGATAAAAAGGCTGGAGAAACAGGTGTACCTAGACCAAAACATAATATTGGACAAAAGATAGTTTTGAGTGCATAGTGCAGTTATTCACTGAGAACTCTTTCAAGCTAACAGTACAATTACAGCTAAGATATATTGTGAATTACTGTGTAATCTAGATAAGAGGATGGAATAATTTAATCTAAATAAGATTTACTGTGTAATATGCAAATTCTAACAACCGTTGTTTTCAAAATTTGTGCTCCAATGTTGTTCATAATTAAGACCCAGCCGCTGTGCATTTACGGTACCCAAAACTTTAATAACACTATTATACTTTTTTGTTTAAGAGATAATTTAAGGATATCGGTTGATACTGTAATACAAAAGAACGGGTATTTTGGGCACCTTGAAAATATTCTACTATCAATGTTGGCAGACGTGTCTGCGTCGGTAAGAATCTTAGCTCTAACAAAAATATTTGAACTGAGAATTTCAGGATACATTCAATCACATCCATGCCAATTCATCATATACTGATCTTATAGATTGGATAAATACCGAAACCATTTCTCGACGCATGGAAACACCAGATATGACAGACAGCGAAATTCTGACGCAAATTCAAAGTTTTCTCGTCATACGCAGGCGACGGAAAGATGAGTAAAAATTACTGAAGTTGCCGCTGCGGTGTGTGGACCAATTAGAAGAGACGTTTTCATCAAAACGAGGCTGAAATCGTTGTCTTTTAATACGAAAAAGAATACATATCCATTGATTTCTTAAGATTATATCATGCTATTTGGGATAATTACATTTTTTTCACGATCATTTCATAATTTCTTGGTTAATTTAAATATACAGTTACTTTAGTGAATAAAAAACACAATCTAATAAGTGTAAGTTGTTTTTGATAAATTTTTAGTTTTAGTGAACTTGGCAGTTAAAACAAAAAAAAAACAAATAAGTGCGAGAAAATATTACTGTATTTTTAATTATTTTACTATGAAGATCTTTCCCCCAGTGGCCCATTCCAGATCTAAAAAAATTTGCTTCACCTAATATTTAGGGAGCCTAAGTGCTAGACAACGTTTTATGGAACACTATGTATCAAAGAAGGAGATGAGTGTATCCACTCGCTGTCTAGACTAGACTTTTACGACGGTAGTCTGGCTGGGGTGAGATATTTTTCAGCTGCACTACAGGTAAAGTAAGACGGGATTTAAATAAATTATGTCATTCTATCATACCTACTGATGTAAAATAAAGTTGATAAAATTAACATATTGCTGTTTAACAATATGGTAGCAATGTCAAAATGATTATAGGCGTAAAATATTACGCATTCTAAAATGACATGATTTTTATAAATCCCTCCCTGCTTTGCCTGCAGTACAGGAGAAACACCAATGCTACGTCAGCCAGACTGTCATTTCGACCAATGAGAGAGTGGATTTACGACAAATGGGTACCACCCTCGTTGCCTACATTCATGAAATGACGTTCCAAAAAGTTTGTTTGCTCTCCTACTGTACGTTTCAACTATACAAATGCCAAAAATAATTTTTTATTACCCGTTTGTCGGTATCGGGGATGTGCTGCAAGAGTATTCAATATTTACGCGAACAAACAGGCGAAATAAAAACTGAATTCGTATTGCAATTCTTGTATTTATTTTGTATCATATTCGTATATGTCCGAGTCGATTTTATGTAATGCGTAACGTACGTGAAATCAAAATTGTGAAAAGTAGCGACGAGCTCGGCGTGACTATACTATTTCAGGATGAGAGAAATATTTTATAAATACTGCTGGTTTCGAATTTCATTCTCATTACAAAAAGTAATCAACAAAGTAAAATTTCACTCTTCAAATTCCATATCCATTTCCATCGATTACCGCTGATCGACTTTCGTTAAAACCTTCAACGTCAACAACAATAACGCCCTTCCAACTTCCGTAAACATCACTCTACGAAAGCGACCTTCAATTATCCCGTCGACACATTAATAATTTCTTTGACTCGATACAAACGAAGAAAACAGGTGCACCGGATGGACGAGTCAACAATACATTATCACACGGAGCTCCACACGCGTCCACCTAACGGCATCTCCTCCACTCCACAAACGAACAAAAGAAGTTTAAAAAAAACAACAAACCGTATCACTGACCTTGTAACATTTAGTTATCATATCTTTTCACACACGTACGAGTCGGTAGTTATGTATATCTAGAGCGCGCCACGTCACCGGCGGGCGCGCTCGCCCGCGTGTATGTGTGTGCGAGAGATTTTTTCCCTCGGCGGCGTGGATATAAAAGGGTAAACAAAAACTTATGAATGAACGAAGGAAGATAGATGGTAAAGAGGCATTCATTATTCGAGCCGCGGGCCGCGCTCTTATCGCGAGGGTGCAGGGGCAGGCGGCAGGTAGCGGGCGGGCGGGCGGCACAGCGGCGGCGACACACACGGCCGCGCGTCGCGCCTGTGTCGGTCGGCATTATTACGAGGAGCACGTGTTTAGCCGTCGACACGTGCTCGCCGCTATTATGTCATACATAATGCAAGGCCTCCATTCAAGTGAAGTCGTTCGACTCCATTTGTGAAACAAAACAGGCGACCGGCCCCGCGAGCTGCGTCCTGTGCGATGACGCTATGCACAACTTGCGGCGTGAGCATTGTTATTTTTACATTCAAAAACACATTTGCTATTTTTCCAAAATGACATTCAACGATACTCTTTTTAACTAGATGTTATTCAGTTTTCCTTCTGTTACTCTTGCAAATTGCCAACTAAGTAATTTCATAGCAACAATTCATACACAAATAGCCATAACACAAAAAGATTTAAGTACTGTAAAACAATCGAGGAATGAAATTTAAACAACACATCGTACACATAGAAATATGTGTACGATGTGTTGTTTAAATTTATAATACTATTACTAATTTTATTACTATTTATTACTATTATAAATATCGCACAGTAGGATCGAATAAGTGATCATTATCGAAGTAGTTAAAATCGGAAGTCAAATTAAGTGACATTTTTTTGCTAAAACGTTTTTTAATTTGCAGTTTTAAAACGAACAACTATGCCCCGCTAAAGATAGACAAAACTGAAAATTTAACCTAAACAGTTATCGTAATAAAAACGAGTGACTAACTAACGCAGCAATTATTCGGTTAGGTGTTTACCGCGCTCAACGAAAGCGTCTCTTTAATATTAAGTGTATTTTACTTTTTGCGTAATCATTAAAAAGCGGAAGCACTTCCTTCGGCATTTCAGATGTTTTGCTAATGGCATAATTAAGATATATAGAGATTATTGTGGTTTCTTCTTCAATTTTTAATTTAAATAGATTTTATATTAATATTAAATAGCAACTATATAATTCACATTCCACATGTCAAGTCAAAATCAACATTGGCTAATGTATTAAACGCTTTTGAAATTAAATAATTGCGCGAAAATCACGTATTACAAATTGAGTTCGTTCAATATTTCAATGAATATAAACCAGCAGATTATTCCTATAGGAATAGCCTAGAAACAGTACAGGAAAAACGGATGATTATTCGCTTTTTGACGGAAAACGCCTATTATCTGTATTTATGCAGATAGTCTTCGTTACTGGCTGTTTCGGCCATGTGTTAACCATGACTAACTATTAAAATCTAATGACTAAACCCTTTAAACATAACTAATAGTTAATGATGGAAAATTTTAATGAATAATGACTAGTTTTATTCGTCATTATTAGTTATAACTTACACCAAAATTATTTTTCGGAGGTGATAATATATAAACATAAGTAAAACTTTATTTTTATTTTTTTCATGAAATTTTAATTACCCTTCATAATAACCCTCTTTGTTTCAAACAATTCGTTGGATAATCTATTGGGCTTTAAACTTCAGAGACGAAAACAATCTTTGACGAGTCCAAATAATAGAACGGACTGTCTTCAACGCGCTTTTATTAGGTCGACTTGTATGTAACTATGTAATGGAATCTGCGAAACTAAAGTTCTTACACTTCTAATCGTTGTATCAACGTGAAACTTGGCAGTTATGTATAGTTCTGATGTCGACACAGTAATTTCATAAAATTATAAAAAAAATTATTTTAGTATTAATACAAAAAGACTAAAAGAATTAACGGGTTTTTTCAATTTTTCACCTACTTCTAGACGTCCGTATTATTTAAAATTTTGCACAAGAATCGGTGAAAATATAATAAATACATAAAATTAAAAAAAATAGTTTTAAACAAAAATACAAGACTAAAAATAGTAAAAATAAATTAAGTTTAAAAACTAAAAAATAGGCTTTTAAAAACAACACACTAAAAGCAAAAAAATAATTATCGAACCTGTTTTTTCTGTGCAAGGACTTTAAAGTAAGCCATGTTTGTTATTGAGTCTAAATTGAGGGTATAAGTGTGGGCCGCTTTTTCTCAAAAATAAATGATTTTGCGTCTAAAATTAATTTGAAATGAATGAAAACGCTTAATAATTCAGTTAGATTTCAAGGTAAAGTAATCGCAATTATGATCAGGACGTGTGTTTTTTCTATAGAATTACCCATAAAATTGATAAACACAAACGTTATGTTTGCGTTTATCAATTTGTATGTGTTGGGTTGATCATAAGGCATACGGCCTATGACTGCGAGGCGCACTGCGGGGACCCCGGTTCGATTCCCGGCCGCTCGTCGAGTGGGGCCGGACTGGTGTTGTGGATGGCTGTAAGATATTGCTCTTGTAGCAGTAATTCCGCCATATGTATCAATTAGATACATTAAAGTACAGGAATAAATAATATGGACACAATAAGTCAGTTGATCGGCCACTTGTGCTTTTAGGGCTGATAATAACTAAATCACTTTTCTAAACCTAGCAATTGCACCGAATTCTAGCATACAGATCTCACAACAAGCGAGTCAAATAGATGCGCATCTTTTTCAAAATGATGAGTCCGTGCAACTATCGTTCCATGTATGCTAATGTGAGCATTCTATCACTGGAAACAGTTAATGTAGACTCCTTGATATACATTTACAAAAAAATGTGTTCAAAACAATTTACATATATAGACGTAGTAAATTAACCTAACCTAGATCAATGACACTTTTTGAAATATTTGCACTAAATACATTTTTTTTCGATATTAATGAAAAAAAGTGCAAAAAGACCTTCTTTTTTCTTACAAAAGTATTGTACTGTACACATAATAAATGTAATTTCATGTTTATTAATTATTTTAAGATGGCGGCGAATCAATCTACAGATTAGAAACGTCACATATATTTATGATTTTGTGAAAGAAGCCAATTAGTTTTGTAGCAAGAAGAAATTCACTGAAATTGATCTGCACATTATTGATATGTTAGTAGAAGTTGAATATTAAGAAAGCCAAATATCGCATGGTTTATTTGGTTCCATTATGTGTCACAAAGATAAATCATTACCCATTATTCAACGAGCAATACATAGGTGGCGGCTTCCATAACGTTAAACACGATCTCAATGCCAACTGTCGAAAAATACTTAAGAAAAGGAAGCATTCTCTGCGCCTAATATTCGATGTGGCCGCTAGGATATATAGTGAATGAACGCCGATCAGCTGTCGGACAGCTCTCTAACGATCCGCACGGTCCGCTGACGATCTTCACCCGGATAAGCGGCAGCCGCGATCGATGTCGGCTGGCCGTATTCCAAGCGACGGCGGCGTCGGCTGCGGCGACGCACGCAGATTGATAAGCGCGGCCGCCGGCGCGCCTCGCCCGAGTTCCGCAATCGTTCCTCCATTCATCGGGCGTAATGGGCGCGGGGCGGACGCAGGGCCGGGGCGGCGCGGGGGCAAGGTCGTCTATCGTACTCTCTTTTCACTCTTTATCGTTCAAGTGCGAGACTCGTACATTACGTAGTGGGCCGGGTATGTATATATGCACAGTAGTAGGTGCGGTATGTAAATACAATGGGAGTCCCCAAACGCGGACGCATACACCGACGCGGCGCCTTACCGTAAACATTCTCACGCGGCGCGTCCGAAGTCTCGATTGAGAGCTGCGATGTCCCGTTTAACAAGAGCGCTGCAAATTAATCATCGACGCAGTTAGGGTGTCACGCTGAATGCCAAGGGCCTTATTAATTTAGTTCCAGGTTTTATTACTACAACAAGATATCGAATATTATCGATAATAACTTTTGTTTAAAAAACGTATATGTCATATATACACATACGACAAGTTTATTAACTTGTCAGTGCCGATATCGACACTTTATTGACACGATGAGTTCGTCAATATAATGACTGCTTGCTGAATAATTTTTTATATATTTGACGTAGCACACATGTGACGTTCTATATACGTGTGACGTAAAATGTGACAGCACATCTCGCTGAACGTTTTAATAATACAGCACGTTATCTGGCAAGTTTTAAATCTGACAATCAAGATCATATGAAAGAAATGGTTATTATGATAATTGTATATTCCAAGTGATATAGACATCTTAAGTTGCTATTACACTGTCAAAAAAATGTTAAAAAGTAATATGAAAATAAAAAAGAAATATAAAAAGAGTAGAACATATGACCATATAAATGTTATGGAGAAAAATATTATAAAAGTTGAAGAAATAAATAAAAATATTTCTTTGATAAAATAAATATTCGACAAATACAGGCGGTAGTGTAATGGCGGCCTTATGTAGATCCATGACAGATTTAACGTAAGAAGGCTTTAGATTCTTTAGTTACTACATTTTATAAAAGAGAGGGTAAGAATACTCGGTCTGTAATTAGCACCGCTCTGGTCTGAAAGAAAGAAGTAATCGTAGGGTGTTAAATCATCAAAATAAAACAGTTGCTTCCGGGGCATCAGCGCAGGTGACATCGCAGGTCAAAAAAATAAATTACGTAATTTGTTTTTAAATCTGTGTCAGCAGTAAAACTTTTACATTAAATCATCAGGAAGTGGCATTATTTTTTTCATTATTTACGATTTTCGCTTTTTTTACTATTCATTAATGCAGCCGTACTGCGGCGCTCATGAACGCAGCCGTAGTGGCGCTCGGTGGAGTGGTACTTTTTCTTCATGTTGGCAACACTTTTCGCGTGCAATCGGTGTGTTATTTTAAAAAGTGTTTCCCCAAAAAGAAAATACGATTCTCGGAGTTTAAAACAGTGGTAAGTGATTGCTAGAAAACATTTGTGGTGGAAATCTGTAAGCGTTTGATAAAAGGCTATCTGATGTCCCACCCGTCACTGCAAACCATGTTATTTTTTGTCCTATCCTAAAAATATTGAACCCAATATTTCTCAGCTGTGTAAAGGTAACAATTATGCTAAGGATTATTGTTTAAGCTTGATAAGATGTAGTGCAAGTACATGTGTATGAAGAAATTGAGAGTTGAAAGTATGTCCCACCCGTCACAGTGACGGGTGGGCACACAGCTCAGTTTCATTTCATTTCAGTTTCTGAGGTTTTGCTTTGAAGTACTTATTTTTTTTGTTAACATTTTAATTTTTATAACAGTCTAAATTATTGTTTTTTTTGACTTTGATTTTACATGCATGTAGTTTGCCATCTTGGATTTTACGGTTTGTTTGTTTCTGATATTTATTGCTCTTCAGAGACATGAATCTAACAGAAAGCAAAAGAAAGTCGAGAGAGAAATTAAAAGGAAATGCAGAAAAACGAGAAGTTTTTAGAAAAGGAGAGATTAAGAGATGCAAAGAAGAGAAAAAAGAATAAAGAATGCATTAGTCAAAATAAGAAAAGAGTACGGAAAAGGAAAGCTAGGGAAAAGAAAAAGTTAGTCAATTCATCGATTTCCAATCCTTCGATTCCTAACAATTTGCCATCGCCACTGGTGTCTTATAAATATATAACAACGTTACGTAAGGCAGTAATAAGGACGAAAAAATCTTTGCCAGAAAATCCGGTGGAAAAACAAGCGGTTCTTATGAAATTAGTGAAAGCCGTATGTTTTTAGAAGATTCTGCAAAGAAAAAGAGACTCATAATTTCAGAGAAAAAGAAGGCGCAGAGTTTTTACGAGAGGAAATGACATAAGTCGGGCGGCCCTTGGGCGAAAGGACACAAAGACCAGACGGCAAATAATTAACTCCACGCTACGATTATTTAAAATCCAAGCAATTGAAAAGTTTGTAGATATATTTCTATGCCGTTGATGGTATATACATCGGCAAAGAAAAATTTGACCATAGATGGTCTATAATTAAGTCAATTCCATTTGTTCAAAAGCAACACCATTTCAAGACACTGAGTAATAAATGTCTCGCTTGTACTCTCACCGCAACATCGACACAAAAGATACTGTTGTCCCAAGAAGGAAAACTCAGTTATGGCGATATTTACAGCAAAAGTGAAAGTGAGGTACTACCAGAAAAATGGGTGATGACAATGTCGATCACTCACCAGAATCAAGGCCTTCAGGCAGTATTGATGAGACTGATGCTGGTATTGATGAAGATAATATTAGGATTAGAACTGGTACATATTTTCTGGTGAAATTAGAAGCTGCTATTAAAGGTTACTTAGTTAGCCAACGCCCATCCGTGATCTTTTGACCATTCGACGTCGAGCCTCCCAGTAGCGTCCGACAATGTCACTAGTTGAGCATTTCAAAGTCTTACACGTACGAAGATGGTCACCGTCCATTGGCGCACAGTCGTATAGCGGGCAAATCTTATCATCAGCCAAGCCGATCCTATTTAGATAAACATGTAGGTTGTCATGAGTGGTAGTCAATCTAAATGGCAACAGCCTCTACTCTCTCTAGGTGTGGCATAAAATTGGCCCCTTCGCGGAGAGGATCTCCCACTTTTTGCCAATGCTTTGATCTTTTAGGGTCTTAAAAGTGCTGCTGTTGATGGATGAGTTAATTAGGTTTTGCGGTCAGCGTGCATTGCTGCTACAGGGGTTGGTACCCCACCAATTATTCATAATCTACAAGCACCAAATAAGAAAAATTAGCGGTGAATATTGAAATTTATAAAATTATCTAGATAAACTGCAGTCTATTAATCGATGTTCAGCAACCTTATTTACGAACCATTTCGACTACTATGTTCCCCATTAAAAACATAAAATTTATAACTTACTACAATTCATGCCCCCGAAGCTCTGTAAAAATTACAGGGCTTCGAGGCATTATATATGCTTTAATTTCAAACAGTTGAAGTGTTAGAGTCTCGCCAAAATATAGCCTTATTATGAGGCTGACTGGCTCATTCACTCATTCTTTACATCTTCTATGACAATGAGTGGTATCATGTACTCAACCAATGAGAATTATTGTAGATAAATTCCAGTATTTTGTATATTTTTGACAGATTTATGTTGTGATTATAAAATTTCAAAATATATATTGAGGTATTAAATGATAAATTCTAACGATATCATAGTATTTCATTATAAATATCGTAAAGTCGTGGCATTTCAGACAAACTAAAAAAATTGGGTTTAAAGTTAGGCTTAAAAACAACGGTGTAAATAAAGCATAATAGCAAAAAACTATTCCTATAGATGAACGAATATAATCGTTTAAATAAAAATATAACATGTAGTAGCCCATTTTCTTTTTTTTTATACATCACGTGGGATAATATTAATAGATGAATTCGCTAAAATAGCACCGTTGGAATATATTTAATTCGTATGCCGTCTAGGTAGAGCAGACACTTGTTGCTATTGTAATATTAGCAGCAGAATAAATTAAATAAGCTATATTATCCAACTGTAAATATATTATGAGCTTCAACGATAAATATTAATACTTCGATAGCTAATATACGTAATTGATACCTAACGAACCAAATGTTTATTTTTCTTACTCCTAAGTGATAAGAGGAATGTGATAAGCCATGATCGCACTCGCAAAATCCGGAACAAACACAATAAATATTATTTAAATGGCAAGTGTAAACATCCATCCAATGCGATACGTTGTCATTGCATTCTGCTCACAATAATATGTATATGAACAATTAATTGAGACACCAATGTACCTCTGTACACTAATGATACCATTATCAGGTTGGAGCAGTCCACAATCAAATTGTTCGCCTACGTTCAAGAAAAAGCTTTGATAAACTAATGTTATGGGTATTTGACTAATTTTTTTGTTATTTCATTAATCATAATTTCAAGGTACAAGCTGATGAAGAGTGAAAATTTTTTTTAATAATCTTAAAAATTGACCGAGTCATAAAAGTTTAAATTTAAACTTTAGACAAGGACGGCAATACTGTGTTGTGACGTCATTTTTAATATTGCACATTATATTTTACAAGAGGAAAAGAGACAGAGTTAATACCCAACTCAATCCATATCTTCAAATTTAGAAGCCTATAACTGGCTTATTTTTCAACAAATTTTTGAATTTTTTTCAAGACTGGTTTTTTGATTAACTTATATTTCACAATATTGTACCAAAAATATCAAAATTTATGGGTCAACTACCGTATATAAACAATTCTAATTCATTCACGAGAATCAAAAAAGATCTATATTGTTAGTTTCACAGTTTTTAAGCAAGGTGCTCGTTGTTTTACCACTGAATATTTTCCTTATTTTAAAAATGTGTATTTTTTGTGCTTAATATCATTCTACCAAGCCGGCCTCAGCTTTTAGCTGCTCGTACATCTGTGAGTGTTTTTATTTTACGTCGTTCTATCTCGCGTTAGATAATCAAGACAAATATTTTTATTTCGGCCTCTGGTAGAAAGACGCCAAAAGCTTTTTCGATGTATAATGACAATTTGTTTTAAGTACAAGTGAATGTATTCGTGGCACTTCAGATAATTAAAAACAATTCTTGTGTTTAAATTGTCTCTTTTGAAAATGACTGTGACATAACTTACAAGCCGGGGAACAGCTTGTCTCGCATACGTCAATGACACCGCTACTCGTGGGCTGTTATGTTTAGGTTTGCATGCGCGCCACGTTCCGTTTAATTGTCAATAAAATGTCAAATATAAAAATAAACAGAGAGGCATTGTCAACTGGTGGACGTAAAGAAAACATGGATGAGCAGTGATGACGCGAGCACAATCGTCCGCCACGCATAACGCTCTCGGCTCTGTTCGACCCTGAGACTGGCATCCGCCGAAGTCTACTTATGGTCTCTAAAGCTTACAGAAAATCTATCTTTTTATCCCCTGATGTCGATATCGATAATTTATGTCTCGGTACTTTCATGTAACCTATAAAATAACAAATTGTTATTTTTATACCATTAGCTCTTCTGTAACCTTAATTTGACTTAATAATATTGCCCTTAGTTTAATAAATTTAGTCACTGACCAATGAACACATATATACAAATGAAGATCAGAAATTCAGCGAAGGAAATAAGTAAGTAGTATATGTCCGGATTAGGGATGTTCCAACAATAGTAGACTGTCAGAAACATATTCAAAATAATAATTTAGTTGGTTAAGAACAGCTATATAGGAATCCAAGTAAATTTCGTCCGTATAATGGTAAACGGCAGATTTGAAAAGTTCTACTCTGTTAAATTAGCTTTGAAGTACCGACGAAACGATGGTGAGTTCTGACGAAAATCAGTATTAGGCACCATTAAAAAGGGCTCAGCAAACCATTACGTTAAGTACGAGTTGGTTAATCCGACGTTAGATTCAAAAGTTTGAATCACAATTTTGTTGGTGAATGGCGCCTAAACAGAACGATTTATCATTTACTCTATAGTAGGTATACGCCTACACGGCAACGAGAATGGGCAGCATACAAATCAGAGAAGACGCGTCGAACTCGAATACGTCAGGAGAGGAGGCACACGAACGAGAGCTCGAAGCAAACAATCGGAGGCGCTCCACGCGTCCCATTCACGGGCGCGGCGAGCCGAGTGCATCGCGCCGCGGACGGCGATGATCGATCGCGGGCGGCGGCGGCGAGACGGCCGCCCGATCCGTCACTCGTTTTCGCTTTCAGCCGTCGCACTGTGTCAGTGTGCGCACGCCGCCCCGGCCCCACCCGACTCCCCCGGCCAATATTTTGTCTACCACTACTTACCACCCCTACACCCATTCTTATCTACACTGACAATGGAAGTCGGCTCAGGATGCTACGATATTCCAATCGAACACATTGCCTCTTCCAAGAGCGACACTTTAACCGAACTGTCGGTAGAAGTTTGTTAACTACAATAGAGGAACAATTTGCTGGGTAAAAAATAGTAACATATTGCTTAGATAAAATCACGAAATAAGGATAATAAATTTAGCCCTCCGAATCACACTTTATTCAGAGGAGAACGATGTATCGCATAATCCATACGACGAGTAAAATTTCACCTCCACCATTTTTTCATCCCTTTTATTGCTGATATTCTTTCTTCCACCTGCAATGCCACTCCGGCTTGATCCACGTCGGCGAGGCGGTAAACGGTTTTTCATAAGTAATCCCCAGACTAAAGAGCAGCTTAAAACAATATCTCAGGCCGGCGTAAGGCCCGACTATCGCTATGGCCTATCCTCCACATAATACTCGGGCGTCACAATAATAACAGCGCCGTTTTTCGGTTACTTCGGCCATTACGTTTATCGCGCGCACTCGCGCACCGCGGCTCGTTTACTTAACGCCACAAAAAAGGCGAGAAATATCACGCAAAGATAAGAGACACTCGGGCCGTTGCGTTAAAGCGAATCTGCCGGCGGGCGCCGCCGACGTCGCGCCGCTCGACTATAAATATAAAGTGAAACAATAAAGTAACATCACCGAATGGATATGATACGATAAAATAAAAAGCAACGGTGCGCTGCGCGGACCCCGCGCGCCAATATCATTTGCATTTTAACGGTGACCGGCGCAGCGTCGCCCTTATCCGCCGCCGCACCGCCCGCACCGCTCATTACGACACTCGCCGTTACGACTTCAAATAACAAAGACTAATCACAGACCCGGCTAGATGCGTGCCGAGGCCCACGCTGCGGTGTAAAGATACGCCCGCGGACGATATGTTAGTGTGTAATCGTAGTACTAGCGTGGACGTCTATTTTACGACAAGTTTACGATGCAAGAGCTACCGTGATATATAGTTTATATTCTTTACACTGAACATTTTCAACAGACAAATATATTCATATTTGTTACAGAGGGTGACTTGGACAAAGGGACTTTTCACTGTGAGTAGATCTTTACGAATACAAAATATTAAAAGGCATGTAATATGAAGGATATTAAGAACTTCTGTTAAGTATTAATGATAGCAACATAATTTCCCGCCATATAATTAAATATGTCTGTATGATTTGAATCGGCAAATCGATCAAAGCCAGTGAATTATCGAGTATTACATGTTATAAGAAACGATTGGGACCACCAAAGACTACCAACTTAGACTAAAGTTTATAGTATATGCAGAAAGATGTAATAGCGAACGTAAACTTCTAGGTACTACGTAAGCTTCTAGGTACTACGTACGCTTCTAGGTACTACGTACGCTTCTACGTAAAAAGCAAATTCACATTATTTATTTATTTACGTTATTTTACTTACGAAATTTTACTACTAACTTACAAAGCACATAGTTGATCAATTCATTCCTGCAAAGTGTTTCCAACAATTGGAACACCATGCAACGTTGCAATAGATTAAGGGCGTGTGAATTATTTATAAGACTGAATTAATAGCAATAAATAAAAAAAAGTTAATCTTTATTTAGATCGCTTATAAGTTTGATATTGTTAAAACGGGGCTTAAAAATTAGTACAGATGTAAATGAAAAAAAATTATGTGTGTCAAATCCGACGCGCGGCTGGAGTTTACTCCTTAAGTACGATTGTCTTGGAATGTATAAAATAGGTAACACTGTATATAACTATAAATATCAATATAATTAAATGTCAAAGGAAAATTATTTAATAAAAAAATGTTGACAATATAATTATTTTCAAATAAAACACAAATGAACAAGATCAAAATTTTTACAACAAAATTAAAAACAATTAGTAAAGTCAGACTAAGAATTTAAAATTAAAAGAGACTTTTTAATTTTGTAGGATAGAAGATACCAAATATTCATACAAGACATTTAATGATTACATCTTGATATAAGCGAACGATAGTAAAGTATGTGTGTCACACTCCGTCATTGCGATTACGCCATAAGAAAGTGCCAATAAGTGTGTCCACACTCCGTCATTGCGATTACGCCATAAGAAAACGCAAAATAACGCAGAAACGTTGTGCGGAGAGGCCACCTAACGCATATAATTTTTTTAACGCTGATTTTACTCCTCATAAAACTTCATACCGGGCGTTATATATGAAAATTGATTGTTAAGGAGTTAACTCCAAAAAAATGTCCACATTTTACGTGTAATGGGCAGGATTGTCACATTTTTTTATTTACACATCAACAGAGATTTTAATCGTAAAGTATATAGTTTGAAAATATGAATAGACTGGTATGATGAAATTACAAAGGTTTTTTGGTTTATTAAAAGTATGCTCTCTTCGGGAATTTTTTGTCATTCGAGTTGTAATCGGTGTTCATAAACACTATCACATGGCACGAAGTAAAAAAAATCCAACGTACAGTTTCTGGGCTCATTTCATTTAGTTATCTAATTGTCCCATAAATGATAATAAAAGTCTTTATGATCCCGCTATAGATAGAATTTGACAATAGCGGGCTTTTGCTATAAATGTGAAAAAACATTTAAGACGCTCGAGAAGCATAATTCGAATTTTTTTTTAAACTAACATCATTTATCTAAAGATTCTATGTCAAATATTGATCAATCAGTGCGTCGAGACATTCTACAACAGTAGAAGAGCAAATAACCGTTAACGACCGGCTATTGTAAATTAACTACATTTTTTATAAATAAATTGTCTGCGGCTACTAATATGTAATTATAAACTGTGATTTAATTCGTTTGATCATAAGAGCATGTTTAATAGCGCATTGACATTTTTCGTAAGAACTACAGAGACAATATATTAAACATTTATCAGCATACTACAAATGATAGTTAGAAATCAGGTAAGAAGTCAACCGTTTATTCATAAGAAATTGCTTCCGTTAATAACAGAAAGAAATCAAGGCATCCTCCATATCGTATTTCCATGTGTACCCCTTCGCAAGATGACTGCGCATAGACAAAATTTGAAGTTAAATCTCTAACATCATGGATAAAAAAGATATTAATAGCTATCTTAACCCGTTGGCATGCGGCATTAATATTCGCGTAAATATATAAAGATGTTTCGCTACTCATTGTATCTAGAAAGAAGGTGTTTGGGTATTAAATTCATTTAGCAACACAACACCCCTCCGTACCGTAAAGATCTAGTAATAAACATAACCAACACTGAATTTCATTGAAATACTTATAAACCTATTTAAACGTACGAAGCCCCAATACTCCTTAAATAAACACGACATCGGCATACCGCACAACTACAGTCACTCGTGTATAAAAGGACGACTTTTTAACATTGACTTTTATATTAAGGTCAAGGTCGACCCGCACGAGACGCTTCCAAAGCGTACTAAAGGGATGTACATAATATTAACATAATACACAAGCGCATGTAACGTATATAAAGAGCGTGTAAGCAGCATATAGGATTGCCTCACCGCCCCGCCACTATATTTATATATACACCGTTCGAATCCTTTCATCTCAGACAATAAGTTTCGAGCGCGATTCATCTGTTATACCATTTCGTATGCTAAACCGGGCAATGCAACGCGATAGAATGTATATATGACGAGGCTTCTACTGCATAATGTCAAGATATGTAGACGGATAGTCTGAGTTGTCAGTAGCGTATCAGGGGCAAGCGGTCGTTCATCTCAGACTTCGCACGGAGTTTGAGATTGTTCCGCGATATATAATATCGATTAAATCTACGTGGGCTAATATCGTCGTTGAACAGGGGTTATTACTCACAATTAAATGAAACTACGTGATGTAGTATTATTTCTACTTTCTTTAAGATTGAAGAATTTTAAGATTGAAAATTTAACAAAGATTGAAAATTTAGCAAAGACTGAAGAAGATTGAAGAATTGAAAATCTTTGCTAATAGCCCACCTGAAGATGTTGTAATATAACGAAACCTAGGTCGTGGTAAAGGACTTAAAGAAAGTAGAAATAATACTACATCACGTAGTTTCATTTAATTATGAATAATGCATTTCTACAAAATTAACGCCAAATATATTCAATAGGGGTTATTACGTTAAATCGATACTTATGCGACTTCTTATTTCGGGTTATCCATATAAATTTTTTGCATTGCTTTCTTTAATTTCATAAAAAATCCTTCAGCATTCGCGTAATTGCGATTATTTGCAAGTTTATGACAGTGAAAATAAATTTAGCAAAATGTGACATCGTTAGTTGTTTTAAATATCATTGAATATATAAATCTTACAGCGCTAAACTATATTATAGTTTTACATCAATTATTTGTTTAGCTGCTGAACTGAAAATTGATAGCGAAGGTACAAAGAAGATGAATGCTAAAGAAGGCCTTCAGAGTTAAATTTGGGTAGGCAGTGAAGCCTCTCACAAAAAATTCGCATGAAATAATAGACTAACTTTCATACGTCTAAACCAAATCTTATTCCATTCTTAAATCTTATTCCATTCTTAAACAAGAGGGAAAACTAGAACCCGACAACCTGAAAAAATAACTGAAAAGAATGAATACACACATACGTAGCCTGTGAAATTCATAACGTTATATACTCTAGGGCACTCTTTGGATCATGACAAATCTAAGGACAATTCATTTGTTAAAATCACTTTATTAGTTTAGTCTGTACAAGGGGACAAACTTATTCACATACATACATATATAGCCAGTGAAATTCATAGCATTGTATACCCTAGGACACTCTCTGGAACAAGACGAATCTAAAGACACCTCATTTGTTGAAATTACTTTATTAGTTTGGTCTGTACGAGGGAACAAACTAACTCACATACATAGTCTGTGAAATCCATATCCCTTTGTCTGTCGGAGTCGAGTAATATTAGAAAGTCACGACAAGGTATTTCTCGCTACCTATATTTTTTCAAAATATTCGCCATTGACAGCCACACAGTCTTGCATACGTATAAACTGAAATTCTTGAATAAAACTAGTACAGATCTCTTCAAACCAGTTATATTTAAAATGAAGGAAAATGACCCAATAGTTCGATTTTTTTCCTTAGGTATAATCATAGATTTCTCCACTAGATGTAGTTTGTCAGATCAAGTATCGAGCTTCCAATTTGCTTCCAATTAACTATTGGTCGACATAGTTGAGAAAATTATTTTGGTATATCTTTCAGGCAGCTCTTAAGTTTTGTCTGTGGACCACAAGTCCGTGACAAGAGTGGTGACAAAATAATTATTATTAACGAATGTATGGCGACCATTTATTTTTTTTCTGATCGTGATTGCTTAACGAACTTTGGCGATATCTAATTTTAAAATGCCCATATTTTATTTTTGGATTTTGTAAGGTCATCCATATCGCCAGATTCCACTGGATGTCACGATTGTATTCGGTATTAATTTCACTAACTACTACGATTTTTTTCTGCTGCATTTCCTTTCACCACTACAGTTATATTTTTTTCAACGCTCTGATTTTACTCCTCATAAAACTTCATACTACCTTTACAATTTCTGTCAAAAATGTGGTGAACATGTTTTCGTAGTCATAGATATTGTCATAGAATATGTTAAACAATTGGCCTTTTTTTCAGCACGCTTTTTACAACTTGCACCTCAATCGGTTCATCAGATCTCTAATAAACTAAAGAACATTGACGTCGGATGAGAAAAAACAACTACTTCAGTAGATAATCAATTAAAATTCATGAGTTTCCCTCAAAAACTCGAAGGTTACTAACATCGTTCTAAAATCACTGATTATAGCGATATATGTGCACTATTTCTTAGTATTAAAAAAAGGGTGCGTGTACTTATGTACGCGCGTGAGAAGTTATATTTCTTTGGCATCATTAAATAATACATACGGATAGATAACCTCAATTATATTGGAGCACTTGAAAAAGTCTATAAACACAATTTTTTCACTAATATTTACGAATAGTAAATATATTCATCAAAATATTGAATTTAAATCACTACTGAATATAATTTATCAGCACATATATAAATCGTACTTATATGAAACTAAAACACGTGTGTGAACACTAGAAACATGTGGATAAATACTATGAATATGAAAACAGTGAACAGAGGCGACGATGGTGCCAATAGCTTTTGTTTCGAGACTGCAACCGCTGCAACTTCATACTGTAACTTTTGTGTGACGAATCTTAAAATTTCACTCTCATCATTTTTTCATAACGCGCCTAAAGAAGTATAACTTCAAAAATAATCTATTTGCAATTTCATATTAAAATGAAGGAGAACGTAAAATCGTAAATATTATGGGACAATTGTCAACGACTTAGTGTAATATTATTTTACTAGCGTGACCCGTGCGAAGTCTTCGCATTATAAATTATTCAACTCAATTTAATAAATCAAAATTGATTGCAGGTATTCAATTCATTTCTAATTTTGCACACTGCTTATTACGTTTTTATTCCATTATGAAGCTCAGATGACAGATCAAACAAATATTTTACTAAAATTGACATATAGAGGCGCAAGTATCAAAGGCATTGAGCTAAAGCGCCACTTTATTTATACGTGAGTGGATTTGAAATTAAACAAAAATTTTACCGACCGTCAATCATATTGACGTTGTGCCGTTAGATGGCAGCATTGCTGTTTTGTGTATATAATTTTAATAATTAATTAATTTGCAAAAATAATAGCAATAATAATTTTTTTAGTTGTGGATGCCGGTAGAGCAAGCAATTATCTATAAAATGATATATAATTTATGTGGATTAGTTGTGAGGTTTTTTCTAAAAAGGGAGAGTAACATCTTAACCTTAGCGTATTAATATATATGAGATAAGCAAAACCTTCATCAGTCAGCACAGATCATGTATGGACGCACATGATTAATAAACGACCAGAAGCATAGGCAGGTATGCGCCCGATGTAGACTTTTATATGAAATAAATTATATATATAAGCTTTCATGATCACAATGATATATCTTAATTCTTCAAGGGTGAATAATATTGCTATATTAATAAAGAAGAGTCTACGACGATTTTCGAGAGAATTTATTTGACTGGAGATAAAACTTGAGTTCATCACTTTGAGCCTGAGTCCAAGCAAGAGTTGATGCAATGGCACAAAAAGGGCACTTCACCTCCTAAGAACTTTAAGGTCTCTGAATCGGCTAGAAACTTTCAACTCGGCATCCCTATTTTTGGGATTCTGAAGGGGTTTTATTGGTCGATTATAAGGAAAAAGATACCACTATCATTGGAGAGTACTACGCTACTATTTGGGATAACCTGAAGGAAGCTATCAAGGAAAGGAAAAGCGGAATACTAGCTAGGGCTGTGTTGCTTTTGCAAGACAACGCGCCGTTCACGAATGGAAAGTTGCGATGGATGCTGTTCACGAATTCGGCTTCGAATCGCTGATTCACCTACCCTATAGCCTCAATCTAGCTCCCGGCGATGTTTACTTGTTCCCAAACCTGAAAAAAGAGCTCCGAGGATAAAAAATTAAGGACAACAGTGAGGCGAAGGGCGCGGGGCAATTCCCGCTAATTTTCAGACAGGCAAAGACAAAAAATATTTTTGATGGTTTAGAAAAATTAATTTCATGATCTAATATATGTTGTTGATCTAATAAATGTTGTCAAAATATAATAAATTTGATAAATGATTATATTGAAAAAGAGAAACAGTTTCGTTATTTTATTTAACTTGCTACCCTTCCGTTCCGTGTACTTTTGGACTTCCCTTCGTATATACTCGATTAAAGAGCCCACGTACTTCTCTATTGAGATTATTTTAAGGTCTTTTCCTGACGGTTAACCCTAGAAATTCATTATTCAAGAAACATATTGGTGAAAGAAAATTAATTAACGTCAATGAGGTTTTTTTTTTAATTAAATCGTACGAACATAATTAAAGTGTACAAACGCACCAACCGGGACAATTTTATACATTAGTGTAATTCACTTCGCATTATTAAATTTATACATAACCATAATCGTTAGACCGCGTTATCTTAGGTTTTTTGTACTCAATAGACGATGAGAATTGATTTATTGTATATGAATAATAACGTACGTGTCTGCTTTTTAATAATTTTAATACAGTTAAGGTAGTTGTCTGTAAAACGCGTTATCGATGAAATTCCCTGAATTTGTGACAAATTCAAACTATAAATATCTAACTTATTGCAAAATTTAAAAAATCTCAAGATCTTTATTTACCGTTTAGTTTTGGTAAAAACCGCTCTTAAAAACTGTACAATCAACATTACAGGCACATACAAAAGTAGCAATTGCACCACACTTTTTTTCACTTTATTTAAAAAACGCGTCGGGCGATTTGTCTAAAAAACTAAGTTAATGTAAAATGATGTTATATTAACATTTAAAAAAAAATATTTACCGTTTAGTCTTGGTAAAAATCGCTCTCCAAAATTGTAGAATTATATAATATTAATTTCACAAAAAATAGTAATTTCAACACATTTAATTTTTTTTAAAAACCTGTTGAGCGGTTTGTCTGAAAAAGTAAATAAATGTAAATAATGTGTCATTAAAATTTAGAAAAAAAATATTTAGTTCAGTTTTGGTAAAAATCGCTTTCAAAAAATGGTTCAATTAACATTATAGGAAAAGTAGGTGTTTTACCACATTAAAAAAAATGCAATAAAAAAATTTTTTTTACAAATTGTTAAAACGACGTTATATCAACAGTTCGGAAAAAAAATAATTTTCAATAAAAAAATTTATAATAATTTTTTTTTCAACAACATGACAAATTAATCTTAAATATTTTTACCCAAGTGTTAAGTCACATTTAATGTATTGTGGTTTGAACACAATTTTATCGTTTGAAACAAAATTTCAAATATGTATATATAGTAGAAAGTAAACATATATTAATCGAGACAAAAAATTAATTGAAAAAAAATTAAAAGAAACTTGTTCCCGAGGATATGCTGGAGAGATCCAACAATCATCCATGGCATCAAAAGTTATTTAATCGTAAACCTCTATAACCCACGACTCGACTTTGTTAAATTTCGTCTATATTATATAATTTATTTCTAACATTCGTATTAAAAATGAAATCTTCAAATACAAAGATCTATACATAAAAATGAGCGTTTATAAGTTATAAGTATCTCATGAATATAGAAAAATACCAGACAACCGGCACGATCGGCACGAAGTCGTAAAAATATAATGTTTCTATCAAATATTTTTCTATACCCAAACTAAACATTAAACGTTCATTGCCGTGAAAACACCGACTTTCTCACGTCTATTCTTTGATTGAGATCGCTCATTCACACTTTTTACTTTTACAAAACTGAATTTGTTTTTGCGCAAAACTTTCTCGCACTATTTACTTCAAGGCACCAATCTTCCCTTCTAAAAGCTTTATTTATATTTTCATTCCAACATGTAAGTTTCAAATACTAGAAAATTTAAAATTCCTAAAGAGAATATCGTGATTTAAAATAAAGTCTGTAATAACACTAAATTTAAGTTTTCATGAATATTTATTTTTAACCCCCTAATAAAAACTTTATTAAAAGTAGTAAGTAAGTAGTTCTATGAACACGCGCCTCTGACACAATCCACGAAATGATTTGCTTAAATACTGTCAATCCACTAATGTTATGATCTTTCCTACTTTGTTGGGACGGCTTAAATTAATGTAGAGATTTAAACATTTGAAAAAACATGTCAAGTACGAGTGGAACTCGCACTACGAGGATTCTAAAATATTTAGGTATTTATAAAAATTTAACGGTACATAACATTCTTATTAAACTATTAACAAAATAATTTAATTTTTTAGAACGAAAATACTACTATGTCTTTTACTTATCACATTTAAAAAAAAAATTTTTTATATGACATAACTACAAATTAACGATTTTCGATTTTTCCTTTACTTGTGCTGTGAGACCTTGCTTCTTGTCAAATTTCATGATTCCAGGTCAACGGGAAGTACCTTATAGGTTTTTATTTATTTGCTAGATAATAAGATAAATACGCCGTATGTTTAGGGTTCGTCTTGATTGCGTTGACTTAGAATCTTGAGTTTTTTACAGCTCCAAGTGACTGTAGATATTTGATGTTAATTTCAACTTGATACCTCCACGCGTTCTTGAGAAAAAAAGGTCTTGGCAAAACGACAGACGGGCAACGAAATGATCCTATAAGGCTTCCTTTTTTTCTTTTGAGGTACGGAACCGTAAATATAATACATTCTCTAGCGTTTAAAGTTAAACAAAGCCCAATAGACCCATCTAGTGTGTGGTATATAAAAGATGTATTTTCTTAGTTTAATATTGCGTTAGTCCATTAAGAAGCGATATTGCAATATCAAAATCACAGTTCTATAACGATTTATTGGCGTTTATTTAATTTATATTCGTTTCCAGTTGAATAGAACTGCAATTATTTTCCAAACACTGTTTTATACAATGCAGAGATAAATATATTATAGTCGATATTGTAATCTACTTTTCTCTTTGTCTATATTTATATTCTACCAGTTTAATGAAAACATTTACAAATTACTAAAAGCTGCGTTCATAACAAAGCAAGCATACGTGGCTCCATAACGTCACAGCGTCTGACATCTAACGGAGAAGTCGAACGGGGCACGTGTAGCGCGGCGGCGCCGGTCACGGCCCCAGTGCGCAGTGCGCGCGCCCGGCCCGCGCCCGATCGATACAGGCGCGCGGCGGCGGAGCGACCTCCGCGTGTGCGAGCGCCCTATATATTTTTTACCCCATATAACAGGCAGCTCGCGCGACCTGGGCCTATATCGTCGCCCTTAGTTATTATAATTGGCCTGCGTCGACGTTCCCAGTATTAAATAAACACGCTGTAATCATTTGAGAATTGGTAAGGTCAAAGTTTTGAGCTGACGGAAAATCGTTAGAAAAATAAAATAAGGGTTGTTTGTTCATGACTCCGCCTTCTTCCCCGGGTGCAATCGACAGCAAATTTTAACGAAACTTATGCATTAAATACACACGCCCAAATAAATACAAAACATTGTACGTATCGTATGATTTATCATAAACTCGCGTTGACGCAAAACTAAACAGAATAGTACGCTTTGAAAACGGTTGCTATTTTATGTTTACTGCTTCATTTGGATAAGCACACTCGGTCCCGATAAAATAGCGGTATAACGTGTGATTCTGACAAATCACAAGTTTGTTATCCATCCGATTTAATAAGTTTATTTATTAACAGACATTTAACTATGTTTATTATGATGACAAATAACTTCATCTGAGGTTAGCTCCAAAAAGAAAGAAATTATGATATAATTACAAGAAAATATATTTACTTAAATTTATTAATCGGTTTCCTTTTAAAAATAAAGTGGTCATTTATAATACATTCATAGAATTTTTCTCAAAAGCCGATGTAGCAAACAAAAAAAGCATTTATATTTTATACTAGCTGTGCCCACGGTTTCACTCGGGTGAAATTCCCAAAGAGATGTTTTTCCTCTCATATATTGCTCTTGGTTATACATATACTTATTATACCAAATTTCATCAAAATCTGTCTATTATATTTGCGTGAATGACGCACAAAATGATGTACAGACAGAAAAAAATTCCAAAAAAGGTTTTCCGGCTTCTATTATCATTCTCTATGCTAAATCTACCACTTTTTTCAAAATATTTTCCATGTACAGAATTTTCTCTGTTACAATTTTATAACACGTATCATATACACATTTATAGATAAGTATGATGTGTACTACGACTTTCACAATCGGGTCTTAAATTTCGACTGAAGGTATAATAACTCTAGAAAGAAGCCTAAAAAGAAAATCTACAAGTTACAAAACAAACAAATAAGGCACATCCTATGAAAAAATCGCGCCCAGAGTGACACTGATAACAAATCCATTCACAACACATTCAATTCGTCGATTCGGTTTCAAATAAATGTGAAGTGAAATTGCTAAGGTTAGTCACCATCGAGTAATTAACTTGTTGAGCGTGATAAACGATGTGCAAAATATAAACTAACCTATCGTGCGATACACTTATTGTTTTGGTTGTAAATTTCCATACTAATTTTAAGTATAGCAAATGATATCACGTTGTTTACACGCTTCCACGATGACACGCAGTTATAAAAAGTTTGGAATAATGCAGCTAAGCCAATCGTCTGTTTTAGCCTACTGTTTTTTTTAATATTATAAAGAAGTAAAGCTCATGAACTGTGCGCTGAATTTTTTCACTCGATTTAGTAACCTGAAAATTTCTTTCGTATATAAATAATATTGGCACATATAATGTCGCTTCAACACTTGTAATAAGTAATGGTTTGCTACAAACTAAACAAGAAATGGTAGGTCAGTAGCTCTATTGTATATTTCTGTATATCATGTCGGTAGGTAATATCGTGTCGGTAGGGCCTTTCAAGACAAGTATTACTCGACAACCATATAACATAGTATACGACAGTCCGCTGATTTTGGATAATTTGACGACATGTGGAACCCCTAATGTCAAAAAGTTTCGAATTAATACGATATTAAACCAATTTTAGATGTCGATATTTACTCATTATTTTTTATATAACGTTTTTATATACACACAGATATTTCACATCCCTTCCATAAACGAAACTAAATCTCGTATCTTTAATTCTGCTGACAGTATTTGTCGATACTGGGCCATAACATAATGACAATATTGGATATTATTGGTTTTAGTTAAAAAGTAAACAAATGGATAGTGAGAAAAAATTATTTTTTACTTATAGCATAAAACAAGCATTTGTAGTCTACAAACCAATAAAACTATTCAAATGGATAAACCATCCCCAATTTTAAGATCAAGTAGCGAATGGTGTAGCAATGGACAAGCACGTAATAAAACACTATCTAGATGTTTCACATCCCTTCCATAAACGAAATTAAATCTCGTATCTTTAATTCTGCTGACAGTGTTTGTCGATATTGGGCCATAATATAATGATAATATTTGACACTGGTTTTAGTTAAAACGTAAACAAAACGATAATGAGAAAATATTATTTTTTTACTGGTAGCATAAAGCATAAGACTACAAATCAGTAAAACTATTCAAATGGATAAACCATCCCCAATTCTAAGATCAAAAGATCAATTTTCGAATGGTATAGCAATGGGCAAGCACGTAATAAAACAATATCTACCTTACATAATTACACTGTGCACTATTATGAATATTCCTTTTAATCAGAACTACTGGTCTGGAGTACTTCCTTAATATGATCAGACGCTATATTATTTGTGAAAATGCACTAGGAATCTTGTCACAAAACTGGAGAATATAATAGAAAACGAGTGTGTTTTAGACCACACGACTGAAGTAAAACTTCAAATTCACAAAATATGAACTTTAAAATGAATTTACAATTTTATTCACTTTAAACGTAGAATATTTAATGTATTGAACAAAATAATAATTTATAAAATTGTTCAAGAACGAAATGAAATTACAAAATAATCAAAAAATCACCGTTCGCGTAACGCTAGCAAACTCGCATATATATATATATATATATATATATATATATATATATTTCATGCACTGGCTATGAGAGGAAGAGAGAAAGAAAATGTGCGCGCGCACAGCTCTCTCTTGCTCCTACAGTGTGATACAGACAATACTGTGTCTTAGATATACGAAACATAACTGGCTATGAGAGAAAGAAAATGTGTGCTCGCACCTCTCTCTTGTCCCTACAGTAATATACGAAAGGTAACTCTTTCTCTTTCTGTCTTCACTAACTTATATCTCCTTCTCAACTTCCGTTCGCCTCGCCCGATCACACTTTTCGTAACGCTCTCGTCACGCATTCACCAGCTTACTCCCCAAGTCAAGCGTGCGTAAAGAAGTTTTACTTCAAAAACAGTCAATGTTGTTACACATCCGATGGTCGCTTTAATTGATTGAATCTAATAGCAATATTTATAAATCAAAATATGCAGTGCGGATAACCGCTGGTCCTTAAAGCTGTGTACGCGGCAAAAAGTCCACCGCCGCAATTGGTATTCAAGACGCCGCGAGCTGGTCGAGGAGTGCAAATGATAAGAGGGGCTGCCGTTTATAACACAATTACGTAACGTCGCCGTTTTATTGCCGTTTTGAGATTGGTCAGTGCGAGGGCGCACAGGCGATCTGATGATAATGCGTGCTGTACTAATTCGAATGATATTATAGTTGAAGCAGAATTTTAGCCGTAAGTTTGGATAAAATTATATTTTTCTCGTAACGAATATATTATTTCTAATGTAGAACTTAATTTAAATTCGTCTTCGCTATTTAACTAAAAATAATTGTATAAATATCACTTTATATTTCCTAATGAACTAACGTTTCATTATAATATTATTTTATAGTGTTATAGAGGAAAAACAAATTATGAGAGGACGATATATAATTATATTTGTTTCATATCCTATCAGTTTGTGTGTGTGTGTGAGAGTGTGCGTGTGTGTTCAATATTGTGTACACGTTATGATTTGCTCAGGAGATGGCCGTCGTCTGTGAATTCCGATTGGAAAGTAAATGATTTCATACGAAATTAATTACACTTATCCTTAAAAAAATAAGTTTTGTCTTTGCCCTCAAAAGGACTTGACTTTACGTCTTTCATCTTTTGGCATTGAATTTACTTTTTCTGAAAGTATCACCAAATTAGAAAACAAATAGTTAGCCACTGGAGATTAAATCAAGATTGATTATTGATTTGTACCATACCTATGCAGAGTAGTAGCTATGATGTTACTCATCGGCACCGGTGCGTTGTTGTCATGCTTTGTTAATTTTCCTGCCTTTTTCCTTATTGGCTTCTTTTAGTTTCTTAAGTAACGTTGCGTAATCTACTCTGGTTACAGAGAAATCCTCTTCTGTACAATCAATCAATAAGACACTATTGCATCGACTCCTGTTGTGATTCAGGTCTGAAGTGATTACTTAAATTTCAGCAGGATTGATATACGATATCAGTTCTCTCTAAAATTAGATTAAATTCTTCACTATGTAATATACACGAAATTCTTATCCTTCACTATGCTCCAAAAACATCTGTTTAGGAGATGATAATATTGACGTGTGCGACTCTTAAAATTATAGGTAATATTTTCTCATATTGATGTAAAAAGTTGGTTTTCTTTAATGATAGTTGACATGTGGTTTCGATAGATCGGCCTGGGCCTGATGGCTTTCAATTATCCTCTGCCATGTTTAAAAATGTCACGCTACTTCTAAACGGTTTCATCAAAGCAATACCAGATTTGCTCCCTCGTCCGTAATTATTCCAGAATAATTTGCGTACAACGCAATATCTTGTAGACAAATGATGACATAGGGTTGATATTTGACAGAAATACCCTTAATTTGGTGCTAGATGAGTAACGCCCCCCCTCCCCCTCTTTAATCTTTCATTCTGCGTAATTTTGCCACCGCTCGTACATTTCGAGATTCAAATATATCATAATCCATGTAGGACAACAAAGAAGCTAGGTTTATTTAAAAAAACATGTTTAAGATTTTACATTGAGGATAATTGAATTATCCACGTTATGGCAACATAGAAATATTTTTCCGACACTGGTACGGGACATCCGTGATGCAAACTAATTTATCTTCGACTTTACTAATTTAAGGATACCGACTCATCCTCAACTACGTCCAGTAACGTACCGTACCCTCGGTCTGGTTCGATTATCGTATCATGCAAACTTTAGAGGAGCAATCTTGCGTTTCCACCTCACTTCACCAGCCCGCCTGCTGTTACCGTGGGCGACTGTAACCAGGCATCCTCCGTCGCGCACAGCACCGAGGCAGCCGACGAGCGCGGCGTCATCGTAATTATAACGAGGTCTGGCGTACGCGAGCCGGGGGCGCGGCGCAGCCGCCGCTCTCGCCACACTCATAATTGGCATGTTTGTTATGTTCCACTCCGGCAATTTAATTAGCATGTTCCAAAATAGATTTCGGACGATGCAAACGAATGAATGATAGAAACTGCGAAACTCGTTAGTCAGAAGTCAATAGAAAGAAGAAATAATAACTATTGGCTCTCTTTACTGAATAAAGATTCGCGCTTCGACTAAATTTAATCTTCCGTGACGAGCGAGACAGAATTTGATGACGCATCTGTTATTTTATCGAGTGAAATATATAAAACTTTACAATAAAAAAACCCGTGAAGTGGGTGTGAATATGTTTATTTCTTAATTCGTGCATTGTTTATTTCTTCATTCCAGCTATAAACAAATATACTCAAAATATAAATAAATGTTTTTTCTCTCGCTTATATATGTTAGTAGATAATTTTTTAAAATTTTACTTTACCAATATTGGCTCTGAACATTTTTCGGGTAGTGATTATGATGATTACTGGTAACAACAATTAGAAACTGGTGGCAATAAGTTCATTTCAGAATGCTTTCACTATTTACCTTCTATTATAATTTATGTGATGCAACAATTTATAATTATGGATGCAATAATTTATAATTTACTACAAATTTTGAACTGTTGCAAAAATTACGTGATATTTCAAAAAAATAAATATATTTTTTTATTTACTTCTGTATGTTTACAAATTGCAGCTATATCTTTTGGCAATGTTTCATCGTGACCAATATCTAATTAAAAGAGCTATATCTATATTAAAATTATCTATATTAAAGAATTATTCATATCTGTAAGTCGCATAGATTTACAGACGGATATGAGGAGAGAAGATTCCATATATATCCACACACACACACACACACACATATATATATATATATATATATATATATATATATATATAAATATGTATTTCTGCAAACTGTAAGTCTACAATTTGCATAAAAAAGGTAATGGAGTCCTAATAGGAATTTAAAGATCGAGATAAACAACGAAAACAGAAGACCGTCTATCAAAGTCTGCTCTGATAGACGGCCTTCTATTTCCGTTACTTGCGTTGAGGCGAAGGTGTATGTCTTTCCATAATCGCTGCCTATCCAGCCTAGGTAGGGAACGGAGTAAACGTCTAGATAGAAAGACAGATCAACACTTGCTCGTTCTGACATACACAAACATGCGACGGTACGCAAAACAACAAAGTTTAGATTTTGCCCCATAACAACAAAGCACCTGAGATGCAAAGTTGGAAAGGAAAATGGATCAGTAGTGACGTGAGTAGGGGTCGGTAGGTAGGTAGGTAGGCGGGTAGGTGCAGTGCGGCCCCACCGCGTCGCAACAAAGTTTTTCACTTTCCCTCTCGGCGAGCCGTGCTCTCGATCAATGTCGTGCCGCCGTCTCGCCGCCGGCGCCCGCCCGCCCGCATCCGACGCACGCATCAAATATTCAAACGCCTCCACGTCATTCAGCCACGTGGACTAGTCGGCGGCACGCAACGATCACCCCCCGCAGTCCCCCTAGCACGTTGCTAGTTTCCCTAATTGCAGTCAATCATGGGCGGCTTTACTGCTCTACTAATCCACGTATACATAAATACACGTACAGCGCATAGCTTCGCGTTAGCTTTTCTTCGCCTTTATAAAATGTCAAGTGCCTTGGATATGCACGTTGCCCTCGAATATAGATCACAAACGCGATTCAACTATTCTGAGCCTATATAAATTCCAGTTAAGTGAACATACGGTTTTTTTTTTCAGTGTCAATACTTTCGGTGTAAAATTATTTTTTAAACTAAAATGAAATGTTTTCTTAAATAAGTAACAATATTTTAATAGAAGCGGACTAATAGTGGGATCTATTTAGTTATGTATTTAAAATTTTGGTGTAATTATAATTAAGGAATTACAAAAACTTAGTTTTAGTGAATGTCGTTTTATTTTAAATATAAACAAAAGATATACCCATATTTTACGCCTTCACAGCATAATAACAATATATCTAAACACGCGCCCTTATTTTTTGATAAAACAGTTAAAAAAAATTAAAGTCACATGAGAACTTGTCAAAATATATAAAAAAATATTTGTCGTGCCAAACGCGCTGTCGACGAAATTAACTGAATTTTTTATATATTATTCAAACGATAAAACTTAACTTTATTTTAAAATATAAAAATTATTTACAGCTTAGTTTTGTTTCAATAAAATATTTTATAATAAATTTTGAATCTTACTGCCATGCGACAACAACCTTAATCTTCACGATTACAGTTTATAATAAAAAGCATTATTTCTGCATATAAAAAAATGCAATATCTATCTACGCTTTTTATTCGCCTGTACGCCATAAAACTAAGGTGCCCACTGAACTGACTGTGTTATGCGGCTCTCACATATGTACAAATAATTTATTCGGGCAGGTTTATGAAATATAACACGTAATATTAAGATATACGTGTTTATTATATATATATATTCCTATCAGTTTGAGACAAAAACGTTTATATTTTCACGGTGTTTTTTGACACAACAAAAAATGCGCTCACTATGGTGTCGCTGCACAGTGCAGTCTGTATTAAAATAACTCATAGTAAGAAGTTATGTATTCAAATACCAGAAGCTATCAAATCGCTACAATGAATAAACATAATTTTTAAAGAAATTATTAAAAGAAAACACCGATATAGGGTCACTAAATTGTCGTAGAGTTGACCATACGGTGAAATCTGCGACCGGCGGGATGCAGCTAGCGAGTGTCCGCAGGTACCGTATCTGGGCCATACTTGTCAATAATAAATGAGATGGTGACCGACCGCCGACCGCACTATCGATTGGATGGTGCATGGGCCGCGCCAGCCCGCCACTCACACCTTCCAACTGATGTCCATAAACTTACTGATCACTTGACTGTAGTCCTATTGACAAGTGATTTGATCGTTCTACTAGTGTCCTTATGTGGAATCCAATCTAAAACACACAACTTGATAAATACGTCTAAATTAATTTCCTGTACTGCGGTTGAATTTGAGCTACGGTCGAAAATGTGGATTTTTTAAATTCACTTGTTCAAAACCACACAAAATCATCACAGCGATGCACCCTTAATTGAAGTAATGAAAAAGACTCAAATATTTAAACCTAAAATATTTGCCGTCTATTAAAACTGATAAAGAAATAGTTTGACATTAGATCGAAGAGGAATTTTGGGAAATTTAAACACAGCTCGTAACAAATTTCTAATTTTTTAAATATTTTATATTTTCAAAAATTATGTTTGATGTAGAACATTTAGTGGCGCGTTTGGATGAGAGTTCAAACGTTCTGATGGCACGTTGCGAAGTGGCATTCGGCCAGCTTCGCGTCTTGCCGCCTAACGGTGTTATAAAAGTTAAAAATGTATTTACAATAGATTGTTAAAAAACGTTTCTATGATATTTCATATTTATTTCATAACAATTAAATTTCATAACAATAAAATAAGATTATTTCATAACAATAAAATAAAAAAATTAAATTAACATTTTATTATTAATAACTATATGAAGATTTTTTTGTTTTCAATTCGTTCAAATAAAAATATTTCAATATAAAATTACAAAAATAATTAAATATTTTACATCTGCCAGGCGTTCCAGGTTGCCTCAATTTTTGTGTGTCAAAAATAGAGCAAAAAGTTCTATATTCTTTGCATAACTATAAACCCCTTGGAATTATTTATTTTTTTACACTTTAAAAACGGAGATATGGAAGATTTCCAAAACGTAACCTTGAAATATACATGTCCTAAAAACCAACACCAACCTTGACCAATCAAAATAGCTAAATTTCCCTTTAGTAAAAAGTAATAGTTTTAGATATATAAGCGCTCTCTGTAATTTGTGAAAAGCTTTACCTTAGATCAATGTTTCGGGTACCAGAGCTACAAATGCAAGAATTTTTGAAGTAAAACGTCTTTACGCACGCTTGACTTGGGGAGTAAGCTGGTGAATGCGTGACGAGAGCGTTACGAAAAGTGTGATCAGGCGAGGCGAACGTAAGTTGAGAGGGAGATATAAGTTAGTGAAGACAGAAAGAGAGTTACGTTTCGTATATTACTGTAGGGACAAGAGAGGAGCGAGCACACATTTTCTTTCTCTCATAGCCAGTTATGTTTCGTATATCTAAGACACAGTGCAAGCCTATTGTCTGTATAACACTGTAGGAGCAAGAGAGAGCAGTGCGCGCGCACATTTTCTTTCTCTCTTCCTGTCATGAAATAAATATATATATATATATATATATATATATATATATATATATATATATAGATATGTATATATATATATATGCGAGTTTGCTAGCGTTACGCGAACGGTGATTTTTTTATTATTTTGTAATATCATTTCGTTATTGAACAATTTTATAAATTATTATTTTGTTCAATACATTAAATATTCTACGTTTAAAGTGAATAAAATTGTAAATTCATTTTAAAGTTCATTTTTGTGAATTTGAAAATTTCCTTTAGTCGTGTGGTCTAAAGCACACTCGTTTTTTTATTATTCTATTTTCGCTCGATTTTACAGAAGTTGTGTACTATGTTGTTAAATACAGTCAAAGATTTTTCAAATATTATTACGGATTTCTCACAAAAAAGAATGCCTTCCTTCTTTTTAGGTCCTTCAAATTCACATCATCCAATTGGGACCGTTTGACTCTATAAAAATACACTACATTAAACTCGCTAAAAGATAATAGATCTTAAAAAAATATACATTACTACTACTTTTCAAATTGGTATTATTACACTTACCATTTTACATTAAAAAAAAATTTTCATTAATTATGATTTCGAATGAAAATTCTTATTAAATTAAAAATGGTAGGTATTTATTATTATTTCCGAAATTGCTAGATTACAGTAAATGTTCTAATTACTTGCCACCCGCTTGAATACAAGTATGGTATCTACTTTAAATTCATTGTTGGTGCGTTGTCTGAGTTACACTTGATTATTTATTCGTTTTGTGTAGACCTTCTCTATGTCGCGACCTCAAACAGTATAAATCGTAAGGATTTCAGTCCGGAGACCGAAATAAAATAAAAAAATGGGACAAATGATTGCAAACTTATTGCGTGCAACGAGCTGGGCCGCCTTCGTTTTAAAGCCACATTACATTAACCTCAATTAAAAAATCTAAATAATTTTCACCGTTTTAAAGTGCTAGTTATTATTAAAAATACGGGTTCAAACATTCACTCCAAATGTATACTGTGATATGGTCTGTTATAACCGCGAAGTATGTACATGTTCCCATAGTCATCTCTTTTAAACGTACTTTGATTTAACGACACAATTTTCAAGAATTCTGGATCCAACGTTATGTTTCTGCAGAAATCTTCGGCTAAATTGGACTCGCTTTAGACAACCACCGAGAGGCAGTTATTGAACGTGTACAGGAAATAGATGATATAAGCATATTGTAGTATAATCCAGTTTACGGTAAATTTCCTATCTTTGTACGCTAGCACCGAAACATTCAGGTAGTCTTCAACCGTCTTCATCGTATTTTATAAAAAGTCTTCCTTATCCACCGTGGTTATCGGAAGTTCTGTATTCTGAATATATGACAAACATTTGTGATGATGAGTATGTCTCGAAGTCTTAGATTCGCGATAAAGATTAGCTACAGCAATACGGTTGTTTGCATTCCCCACAAATATACCTGTGGAATATATTGAGACGACAGGGTATTAGAAGACAGCCACGTACGTGACATATGCATAGAAATCAATAAGCAACACATAGCAAAAACCGTTAGCACAAAAACAAAACGAATGCGGAACAGTGCACAACGAACAAAGTAAGGTAGTATACCAAAGGTACCGCCATCCTCCGATTAACAAATAAAATAAAGCGAGATAGAAAATAGTGTCACTGTTCGTGTAATCTCATGTGTTGCCCTTGTCGCTCAGTTAAGTTACGCCAATACGCCAAGCCATTAATTGCTGAAATGAATTTCTTTTGCAGTAAAATAGCAATATTTACGACGAACCCCGTACCGGACGTCCTATTGAATTGGACGTTCAACGAGTACGACGCCTAATTGATGAGGATCCTCGACTGACGACTTGTAGATTGACAGATAAGCTAACTGCAGTCCTGGCACCATAGAAACACATTTGCACGAATTGGGAAAAGTTTCAAAATACGCTGTGTGGATACCCTACGAGTTGTCACCATATCACCTTCAGTACAGAGTTGATACTTGTCAACAGTTATTGACATTGAAACGTAACTTCGACTGGCTGAATTAGTTAGTAAATGGCGATGAAAAGTGGGTTACATACGTTAAGCAGGAATTTGAATATCCAAACTTGAATAAGTGCCAAAAGTGATGCTCTGCTGCTGGTGGAATGTCAAGGGAAATATTCATTGGGAGTTGCTTCCAGAAGGATCTACAGTTAATGTAGATATTTACTGTGAACAATTGGACCGATTAGCTAACAAATTCAACAGGATCGAGTTTATTTTCTACATGATAATGTTGCCAAATGTACTCGTGATAAATTAGAGGAGCTTGGCTGGGTTTTACTCACTCATCCACCATATTAGTAGGACATTGCGCTCTTGGATGACGTGAAAAAAATTAGACTTTAAAGAAGATCTCCAAAACGACCACGAATCAAAGTTATCGGAATTTTACAAGAAAGACATATTGTCACTGCCAACTAGATGGCGACAAATAGTAGATAACTATGGTGTATGGTTAAATTAAATTTATTAAATAAACACACATTAAATTGAAGTTAATAAACATTGTTGACAGCAACTCTGGGTCAAAAACTTATTAGTCAGCCCAATATATTATTATAGCATTTTTGTTCTATAATAAACAAATTATTTACAGCATCTTGCACTTAAATTAATGAAGAATCTTTGTGGAAACTCGTTCGCGAAATGTGTTCGGAGGATTGGTTTGTAGCTGTAAGTTACGAGGGTCGGCATGCGAACAATTTGAACGTAGGCATATTTTAGAGGATTTGTCGATTAAACATATCTTCGAGAAATTAGTAGGTAATTAAAACTTTAACTTTTTCAAATTTTCTAAAGGATACTTTCGTACTAATGGTTAACTGATTCTAGTGAAGTCACCAGGAAAATATTTTATAGCTTTGTAAAGCTTCAACAAAATCGACCATTTTTTACAAAATATATTCTAAAAACAATAACTTCGAAAGTGAGAAAAAAAAAGATGAGCTGAAACTGATAATTAAGGAGATACTGATAGCCGAAGCCAACAATTTGATCGGGAAACCATGTCATGAAAATATTGACAATGGAATAGTTTATTTATAAAAAGTTATAAAAAAAAAAGAATTAGGTGACGAAACTCAAAAGTAATCGGAGATTCAACTCTGCTCTCTTACCGACACTTCCTTCTAACTAAAGACGTTTGGAATTTCTGTCGTAATAGCATTTAAATGAAGGCTACGATGCAATATTGATAATTATTTGTACTACTGGATCTATCATTGGCGAGAACTAATAACAAATCAAAGAATATCACAAAACAAAAAAGAAATCCTTGAAACCAACATTAACGGATAAAACTCTTAGAACAGCATGTTAGTACAATTACATGCAGATTCAGAAATAGCACTTAAAATATTAAATGTTTTATCTGGGAACAACATTTTTTAAGCAGATCTCGTCGAATAGCATAGTTGTCACGACAAATTAACGCATCCTTCGATTAAATTTTTTAATACAAAGATTCTTTCTAAACATTATGTTTAGAAGGAATCTTTGTATCGCTTGATGTATTACCAAAATGAACATATTATATACTCTTCTGGTATTTTTATTTAATTGTGGGAAGTTGGATTAATTTTTTTAAAAATGGACTTGACTATCATTTTACAAAAAAAAATTACCTGTTCAATCCGATGATAATCTAAAATCATTATAATTTCTTTCAGATCTGTTATCTAATGGACATTATGACGTCAGTCAGTCAATCAGTGTTAAAGAGTGCGTGGCGCATATACCTATATCAATATTTACATGTTACGCCAACATATCGATAAATAAAAGACAAGAAAAGAACTTGCTATTTTACGAGTATTTAAGAATATTGCATATCAACATAAATATTCCAAAAGAACTTGAATGGAGATTTATCTTTAAAATTTCTGAAAATGAAACATATTTTGAGGTAATATGCTTCATTCACCAATTCGTAAACAACCATATAACAGTAACACGTAACACTATAGGCGGTCGTTATTCTGGCAATTTACCGTTAAGTGCGCCGCCGGTTAGTACAGAAACACAGCTAGATCTGTTTAACGACACCGCCCATCGAAAGCAACTCGATCCACGCCTCACGAAACTTCCTTATCGGCCTTCGTCGGCGCCATCGCAGAGACGGCTAAGCACGCACCGGCCACCTAACGAGGCCTTGTTAGACGGCGCTTCCGCCGCGCCCGCGCGCCTCGCGCTCTAATTGCCGAACGGCGATAATTGCTGGTGCGTAGCCGGTAACCAGGCAGCGTCCGATCGCGCGCCCTCCACACGTCGGGGAGCTTCAGGTCGCTACCGCCTTAATATTGTTAATTTAGCATTGACTCATCGGAGATTAATTTAAAGCTAGTCACGAAACCATGTATTTGTATCAGTATCCCAACGCACGCGTTACGTTTATATATTACTAACTGACAATCAAAGTAAGCAGCGATCAGAGAATGACACACTTAATATCGCACTTAATATAGCATCGTATATGCAGTTTTATTTTTGGCCAAACGAGCCAGTTTTGGTTTTTCTATTCATATATCTCTACCAATTTTCAGTATAGATAATACTAGGGAATCTATTCCGGGACACGTAGTCGAAATTTCCAGTCCCGGAGATTCTTTATTATATTCGATACTAGAATTGGTACATTCAACACCGATATTTACGAAACTTTCGACTCCACTAATAACCTTCACAAAACACCATAGTGTATCTATCGTTTCAGGTATTCGACTTTTGATACAGACAAAATCAGAAATTTCATTACACAAAAACATTCTTTGATTTAATTTTATTCTCTAAGTATTTGCTTTGTTTACGTAGTAATCTGTTCAAAAATCGTAAACTTATGTTAATACTTATCAATGAAGACAGTGAAAGTCGATTTGTGCATTGAAGTCGTTGAAGAAGTATAAACTACAATTTGATCGTATTCAATATAAATAAAAATATATCAAAAGACTGAGAAAAATAGTTTTCCTAGTTTGATCAAAACTAGTCTCAAAGTCACGGAAAAGATCTGGGAATTTCGAAATTGATACAGAGCCTTAAAATTCGATCCCAAAACTGGGATTCTCATTGAGACTGAAAGCTGTAATGGATACGTACGAAATGGCTAAACATAATGTCACTCTTTCTTGACTGTCGCAACAAAGCCATCTTCGGTTTAGTATTAGAAATCGACTAGGATATTAAGAAAGAATTACTATTAAGCATTCTTAAGTTGTTATTTTTAAATCGAAATTAAATGGCAATTTTTAAGAAGAACCCAGGTTTAACCAGGTTCAACCACAGGTGTAAGGTCTTTAACAACGCGATGCGCTGCAGGGTTCGCTTCTCTGTCAATGGCGTAGCCATAATGCTGCAGATCAGCTGCGGACAGCAGCGCCACTGATGCGAAAATCTACTGCGATCGCCAAACTACATTTCCAGAGTCATGGTTATGGGCATTATCTTCAATGATATGTGCATTGGGAAAGACCTAAGTCCAGAAATGGACGGCAATAGATTTTTGACGAAGTTGTGCTTCAACAATTTTTTTAGAAAATTGACCTTTAGTAGTTTTCGAATGCGTAGATCACTCAATTTCAAACAGGTAAACGAAAGAACAAAAATAAGTCTAACACAGTATGTAACTATAATCGATGATTTCAAACTCTTTGGAAATTCTGCATCCAATTTTTAAGAAGTGTAATTATATTCAGTGATATAATGTGTATGTACGTATATACACATATTATATATATATATATATATATATATTTATATATATATATATATGTCTCTGTGTGTGTGTGTGTGAGCGCGCACTCACACACACACATACATTGGAATACTCGGTTCAATATTTACTGTGAAACTATTTCATTAACCGATAGGCAGTGTCGATCAAATTTTATCATTTTACATTCAAGTCTACCACACAAGACACAAACTTCGCAGCATTTTTTCATAAAGATACACTTAACACAGTCACTGTAAAACTTTTTGTTAGAAAGTTGCCAACTTATCGCTACCCCGCTGAATGTTTTATACGCGTCATACTTGTGCCATAAATAACAAGACAGATAATTCAAGAACAACTTTACTTTGAAAAATAAAGTTTTCCACAATTATAAAAATTATCTACCGTTGAAAAACGAAATATTTATTGGACTTGTTGGCCACGTAATACTTTCAAGATTTCAAGATCTATTTAACCGTCTGTAACTTTTGTTTTTTCTACCCATACGATACCAAGCTGTATTTATATAGCCCTACATATTATATACTTTCTCCGTGTCAATAAAAGCATAATATAATTTTTATTTTTATCTTGTCACTTAATTACGCACGCCCCACAATTAGTCTCTTGTCATACATACTCTTTTGCCAAAAATCTGCCTGGAGGACACGCGAATTAGGATAAAAACCTTATTGTTGAATATTTACCAGTGAAAACAACAAATTGTCGACTTTCTTAGATTAATTAATTTGTTTTATTTTGGACGAACTGCTTTAGTTGATTAATAAACTTGAAAACGCTTTTAACAAAAGTTTTTCTCACCTAGTGCTTAAAAAACGGTTCACCGCTACATTAAAAGAACTTTTTTTATCGCTTTACAATAAAACTATCCCCAAAATGTATAAGTGGCACACACATGTATAGTTTAATTCTTTCTCTACCAATGCAGATAACTCTCGTCGTAAGTGTATACATATGTTTAACAGTATACAGCTCGTAAGTAGTTATACCAAAACATTCAAATTCATATATAGTCAATTAACAGCATCATCAACTAGACAGAAAATATATTCCGTGGGTGATTCGTTTCGAAAACAGTCTCCAAAGACATCTGTAGTCTGGCATATCGCATTATTTTAACATACACGTATTGATATCATGATGACGTGAATTGCACCTTTAAACTTTTGACATTACTTTATTACGTTTAACTTAGTGTTTGAAACTGAAAATGTTTCTCTTCAATGTATTTGATTGGAAAACAAGTGTTCCTGCACAATGTTGACTCCAGTCTATCGAGCAATTGCATTACGGTACAGATAAGTTTCACAAATAATACTGAAACTGTCGTTTCAGTAATACCTATTGTCAATATTATAACAAGTGACACTACTGCGGCTTATTATAAAAGGCGCCGCTCAGCACGACATATAAACGTACAGGCGCCGTGCCGTCACGTAACACTCGCAACGATCGTGGGCGCCGAGCAGCAGGCTAATGATGCATTCAATTATTGACGAGCATCGCTGTCCGTCTGCCATACAAATCGTATCACTTCTACGTGTCCTACTTTTCACAATGAAAAGCGTCATGCGAACCTCACTTGAGCTGGCCTTATCTATCTTTAAATAGTCATAAAAATGTAAGAGCATACAATGTGCAAGCACGTACAAGGATGAGCGAATCTAAAGAAAGAGACAGAAAATATAGCAGTATACAGAACATATAGTTCCTTCATAGCTTTTTACTCTTCTTTTGATATCTGGTTCATATTATACAAAATATTTTGTTATTTTAAGACTCTACATTATTTTCTATATCAATCCTTGATCCAAACCAATTACGAAGTGCAAACCAAAAGTCCGAGGAATAGTTCGAGGGTTATAAATTAAATTAAACACAATTAAATGCAACTACGTGATGTAGTATTATTTCTACTTTCTTTAATTGTGAATAATGAATTTCTACAAAATTAACGCCAAATATATTCAATAACTTTTATTAAAATTAAGACTTCTAGTTTTTTTCAACACCTCTCCATCAAAGTCGACACATTTCTAAGATCTAGAAAATAACTTATGTACATTCTCAAAACACAAAAATTTTATTCTCTTTGCCCTCCAAATTAACTGAAATCACTTACTCCGCCTGCCACTCCATAATCTTGAAATTTCTTTACCCGTAGTTTTTCGTCAAATTCGAAAAAATAATAAATTATTAACTCACAATGTATATAATAAAATAATAAATTATTAACCCGCAATAAAAAAATATTTGTGGGTATTAAGCACAAGGTGTAAAGTAAATGAGTCAATAATTCATAAGGTACCACCTCCTTGTTAAACGGTCATTGTAAAGCGACTTATGTACCAGTGCCTCATCTTTGCAATAGAAACAGGCCCTTTTTCAGTCTTTGCGCTTTTATACCTCGATAGCTTTTTTAAAATCCCCAATAATATTGTGTAATATTTCCCGGTTATAGTTATACCGTTTTAGATTTCTTCGGAACAATAAAACAATAAAGTTTTCCATCGATAAATACGATCATCGATAGAAAAGAGCCATGTATTTACATGCTTAGTATGAATTTATTAACTCATGGCGTGTGGTTGTCAGCTATCACTGCATTCTTTTACTGAAATAAATATCAAATGCTTTCCCGGGTTATGGGAAAATGTTTTAATTACACAGTTAACCATCAGTAAAACCCTAATATCAACATTTGATTCGTTTTATACACAAATACTATTAAATTTTAAAGTTTCACTTAATTCTATTTTTGACTTATTTCAGATTGTACCTTTAGAAAAAAAGTGAAATAACTAACAAAACATACAAATTTGACAAGACTAAATTAAAAGGTTACGTTGGGATAGTTTCGACGCTGATACACTTATGGCGACGCTATACCATTCGAACTTATGGTGTACTCCCCCCTTATCAATAATTATAATGGGCTTCATTCTATTCATTTGCTTCTTTGTTTTTTTTTGTTTATTTCATTAAACAGTGAAGACTATTTGCAAATGTATAAAATTGTATATTGCACGTATATGTATGAACGAGCCCTCTTTTTCTTCGTTTTGTAAAATTATAACACGTTGCTATTCTACACAACGTTGCTATTCTACACAAGGCCACTACTTAGTCATATAAGCAATTCAACGTCCCACTCAATACGATATTTTTCGGCTACCCGAGTTTCGCTTTGTGACACTTCACTGCTTGCTTCCATCCATTCAATATGGTTTGAGAAGTTTTCCTTGCTTGACAAGACACTCAATTACGGTACGCTGCGCGATCCTGTAGGCTAGCAGCAAATGAAAAATACTGTAGTGTACTCAAGATAGTTCGAATTATCTTTGAAGGTGACCATTACGCTGTAAAGACATTAGATTTAAGGGGCTTCAAATTTTACTTAAAATTTGAACTGCGATAACAACGTTAGTCTATTCATAAATGGAATTTAATATTGGAAAATAAAATGTTGCGATTAAGGGATAACAATGATTTTTTTTAGTTTCAAATGAAAGTTGCATTAGACTTAGCGCCCCTCGTTTAACTACTAGATTTTAAGTACTTATATCAATAAGTTGCATCAACTACAAACATCCCGATTGTGGCTCTAATAAGTCGGGACAACGTAGCGCTATGACGATCTCTCCTCCGCCAACATCGGCGTGAAAGTGTAAACAATTGTAACAGAAACTATCCAAATGTTTACACAAGCTTATTTCTCCCTGTCATTCATAAAGTGCTGCAGATGGTCCGTCGTCTCGAGAGCGGCGCGGGGTGTACGACCCCGGGACGCGGCATCGGTAAACAGCGAGCGAGCGAGCGAGTTAATAACGAGCGGACGGGCGGGCAGGTAGCAGGCGGGCGCGGGGATTAGTCGGAGCGCGGGCGGGCGGCGAGCGTCGCCTAATGCGATTACCGCGGCGCCGCCCGCCTGCCGCGCCCCGCTCGCCTCATCTTTTTACGTCCGCCTCGTCACACCGCCGGCTACACTCCGAGCGCGGTTGCATCAACTACAGCAACCTCATATTAATGTGACCAATTTCAGAACACTATTGCCCGAAACATTTCGCTAACACAAAATATTTGTGGTCGACTAGAAGATATTACTTATGAAGCAATAAGTCCACCTAACATATATGTCTATAATGTACAAAATTGAAAACAAACCAATAAAATATAATTAACAACAATATTGGCCGTTTTACCTTATAATACTTTTTTGCCATGAAATTGTGACTACCGAATCTACAAAAATGGTTTTTCTTTTAATAAGTATTTTCATTCTCAAAACTCTAAACGTTTAAAATTAAATTTGTCAGGATAAGTATACAGATGCTCTTAAATTTAAAAATATATGCAAATTAATACAGTACCTGGATCAGATTAAGAATTTTCTAAAGATATATTCAACAAGGTACACGAACCTGTTTAAAAACCTTTATATAAACGTTACACAAACCGTGCTCTAATTAATTAATGGTCGCACTCTAAGTGAATGGCAGAGTTTCTAAATCTTTAATGACGTGAATCATGAACGCTAAACATTAGTTGAAAAAATAATTACAATATTTTGAAGTATAGTGTTTTAATTAACTTCATGCAATTGTTACATCTTAAGGACATGTTGCTGTTGACGAAAAAATAATATAAATGAAAGAATTAAAACACTAGATGTTTGTCATTACAGATCAACATGCATGAGAAAGACAATGGAATGACGTCAAAAGCTATGTCAGTAGTAAATCATATTATTTTCAATAATCGCTTTTTGCTTCTATTAGTAAACATGATTTTATACAAATATATTTATAAGTTGGACGAGCAAATTTTTTGAAAACGTATTTCATTGAATGAATCTCACATCATCATAGTATTAAAATTACTCGAATAAAAGAAAATTATATCATCTCCCATCTGAACAACTTAATGTAGACATATAGATTAGTCAATAAGTACAATGAGGTACAAATGAATAGCGCAGTCAAATTTCTTGCGTTCTTTTTTGTTTTACGGGCACTTAAGAAGGTATTGAAGTGGATGGAGAAATTAAGAGCAGCGTTAATTGTTTCACCATTTATTCTGGAATCAATTTCAAGTGGTTTAGAAATATTTCGTTTCTGATATCGGCCAAAACTATTTTTTTTTTTAAATATTTAACTCAACATTGAGCTCATTAGATGTGTTTACAGCGACAATATTTGGAGACGTTTTTAGTGTGCAATTTAATCGTTGTGGATATTTTAAAGTAAATATTTACTTTTCTGACCTATTATTTATATTTAAAAACATAAAAATTACGAGTAAATTTATTAATTTTTTGCTTCACAGGTTGAGGAAAAGTATGCGTCAAGAAAAAAACATTTGAAAGAAAAATCCTTCTACTTCATACAATTAATTCGATTCGAGTGTCGAAATTAGTACATATTCACTAGATTTAATTTAAATTTGGTGCAAAACGTGCCACTTTCTCCGAACAAAAAAAGGAAAATGTGATCGAAAACGAATCACCACCACCCCTCGTGCGGAACGGAAAATATTTGTGTAGAAAATAGAAAAAACTGTGTGAAATTAATTACATATCGCCCAACAAAGAAACTACGCCTCACTTTCATTAAGAAGAAGACTGTAGAGGATTGGAGTAAGATAAATTGATACTATAATTACTATTTTTAACTTAAGAAATAATGGTTTTAATAAAAATACTTAATACTTGTATTTTTCAGATGTATCAACTTTTGAAATTCTTAAAGGTAAGAGTAGATTTGTTCGTCAGCACCCTGATGAACAGTTCAAGCCAGACTGCATCGTTGAAAGAGAAAAATACCCTATTAAGATTATGGCGTGTTCAGTTAGCGCCGAGGGTGTTAGACGTCCCCATATTGTTCAGGGTACAATAACACAGAACCAGTAAGTACATAGACGTACCGGGGACTCTCTTTTTTCTAAACTGAAAGAATTATTTCTTGAAGGCGAGGATTTCACATTTATGCATGACCCTGCACCTTGCCGTAAAGCCAAGAATACTTCAAGTTTCTCGGCTACAAATAATAGTTTTACTATTGCCAGATAATTTTCCTTCCGAGAAACCCCATAGAAAACTTTTAGGAAAATAGCCAAAGGGATCATAACATCTAAAATATAACTGAACGAAACCTAGATAAAATTGCGACACCGCTCACCACTAATAAGGGAAAGTGTAAAAAAAAATGAAGCGAGAGTATGTCCAGGTGCATCTAAGCGTTAATGATTGCTAACAGCCTTTGGTAGCATCGAATCCTGGGCAGTGATTAAATCTGTACAAAATGCCTGAATAGACCACAATTACACTTATCTGATAGAGAATATTTATCAAAATGCATGTTTGAAAGTGAACCTCCTACCAGAAAGAAAATCAGTAAAAGTGGGAAACGAGTAAGACAACTAGGAGGTAATCTTTATCCGAAACTGTTGACACTGGTGTTGGAGGATATCTTTAGAATGCTGGATTGGAGAAATAGCAGGAAATAGACTGAGAAATTCAAGACGCTGGCAATACTGTCTTATTTTCAGACGATCCGAGAGACCTCGAAAGCATGATGTAAGAACTGAGCGATTCTTCTGGGCGGGTTGGGTTGGAAATGAACTTGGACAAAACCAACATTATAACTGACTGATCAAAATGTACAGTGAAAGCATTAAGATTAACGGAACCGTTATCGAAAGGATACTGAATTATGTATATTTCGGTCAACAGGTTATTATAAAAAAGAAAACATAACCAGCGAAATAGATCGGCGTATAAAATTAGCGTGGGCAGCCTACTAAAAAATCGAATTCACCTTCGAAATGAATATTACAGCTGAACAGAAAGCTCGTATCCGTGACCAGTGTTTCCTATCAGTACTCACATATGGAGTTGAAACCTGAGTGTTTACAAAAGCATACTTACCGAGCTCAGTATGGCATAGAGAGCAATGCAAAGAAAACTGGTGTAGGTCACACTGAGGAACCAAAAAAGAAACGAGTGGTTCGGAGAGAAAATCAAAGTCGTAGACTTCATAGAACATGTTGGGAAGCTTAAATGGCTATGAGCTGGCCACGTTGCCAGAAAGCAGGGCTTGTAATGCAAAGCACTCGCGTAATGGAGATCGTGGGGTGAAAATCGTTCACAATGAAGGTCAAATATGTGTTTGTACGATGACATCAAAAATAGGTGGAGTAAAATGGGTAGAAAATAAAACAAAATCGAGAGCAGTGGTATAGAATAAAGGATGTCTACATCTATGAGGTAGAAAATAAGATAGGAAACAAAGGATAAAAGCCACTTAACGAAATATTAGGTTTCATCCATATTTTTAATAGGAATAGAATATCATTATATTTTAGATTATAATTCCGGTTATTTTTCTTCATTTTACACGCCATTAAATAAAACAATTTTATAAAAAAAAATACAATTAATAACAAACACCTCATATTTTATTCATTTAGTTGTCTTTAATTTTATATTAACAAGAAAATATCGACTCCGAGTATCAATTTGGCAACCTACTGTATCCGTATATATCTCTAGATGATATAAATTTTTCAGGTAATTCCAACATAATTTTATTTGTACATGTTATACTTACATGTTTATTGGGCAATTTAATTAAGAGGTGATAAAAATTAAACTATATAACCGTAAAATTATAAACATATAAGAAAACTACCGCCTGTATAAGGGGTCGACACACGCAGCAAATATATAAACGAAGCGGGTCCCTTATTTAACTTCCCTTTTACACTTCGTCGCTAAGAGTCTCGAAAATAGGTATTTCAGGAGTAAACAAATAATTATATTTGCTATTTCGAATGAGTTCACGATATTCGTAACAATTTTAAAATTATATGTGCTAAAAGAGCTTTAATAGGATGGCGAAAATATTAAATATAAAGAAATCAATTTCGAGAAACTTCGAAAAAAGTATAAAAAATTAAATTCTGTTCTGTATAATATTGAAACTTTACTACGCAGTACGCATAACAAGATCAGAAAACGAAATAGAACCGCGCCACGAAATAAGTCACGGTTGTTATAGGCAAAGTCGCACAATTATTGACTTATCACCGAAGTTAACAGCGCGGAGCGCAATCAGTAATTGAATGGACGGTCGTCCTGAATTTGACTCACATTTTATACGTTTTATTTCTATTTAAACACAGTCTGCATATACGAGCAATGATATGTTTTATCATTTTTATACCCAGGTGACGCATTCTCTAATACAAAATTATTTAGAAATACCCACTACCTACGTTATTCGATGGGGCTTATTCTACAGGGAAATTCCAAAATAATTACGGTCTATCCTTTTTTGTATAAAGTTTCATAACATTTTCTCTAATCACTACTTAAGACATGTCTCTCTCGGTAGTCTGAAAAGATTAAGAAAAATAAGTGTAGCACTTAAGGGCAAAATAGTCACGCTAGTAAAAGGCGAAGGCTGAGCTCAATCTACGATTTGATAATCATATCGTGATTTCAACGTCGGGTGACCGGAAAAACCTTTAAATTTGTCAGATATTTAGCAAACAAACTGCTCCGTCGTCTTCGATAACAATCTGTGACCGCCATTGTTTCTAAAGGTTATCGGCAAATCTACAAGGCATACTTAATATTTAATAGTTGAACTTCTACAAACCACAGTATAAATCAAGAAAGTCATTTCGAGTTCCGTTCTGTGTCATTTCTGGGTTAGATGATATTCAGTGTAAATATCAGATTTTTAGTCAAATAGGACAGAAGTTTCTTTGAAAACTCCCGTAAACTCTTTTCCTTGACATAAAAACAAATGGAATCGAATTTTTTTTTCTTACTGTTGAATGTAAAAACTATCATAAATAACCTTTTCAGACCATTATTTAAAGTGGATTAAAGTGATGTAACCTACGCCATGCATAGGCAAAGTGATTATGATAGTTTCATCCTAGTTATAGTGTTTAAATGCTATTCTGTTATTGTTTAAGACCTACAAATATGAGTGAATTTTATATAATGGTGATCAGATGAATTTCTTCAATTACTTGGCGTTTTTTCTTTATATAATGGCAATTTACATTAAGTATTTATGAATAGTTTTTACATTACCAAAAATAACTTAATCGATAGTAACCGGTCAAATGTGAGAATCTTAGCAACGTTAATAAACATTCAAAACATCAACACTTACTGTTTCGGTTTTAAAATATTGAACATTTTATTACGAAGAAATAACCAATAAGTCTATTACAAGTTCACCAAAATATAATTTACTGTATCTGCCAGTTTAGTAACCGTATTTGTTGATGGTTGCACGTGTACTTCGGTTTCTTCTTTTACCCGAATGGACTTTTAAAGTTATTTAAATTTTTACACTATTTCGTCTTTAAATATAAAAATATCATTTTTATTTTCGTTTGTGATCCGTGTCTAATTTTGAGAGTCAATCATATTGATAATTAAGCGCAACTTTCCTATAAAAAGTTTGATTAGATAAATATACGGACGTTGCATTTGAAAGCCAGGCCGCAACTGCCCATTACTGTGCGTGTGCTTTTTGAACTTGGCCTGTTCAAAAAACGCACTAACCAAAAGGTCCCCGCCGATTGGCGCGATGAACGAAAGCGGCGTGCTTCGCTTCTACAATCGCATCAAATCACGTTTGATCCGCGGGAGGGAGAGCGAGCAGACTCTGCCATAATTATGTTCGCATCAGCATGCGAGCGGGCGGGGGGCGCGCCCGCGTAACGAGGGTAGAGCAGGGGTGCGCGCGGGCGCTTTTTGCAAGCTGGCTGCCGAGCGCGACTCGGCCCTCATCGATCTAGGGCGGGAGATTGCAAGCCTCCGCTGTCTTTATGAATATTTAAAGCTTTCCGATGATGACCCTTATGATGAGCGCAATTGGTTTTAAGATATAGACAGTTATACGAGATGTCGCGAACGGTTTTATTAGGGAGTCAAATTAGATCATACACCGACATATTTGTCTACGGTTACTAGGTATATGGTCTATTTACATAAAAGTGAAAAACACATAAAATAAAACTTTTTAACAAAACTCGATTGTTTTGTTAAAAAGTAACCCACATTAGATATAAAAGAAAAAACGTTTTAAAATATTTATTTTGTGTATTGGAATGCGAAACGTAATTTTGTATTAATGAAATTTCGTCTTTTGTCTCCTCTTAAAAAATAAAATTAAAACATTTTTGGCATATTATATATATATATATATATATATATATATATATATATATATATAGATATATATATATATATATATATATATATGTCTGTAATTTTAATTACACGAACTAATGAAACGTATTATGACGAATGATCGTTCTGTAACTTATTATTATCTTCTCGGGACAATTAAAAGGTGTTTACAAATTTCAGAACAAAATCTAAACACTCAGAATAATTATTTATGGATAACTACACATGATGTCATATATATATATATATATAATATTTAACTACATAGTTATCCGACGAACGGTGCATTTTAAATATTTAAAACAAATAATAAGTCTTTTTCTCAGGGACGAACCGAGTTACCAAATAATTTCAGAAAAATCGAAGCCCATAGCTTTTTTAGGACACTGAGGTTGAGTTTTGTTTCAGAAATCAAACTGCTAATTCAGTGCAATAAAACGTCACAAAATATTATGTACTTTGATACTGATTCACTTCTCAAAACTACAAAAGGTACTTCACGTTCATAAAGAAACTTAAAATACAGTAAGGTCTCATAGCACAAGTGAAGGAAACAAATCGATCTTCAATTGTCGGATCCCGCCAACGGAATCTTGACCGCTTTACCTTACCACCATTACTTTCAGAAACTATAGCATTTCGAGCCTCCGCCACGGCCGCAAACTTATCACTATCCATTATCATTATTTCGGCACAGAGCGAGAGCGGCGTAGCACGCACCGGGAGACGGGCAGGTCGGCGCCCCCGCGCGCATGCAAATAAGGATTGGCGCCCCGCGGCGTCGCAGGGTTCCCGCCGCGACTAGGGCTACCATCTTTAAAACCAGCAATTTACCGGCAGAGAATCAAAACTCCGAACATCGGCGCTTGGAACCGGACATGTATAATCTACGCCTCGTATCATCAACGGGAAAAGTTCGTACCCCAATTTATTTGCGGTCGATTATGGTAGTCAAATATGTGTACGTTTATCTGATTTAGATGGAATTTTAACTGACTGTGTCGTTGGACTATGAAGCCTCACACGGGTATTACCAAAATTCATCGGAAGAGCCTAGCGACAACAGTAATAGTTGAGATCGTTCGAGAAATTATTGCACTGACATTTATGATAATTAATTGGATTTGACGAATTTTTAAATTATGTATGGAAAATTTTAAGTCGTTAAAGAATCGACATCCGTAAAAACATATATGTGTTTATTTCGAGAAAAATAGTGCCATTAAGCATTTTGAAAGAAACTTTTGTAATAGAAATAATTTCAATTTATAGAATAAACTAAGCAATACAATTAAATTGTTATTCAATTCTTCTTTACCACAGACACAGATACGACAAAAAATCTACTTCATAGTATTTTGTCTATTTTAGTACATGACGACTAGCGAGCCGCTCGTTTTTCGTACGGATGCAATTAATTTATTTGATGAAGGTTTTTATTTATATTTATTTTCTCTTTATACAACAAAATATAATGTACTGCAACATGATGGACTTGTAATATTCCTGCTATATACCTTTGTGCTATAGGTACCCGTTTACTCTTTCCTTTCCTCCCTGTGCGTGTGTTCGAAAACTTCTCATCCAAATGATGAAATGGTGCACATATACGATTAATTTATTTAATTATGAGTTTTTGATGTATGTATTTTTCCTTAATGAACTAATAATGTACTGCGACATGACGGACTTGTGACATTCTTGCGATATACCTTTGTGTTATAGATACTCGTTTAGTCTCTCCTTTCCCTCTCTGCGTGTGTTCGAAAATCTTTAAATCAAATAACTTTAATTTATTGTAAATTTATCATACAAATTATAAAGTGGTGCACGGATGCAATTAATTTTATGAACACATTTTATGACAATTATTTAATGAACGTCGACCTCCACTTTATTTTAATTAATAAAAATATATTAATGTATCGTGACATGATGCGCTCGCGACAGGTATTCCTGCACAAAAGTGCACTTTTTCCCTCCGTTCTCCGTTTCTTGCTCCAAGTGCGAATACATCGGACCGAATGTCATCCAATTCGTATTATTAATTTTTTTCTTTTCCACTTAATTTTTATTCACAACTAACTGAAACCAAGTGATGTAGTATTATTTTTACTGTATTTGAATCCTTTACCACTACCTAGGTTGCGTTGTATGACTTCTTCAAGTGTAGATGAATTTCTACAAAATTAAGACCAAATATATTCAACATTTTTTTTTCTTTAAAAAACCTATTAATTTATCTTAAAATATTAATCCACATTACAAGCGTGATGGATCAATTTAACTTTGAAGGTTAAAATATACGTAACTCCATCAATAATTCTCATAAAATGATTTTTTCAAGTTCGCTTTATACTGAAATTACCATAGCTTCCCCACTAGAAGGGAATGAAACATAAAAGTTATATTAAAAGCTTTTATGTCATTTCAGATCTTACGGAATCATTAAGTTAAAACCCCATGACGATCCCTTCAGTGGTTCTTGCGTGATGCGCGAACAAATAAACATGCTCATAGACAAACAGGTAGAAATTAAAAAATAATATATTTTGTGTTCTATTAGTTTGGACATGCCTCCTAAATCATTTTATAAATTTTCTATGAGCAGACAAGCCAATTCCGCAGATGAATTTTATTCCAATCAACAGCAATTTTCATATTCAGAAAATCTAGCTTTTTTCTTTGTTTCAGAAATCTAGACTGTTAAAAATTGTAATGAATTTAAAGTATATAAAAAGTTCATGAAAATTAATGTAATTTTGTAGAAGTAAGTAGAAAAAGAGGAGGGAATAATAAAAAGGGATTTTTTGTGATATATTAAAACAGTTCTTTAACGAAAAGGAGCTGGGTGCGGTTAGGAAGCGACCTGTGTTTGAAATTATAAAACTAGGATTTCAAACGACTTTTGAAAATATTCATATAGTATTAATATTCCTGGTATCAGGAATACATGACTCCAATGTTTTCCAGCTAGACTAAAATCCATACAGCACAAAAATATCCAGTCAACTAAAGGCAATGAAAGTGTCTAACAGAGATGGGCTTTAATTACTACAAAACCGTTAATATCATTTACTTGAGGTTGCCAGTTAAAATTTTGATAGTAGAGCTGCGTCCTAAACTGTGAATGAGACTAGTATGCCACTGAATATTATGGTAAATCTGACCCTAAACTGAAAAATGTGGTAAATGTGACCTTAAAAAAGAAGTAGTCTTTCCTTGGAATTTTTGTGGATTAATTAATAGACGTCATCGTATTATATACATTATATATATATTGTCATTGAGCCCACTGACCGAATAATTTTCGATGGAGGTAGTTGACCTAAAATGAAAACGCAACCTTGAATGAACCAGAAAAAGGTGAAATTGGAATAATAAATATTAATCGAAAGATGTATTTTCCTTTAAATCAAAATGTAATTTAACCAGACCAGACGGAAGCCACACTGTGCACCCGGGAAAACTTAGGTGAACAATAAAGCGAGGAATGTCTCACTCACTATGTAAACATTACCTCAAACCAATGGTGCAAAGATGCTTACATCTGAACGCGTGGGTTAGCTATTTATCCCTGATGGACGCATTAATTCTTCGAAATCAAAAGTTTATAATACAAGCAGCTGAAAATGTTTAAGGACGATTTTGTACCTTGCCATAGTGGCAGCCCTGTAGAAATTATTCAAGATACTATTGTTTTACAACTTAAATAAAAAATTAGCCTTATAAATCATTAGCATTATTTGCAAACAAAGAATTTGCTACTGAATCGCTGCCGGAGCCAGAAAATACCATATCTGTACCTAGCAGAAAACATTTGTGCCATAATGGGTAATAAATATCAAACAGCAACTGTCAATAATTTTAAAAATATCTTTGAAGACACACACGAAACGTCATTGAACCAATAACGATGATATTAGGTTTCATAAAATTGTACGCGCCAACGCCGACAAAGTGCAAAGACGAGAAAGTTAAAGGAGACACGAGAAAATACTGGGAACAGTTTTTTATTTTTAATGTTAAATTTCGAAACAAATTTAAGCTATTTCAATTTTATATATTTTTTAATAAAATAAAACCAGTGTTAGTTAACTTATGATTAGTTTATTTCTATTGACATAACTATTCTCCAAATATTTGAAAATATCGTAATAAATATTATTTTTCATCTCATTTTTTTTATTATGATGTGCGGCCTTTTGTTCCGCGAAATATATAGCGAGATGTGTACAAAAAATAATTATATTAAGTGGAAACTTTATTCAGGTACCACCTCGAAAAGCAGAAAGTATAAATAAATGGAACGGAAGAGCATGGTGAGGTAGCCCTACTTGCGACGGGCGAACAGCAGAACGCCGAGATAGCGCGAGGATACAAATCACGTTACGGAGCCCCTCTAATCGCGTCCCTACTTCACGAGCCTTCCACTTGCCTATCATGTTAGCGAAAATTATTCCAGGAATGTACGCATTGGCATTTTTATATATTTAACTTGGACAGCACCTTTTTAGTTTAGATAATGTCCATTCGTCCGTTCACATATATTCATGCTTCAAAACAAAGCCCTAACTTAGTCGTTGTTGGGTATTTCACTTTTAATTTTGAATCGAAAATGTAATCACATTCATTACTTTTTCGTATTACCTATATCGACCTTCTCGAAGCAACCATTCAAAATACTATCTAGTAGTCCAATAACATATTGATCAATTTAAATTTTATTCTATTATAACTTTTTCTGTTATATTCTGCCTTCCCGTACTCGGTATTTTCTTGGTCTTTTGTAGGGTATTCGATAATGCCCGCAGGCCTCGGTACCATTCTGTGGAATGTGATGCTTGACGGTGTTCTCGTGATACTTCTTCAGTGATGCGGAAATATCCCTTATATGTTGTTAGAGAAGCGAACCGTAGAGAGATAAAGAATCAAGCGGCAGAATATTAAATGTTTCCTGTGTTATTTTTTTGTCATTTTTCGATAACGCTATCGGAGCACAATTTAATACGAAAAGAATTTTGACAAAGAGGTATAAGATAAATTTAATTTCGTCTATGCATTTAGAATTTAATGGAAGTTTTATGAATGTAAAAAGAATTAGAAAACAATGCCTGAAGATGTAGACGATTTGCTGTGAACTGTATAAAATGTGAACAGGAGAAGACTTCAAGTTGTCGCGAAAAATCTCTATCAATGTTTTCGTTATAAAGATGGCGTATATGAACTGTACTATTCTTCAATTAAAACTTACATTGTGTTTCCTCACTTCTATTGCAGTTTAGAACTGTGTAAATATGGATTACAGTAAATATACCTTAAATATTTTAATAAAACTGTAGACTTAGATATTACTCAGATAGAACTTGTCTTTCAAATGCAAACTGCAACATGGAATATATTTTAAACAATACTAATTAATATCATTATATAATTAACATAATAGAAACAGTATAATATTAACATAATGAGCTTGAGGCTTGAGCTGAGAACATTCAAAGTCTTAAATTTTAAAAAATTATAGTATAATTTTTTAATCGGAGTATAATTTTTTTTTTTAAATTATACTCCGGAAAAGAAAATGTTAATGATTATACATGAATAGGGTGTGGATTTTTTTCTTCCTGACTCTGCAAAGAACAGACTTTTGAATTGGAAGCTAATTTCAGGAAAAACTCTTTAAATTCCAAAGCCCACACTACACAACTATCCTAATCTAGTGTTACACATCTAAAAATACGACACCTGACGAAGAAAAGGATGACTTTTTTTGGTGCTCTAAATATCATATGTTTATGAAGTAGTAACTGTGAAAAATACATGGCATAAACACGGACTCAAGTGTACCAAATGGAAAGTGGGAACGGTTTGAATTTTGTCAAAATAATGATTCTGGAGGTACTTTATTTATACAGGAAGCCCATCATAAGTACACAACGGACTCTGTTGGTTTGATGGGATCGCGGAGAACCAAATTAACCATCGTGCCATCAGAGTCATATGGCGTTCGTCGCTACTAGGCGTAAGAAACTGATGGGGCACCGACATAGCAACCACCATCTGGTGGTTGTAGAAATACAACTTAAGCTAGCGACAGTGCGAATTGCTATCAGGTTCAATAAGGTGGGAAGAAGTTACAATATTGAAGAATTTAAGGAATCACATACTCGTGCGCAGTTAAAGTTACAACTCCGAAATGGCTTAACCAGAGACTCTGTCATTCTTGGGCATAAATCTAACACACACTAGGGTTGGATGTAACAACACACTTGGGACCTCATTGAGAGACGTAGAAAGTTTCATCTAAAAAAAGGTGACAACATCTTACAACATACAACGAGGCAAACTCAAGGAGCAACAACGCTAGACTATAAACGTATTTACCGCAATACCTGGGGAGATAGGAGGTGTCTTACTACGCGTAAATACTGGTTACTTGAGTGGGCTCTATAAAACTACTAAAATATTAACGGGGAAATGTAGTTTCAAAAAGGCGCCTCTCAGGAACAAAGAAGGAAAATTGGTGGTTACATCAGAAGGGCAGTTTGAACATTTCAAAAAGGTTTTTGTATACCCGCATTATCAACATTTATACTTCTTGACCCATTATTTATCATTAATATTCCACTTCCTCGGTTTCCGGACATTAATATTTCAGCACCAACTGAAGGTGAAATGGCAATAGTTACTCCCGAAAAGCTGGCAAAAGCCCAGGAATCGACTTGATAACAACGGGGAGATGCTGACTTACTCGATACACTCGAGCGACTGGAATAAAGTGCTTTAGATTACCGTGCCAAAAAAATGGGGCCTTGACCAGAGTATCTTTTGGCGGGGTATTTACCTTGCTTTCGGTATCTTCCAAGACCTCAGACAGACAGACTTTCGGAGGACGCTGAACCTTTTTTTCAAAGAAAGCAGGCTAATCTCTGTCCGAACATAACCAGCTCTTTTATAGACCAGATCAATATCCTTCGTATTATCCTCGAACAGCCATCAGACACTTGCGAAGGGAAGTCGTATACTGGGCTCAAAATCAACACACGGAACACACAAGAGATCAGATTTAAAGAACACAATATCGTTGTCGTTATGCACAGAGCAAGTAAAACGTGCTGTAACCAAGTATACCAGAGGTGTAATGTCAGATTAAAGGAGAACTAAAGAAAATATCGCTGCATGGATCATCAAAGCTAGGGTGATCTTCGCTCAACTCCATGACAAAGAGAATGAAACTCTGAATATACCGATCCAAAGTCAAAAGTGTACTGCCACATAGGTGTCAGGAATTTCCGAATAAGCACCAAATAAAACGTGATTCATAGGACCTATAAGCAGTGCAGTAACATGGGTGTTCTTTGTCCCCACCAAGTGGATACAGGATGTGAAGAGAATTAATATTACCTAAAAAATAAACAAACTGAACAATCTACACACAAATTCCAGGCTTAATGAGTATTTAACGTTTCTGTGCTGTCCAGATTGTAAAAAAAAAACAGAAAACTGTACCAACAAATAAATTGCAATAAAACAACAGAATTGAAATGATAAAAAAAACTGATATCAAATAGGTTTTATTGTAGGTCGGACCTTTTTTAAAATAGAAATTATCTTCGTCTACAGGCTCAAAAAATAAAACGATAGTGCTTAATTTACTACTTTAGCTAGCGTTCGCACTTTCCGAATAAATGTTCCTAGTCTACGTATATACATAATATGCCATATCACATAGGAATAAATATCCACATTGAATAAATACCGCTAACCTTTCTTCAAACTGCAATAACACACCTATCAGTAACTATCAATAATCGAAAACATATACACACGCCCGCTACTCACTCGAGAGTTATCCCGCAACAAGTAGCTCATCTCGGGCGCGCGCGATCGAAGACGTCCCCGTCGGAAGTACAAAAGCGGCGAGCGGCTAATAATAAATAACAAAGGGCAATATAAAGCGAGGGCGGGCGCGCATGGAGACATCAAAGCGCGCTCGCGCGGCCCCGGTCCGGCTGATTTACGAGCGGCGCGGCCAGACGCCGTGGCGCGAGGGACACACACAACACAGACACGTAACCGCCGGTCGTACCGATCGCAGCACCGACAACCCACCGATTTCGCAACACGATTTTACCGACGCCAAAAAGTTTAATTTTATGCACTGAATAACTTTGTTTTATATCGGTGTGTGTTTCATAAACAAATTATTCATAGACACATGGTATCTATACTAATATATAGTGTAAAAGTTTGTTTGTTCGTGATAACCTCTGGAGTTACACGACTGATTTCAAAAATTCATTTTGTGTTAGATAGACAATAATGTGAGGTTGTATACACTACGATTTATAGACATAGTGCATTGATAAAAGATGTAACAAAATTGGGGGTAACACTGCTTGAACTTTGCAAGGAGGTAGAGAGAGACCTGTTTATTAACTGATTATCCTTAGCATTCCCGCCGATATATTCCCGACTACGAAGATTGATTTCGTTTAGCGAACGGAAAGAAGACGTTTATGGACTGAGGGCCGAAGTACAGCGTAATCAAAATAATGTGACATAGCGAGCCATAGCTAGTTGTATATAAAATACGTTAAATTTCATTTCGCCATATAAGTCTCAAGTTAAACTGGAGGACTCTGTCTTCTTCTTAACTCTTTCTGACTTCTTCACTTTTCTTTCTGACTTTCGAGCACCTTCAAGTAACTACAAGTAACTACTTTTCTCCAATGATGTTATATAGACATATAAGTTATTAATAAATGTGATCTTCCAAAGAGAAAGTAATTGCGTCGTTTTTTATATGTCATTCCTTTTATTTACACGCGTTCTTCGACTCTTATCATAATAGTGCTCAAAATTCTATTGGAGCTCTATCAAAATGTATTTGGAGCAAAATTTTTGTTTGTTTTATATAGTTACAATAGGACCCAGTCCACATTCGTGGGCTCATAAAGTACAATTATACATATTTATAGATACCATTAAACTTAACCGACTATCTATTGCATTAGAGACGTATAATATTTAGAATAAACAAGATATGCGCAACAAATTAATCTATAAAACGTCCCCTATTTTTCAATTATTCAAGCGGAAATATAGTAGTAGCAATGTCAGCACAAATTGAGCGTATATTTTAAACTATATCTACCCTTCGTAAAATACTCGTTGCACAGTCCACGCGGTTGTAAGATTAAACGACCTATATGTGCGTATAGCGGTAAAAGTGGACTTACCGTTTCTGGGTCGTGCGCGTTCGGCGTGGACGGCTGGGGTGGCCGCGGCGGCGGATAGCCCTGCAGGTGAAAATAAATCAAATTAAATGAGACATTTAACACCTTAAAGACTAATTATAAAAACAAATTTCAAACATGCATTTTGTAGAAAAACCTGAACAAATTTGGTGAAGGTGTGTCTTAATATAAAGAGCACCTTAAAAATGCTTATACATATATTTATAAGGCATATGGTAGACGAGAGACCGTTTTGAAGATAGTGTGAGACGTGGCGGGAACAAGCAGAGGTTTCATGAAAAAGAAAGACTAGTGTGTGTTTATGACCAAACGATATAAGTGAAAACTTATGAAGTTTTATTCTTGAAACAATGCACTCCGTGTTAGACAGTGAACTAGCTTGGCCGATGCCGAAGGGAACAGTTTACCCGATTCAGCGTCACCGACACGAGCGTGACGGCTGAGTTTCGTTTACTTCAGGGAAAAAGTACGCATGATGTGCCTAAAAAACATTTCACTTTAAAAAAAATACAGAGGAATGCACATGTAATAGAACGGGTAATAGAATCTCTGTTTCATTACTAGTAATAACAAATAAATAAAAAAAATTCAGTCGTCTATGGTGAGGTTAGTTTCAGCAGGTGCACAACCTTCGAACTGCAGCGGTATTGAAAGTATTACAAATGCACGGAGACTACATGCACTTCTTGTTACTGCTCATTTTGATAATCAAAATATTTACTTATTTATTTTAGTATTTAAATATATAAACTTATTTTGAACATATCGTCGACTTGTCGAATGAGTAGGAAAGATTGAATATGTGATGGTTGATAATAGATTTTATCGATAAATGTGAAGTAACAGACTAATTGGAATAACTCGGTCATAATTTTTTTAAAATAGTCGAAGTTTAATAGGAAAATCCGATTCGAAATATTAATACGAGTTTTTCAGACGGTCCCGATAGAATGTAAGCTTTGCTATCAGAATTTAGTCGGTTTAAATTTTTTGAAGTTACTCATAAACGAAGAAAAAGACGTTATGACAAAAAGAAGTTATGACATTCGTTGCTTAGGCCGCTGCGGTTAAAGAGTTGTATGATACTATAGACAAATTTAATCTAATTATTTAATTAAGTCGCCAAGTCGGTTTTTGAAGAGTTTTCTATACGGAAGCAAAATGCATGTTTTTTTATTTACTTATGATGTAACAACACTTTACCGACATTGAATATACATATTTAATTAAAGATAAAATAAAATTAATAAAACGGAAGAATGACTCAAATGTAAGACTGTGACTTAAAATCTCTATATAAATACAAGTACAAACCAACCTTTAAACTCGTAAATAGAACAAAGGAATGGGATAATTGGAGTGGAGAGTCTTTACTAGTAAATTAGTACGCAAAGGCAGCGACGAAACAGCGTATGAGAGAATGTACCACGAATATTCCTTACACATTTCAATTCAATGTAACATTTATACGGTTAAGGATATTTATCATTTCTGTTAAATTATCTATAAATATATCTATTTATCATATAAATATATTATCTATTATTCCTTTTACAAGAGTTAAAATATCGTGAGTTTCTCTAAAATTATGGACGGCAATTAAAATCAAGCGGCCTCAAAAATATTGTTGATATCATTATAAATAGCCTGTTGAAACGATACTAAACGACACGAAAATTAAAAAAAATATATTTATCCCTATTCTAAGGGAATGCATATAGTCCCTCATCACTGTGTATGTATAAACAGATATGCAAGAGGGTTAATATGCTTATCACTGTTCTAAATTTCAAGGTACTACATAGAACACGTGATCTTATAAAGATCTGTTTTTGATTTTGGGATATAAAACTTTAAAATGATACCAACCTCGAAACTAACATGCCGATATCGATGTAACCAATAAACAAATTACAAAAATGCAAAGGTAGGCACAGCCTGTTGCATAGCTTCTTACGCGTCTATGAGCAATTATAACCATATACATCAAGTTTTAAAGTAACATATTTACAGCGCAGTAACAAATGGAAAACCATTTCCGTCATTTTCACATGTGATATTTTTATTCGTCAATTCTTTAAATAAAGGTTAAAACAACATTTTTTTACTCTTGTTATGTTTGTCCAATATGATATCTTATATATTTTCTGACTTATCTGATTACATAAAATCTTTTGTAGTCGCCGTCGCTGTAGACTAAATTCTTTACAACCTTTCTATGTCTATATATCTATACGTCTACTTGCCTGTAGCGAGGGATCAGATAACGATAATGGAACACCCATAAGCTTACAACCTAATTTCGTGTAGGAACAGATTTAAAGAAAAAGAAAACAATTAGCCGCCTCAAACCATGTGGTACGTCGTTGTCGCTTGCCACGTTACGGCGAGGATAGATAAATATATATAATAACAGACAGACAGCAGTTCTATCAATTTCACGAACAATCACAAAATGCAGTCATTACATAACCCACGCGTACATTGTATGGAACGTATTGAACGCATGAATCACATAAAACCACATAAACATATCATTTTGTACAATGGTAATAGCGAATTGCAGGCCGTCAAAGTGCACGAGCGAATACATAATAAAAAAGAGCATTGACAGGGTTCGTGGTGCGTAAACAAACATCGCGATTGAAAATTAATTTCGACATGTCCAGTGCACAGAGCCGAGAAGCGTGTTTTAATTAGAGCGCGGGGCGCCGCCCGGCTTGTATTTATTATCCACGCCGCACGAGCGAGCGAATGTCGTTCGTTTCGACCGCTGGCGCTCTCTATACCAGACCTTGCACTTCAACACAGAAAAAATCATCACATTCTATCTAACGTGCTTGTGTCAACTGATTTATAGATTCTCCAATAACCTAAGATTCAGAAAGAATCGAGTAAGGCACAACTGGATTATGTAGTATACTCCATCGATACCTTCTTAAAATCGGCGGGGTGATGTCACGATATCATAAATAAATAGACGACAAACCAATGTCATAAAATGCGTGACTGACAACAAATGTAACTGTACAAAGAATTTTATGAATATTACAATTTTAATTAGCAAATTGAGCTGAAAAACGAATAAAAAATGACATTGTGCCCAGTGCTGGCACCTGAGTAACGCCCACGCTGGGATGGGACCACATTCGTAAATTAGTACGTACGCGTCGTGTATAAATCGATATGTGTAATTTCGCCTGTATGCTATGTCTGTGCCAAAAATTATACTACTATCCAAACCGATGTAACTAAAATGCAATTTAAAAAATTGCTAATCGATTTCACTCATTCTTAAAAAGCCATAACATACCGCCGCGTTCAACAAAAAATGGATACATTAACTAATTAAACTCCATCTTTCAATAAAAAGTATTTATGGCTATAGAAACAAAAAAATACACAATCTTTATTAAACAAATTATTTTCTTTCAAATTGTTTTTTTTTGCATACTCGTGTTCTCCGTATATAATCTCACAAGTCAACGAGAAACCGCATTAGTCAGCGTAATAGCAAAGGCACGGCGACTTAACAAAAATTGTGTGTATTTGAGAAAGCCCGAAGTCACTGACTTGTGGGGTTTCTGTAGTATATTCTTGGCAACACTGAACCATCAGTAGCTGTCGCTAGTCTCACTGTCATCTTGTTATGAAGTTTAAGCTCAGCGCCATTAAACAGTACGTATTGAGGTTGGTTTGATAATCGAGAGGTTTTTGTTGGAATAATTAGTGATTTTTATTCTGAAATTTTGATTAAAATGGACGAAACGTGACTCCAGCTGTGAGGTACCAGCAAAAAGAAAAAAGGGTGTGATAAACGAATGAAAATACAAGTCGGAAGCAATAAAAAAGAGCACGAGTGAAGGGTACCGCTTATGTTAACTATGACGGGAAAAATTTCCAGCTTTGAAGCCTGACCATAGTCACAAGTGAGTTATATTAACTAATTTATTATCGCACATAGTTAAAATGCTTATAAGTCCCTAATTTATCCTCTCTGTTACAGCTTCAAAAGACATTGTTTTGATCTTATCACGGAGGTGGAAAGAAATATAATCTTAAACATCCATGATTCATGAAAGTTTTCTTAAACATTCATGGTATCAAACCTGATGACAGTCGTGCTCTTTACTGTCCCAAAGGTTGACTCCCAAAGATAAGAGAGGAAAACTGTGAGTGGAAATGCTAAGCCTTCATCAGTGAGATACGCTGTTATGGAGCATATTCAGAGCTTTTCTATAAAACCATCGCACTATGCACAGAAAGAGATTCGTTACTTAGACCCAAAGCTCTCAATCAAAATAATGAATGACACGTTTCAAGCGAAATACCCTGAATTTAATATCAAATATTCATATTACTAGAAAATATTGTATGAACAATATTTCCTGTAATTTGGACGACCGTAAGTTGATACCTGTTGTACGTGCGAGAATTGAATGTTAAAATAAAAAGTAAATTTTTAAATGATTCGGCAAATCGTGCAGCAGAAGCAGAAAAAGTTGTGCACTCGATTCTGTAGGCAAAAATGCCCCAAAGGATTAAAAAAATTCATTCAAAATAAGCCGATATACTTCTTTCCATTATTCTGCTGAACTAGATGGTTTAGTCACTCCCAGGGAATACATTGGTGGGTTAGTTTCACGTTCATTTTCTATGAAAAATCTATCCAGAGCAGTATTACAGCTACTCACAAAGTCTCTTTACACTAATAAAAACCTACTAACAAAAAAAGATGGAAGACTTGAAAAAACAGAAAAATTACCTAAATAGAAAATAATGCAACTTTTCTATGAAAATGTCTTCGAGTAGCTAGTATGTGACCGTGAAATTACTGAACACTAACTTTAAATGTGTCAAATATTTAAATAATAGAAGTTATAATTAAAATACATAATATAACATAAATACATATTTTGTCTTCTTTTATATATTTTAGAAACCCCATAAGTCAACAATCTTTAAGAGGATTTTTCAGGCACTGAAAAATAATCAGTATTATTTGTTTCAAAAAAATATTGTAATATGACATAAACCAAATCTTAGTTAATAAACTTAACCCACTTTAGAACACTTTCAAGTCTAGAACCAGATTTTGTCTCTCCTGAAAAATTAATACCTTATTCAAATGTATTTGACGGTGATAATAATGCATTGTCACTTTATTGACTTTCGAAAAGCTGCAGTCAAATTCGTGCACGTACCAAACAAATTAATTTAAATAATTAAAAAACTAGAATTGACTACTAAAATACTAAATACTATTCTACTAAAATAGTAAGTAGGCATAATTATAGCTTCCAAAACGTAATTCATTCGTTAGAATATGTTTTAAAATGTGTTATTATTTAAATAATCACACTATTTTTAATATAGCTTGAAAGGAGAAAATTGAATTTTATATCAAAGAGGAAATTGAAGTTTAAGTCAAGAAAGAACATAACCAACATTTATATGTATTTAGCCGATATAATGGGATGAAAAACTGCACCATGCGAAATAGCTATATATAACGGTGCGCTTTTAATGTCAGTAGCCACAAAATAAACGGATTACGCGGTGGCTCTGCACAAAAGGCTTATTTATTCCAACGCTTATGTGTGAAATCGCTGCACTTCTAGATAAAAGGGGCTAAAGCTATATTAAGGCAGCTGGAATGAGATAGTGCCGAAAAAAATTAAAGAATTTAATTACAGTGCTATGGTACAAAAAACAACAGGATGTGGCTGTGTCATGCACACGTCTATGTAACGGGTTATATTTTCTAAATAAAATATTTTTATTTTTGTATTTAGGACAAAAACAAGGAAACAAATAATTATTGTGTTACAATAGCGTATAGGCCGACATCATATATTTTTGATAATATTTTTTATTCTAACACCTTATTATATACTTTAAACTAATGTTTTATTTACAATCGATAGATTTTGACGACAACTGACGATTAAAACTTAAACGAACATCGTAGCTTTTCTAATTGCAAATCAATTAAATAGTTATACTAATTGCAAATCTGGATACGCAGCAAAATAACCTCAAAATGGTGGCGCTTCCCCCTCCACCGCGCGCGATGCGTCACTGTTCTCGCTTATCGTATTCTTTGATGCTTTAGCTATCCAGTGGTATAATTTAATTTAGCTATCCAGTGGTATAATGTACAGGATATATTCGAAACTGCAACGCCAAACTCTATCCCTCGATTTTGTTATCATTAGGTTTTTTGGATTGCCCCCGTATGGTAGCAAATTTAAAGACGTATTCACATCAATATAGAATGTTTACTTATTGACACTACCGTTGTTCGGCGTTGCGAAAAAGAAATTTATTTTCCGCGGAATCGAGTCAATAAACGACCTAAATGTGTTGCACACACAGCAACAGATTTCCTTTTTGATTGACATTTTTAGTAAGGCAAATGGTATGTGTCCATTCTTGCTAACTTTGGTGATACTGTTTGTTTGAATATTTGAATCTCGTTCATCGAAAAATAAACCATTTCATTCAGGAAGAAATATAGTTTTAAGATAATAAAAAGAATCTGCGATTAATTAATTTCAAAAACAACAATTTTTGTATTATAAGTATTGAGGTATGGGTTTATAACGCAGGCGTAAAAGAAAGAACATTCACAACAATTTAAAAGGAGATGGAGGACGATATGGGAGTTACTAATAGATGTTGTAACAAGCTAAACTAATAAAAGCAGACAGATTCACCAAAATATGTTGATCGCTTTACGTTCTATATGCTGTTTTAAACTAGTATGGGGATCGCCAGTAGAGATCGAGCAAATATTTAAACAACATTAATATAACATTTAATTCATTTTCCGACGATGAAGAGGTATTTTATTGCGCTTTTACACAGGGGATAAAAATTGAATATGACAAAGAAGCGTAGAGGTGTTCTCTTCGATATCCTGAAATGAAGACATTTTTTTAAAAATTTAGCATAAAGAAAAATTACAATCCTTCGAAAATTAATAAAAAATCCATCGTTTTCTTGAGGGTTAAGTATGTAATCAATTGATGAAATAGACAAAAATATACGATCCATTTCAAACCTTGAAAAGTTTTTGGTTTTATAGAAAAAAATTAGATTTGTGATTGATAATATTGAATTTTTTAACGATATTGTAATATGAGAATGAAAAATGTGGAATATGGTAATAATTTTGCAAAAAATTTAAATAAGTGCAGATCCGCCACGAATATCAAAAAACGGTTTCCATTGTTTTCTTCAGGAGAGATATCACTCAGTGACTTTGTCGTATTCTACTTTATACCTTTATATTCGTATCTTCTTAAGGGAAATTTAAAACAACTTTACGTATGTCGTATTAAAAAACTGGGAAAACAATACATTAGAAAGTATTACCATAATAATTGGTTTCTAGCGAAGTTTTCATCGAAGAACGATTTTTTTCCTTAACATGAAAATGGCTTACAATGCTATCAAGAGTTGTACAAAAGTCAAGCAGCTCAGATATGCTATCATCATTTAATTTAAAATAATTAATACACAACAAATTACTCTCTCTTGACAAAATTAGCCACTAGAAAGTATCGTTAATTCATTTAATAAACACTGTCATGGTTTAAGAGCTTCGGACATTGTCTATCAATTTCCACAAACGCACATTCTCAATTTACCAGTAATATAATTACGAGCCTTTCCCAAAACCTAAAGCCTCGTAGAGCAAGATAATTTCGATAAAACGTCCGCACGAACGAGATGTCTCTCGATCGATCCCGGTCGCGCGGCGCGCAGGGTCCGAGTGACGCGCGTCGCTGTAATATTAATGCCACCGTCAGCACGCCGGCCAAACTATATACCTTGTCGCGCCACCTTTTCAACTATTGACCGTCAACTATTTTATTTACGGCAAGTACTTTAGAAGGTACAAGACCCTGGCGACGAAATTGTGTAGCAGTTTAACATATACGTAATATGAAATATAATAGCTAGGATTACACATTGAGAAATAAGTTTCTATTCCTATTTTCATAGATAATTTTAATTCATAGAGCATATATATTTTATCATTTTATACGTTATTTTCTGAACACTTAGGTTCAGTTTATAAAAAAAACTAAAATAACTCAAGTATACAAACATAAACCATAAAATGCTTACGAGAAATATCTTAAAAATTATGGGGAAAAAATTACACTGTACACTAAGGCTCACACACTGTGCAACGTATTTGAATAGCTAAAAATAACGACAAAAATGACAAAAGTCGCGGCTCCTTTTTACAAACCGATAGATCAAATGAACTACAGGTTTTTGAGTCAACATCAATAACAGGTCGATATACGTTCAAAACAGATTATCCGTTTTGTTCGTTGCAAACAAAAAGATATTGTTATAGAATATACTCAAGGAGTCATAAATACGATCATTAATCCTTTTAGAATTGGGATAAACCATATAAATTCTATAAAGAGATTATATCTTTATTTTATTAATATATAGATATGTAGGTTTTAAAGTGTTTTAATGGTTGGTACAAGTTATCAATAAGTAAAATACAAAGATGCACTATCTTTTTAAAAGTTTTAAAGGAGTAATTTTGAGAGAAAATTCCAAGTTTATATTCTCGTAACATACAGGTATATACATATAAAGAGATAGGATTTTAACGTGGATTTTCGTTAAAATAGCGACAAGCGACGAGTTTATGTGGTAGTTTTACTCGTATATTATGTGGTAGTTTTACTCGTCTAGGAAAAAATTAAAAATCTTAAGCACTATTGAAGTGTTCATCGTTTTCGAGGTTCCACTCATCGACTACCTTAAGCAAATAACTTATTTATTCACAAAGTGATTAATGAATCAATGAAATAAATCGAGTCCTTTTAATCAGTCATATATTACTTTTCCACGAATCCATAATTAAAATTATATGCTGACGTTCTTAGAAAATCCACGATGAATTACATAGCTCTACTACGGCGTAAACGGTTTAGTTGCGATAATGAAAAACGCGCAACAAACACATTTTACAGCCTGAATTGACTTTATAATAAAATATCTAGCGTTTTAATGGCTAAAATATGAACTATCGTTTACATCAAATGTCACAGCCGATCGCTAGACGTCCAACGATATTGAATAGATCGCTTTTAGGTCGCGGCTGACAGTTGCAAATGACGTGACGAAATAATTAAAAGATAACGCAAGGAATTTTCTAAATAGGTGGAGAGAGACAAATATCATCTCGCATAGATATAAAGCACATCGTTTAATCATATTATTGCTCCGAACGTTGTTTTAAAGTCAAACAGTGCCGGGCCACCCGGTACGGCTGTTTACTAATTGAAAGCGGCGAGCGGCGGTCGCGGCCGCTGACATTTTAATAGCGCGGACCGGTCCGCCCGCCTGGCGCGCTCCTTGTGCATCCACTAATTCAATAAACTCCACAACAAACAACGCGCACATAGCGCTCTTACATTTCGTTGTTCAAACTTTGACAATACCATTGCATTCTGTAGGGGAAGTAATTTAAAAATTTAAATAATAATATGTAAGACGTCAGGTGTTGTCAGTAAATAATATAGAACTGTTTTTGTTTTTAGGATCGACACTTTATAATATTTTTTTATATATTTGAGAAATACGATTGAGAGTTTAAAGCGTAGATATTCCAAACAATCATGTATAAAGCTCAATAAAATAAACCTGTTTTCAAATAACCGTATACTAAAGTAAAATAAATGACAAAAATAGAAAAAGATTGAAAGCTTGGGATATAATTTGAAAAAGTAAATTGGAAAAAGTTTTGAAACAAATTTATGGTAATATGAAGGTAATAAAATAAAAAAACGTATTGTATTTTATAGCTCACACCGTAGTTATTTATCATTATTGTTTTTCTTGTTATTATTCGTTTTTTTTTATATAATTAATCTTCTGTATTATATGTTGCAGAGAACAGAAACCAAACGCTCTGTGATATGTTGTATTTACTCGTAATACTTTATTAGCTGTGTGATGTAGCATAGGTATTTTTTGCTTCGTAGTTTTTTTAATTTTTTAGTTAGTCGTTTCTGTTAAATTAATATAATTTTATTATATATTGATATCGAATTTCCAGACGCGGCAACAGTGTTTGCTTTATCTTCGGGCTGATTTATCTTTAAAAATTATCGCAGTCTTCCATTGGCTGCTCGTCCACAATGCAATATTTATTATCGAAGAACATTTTTTCGAAACAAGCATATACTTGGTGTCCCATGTTTTCCTCCTGGTGCTGCTTCGTATTTTGGTGATTTCGAAAATATAGTTGACTATTTGCCTTCATACTCGTATGCGGTGTGATTATTGGCGATATGGAATACTTATCCACACAAGAGTGGTGCTAGAGCGAAAAGCTTCAAAAAATTGTTAACACTTTTCACGTTTATAATTGTCATTACTGCTTCTATTTTATCCTTATAACCTGTCATGTAATGTATCCTTCCAAGGTAAATTGCCAGTAACCGCTCTTTACCATCATGATCTCAAGATAGTAAGTAGCCTAAAGATAGCAGCCATAGCTCTTTAAAAACATCATCTACTGACTTCAATCGCATCGACCTAATTTATTTTCTTGAGGATGTCCAATCAGTGGACTAGGGTGCGATTACATTCTTTGAATCTATCGATGACAAGGTTATTAATTAAATATTTATATCATTAAATTGTTCGATAAACACGCTCCCCTAAAACCAGCGCAACATTAGCGAAAAACTGCTACTTGAATTAATGACTTATTACTAAGGTTATGGCCCTCGGTTAGCAGCAAAAAAGCATTATATTTCTACATTATTACATACATATATATAATTAGTACCATTTTACCATGGAAATTTTAGGTACTTTAGGTACTGAAAGGTCCTCTGCCGATTCGGAGATATGGAGTTGGACCTCGATCTATTAAATATTCATGTTTCTAAACTACCCGTAGTATTTAGTAACCCAGCTGTTAAGCCGGTAATTATGAATAGACTGCATCTGTATCTACCAGACATTGATTTACATTAATGGATACTTGTGAAATTAAAACTATATAATCTTATAATCTTGTTATTGTCCGATCCAAATCTATGGGAATTGATGGCTTACGTGTTGATGCTCTTAAACCCATTACATACATTGTACATTCAGCTATAAGCGATATTTTTAACACTTCTTTGGCAATTGCTACCTTTCCATTAAGTGGAAAAAAGCTTTTACTTTTCCATACATAAAATTTTATCGCCTGCGCAACTTAAGAATGTTCAGTCTATATTGATTCTACCGTTTTTATCCAAAGTTTTTAAACGCATTGTTCATCGCCAATTTGTCATCTTTTCCAAAACTCAAATACCTAAATCCACTTAAATCTGGTTTTAAAACTGGTTCTAGTACCTCAATTATACTTGTTAAGATGTTGATGATAAATACTTGGCTATGAATAATACAATAGTCACCATCAATGTGATTCTTTAATTCAGCAGTGCATTCAACTCCGATGACTTTGATATTCTTGTAGGTCGTTTGAAAGATTTTAATATATCTCAACATTCAGCTTTGCTCATATCTCTATGGGTGTACGCAATTGGTACTCTATGGGTAACGCATTCAGGTTTAGGTCATATGTCTATAGGTGTACGCAACTGGTACTCTATGGTTAACGCATTCAGGTTTAACTCATATCTCTATGGGTGTACGCAACTGGTACTCTATGGGTAACGCATTCAGGTTTAGCTCATATGTCTATAGGTGTACGCAACTGGTACTCTATGGTTAACGCATTCAGGTTTAACTCATATCTCTATGGGTGTACGCAATTGGTATTCTATGGGTAACGCATTCAGGTTTAGCTCATATCTCTGTAGGTGTAGGCAATCTGTCTCAAACAGAAGTTCTGTTTCCTCTCCTCTCTTTAGTAGTTATTGATGACGTTGTTATGAATATGAGCATCAATTATCATTTCAATGCCGATGATTCGCAAATCTACGCACATTCACACTTTCATTCAATAATAAAAAACATCTACATTCTTAGTCGGGTTATTGTTTCTATTGGTCAGAGAACTCACGAAATAGATCCTTTAGTTAATCCAAGCAAATCACAGGCCATCACTGTTGGTAGTTAAAGACTAATGACAAAAATATACGTGGCCTTTTTTATCTGAACTAGTGCGAAATAGTGAACTAATATAATATACGCCAACAGTTAAAGACCTTGGTTTACCAAGTTATCAAAATCTTATATCTATCAGCTTCAAGTGGTGATATCAGTAAAATACACTCTATCCAGCATCGTTAATTCTCTCCCGACTACAAAGAAAATCTGCCTTTGTTAAAACACCTTATTTTACCGCTAACTGACTATGAAGATTTGCGCTATTCTGATCTTAAGGAAAAATATTTAAACATGTAAGAACGCCTTTAACATATATGCGTCCGGTAAATCTTCGACTTCAGAATATATAATATTTCTGAACACATGTCACGTTTCAATCAGTTGCTCTCTTTAACGTTAAAAAAATCCTCAGGGACAAAATTATCTCATTGGAAGATTTAAAAACTAGTCCGTATACGCCTTAGGTTATGCTTTATCGACTTACTTAGTCCGAAACATACCATATATATCTCTTAAAGGATTGTCCAAGCAGCAAAACCTTGAAAGCAATGGATCCTGACACCAGGAAAGAATCCTCGATAAATTATTTCAAAGATCGAGTGATAAAGCTCTACCTCTCCTAAAAGCTATTCTGTCTTCGACCATGTTCCATCCTTCATCCATTCTAACTCATATCAATACTTGTATTTTAATTTCATGTTTTTTTAAGGTATAGTTACTATTTTACATTGTAACATCTTCACAGTCGAACAAATGACCAATTTTTTATAGTTTATTGTTGTGGTTGACTGGAAGAGATTGGCCATGTCGTAATAAGTTAGCCATATGTATTGTGTACGTTAAAGTATACAAGTAAATAAATATTTACCAATGAAAAAGCATATAAAGAGAACAATAAGAATCTATTTTTTGACGTTATTTACAAAACAAAATAAATTGGCAACACTTGTGAGCTGTGGAATGGAGTTGGTCACGCAAAATTATTGTAAAAAACGACTGAAGCGATCAGAAGAAACGTCAGTCAGAATTTTGCCAATTCTGCAACGTTTTCATACCCTTTTTTGTATCTTTGGGAAATCAATGTACCCCATTTTTTGTAACCAGGTACAGCACAGACGGACATGCTGGAACGAAATTTTATAAAAACTACGAAATGTACAAAAACAAATGTTGTATGTAGTTGACGTTTGACAACGACAACTACATACAACATACCTGGCAGGAAAAATAAGCAGTAACCCCCATTGAAAGAATCATATTTAAATACTAATGATCTCTTTCTATCTAAACGTAAAGTAATGTATGTCATTGTAACGTCAACTTGATTTAATCAGATCGAACTACAAACATAAACCAGATAAACGTGTGTGTGTATATATATATATATATATATATATATATATATTTAAATGGTAGCAGAAAAGGAAAAAGTGTACACTACGTGGATACAGATTCGATTCTAGTACAAATCCCTGCCAGCAAAACTGTAGCATTAACAATTAATTGAATTTGCACTAAGTCTAATTCGCGGGCATTGCGGCGACGCAACATAATTATTTTTCAAATGCAAGGCGGAGTAAACATTGCGTTCCAGGAAACGCAAGCGTAAATACAACAAGCATATTTATCCCACTCGACGGCCCAGATACGTCCTCCATATAGACGGATCTACTCGCTCATACACGTATAAACACAAACAAGATTTGGCGATAGACAATTTTTATTAGCCATAAAGCTCGCGACTATATATAATATGTCGAGTATAGGAGCGCGGCGCTAGGCGTAGGTAGAACAAAGGAGGCAGGGAGCGGGCGACGTCACAGCCATGATGGCGGCCGGGCGGCGTTGGGCGTATCGAGCACGTCGCGCGTCTCGCTCGCACGCGCCGCGGGCGCCCGCGCCGGCGCTCCCGGCCGGCCGACAGGGCTGCGCCCCGCCACCGTCGTCGCAGTGCTTTGTTTGCAACGTTCACCGTTACTGAGAATATTAGAAACCCGAGTCTTCGTTCAAAATTGAAAAGTAGAAACCATTTTGGCCTGTCTATTTATGTACGTAAAAAGATAACTTCATAGAAAAGCACTCGTAAATCGATCGACTCGCGCAGGGCTCGGATTCATTATTCCCTAAATTTCTATAGTTTTACATCACCGCCAATCGTGGAGTATGCACAGCGACATCGTTTCTATATGTTGGTATGGCATCTAGTCGTATCAAGAGTTCCGTTTACATGAGATATGTTATGATATAGACTTCCGCCTACCAATGTTCCAGATAGACGTTATTAATGCTAAAGTTTGCTGTGGCATTCCATCGGGATTGCTATTTAATCATTTCAATACTGTCCCCGATGTTCTTAGTTCATAGTTAAGACATAATTTAGAGCATGGGTGAAATCATGCTTACTCGTGTGTATTTACAAACTGAATTACTGCAATGTTGTACGTATGCTTAGTGTTATACAAATTCTACTATTAAAATATGATTTAGATAGTCCAAACTGCTCTGTCGCGTATATGACATCACTAATTATTTATACTATATACAAATAACTAAAAAGTGGTCATAACTGCTTTTGTATTATGTCCATTGACGTTATTAGCAATAGACGCGGTAAATCTATATAAAACGATCAAAAATATGGCCCCCAAGAAGCGCCACGTGGAACTGTGAAGAGATAGAATTAAATTGTGTAACGAGAACTACTTTTGGAGTGCTAATGACATGACTACTCCATATAACGTCATTGACTGTATACTAATAGTCTTATTTAAATGCAAATTAACTTAGTATAATATCTCTTTAGCATAATTGCTTTATTGATTGTTCATGACATTAAAACGATTATGTCGAGTGATGACCCCTCAAAATATAAAAACGCTTGGAGAAATAGTTACAATCACACTAAAGTGCATTTAAATAGCGTCACGTCATTAATCAACAAATAACAAATGTTTGTGTGTGTGTTTGTGTATAGAATACGCTGAGATTTATCAGAATAAAATCTTTAGTCAGCCGATCACAATAGATTCAAGTATTTTTTTTAAGTCGTTGGCTATATTGGCAGTTAAATAAAAAAACGGAGAATAGATCGCCCTGATGTATCATCTGTATGTTACGATTAATATTCAACTGAACAAAATGCATTTTCTTTGTCCTATTCTAAGTTGGTAACGTGGTAATAGCTGTAATGGTAGACATTAATGATGCTCCTCTCTATAAAAACCTGGATTTGTGCGAAATAACTATTTTTATCGTATCCCAAATCATAAACGGGGTTTACACTTAAATTTCCGATTTTTTAGATATTAAATAACAGTAACATTATTTATATAATTTGGTTAATACAAATCCTTGTCAATCCTCAATTGCATCATTTAAAACACGGAAGGATGTTTTCATACAATATCTCTAGTATTACGAGCGGAACGACAGACTATGTCGCTGCAAATCGCAGCCCTATATTAGCGTCAGCTCGCTAGGCTCGCGGCGGCAGTAGGTAGAGACGGCGCGCTGACGCCGCGCCGCCGGCCCGCCGCGCCCCCCCGCCGCCGCCCGCCGCCGCCCGCCGCCGCCCCGTCCGTATTGTTAGTGTTATTTTTCAACTCGACATAACAAATTGCATTTTAATTGAGCGCCCGGGACGTGCCGCCGCCGTGCACGTACCAAAAGACGATACATACACCCGACTTGACATATCGCTGCTGGCTGGCAAAATTCAAGCCACAGAGTAAGAAGTCGTTTCGTTTTGAGGATTACTTCAATTTGATTTGTTAACTTCCAATAGTTTACATTTACATATAGATATAGTACTTGACAACGCGTGTTGACCCCAAATAAACAAATTGGGATTTGCTACAGTACTACGATGACGCTAACATGACAAGGAAAACTCGGTTTATCTGTTCGCAGATAGTTTTGAGTCAGTCTTTTGCCGACGCAATCAATAACGTGTATGCTCTATAAATAACCTAAAATCAACAGTAATTAATCTACTACCAGCTACCACCGATGTGAATTACGTAGCGACGGCGAAATTGGTCGCGGTATGAATACATCTGTCGTACGGAGATGGAAACTGCGTCAATACTGTGACAATAAATTAAATATTATTTATAAGTCTATTGTGGTAATAAATGGTGGTAGGTGATGAACATCTAATTAATTAAATGTAATGCTATTTTTTACTCCATTCAAGAAGGCTCAAGAATTAACTGCAAAAATGCTGTCGACGGTAACACATTAACTCTGCACCAGCTTATGCGATTACTAAGTCTTAAAGCACTGAATACTTTCATTACAGTCGCCGATTGTTGATTCAATTGTGACCTGATGATGTAATTCTGCAATATTATGTTTGAGGATGTTCAGCTTTTTAATCGTAATTTCAGTATTTTAGAAATCATTAAACATTTTTCAATCTTTTTATGATTTCTGACATTAATGGTTTTTGACACCGATAAGCAAATCTCATAAACAACTTAATTTTAATAAATTATATGTGCAGTCGTTAGTATTCGTAAGAGCCAAAAATTGAGCAATTAAATAAAATGTATAAAAACGAGAGAATTTTCCACATCCGAAAATATTTAAGCACGGACGTGACGAGAAGTCACGCTCATGTTACCGCGTACCTAAAACATCAGAATACGTCCACCACTCGCGTCATTATTATCCGACACATTCACTGTTTGCTTATAATGTTTGAACTACAGCGTATTGCCGGTTATCGATCTAAAGCACCAACGACGTCGCCGGCTGAGGCGGGGCGAGGGACGACGCCGATGGCATACCTCACCGGCCGATATTAGTACGCTTCGCTAGCTTCATACATTGACGACATACACGCTCTTCTATTCGTCCGGCCTCTTAAATCATTCAATAATTCGTCAATTTCATCAGTCCATTTCTTTCCACCACTTAAAGCAACTTCGAGCAAACGTTCAAAATATAGTTACGAAGTTCTTAGAATATACACACGTGTTTCGGTTTGTTAACTGAATTTAACACAAGTGGTAAAAAGAAAAAAATATATAATAAAAGAAAAAAAATATAACAAGCACGTATTGGGACGCTATCAATTCCGTCGCTTGAAATAAAAATGGATCATTTTTACGTTACTTAAAATTATACGATTTACTAAATAATTTATTAATAAATAATATTATAAAATTATTTAATAAATAATTTTAGTTGATATGACTAAAACATACATAAAACAAAAAGAAATAGTAAACATTCGTTTTAAAACTGATAAGAATTTAAAACTTCATTTTAGTTAGACTACAAAGCAGCAGGTATTCCCAGGTGACTACGCAAGCGATTCACAAATTGGGCTGACCGAAAAAAAACGTGGAAAACACATAATATGATTCACGATGAGTTTGGAGAGATGAAATTAGCGCGGGCAAGTTTACGTATGTTTGTCTCTTCGTCCCCCTACATTAGTTCAACTCGAACCAGTTCGATTTAGGGAAATGTGCTAACGTACGTAATGTTAAGTTTTTAATTAAATTTAAATAATGTGTAAGTTGTGCGCCAAAGATATAATTTTAATTTTAAGGTAAGTTCTTATGATATTTGTATTAAAAATATTTATATTGTATTATTGATATTTGTATTAATAATATTATGTATAAAAAAGAACTTTGGGCAAAAATGACAATGCAAACTCGCGATGTCCAATTTGCCATATCAGTCTCACGTAAAGCGGGCTGAATGTCACGAATGACTCGCGTGGTATTGTCCTTTAGGCGATCAATTGTAGGTGGTTCATGCCATATATTCAAAACTAAACATAACCCCATAAAAGTTAATCCAAGGATGTTAAATCCCACGATTTGGTAGTCAATTTTGTCGCTATCACACGAGATGATTAAGCTTTTGAATTTCTCCTTCAGCAAGCACATATTATTTCGCATGCAGTACGACAAATAAATTTATCATAGCCCGATAACTTGCCATTGACACGGTTCTAGCCTTTTCTTGTTGGTGTTGGAAAAATAAATGACTGATTATTCCGCCGGACCAAAATTGACCCCAAACGGTAACGCCAACGGGATGATCTTCTTGAAACTCTATTGGATTGTCATCAACTTTGATTGTTAACAAATTTATTCCTCCAAAAATGGGAATCACCTGTGAAAATGATTTCGCGGCCAAACGCAGCGTTATCCCGTATTTGTCAAGACAAATTAAACAAATTGATGTAATACGGCAGATGTAGTTTCTCAAATATGCCCACCGTAAACTGTTTAAAATATGACCAAAATTGACGCTAAACGGTATGATGATGAATTTCTTAAAACTCCATTGGATCGTCATCAATTTTCATTATTAACAGTCATTTATTTAAAAATTGGCTTCACCTGTGAAAATGATTTCACAATTCTAGTGACAATTCTCAATTGCTTCAAAGCCCAATTGGTACATTGTGGAATTATGTAATTTTCCAATGTTATTTGTCAAGACCAATTAAAAAAAATGATGTAATGACAGATGTACTTTCTAAAATATGTCTACCGTAAAGCTGTCAAAAATATGACTTTCCTATTGGAAGATTCCGTACCTGTCAGGTAGTCCTATGACCTATCAACATTTCCGCCACGCTTCTTATTATCGTTGGTATTCATATTACAGTACTTATATGAACTTATACATTCCAAGCTACCATCAGATCATTTTTATCATACACTGTTTTTATTACAAGGTATTAACCAGATATAAATGAATGTAAGACCAAAAACTAATTCAAAGAATGTTAAGCTTGTCACATTGATTTAGTTTACTGCTGGAATTTAAAATTTTTGCATTCGTTTCTCTATTCCCCAAACGACGTAATTGAGCGTGGGTGTTGTAGTTCGTAGCATCTATGGAACATAATAAATAAAGATATCAATTCCGTTTTTAGAATAATACACACTAATCCTACCTCAAAACAAGAAAAGTATAATCTAGAATCAAGTCAATAAAAAGCACCGTATCAAGTATAGAAACACCAATTCTGTGGTGAATTTAGAGTGTAGCAACTAATGAAAAACGAGGAAAGGAATTACGAAAGGAAGGATATCTTCATACTCTGTTGAATGAATACATAACTGCTAATACATCCAGATTTCCGAATCTACATTGTTTCCCATTTCAGCAGCGTATACAGTGGATTGCTACAAACAGAATAAAGTAAATCGTCTTTTGGCAATAAGGACAACAACTAGGCGATTTTTAGATTGAAATCTCAGGTTAAGGTCGAAACTGAGAATCTGGACCTAACGTAACAACAAGTCACGAGAATTTATAACGATGCTCAGATAACAACTATAATAAGTTTGATATGGATATTATTGAAAGAATCCTTTTACTGCTATTAAAAACGTGAAATTTTATAGGGTTAATTAAAAGACCTATTTTATGACCGCATTGGCCCATTAGGCAGAAATCAATGTTAATACTACTCTGATAGTGGTGTAAAAAGTGAAACGAATATAAATCTGCATATTGGTAACATCTAGAGTGTAGGTAAAAGCAAAAAAAGGGGGAAAAAATTCTTCACCTTTAGGGAAATCACTCATCAAGTTAACTCATTCATTAGAAAAGAAGAACTAAACCAATCAACAGAAATTTATAAGACATCACCCAAGTTTAATAGCTAAGAACAATATTGAAGAAAGAATTTAACTCATTATTCAGTCTGAATAAACAATGCATTGTTCATAGTCAAGTACAAACGGGACATTAACTAAAGCAATGGAGGTTTGGTAGCTAGATCTAAAACCAGATTGGGACATTTGATAAAAGTGGAAGACCGGAAACAGTTTTAAAAATATTTAAGTTAATTAGAAGATTTTATTTAGTGCTCTTTTGCCAATCCTGACCCAAAAATAGCAGTTAAGTATTATTGGCGCATTAAAAGCTTAGTAATGGTAAATTACAATGTCCACACATAAGATATCACCACCACATATATAACTTTAATTAATTGTAGGACGACGAGGTGCCTTTCAGTTTTATTTACATACATAAGAAAATTGCCTAGCACAAACATATCAACGTTAATAATTCACGGCTTTATTAAAGCAAAATCAGTTATCACAACATTATCAAGCTGATAACATGAATTCTTACTTATAATTCGCTTCCGTCGGGTGGGTAAAACAAATTCAAATTATTAAATTCGAGACTTCAATATTTATTTACCTGTTCATTAGACCAGTGTCCAAGACTGCGCTATTACTGGAATAATGTGAGCTCAAGTGAGAGTCGTGTAGGTTTTGTTGTACTTTTATTCTATGGCGACTAAAGGTTGTAAGTGTCCTCCAGACACATTTAGTTACGTCTTCGGTGAATATATTAATACAAAAGAAAAACTTTTCGCTCTAAATATTAATTTCATGTAATGTGAGGCTTACGAAGCTTATTACAAAATACCTTTTTGAAATCATGAAAAATTTGGGTACTATATATTTCCGCCATGATTTGTAACACATTGGAAGGTTAATTCTTATTAATAAAACACGTATTTATTTTAGCTTTACGTTGCAAACACTGTCGTTTGTTTTACAATTATCAAGGAGAACACAAAAGAGTTGAAATGTTCTATTACCAAGAATCTGGTGGGAACCAGGAGATTATTTCAAGACTGCTGCTTTTGTTTGGTGAATCCTCTTAAACATCGAAGTGGTAAGGATAAGTTCATAATCTGCTCTAGTTCCTTAAAGTAAAAAGAAGTCAGCCGTCTCGGTAAAGTCATTCTTCCCAATTCTGCATAAGAAGTCGCCTGATACTTTTCCGATTGAATCATCAGCGAAAAGTGTATGTATTGAAAGCAGAGGAATTCAAGGATCTAATTAGATATTTTAAGCTATTTAAAGCAAGATAAAGATTCTAGTTTATAAACTGAAGCATTGGAACCTACTAGAAGTCAACGTTAAAATAGGTGACAAAAAAAACATTAAATATGTTTCTTTTCACTAAAGACGGGACGCGTATTTGGCATGAGGTTAAATGTTTCTCTATGGCGATCGGGACTTTTTGTTTTACTAGAGATTGAAGACGTTTTATCGACAATTTGACGAAAAGTCTGCAAGCTATTCATAATGGAAACAGGTGTTCACTTCTTTCAATCGCTTATGCATAAATAAATGTGAAGAAGAAATGTGAGATACATTCTCACAATAAATACCACTCGAAGTTTTCAAATATACGGAATACTGAATAGAAGTGATGGAGAGAGTTGTTGCTTTTTAATACACATTAAAAGGCTTAAAGTCTTTTCACTAAATATCCCTATTACTTTTACTAACAGAATAGAGTTTAATGTGGGCAGACGACGTAACCAGAAGTGGAATCGCTCATTGATTCTGCAAAAATATTAATGTATTTTGGACTTTAAACTGGGCTTAATGAAGCAATTTGTCTAAGGACTCGACAGTAAACGGAATATGTCCCCCACCTAAGATACTTCTTTTTCGAAATTATCTGAGGTCAAGAAGAGATAATCTTGTTCAGAAATAATAACATAAGCGACGACATTTTACCTTGAATTTCAAATCGTTTTGCAAAATATTTTTTGTTTGGAAAAAACCTTATTTTCGTTATTTAGAAATGAAAAAAGAACGAGGACAAAATATGTACTTTCCATGCGAAAATTTCCTGTTGACCGGTGTTGTTATGAATATGTATTACTAGTTTTGCCCGCGGCCTCGCCCATGTGATAAGAGTAGTTATATATAGCCTATTTATATATATCATATTATCTATATGACAAAATTTATTGAAATCGACGTTTTAAGCGAGAAAGAAAGACAAACAGACAACGGTTTACTATTATTTGATTAGTATGGATAATTATAGATAGCCTATATTTTAATCTAAAATATAATATATACAATATCACCTTCTAGGTTAAAATTTCACTGCAAGCCGTTTGAGCGTGAAAGATAGACGAACAACTTTCACTTTTTATATAATAGTGCTTTTTAACATGTATTGAGAATACATGTTTTCAGATATGCATCTGAAAACATGTATTTGCGTGTATTTACGAAAACTCTCGGTGAGCATTATACAACGCAGTGGCTTTATCTCGCCTAACCATTTCGAAGGCTTAAATTTTATGTCTTTTAAAGTTGTATCAAGTTTTATATTTATTGCCTCACTGAATCTAATTGTGTTATCATATGTCGATCGATAGAGTGGACATTCGTCAGTAAAAATTATTTTATGACAGACCTGTACTGCATTGATTTTGGAGAGGTCTTATTAAAAATCACTCGAGATTTGTATATAAGTAAAAGAGTTAATTTATGGGAAAAATATGGAGCGAATAATTGATCAAAACATGAAACAAGTTTGACCGAAGACGTAATATATAATGAGATCGAGTAGGGAGGAGTAATCCGTCTGGTTTGAAGGTAAAGGATTGAATTAAGGTAAAATTACTTGAAAATCACTTCACAATGACATTGAGCTTGTTCCTGTTTAGTCATTCAGTACCTCTAGCTGATTGTGGTAGTTGACTCCGTGAGGTAACTTCCAATATATTAGTAATATTGCCTTAATAGACATACACCTCTATAAATAGCTACATTATAACTTCTATTTAGACCATCTCTAAGGATATTTGTACAGTTAAATCCTTATGTACTTTCTAAAATATTTATTTTGACCTACTTGAATGTATCTAATTGATACATGTGATGGATTTATCGTTACGAGAGCAATCTCTTACACAGCCAACCATAACACTACTCCGGCTCCGTTCGACGAACGGCCGGGAATCGAATCCGGGTCCCCGCGGTGCGCCGCATCGTCAAAGGCCGTATGCCTTGTGATCAACCCAACATAGCACGGCGACGACTCATTTTCGTTTTACCATGTTCAAAAATTAAATCATCATCAAAATTTTATTAGTGATTAAGTCAGAATTTCCCAAAATAAATACATTTATGAAATTAAAATTACCAAACGGATCCGTATGATTTTATTTACATTATCAGAAAAAATATTTTCAGTATGGAAATTTTGTATATAAATTCCAAATGTCAAGTCAATCATCTTGATTCAGTAATTTCGAAATTATCTCGCAGAGGGACAGATAGAAAGTTGCGTAAGATATCCCTTTCCGAGGGAACTCTAGAAATAACGCATGCAATACTGCCATCACACTATTATGCATACAAACTATTGTGTGCACGCGCAAACATCAAACACAGCAATTAGATGACACCCATAGAAGGCAATGTCAATTTTACCGAAGCAAATATCAGTAGCACGCAAACAAGAACTCGTTTTATGTTTACGTCGAACACCAAGTCTTCGATCGGCCAACAAATCTACCACTCTCCGTTCAGATAATCTAGTAGACGACCGCCATTACTGGAGAACCTGTTTGCAGCGAGGTGGTTTTTCTTATCGCGCCACTCGCGTTCGCCCATTGACGTGCCGGTTGCGGGGACCTTGGATGCGGTGACGTTCCGCGATCGACTCGACTCGACTCCATAAGAGACGCGATGCATGCGCGGCCAACTTCGCTTATGTCATCGCTTTTTACACCCGCGTCTTTATAGCTCTGTAATATCCCCCTCCCAGCAGAGTCATCACATCACTATTAACGTTTCATTACTTACTGCGAAAAGTCACAGTCGGTGTCAAAGTGTTTCGATGTTTTACATGCGCTACGTGGGGGAGAAAGAGTTTACGATTTGTTTTGCTACTGGTTATTGTAGGTTATAACTTCACATATATGTACATATAATATATATATATATATATATATATATATATATATATATATATGTGTGTGTGTGTGTGTGTGTGTGTGTGTGTTTTCGTATATAGGTCCCAGAGATAAAATAATTATTAATGAATTAAGTACATAAACATGTTTTAAAATGTATGTTCAAAAATGTTTCTTCTCTAGTCTTCTTAATATACATAGTCGTGTCATAAGTTCTGTTCCTATATTTTAAGTGCCTATACAACAATTCCAGAGAGCATTTCAATGTTTGTTTTATTTTATCGTACTCGAGTGGGCTTTGAGTTCGTTGAAACAATTCATTTCGTCGCGTTAATTCCTATACTAAACATGGTATGGGGTATCAAAGAGAACCGTATTGCAGTGATCGCTTTACACAAAACAAGACACAGATACAAATATTAGAGACGTTGAAACCATTAAATATTTCTAAAAAAATTGGTAAATCGAACAATATATATAAAACGTTACAACGAGATCTCTTCTCTGGAAAACAGGCCTAGAAGTGGTCCACCACACGAAACAAGGACGTCGAAAGGCATCAGAGCCGTGACCGAGAGAATTCGCCGAAATCTTCTTCGAAAACAAAAGATAATGGCGAAAGAAAAGAAAATCCGCCCAAGAACCATGTTTCGTATTCTTAAAGAAGACCTAAAACTCGGAGCTCATTGTAGGACTACTGTGCCGCAGCTGACACCAGAATGTATTCGTCATATTAGTCTCCAGAGCGAAGGCGTTGTTGCACCGACATTCGAACAACGGTCGCCGACGAGTCTTGCTTACCGACGAGAAAATGTTTACAATTGAAAAGAAAGTTACTCATCAAAACGTTAGGGTATATGCACGTAGCTCCAAAGAAACTGCTAAAACGATCCCAAAGGTGTCACGAGGCAATATCCAGCTTCTGTGATGATTTGGTGGGGAGTGTTCTAGAGAGAGCTGCATTTTTGCAAAGACTGCGTAAAACGCTAGCACTTAATCATCAAAATGATGTTTTAGACAAGGCTGCGCCTGTTCATAAAGCGAAGTCGACTCAACGCCGACTTGAAGCGAATTTGCATGAATTTATCGCCGCTGAAGACTCAGCTTCTGGGAGTCCCGAACTTAATCCACTGGTCTACCACTTGTGGAATATTTTAGAAGAGAAAGCATGACCTAAGTCTCACAGAAATATTGAGGCTTTAAAAGCGGATTTAATAAAAACAGCAGCCTTTACCTTTGGAAGCCTTTGGAAGAGGTGCGTGCCGTGATAGACGAGTTAACGGATGGATCGTTTAAGAAAATGTGTGAAGACAAAAGGCGGACAGACTTTGAATAGATTTTACTATTTTTAACATCTTAAATGTGTATTTAATATATTAAAAATGTATTTTGAACACTTTTGTGTTCTTTTTTTAATTCCTTCCCTTTCATGAAACTGCTCATTTTAATGAGCAGTTTTATGAAAGGGAGGGAATTTATGGCATTTGGCAATAATAAGAAGACTGGGCGCTTTATTAAAACCGAGCGATAATTTTGAAACTTTTAATTTATACTCTATTGTATAAAATCTACATTGAATATTTTGGATTTTATTCTTTGGGATCGAGGGAACGCCAAAAAATTTTTTTGTAGAATTATTGTTTGTGTATCTGTCGCTCTGTCTCTTTGTCTGTTATAACAGTATGCAAAACTACTGGATCAATTCGAATGGGATATTTACTGGGGTTCAGATTAAAATCTAGACTACCTTTTATCCATATTCCCTAAAATACGTTTCCCTGTTGGTTTTTCTGATTGCTTATTGTATCACGCAAAAAGTAAGGGTCTAATTTGAGCGGGGTCTTCTTTAGGGCGATGTTTGGGCTTCAGATTAAAATCTAGACTATCTTTTATCCTTATTAAATATTCCCTAAGATACCTTTGTCTTTGTGTTTTTCTGTTTGCTTATTGCATTACGCAAAAAGTAAGGATCTAATTTGAGCAGGGCCTTCACTGGTACGATATTTGGGCTTCAGATGGAGAGGTAAACTACGTTTTATCTTTATTAAATATTCCCTAAGATACTTTGCTTTTGTTTTCTTATTTGCTTATTGCATCACGCGAAAATAAGGGTCTAATTTGAGCGGGGCCTTCACTGGGGCGATGATTGGGCTTCAAATTAAAATCTAGACTACCTTTTGTCTTTATTAAATATTCCCTAAGATAGTTTTGTATTTGTGTTTTCCTATTTGCTTATTGCATCACGCGAAAATAAGGGTCTAATTTGAGCGGGGCCTTCACTGGGGCGATGATTGGGCTTCAGATTAAAATCTAGACTACCTTTTGTCTTTATTAAATATTCCCTAAGATAGTTTTGTATTTGTGTTTTCCTATTTGCTTATTGCATCACGCAAAAATAAGGGTCTAATTTGAGCGGGGCCTCCACTGGGGCGATGTTTGGGCTTCAGATTAAAATCTAGACTATCTTTTATCCTTACTAAATGTTCCCGAAAGTACCTATGTCTTTGTTTTTCTGTTTGTCAAAAAGTGAGGGTCTAGTTTGAGCAGGGCCTTCACTGGTACGATATTTGGGCTTCAGATGGAAATCTAGACTACCTTTTATCTTTATTAAATATTCACTAAGATAGTTTTGTCTTTGTGTTTTCCTATTTACTTATTGCATCACGCAAAAATACGGGTCTAATTTGAGCGGGGCCTTCACTGGGGCGATGTTTGGGCTTCAGATTAAAATCTAGACTATAACGTTGTCTTTCGGTTTTTCTGTGTGCTTATTGCATAACGCAAAAACTATGGGTCAATTTTGAGCGGGTCTTTCACTGGTATGTCAGGGTTTCGGATTAAAAATTTAGATAATCTGTGTAAATCCTTTAGTCACGAGTGCAAATAAACTGATGAATAGAAGCTGTTGAGACCTTTGCAGCTTAAAGTTCAAGCTATTATGTAAACTTTAACCCCGTCAAGGGCAATATACCTTGGAGAAACAAATATTGTTATTGGAGAAAACATTTAATAAAAAATCTATGTAAGTGTTCTCGCTTTCCAGGGTCAAATGTCAGCAACCATATAAGTATCCACTTATAAATAAAAGCTGGTTACTAGAATGTATAAAGAGAACTTAGAGTAAAAGTTGAAGTTATCAGCCTCAATTACTTTTGAAGCACACAATTGCAGTGACTTATATACGAGCGGAAGTCAAAAAATTCGTGAAATGCGGCGGAAATTAAAAAGAACATGTGGTTCTATTTTTCCTTCTCAATATATTCTGTCTTAACCGAAACGCATTTCCCAGACGTTTCTATTAATTTATTTACATCCTCAAAAAAAGGTTTTCCCTTTATCTTGAAAATAAGCTGAAATTGCAGACTTGACCTCTTCATCAACATTATAGTGATAACAGTTTCTTTATGTTACCTACTGCCCAATCGATTTAGAAAAGAATTTCTTTATAATAGCATATTTAATATCCGAATAACGTTACTTATAGACCAAAATATAATAATAAAAACAGTGAGCCGTCACGGGACGCCTGGCAGATGTGAAACATCGTGTTCGTACAAGTAATATGCATAAAAGACAAGATTATTACAGGAACTAAATATAGCATAATGAAAAAATAAAGTATTACGAATTTCTTACAGAAAAAAGTCACCATTTATTTAATAAACATTTATTTACAATTAATACAAAAATAATAAAGCACAGGTTATTTGTACCGTAGTAAACAACAGCGTCGAACTGAGTGAGGAGGGGGTCGCGTAGTCGGTTGCGCATGGCGAGACGTCGCCATACCGTACACTCTACTACATATAGACTATATATATACCTTAGTATAGCGTGGCGACCCGTCGCCACGGCAAGCGTCGCCACGCCAACGATCCGGTTTATACCTGCGCCTATAGATGTTTCACATCAATAATATTAACAATCAAAACATTTATAAAAATCTTAATCTTTAAATTTCCTCACTGAGCTGTGTAGCAGTCAAATTATACCTGTACACCGCAGATAAATATGAGTAAATGTTTTCTAAATTCTAAGGTCCTACTTGCGAGAAGGTTACACGCATTATTAATGCGTGTAACCGAGATATAAAAAAAATTGGAATTGTTTGTTTTATAACATATACATATAAATAAAACAAACGATTCACGTAAACAAGTGGAAGTTTTTTTAAATCAAAATCAGGTAACAGAACTAGAAAAGGCAGCTAGCCATCTTTGCTCACCTTATCTACATAAATTTAAAACGGCCGTTTCAAAACTTATAAAGAAGATACTTTCATTTGCTCAATTAATTTAAATAATTATTCATTAATTTGTCTCGCCCTAGAGGACACAGTAAAATAATCACATACAGGTATCCTGTAAACTTGCATTGCTAACTTAATCTGCGTCCGGTGATAAAATCTCCAAGCAATGCTATTTCCGCAGTAACCGGCTTCAAGCCACGGCCATGTGTACGTACATATGTGCATACTTATACACAATGCGAGTGATTATCTCGCGCATTTAGATAGTAAGCTTAAATCAAAGTCGTTTACGGCATAACGGGAATTGTAAAAATCATCTTGAAGAACTTCCGGCCTCTTTATTATAAACGCCTCTGGATAATAATTATACAATTTGCAAATTGTACTCCGTCAACCGCTATTTAAAAAAAATTTAAAGTATGTTTGTATCGGACTGTCTTTTTTTTTTAAAAAATGATATTTTTTCGACATAACTTTTTTATTTTCAAGATTATCTTAATATTTTAAACATTTGGTTAAAAAGATTTTCCAAAAAAAACTTGAGAAAATAATTACTAGTATCATCGCGGTTTCTTTCAGTGAAATGGTTCGTATTCAACACCTAATAATGGATTCGCCGCGTTGCCTCTGTCTGTCCACTTAGAAAACGAGTTCTCCTAGGATGGATTTTATTCAGTTTTCTTAACCATGTAGGTTGTTTATCCCGAGAGATTTCGTGTATAAAACGATTTGATTTATAACCTGTGTTCAGATTACGGGGCAATGTTAACATTTGTGAGACGTATCCTAGAACGTTGGAGCGAAAGTTTATGGATGGTAGGACAATGACAGCGTTGTTAAGACGCAAGAGGGAAATCATTTTATCACTGGAGCTCGACATCAAAACATGGAAGGGTCGGAGCTGCCAATACACGTCTGTATTTATTTACTTTTTTCCATATTCGCAAATGCCCAAAAGATTAAAAAAACAATGTTGTGTAGTAAATCTGAATGCATTCCACTATTTTCCTGATAACCTTCTGGTATTCAATAATATTTTATTTGAATTTAAAAAATTCGTTCCTGGGCATTATTGATTAAAATATGAAAATGAAAGGAACATTGATGAAATAAAAACTAATGATAGTATGGATGAAATATTTGATAGAATTTTATTTATATAAATCAACATTTCTAGATCCAAATGACGCGAATTCTATACAATGCATAGTCACTTGCTAAGAGAGTGGAAAAAAAACTAGCACAAAAGTTTTTATTACATTTCGAGTGTCGGATTCTGCATTGTGTTTTTCTGCAATGAGTCATTCACATACATAAAAGAGCGGTTACTATACGTTTTATATACCCCTACTCTTAACAATTTTCAATATGTTCTTTATTTCAGAGTTCTGAAAGCGTCTGTATTACTATTAGAAAGGTTTTAATATTAAGTTTCAATAAGTTATTAAACTTATTTAAACTCTACAAAACTGATCGTCATTGTTGAATCTTTCGTTACTCATTTATCATACTAATCGGATATAATAAAAAATGCGTGGTGTATGCGACAGAATCAGTTACGAACCGAATTAAGTGGAAATCAATTCGCCACTTGTGAAATCAATTTTAACAGTGCGATAAGATCATCTTTAACACTTAGGATATATCCAGACGAAAAGGAATGTTTGAAGTCCATAATAGCTAACAAATTTTTATCATTTTCTCTGCACTGCTTGATACTTGGAGTGAAAGGCGAGGTCGAAATGATAACCAATCGCCAAATCTTAGAAAAGAATCTGAAAAATAATATACGCTAATACATTCTAGACAAAGAAGTATCACCAGATAAAGTATCACACTTTCACATCGCCTCCCAGCTGGGGTGGGCAAATAGTCAATGATTGATCACCGTGTATCTCTCTCGGCATACTTTTCGCCTCACTCACTCTCACATAGAGAGCGTAGCACTTCTATTTTCAAGTTGCGGCGAAGGCCGCAGAAGGATAATGTGCTGACCACTATATACCACGTTTCTTTATCCACTCGTAGAAGTTCAATGGCTGGATGAATTTTTATGTCCCAAACATGTATATAACAAATATGATTTTTCCAAAGTTGAAATGACTAGGATAATCATTAAATATTTAAACAGTGTTTTCTGGATTTGAACGAGAGGCCGTTATAATTTCATAATGTCCTTCTGTCTGTTAATAAAAGCTTTAAAAAAATTATTCTATCTCCACTGACGCAAAGTGAGGGATTTGTTTATTCGCATAACCCATTGTATGAAGTATCGTTGAAAAGGTCTTTAAAAATTTGGGGGTATGTCATTAAAACTTTTTCGATAAAGAGATCCGTTTACGAAATATTAAGCTTGGTAATTTTTGTTTAAGTTACGTGTACCCATCTCCTACCAGTTAAATCGTTATTTTTTAATATCTGAAAAGTATTCAAAATGGTGCTATATCTAAAAAAAATTAATGGGAAAATAATAGCAGCTAAGTAGTCTACGAGCAACAGTCGACTAATTTTTGACATAACCGTAAAAAATTCATAAAAACTCAATACAAGTGACTTAAATCAATTGCAAAAACAGTTCTTTTCTTTTAAGATATATATTTATTGTATGTGAAAAATGTTCTAGGTAATACATTCATATATTTAAACGGTGAGAAATAATATTTATACAGTTTAATATAAATAATTCATACGCTTAAATTTTCATATTTACGCCTAAGTATTTACAGAATCCCCGTAGTACGTTCAACACATTTTCTTTTATTTAATAAAATACTTGTATCGTAACTACCTAAAATTATTCAGGTATTTCTAAACTTAGTAAAACTGTTTTTTAATGTTTTTTTTCACATTTTTACTTATTGTTGTCTTCTTTTATCAGCCTTTTAATGCCCAGATATTTCACGAACATATAACATGAGGGGTCGATAATAAATATAAATCGATCCAGATATTGGACAATTTTAGCAAACGGTATGAATAACGCGAGCCGGGCGTGATGCCTAGCGTCGCGGCACGCGGTTCCGTGCCGTCATCGCCGGCGAGAGCTCCGATCGGAATGCCGCCGGGGGAAATACGCGGGCGCGGCGCGACGATGACTCGCCGTCGCGTCACATCGGGACATTGTTTCACAACATTTTAAGCATTCACGACTCCCTAATAAATAATTTACCATTTTCTAAGTTTTACATCAATAATATGACAAATAACTAATTTGCGTACACAAGTATTTTATTTCTGTAAATTACTGCGAATGATGGTATCTGATCGCGACAAAACAGGAGTACGTGTTTAGATTCGAACTAAAGATTGTGACATTAATCCTTGCAGTGACGTATTCGAATCAGAGACCGAGAGTTAAAATTGTCTGAAATTTAAAAGCGCGAAAATATTTAGTTTTTTATTTGCTTCTTACCACAATTTTAATATCCAAGCTAGATTTAAGTAATTATAAACTTTTATCCGGTGATTTGTCAATGTAAGCTACACAACTATAGTGTACGAAATCTATGGAATATAATTATTATTTACTTCAAATTTCCGCAACAAATTACGGAAATTTATAAAATTAATAAAATAAATATAATAAAATAATATAATAAATAAATATTAACCAATTATGGAAAGTAGAATAAACTTTGCATACAGAAAAAAAAACAATATTAAAATTGAAAATATAAAATTTATTGGAATATTTCGAAAAAAATATTGATTATCGAGACACTCAGCTTACGTGACATTATTTTTTCTAAAGAGTGACGTATTAACTGCAGTTCATTCAGTGATTTGCTTAAAAGGCAGAATTGAGAGAAAAAGCCGACTGAATTAGCGCTTTCGTCTACTGCCGCGATCTTCTTACAACAACAGTATTGCAATAACCTAAAGTAGTAACTTTAAAATTAAAAGAATTATAGAGAAACTCCTACACAAGTCTCAACTTAAAATTTATGATTTCTGAGTTGTCGTGTATATATCTACAAACATAACTTATGTATTCACATCAGTTTCTTTCTAATAGCATTTATCAAAAGAACTAAAAAAATACTTAATTCCGTAAATTACCTTGCCTACAAATGCAATATAATCATTGAAAACATATTTATTGTTTCGACATATAAATTTATTCAGACGGTAATATAATTATTCCAATATCATAAAATATATATCGACGCCGCCGAACCATGTAACTGTTTTAACTACACAGCTGACAGCCAAAATCGAGTTGAACACAGAAACCAGGCGGCTGCGCTGGAATGTAGCAGATCGCTACTGGCGGGACGTTCGCGCCTAACCGTCGCCTGCCAAGCGTTCCGTGAATCACACGGTGACTCGCGCTGCATCTTTATACCACACGACTGCGGCAAGCGCTCAACTTGGCCGCACACTTCCCGGAGCAAAATGCCTATCCACATTATGCCAAAACAAGGAAAATTTGACATTATCTTAACTACATTCCCTGGAGGAGACGAGTTGAGTCTTTCAAAGGACTCGGACACGCTATTTTTTTCAATATTGTCGTCGAAAACATTTCCTTGCCGACCATATACAATTTGTAATTAGGTTTCTGTTCCTCAAAATAAAAAAAAAAACGGAATCCTTATAGGATAGGTTGAAATTTAGGATCACGTTGAAATTAACACCGTATACTACGAATCATCGCCTTACGTCGCTGTATTTTTTTTTAAGTTTCTTTGGTTCACTCAATAAAAACATTTGGCCCTTTTAGGGAGTTTTTTATTCATACAATCGCCTTATTCACTTATCTTCAAAATCTATAGAGTACTTCCGGTCGACCTCCAATCTTGAAAGTCGGCATAATGCTAATGTTTCCTCTACATATAGCACAAGTAAGGAGAAACATTGAACAATTATATTATTTCTAATTCTATATGGAGAAACATTGAACAATTATATTATTTCTAATTCTATATGGAGAAACATTGAACAATTATATTATTTCTAATTCTATATGGAGAAACATTGAACAATTATATTATTTCTAATTCTACATTGAACAATTATATTATTTCTAATTCTATATGGAATTACACGTTTTAAAATTAACTTGTTTTAGACGTGTGAAACACGTAATAGACAATATATTTAAGTTGTGAAAAATTAATATTTGCAAATATAAATACTATGTATCCCTTAAATATCTGCAAGTGCCGAAATATGTACAGGACCCTTGTAGTGTGAGTTCTACTCGTACTTGACTAGGTTTTATATACAGCATTACACTTTTGGGTCGAATACTCTGGTCAAATTTATGAATCGTTAATAGTTATGTCTATAATGAGGCGAATCCTGGTAATTAGTAAGTCATTAAGCATTAATAGTATCATTAACAGACGCATTTCATTAAAGTGGACTTTTCTATTGAGTGTATAGGACTATGTATTGTATAACAAACGATACACGTTTATAATTGTTTCAATAAAAAAGTCTAATTTTTATTCTATATTCATTATCTTAAAAAGTGTTTTAACCATATTATTTCCTTTTCAGTGAAATAACGGATAATTTATGGAATCACCCCGGTGTTTCTTTTGTCTATCACGGCCATTTTTTTGTGGTATTATTTAATCTAAAAAGTTAAATGTCTATATAGAAAAGGTCTAATCCCACTTAGGAGAAGTCGCCAGGATCTAAAAATAAATCATGAATATTGGTTATTTTGTCTCTTTGCACCGTAAGATATATTTTTCGCTGTGAACCATTTAATATATAAAAAAAGTCTTAATAATAGCAAAAAAATATTATTATTAAAATGTATAAACATTTCAAAATATGTTTTTATACTTTTTCCCAAGTTATTGCAACGTTAACATACACGATTTGGACGAATGGTGTAAATCCAAATGTTGTGCGCCTCACACGGGCTATTACGAACTCCATACTTCACTAATTGCACAAGTTCAACTTGCATTTTGTTTTGAAACGGTTATTCAGGCAATGACTTTGACTAAAATATATTTCTTCAAATCACGTAGATTGAAAAAGTAAAATACTAAAAATGGATTCATCGTGAAATAACCTGTGCTATAACCGAGAATAAACCTGCCAGGCACTCGCTGGTCGTCTAGCCTAACGTAAATAAATTCATTTAAACGTTTAAAGTAAACATTGAGTGTGTTAAGATCACAATTATTGAGCTAAATAAGTACCACAAAGAAACGGATATTTTAACATGCATTAAAAATTAAAAAAAATCTATCAATCATTACAATGATAAAACAGGAGGAACCGGTCGAACTCGCGAAACTTTATCTATTTTTTATCGGTCGTGAAATCAGTTGGAGAAATCCAATCTGAAAATTCCATGGTCCGTGAGATGAATATACCGTAAAAAACCATGCATTGCATAATAAAAAAAGGTCTTAAGTACGGAACAGGACGGCGGCAAATATATAACCTACGAGATCGAAATACTTCAGCGACACACGAACAGGGCACACGGAAAATTCATTTTCGCAGATGAGAAAAATTTCATGATAAAAAGAAAAATTAACCCGTCAAAATAACAGCGTATGCTCCAAGCATCCGGGAAACTGCAGAAACAATTGGAAAAGGTGAAAGAGACCGTTATACGTACGACAGTGCCACTCGACTCTATTCCTGCGAACAAGTGATCAAAATACGCGCAGCCAGTTGTCAAAGAGACATTTTGGAGAGGGCTGTGAAACCGCACTGGATTTTCCAGTAAAATTATGAATTTAAATTTATTAATAATTTCTTTTTGCTTAATTCAAACTAGAAAGTTTTACTCAAACCAATTAAGGAAAGTAGGAGAAACTTTTCAAACAGAAAAAATAACAAATATTAAGATTGGAAATATTAAAGCCGTTAACAGCCACACAAAACAAATATTCAAATTGGAAATATAAAATTTATTGAAATACTTCGGACAAAATATTGATTATCGGGACCTTGAACTTACGCGACATTATTTTACCTAAAAAGTGACGTATTAACTACAGTTCATTCAGTGATTTGCTTAAAATGGCAGAACTGAGAGAAAAAGCCGACTTGATTAGCACTTTCGTCTACTACCCCGATCCGTTTCAAAACAAAATAAAACCAGCCAAATGTAAGTCGAAATTGTGCAATTAGTTATATATGGAATCCGTAGTAGCCCGTGTGAGGCGCACAACTTTCGGATTTACAGCATTCGTCCAAATCGTGTGCCGACACATAAGATAAAGTCCCTACAGCGTTAGTTGAAAGCAAATTTACTCGAATTTATTGTTATTGAATATGCTGGGTCCTTTGGAAATTCGGACCTCAATCTGTTGGATTATTTGCTATGGAAATTTGTAGAGGTCTGCGCTCTAAACCTTACCGGAATACTAAGGGTTTTACAATTAAATATGCTAATATTAGCAACTTCGATATCTCTAGACAATGATAAATGAGTGACTGGATTGTTGGAGGTAGTGTATGAAAAGTAAAGGCTGAACATTTCCAATAATTTTAACATATTTATATTTTCTCCAATAAGAAAAAAATAAAAGTCGTAACAGAATTTTTAATTGTTTTGGTTGTTGTTTCTAATTGTACCTTTTAGTATCATACACAGATTTTATGATAGAACTATATAACATGTATATACATATGGATTACGTATAATTTTTTTTATACTGAAATAATTAAATATTACTTAAACAATCTAATTTAGTCCAATAAATACCTCCTAAAAATCCCTAATTTTTATTTCTACAAAGAAAAAATAAACGAAATATCGATTTAAAAAAAACAGTTTCCCAAAAAAAATTTACTAGTTTAAAATCAGTGCAAGGGACCCGATAATCACGATAAAAAGGTTGGTAAAATCGAATTATTGAAATTCTTAAAGTTGCCTTGGAATTTTTTTCACTTTTCATAAATCAACAAACTTTAAAAAATAGATCTGTATGAATATACGTACACGTAGGGCGGACATGAATAACATAGAGTAAAATAAAGCTTGGAAAATTCAAAAGCGCGATTCGAAAACGTTCACTTTATTCGTATCTTTTGCATCTTTCAGCGTGTAACCACCTTTTATGTCGACCAATTCCTTAATTACCGGATTATCATTACCCGCAGTGGTTATTCAAACGAAAGCCGATCTTTGATTGATAATTTGTAAGAAAGTCTTAATGAAAACCAACGAAACAGATTAAGGTTGTGAACAATTATGCTCAGTTTAAAAAGGAAATATTTGCAGGTATTTTTTATACAAGTTGTTAAAATTTAAGAGATGAAAATGAAGGAGCAGTTATAATAAAATTATATTATTACCCGAGTTTAATATATAAGTCCTGTAAAAAAAACTACCGTTATCTTATTCATTTTTAAAAAGAAATTAGTCTGGCACGTCTCTTGTTTTAGATCTTACAAGTGTTTCCATAGCTATTAAAAATTCACAAATTTCCAGGACAATATATATATATATATATATATATATATATATATGGTTATAAATATTTATAGGGTGAGGAGAAATTATTTTAACTGTTTTAGCTCGATTTAAAAACGTGTTACATTAAAAAACAATTACATATAGGCTTCGCGTATAGATTATATAACGTAAGGATTTAGGGTGGGTTTCACTTTTTATTTTCCTTAAAGTCTTGGAGAGAATCTAAATTATTAAGTCTTTTATCTGTCGATCCGTCTGCTGGCATCTTTATTTGTTCCTAGCAGGTTCAGATGAAGATTGTTGTATTAACTTTGGAAAGGTATATCGGGACGTTTTGCGCTATTATGTATCATGTTTTTCGGCACCCCAAGTTGACATAAGAACTTGAATCTTAGCATTTGGATAGTATACGGAAAACTTACCAATTTATCAGTTTTTTTTTATTTAATTACCACATACAATCAGAACTTAGAAGAAACAAACCTTTCGTTTCTATTGTGATAATAAACATAGGTAAGAAAAACTGAAGATCGATTTTTTTAACTATTCAAAAAATGATTAGTGCATTTTCAATTCAGCGTCATCTGTGACGTTTCCAATATTAATTATTGGGCCTAAGAGCAGCATTTGTACTTGCAAAATCTATATCACGACCGTTAATAATTATTGACTACATATCTTACAATTATTAACTGTGTAAACTAAATAAATCATTCGACGAGCAATCGCGGATAAACATGATTTAAAAACAAATTATAAAATTTGAGAACCAGTATGGTCACAAATACATTTTATTTGCGTTTCTCGACATTTTGAGTTTACCTAAACTGCACTTGGCTATCTATATATGTTCAACATTGGTATATGAGGTGTTTTCGACATTCGGAACTAGCTGCAATATATTTAAGTAACTTCTTGCGTAGACACCAGTATGTAAATGTCAAGACTGATTAATTTACGTAACATTCACTGCCTTGGATAATTACTCATTCATTATTTACTTTATATTTTGACGGGATAGAACAATGGAAACGAGCTCATGACGTAATCTATGTATGTATGTATGTGCACAAAAGTGTAGTGTTTTCATTCTGGACATTACAAATTCCCGACATTCTAAACAATTACACCGATTTCAATGCAGTTTTTGGTAAATCGTTGGAAAATTTTAATCCATTTTTAGAGTGCTACAGTGTGTATGTATGTATGTATGTATATATATATATATATACATACACACACATATATATATATATATATATATATATACCTGTATATGTCCCGTAAGAAGTGGATATTTAAAATGTTTGTCAATGTTCATGAAAAAAAAAATTTCTAGGTATTATTACTAGTTTTGATTTTTTTTATTTTCCACGATCTTTCAGAGAATATTCATCTTCCTAATTAAAATGTTATTCGTTCGTTATTATTGGCAACATAAACATTAAGCGCTGAAACATTACATTACAAAACATGAAAAGTGATTTTTAAACAATGCTAGGATAAACAAAATATACGGCAACCTTGTGGAACTTTATTTCAATAACATCTACAGTTCACACAGATTACAAAAAGGTATAATTTTCTGGTACTTAGTAATTTCATACCATGTTTTTTATTCCTAAAACCATACCATTGATCATTTTTTCGGCCATGGTAAAATGAAACAAATGTAGTATTTATGATCATACCGCATTTATTATATTTTTTTATTACAGTAAATGCTCAAAATGCCTTCCCCTAGCTCTTATGCATAACCAGCATCGTCTTACAAAATTTCTTCTTAAGTTTCGTAAGGCCCTTTCGTTGTTTTTCACCACTTCAGACAATTGGTGTAATTTTTGTCTTAATTATTGTTCATTATCGTTATTAGTCTCACAGACCGCCTGCTTGAAATATCCAGATAGAAAATAGTCCGATGGATTGAGATTTCGCGAACGTGGTGGCGATGCAATTGTACCGCCACATCTTATCCATCGATTTGGGAAAGATGCATTTAAGTAATCAGTTACTTGTCGCGAAAGGTGGGCCGGTGCACCATCGTGCTGTAGCCACATCCTGTCACGTACATCTTGTGGTATTTCATTCAACAGATTTCCAAGTTCGTCTCTTAAAAACCGTAGATAACGAATTCCATTAAACCTCGGTGGGAGTTCAAATGGACCGATAATTTTGTCATCCAGGATTCCAGCCAACAAATTGACTCCGAATTGATGTTTAAATCTATCTTGCCTTACTATGCCGGGATTCTCGACGGCCCATTGGTGTAAATTATGCATATTAACTCCATTCTTTTAAAACATGATTCATCGCTCCATAAGATTGAATTAAAGAGCGGATCTTGCCTGCAGCGACGCAGCATCTCCCGACAGAAATCTATTCGTCGTTGATAGTCAACAGGTAGCAGTGCTTGCACTCGTTGTACACGGTACGGGTACAAATGATTTCTCCTTAAAATGTGGTGTACTTTGCTTCTTGCGACGCCAGTACGTCGAGAAATCCGCCGAACACTATAGAAGGAAGAGCTTCTTCCACTTTGGCCAGCACTTGACACTCATCCACAATTCTAGATCTTCCTTTAGGAATTATATTTCTGTAAATATGCGTTATTTATACGAAGAATGATTCTGTGAAAGGGATAGCTTTCGCGAATGGGGTAGCGGTCGCGATACATACGTGCGGCTTGCCGAGCATTCCCATCACATAGCCCGTAAATGAAATACATTTCTGCATATTCACGAGCGGTGTAGGTCTGAGGCATTTTGCAATGCAGTCGGTCAAACAATATCTAAATCTCAAGTACAAAAAAGGTTCAATTCAAGTGTAGATGAACAAATAAAAACAGTGGTAGGGAAAAAACAGCAACACGTTGTTAGCTCCAAGCGATAAGCAAGTTGCTAAAGAAGCGAAGTTGTTGAGGGAAGGAGTAGAGAGGGTCGGTTGACGGCCGAGAACAATAAAAAGACCATACGAGTGGGAAAGAGGTAGCGAAACAATTTGATTAGCGGTTGTTTTGATGGTAAGCATTTCTGCGAATGAAGAGTTATTTCAATAAAGCAGATATTTTTCGAATGTTTACAGAAATAATTTCAACAATGTTACTTTTTTGGAATCAGTGCGAATTGTAGACGTTTTTGAAATAAAGTTCCACAAGATCGCCATACATTTCTTTTACACTAGCATTGTTCGAAAATCACTTTTCATGTTTTGTAATTGAAAGAATGCACAATGTTTCAGCGTTTAATTTTTATGTTTCCAATAATAACGAATGAATAACATTATAATTAGGAAGACGAATGACCTCTTAAAGATTTTGGACAATAAAAAAAACAGAAATAGTAATAATACCTAACAACATTTTTTTTTCAAGCGCAGCAACAAAAATTTTCAAAATCATATCTCCAAAACTATTAGACCTAGGATAATACAATTTATTTTTTTGTATATGTAATAACCCCCTCTATAACCGACATTTTGTTGGTCCACTCCTTACGGGCTGAAATGATACCTAACAATACTACCCTTTTTTTTTTAATTGTGCTAGTCATACTGCTGCTTTGTAGAATGGACGCATTTTATTTACTTGTGAAATTGCTATATACATGAGAATGGTTTTTTTTGTTTATGACTGAATGGTTATTTATAGGTTTATGACTCATATGACTATCATACTACTAAAAGCAATTTGTATTAATTTTTTTGTTATTAGACGATATTGTCCTAAGGGTAAATACAGTAAGTATATCCGATAACAATTATTTGTGAAGTCAAAGTTCCAAATTCATTAGTCATCGATCGGCATATAGAAACATTTTCGAAAACTTAACCCTAAAATGGACAGAAAAAAATTGAATCTAATATAGTCTACATTTCACTATGGATAAAAGGGACAACATTTACGATTGCAACAGACGTAAACGTTCAAGTTCAGTATATTTACTTCTGAAATTCTTATTTACGAATCTCATTGAAGAAAATGCAAAATGAAAATTTTTCAACCAGTATTTTATATTTCTTTATCTGTTAGAATATTTAGATTATTAAACTGATTTCTTCTTTTTTTCAGTATCGATTCCTGGATAAATTATTAACACGTTCGTTGCGAAATGGTTCGATTTACCCAGAACGGATCTTCGCTCAGGAGCGGGGCGTTTCAATCGATTAAAATGTACAATTACTTGCTGTGTCGCCATTAAATATTTTTGGACTTAATTGAAATTTAATTATTCTTCTTAAATAAGATACATTTCACAATATTCCTTACTTTCTGTTGTTCTACTAGTTGAAAATACAAGTTATATTTATCAGAATGGACGGATTGCATCGCTATTTGAAGTAGACAGTTTTAACCACATTTCCAGATCGATTTTTTTTTTCAATTGGGGAGAGAATAAAACTAACGTCTGCAAAACTGAACGAGATTATTTAATCCCACTAGGCTTTAACCAGTATAAATGGGCGATCGTGACATAGGATAAGAACGTGTGTATCAATTTCATATATGTAGGTGTCGGTTAAAACAGAACACGTATGCAAGTAAGAAGTAACACGTAAGTAACTTGCATTAACTATGTTTAATAGTTACACACGAAACGAAAAGAAGAATAGAGACAACCGTTAACTACAGCAATCTATAAAGGAGCAGTATAAAATACCTGATGATGATGAGGCGAGTGGGGCGGCTGCGGCGAGGGCGGCGCCGCGCCCGGGCTGTGTGGCGCGCCGCCGGGGCTCGGTTGCGGGCTCGGCCCCTGCTCGTACTGCTGAAACAACGGCACGCGAGTTGTATATACTTAGTACATAATATATTAACAATTAATTCAAGTTTACTACTCCAGTTCAATAACAATAAAGGTTATTACAAGCCTCTGACTTGTTTCTTGCAGTATTTAAATTTAAAGAATAAAGATACAGACACTTTAACAAATAACGTCCAGCTGCTTCAATAATGTTTTACATATCAAATACAATATTTTCCACATCAAATATTAAGAAATAATAAAAGCGTAAAGGTCAATGACATTAATATTTATTTCAAAACTAAATAACTATAAAACTCCACTGTGTCTAAAATATTTGTCAAATTTGAATGATGCAGTTTGAGGTCACATTCGTCATAGTTGCATGAACCTTTACAAAAATACATAGTGCCGAAAGTTTTCCAGGCTGCTTTACATTATATATTTTAGAAAATGATAATTTTTGCGGTCCTGACAAAGTTTTCACAAAATATTTAAAAAAATCGTTTTAAAATAATTTTGTTCTAGACGTAAATAAAAGTTTAGTTAACAATTCCAATTGTAATATTTCCTTTACAATTAATATTAGATCATTTTTGTTTAAATCAGTAAAAAGTGACGAAAATCAATGATTATGTACATAAACACACAAGCATACACACATATATGTGCGTTTATATATATATATATATATAATTTTTGTATTTGTACGGGCAATATCTTTTTAATAACATTTCATAGCTCGCCTAATAGGTACAATAAAGTCGAGATCTTCAACGACTATTTCACATGATAGTTAGGCAGCGTTATCTTGTCCAGGTGTGAATAACAAAGTCTCGTTTATTTGTCCTCTGTAAAGAACCGTCTTAAGCACATACCAAATATTAAAATTCATTCAATTTTCCAACGAACAGTAAAAAAATTAAACTTCCATTCCACGAGCGCTCCGCCGCGCAATCTAATATTTTGCAACCAAAAACAACGTCATCGTAACAGTAACAAAACAATGAATCAAATATAAACTTCTACCCACATCGTCTCCGCCGAAAGCGCCACCGAGTAGGTACATAAGGTAGGCGCGCACAAAACACCGAAGTGGCGCCATAAAAATAGGCCGTGCGCATCGCGGCCATCCGTTACGCAACGAGAACCGCCCCCGGCGGCGCCGCGCTCGCGACAGCACAGACGTCAGCCGGCCGCCCGCCCGTTTCCAACGGCAGCCTCGTACGAGCCGACATAAATAAAGTAGCGGCACATCCACTAAATAAATATTCAGAGACTCGCTCCGATGATCTCGCTACCTAACGAGGGTTGGAATCGGAAAACAATACATTTATACTCCAGCCGCTTCGCTCATAATAAAGTGCGCGTGGCTTAGAAATACTGCTCCATTCAATAATGATAATACGGGCCTTCTAAAGTGAGGGAATATGTAGAAAAATGTCACAATGATCGTTTAAAGTATTGCAACAATAGGCTTCATTAAAAATGTGTTCTCTTAAATACAACATTTATGAATTTACAAGCGATGTTAAATACAGTTGCACTTGTGATGGGTCACCATTGAAACAGCTATGGTGGGGGGAGTGGAAATTATGTTTCATTCGACGTATTCCTCATATTCTCTCAATGGAGATTTATCTCACTATAAACGATTGATTATTATAAAAGATATAAAAAAAACCGGTCAAGTACGAGTTGGACACACTAACGAAGGTTTCAGTAGCACCAGACAATAATAAACTAATAAGTTTGTATTTCTTAAAGACACTGTGAAAAGCAAACATTACTGTTGCGGTCGATACCGAAAATATTCCATATTTCAAAATCTACACAACATTTCTTATTAAAACCAAGCTGAAAGTTTATTCTAAGTTATACTACCGTAATTTTTTCAGAATTTTACCCATGTTAATTGAACATTTTGAGGGGCGGGGGGAGGTCACAGAAGACTTTAGAAGCCCATATCTCACCAACTATTGACTTAAAGAGTTATTTTGGAGCTTCTATATTATTTGTAACACTACAGTTACTCCACACGCCTATGTGCTTTGGATTTTTTTTTCATCCTTCAGTTAGACGTATGGAGCGCTACGGACTGAGAGACAAACAGATAAAGGGACATAACGAAATTATAAGGGTTCCGTTTTTGCCACTTTGCTACGAAAACCTAAAAAAATAGATTTTTAGAGGCCTACGCGAAAGCCACATCTTAGAATTTTTGAAATATTTACCAAGTTTTAACGCCTTTGAAACATATAGTACACACATAAATATACTCACATTGTGAAAAATTAATGTTTGTTAATAGTTTAAAATAAATATTATGTACCCTTAAATGCTTATAGGTACCTACATTGTGTACAGAATTCTCGTAGTGTGAGTTTTACTCTTACTTGACAGGATTTTATGTGACAGTCTATTACTGTTTTTATCTAAGCAACAGTCGAGGTTGGAAATTTATTGGAAAAATTTGGTAATAGAATTTTCAGCATTATGGATTAGGAGGTTAGAATTAAAATAAAGAGACTTGACTTTGAAGTCACAAATAGTGAAGCCTAGTTCTAGCTAAGCAAACAGGCGGCTAACACGTCAAGTTCTAAATAAGATGATGGTATAACTTTTCAAAATTATGGTAATTCAAGAATTATGGTAATTGATTGTGTATGTAGTAAAAAATAAATACTGTTATGTCAAGCCCGCAGCAAATCGTTTTTAGACAGCCAAATGGTTACATTTAAATTTAAACTTTTGATGGATATAATTATGTTTTTATAATGTTGAATCATTTTTTTTAATATGCTAAAGTCCATTATTTTCGCACTAGACAATTTATATTTTGTGTTATATTTTATTGTAAAGCCCTTTATGTAATTTTTAAACTAAGTATGTCATTTGTCTCTCTGGGTCTGGTTTGTTGTAAATTTGTAAAAATGATACATTGCAGGCGGAATTTATTTGGGACCTCGGAAACTATGGCTGAGATAGCAGCAAGATTTTATGTCAAAATCAAAGCAAAACTGAAATGTTTGCATTATATCGGTAAAGTACGAACACAAAAAATGAGTGACCTTCACGAATACCAGACAAACTAATCGCAATAGCTGTCGTAAAAAGTGAATTTTGGAAAATAACAATGGCTGGATTCAGAATTTTACGCCCGTATGCACCACACACAGTCAGGCTCACAGTCGGATTTACTGACGGTTAAAAACATATTTTGTCTGGATACTTTAACGATTGGACCGTGCAGTAGGGCACGATCGGTAAAGTAGACTTTTGTTCCGACTTGACAGTTAATGAGAAACAGAAATACGTTTTTAACTGTCAGTAAGATCGACTGACAGTCTTTACCATGTGTGATGCATATGAGCATAAGTGGGAAATAGGGAGATCAGCCGAAAGAAATTTACGGTAAAATCAGGCGTTATTTATTTATATTTCATGCAATGAATGCGTGACAGTTACTTAAAACACCTTACTTACTATTTAAAGAATGCGATTATCTCGTAATCAAAACATTTAAATTGGTCAGTTGTCGTTTGTCACTGCTACTAGTGACAACTTTCGACTATACATGTCACAATAGATCGTCACCGAGTTGCAAAATATGCAGTTGAAAATATACTGTGTCTTGGCGTTCTCACTGGTCCTTGCATATACTGGTTTCTACTTAATTAGTATGACACAGAACTTGTCAAGCACGAGTAGAACTTACTCTACGAGGATTCCGTACATAACATATTTAGGTTTAAGGGAACATAGTATTTCCATTAAACTATTTACAAATATACATTTTTCACAACGGAAGTATACATTGCCTACTATAACTTTCATAGTTATAAAATATGGTGCAAATTTAAAAATAATGACGTTTAGAATTATCACTACAGTTTTCCTACGATCTTTGCGTAGGCATCATAAACTCTGCTTTTGTATTTTACATAGTTTAAGGTTCAGTAGCCTTGGAAATGGAGGGGAGAGTGGGTTTATATTTCCTTGTTTATGTTTCAGAATATTTCTGAAGATATACTCCCTAAAATTATGAAAAAATATCTTTGCGAGCCTTATAGCTAGTTCTTTCAAATGATATTCCTCGAAGTTATACAAGGAATTTAATTTTTTTTCTCCCTAAAATTCTCATTTGTATAGTTGTGTTATCTATTGAAATATATACGGGTTAATATATATTTTAATACTGTGCCGAATTTTAATATGCTACGGCAGTGGTTTCTGAGAAAAGTGGCTATGATGGACAAGACACTTGAGTGACCTAGAGTGTCTTTTTTTTTCTTTTTAAGTACAGAACCCTAAAAATATAAAAAAAAAGTTCAGCAGATTAGCGCTTGATAAATCAATTATCAAACAATTTGAGGAATTAAACATTTTGTATCGAATCGAATAAAATAAAACGTTTAATGACACATTGTTTTAAATTATTCTCTGTAAAACGATCTATATTACCCATAAACTTATATAGGAAGATATCGTGTATAAAAATGAGACAAGCATAATTTTAATTATACCTAGCCATTTCGAGAAGGTAAAAAAGTAACGACCGCAGATAGAATCTGTTGACTAACACCTAAAGACATTCGACGTTCACAGCGCTACAAGCATTACAAAGATTAACAAATCGCCCAAGATAACTGGGTAGGTACGAGAGTTGCAGTTCTCCGGCGGCTTAGAAAGTGGATAGAAAACGCAGCGTAATGGCAAAAAAGAATACTTCAAAACGATGAATCATCGTCGTTATTTATAATCGGCCTTACTTAGCCAATAAAAATAAACGTCAATCCGTTCACCCACAAGCGGTTTTGCGGTTCAAACAATTATACGGTTACATAATATTATTTTTGTTGTGGTCATCGTAAAAACAGGTTTAGTCCCGACAAAATAATCACAACCTAATCGTTAATAACGGTTATGATAACTACAATCGTAACAACTTTCGCATATGTTATAAGTAACGATTTATTGATGAAATCGGTTAGTAACACAAGTTCGAGATATAATCAATATGAGCAAATTCATACATTCACTAATTGTACGTATTGATCAGTTACGTACATATATTTTGAAAATGTTTAAGTTAAACATTTTGAAGTCATTTACGACAATGGGTATACATACATGTATATTAAAAGCATGTCAAGTACGAGTAGGACTCGCACTACAAAGGTTCCGTAAACATTTAGGCACTTGTAAACATTTAAGGGCCCATAGTATTTCTATTACATTATTTAGGAATAATAATTTTTCACAACATAAATATACCTATAGCCTACTATATTTTCCACAGGCATAAAAATATGATGTGTATTTAAAAATTACAATATCTGGAATGATTGCTGGAATATTCTAGTCAGATTTTCCTGTAACCTTCTTAATTAGATTTTACCACCCCTGTTTTTGTCTGATTTTTGGTTTAGTTTCGGAAAATAGGGAATAACGGAAATAAATAAATATACAATTTAAATATAAGAAAAAATATAATAAAAAAAAGGTGCGTGTACTTATGTACGCGCGTGAGAAGTTATACTTCTTTGGCATCATTAAATAATACATACGGATAGATAACCTCAATTATATTGGAGCACTTGAAAAGTCTATAAACACAATTTTTTCACTAATATTACGAATAGTAAATATATTAATCAAAATATTGAATTTAAATCACTACTGAATATAATTTATCAGCACATATATAAATCGCACTTATATTTTTTTATCCAATAAATTCAAATGAAAAAGCGGCTCACTGCGTCAATATTATGTACTTGAAGTATTTTTGTTACGTGAAATTAATAATCATATCTATCAAAAGATGGCGCTGCGCTGATGTAAGGAAATTATAAACTAATTGATATTTTAATTCTGTATGAAAAGTGAATACAAAATAAAGATAAAAACAATATTACCATAAGGCATTTAGCTTTATGGTAATATTGTTTTTATCTATTATCTGCATAAATTAAAAACATCATCAAGTAAATCTGCATCAAATGGTAATATTGTTTTTAAATATCAGAATATGTGCGTTAATGACATGTATTAATATGACAAATTTCAAGTTTCGACGTCGCATAGTTTCTGAGAAAATCGGCTATGACAGACGGACTGACGGACAGGCCTTAGTGATCTTAAAAGTGTTCCATTTTTCAATTTGATGAACCAAACCCTAAAAATACCTCACTTAATAGCATATATGAATATAAAATATTGGTGCTGTGTTACTACACTACAAAACGAGAAAAATACATTATAGCCCATTCACAATTCACTACAGCCGACTAGCGTATCATCCTACTTCATTCACAACTCGCTATAGCATACTTTTTTATTCATCCACGCCTCTTTAAAAACATTTTTTTAAAGCCACTAGAACGAAATGCGTACAAAAAACTAGCTCGCACGTGCCATCCTCCGATGTAGCTCGTCCTATACTTAATGATATATATACAATGTCGAAACACTCAAATACACCGAAACGCAGACGAGACGTGAATGCAATACAGATGCAACACGTATCAACGCGCTAGTGCGAAAGCGGGAGACACGTCACTGCAGTGACGGATACGTTCGTACCCACTATAGGATAGGCCCTAAGTGTAAAGCGGCATGTATACAAGTCCCTATAGGGTGTAGGTATAGAAGGCCACGCGGCGGGTACAAAACCCTTTGACCGAGTTCTGTTTACTTTCGTTTTCGGCCAGCTGACGCGACCCTCTGCACCCGCCCGCCGTACCGCCCGCCCACCGCCCTCCGTTTCACTACGGCTGAGCCATTACGATAATTAGAGTCCGGGACCGACCACTCATTCTAGTTCGCTCATTTTTCTTATGTTGATCAAAACGATGAACTAAGCGCCCAAGGCGCACAAGGAAAAAACTTTCATTCATTGTCATTTTAAATTAGATAAATACTAACCACATTACAAATGTCGCAAGATATTATTCTACATACTGTGCTGGAGTAAATTTATACATTTATTATTGCGAATGTTACAATAACTTATGTGCTGTTATGATGGAGTCATTATTTTGACATCAGCAAATATCTCATTTAATTCTGTTTTTAGTAGACGATATTGTGATTTGAAATTATGACACACTGGCTGCATTATCGGCCACTTGCAACTAACCATATATGGGTTAAAGATATATTACACTAAGATAAATAATTAATTTTCTCGCATATCGTAAATTTATTACTATTCTAGCTTTTACTAGCGGTTTCACTCTCGTTCGTTATAATTACATAATTATAGGTAGAAATTAAAACATGCAGAGCTATTATTATATAGATTTCACAACAATCTTAATTATGCATTTCCAACTTTATAATGCAAATGACGATGAAAACAAAAACATTGTCTCAGTTATTCTGTTGCTCCTTTATACTGTGTAAGTAGCGTTTCAAAAAATCAATCCCTTGCTTCATTATTTCGTTTAGGTACTTTTTCAGTTTCAAATAAGAATTATCCCGAAGGAAGGAGATTTCTCAGGATAGACAGTAGTCGGTCATTTCTCGGCCCGCGAACTATGCAAAAATCACGTCGATCGTTGCGGCGTGAAAGAAGGACGAATTTCGCATTTATAATATTAGCTAGGTTAATTAGGATTAGAATTAATCATTACATATGTAAGTAATAATTACATTCATTGCTATCGAACCTTTCCTGCCCCTTCAGTTTCTGAAAGTAACATATAAAGCAGACGTACCATGTTTCAATTAAGGTTACTGCGGAATCTCGACTTATTTTCAAGAGAATTTTTCCAAAAATTGAAAAATAATTTTTACAGTTTTTCACTAGTGCCTAGCATATAAAATTATTAAACGATTTCACAGAAATACGCGTTTTATTTTCATTTACTGTTATACTCGTACTTTCATACGATGAGGGCGTTTAATTCGTTTATGGATTAGATACGAATGATGTAGATATTTCGGTCGTAGCGTACTGTTCTGATTTCATTACTTTTTTAGCTCAGTTTTAATTTCTTCATCATATACGGTACTCAATTTAGGTATTACAGTTCTACAATATTACTTCAAAAATGTATTACGTACATTATAAATTTAGCTTACTGGAAAGTAAGAACAATACTGCTCATCTCGTAGGCGTATCGTAGTATAGACTAAATCTAGTATAGTATAGACTAGTATAGAATGTGCGCTAAATTATCATTTCATACAAAATTTTTATTGCACGCGATTGACGGGCGATAACTTGACTTATCGATAACTTGTATAAAATAACATAATCATCACGGCTTTTTTTGTCTGCTATAGATAACTTCTTAACAACGGTAATGCTTACACTCACAGTTGTAGAATTTTACTTTAGAGTGGGACTGTCATCCGCACGTTCCGCAAAATGAGCTGCGTAACTCTAAACGGAGGAGTTATGGGTTATGGAGCACGTGTCGTGAACTTCGCCTGTCGGACAAGATTAGTCGTCGTCTAAGGCAATTCGATTTGCCGCGATAATGTAATACGTGATGCTAGGTTCTCGGGCAATGTTAAATAAAATAAAACGTGAGTATGATGATCCTAGTTGCTAGGCAAACTTTTGCACTGGCATAAGTAAGAGTCAATCTTCATTTCTGTGTTTCGAATTTTCCCTTGAATGTATTATTTTTTTAATCGTTCCTTAGAAAATTTCCGCTTTTTATATTACCAAATGTTATTTATTTCATCCCGCTAATTTTCTGTCGAGTCAACCATTTAACCACTTAGCGACGAACCGCAACAAATGTGGACATAATGGCGAGAACTATGGAATGGTTTATTGCCATTTTCAGCAATATCTCTACTATAAATACCTCTACTAACTATAGTACATAATAGTCTGAAAAAAGTTTTGTAACATCTACAACTCGTTCCTTTATATAATATCCTAAACGACACATGAAATTGAAGAAAAAATCAAATACTAATTTGCTCCCACAAAAATTAAGATATAAACACTGCTAGCCACAGTTTTTAGCTACTGAGATACAGTAGTAAAGTCCAAAAGTGCTAATACACTAAGATAAATGATTAATCTTCTCGCATATCGTAAATTTATTACTGTTCTAGTTTTTACCAGCGGTTTCGCTCTCATCGTTATAATTACACAATTATAGGTAGAAATTATAATCATTTATCTTAGTGTAATAGCTTGAGCTAGATGTAACGAGTGAAAATTGAAATGGCTATTATTAACTGTTTTAATTTCGAAAGTTTATTTTAGAATTACATGAAGGACGCGATTCTCGTGTAATGGATAAACTTTTAAAAAGCGCTAGGATTCCTTTCAAGAAATAGTTTGAAGCGTTCTCTAGAAAATATCCTAAAAATGTCGACCTCAATTCATCATTAGTGTTATTTCTATCCTCTGAAATCAGATTTAGATTTGGAGAACAAATAGCCACTATATGCTAGATCGGGACGATAGGGTGGATGGTCGAACTCCGTAAAGTAAAATTCATGGATAACGGTTTTGGTAAAGCAGAGGTGTGTGTGCGGTGAGTTGTTTTATGCATCAATACTGTGCAAGATCGGTTCTCTTGACATTTTTCTTTGACGACATCATCGCTTATCTGATGAAGTAACTAAGCATAATAATCCTCAGTTACTCTAGTGTTAGGCTCTTTAAAGTCTACAAATAAAATTTCCTCAGAAAATCTTTGTTATTATTTTCTTTTGAGATCATACTACTTATACCTTTTATGAGAATAAAAGGTGTATATATATATATATATATATATATAATTGGACGAGTTCGGTCAATGCCACTTTAATAATTCCTTTTCCCAAAAAAAATATCACGGTAAAGGCACATAGTTTCATAATCAGTCACAACGTTTTTCGACAATTTCTGTCGACCTCACTGACCTCTATTATAGTATAACAGAGGTTAATGGTCGACCTTCATAGCGACAAAACACAGCGTAACAATTCACACGTCGCTCTTTTTGACCAGCTGACAAATGTTTTGGAACCCTCTTTGCACTGATTTTCTTCATTCGTAAATGATAGTGTAGAGGTCTTAATACCGAACTTTTCGAAGAAAAAAATCTTCAATAAACTTCCGCTTCTTGTTTCATGGATTTCCCTTCTTTAGTAAGAAATTTAATCACTGTAGGTACTTATTCTCAATTTTAAACATTTCAGCTTTTTACTACACTTGCTTCTGTACAATAGATAATATCTAATAAAGCTAATGAAATAACTAACATATAACATTTACGTGACTTAGTGAACGGTTTATTAACCGAATGGTAACAAAATTGTCTATCAAGGATTATTTTAAATTATATGCAGTTTAATATGATAATCAGTATGCTAAATTTCAAGTTTCTACGTCAAACGGTTTTCGTAAAAAAACGGCTGTGGCGAATAGACGGAAGTACGGAAACCTTTGAAACAAAAGAAATATTTGAATAAAAGAAGTATACCTCGGGGTAGTGTTTATTTAGACCATGCCGCGTTAAACAAAGTCGTAATTTTTTCCTATTGTAATTTTACTTACTCGCTTCCAAACAAATGATGTAGTACTTTTAGTTTCTATCCTGCTCAGATTTAGGAGTAGATTTGTACCCACATTCGTATGATTACATGCTGGTCACGACCAGGCGACAATTAATAATTGATTACAACTACAGCAGCAATTAGGCAATAGAGTTTTGAGACTACAGAAAAGCTGACACACAAAACCGTGACATTACTCCGTTAGGAGCAGTCCTTTATCTACCTTACTCGGGTTAACATAGTCGCCTTTTTACGAAAAGCAATTTGTCGGCCGCACCACAATCGGCACGTACGTTAGAATTATGTGCGGCGCGGTGCCGCGCACGCACACAAACGAGGCCGGGCGCGGCGTCCTTCACGCGGCAGACGTCTGGCAGACGCGCGAGCGCACCCTGTTCAAGGACGGTGCGGACGTCTAGTGTACGCCAAGCGCTCGTCGTATGCAGCGGAAGACAACTTCTTCATTCATTCCTTCCGTTCGTCACAATCCCCTGAATAGAAGCTTTTTCCAAATACTATTTTCCGTTATCTTATATAACGTAATTATGTTAAGTTATATAACGAAAGATACTTTTCAAGGGTGAAGAAAAGAATTGAGTTTTTCTAAGGATCGAGCGTGTATAGTATAGATATTGGTCATTACCTAGATTGAAAACAAATAATATGACGTAGGAGGATTTGTAACTAAAGAGAGCGTAGCTTTGTAAAAAAGAAATTAAATTTAGGAGTGTCCAAATTGAACATAAAAATGCTGGAGACTTTATTCAATAACTTAGTTACTCAAGTTTCGTTTGAACAGTATTTGTATTAAAAATAATGACATTATCCATCGATATATCCCAGGGTAGTTTTAACTTTTAGAGATCAGACGCTGGGTGTAATTTTTTTATATTAATGTGATTCGGTTACTTGCACTTGACTTCAGTATTTCCCATTATCAAGCATTATTTTTTAAAACTGATATACAAACTTTCCCACATCGGAACTTGGATTATTAAATTGCTTAATATCGGATCATCAATGTACGCTTATCTTGTTACCAACAAAAACATATGTTAAGAGGTGATGTTAAAAAACGTTGTTACTAATTTGTTAGTATGCAATATTTCGAAAGAACGGGTTTCATTTAATTATGTTTACGTGTCAACAGTTTTCATTACTTTATTCATATAGATTTAGCGATATTAGATTAGTTAGCAATATGTTGAGATTCACGATTAAACCTTATAGATTTTATAATAGAAAACATTCAAACATAACAAAACACTTACTCTTTATACTTAAGACTTTTCGTACCTGAAAGTTAGAGTGCAGATACAATGTTTGTAAATCATGAAAATTGCATTATAGCTAGATTAGATGCATTATAATAAAGTACATACAGGAAAGGAAAATATCTAACTTCTAATATATTGAATACAAAATGCATAACAACAATAATATATGAATGAAACATATCCAGCCATATACAAATAGAAAAACGCACGTAAATGTAACTATTCTGGTTCTAAATCTAGAAAGTTCACTAAGTAGTCTACGCTTACACAGCTTGTACCCTAAAAATAGACCCAATGACTTCACAAATAATATAAACAACTATTTATACATATTTTCTACAAACGATTAGTATATGTCCATCATGAACGAAGTCATTTAAAAAACTCCCATTTCTACACAATGAATTGCACGTAAATGTACAGTATTTCACATCACAATATAAATTTATTTTTGGGCATTAATTAATATTTGATCGCTATGTACACCTGAACAAACTGTTTAATCGGGTAAATCCACCTCAGCTGGGCAACGTTCGGGAAACTTCCAAGATATCTTCTCGTCCAAAACATCCCAATATTTGAAGACGAAAACTTTCATCTAGTTTGTGTTACCAGTGATGACATACGAAGGTGAGACGTTTCCTCTGAGTATTGGCCTCGCAGATTCAAGTCACTCAGAGAGATATGGAAAGGACTACGCTACGGGTTTTTCTATGAAATGTCACCCGTAATGAGGAAATCCGTAGGTGAACTAAGGTTACCGATATAGCCAGTAGGATTGACCGGTTGAAGTGACAATCGGCAGGTTATACAGCACATAGAACTAACGACCGTCGGGATAGAAAGCTTCACGAATTGCGACCACGTACCGGAAGTCGCAGACCGGAACGGCCTCTGCTAGACGACAGACCTGGTAAAGATCGTAGGAAGCCGCTGCTTAGCATCAATCTTAGTAGAAATCGATGTTCAGCAGTGGACGTCTGCCGGCTGATGATAATGATGATTGTTTATTAATACCTGTAACTATCGACTATTGCCGTAAGAGGAAAAATGTAAATTGCAATGGTATTAAAGACGAAAACACAAGGAAAAAACCAAAAAGGATACAGTAGACAATTTTGTATATATTAAATGATAAATTAGCATCTATTACACGAGTATGCGAACATCTTAATGAACAAGTTTAGATACCTATGAGTCAATAATATTTAAATATTAAAAAGCTGACTAATCATTATTGCGGAGAAAGAAGTGTTGATGAAGATTTTAAATATTTCCAGAGAAAAATCTAAATACCAAATTTCATACTGCGTCATTATGAAGCTCTATATTATGGAAAACTGATTGTAACGATATATCATGACACTTTTTGTATATAATTCTTAACATAATTTAAACAAACATCTATTTGGCTATATTTCAACAAAGGTAGAAACAAAAGCGGGATGGTTAAAAATAATCAATACGGTAGTTGACTTATTCTAAATTTTGATATTTTTCGTACAATATTGTGAAATATAAGTTAACAAAAAACCAGTCTTGAAAAAAATTCAGAAACTGATTGAAAAATAAGCTTCTAAATTTGAAGATACGGATAGAGTTAGGTATATCCGTCTCTTTTCCTCTCGTAGAATATAATGTGCAATATTAAAAATGACCTCACAACATAGTATTGCCGTCCTTCTCTAAAGGTTAAATTTAAACTTTTATAACTCGGTCAATTTTTAAGATTATTAAATAAAATTTTTAAGATTATTAAAAAAAAATTTTCACTCTTCATCAGCTTGTACCTTGAAATTATGATTAATGAAATAAAAAAAATTTAGTCAAATACCCAATTCAATTTACCAATACTCGATCGATATATTTATTTCAAAACATGAATTAAAAAGTTTTTAAAATTTATTCTTTTAAGGTGTCGCCACTAATGAGGAGATCCCGCCGACATTTTATCTCACCTTATAACAAGTGTACACCGACTCGGTAATTATTATGTTATCGGTAAGTGTCCGCCGGCGAATGTGACAAAAAATTCGTGCAGGTAAAAATGCGAGAGCGGTGAAAATTGCGGCGGCACAAACCGATAGCGATCGTTATCTATATTCAGCGAACACCACCTACGCAGGGAATACTTACGACGAAGCAGATCATCGGCTCAATTTATAGCACCTTCGCACAGCATCTCAACGAGAGACGAAATGATGTTTGGAGGAACTTATTTTTGAATGCTAACCACCATTATATGCTCAAATATTTTAGTATAATGCACTAACGAAACTTAAATGAACTATGCTTACCTTGAAATTAACGATTCTGTTGTTTTACACATTATTTCAGTTAGACATTTTTTCATTATTTTATGAATAAAATTAATATTACTTGTCGATAAACATTGAACGTAGAATTTTCGCTATTATCACACATTTAGGGACCGATTTAATTTCACAAAACTCATAGAACAAATTATTAACTAGGTACTATTCAATCCTTGAACTCAAATACCTTGATACTCACATTACTATGTATATGTAGTTATACAGATCTCATTGCTGTAAAATTAACTGAAGTAAATCAGGTGGTGATGGTTAGTTTAATTAGGCAAGGGATCTTGCTTAGAACCATCGTAAATTTGAATTTTATATCACCTAAATTGCGAGGTTACAAAGGTGTTTTGTTGTCGATAAACGTATATAAATATATACAAGGTTTCAATCATATGTAGTACGTGGTACTTTCCCCTAGTCCACATTGACAAACCCTTGGCATATTTTTAGTTCCTACACTTTCCATCCATCCATCAATTGTCCTAGCTAGGGATATAATGTATGCATACATATGTAGCCATACATGTACGCAATTATACCGACAACACAAAAAACGCTTTTATTCAGCATCTTAAATAATCCTTACAGTCAAAACTACATTACTGGCAAATTAAAAAAAAAACGAGTGTGCTTTAGACCACACGAGTGAAATAAAACTTCAAATTCACAAAATATGAATTTTAAAATGAATTTACAATTTTATTCACTTTAAACGTAGAATATTTAATGTATTGAACAAAATAATAATTTATAAAATTGTTCAAGAACGAAATGATATTACAAAATAATCAAAAAATCACCGTTCGCGTAACGCCAGCAAACTCGCATATATATATATATTTCATGCACTGGCTATGAGATGAAGAGAGAAAGAAAATGTGCGCGCACTGCTCTCTCTTGCTCCTCCAGTGTGATACAGACAATAGGCTTGTACTGTGTTTTAGATATATGAAACATAATTGGCTATGAGAGAAAGAGAGAAAGAAAGTGTGTGCTCGCACCGCTCTCTCTTGTCCCTACAGTAATATACGAAACGTAAGTCTCTCTCTTTCTATATTCATTAACTTATATCTCCCTCTCAACTTCCGTTCGCCTCGCCCGATCACACTTTTCGTAACGCTCTCGTCACGCATTCACCAGCTTACTCCCCAAGTCAAGCGGGTGTAAAGAAGTTTTACTTCAAAAAACTTGTCTGTTCATACAATGAGCAAATAGACGCTTTCAAAGTTCGTCTGAAAATTCTACCTGTTTTTACTTTTGGTCCTTCAGCCTTCTTATCTTTTAAATGATGTCAATATTTATATTGCAATTGTATAGTCCACATTCATGTTATATGACTGAACTATTTTATGTCATAAATAATCGATATCGTTACAATTGATAGGTTCATCACTATTCCAGTATCGAATCATTACAATGTGGTCGGACTGTAGACATGCACTACCTCTTGCATTGACCCGTAAAATGATTATTAATCAGTGCCATTCCGCTGCTCGCCACACCGTTTGTACGACGTATTGAGGTGATCATGTGCCCATTGCGGCTGTCAGACCACTCAATCGCTTCAGGTATCATGGGTTGTCTCAAGCTTGTTTAAAACGAAAAGTGGGTTCTCTCCCACTGCCATCTACGCCGGGGTTAAGGTTTCCCAACGAAAGAAGGTTTACAATTTGTGATTAAGTGGAAAGAAATATTTTCAATCGTAAATTAGTGATTCATAACAAAGAAAATAAATTTAAAAATAAACAATTCAATTTACAACACTCGAGTTTTATTTACGTGAGTAGATATAGTTATTTTATAGTTATTTAGGCGTAACATTTAAACTACTTGTACGAAACAGTTTTAAAATATTATACACTCTACAGAAAATAAATCAATATTACAGAGTATTTATATTCAAAACGTGAATTGAAAAGTGTTTAAAATGAGTCTTATTTTTTTCAGGTGTCGCCGTACAATTTTTCTCCATTTAAGAAAAGTGTGCGCCGACTCGGTAATTATATGTTACCGGTAAGTGTCTGCCGGCGAAAGTGAAAAAAGTTATAATCTAAGATATGTCAAAGAAATATCGTAAGATATGTCAAAGAAATTTTCCGAAAACATAAAGGTCTTGGTGACGAACGAGGTTTAGATAATTTTTTAGGTTTTAGATGTAGAAGTTTAGAAAAGTCGAATATATAAAAACCGGCCGAGTGAGAGTCGGACTGGCGCACGAAGGGCCCAGTAGCATCCAACAATATTAAACTTATAAGTTTGTATTTTTTAAGGACAATATGAAAAATAAAATTACTCCTACGGTCGGTACCAAAAATATTCCATATCTCCAAAAATACACAACATATCTTATTCAAATCAGCTTTCGTTTAGTTAGAAAGTTTATTTTAACTTCCATTACTTTCATTGTTTTTTCCGAATTTTTACGTCAGTTGAAAAGTTGAAGGGGTGACACACTTTAAGATTTTAAAGCGCATATCTCAACAACTGCTGACTTAAATAAAAAGTTATTTGGGAACTCCTCTATTAACTAAGACCTATCTAATGATACACACCCCCCCCGCCCCTCATCTATGTGAACTGGATTTTTTTTTTCATTCCTCAGTTACTTGTATGAAGTGCCACACCTAATATTTTTTTTTGTAATTCCACTATTTCATTGTATAGCGATTCATAGAAAATATCTGCCATCCAAATTTCATCTACATCGTGCTAATGGTCTCAAAGTAAAATGGCTGTGACATACAGACAGGATGAAATTATAAGGGTTCTGTTTTTGCCATTTGACTACGGAACCCTAAAAATCGGCAAGAGGAACAAAATCAGAGAACTTCATGTTTGTTGGGTGTCACAATTATTTAGTTCTTGATATTTCAGGTATTTCCGTACGGAAACCTCTATGCATTGAATACAATGACTATTTTTAAAGGTGGTCTATGATACTTCAGAGGTGCCAACTTCATACGTGGATAAAGTGAGTGGGATATTACTTTATAATTTTGATGTGAAACATCTAATGGCGTATTCGGATGGGATTTAAACCGTTCTGATGGCACGTCGCGACGTGCCATTCGGTTAGCTTCGCGTCTTGGCTAAGAGTATTTTAAATAAAAACATTTTTTTTAATAGATTGTTAAGAAATATTTCTGTGATATAATATTTCATAAAAATAAAATTAATTTAGTATTTTAATATTAACAACTATCTGAATATTTGTTTTTTCGTTTTTAATTCGTTCAAATAAAAATATTTCAATATAAAAAAATTATATGTTTCACATCTGCCAGGCGTCCCACCAAAAATTGTGAATTTTTTATTGTTAAAATTTACTGGTAAATTCGCGGCATTTAGAAATTGAACCGGAATGTGTGTCGACGCCTGACTTTCTTTTGAGGTCAGAATATATAATAAAAATGTACACATAATTATTTTCAAATCTAAATGGTGTTGTACTGTTGCCAGTTTATACACATACATACATTATTAGCATCTACCGAATTTTTGTAAAAACGCTTTCACCTGACTTCTAAGATTTATTCAGCGTTCTCAGAATTTTTATTTATAATTATGTTTCTTTAGTTTCAGGAAAATAGAGAAGGTTTTCTGCTAGGATGCAAAAGATGTTTATCTTCACGCAGCTCCCTATACAATTGCAATTTTACGAACGTTTCTTTTCCAGGAGAAAAGCGACTGGACTGCATTCAATTTTTTTTAAAAACTGTCTCAGTCAAACCCAAGATCATAAATCATTCACAATAACCTGTGAATGCTCAAACACCTTGCCGGGAATCGAACCCGAGACCATTTTGACAGGAGCGAGCGCTTTACGCATTGCGCTCCGGAGAGTACCAAATTCTTTTACATAATCTTTATACATTCTTCTGCTATGTTGAGCTACTTTTTGTTATAGTAACTTGCCGACTGAAATTTCAATATTTTATTATTTCACGAGAGCGACCTTTCTAATCACAGTACTAAACGAATACAAGGTTTACAATAAATAATACACAATTAAATGAAACTACGTGATGTAGTATTATTTCTACTTTCTTTAATTTCTTTACCACGACCTAGGTTTCGTTGTATTATAACATCTTCAGGTGGGATATTAGCAAAGATCAATCTTTGTGAATATCCCACCTGAAGATGTTGTAATACAACGAAACCTAGGTCGTGGTTAAAGAACTTAAAGAAAGTAGAAATAATACTACATCACGTAGTTTCATTTAATTGTGAATAATGAATTTCTACAAAATTAACGCCAAATATATTCAATAAATAATACGTTTAGTGTGTGTCATCTGTCATCACTTTCACAAGTCTCGAGCCGATTTTATTGTCTCGAAAAGAAATAAATACGTAAATAAGAGAGTCCCACTAAGAGGATCTCGTTACTTGCACACAAATAAACATTTAATGGTGCAGACACTTTATTATTGACAATTACTAAAATCATTGAAACAAAAAGAAAGCAAAACATTTCTTTTTTTGTTTTAAATAATAATTGTAAAAAGTTAAAATTGAAAAAATAACTTAAAAACACAAGAGGCAAGAAGATCAGTACAAAACAGAAGCCAAAAAACAGCACAATAAAGGGGGAGGAGGGAGTTTTAGTCGAAAATTATTTATTATAAAAATTGAACTATTTGACTATATTGACTCGTAAAAATTAATAGAATTCTATGCTGATAGTTTAAAGTTAAGGTTAGGGGAAAACGTTTTAAATAAATTCATACAACCAATTTACAGAAAAAAGCATCACCACGGAGCATAATCATACATATAACGTTTCAAAAGGCAAATCGATAATAATCGTAGATCATAACACATATTTTAAGAAAAATATGGTACAATTCTTTATGAAGAATCTCCTCTTTATTACTTCTAAAATAACCCGAGTTATAATTTTATCGTCGGCATACAAACGCGAGACTGGCGAGCCAGGTCGATATTAAAGCACAGACCCGCTGGTCGTTTTCCACTAGACATATAAACCAATTGATTACTGCATATTTCGTAAATTTTTCAGCAATACTTTTCTTTCAGAATTCTTAACTATTCTACTACTATACATATGCCCCGTAAGGAAAGAATCAACGAATTATCGGTGATAAAGCTGGTTATTACATACAAAATAATACATTTTATTATTAGCTATTATTGTAGTAATAATTGCTTTTTTATTGTCCAACATTTTTAAGAGAACATCCGTCTTCCTAATTAAAATGTTATTCATTCGATATTATTGGCAACATAAAAATTAATCGTCGGAACATGTGCATTTTTTAATTACATAACATGAAAAGAGATTTCTAAAAAAATGCTAGGATAAAAAAATTTACGGCAATCTTGTGCAACTTTATTTCAATAACATCTACAATTCACACAAATTCCAAAAAGGTATAATTTTGTGGTAATAAGTCATTTCATAATATGTTTTTTATTCCTAAACCCATACCATTGATCATTTTTCGGCCATGGTAAAATGAAACAATCATTATGACCATACACAGTATTTATGAGCATACCGCATTTATTATGTTTTTTTTATTACAGTAAATGCTCAAAATACCTTCCCCTAGCTCTTATGAATAACAAGCATCATTTAATTTTGTAAGCCCTTTCGCTGTTTTTTACCATTTCAGAAACATGGTATAATTTTTGTCTTAATTGTTGTTCATTATCGTTAGTAATCTCATAGTAATATATTGAAATATTCCCACAGAAAACAGTCCAAAGGAATCTGGCGAACGGAGTGGCCATGCAATTGTAACGCCCATATCCATCGATTTGGGTATGTTGCATTTAAGTATTCAGTTACTTGTCGCGAAAGGTGGGCCGGTGCACCATTGTGCTGTAGCCACATCTTGTCACGTACATCTTGTGGTATTTCATTCAACAGATTTCCAAGTTCGTCTCTTAAAAACCGTAGATAACGAATTCCATTAAGCCTCGGTGGGAGTTCAAATGGATCGATAATTTTGCTATCCAGGATTCCAGTCCACAAATTGATTCGAATTGATGTCAAAATCTATTTTGCCTTACTATGAGGGGATTCCCGATGACTCATGGGTGTAAATTGTACATATTAAATGCGCTCATTCTCTTAAAATATGATTCATCGCTCCATAGGACAGAATTGAAAAAAGCATATCTTAACTGCATCGACGTAGCATTTCCTTGACGTTTATCAACATTTCCAAGTCTTCCTTCAGGACTTGGAAATGTTGATAAACGTCAAGGAAAGACTAGATTTCCAGGAATTCGACCCTCTAAATATGTTATTTACACGAAGAAAAATATACATGTTTCAGCGTTTAATGTTTATGTTGCCAATAATAACGGATGAATAATATTTTAATTAGGAAGACGAATGTTTTCTTAAAGATATTAGACAATAAAAAAGCAGAAATAATAATAATACCTAAAAAAAATTTTTTTTTGTGTGCTGTCACAAAAATTTTAAAAATCATATTTCAAAAACTATTAGGTCTAGGACAATAACATTTATTGTTTCGTATGTGTAATAGACATTTCGTTGTTCCCTCCTTACGGGACAACCTGTATATTAAACTCGTTTCAGTATTACAAGTTATGACAAATATTATAACCGAATTACACCTTCCTCTAAGTAAAGGTGTTTACGAGATAGACTTGGTATATGTAATCAGTTTACCTGTTAGACCAGTCTACGTAATTAGTGTGCAATTCTGCCGGTAAAGCACCAATGAGGAGCTCGGTAAGCAACGGCTTCAGGGTCGCCGTGCCGTTGACGGCGCCATCAACAGCACGGTTCATAACAGGGCTCCCATTCCCTAATTACGTAATTTCACAATTACGTAACTACGAACTGATTTTGTTCTTTTCATAAGTTGGTAACTCGAAGATTAAATTCCGCTATTACGGAAGTATGAATCTTGGCTTAAGCAATAAAAATAATATAACGATCGAGTACCGATTTACTTTACATTACATGCTAAAAAAGTGTAAAATAGCATATCGTTATATTCGTAGATTGTAATATAACATCTTCGAAAATAGCGAGCATCACTGTCCGTCTGAACTAACTAGTTGCGTTGCAGTAATTCTCGTAATTATAGTTTACGCACGCGACACGTCGAATATTATGTGAGAATTAGTCCCTTCGAATAAATAATAGAGGTTCAATATTGTCTAGTGACCTAACTTAAAGGCAAAACGCCCCCCCCCCACAAATTGCAATGCGGTACGGGTAAATCCCTTCGGAGATGTCCGTTAGTACTGCTTTAAAAATTAAGAAAAAGTTTCATTCATTGCTCGATCGTCAGTCCTCCAATTCACATTGGCTACTGTCGCGAAAACAATATCAATAATAACAAATCGATAAACTACATGTTCGACTCATCGTTTGCGTCATAAATTATACATATGAAATATTACTTAACTTTTCTTATTTACCTACAAACTGATTTGTTTACTTTATATAACAATTTTACAAATACCAACCAAACAAATTATTAAATGTGGTATACATAGAAGTTACATTCGAGTATAGTGATAAAATAAAGTTAAACAGAACTCATTTTTCATACCTTTGAATCAAGTTTTGATAACTTTGTAAACGTTACAATATACAATATCGATTTCAGTAAAATAAACTATTGTTTTATTATTAAATTGAACTTGATAATTCATATCTGTGTTCCTTTAATATAATATTTTTAAAGCCTTCATTGAACTTAATTTTTGTTTAATTAATTTGTTAGATCATCAACAAAAAAATGATGACCTGGAAAAAACCGTATGCAAAGAGTTTTTAAATAAATTCATACAATACTATCTTTAGTTTGGGAATATTTCATGAGAGAAGATAATGGACAAATTGTGGAATGAAAACATTGCAAAACTCTATTGAAAAGCCCCTGGTGATTCATCTGGTTTACATACCCACATGCGGTAAAACGCCAGGGCAAGTACTCCGAAAGAAACAGTACTTCAACTACTGTAAGAAATTCTCAATTCTCAAAGCAAACTAAACTTACAGATACTATTCAAATGTGCAGAATGGCAGAACTAGATGGATTTCCCTTTAACAAATGTTGTACTTCAGAAGATCTAAGATATATCTTTAAACAATGTGGCTATGACTTACCAAAATCTCCTACAACTATAACCAAGATAGTTCTAGAACAGAGTGATCCAATAAAAAAACAAATAAATTGAACAATTTACTACTTCGCCGTGTGAACCACCACCACCCGAAAAAGGAGATATCGAAATATAAATATTCACAATAAAGACAGACTATAGCAAGTACGAAGGTTAGGGGTTATTGAGGGAAAAAGTTCGATAGCTGATGTAGTTAGTCAATTATTAGAACAGCATTTCAGTGCGTTTGAGCTCAATCTCGACGATATTTCTTTCACTACAGATGGAGCCAGCGTAATGATTAAAATGGGTAAGAATTTTAACGGCCACCATCAACTGTGTTATGTCCATAGGATACAACTTGTGGTGATTGATGTATAAAACTCAGAAAACTTCAGGTATGCAATCGAGTTCGGGAACTCGAAGATCTAGATGCTGAAGAAAATGAAGAATCTAATTATGTATTTTTTATAGATGAATCTAGATTTCCTGAGCTAGGCTTTTATATAAAGATATTATTCAAAAAATAAGAGGAGCGGTTTCCTAATATATCATTTTTCAAGAGCGATTTATGTAAATTTCTCCATAAATCGCTCTTGAAAAATGATATATTAGAAAAATACAACCTGGGCCTAATATAAAACTGTAAAACGACTTGGAGTAGGTTGTCAGATATGGTTGGACGATTTATTAAATTAAAAGCATGCGTCATGAAAGCGTTTCGAAATCCAATGTAAAATTTACAGATAAAGTAATTGAACATTTTAATAAAGATCTTCACCGTAGTTTAGATGTAATAAAAACAACAGTGTATCTTTGTGTCAGGTGAATCAAGTTTATTAAAAGCGGACGTAGAATTACGGATTAGGCTTAATAAATTAGATATCCAATCAAAAGAACTCAATGAACAATTTGCTTTATCTCGCAGGAAGAGAATAAAAGAAAGACCAATAATTGCATCTGGTGTATCACATTATTTGCATAACAAAAGACTTTTTCACGAACGCAGCAGCTTATAACCTCCTTTCCTTTTCCGTATTACTTTACCTTGATGAAATCAGTACATTTATTTTACTATTATTAGACAGGTTGAAATTTAAGCAAACACAAGAGAGTCCTCGACGACGTCTGAAATAACTGCAAACGCAAACTATAACCACAAGTAGTGATGATGGGCACGAGGATTTGACCATAGCACCACAGCTGGAAAAAGAGATACACAAAGCTCGGCACGACACAAAGATTCCTCTAGAGAAAACACATATCCAGAATTTACTGAGAGTTGAAATGTGCATTTATGATAGTGCTGCTGGCAGCGGACACGACGTCTACTTTACAACTGCGTATAATTATTTATTGTCTATACACTTACAAAAAGCTATTAAAGTTGAGCGAGCTTTTTCATCCGCTGGTCATAATTGCAAGAAAAGCTTCTTAGCTAATAAAGCATTTATCAATATTTTCAGAAGCAAGAAAGAAGGAATTATTAATAATATTCCTTTTCTTTTCCTTTATTATAACTTATTCGTTTTGATTTCATATTATAATCTGACTTTTATTGATGTGCTTCTTAAAACTACGAATACATTTTTTTAATAATACTAAGTCAGTTACGTAATTTAAATCCATAAATTACTAGTTACGTAATTGATATACCCTTAATTTTGAAAGACATAGTTCTTATATTTCAAATACCTTTTTTTCAATGAAAAAATGCGTTTGTATATTTTGTAAAGTTTTTTTGCCATTGCTGTGGTGCCGTCATTAACGTCCAGTACAAAAGTGGCCAACCATTTTATTCGCAACATATAATCAGCTGAATTTCTTCTTTTTTTCAGTTTTCCGTTGAACATACTTCACCAAGAAAATCTTCAATCCAGCGCCAACTTTCCTTTTTCCGTATTACTAAAACGTTGTAAGTAGTGAAGGTGTTAATATAATAACTATATTTTCTTCTTAAGCGTTCATATATTAAAACTGAGTAGTTGCTAATTTTTCGAGTTAACTTTCTCTGCCTTTGATTCGACAAAAATGAATTTTATACAATGAGATAGATACAGAATATAATGATCTTGTATAGTCCATGCCCGCGATTTCGCTCCCGCAAATGGTTTCTCAAACAATAATGATTTGATTAATTGTGAATGGAATGGTTAAGTAAAAAAAACAAAATTACGTTTTATCCAAGTGGAGTATAATGTCCAAAAACTTCAAATATTGTTTACGAAATTGCACTGTAAACAATGTATATAACATCATAGAGAACGATATTTTTTTCTCATTTTAACTTGGTATTTTATTTCCCAGCTCCTCAACGTTGTATCGAGATGAAACACATTTTATATTTTTTTTCAATATCGTGACGATACGATGAAATGTATTTAATATCCTTTTCACTCTCGAAGGAACTTTAATAAAATTTCCATGTAAAGATTAAGTGTACTGGAATTATAATTAAATGAACTTGTGTTATTACCTTAAAGATATGATTAACGAAATTATTATAGCCTTAATATATATTTTTATGTATAAGTGGAAGAGTGAGGCGAAGGGAATATTCAAGGAAAACGCACATATATGGCGTTCCATTATGTATTTTATCTAGCCTAAATATACATTATAATATGTATATAAAATGTACATTATTACAATGTATTTCAAACGATGTATACACAGCGCTTACACTACTAATCAACCTCACCTTCGAACTACAAACGCTCACCTTTAACATTTCACATCATCCTCGTCAATCCCACACCCGAACCGAGAATTCGAGGCAGGGCCCCCTTGATAATAATTCGATAGCATCTGAGGCCAAAAACCGACGCGCCGCGTGCGTACACAAAGTGGCCTAAAGGTCTCCCTCGTCTCGTAATAGATTCGCAAACGCAAACCGCACGAAAGCGGCGCACTAGACGCGGGGCCCGACTTATCGCGCGGCGGAAAGCCCCGACCGGCTTCAAACAGACCGCAAGGCGCGGACCGGCGCGCGTAATGAAACGCCGCCCGGTGACGCGATAGACGGTGCCGCACGCTCCCGAATCGGATATGAGGTACGTGACGGATAGCTCGTAGGAATAATACGATGAACCGTATACGGTAGTCGTACCCACGTTTTGGATCGCCGAATAAAATAAACGGAGCAGTGTAAATTTATTAACGTAAAAAATTAAGTTACAATTGTTTTATTAGTCGAACAAATTAATTTTAGATTCGTCATTATCGAATAGTGAAGATAATGTAATAACGAAATACGAGGTTCATACTTTTTATCTACACAATAGATATATTCTTTAAAAGGTACACATATATAGATAAAACCTATGTGTGATTATTTAGATAAAAATTAGTCATAGTTAATGGTCTACATGTTATAAAAACAATGAACCAAGTCTTCGTAATTAACGCAGTAATTGATTACAAGATGATAAACATGTCCGTAATGAGACTAGAACACTGGTGATTATAGTAACGATAATAGTTTTCAACATTCTCCAAACATTTGAAAAGAATCATTCAAATTCTACGATCTTCAAACTTCGTAACCACTGCACTAAGTCGCAAAAACTCACAGACAGGTCACAATTATCAGGTTAATAGCGGTGACTCAACTCACATGAGAAGAAAAACCCTTTTCCGTACACCGCAAAAGGTCTAAACGTTACTAGTTGAAACGAATATGGCAAAATGCTGCCAGCCTAACGATTTATAAGCATTATAAAAACGAACAGAGATACATCTAGTGCCTTGTTCAACATAAATCGCCGAGGTCACGTGTCACTTCATAAATTTTGGAAGTTACAATAATGTTCAAAATTCTTATGTAAAAATTTTATAAAATATGGACTTCAACCCAATTCCACAGCACACCGAAACCGAACCGATTCCGAACCACAGCCTGTAGTAGTAAACATTGAAGCACACTGGGCGTGTTAGATATTCCAGAGAGACAGGGGTGCCCTCTCAGCATTACTCAAAGTTTTCGTCATTCAATAATCTCAAATAACTACAGATCAATTTAATCCGACATTGTGTAATGGTGTTTGTGGTGAATAAATGTAACAAAGGGTCTGTCATCTGGTCAAGTTGCTACGTCTATCGTGTGGGCATTTCCCAGCTTATCAGTTCAAAATCGTGAGGACGATGGCGTCAAAGACGTGAGGAAGTATCCTTCCCTAGTTATGCAATTGAAAGTCATTTAAAATGCAAATGTAGGTGCCACATATTGTTTCGTTGGCTTTATAAGATATACTATAGGTCAAGTAGAATAGCAAGTTTATGATCATTCTATCCTATTTCTAAACTCCAATAAGTATAAAAATACCTTTATTCTCCATTTCCTCTATTTATGAATAAATGACGGACTTGATCGTTTTAGTTTGTCAGGTAAACCAACAGGTGACCCAATTGATCTAATTTTCTCGACATTTTCTGATCTAGAATAGAATAAATTCTATATAACTATACTATATACCAGAAAGTGCCTAATGCAATATTTACCATGGACGACCAGAGGTGGTTTTCGACTTGCTGGGGGTACACAGCAGCGAGGAAAAGATATAGGGTCCCCCAAGACCTTGTCGGACCACATTCAGGTATGTCATCAATATTCCAAGCGTGTCATGAATGAAATAATACACCTAACACGGATTGTGTGTACTATAGAGGTATAGTTAAATTACAACTTATTCGATATTTCAAGAAAAGCAGGTACTGCTTTGTGGCGCGCAGGTTCAAGTATATTTTTTTGCTAGTTTTTACGTCAGCAGCAACGCATCGCGCAGTGAATAGCAATTCAGACTTGTTCAAAACAAAGCTCTGTACGGAGTTTTCTAATTATTAAAAAAATAAATAACAGTGTTAGATACAAACACTGTTCACTTGTTTTCTGAATTTCGGGAAGAAAAGGGGATTTGATAATACTTTCTAAAATACAAATAGGTCAAAGTGAATTACAGCCATCTTATTGAGAAAAGTGTAAGAAAAATATTTAAAACTGTTACTCATATTTTTTCAATAAAAATTTTAGTAAAAATAACCAGTACTGTGACAGCTGGTGCAAACACGTCGATGCTAATATGTTTAGGAAAATTCAAAATTAACCCAACAGTGCCTACGGGGCAAAGAAATGTTCTTTGCGTAAACTGGTCTATTCAATTATAAACATATGTTGATCGTGCATACAATTTTGCATACATACCTGATGCGGCGAGAAGGCGGGGCGAGGTGCGGGCGCGGGAGGCGGCGGGTAGCGCTGCGGGTAGGGCGCATAGCCCTGCGGCGGCGGCGGGCCCTGCGCGCCCGGCCCGTACCCCGCGCTGCCGGGGTACGCCACGCCGGGCGCCGCGGCGCGCGGTCCTCCGCCAGCCTGCTGATGTCACATCGTTAATTAATACTAGGGCAAGTGTAATAAAAACGCATACGTGTCAACTACGTTGCGTGTTGTCGCTGTGTTCCAGAGAAAATTATACAGAAATTATACGTTTCACATATTTCCATTAACATTCATAGTAATTTATTTCTAATTAAGACTACCCATCGCTGTACTGTTTGGGATAGGCCTAAATTTTAAGAACCTCAGAGAGAATTTTTAAATAAATAGTAAACACTTTTATATGTCAGAGCTCGCCTCGGTATGATCATTTGAATCCAGCTGACGTAATAGTTGTAATTAAGTAAGTGTCCATGAAGGGTTTAGACCACTAAATTCATAAAAGTGGAAACTATCCAAAGAAGTCTTCCGTTCACCTTTTTTAGTTCTCAATTATTTCTTTTCAAACCAAAACAAAAATTATATGAAAATAGTAAAACGTTACATCATATAAGCAAAAATCTACGGACATACCATTGTAAATTAAGGTTCATTAGAAAGCAAAGGTGAGAGGGCAGTATCTTTTGAGAAAATGAGGAAAAAACGAAAAATTTTCCTAGTTTTCAAGATGGTTGCTAGAGCTCACCTCAGAGTCCTCAGGACATTCGATATAATCATCCACTGGACACCTATAAACACGCGCAACAAGTTTCAAAAGATTTTTCATTGAGAAATGACAACCCTCTTACTGGTTCAAAATATCAATATGACCACTCTGTCATCATAATTGTTATTCTATTTATTTGAAAATTAACATAAATTCAGTGAGCTATTTTATTTAGAATACAGAAATATCCATATTACGCCAAATTATTTACCATCATAAATTTAAAAAAAAAACGGAAAATATGTTGGATTAATAATATAATATTAGACAGTGTTTATGTAAAAACTTATTGCTCCGCATATGCCTGTCGTAATATCGTCATACTAGCTTTTTACGTTATGAATGGTTTAACATAAACATTGTGATATTTTCAGAAAAATAAAGTCAGCAAGTAATATCAAAAAATAAAGTGTTCCTTAGTTTCAACCACACTAAACCACGTACCTATATCAACAACAAACTAACAACCTTGTCGACTCTTATCGAGAAGGTAAAAATATTTAAGCATTTACAAAACGAGGATGATAATTCAAGGAAAGTTAATATAAAAACGAAATTATACGAAGAATGCATATAATAATTTTGATGATGACCAAATTCGTGTGGGTGCGTTCTACTGTACTTATTTACTTTAAATTTGATTAAAATTTATTAATTCAACAGTTACCCCTTGCAGGTAATTTACCCAATTATGTATTTTTGTCAAAGTGACAAGTAAATTTTAAACTAAAACTTATAGTATATACAATAGAGGAAGGATCGACTTCGAAGTTGTTGTAATAAAGGTGTGATGGTATCCGAACGCACGGAATGTGTGAATCAACGTCGCCGATTGGAATGCAGCAACTTGTAACCACAAATACGCTAAGCTATACAACGTTATCCCAAAGTACGTCAACATTCCGAAGCAAGCATATTATCCACTAAATTACAAAACCTAAGTATAGATATATATAACGAAGACAATGATTTATTTTAAATACGACCGTATTAAAACTTCAAGGTAGAGAAGATATTTCATATATAAATTCGTTTCATTTGTTTCTGTTGTTAATATCTCATTATTGGTGCGGCTAATGTAATTAATTCTACGAAGAGTCAAAGTGACTAGTAAAATGAGTGATAGTGAAAGAAAAAATGTAATACCGACAACTTAAAAATAAAACTTCTTTTTCACCCTATTTCTAATCAACGCAAAAACCTTCCCAACGGAGCGTCAAATCGCATAACTAACATAAAACTCTACATAAAGACTATTTTTATGGGACGTTTTTTACCAAAATTTTTGGTATATTTAATTAAGAAATCGATACCAAAAAAAATAAATATTTAATTACCTTCTTCACATTTATGCTATGCAATAAAAATTAACCCCTTTATATTCACATTTCGAACAGTTTAACGATATGAAGTTTAAGAACACTTGTGACCGCAAAAGCAAAAAGGAATCCTAACAGCTATTACAAGTTAACGACTTCTTTGTACTATAATTATGTTCACAAACTCACGCTTAAGTAGAACAAATTAATCTAGATTATGGATTTCCCCATCAATTTGGCAATATATACTCTGGCAACCTATTTAATTAAGTACGAAATATTATACGGGGTCAGAGCAGAAATGTTCTGCTTCTTTAAGTGTTAGATGATCTCCAGTTTATTACATAAAAAGGGCTCATCAAATTTCACGAGTCTTAATGAGTTAGAAATAGAGTTGCCAAAGAAATGATAGTCCCTTAAAAATAGATAAAAAAATTATTTTCTACATAGTTTTCACAGCATTTTATATAAGATTTGAAAAAGATTTTGCTGTTTTTAAATAAATTGGGAAAATGATTTAAAAAGCGAATAATTCAGCTATGAAATGCGTTAAATGTATCTTTAACCTATTTCCTGTATTTTTATGTCAAAATACACTAATGAATAACAAATACTAATTGTATGTAGCTCAATTAAATGCTACTCTCGTTAATAAATACGGTTTTCGTTCAATAAAAATTAATATCCCGAGCTCAGTCGATTATTCGCATTGGAATAAAGTTTTAATTTATACATTATTAGGAAGTAAATATTATTCTAATACATACAGAATTTTAATATTTTGTTTATTAAACTATTTATTACACGTATTTTATTTTATAACTTTTTAAAAATATTCATGTAGGAATTAAAGAGGGGGTAAGTAAAGGTGTCTATATTTAAAAAAAAATATATGGGGGCAATATTTAAAGAGATTATTAAGAGAAATGCAAAAATACTTTTCTTGTGAAAATATCCAATGGAACGTTTGGATGGGAGTCAAAACGTCCAGATGGCACGTCGTGGCACAATAGCTTTGCATCTTGTCGGCTCTTTCCGACTTAATTCGGCCACCTTTGCGTCTTGTTGGATCTTTCCGACTTAATACGGCTAGCTTCGCGTCTTAATGGCTCTTTCCGAATTAACGCTTTCCTCTCTACTTACACTACACACACGCTACTTTACTTGTGTTTGTGTATCAGCATTGATCATTTCTTATTTACTAACGCTTACAACTTTACACGTTTATATCGGTGTTATTTCATTAAACTATCTTAAAACAATAAAAACATTAAATGTTTATTAATTTAAAATAGGAGTTACAGTGATGATAAAAGTGATTGTGAAAATCTAAAACTTTCGTGTCATTTTCAGCTATTATCTGCCAATTTTCATTTCATCAAAGCCAGCATCAACAGTTACTGTTACAGCAATAACATGGGAAAATATATCTGACAAGACAACTTAATAGTATTAAGAAATTTGTTTTTTCAAAAAACTTACGATGTGGAGATTGAGTGTAAAAAATATTTTTTCTTAGGGAATATATAAGCCAAATAGACTAGCAGAAAAGAGAAAGTATAAGTTGCGATAAAATTATTTCTAAAATATGCTATAACTCATCCACATTTAATTAAACCCTGGATGGGTTGACTTGATTTAAAATGCAAATATTTTATAGCGTATACAACAATTTAATTAATTACAATTCAACATGTTACTTGTTTCATTACTTCAGAAACTATTTTAGTTTATATTCTTCCAATTGTATTGGAAGAAAAACAGGTCGACATATGTAAAATTTTCTGAACATGAACCACAGTTTGTTATGTTTTTCGTGGTACTAACTACCGCAAAAGTAAGAAAAGGGATTGTTAAGGAATATTTCTGTGATAAATTATTGCATAAACATAAAAAAAAATAAAATAAAATTAATATTTTATTATTAACCACTATATGAATATTTGTTTTTCCGTTTGCAATTCCTTCAAATAAACATATTTCAACATAAAAAAAATTTGATGTTTCACATCTGTCAGGTGACCCATGACTGCTCAATTTTTAAAAATTTTAAATTGCACATTTCAAAACATATTCCAAAAAATTCACAAAAAAGAGAATTCCTTCCCTTACTAAACCAAAAATCATGAAAGAAATAGGGTTTGTAAAACCTGATTAGAAAATTACTGGAAAACTAGTGATTACCCTATATGTTATACTTTTGAAATATACATGTTTTTACGCCAATACATATTTTTACGATGTGTAAAATTGCAAAATTAATATACGTGTCAACATTGTGTTTGACAGGTTTATTTTTTAACAAATAACAAGCCGAAATAAAATATTTCAAAAAATTACGTTTTCTTGATAGTTCAAACACGTAGATTTTGTATATAATACACGACGACAGATTATCGCTTAACACACATCGAATAATATTCCACGACATAGCGACCGCTCATCCACTTCGCCATCACTTCCTTACCCGAGTACACTAGTACCGCCGATACGTCGGATCGAAGAGGCACACAAACAAGACGGGAGGCGAGACAAGACGCCAACTACCCGCCCATCCGGGCAATAGGTAAGTAAACAGCTACAAAAGCACTACCCCGCGACATTACGTACACGTGACACGAAAGTATCCTTCGCCGCTCAAGGACGGCGGTGAAGTCATCGACCCGCGACGCGCCGCCGACACAAAACTCCGCGGTTCCTCCTTATTTATGTACATATTTTAATGACACACATTCGATGTATTCAACCGATAGGTACGCTTCTTATATATAGTGTGTCGCGCGCTTAACGTAATTAAATACCGTTTTATACCAATTCTCTGCTTACTAAACAATGATGTACTTGAAAAGCAGGAAAATTGTTTTTCTCTTTCTGCATTATTTTCAGACGTATGTGTTTAACATATTTTCTGAGTCACGTTAAAATATTGTGGTCGGTTAGTGGAAATATTACGGATTATACAATAGAAGGTGTTGAAAGTAGTATGTTTGACGTTGAATGTATGAGAGAGGTGAAAAAGCAATGTTTATGACTTTCCAAAATCGCCTATTACCTATGTCGACAGTGGAGAAATCAGTAAAGTAATACGAATATACGTTGAACTTCTTAACAAGCGAGAAAACGAGCACCAAATTTTTGTAAATTTAACAAGAAGAATTACCTATTAGAATGCGAAGCGCGATAAATTAATCTGTTCACCAATATATATGGCATAACTGAGAGAACTATTAATTTTTTCCACCCTTAAACTTCTCCAGTTCAAAACGACGATAACACACTATAAATCAAGGTAATAAACTTGCTACAAAATCACCCATTCACTTGGAAAAAATTGAGCTGACATCGCGTCGCTAACAAGCTTTTTAAATATATATTTTATAATTTAAAGGAAGCAAGGTGCTACTGGATTGATGAATTTTCTACTATCAAAGTTATTTTAATTACGCAATGTTGCCGTTAGATTTTTCTTTTGATTACATATTTAATAACTATGTACATATTAAACTAAATAGAATCATTGATGAAAACGATGCTTTGAAACTTTTCCAGCTCAAAATGACGATAACACACTATAAACCAAGGTAACAAACTTGCTACAAAATCACCTATCCAATTGGAAAAAATTGAGCCGACATTGTGTCGCTAACAAGCTTTTTAAATATATATTTTACAATTTAAACGACGCAAGGTGCTACTGGATTGATGAATTTTCTACTATCAAAGTTATTTTAATTACGCAATGTTGCCGTTAGATTTTTCTTTTGACTACATATTTAATAACTATGTACATATTAAACTAAATAGAATCATTGATGAAAACGATGCTTTGAAACTTTTCCAGCTCAAAATGACGATAACACACTATAAACCAAGGTAACAAACTTGCTACAAAATCACCTATCCAATTGGAAAAAATTGAGCCGACATTGTGTCGCTAACAAGCTTTTTAAATATATATTTTACAATTTAAACGACGCAAGGTGCTACTGGATTGATGAATTTTCTACTATCAAAGTTATTTTAATTACGCAATGTTGCCGTTAGATTTTTCTTTTGACTACATATTTAATAACTATGTACATATTAAACTAAATAGAATCATTGATGAAAACGATGCTTTGAAACTTTTCCAGCTCAAAACGACGATAACACACTATAAATCAAGGTAACATGCTACAAAATCACCTATCCACTTGGAAAAAATTGAGCCGACATTGTGTCGCTAACAAGCTTTTTAAATATATATTTTACAATTTAAACGACTCAAGGTGCTACTGGATTGATGAATTTTCTACTATCAAAGTTATTTTAATTACGCATTGTTGCCGTTAGATTTTTCTTTTGACTACATATTTAATAACTATGTACATATTAAACTTAATCGAATCATTGATGAAAACGATGGGAAAATCGTAGGTACTTAACGTCATTTAAGACAGCTTAAAGTCTTAAGTAATAAAGGAATAAATTTGTAATAAATTATTTGGGTAATTAAGAAGCTTGGAACTTTTTAGAAATTTTCCGCAATACTGAAGACATTTATAGTAAAATTTACTAGAAAGTTCGTACTATGGAACTATGTGAGAATAATAGCAGCTGCAAATAGGATTACTTAAGACGATTAGTTAAAGAGGCGATATAATATTTTTCAGTATACCCAAAGGAATAGGCAGTAACTTCTTCAGACAAAACCAAGAAAGAAGATGTGAACGGGGTAAAATGAGAACGTTACAACAGAATATATAGTTATATGACACGCCTGCATAGTAGGCGTGTTTTTATAAAATTGAAGCGAACGAATGAATGGAACATCACGGAAGTTGTGATCAGTGCATATAATTTTCAATATGTTAAAATACTACGATATAACAATAATTCTTGTGCTCAATAGCGACAAGGCGTTCGATAATAATTCATTCTTCATCTGTTAAATCAACGTGTAGAACGAATGTATGGAACATCACTGAAGGTGTGATTGGTGCATATGATTTTCAATATGTTAAAATACTACGATATAACAATAATTCTTGTGCTCAATAGCGACAAGGCGTTCGATAATAATTCATTCTTCACTTGTTAAATCAACGTGTAGAACGAATGTATGGAACATCACGGAAGGTGTGATTGGTGCATATGATTTTCAATATGTTTAAATTCTACGATATAACAATAATTCTTGTGCTCAATAGCGACAAGGCGTTCGAAAACAATTCGTTCTTCATCTGTTAAATCAACGTGTATAGAGTTTAGAGTGGACATCACTATAAATCTTATTTGTTATAACCAATATAAAATTATTGTTGCTTTGCTGTTACGACCAACGATTTAAGGCAATGAAAATGTCAACATTTAACCTTGAAAACATAATTTTCAGGTACATACGGCAATATTCCTTTCGAACGCGCGTTCGAATCGCAGCATCTCTGTAACAGAGGGTTTAACGCTTCAGCGCTAGCCGTAAACAGATGATGGCGATGCCCATATAAGCACGCCATTAGGCATATTCCCAATCTATTACGAGGGGCGTAAACGGGATAAATGATTACTTATTAATGTAGCTATAATCGGTCGGCAGTCGGGGCGGCGCGGGGCGGCGGCGGGCGGCGCGCACGATCGATGCGGCGCCGGCCAATGGCGTGCGGGCCCGCTCGCCCCGCCCCCGCTCGTCGGCACCCGCCCCCACCCCTATAAATCATTGAATTTGCTCTGTAACAATATTTGACGAACCCAAAAACGCTACTTTAATTGATGCTTTGTATTCGTGCACCGCCCGCCCCGGCTCGTTACGCGCTGCCACATGGAGCGCTCCTCTCTAATAATGAACTGCAGCGGGGGCGCACTCTTCGGGGAACGTATTACATTTCGAATTATGTTAAGCACTCTAGCACGCCACCACTCGTCCGCTTGCCATCCTGCGGACGTTGTGCGGTGTTCAAACAGATACCCGTAGTGTAATCCTTTCTTTTAAATATAGCTGACATATATAATATTCTCATTTTGACTTCCGTTACATATGTAGAAATGAACGTAACATTAGAGTCGGCGAAGTAAGAGATATGTCGGCTGATCGAGAGAAAGTTACTAGGTAATAAATAATATTGAAAACGGTTAGATGAATAACCCGTAAAACTTAATATTTTAGTGTCGATAATTACGTAAAAAAAACATAATAAAAAGTTGAATGAACTGATAATTCATTGTGGAAAAAAGTACTATGTTCTGGGATTTGCGACATTTAATTATGGTGTATACAGTTTCCACAGATAATTTACTTATGCCACGTTGTGTTATAGTAGAGCAGAGCATATAAAAAACATATGTCATATATAAAAAGCCCAATATTCATACGAACGTCTTATATATATATATATTTTTAGTTTAATCATTACCATTCGGAGATATATTACCTTCCAAGCGTTAAACAATTCGAGCTTTCTAAGATAAACAAATGTTTCATATGAAATGAACTGATACAATCCCTCGGACATAGGACGAAAAAGTTTTCTACAATTAAATGTCGCTTTTTGTGAATGTATATAGTAAGAACAAACGACGTAAATAATCAATATTGTAATGTAAGGCGGAAAACTGAAAAGTTGTGCTGTTTATTTTTATTATATACCATTTAAGCGATAACATTAGATCGAATCGAAATATAAATTAAAATTGCGTATCCTAAGTAGATATATATATATATATATATATATATATATATATATATATATATATATATATATATATATACATTACCGATCGAAAGTATCGAGACCACAAATTAAATATTTTATATTAGGCTCATGAGATGAATATTTTTAAAATTGAGTTATTCTGTAAACATATGTAGTGCATTTTGTTTATGAGAAATTGCAAGTAAATACTTCTTTTTGTTATTGCATTATGAGTCTATCGCCAATTAAACGTAGACCAGATAGAAGAATAACGCCTTGTTCTAAAATATTTTTATAATTTTTTTTCGTTTCTTCTCAACTTTTATTTAACCGCTTATGCTCATAATGGAACCACCGCCCGCTTGACTATTGCAGTCCTACAATATTTTTTCTTCTGCCACAGCTCTTTGTCAAACGTCTTCTTGCTCCTCAATCGTTCTTTCACTCTAGAAGACCGTGACCCAAGTAAAAGTGCGGTCTTGCAGGAAATTGCTCGGCGTCAGGGCTCATGCTCTTGAGTTTACTTTATGGCCTTATGGATGGTCATTTGATGAGTGCTTATAATTTGGGCAGCCCAACGACGAGTTGGACTTCGGCGACGAGCTGTTGTCCCCTCTTTCCAATCCAGCAAGACGCTTCGCTCCAAATTGTCTGGGTTTTTCCTTAAAATATGGCAGAAGTATCTGAGTACCCAAAAGGTTACTGTAGAAGATAACCTAACGCGGATGCTGAACAAAGGCATAATTTTAACGAACAGTTCAAATTTTAATTCCCCAATTCAAAGTATTTCTTCAAAACGTTCCGTCTAATCACTGTGGTTTGAAAACCCCTTGTACATATTTGCGTAGAAACTGGTGGATTTCGAGCAGCGACTCTTTTAAGAAAGTTAGTGCTGATTAAAAGTGTTTTTACAAAAGTTAGAGAAAAATACAGGTTAAAATATCGTACGGATTCTGTTGCGACAAGTTATCCATTTCATTTGCTGGTGACATTTGTGAATTAATCATATATAAGAGATCGCAACGACTATCAGTCTTCCCGAAGAGATTAATACGTCGATGAGCCCAAGTTTTAGAACCTCTTGACGCTCGGGAATGTTTTCATTATGCTGAGCAATTAAGGCTGAATCTTAACATGTGAATGCCAGTTTACTCTAAAAACGAGCGCCGCGCCGTCATGTGAATGAATCTTAACATGTGAATGCAAGTTTACTCTAAAAACGAGTGAGTTATGAAATATAGCTTACACAGAGGTAAAGAGATTTTACTTGCAAAACTTTTAATTGCCAGCAATATAAAAATTTATTCAATAACGAAAGCTACGATAATACAAAATTTGAAGGCAGGTGTTTTACACGAGTTGCACTTCAAATAAATTTCGAGCAGTGACACCGTTCGTCTTATGGCAACAAAACAGAAAATATAATACGAGAACGCTTCAAGGAAAACCTACAATGTTTTCTGCGGAATATAAGCGGATCTTGTAGGGATGCAAACCGTCTCTATTACTCATAATTTGAGTATATTTTCAAATTACTTTACAACACAAAGACCATTCAGTTCTCAATAGTTTTTGCTGCTAACATATAGTGCTTTAAGCTATTCGATTATCGACTCAAGTTAATTTAAAAGTCCTTCGTTTCCATGACGTCCGGATTACATGCAATGTCGATGATTATCTATTATTATAATTGTTACACTTACAGCATTTACACATTAAAACATAACTCTTCCAAAGTCTAGTCAATCGAGACAATTAACAGCCTACGCACACAGCGAGCGACGACGACGCACATGCACACTACCGGCGGTGCCGCGACCCACGACAACTTATGGGCACGCGTCAAAAGGAGCCGACCGTAACGCGGGGCTGCCGCGTCCTTCGCAACGACAATCACGAATGCACTCGCCCGCTCGGCGGCCACTTATCAGGTGGGTCGGGTCGGCGAACCCGACCGACGCGTCACCGCTTCGCCAGCTGATCGGGGCCCGTCGACGTGTTTCATCACCGCCGACAACATCATCGGAAGATTCTAATAATAGGCGGCCGGACGGATAATCGGTGATCAGTCGGCAGCGGGCCGCGTGCGCGCGCGCAACACTCGGCGCGTGCCCACTCCTTATGTAATCGAGCTAATAAATAAACAATTGTAACGGCGACCGCGCGCGCCCGTACCGTTCACTTAAACGAGGCAAAGCTGCCAGAGACTTCGCTTATGTAGAAGTCAGCGTCGTTTCCTTCTCAAGACATATCTCTAAAATTTAACTTCCATTTTTAAGTCTAAATTTTAATCCCTATATTTAATGCAGTTTAATAAATTAATTCATAGTACACAACTTGACTTCCATGTTTGCAACAAGCCGGCAAATTCAGACATAATCATCATTTTTATACAGGTGAAATTTACTGAAGGAAATTGTGTTTTACTAGGAAGACGAGTTAAGATTGATACTCAAGAGAATAAACCTTATAATTTGTTCACAATTTAATGCAGATATTATTGAGTTAAACAAGTAGAAATTATTAGTTTAAAATTGTATTTTCTATCGTTACTACAAAATCTCATGCGCCAATTCTAAAAACACGTCCCACATGTAAGACTAACCGTTCGATACTAATGACGCGTGATCCCCTACCCAATTGTCAAGACGCAAACTTTATCTCGAATTACCTCCACGGTCCAACTAAATGCACATTGTTACGGTCATGTTTGTTTACATTTTAGATAAGAGCATCTAGGTCGCGGCACATGACGGCGCGGCGCCTAGGCGCGCTCGTCAATCTAGTTTAATTGTGTCGTTCGGCGACGCGGCGTCATTTTGATAATTGAGGCATTCGACTCGTCCGCTCGGGCAGCGATCATAACGCGACTGACATTGACAGTACATTCGATACCCTCCCTCCTTTATCTCGTGCGTAGCACCATTTCTACAATAACTTATCTGTGTGACGTCACTCGCTAATTCATACAATAGCCGGCGTAAGCGGGTCATGGTGGACCGACACAATGGGGTTCATTGCATAATGTCGCTTATCTATTGTTATTCGCTCGACGGAGTTGCATGTTTTCCAATACATGAATAATTTAACCGTTCCATAAAAGAACGCGACGAAACAATACACATTTTTTCTATAGTAAAACGTGTCATCGATGATTTTCGTTATCAGTTGATTTTAATAAAAAAAAAACAACAAATTGTATTGGTAAACTTGATACAGTTTCGTCGCTATTCGTATTATCATCGTCGTTACTTCTGCACGCGACTTAGCGCTCGTGAATTTTTTACCCAGTTTGCGACTGTGGTCAATGGGTTAACCGTATGTTGGTAGCCAGTTAGACGTATATTTTTTTCCTTATTTAGCTTTTTCACTTCGTATTTAATATGTAATAAATGAAACATACTTTGTTTTTTTTTTGTAGAAAAAACAAGACAATAAGAAAATTAAATTTAAATTAACTCGGTAGTTTTTACGAGATATGGGTCACTGAATTCGTACCTTATTATAATTCCTGCTCGTATGTTATTTATTTCATTTTTTGGTTTTGCGTTACGTGCGTGTAAACAGACATATAGAAAACTGTAGATTTCTTCTCTATAGTTTATTTTAGTTTACAGAGTTTTTCGAAAATATTCCGTTCGTTTCCCACAGCTGTTTTCTCTAGAAACCGTTCCATGTAGAAATTTAAAATTTTGCATAGCTATTGTTAAAACTACCTTAACTTGACCTCCATACATTTCAATAGTTTAACACTCAAAAGTGTTTATATAAAATATTAAAGTGTCAAACAAAGTTTACAAACATTTTTTTTTTAATTTCGTATATCGTGGACGACAACGATTGAAAAAGCTAGTGATAAATATATTGAAACATTTTTTTTTTCAGATTTTTTTGTTAAGGTTTTGAGATATTGCTGAAAATATAGGCATGAACCCTCCCCGTCTCCGAAACGGCTAAAGTTAAAATAAAAAACCTGTCAAGTACGAGTAGAACTCGCACTACGAGGATTCCGTACACATTTAGGCGCTTATAACATTTAAAATTACATAATAGTGCTATTAAATTATTACCAATATAAATTGTTCACAGCGCAAATAAATTGTCTACTACCTTATAGCTTTCATATTCATAAATCAAGGTGAGGTGCTTATTTAAAAAAAATGCGACATTTAGAGTCACGGCTATAGTGTTCCTGCAATCTTTGCGTACGCTTCTAAAAACCGAAATCATAACTTTAAATTGAGTAGTTTCGGAAATAAGGAAGTGGGCGTCATATTTTTTGCCTATTTTTCAGTATATTTTTGAAGTTATCATAATTCAAATTGTGAAAAATTCTAGTATTTAATTCTCCCCTAAAACATTTCTGAGTGTTTAGCTATCGAACTATGTTTATTTGTTACTATGCCAAATTTCGAGTTTATACACCTGTTCTAAGAAAAACGGCTGTGATAGACAAAGAGACAGACTTCTAAGTGGCCTTATAAAGATCCCGTTTTTACTTTTGAGGACTATAAGTAAAGCTTCCTAGAACCCTTATAATTTTGCCATATCAGCTTGTTGCTTCACTCGCAGACTACTAGTGCTACAAAGGTGAAACTTTTCACGCATGGTATTACACGCCAACAAAGTTAGGAGATAAAATTTATTAAAAAAGTTTTTTTAAATGTCTCCCCAATGCGTAAAGTGGATGTGTTTTTTTTGCAAATACTCCATCGTGTAGAGTATTGTTGAGTAGGTCTTACCAAACCATTAAGCTTTAAAGTGGTAATTTTTGTTCAAGTTACGTGTTCCAACCCCACCACAGCTAAATAGTTATTTTTGAATATCTAAAAGCATTCGCAGATGTAGTGCATATAACGAAATTAAAAGAAAAATTATTACAGCTAATAGGCTCACTAGTTACGAGTAATAGTTGACCAAGTTCGAGTAAGTAAGTGGGCTGGAAAAAGTTTGTAGACTCCATATAAGTAACTTAAATCAACTACCAAAATAACTTTGTATTTTAAAATGTATATGTATGAGGTAGTAAGCAAGATAGATTTATATACTTATTTTAAAATGTATATGTATGAGGTAGTAAGCAAGATAGATTTATATTAGTGAGAATAATATTATTTAAATATGAAATAATATTATTTAATATCTTAAGCCTGTGAAAGATACAATAGGCAAAAGGTTTACGTTGTAAAAAATTAATTCTTTTAGATAGTTTAGTAAATACTATGTACCCTTAAATGTTTATAAATACGATAATATACGAGCTCTACTCGTATACACACACGATTCGTAACATGCAAACCTTGAGTAAGGAAACTAGCGCAATTTTATAGTGGTGCAGTCAGGCAAAAACACTTTTAGACTGAAATGATTTTCCCCTTCTTTTCTTTTTCATAATTTCTTTAAACCGATCCAATAGGTTTATAGTGCATTATTCTTCGGTCACTATGAATTATTTGTCCTTTGCAATCGATCAATAGAATATCATTAGTATTTCAGAAAAACAGTAGCTATCGGTTTTCCCGCTGATTATAACACCGTGAAAACCTGGATGGACCTAGGAGACGGTGTGCCCTTCTTATACTAGCGCAAGGACTCTTTCTTTCCATTCAGGCTCAAATAACCATAATTTTAAACTCAAGTTTTGTTGTTTTGAAGCTTATTAGCACCAACAATTTACAATCTGATAAATTGTTGGTGCTAATGAGCTTCAAAACTAGCAAGCGCATTTAACGCATTATTGTTTACGAGTCGGCGTGAATACTCATGTTGCGTTGGCCTTTGTCATCCTAACACGGTCATATACGATGTTTACAATAGTCGATGTTCCAACAATTTCTTCAAGCTCCTTTTTCTTCAGGCAGATATTCTCCAATACAAGTTTTCAGTTTTCTGAACAATCTTGAGTAAATAAAAAAAAAATTAAATTCAACATCTCTGACGGGCTACGGCTTCAATTAAATATCTATGAATACACCATTCCATTTACAAATCACGGTTTTATTACGCTGACAATTCGCTATCTCTTCAAAAATGGTTCGAGATAATCATGGTTATTTAGTTGCAGCAGGAAATTTAATTTTGTCTGTTCTTAGTAATTTCTTCCAGATACATTTGTTACTCGGTGAATATACGAGGCTTTTGAAGTCCAGATGAAGCATTAAATATGTATATTTATGATGAATCACTCTACCGCGAGCTTTTTGACCTCCCCTCGTGTTTACATTTTTATCTATCATTGTATTATTAATAGTCATTCAAGTGTTGTTGTATATTTTACTAAACCTTGTTGTATATTTTACTTTGAATTTCTCGTCACACCATGTATTATAAGACGCCAGCTTGTTTTAAATCGCGTACTTAGCTTTGTTTACATTGATCTTATGTATTTGTATTTTTTTATACACCCCCAAAGATGTTACTTCTGATCATAATCCCTAGACGGCATTGGTACACTTTACCAATAGCTACTCTAATATCAACACAAAAAGACTTATTGATATAAGGCTTGTATATTATTTTCCGAAGTTTAAGTTAATCTACTTTAGGCAAGATTCTGTTTTCGTCGAGAACTAAATTATTATTCCCTTAATCACAACCCAGACATATTAAGAGTTCCAATGCTACATTTCACATTTCGTGTACACAACAACTAACGGCGATAGCAAATGGACTAATTAAGAGCCGTGCCAAGTGGCCACTTCGTCACGCGAAGATATAGAAAGAAACGTCACTGAGTATCAGGGTGGGCCAATACATCTAAGCGAATAAAGAAAATGTAAAACAATGTAATCCAAACAACGAATCGCAATATTTGGGCAATAGGCTAGCGGCTAAGAGTGCGCTTGGCGAAAAGGCGCGCCCTATAAATAGCGACGGCGGGTCGCGCGGCGGCGAGTCGCCGTAAAGGCGTCGCGACGACGGCGGCGAGCGCGGCGCCGGGCGCGGCGCATCGCTATTTTCATCTCGGGCCGCGCGCCGCCCGCACGTTCCCCCGCCGGTTATTTACAGACGACGAGATGCGGCCACCTCGCCTCGCCTGCTGCAACGAACTTCGGAAAATAAGTCGCGAAAAATGTTCTCGGATTCCGGCTGACATAGATAATACGAGAGCGCAAGGCGTACTTTACGATTTGGAATTTAGACTTCATTCTCGTAATTAATCTACTGTTAAATCAATTTACTTGAAAAATATAACAGAGTTCCCGTTAAAGCATTTTATGCGGGTCAGATTTACTTTTGCCACAAACAATTTTTAGTCGCATCCAATTTATTATCCTCGGCTGTTGTTAAAGCAAATACTTAGATTAGGAAGATGCTAATACACATATTGTTTTTGTAGAAGCGTAAAGGGAAATAAACGAACTTTGATTCAATTTGTTTCCTAGAAGAAAAACTGAAATGACAATAGTATAAAAAAACAAGTTCAGAATACACAGATGTATGCCCAGTAACCAGGATTGTACTGGATATAAATACATGGTAATTTAGTTTACGTTGACTTTCTTATTTAGATTACGGCTGTCGTGCTAACAACCTATTTAGGATATTATTGGTATAGTCGATACATCTAGTACTATCCTATGAAATAACACATTTGTTATACTTTTTAATGTGGATATTATTGGTATAGTCGAACAACCTATTTAGGATATTATTGGTATAGTCGATACATCTAGTACTATCCTATGAAATAACACATTTGTTATACTTTTTAATGTGAATATTATAATTAGAAGTCATTTAAATTTCTTACACCTCGCGACGTTATTATGAAGCGAATTGAACGAAAATATTCATTAGTACATTCTTCTTACGCGCTCTAAAGCAGTGTTTGTACATATGTGTATACACACACGTATATCATATTTTCAAGTTCGTTTACTTCGATAAAATACTCCCAAATAATCAGTTAATTATTATTTTAATATACTTTTACACAATGGCATTATATTCAATAAATATGTCATTAGCGTTCTATACTTGGTGTTTATAAGGCAAGGTATATAATTAGTCTTTGTAAGCAATTAGCTCTTCATTAGATCTGTCTCTTTCATATACTTACTTTTTTGACTGTTTTACTTTGACTCTATCTCTTTCTTTAAACTATGAGTGCTACTTGGAATAATATTTTGTTCATTTTATAAAACTTGATGTATCCCACAGTTTCACACCCGTGAAATTCGGAATAAGAATTTTTTTTTCTCATATGTGGCCCTCGGTTATAAACTATGTATTGCCATACTAGGTTTCATCAAAATCCGTTCAGTAGATTTTGAGTCATTGACGCACAAAATATCATAAAAATTCAAAAAGATTTTTCCACTTCTATTATCATTCTCTACGCAAAATCAATCACTCTAACATATTTTCCATGTACAGAATTTAATGTTTACTTAATATGACGTCATTGTACATGCTCAACTCACTATGCTTAATTTATACTTTCTTGAACAACGAATAGGACAAGTACTCTAGAGGAATTAATATGAGGTTGTTTGGATCCTTTGATTCTGAAATCCTAAAAATTACCTTATCCTTATCACCTTATTTTTGAACATAGGGAGGCAAATATGTATCTTTGAATATTCGACTTTCCCTTCAACGCATTAAGATTTTTTCACAGGTTCCATATTGTTTTTCTAATTCTAGTTCTGAACCTTCAATAAGTAAATTCTAAGTAATGTTACAATTGTGAAAACGAATTAATATATATGTCTGCCTCGCTTTCAAGATTCAGCTACTCAACCCATATCCGTGAAATTTGCTTTTTTGTGTAAGCAGTAAACTTTTTATGACGGAGTAAAATTTTTCCTCGTCTTTGAAAAATAACATCACGCTAGGAATAACAGCGTAAACGTGTGTATGTATATTTACTTAGTAGATGATAACATCGCCTTAATATTACAAATTATGTCCTCGATTTTGACAATACTTTTCAATAATTACATCATCATTGTTTCTCTTTTCAGCGCGGGCGGATTAAAACTATGAGGGGTCAAAAAGTTCGCAGAATAGGGTGGACGAAATGTCAAAAAAAATCGTTGTGCTATTTTTTCTTTCGAAGGTATTCCTCCCTTAACTTTAATACATTTCTCAGATCTGTCGACTAATTTAATTATACTCTCAAAAATGTTTATCTTAAAAATTAACTGAAATTGCTGCCTCGACATCACCGCTGAATGTTTTTCATGAAGCTCCTTTTCCACTTTTGGGAACAAATTATAGTCGCAGGGGGCTAAGCCTGGGTTGTAAGGTGAGTGTTGCAATATTTGAAAGCCCCACTCGTGAAGGGCCATCGAAACATGGTTCTTGTGTACAGATGCACTGTCATGCAAAAGCGCCACACCTTTCAGTAATTTTCTGCACCTTTTCTCCTTCAATGTTTCTTTAAGTTGCTCTAACAGACCAGCGTAGTACTCTCCCGTTACATAAACACCCTTATATTTAAAGTAAAACCGTCACTTTTTCGAAAGTTTGCGACACCTTGAACTCCTTAGGGGTTGAGGTATCCTTTTTATGCCACTGAACGGACTCCTGTTTGGATTCAGGCTCGTAATGATGAAGCTAAGTTTCGTCACCCGTAACAATTTGGCTAAAAACTTCATCCTTATCGTCTCTACATAGATCCAAAAAGTCCTGTGCACACTCGACACGTTGTTGCTTTTGCGGTGGCGTGAACTCGACGCCCATTTTTGCGCTGGCTTTTGACATACCAAGATGGTCGTGACGAATATTCAAAATGGTTGTAGAAGATACTCCAACCATTTCGCATTACTACTTTTTCTTTAATCGGGCATCTTACAATACAATTTTTTCAACTTTTCCAACAATGTCCGAGGAGGTGGCGTGATCGGCCTTTCTGAACGCGGGTCGTTTTCGATCGAATCTTTGTCTTGTTTGAAGAGATTATGCCACTTTGTATATCATGGTTTTACTAGGGCAAGAATCCCCATAAACCGATGACATTAATATGACTTGTGTTGTTTTCCCTTGCTTTATCAGTAACTTGATTCGGCAAACTTTTTGACCAACTCTCTTAGTTACTTAATAGCAACAATAACGAAACTTACTTAATTTTTTTTAAATGATGCAAGTAAAACTGATTGGTAAATTAACGTGTCAACAAAGTTTATAGTTAATGTGTAATCAATTCATCCGACGTATACTTAACGTAATCACCATCCAATGCCTGTAGTAATACACAATTTAAATAATCAAGCAATCTTATAACGAGTTATTTGAAATACACATGCAAAAACTAGACATCTAATTGACTTTTTTTGTAATCTGGACAGTTTGGTTTCTCGAGTTGTTTGAGGTTTGCGTACTTGAAAATTTGCATACCCTGCCATCTGACATTATATTATTGGGTTAATTTAATTTAACAACACAGAACTCTGGTGGAAATACGGTAATCAAAGCAAACAATGGAGAAAGGTATATTAATATTTTTAATGTAATATAAAATGTTATGTTACAGGAAATAATAAACTATAAAAAAATACCTTTATATAGATACGAGTATGTAACACGAGAAAAATGTCTGTTGACGCAACAAAATAAATTTTCCATGTTGCACTAGACTTCAAGACGACAGATGTATATTTTTATTGACTCGATTTACATATTTAGCTTCGTCTTAAGGAAGGCGTATATTGACGGAATAACAACACAATTTAAATATTTTTACGGAAATTGTGTTGTTTTACAGTTACTGCCGTTAACATATGGGATGTGGTATTCAAATTTTGTGGGGAATATCAGTTAAAAAATGTTGAGGTAGTGTAAAGGAGATAAGTGTGCAATAACACATGAAAAAAATGGTGTGTGGCTGTGTCATGGACACAGCCGTGGGTTGTACGTGAATACGTTTATGTAACGGGTTATATTTGTTAAATAAAGTATTTTTATTTATGGATTTAGGATATAAGCAAGGAAACAAATAATTATTGTGTTACAATATAACTTTATTAATTATATGTCTGTGATACAAAAAGTACTGATCCGCTAGGCCGCATTCATTCTTTTACGTTCCCGGCACTGCTTGACTCGGTCATATGGTGTTTTATTATTACCATTCGATTGATCTCTGTTTTTGGTTTTGGCTTTTCGACGCGTATAGGCCGATATTATATATTTTTGATAATATTTTTTTATTCTAATAGCTTATTATATTCACTGTCACTACTTTAAACTAATGTTTTATATACAATCGATAGATTTTGACGACAGCTGACGATTAAAACTTAAACGAACATCGTAGCTTTCCCGAATCAAAAGTTATACTAATTGAAAATCTCGATACGCAGCAAAATAACCTCAAAATGGCGGCGCTTCCCCCTCCACCGTGCGCGATGCGTCACTGTTCTCGCTTATCGTAATGCATTCTTTGATCCTTTAGCTATCCAGTGGCATAAATAGTAAATTTAATTTTTGATGTAGAGGATAGATTCGTAATTGCAACGCCAAACTGTATACCCCGATTTTGTTATCATTAAGTTTTTTGGATTGCCCCCGTATGGTAGCAAATTTAAAGACGTATTCACGTCAAAAGTATCTATGCCTCTGCTCACATATTATAATCATATTTTCTATCTACATTAAAAGCAAAATAAACATTTTTAATGTTGCTCATTTCTGTAAACACAAAAAAGTTAATAGAATATCACAATTTTTATGTATACGACTACGTTTCGAAACGTTTTCATAGTGTTATTTTATAAAAATATATACCATTGAAATAGTTTCTTTTCTCGACAAAAACTTTCATTCTCATGCACATGAAACACCGTGTAATAGAGCAGACAAATATTTAAATAGCTTTGTAGCTATTGTTATAGCGTCCTTTGAAAGGAAGTACCATGCATATGCAACAGATAGACGACATGCACTCAATAAGTATGCTGCAAACAAGGAACCTGTCAAAATATTTACATGCACACAAAGTATGCGACATCGGCCTTGGCAATGACGCCGAGCCGGGGCCGGGCTCGCGCCGCATTCCGCGTAATGCAAATAGCGTCCACTCCCGGTCAAGTTGCACCGTACTGCAGAGCGCGAGGATAAAGCAAAATAATAAGTTCATGATCGTGTACCAATAGTTATTATACAAATTAAAATTATCATTATATTACATAAATAAATCATTTCATATATGTTTAAATGACCACACTAATAGACTACAATATGACCTAAACTGACAATTTATTAAATCAAGGTTTTAGATTCTATCGTATTTAAATAATCTAAGGTGGCGCGGGAAATAGGTTTTGATATTTTCGCTTATGTTAAATAAAGTTCTTTGATCTTTTGTCACATTAACGCGCATTGCTTTAAATTACTCGTCACTTACGAAAAACAACAACAACTGCACACACCGTTGGACATTATTTGAAAAAATAAAAGCGCAAATTGTTTATAAAAACAATTCTCATTTTTCATTTATTTCGTTTACATAAAATCTTGCAAATTTTTGTCATTTCATTGTTAATTTTTTTATATTAAATACTGGTTAATAAAAAGTAACAGCAATATACATACAGTATTATTATCATAAGTTTTACGTAAATGGCCTTGGTACTAATTTTGAAATGTACGATATTATTTTTCCAGATTTTCCGCGCTAAATGTGATATTATTTTGAAAGCACTATTTATGACAAGCTACAATAGTGAAAACTTTTGAAGAATATTATAATTTACGATTGAATTGTGGTGATATATACTATTGAAAAATGAATCTTCATTAGAACAAATAAAACGAATAACAAGTACGTCCACAATCATAAATATTTATCTGCCCAGATCAATGTCTAAATTTGAATAATAAACAACAGCGGTTTATTTGACGGTGGGTTCGATATTTAAAAATAAGCTAATATAAAAAAAAAATATATGTATATCAAACATTCAACAAAAAAGATATCAATTGTATTAGTACACTGTTTTCAGTGCTTTGTGTGCACTGTACACTGTTTTGTGTGCAAAATTTACGAGTAGATTTTAAAGAGAACTGCTTAAATAATTTTCATATAAATTAATAAAATAATCATACCAAAATTGCGTCGTTTCAACTAAATTCCAAATTTCAGAAAATCAACTACTGACCGCATTGTACACCTCAAGAATTAACACACATAATAATAATATTAAATCTTCGTAATCGACGAAAGATCAGTATAAAGAGCCTAGCCCGAAATATTTTCCTCAATACTAACTTAAAACTCTACGCCATTGAGATGTGTCTGCTAATCCTCACCAATAATATACAATCTTGTGTAAGATATTTTGTTGCTGCCGCTGCGTTTATGTATGTATTAAATATAACGTACAGCGGAACGCAAGTGTAAATCAATGTGTCTCTAAATGGCGTGTGCGTAGCATTGTTATGCCGTTGGAAATGTAAACAGCAGAACGCAACTAAAGTTTTGCTGTTAACCCTTTGAAGCGCAGTAGTATCACTGTATTACCATAGATTTAGCAGAAATTAAGTGCTCAGGAAAAGTGTCATAATTTTTAAATCACTTTAGTTTTTTGAACAGGACATTAAATATTGTACATATATATATAGATATTGATAAATAGTTAAGGTATTTTACTATTTTTTTATTTTTCATAAATCATAATTTCAAAGTTGCCTCTACTTTTGAGTTTTTATACTGGCGAGGAGCGACAAACAATTTATAAAGGTTCAAATTTAACGTTTAAACAAGGACGAAAATACTGAATTTTGATGGAATTTTAGTAACGCCTTTCGTATTCTATGAAAGCGAATAAGGCATGCCAGGAAATTTAAAGCTCATAACTCGCATATTGTTTAATTTTGGATAATTTTTCAAAAGCCATTTTTAATTAAATTATATTTTATGACGGTTTACTAAAAAAACATCAGCAGATTTACGAGCAGTAAATTCCTATGTTGTAGCAAATACTTTTTACCTTCATTATTTTTATTCCGTGCTCCAAAGTGCTAAGAAAATTATAAGGTATTATACAGAACATTTACCAATATAAGCATGTTTGTGGATCAATGTTTCAAAATATACGATTATATAACCTCTGGTTCCAGAGGATTCGTCGAAAATGTGTCTTAAACATTCTGCTCATTTCAGTAGCCTAATTATTTAACCCTAGTTAAATTAATAAATTTGATTAAAGTCTAACAGGCAAATCTTAACGGACCTTTATCACACAGGTGTCCACTTTTTATTAGGTAGAATCCTCTGACAAACTTGAGGATCAATATAACTAGAACTCGAGGAGCAGATTATGTGAAAATAGAACTAATTAAAATAGGGTTACAGCCTCAAGTGAAATTGTCAACAATGAATATCTTCGAAATAGTCCCTAAAGTTGACATTATTAACATCGGTCCTTGGATTATCTAGACGAGTAGTTGACTTTAATTTATGTACAAAACGACTGATGATTATAGTAACATCTAACAGCTATGTCACTCATTATATTCTCTTTGTATTTAATTTTTACGTTTCTTACGTTCTCAGAGGGTAAAAAAATCTGAAACTTCCGTGTATCTTAAATATGCGTTATATAGCATTGCTGGAATTAACAACAGTCTGAGGTAATAATGAAACTAATTAGATACGTAGGCCAATTTTTTAAAATCAAACAGGTTACGTTTTGTAAAGGAAAAAAGGCTTAACTTCACTTCACACAGTACCAGCAATTAAATATAACGTTTCATTATTTGTTCCAAATTATACATGTTTTTACTTGACACTGAATAAAGTAACACACTTGACAATAATCGTGAAACAATAATTTTACATATAAACGTCGTAAAACTTCTACAATGTCGTATTTCTTTATTGTATATAATCCGCACAATAGACAAGCGCGCTTGCTTAGAAAAATCGGACAATTAAACTTGTATCAAATACTTTTGCCAACGCATCTTGCAAAATTGCATCCAAAATTTGGCTTTTCCTAAATAACCCAGTAATACAAAACACACTACATACTTTGTATATACTTATGTATATAATAATTATTTGTGTAATACAATATTTATTACGTATTTACAATACATAATACAAAAGAAAAAATAAACCTTTGTATATACAACGCGTAGGAGAATATTAATTCTTATAGATAATATACATTATTTTGTTATTTATTCTGTTCCACTTTATAATAAATCTAGTTCAGTCTTCACTAATTGAGGTATATAAAAAAATATAATTAACTTAATGACATCTCGTCTCCTTTATCCTTTATAATGTACATTTCCAATAAGTTGTTAACATGTTTTTAAATTATTTGATTAAAAGATAGATCACAATTTTAAGGAATTAGAATCAAATGCGTTATGTTGCATCATCTTAAAGATAGTATACATGATTTATAATAAAATTATACTCTGACTATACCTACGAGTTTATGCTTAGAAAATAAAAAAAAACACTATGATAGACACCATTTCGGACAGATTCGTTCTTGGTCGCTTTTATCCTGGTCAGCAACTATCACAAACTACGTTTAATGAGTTGTTCAGCGACGTATTGTACTTACGATATTGTGTATATTTTATGATTAGACTGGTAAACCGCATATTATAGTGTAATACATATAAAAACTAAATTGTGCGATATCCGATTAACTAATTTTATATATATATATATATATATATATATATATATATTGCGAGATATTCAATTATGAAACATAATATTGAGAATTTATCGATAATATTGAAACGCCGCTTGTTTGCTAAAACCACAATAGTTTATAAAGTGTTACAAAAATTACACTAAGGTAATAAATTTATGGCAAGACGTAAGTGTTTATTCTTATGAAACCATTTATATTCTTTGCAATTTATAGAAACGCTCTTTCATAATGATTGTTAACATAGAACTATTTTTTAATCGAATCGAGGTAAGCCTGTTAAAGACAATAAACTAGATAAGCTTATAAGTAACGTCTTTGTAACCTAAAAGTGCAGAGGCATAAGAAAACGTAAAACTGCAAATTAAATGTTTAACTTCATAATTCAACATTTTGAAGTTAAATTTTATTCATCTCTTCTTTACGCCCACCAAAACGTTAAGAATGCTCCATAACCTTACTCAGCCTTTTTTAAAGGGGTATTTTCGAAAACATAAGTCGACCGATGTTTTACAATTTAAACAGGATTGCTTTTTTTGTAAAAATACTTTTTTGTTAAAAAGACTTTAAGCCAACAAGATGAAATTAACAAAACATTATATCGTCCTGTATTATTATTAATTTAGGACTGAAAGCAATTATTTTTATATATGTGTTACTACCGATGAATATATTGCCAACAGACAATTGAGTACAAACCAAGAAGACTTGGGATTATGTGACGCGTTTATATTTTGACATTCACCTGAGCTAGTACCGGTACTGGGAATTAAAAGTGCTGTGAAACAGATTGAGTTCTGTACAATGACACTGTACGCAGACTATATCTGATCAATATTTTCTAGACTATTTATGTAAAAAATGATAATGCAAAGAAAATCTAGTGGCCGTATTTTTAGGAAATTGATTTGTCTATTAGGAACAATACCAACTTCAAGGAGTGCAATTTTGTCGCAAAGTACACGTCCGTTTCAAATAACGAACATTGGCTTTATCCACTAGAAAAATTAATATTTAATTCAGTAACTTTTGGAACCTGGGAGCATTTTTCATTTTATTGCATGGACTAAATTCAATAATGTGTACCATTGTACCAAGATACTTCCATTACCACATCGTACAAATTTTAACTAATTTACAGAATATTGATGCAATTGGCATTTTTCGTCGTCTCATTCTCTTAACGAATTCATAACGTTTTTCAGGCTTCAACCTACGTTACTTAATTATATTCAAAACACGTCAACTCAACCGAGAAGATCCTTTATCTGATAAATCTTGCAACACGTACCATGCTACAACAATATATTGTACAAACAAATGTATACGTATGTGTCCATTGATATAGAATAATAACACCTGGCACGCCATTTCAATGGTTTATCGAGGTGGTAACTTCTAATATTTTTAGCACCGTTTGCGAACAATGAAAAATAAGGTCCATTGAAATAAATCTTGAATGGCAATGTTAAAATTATTATAAGACATTTTCATATTGCATGATTTCAATACTCTGCATATTACATATCTGTAAGGAAGCTACTGCGTTTTAATATAAAAGATGTAGGGCGTGTCGTTAAATCGGAGTGAGCGTCAGACGCAGCGTGTCACATATGTCATTTGTCATGTCACGTCATTTAGGTTTAGTGTTTAGGGTGTAGATTATTACATTATAACTTTTAAACAAAATAATCAAACTATCATGATATCTCATATCTTCTTTGGACACTTTGCCTATTATGGATGAATTTAAAATCTGTCCGCTACGAACACGCGAGGCTCTAGATCGAGAGGAACATTTCACTCGCGCTCTGCAAAAGCCAACAATTACACCTCACGCTACTTGCACAGCGCGCATAACATTGATAACACAACACGAATGGTAGTAAAATCAGCTGTTCACCCTCAATACATAAACCACACCGCCTTGCTTGTGTATACATACATACAAACACATTTATATAAACAAACCGTAAACCTGTACCCCCGATGCACATAACTTAACAAATATATGCGTAAAAGGAACTTACATAAATATAAAACGAGACCACGTCGAACAAACTATGTGTGTATACGGTTGAATATAAGAATGTCGTATGATAGGTATGTATAGATAGAAAATACACGAGCGGAGGAGCGTATAAATGTTCTCATAATATGTAAGCGAGCGCGCGAGTGTATGAGTGCGGGGATACCCTCTATCACGTGTTGAAAGTGGATTGACTTTAAACGCCGTAATGCACACTTGCCGGTCGCGTATACGTGCCTACTCACCCACATACAACACAATACATTACCGCTGCCGGATAGGTATGTAGGCGCTGAGAAGGTGTGTCGTGCACGCGTATTAAACAATTCGCTTGCAGTCAATCGTCAACCAATTAATGAATGAACCTGCAGCCGTAATCGAGAAAAGCATTGCGGCGACCTGCCGATTGGGCTTTTAAAATTACTTTAAAATAAACATGCAATATACTGTGTCCATTGCATTTATTTAAATTGGCAGAACTTCGTAATAATTTAAATGAAAGGTTAATTAAAATGAATTAACACGTTATCTTACATTTTCGTGTAACTTAGACATTGTATTTCATAAGTTTCTAGCGTCAAGCTATGGAATTTGGATTTAAGTTTCTTTGATAGGATTTTCTATATAAAAAACGCTTTTACAAGGAGGTATTTGAAGGAATTACTCCCGTATTCTGACGGTGAGTGGCGTCTTTTATATAGAATATTATAAAGTATTGTCTGTTTTGTAAACAATTGTGACACCTCACGTACGTTGGACAAATTTATATAAAAATATACAACCATCAAACAACGAGCGGTGTGATATTTAATTGGGACGAAGCTTTTGAACCAGGCACTGCCATTCGTTGTACGCGTACTGAAGTGAGTATAACAAGTTGTAGTAAATATGGATTTTACAACTGAGATCGTGTTAATACAATTGTATACCAGAATATTGACAGCATCTTAAATCTCGAGTTATTGGTACGAGAAATTTAATACTTGCGAACAAAAATGGTGAAAGAATAAGTAAGAGTATGATTGTAGGAACAAAACCCTACAATAAAACATTATTATTCTAATAAAAGACAGAGGCATCTTTTCTATAACAACGCCTTATCGACACATGCGATGTATCTCCTTCGAACTCGTATCTTATATTTTGGACACAGGTTTAGATAATGTTTGTAGCGAAATATAAAAGGAAGTATCTATAAAATTCCTAATCAATTATTAAATATACTTATTTTAGCAAATGTCCAGCTGAGACAAAGCATAAAATCTTGTCCTGAGAAATCAAGTTCTATAAAATTTACAGATGTTAGCGATTTCATAGCGTTCTTAGAATCTTAGCACCTATTACGCACTTTGTTAATATTGACAATGGAAAAATAATAAGTAAAGTACACAAGTGAAACAAAAAGAAAGGTCAGAAGTGTTATAATGGGCGACGTCTAAATAACATTTTAAAGAATATTTAAAAAAAAACATTCAAGAGAGTTCAAAACAGAATATCGTAACCGAAGATAAAAAGCACCCGTAACCGAATCTAATGCGACAATCGCTTTAAAACAATAAAACGGAATAGATATCCGACAAGCTTGACGATTTTCACGAGTCCGTGAAAAATCAAACTCTACCCATTAACGCGTGCTAAAATCGCTTTGTGTAGCTGGCTTGACTTTCCACAAAGTTGAATCGCATGGCGAAGCGCCCAATGACACAGTGCGAAAACAAAATGCCACGAAATCGCCTCGCGTCTGTTTCGAATGTCATTCATGAATAAAATATAGGAGGAGAGAAATTATAAGTTTTCACCGAAACGGACTCGGCACTCGACTTAAGGACTTAGGGAATTAAAATACATTGTTACGTCGGTTACGAATCCGGCATTCGGTATTTGTAAAAGATAATACTTATAAATGTGAGTAAACGTAGCTTAGTTTTAAGATCTCGTAGACAAAATCGGCTACACGGAGAAACCGTTATAGTTTCGCCGTGTCCATCTTTCTGTCTGTCCGTTTCCAAGTCACAGCATTTAAGCCGGAAACTATTAGCGCTACAAAGCTGAAATTTGGCATGGTTATACATTTTATTTCGCTTACAAAGTTATGAAATAAAATATTAAAAAACAAGTTTAAGGTTATCTCATCATCATGTAACGTGGGGTTAATTTTCCTTTCGCATACCAGTGTTCTAGGGCATCGTTGAATAGGTCTTCCAAAAATATTAAGGGTAGGTCGACTTATATTTTCATAATGACTACCTTTACAAACAGCTCGAGATAAAAAGAAATCACGACAACTGACAATCAAGCACCCCAGAATTTTTTTGTCAATCACTTTATTTTTATTTTAAGCTTGTTCAAAAAATCAAGTTACAGCGAGTTGTGAGATATCTTTTCGCTCTTAAGTAAAATCTTTATATTTTAAGGTTATTTTGTATTTTTAGTTTAAACCTAAAAAAGGTTTTTTACTATATTTTTTTAATTATTATATTGTCATCGGTTCTTACATTTATGTAAAATTTTAAATAATTCTGACGTTTGGAAATACGTGAAAATTTAAATGAAAGATTACTGTCTGTCCCTTTCTTCGAGTATCACGCATAATTACCGCGTCGTTTTGAATAGAACTTTTAGCGGAATAGTCCTTGGGGTTGAAATTAAAATTTAGGTTCCGTGTTTCTTAATATTTTCATGTTCCGTTGCAACATTGCCAAAACGGAATACTGGAATCATTTCGATGTCAAACCATCCGTCTGTCACAGGCGATTTTTTCGAAACTATTCGACGGAAGAATTTGAAATTTATCACAGATATAGAGCATAATGGCCCAATTAAAAAGGTTTAAAAGGCTTTCAAAGTAATGCGTAGATCAAATAAAAACTTATCGACGCTCAATTCAACAACAGATATGATGTAATTTCTTATGTATTTGTTTAAGTATTATAGGGAAAAAGTTTAAATATTGCTGTATTGATTACCAGCAAAAGGTCGCTCACAAAAATCTGAAAAAAATATGAACACTGAGAATTAAAGTTTATATGAACAAAATTATGGGCATCGAAAAATTCTAGTGAGATTAATTGTTCTAACTATTCCATTTCATATTGACTATTCCTTTCTGGTCGACCATGGTGTTAGAGAAAGTTTTTCAGCAAAAAATACTTCTTACGACGTAAAGAACAACTTTTGACATGCTCATTTAAAATGCTACCCATTCAGTTCCGCGCATAACCCGATGTGATACGAAATTGGTGCAGTCGGCGGCGAGTAACATAGAAGATTTGCGCATTTTAAATACGTAGTCGGAGTGCATTACTATTAATATTTAAACGGGAGGGGGGGGGGGTAACGTTGAACATTATTGCGATTAACTATTAGTGCAAATATAGTTTGTACTCGACCAATTTTTTTTATTATGATCACACCTTGAACACAGTAACGATATAAAATCATCATTTCACATTGTGTCTACGGTGATTTCATACTTCGACTGCTATTATAGATTGATATGTGCGTGGAAAAATATATTAACGTCTATACTTTAAAGTAAGATATAACTTAAACATGACTACGATTAAAGATTCCCTTTAAAAGATGTACATAACATTTAGGTGTTGTTTTTTATTATGATAAATGTTGTATATTGTATACGAAATTTCAAGTGAGCAGCTGACTCATATGGTGAACTCTATCTAATACTCCTCGAACAGAAAATTTGTCTATCCTGTTCAAGAGATATTATAGGCTGATTTATGATATGATATAAATTCGTATAATTATGAAAACCTTCATTATTAAAAGATACTACACTCATTATTAAATTAAATTGGTATTCATTCGTACAGCCGTAGTCACACGTCACCTTTAAGGTTTCTAATACATGTTTTATGGGGTTACTTTGACTGTACTCATGAAAGATTTATTTTAAAATCAAACACGATATATTTATTTAAATTAATGTATTGTAATTATGTATAATGTGTATTTAATATCCGTCGCATTAAATTAAATGTGACCTCATATAATAGCCCTTACATGGAATAGAAAAAGGCCACCAAACGATATTTAAGGTAGTCGTGAAGGGATATATATATATATATACATATATATATATATATATATATATATATATATATATATATATATATATATATATATACATACACACACACGAGTATATTTCGGCCCATTATGATAATAAAAAAATTCAATATTTTTTTAAACAATAATTTTTTTAGTTTTCCCTCCTATTCAAAATTACACCTATAAATTATGGAACAAATGTCATACCAACACTTCGCAAATCGCCGGCTTATCTTATTAGGAACGTTTAATTTTGAAAAGTGGAAATAATGAGAGGAATCAGCCCTGTGAAAATACGAGTACGTCTTTCGTCCTCTCACAGCTTCTATAATACTTACCATATTTTGACAAATGAGGTAGATCACACAGGTATATAGACTATTAAAATCATAACCCTCCTTTGACTTTGTCGTTATAGGGTAAAAGAAGTAAACTTACTGCAGTTAGTATTGGCGTGTAGAACAATGTTTTTTGAAGCTATTTAAAAATGGAAGAAATTTAAAATTTATCGGCGGTTATTACTTTATTGTATTATACAGATGTAATCGTCCTTGAGCGCGCCATTTGAACCGCGTGTGAAATAATAATAAACCCTAAAATAACAGAACATCTCTATACTTTTTACTACCTGGTAAACGGAAACATCGTGCCGTGCTCTTTACCGTGCAAAATTATAAAAACGCCCATCCTTTTCTTACGCCTAACTTTCTTTTGTATAATCATGGAAAAGAGAGAGATAGTTAGAAAAGTTAAGTTCGTGCTCGCGTTGCTGAGGCTATTTATGCAAGATTATCATATTTGCAAGATTATCATGCTTGATGCTTTTCATTTAACGACATAAAACAATTTTTAATTTAAAAAAAACATTTTAATTTTTTGAAGAAAAAAGTACGTTTATTATAATCCACACATGACGCCCTATTACGGATTAAATTTGTGCGCTCATGAAATGTTACATGCTGTATACGATAGCATACTTTTGAATCAATCCAGTGATAGGACGTCCTCGTCGTGGTGGCGTTATAATACACACATGTCTCTAATCGTTCCCGTATAACTAAAATTATCATGAAATTGGGTGTAGCTTAAAAATTCGTACATTTACTTGATTTCATGAAGTACGTCTCTTCTGCTCATATATTCACATCTACTAACCCGAAATCGGAAAATAATAATATGGTTTTAACATTTTTCAGTTTTATTTCTGTTTATGTAAAGCTTATATTAAAAATAAAATTGAAAATGGTGCTTTAATAGTCTAACTTATAGTTTTCCAGCGCCAAAAATTAAAAAAGTGATTTATAATTTGTGCTTATTACCATATATTCGCATTGCGAATCTCAGTTAGAAGGGAAATCCAATATAATTTAAAAATAGAATTGTCAAGTATTTACAAAGATTATTACACTCTTAAAAATGTTATCACATCATGACAGTGTTTATTTTTATAACAAACAAATCACATAAAAAACCTAACTTGATTCAAACGACCTAGGCAACAAGAACAGCGGAAGAGTGTTACAGGTACGTGTCGTAGACAAAAACGATATAAATCAAACGTGTGCCCAAGTAGGCACGGCCACTATGAATGATAGATGATACCACACCGACTAACACAAACATAATGAAGCCGGTATAACTAGGTCCACCTTTATATACAAGGGCCACCTCGGCCACAACACCAAATATACAATAGGCTATCGTAGTAGGTACATACATCGCGGGGCGGTTAGACGTGGGAACCCGCGTAAGAAACAGCATCCATTTACCGGAGTTCATTCATAAAATTCCGGGGACAATGTGAATGTTTCTACGCTACGTCTATCCATATACACCGCACACAAACCCGTCCGTACCCAACAGTACTAACTCGAATATATGTATACGTTTATATGTGACAGTACGGCGAAGCCAGAGACGGCAAAATGCATGCGGTAAGTTTATAGTCTTCGGATATGTTTATATGCCATTCCTTATGTAGAAGTTTGTTCTGCATTGCGATCGACGGCGACACGTGCGCTGGTGTAGGTACGTGCTATGTACCCGCCGCGATTGTGTATGTACTATAAATGTCGGTACACATCCTTAAAGTTTTGTGAACAGCATGTGCGTAGTGGCGGGCGAAAGCGAGGGGAAGCGGCCGCGTCAGGGTGATGACACCGCGGGTCGCAGTAGCACGGGACAAAGTGGGTCACGACGGTACTTAACACTGCATCGCTATTATCTTCGCAGCCGCAACATTGCTGCGGTCGAGTCATTGCATTCAGCTCGCGGCCTTATGTAATCTGCTATTCTCACTTTACTGTGTACATTTTTGTTTACGTATTTTCCAAGGTTACTACGTGACTCATAGGTACAGAATTTTCCCTTCGCTTAAGGAGACAATAGAACGATTTTTCCAATTTTCTAAAATGAGAAAAATCGTTCGATTTGTTGTCACCGGTAGAAGTGAACATGATAAAATGTCCATTCCCATTGCGCCGCTATCCTTCAATGAAATTGCTGTACGAGCAATTTTACTTGTTTAATAAATTAAAATTGGTTTAGTGGATGTCATGTTATAAGTTGCTCGTTTATATTTACTTTTTATGAATCGTAAAATGAACAAAAAACCTTAAAATGAGTGTACATAGTCAAAATAATTTCAAACACGTTAAGGTTGTTGGAGCAATCATATTTGCTTTTGGATTTATTGTCACGAGACATTAAATCACAGGAGCTAATTAATGACTTTTCGTATCTCATCTAAGATTCTGTGTCGGCCTTTAATTTCAGTTTCGGTTTCTTAGAAATTGGCCGAAACTGAAGCAAAGTTCGTAACGTTTCGTTTCGGCTTCGATAGCGCTCGGCACAACGGCATTAGCGAAACTTAAACGTTGAAGTCAAGTTGAACTGTACATTTTGGATATTGATGTGTATTAGAACAAAGAAAAGTACTAAACTTTTATAATGTGTATCGTGATAGAATAAATACATTACCTCCCTCTGACTGTGTAGAAATTGTTTTATGAAGCTATATTAGATTATTTGAAAATGTATGTATATTCATCACAACTTCTCATATTATTGTCAAATAACAAACACGGGGATAAAAAGGAAAGCGTATTGCTTTCCTTAGACAAAACGTGACAAAAACAACTGCACACATATATGAACAAACGAGTCACTTAGGTCAAAATTCATCCTCTTCTAACCACTCTACTTTGCTGGATCTAAGTTTCAAGATGTCCATATCGATTTTGAAGTCGATAACGTCGCTGTACAGAAAATAATACGCTCTCTAAAATGACAGTAAAAAAGGAAATGTTATATGGAAAATATAAATGAGCATTTTGAAGAACCATTCACATTAACATTTAATTTTCAACCAGAAAGAAGAGGTTTCGGGACACACGCAGCTCTACTTCCCCAGGATAATCTAGTGGTTGACTATGATAAACAATCGTCTATGGATAGCCAAACTATTTAACGTTATATTTCAGACCATTGAACGCAAATGCAAGTGCACAGATAAATCTATGATAAATTACTAATTTGAGCTTACGATGTTTCCTTATTTACAATTGCTAATCCTAATCCTAGGTAACAGAACAAAAGTTTGTTGACTTGGTTGGTTGGCTCTAAATAAAAGTAATTTAATAAACTTTCCATTATACTTATATTTATTCTAACTATATATCCTATAGAGAGTTAGGATAAGTGTAAGTATATAAATATAGAATAGGTAGTAATAGGTTATTACACTAAAGTTTTGTGTATTTGACCGATGTTAAAGTGATTAAGATTGTATTTATATTCGTTTCATAAATGAAAAAAAAACCTGATTAAACTAACGTGTTTTTTAACATTTTATTCACTATGTAAATAGAATTTATAGAAAAAAAAATATTGTCTAAAACTGAAATAATATCATGATTACATATCGAGTATTATAATCAAGTTTCGATTTAGCTTTCGGTCGGACACAATTTATTTCATCTACAAAACAATATGCCTTTTTATATTTGATTTCTCAATTTTGTTTCCGGAAATTGTTGAATATATTTGGCGTTAATTTTGTACAAATTAATAATTCACAATTAAATGAAATTACGTGATGTACCTAGTATTATTTCTACTTTCTTTAATTTCTTTACCACGATCTAGGTTTCGTTGTATTACAACCTCTTCAGGTGGGCTAGTCATCTTTGCTAATAGCCCACCTGACGATGTTGTAATACAACGAAACCTAGGTCGTGGTAAAGAACTTAAAGAAAGTAGAAATAATGCTACATCGCGTAGTTTCATTTAATTGTGTACTTGAATTATATAAAGTCCAAATTACCAGCAAAATAATATAACTTTTGAAGGAAGTTCTTTGCAAAACTTATAAGAAAAAAAAAATTTGGAGACGATCGATTAACTGTATATTACTAATCATTCGCCATCATCTCTAAGAAAATTAACAAATTTAATAAAGCTTTTTAAATAGGCAACACAAAATAAATTAGTTGTCTGGGACTCGTGTAATTACTTGTACAGCATCCTCATCACATGTGTTTTTCCGCACAAGTATATACTACTAACCAACTAAAAGTGTGTTTTAAGTTATAAACTGATGTTTTAATGTTGAAAATCAAATATCGGAACATCATTAATATCAGTAAACTTTCTTTCGATAATATTAAATTTCGGCTTGATTCAAATAATGCATTATACAATTTGTTTTACCGTTCTGTACCTTTTTATATTGGGTTGGCTAATAAGTAATGAGCGGTCATTATTTTTACAATTTGTTATTATATTTCCAATTTAAAATTAATTAAACGTAGATATAATAATCACCATAATTTTGTACCACATATCTCCAAGACACTGGCAGGGAGTGGATAGCATGTGTAAAATTCAGGTGGCTTGGAAAAAAAAATTAGCCTATGAACTATTGTAGGTGATCTTCATCATCAAAGTTTTTTCCGCGTAAGACTTGCTGAGCGATCTAAAGAAATGATAATTAGTGGGTGCAAGGTTTGAGGTATATGTGTCCAACCAAAATCCAAAACTTTAAGGCGGGTCTGTTTGGCTATATGATGACTAGCTACGAGTACGACTGGTCCGAGCTAAGTTCATGTGGTAGCCACGCACCGTATTTAAAGCTTTTTCCGAAGTGGAGTAAATAATTCTCTATAGTTCTGTGGGAGCACCTGAGCTCAGTTGCTACCCTTCTTCAATTAATAATTTTAACCCGTCGCTATCCAATTCCATCGGTCGACCAGAGCATGACTGATCACTCAGGGAATAATCGCTGCTGCAAAACCGCTGGAACCATCGTTTTGCAGTAGCTTCGGCAGCAGAGTGACCAGGTTGGTACTCGGAGAGTAGACAGTGTCTCACATGTGTCTTAATGTCGCCCAAATTTGATGCGTGTTAACAGTGCAGCGTCTTAGTTACTACTGAATGAAAGTGTGCTGCGCCGTTTATATATTTTTGATAATTAATGAAAATATAAGAACATCTTCTAGAACGTTCCCATATTTTCTAGTAATATTCGAAAAACGGTAATTACTTATGAACTAACCCAATATATATGGACTGCCTTGGCTTTTTAGTTTATTGTTTTCTTTTATTTATTCAACAAAATTGTCAATGTTAATTAATGAACATTGGTGTTTTGAGCTCGATATTTTAAGGGTTATCGATGTTAACATCTGTGATTTTTCAATATTGCTCATCCCTATTAGGTACTTTTTACATTAATTACTTAACTTCACACGAACTATTGTTAACTTCAGTTACTAATTAGTCGAGCCATGTGCGGATGGTCTTACGTGTACACGAAACCACTGGTTCATTTGTGTCACCTTGAACTACATACATTAATTAAAATAGATAATTTGAATCCATTCATAAAGGTATATTAAAAGATGGTCACATCAAATGTACTTTAGATTATATGAAGAATGTTTTCACAACGAAATGAACCAATTTAGGCATGTCGCAACATGGAGCTGAAGCTACCGCACGGAGGGGAAATGGTGGTAGCACTGGCCAGAAAAAAAATTAATGAACGCATGGTGATCTAATAAAATACGCACGGTGCTCTAATAAAATACGCACGGTACTCTAATAATTTTTATGTAAACGCTCTTCAGATATATACGTTAACATTAATTCGCTTTGATAAACATATTTGTCAACTATTTTGTTGTTAAATATATATCTGAGAGTAGAAAAAAGTTACAAGTCCAAAGAATATCACTATTTTCGTGTGTTTCCCAGCTCCTTTATATGAAATATAGTGAAATTGTTCATAATTATGTATGATATAACATATGTATGATATATAAATGAGCTAAAAATCACATTAATATGGTTAAGTTAGGTGGTATACTTTTTTCTATTCTTATATGACTATATAGTAATAAAATGGTATATAAATATTTCTAAAAAATGTTGACAATTGTTATAAACAGTAAACAACTAATGCTACAAATGAATCTCTTTTATGCGGTGTAAATAAGCCGATAAACTCATCAAAATCGGCGTGTTATCTAATCTAGTAACATTTTACCTATTCTATATCTCTTTAACAATTAAATTAAAGAAGATTGTTATAACAATATGTTCGATATTGCTAGGGGCAGACAAACTAGAAACATTTCACAATAAAAGAATAGATAAATATTTCTAAAAAAAATGCTGTTAATTGCTAAACACAGTAAAACTTTAAACTCTATAAACGAAACTCTTACATGCGGTATTAAAGAGCTCAGAGAAACACGTCACAAATGGCGTGTTCCTGAAATCTAGTCATGTTTTTCCATTTTTACATGTATATTACAATAAAATAAACATATTAACAGATTAACAATAAAATAACACATATAAATATTTCTAAAAAATGTTGGCAATTGCTATAAACAATAAACGGCTAATGCTAGAAAAGAAACTCTTATAAGCTGAGAAATACATTAAAATTGTATTACGTATAGTTTTATTTTTCTATTTAAGAATAAAATAATACACAAGTATTTCTAAAAAAAAAGTTAGTAATTGTTAATAAACAATATATGGTTAATGCTACAAAGGAAATTCTTATGCGGTTTAAATGAGCTGAGAAATACATTAAAATTGGCGTGTTCCTAGTAACTCTTTCCAATTTCAGATGTCAATTTAACAATAAAATTATAGAGAAATATGTATTTCTTTACATCGAAACATATGAAGGTTTAGGTGTATTATCTAAGGAATTTTTATGTTAAAAGTAATTTTATTAGCGCACCGTGCATTCGTTAAATTTTGTTTGACTACGATTCCACCGTTTCTTTTCCAGTAACACCTTCAACACCTTCAAAACTAAAACTCAAATTGCGTTTAAAATTTTAACATTCAGCGCGTTCTGTAAACAATTAATCATATTTAAGTCTGTTTTATAATTTACGAATGTATTTCTAGAGCGCTTTATTACAATAACTCAGTTTCCCATTTTTTAATTACGTCTGTCTTATTCTAACGGTGCGATGTGCTGATTTAAGTAACCACTGGGTAAATATTTATCAATTAAATATATAACAATGATACAATTGTAATTTTTGAATAGGCAGGTGCAACCCGCATCACCTGAATCAGTCGCAGCCACCTAGAAAAACGACGTCCTTTTAAAAAGAACTAACGCAACTATTTCAAATAAACACGACGACAAGTGGGCCCGTCTACCTTCGTATTATCATAAAACTGCACTTCCAATGCACGCCGCAACGCCGTTCGATCGCGAATCGCCGCCGCTCCGCTCTGGCCGCGGCGTGTACTGAGCGGAAACGAACATAGCGCGGCAGGTGAACGAGGCAAAAGGTCTTACCCTCCTCTGCATTTGCATAATTTGTCAATTCCTACTTTATTATTCTGCACAGCGACGAAAGCAAGCCCAGCTAGCCAGCAAACCCAACTGACCTATCGTAATACGTTGCCGATTAGGCTCCTTGATGTAATGTAGCTGTAGACACGATAGTATATGTCCCGAAGTATATCAGTATATTTACATCTATAAGGATACACTTCGTATATATACGCCTATAAATACGCAACCTACCGCAAGTATATATAATATACATGCCGACAGACACCACGCGTACAACATAAATATAAACCAACGCAAAACGTTTTCTTTGCGTCTCATGGCCCAGTCAGCATTAGGTAGGTAGGTAAATGGGAACACATTTATATTCAACTCTAGATAGATAGATACCAGTGCGCCCGACGTCCCTCAACAGTAGGTAGGCCGGCACCTAAGTAGGTACATACGTACAATAAACTTAGGAAGGGAACCTCGCTACCCGTCCACAGTCGCGAAGGGTTCGCGCGGTCTATTTATGAGCTTTCTATGTAGCTCAAGATCGTGACGAAAAAATGACGAAATTATTGCATCGAGCCATCGGACAAAGACCGTTCCGCGGTGTTTAAGCCGGATAAATGACCATTATAGGTCGTTTTTATAATATAACGTATTTGATATATTCTGTCTAGGTATCCCAGAACTTATCAAATGTATTCACTAACTGTATTACTGATTGTGAAGACCTTATAAAAATGTTATGGAAGGAACGCTATAAATAGCTTCGTAAGTAATGTTATTAATAAAAAGCAAAATTAAAATTTTGAAAAAACGGAAACGACGGATGTAGCCTTTGTTATTGAAAAACGATCAAATATGTTTTTTGAAAACCTCTCGACTAAAAGAAACTAAGAACCTATTAATATAATTACAAACCTAAGACCATTGCCACATTTCCGTTCCCAAGATCAATTACATTGTAGCAGCATATAAAAGCTATTTGCGCACCTAAGAGAATTTTAATTAGTCACGAACTGATAAAACTGTAAAATTTTAGGCTTAGGCAGGGCATGGCAGCTCCGACGAATTTTTTCGGGTTTGTAATTATGTTAATAGGTTCTTACTTTCTTTTAGTCGGGAAGTTTTCAATAAAATTATTTAATCGTTTTTCAATTACAAAATCTACATCCGTCGTGGGTATTTTCAAAATTTTTAATTTTACTCTTTATTTCATACTTTTTCGATTAAAACGTTTACATCTGTAGTGGGCTTAATCAAAATTTTGAAACCGTATCTAAACCAGTCGAACGGTTTTGGAGAAAAATTCGAGCATTCGTTTGCAAAAAAATGCTAACACAAGCTAACACTATAACACCTATCTGAGAACCAACGCCGATTAATCCCAAATATTTTGCTGAAAACCGTGGCTAAATCGGTCAAACCATTTTGGAGATAAATGGGAACACTCGTTTCCAACAAAATATTGCAGCGCCCCCTGGCGAGCTAACACTATAACACCTATCTGGGAATTATCGTCGATCAGTCCCAAATATTTTGCAGAAAGCCGTGTTTAAATAGGTCAAATCGTTTTGGAGATAAAAGGGAACATTTGGATTTTAAATTTTATTTTCTTTTTCCAGTCCATTACTGAAGTAGTAATGGACTGTCATCTCATTGTCACTTCAGTCTCATGTTTCTTTTACTGAGGTGAACGCAAGTTGGACTCACATTCTATGAGGAGTAGCATCTATATCTGTTATTGTAGTAGATTTTTTAAAAATTTGAACTTAATTTAAAAACTCAACGTGTTAGGTACGTTAACGGCGAAGTCGAGATTCAGCGATCATTTCAGTTATGTTACGTCAAGTGCTGACCGTACTTGGATGAGGGACCGCGTGGAAACATCACATGATGTCGGCTGGCTTTTAAGGAGTTTCATTTACAGTCATCATGTACTTATAACATTGACAATAGATCAGACTCTTCCTAATACAAATATCGTTAGGAACTTTCGCCGTATGCGGGATTTTACTTAGGAAACATGCCGTCGAAATGAAATCCCATGTAAAAGAGGCGTGATGAATGTTTAGTACGAAATATGTATTTCAATGAATCTTAGTATGTACTGTCTATTCTTAGTGTTCAGTCAACGCCGATGAAATAAAATATTACGCGGAGAATTCATTCAAATATTTCACAAGGCATCGATTGCAAAACCGCTTTCGAGACCAAATAAGACTACGTATATAGGGAATATATATATATAAAAGTCGGGTCTCAATATAATGTACAGCTTGTACATAAGAAGGTCGTTAAGACCGCCGGGCTTGTCTTCCCGCATCTCATCTCTCCCTCGCGGCGTAAAACGTGAAAGGGATATTTTCACGCGACGCCCGCCTCGCCCCCGCATCTACCTATTTGTCTGCACCGTCAGCTCGACGTGGCGCGTTGACCCACTCATTCAGACAAGCGTGAGCAGAGTTATATCGCCCTTTCGTGAAATAAAAATGTCTCGCCGACGAACCTAAGCTCAAGCAGGTTGACTTCGCTTGCGTTTTATATTTGTGACAAAAGTCTTATCGAAAATAGGCCATCGTTATAAAATCGATAAATTTGAAATTTGATATGAATTTACATTTAACAACGCAGGCGGTTGATAATAATATATACATAATATGTGTGCAGATACAGACATGAAAAGAAAAAATGAAAATTACATTAAATATAACAACAAGTACTTCATTACTACGTAATATAAAAAAATGTTCTGAAGGTTTAAGATGACTAACACTGAGCAATTGCTAAAAAAAAGAAATACATATTAATATTTTTGGAGAATACTCGTAAACCCAAATCTTTCATCTCCGAAATACTTAAGGAAAGAAATTCCTAACTAACGTATATAAGGCTTCGCCACGGAAACGAAGTAAACACTCACTCAAGTATACCTCGTCAAATGTATTCTCTTTTAAAGGCATTATAAAAGTTATTTATAGAAAGTGCTCTTTATGATTCAGACATAATTGTTTAAACTTCAAGTCTACTGAGAATATAAAGCCTATAAAAATTATTCCCTTACACGCACATCCGATGTGGATGTACACATATGTAGCTAAGTCAAACATTAAGATGGGAAGTTATGTGAACGTAAATGGTAGCACGGGCCATAAACACAGTAAACAGTAAAGTCACTATTTTATGAAGGGTGTCTAGATGGCTGAAGACAGGGCTCCACAGGTCTCGAGCGCTCGGAAGGGCCATCATCGTTACGTTTTACATTTAAATATACTTTATAACTGTGTCAAAATATTAACTATTAAACGGTCCAAACGGACATTAAAAGTAATAAAGCAACCGTGCGGCAAATCCCCCACATCGTAAAATTGCATACTAAGTTTATATCACATTAAGGTTGGATAATTCACATATAACGATTGAGCGACATATAAGTTCAAAAGAGAAAAAAGCAGCAACGTTGGACGGTTTCCAGGAAATATTTAAACAAAATCAGTTTGGTCATACTTTAAGATTGAAATTATGGTTTACCAAAAATAACAATAACTTGAAAACATTGAAAAGATGATGAGAATTTACATTTTACAAGTATACAATTTTACTTGTTTTTTTTAATGTATTAAATAAAGCTAGGTATATCAATATTTTAAATATTTCTCTACAAAATTCCTTTTTTCTTCGATACCAATTAGATTGTATGACGGGACATAACAAATCCTTTCAAACAAATATATATTCAGCTATTTTCGATATGAATCATGATCCAAGTAATATTGACCGTTTCGCCACTTAAGACAGTCACAGACTGTTATTACTGTTATTATATCGCTGTATCACAGATTGTTTTATGTAATTACTAAACCTGTTACAATGTGTTTTCGTTGTTAGCACGATGACGAAGAGGAAGAACCACTGAATTATACTTAACACTGTTGATAAAAAACCGTTCCATTACTCGCAAGAATAGACACACATTGTACGCAGAAATAATTGAAAACCAATATTTATACAAAGAGCAATAGACGTGCCTGTATATAAACCATTCAAATATGAATCATTCAAACATGAAACTGATGAAATATACACAAAACAAACAATAAAATCTTAAAGATAACATAATTTTCACGACAGACGAGAAGTCTGTTCAGCAAAGTATACATGTCCTACACGCGTGTGTGTTGTATAGTAGACGAATGGATCGATCGGTTAATCGCCACACAAGCACAGACGCGGCTGTCGGCGGTGGGACCTTGAAACGTGAGTGTTAAGGCCACGAGTCCATTGTAGTAAGCAATAAAACAAAAACAATCTAAATAATGTCATCAAACCCGAACGAAACAATGATTCGCACGCTGATAACAATTTCCGTGTTTATTAATAAGCGCAAATACACACACGCGTTCACATTATATCATACAGCGAAAACCCATCTGAGCGGTAGGTATGTTACAATAATTACGTCATCGTGAATACTAAGCGTGTACTGTACACGTATACATAGCGTATGTATATGAAGCTGTTGTATAAGTTAACGTGCTTGACCTACAAGAACGCGCATTAATCCTTGATACATTTATTTTCAATGTTCAAAGGGAAGGAGCAATTAAATGACGTCACGCTCCCGGCATAATGACCCAAATACACTTATACACCTACAATTTTCTACACGTACATACTTAACGCGGCACCGACCGGAGACTCGTTTAGTTATTCTACCTACCTAAGAACTTATACGCCTATACAATTTGTAAACGCGCTTCCACACATATAAATATAGCAAGGGAGCGACGGGCAACCGCATAAAAAATAAACACAGTCAAGGGGAAATGAGATTTGTTCTGCGCGTGTTTGTGTAATTGTGCCAAGTGCAAAAACGTTGTATAGACAAGGCACGTTAAAGTGAAGTCGGTCATTGAACCCGAGGGGATAAAATTCTCACCCGCCGTGGAGAACGGGCGACCGATTAAGGAACACAATGGTCTGCCAAGTTTTACGAGTGGCCGAACAGCTGATCGATGCCGTTAGGATGCAAGTACGTAACGATGTAGGCGAGTATACGATTAAACATCAACAATGTGCATTCCGACGGAGTCATTAACATTTCATGTCGACACGAGGACTCTGCTTATCAAAACATTTGCATAACATTATAAGACCTTTACACGTTATTGTTTGCGTCATAAGATTTATAACGAGTCGTTATGTAATTTCATACGCATCTGGGCGAAGTACAAGTTTCCACATTTGAATACAATATTTTTATTCAGTAGTTATTTCAAGTGGTAAATAATGAATGAGCTATAAATGACAGGTGAAAAAAGGGAATAAGTGATTTTAAATTGACGAAATGTTATAAAAAGCTAAATATTAATACAAAAATACACTTTTAGTTTTACATTATCCGACCAATAACATATTTTCCTTTATTTTCGCATGAATAAATTTGTAAATAAATTATATTTCGCTAATTTCTAGTGTTAGAATGTCAAACTGCATGTAGTGTATCATTTCAAGAGGTCAATCGGATTTTGTAAATTAACACCACATAAACGCAGTCCAAAATAGTCCACCTGTATAGTTTCTAAATGCTAAAAAAACTGTATGTAAAAGCGTGGGAATAAACTTTGGAGAATAAAGAATATACTTGCGTATGAACAAAATTTAATTTCTCATATTAACGATTCTTGTTATATTAAAAATACTACATATTTTTTTGTCTTGTGTTATGGTTGGATAAGTGATTTAACTGTTTCCTGATTGCTATTTACTGAATTGTTTGTTTTCTTGTAAAAACAAAAAAACTTTTTTAAAAATACATTCTATTTTTATAACGCCAGCTCCATTTTCGCCGGTCTCTCTTAAGATATTTTGAAAAGTCCAAAAGTATCAAAATAAGAATAATCAAGTACGTTAACCGTTAACAGCCACGAGGCATTTCATCAGTGTTTGATTTTAGATTTATGCCTATAGCGCATAAAGAAGTTTAACTTTTAAAAAAATCAGCTAAAAGTTTAGAAAAGACTTAACTTGATTTCTATGGATGCAGTTCGACTTTCTGCGATTCTAAAGTTCGCACATGAATATACTATCAAATATAACAACGACGATACACGAGCCGAGTAGTAGGATGGAATGCGCTACGGAATCATCGCCTCAGCAATATACTACAACATTATCGTTATCCGACAACGACACAAGCCTGTAACGGCTCGAAATACGAACAACCGCAGATGCCTTTCTAGTGAACGCAAGCGAGTTTACATAAAGTCGGTGGCGAACGACGGTGAGCACGCACGTACGCGTTGCCGCGGAACTTTCGCCCTCAGCGCTCGTCTGCGTCACCCAGTTTCGCGGACGTGTCGCCCCATCGCGCGCGATGATCCGCTTTCGTTTTCCATCAAGTTTTCTTTTTTCTGCATTTGACTTTATCTGTCTACATAGTTATTGTGTTTACCTACTTTCACATAAACGTAGCTGAATTGCCATTAAAAATGAGACTCCGACGAATGAGAATAAATAAGCATTCGGGAAAACGCATCCTGCAACCACTTGTTTCATCATATTAATGATAATTTCAATAATGTTTTAAACGTAAATTGATTTTATCCATTTAATTGTCAAGTAATATATTATTTCCTCTATTTATTTTTTTTGGATTATTTTACTGAAAAGGGTACGCAATTACTTAGACAGTGAACGAATTACCATAATAGCTGATGAATGAATTGCATGTATAGAGCTGGTTTAGCAAATATTGTTTTTGAATAAGCGTCTCTGCAGAGATAATTTATTTATTTTCAATAAAATATCATGGTTTGTTTAAAAAGTATTGTTTAAGAAGTAAGAAGAGTTACAGAGGTAGTATATTTGCGAGTACACGTTGATATTAAGCCATTCCAACTGAACTGTCTCATTCACACAATTTGTTAAGGTAGGACATAACCAGCGAGTACAAGAGATTTCACATTTCAAATTACATACGTAACGTAACCCTTTTTTGAACAAAAATAAACTAATCTAAAATTCTCAAGGTACTCATGATTTAATTATAGATTATGATATAATTTATTCTTAATAAGACAGTGTAATTCTGTCGATTGTGATTTAAAAATAGTACTAATTTCAATATTCTATATTAAAATTAGTATTTTTTTGTGTATCATTATAAAGTTGATTTTGCTACTCATTTAAAACTATTTTTCCTTATTAATTTCGTTTTTGGTTGTTTTTAATTAGTTATTGGAACCGAAGTGATCAAAAACCAAATCCTGTGTGATTTGGTTTTGGGCCACTTTTTTCAAGATACGATACGTTTAAATTAAAAAATGTTCCTTAATTGGATTTGCCTCTTTCAGATATAAGCACATGTTTTATGGGGAGTGATAAGATAACAAAGTGGCAAAAATCTAACACTAACAGAGTGAGACACCAAGTTCAAAATATTCTCACGGAAGTGGGGGTGACAACATTTGTGCAAGCCTGGAATTTATTCATTACTTAAGATATTATTGAAAAAATGGTTAGCCCCATTAATGAGTTTATACAGAAAAAGGTGCCATCGTATGACAGACCCTGTTATTGCAAACCAACTTATGCTGTGGAAATTCGAGCATTATTCGGATAACCATGTATAGCAGTGACCTTGTCACAGGCGTACCTATATTTCCCACTCGATGTCAGTGAAAAGAGCAAAATTTCTATTCAATTAATTGCGGTTTGATTATGCAACCACACGAGCGTCTCGACGTACTCTGGATAAAGTTGCAACAATAAGGGATATTTTGAAAACGTTTACACAAAACTGTCTCTCACCTTATTCTATGGGACAGGACATGGACATGACATGGACAGGTTATTGATGAAATGATGACAGGCTTTCGAAGAAAATGTTCCTTCAGACAATACATAAAATCTAGACGCGATAAATATGGCATAAAATTATATCCGCTTGTACACGCTGCTACGTTTTATATCCTAAACGTTAAGCTTTATGACGGCAAGCAGCCAGAAAGTCTGTATCGGTTGAGCAATGCTGCAGCAGACGTCGTGAAGAGGCTAGATAGAAGATTACACCAATTTCTAGTATAGAACGAAACCTAACAATTGAGAATTGGTACACCAGTCTTCCTTTGGTGAACGATTTAGCTGAAAATCATAAGATTTGTGTTGTTGGAAACAAGAAAGAAATACCGCCTTGTTTTACAGATAAAAACAGACCTGAGTACTCAAGTCAATTTGGATTTTCTGACAAGGTTACGCTGGTGTCGTACGTGCCTAAGAAACACAAAACTGTAGTACCGATATCATCACTTTATTCTACTGCTGAAATTGATGAAAGTACGAATGAAAAGCGCAAGTCAAGCATCATAACTTTTTACAATCAAACGAAAGGCGGTGTCGATGAACTGAAGATGTATTCGACGTCAAGGAAAAATAATAGATGGCCGTTGACACTCTTCTTTCGCTTTCTGGATATTGCTGGAGTAATGTCATGGTAATATTGGGGGCAAATAAAGTGGTTACACAAAAAAGGCGAAAGTATTTACGTGAATTGGGCATTGAACTGACAAAAGAGTATGTTTTAAAGAAGAGCTATGATGGTGAACCTTCAAAGAAAACTTCAAGGAAACATAAGAGATCATTTGAATATGAGCACTGAAGGAAGATGTTGGCAATGAACCAAGCAGTAGTTCCAGCAGATGTAGAGAAAGAAATGTAGAGAAGCTGCAAAATATGCCCAGCAAAAAAAGAAAGCAATCGAAAATACAATAGTAATATTTGCAGGACACACACTATATTTATATGCAATGACTGTTATCTTGCCGAAGAAACTGATTCTGAAGATAACTAGACCTAAGTTGATGATGAAAACTTGGATTTGATCTCATGGGGCAGACTGATTTTCTTATTTTTATTATATTATACTATATAAAATTAGTTAGAGGTATAAGATTTTATGTTGCCAAAATTTTATGTTGAAAATTTGATTTACGTGATTTGAATTTATAATTTTGTTTTTCTTCCGAGTTTAAGTTTCTTTTTTCCAAAAAAAGAAATATCCTAACAATAATAATACATCTGTACACCAAAACAAAATATGATTATTAATTAATTATTGTTTTAAATCACTTAAATATCCCATAGGTCTTTTAGGTTATGCGCGACCGCTGCCGTTACAAATGATCACGCGCCCGCTTGAAGTTTAAACAACAAGATTCCAATAATATTTCGAAATTTAAGTATTTTCTGAATAAATTAGAAGTATTTTCACATTATTATGATAATGTAAATACGCAAGAATTTAAATTTACTTGTAGACTGAAAGCAGACAATACAGTCACATTTATAAAACTTAGCCTAAAAAGAAATGCATCGACAAAACTAGTTGTTCATTACGTAATATGCATTTATAGAGGTTGTTTAAACGTACGTAAAATCCTTAAATATTACTTCCGGCAACCCACGTTTCATAATTTATGATTTTAATGGACATAAATCGAAACGCGCGAGAGAAAGGAGTTTTATGCACTTCCGGTTAAGCAACAACCACTTTTTTCAATACGGCAAACGGTCATATTTAGAAGACAAACAACACTCACTCTGCAAATAAAGCATGCAAAGCACACATAAATACGAAATATTGAAATATGTTCTAAATTCTTATTTCTCTGCCAATTGAAAATTCGTATTAATTCCGAGAACGTAACGTAAATTACCAGAAGACAATTTGTTAAAAAGAACCATACTGTTATTATCGACAGTAGTTTTATATGGTTACCTACCTAGATTATGTTTAATCTATTTATACGTCTATGTTTTTCGTAATAATATATATACAAAACAAAACTTATGCCCCTTAACAGGAAAAATCTTGACTAGAATAATAAAGAAGTTTGGCATTGGTAAAATTTTGTCACCTGTCATAATTCTGTAATTGTTTTTTGCACGTTTTATTTTGGTATTTTTGGATTTGTTTTTTTTAACTATTCCTTTGACGCAGATGAATTATTTCATTTAAATTTAAGCTTTTATTCATACACGATTATTTTAATACTCTCTGGTTCTCAAAGTTCTTTCATTGGTAGAAGAAACCAGTTTTTTACGTTTTCTCGGGATTTATTTCAGAATACTAAGTAACAACTTGAGTTTGGAAATTAGATTTTTAAATCGAACATAACGAATACCACAAAGACAAGTGCTACACAAAGTTGCTACGCGAGTTTTTTTCAAACCTTTTTTTTAAATATCTTGTTTATTTATGCATCATGCTACGTATTTTTGAAATTTTCTCCTGAAAACCTTTAATTTGACTCCTAAGGATACTATAGGAAGGATAAAGCGATTCTAATGATACTCGATTTGTCCAAATCTGATTATCCGTTCTGGCTCCAGAGTAACATCTGGATACACCCACATATACATTTATAGTTTGAGATACACAATACCCTCCTCGATGTCCCGCAGACGGTAAAAAGAAAAAGAATTCTACCCAACATTTTTCTTCAGGCTTGTCAATTCAGTCTATGAAGAGAATGTGCACAAAAATACATACAAAGAAAAGATACAATTTTGAAAGAGAGAGATACCAAGAAAGAAAATTTTGAACGAAAAAGTTGTAATTGTAAATACACCAACTTGAGGGTTAAACGAATGACAAGGGTCAATTTGGTAAGAGTTTAATATTTTTTTTTGTCAATCGAGCTGCATATTGTATTGCACATTGTGAACGGTGCGAACACTAGAGTCGTTTTCTGGAGATGACGTAGAGTACCTGTAATCCGGTGAAATAATTTGAAAACGCGCTCTTTCAAATTAGGACGAACATATCGAGTGTAGCATATGGATAAGAAAATGTACATAACTAATGATATTAAATATTGCTCAATCGCAGTGTGAATAAAAAAGCTTAAAGTAGAATATTCCCTTTATGCAAGGGAAAATAAAAGCAGAGATTGCAGGATCCATCGATTTACTTACACATTGCATATTCCCCATGTGAAACTCGATAAAACTCTTAAGCAAGATTTAGACAAAAAAAAGGATTCTTGGAAAATGTCTTTTAACTCGGATCGATTACCCACTTTAACTTTACCTATTTTCTCCAATCTATACTTACAATAAATAAAACATTAGTTCAAGTCCGTCAGTCCCAACTTTTTTTCATAACTTTAGGTATTATATCATCAGAGAAATATGAAAAATATACAAAAAAAAGAGATATCACCTCCTTATTTTTGAAACTGCTCAATCGAAAATTATGAAAAATGAAATGGATTTTAGAAGGTCATACTTTCTTTAAATATGCTCCATCTTTAAGCCTACGAAAAATATGGTATGTCATATATTTACGTTTTTCTATATTCATAGCAACCACGCGACGTAGCAACTTGCAAGTTGGCATGGTAATGTATTTTATGAAACCATATACATTGCACTAGCTAAGTTATAAAATTCATAAGACAACTGAAGGAGGAGTAAATATTGGTCTTAATTTGTTTTTATATATCATGTGGTGTATCATTTGAAATCGCTTGTTACGAGGCAACCAATATTTTTTTCATACTTTTTAACTGATGCATGTTTTACTGGTGGATTTTTAAATTGAGATTTACCTACATAGTCTCGAATATTATTGAATTTCATATATGTTAAAATTCAAGGCAAAAAATATATCTATATTTTTTAGTTTCTTAGGACAATATGGTATATTTCAAATAATTTTAGAATGTAAGCTTCACCTTTTTTCGAGAAGGCTCTATGCCTTGTAGAAAAATGGTGAAGCTTCTAGGTAATTCCAGAATATAAATTAATTTTCTAGAACCATCCATATAGGTAGTTATATTTTACAGCAATGATATATTTTCAAAACAAGACCACAAGTGTTAGACTATAAGTGACGACAAAAGACTCAGTGCATGCATTGTTGGCAATACACAAAATTCTCTGACAGCAGCAATCACAGACAGACAAATCTTCATTATTTCTGATAGTGCTTCTAATTCACTTAAAACTAAGTGAATTAGAAGCACTATCATAAATAAGACTAAGTCGTTTGTGCCGATGGAGTGAGTATAAAGTGCTACTGGTCACGGAAAAGGGCCTATGATGGTGTAGAAGGTTTGCTGAAGCACCGTGCTACAAAACATAATCTTTCTGATCCAAGTTCAGCTGCGATTCAGAATGCCGAGGATTTTACTAAAGTGTTAAAGTTTTACACATCAACAACCCTCACACTGTTTGCTAAAGGAGGAAGTTGAAGAATTCCGTCAACAGAAAATAGAAGAATGGTCTAACCAAGTTGTCTTAGGATTTAAAGTAGCGGACGAACATATATTGCACAGACTTTAAATAGCTAGAAAGAAGACGTTTCATTTGACAAACTGAGACCGCAAAAACATTGTTAAGAGAATATTCTGATTCACAACCTAAAAAGAGGGATCTTTGTGGTCTATGATATGACAGCAACTGGTGGATTGCAAAGGTTGTGGATATCAGTTTTGAGCTAAATGATATTGTTGTAAACTTCCAGCTGCAAATCAGCAATACTACCACTAGTGCTCACTTTCAATTTGTAACGTTTGAAAGATTGTAGAGGCACCTTTTCCTATTAGTTCAACTGGAAGGCACCACTCAATATCAAAGAAAGATACTGATGCAGATTAATACATTTTTAGTTAATTGACTTGCTAATTACACTTTTCAGCACATTGCACAAAATTGTACGCCTTTTGGTTTGCATTTGTTTTGGAGTCTTTATAAGTTTGAAAACTGTCTGTTATTTATCTGTTAGAATTAAAAGGTCATGTCTGGTAAGACTAGAAATTGATTTCAGGAGACTAATATGTCCGAGTGTGGTAACGGGAGCTTGTTTATTCTGTGGAAAAATTTTAATTGTTTATAAAACATGTAAAACTGAAAGTGAACAATTTGTAACTGTTGTATGGACTGTTGTAGGGTAGAGTGTGTGTACTAAAAATAAATAGTGTAATAGCTAATTAATAGAAATGTTTATTAATTGATCATAAATTACGTGTTTCCCCATTTTTATAAATGTTTAGAAACTTTAACAAGTTTTAGAACCACTAGACCAGGAATATTGTTCCAGGAAAATTTTAAGGATTTAGAATAATTTAAGTAATTTTATTTAAGGAATGTAAGCCAAACATGCAGAGAATGCGGCTAATATGACATGGTGTCGGGAATATTGCTTAACGTGAAAAATGTTCTATTAACGATAAAAAATTTTAAACTGAAAAATGGGAGTTCTCCTTTTCAGGGAATGTAACACTATTTGGTTATTAATCATCTACGAATTGGGATTGGCTATTTTGAGCAAAAAAAAACAATAGAAAAAACGAAAAAAATTGAAACGGCTATACGAAGAATAATTGGACACAAATTTCCAAAACGATGAGGCCATTTTAATAACAAAAATGTTATCTTTCAAATAAATAAAAAAAGAAAACTAGCCCCAAAATCTTGAGCCATTTCAGAGATAAAGATTATTTTAAAATTTTGCCAAAAATGCGAGAAATGGCGCTGGTGTCTTATCTTTGGAGGTCCGTATCTCGGGCCTAGAATTTTAACATATATGAAATTCAATAATATCTGAGACTATGATAAGATTTTTTCTTTGTCTGCCCGAATTCAAACGGATCGTACTAATTGGATTTGAAGACATTTTTCCATTTTTCGTCAGTAAGTAAGACTGATCACACTGCAAATAAAATTTAGAGACGGATATGAGAATACATCAAGTACTGACAAACTGATTAACGGATAAAGGTATTAAATAACAGTACACTATGTCTCCGATTTTGTGAATAAAATGGAACATAAAATAATTAATTTGTAGTAAGTTTTACTTCATTGCAGGAATTTTGATGAAAAACGAGCACATACGAAAATTTATGCCAGTCTATTTCTGTTTCAATTTGAACCCCCTACAATTTTTCCTTATGTCCAACTTGTAATTTGAATTCATAGTCCAATTTTGCATTTTTTGGAGGACGCTCTCATGTTACTCTTATTGTTATAGGTTCGGTGAAAGGCAGCTTAAATAGGGTACACGTAAGAAAATAGTAATTTTCGTAACGTACGTAACGTAATATAAAATAACGTTGGAATTTATGTACGCGAGTCAGTTGAGTATATATCTAAAAATGTAGTCTTAATTTAAAATTTTAAGAATTCACAAGTAATTACAATCTGTTAAGGAGTAGAACTAACACTATGAGGGTTTCGAACACACTGAAATATATAGTATATAAAAATTTTGATGTATACATATTTCTATTCAATTACAATTTAAATATGTTAATATTATTTCATCATGTAAATATATTGTCTAATATACCTTTCACATGAATAAACATATCGTAAATATCTCAAAAACCACTAAATTTAGAATCGTCACTATATTTTTCTAGTATATTTTAAGTGGTGGTTCTATTTTTTGCGTATATTTTCAACAATTTCTCTAGATCTCACATAAAATTCGGAAAAAAAAATTTGAATCCTTGCAACAAGACCCTTCAATTGATATCCCACACGAGATGAAAAAAATATATTACATTATTTGCCACATCTATAATCGGGATATGCCAAATTACCAGTTTCTACGTCAAACGCTTTCCGAGAAAAACGGCATTTGCACGACACGTAAATGACTTTACAAGAGTTCCATTTTATTGTCTTTGTGGTACGGAGCCCTAAAAAGATCTAGAAAATGTCCATCGCATAGCAGTTGCGTAATAAAATTTTAGCATGTAGTTCAATAACAAATTTAATTTTTCTAAAATATTTTAGAATGATACTCTAAGAGTTTGCTTTTTCATGTTGAGAATGTCAAACAATTTTAAACTTATTAGTTCAACCCGACACGTTATCTCTTCAACAGAGACTGGCCTATAGAAAGAAATCTATTAACTATTATTGCTTTAAACGACTGCAACAAAACATTGTCAGATGAAATTTACAATTTATTAAAACACAAGCCAATAAAAATTACCAAACCGTTAACATTTACAATGAGATACGTCTACTAATGACAGCATAGTGGTCGGTTATCAAAGTAATCGGGAAAGGACGAATCCATAGAAATTATTTCCTTGTTTAGCTCCGTAAGCAGAAATCTTGGTGCGCTACAATTGTAATTCCAAACTAAGTCACTGACATTAAATAAAATGACAGTTCTTGTTGGTTTTTGAAGAAGCAACTGATATAAATACGAGTGGCAAGTCTAAGAAATAAAAAACCAAGGCTAAGAGTGCTTTATATATTATGCATTCACAATTAAATGAAACTACGTGATGTAGTATTATTTCTACTTTCTTTAATTTCTTTACCACGACCTAGGTTTCGTTGTATTACAACATCTTCAGGTGGGATATTAGCAAAGATAGTTATTATTATTAGATAGTAGATCTTTGCTAATATCCCACCTGAAGATGTTATAATACAACGAAACCTAGGTCGTGGTAAAGTAATTAAAGAAAGTAGAAATAATACTACATCACGTAGTTTCATTTAATTGTGAATAATGAATTTCTACAAAATTAACGCCAAATATATTCAATATTATGCATTATTAAAAATTCTTAGGGAAGAGTTCTGCTCAAAGTGGAATACTTCACACCCAGGTGATACTCGACATTTAAAAGAAAACAACGACAATTTTAACTGCCGATTTGTTTGCATGCCCGTATTGAATATTTCAGTAATATACAATACTGCTTGTTTATCCTATAACAATTTGTAGAGTTTTATAGCCGCTAACAAGTCACTCAGGACATTCGGAACTCATACATAACACCTATGAAAGTATTAAAAGCGGATGTGAGGATGCATTAGTCACTATAGTGCTAGAAATTCGACAATTTAACCAACACGGAACAAAAGTATGGTCGACTTATGAATGAAATTAGTTTATATATATATATATATATATATACATACACAGGTATATAAAATAGCATTTTTAATTAAATACTGGAGTTATAATTTTTGATATTCTATCAGATTTCTCCAAATCAGTACAAAACAAACACTAGCCGTCGGATGGTTATGTGGTTCGCCGAAACGGCGGATAGTAAATTACAATCATTAATGAACCGATATATCTATAAAAATGAAACTTATCAACTAACTCGATTACGTCAAGCGGTATTGTTTGACAACTAAAAAGAATTAACCTCTTTTGGAGAAAATGTGAATAGGCTGCGTGGTTAATGGTATGATATGCAAGTCCAAAATTTATCAGAAAAATGAAAAAGCTTTATAAAAAATAAAGACTAACAAATATATTTGTAAAATTATGAAAAACAGATTACTGAATTGGTGTTCCTAATAATTTTACTCCCACAAATAATATACGTGTATATTATGGACTGTCCGAGTAACAATTAAGTAAGATTAACGTCTTCATGTCGTGTCTTTAAGTAAATGTGCAATAACGTTAGATATGCCGTTAAATGGAACGTACCTTCTTCACTGGTTTTTTTGTATAGCTTTCAAGTTTTTTTCAAGTCAACTACTTAATCTCCGAATAGATTTTTTGGTAATTAAAAAAAGGTCATTTAGCAAATAATAACCGACCGTAGGGCAGAGGCTTTTTTCTCTTTACGCCATTTCTTTATTTTTGTGCTTCTCCAAATATTTAGTCATTTACAACGCTAAGATCATCCTATATTTTTTAAATTACACCATAATTTTTACACTTTTCCACGCGAGCGAAGTCGCGGGTCAAAGCTAATATTAAAATATATGTTAAACTTCACATGGAAATAGGGTGCATTCAAAAATCCCATCTGAATAAATACAAAGATTTCGCTTAAATAACGGCTTCAAAACAGACCAACTCGCGGTCACTGCAACCGGCTACGGCAACAGTTTACTTTCCATCGTGAAGTGAAATAGCTGTGCCATTGAACTAAAGGCCGCCGCCGCGCCGCAATCGCACGGGGCACGACGTCACGTGATTCAACAATGACATCGACCTAACGTAATGGTACCAATCTAATTGCTTGGAGAACTAACTAAAAGCAACATGCGTTTCGAACTCGTTGCATGTAACAACGAATTGACGTCCTTATTGTAAGGTCATTTTCTACAATTATTACATTCAGCTCTTTCAACTTTAGCTCTGTTTTAGCTAGACGAAAACTTTATATAAAATTCATGTGTGAAAATATTTCACAGGCCTTTTTATGTTTGGCAATAGAGTTGATAAACATAGAAAATATAAAATTTCAAATTTTGAAAAAAATGTCCCCTGCTTGTAATTAACTATCGAGATTATATGTTATTGAGATGATAATTAAATTCTGGAGTGACTTACTATCGAAGAGAAAGTTAGATTATGCAAGCATATCAAAATCTAAATAATGCTGTTTGTGTTAGAATGAATTTGAGTAAAAAACCAATTTAAAAAAACCATATTTGCAATCCTATTTCTTCAGCATTTTTAACAGAAACAAAAAAATATATTTTCACTGAAATTTTGATTATAGAGCATTATAAAAATGGACGCCAATCGAATTGTTGAAAATATTGTGCAAATATATTTAGAGATAAACGTGACAATGTAATGCAACTATTTTTCATACAGTTTTTGAAGAAAATGGTTATCATAGTCTCGGATAGATGGACAGAAACATTATTGATTTTGTAAGGGTTTTGTTTTTTACAAAAAAAATTAAATTAAATATTTGTTATTTGATGAACGCCAGCAATAACTGTTCTCACTGCCGATGTGGTTACGTTCCAGCCTTCTAAGCCTAGCGAGAGGCGGCATCTAAGCCAGTTTGATTTTATAACTATGGTTGTTTAACAAAACGTCACAACCATGGAAACATGGAAATTATAATTTAATTTCCCAACCATGGAAATTACAATTTTATCATAGATTGTATAGAAATAGCCATACCCCTTGTTTTGTTTTATTTCATCAATGGTACGATACTAAACCAAATCTTTTAGTATAACTACAACTTTATATCAATTATGAATATAGAGAAATTGAAGTGCAATCACAATGGTGAATCAAATTTTTATTAAATTTCAGTGACTATCAGTTATAAATCACAAAAAAAAACTTTAAATCTCAATGGGATTCAACTAAATTACGAGTTTAAATTCTTTATGAATTTGGCACCTACATAACACGTTTTAAATTAACGTTAAACATGCGTATTCGTGTTGTGAGAACTTATGGTTAATTTATTTTCTACGTGATTAGAGTTGGGAAAAATTGGGACTGTTGAGCAACTATAGACCTTGTGTTCTATGAATTATATGTCAGCTGACTGCTACCAAATTATATATATATATATATATATATATATATATATATATATATATATATATATATAACACTGGCATTTATAAAAATTATTCTTTCCAGTTATAATAAATCCCAAAAAACATTCTGTCTGTAGGTGGTATTTTTATGGTTTCGTACAGAAACAAGTTTGAAAATTATATGCTGTCTAATCCTGTAACAATAACTCTGGGTTATGTTTAAATTTGCACTATAAGTAAAAGTAAAATAAAATATAACATCCACAAAATGTTTAATAAGCACAAAAACAGTGACTAGTCAAAACGTATTCTATGAAACATATTCTTTTGAGTAAATTCTATTTCTAATTAATGCAATGGTCATTTCGTTGAAAGAGAAAAAAATAATTGCAACAGTGATAATTATAGCAAGATATTACTACAGAATTATAAAAATATGACTAAAACTATTGAACTACAAAATTAAAGGAGTTTTGAATCGAAGATGGCTAATTAAGCAAACACAACACTAGTAAAACATGAACGTGAAACATTTTAGTGTGTAGTATTATTTTTTGGATGCCATAATCAAGGATTTAATTGATATTTAATAATAATTAATGCATACTGACTATTTAGTTTGTACACATTGTTTAAAACATCTAAGGACGCTTTGACAATTTATTTCCTCTAGATTTAAGTTGATAACAATTTACACAATAATTTAAACAAACATATTGAAGGATTCCGGTTGTAATTCTGTATTGAGATGTGTTTCTGACAAGAATCAAAATATTATTAATATTATAATGAATATTGAATATACAGATTTAAACATATCTATTTTATAAGAAGAGGTATGAATAAAGGCTATTTTTAACAAAGAAACTATTTTGGTATTACCTTTTCTAAAGGACCCTCTATATTAATGAGTATTCAATAGCACTTTTTACACAATTACTAGTCAAAGTAATCTGATTAAAATTATATGGGAATCAATTTTATGAAACTAGTTTCATAAAATTGATTCCTACCAATGTACCTTCTAGTTAATAAGTAGCGGACAAAATATTTTCCTATGAAACAATGACCTGATTTGACGTAATACATACAAAAAGCTTAAATATTTTAATTAAATTTACAGACTCGCACTGGATAAATTGAAATATCCAAACGTCACACGCAGGGAATTTGCCGCCGACCGTTTGAGCTCATTTTACTACGATTTAAATAACAAACACGTATGAGAAATGTAAACATCATTGATTCGCACTGACAGCTTACTAAAGTACAGACACAAATTATAACTTACCGGTGAGGGATTTCTGTAGGGTTGAGGATTGTATCCGGGCATGCAGCGCGGCGGTCCCCAGCCGGGACCGTACGGGCCCGGTGGCTGCTCGTAGCTATTAGGGTAGCGATGAGGGGGGCCTCCGCCCGATTGAAGGAGCGAGTTGAGCGTGGGCGTAGGCCCCGCCGGCTGAGACATGTTCTGGCCCGAGAAGAAGCGCTGTGGCGGCGGCGCCCGCGGCACCTTGCCCGGGAAGCCGGGACGCGGTGCGTAATTGTACGCGTCAGCGCTGTCCGGATATCGATACTGGCCATACTGGTCGGGCGGCGGCCGCTCGCCGGCCGCGTGCTCGCCGCCCTCGCCGCGATATTGACTCGTTTCCATCGACATTGGCGACTTGGTCTTTGTGTTAGCGACGCCCTCGCCGGGCGGAACCCGACTCACGTTTTTGTCGGTACCGTTCTGTAACAAAACATTTCGAGATTCACCGTGCGGATCCGGAGGGTTCTGCTCAACGTTCGATTCGTTTTGTTGAGAGTCGGCCTGCGTCGCAGCCATGTTCGGCTGGCGGCGGCCGTCTCTGCCTACACCCGCTCTCGCGATCGACCGGCGCGGCGCGGCTTTATGTTATCTCAAAATTGAGCGAGACACCACGAAACCAAGACTCTAAAACTTCCATAACTATATAAACGATAAAACTTGCACGTAACTTAAGCACTGTAACTCCAAAACGACGAAAAAATCGTTCACCGACGCACTCACATTAATCACATATCTACTCCATTAGCGCAAAAGGAGGTTAGGGGAAAAGGTTACATATCTTGTAGATGGCGCAAAGTCATATTAAAACAACACATTTAATATCACGAACACGATGTAACTTTCAAATATATGATCACCTTACAAAATACACCTCTCGAAACGTACAAATTGGAAAATAACATTGATAGAGAACAATAGAATCACAAAACTTCCCGAATTATTGGCGTCCGCCATTAAACAGACTTGAAATTCTACAGCGCTATGAGTAGCTTCTAGCTATATTCACGTAACACGTTTGGAAGCATTCAGAATATAAATAATAATAATGTGTTATTTAAAGTACACACAGAGTTGAGGAATTTGTTTCAATATATTAAACTTATTAGAATACATTGGATATTTATACTTAAAGTAAACTCGTTTAAAATAGCGAATATAGTAGAAACATTTTGTTTATTATCCTACCACGTATTTACTGCCACTGCTGCCAATGTGACGTCGCAGTTCCGCTGGCGCCATTTTCGAACTTATGTTGTTAGCTTTTGTAAACAACTTCGGAGCAATGATTCAAAATGTTCCACTAATAATTATTGTGTATTGTTTTTGCATTCCTCGAACAATTTGTTACTTTTAAAAATAATACCATTCTTTTCGTTGCCCATTCAATTACTTCATACACCACTTGCCTATGGCCTGATCAAAATTCTAATATATGTTGACATTGTTTTTCAATTTGACAAGACTGGATCTTACCTAGCATTTTTTATGTATGATATGATAATCGTTCAATGAATCATCGGTTTGAATTTCAACTGTTGACGAATACGCAGTAATCAACGTTCCTCTCAAGTTCCGCATGCCGTCATATTACAGAGATATTAATCTTATATTTATAGAAATGAATATACTGCATTAAGACTCCTTTCTAGTCCAGAGTATTTCTTAATTGTAATATATTACTTCACATTGATTCGAAATAAAACCATGAATATTATTTCCATTTTTATTAGTATAAACATGATATTCAGATATTGCAGAATATATTTGTAATTAATAAAATATCCTTCTCAATTACTGTAGACATATTTCACATTTATTAAAATATTTTGTTTTTTTTGGAACCTAATTACATAATATAAATTACAAGGCCTCTTCAAATATTCAATTGAGCATGCAGGTTATACAAACACCAAATACATTTTGTATGGACAGTAAACTTTTATTGTAATAAAAATGATTTCCGTGTATTCTTATATAATGCAATTTGTCAAGGATTTGCAAAAACTTAAATATACGAAGCTAAAAATAATTTCTGCACATTGGACGAGATTACATGATATTTTCCTGATTCTTTAGACATTGTGATTTGATTTGTGCTTAACAGAAGTCTACTTTTTCATTTCTACAATTGTCATTAGATATGTAAAAAAATTACTACAAATTTCTGACTAGTAAATTAAACCCATTCAATACATAACATTGTTCTTGCCTGTTCCAATATATTTATTGTATTGTTCACGGAAAGATAGTTAAAAACAATAAGGTTCCATGTAAATTTCACAATAAATTATAAGAGTTGCAACTGAGACAGTTATGAAATAAATTATAGAATATTAGTTTGTTTGTTGCGGCTGAGACGAAGTGATTAGGATATTAAGTATTATTAAAATATTAGTACCGTTAATTCAATAACAAATTCCTTAATTTTATTAACTGTCTGAAATATAATTGTGTCTCAAGTGGAGGCAGATAAAACTAAATTTGTTTCATGTAACTACAGAGTTAACTTGTTATAAAATGTTTTTTCTTGTATTACAAAATTATTGTTATTAATTCTCCCTAACCACGGCCGCAGACTTAATATTTGTTGGGTTATTGTATTTATATATATATATATATATATATATATTTGTTGGGTATAATTTTTATTATCTTTTATTGTAATATTCAATAAGTGTGGAAATAAAAGAACCACCCAGACCCTAGTTTAATTTTCTAAAACTTTGTTTTGTTATTAAAAAATCATCTTTGCAAGTGATTATAAATCATTCCTTTCATACTAAAATTTCAGGGGGTCAATATAAAATTACCACTACTTATACTAATCAATTTGATGCAGGCGTGTGAGGATGAGACACTGGATATTTGTGTTTATGAGGCTTATCAATTTTAAAGTTTTTAAAGCGCTATTGTTTTCATTGATCCATTATATTGGGCGAAAGCATGCTTATAAATGTCACAAAAATAAAAATCCAGGCATTGTTAAAATAGAATTAAAGCAGGTTTTTTAAATACATTTTCATATAAAATTACTATTTCATAAAAATTACACGTGGCAGATATTTTGTTCTGACTTCACTGGGAATTGGACATTTTTTTTTACTTAATGTGGGAATATTTTATACACAGATAAATTTATGACAGATAAGAAATAAACTTTAAGGTATTAACCTCGAGGCATATGACAATGAATGTAAAGTTTTCTATTGAAAATATTTCTATTTAGGTGTAACATATTAGATTGAATGTAGAATAATATTTGATCGGATTGTTTGTATATTGCTCGTCAATTTTACATTTCATAATATTTAAGTTCAACTCACCTCTATTTAGCATGATTAATACTTGAAGTAATGGCGGTTTTATAATATATAAATCAAAATATGGTTCCTATATTCAATTTTGCTAACGGTAAGATGATAATTATGAAGACACCATGATAGTTTTGATATTTTTGGATCGTTGTGTTGAGCATATCATACTTTATTGTGAAGATATTTGTTGACATACAAATAAATCTTTTTGCTTTTATTTACATTCGACAAATAAAGTCCAATAAAAAACATTCTGATTATTGTCTATAATACTGAGTTTTTCTGTGCCGAAACAAATAGGAAGTTGCTTTCACAGGTATAAACGCTATGTGCATAATAGGGACAGTGCAAGATACTATCGATGCCATATGGTGATTAATTAATAAACTTTTGGTAACACTGCTGTTATTTCATCGTGTGGTAGTGTATATTTTGTACTCAATCAAAATCATTTCAAAATGCATAAAATATGTAAATATAGTGTAGTGCGTTGTACAAAAACTTTTTAATAATTCATAAAAATAATAGTGTTACGTTTTTTAAAAATCGTATCTTATATTCACTCGTAATAAAATGTTTTTAGATTAAATGACATTTACCATTTTCTGTCCATTAAATATTACACCGATATTGACAAATATGTATTTCAGACGTTTTTAAGAGACCTCTATGTTTCTTGCATAGTCCCTATCCAAGTGTATGTTTTTATGTGCATTCAAAATATAAGCATTAAAAAACTATTGACAATAATAATTTAAATTTTTTTTTTAAACCCATCGAAATGTATGCGTGGTGCTAAGCTCACAGAGCCTCAAAGACTTCGATGGTAATGTAAGAAATTCCTTGGGAATCATGGTAGGAATTAGGATAATAAAAAAATGAAATATTTAACAAAAAATCTATTATGTACGAACACAAGTATGAGTATCAAATAATTAATTTTTCATGCCATTGGCTCAAAGGCAAGTCCTTTTTAAAACTGTGAGACACTAAGATCGAAAGTTTGTCAAAGAATTGTTTTATACGATAATTTTTAAATAATATTTACTGTATTGTAATTTATTAAAATAATTTACGTTTTTATTTGCTTTTAACGAAAGAGTCCTGAAATAATTCCTGCACGTTAGTCATAAGAAAATTTACTAATATGAAAAATAATGAATTCACCTGTTTCATGAAATAATAATATTGATTTTTGACTTAAAAATTTACATTAGTTTTTTTAATTTCCGACATCGTATGGGTTATCTAAAATCATAATGTCTGCTCACACTATGTACAACGTATTTAATTTATAACTATATTATTTATGTGATCAATGATTTATATCACAATCAGGAGGAACCAAATTCGGCCATCCAGCTTTCATACTTTTGTAGATCCCCCTTGGATACGGATTTGTTACACTTGCCGAGGGCATCTCGGAAGTCTTGTGCAGACACAGGAAGGTCAAGTTCCTCTTTCGCTAATTGCTTTATTTGTTCTGGCTTCAACCCAGCAATCTTACGACGCATTGACATCATTGACGCATCTCTGAAAAATCAATAATATAAATATATCTTGATGGCAAGTAATAATTAATATTAACATTTGTATCACTTTTATTCCAAACACGCTTGCCTCCATGGGCTTTCATACAGAAGTGGGGTGGTGGTTGAAAGACTGTGTGCCGTTCCTGAGTTCTTTCTATTGTATCATATTTATTCAGGCCATTAATCAGTAATTGTTTATTACATGTCTAAGGTAATTATGATTACTGTTTTGATACATAATCCAGATACATAATGTTTTGCTTCCTAACAATGTTAAATTCAGAACAAAACAGCATTCATCAATTGACCTTTAAATTCCTGTAGCTACTATGCATGAACCAGTAAGGGGCTCTTCATAAAATATATCACGCAAAATCTAGACATTTTAGACACTTCCACTCCCTCTTATCAAATGTCATTAGATTTTTGTAAATCTTGTAATAAATAACATCACAATACCGTAGACCGTCCATCACTTTTTCTTAAAAATGAAAAAATTGTAAATTACATAAAGAGTAATACCAAAACAAATATTAGTAAAAATTACTTCCATTTATTTAAAAGGAAATATTTCTTATCTCTACAAAATTATAAATTATTGTTAATCTATGGCAATTATGTGATTATTAATTAAATTACGAATAAATATTATCAAAAGTTACTAAAAACCTTTGTCATTATGGTGGAATTATTTACATGTTCCGACATTTCTATTACAGGCATTGGTGTAGCTGCAGTCATTTTAGTTAAATTCATATCCACTCAATTCTTGTTTATCCATTCTTGCTCTTCTATACCATAACAACAAAGCACCGACGATGGATAAAAACTCCCGTGCAATTGCAATACAAACCGGTTGAACACGTGGTACGATGTCAACATTTATTCCTTTCTGTTTTGGATGTATATTCTTCAATGGCAAGTAAACTTCGCAAACTGCTTCTTGTCTCACCACAATATGTTTTAGTTAAACATTTAACAATCTGCCACAAATACTGAGGTTTGGGAATATGTTTACAATACAAATCACCTGCTCATATCAGTGTTGCTGATATCATTGTGTTTTGCCATATGCTCTGCATTTATCATCTAACTATAAATTTTTAAAGATTGAAAATATCGGCTAAACTTTTCCCAGCATACTAAAGTTTCTCTTTTCTAAATCTTCACGTATGGTCTTACCATGAAAATCTAAATGAAACACATAGTATTCATGTGGTAAAATTAAACCTGTCAGTTCACAACTCAGCGGAGCCATTATTTTTCCCACTCTATTGTAAGCTAGCTCTTCTAGATGCATTAGTTACCACAAACAAAGTTACAGTAACAAAAATTAAAAAATAACTTTCCTGTTCCTTGGATTTTCATCAGGTCAACTATCGATATCTATTATTACAACAGGTTTTATGAATACATCTTTATGAGTAAGATTTCAAAATGAATTCATTTCAAAGATCTTAAAGTCATCTTCGTGCGACTTTGCAGTAGAATTAAGTGTCTTTCGCTTCAAACTGCCATTTATGATGGACCTGAATAAGTAATTTATAAGGATTGCCAAAGCCATTTAGCTCATTAATAATATCAGCATATATTGATAGCATCAGCTTATGCCCGGCAGCGACTACCCAGTTATGATATGGAAGACACTCTGTACTGTATATGAATCAAAAGTGGTGATTGTTTCGATGCTGCTGCAGGTAAAATTGGCATTCTGGCCTTATCATCTTGGGAAAGAACAAATACCTGGTTAGGACCGAGAAAAGAAACTAAACATCCTAAATACCTAATTGAACTTGTGGCAAACTCAGTGTCAATATGTTTCTATCATTTTGAGGTCAAATTAACTCCAATGGTACTGTAGAAATATGCATCTTTCCTTCTAGCGTTGTTGAATTTCTAGGTAAAAGTTGCAAATAACCTGCGACTTAATCCCAAACCAAGTTTTTCAATTCTTTGTGAAACTGATCAAGAGGTTTTACAATTCCTAATTGTTTCTGTTTTACGCCATTCATCAGTAGAATCTTTAGACATTGCAATTGTTTGAAGTAAGTCTGGCTGATCTTACTCTAAACGTGGACGACCTTGCTAATTTTTAATTTTAATTTCTTGCTGACTTCTGGACATTCCTCCCAAACTTCTAATTTTGAACTCACAACCTTTTTCCACTTTCAGTTTTTTAATTTATTTTGAGTTGCTTTCTGTTGAAGATCTGCAATTTTATCTTGCATAGCTTGTTCGAATTTATCTTTTTCATTTTTATAATGAAGAGCTTTTGATATAATTCACCTCTTCTAGGTATCATTAGGTAAACAAATGCTTTTAGTTTCGTTTGTATAATACTTAACAAATGGGGACTTTGTTAAAAAATCTTCGCACAATTAAGAAATATTTTTAATAGTAGAGAACAACATGTAACAATTTAAATAATATGTGTAAATCAAGTAACACATGCACAGCATCCGTGTGTAGAGACAGCTAAACTGGGAATAAATAAAACTTTACTTAATTGATACTTTCAATATAATATCAATAGCAAAAAGTTTAGCCCAGTATCCTTTCACTTTCTCAATAAAACAATGATATGTAACATATTACCCCCTTCCAACTAGTTGTTGTCTCACTACATTAATGCTTACATTTATTTATAGTACTTACTAAATACATCAGGTGGATATTTTTATGAATATATATGTAAAAACTTAATTTACATTCAAAAAAGTTTCATGTTTAAAGCTTAATTCGATTTCAAAATCATTTGTGTTCATTTATTGTAACTATTGCATTATTTCAAAACAAAAAAAAGAATGAAAATTATGTTATTCCTATTAAAAGAATATAAATAGGTCTAGTGTCCTTTCCCTCCTTGTCACTTGTTGTAACGCTAGTTTATAGGTCCCCTTCCCCTTTTTTGCATACATATTTTACGGATGGCCCCTTAGTTACAAATTTTGATACGTATAATAAAGATCAATTAGCGCATCTGAATTTGACAGGCAGGAGTAATGGCGGCTTGTTCATGTGAGAGTAACCTTATGTGGTGATTTTATTCGATTTTTATGTAAAAATAGTTGTTTTGAAAAATAAAGAATTAAGAAAGGTGAGCTTAATAGAACTAAAAAGAAGAAGCAATCCCCTTAGTAGCAGAGTAATACAAAGCGAGAAAAGAGGAGAGAGAAAATAATGTTTTTTATGAACATTCACCTTAGTTTCTAGGTTATGCATGTCTTCAGCAACTTTAATTTTTAATGTTACAACAGAGTTTGCTTTTTAACATTTGCATCTTTAGGATATTTATATAGCATCTAAAGCAGTGATTCCCAAAGTGGTCCAGGTGGACATCCAGGGGTTCACGAGGGCTCGATGGGGGTCTACGTTGGTGTGAAAAAAGTTTGGGTTTGGGAATATGGTAGAAATGTAGCAGTAGGGGGTTCACCGAAAGCAGTCAAATTTTGAAAGTAGTCTACGAGAAAAAAAGTTTGGGAACCTTTAATCTAAAGGAATACTATATAATAAAGGAATACTATATAATAACACTAATGCATTAACAAAAAAGAATACATCCTTTAATGACGATATTAAGGTCATTAAATTATTTTCTTTATTATTTTGTCATTATTTTAACAACTTACAGAAAAATATTATTTTCTTAAATTACTAGAATAAATCAAAGAGATATAAGGGTTCTAACGAAATAATAAGTTTCGTCTTTCATACTTTAAATACATATCTATTTATCTAATAAAACTGTTGGGGTCACAACAAAAATTGCACAATTATTGGTCGTAAATGACTTCATATTTGCTGCTAGTAACATAAAAAATTGAATTCGTTTTTCTTATATATATATTTATATATATAAGTGTGTGTATGTACATATAGACATTCGAGGGCTATTCATGCGAAGATGTTATGGTTTATGATTTTAGAAAAAAATTGGCATTTCCGTCTTAATGCTAAAAAATTCTTAGTATTCAAGGATAAGAACATTTTAAAAGTGAAGTAAACGAATGTAAAGTTAATTACCAAAAAAAGAAAAATTTTTTATAACTTTGTCAAGTGGGCATGTTAAAAAACACTACGAGCAAAACTTCTTAAGACGCTTTTGAATTTTATCATAAAACTAAGAATCATATTAATGGAGCTGGTGACCAGGAAAATAATTTACAATGTTAACCAATTGAAGATTGATTTCCTTAAATAAACGGTAGAAGCTAGATCACTTTCTGATTTCCTTTACAATTACAATACATAAGGTTTTACTTACCTAATATCTGTTTAAATTTTTAAAATCTTTAGTTATCATAAATTATTCTTGACATTCTTAATGATTTCAATTTTGGTTTCATTTAAAATTAAAACATTATATTACTAATGTTTTATTTGAAATTTTATGTATAATCATTTAATTATATTATAATATAAACAAATTCTGCATTCCTATAGAAGCTAATTACTTATTTCAGTTCCATACACTGATGAGAAGGATTATTTGGTGATATATTGTTTTTTTAATTTGAGAATACCGCCATTCTTAGAGAATATTTTCGAGAAAACATTCAACTTTCTTTTATATATATATTTTTTATTATTTTTTTATTATAAATTAACCTGATGGGCAGTTGTCTGGAATTATACATCTCATGTCAAAACACTCTTTAAAGCAATTCCAAGTCAGAAGTCTTTATTCTCTCTTAATATCATAACTAATATTCTTGTCATTTCTGCATATCTTACTAGTAATATCAAACCTTCAGTGTGAAATAGTTCCGATAGTAGTAATCTTATTCTATTTCAAAAAATATTTCAGAAAACTGTGCTGTTTTGTAGAAATTATTGCTAATTTTAAAACATTTTTAGCCCCAATCTTTTGCCAAATAAAAAAAAGGATGTTAAAAAAGATAGGTTGTCCAGAAAATATAGGTTTATATTAACTATGCTTACAAACATTATTATTGAACTACCAACATATATAACATTTTATTATAATTATCTTACATTAAATTATGCTGTAATTTGAATAAATAATTTTATTAGGTTGCCGATTACAGTGATTTCTGTAATATCACTGTAATCGGCAACCTGAATGATTAATGATTAATGCATTATGTGATTAATCTTACGCTCTCTTACTGCAATAGAAAAACAACTTCATGTTTCGAGGTAGAATTGGAAATATTCTGTAGTACTTATTTCTGATATTTTCAAGCTAACTAGTAGCAACCATGAATGAATGTTAGTTTTATTAAATGAAGTGTCTCCGCAACATTTGTTTATATGGAAAATCCATAAAATTTTATTTGAATAAAATTAAATTTTAGAAATATTGGGTTATTCTTTTGCATAATGATATATTTATATAGCGAGGGTAATTGAAAAATGTTGATAGGGATATCAATTAACATACGCAATACATACCGACAAACGTTTGTTATATCAGCTCCCGAGTATCCGTTCAGCTGCTTTGCAATCTTGGTCAGATCGACAGAGGGATCCAGTTTGACCTCCTTTAAGTTAATGTGTAGCAATGCTTCACGACCGTCTTGTGTGGGCAGTGGGATGTAGATTCTTTTCTCCAATCGTCTACGCAATGCCTCATCAATGTCCCAAGGGAAGTTTGTCGCAGCCAGCACCATAACTACCTAAATGTTAAGGAAGTATTTTAATGGCATGTATCATCTTTGTTAATTTTTGGGGCAAACTTTGTCTCTGTATTCCACGTAGGCAGATTAAGCAACACAACAGAACGCCATAACATTCCTGTTCTGGTATTACTCAGCTGGTCCATCCATATGTTTCTTAGTCTTCTATGTTTTTTTCCACTTATATCCTATATGATAACCCTTTTTTGTAAGTCTGTTGTTGCCTCGTTCATACATTCAACCTTTATCTTCACGATCACTTTTTTTAAATAGTTCCTCTGATATTCCACAATGGAACTCTTTCAATGCATTCATTTCTCTTTCATCTTTTTTTCACTTCTCTATTTAACAATATAACCGTTGGCACAATAGTTTGAATATCTAGTTTAATTTTCTTTGAGTTATTTTTGTTCTTCACCACATTCTTCCGAGACATATTCCTTCCGTAATCAGTACTCCTTCTTTACATCATCTTTCTTTCCATTCTTTGATACTATACTTATTAAATGAATAAATTTATCTACTTGCAACTACAGTATGTATCTTTACCGAACATACAATTTCAACAGCTCATCACTTTACTCTTGTCAATATTCAAAAAGAAATGTAAATCCTAGGGCTAATGCTACAGCACACAAAATTTAATTTTGCTTACACAATATACTATAAACACGAACATTAGTATTTGAGAATAGATTTTTGCATATGTTTTACATAATTATGATCTTATGAGATTCATACATAATTTAGTCGAATGTATAGAGCTAATGTTTTAAATGCAGAGTCCATAAAGAAAATACAATGGTGGAATTTCAAATAATTTACCAAGTGTGAAATAATAAAATAATATAGCTAAACCCCCCATTAGACAATATAGAGTAATATAAAAAATATTTGAACAGCATTAATTATTTTGAACCTAAAAACCATTTTTAAGTTGATTCTAAAAAATTCAATGTGAATCTTTCAAGAACTGGCTGAATAAACTCATGACAGAATTATACAATTCACCTTTCATTCACTTGTAAATATCATATCGATTTGAAACTTTGCATGTTATTCTGATGACAATACAATAATATGGTACCGTCGGGCTGGTATGGTCATGAAAAAGGGAAGTGGGCAGTTTGGATTCGTTCGACTTGTGTCAAAGAACCTTTTGGTTACATATTGTAACCTGAAGGATCTGATTATGGAGAAAAGAGATGTTCATAGGAACTTCTCAATGGCTAATGGCAAACCCATCTTGAGTTTGTTTGACATGATATAAAATTTACGTATTTACTTTTAAATATTCTATATATTATAAGAAAAATATAAATTTTTTTTTACTTGCTCTTCTATATTAAAACTATGTGATGTGGTGACATCATATTGGTGTCATATCATATAAATGCTAGTGAGAATACATAATAAAAGTCTTACACTTTTAATTTACATATACTCTCTAAATTCAGCAAATAAGTGTCGACAACAAGAAACTGAAAAATAGTTGTCGTTAAAATAAAATTTAAAAGATGACTTTTTTGCCACAAAATTGAAAATAATATTCATAATTATTTGTCATCTTTTTCGTACACACAATACTTATGCACATTGTTCAGTGCAGCTCGGGGGAATAATCTACGAACAGGTACAAAGACACTATTTGGGAATAATAGACACCATCACAGAGCCATTCGATTGTATGTACTCTTGTTTGTGTGTTATTACAATGGCGCCACCGATTGAGAATCCCGTCAACTGCGAAGTGCGTGCTGTTATTCGTTTTCTTAGTACTAAAGGCTTGAAAGCGGCAGTAATTTATCGCCCAATCAGTGATGTTTATGGTGAATGCAACATGAGTGGTGAAACAATAAATAATTTCCATACTGTGAGACTTTAAAGAACTGCTCTGTGCAGTTCAAATTGGCCGTCCACATACAAGAGATTAACACATCACTCTCGAACTCAAGAGATCATCACATTATTTGGCTAGGAACAATTGGACCACCCTCCGTACAGTCTCGATCTACCACCTAGAGAATACCATTTGTTTCTGCATTTGAAGACGCATCTAGCTGGGCACAGCCATAACGAAGACGACGAAATGAAAACGACCTTGCTGCAGTGGTTATCTAATCAGGTGGCAACATTCTTTGAGGATGGAATACAAAAGTTGGTCCCAAGATACGACAGTGCCCCAATGTTTGTGGGAATTATGTTGAAAATACAGTAAAATGTGGACTTTCACATGAATACATTTTTTTTTAAAAATGTCTACTTGTTTTTTTTTTATTTCAAAACAGTACTTACATTGAAAACATACCTCGTGTATGTATACATATAATAATAATTATATATATATATATATATATATATATATATATATATATATATATATACATATATTATATGGGAGAAATTTGGACTGTGACATTTACATCAATGCTGATTTAGAGGTTTTTTATTAATACAGTACAATTTAACAATATTTGAATGTTTAGTAAGCCATTGCAAAGGGAGTAGATTGCAAAATGAAATCCTGTGAGAATGAGATATTTGTCACCTTTGTGGGCTGATCAGAATTGGAGCTCAATCCATCCATTTGAACGAGCAGTTCTGATTTCACCCTTCTTGAAGCTTCATGCTCACTCTCAGAGCCTCGACGCGAACACAGCGAGTCGATTTCATCTATGAATATTGTACTGGGTGCATAGAATCGTGCCTGAAATATATTTAGCCTATTAGACATACTATAAGGTTTTGACATTTCAATTTTGCCTAATTAGATTAAAATTTTTTACAACCGAAAATTTTGGTTACTTGAAAATATTTGTAATCCTAATTCAAGACATTTTTTGGAATTTTCTCTTCAATGTAAGAATTTCATGAACATGAAAATGTTTTTCAGGACATGAAAATGTTTTTACCCCTTGTACCCATTTTTATATATATATGTATGTCTATCAAAAGAGCAGGACAAGCAGTGCCAAATATACAGTTGGATATCCAACACCTGTTTCTTTTTGAGGTGCTTGGGATTAACCCTTTTTTAGTAAATATTAGTTGTGATCCAACTGTGCCTATAGAATTATTAAAATATCATTTTTGTTTGTTTTTGCCATTCATTAATTATTACATAACCAGTCTCTGATCTGATGATATATTTACCTACCCTTTGCTGCCCCTAATTATTTTTTTTATATTCCATGAACTCCTTAATTAACTTACAAAATAGAGAAAAAATTTAATTTTGTAAAGTAAAATATTCCGCAATCTATTTAAACAACTTTATAAGTATATCCTGATATAGCCAACTGTCTATAAATGTAAAAATATTAATTTTCACTCTACTTTATGAAACGTTACTTCCATCAAACCATGAAACCTTCATCATACTCTAACATAAAGCCCTTCTAAAAATTATGTTAGTTATCTATGTTACATTCAAACATCTTATGTCTTTCAACTTTTATTTTACCAAATAATTTTGTAAAATACTTTTGACTATCTAAAGAAATAACAAAATTTCGAATCGACGATTTAAGGCTGACATTGAAAGTGACACGAGTAAACCTTACTTGACACATAATAAAATAAAATAACTTATAAATATGTATGTCCTGTCATCGTCGAAGAAATAACTCCGTAATTTGTCAAATGATACGATACTATTATCTTCTTTTAAGCTGACGAAAAATAGCATTAGCATGTGGTATGTGAACAACCAATAGCGGCAAGAAAAACACGAATGCGATACAACATGCCGATTTTTAAAATTAAGTTAACCATTGTCGTGCAATATTTGCTATATATGTTAAATAAATGATAAAACATAAGGCGGAATATCTCTCGTCTTTCATAATGTAAAAATACGTTGAGGCTTTTTCACAAATTTCCAGAAAAGTTTTTTTAAGTGTTTCAGTAATGTATTAATATAGGTTAAAAATAATTTTTATTACTATATGGTCTGGATTAGCCTTTACGAATAAATAATGTGATATATAGTCATTATATAATCGGTATAATGACGTATTCATGTTATAACCATAGTTTTTTTATTGGGTTTTGTAGTTTGTAATATTTATATAATAAGTAACCACATGGATAGTATCTATAATGTAACTTGTATTTCGCAGTTAAATTGATTATTGGTTAATTGGTGTAGCAAAGATTTATTTTTTAATTTGTCCCAAAAATATAAGATGAAAATAATTTATAACGTTTTTGAATTAGGTTCTTATTAAGGAGAATTCAAAATATTTTTTTGTGACCTTCAATCAATCGTAATAATATATAAAAATTTTATTATCATAAACAGAAGCCCAAAGAAAAATTAACTTAAGAATATTACTGAATTAATATTACAATCGACATTTCTTTCTGTGAAATAATACAAATATCCCTGGATGTTCAAATACAAATAATAGGTTCACTGTATTGTTTCATATCATTTTGATTTTTTGTGTGGTAAGTGGAATGCGATGAATTGTATAGACATTTATCATTTATGGTAATGTTGAATCATTACATCTCTTCAACATAATGAGATACATTATAATGTCATATGGTGATAAAAAAAATTTACATTTGGTTATACGCTCATTTTTTTGCATGAATCCCCATAGCATACACACTGTAATCAATCAAAATTTTTTATATCACTTATAACATAACCTCTAACTCGATGACCTTTATTATTTTCTGTCATTATACACACTGATATTGATAAATATGTAACCAAAAGTTCCTATTTCTATCATTTTAAAGTGACTTCTATGTTTGTTGCCTACGGTCCCTATAAATCAACTTATTTTGTTGTTGGAAACCTACAGAAGTCAGCTTCCAATATCAATTTAACAACACCTGTTTATGTTACAATCATTAAAACTTAGTTGTTAGATGCATATAAACCAGATTACTTGTTAATATACTTCGCAGCCTTCAGTTTGTTTTGATAGTGTACTTATCAAACTTTATATGAAACAATATTTACTTTTAAATTTTAATTTTAGATATTTATCTTTGGAGAGTATTTCCTGTTAGCTTGTTTAGTCACATCGCTATATTGCTCATTTGTGTTATTGCTGTTAAGTCCATTTATGATAGAAAAGATATCAAGAACATAAAACAATGTCGGTTATCAACAAGACTTAAAAAATCTTCCACAGACCCATAAATATAGCACAATGTGTCATATAAAGATAGAGCAAGGATTATTATTTATTATGATGGAAACATGACATTTTCTCAATTTTTTATTGAAAATAATATGTAAATTTAAAGAATAGTCAATTTTAATCGTTCAAGAATGGTTCGTTGTACATACTACTTGTATTTAGAAGGTATTAATGACATTGAGTACGTTCCACTAGCTGCTCGCAATGCTCGCGCCCACGACCGCGATCGTACCTATTAAACTAGCTTGTCAACGTTGTAACTGTCAGTTCAAGTGGAACGAAATAGGAACAATACGTATTCGTAATTATCAGTACCTATTCCACTAGCTTGTCAACGTTGTAACTGTAAGTTCAAGTGGAACGAAATAGGAACAATGCGTATTCGTAATTATCAGTAAATGGCGGGTATTGGACAAAAATCAAGAGATTATACTTTTTACTATATTAGAGATTATATTTATTATGTTAGATAATCATTTAGACTTACAGTAATTATAAAAGTGCAATTTAATTTCTATGTATTAATAATTTGACAATAATTTAGACTTACAGTAACTGTAAAAGTGTAATTTAATTTCTATAAAAGTTTGATGATTGTACGTCTTGCGTCTTTTGGTGTCACCTTTATTTCTATAGTTTATACAGTTTTAGGATGTACCTACATCTCAAAACTGCATAAAGTGACCCTTTCCGTCACTATGTTTCAACGATTACACCTCGATACGTAGGTCATCGCGGTCGTGAACAATGACGGCATCAATGACGTTTTGATCACAACCGCAACGACTGCGATCGCCAAGTGGAACGCACTCATTCATGATTAAACTTAAATCTATTTGAAAACAGCTTAGTTTTAAAAATTCCTCTTCATTCATAAGAGTAGTTCATGGAACAGAGTAAACTTTTTTACTTACACAAGTTTTTCTTTCGTTGCAGAAATTTTCACAACCTTCAGCACAATCTATTTTTCATAAATATATATACACACATATAGGTATGTATAAAATTTATCATACAGGTGTAAAGTTGAATATGACAACGCCGTGAGGAAGTAATTCTCTTGAATGTCCTGAACAGTGGAAAAAGTTTCTCGAAATTCTAAGAAGTTACGGAAGGATTCTAAGAAGGATGGTTATTTTTGAAATTTTTCCTTTCCATAAAATATCGTTCAATATTATCAGTACAACTTTAAATTTTGTTTTACAAAACCAAAAAGGTATAGAAAAGAACAATGTTTTTGTCCACTTAAACAGTTGATTATGTGCTTAACGCCGCTGCTGTTACAGATAAAAACTATTCTGTTACAGATAAAAACTATTCTACCTTAAACTGTTACTTGGAAATGCTGTTAGAGTTTGGGAGATGTTTTAGAGTTTATTTGTCGAGTATGTGCAATGCAGCATAGACTAATAAGTCGATTGGATTAATAGTATTGACAAAATGACCTCAACAAGAAAATAAGCCCTGTTCGAGCCATGCACATCAATCTTATGTATGTCTCTCTGGGTGTGTTCATATGAAGTTAGGCAAAGAGTAATGATAAAATAATAAAGAGTAAAATAATGTAGAGAGGTACTTCAATCGTTTTGTGCAACTTTGCCTCGCCTCGAGCGACCTCCGATCGCCGTCGATTTTTTGCGCCCAAGTCAAAGGACTTCGCGAGGTTAGCATATGGGAGACTCACGGCTACTGAACTCCTTGCAAGGTTGCATGAGTGTGTAATCATGTACTTCGGACCGCGATCGACTTCTACGAGTATTTCGTCGAGTTAACTTTGTGAGTAGTTTAGCCCTATTATACTTATGAGACTCAAAGCGTGTATACTTTACTTTTCTGAGACTAATGTAGCTGTTTGACGCTAATACGCCACTTGTTTAGGAGTTAGTGTTAATGTTTTGCAACACTAACTAACCTTTAACTAACTTTTAAAAACCACTGTTTGTAAACACTTCCAAAAAAAAAGGTTAGTGTTTCAAATATTTATTTATTTTTTTAACCCTAGTTAGGTTAGGGTTATTTTTAGGTTAAGTTAGTGTTTCAAATATTTCATGTATCTTTCTGTGACTATATCAGATTTTGCAAGGTCAGAAAATTTAAATTTCGAGATAATAATTTTCTACTTTTTCCATTTTAATCTAATACTATCTTATAATAACAAAATACTGTCACTATGAGTTGTCTATATAAACACATTTAATATTAACCAACATACCATTTCAAAAAGCAATCGAACTAATTTCTCCGATTCCCCTCTGTATTTAGACGTGAGTGTGGATGAAGATACATTGAAGAAGGTAGTATTGCATTCAGTGGCCACAGCTTTGGCCAGCATGGTCTTGCCCGTGCCAGGTGGGCCTACCATGAGCACACCTTTCCACGGCCGCCGGATGCCCTATGGAATAATATTTAATTTATTTTTATATCGAATGGTGAAAATTAAAGGAGTGCTATGTTCTTGAGTATATAAATGAGATTTTCAGAGATTAACAAAATTAAAAATGAATATGTCAGTAAATCAAAAATGTTATTTTTATTAAATTGTCTTTATTAAATTATCACAAATATTTAATTTTTGCTACTATTCTCATTAGCGGTATAATGAGAAAAGAATATGAATATTCAGCAGTATATTAGCTTTGCTTTTTTTGTACACATTTGCTTTGCTTTTTTTGTACACCTTTGCATCTGCTGTTTTCCTACAGATGGTTTTAGCAGTAAATCGAAATAAATAGATCATAGACGTCATACAATTAACTTGGTCATCTGTCAACATAACCTTATTGATATATTAATCGATTAGTGTCTGTATCATAAGGTTTTTCTCAATTTAAAATGTCAGTGTACAAGCCAAATTCTCATAATTCGGATTCAAAGATTCATTGAATACTTTTAAGTACTTATGGTGAGGCCGAGCTATTAGTGAAAGAATGTGTTGTTGAATATGACCAGTTTTTTCCACTCGGGATTCGTATGTATACTTAGTTTTTTACAATAAAGTCTCTAATTTCGAGAAAAAAACAGCTGAAGCAAAGTTGATTACCCACTAAATAATCCATTATAGTTATTTCTAATGGTGAATAATTAAGATAAATTACATTAAAATTGTGATTGATTAGTATATTCCTAAACAGTAAAGATACCGGAAAGTGCATCTACTTAAAGAACTGACACATATTAAAAAGTTTTATTTGAAACGTATTACCATATTCATAATAAAGTCGTAATAAGATCATTCATGTAATGAAAATTTTGCATTTAGTGATTTTTTTGAAGTTTTAGAAGTTAGACAATAAAAATTGTTATATCATAAAGCTATATCAAAGAAGAAAAAACATTGTCTAATAGACTTTAATGAAATTCATTGTCTGTGAGGTCAAAGAAAGTCATATTTGTACATCGACAACAGCCAATCTGTTACAAAGTTGAAAAGGTAAGATAAATTCAGCGACACAATATATAACCTAACGAAACAAAGTATTTATCGGTAAATTAGTTACTGAAATAGAACCTATTGAGTACTTTTAGGTTACATACCTAGAAAAAAACTGACACAAATATCGACAAGTAACGGCTATAAGAGACTGAAAATTGGGCCAAGAAAGAATAAAACAAACTAATTGTTACTATCCATACTTCAAACGAGTGAATCCAAGAGTAAACATTAATATAAATGAATGCAACTAATGACTCATGTGTACAGATATGAAACATTAAGAGACAGGAAGTTACTTTTTGTATTTTTACATTTACATTTATGGACCTCGTATGTTATCAAAACTTGCTTGTCAGCACAATGTGAGTATGCCTCTATTAGTTTTTACCGTTAGAGGTCATTGATACACTTAAATTACTTATACAAAACTAAGTGCATTATAATAAACTAGTTGACATACTTTAAAGAAGTCTGGCATCCACATTGGCAATACTACGGCCTCTTCCAGAAGTCGTTTTGCTTCGTGTAGATCAGCTATATCGTCCCAGCGGATACTCGGATTCTTTTGTACTATGTCTCTTTCTGAAAATTAAAAGCAAGCCCTAGGATTAGGCTTAGATTAATAAGATTACTCCTACGTGTTCTCAGAAATTGTTCGAACTTAAACTATATCAATGTTTTAGATATTATTTTTAACACCAGAATTTCCTTGTTCAGATATACACATTACTATTACCACAATATATGAATGTTAAATTGTATGAGATGGGTATTACTTTGAAATTTTATGAAATCAGAAAATATTATTTTAATTTTTTTTTTTCAATTTTACATCAATCTAGACCATTGAAAATATATATGAGTAAGTACACATATGGCGAAATTATTTTTTTATGTAATTTTCTTGTTCAAAGAAAGTTCACAAAATAATTTTCATAGTAATAAATAATAAACCATAATTTTCCAAAATACCACTACCGTAGGTTAACTAAGTCAAAAAACACTAGAATTATTATTTTCGTCAATTTGGCTCACTTTAAACTGAAAAATTATTGGGTATTAAAACTGAAAAATATCATCCTTAAAACATCTCAACTACCATACAGTTTAAGTAATAATTGAATTTCAAGATTTTACATAAATATTAAAATTTTATATTTGTTTCAATTATTTTATGGCATTTTTAAAATTCTAATATCGTATGGCCATGCTCATTCAAAATTTACTACACTACTAGGGATACTTTTCTGTTGTAAGTGACATTCATTCTACTGGATTTCAATTTATATAGAAAGTCAAAATTTTAAACCGTTTGACATTGAAATTTAAAATTTGGCGTAGTAATGGAGTGTATTAATCTGTATCTTTTACAAAAGTAAAAAAGGTTTGTCTAAGAATTTTTGAAGGATAAGTTCTTTCTAAAAAATTTTTTGCTTCTGATCTAGTAGAATGTTCATTGAAAAGGTCCAAAAAAAAGTTACACCTCATAAGCGAAACTTCTAAATTAAAATTATGAAAACTATATATCTACACTTGCTTCACAATATTTTCCTTTGAGCTATATCAATATTTTGTTAATTTTTTTATATGTACGGAAGTGTATAAGGAATCATCGTAGTGCAAATTCTACTCATGCTTAACAGGTTTTCTTCACTTTTTTACTTTTTCACTTACATTTTTTACTCTTTTTTACTTTTAGTGCTTAATGTCGCTAGGGTTTTGTTCAATCTATATTAACATTCTAAAATTTGTGCTTTATTGTATTTGGAAAGTATAAATCATTTAGTGATATAGTAAAATTACTTCACTGACTGAATTATAGATAGTTTTTTGTAGCTAAATGTAGATGTACAAATAATTAGTTGCAGTAGCTTTGTAATTATAGTTCTAAGTTAAAAAAAAAAAAGAATCAGTCTCTATGGTTTGTGTACTAATTTAAATTCCTAGTGCTGACCATCGATGATGCCTTTTGTGCGTCACTGGCTACGAATTGGTTAAAAATTTCAATTTCAAACTATTGACAAAGAACTTTTATACTCAGGCAATTTTAAAAAGTCCCCTTTGTAAATTTTATGATAACTGGATTTAGAATCATTAATTGTGTTGGCCTGTGATACTGTTATATACATATTTCTCACTGGTTGAAAAAAAATGTTAACATTGAAGTTATAAGTTTATCAATAAATAATTGCTACAGTAATAGGGTGTGGAATGTAATTAATACAAAATGTTGTCCTAATTGCCGAGGGGTAGCTGGCTATTATTTTTAACGGGACATATGAAAGGGGAGTGTCCTCGTGTTATGATGGGTATTGGGTGTTCATTTCATCTTTATAACATATCATTGCCCCAAATTGTGATTGTAGAGTATTAATACCATATGATTATAGAATATACAATTAACAACCTAGCGAAGATTGGTGAGTAGACTTGTTGTGAAGAAATGTTGATATTTTGGGTTAGGATGTGTATATTCTTCAAGTGGAAAATCATTTGCCATTTAATTCTTTACAATATAGTGTTAAGTAACACATCAGGAATATTTATTAAACAGGAAATGGAGTTGAGTAGTAGGTATGCAGGACATTCATATGCCAAATAGTGACAAATGGGTAAATTGCAATAGATACTTTTTTTCTACAATAACTTCCATTCATGCTTCAAAAGGTTAAACTGTAAACTAAAATATAGCCATAAATTTCAAAATGTCTAAAACATTTCGGGATTGAGTTAAATTGAAAAATAAAATACAACGCTTTCAAAAATTTGGAGATCGGAGCAAAATAAAAAAAATTATTATTAATAATATTATGAACTATACAGATGTTTATGTTCTTACGAAAATAATATTCAGAAAGAATGAAGGTATTGCCATGTGACTTGCAAAGTAGTTATGCTCGCTTTACACAATATCATTCAGCAATAGAACTAGATTTTCCGTGTTTTTTTTTGTTTTTTCATGGTGTTCAAATTAATTCGGTGCCTTTAGATTAAATCAGTTACGGCTTTAATTTTAAATCAAATATTTTCTCAACAATTTGTAATTGTGAAGTATCAACATTGATATATTATAGCAAAGCCGCTGGTATAACCTTACAAAATAGTTATAAACAAGATGTTGTCCGATAAGCAGCATATTTGGCACTGCATATGTTTTTCATTCCCATTAAAAAAAGTGGTGTGAAGCCATGGGAATGATTAATTCAAGTTTTGGGTGAAGGAGTTTGGGAGAAAGGTCAGTGGTGAATTTAAACTTTTCAGGAACGAGTGGGATAGCTGAAGAAGTTTGAAGACACGCTTGATTAGTTTTTAAATGAAAATTAGATTGAATATATACGCCCAATAGCTCGGAGTTACTCGGCAAGCTAGTTTCTACGAGCCCCGTCCAACTACGACCTTTTCCCATTGCTCCATCATCAGCTAGCCGGTAACTATTATAAAAACGGAGAAGAGATCCGGAAACGCATTTACAAATTTCAACAAAAACTCAAATCTACAATCTTTTTCCCAAGAAGGGATTCGTCAATTACCCGACAGGCGGAGCAAATGTATACATACTTAATGGAGACTACTTTAAAGATTAAAATGTGTACCATTTTTATGTAAACCATTTGTTTTTTATGTACCACATGTTTGTAGGTTAAGTAAATAAAAATAATGATTTTTATAAAAAGCAAATAAAACACTCTATTGATTTTATCTTTATTCAGTAGTATACTTCACATACTCTAGTTTGATGAATATACTGATCATAGTTTTATTTTTCTGACACAATTTACGTACACACTTTCTGAAGAGGTCACCACCACTAACTGGATAAGCTATTTAAATTGCGCTTAAATTTTCAGTGAGTGAGTAAAATTTGTGAAACCTTTTCGTACACAATATATAAATATCCGTAACTAAGACACTTCAACCGCTTGTGTTATTAACAATTTTTTTGCAAGTCGTCCAATTTGAGCAACAATTATAACAAGTTTTCAATTAAAAAAAATATGTTTACACTATCCCACTTGACTATCCAATTTTGTAGTATAATATAAATGATATAATAAAAAATCCTCACCTAACATATCAACCAGATCACCGTCAGCGTGGCAGGCCGGCTCAAACCTCTTATCTTCCTCTTTTTGTTTTTCTTCATCAGTATCTCCATTGTTATTGTCTGCTCTCTCAATTTTATCCTTGTTCTGGTTTTCCTTGTGCGTGTCCTTTGTCTTGGCTGAAATAGTCATCAAAATTTGTTGCTTCGAGTTTATATTTGTCAACATAATTGCTAATTTTACAATTTTCTATTTATTTCTTAATAAAATCTTTGCTCAACCTACTGCTTAGTGCTGATGCGTTCAGGAAATTAGCATGAAACAAAAAAAATTTAGGGAAACAAAACATATACAGAAATACTAATTGAAAACAAAAACAACAAATATAAAATTTGATTAGGAATAGTTAGTGGGCAGTGGACTATAGGGATATTCCAAAATTCTAGTTCTAAAGTTGTGTGCGAATAAAATAACGGGGCAATTCGAAACGAGGCATTACCTTTAACACTTAACAAAGCAAATTCAACATGTAAACTATTGGTGATCGCAATCAGATGTAGTATAAATTTGAAAGTACTTCAGTTCAACGATAAGTTGTGGTTATTTTCAGTTAACAATTAACGTATATCAAAATTTCATATTTTGACATACGTTAATTGTGCGAGATAACAGGGTACAAAAATGGTTGTTTTGTTTGGATAAACTAATAACGAAAACACTCCACCATATACAGGTCCATAAAGAGCAGGTAACAATATTTTTATGAGTGGTGTATATTTTATAATACCCTCCAGTATTAGTAAGTAAATTGTATACTAGCTTGTTAATTTATTTTTGAACTAAAATCTGTTTCTTAATTATATTAACTACGCTTTGATACGATTTTCAATTTTAAAGTTTTTATTAACAGCCCTCTATTTTTTCATGCCTATTTAATATAAAATTTCCATTCAAATGGAAAATTTTGCATCTTTAATTTTCACATTAGCTTCATCACAAAAGGTTATCAAATTTCACTATTTTCAAAGTATTCCTGTTGTTTTCTTGTAGATTACTTACTTACATTGCTTAATCATTCAGGCGATTACTTTATTACCGAATGAAGTGAAAATAATCCTCATTCTTTTATGAGAGTGGTGTATCAAGCGTATGAATCATTACTTAAGTGGCTGAATTGTGTTTCGGATAATAAACGCTCTGTGACATTAACCATGTATGATTCAGAAAGTATACAACAATGTGAAGACAGATGCATTACAATAAATATTAAGAGTGCAGATTTCAACGAAGATTTTAAAGTATTTTGTAAATAACAAAAATGTAAGTAAAAAGTATTGCAATTAGCAGAAAAATTGGAAAATGATCAGATGAACTGTGAAAATAACAACCATTTGTTGTGAAGGACAGAAAGAGAAGAATTCAAGTTGTTTGGTATAGACGGTACATTCTTTAGTGTAGACGGTCGGTTCTTTGGTATATATTGTCTTTGGAAGGTTACACCCTCCTGAAGTTAATTAGGATAAATTATAATAGGCTAGGTGGGATTGTAAGATGTAGGAAAGTTAAAATAACATTTACAAGTATTCAGGACAAATGAGAAAATTCATACCAGTGAAAACAAAGAAAGTATCAGACAAAGCACATTAAAATGTTTGAATCGGCAATTAATGTAATTGCATCCCCAGCCCTGTACTCGGAAGTGAATACAATACAGCTTAGCCAATATCGATATTTGCATATATACATTAAACATGGGCTGACTGGAAACAATCCATTGAAGCGTAACAAAACATCACTATTATACTGATTCGTTATGAATGTAAGCGGTGTTAGGTGAGTACTTTCATTACGAAAGCAAAAGTATTCATGTTTTCCTTTTTACTTAAGCGCAGCGAACTCCTTGACATACTTAGTGTTTTGTCATTGAAGACGGAGGTCTTAAAAACTGTAATATTATGAAATGTTATGTGAATTTTTGTAACAGATATTTGCATTTTCCTGTGTCCAAATTTTCATATTCATGCACAATGTATGTGACAGGTTTGAATCTGGCTGTGAAAACATACAACAAAAAAATCGAATTGGCTTTTATTCATAGTTTTGACATTTTGGAATTGTAAACAAAGAAACTTGAGTCAAACTAAAATATTTCCGACACCTATAATGAATAATGAAAAATAACTGAAAAACCGTAAAAAATACTTGTTACTTTTTATATCATTTAAAGTAATAACTGTCATCATATATAAAAATGGATCCTATTAATACAAAAATAAAGTAACTTGCCAACCTGAATGATTTTTATTAGATGCTCCTATCTTGGGGTTCTTGACATCAGACATCTTCCTCTGCGTTGCAGTTGTGTTTCGTTGCGCATTAGAAGTCCGTCCATGTTTTGGTTCTGGTTTATTCCTGTTCGAGGTGGTCACATTGCGGTTGGTTCTTAACGATGGTGGACCCCTACGATTGGATTGACATTAAACAATTACTAACCCATATAAATGATAGAAATAATTACTAACTCTCCTTTCTATTAATTAATTGGGCATAATATATTTTCATATGCCATATTTATGCAGAGGTATTATTAAATTGGTATAGCAAGCTGCCTTCTATGTTACCTAAAAGATTACATATTATGAAGTGTTCCTAGCACCTAATAAACCCCTTATTGAGATCTGTATATTCAGCAATAATACTGGTAATTCGGTGTTTTTCTTATGCTTTTTATGATAGTGAATCATCATTCAATCATTTATGAATATAAAATGTTGAAAATAAAAAAAATATATTTTATTGAAAAATAAATTACTTCTTCATTAATGTTGCGGATTATTATTATCTTATATTTTCAAAACAAATAACCAACAACCTGTATTTTGTTTTGTTATTCTAATGCAAAATCAATTACAAAATTTATCATGTTAGATACTAGTATGTCAACTAAACAGTTACAATCTTACTTCATTTATGTCATTTTTAGTCGGGTATAAACTGAGTGAGTAAATCAAAGTTAAATGATTCAATTGAAATCTTATTGATTCATTTGACTCTATGGTTCAAGATCACTTCTGTGTAACACCAGCAGAGAAAGCACAAGGCTAAGTTCGAAACATAGAAAAACAATATTTGTGTTTAATTTAACAAAATATGAAATAGTATAAAACTGTATCTTAATAATTGTTAATAAGTTGATATATTTTTAAATATGACAACTGAAGTCTTTAGTTAGCTTAACGTTTAACACAGTTGACAATAATACTAAAAGTTTAATGTTATAACACAGATTCATGTATACATTTGGTTGACAGCCAAAGTACAAAGATGTATCAATAAGTTTTTCTCTTTAAGTATATAGAACTTAACACAAGAGCTATTTGATTCTGACTCAAATGAATTGCAGTGAAGTTCTATCGACATAGTTTCACTGATCCATTTTGGTCATTGAGTCATTGATTCCTTTTACTGATTTAGGTTCAACGAGTCATTTCCCTTAAGTGAAACGAGATTACCCACAGCTGTCGAGTAAATTGCTCTATAGTATATTTTCATCCATCTGTTCAACTGTCATATACCAATTATTCAAATACATATTTTATCGCCTGTGTAATGGTTACATTTTAATGCATAAACTCTTTTAAATAATCGCAGACTTATATTTATTTTTTTCATTTTAAGTTTTATTTTGTAACAAATGTGAAAATTTGTAAGGAAGTTTTCACATGCCACTAATAGTCACATGTAACTAACTCTGTGATATTAAATAGAAGCTCAAATCTTAAGAATACAATGAAATATTGAATATATAATTTTACAATTCCAGGATAAGTTATTGCTGCTGGAATATTTTTATTATTATAATTTAGTTAATTTAATGCGGGCTTTAAAGCTTAATACCTATGCATGGCTTTAGTTGTGGTACCAAAATTAAGGTTATATAGAAAATATCATAGATACATTGCTATATTTCTTCTTCTTATCTCCCATATTTGGATCCAGAGTAATTCTCTAAAAATTATTAATGGCGTTTAGTCTATTATTCAGTATAAACTTTCCTGTTACAGTATCTCTTCAAATAAATACTATTTGTAACTTACTTGTGTTCGACGTTGGTGGGTTGTGGCCAAGAGTTAGGATCTCTATCGGGGGGTGGGGGCCAGATGTCTGGATCTATTTCGTGCGGGGCGGGTCCCCACATAGGTTCCGGAGCATCTCTTGTCGGGTAGTCTTCATAAGCTATGAAATAAAAGAATATTTTTTATGAATATAAGTTTTGACATAATATTGAATACCCATTTTAACCTAAGTTTGTATAACTTTGTTGAAAAATTTGGTTGTTTTATGTCAATATTTAATTTAATTCATTAATATTTTGTGCTTATCATTTGTAGAATTGCTTGAATGAGACATCTTTTGATAGAACATGAAGTGATTTATCTAAGATTTCTTCAAAAAGTCCAATACAGTATTAAGAAAGCAAGTTTAATTTTGTAGCTATATTTTGTCATACATTACTTCAGATAGAAGCTATATATAGTTTCTAGTTTGGATATGCTTTAATTGTTTTAAACATTAATAATTTTTAAACATTAATAAGTAAAACAATGTAAATGTTCAAATATCTTTAAGTGAGGCTCTACATTACTATTTGTAAAAATTTAACACTAGACATATATTCGTTCAAAACAGTATTTTATTAAACAAACATGAAGTGAGCAACACAAATGTTGCTAAGATGTTAATGGCCAACTTACACGTTCTACAAGCATGTGCTAACGAGGCCTCTCCATCATATTATCAGTTAATTAGTCACCCTAGCTTTTGAGTGGGCAAACAAGTTTCTGAGCCGTGTAGTGTTCATTTTGCCATTCATTTATGTTTGTAGTAATTAATTTGCATTAAACTTTTTAGTGGATTAGAATGCTATATTAGTAATTCTTAATTAGTTAGCAAGATAAATTTACCTTATCTCTGCTAGAATATTTAAAGCCTTATATTGTAAAATGTATTAAGTATTAAAAATATATATAAATAATAAAAAATGAATGTTAAAAGAATGGTTTTTAGTGTTTTCACTATATCAAATTACAAGAGTTGTTACATTATTTCTTTCATTTGTGATTCATCAATATGACGTGTTCATCCTCTACTTCAAACCCATAAAAATAAAGCTATAACCATCAACCTTGCTTACCTTGAATTTTAAACTTACTTCAGACTATTCTTGAGACTGATTCTTCATAAGAATGTTTGATCCTTTTATATTGTAATAGATATTTATGTCACAAATGCAATTCTATGGGGGTAGGAAAAGATCTGAGAAGCATAGTGTGAACTAACTGGAAAAATAAAACTCGGAACAGTGTCAGATGGTCGGTCTTTGACATTACTCACCTATTAACATCTACAGCGACGACGAAGTTTTATGTATTTTAGAGCAATCACTTTAAAAAAACTTTTCTGATTTTATAAACAAATGAAAAGAAATTTCAATTAGAAATGAAATTTCGCTACTTTAATAAATTATATTGCTGGTAGATCCATAATGGAAATAATCTATAACACAATCAATAAAATCTTGTATTTCTTCCTTATTTGTCTATTCTATTTTTCTTTCTTATTTGTAGCCTTTCTCACATATGAATGATAAATTAGCTGAGAGTTTGATATGTAATGAATATATTACTATAATATTTGTTTAAGGGACACAGTAATTTTTCTATGTTACGTAGATCACAAAGACAATTTTTATATGATATTCTGTATGAATATAGACTAAAGATAAGGTATACATTGCTTAATGTATCAATCGAAAGAAAATAAAACATAAAAAAGCATTTTAAGTCATACATAAAAGTTACTTAAAATAATAACAAAATTATTACTCAAATAATATCAGACAATTTTCAGACAATTATTTACTTAAAACTACTTTTATTTGTTATTTTAACCAAATTCTAGTGTGAGGAACCTTTATAAACATTTTTTTTCGTTTTAGTTTCTTTACAAATAAATAAATAAATAAAACTTTAAAGCAACTCTCAAATTCATTTAATGGTTTCTCCATAAATGTAGATATGGGATTAATTTTCTACTTATAAAACTTTCTACTATTGAAAGTAAACATCTTCACTAAACATAATATTTATATAGACTTATGGGGACTTCACCTGTGCCACTGACCTCTTCATGTGTACATAATATGAATATGTAAGTATAATCTTTAGACATCCTAGTAATGTGCTACTTATAGCTTGTATATATTTTTATACCTATATTACTTATTGTATTAATAACTAAAATTTGTTATGCACTTACTACCAGTCATGGGCGTTATCTGCTTTTCATCTTCATGTCGGAACATTTGAATTGTCGCCATTGTAGCCTTCAATTGTTCATACTCTCTTGCCATCTGTTTTTGTACCTATAAATAATTATTTTTAGTTATCAATGGAATCAAATGTCTGTGTAAACAAGATAGTCAAAATTTTAGTTGAATTCAACGTTAGATTATTTTAAAACATTTGGTGAAAAATAATGCTTTTTTGAGTTAGCGTGGCAAAAACTGGCGAACGTTAAATATTTTTAAGAGATTTTTTAATTTTATTGTAAAAGCAATAAAACAGTACATTAATATTTTTTATATTGATGTCTGCTTAACACTAGATTTTAGATTTCCAGTACATATTTGTTAATCTTATCCACTGTCCAGAGTCAAAAAGACGAATGTTGATAAATAGAACTTGCTTGATTTATGTTAATAACAAAGTAGAAGACACTATTTTTATTAATTTTAATATGATTTCATGCAATTAACCATAATACTTGTAGTTGTTTGTTTGTTGTATCAGATAAGATAATGGCTCATATGTCTGCATAATATATCCTGACAAAGACATTTTGACCCAATTAAAGACCATATCAAGAACATTGATATACGTGTTATAACATTATTTCAACAATGACATCACTTATTCATATAGAGGTAAGGCACGTATTTATATTTGTATGAATAATAAAACAAAAGACTTGTCACACAGTAGTTATACTGTATATGGCACATGTTGATATTGTTTGAAATAAATTTAAACGATTCATGATCCAAGTTATGCATGATATATTTGGAGGTAATGTCAGGAATAAATGTGGAATTCAATAATATAAATGAGAGATTTTTTATATGTTCTTATATTCATGAAAGTACGCTTTTCAACAAAAATTTTAGACACAATATAATTGAAATGAGCAAATAAATATCATTGTTTACATTTCGGTTTTAAATTGGTGAAACAACTCAATAAAAAAAAATTTCAAGGGGCTTGATAAAAATGTTTTTTTGATAACTTAAATGAGACAAACCAGTGGGTGGTCGAGTCATTGTCTTTTCAGATATAGCCGAGTCCTAGATGGCATTGGTTGCAGGTTATCGCAATTTGTTTTAGCGCTTTAAATATGCTACATGAATCAATAAACTTACCAACTGCCATTTAGATTTCCTTGTTGGGTCAGCAATGGTCACGAGCAGTCGGTGTATCATTTGAACGGTCCCTTCGTAGTAAATAACAGCCGATTCATAGTTGCCCGTGAGGGCCATTTCGCGAGCTATCTTCGTGTTCTCGCTTATTTCACCGACCGACACTGCCATTATTGTCATTCCCGCGGCGTACATAAAACTTTTCTCCTTAGAAATATCACGGCTGTAATTTACCAAATAATATATTTCTTATTATACAGAAATGTCACCATGGACGGCCAGTCGTCCAGTTTTTCGAGCCGTTTTTCATGTTGACATAAAATGCATGGACTTGTTTCGACTCAACAAATAAATTTTCAGATACCTAAACGATATGTTTTTATATTTCACAGGTTTCAGTTAACATTTCAGTTGCAAATTGAATTTTTCAGAACATGTTTAACAGATAGGAATACTTATTATAATTTCGACAGATCACAACCTTACAAAATGCTTTGCGAAGTGTTGGCAAGATTGTAAAACAACTGGCTGTCTGTATGGTGCAACCTTGGAGAGAATTGTCACCGGAGAGGCATGAAGTTGTCGCGGTATTGCTACACGAGAAAAAGTTAATTGTCAATAACTTTAAAATTGTTGGTAAATTATAGTTGAAAGTTATTTTAAGGGTTATATGTCCATTTTTTTAGCAAACCTTTTTGGAGTCAAAGGTGTATTTACGCTTTATTTTTTTATTAAAACTATTTTTAATTAACTTTGGAAACGGATTTCTTTCATAACTAAAAAATATTTATGAAATTCAAATCAAATATTAAAACCTGGCCATTGGCTATCTAAATGATTATTTGCAGATAAAAAGAACCACTCAATTAAGATTAAGTTGTCAATAGCGTAGTCCCATGTTTGGTTTTTTTTGACCGTGTTGAACTATTCTGGAACTAGATACACACGAGTCAAGCAGCTACACCTAATATTCCTTTACATTATTTGTTTTGTTTATAGCTTCTTTGTAATATATGCTAACAGTGATACAAGCGTGTTGAACGTTTGTGTTTTCATGTTATGAAGTAGCACCACATTAATTTATAATTTTTAATGTAAAAATACCACATAACATTTGAATATATGTATACAGTTATATTATCTAAATTAAAAGTTAGTAATTTTATCCAGTTGTACTTATATATGACCACATATTTAAATCTGGCGTCACTAATAACTTGCAATTCATTTTGAGGTTAAATTCCGGAAATTTAATTAGGTGATTAAATTTAATGAAAAAATACGATTCATCAATTTATATATTTTTCCATAGTTTGTAAATGATAGTAAATATGACAACATGTGATGGAAAATAATATTGTCACTAGTAAAAAAATTTAATGCTATTTGTATAAATTAATAAATAGGTATTGGCAAAAAATATATTTCCTTATGGGAAATTTGAATGATTTTGTCAAATTAATGCATTTTATATACCTAATTTAAGTTTATAACACTAAAAAATTAAGAAAAACACGCAATTATAAGTATAAACGATTTTTTCTGCAAAATAATACACCATTCAATGTTGAGTAACGTGTTCGGTACACCAAATCGTAAATCAATTTGTAAAAACCGCGCAGCGTCCGGTATGCGTGCACCTATAAATTAACATTGAAATAGTGTATTACGATAATGCCGTAAGGTACGACAATTTTTTTAATGTAATCGTCTAATTTTGTTTTGAGAAGTCGGCTTGCTATATCAATTTAAGAAAATCTTGTATTGGCCGGGTACGGACTACAGAGTGGGGATAACGAACCGCAGTGCTCGCGATAGCAGAAATGAAAATATCTAGAAGATATATATTATAGATGCTCCTGTTAAATATTGTCATAGACAATATAATTTATTTACTTATATTGTCATGTTTATTTTTGGAGCTAATGCAGTGTAGCAAAAATGCGAATTTCACTGATATAATGGAAGAATATACTTAACAAATAACGATTTATTTAAAAAAAAATAGGTCTGTTGAGATTATTTGATTATGAAAAATTGATTGGATAAAAAAATTGCTCACGTTAATATCTTCATTTTGGATTGCAATTTTTTTCACTAGTTTCACTTTAAATTCATAATTAAATACTATATATTTAACGAATATATAAATATGAATGATTATAAGTGAAAAAATTAAATAGGATATTAGTAAACACTTAAAAAATAAAAAAAATATAACGTCTATCTCATTTAATATTAACAAAATGTTCAATTTTACCGATTTAAAAAATTTATTATTAAATCTTCAGTTTATAATTTTATCAATTAATAATTGGGAAGAAATGCATTTTAGTAACAAAGAAGATTTCACTATTTATCAGCCCAAATGATAAGAAATTTAAAGTAGTAAAGAGGATTCACGAAAATATAATTAAAAAAAATTATGTATCGTAAACTAACTATTTATACGTCATAATTATTTACCTTTTCAAATTTTTATTATTAACATTTCTGTTTAGATGTGTGTTGAGTGTTGTTATATGATTATAAATTTAAAGTGAAAAATACAATGACTTGAATTTTTCATATAAGCAATTTTTTTTAAATAAATTTTACAAAAATTTAAATAAAATATTTACTACTGAAACCTACTTTTTTAAATATGTAATTTTTATGTATATCCTTTAACATAAAAAATTATTAAAATCAACATTTTTGCCCAACTCATACCTAACTTTTTATGTATTAAAAGGAAATTTTTGAAATTTGTATAAAATTGTAAAAATATCTGAAAAAATTATAATTTTACAGAATTCCAATACTAATATTATTTTACTCATTTTCTTGAGCTGAAAACAAGAAGATATTTTATATTCTGGGTACTGATAATTAAAATCTTGTTATTATTTTAACAAAAGCGTTAATTTATTACCAACAATTATACCTATGCAATTACGCATGTATACATAGAAAAAAAAAAGAATTCAAAATAAAAGAAAAAATAAGCATTGATATAAATTATGTTTTACGAATGGTCCTATATTATTAGAGACGTTATTTAGTTATAGCTAAATGTGGCTATAGTTCTTCTCGTTTATTTTAAATGACAAATATTGTGATACATTTTGGTGAGTGACTAAATTTCAAGGAGCGACTCAAAGAGTAACTAAATGATATTACAAAAAAAAACATAATTTTTTAAAAATTTTTCCATACATTCCCGCTTTATTAAAGGGCGGGAATGGTAAGTATAGTTAAAAAAAAACAGTGTTATTTTTCCTTACAGTTTTGTTGTTTCTTAACAGCTTCTTGAAATTTAGTCACTCATCAAAATGTAACCTAGTACATAATTGAGCCTTGCAGTTCCGTACTTGAATAAGTGACTAAACCGTTGAATAAATCTATAATAAATAGCTAAACCACGGAGAATTCCTTTGGTAAATTAACCGTAATTATTAAATAAATGTGCTATTAATAAATCCAGTTAGAGTTTTTTTCAGAACGACCAACTAGAGAGCAATAATTAAAATAACAGCTACAATGAAATCATTTCAATGACCTATAAGAAAAAGTAGACATAAAGCAATATTTTCACAATGCCATGAACTTGTTTTTTTTTAAGTGAAACTTCTAAGGCGGTGGTTCGATAATCGATAAGTGGACGAGAATTGAGAGAAACAATTTAAGGTTGCATCACGTTTAGGCGCATTTCGTTACGTGTGAGAGAAGAAAGATATGACTTAGAGAGAAAGAGAGCTATATATTCCGACGCCATGGAAGTGGAGCAAAAGAGAGTGACGTATACACAACGACACAAAGCGATTGCATAATATAGTGTCGCGCATGTGCGCGTTGTAGAAGTATGCCTCAGATGCTACATATGAGGTACCATGTACACGTTATGTTAATTTCGTTACTTGTGTCAAAGAAGACTATCAAAATTTTGTCGAGCAGCAAGCTACATCCATTTGAACTAATATGTTCGATAGGTTCTGGTCCTTTTTTTTTAAACAATTATGATCCGTCAGTCGATTTCCAGAGTCGGAAAAGTGAGACATTACATTTTGTTTCAAGTCTCGAAAGAATGTCAAAAAAGCTCATAAATCTCAAAAGTCGTATATGACGATAATGTGGTGACTCGATGAAGATTGTTTACAAGTAGTACAAGCGAAACGAGTCAGTTCAAGATGACAAAAGGTCGGGATGCCCTCCGACCTCAAAAACGGACGAAAACGTGCAAGAAGTGGTAAAGAAGATTCGTTCAAACAGACGATTGATTATTTCAAAGCTTACTAAAGATACTAACATCTCGTACGGGTCCGTGCAAAGCATTTTAACTGATAGTTGATGCAAAAGAGACGAGTTAGTGCGAGATTTGTTCTCAGACTATTGACAGACGAACAGAAAGAAAATTGTAGGTCAGTTTGGACGGAATTGAAGGATCGTTTTGCAACAGATCCGGACTTCATGAAAAAAATTATAACTGAAGATGAAAGTTGGGTGTATGGATATGCCAACGATATTAAAATTTAGAATTCGCAATGGAAAATGAGTGGTCCTCCTCGCACGTCAGTCGAAGTCGAACGTGAAGGTCATGCTCATTGTATTTTTTATAGTGAAGGTATAGTGCAGTATGAATATTACAAAGGTCTACTGCAACGTTTGCGAAACGATGTATGAAGAAAGAGGTGAAAAAATGGGCCAGTGGTTCCTTCATCACGACAACGACTCGTGTCACACCTCTTTTCTGATTCAAGAATTTTTGGCAGAACAAAAAGGTTCCCTTTTGTCCATTTCCACCATACTCTTCGGATTTGGATCCGAACTATGCGACTTCTGGCTGTTCCCAAAAATTAAAGCCGCGCTGAAAGGAAAACGTTTCAACACCATTACCACGGAGAATTCCTTTGATAAATTAACATCAAAAGGGCCACGACAAACAGGTGAAGGCCTTTCCGAAAGAAGACTTCCAGAAATGCTTCCAATCATGGAACCGTCGATGGGATGAGTGTATCGCTAGCCAAGGAGAGAACTTTGAAGGAAATTGAGTCAAGTTTGTTGTAAACTAATTGCTTTGTTTGTTATAAAATTATTCACCGCATTTTTTATCATCACCTCGTATGTTTTACTACTATGCTAAACGTCAAGCTCTATTTCAAGCGTTTTCTAAAAAAATTGTGACAGACGGATAGATAGATACACGTGTGATCTCACAAGTGTTCAGTTTTACTATTGAAGTTATGAAGCCCTAAAACACAGATTTTAAAGGCTTTCTAATTGGTTCAGCAAGTGGTCGGTAAGATCTAGATAGAACCTTTTATTAGATAGTACCTTTCTAGACATTTACGTTTTCATAGCTAATTAAGGATAATGAAAAAGTGTGAGACGGATTCTAGTTTTAAATGGATAAACCATTTAAAATGTTTATTGGGTATTACGTTTTAAATGGGTAAACCATTGAGGATATTTTAGAGAATACGTTTTTTTATTTCACCATTCTGACTTAAATGTATGATGTACTTGAGGTAGCCAACTAAGATTTAGATCGATCAATAGGTCAATTGTCTCTAAAACAACAGTTTCATAGATAATATCGAATGTTAAACTGTAATATTTATATGATATTTTGAAAAATAAATTAACTTTATACGCTGCTGCAAATAATTTTAGCTTCTCTCTAAAAGTGTAAAAGAGATGAGGGCGCAAAAGGAAATATTTGTTTAAGTGAAATTGGGTTTAAATCCGGGACTGATACCTGGATTTTAGAATGGATTAAATTGTAATTGAAAGCAGGTTTGAAGTGACATTCGTATAATTTTGTAGTAAGTAAAACGTAGCTTGAGGTGACGTATATTGTTAAGAAGTACTTGATGAGAGATATATTTATCATGTTGTTTAATAAAACTTGTATTACTGGGGTTTAGAATATCTAAAAATGTTAATACTATTTTTCACTATATTCATCTATAGATTAGTATACATTTTTCTCAAAAATACTATGCGACTATATTCATATATGGCTTATTATACATTTTTCTCAAAAAAAACTAAGCGATTTAGAATCATCGCTTTAGTAACTTTGAGTTAAGCTTTTAGGTACCATTTTATTTTCATAATTTTAAGTCTAGTAATGTGCGTGTATTTCTTTTTATATATTTAGCCTTTCTTGGGATTATGTATATAACTTAAAATTATGAAAAAAATATTTTTGAGATGCTTATAAGAAGCCTATTCAGACGATATATGGTCTATTCTAAAATTTCCATAAATATATTTTTGAGTTTCAAATTGGTCTCTTCTTTTTTCTACACATATATTTTTGAGTTTTGCAACTATCTGCGCGTTAATATATTTTATAATTTTGCAAAATTTTGAATTTCTGCGTAGAATGATTTATGACCAAAATTTCTGTGATGGACAGAGACGGACGGACACTTGAGTGAACTTATAAGCATTTTGTTTATTCTTTTTGAGATAACTCAAAAACGGTTTGTTTGATTGGTTTTTTAGTTTTTTTTAGTTATTCTTATTTTGCTCGGTGACTATTTGTTTTCCTTTAGCATTGTTATAGAGAAATATCTTGTGAACTGTATAAAAATATAAAAAAGATTTTGAAATTGTATCTAAATATCTAAAATTACGACAACCTTCAGACTTATAAATTTTGGAACAGAAGTTTAAGGGATCACATCGGTTTCAAAGTTTAAAAAAGCATGTTTTTCATAATTTGTTTTATTATGAAAAAATAATTATTTAATTCAAACTTTTGAGCATATAAAAGATCAATATTTGGAGAATATTTAATAAAATGTTCTTCTAAAAATTTTGGTAAAATTCAACCATTGGTTTTTGGAGACCCCTCTCAGAAAAAAAGTATCGTCGCGGTGGTCAGGATAACTCGCAGTAGCTTTAACTGAAATAAATAAAACAAATATTTTCTTTCAATAGTTGAGTACAAGGTCGCGATTGCACGAAAGATTTAAAAAAAAATTAAATTTAGAAGTTTCGCAAAATCGTATGCAAACAATTACAAATTTCAGTAAAATCTACCCCATGTATTGCCTTGTAAAAAGGTGTGATCAAATTAAAAAACAAAACCTTCATACAATAACTAGTCTGCAATATTTTAAAAAGATTGGTAAGTATGCAATATTTAAAAAAAATTGGTAAGTATGCAATATTTTAAAAAGATTGGTCAATTAGTTTTTGAGAATTCGTATCCGCCGGCTTCAAAAATATAATTTTGAGAAAAAAAAATATTTAATTTTAAGTAGTAACTCTGAAATTGATTTAATTATGTTATAAACGCGTTTATGATTGATATTATTATATTGTGGAGAAACAAACACCTTGAGCGAGTTCTTCTAAATTGGTGCAATTTATTTTTCAGCTCCATTTTTCTGGGTGTAATCGTATGTGTCGAAGCTCACATTATCATCAAATTATATATAGTGTAAACTTTTTATAACAAAACTCAAGGGACCCAGTATTTTATTTCGTTATAGGGAGTATCGACTTATTCAAGTCGCTAAATTTCGGCTTCTTTAACTTCTTACAGGAACTTTTTTTCATTACAGCCTTTAGTATCTTTTCCTTGCTCTTCTAAATGGTAGACACAGTTGTGACATCGAGTCCAAAACTTTTTTTCCTTACTCCATAGCACGTAGTGAAGCCTCTTTCTGATCTACACACAAACTTTTTCTCCCTGAAAAAAATCCAGCTTACGACTGATGAAGTGGTAACGTGTTAAGGGTCAACTTTACCCAGTAAACACGTATGTGTAACGCAAAACTGCAATAATGACTGTACACAATAACAGTAATAAAACTGTGTCTATTCATCTTACGAATTGTCGGCATTCATGAAAATAATTTCGGAATCTACGTGAGTTTATTGGTAATAAATAAGTACTCAGTGATAATAAAGAATAAACAAATTTTGCCGCCTAAACAATGTATTTTCGTTCGTAATAGAGAATGGTGGTTTCGTTACAAAGGTGAATCATTGTATGAGTAAGAAGGCAAACCAACCAAGATCAAGCAGTGTTTATGTGTTTATAGAGAGTTTTCCATGATAAAGGTGTCGATATAAAGAGTTTACACCGTAATATTATTTTATCAAACGAATTCTTGACCGTATGGCACCTATTAACTTTCACTGAGCGGTCTTTCGTATGCTAAGCGCCTGTATACAAAAATGTTTAATATGAATATGAATTTGCATTACTCACTTATGAAATTAAATACCATTTTTTTTGGACACTAGTCTTGAAACTCTGTACTAATTTTTGACAGCACAGCTTGCCATTTTATATAATAAAATAATTTTCAAACACTAATAGCGTCATCCGATAAGTAAGCGTCATTGTATTGATGTGCACATCCGTGTCCCCATTACGATGTGCACATCCGTGTCCTCAGTTCACACTTAGCGTCGCCCAATCTGTCGATACAAACGGGGTGAAACGTCTTTGCCTGTGACGCTATCGGTCGGCCGAATTTAATGAGAGGACTTTCCGAGGGCCCTCTCTCCTAGAGTTGTACTCTGACTGACTTGAAACTATAGGAAAACATTCTAGACATGTTGTATATTAATTAAATAATTAATAAATAAAAAAAATGGATTTTTAAAAATTTCAAAATTGACATAACCTCTTAAAAAATTAAATGTTGATGATTGTCAGATATAGAGAGCGCTGTAGCGTATAACATATCTCATCCCATCCTCGACATACACTATATAAACGTTAATTCAAGGGTTAAGCGTACTGCAGTACTCGCACACCAGGCGCCGTTTATCAAAGTTATATACGACGCAAGGCACTAAGAAAGTCCGTAATACGAGTCCAAATCACAAAATATTGTAGATAATTTTTGTCTTAGATATTCGACAGGAAGCCGAAAAAAATCTTACTATAGCAATTAACCAACACCTGTTTAAATATTAATGATCAAACTTCATACGTGGTTGAATCTCAAAGCCAAGGCCAATGATGAAATAAACTTACATGTTGGTTACGCTGTGTAGAGGTGGCCTAATAAAACGAGCATATGAGTTAGTGGAATAGAGAAGTTGCAAATTAATATTTCTAAGGTGCTATAATCTGAACGTGGACTGAATAATTTTTTTTTAAATATTAACTTTGTTTAAGACGTAAACAAAAACAGGTTTTATTTCAATGGAATACAGGGTTTCGGAGAACTGTAAATATATTATACAATTATAAAATATTTTTACTTTATTTTTCATCTTGTCTCTTGTGTAGTATAAAATATGTTATTAATTGTACTTTTTAGATTATTATAGAATATACATAAAAATAATTGTAAATAATTTATTCGTTTAATGGTATTAATTTTTTTTTTAAAAAGATTGATACATTAGTCTCTACAACCAATAATGTGCAGGGCATTTGAAAAAATAAAATGTCGGACATTTTGATGATTTGTGACATTTTGTGCCGATAATTATTTTTATCTCACTTGTATTTCAAACTGGAATGTATTTTTACCGTAGTCGGAATTTTTAAAATTATGAAAATTATCATTTACCACGGAATAATCTTTTTTACATCCTTTGTTAAGAATATTTGTCTCATCTTCATAATGAAAGTGACCCAACTCAGAAATGACAACTTTTGAGAAAAGACGTTTAAGGTTTTATTATTTAGCGTATTCCATAAGTTATTGGCGTGCGAGGCAGTAATAGATCAAGATTCTTACGTATTTTCCACTATTTTGTTAACTTTTAGAGATTAAGGAGATTTTTTCTTACGCTTTTTCATTCCTTTAACACAATTGCCCATTTTGTGAGTTAGATCTATTACATTCTGCAAATGCAAAATGTCTGCATTTACATATAATAATGTTTAATAAGAAGAAAGAACTGAGAACACAGTACAAGTAATTCAGTACAGCAAATACCGCACTGGTCGCTATGACGAATTGGGGCAGCATACTTTGTACGCTCACATTTTTATGTTAGAAATTAAGGTACACTGCTATTTTGATTCCAAAGTATAAGGTATACTTTGAAAAAGAATTGAGAAAATAAATCGAAACTAACGCATAATCACTTGTATTTTAACATGTATAAATATTAATATTTTAATTGAGATGGGATATTTGTTCCAAAATTGTGTTAATAAAACAAAGCGCATTACATTCTCTGTTATTAAAACTTAAAAACAAAACTATAATATTATATGTGCGAAGATCTTTTGTCCTTCTTTCACGTCGCAATAGAGTAATAGATTGACGTGATTTTTTGCACAATGATAGTTGGCGGGCCGAGAAATGATATAGGCTGGTCGTTATCCCGGAAAATCTCATTTCTTTGGGAAAATTTTTACTTCAATCTGGAGAAGTATACAAACGGAATAACAAAGCAATGTCACAAAGAAACCGTTGACAGCGTAATTTTTTGAAATGCTACTTCATATGCAATATATAGGAGCATTATTCACAATTAAATGAAACTATGTGATGTAGTATTATTTCTATTTTCTTTAAGTTTTTTACTACGACCTAGGTTTCGTTGTATTACATCTTCAGATGGGCTATTAGCAAAGATCTTTGACCACCTGAAGATGTTGTGATACAACGAAACCTAGGTCGTGGTAAAGAACATAAAGAAAGTAGAAATTTTACTACATTACGTAGAGTCATTATCTTTAATCATTAATTTAGATGAAAATATTTTTATTTGAGTTTTTGTTTTATTATAAAGTCACTAAAATAAAGACTTAGTAATCAATATCCTTTAATCAATGTAAATGGCGCAGGATATTTTATATATTTTATAATGCCCCTATACGTTTGTAACTGTAACTAAACTAACGAAGCCGAGAACGAAGTCTAGAACAGAAAATATAACTTACCCCAGCGGTGTAGAAGCGACATGGTATATTGAGGATGTGTTTCAATTGAAATTGTAATAGCTTTTCCATCCATTTTAATTTTTAAAATTATGAATGATTAGCACTGTTGTCAGATCTCCTGATTTATCAGTATATTAGTGTAACATGTGATGAAAATTTATTAACAATATATTTGGAAAATTTAAAATCAAATTATACCAAATTAATTTTGCAATGTCCTAAATACGCCAATTTAGCACAATAAATACTGGAAATTATCACAATACTAATAAATAAAAAGATTTGGCAATACTGATGATTAGGAATCCGTACTAAAGCAGTCGGTTGCTTGGAGTTTTTTTTTAAACAGAAAAATTATTTGATATTGACGACAGTAGTCAAATATATAAATTGAATGATCGAATAACGTCGTCATTGATAGACACTAAAGTTTGTAAAATTTATGAAAACAATACATTCGTTGTAAGAAAATAAGTTAGATGATAGATCAAAGATATATCTTACGTTTGTACATACAAGGTGAACAGAAAAAAAAATTGAAATTGCAAGCGATATTGGAAAGTCTATTCTGGTCGTAAAAAATATGTATATTAGGGTTGTATTAAAAAAGGAAATTCTAAAATAAAATCAAATACTTCATGTAGAAATAATTTTTTTAATTTTTGTTATTCTGTATGTAACCCGCAAATAAAAAAATTAAAAAAATTTGTTTTGATTGCAGTATATTAGTATATACGGCGGCCATTTTGCTTTCGCAAAATGTTAATATAATATTACAAGATATATAGGGTAGCAAGGTGCATTTTTATGAAAGACTGTTTATTTTAATACATAAAAATGATTACATAGAAACGTTTATACACCTGTATATAGCTACTAAACATAACACTGCCGTCTCGTTTAAACATAATTCTGTCTTAAAAATTGTCAAATGTTATATTGTTATATGCACAGTAAAAGTGAAGATTTCCATAGTGATTTAATGGAACAAGGAGTCATTTTAACTGGCCAACGCCAGTTAAAATGAAAACAATAATTATATAATTATAATCAAAATAAATTTAGTTTAATGTATTTATAATAAATAATTTTCAGTTTCTAAATTTTTTAATTACTGTGTGAGATTATATAACCAGTCGCCATTTAATAACGGGTTAAATTAAAATATATTGAACTACCATGTATAATAGGATATTAATAAGTTTTTTATAACCCTTAAATTTATATATATTTTTTTTATTTGACGCTTGACCTAATTTACAAACTATATATAAGATATTATAATAGCCTACAAGTAATACGCGGGAATATCTGTTCAAGTCAGATTGTATAAGCGCTAAGTATTAAATTCATATGATTACGGGTTCGATTCTTTTCTAGGCCAGAAATTTTTAGCTCAATCGAAAAGACTTAATGAAATATTATTTTCGTTCAAAAATATGGATATGGAACTATAATTAATATTTGTTATAATATTATAATTGTCATTTTAGTGAGTCATGGGATGATTGCATTTGTGCATCTGTGACTTACAAGTAACAGAGAGCCGAAGGCTACATTTTTTTAAATGTAGCCTTAGATATATACAGAATATATTTATTATTCAATAAACAGACAATTTGAACATTGTAAAAAATAAAGGTTGAAAAAGAATGAAATAGAACATGATTATTTTGTTTTAAATGATGTCTACAGTGTTTTGTTTATGGTTTAGCAGCCCGGAAATAATCTCTAGACAAAGAAAGAATACGGACAGGTCACTAATAGCAAACGCTAATGCCGGCAAACTTTCGGCCATAAAAATAGGTTATTTGTTGTTGATGTTAAGCCTACGTGTAGTCCATGTTGCTGACAGTGTGAATAACGAGTGGTTTTACGATATTCCTGGTCACAATTTGCGTTTTGATAAAGTTATGAAGAATTTGACGAAGGTTGTAAGGATTTTTTTAATGACTCCTAGTTTATGAAATATATATATATATATATATATATATATATATATATATATATATACATATATATATATATATATATATATATATATATATATATATATATATATATATATATGTATAAAGAACTGTGGCGTGTGTGACGACTAGTTTATGGTGATAATATATGTCTTTGAGAGATAGAAACCAAGAGAAAAGAAGCGTGAAAGTGATTAAATACTGAAGTAATTTCCGTCACGCATAAGTAATTGTGACTATGTTTAATGTTAATGGATAACGCATGACTAACGTTATATTTAATAACGTTAGTCATGCGTTATGCATTAAATATTACGTGAACGTTATTAAATATTACTGTTATTAGTAAAATTGTTAGGTTAAATATTTATTTCACATATGCTAAAGACTGTTATAATTTATTGCAATTATATTTTTTTAAATTGTTGATTTAATCAGTTTCCTTTAGCTTAATTTTGATTGTCTCATTTTTTGTAGTTTGTTATTTATTTCTTACAAATCACCTGCCTAATCTGCAGATTTACCCAAAATATTCGACATGCCCATTAATCATAAATACAAGTTATTTAAAGTAACTATAAAAATGAGGTTATATAAAAAATGAAGAAACAAACATTAAACAAAAAATATATAGCAATTTACATTGATATTAATTATTATCCAAAAGTTGATTGCGAAAATTAATTTCATTTCCTTTTGTATGTCATGAGGATTTTTTGTGTTTTTGTAAAGGTTCCCGGAGGAGAAGTAGCAAACTTTTAATTAACAGAATAAATAATTTAGTAATTTGTTGTTCACAATTACGTTTTTAATGTCACATAGATTTCCACAATCGCATATTTATTGCCACAAGAGCAATTTCTTCCAGTAAACAGTAATAAAAGAATTAAAAAATCAGTTCCGAGATAAGCTGCAAGGTATTTTAATTATCATATGGGTAACTGATAAAGAAGTTCGTAAAAAAGGATAAAATAAAATAATGCTGTAAGCAAAATAAAAATTTATAAAATAACAGTGAGCCGTCACGGGACGCCTGGCAGATGTGAAACATCGTGTTCGTACAAGTAATATGTATAAAAGACAAGATTATTACAGGAACTAAATACAGCATAATGAAAAAATAAAGTATTACGAATTTCTTACAGAAAATGGTGATTTTATTTAATAAACATTAATTACACAACAGAACATTGACGAATTTAGTGAAAAATAAAATAAAGAAATATTTTTTTTTCAAGTAAAGCACATGTTATGTGTACCGTAGTAAACAACAACGTCGAACTGAGTGACTGGAGGTCGCGTAGTCGGTTGCGCCATACCGTACACTCTACTACATATAGACTATATATATACCTTAGTATAGCGTGGCGTCCCGTCGCCACGGCAAGCGTCGCCACGCCAACAATCCGGTTTATACCTGCGCCTATAGATGTTTCACATCAATAATATTATCTAAATGTCGGAATGGTATGTCGGAAGGACATAGGAAAACGATGAGGCATGAAAGGAAAAGGATGTAGGCGACTGTATAATTTGCGTTGCGTTTAAAATATTTGAATTGAAAGCTATTCCTTTGAAGAGTCTTTTCAAACAGAGTTTTTTTTTCTTTTGTTCCCCATTTCCTTCCTACTGATGTTGAATTTTGATTTAACAGACTGAACGGTTTTGCCAGAAACATTCATTCCGCCTGTATTTTCAGCGTTCGTTTTTGACATGTGTATAATTTAGTCCACGCTTGATTTTAATCCATGGCTTTTTAAATATTTTTTTTTGAATATCTGGTTCTTTAAAGAATCTATTAATTTCAAAATTATTTTCTCTTCGTCATTTGCCATTTTCATTAATTCCACGCATAATACCCCTAAGAACCTTTCTTTCAACAACATCAATATGAAAATGATATTGCGGTATAAGCGGTTATCATCATTACATGCTGCTACGCTTTAATTCGTGAAGTACTATTTTAAAAAACAGTATTATTATAATAGGAAAAAGGATATGTCAACCTTTTTTTTATAACAATTAGTGCACACATCGCAAGTGATACGTTACAGGAAGTTCCGCTACTGGCTGATTAACGGAGAGTGCAGATAACTGTTATTGCGGGGAGGGGTCGTAGCGGCGTCAGGACACGCGCCGCCCGAATGTAGGTTAAGACATTCAGGAATGTCGCGTCCTGCCACGGGCGCCGCCCGCCGTGGCGCCCGGACTGGGCGTGTATTTTTATTTTATTTCTTCTCTTTTTATTTTCGCAGGAGAGGAATTTAGGAGTGAGGTAAGAAATGCTTTTATTTTGTTTTTTTTGGCAACTTTTGTCTTAAAACTTTATGGTTTATTTTTATATTAAAAGTTGTGTTTGTGTACATGTGTATTGCGTCATAGGTTGTTTGACTCTATAATTTAATATCTGGTTATTTCAACCTTTTTCCCAGTCCATTTTTAAGGTTTTCGTACTCGAGTAAACGCCGAATTTCCTTATTCGAAGCTACTGTTCTTATTAGACTGGTCATCTTGTCGTTTAAAACGGAATCATTTTCTAGAAGATTACATATAAAAAAGCTAGTTTTTAGTGTTATGTACCTCAAAAGAAAAAAAACGGCGAACCCTCACAAAATCACTAACCTGTCCGATCAGTAGATTCACTTCTAAACTGTTGGTAGAAACTTGAAATTTAATATAGTAATAAAATATATTAATCCTTAATATATCTGAAAAGGTAATATAAAAAAATATTTTTATAGAAATCTTGGAAGGAATAAACGATGTATTGAAGATTTTTTTCAACTTCATGTGCGAGATATTGCTGAAAATGTACACGAAAAAAATGGACCGATTGATTGGTGATTGAAAATGTCCGTGAAACGCTATATTCTAAACTGCTAATATTAAAATTATCATATAATAGGGTGTCTAGAAGTTTATCTAAAGTTTGCGTCAAAAACTATAGCAATCATACTAAATTTTAGATCTCTCACCTGCAAAAGCTATACTGTGTAATTTACATGTGAAAAATAATATTAATATTTATAAATTGTTTATTAGATATACCATGTATCCTTAAATATTAGATGTACCTAAGTGTGCACGGAACCTATGTAGTGTGAAATCTACTTGTACTTAATAAGTTATCTTCGATCAAGGGACTTCAACTTCAAATAATTTGTTTGTGCGGTAAACAGCTTGCTTTTATTGAGTTCATAAAACTATATATACACACACACACACACACACACACACACACACACATATATATATATACATATATACATACACACATATACTTATCTGTATTAACGTCATTCGTTGTCAAATAACAAATGGAAAATTTTGTTTAATCATGAAATTTATAGAAAATTTAAACAACCAAATATTGTCGGAGTCATTAAATCATTTTGGTATCAGGTGGCTCGGGCACTTTTTTAGTTTTGAAGTCAACATCCTAGTCAAGAAAGTGACGTTTTGCCAATGTGGCGGGCACCAGAAAAAGAGGAAGACCTCGCACAAGATGGATCGATTGTGTCGAGAATGATTTTAAACTTTTAAAAATTCAACGCTGGCGCGCCGTTGCAGCTGACTGGAACCGCTGGAGAAAGCTTGTCGAGACAGCCTTGATCTGTGATAGATTGTAGTGTAACTAGAAAATATTAACGTCATTATACAGGATTAAATTTTCGTCAGTGAACTAATTTTAGGGGGCGATTAAGAATCGGCAACTAATTCATAAAATGAAAAAAACATATTTTTTTCTTTTATTCATCGTTGCCGATTCTTAATCGCTCCTTAATATTTGGTCACTGATCAAACTTTTTTCCTGTATAGTAACACGTCAATATTGTTTGTGGAATATAGAACAAATGGCGCCATTCATTAAATGATGAATAATATATTGACTCTTTTTGGGTATATTAAATTTCATTCTGAAAATTTAAAAACTCCTTAAATTTTGCTTGTTATTAGTAACAAATTAGTAGTAATTTGTTACTAATTATAACAAATTTTCATCATTCACAAACCTTTTGAGGTGTTACTGAATTGCGGTAATAGAACGATTTTATGTTTTTTTTCTGTAACTATAATATGAATCTTATTTTTCCCAATCTTAAATGAAAGCTTCCAATGTAATTTCTCGTCAATTATAAATTTTTGTTAATCAATCTAAAAATATAATTATAAATCCATGGAGGTTTGACCAAAGGAGTTATTTATATTTGAACTCGTATGGGAATATGTCTGATAGACACATTTACAAAGATTGCAATACTTACGACTTATCCAATTATTTGGGTGGAGTTCTGTACTTCCCAAAGTCCAAAATAAGTTATAAATAACAAGTGTAAAATATGAAACTAATAACTTTTGTGTTACTAAGGTGTTAAACATTTATATTTTTTCTCAATATAAAGGTAACTAATATATACATATAACCAAAAGAGTAAATGTTAAGTTTATGTAACCATCGCGCTGTAAATAGTAAAATTAAGCAGAAGTAAGACACTAAAATTAAAATTGATTTCATTAAGTGATTGAACAAAATCCATTAATTTTCTTCATAGATTCTTCTAAAAGACGTCATTCGAACTGGCTGTTTTTTATATAATGACCATACTTTAATTCTAACCTTTTTCTCATTTATTCTCATATTTAGACGTACGTAAATTATTATGAGTACGTGACGTAAAACACATACATTTGTCAAGTTACTTGGCTCCCGCGGCAATTTAACTAGCTCAAAAAATAGAAAATATAGAAGAAATTAAAAAAAATATGTAAGGATCACTCTACCTCGCTCGCACAATAGCTTGAAGTTAGCTATTTATTTATTATATGATTTGTTGAATATATTTGGCGTTAATTTTGTAGAAATTCATTTTTCACAATTAAATGAAAGAAAGATTCTCTTCTCTCTCAACATCTTCAGGTGAGCTATTAGAAAAGATCTTTGCTAATAGCTCACTTGAAGATGTTGTAATACAACGAAACCTAGGTCGTGGTAAAGAACTTAAAGAAAGTAGAAATAATTCTACATCACGTAGTTTCATTTAATTGTGTATATGATGGTATGAGTCAAAATTTAAATGAAATACACAATATAAAAGTCAAATGGTATGAGTCAAAATTTAAATGAAAGTTAAATTGTTTAGTAATTATTAAAACTGGATAGCTTGCACAAAAAGATAAATATTTTTGAATTATAAACCTGATCAAGGGAGAAATTAATTTAAATAGCCGGGAGAGTGGTTGTACAAAATACTTATTGTAGATTTCTCAAATGTACTTATTGCGTGTCCTGGACTATGAGATAACTTCAGTACATTTTTTTATTATACACATGATAGGGGCAACGAGGGACCCTCGAAGTCTGGAAACCGTCAGTCCAATTATTACAGAACGAAATTCAAATATGGATCTATAGTACAGCAATGCCGATGAGTAAAACTATAAAAAACTTTCATCAAAATGGAGTAATTATTAATGTAATGATAACAAAATTAAGTACACAAATTTTTTTTAACAACAATTCATTGAAACACTTTTTTGCCCAAACTATCACCATAACCTAAGTTAGTTTTTAACATCATAAGTAAATCTCTATATGTACGGATTTTACTGCGTCAATTTTTTTCTAAATGTGCGTTTTTATTCTGAAAAGAGAAAAAATTAACATAAAGTTTCAAAAATTAGCAGAAGCTAAGGATAAACACAGAAAATGCATGCAATGCATCTCGTTGCATGTATGCTATGCACTACTGTATTTCCATACCAAATTTCATGTGATTTAGTGGTATAATTTTCGACCGAAAGTGATTTATGTGACTGGAGTAAAGACTTTTCAAAGAAGTAATAAAAAAATCATAGACTTTAAACTATATATTTTTGTGGAGCTAATGTCCTTTGAATGACTTATTATGATGTTCTTTACCTAAAAAATATTTATGAACCACTGTAAATGGGCCGTCCTCGAGGTTTAAAAATTTCAATGATATATCTCAAGGACGGAAGGAATTTCCGAGCTTAAAAACTTTATATTCTACTATAGTGTTCATTCGTAGTCAATCGGATGTTCCATTCAGACTTTTTAATCTATGAATATGTATGTAACTACGTACATACATATTGATAGATACTTATTGACTAAAGTATTTTCTTAAAAAACACCTTTTTTCCCTTATTTACATTGACTCCTGAGAGAAGGAGACTGAGTAGAAATAAAAATGGATGGAGCGAGAGGCGAAGGGACTTGATACAGATTCAGATTGTTTGTGCATTAAACACATGTTGAGTACACATTTCTCTAAAACATATTGTGAACTTAACGAAACATATCATAATTTTAAGCAGAAAATAAATATGTTTAACCGCAAAACTATAGTGTCATTTCCAGGGTTAATCTACAAGTTTGAACCCAAAACCTAGAGCGTTTTAAATTGTTTTCGTCTGTATATATCATTCATTTCATTTATACATGACTTCTTTTATTTTCATATGTTATAGAAGTTGTCTAATACTAATTTAAAATTAAATGGAACAAAGTAATTTTCCTCTTAAATTGAAAAAAACGGAACCTCATTTTAGAATAACTAACTTCTCCGTCCGTCCATTCATGTATCTGTCAAAATCCTTTTTCTCAGAAAAGGTTTGAGATATTAATCTGAAATTAATACTATTTACTGAGATCTATAAACCTTATATTGCAGTAAATATTTTTTTCCCCGCTACAATAAGATATGACTCTTTTCAAATATATTTTTTATTGTTTATACTGTCATCAAAACCAAACTTATGGTCAGCCTACAATTTTGAAAGTCGGCATAATAGGAGATTTTATAGCACAAGTAAAGATAAAAATAAATTCTTTTTAATTCTACATGGAATTATAGGTTTTTTAAATTTTTTTAGAACGTAAATGTATTGCGTACTAAATCCTCTGTGGAAGATAGAGTACCCAATACATATACGTTCTAAAATTAAAATGTTGTAAATAGTTTAATAGAAATATTACGTACCATTAAATGGTTCTAAATACCTAAATGTGTACGGAACCCTTGTATTGCGATTTCTACTATTTCTTGATAGGTTTTTAAAACCCATGTTATTTGAGAAATAATGTTTTCATATGAATTTTTTTTGAAATATTTAAAGGGCTAATACTTCTACATGTTGTCTACTTTGTATGATTTTCCGATATTAAAAATCGGGCGTGAGCAGGAGCGGGTCCTGTCGGAGTTTTTTCAGGGAACCCTTTTCTTTATACATGAGGGAATTTCCTGACACAATTTTACTTTATGACAATAAACGAAACACATTTAGCATTATTCAACATATTTATTTGTCATTGCGGATCTTTCGTGAAACGTTGTCGGTCTGCATGGAAATATCGATAAGTTGTAATCCGCTCCCAATTGAGAAACGTTCGAAATGAAATGATTCGTTCACTATTCACTATTGTAATAAGAGTCGAAGATGACGTCACTCCACTTGTACTGGGGCGTGGCTCTAAATTTTCATCGTGGACACCAATTTCGGAGGCCAAATTGGCTGGGTTCTCGTTGTCCGATTTCGATGATTAGGCTTAATCGAAGCCTCTTAACCTCCTCTTTATGTTTAACTTTGTACAATTGCATTTTGGAGGCATCCCGCTTCACATTCTTTGATTTTGTGCGCGCCTTTGTTGCTTGTCAAACTGCAGCGGCTCGTACTTTTCAAAGGTAACGAAATGTTTATAAATTCTTTCTATCACAAGATTCACTAATTCAGGCACTATCAACGACACCTTACTTAGAACTGTATCGTAATTTATTGTAAAGTTATAAGCGTTTACAAATTTTTTCACGATAAATTTTTGTCCAAAAAAACACTCATACGCGGCGAGTAATGACTTATGACATCACCACCGGATATAATTTCAATTTGCTTTAGGTAATTGCGTATCTGTCCTTTATCGACAGACACATGCGGCGTGGTGCTCGGCCTGCGAGAGACAGAATGGCAAGCGATCGCCGGTACTCACACTTTCGGGGTCGCTCGTGGTCAGAGCCTTCGGGGTGGTCAGAGCTTTCGATTAATTAGTGAAGGAATTGTAATAAAATTTTATTTGTTTTAAGTTATAATAATAATTATTGTTATTTTTTTTATTATTTATTATGTACAAAAAAACCTGTATACACTCAACAAAAATAATCGTCGCGACACCACACTGTTCAATGCGAAATAGAAAGACGAAACGAAAATAACTGGCTCGTTTTCTATGAGAGAGAGAGAGAGAGAGAGAGACAGAGAAACACGCGCACGCCGCACGGCTTGCAGCGCGCCCGCTAGCAACTATAGCAAAAAGTGTCGTTACAACTTTTGGTCTTAATTTTTTCCGTCTAGCCCCCTTTCGCAACGCGCGATAAGGAACTTCGTTCCAATAACGAGATTGTGATCCTATGACATCTTGTACTTTGATTTGGGCATTTTTTCATTGCGCTTTTCTACGATAATATCCGACCACAGTCTTTTGTTTCGGCTGATTGATTTTATTCCAACAGGAATAAATTCTAATGTAACTAGATTTTTCACGTGAAGCCTTGCTGGTGCCTTTTCAAAATAATTTCCTAACATCTAACCTTAACACTTTTAGTAAAAAGGAAACCTGTGAAGTTTTTGCTAAAATTGATTCAATAAAATTTACGTTTTCATGTAAGTAAACCGACTTACTTATCTTAGTATAGACTTTAGATATCTGAAAATGTGGATACATTTTACCATTTTGCACAGTTTTATACATAACATTCTTAAGAGTGCCCATGTTTTCACTGCAATATTATTTCTTCATAAAACCGAAAATATTACGCAGACTTCGATAATTTACAAAAGATAATCTCTGTAAAACACTTTGCTTTCGTTAACTCTCACCCAGTCGAGTTAATAACACCACACCTTATACAATATTAAGAAAAACCCACATCGGTAAAATATCTCAATACCCCTATCTCCCCTACGACCCGGAATCCGAGGACTGCAGACGGTAACAGTTGATCCGCATTGAATTTACACGGTGAACTACCCTCGTCAGGCGCCTTATAAAGCCATGTACATTTTAATAGATTGCTCTGTGAAAATCAGGGTTCTTCTAAATAAAGTTTGCAGATATGATAATCGTGTAAAATCGAAAACAAAACGTAAATAAATAATATAAATATAAAGGGTTTAAAGAAAAATTAATTATTATTGAAATTAAAGAAAAAATTTTTAAATATCTTGTTGGGAAATTCTTATTATTAGTAAAGATAGTGACAAAAATGTAACATTAATAAGATAGTGACATTAGTAAGATAGTAAAGATAGTAGAAGATAGATATATAGTGACATTAGTAAGATAGTAAGATAGTAGAAAATGAAACATTAGTAAGATAGTGACAAAAATGATTAGTAAAGATAGTGAAAAAAATGAAGGAAACATTAAAGGGTGATATCGCGATTATTAATACTACACTCCGATATCACAATCAGTCCTTCTTAGTGGTTGTAATAAACTAAGCGAACGAGCTCTTGTATTGACAAATTCTATTTATATGCAAAAATTTAAAGTCAGAGAAATATATAAAACGGCCGTATTATTATTATTATTAGAATAAAATGTTAAGATTGCAATTATTTACTGATTAAAAAAGATTCAAAACAAACACTGGTCGTCAATAAATACGATAGTTATTACGGATATTTGTTTTCTACGAGACGAAAGTGAAAATGGAATTTCCAAATTTAGTCTGGAAAACGAAGTGTGAAATTAAGGCGTAAATCTTCTTATTACCAGATTACAGTTCCTAGTTCCTAGGTCCAGTATCCTCGAATTTTCCAGGGTTTCGCCAGAAGCAGCTTTTGAGTTGGAAGTGCACTTTTAGCAGTGAGCATAGTATGACTGTCTACAATCGCGGCTTATACTGCTTTGAGATATAATATGTAAGTACAGATAGATAAATACAACGTTAGCAGTTAATGTAGTATATTATAACATCATCTGTATATAATATATAAGTGGTAAAGACAGCTAACTCACAGTTTTACGTAAATCTACTATTATAAAGAGATACCCTTTGACAAACAGGTTAATAAAGTCAAAGTATATGGAGAAAGTCGCTGGTTTGAGTGTCTTTATGACAAATGCTAGCAAAACTATTACAGATACACTAATAATATTTATAAAGGTATTGTAAGTCTTAAAAGGGTCTAAAGAAAAGTCCCGGCCACCATTTATCTATAATTTATAGCTAAGTCACGTTAACTGTTTTTATGTTTAAAAAATCCGTGGGGAAAAAATTGGCGATGTTTAGATCAATTTATTAATCCTCGCTGTAGAAAATATTTTAACTGTCTTTAGTTAAATAAAAATTAACCCTTCACAATTTATAATTTGGATTAGTAGTTTAAGAGAAATAAAAAGGTTTTTGAAAGGAAATAAAAGTAGAAATGCGCATTTTAATGACGCTTGGTTCGATGTATTTGCGAGTAGAGAGGGAACCGAAATATGCACATGAGCTTAATTTTATCGCGGTACATAATAATTGTGTTAATTAAAATAAAGCACAACATTATATTTGTGAAACAGAAAATATATATCAAAAAGCCTCACTCAAGTAGCTTAATCGTACGTGTACGAAGTCTTCAGACGGGTCGTTTTGGTAACTGAGGAAAAGAAACTTAACGTGGGTTATAATGATAAATTTAAACACTGTCTTAATTACCTTAGAATGCACTCGTGCCAAGCCATGGTGGGTCGTTAGTAGCGTAGATTATAACTCACACATTTATAAAAAAATTTCTAAGCGATATTAATTAAATTGAAAGTGATAGATATTACTACTCAAATATTTTTTTTACTTAATCAATAAATTAGTCAATTGTCTCAAGAGAGGTTTGGTGCTGTAGCATACTTTACTATCAATACGATGATACTCTGAAAGAATTAATATAAAATATTAACATGAATGCGATATGCATAATATTAACCAGAAATAAGTTTTAATGTCTTTGAGAAATATAGTACGAAATGACGATATATTTCTAAGAACTGAATTAAAATTGAGCGATTAAAAAGCTAAAAACTAATATAATTTCAATGTTCGTACAAATTCGCATTAATTTTTCGCCATTTTATAATTTTACTTATGTCCGCCAATATATGTATTTTATTATGAAGAAGATTTTGTTTTGTACGTGGTTATATCTCGTCGGAAAACCAGTATTTCCATTAGACGTAAACAGTCCTTCCTCAATATTCTACCACAAAATATAATTATTTTTCGCATTCATTTATTTTCGTCCTTTTTTATAATTAAATTTCTCAGGAATGGTATCTTATTTCTGAATTTTCCGGTTTGTCGTGGAAATTGATTATAATCACTTACATTATAATGTAGAAAAGAATATTTTTCGCATGTTTTAATTTAATTTTGTAGAATTTAAACATATTATACATATTAAGTTTTGCTTTGTAGAAAGTCGCAGATTGTTGAGATACAAATAGCAAGATTGAAATTGTTTTGCTTTATCTTTTGATCGTAAATGTCTTATTACCCCAAATATTGTTTAATGGCAATCAAGAATATTAAAGATTATGAATCGAATTTTATAGTAAAATATGTAACACAATCCAAAGTAATAATTCATTTATATAAGTGAATATAAAATATCTTTAACAAAAATATGGCTGTTTATGTATATTCGTTTCGGTAATATATGTTCAAGTAAACGATATAGTTGTTGGTGTATTACTGTCGTTGCGACGTGAAAAATATTTCACGATAATCGTTCCTCGTTCCGGACACGTAAAAGTCAAAATGTAACAAAAACAAAAATACCTTGACAAAATAAGTAAATAGGCAGTGAACCATTTCAGCCCTTTCGAAAGGTTATGGTATTCCGTTATGAAGGCACTTACAGACAAAGCATACCACTACAGGCGCAAGGGCGAGTACCAGCCCGCGAAACCTCCTTCAGCGTTCAGTCTCCCCGCGACCAATACGCGACGCCCATCAACTGAAAATAACGAGTACAGCCCTCGGGCAATGATACTTTATTTTGATTTTAAATAGGGCGTCGGTATATAAAAAGTGAAATTAAAACATAATACAGTTACTATGTAATGTGTTTCACTATTAAATTTGTTGGGAAACAAAACTGTACTATAAAGAACTATGAAAAAATAATTGTGAAAATTGTGTACAGATAATTTAAACTACATTTTTAAAAACAAAGTTTACACTTAAACACATTAAGTAACCTGTAATTAAAAAAAAATTAAATTGCCAGTGACTAAATTTGAAAGCGTTACTTTCTAAATTTGAAAGCGTTACTTGTAATGGCAACACCAGTGTTTATTTGAAGGAGTAAATAGTAATAGAACTACTTATTTTTAAAGAAGACTTTTGTTTTATAAGTTTTTTTTTCAATATTAGAAGTTAATGACAATTATTACTTCATAAAGAAAAATTTATTTTGCTTCTTTTTCATAAATACATTCTTATGTACGAAACGTCTAAATCTGAATAATCCATTACAAATTCCTCGGTTGTATCTCAATATTCTGGCATTCTGTTTTGATTTTCCAAAAGAAAAACAAACAGATTTGTTTTTGAAAATAAAATCCAAAATGTGTGCGGAGAAAATCCTTAAACAGATCAAAATCACCTTTTTCTTTGTACAAATATACGATAATTATCATGTGTTCTCTATTTATATTACAACGAGTTTAATATGTCGTTTAGAAATTTCTACAATACGTAGGTATTGTAGAAATAAATATATATACATTGTCATTTTCCCTAAATGTAAACAAAAAGTAAACTCAATTACACATGGGGTCATTTATCAACGATTAATGAGTATTGATACGATAATTTAAGAGTGGAATTACTTATTTTAATTATGTATTGTTTTACCATTAACGAAAAGAAAATATTCTGTAGTGGTAACATTGATTGTTATTTTTTCCAAATGTCAACAATCACAAAGTTCAATACGGAGAGCGTCATTCGATTAGGGATTTACGATGTATTAATACAATCATTAAAGTGCATAATTATTTATTTTAATTATTTACTGATTTACGATGAATAATGAAGTCAAACAATATGTGGAATAGTCGAAAAATTTAAAGCGCAAATTATTAAAATAAGGGAAAGAAAAGGGAACACACAGTGCTGTATCTTATTTTTTGTTCCATGGTTGTACAAGTGCCTTATTGTGAAATATTTAAAGTGTAGAATATTTCAGAAAGTTTCGTTCCTGAATAAATATAACACGATTCTATTATACTTATTTCTAAGTATAGATTTAAAGTGTTAACGAATATAACTGATTTCTTTATTTCTAAAGCAAAAAATTAATAATTCACAATAATATATTGCATGAAAATTTAATTTTTTTGGCATATGTTTAAATTAACTAGCAAACGCATGGGGCTTCATTATCTTTAATTAAACGATTTTTGTAGGCGTATTAAAATATTTTTCACATCATCTTTCTCCTCCTTGAAAGTTGGTATTTTGAAAATAACTGAAATGTGTTTTTGGTTACTTGCAAAGTAAATTCTATATACCGTGTTTTAGGTTAAGAGGCGTGCTGTATTACTTTATTCCAAACAAATGTTTGCATTTCTTTTAGACTAGTTATGTATTATATTAAAAAAAAACCATTTTCCAAATGGAAATTATTGTCTAAATTTTATGTTCCTAGCTCTAGTATTTTTCGTTCTGTCGTGACGAATCAGTCAGACAAGTCTCATAAAATTTTACAGATATTTTGGGAAGTAAATGCAGCCTCTTATACAGCTTAATGCCAACTCTCAGAAATTATATAGCAAAATAATAATTTGTGATTAAATAACAAATTAAGAAGCATAAAATAAACGGATATTTTTATTACACTGTAAAGGTAAATTAACGTTATTAGTTGACTAATTATAATGAAAATTTTAACAGGTTGTGTTTGTTTCGTTATTAACATAAACAAAGCAGAATTAAATCGAATAAATTATAAAATGTAAATTAAATATTTAACGTGAAAATCAACGTAAAAGTAAAACAATATTTAATAAAAAGTGCACCATTCATTAACTTTATATACACATAATAAATAAATCTCATTAGTAATACGTTTCACAGATAATCGATTTCAAAACGTTACGTTGTCAATTAACGTGCTTTGTCTGAGTGAACAGTTTTGACAGTTAAAAGAAATGATTGCACAATGATTGTCTGGATAAAATAACGTGGAAACTAGTATATTTTGAAAATTCCGTGATATATATATATATATATATATATATATATATATATATATATATATATATTTATATATTTGTGATATATTTTCATTTAGTACATTATATTTAGAAAGCCCATTTGACGTCAAAACTTTCTGCAGGAGTGATTCAAATTAATGTTGGTTAAGTGCTTAGAAAAGCGTACTTAGTCGCCCTTACGACTTCCTTTGTCGGCTAGCAATCACAGATAGACATCAGTGAAGCTGAAAGAGGGATAATAAATTTCATTTATAATCACGTGAAAAGAAAAATGTGCGGCCATTTTTCAATCAAGATGAAGGAGAAGTAGTGGATAGATGCTTGAAAACATTGTAGGATTTTATTGATGTACAATAACTTCGACTACCTATTGGCGTTGGGAAGAATATCACCTAAATTTACTCTAAATGTAATCTATAAATTTTATCAAAAATTATTTTAATTCTTCGTGCTGTAATGACATAATAAATGTTAAGTAAAAAGCCTACCAATCGTTCAAATGTTATTTTTTAGTTGTATATTGTTACATATTATTCCGAATAAATACATTTTTTATCATATTTAAGGCAAAGTCAAAAAGGGAGGGATGGGGGGAAGGAGCCTAGATTTAGTGTTCTATATATGTCAGTTCCTTGTATTGTTGTTTGATTTTTTTATCGTCTCAGTCGACACGGACAACAAAAAAATTCAATGAACATAAATATATTGCAAAGATACAAGTTAACGTGGCGGCTAAAATAAACTGAACGCAATTAAACAAATCACGTAAATCAAATGGTATATCATGGCAAGCAAAAGGAAGGGCAAATTAAAAAATATCTAGTTTATTAAGGTTTATTTAAAAAGAAATAAACAATTTAACCAAAAAATTAAAAAAAATCCTAGGTAGTAATAAATTGTTTATTAGAAAGACTGAGAGTTCTAAACACTCAATAATTAAAAACTGTGAAATAGTTCTAAAACATTATTTCTTATTAAATTCCTAAAGGTGAGAAATCAAAATTGGAGTCGAAAAATAAATACTTGGCTGCGGTTAAAACGAAAATAATAAAATTTATTTTGACGCACAAGCGATAGTAGAGTGTCATGTGGACTATTTGGAAAAAATAAATTACAAACTTGCCAGTATAACAAAAATGAAACCATTTTTTTTATTCTAAAAACTATCAGTGTTACCTCTCCACAAAAATATTATATTTACATATGTTATCACCTTGATGATGTGTGATTGACTTTTAAATTAATTATAGAAAAAAATGCATCGAACTGTACGTTGAATGATTTTTTTCAATTAATTAGTATAAAAGTCATAAAATAAATCTGAAAATGTTTCTTACGATAAGAATTTATTTTAAATAGAACTGAATTAAGTCGATATTTACATCATAATTTCGACCCTGAAAATTTTAACTCCAACAGGGTTTTAAATTGTGTAATAAATTTGATTCAAAGTTGACAATAATCACGATAATATTACTTTAAATAATATCCCGGAATTCATAATTCAGGGATACTATTTAAAGTATTATTACACATAGCAAAATGAGTAATAATTTTTAGGAACAAAGTGAGCTTTGTACTTATCCGGTCCTGTATAACATGATTTCTTTTTGCAAAAATTATGTTTCCAATTTAGAGGGGACCTGCAATAATCACATTTCAAATAAAGGTACATTATAAAACGTGTTCAAAGAAAAACAATTTCATTCAAAACCGAATGTTTCATGTTTCACTAAAGACTACGCAATAAAAACTTCGATATTTAAGTTTACGAATCAATAGTTTTATATATTCTAGGATGTATGAATGGCGTTCCTAAACTACACTAACTTTTGTTTACCGCGCTTCAGTTTTCATTATTTACGACCCATCACTTAGGTGAATTTCACAAAAATACCCTAATATACACGATGTAATTTTACTTTAGTAATTAAATTTAGAAATAGCACATTTAATTCTGTTTTTGCATTAAAGAAAATTCGCTAATTACTAATTAATTGTTTTTTCCATACTACGTACGGAAATACGAAATCTAATCTAGATTCATAGATAATATCGTACAACCCTATATTAAGTTTCTATTAGATTATGTCTAGTGTTACTTATATAGTAAAATAATATTTTAGTTCTAATTAAAAAAAAATTAATTAAGTTTCTACCAAAAGCCAACTAGATGGCGTTGTATTTTATTTTTATATTTGAATTTTTTTTTCACAAATTAGAGTAATAATTAAAAAGTGGATTTTTAGATAATTTAATTGCAAATTATTTATCTCCCGTACGCTGTTTCTTATCATTAGGTATATATATTTTCCTTAACGACAAAACAATATAGGTAATGGAAAACTACAAAATTCACCTTTCCGACTACCACATGCCATCGGTTTTATAATTTATTTTCCATTTGAAACGCACTGGGTTGGAAAATTGTAATATGAATTTAAGGAACACGTGCCGACAACCTTCAATATTCACGCGAACGTATTGTTTTATTACTTCCGTCAAATTATATTTTGACTCTTTGTAATTTATTGAATCTACCCTGACTTTCGACAATGCGATCAAAATGACGACAAAAATCGACTATCGACGGACAATAAAGTTGAGGCCATTGACTACTGCCTTGGCATTTTCCGCGGGAGTCGTTTGTGTACATTGTTAAATGCGCCTAGTCATGTATTTCTTTTCTTTGCAATGTATTCTTCAAAGCTTCACCGTCTACGTATTTTCAAGTCTGGATAATAAAAAGCAAGTTTATTTAGTTGTTATTTTTGCGGATTAATCGATAAATATTCTAAGTTATTGCGAAGTACTTAATGCTTATGAAACCATTTAAATCCATCATTGTATTTTAATTCAAGGAGTTGCGGTTTCGCCAGAATATGGGTTTGCTACAGATGAGACATAAAAACCGACCAAGAGCGTCGTCAGTATATTACTTGAAGTTTTCGATGCAAGTTAACCAACATAATTCTTATTTAACCTAGTCAGAGTTAGTATATAGACCTTCTCAGATTTGTGGAATCCACGGCTAAAAATTAAAGAGGTATACATACTTTATGTCCCTTCGAAGGTTAATATTTTGCACACTGACTTTATAAATGAAAAATTGTAAAAGAAACTTTTAAGTTATTTTAAAAGATGTATCTTATGAATATTCCACTCAATGGACACGTATGAAAAAATTACCTTGCACATTTAATACGCACGTACGTTAAAATATTTTGTTTATATATTGCTACATATTAATCGAGGTCTTCCTATAAAATGCATATTTGCATAATTTTTGCATATATCTATAAAACTGGCACGAAATTATAAGCCCTTTTATAGTTATAAACATACGTTTAATTGATACAGTTTTATGGTTTATTTCACTGAGGAACCCTAAAAAACAGTTCTAGCTCTGGCGTCTAATTCTCTAGTCACTTGCTTTTATGTGCTATCTAAATATTATTCAGCAATTTAGGAATTTAATACGCATTTATGTATATAAATTTCACCCAAAATTAATGAAATAATTTTTCTTAAACGTGTTATACTTATGACCTTTGCAAACATATGGTTAATTATTTTAAATTATTTCTACGGTCATATGTTCAAGAGGTAACCTTTTTAATGGAATATTTAATTGTGATAAATTAATTTTTTCTGTAATTTGTATTTAATGAAAAGGATTCATGTCCTAATGATATAAAACGTAATGTTCTAAAAACGTAAAAGAGTTTATATTCTCTTTTTGTGCTGCTCACTTCATATATTTTAATACTCATAACGAAGGCAAGTGCGTCGGTTTTAAATTAAAGCCCGAAAGTCGGTCTTGTTTCGCGGTGGGAGCTTTTATTGTGCGCGCGCTTAAAGCTTATGAGCTTTTTCTGGTGCAAAATTTTCCTCTCGCTTTTATTTTTTAGGAATTATCTTACAAAGCAAATAGTTTGCTGTAAAGAAAGGGTGGTAATTTAATAAATTCACCCGGACTTAAAGGGTTATTTGATTTGTGAGATGGCGTGATATTATTAACGGGCAATGATCAGGAAGAGAGCTATGAAATAATATCTAAGCGTTGGTGGTATAACCTATATAATATATATATATATATATATATATATATATATATATATATATATATATATACATATATATAAAATTAAACGAAGATAATGTTAATAAAAAATGGACAAATACGAGTTGGATTCGTGTGACAGTTGTTCCGTATCATAATTGAAATTGGTTGAGATACGCGCCACTGATTCTTCCTTTTTTTAATGTAAACTTTATGACATATCTTTCCGATTTTTTTCTCATTTTCTCTTACTCTTACTTTAAGAGACAGAGAAGATTACTAATGCTTTTTTGAACAATTTGGTATTTGACTATTTTTTTTATTTCATTAATCATAATTTCAAGGTACAGGCTGAGGAAGAATGAAATTTTTTTTTAATAATCTTGAAAATTGACTGAGTTATAAATGTTTAAATTTAACCTTTAGAGAAGGACGGCAATACCGTGTTGTGAGGTCATTTTTAATATTGCACATTATATTCTACGAGAGGTAAACATACAGGGATATAACTCTATCCGTGTCTTCAAATTTAGAAGCCTACAACTGGCTTATTTTTCAATCAATTTTTGAATTTTTTTCGATACTAGTTTTTAATTAACTTATATTTCACGATAGTATACGAACAATATAAAAATTTAGAATCAGTCTACTACCGTATTCGGTTCATTTTTTAAATAAAAAAAACCTTTGTTTTTTGTTTATAAATAAATTTTATATTTTTAAAACTTTCAATTTTACCGGCTTTCATTTAATAATTGATACATTGAGACTGAAAGCAAAAAAATTGGTGATAAATTTGAAAAAAATTTGCTACTGAATAGCGAATTAAAATATTTATTAACTAATAAGATAGTATTTTTAATTTCATGTATCAAAAATACGTTGTAATTAATATAAACAAGTTCAATACGTATTCGCTTTTAAATAATATATATCTAATTAACATCTATAGATATATCGTTTATAAAATGAGCTAATATACAAGTCGAATAAAAAAAATACATTTTAGACAAACGAATATTTTCAAAAGTCATTCCTCATTGTATTGACTCTATCTAGATATATTATAAAAGGGATACACGTATATAAATAATATGGAAAATGAATGAAAATTTGCCTAGAAAGGAGACGTCATAAAAGCTTTCAGTTTCTTTGTCGATAACCGTATTTCCCTTCAATAACCGTATTGCACAATCGCCACGACACACTATTAGCCGTAATCTAATTGGTATTCGGATAAATAGTAATAACATTGTTAAGCCGGCACGCGTGTGATGACGGCGGTACCACCCAGTACGACATTGAACGCGCAACCTCGTTCCGTCTGCCGTTAGAAGAGCTTCAGTCTAACGCCGAAGCCGAATCTGAACGACGGTAGCCATGACGTTTGACCGTCGTGGCTACCGATTGTGACATTAATATAATGATTATACGTAACACAGTGCGGGAAACAAGTATATATTAAAAGTTAATAAACAAACATAAACGCGACAAATGGTCGGTGTGTAAATCTAATTAAAATGTAGATAAAATGACTGTGACGTGATGACGGAGAAGGAAATGATCGATGCTTCCACGTCCACGGAAGACATCCAGGTAGGTTCTTCTACTGTTTATATTTGAATGAAAATACCATTGACGATAATTTTAGTTTACTGTTTATGCGGTGGCAATTGTCTGTGGAATGTTTTTGATAAATACTTACAACTTTTGTACAAACAGATACCACAAATCATTTCACTTTGTTTATTATAATTATGATTTATATAATTTTAATAGAAAAATTGTTTCAATTGGATCAATTGGAGTAGTTGGATCAATTGATGTAAAACTCAATTACACAATTTGTACAGAAGAAATATCTGGAATTGAACCTTGTGAAAGTGAGAATTTATAATGTATATTTGTATATATTGTGTTTTCTAACAAAGTATACCGTCGTGTTGATCAAACCCTAAAATTGAATCTGTGATTTACCGATTGTAAAACAAACTTGTTTTGAAAGAAACTAAAATTCTTTTCGTAACAGGATTGAGTATCGATATTAAATCTACAGTAACAAATATAATTTTGTTAATCAATAAAGTATATTTAAACATTATGATACTTCGGATTAACAAAATATTCCACGTTGTATTTCGTATCTTTTCCAGTTAATAAATTTGTGATGAGAGTATTGTATGATAAGATATAACTCGAGACTAAGAGAGTATTGTACGATAAGGTATATTCTCTTATATGGGAAATCTGGATTCCTGCTTCAGTTAATATTTATTCAGCTTTTTTAAGCAGTTTTTAATACAATTTTCTGAAATGACAATTTATTACTTTAAAGGTAAAAAGCTATTGCGCAAAGATGCAAGCATTAATTAATGCAGAAATAGATCCGATACGATGAAGATGGAAGAGCGTAATTACAAGCAAATTAATTAACATGAACAAAACAAATAAGGTATATACAGATACAAAAGGTCTCAAAGGAAAAAATATATTATAAATCAAAACGAGACAAGCGACATATACGCTTATGTTGGAAAGGATTTAGACTCGTAAATTATCATAAGAACGCGATTTTAAATGACAAAACATGCATAGATTTATATTAAGCTTTAGGTTCATTGGTTGATGACGTTTCATATTCAGCTGTGAAGCTTAATGTCATTAACTAGAATATGACAGAATGACTATTTATTTCTTTCCAAAACTATTTAAGTATATTTGAATAAACAAAAACAATTAAGAAGTTATATTTTATCGTTACAGTAATCGCTATCGGTTTTGGCAGGTCTCCTGCGCGCCCTCTTGTGACTAACAATCTCTTTTAACTCTCCTATTGCGATGAGTACGGCCATCCGTGTAAAGTTTTGTTGGAGATCGTCCTAAATATAGTCACGCGAGTAGACTAGGTAGGCTAGGTAGGCGAGTAGGAGGTCTTCTTGGTATATCTCGGTTGAAAGTAGACTGATCTTTGGGGTATTCAAGGATCGGTTGTGAAATAGCAAAATTTGTTTTTGAAAGAAATGGCGATTCCGAAAGCGTCATTTAACGAACAGAGTACTTAACCATATCGAGATATATGAGAGCTTTTGAAGGTTCGGCACAATTGTGTGCCACGAGTAGGTCGTTAAGTTTTTCAGAAGCGAGCTTGGGTAATCTGGATTGTTATGGAAATAGTACTGCTTGTAAGTTTTTACTTGTCTAAAATTGCGGGTCTCTCAAATTTGTCACAGTCAGAGGATGTCATTCAGATTAGCAGAAGTGTGTGATAGCTTAATTAGACAATTTTTAGCAGAACTGTATTCAGATTTTATTTAAGAATTAATTTGTACGTAAAATTTGTGAACAAAAAAAAGTAACTTAAATTTATTAATTTACATTAGAAAATAAATTGTTTTAATGCAGACGCAACAAAATTTTAATTCCATTTTTTCTGGAATCCAAATGATAATCGAAGACTGATGACATCATACATTCAAAGAATCGGTGACGAAAATATCATGAGTTTGCAGAAAACACAATATACGTATTGAAAGAATTACTACGTCTTTGCAATTCTTTCAAATAACTGATCGAAGTTCCCAGTAGGGCTTTTGTACCGCTGGTTCCATTCAGTCATGGTCACCGGTGTCAAGGACGTGAACTGCTTGCTGTCGCGGTTCTTGCAGTGTCTTTTTATTGTGCAAAATGCGAAGGCGGTGACGGTTTGAATCATTAAATATGAAGGTATAAGTTAATTAAGATGTACGCTCGGTATTGAAATCGAGTGACTATAGTGCGTGTATCCTCAATATGTGTACGAAAGCATGGTCTTTGTGTACTTCGTATCTCAGGGTCTCAGTTCTTAAAAAGACTTTAGAGTAGTATCTCGACGAGCGAAAACCAATTACGATACTCTCAAAGTGAGCTATGTGGATCCTTAGAGGTTGCTTTCGACTTTCAAGCGAAAGTGGACCGCGTCTGTGAGACGAACATACAGAGGTAAGAGCATTATGGATTGTCACAAGAAAGTTTTTATAGCCTTTTCATCTTCATTCCTCGTAGAAAGAGGTTTTAGCGCGGTTGTAAATCTAATTTTTATGAAAACAGAAATCGGTGGTAGATCACCAAATAAGGATACTGAGGTTAAGTATACCTAATTAAGTTGAAGACAACTATTGAACAATTGTTACCAAAGCATCAGGCTCATCATTTGTGTATTAAAATTATATAAGAATTTACAGTAGGCTTTGATTTATTTCTTGAATGTTTACTTGAATTGTGCGTTTTCTTAATAAAGATTTGAATAAAAATGATGTATGTTTTCTTACAATTGTCTGCTCTGCAAAAAACCTTATCATAATAAGCAGCACTGTGTGATTTGTGATTGATATATTTCTTATAAATATGTTTAGGAAAATTCAATATTAGGCAGGTGAGAGTCTAAGGAAGAAAAAGGAACCGGTAAGTGGGCTACGGGCAATAAAGTTTGATAACCTCTGACCTAGATCGATACTGAAGAAGAAATCTGTTAATTTCTGATTGATGACATCATTCTACCCATTATTTGTTTATCAACTTATTACTCACTTACATAAAAAAATTAATGGATTTGTGTTTATATACCTGTTATTAAACAGTTTAAGGGCTTCGCTTAGAACTTTGTTCAAATGAAAAAAAAATTGTTTCAGAAACTGCAAATCAAAATTCGTATAAATTTTAAAATACATCCTGCATTTCACTTAAGATATAACGATCTACGTCTTAATTTGGGGGCTGTCCGCTGAAATTTTACTTAATCAGCTGGCATAGGTTTTTCAAAATGGAAAGAATCATAGTATCGTTGAACGTCGGCTAATGCATGTTTAAATTTTACGAATTAGATAAGTGAATATTCACGGTACATAAATATAGATTTGGTAAGGTAATAATTTTAGAAATACAATATTGTTTAGTTAATCCGCTGTCACAGGTATTTTATAAGTATACACAGGTTTCCAATCAGTGGACTCAGGATATAGGTTTAGTAATTAGTGGATGCAGTTTAGTTTTAAGGGGACATAGGTTTAGTTAATCAGTGGATAAAGATTGAGTTAATTAGTGAACATAGTTTAATTATCAAAGGACACATGTTTAGTAAATCAGTGGGCACAGGTTTAGTAAATCAGTGGGCACAGGTTTAGTTAATTAGTGGATAAACTTTAGTTATCAGTAGATATAGGTTTAGTTAATTAGTGGATACTGTCTAGTCATCAGTGGACACAGGTTTAGTTAATTAATGGAAACAGTTTAATTTTTGGTGAACACATGTTTAGTTAATCAGTGAACAATGATTTTAAAAAGTTGAAAAAAAGAATCAGAGTAGCATTTAATGCCAGCTTGTGTATGTTTAAATATAACGAATTGGACCAATGAAAGTTTACTATGCATTAATAGCAATTTTGTAAAGCGATAATTTTTTAAGCATGATGTTTTTATTTTACTGTCCTACTTAAATCCCTTTTTGTATTAAATATTCTGTACACTTTAACATACAAATATGTTAATCCTCCACTAATTAATGAGAAAAACCTGAAGATATATTATTCAGAAATATACCACTTTACACTTGACAACGTTTGAATTAAAGTGCTTATAGTGTAAGAAAATCTAAAAAATGGCTATTGTTAGAAAAAATGTGGACAAAAGAACACCGGATCCGTCTGGAGCAAAATAATCAGGGAAATTAAAGGAGAGATCTCTTTTAATTCAGTACACATCCTAACGCCGCAACGAGATGACAATGATCGCCATTTGATGTAGGCGTAGACGATTCCTTAACGTCAGCCAGCGAGATTAAGAGTTGAGCGAACGGCAATTACGATATTCAGACGGACAAAAGGCAAAATTCCTTTATAGGAGGAACTTCTCGTTTATTGTTCTTTTGTTTAAATAAGATTATTACGAGTGAAATATATTTAGAAACACAAATCTCGACACTTAGTTTTCTCTTTCAACTTGAGGATTTTTAGAAGTAGAATTCTTTTTTAAATTATTAATTAAGATTTAATTCAGCCTAATATTCTATTTATTTTGTAAAATTTCTATGAAAGTTATTTTCTCCGACACTGGTCAACAGCCACGTATTGAAGATAATTTGTTACATCTTTTATTGATACAATTTTTAGCAGCGCAATTTATTTAGCTACGTTATGTAAAAAATTGTAATAGGTAAATTATTGGAGAGTAATTTTGTTTCTTACGCATAATTGTGAGGAGCTGCTACTAAGAGAGGCGACGGAGAGGTGAGTACAGTCTGGAGAAGACAGAGAAGAGTGTCTCTGCGTGGAATCATTCTATGGCTGGCACTTGTAATACGGTAATACTTATCGCTTCACATTTAACATTTACTTATCGCTTCACATTTAACATTTAGTTACCGTAGGTCAATTTGAGAATATTTTGAAAAAATAAGTTTAGTAATTATAACAATAACGTTGCCATTGTTAATGTGTCAGACTGGCCATATAGTCGAGGTGGCCTTTGCTATCTAATACTACATCTACGTGTACACACACACATACACGCGCGCGCACATATACACACACAAACACGAGTGTGTGGTGTACGTATGAGAATGTTATATATATATATATATATATATATATATATATTATTACTTTTCCTATACTTTTATTTATATTTTTGCGATGTATATTAAATATCTGAAATCTTATAAAATCAATTTTTATTTTTCTTTCTAATGCACAGAATATTAAAAATCATCAATAATAGAGAACATAATTTTTTTCTCATTAATATTTGAAATATCAATTTCATATGTCTATTTTGAGTCAAAGAGGGTGCAAATTTAAAATTCCAAAGTTAAAATACATTTATAACGAATACGGGAAGCAAGGGCAAAGTGTCATGAACTAATCTTATTTGAATGCGTATTGTGTGGGATGAACGCTTATGCTAAAATATATGTATTTAGTTGTGTACACATTCTAGATAAGGAGAAATATATTCTAGTATACTTTACACTTAATAAATATAAACAAATGAAACTAAGACACGGAATAAGTAATCTCTCTATCGCCATTACAAAATCAAGCACCAGAATGGTTTTACAATTAGGAATATTTGTTACGAATCAAACCTAATTAAAAAAATTAGGGACTATATCAAACTACCTGAAAGGAGCTTATGCAAACTTCGAATTGAATACGATAAAACACATACGGATACATATGACTTATTGATTAATTGTTAAACAATTCATGTTTATTTGTATTTATGTTTTTAAAATTTATTGTATTTATGTTTTTAAAAATTGTATTTTATGTTTTGCTCTTTCTAATTCTGTTCAATTAATGAATTCTTTTATTTTTTATATTCTAAAAAATACCAGCTTATTACAAATTGTATTCTATGTATTATCGCCAGGCTCATTTACGGGGCGCTTCTTTAACATATTAAAACGTAAATGTCAGAGCGTCGTTGAAGGAATCAACGTTAGTCTTAAAAGTTTTATTAAAAGCAGTTTTTAGCTGCCCGCCATTTTTTAAAGCAAGTGCTAGTGCTTCTCTGTCTTAAATGTACTATAAATAATTTTTATTATAAAATCTTTTATAGTCTGCCAACTAAATTTCAATACCAAATATTATTTATGAACCCTAGTAAGGACACAGAGTAAATGATAATAATATTGCGAATACTGATTTTACCTTGCTCAATATTATCTTTACAAACTTAGGGCTTTAACGTTATTTTTAACTTTAATTTCCTGGCCGAACTCAATTATATTCGTTTGATGTCGTATGTTTTTGACAACAAGATTAAACAACGGTCGTTTCTTTCCGACTTTTAATTGTTTCTACGTTCGCATGTTTTCACTTCTTTATCAAGTTTTATAATATGATCTCTCTCGAATTTACCTAGGACGTATTCGAGAAAGTTTTTCCTCCTTTTCTAATTATTAATATTTAAAAAAATGTTTAACAGCACGGGCAAAGGAATCATTGCCATCTTTGATAATTAATTAACATATTAGTAATTTTAGATCGATTGTACGAATTTCTCTTATATTTTTAGTATTTTTTTCAATGTGACTGTCTTATTTCGTGTAGAACGTATTGAAGTAAGTTAAGAGTAATACTTAATTTAAATAAATTTTGATTTATTACTTCAGACCAATGTATCTGCAGTTTTTAAGCTGCTAAGCAAGGTATAACCGGTTTTCTTAATTTCTATCTTAATCTTTTACAGCACTTTCTTATTCCTACAATATTATTCCATTAAATATAAATACTTTCGAGTTCTTTACGATGCAGAGCGAAAACCCGAAAAAATTATAGGTTATAAGAAAACGTGTGTTATGTGCTTTAATATGACGTATGGGGAATATCTATTCCATGCATTTCCATGATTATACATTATAAATTTTTCATATCAAGATTTTTTACAATTAAATGATTAAATATATTGCAAAAATTGGGTTTATGTCTTTTTGGTATAAAACCTATTTTTTCGAGTTTAGAGTGAAGAGCGTGATGCAGATTTTGACATTTCTGATAAGATTTGTCCTATTTAACCGTTCAATCCGTTATTGGACGATATTCAGTGAAAAATAAAGACTTCGTTAATGAATGTTATTTGTCATAGTGGGTTTCCAATACAAACATTAAATCGCCAGTATATTCAAATCCTTTGAAAAATTTAAGATGAAGGATTTCATATTTATTTGATTACATTTCTTCGGGTGCATCTTTTACTATCGACAAATTCAATATTTTACAATCAACAAAGAAAAACGGAAAAAAGGAAATTGAACAAGTAAATATTTGAGGCGGAATAATCTGTTCAGCTGTAGATATAGTGTGTAGGTCAGGTTTTAATGTTTTAGCAGTTTTCTGTAAGTACATTATGAAAAGCGAATTAGAGAGTACGTCTTCCGACAAAACATTTTCCAGTGATAAAGCTGTAATTAAAAATCCCTTTCAGCTAAAACTGTTTGCCAACCGAAATCTCCCCATGCTATTTGGTCATATTTTTAAATTGTTTTCTAGGTTTTTTCTTTTTCCGTCAACGCGTGGTGCACTTTTTGGTGAAGTTCAACTTTAATTCTAATTGATAAAATAGTGAGGCCAAAGAAAAGTCCATTTTATTGATATAACATTAATTGAATGTCGTCAACTAGGTTTACGAAAACTTGTGAAGGGTTCTTTCTATAAGACGAAAATTCTTAATATAAACTATGCTGAAATTGTATTGGAATTTTTCCGGTATATTTATAAAATAATTTTAGTCAAAAAAAAATTCCTGTAGAATTAAAAGGATAGTAACATTGAGCACCTCCACCAAGCAGTGCAGCGTCCGCCAATGCGTCGCATTAATTAAAATACAACTTTTAACTCTCAGTGGGGTCACCATTTATAAAATAGTGTTTAAACTAAGGGTTATAGCATTAAAGTTGCCAGGATGTATGTTCAACTTGCTTTTCAGTAACATTGATTATAATAGTAAAAACAATTTAAGCGACCAAAAATCGTACTTAGATCTTATGCTAATTTGTACTTTCTTATATTGAATGTAATTTTATTGTATCCACGTTGGTATTACCTATTATTTTATACAATATAAATTAGTTGCTGCGAATAAGCTACGAAATATTTAACTAGTTATAAACAATTAATGTAATAGTTATAAACATTTAATGTAAAGCTCTGAGATAGAAGCTTTAAGTTTACCATTAATTATATTTCCAAACTTGTTCCATCTCCTAAATTGATCTTAACAAAAGCCATGTCCCATTGTAATAGAAGGAAAGCAAAAATTTCGATGTTACACTTTTTATGACGTTTTTCATTAGGTTTTGTATTCATTTGTTCCTGGTCCCCAGAATAGCAAAGGAGAATTGCCGTTCAAAATTGGGCAGTACAGCTACCATAAAACATATAACCACCCACAAAGAATATCTATAGAAATTCAGAAAATAAGTTTCTATGATTTTTGTATCATACTCGTATATCACATATTAAATGATATAATTCCAATGAATGGCTGTAGAAAAGATTGCTATAATGCGATGGACAATGATATGCAGTAAGTCCGCCACATGTATCAATTTTGTATATTAAAATCTGTAAATAATTATAAAGATCAGAAGAAAGAAAATCTGAGATCATAATTTTTAAAACAATTACAATACAAGATATAATTACTTTTTAAAAAATTACTCTGTGTACCAGAACGCGGAAAATGAGGCGATGATTTATTAGACGTTTTTGAAAAAATAATATTAAATGCATTGTTTATTACCTATACTAAAAGTTAACTAATTGTATTTTGTTCAATGAAGATCGCAATATGCAGATAAATGAACATTCTTTTTAAAGTCACATGGTTACCCGAATGCGTTACATGTGAGCGCTGGTTGCCGGGATGTGGACCTGTCACTCCGCTGTCACATGTGGCCGTCACTCTCTTGTCAATGAGCAGATAACACTAGCTGTCAGATGGTTTTACCCTGGAGCTCTATATCCGGTGCTGGCATTGCTGCATCTTTTTGTTTTATATTACAAAACTGTGAAGATATCTTCTTGATCATTTCACCATTATTTTTGGCGCTTTTTACTGTTTACGATTTTTTACTGAAAAATGTAAAGGGATTTTATTTATTTACTTATTGTAATTGATTTAGTAATATGATATAACAATTTGGACTATGGTCAAATGGGTGGTTTTCGAGTCCTGTAGATAGGACCACGAAAATAATTAATGCTGAAGGAAAATGAATAGTAATCGGCTATCGACGTTTATTGGCGAAGTATCGATAACTATAATGGATACCTAGTCTGTTGTAATTCGAAGTTTTGGCAAACAAATTGTCCTGGGAAATCTAGAAGAAAAATGTGTTCGTTTTTCCATACCATTAGAGTGGGCTTATAGTGGTGTTGCAGCCCAAGTAAGTGTCTGCAGATCGGCACTTGCACTCATAAATATTTAAAACGACAGAAAATTTGGCAAACTAACTATAAAATGTAAATTATTAACCTATTATGTACTATTATAAAATCTTATTTTCACCTAATATTGAATTAAACATTTTCCAAATTTGATTGGTTGGCTTTCTGAAAGGTAAATGAATTTTATTAAACGATAAAACCCACATAATTATCGGACACAACCGTCATAGCGCACTAACTTTTGTTCAGTTACTTTTGGTTGATAATACTAGAATTTCGGCTTTCGTATGCTATACACCTATCGATTATAACTCGAATCTGTGTCTAGGTTATCAACCAAGTTACATGTAGAAGGAGGCTCGATTATAAAGATTGATTGACATTCGTTATATCCTAAATATAACAAACGTTTGTGGTAGGTTAACATGTAATTAGTGTTTATTTAAATTAAGAAGCTTAAAATATATAATTTAAATACAAAAATTGAAGTAATTTAAACATATTGATAATTCGCTCCCGGTAACTGCAGCAAATAGCGGGTTTGTCAAAATTGTCTTTACCGAGTGTCAGATGTCTCATTCTAATCGATTACTAATGAGCACATTATATGTAATAAGAAAGTAAGAGTATGTAAACAATTTGGAAATAAAAATTTAATATAAGAAAAGATTCAGATCCTTTATTCATTTGGAGATAATTTATTTGTTTGAATTTCATTTTAAGGTTCGATTAGCCATTAAAGTAAATATAGCGTGGTTTATAACTAATAATACTAACAATAATAAAGTCATAACAACTTGTCACAACAGCAGTAATACAAAATGGTGAAATCAAGGGGGTTTAAATTAATGAAGTAAAAAACCTGTCAAGCACGAGTGGAACTCGCACTACGAGAGTTCCGTACACATTTAGGCATTTATAAACATTTAATGGTACATAATATTCCTATTAAACTACTTACAAAATTTAAATTTTTAGAATGGAAATATGTTGCCTACTACATCGTTCACAGGCGCGAATTAAAACAAATGTTTTTTATGTGATGTAACTACAAATTAATGGTTTTCGGATATTTTTGGTTTAATTGTGCTGTAAGACATTTCTCCTTGTCAAATTTCATGATTCTAGGTCAACGGGAAGTACCGTATAGGTTTTGATTTATTTGCGAGTGTCAAATACGTATACGGCCGTATTTTTAGGATTGGTTTTGATTGCGTTGATTTAGAAGCTTCATTACAGCTCTGAGGGACCGTAGACTTAAGTATTTGATGTTAATTTCAACTTGATACCTCCATGCATTCTTGAAAAAAAGGGTCTTGACAGATGGACAGACCGATAACAAAGTGATTCTATAAGAGTTCATTTTTTCCTTTTGAGGTACGGAACCCTAAAAAGCTTTCAATTGAGATTTAGTTTAATTATTTTAGGTATTTGATTCAGTTTCTGGTATTCTATTCAGACTCGACACACAATAGTAGCCTATGATTTCAAAAACATTGAACGTCTTGATGATATAAAAGGTTTGCGGTAATTGTTTTTTAAAAGGCAAGCAGTGTGCTTCCCTTGATGAATTTCGTGCACATAGGTTGAAAACTGTAGAAACTGTAATGCTGTGACAGACAAACTGACGGTACATGAGACATATATTTTATAACGGATTCTTTGTTTTATAACGGAGCCTTAAAAAGAGGTCTTTAATTATGTTCATACTGCGTTCGTTCACTCAATATAATCATGAGAAGAAACGTCTATTTCTGCACGCTGCATTTCTTATATATATATATATATATATATATATATATATATATATATATATATATATATATATATATACAGACACACACACACACATATCCTTGATTTCCTTGTATTTTAGAATTTGTTCAAGAATATAAATTGTATTTTATTCAGCGGCACGCGTCTGTTTATTTTAAGACTCTCTTACCCTCTTACATTAAAACGACAGTTTAATAACAAATATAAGATCACGAAAGCTCCCGTCTATCTAAACAAGGCAACAGAAGGAAAATTCATTTGGTGCGATTGAAAGTACATTTTGTTTCAAAGTGGATTTTTTCAATTTAAATAACGATTTCACTAAGTACCTTCGCGTGGCAATACAAACACACTTTTGTAAAACAATGTCGCATAATGTTGACCGTTGTTACATAATTGGGCGGAGATTTTCACAAAAAAATATTGACTTTTGTTAAATAATTATGTTGATTTTGTCGTTTAATAGGAGTCATTTACTTAGTTTAGAATTGTTTAAAAATGTACCTTTAGCGACTGGAGTATTTTTGTCTAAAATTAATGTTATATTTTTAATTCATTTCTTGCCTAAGAGTTCACTCTCCTGTTCTTTTTCGGATATGTATAATATTTGTCAATGACAGTCAGATATATAATAATAGTTAGTAATATTGTGATTTTTTTCAGTTTTTTAGGGTTCCGTACCTCAAAAGAAAAAAAAATTATAGGAATAAAGGTTCTTTTCACTTCGTAGTCTATTTGTCTCTCCATCAAGACCCTGTTTCTCAGGAACGCATAGAGGTGTCGATTTGAATTAATATCAAAAACTTAGGGCTACGATTCTTTTGAAATGTAAAAAAATCAAGCTTCAAAGTCAAGGCAATAAAAAAAGACCCTGTAAATACCGCCATTTATGTCCCATATTTTGACACTCGCAAGTAAATCATAACTTAATGGTTCCGTTGACCTAGAATCATGAAATTTAGTAAGAAACAAGGCCTTACAGCTCAAATAAGGGAAAAAAACCCAAAATAGTTAATTTGTTAATTTTTTAATATTTTGAAATTTACGCTTGTAAAAGATGTGATATTATACGTTGTGTAAAATTATTATTTTTAAATATTGTAATAAGAATACTATGTACCTTTAAATGTTTATTAGTGCGAGTTCTACTTGTGCTTGACAGGTTTTTTTAATATCATCCTAAACTACATTATTTTTTTTCAAAATTTCAGTAAATCTAAAAGTGAAAATAAGTTTAAATTTAAAATGATGTAAGTATAAACATACTGAAAGGTAAACTGGAGGAGACTTCTCGAGTACTAAAATATCAGTAAAACCATTTCCTAAATACGTACGCCCTTATTTTATAGTCAAACAAACAGAAACATTCCTAAAATCATGACGTTCTGATCTTTATTTATTATACCCGTAAAGTTATTTAAAAAAAATATAACGAATAACTTTTTTGTTTCTACTGCTTTATAACATTCCATATTTTCAGAGGAAAAAATGGAATCCTTATGAGATCACTAACATATCTGTCCGTCTGTTTTTCTGTTAAACAGCTGTTTTTTCTCAGAAACCGTTCGACCTAGAACTTGAAATTTAGGATAGCGATGATGCTTATTATTAATCCTCAAAGTTAATAGTCACAAAAAAAATGTATTACAGATTTTATAGGGTGAAAAATATAATTAAAATTTTTATTTAGGTTTACAGGAATACTATACATCCTTAAATGCTTATAACGTCCTTAATGTGTATAGGACACTCATAATGCGAATTCTATCCATAGCTAATAGGTTTGTTTATTATAAATGTCAGTAACTTTGAAATAACCTTAGAGGAAAGACGTAAACGCAATCATTGGAGAAATATGAAAGGATATGGGAAGTGAAAATGTTTATTAATGAATTTGAAATTGATGATATTGACACATTTTACAAAAATTAAATTGAAAAAATATTTGTATTGTATAAGTATTCTAAAAGAAAATAGTCTGTAATGGGTTAAGAATAATAATCGTCTCTTTTACATGAAACGGTTCATTTGTCTTTATGAATAATATTTTTTTAATCATTCGTTTTGGATATATTTTTAGATTTGCAAGAAGTGTGTTACGACAAAACTTTTTAAAAATGTTATATGTAGAATATTGCAATAAACTATTAGAATATATGGACACTAGCTGACCCGTGCGAAGTCTTCGCACTATATCGCCATCTAGCGTGTTCCAAGTATACGATTTGGCTAAGATATTTGATGTGTCGCCCAGAGATGGCGCTCATGCCAATTGTTATAAAAATTAATTTTTTTATTAACAAAAAGATTTTTTTCGAATTTTTTTATATTTTTCGCCCAAAGTAGAAAACATAAGCTTTAAGTGGGTATTTTTTTAATTTTTTTTGGTGCAGTAGTTAAAGAGATCGAGCCGCTCGACCAAAAAACACCTTTTAGAAATAATATATTTAGATTATGACACAAATTTAAAGAAAATAATAAGAATTCCTAAGTTATTCTGTAACTTACTGTTACATTTGAGTTAATTAAGTAGTCCTTTGCACACATTGTTAAAAAAAAAGAGACGTATCCATTATTTTCCAATTATTATATGGCTATATAATACTGATTACAAAGCCAATTATTTTCTTATTTCAGTCACGCCCTCTCTGCTTGTTCTACTTCACGCACCCGTTCGGAGTGCTCTCCCCCGAGCCGCCGACCGCCGTGCCTCTGTCATCCGCTGTCGTCGCCGAGACCTATATCAACATGAAGCCCATGTCCTCCTACGACGGACCTTGGAATCCACCCAGCGCTCCCAAGCGACAGCACGACAATTACCAACCGAAAAAGAATGAGTTACCTAAAGTTTCTTACGAACTGGGTCACTCCGGGCTTTCCAGAAAACCACCGACCCATTTACCCTTCGGCCTCTGCGACCAGAGCAAAAGATGCGAATTTAATTGGAATTTCAACTTGAATGATGTGATAGATTACGAAGACCGATTTGTAAGGCACGACGCTTATTCTGCTACGATCTTGTCCAGAAACGACAATTTCTGGACCCAATCGCCTTTTTTGTCTCACAAGTCAACCTACTGCTCTGATCGTCAGGATCTGAGGCCGCAGGTGCCCTACAATCACATACTGCCACCATTAGAGTTGCCAATGCACAGTGCAAGATTGGAAAGAACTCCGGAAGTCCAGTCCGGAAGACAGGATGTCAGTAAGTCTCTCCATAAGATTTCACTCCCTCCTATCCGGTTACCGGAAAATGGGAAAGCGGAAATTAATAATAGGGCGAGAGATTTGAAGAATATGGAAGGGACACAACCGGATGTTCGGCAGAAGGAAGTGGTGGCATCAGTGGTGAAAGGACAAGTACGACGCAGAAGTAGCAAGCGTTGCAGCAGCTGTATGTGGTACGTTAGCTCATCTCGCGGTGTGGGTCGTTCCAGGAAGGGGCCCAGTAAGAACGGTGTTAGGCGGCTGGTCACCTATCTCCTCAATCGAGTTACTCGAGGTAAGTAGGTTTTACTTTTCTTTTTTTGTTTTTATTTTTTTAAGTTGGGATTCAGTCACAAGGAAAAAGCGTGTGTCGTGTTCGGAATTAATTCTAAACCACATGATCCTGGCGTAGTCTTGCCAGATCCAATTGGCAGAAAAAAACGGGTTTAGTAGTAAAGAAGTCTGTATAAAGGACTAAACATGATAAAAATGGTTTTTAATATTTAATTCAAGATGCTTTTGTTTTATCTCGAGGTACAACAGTATTTTACACACGTCATCTGTGATATAAGTATCTAATGACACGATTAATCATTACCAGCAAGATTTTTTTAAAAAATCAATAAACATATTTTGACAAGCATAATAAACAATGCCTATTAACGCAAGTTAAATAAAAATAAACAAAATAAATTCCTGTACAAAATAAATTCCTGTGTAGCGAAAACATCGCTTTATTTCTTTATAATTTTTTGTCTCATCACTTAAGAACAGTATTAGTACATTACAGTCTTCTCTCTGTAATGTACTAATATCTCCATGTTTTTATATTTAGACTTTTCTTTTTATTTTACTTCTATATTCAATACAGATTTTGACAGCCTTCAAAAGTTTACATTTTATAAAACATTTTCGTAAAATTCTTCATAACTTATTTCAAAGTTTATTTCTATTTTAATGTAGATTTTACGTTATTATTTTGTGTTTTTTCTTGTTATCTTTTCACTCACTATATTTTTCATATCAGTTCTTCCACCACGAGCTATATTACAACCTTTTTTGCGCAAACTGTAATGTCCTTTACTTTTATCACTGTGAACAGATTTTAACCAAGAAAAATTATTGTTATAAACTGGATATTAATATGGTTCCCTTGGCAGAAATAGAATCAATTTAATCATCATTTATAAATGGCTCAGCATCACTCATCTTTACTGAAAATAAATAACAGGAATTGTTAATCAATATGAGTTATAAACAAAATTAATATTACATCAAGCAACAATAACGGTAAACACAATAAGTAGCAAGATGTCTAGATTAAATTTAAATGTATATATTTACCCAACAATTTTTTGAAATAAACAATGTCCACAATTAAATGAAACTACGTGATATAGTATTATTTCTACTTTCTTTAAGTTCTTTACCACGATCTAGGTTTCGTTGTATTACAACATCTTCAGGTGGGCTATTAGCAAAGATCTTTGCTATTATATTTGCTAATAGCCCACCTGAAGATGTTGTAATACAACGAAATCTAGGTCGTGGTTAAGAATTTAAAGAAAGTAGAAATAATACTACATCACGTAGTTTCATTTAATTGTGAATAATGAATTTCTACAAAATTAACGCCAAATATGTTCAATAAACAATGTCTGTATATTATTCATTAGTATTTTCAATTATTTAAAGTATTTTTACTTTAAATCATTACCTAAATTGTTGTGGAAAGGTTGACACGTGTCGCGGATAAAGGCAAATGCAGCCTTGCTTTTATCTCCCCACGTTTTATTTTTGCTTAAATAAACAAAATAACGAACGAGCGGGCAGGGCGCGAGATGCGCTAAAAACATTCGTTTACTGTCACCGTATCATCCAGAAACTCACTTAGGAAGCTTTTGAGCACTAGACTTGATGTTTATTGTCGAGTTCAATGTACGCCAAATCTTTAATTGAATTAGTTTTGTAAGAAGGGCAGCAGTAATATGTAATTAATTTTGAGAAAAGTAGTAAAAACTATGTAGTACTAGCTCTTTCCGTTTAGAATGGAATTTTAGAATTAAAAAAAAAGGATAAAATGGAAATTCATATCATGTTTTTTAAAAAAAACTTTTTTTATATACTGAACTCTCATAATAATATGTTATCTCTATACACCTAATCTAATCTAATAGAGAAGTCAATTTCATTCCAAAGTAGAAAGGCATAATATTACGACTGAAGTTCTTTCTGTAGAAACAGAACACTGTCAGAACAGAAAGATGTTTTGAGCAGTTTTAATATAGGATTGTACGTTCTAATCGCGGAAGTCGCCTATGTAACTGAAGAATTAATTTAAATCAAAGCGCATTTAGTGACTAGTGATCTTGCAAATACCAACTGAACTGTTAGTGATGTCGAAAAATCGGGACATTTGGTGTTTTGCTTAAATCATGTCACCCCTAAAAATCGAGACGGTCTGCAGCAATCGACATATTTGCAATACAGTCCTGAGAGGATGCTGTTTGGGTGTTGGAAAATAAAAAGCATCGTTTCCTAGATAGGTAATTACAATCATTTCATAAGCCACATTATTCTTAATTATTAAACAAAACTTGTCTTCTTGCAGTTTTTATTTTTATCCTATTTCCTATTGTTGGCTTCCTGGAGTCGGAGAGCGATGTATTACTGAGATTCCAGGGAACTTGTAAATAAATATATCATCAAAATTAATAATACAAAGATATAAACCAATGCATGTAGTGGTACAGACTAAAGTATATTTGTTCAAATTCATCATATATGTTTCATTTGTTTAAATGTGTACTTATTTGAGTGAGGTATCCATTTAGCTCTAGATAATTAGTATTTAATGTTATCACATCGTATATCTAGTATATCAATGGATGACTAGATAATGTATAACTGATGACTAGTATTATATCAGCATTGCCAATGTCGACTACCTTAAATTGATTAGCTAAAAAACAAAAATAAGTTTAAGACAAATTAAACTGTAAATTGGAATGAATACAATTGTACTGAATGTAGAAATATGTAGAAAGTTAAAAAGTGATTACAATGCACAGCGACTAAAATTATACCACAATTTATTACCTTCGATGTAACAGTAAATTCGTTTTAAATTTGTTGATTCTTTCAAACTTGGTAGTATCACTATTACAACTGATGCAGCGGTAAATTTGGCGGTCGGGGCCCGTGGTATCATTATTAAACCACTTTAGAAACATTACAGAACGGTTTACTGAACAGGATATTGAATTGTGAAGGGGATTTGCAGAATATCGACCGATCGAGTAGTGATAAATGGTTAAATCGTAGGAAAAATTCTTCTAGTAATTTGAATTCGTTTTATTCAAAGAGTTAATTAAGAAATTATTTGTACGCACATTCAAATTGGGTCAACCCTTTAAGCTTTGGGAGGTAATATAGTATATATGTACTTATGTGTAATCTAGACTTATAGAGACGTCAAAGAATGGATGTTATTATATAGTTACAATGTTATTAGGTGCACGCGTGAAACGTAAGATGTTTTACTTTTGATCTCTCTGTAGTCTGGTTAAAATAAGATTACATTTATCATCTTACGATAATGTATAAAAGTCATGCTTTTTCCATCATTGTAAAGTGAATTTACTCGTAAATATATGATTGCGTTATCATTATATTGCTAAATTTAGAAATGAAATTTCTTTTCTAGAAACAATTTATATATTTTGATATTAGTATCTGTTAGCGATTTAACGAAATCAAAGTTATTTTGTAATTAGAATATTGTTAAAAGTAGCACGTTGAATCTTGCTTTTCTTGATCACGTCTCGCCTTTTTTACTCTATGAAAAATGTAAATGTTGCGCAATATTTAGTCTTTAAGTAGTCGTTCGTATGTTGAATCATAATGAAATATTTATTTTGACCGCTACGCACGTTTACATGGCGTTTTATTTCCTTTACGTAAAGGTAGTTTAAAGAGTAGTTGTTACGGCTGTCTTTGTATTTAAATATTTCTTTCCGTAATTGAGTAAATTTACCCTTACTAGAAGAATTCATTGGGCGAACTGAAAATTAAAACGACTAATTTTTATAATTACATTATAAAAATTATGTTACGTATTAATTAGATATCAACAAACATAGTGCAATATTTCATCTAACAAAAATTATATTACATTTGCAGAAACGCCAATGAATTCCATCTGCGAGAGATCATGTTTCAGATTCATATACGTTACCAAATAATACTTTCGTAAAATATTTTCGACTATCTAAAGAAATAATAAAATTTATAACCAACAATTTGAGATCGATGTTGAAGGTGACACGGCGAATAAATATTACTTGTCGCGCAACGTAATAAAATAGCCTATAAAAATACGTTTCTTGTCATCCATAGATAAAGTACAGAACTGCCATCGTCGATGAAAGAGCTCCGTCCTTTTCTTTCTGGTCATACAATTATATGATGTTATTCCTTTATATCAAGCCAAAGAAAAGTAGCGTTACTTTAAAGAATAATAAAGTTTAGGACAACGCCAGTATGATACAACATGTCGATTTTTAAAGGGAAATTTAAGATAATCGTTATTGTCGTACGTCAGCTGAATGAATGTTACACATTTTTAAACATTATTAATTTACGAAACGTGAAATAAAATGTCATTTGATAAACAAAAAGTTTTAATGAATTAATTTTATTCTATCTTATGGAATTCATCCTAATCTATTATATATGGATTTACTAGCTGCCCGTCCCGGCGCTTCTTGGGCAAAAAGGAGATTATAAGTGCATTTAATTTTAATCACTTCTTGTTATATTTTATTTATTTAACTGCGCGACCCAATCATGTAGTATAAAAACGTTTATAACATACAATCTATATTAATTAGCTATGCAGTTTTTATGGATGCGTACAATTCTTTAAAATATTATTCTCGGTTAACTATAATGGTTTAGTTTGCATAACTCAAAAAATCTCTGGGTATATTTTGAATGTTATTCTAATTACACAGTTATTGTTCATAGGATACATGTTCTAAAATAAATTACATAGTCTTGGTCCATCTAAATATTATAAGCTATAAGATGTTAAAACCATTTTTGTTTTGAATCCCAGAAAAACACACAAAAAAAAACTTTCCTCTTTGTTAAAGTTTAGTGTGGTATACGGTTTGTGGGGAAGCAGTCGCGAAAATGGACCAGTGCTTTGACCGATTGTGTAATAAATGTTTTATTATTTTTCATCGATTCTGCATATATTTCTTCGAATAGTTTGGATTTTGCTTTCAATCCATATTATTAATTTTTATTTTATTACTTATCTTCTACGATGCCACTGCCTTATAGCTTTTGTTTATCATCAACGTGTGACCTAAAGAGTTGCTTAAAGTTTGACTAGGCAACCTCTACAGCCAGCTTCTCGAGTTTGTCAAAATAAAGAGGTAATAGATGTTCGTACCAGTTTAGGACACGTTGGGACAAATTGTCAAGAGCCCATTGCGGACTTTACTCACTATCCAAAATTATGGTAATACCCATATTTAATCCCGCTGTCGATTTATTTTTTCGCATAAATCCTAATTGTTTGGCTACATTAATTTGTTGCCTACTACTAATTTCTACTCTTTGATAATCAAAAGAAATGTTGAGTTTATGAAATTTATTCGGTTATGTAAAGAAAGAGTTTCCGTTCTGTATGTGAAAGATGTTGGCTAAGTTGAGATGCCCCTGGTCTCTCAGCTAAGTTGAGCATTTCCACTCGTTTTTGGTTAAAATTATATTATGGATCATGTCGATAATTTTATACGTGATAACTTTTCAAACTCCAGAACATACAGTATCTTCGGTAGATGCTCTGCCACTTTTGAAATCATTTACCCAAATTCAAATGGTCTCAAAGGAAAGACCCGTGTCACGTAATGTAGGTTATATCCTTTTATATATTTCATTTGCTGTTTTACTTTTCATACAAAGAAATATTATCTGAAACGATTTTCATAAATTAATCGTCACACCAAATCATCTGCTAAGATAATTAAAAAAAACCCAAGTTCTAAAAGCAAAAAAAGAAAACAATGGAATTTAACTATGAGCCAATTTGAAGAATTTTTTTTGTATTTTATAAGAAAACATTAGGCCGTGACGCACTAATAATTTCTTCCACGTGTAAATGACTTGTAGCACTATTAAATTTTAAGTAAAATGAATTACTGAATTTAGTGCAATGTCAAGTATAAATCTAATTGGGTTTCTATATCAAAAGTTTGCCAGATTGTATATTCCTAAATCGGAAATATTGTAGAAGTATTTTGAAGAGTCAAAATTTGCAATTTACTAGAAATATTTCGACAATCTTTCAGAAGGTAAACTGTGTCAGTCGTCACTTTATTTTTGTTTACAACGTCACGACCTTTTTTTACGTTTCTAAAACATAGATATACAACTCACATTTATCGTACTTGTTTGCTGTAAATATATGTCATAACCACCAGTGGAATACATGAAGTAGTAAATTTTTCAGATAAATCTTGAGAAGATAAATTGATGAATAATGCGTTTCAGATGTCAGAATTAAGTTTCTTCAATAGCTTGACAGCATAAACTTGTTCACTGGCTGATGTGTCTATATACACGCTAGTCGATATAAACATGTTGTTTGCGTGATGAAAGTAATTTATTCCTCTTCATGATTTTATATGAGAGAAGGCTTCGTCAATTGTTCTTTGTTTGTATACTTTTATAAGTAACTTTCGTATTTATTTACAGAGTCAATTATTTTGAATGCAATAAAACTATTTTTTTTGTTTCATTACAGTGACTAAAACAGCTGAGAGATGAAAAAGTTATACAAATGGGAATTGTAAAAAGAAAAATATAATTATTATATTTAATTTCATGTAATGATTGCAGAAAATTTAATTATTTTTCATTCAGTTTACAAGGATAATGTTATTTATTTATATAAATGTATAATAGATATGAATACATAAATAAATTAACATAGTATAAATAGATATATCAGAAAATATAGTTTTTAGTACCGCGCAATTTTTTAAATAAATTCCGCTCCCAAAATTTTTAAAATCATCTATACATTATTTAAAAAAAGGACGATTTTAAAAACCTTTCTTACCAATTTTTATATAGATATAAAATTATAAACAAATTAATATCTTTTTTATTACTGAAAATAATATTTGTGTCTTTTTAAAGCAAAATAATATAGTAAGCAAAATAATATAGTAAGCAAAATAATATAGTAATCAAAATAATATAGTAACCAAAATAATATAGTAAGCAAAATAATATAGTAAGCAAAATAATATAGTAAGCAAAATAATATAGTAAGCAAAATAATATAGTAAGCAAAAGTAAGCAAAATAGTAAGCAAAATAATATAGTAAGCAAAATAATATAGTAAGCAAAATAATATAGTAAGCAAAATAATATAATAGCAAAATAATATAGTAAGCAAAATAATATAGTAAGCAAAAGTAAGCAAAATAGTAAGCAAAATAATATAGTAAGCAAAATAATATAGTAAGCAAAATAATATAGTAATCAAAATAATATAGTAAGCAAAATAATATAATAGCAAAATAATATAGTAAGCAAAATAATATAGTACGCAAAATAATATAGTACGCAAAATAATATAGTACGCAAAATAATATTGTAAGCAAAATAATATAGTAAGCAAAATAATATAGTAAGCAAAATAATATAGTAAGCAAAATAATATAGTAAGCAAAATAATATAGTAAGCAAAATAATATAGTACGGAATATTTAGTATCAAATATTATTAATTGTTATAATAATTTTAACTCGGGATGTTTTTAAATTCAATATTGGTTTTTTTCTAATTCCATTTTAACTTGCGATGGTTTTTTAAATTGTAAGGATTTTTGTTTCCTAATTTTTGGCACATAATATAAATTTTACACATTTGTTTTGAAATTTGAATTGAAATGTATAAATTTTTCCATAAACATTGTCGACTTTAAAATTTAAAATTAGCACCATCGGTAACTAAAGAGCCGCACAACACTTTTTTTTAAATTGATTCTGACCCTTATTGTAATAACACAGATGACTGTTTAAAATCGTAGTAAAATACGAGATCAGTAAATTTATTTCAGTATAGTTTTGAGTTCAAACTATTTTATGTGAAACTTCTCCAACAAGTTATAATGAAAAATATATATTCTTAAATATAACAAATTGTCACATTCATTTTTATAAACTCTTTTCATCAAATGGAGATAGTTCCAATAGATGCACCTTTTTTTCTAATTTACAATAAAAGTAAAGACTTTCATTTTCTGGTGATTTGTTTGCCAAATACTAATTTAATCTGTCTTATATTGGAGTTTCGAAATTACGTTTTAAAATAATTACTTAGGCTGAAGTCAGACGAAAATCAGAAAGTAGGTTCTCTTTTATTGCTCGGTATTATAATTAATTAATTCACAATTATGATGAGCAGTGGCTCATTGTATTTTGTATATTAAAGTTTAAAGATCATCTTACATGTAAACAATCAGTCGTATAATGAGGATCATATATCGCATAGTGTTTATATTTGTATATTGAGAACATTTTGACATTTTTTCTGTTCCATGGGTTTCTTTAGAAATGCCACTTTGAAGTTGCTTGGTTTCATTTCATGGTCGATCATTGATTAGTATTCTTTTAATTCCCAATGCTATCTGCTACCCTACGTTAGTCGCTAGTGTTTCTTTTACATTTAATTATTTTTTACAATAACGAATTATGAGAGCTTTAAAGTATAATAAATATATCATACACATCTTGTTTAGCAACTTAATTCAATCTACTTCTGACTCATGCGGTTTTTTTCTACACATTGTCTTACTCATTCCTATCATGTATTGAAAAAAAAAATTTAAACGATTAATTTATCTATGGATATTATTAATAAGAATAAACCACTGATTAGGGATGAAAGAAAAAGATGGAATAGTAAGTTTTAATGAAAAAAGTTTTATTTTGAATCTCTCTATTTAGACAGTACATAAGTTCACTTCATGACGCGAATAAATTTTCTGCCGCCTTTTCTGTAAATGCGATGTATGTACGTTTAAATTTTTGCTTAGAACCTAACCATTTATAATCCAGACATTACATGCGATTCGATCCGAGTACTTTCACGTGCCACGTAGGCTTTCCGCCCACCACGTAGCCGTAGACGGTCTGGTAGTAGTCGCCGTCGTGTCTGTCGCCACCGGCGCGTGCACCAATCGATATGGTTCGATGTATGTAGGTAATAGTTAGTGCGTGCGATATATTTAGTTACATCTCAGATTAGAGGGAATTAATGGAAAATAGGCAATCGGTATTTAGAGAAAGAGACATTACACAGTTTGGTGGTAGACATAGCAATGCTTGTTTTAGATTTAAATGGAGATTATATGGCCATTATTCATGTCTTTGTTAATTTATTATTAGATATAAGTTCGAAGGCAGCGTCTTGTTTCACTGTGGTATTATGTTGCTAAATCTATGCGAACATCACGAATTGTGTATTTCCAATATGGTTTTGTTTAAAATCAAGAATGTTTTATGCAGAGTAAGTAAACAAAGATTTTTATGAAACGAAGAGTAAGCGTATCTTGCAGAGTGGACATTTTATGAAACTTATTAAGAATATGTGTGTACGCATGAAAGGGAAAGCAAGATTAGTTAAATATCGTTATGATATCTAAGACTCATTTCCGTACATAATTATCAACTTGATAATTGTGTATTTCATTACATAATTATCGTGTACTTGTGTTGATAATTTTGTACGGAAATGAGTTTTAGATAAGTAAACAAACTCTTATATCCTTAGAGTAGGAGAATGCCTTTAAAATTAAATTATGTTGGAAAATTTACAGAGAAAATAACGGATATGGTTAGAAATTAAGATGTATAACAAGAATGTGACGTCGAACGAGGAAAGTAAATGTGAAGACAAAGAAAGACAGCTTGAGACAATTGACAGTTTTGCCGGTATGGAGAGTAAGTATCGTACGGGTGTATACAGCATGGAGAGTAAACGCCATGCATGGATACGGTATGTAGAGTAAATGCCATACAGGAATGCGCAAACAGTATAGAGAGTAAAACTCATTCGTGTATGGAGATTTTATTGTTTCTCCGAGATGTAAATAATCCTCCGAAAATTGAATCGTCTTTCGGGAAGATCAACTCAATTTAAAGGTCTTTTCTAGTCGCAACAGATTATTCTCTAACGATATGGTAAATGAAATATAAATTTTCTCAAAGAGAAATGTTATAATAATACGAAAGTTGTTACTAAGAACAAAAATTCTGTTTGACTTTGACATTTTCAATAATTACATTGAAAATTAATTTCCAAATAGTATGGAAAATTTAATTTTAAAATCATAAAAAATTTAAATCTTTTTTTTAATATATTTTTATAAGAAAAAGCACGCGATTCCAAATTTTAGTTGAAAATTTTTATTATATAGAGTAAAACAAAGAGTTTTAGTAATGTCTTTTAATAAATCTGTGATAAATATATTTGTATGAATAATGTGTGTAAGCATATCTTAACAGAAAAAAGGCATTCTTTTAAATGAATCGGAAAAACCTTTTCTGTAATTACTTTTTAACAAGGTAATATGGTATTTAAAGTTCTACATGTATAATAAGTCGATTATAGAACTGGCTGAATTAATTTCATTGAGTCGGTTTGACATCTGTGGAAATAGATGTACGCGTACATTGACATTTATAAACTCGTTTGACAGTGACAAAAAATTGTGTCCGTACCTATTGACCAATGTAAGAAACTGGCTGAAGTCCATTCCCTTTTGAATTAGTAAGAGTAAAGTCAATATCCTTTTTAATTAGTAAGAGTAAAGTCAACTCTTTTTAAATAATAAAAATACGGTTAAACCCCTCTTTAATTGGTAAAAGTGAAGCTACATACTACATTTTTAATTGGTAAGTGTAAAGTCAACTCGCTTTTTAATTTATAAATATAAAGTCAACTCCTTTTTTAATTATTAAAATAAACTCAACTCACTTTTTAATTAGTAAAAACAAAGTAAACTATCGTTTTAATTAGTAAGAATTTAATTAGTAAAGTCAACTTTCTTTATGGTCGCATAGGAGAAAATCTTTAATTAATAAGTATAAAGACAAGTCTTGTTTTAGGAAGTGCAGATAATTTACAAGGGGGTTTTATTAATTATCGTCTTACACAAAGACCCAAAAGTATAGTAAAACACAAAAGAATAGTTTTCAAATATTCATCAAAACGACGAGTGACTGTCAAATAAAATATTAAAAGAAAATATGTTTTAAACTTAAACCCAAAAGTTAGTTTAATTACTTCAATATATTATTTTTCACTTAAACCTTCTCAAATGTTAACATTATTTAAATTTTTCGTTTCATTGTCATAAAAAAATATTTTTCAACTTCGAGTGGGTTCTGAGCCCGCTATCCAATAAAAAAAAAAACAAACTTGTCAAGTTTTTTTTTTATGTATTTTAACTATATATATATGTTCAATTAACGCATATCTTTACGATAATGTAATTAATCTTACGATAATGTAAAAAAGTCATACTCTTTCCATCATAGTAAAGTGAATTTATTCGTAAATATATGATTTGTCATATATTGCTAAATTTAGAAATGAAATTTCTTTTCCAGAAACAATTTATATATTTTGATATTAGTATCTGTTAGCGATTTAACGAAATCAAAGTTATTTTGTAATTAGAATATTGTTAAAAGTAGCAAGTTACGCATACTATATATATGTATATGTTCTATTAACGCATATCTTTAAATATATATGTATGTTCTATAATATATACCACTCTTCTACAATATCAATAAAGTTTAAAGTAAATTTTGATTTGGCAGGGATTATCAGCGTCGTTAGCAATTAGAAACTAAAAATGAAACTGTATGTCACGCGTCCGAGCGTCTATCTTATTCGCATCTATGCTATGTTTAGTAATCTGTTTAATAGTTCTCAGGGTTTTATAGTTAAATAAGGAACTCTTATAATTTCGTCACTTTCGTTGGTCTGTCCGTTGGTCCGTCATAGCTTCACAGTTTTCATAGTTTTAAACCTATGTAAATGAATATTTGCTAGTGTGTGATTCTCCTAGAGATCTCCATTAATATATACAAAAAATTCCAATCAATATGTTTATCATTGGACAGGTTTTTCAAAATTCAACTGAGTTTTAATCATTTTTCATTTTTACATCCTGTTTTCAAATATTAAGATTTAAAATTGTTTACATTGTGTCGCACCATTAGAATCTGATAAAAATCTTGTTACTATAATTTGATTAGAACTTTTCTATGGAGTCTTACTTTATGTCAATTCCGACACGCATTTATTTAGAGGGTTTTTTTGAGTATGAATATTCACTTATTCTCTTCAGTTGGAATCAGTAGTTAGTTAGAATAGTAGAGTTACCATAATATACTCTGTTGCACTTTTCACGTTCTAATGATAATCTAATGAGACGCTATAAGGGCGATATAATTTTGTTCTTGAAATCAGGGTACAATGATGGAGTTGGAAAGTAGTGACAGAAACTTTTCAGTGATGAGGAGTAAACTCATCCAGTTTGGATTCGTTTGACTTGTCTGGACGTACAGAGAAAGTAACAAAGTAAATAGGTAGATAAGTCACAATTAAATGAAACTACGTGATGTAGTATTATTTCTACTTTCTTTAAGTTCTTCACCACGACCTAGGTTTCGTTGTATTACAACATCTTCAGGTGGGCTATTAGCAAAGATTCATTCTTTCTATTAGCAAAGATCTTTGCTAATATCTCACCTGAAGATGTTGTAATACAAAGAAACCTAGGTCGTGGTAAAGAAATTAAAGAAAGTAGAAATAATACTACATCACGTAGTTTCATTTAATTGTGAATAACGAATTTCTACAAAATTAACACCAAATGTATTCAATAGGTAGATAAGTATTATACGTTTATGGAATAAAGGCAGAAAGTTACATTTTTAAACGATTTTATTTAGTTTCTCGTTCCGCATTAGAGATGGCCAAGAAAGATTGAGTGAATAAAATTAACTAATCAATATTCTTTGACCGAATAGGTTAAAAAATCAAAATTATATCATTCTTTAGTTCACTTAACCAAAAATCACAAATAATGAAAATTCTGTACTCACATGCCCCATATCCAATAAACTAACTTGACGTTTACGTATTATGATATATTATATAGTTACCTACGTTTAAATATGTGTGTTTACATTGGAAATTATATCAGTAAAAAACATTCGTGAAGTGCGAAGCAAATAATATTTGCAACATTGCTGACGTGCGGCGTTAACTTCTCAAAAGTTATTCCCGCTCGAGAATGAGAAGTCATATAATAATTTTCTCAAGAGAGAGTGGGATACTAAATGAACTAGATTGACCGAATTTAAAATCGTAGGTCTCTTTCATTCCAATCTCATTCAATTCGAAAGAAACAATCTGTCAAAAATGTATCGATTTTAAAGGATTAAAATCAATGGATTATAAATCTCAATCAATCAGTCAATTCTCTTTATTTTATTCGTCGTAGATCGTTTGTATTACAGAAAAAACAATAGATATTTGTTAGTTAACGTATATTTTCAGATTTGCCGTTTAGTTATGTGATAGTGTGTTATTTAAATACGTCGAAGTGGTTAGTTTTTGTTAAATTTTCGAAAAAAGTGTAAAGTAGTATATATTAAGTTTTGTACTTACTTTAGCAGGTTTTATTTGGTGTTTTTTAAAAATATACTATCACGTTGTTTTGTAAACGACGCGAAATATTAAAAAAATACACGAGTTCATATTGATATTCTTGTTACCTTATAGTTTATTTATGTTTTAAAAATGATTTAGCTTGTTAGAAAATTTGAATATTTAGTGAAACTTTCTTAAAACCAAATCTTTCTCTGTTCTGTGATTCCTATAGTTAGATTATTTGTATATTTTCTTACTGTTAGATCAGGTTTCCTGCTATCTAAAGCACGGGATTTAACAATATGTTGTTTTAAATTAGTTTCGTGGGTCTCAAGCATAAATTCTTTTATTGAACTTCGGGTTTCAGCTTCTCAGTCTTGATGTCGCATAGGTACAGACTGCCTAAGGCGTGACACTTGAAGATTTGGTGTATTTAAATTATTATTTTGTGTCTCAAGCAGAGACTCTGCCATTAAACTCAGGATTCCAACGCCTCAGTCTTGATCCTGTGAGGATACTGCCTATTTAAATCGTGAGAGTTGATGAGCAGCTGTATTACCTTAGTATTGTGGGTTTCAGGCAAATTCTCAGTTTTTTTGCTGCGGTGGTACAGCCTGTTTACATCGTGAGACTTGAAGATCGGCTATTTCCAAATTAGTAATGTTGGTTTTAAACATTCGACTCTGTCATTTAACACCGGTTTCCTATTCCTCAGCTCGATTGTGCAGTATTAATCATCTAATTTTAATGATTCTTTTTTACTTGAATGGCCATGGAATGACACTATAGTGTAGTATCATAAAAAATGCTTATAATTTTGAAGGTCCCCATAGAATTCCTCAACAATGAATGGCATAGGTGTCTGATCGAGTATCGATATTATAATTCTAATAAAAATCTAATGATATTCTCTAAAATTTTGACACGTCTAAACGCGGCATAAATCTGTACTTTGTTAAAATCACGGTGCAATGATAGAACCGGAAGGTGGTGATAGGAACTCTTTACTGATGTGAAGTAAATTCATAGAGTTTTCATATAAATTAATGAATTGAGAATTCACTTGTCTTGGCGTAAACAAGAAAATAAAATATATAGCTATAGCTATGTAAGTAAATCAGGTACATACGAAAGCATGAAGTAACTGAGATATTAGTGGGCAGGTAGATAAATAAGTAAGTACAAGTATAAACAAATGCATAAATTGACTTAATATTAGTATGCATGCAGACCCACTGCGTGTACGTAAGAATTAATTAAATTATAAGAGAAGAGAGACGTGTCGACTTGGCACTGATTCTAAAAGCAGCATTTTGCAAATTTATTTATGTACGGAAACGATAGTGTACCACAAAAGTTCCAACCATTATTCGTTTTTTTCATTATTTTGTACTTTTTAGTGCGCTTCTTATTCAGTGGTTATTTAAAGCCGGTTTAATTTGTTGTACATGTACTTAATTCAGGGCGTTATTTTAATTAACAAAAACATAATAGTGTACCGCGGCATGATACGCTCGTGATATTCCTGCACTAAGTTGTCCACTTTCTCGTCCATTCTCCATTTTTCTATGTGCTAAAATATGGCACTAAACTTATCAAAATCGTTTTCCCACTTTTGTACGCTTTTAAACATTTTAAAATTTTTCTTAAACTACTAATTTAAAATACAAAATGTGCAGGGCAAATTTTTATCTAACGAAAACGCTGAAAATTACTAGGATATTTATTTTCATAATTAATAATTTTCCTTAAACTTCACCACTTTTATCTCACACCCTTTTTTAAATTAGAAACAATTACCGTAACTTATCCATAAATATATAGAAATGTTGTCTCAGACCTCAGACTTTCCTTTGAGCCTTTTTAAGATCTATAATTCCTCCGTACCAGTGTGTCGAGCGTCTGCATTTCTTTTGAATTGTGCCTTAACGGTAAGAGATATATGAATGTTTTCTATAGAAAAAGTGCAGAACTTAAAAAGGCCTGTAAAAAGGCCTGCGACGCCATATATCTGTGTAATAAGTTTTTTTCACAAGTTAATAAAATATGACTAAAAGATATATTTCAAATTAATTTTTATTTGTGGGGGTAATTTATGTGGGTGATGTTAAATTCTTATGAAAATAAATTCGCTTACCGCCAGGGAAATTTTATGTAGATAAAAATTGATTTTCACAACATTATTTGGACGAAGTAGTTTAGATTTTACGATAGTGTTTTTGAAAATAAAATACGCGTTATATGCCAACTTTTCGCTTAAAACAATGAATATCTTTTGTTCCGTATGCGTTCCTAAAACATTTACATAAATTAAAAGATATCCATCAAGGTCAGCGTTATATTTTGTATCGATCTTAGCGAGTGGCGTAAAAAAAATGATCTTTATGTAGGTAAGATTTAGAGAAATTAAAAATTAATTTTAGCATAAATTGCAATTAGAAAATTTTTTATTTTCAATTTAATTTTTTAAATTTTAACCATACGGCTAAATGTAGTAATATTTTTGCCGGCGTTTATTATGAAAATATCAGTACTTTTTCTCCGAGTACGTTGATATTATTAACAATATCTTAAAAATGTCTATGGGAATTTGGAGACTATAAACCGTTACCATGCGAAAGTTGCATTAAAATCGGATAAGTAATTTTTGTGTAAGTCCCTAAAAACAAAAAAAAACCTTTCTTTATTGTACTAGTGTGATTTCATTTCGTTTTAACGAAACTGATCGGCGCTCCGTGAAAGTGTTGTTACCTCGCGGGTCTGGACACAAGAGAGCGTCATTGGAAACGCTCAATTGGATTGAGTCGTGAGAGCGGGGTCCAACCTGTGACGAACGATTTCTTCTCTTAAGTGGTTCGATTGCCTCTTATCTCGATTCTCGTAATCAAGATAAATATTAAACGTTTGGGAAAGTGATTTTGTACATAAAACGGATCAACCTTTTACTTTAATTTACGTCGTCTATGTCGAGCGATTACGTGTTTTGATTTATTTTTATTGCGATTAAGAGTTTTGGTAAGTGGAGTTAGAATGTATGCGGGGCTATGTGTCTATTGCGGATAAAAATTCGTTGTTCTAGTGATTTGTTGTTACCGACACTAAATATTTCTTTAAAGTAACAGAAGGACCGGAAAACATAGTTATATATATGGAAAATCTAGTTAAATACCCAATAAGTGCTGTCAGTTATGTGTGGTTGAGAGTTATACGAAATCGGTAAATAAACATACAATAATCGTAAGAACCAATTTTTAAAAAAAAAAATTATTTTACCTTTTTCCAAGCTTTTCGCGGGATCGAGACCCTTCTGGCTTTGACATGAACGTTTTCTTGAAGCCTAGATCGCCTTCTATTCTATGGATTTGTCCCATTTGTGTTTGTTTTTTTATTATATTAATTTTTAGGTCAGTGATAACTAAGATAGAGAGTATAAGTCAGCAAATTTAATTTCACGTCATTTGTTTTATCATATATTTCAGAAAAATCATTATCTATGTGTCTTTTCTTTGTTTGTTTATAATTCGAGTTCTAATTTTAGAGTTTTGATGCAATTCATTTTAATGTAATCGGTTTCGGTAGCGGGCACATTGAGCAAATCATGTTACGCCGATTTTGTACAAACGAGTCAGTAAGAAGCCTATGGATACAAACGAACTTCGATGACATTCAAATTTAAATTCAAATGTCACAAATTATTCTGTTATTTTAACTAGTGTCAATTTTTGTCAGTTTAATTTTACGTATACAAAATATTTTAGAAATAAAAAAAAATGTCATGTATTAGTAGAACTCGCACTAGAGAGCTTTCCATAAACATTTAGGCTCTTATAAAAATTTAAATGTTTATAGTATTTCTATTAACTATACACAGATAATAATTTCTCACAACGTAAATATTTATTTGCTACTATATTCTATAAATTATAACGAATATTTTCTAAAATATCTTTCAGTCCTAAAAACATTGTAGAAATTGAAAAAATTATAAGATCTAGGATCATCGCCATAGTTTTTCTGTAATCCTCTATTCTCATTTTACCAATTCTATTCTTTTATAATTTATGGTTCAGTAGTTTTGGAAATAAGAAGTTCAGATTCTCTATTTTCGCATATTTTTTGGAATATTTTTTAAATATGCAATTCAATTTGTATTGAGTTGAGGTTTGTTTTGTGTTTGTATTGAGGCGTACAAAATGTTTTTGTACGCCTCAATACAAACCCTTTCAATTGACACTAATCACGATATATAAAAAAAATTAGACATTAGTTTACTTCCTCTTTGATTGCCATGTCAATATTTAAAGAAAGTGAGATATTGCAAAATATAAATTTGAAGTTTTTTAATGACCTCGTTAAGAAGTATTATGTCATACCATTTTTGAAGGTGCGGTACTCTAAATAACAGCAAGTATTACTTCGTCTTTGAAAAAGAATACGTTTACAGACAATCGATTGCTGACAAAATGAACTCATTATCGACTTTCGATGTCTGAATATCGGTGTCTCATTTAATCATAATCTAATGTTGAAACATTCACCTCGAGTTTGACGACACATACGAGCACTGTCCGATGTTCGAAAATAGCTCAGATCAATATCGGCTCTCGTATTATCACAAATTTAAATGTCCGATGTGCAAGAATATAAGTTCATTGACCGTATCGAGTCGTCGCGGTCAGTAAAGATTTTTTAAATATTGATTTGTACTTTATTTCGGCGGTCAGTACTGATTTTAAGAAATATTCTGTGGAATGTTTGAAAGAGGGCTGTAAGGGTTACTCTCAAATTTTTTATTTTATTTTATTAGAAACGAATCTACGAAACGAAAATCTACTACCAGATTTCATAAACTCAAATTGAATATTCAAGTCTCGTGTGTTGAATATCGACATTACATCAGTAATAGTTTTTATTTATTTATTTACCAGCGTCCCACATCGACTTCACACGGTACATTATACGTAGGTAAGGTGGAGTTTTTCCATCAGGTGGTGAAGCTTTGCAGATTACCGTACAAAGACTTCGTACGAATACAATTAAGATATTTTTTATAATTTCTAGTTTTTTTTTTACTTTCAAAAAATAATTTAATTTCTCTTAAACTTTTAATCCAAATTATATAGAATGACGGTTCAATTTTTATCTACCGAGTAGGGTTAAAATGACTACGATATTTATATTAATGAAGATTAATAAATTGATCGAAATATCGCCACGATAGTCCAAGTGCTTTTTTATCTTAGAAACAGTTATCGTGGTTTATCTGTAAAAATCCAAAAAGAAAATGTTAGACGTTCCTTTAGAGCTTTTTAAGATCTATAGTTGTGCCATATATATTATTAGTATATCTACAATAGCTGATAAAGCGATTGTCTTTGAAAACGTTCTTCACGAAAGCTTCCAGACCAGCGGCTTTTTTGCCGATTACGTTGACATTATTAATTACATCACAAAAATCGTACAACATGTTTACACACGATATTGCCTATGGTAATCTGGAAACTATAAGCTTATCATATTGTAAAAGTTTTATGTCAAAAGGGTTAGAGCTTTTTGCGTGAATCCTTAAAAACAATTTTATTACTGAGAATTTTTAAAAACTCTATACCCAAAATTTCAGATTGATCTAAAGCGTTATGTATTTGCAAGTACCTTAAAGACAAATTGGTGTAAAGTATGAAAAAATACATTTTCATTAAAGACAAATTGGTCTAAAGTATGAAAAAATAAAATACAAAGGATGAAAAAATAAGTTTTCGTTCAAAGTTCATTTTAAGTTCTACTACCTTCATTTTTTCAGGATTTTACACATGTTGAAAAGTTAGAGGGGAGGGGAGCAATTTTTAAGACTTGAAGCGCATATCTTACCAACTACTGACTTAAATAAAAGTTATTTTGGAACATCTATAACATTTTTATGACCTATTCAACGACACCCCACATGCCTATGATTTTTTTTTCATCCCTCAATTATGCTGGATTTTTTTTGCCATTCCTAATATTGTTTATTTTCATAATTTCATTGTATTGCGATATTTCATTGTATTGCATTGTTCATAGAAGACACCTACTATCCAAATTTCATCTATATAGTGTTAATAGTGTCCGAGTAAAATGGTTGTTACATACAGAAAGACAGACAGACAAACGGATAAGGGATCCGTTTTTGCCATTTGGCTGTGGAACTCTAAAAATGCAGTATTTTATATTGAAATCACACTAATGCAACCAATTAACTCCATAATTGCATTTCTAAAGTGATGAAGCAAAAAAAAATGTCAAGGATGTGTGAACCTTGCAACACCTCACAATGCGTGAGTTCACGAAGCAAATGTGAATGCTGCAGGGTATTCGTGCGCGCTCTAGGCAAGTGAAATAAACTATAACTTCGCACTCTCATGTTATAGCCAAGAGTAAAAAGCGTTACTAAATTTAAGATCCCTACCAATATAATTACGTAACAATTAATACAAATTAATGATCTAAAGCATTACTCATCAGAGATGAAATGCCTTAAGTATAACCGATTGTCGATTACAAATTTGAAGAGGACTGTATTGGACAATATTTTCTCCTCTATGAGAATATAAGTAGCTTCATGCAGAGACCAGGTTACAGCGTTAGTTTCAAGAATGGTATTAAGTAGAGAGTTAAACCTCCTCTAGGGGTTCTCACGATTTCTTTATAAGTCCCACATTACGTTGAAATCGTCAAATACAACGAAACGGTTCTGACAATAATCACATCATAAAGTTATAATAAAGAATTTTAATTTGGTTATAACAAAATTGTTCTTCTAAAGCAAACACAGGTTCCTTGTTTAGACAGAGTTGTGCATCTATGATTGTTTGAAAATATCATATGCAAGATTTTGTTCGTCCCGTTCGTTTGCATCCATAGTTACTCTCTCTTTAAACAACTGCAAAATAATGTCATTGAAGGCTTTATAATGACCGGAAAATAAAAAGGGGAACTGTATTTTTACCGTGAACACCTTTAATTTCGACCGATTTACCATTCAGTTCCAAACAATTTCGATTCCCAGTAAAGTTGGCTTATAGCATGATTATCAACAAAGCGCACGGTCAAACATTCCAATATTGTGACGTTAACGTAGAGGAGTTATACTTTTCACATGGTCAATTATACGTCACTTCCTCACCTAAAAATTGTTATTTATCAAACAGTAAGACTATAAATATAATGTATAAGAAAGTGTTGTAATGGTAAATGTAAAAAAGAAATTGTAGTAAAAAAATAATAATAAATAAACAAATAAAATATTTAAAACAATTACTTGATAATTGTTTATCTGAATATTTAATTGTATCGTACACTATTTTGTACGTTTAATGGAAAATAACTCTACTTTTTTTTTAAATTTAACTTGGAATTTGTGACATTAGGCGTGTGATATATTTTTACCCGGGTATTATAGCTATTTTATTTATATATTGAGGGAAAGTAATTTTATTCATATAAGCCTAGGAATCTTTTCATTATGAAGATTAAGCATGGACCGTATGGACATGTATCGGATCTGTTTTAAAATTTCGGGAAAAGTTATATTTCGAAATAAGTGAGGTTACGACTCTGAATTCAGATTATTTTAAGTTAGATACGCTGAACTTAACGAGTCAGTCAAGCGAGAACCGTTACCCGTACTGTCAAGTTTTAAATACGTTATTTTTAATTCATTTGTGGATAGAAAAGTAGATCAAAATGTATTATTTCCCTTTCTCTCTATACCTTTCACTTCCTTTTCAATATTCCCTTGACGGGGCAGAGGGCATTTCCGGTGCTTCATCATGATGATTGTTCCTGGAGATCACCTTAAGTTTCACCACCAAGTCTGACCGATGTTCCTCTTTCGCCATCATAGCTCGCTGCGAAATTTGATTCAGGTGGCTATGTTTCTTTCTCCTCTTGCAGAGAGTAATTTGTAATCTGTTAAGGAACGTGGTCGGGTACTTTCTGGAGATTCCATTCAATCCACTTGCTGCATTTAATTTAGTGCTCGATCGGAACTTCCCTGTATCCTTCTAGTGAATTTGATAAGAGACCTTTTCCAGTCAGAATATTCCGTGGATTTAATGCAACAACATAGCTACGTATTATTGATAAATTACATGTCGCAATGCTGTTGTAACATTTAATTTATCAAAAATAAAAAAAAAACTAATAATAAAATGTAGCTACGGCACATAATTAAATGAACATAAAAAATTGCGCGTGCAACACCGTACACGTGGTAGAAGGGAAACTTCTTAAAAAATAGCACAATGTATGCGTGGCAGTTCTTTATATGTAGCGTCTGAGGCGTACATCTACACGCGTGCATGCGCGACACTACAATCGCTTTGTATCATTGTGTATATATAGCTCTCTTTTGCTCCATTTTCATGGCGTCGGAATATATGCCTCTCTTTCTATTTGTCTCTACGTCGTATCTATCTTCTCTCTTGTGTAACGAAATTGCCTAAATGTGATGCGACCTTAAAATTTTACTCTCAAATCTCGTTCACTAATGTCGAATCGCCACCTAAGAAACTTCGCGTCAAAAATAAATTGTACGCAAATGACATTTTATTTACGTTGCACTGGAATCGTATATATCAATAATTTTAGTATTCTTAATTATTTATGTAAAAACTCACAAACTGTATATCGATCTACAAAAGTAACATTAATTGCAAAAGTAACATTAGTAAAATTAATTGTAATAAATACATGTCTCAAATGAATGATAACATTTGTTTTCACTCGAAGAGTGTTACCGAACTTTGAATCGACTTACGCGGGGTGCATCGACCTCCATATCAAAAGACTTCCGACAATGTGGGCCGTGGGGCTATGGCTTGTAATAAAATAATAATTTAATAAAACGCTCCTCGTTCCGAATACGCCATTCCCAGCTCTGCTCCGCTTCCATTACCTACGAGTACTTTAATATTTGATCGCGAACTTCCTCGGTTGAGTCGAATGTACTGACATTATCAATGCTTAAGCTAGAGGAGGGGTAGAATGGAGCTAGGTCCCTTTGAAACAATTTTCTCGCATTTTTTGGTTAAAGAATAAATATCGGGCTGTGTTAGGTTTTGGTAGAATTCAATGGAAAAAGCTCTAGAAGATTAGATTAAAATAACTCTGATAACAACTTGAAATTTGTTCTCATTTTGACTGATTAAATTTTCTTCTATATTTTTTATTTATCTATGTTTAGAATCAGGAAGTTAGATATCGTGAAATGTAATAAATATCAGTTTAAAAATAGGAATTACCTAAATTTAATTTCAAATACATTTCAATTTTATTTCTGTTTTCAAAGTCGTCTTTCTGATCTGGTCGCTTTATATGCAAAACTAAAAGTAATTAAAATTATACACTTTTACGTGAATTTGGGTCACAAAAGCGCAATGTTATGTAAAGTGTTTGTTAAACTATAGTATACCCTTCTGTGCACGAAAATTTAAGATTATCGGTTGAGCTTTTTTATTATTCAATGACTGTAAGACGCGACGTCCAAAGGGAACGTGTAGCTCGATCTCATTATCGTTGTTCTTCGTTGGAAATGGTTTTTATTGTGTCGAATCTCAGCTGGAGGGTTTATTAATTCCAGTGCCATGGAAAAGTTTGCTAAAGGAACATTACGCTTTCCGAGACCGAACGGAGTTATGAATATGTTCCGAATGAAAATGGTCTTAGAAAGTTATGTAATGATACATTTGAAAGAAAATATTGTTCGCGACGGAGAAATTGTGTATTATATGATGAATAAGATGGTTTATTTTCAGTTAGGATACATATAGAACTGCGTGTGATGAAAGTTTTATCTGAGTCTTTTACCGGAAACCATTCAAAATTCGTGTCAAAATTTAATATTTTGATATTTATTGCAAACAAAAATTTCATTATTTCCTTGTATAATACCTTTCTAATATTGAGCTTACGTAAGAACATTTATGAATTTGTTTAATACTTCAACGTTGCTGCGGTCCAGGTCGACATAAATCAGTGCAAATTTTTCTTTTGAGAAAATGAACAAGTTCCTTATTTCATGATAATATTTTGTACGTAAATATTTATTTAATTTATTTTTAAAATTAATGTACACCTATATATATACATTTGGAGGACTTATTTCCCGTCAATAAATGGTTAAATTTGAAAACTGTAAAGATTTTGATAAGTCTAACCTATTACAAAATTTTCAAATTGTAAAATATGTTCAGTTAGGAGAAAAAAATATTTTGCGTGTACTTATGTACGCGCATTAGAAGTTCTACTTCTTTGGCATAATAAAAGAATAACTTTATTTAGCACGCAAATAATTAATGGAAATAAAATAATAAGAAGGCAGGAGCGTGATTATATATACGCTGAGCAAAAATCTAAATTCAATCAAATAATTAATTTTAAAATTTATTTGATAGACGAGTGGACTACCGTTTTATTTCTCTAGGCTTTCCACTGTAAGCCAATCACCTGCCAGACCGTTTCCAAATATCGCGCTTCAACTTTACCATTATCTCGTACACAATAGCAGAACATTTGATTATTTATCTAGAATTACAATCATTATCATTTAATATAATATTATTAATATTCCTATTAATCATAATAATGATTATTTATAAAATGAAATTTATAATTAAATTTTATTATTTTAAAAATTTAAATGAATATTCAGCATTCAACTTAATATGATCACGTGTGTATAATTAATTGTTAAATTTGCTGAAACAATATGAATAAAGTTTAATTAATAATGAAAATAAATGAATATGCTGAAAATTTATTTTAATTTATTAATTTTAAGTATTTAATAAATGGTAAAGTAATAATTTATAATTTATAATACAAATAAATACATACCAAACTGGAAACGGTTTGTCAGATAGGACAAACCGTTTCCAGTTTGATAGGGATTAGGATAGGGCTTAGAATAGAAAGCCAGCAGAAAAAAAAATAGTGAACCACATACCTATTTATACCTGTCAAATAAACTATGTAAATTTATGTTTACTGAGCAACTTGTGTCGATTTTCTATAGATTTCTATCTTCTATAGATTTCTCTTCTATGCAAGACATAGTGACCAAATTCATTCTGTCAAATTTTTGTCGCATTCGTAAAATTTCACTCCCATATTTTTTTTATAACGCGGCTAAAAAGTATAACTTTAATAATGTACATAAAAATTCCAAATATGACTTTCAAAATTGTCAAGAAAAGGGAAGTCCGATGGAATAAGGAGCATCTGCGTTTACTTCTACTAAACAAATTTAAAATGTTTTCTGAATATTTTCCCTGTAAAATTATATGATGATGAAACTTGTTCTATTTAAGAATAATTCGGCACAGGGTCTAGAAAACGTCTATGATGGTGATATTTAGCTCGATTTTGTATTACAATTTTTGAAGATGATTCTACAGTTGGTTGATTACAATGAATCATAGTCTGATATGTATAATTACATAATTATAATTATTTCAATTTAACATTTTTTTCTGCTCCAATGACCGCTATGGAAATGGGGTCATGGAGTTACTTGGCAGATTACGACAGATTGCTAGATGATATTTAGTTAAAGTACTGTTGCGTGTGAAATGTATTGATTTGCTATGTAAGTATTTTGTCTTATTCCTTATTTGTTTTATTATACACGGTGTCCGGGAATAATTGTCGGACAAAGAAAGAAGTTATTCGTTGATTGAAAAATAATTGATTGTCGTTAAAATACAATTTAAAAGATGACTTTTTTCAGACAATTATAAATCATATTCATAATTATTTGTCATCTTTTTCGTATACACGATACTTGCGAACATTATTCAGCGCCGCTCAAAGGAATAACCCGCTATAAGCTCGAACAAATTTAGCTGTCCGGGTAAGTACCGCGCTCTAGGCGAGTATTGGCTGTGTTAAAAAGAGTTATGTGTAATATTTTTTTGCACTCAATTAGAAAAAGGATGTGTTTCACGTTTTATTTCAATGATAATTTTTTCCTTTAAAGCCAAAGAATAGCGTCTTTTTTTGTGCAACGTTTATTCCCGGATGCCGCGTATAACCATTTGTCATATGTTCATCCACATGCCCAACGCTTTGAGTAAATCCGTAAGTTGAACATGGGGTTTTCAAGAAATAAATAGAAAATTACAGAAACTTCAAGTTTGAATGGAGTCGTAAATAGGTTCCTAATGAAAATGTATCTCATAAAGTTACGGAATTATACATTTAAAGAACGTATCGTTCTGGACGGAGAGACGTTATATAATATGATTATTTGATACGTATAATGACTTAAAATTTCGCTGTATAATTTAATGATATCTGAGATACCTATTAACGAAGTACGTTGCTTTAATACACTAGCGACAACTAGAATAAGGTCGTAGGCCATCGTCGGAACAAAACAACGTACATAGTACAAAGGGGCAATGCTGGTGCGGGCGTATCAGGTGTGCAAGGTGAACGGGCCCGACCGGTTGTCATCTCATAGCGTTGCTTTGTCTCCGCTCGCGCCGCACTCGTAATGCGACTTGAGTTATTGGCACGTTATAACGAGTTCGTACTCACGGTGTAGAGTAAGGTTCATTATCTTTATTATAAATAAACCAATAAAACCATTTTAAAAGGTTGAGTATATTTTTAATCCATAGTAATAGTCTTTGTTCAGAGTAATACTATGGATTAAAAATGTACTCAACCTCAAGAAGTATTACTATGGATTAAAAATCTAATCTACTCGAGAGGAAGATCTAAACTTAGGTGGCTCGACTGCTTAGAAAAAGACTTCAAAATCCTAAGTGTAACGAACTAGATGTCTCTGGTTAAGAATAGGAGAGCTTGGGAGTTAATTCTGCGGAAGGCAGGGGTCCATCCTGGGCTGTCAAGCAATAGAAGAAGAAGAAGAATACTCTTTGTTCTGTTTGTCTGTCTGTGAATTTTAATGAAGTTTGATAGAGAGATAATACGATGACAGTATATGTAACGTTATTATAAATTCAATATAGCAAATGCTTCAAAATGGTGCATTATATTAAGTATGTTCAAGCATAATTTTTCGCTGAGTGGATCAATTTTATACTTTTTTAGTGTTAGGTCATACACGTTATACATTAAGTAGTTTCATATAAATATAGTCAGGAAATGACGATGAAGACAGGAGGAACTCCTAACCGAATGAGAGCTTGTAGCCCCTTTTGGATAATTTGAGAAAATTTATCTTATCTTTATAAGTACTTTATTCAGATATAGTGGTTAGAGTCTGATCATAAAATCAGAAGGTGATGACAGAACACCTCTCATCATGACTTCAATTTACTATCCTATCGATTACGTAGTTCCAAGGCAACTCCTAAAACGCTCTTACTTCGTAATTTTAAGCAAATCGATCTTACATCTTTACGTGCCCAATCTATCAGCTGGCATACGATTTTTTTTTGCAATCTGTTGATTAGTAAGTTTCAAAATTCAACAGCAATATCATCTCCTTATACGATAATCATACTTCTCTTAGATGCATTAAAGTAAAGCGCAAGGCCGCGCCTCGGCTGAGTGACGAGATCCGTAAGTACATGGTTAAACGCGACAAGGCTTAAACTAAGTACAAATATAATCCTTGTCAACCTCCTATAATTCTAGAATCAGCCACTAAATTGGAGACGTTGAAGAGGATTCTCTCTTCTCCTCGTGCGTCCTCGAGTCAATTATTCCCTATTTCTAAAACTTGTGATAGTGCAGTCAGAACTAATATTCTTCTCATTAAGTCTAAATCTTCTGGTAGTGATGGCATTAACATTGATGCCCTTGATCTCATCATGCATATTATTATCCCAGTCATCACGGACTTTAATTACTTCTGCTTCATTTCCTACGGAATGGAAGAGAATGTCATTCTTTACCCAAGGTTGCGGTCCCTTCTCAACCTAAAGATTTTAGACCCGTTTCGGTCTTACACGGTTTCACACACGAGGAAACACACACCGATGAAAGAAGTCTGCGCTTACTCATTTCCAATTGTTAATATGGTTACAATAACCTAAAACATTTATATTTTCAATATTTCTAATAATCGCGAGATATCAAATTCGGTTTTAATGTTTTTTAAAGCAGATGAAGTGGCGGGTAACGCTGATTCTTTCCAAACACAGTAAAGTACCTCATTTTAGGATTATGTATTCGTTAACAACATTCACCTGCAAATTTGTTAAGTTAGATATCGATGTCAGGACTTTCTCATCAATATACAAATTAATAAAACTTAAAAAAATTAGTCTAGTTCAAATAACCTCTGAATAAGAAAGGCACTGAAAATTATTGGATAATAAAACACTTGTACTTATTTTGAACTTTTGCAGTACAATATTATTTTTGAATAAAAATAAAGTTAGAATGTACTGCTACTGTTATACAGAATGTTATGAACCCAAGAAGAAGTCAATAATGCGTCATTTATTTAAATAGAATTAGGCATTTGTGGCATTTAATGAACATGAATACATTCATATATACTTGCATAGGTACATATGTATATCTATGTATACATATGAATATATTAGTAACATTTCCCTATTTCTCTCTTTGACTTCATTATAATCAGTGCTTCACGCCTGTTATATATATATATATATATATATATATATATATATATATATATATATATATATATATGTGTGTATCTACGTAGCCATATATAAATTTAAGTAAATAAATAACTATATATTTGAAGTCGAAATGAAAGTCACTTATAGCGATAGAAACCTAATAGGTAGAAAAGTGTTTTGACAATCAAGGTAGAATAATTATATCAAGTGCACGATGGGACACACTTCCTGTAGGGACGTGATGCCTGATATTGTTTTATCAGATTCTGATATTTTCAGATTCCACTGACGAAACTTTTTCTAGTGAAATAGAGGATTGTGAATTATTTAAATTTAAGTCGCATTGTGCTGCATATAAGAGTTGCGTATATATTTTAATGTCTAATATCACAAGGTGAAATGTTTATAAAAATATATTGCGTTTTCATATGCATTACTTAAAAATTGGCTTATTTTGAAAATATCAGCTATTAACTTCTAAAGTATTAAGTAAAGAGTGACTCTTCAAAAACAAAACAAAGTAACTGGACGATTGTATCCTTCTATTAGTTAAAAAGGAAAATCTTTTTCATCTTCCGGTAATCGAAGAAAAATATCGTAGTGATAATGAATTATGATTATTTATTCGGTTTGTTTCGTGAATCTGTTAAACTTGAAAACTTTATAGTGGAGATAAATGTCACTTCGGTGAGTCAAAAGTTTAATTATTACCTTAATTATTCTACCATTGGAAATAATTAAATGGACATTTAATAAAATAGGGTTATAAAAATATCTTTTGTAATTGTACAAACTACCACATAATCATATTAGATATTACACATTGTGCAAATGGCACTTAAATATTTAAAAAAAGAATAATTGTTATATGCTAAATATGTTATTTAGGAAATAAACTTTTATTTATAGGGCGCGACTAATTATCTCCCTCCATTCACACTATAAATACTGCTAATCATTTCCAACTCTCGGGACTCATTTTATAGGATTCTAATTGGAAAATATGGAATAAATCTCGACTGTGCCAATCAGTATAACTGCATTAAAACGAATCTAAAGATACTTCGATTTACCAGAATCGGCGCAACCTTTAAAAATTCGCTCTATGAGTGGGTAAGCAAAACCAAAATTTTAAACATTACTTTCATTTGAGCTTCGTCGTAGTCGAGTAAAATAAATTCTGTTTCCTTTTTTTTGTATATTACTAATATTGAAAATTTAGGAACAATAAAATATTTCATTATAAATATATCTTCGATTATTATAAAATAAAAATTAGTTCAGAGGGACAAGCGCGCTCTAGCAAAAATGAATATTGTGATGTGATGTGAAACATCTAGCGTGTTGGATGGGTGTTAAAGCGTTCTGAGGGCACGTTCCGTCTTGCCCTTCGGCCAGCTTCTCGTTTCGTCACCTCTTTCCGGCTTTATTCGGCCAGCTTCGCGTCTTGTCGGCTATTTCCGTCTTAATTCAGCCAGCTTTGCGTCTTGTCGATTAACAGAGTTATGAAATTAAAAATATATTTACAATAGATTTTTAAGAAATATTTCTGTGATAACTTATTTTATAAAAATAAAAAAATTAATTAAAATTAATATTTTATTATTAACAATTATCTGAATATTTGTTTTTTCATAATTCGCTCAAATAAAAATATTTCAATATAAAAATATTTAAATGTTTCACATCTGCCAGGCGTCCCATGGCTGCTCACTATTTTGTTTACTTTCCTTTGTTTAATTGAAAGAAAGCCTACACTAAATCATGTTATAGGATAATTATGATAGCCGTACACGCTTTATTTTATAAAGAAAATTGATACAATAATTCCTTACAAGTTATGTCCTGGTAACAAAACATTTCTTCCGGTTTTGCACTAGGTCTCATTTTTTGTCGCTAGACAAAATAAATTGCTTGAAAACATGGTTGAAATTTGATATTTGACTGGCGTTTGTCAGTAGGAAATGCACATGTAAATTTAATATGTCGTTTCCATATTTGTATAATAAATTATTGACCTTAAATTAAAGTACCTATTTTAAACCGATGTTTTTACTAAGAGAGCAGTTTTGTATAACTAATAAATTTGTGCTTTTTTATGAGATATCATTTGAAATAAAAAAATTGCTATAAGCCACTCATAACTTTTTAGAAAACGCATGATAAATACTGTTTTCTGGTATTTTATAGTTTGTTTAATATTGCGCAATGTAAAAAACTTTTATCAATTACATTAATTTTAACACGCTTTTTTTAGTTCGACTTGTTACGTACAAGTAATTATAACTAGTAGTAAAGTAGAAGTAACTATAACTAATAGTAGTAACTAAGTAACTATACATGTAATCGAATCTGCGAATTCTATATTCCATGCACTTCTAATCGTCGTATAATCATGAAACTCGGCATATGTGTGCATTTATAATTTTTTAGTTGAAATAAAAAAAAACAAAAAAAATGAAGAAATTTACTAATTAAGTTTTCACCGATGTCTGAATTATTTTTAATTTTGCACAAGTATCAAGGACCGATTATAACACAACTATTTAAATAAATAAAAAAAAATACATTTTAAAACAAAAATAAAAGTCTAAAAAGTAAAGAATAATAGTTTAAAAATAAAAAAAACACACTTTTACGAAATATTGTACTAAAAATAAAAAAATAATTATCGAACCTGTTTTTTCTGTATACTCAGTAAGGATATTAGTGTAAGCCATGCAAGACTTTAGTGTTATTGAGTACCCATAATATTTGTGTGTAAAAGCGTGGGACGCATTTTCTTTTTTTTGTTTCTCAAATTAAGCGAATGAAAATAAATAGTTTTGACTCTCAAAGTAAGTGAATTGAAATGCTTAACATTTTGGTTAGATTTAAAAACAGAGCACCCCACGTTTTTACACTCAAATATTATACTCAATAACACAGATGGCTTGTACTGAAATCCTTACTGAGTAGACAAAGAAAAGAGGGTTGCTAAAAAGAAAAGAGGGTTGGTTATTTTTTGCGTTTTAGTGCAATATTTCGTAAAAGCGTGTTCTTTTAGTTTTTTTTAAATTATTCATTTATTTTACAGCTAATTTAGTGAAATATTTACAATCGAATTTTAGAAACAGTGACATATATGTGACATATAGCTAATGAAACAAGTTACAAGTAATATGTGACATATAGCTAATGAAACAAGTTAAAAAAACGTGCTGAACAGTTTGGGAAAGAAAACGTACAAGTATGTAGGATTTCTAAACGTAGACTCAGGTGGCGAACAGATATATGTGAATCAGAAATCCTCCCCATTGTAAAGGAAATCGCTTTCGTGAGTTAAAGAAATCCATAATGCGAAAGAAGCGAGTAATAATTGAATACAATATGTCTTCAAAACATTCTTATTCATTGTAGATATATATTTCGATATTTTCTTGAGAAGATCATCATACAAGATTTATACTATCACCACTTTTTCCAAATCTTCCGTAACTTAAATGGAAAACCGGAAACCTGGTTAAATAATTAAAGTATCTGTATGTCCGATGTGGCTTTTTTTCAGAAACTGTTTGACGTCAAAACTTTGAATTTTGTCTTATTATGAAGCTTATTTATACGCATACGAAGTCGCGAGTGTAGCTAATGGTTTTTAAGATCGATTAGGTCCGAGGTTTCGAATAAACGCAGAGATTGTTGAGTCTTGTAGTCTAAAATATTAGAACGACATTCTTATTTGCAGCTGATATGTACAGGTACGATCTAGTAATCTACACCGCACCGGTTTGATCAAAATATTTTATTGATATTCAGTTTTAAGGTTTTCGGACTAAATAATTCTTATAACTTCATCATATTATTTTGTCACAACCCCTACACTGCAAATAGATAACTTCATGTTTTAGGCTTCCTATTAATGTAATATAAAAAAATATTGTACCTCCCCTGGATACAAAGTGGGGGATGTTTTTTCACCCCATTGGTAGCCACTTATTCGAAATATTAAGCTTAAACGGATGTACCCTGCCGCTGTAATTTTTCAATTGCGGGTTTGGAAAATATGAAATATTTTAGATCTATTATCTAGAACGGGATTGGATTTAGATTAGAACTTTCAATTAAAATTATTTCCGTTTACTCGCATTAAACATTTCGGGAGATGTGGAACCTAGAGACGAGACCATTTAGTCCTTAAGTGTCTGTGTCTGTCACAGTCGTTTTTCTTCGAAATTGCTCGACGTATAAACTTGAAATTTGGCGTAGTAATAAAGCGTATTAACCTGCACATATCTCAATAGCTAACACTAAAATATGTTTTTATGGAAATATGGGGGGATAAATTCAGTACTCGAATTTTTAAAAATTTTATATATATAGCATGGGGTATCGTTTGCAAGGGCTAAATGGTTATAAGGACCACCGTATTTTTTTCATAATTTCAGGTATTACATCTTCAGAGATATACTGAAAAATAGGCAAAAATATGATGCCCTTCTATTTCCGAAACTACTGAATTCAAATTTATAAAAAAATGAATTTTTGCACACGCACAATATTAAAAAAAAACTGGTTAAGATTAAATCGGTACTCGATAGGTGTGTTATTTTTATTGTTTAATTCAAGATACGTACTTCCGTGATTGCGGAATTTTACCTTTAAGTTACGGATTTATGAAAAGTTCAAAATTAGTCAGTAATGACGTAATTACGTAATTACGTAATTACGTAATTACGGAATGAGAGCCCCAAATGTGCACGGAACCCTTATAGTGCGAGTTTTACTTGACTGGGTTTATTCAAAAGGTAACTTCGTTTTGGCTGTAATTATTGTTGTAAATTAAAATATTGTTGTTATTAATAAATTAAAAATCAGTTAATAACATAAATATACAGTCTACAAATAAACTGTAATTATATTAAGCTCGTGCTGCGGCGCTCACGTTGGAACAGACGCGTGCTCAAGTTGGAGCCATGCCAAGATTGGCGCGGAAAGTGGTGGCAGGACAATGGCCGCTGCCGGCATTGTACTCGCTCGAGTGATCTCATTACTGCCTCATTACCGATAGTACATGTGTCGCACGTCGCGTCCTCTATTGGTACCCTTCCTGATCGCCGCTCGTCATCGGCCGATGGTTCCGGACAAGATATTGAGGTGTGTGCGCCGAGTTCAAAGGTTAATTAGAAAGGTGTATTTTTATCGATTATCCTATATCGATTCCTTATAACAACAACTTTATATTTTCACGCCGTTTCTTATCCAGTCGTCAATATATTGTAAGGTAATTTTTATTTTGTTGGATTTGTTTCCGGTGGACACGACGTGGACTGTGATCATTAGAATTGCAAGAAACTCCTTCGCTGTCTAAGTGGCATGTCGTTCTGAATTGTTCGGGTTAGTATGTATAACCCGTATAAAAAGGGTAAGGTTCTTAGAGTTTTTAATAAAGATTAAATTAAAAAATAACTAGTAAAAATATAAACAAAATATTTCAAAGCACATAACGTAGAATTTTATTATTATTAGGCTAACTATCTACGGACAAATCTTTTGCATGTAAAGCATTTGTTAGTGTATTTTATGTCGACAGTTTAAAACTGTTATGTATTAAATGTGTTTAAAATATATACATACATTTATCTGTTCTTTTTAATAACAAATATTGTCTAAAGAGTGCTCTACAGTAAAAACATAGAAACCAAATACTTTTATCACCAGAGAAGAAAACATTGTAAAATGATTTAATGATAAAACTTTTTTTGGGATGAGCTTCCTGTTTTTTATTCTTCTCTATTATATTTTCTATACATAGTAAAGATACTAATAGTTTCAGAGTTCCAGAATGGGAGTCAAAATTTTTCAAGAAATTATGCGATTTCTGTCAGTGCTGCGCTATTTTTCTTCTGAGATAGTATCTGTTTATAGAACTTATATCATAAGGCGTATTGTTTAAGATTTTAGATTAAGTTATTATCGATATAGGGGAAAAGGTTATTTAAATGACACTTTTAGATATTATTTTAAAGATTTTTCAAGTCTTAACAGAAGTTTTACTAATATTTTTTTATATAAATACTTTATTGACGTGGTTTTTGAATGGGAAATATGCGCAAATTTTATTTGTATGTTTATTCGACAAAGTTATATCTAATTTAGTTATTATTAAAAAGCGGTGTTTAAAATTTGAGCCAAAACACACCTGCAACTCCTGTGAGGTTATTCGTGCAACTACTCGCATCGTTGAAGTTTACTATAAAAGAAGTTCTTCTGTAAATATTTAAAGACTTAAATATATTTTTTTCACACTTAAAATGGGCAGAATAGAAGGTCCTCCAATTTCAAAATTGTATGTTCGAAAAAAGAAGCGTATAAATTATTGTTTTATGCTCTTTTTGATTATCGACTGATACATAATCAAAAGAGGAGCCTGAAAGCTGCGATGAGGTTTCTATCGTAATTATTCTCCAAAAAGCATCATTTAATCATCAATGTTGTGAAAATATCGATGTAATTACTTCCCTTAAAAGGACATTAGAGTAATCAAGAGTATATACGTACATTTATTTCATATACACTCAGAGGTGGTGGTTGAAAGTAATTACTTTGTCAAAATAGAAATAAAATCTTATAACTTGGGATTTGCATTTGAACATAAGGACTTTTTTTAGGAAATTTTTAAAAAGGAAAGTCCATTTTTAAATTTTTTTTTATTCATCGTGATAATTTAATAGCGTTTACACGCCGTTATTTATTTGGACACAATCTAAGTGTAGTATTTAGGTTTATAAGCGATTTCAAGATAATTTGGTTTAGGCGTGACACATTGTTTCTTCATTAAAACGTCGATAAATGTAAAATTCTAACCACAACTCGCTATAATATTTCAGTAGAAGAACAATTTGTGCCAGATGTCGTTCTACCATAAATCTCGGTTGGCTTTGGTCTACTTTCTTGTTTTGTTGACAAATCTCTATTCATTTGGCCTGCGCTAGCAATACAAAAATAGAACATTCTCGACATCTGTTAGAGGCAAAAGGATAGACGAAAATTTGACCCATTTCGCATAACCTTCACAATAAAGTCTGATTTTTCTCGACTATATATATATATATATATTTCTATGTTTAGATATGTAAGTGATAAGTAGAAGTATATATGATTTGTGTAAGTGTATGCAATACAATTCAAATTGAAGGCTTTATTGTATCCGTATATATTTTATGTACTAATTATTATTAATATTCTTATGTATGTATATATGCATGGTTACTTCCCCTAACAATTTCCTACCGATTTCCTCTGGGGTATGCTAGGTTTCCATTTCTAGCAACACAGAATAGACGTAGCGCTTATGAAATTTATCTTCCAGCTATTAAAAGGAAAAATTCTGTGTTCTCTATTATTGAGTAAACTTTCATTCTTCATACCTGACAATTTCCTGTATTTAAGCAATTATCACCTGTTTGCTATACCACCCTTTAGAACCGAATTATATCGAAACTTTCCATTTTCCCGCGGTAATCGACTGCTCTGCCACCTGATAGCGGTCGCACCAGAGTGTGATTTATTTATGATAAGTGAAAGTAAATTTGCTGAAATGTGTCGTTATGTTTTATATTTTGTATTCACGTTTAATATATAGATCTTCTTTTGTTTTAATTTGTTAAACAATTAATTGCTTATCGTTACAAATAAGCTATCTGTAATTTATCGATAAATGTTAATAAATAAATAAATATATGTAGATGATTTTAATATATTTCGTATTATTTAAATTTAAAATACTGAATTGAATTTGCGGTTTGGAGAAATTGTGAAATTTCAAGTTCTTTGTTTTCAAGATTACGCTATATATTATACATTTTATCTGTAAATAAATGATTATTATTATTACTTTTATATTAATTCTCATACTTGTTTAATTACGACCTCTAATATAGTCTTTATTTTGGCATTTGTAATGTAAATAAAGCCTATAATTCTTTATGGAATCAGGGAATGTTTCTGCAGGGGTTTCATTAAAATCAGTTTAGTGTTTTGAGAAAATTATTTTCTATTAACGTTATTAAAAATTACAACTTTTCCCTGTTAAAATATGTCTTTGACCACCAAAGTATCGATTTTAATAGTGGCCACCTGGTAATACATTTTCTATGATTTGACAATGAATTTCAAATATATTGCTTCAATATCAATGTATTAAATTTTCTAGTTAATGAGTAATTAGTCACTAATGAGTTGAATTTTCTAGTTAATCACATTTATATGTTTTATTATTACTTGGTCTTATTTCATATTAGCTCTGCCCGCGACTATGTTCGCGTGAAATTCGGAATAAGAAAAGTTGTTAGGAATTTTTTGTGTTTTTTCGTTTTTTTTCTCTCTTAGAACTCTATGAACATAAAGTTCATTAAAAATGTTAATAGATGACGTTTCAGTACCATATCGTAAAATATCTATGAGCATAAAATTTACTAAAAACCCTAATATATGGCGATGTCATAATTCACCAAGTCAGGGTTTTTTAAACTGTCAAATCCAGAGAAAAATAAGCTATATGTTGCTAAAGGGTATAAATTGTTACCATACCAAATTTAATCAAAATCCGTTCAGTATATTTTGCGTGATTGAAGAACAAATTAATAGACAGGCAAAAATTCTAAGAATCGATTTTCTGGCTTCTATTATCATTCTTCCATGTACATAATTCACTCTATTACAGTTTTATTATGGGTATAGATTATGGGTAAGTCCACCATTCACTTTATTTATTTATTTATTTACACACGCATACGCATACAAACACATTCGCACACCAAACTATATAACGACGGTAAAAAGTTTCATGTCGTCTGCAATCAAATAAAAATGAGCAATTTTCACCGCGCAACCAATATCGTTTACCAAAAAAGTGATAAGTGATTGTCCGAAATTAGAACCCTGACTCACTCCCGATCGTGTAAAGTAAGTCACGGGTAATACCTATTCATACAAATTGTACTACCTTTCTATCCGCAAAACACGAAGATAAAAATCATAAAAATGAAACGGAGAATCCTGTCTCGCCAAGGCGATTTATTAAGATATCGTTGTCCACACGACTAAATGCTTTCTGGTTGTCAAAATATGCAACATTTACTTGAAATCCGAGGTCAACATAATAAGAAACGTAGTTAAGGAAACCTACAAGGTTCGTGACCACCAAATGTCCGACAGGAAATCCATCCTGCTTATCACAGATTTGACCTCTGTAGATCGAATAGATGTTGCTATATAAAACAAAGTCAAATAATTTAGCCGGTCCAGATAGGATAGCGATCGGTCTGAAATTATTTACATCGGACCCTGTGCTATCCTTAGGTATAGTGTTACCCGGATCACTTTCTAATGCGAGGGATGGGTAATTTTAAATATATGCTTCCAAGATTTCATGAAAATGTCAGCACAAGCTTTGAATACGTGCCTGGGTATGTCGTCGGGTCTGATTGATTCTGCTTGGAGAAAGCAAGTTAAAGATCACTATCACAGACACGTGTGAAATCAACATCGGCTCCGGCACGGTAGCAAGAAGCCGCCGTCGCCGTAATATGTAGTCGAGGAATGGATTGTACACTGACCGGAAATGCTTAGCGAAAGCTTCGGCCGCCATTGGATCACGAACAATCACCCTATTGCACGAAGCGACATCGCGAACGCCGCGGTTATCTCTTTAGGCGCTTGTATATGACTAAAGTGATGATCAATTGTTTTTTTTTTATTTCATTTCTACATTATAAACCTAATCATCTATAAGATTCTTTATATCACTGTTAACAGTGATCTAACCATCTCGTAGTCACTAGCGTTGTTGTTTCCAAAATTATGTTTACGTTTGATGTCGACAATTAACTGCTGATTAAACCAGAACGGGTACTGCACCTTAGTAGATTTTTGGGGAATATATATGAGTTGACGCAATAGTAGACTCGGCTTTTGAAAAATATGGATTTTCAGTCAAAAATGTAGCGCAGTGCACACGGTATATTATGTCTACTATGAATATGAAATAAGCGCCATAAACGAATGCGTGGCGCATTTTTAGTCTTTATCGTTAAGTAGATTAATATGTAGATGGCACGTTGGTTGATCAGTTGAGCCAACTTTTCAGTTCGTAAATAAGAAGAAAAACAGAACATTTTTCAACACATAAATATTTGATTCTCTCTATAAATTTCTCGTAATGAGATAAATTATCTTATTGGGTATAACAATAATCTATATATTGTTGACACGTTTTAACCACATCTAATAAAGGAGACAGAAAAACACTTCTGGACCTTATATAGTGTTACAGTGGTTCTTAAATTTATTCAATTTTGATTAAACGCATTTTGATTAAAGGTGTATAATATAGAATCTTAACCAACTTCAAACGGAGGTAAATTCCTCTTCGCCTATATACAGAAATGTAAACATGCACACACATATGCACGCATGCACGATTGAACAAGTTTTTATTCGACTTCAGTAAATCTATTTGTTAAGTCATTTTTGGTACTTGAAGTTTGATTTATACCGTAACTATAGTTAGTTGTAGGAGTTGTTTAAACAAACTGAGCAATTTATGTAGCATCAATATACATAACGACATTGATTCTGTACATATTTTAACTCAAATATTCTCAGTGTACTTAGGTTCCAATTGCGAAACCAAGTTGAAATTGATTTTTTTGGTATTTCATAAATTTTTGAGATCTCTGTCCAGAATTCTGAATTACTTGTCTTTAGTTAGAATTTCGGTACGGGATTTGGTTTAAATACTCGCTGCAACCTCAGGTTCTTTCTTTAATTCTGATACGAGTCTGTTTTACTAATTATGTAGTACAAAGCAGGTTGTTGACAGTATTTGTTTTGCCTTTACAATAACGTAGTAATATATCAATTTTATAGAACTTACTTCAGTTTATTTTGTCACGCCCGTTGTTCTTTTTCATTGTTCTTTTACTTAATTTCTTTTTAATGTTGGTACTCTATACGTTATCTCATGTCGAGACTAAATAAAACCGCTTGTAGAAAATAATTGTTTCAGAAATTTAAAAAAATCTATTTAGAATAAGACTACAAGAATACAGTAACAATAAATATCAAAAATCATATCAAAAGAGACATAACCTTTTTACAGTCGATAAGTGAAATCATCATCAGGGCTGAAAGTATATACTTAAGTATCACGAGTTAAAAAAAAGATTCTTCAACATCTGACTCAAATATTGCAGATGTATAAAAAAGTTAATTATTGATAATCAAGAATTCCTTGCGAAAAGTATATGGTTGTGTTAAAATAAGTTGTTAACATCTTATGCGGTGACACTTTCATCTGTTTGCGTATTCTCAAGTAAAGTGGTATTTGTTTCAAAATTCTCTGTAATATCCACAAAAACTCCTCTTTTCTTCTATATATTTAAGACTCCGAATATATGCTATCACACAGCTTCTCAATAAATGGATGTGATTCCAAAATCTGTGCACAGTTATTTTAACTGCCACCAAAAATATACTATATTTTTCAGTATTGCGTACGATTCTTATAGGCGTAGATTTGTAACGCAGCGCCGCAAGCTAAATTTTCTTGTTTTCTTTTTATTTAACATTAGTTTTACCAGCGATTTCGTTCGCGTGGAAATGGGTAAAGCGGAAGTGCCGTTTAAATATAATGATCTTGTGAAAATATACGATTTTAGCATCAAAAATCGCTAAGTAATAATAATGTCGAACCCTTTATTAACCATGCTAGTGCATAATGTAATCAACGTTTGAGAAATTTATTTAAATAAATTAAAATCTCTTTAAATTTCAACCAAACGCAAAACGTTCAATAAAATGAGAAAAAAAACTGTAAGTTTGGTGTTTTCATAGCATATGAATTATTTCTGTTCCAAATTGGTCGAAGTCATAATAAAAATAATTTAGAACTGTTCCTAGAAAATTCAATTATTCACACAAACAAAATTCTTTTGTACTGTTACATAAAACGATAAAATTACATAAAACAACTGTTAAATCTGATAATATTTAAACGAAACAACAGAATAATACTTCATAAAACTTGTTTACGAGCATAATCAAACTTAACCCGGCAACGAGCTTTGTTTTTATTCAACTTTCTAATGTCGTCGTTCAATTAACACGCTTATCTCTCGCCGATAACCAGCCGGCAGTTGTGGGAGCTGTCTCAGTTGACAGAGTTGTCGGCGAAACAGCAATAGACAACACGAAACCGCTAATGGTTGTCTTATCAGCGTTTTCGCTCAACGCGATGTCGCGTGTCGCTCTTACGTGGCACCCGATCGCAGCCAATTTGCAATTCGATGTACCGCTGTCGATTCGTTAAGAGTCAAAGACCTGCGTGCGAACATGTCAATTTGTTTTGTCGGTGTCATGTCGCCGATGATTGTTAGGAAACTTTCGCGGCGTGTTTTTTTCGTATAAGAGAATAGCTTATAAAGGTATCGTTTTTAAGTGGCGATGGGTGTGATGACGTGCATAATTGAATTTTATTTGGATTAGAAAATGTTTGTTACAAAGCAAAAAAAAATTTGCGGCGTCGTAACAATGCGAAGATTTCGTCAGCGTATAAAACTATTGCACACTTGCGTCGCGCAAATATGTGCTTATGCTTACGAGCATAATAAAAAAATTTGGATCATCAAATTATAGTTTGATCGGGGAAGCGTCGGAATTGTATGTTTTTTACGGTTCCGTAGCGAAATGAGGAAACTTCATAGTTTTGTCATGCCTGCATGTCTGTTACATTTTCCCAATTTTTACACTTGTAGGAGTATTTGCATGAAATGTTGTGTCTGCTTCATATGGAGATCTCCATCAATATGTAGCAAAACACTAAAAAATTAATTTACCTCGCTCTTCCTTATATATGCGAAGTGGAAAGGGGCGACAACATTTTTTTCACTTATCACATTGCATGGGCTATCATTGGATTGATCTTTTAAAATGAAATAGAGGCTTCATTTACTGTTTTTCATTTTTAAACTCCGTTTTTTTAAAAATTAGAAATTAAGCTTAAAAGTGCACATGCAATGTGTCGCTCTAACATTTCAACCATGGATTTGAAAAGATTGAAAAAATTCTGGGTACTAGGATTTGATTACAACCTGTAATTAAAATTATTTCGATTAATTTACATTAATAAAAATTTATTTATTTATTTAATTTTTACATTAATATACAGTGATACAACTATAGAAGTGTACCCAGATACAAGCGTGATCCAACACAAATTTGGTCGATTTTTAAAGATGTTTATAGCACTGAGATTCTATTGACGATAATATATTTATTTTCCAAAATTCTTAAACAATGTATTAACCTGTTTTTTTTCGTAAATTTCAATGAAATAATTTTTTTGTGACTTATTTTCATGCCAATGACAGGGTTAATAGGTCCTTGGTTGTTCCTTGGTTGTTTTTCACAATTAACCCACTTTTACATACGTGATGGGACGCACAATATTCAGCTACTATAAAACAGTCAGTAAGTCAAATCCACAGTCGGGTTCAATGCAATATTTCACACAAATGTACATCAAGTGCCATTTAAACCCTATCATAACTTCAAAAACTACTTAAATATAAAAAAAATAAATAGGTTTCATATACACTAGAAATTCAAATACTTGTTTCGCTCTTATGAATAATTTGCTTGTTATTTAGATTAAAATAATTAAATTGTTAATAACGAATAAACCGTTAAAATTTAAAAGGATGCCCGTTATTTTCCTTCAATTGCAAGGTTATTTTACACATCCGTCATTCTTAACATAATTTTAAAACTATTCTTATACTTATTTTAAGATAAAAAGACACAAAATTTATTCAAAATTTAAATTTTTTAACTAACCGGAGGTGTCATTTTTTTTGAGTTATGGTTATATTCAAAGTTACTCCTCAAAATTTACGATTGCACGGTGGCACGGTGTTAATTTGTAGTCAAATAGTTAATTACCCAAAATTAACACTATATGTTTATGTCAGTATAGATTTAAATAAAATTTTATTTTTTTTAAATTAATTAATCGAAATTATAGAAAGATGTGACAGATTATAGCGATAAACACCAAATTTAAAAAGCTATTGTTATGGTCGATTGGAAGAGATGACACTAAGTTTCTTGTAACAATAAGTCCACCAAATGTACTTTATGTTAAAGTTACTAAATTAGTAAATGAATAAATAAAAGAGGGCACTGGAACAAGATACTAAGTGATCCATGTATAGGAAATCTATACGGAACACAAAACTTAAAATAATCTGTGAATATGATTCACCGTCGTGTTAATCATTTCTAGGTAAACTATTCCCGTTTTAACACCTGCGGAGTGTACCGACTTATGTAGGTATACTTCATAGGTAAGCATATCTATACTAATCGCAATATAATAAAGATCTCTTTTAGCTTTCATTTAGGTATACTTCCACGGTTTTTCCGTTCCTCTTTCCGGATGGGAGAGAAAGGAATATTTTGGAGACCTTAGTACAATTAGTACGTACAAAAGAAAATCCTGAAAGCATATGAACGGAGGAATATAATTGACTACAACAGGGTTTGTTTTAGTTACGAAATATAATACACAGTATAAATCCGTGCATCTTTTCGAAATTGGTATGTTACATTTCGGCAAACTTAATTGAGTTGAATAATTAATACAGAAATAAAAAAATTCTAGTGTTAATAAAACTTACGTATATAATAAGTTAATGATATATTTAGAATATCCTGCCACTCGAGAACGTATATTTACTAGACGTAAAATCACGAATACACGCGTAGCGGCTCGTTGGTGTGCAACAAATTTATAGCTTATGCGCATTATCTTGATAGTTTACAAAATAAAAATGTACTACAGTAATAGTACATAAGAGCATAGGCAGAGGTTCCTGACAACTTTCACCAGAGTGAAAGTTGTCAGAAACCGGATATTTTGGAACCGGAGGAACCGGTTTTTATAGCTGCACACAAACCTTTTTAGGAATATACAATTTTATGGGATATCTAAAATAAATAGGATGAATTAGTTTTTATTAATAAGTTTTCAGCATTAATTACGTCTGATAATGTAATTAGACACATAGCTGTATATATATGGTGTCTGGGAATAAGTGTCGGACAAAGAAGGACGTAATTCGTTGACTGAAAAATAGTTCATTGTAGTTAAAATAAAATTTAAAAGATGACTTTTTTCATAAAATTCAAAATAATATTCAAAATTATTTGACATTTTTTTCATACATACGATACTTGCGTACGTCAATCAGCACTGCTCGGGTTAATGTAGTGGTTGTGTACGGTTAGCGTGAGCTTGTGTGCGTGCGTTAGCAGTATTAGGTGTGTCAAAAAGAGTTACGTGTAATTTTTTTTGCATTCAATTAGAAAGAGAATGTGTGTTACGTTTTATTTCAAGGACTATTTATTCCTTTATAGCCAACTAATAGGGTCTTTCTTTGTCCGACATTTATTCCCACACACCGTGCGTATATATATATATATATATATATATATATATATATATATATATATATATATATATATATATATGTGTGTAAGTATCATTAAACTGTAAAAATAAAAGACATAATGAATGAAAATATTTCAATTAAATAAAATTAATTATCTTGGCTAAGAACAATTACTCAAACAGAGTAGCGGACATAGTGAATATTTTTGTTCAGAGTAACTACAACACGACCGGCTTAGGGTGCGTTTCAGCGCAGGATGGCCAGCCGATGTTACAAAATATATGGGAAATCGAAACCATATTTTTGTTGAATAAATATTATATCTATCATACATCCTTCGTTCGTATTATTTATTTATTTACACACAAATTTATTGATACTTTACAGGTACGTATAACGATAAAAAATATTGTTTTAACAAAGTTTAAACTTTTAGATTAAACATGAATACGAATGTACACAAGAGAAAAAACTAAAACCTGACTACGAAAAAAATAACTGAAAAGGGCGAAATATTTACACATATAGCATGTGATATTCATAATGTTATGTACCCTAGGACACTTTCTGGATCATGACGAATCTAAGGCCACCTCATTTCCTGCAATAACTTTAATAGTTTAGTCTGTACGGAGACACAAAGTTGCTCATATTCACACATACATATATAGTCTGTGAAATTTATATACTTATATACCCTAGGACACTCATCATGTAAAGCTTTAAAAAATCCTTCCAATGAATAATTCCAGATACAAGCAACAACATTAAACAAAATTGAGTGCTTTATTCACACATTTATGAAAAATTTTCAGTGTTAACTATTATTTTCAGTGTTAACTGTTATTAAGGTGAGGCAAGTTAGTGTGTTTCATCACTATGAATAATTTCAGGTTGCTAGATCAAATGTTTTCTGAGGAAATTACTGTGGTTCATCAACATCTTTAGGACTATCTTAGATGAAAACATAAAATAAATAATTTTGGAATCTTTTTAAGCGGCACCTTCAATCGACTCTCAACATTAACTCAAAAATTAAAAATATATTTGAGCATTTTGCTTGTCCTCTGAAATTTTCACATAAATATTTTTAACTGTTAATAATTCAAATACACAGTTAAACATACTTTATCACTACATCATCAAAATTCGTCATCAAATTGTTTCTGAAAAAAATTGCTGTTACAAACTGATGGACACACAAACATGATTTTATCAACGGTACATTTATTTTTCTTTTGAGGTATCTAAACTAACACTGGAAACCTAAATTATATTTACTTCGCTTAATACTTAATAAATATATAGGTAAAATAAAGCAATTATTTTAGTAGAATTAGGCTGAAATAGAGTTTATTAAAATAATGCTGCATATTGTTAACACAAGGCTTCAGAGTTTTTTGTCCCGAGAAATCGCCTCCAAACAAGCTGGTTTTGTAAAAGATTGAGGTACAAGAGAACAGCTGCTGATATTGCGACAAATTGTAGAGAAGGCTAGAGAGTTTAACATTGCCCTCTATATATGCTTCATCGACTTCAGAAAAGCCTTCGATACCGTGAAGTGGTGGAAACTGTGGCTGGTCCTGACGGAAATGGGTGTACCGCATCATCTTGTACAACTCATTAGGCGTCTATACGAAGATGGCACAGCCGCGGTCCGAGTAGACGGTATTGACTCCGAACGCTTCAAACCGCAAGCAGGTGTTAGACAGGGCTGTTTATTATCTCCTCTTCTCTTTAACATATACACAGAATACCTAATGCGTATAGTTCTTGAAGATTGGAATAAAGAAATATCGGTGGGGGGTCGGAAGATATCAAACTTGAGATACGCAAATAACACCACCCTCCTAGCGGTAACAAAAGATGAAATCGAGTTTCTCCTACAACGACTGGAGACCACAGCATTGGAGTTTGGGCTTACAATCAATCGCGATAAGACTAAAATGATGATTATAGATCGTGCTAACAATAACCAACCGAACATCCAAAATATAGCAGGATGCCAGGTAGTGAAGAACTACGTATATCTGGGCTCCACTATCGCTAATGATGGAGGTTGCGAGGATGAGTTTCGAAGACGTTGCGCCGTGACGAGATCATCAGTGGAAAAACTCACAAAGATCTGGAAAGACCGCAGAATAACCAGAAACACAAAGGTTCGACTTATGAAATGCCTCGTCTTTCCGATTTTTATATATGGAGCTGAGACGTGGACGCTGAGGATGCAAGACCGCCACAAAATTGACGCGTTGGAAATGTGCTGCTGGAGGCGTTTGCTTAGGATCCCATGGACCGCGCACCGAACCAACGTTTCGATCCTCAAGGAACTTAACATCAAAGAGAGATTATCGTTGACTGTGCAATTGCGAATCCTCATATTCTTTGGACATGTCACCCGTAACGAGGACTCCATGGAACGAATGGTGGTGCAAGGCAAAGTCGAAGGCAAACGATCCCGCGGACGCGCTCCGACACGGTGGACAGACCTAATAAATTCTGCGACGCACTCCAGTGTAAATGACTGCTCTCACTCCGCAAAACACCGAACTACACGGCGTCACATCGCGAGGGCGGCAGTGGCGAAGGAACCGGCTGAACCATGATCACGACCGACCTCTGTAAAGAATGCACGACTGAGAGAGAGAGTTTATTTAGTTAATAAGTAGAAGGTTTTTTAAAACTTTTTGAACAATTTTAAAGTTTTTTGAACAATTTTATAACAACTCTTTACAAATAACACTTTTTAATAAATTTATTTAGATAATAAAAATAAATTAAACAAAATTATTGACTTTGTTAGTCAATACAAAGGAATTTCTTTACCACGTTCGACAGAGAAACGACTGTATTGAGCCTTGGAGAGCAAAGGAAATGCATTGCTTCGAACACTTCTTGGACAATCATCATTTGTTGAAATTATTTTAGTAGTTAATATGTACGAAAGGACATTAGGTCAAGGACTTATTTACATACGTACATACGTAGATAACCTGTGAAATTCATAACGATATGGTATATCCCTAGGACATTCTCTGAATCAAGGCGAATCTGAAGACTTTGTTGAAATCAATTTAATAGTTTAGTCTGTACGAGGGGAGATAACGACCACATATTTCGACAAATTTACTTTCACTCATCATAAACATATTACACTCTGGTGCGATCACGATGGTTGTGCAGTTGAATACCGCAAGAAATTGGAGAGTTCTGGCATAATTCGATTCTAAAGGTAATATAGCAAAAAGATGATGATTGCGTGAGAGCAAGAAATTGTCTTGTACAAAGAATGATAGTTTAATCAATAATTATATATAATTATTGATTGAACTATATATATATATATATATATATATATATATATATATATATATATATATATATATCTATTGTAAACCAAGTAATTTTCGATTCGGGCATTAGTATTCGGTATCAGGGCTGGCTTACTTATTTGTCCATAAACACTTAATAATAAAGAAAAAAGTACATTTTAAATTAAAATAGTTATTTCATAAAGTATTAAGTCAATACTGAACTTATTTTCTTTCCGAAATGCTGATAAACCACTTAATAATTAATGGATTAAAGTATAATGAAAATGGACATAATTTGATTGAATATAGAACTTAGGCGTTAGTTGTAAAAATGAGCAATATAAAGTATTTATATATGGCAAATTAAAAACAAAAAAAGTAATGCGTACGATTACAAACAACTAACTTTGATAGGGTTTCGCTCTTAAGGACAAGGGAAAAATAGTGGTGTAATTTAAAAATAAAGTTTTGTAAAAATATTCTCTGTTTTCAGATAAAAAGTGCCCTATTCCTCTATAAAACGGGTTATACCTATGCAAAGTTCGTGAAGATCATTTGAATAGCTAAGGCGTAAAAGTGAAACAAAGAAAAACAATTACTTTCGCATTTACAACATTAGTTAGAATAAGATAAAGATATTCTAATAAAAAGTAGTCACCAAACCAACCATAGATCAGGAGTAGGGAAGTATAAGGAGGTAGAAAGAAAGAATATTGGGGTAGATAAAGATCGAAAGGTTGTTAAAGACAAGATGATTTTCGATAGATTTTAAGTACTCGCTGACGCTGAGAGGGCACTTTACTTGAATTAATTTGACTGTATAAACTGGCAGCGTGTTAATGAAATATTATTAATAGAATTATATTCTTTGTTGAAGCATCAGGAACTGTCATTGTCTTTGGCTAAAGAGATTCGATGTTAAGCGTTAATAAAGTTGGAAATCTGAATCTGAAATCTGAATAAGGGGGCTTAAATAAACCGCACGGGTATTTAAGCACTCTTATATCCGATTCACATTCCCACATTTATTAATTAGGCTATTACCGATCTTCCGACTCCTCTCGGATAGCTTGCCGTAGATTAAGCCGGAGGGGGAGGAACTTAATTTTTTATTTTCATTTCTAGAATGAATTTTCAGCGTTTTCTATTACTTCAATATACGTTATTAAAATTACTTCAAATTGTAGTGCCCTAGGATAGAAACACGAACGCAAGAAATGTAGGTCTAATTAAATAACTTTTCATTAAACGTCTCTTAGTCGTTGAAATATTATACATATTAAAGTCGTTATTTAATTTGACTTTTCATTAAACACCTCTTAAATCGTATAAAGTGTTAAACTGCGTAGCACAGATACCGACCCTTTCTCCTCTCGCGTAGCCCAGCGTAGCCTTTTGCAAAACTTTCCCTTTCGCTACCCTAAATGGGCCACGTAGTTTCTGGAATTTTCCTAAGTTTGAGAACGAGGATTATTAAGGATGCTAAATATCAAAAACATAAAGATGTGATCCTTTTCCAACTTTTTCACGGAACTATTGTTAAACTTTCAAAAACCAAAAATAATTCAAATACATAAGTTCTGGATTGATTTTGATTTAATAAGAAATTAAAAAGCATGTTGAAAAGCATATATAGCTATTATTCTGAATAGGTAGATGCAGATTTGGAAATATGGTTTATATAAACATAATGTTTGCATTGATAATTTAATCTAATTTAATCTTTAAATCTGAAAAACTATCACTGAGAAGTGACAATAGGAGAATTTATTTAAGGGGTTCTTGAAAATTACAAAATTGTTGTAGGAATTACTAGTTCGTTGAATAAATACAAGTTCCATGAAAACGGGAATGAAAATTGCAGTCTTCCGTTAGGCATTCACAAATTGGAGAGGTGTTGAATGATTTTAATTCATGTTTGAAGTCAAGCTTAAAATAGTTTGTCGGAGGAATAGCACACGATTCGTTTATGTTGACACCTACGTGTATTTTCTCACTTTCTTCACTTAAAGCACGTTTCCCGTACACCTTATACCAAGAAAACTGTTCGCAATAATTCCTCCATTCTAATAATACATTTACGAATAAGATCAGTAAGACGTTTCATATATGATTTTGAGTACATACGTTAAGAGACTGAAAATTGTTTACTGGTTATAAAATTATAACAGCTTTTCTAACGGAAACGGTTTATCATTATGGGCGGGCAGGTCATTTCCTGAAACATGATTAGGGTCACCGCACACGGCGCCGCGACTATTCTCCGAAAGCAATTTGACCACTTGTCATGTGGACGGATTGTTTATTTGGCGCAGTGCAGCAGTGAGAAAAAGTGTCGAGTGACGTTTGTCGTCGAATTTACTGATCTACATTTTCTTACGAAATCATGACAATATTCGTAGCTCGGAATACAAACGTGGGAATCGTTTAAGAAATAACTTCAATTAAGAGTGACAGTACGTAGCGGGCTGTTATTGTAACGTTAAATTATGGATATGAGTCAAGCATAGCATATAGTACTAATGAAATCGTAATTAGGTAACAGAGACGTGGGTAACTGAGACCACCAATGAATATGTGTATACCACCACCAATTAACTGAGACTACCAATGAATATGTGTATACCACTAATTAACTGAGACCACCAATAAATATGTGTATAAATATTACATGAGATAGAGTGAAGTTATAACAAAGAAAGAAGAGCTGAAATAAGATAACATGAAATATTGGAGGAACGTATATGCACACACACACATATATATACACACATATATATATATATATATATATATATATATATATATATATATATATATACGAGTGGAATTCGCACTATGAGGGTTCCTTACACATTTGGATATAAAAAGGGGTATATGTATTCCTATGAAGCCATTTACACATTGCCTTCAATATCTTTCATAGGCAGGAAACATATTTAAATAATTTTATGGTTTAGGATAATCGATATAGTTTTTATACAATTTTAGCGTAGGCTTTTAAAACCCCTATTTTTTCATATTTTGCAAGTTGAGAAGTTTTAGAAATAAGGAAAGTGGGGCAGAAATGTGTGTGGGGCAGAAACATATACACTTGCATATTATATCTGAAGACATATCATCTAATTTTCTAATTTACTATCTAATTTTCTAATAATCCAATTTTTATCTGACGACATATTATTTAATTTTCGAAAAATGTTTTTGAGACCCTATAGTCCTTGCATACTATACATAGAATTTACAAAAAAATTCGGGTACTATATTTCTCCACCTAAAATTTCCACATATATATTTTTAAAGGTTAGCTATTCAGAAATGTGTTGGTTAATATGTTTTATTACCATGTCAAGTTTTTACGTCAAGCGGTTTCCAAGAATATTGATTGTAATAGATAGACAAACAGACATTTGAGTAATTTTATACAACATCCGCTTTTCCTTTTGAGGAAGGAACTATAAATGTACATTGAGCACACGTGCCCATAAAATTATCTTATAAAATATTTAACGATCCCAATATCTGCCCATATTCTTTCTTGGAGACCGTTTGATGTGAAACTGATATCTGATACTTTTATTAATATACCAAACACGCACACGTGGTGCAAAAACTTTCATTCGGTGTTCAGATATAATTTTGGAGTGATCGTATTTAGCTTTATTTTCCGACACATTTTATGAGCTTCAAATGAAAGCTAACAAAGATATCAGTAAGTTAAAAACTATTTAAACTAATATTTATGAAACGTCCATGAAAATCATTGTCCAAATCTGTGATTTGTTACAGTGGTAAGAAAAAACGAAAAAAATCCATATGGCGTTTTTAAAAAAATCTTCACTAGGCCAAATTGAAGAAAAACATACAATTTTGCTATATTGTTGAATTACAGGAGATTTACAGTTTGAACATTCAAGGGGTACTTTTGACTCCATCCATAGAATTATTATTTTAATTAAAAAAGAATAAATATAGGTGTAAATATATATACAAAGGTAGGATTTTCAGTGTAAGAGAAAGATATGAGCATATAAAAAACCAGTCAAGTGCAAGCTTTATACAATTAGTGTTCTTAAAAATTTATGGTAATAGATTCCGACGTTGTGCTTAAAAAGGTGCCCTGCTACGCCACCTGCCGCCAACCGCACCAATGTCGTATCATATCGCGTTATGCGCGGAATTGAGTTGGGAGCGTTTGGACTAAGCCAAATTAGAAAATTTGGAAAACATGTTAGGACAAAAATTTTTTTCCACATCGTGAGAAATATTTTTTGTCGAAAAACTTTTTTTAGATAGTTCAGCAGTTAGGAAATAAACAATTAAACAGTTTATAAAAATTAATCGTACTGAACTCTTCCAATCCTGCTTTTTGAAAATGTCTAAGAGATACTTTCGATGAAAAGAGTCGGGTTTCATTTGACGCGCTACACAGAAAACCTTGAAAATTTTTCACGACAATAATTGGGTTACCATATTTTATCTCTGTGCTAAATTTCAATAAAATCGCCTGTGACAGACGGACAGAAAGGTTTATATGATTGTTCTGTTTTGGCAATTTTGCCCCGGAATTATAAAAAAAGTAGAAATTTCATTCTGCCTTTCATTCAATTAAAGAATCAATGTATTTGAGTAAAAATATTCAATTGATAGATACAAAAGATAAAATTGTTTTATTATTCAACCATTTGTACCAGCAAATAAAACATTTCACTAAACAGGTATAGACTCGAAAAGTGACTAACGTAACTATCATTGCGGATATCCAGAACTTCTAAACGTGAAAACTAATGGGCGTAATAATACGAAAACCAGATGTAACTTTTATCAGCAGAGAAAAAATAAAGATAGTATCGCCTTCTTTAATATTTCACCTTGAGTTTAGTATTTCCGCCTTCAATGTTCCGGAAGTTCTCAACTTGGCTAAAGTCGTTCATAAATTACGTAATGCTATTGTATCCGGTTCGGATTAGTGTGATTTAGGTGCGTTTGAAGAATCTCTCAAAAGTTTGCAGTTTATCCAGCAAGTTTCTTAGCTGAATTTAAATATTTTAACTCTCTTTTCTATGCTTATAAACTTTTCTCTAAAGGTTTACAATACTTTAAAAATTCTATGCAAAACCTTCAAAGGGTTTTACAAGATAACTTAAACCTGTTAGCCGTTTTATTAATTATTAGTAATATATATTAAACTTTCTTTCTTTAGGAGGATTATTTTAGCTTGAATAAGAATCTCTGCTTCGATAAAAAATGTTATCAATTGTGTAGAAATTATATATTGAAACGTTGAATATTTCATTAATTTTAATTCTTCATCTGTGCACATTGATAAATTTCAAATTATTGTTTCAAATAATACAAAATCGCCATTGTTTATAAGTAATATTTTATTATAACAATTCGATAAAAGCCATTTTAATGTTTGAATATTGTAATCGATTGTATGTCGTACAGGTAAAGTAAACCAAGAATGAATATTCTCGGTTATTAATATAAACATGAATTTCTTTCCTTAATAAACCAGTGATAACAAACCATTATTTGGTTGTGAAATATTCCAATTGTTTCTTTTATTCGCATGTGTGTGTTTTATCATAAAAATAATATGTCACGTTATAAATACTTCTAATAATACATGTCTTTTGTACCTATTATTATTATAAAACTTGACTCCTTCTTTTAACAACAGAGACAATGAACTATCACTCGTTTTGCGTAACATTCAATTATTCCTTTTATTGGTCTGTATGTATTATTTCATAAAAAATAATAGGACATATTATAACTGTTTCTAATATCATAGGTGTTTAGTAATTATTCCTCGTTATTGAAATAAAATTTATTTCATTCTTCTAATAATATGGGGAATTATAAACCATCATTTGGTTGCGAAATAATCAAGCCAATTCTTTCATTTGTCTATATGTGCTAGGTCATAAAACTAATAGGTCACATTATAAATATTTCTAAACTAATCACAAATAAATATTTCTAAATTATAACCTAAAAAACTTTGAAGATCCAAGAAATTATAATGAATCGTGTAGCAATTTTCCATAAACCGCTTCATTTATTTATTTCTTGGAAACCTCATGCCCAACTTACAGATTTAGCTAGATCATTGGATATGTGGTAGTGCCATAAAAAGAATTGTTATGAAATGAAGTACAAATAATAACAAATAAGTCAGAAAACAAAAAGTGATTCAAATAAACATTACTCTAACTAGTGATCAGTCATGCATGCATGCCATGAAACTTTGTTCCTGAAGCGGTTGGTGGTACATAGAAAAACATCAAGAGTGGGTGCATCTTGTGATAAGGTACTGAACAAAGCGAGTGCGCGAAAAACAGGCGAACGCTACAGGATGGTAATGAACTACGACATCGTCTTCTTATATAACAGCCAGGAGCATAAAGTGCCACTAAACTCATGACAAAGAGTTATCAAAGTAATGATTAAATAATTTTAAAAAAATCATGATTAAAAGGAATTCTCGTCAGAATTGATGGAAATTACATCCGATCATGCTCATTGTAAAATCTGAAGAGCATGAAGAGTATGAGAATATAAGTTACTTCATGCGAAGACCAGATGACTGCATTCGTTTCCAGAATACTTTGGACTAAAGAGTTTAATATGGTTACGATTTTTTCGACATCATTAAATTTGTGGGAATGCCGTATGACAAATTCTAGTACCTTTTAATTTTTTGACAGATTTCTATGATATGAGTGTGGAATGTTAGATGATGATGTCCATAATTACACTAAGATTCCGCACGGATGAAACCCTTTCGAGCGTAGCTCCATTCAACTCATAATTATGCACAAGGGAAACAAGTAAGGGAGAAGATGTGAATATTGCTTATTTACTCATATTAAAAAATAGCTCATGGCTCCGATTCCATTTGAATACTGAGTCAATATCATGTTGGAATAACTCACTGTCAGAGTGGATAATTGACACCCAGAAGAATGTCAAATAATCGGCAAACAGAGGCCACGAACACTGCTGATAACTGACGACAAGCCCTTCATCATAACAAGAAACAAAAGTGGACCTAAATTGCTGCATTTTTTGACTCCAAGTTAAGTAATTAAGCCTGGGATTTGATATATCCAAATGGGAAGTATTGTTAATAAAATATCGTTGTCGACTCACGCTTAAATGCCTCGTAATCTTTTGCATCGGATCTAGAATATATATATATATATATATATATATATATATATATATATATATATATAATGTTTTTATTGGATTTTGTTTCGAACTTGTTGAAATAAAGACGTAATTGCGTTTCTGTGGATAAAATATTTTTTTGTAAAACGTTCCTTCTACAATTTGCTAGTAACATTATCTTATAAACTAAACATTTACTCACCTGTGGATAAAAGAAACAACATTTAAAGCCCTTATTTCGGGTTTATCATCTGAATTTGACAGGTAAGCTTTTTACAATAAAATACTGAATCAAAAACAAATCTAACCTCTCAAAATCTTTTGACGTTTTATACGAAAGCTAACAGCGACCTCTATGGAACTTATAATAGATAACGCGGCAAAGTTTAAATGAAAGGATACCTATAGGTTTTCTTTACATATATATATATATATATATATATATATATATATATACACACACATATATATGTCATATATATTAGCAAAAATCTTTGCTAATAGCCCACCTGAAGATGTTGTATTACAACGAAACCTAGGTCGTGGTAAAGAACTTAAAGAAAGTGGAAATAATACTACATCACGTAGTTTCATTTAATTGTGAGAAATGTGTGATATAAAACTCTCCTCAAGCCAGTTCCACTTGAACTTGAATATTTTTATACATCTGAAGAATATAAAATTTACTCAACATACTTTAACATTGTGACCTTAATAACGGGAAAGATGAAGAACTTAATGAAGAATTGTAATAAACCAGACGGTTTATCTATTTTTGATATCGTCTACTAGCTGTGCTTGTGAGTTCGTTCACGCGGATTATTGGAAAATATTATTAACTTAACTGAAGAAAGATTGAAGGTTAAAATATACGTAACACTATTTTCATTATAAATTTAATTATTTTTCCCGTAAGTGTGCTTTTGATTTTCCAAATTTTCATATATTTTTCTTTATTTGATTGCAATGATATAAAGCTTATATTTTTATATATTATTTTTGGTCTATAAAATCCACCAGTTATGCAGAAACCCTATAAGAACCACTGAAGCGACTCTCCCTTCAGTGGCTCTTGCGAGATAAGCAAACAACTATAAAAAGAAATGAAATTTTAAAAACAAAACTCTCATAATGTCTCTTTACATCACTTTTTCGAAAAACATACATGCCGATTCTACAATTTTATTATACGTAGAGATTTTTGTAAAGAAATCAAAAGCCCTTTTAATTTCACCCATAAGGTTTTATTTGTAAGAAAAGAGAGATTAGATTTTATTACAAGTGTTAATTAGCGAATCAGAGTGATAAAATTATCAATTAATTTCGCAAAAAGATTTTTGACGTCCTTCGTAAAACAGTGTTCGCGGTGTAAGTAAGAGTAATTTTCATATGAAATAAAACACGCGGTCACCCTATCGTTGTAAGCTGGTAAAGTGCTTCGTGTTCTTTTTGGTGAACGCTGCGAGCGAGTAACGTGCGGTTGACGTTGCGTTGTTCGGGATAACCTCGTATAATTAAATTATTATTGTTTTTTTATTACCATTGCGCTGCACAGTGATCTATTTGCACGCGTTTCATGTTTATAGCGGGCATTGTTTTTGCGTAAGTAGGTTTTTTTGCAAGCATGCAGCTTTGTTCTGCATGGTACCGGAAAAATTTTTGCATTAACGTTTTACTCTAACTTCCGCCTGGGGATAGGACCTTTTTGTTTCAAATTAACAATTAAGAAACCATATTTGAGACTGTTATAAACATATTACAAATACACACTTAGGTACTTTTGTCGCGGTTTTGCTCGTTTGGATGCAATTCTTACATTTACTAAAGAATGAATTAAGATTTGTTGGCTTGTCAAGAGGTCCAAAATGTTTAAACAAATATTTGAGTATAGAATATGATCCCAATAAAATAGTTGACTTATGCGTTATAAAATTCTTAAATAATTTGAGCTAAACATGAGCTAAAGATGTGAAATCAAAACATGATTTGCAGATACTCGTAAATTTTTTCAATGGTTTGTTTCTTTAAAAAATTAAGAAATAGTTTAATTTTAAATAATTTAAATTCTTCAGAAGCCTGTATTTTAAGCCAATATTTTAAACTCACTAACGTTTAGCCACTCGCGTTCAGCCACTACGCGTGGCTGAACATTTTTCACTTAACATTAATAAGCTTGCCCGAAACTAAAACGCTACACTCACAAAGCAAGTCTGAGACACTTGACGGTTTTTTAATATTACAATACGAACGCGCGAGCAACTGAACCAATGTTTAGTCACTCGCGTGACTGAACATGTTTTCACTTAACGTTAATAAGTTTTCCCGAAAATAAAACGCTACACTTACAAAGCAAGTCTGAGACACTTGACGGTTTTGTTAATATTACAATACGAACGCGCGAGCGGCTGAACCAATGTTTAGTCACTCGCGTGGATGAACAGTTTTTCACTTAACGTTAATAAGATTGCCCGAAACTAAAAAGCTACACTTACGCAGCAAGTCGAAGACACTTCACAGGTTTTGTCAATAATATAATACGAATATCAATCTAATTCATGCGTAATTGTTTTCCGCATATTAATAACAGTTATGATACGTCATAGTATATGATACATGATATATGAGCCGAGTAATTGCTCTCGCAGCAACGAGTAAACTAAAGTTCTTTGATCGAAAGTAAAAATGTTAGTCTCTATTAAAACGTGCGATGATATGTAGCTACCATCGCTTGTTAATAGCTTAGATTATGGCAGCGTATAAGCGTGTGATGGATTTGGTTGTGTGCGTCGTCTTCTGTTTTATTACTTTCGAGAGATGTTAAAACAAGATACCGCGAGGCAGATGATTACATATGCGTACATATAAAATGCTAGAGAAGGCCTTCTTATTGCAGTAGGGTTTTGAAAAGATCTTAGCAAATAATCATAAAAATGTCTTCCTATTAGACTTCTGAAGTATCTGAAACGCTACAACTTTATTCCGTCTGTCCATATCTTAAACACTAAAATGAGGTGACACGACATATTGACGCGATCATTACAGTGGTTTGAATATCGTAGGCTCGCCGTATGTTTTAAATTAAGTAACTTGCATAAAATTAAAAATATATATTTTAGGGTACCACCCCGAATATACTAGATAAAGTCAAATTTCCCTAAATGCTAGCTAAAATTGGACGGTTGCTAACCGTGAGGTTTACGAGATCGATGACCGAGGGATTTTATTTTTATTTCTGATGAATGATTTTCTCGTTGAAGAAAAAGAATGTGCTTGCGTGAAGTGAGATTAATAAAGTTTCAAGAGCCGCTATTGGATGGCTATTATTTTTTTTTGCTTCATTTAAACGACTGACACGTCAAGTGTTTTATTACCGACCGAGTAAATATAAAATTAAAATCTAGACGCGGAGTATTTGATTGAGAGGCAATTTTGTAATTGACATATTTACTTAAATTTTCACCATATAGATATATATATATATATATATATACATATATATATATATATATATATATATTTTATATTTTTACATATATATATATATTTTTTTTTTTTGAACTGATTTGATGAACTTGCCCCGTATATATGCATATATTTGTATATATGCACGATTTTCTCAGAAACGACTGAACCGTTTTCTATGGTTCTTTCACTTGTAGAATCTTTTTACTTAAGGGAAGGTATAGTATATAAAACATCAAAGTATCATTCTTACTTTGATGGTTATGCCACAAGAGCTTGCGAAGGGTGCACTAATTGAATTTTCAGTATGCTTCTTATTCGGTGGTTGTTTGAAGTCGGTTCACCTATGTTTATAAGGTTATCTATATTTAAATAAGTCTTGTTTATAAGCAATGTAATGTTTAGTATTATGTTATAAGAAGAAGATAAATTGACATGTATATATATATATATATATATATATATATGTATATATATATAATATATATATATATATATATATATATATATATATATATATATATATATATATAAATTTGACATAAGACATATGTATAAACGAATTGAATAGAAGTTGACAAATTGACATATGTATAAACGAATGTATTGCGCTGGCTAATAAATGTTTACTGGCGAGTTCGAGACTTTTCTAGAAAGGCTGTCGAAAGATCCGGAATATCTAATATTAAGTATAAGTATGCAGAATAACAACACAAAGAAAGAAAGAATACACCTATTTTCGCAACACGCACACAAAAACTGGTCGGCTGTAAGATATTGCTCTCGTAGTAATTAGTCCGCTATTCGTGCCAATTAGATACATTAAAGTACATAAACAAATAAATAAAATCGGTTCGTGATGTTTAACAATGAAGATGCATATAACACCATTAAAGAAAGGCTTCGTGACCTGGTTCGATAATGGTTCGTGATCTTTAACAATGAAGATACAAATAACATCATTAAAGAACATGTACCCAAGGCTGAACAAATATTTGACAGGAATCATTGATATTAAATCTCTAAATGAAAGTTTAAGAAAGATCGCAGATCATAAAGTGACCACATTTTGTTAGCGACCCAATTTTATTACCATCATATTTATTACGTGACCAGTTTCACCGGTCACGTAACAAAATTAATGCCAAACGACATACCAAACAATATACTATACTGTAAAAGACTATTTTATCACAAACAATACATCTCACTGCAGCTACTAACTTAAGAGCGAAAGAGCATATAGAGTTCTATTATAAGAAATTAATTCTACTGAAAATATTTATTTAAAAAAAAATTTAAAAAAATTTCAGAGGCGTAGTCGATTTGAAATCAGAGGCATATTCGATACACCACAAAGATCCACAAGATCACAAAGATCCACAAAGGAACTTGGTTCATTTATTGATATGCGCTATTGGTATTACGAATTTCTCTGCGATATTCCAAGTTTCTAGGCGAAATAGATTTAATAATAAGAATCTGAGTGGCGGATGAATGGATGATGCTCGTACATATCGATAGCTCTGCGGAACGGAACCTTACAAATAAATGGAAAATATTTTCATCTACTAATTTCAAAAGATTCAATGTTACAATGATAAATTTTCCACTAATTATGTTATGTATGAAATTAAAAAAAAAATGTAGACCAAAGTATAAATATCTGCTTAAAAATATTTTGTTTATTTGTTAGTGACTCATCTTTTTATAAATCGGATGTTTTTAATAAGTTTGCGTCGTTTAACTGTTTATTTTGTATATGTCTTGAAATATTCTATAACTTAACATTAAAAAGACATAGGTTTTCGTACATGTGATCTATGATTTATGAAAGTAGTATAAAATACCTTAATATATGACGTATATTTTGCAAACTTTATCTTGTAATGTCCCCAAAATTTCAAATGATCTTGTCTACTTTATTATTTAATTTATTAATGAAATTTGTAAAATTTTAAACGTAGTGGAATTGGTATATATTTTTCCGACTATTACGTCGTTGATGATGGTCTCTTGGAATCGTGTGTGTATATTACATGTATGTGTGTACGTGTGCATGTGCGTGCGTGCGTGTGTTTATATACGAGATTTACATATATATATATATATATATATATATATATGTATATGTGTATATATATGTATATATACACACACACTCCACTGCTCAAAACTATTTGGCCGCCAAGGAAAAATGGATTGTATAAAAGATTAAAAAAATTAAACTACTTACAATAATTAGATACGATTAACAAATATTTTCAAATTTTAGACTCAGTAATGTGCCCTTCCTTGTTTCTTATGGCGTCACAAATCTTAGGCAATTAATTTCCTCAATGTGGTTATTTTTTGTCATTCGTCTTGCAGTACACTCCTTAACCGTTCCTGAGATTTTGGGCAAGTCCTGCCTATCAATCTGATTCCTCAATACTTCTATCAGGCTCAAGTCAGGTGACTGTGGGGTCATGTCACAACTTTCCCTTTGATGTTATTTTTCTTTTAAAACGCTGATGCATAGCTTTGGTGTGTTTGGGATCGTTGTCATGTTGAAATATAAATTCTGGACCAATTAGGCAGGTATCAGAAAGCACGACATTATTTTCTAAAATGTTGTAGAAACTTTCTTTTTTTTAGAACTCCTGTATTCTTACAAGATTGCCCACCCTAGAACCTTCAAATTAGCTCCAAACCATTACAGAACCTCCGCCGTGCTTAACTGAAGACACAATGCATGCTTTGTCTACTCTTTTGTTATTCTGTCCACGGATGAAGGCTTTGCTCTTTGACCCAAAAAATTCAAACATTGATTAGTCGCTCCATAGGACCTTTTCCAGTCATTTGGTCTTCAATTCTTGTATTCTCTGGTGTAATTAAGCCTCTTTTTCTTATTTATAGCTCTAAGAAGAATTTGCGGTTTTGTAATTTTGGTTTTTGACTTTTTTGGTTGAAACTGTTTTTACTGTGGACATACTGACTGAAGACTACAACTAGAAATTTTCTTTTGACTGTGGGAACACTGGTGAGGTTACCGTGGTTAATTTTGAATTCTGCAACTATTTCAGGTACAGTTAAACGCCAGTTAGGTTTTTTCTTCACTACTATGCTTAAATCTTCACTAGCAGTTTTCGACGTTTGTCGGAAATTATGCCTTGAGTCACAAATTTCTTGACAACATAATCAACGGTTTGCCTCGGTATCTTCTATAATCCTGAAATCTCACTATTACTTTTATCGGATTTATGAATGCTGACAATTATCACTTGTTTCTCTAGAATGTTCCTTGGTTTTACCCACACTGTGTACGAAACAAAATGAAGATAAAAAACTTTTGATTGTTTTCAGAACTAAATTTTACGGTTTACAATAGCGTGTTTCCTGGTCAAACGACTTCAGATAACTGATTCAAAATTATTTTTATGGACTTCTTATGACACTATTTAAATTTACAGCCCAATAATTTCATTGAAACAATAATTACACATTCAATTTTAACTTCAAAGAAATTCATTCTTTGATAATATTATTTTGGTTTCATGATCAAGAATCGGTAAATAACAATATGTTGTATTCCTTTTTGATTCAAACAAACAAACTCAATAAAATCTTACCATTTTATTGTATTTATGGTGGTATTATTTTAATAATATAAAGAACAATGCACATGGCAAATACTTGTGAGCGATAGTGTATATATATATATATATATATATGTATATATATATATATATATATATATATATATATATATATATATATATATACATACACACATACATATATAAGCAACGAACATAGTAGCTAAACAAATGTTCAGGTATTTAAAAAAGTTTCGACTTTTTTTAAATTATAATTTTATACGATTGTATACAGATCTTAAGTTTGTATACTGCAGTTTTATCGTCTTTGTCATTTGTTACAATTTTGCGATAACTGCGTTAATGCGAAAAAGTAACGAAAGGCGCCCGTTCGCATTTGGTGTCGTATTAATTTCCTTCAATATTTTCTTCAATCACTTTCAATGAATTCAAAATAATTATTCTCCATTACACGAATGCCATCGTGCCTTTCTTTGGATAAATGAAACTAATTATGACTGAACTTTGAAATTAATGACTTTTCTGCTAAATATTTCCAGCCTAGCGCCACGCGCTTTTCATTATTCTGTAACTCTTACAAAAACTTTCATAACTTTATTCTAAAATCTGCTTCTATCGACACAACAATGGACGCAGCTAAATTATATGCCAGTTACTGCTCAAATGTTCTATGCCGCTTATTATTTGAAAGCCTTCTTTTTTATTAATAATTTTCTTCTCTCGTTACCACAAGGCATAGGAAAAATGTTCGTTATAAACAAGTTTAATCACTACTATTTCGATTATTCAGTTACTGGTGAATGATTACTTCAAAATTTTTAATTTCGAATTTCTTAAAAAGTAAATATAAAAATTTAAACATTATCACATTTCTATAATAAATTAGAATTACAGTGATGAATGTAAACATTGAAATACGAAGTCTACATGAAATTCATATTTCTTTCCCAAGCAGCAATATTTCATCCCTTGAAACCTAATTTATTCGAACCTGGGTAAGTGGAGCTTTAAAGGATGAAACTTCGAATATCAGTTAGAGGTATCCTACTTATCTGGTTATTTTCTTATCCAGTTTTAAAAAATGTTTTTCTCAAAATGTTTTTCTAAAGAAATTTTCACTTATGCCGGTTAAAGCAGTAATTGCTGTTAGTTAAAACATTTTGTGACATGATTGGTATTTAATAATTTTTTGTTTAATTATTTTTGGTACAGTTATGGAAATATTATAGTTATTACAAATCACACAGGGTTCCAATGACGATAAATATACAAATTAAATAAATTTAATGACAATAAAACACAGAATGACAAATTTCAAGAAGTTTATTCGCGATCATTACAAACAAATCACACTCTGGTGCAACCACGATCCAGGTGGTTGAGCTATTGTACCATGGGGAAGTGGGGAATTTCGATATAGTTCTGTTCTAGATACCGGTATAGCAAAAAGATGATGACTGTATGAGTGCCGGTAGTTACCAAGTACGAAGAGAGAGAGAGAGAGAGTTGTTCCAATAAAACAAGACATAAAATTTCTCCATATAACTTAATTGGAAAAAAACATTCATTTTACCAACATATAATTTAATAATGTTTCTATATATTTTTTTTGTATATAAATTTATTTCAAACCAAAACCTGGGAGTTGGTTTAAAAAAATCTGCGTTTAATATTATTTTTTTAAGACCATTTTATTAAGTGTATTTTGATTATCATTAGTTCATATTTCCAATGGTTTTTCAGCTTCATATTTTGTAATATTTTCTTACATTTCTGCCGCATGCGCGTTTTCATCTTGTCACTTTCTCAAAAAAAATAAATAAATGGCAAACCCATAGCAAAATCGTCTTCAGTTTGCTTACTTTAAAGAATATTTTATAACCAATTTTCACATAATTTTCAAAAATAATTTTCGTCTCTAACAAGTTTATCTCAAATATCTAGTTTATAATTTCACGTCCACAGTTTTTTCGTACTCTTCCTAACCCCTAATTTCTTAACTTGCTGTAATTTTAAACACCCACGTGTTAAATTATTTTTCTATGTTAATAATATCTACACAATATCAAAGTTTTCCTGAGAATTTCATAGATTTCAGGATATTGATTTTCAGGCTTGTGTTCCTTATTAAATATAAAAAAAATGTTAATCGCGTTGTTGTTCAGAGTTGCACTTTATTTCTTATATTAGTTAGTCATAAACCAATTTTGTTTTTTTCATTTATATTTTTTGTCTTAAGCTGATCTGCCAATTTCTCTAGACACCCTCCGGGGTTTCTTGTTGTTTTTAACATTAACAGGAAAAGTTTTTGCAACCTTGTAACGTGTTGATTTTCCGAACGAAACGAAGAGGAAGTTTTCTCATGCCAGACTTGTTAACGCATAGAAACACTACAATGTATTCTTTGTTAAGTTTTCCGCCGTAATATACCTGTAGCTTACCTATAAACATAAAAATGTTATTCAAAAGATACTTCTAGAATAAAATAGTCTCATCTGTATTGAAATTATCGTCGGAGAAATACTAATTTATTACAGATGAAAGATTTTATTCCAGAAAATGATATTATTCTTCTCGTTTAAACCGTTTCACCAACCGTTACTTGGGGAAAAACAATTATAATTAAACACAGAGAGAACAGACAGAAATTCTTGAGTGATTTTTTTTAAATAACGGTCCGCTTATTGCAAGATTATTATCCAAGCATTGCTTTATCCATATCACGAGAGGTCTTTCTAGTTTAGAACGTCACGTAACTTTTTCGAAATCATCAATGATGCATATAAAAGGCGTGATGCGTATAAAAAGGGATTATAGGAAAACATTGTCAAAACTTGTTGAAAACTGTGTTTTTTGCAACCTTGCAACATTTTTAACACTTTCTGTGCTCATTTCATTTACAGAAATTAATAAACGGCAGAATAATTTCACTGAAACGGGTCCTTACGCCAACCTTCTCAGTTTCAGAGATGATAATTTTCAATAAAGAGGTTTAACAACATAAACAACAATCTAAATTGTTTGGTGCCGCAATACATATATTAAGAAAAACTACTTAGCGGACCGGATGAGAAATGTCTTACTTTTAAAGATGATTATTACCAATTAAGAGGTTTCACAATATAAATAAGAGGTTTTTGGTGCGGGAATGTTGCTGTTCAAAGAAGTACTTTAAACAATATGAGGAGACTTCATGTTTCTAAATGCCTTGGACATTATTTCCAATTGTAGCTTATTTAATAATTAATAAAAGCAAGTTAACCACTTTAACGTGCCTTGGAATTATAAAAGCGACAAGTTTGGAAAACACTGAAGAATTCAATAAGCAATGAATATTTACTGTATTATATTATTCTGTTAAGAACATATTTTACTACGTTAATACTACATATTCAAATTCTAAATATGCTAATTTCGTCGGCTAACAGTAACCGAACTATTTGAGGGACTGTATTATGCTGTTCATATCAGACGCCATGTGCTGGCAACATACGCTGCTGGTATCTTTGAGTGTCTATTGGACTAACAAGTCCGTCATTCAAAAAACGCATTCGCGATGGGCTGTATCAGAAAAAAACACTAATAAACTAGAGGAAAAAAGTTTATCAGAAACAATCTTAACAGACTAGAGCGAAACATCCTATTATGAAGGAACACAAGATCTCGTGATCGAAGGTCAGCTCGTTGAACTGACCTTGTCACCGGCATCTTTCATATAATCATTTAAGGTGTTGTGAGATTAGTGCAAAATCGCAAGAAATGTTTTTGATTATGTCGAAAAGAATAAATTGTACTGAAAGGTGACATTTTGTAACTCGTTTATTATTACATCACTTGCATCTTTGTATATAGTTGTAACAAAAAAAATTGTTATTTAAAACATACTCACGATTTAACTAAGTGCTCACATACATGTAATTTATACAGAAATATGTTTGAAAGAAAATTTATTACACCTTAAAACATCATTTAGCAAGAACTTTAATTCTTTTGATTGCAAATAATTGTTTTATGCAAATTAGCTGTATAGTGCAATATATAGTTCAATAATTACTATCAGCTCAGTAATTGCTGTAACAGGTGAATGTAATGTAATTTAACTCTTTATATCTGCATATATTATATATATCTGAATATACAACCCTTGAAATTAAAAAAAAATATATTATAACATTATTCTTCCGTTAATGTGTATTTTTTTACTGACTGAAAGCTCAGTAAATTATATAAGACACTGTGAAAGACGAACCTTGTGGTAAATTATTTAATCCACACTCAACTATGGTCGAAATGTACCTGCAAAGTTGTTGTTTTATCGTTAAAAATTAACTTGATACCAGTATTCACCAATAAACCGATTAAGTAACCAGTTTCAGGAGAAATGAAAAATATTTCCTTTCTTCTCAAAACAGGATCTATATTTCCATTTCCAGTCAACAAACATCTCACGTCGAGACGTGAGAGCTTGCTTTTCTGACCGCTACGTGACTCGGGATAAGGCTGTATATTGAGTTTCGGCCCATTTGTTTTCGATAAAATCCTATATATCAGTGCCTCGTTGACTCAACGCGAATTGATAAGGAACAATAAAACTCGATCGACCGAACCCCGCTTTACGGTGCTTGATAACTTTATCTTGAAAATGATAATTACGTTTAAATTCATTCACAGTTAACCACACGAACTCGCTTCAAGTATTGTTTAAAGTACCGGATTTGGGTTTTGGCGAGTGCGGTATTGATGTTTTTCCCAATCGCATTCGACGTCGCTAGGTGTTTGCGTCATTGGTCATTTAAATCAATATCGTGTGAACAAGCGCATGTTCATTGTTATATCACGGAATTGTTTCTAGCTTTATAAGTTGTTGTAATTCAACGTAATTGAATGATTTCAGAATTGTTCGCTGAAAAAAAAGTCGGAACGTTTATTACTTAATTTTTTGATGTAGAAATTTGAAATTAGACATGGAAATAAAGTGTATTAATCTTAATAGAATTGATTAATATACAAAAAATTATAAGGAAATATTAGAGAGGTAAAATTAAATTTCCAATTTTTTTTGTGTACCGCGTGGGGTATGATTAAAAGCGCGAGTTATGGGAAGACCGAGACCATTTTTTGCAGAATTTTTAAAATTAAATATCCACAAAAATGTTTAAGATAAAATTATGAAAAACAGCGTTACTACCGCTTTACCTAAAGTTTATTACAAATCCACAGCGATAATTTGTAATTTCATAGTTTTAGAATAATAGACGTTGATTTTACGTCTGTGAGAAGTATAATACGCAATATATTTGCATGGTGGAAAATAATATTTATATAATATTTGTGAAGAGTTTACTAAAACTACAGCGTCCTTAAATATTTGTATGTATAAATAGATAGGAGCGTACTTAACCTCACATTAGGCATCACGAAACCCTTGTATGACGAGTTCCACTCATAATTACAGATTATTAATATGATCAATATGTTGATGGAATATTTAAATATTTCCAGTGGCACTAGGAAAAAGAATATAAGGAGTGAGATTCGTTAACGTAATTCTCACACAAGAATTGGCAGACTATTAATAACTAGAAAAATAATTGACGACAGTTTTTAATAAAAAACGATGCATCTTTGTGAAACCGTGACACAGTAATTTTTGAACCCAATTAAACGAACATGTTTATATGGGTTCAAAAATTGTACGTTTTCGTGACTCATCTAAATGATTATCTCGTAGTATCCTACCACTTCTGATATGAATGTAACTTTGAATGAAGACATATTAACATGCTTTTATTAGGTCGACTTGTGTGTAACTATGTAATGAAACTAAACTTCACGTAAGTACTTCTAATTATCGTATTATAATGAAACTTGAAATCGTAACCTTTAAAAAAGGATTAAACAAAAAATAATGGAATCGTCCCATTTAATTTTCACCCATTTCCAAACGTCGGAATTTTTTAAAATTTTGCACACGTATCAGAAAATGACGACAATATAATAATTTCATGAAATAAAAAAAATACAGCCTTAAAACAACAAAAAAAATAAAAAAAACATCCTTTCACAAAATACTGCACTAAAAAGCAAAAACAATTGTCAAAACTGTTTTCTCTGGAAGAATTTTATTGTAAATCATGTTTGTTATTAAATATAATATGTGCCACGTCGGTAATAACAAAACAGTTACTAATAATATATTGTACAGACTACGTTCTATTTTTAAATTTGGATATTGTAAAACTTGATCGGAATAGTAAAAAAATTAATAACAAAAAATCAAAACGTGAAACATTTTAATTATTCAATTTCTAGGTATCTCAGAAAGGTCCAACACAGAGTTTGCCGAAAATTAACTTGTTAATTTTTTAATGGAGTCGCGATATAATTTTTTTAAATATTTGGTAGGACAGAATCATTTTATATTTGGTTGCTTGCCCATTTATTATGATTAACCAATTCAATTATATTCTACTATAAAGAATCAGAATAATAAGGTATATTTATTACAAGTTTAGAAAATTTATAATCTGTATAAATATTTGTAATCGATTTATGAATACTCTAATTAACGTTGTTAAAATCAGAAGGTTTAATTAAATAGACCTGGCCGTCTGTGGCAAGTTGTAAAAGGGGACTGTACTGTGGAGCGACTATACATTTGGTGTGCATCCACCTTTATTATATCGCACTGCTGTAAGCTTTATAAAAGTAAATACTGATGTTTCATAATTACATTAGAACAGAAGCTTGTGCGACGGTCCAAATCTATTTTTCTCTCGACTCCCACTCAAAAGGGTAATCCGATTACGGGTTGCTACATTAATGGGTTCCGTTATTTAATTCATTGCATATGTAGGTTTATCGGTTTTTAGTATCCTAAACACTAAGTTTAGGATACTAAAAGCAGGGTTTTTAGTATTTAACCATATTTTACTTGCAAAAAGCGCTCATGTTTTTCTGTAGTGACACTTATCATTATTTTTAACTTATTGTCATTCCGTCTGCGTATTTTTTTATAACAAGGCTGTATTATTGTTAAGGAGGTTCAAAATATCACTAACTGCGAATCATAATTTAATAAAATGATTTTAATTAAATATCTTTTCTTTTTTTGAGTTGATATAAAAAAATTAAGAGTTAAAAGTCATAATATTAATTGATTGGGAATTCTTTTCGAATGGTTTTTATTTTTTCTTTTTTAATCATAGTGGAGTGGTGTTTGTTACGGTAAGTCAGGTTTAGACGGAAAAGCTAATGGTTTAAACCGGTTTTCAACGTTCGAACCTATCTCACTAAATCAAATTCCTTTAGCTTAAAAATGTTTACTCGAGTCTGGTTGAATTGATTGGCACCTGACAGCGTGTCATTGTAATCAAAGTATGATATATCAATAGAATAAGTGCTATAATAGTTATAGAAGAAGGTAAAGAAGTTACAAACAATTACACCCATCCATAAGGTTTTCAGAAGATTTTAAAACAATAGTTTAATATAAGGTCCAATATTGATTTTCATTGGATAACTTTTTCAAATGAGGACTTTGCAATATTATATATATATATATATATATATATATATATATATATATATATATATATATATATATATATCCACATACCTATTTCGACCTAAACGAGATAAACGGTGATGACGGAATGTCATATTTCTCCATCCTGTCATACTTTTTCATTTCCCTAAGTATTTCACATGTTTCCCCATGAGCGTTTCTATTTTTATCGCTCCTTATATTATCATTCAATACGCCTTTTTGGTTAGTCCACGTTTTATTTTCCTCTCACTTCTTCCGTAAATACCTTTTTAGTATTTTCTCGTATCTCGTTATAAATGCATTTAATTTATTTTACCCAATAATCATGTACTGAGAAATTACATGATTATCATGTCTTTTCTCAGTACACGATTGCTAGCAATAATATAAAGCTAGTCTCGCCTTCTTGTATATAAGTTGTTCTTCAATATTTACCCAAGGGGCACCGTTCACTCTCTTAGCCATACTATTCCGTACGTATTCGTTTTTTCACATCAATTTCCATCGTTTTGTTTCTCGATAAGATTTTCCCGTAAATAATGGTCCGAATTGAAACAGAGGTTAGATCAATCTGACCTGACTTGATCTAAAATTAACAACCATGGACAATTTTGGATAAGAGATAAATTTCTGAGAGAAACCAGCAAATTTCTTTAACACTTTATTTGCACTCATATCTTTGTATATGTTTGCTTTTAAAAAGAAAAAAATAAAAGTATGAAATTTTCGATTAAATAGAAATATTATTAAATTAATTGGCCAGTACGGCATAATACATTTTCTTAACACAACTAAGGTCAATGTTCGAAGATGAAAAAGAATGTAGGATTTTTCTGAGTGTATTAGGGACGAGCTTTTACTAATGTAAAAGAGAAATTCCAAAACAAATTGTAAAAACTCACTCGTTTTTAAAGCACACAAAACATTAGGCAACGATAAGAATTTTGGAAAATTGCCAAAAACCATTAATGACACGAAAATGAAGGGGAAATAAACATTAAATATCATTATCTGATAGAGCTCCAAATTCAAGTTGGAAATGGTAAACTGTAAATTGAAAATTATTTATGGTATATAATTATATTAAATAAATAAAAATGTTATCTAGTATCTATCTTCTACATTGGATATGATCACACTGGTTAGACCGTATAACTATGTAGTTACTAGTACGAAAAATACACAGACATTAAAATAAACAATCTGTACAGAATATTTGTAGATAATTAATGCTGCATTTGGTAAATATCATTTGAACATCCTAGTGGAGACATTCGACGATTCGACGTACTGGGTTTTGTTCGTTCTTTAATATAGTTATATGTTTGAACCGATATTCAAAAGGGGCACCGTTGCTAATAATCTTGAGTAATTCAAAACCGGTTCATTACCCTCGGTGGTTTAATTAATATTAATGAGGGTTTAACTTGTTAATTACAGTTCATCCGAATGCCCCAATGTTGATTGCAATTATAACTGTGAGTCGGCTCGTATGCGGGCTGCAGTGAAACAGTTTACTGGTAGATTAACATATTACCATGAAGGTGATTACGATATGCCAAGAGTTATCTTGAGTAAGATAAGACTTTCCGCATGAATCAGTCGGGTTACATTGGATCAGTGAGGGGCATTTATTTTCATTAGAACCTAACTGTGGTATAATTTTGAAGTTGATGATTTCCTAATTCTAAACGTATTAAGCATTTGTGCATTTAACGAAACTCTATAACATTTCTGGAAGAAAATTACTTAATATGTAAGAAGTCATTATATTATTTGTCAGTGTCTTTATCCAGGGATTGTATTTTGCTTTTCAATAATCTGAGTTACAATTAAGGATTTCACTAGCTAATATTAGTGAAATGAATTGAATAGATTGAAACACATTCTTCGACTACAAGTAAAGTCATAATAATTGCTAGGAAAAATAGATTATGACGGGGATGATGGAGATTTTCTGTTTTGGTTCACGTTATTTGATTCTGAATTTCGTAACAATTTAATACTAATAGTTCATACTAAAAACAGTTTCGAATTAAACAAAAACTTGAACTTGCCTTGAACAAATACAAAAGACAAGTTGGTGATGACCCCAATGTTTTTCATCGTTATATACGACTCTGAAGAAAGCTAACAGCTCACGATATCACATGTGGTTAATTACAGTACAATAGATCTAAGATTCAAATTAGATTAATCAAAACATGCTTTCGAAGAAACATAATTTAACCTTCTAAAATCCCAAATGAATATTGTTGAATTTGATATGGAGGACGCCCCCCCCCCCCGTCCTCCATATCAAATTCAACAATATTCATTTGGTGGGGTAGAGATTAATGTATTTTATTAACACGCCAAATTTCACCTTTCCACATCAAGCGATTTCTGAAAAAATCGACTGAGGACAGAGGAACAGTCACTTGCGAGATTTTGTAAGAGTTAATTTTTTGATTTGAGGAACCTCAAAAATAAAAAATAACATATGTAAATCTAGAAGCTACTAAATTTACGCCTGAAAAATATGAGCATTATGGAGCAAGTTTTTTATCGTTATCCCAACCGGGGTTTCTTGAACCTACACAATCAAGGCATCTTAAAATCTAACTAGAAATATAAAAAAATCGACAATATTATCATAAAATTGACAATAAAATTTAGTTTTAAAAAATTTAAAACTTACTTTTTCCTCAATTATTATTGTTTTGTAACGTCTTTAAAATCAGTATTGTGTGTAGAGAGGCCTTTAAAATCAGTATTGTGTTAAACGTCTTTAAAATCAGTATTGTGTGTAGAGAGGCCTTTAAAATCAGTATTGTGTTAATTTTGAGTAAATAAGCGACAGTTTCTCTTGAAGTATTTTCAAACTTAAATAACATCGCAAAATATATACCCTACTTAGCGTCACCGTTCTATCGTTTTAAGGTGGAAGGTTGAAAGTTCATGCCAATATTACTTCTACATTTGTAGTGTGCTAACTCTGCAAGTGATAGTTCTAGAAAGAGAGGCGACAAACTGAAAAAGCTCTTCATGACTGCTAGTCGCCGAAGTGAAAGAAAAAAGACCGAAAGAACGGAATTTCATGCATTGGTTTGACCAGATTTGCCCCGCTGTAAAAACGACTATTGACAATGCGATTCATACAGCACAGGATATAATGAAATGTAAAATACGTAATCTGCGAAAAAGTTATCCATAGAGGTCAAGGTCACGACGCGGACGCAATCTTAAGAGCAGCGTCAAAGAGAGCAACTAAGGAGGAGGAATTTGTTTGATGAATTTTTCTGTCTTTTTGAATTCTTCTCTTTTATAGTTTAACTGACTTCTATCTGTTAAACTACACTGATCTCATTTTTAAACTGCTTCAACTATAGAGAAAATTTACTGTTCAGATAGTACTTTTTTTAGGATTGCAATTTTTAACGTTTTACCGGATTGCAATTTTTTGACTTTTAACGTAGATACATAAATTTTAGATGCATTTATTTTTGCTATTGTAGATGTTTTTTGAGGTAATATTGACAATGTCGACGGTTTCGTTGTAGAATAGATGAAACTTACAATAGACATTATATTAAACGGTTCACGTAGGAAAAAGGATTGAGAAGGTCTCTTCTTTTCTCGCCATACAACACTTAAGGTTGTCAGCCGTTTTCAAACTTATTGAAGAAGGCAGTTTTTTAATTTTTACTTAAAAAAAAGGAAATAAAATTGTAAATTGAAGAAGAATTTCGTACTTTACGACAGTCATGAGTTAAACTTAATACCACCTTCAAGTATAAAATTCTGACCTCCTTCAAGTAAAAAGCAATTTTATCGATTAAATTAGACTTGTTTATAGGCTAATCCGGCACATTTGTATGAAACTGGCACGAAACTTTGCGTCGACAATGAATACCAAGCCGAAGACTTAGATCAAGTGAATCCTTATCTCATTATCACATCTTGTATTAGTAAATGCTGCAATACTGATGTTCAGAACAATGCCGGCCATTTTAGCATACTGGTTCAAAAGGCGGCCCGCGCCCCGCACGCCTCGCACCGCCGGCTCCGCAGTTCCTTCCTTCTGTCAGTCGCAGCCGATCAGTGAGTCGACTCGGACGTACATTATTTGCGTGCGCAACTCCGAGCTATCTGAAACAAAATTACGAAATAAACTTCACACAACTGTGAACGTTTAATTCATGAAAGAACCATAAATTCGCAAGGCGATCCCCGAATACCGTTTCGCTTTTAACTAGTCAGATTGGCGGAGTAAGGCCGTTATCAGAAGCAGAACTGTTATCAGAAAGAAAAAATAAATAAATAAATTGTTAATTTAATATATTACGTGTGTATTGTATTAAGTAACTGAATATTTTTGAATATTTGTCAGAAGTTATTAGTGACTAAGAGGAAATTTGTTACGAGTGAGTAGCTCTATTAGGAAAATCCAAGTTTTCAGTTGGCGCCAATCGGGCCAATGTGTGGCGCGAGGATTTTCGATAAGCGGGAAAAAAAGGTTTGTATACGTTTGTATTGAATGTTGTATATTCCTTTAATGGACTCTATATTATACTGTAAGCGTATAAGATTCTTTAAGTGAACCTATTCAAAGGTTCAAAAGAATTTTAATTGAAAATGCATGATTTGTTGTATTTTATTTATTTTGTTTCGATTGTAATTCAAGTTGCATTTAGCAAGGTCCATAAACATATTTCATTATCGTCGACTTTGTTAATGCTCAAACACATTCATAGGTTAGTTTCACATTTGTTTTGTAAAACTTAAGGAATTTTAAGTTATTGTAAAGTGTTAAACATTTCGGTATTTTTTTTTTGTTTTTACATGTACGTGTTTACAGAGTGTATCAGGCACGTCGTAAAGCAATGCAATATGTATTTCTTAATTGGTCATTATTTTTTCACACCTTATAACTGGCGTTTTATTTGTGTAAATGCATTACATTTTGTTTTAAAAGAAAATGGTCCAACCATTTTCCTTTAAAATATATTGTAATATAGAGTTTTACGTAATGTGCCATATAAAATGGTCCAACCATTTTCTTTTAAAATATTTTGTAATATAGAGTTTTACGCAATGTGCCATAAAAATAGTAATTTTGCGTAGCTGTTGTGGAAAAAATTTGTTTCAAGACGAAAACTTAGAATTTTAGATCCAAATAAACGGAGACTTTAAATAGAATTTGAAGTTCTAGCTCATTTACGTCTGGAATTCTATGTTTTAGAGTTGGACGAAAGCGTTATTATGTTGAAATTAGATTGAGAAACATGGTATTATGGTTATATTGCTTTTATCAAAGCAAATCTACGTTAATTTGCCTATTTCGCCACTATATCTTTAGAGATTAATGTTAAGATGTTATAAATATATGTACTAAAATGAAACGAGAGAATTAGTTATTAAATTTTTTTTATTTATTTATAAACTTCAATGTATGGTAACAAGTGCGATAAATTTACTGTTCCGAATGCAATTACTTACAGGTAATATAAAATAATATTGAAATATATGGTATGTTTGTATATATATATATTTGTTTACATTATATTGCCTTTTATAACAAGGTTTAAAACATTTAATTATTGATCTCTAAAGTATTCGTATTAACAAGTTAAATTTTCGTAACGGCCACTGTTCAAGTTCAAAAAATTATTAAGTTAAAAATAATTTATAATTTAGATACGAGAGATGATTTTTTTAATTTGGTCTTTTTTGGTATTCATATTGTAAAAAAAATTACACTTTTTACCGCTATCTAATAACGTTAATTTAGGAGGGTTTTCAGAAAAAATAGATAATCCTTAATTTTTAAAATGGTTTATTGCTTTCTTATTTTTTTGCAGTTGATTATATGATAGGTGTTATGTTATAAATAGGATACTTTTCCCTGTTATATTTGAGGGTAAATGGATACGATAGACATTGTTCCGTAAAGTTATTAAGCTATCGTATTCCATTTAGTACTGGTTCCTCCGGACGTAGTTTTGCACGCACTGACGCTTATCAGTAACAATTAATGACGTGTTAGTAAACTCGAAAGCTATCGCACAAATGCATTAACGTTTGGTTTTACAGGGAACTCTAATGTGGTATGTTGACTCAACAGATATGGAAGCGCTTCGTAGAATTGGGATAAAAATTATCAGTGTCTATATTGAAAGGACCACGCAAATATTCAAACTTTTGAGATTTGAAGTACTTTAGCATAACACATTTATAATTAAACAGCTATTTGCTAAAAGAAAAAGGAATTTAATTATTAATGTTTAGACGATTTTTTCATGGTAACTAATGAACAAAAAATTCCATGAAATACCAAAATTTTATTAGTCAAAATTTAAATATAGTACTAAATGTTTTTATGAATCTTCTCCTTATTTCGGATGATTTATTTAATATTATCTGATGAAACTTATATATAAACATCTTTTCACTACATTCACTTCGATGTAAAAATAATAAGGACGGATTTGCCGTAAATTATGCCGACAAAGCTTGATGATATACTGAGTTTTAAATTGAGCAATCAAATTAAACTTGAGAAAGGTCTGGTTGTAGAGAGAATTCTTGAAAGGGAAACAATTCAATATATGTATATATATATATATATATATATATATATATATATATATATATATATATATATATATATATATATATATGTGTGTGTTGTGATGCCGTTGTACAAATACGTCATTGCGTTTACAGATATCTGTTACACAAAATATAAAATAAACGCTTTTTGCCTTGATACACACTCCAGAAACATTTGAAACCACACAAGATTAACAGTTCGAAACTCATTCAGTCAATCTGACATTTTAAAATTCTTTGGGGACAATCTCTACTCTGTGCGACTGTTTGACCATAGACTATTATGTGTTTGACATTGACAGAATAAACGTAAACAATGAATCTTTTAATGTATTTGTAATACATAATTTCATGTATTTGTAACACATATTGTATATAAATTTTAGCTTTCTGCACTTCTTCTTCATATAAACTTTAACTATGTCAAATCTCACACACGTAATATGCATAAAAAGGAGTAGGTACAAAGTTTTCTCTTCGTATATTAATATATAGATTAAGCTATATACGAATGCCAATTTTTCACAACGTAACGATATTGCCTGCTATATCTTTCATATACGTAAAAACAGGGTGCATATTTAAAAAAAAACTATGGCATGTAGAATTATCGCTATAGTTTTCCTACATCCTTTGCGTACCCTTCTAATAACTCTTTTTTTTTTAAATTTTAAGTTGAGTAGTTTCGGTACTAATACTTTTTGCGTGTTTTCCATTATATCTCTGAAGATATACTATTTAAAATTATGAATTTTTTTTGAGAATTGAATAGATCATCTATTCAGATGTGATTCAGATAAGGTTTATATTCAGATATAGTATACAAAGTTTCAAGTTTCTACGACTAGCAATTATGGAGAAAAAAGGCTGTGACAAACAGATGAATATACACGTGAGTGATCTTATAAAGGTTCCGTCTTTTTTTTTCTATTGAGATATGAAACCCTAAAAATATAACAAAAAGTTTTAAATGAAGAACTGGAATGCATGGAAACTTAATGTATTGTAGGCAGTCAGTTCCCTATAGCCATTCGAATCCTCTAGAAGTTCTAATAAAGTTTGAATTTAATTCCAAATTAACCATTTATTTTGGCAACGTATTTTTCCATTTTTCTTATAACTGTCTCGTTTCCAGCTTGTCCACATTAAGACAAGACAGTGGTAGCGGAAGACATTGTCTTATGTAGATAGCTCTGACTCCTGTCTCAGAAGACAATCGAAAGGTCACATTGTCTTGTTCTAAATCATATGTCTACACGTGCCGTGAATACGTTTTACCCAAGAAGACAATATTTGATTTAAAAATAAAGTACCAAGTCAATCAGTTAGAAAACTAATAGACTCGATCCAGTATTTAATAGATGTATTGACAAATAAAAGAACCAAGAGGGATGTTTTAGAGTTACTCTTAAAAAACTGAAGCTGCGGGCTCTCTTTAAATATATGGGATCCGGAATTAAATCCGGAAAAAAATTTTCCGGAATAAACTGTTGCGTCTTTTGAACCAATACCATTTTTATGGAGTCATTATTTCGTTTCACGCAAGATGAATAGAGAACTTTAAATATGAATTGATACGTTTTTGCCTATTATACTTTACATAGGTAATATAGTGTCCGACAGGGTACAACTATCCTTGTATACACCCTACAACATAAAATACATACATACTGCATAAAATTGATACACATGGTGGACTTATTGCTATGAAAGCAATCTCTCACAGCCAGCCAGAACACCAGTCCAGCCCCGCTCAATGAGCGGCCGGGAATTGAACCAGGGTCTCGCGATGATTCATCGCATACGCCTTGTGATTAACCCAACACACACGTGGTGTATTATTATTAGTAATAGCAATAGGCTAATTTATAAGCCTTTCGATCTTCATATCTACATATGAGATGATTAGCTGCGCATAACCCCTAGATGATTTTAAACAAAATTTGGCGGAATTGTCATTTTATCTATTAGATTTTACTTTTGTGACAGAAGTGGACAGCCAACAAATATCGTTAATACTGGCATCGTTAATAGGCTTGTTTATAGGTGTTTCGGTATAAAGGTCTCCCGTAAGGAGTGGACCAAACAAATGCCGATGGTAGAAGGGCTTATTACACATACGAAACAATAAATTTTATTGTCTTGTTGTTGTTATATAGTTGTGTTGTTTCATAGTTTTAGAGATATGATTTTTAAAATTGTTGTTACTGCGCATGAAAAAAAATTAATTTAGGTATTATTATTACTATTTCTGTTTTTTTTATTGGCCAAGATATTTAAGAGAACTTCCTAATTAAAATGTTATTCATTCGTTATTATTGGCAACATAGAAATTAAACGCTGAGAGATGTGAATTTTGTCAATTACAAAACTTGAAAAGTGATTTTTGAACAATGCTAGGGTAAAAAAATGTAAAAAATCGTATCTCTAAAGCTATTAGGCCTAGGATAATAAAATTTTTTGTTTCGTATGTGTAATAAGCCCCTCTATCACCGACATTTCGTTGGTCAATTCCTTACGTGACACTTTGTACACTCGTTTATGTTTAGGAAACTTTTCATCGGGTGTTCAGTGCCTAAAACTTTTATGAATGTTACACGATATCTAATATTTAGCCAAGGAGAATTCTTTATATTTCAGCACCCAGTATCTCGTAAGGTCACGTCGTCGTCAAGTGTCAGCGCCGTAGTCATTAGGACTTCCTGTCTCTGTTAATAAGTCATTCCGTCTGTGACATGGCACCTCGCTAAGTGAATAAGGGTCTTACGGCATCGGCGGTATTTTTAGTCCGAAATTTGTGAAACACACCTACACGATGCCTACACGGCGTAACTGTACATAAAGTTGTATAATATAAAATAAGACGGGAAAATATATTAACAAGAAAGAAGATTGGGCCAATTTATACAAAGAATGAAATAGCTTAAAGAATTTTTATTTTATGTACTGATATCACGTAAAGTTACCATTCAGATTTTTATTAACTTTCTATTATTAGATTGTTTATTTTATTAAAGAGTAACAAAATTATGTTTTATTATGCAATGATATCGGATAATTAAATATAAGTGGTTTAACATTTTATTACCACACAATATAACAACTATAAAACTACTACTTGGGATTTTCATCTAAAGTAGTAAAAAGGGAATGAGCTATAAGCTGTTATGGTATTAAATGGTTATGCTGTGAATATTATCTATTCGTCATTGTAAAATTAATAGCAAACGCTAACGAAATCGGATTGGTGTTCCAAAGTTGTTGACCACATAATGAGCAAGCATCCCATTTCGTCAGGAGAGTAATTGTATTGTAGAGAACTTTTAATTAAAATGATTTTCAAGAGATACATGGTACAGAAGAGTAACTACAGAACCCAATTGTATACGTCTTCCGACACGCGCTGGTTCTATTATTTATTAGCAAACTGGTAGTTATCTAGGTAATAATTTAAGGCATATATTATTCGCAATTAAATGAAACTACGTGATGTAGTATTATTTCTACTTTCTTTAAATTTCTTTAACCACGACCTAGGTTTCGTTGTATTACAACATCTTCAGGTGGGATATTGGCAAAGATATCGGCAAAGAGATCTTATATTGGCAAAGAGATCTTTGCCAATATCCCACCTGAAGATGTTGTAATACAACGAAACCTAGGTCGCGGTTAAAGAAATTTAAAGAAAGTAGAAATAATACTACATCACGTAGTTTCATTTAATTGTGAATAATGAATTTTTACAAAATTAACGCCAAATATATTCAATATTCAATGCATATATTATTGACAAGTGACAGAAAAGTTTTTATAAGTTTATAGATATGGTAAATGAAAAATTTATGTCCATTGCTGTTAAAAATTGCCCACTCTTACTTATAATCTAAGTTCGTGAGTTCCAATGAGTTTTAACTCTCTTAATGCGTTTCTGAGCGTCGCCTTATCTTAATTTGTATACTCCGTACATTTTCTTTAACGATACAGCTGAACACCCGTTCAATTAGTAAACTTTAGGCATTACTATACACACATAAATACATTGTTATATTATTACAGGAGTAATTTAGTCATTGTTCTGACTAATGAAGAGAGGAAAAAAACATGTATTATTTGGAAATTTTGAAAACATGTAATGTTTTATATACTAATTTTTTTACTCTGAATAATGTGACGAGTCATATCTATAATGAAAATTATGGAAAAAACGTCGTATCAGTGCTGCTAATGGCCAGTTGATCTGATCAGCGATTTTTAATTGTTTAGAATGGTTTTCCGATAGCTTTGAAAGTTTTATTTTCCTGGAAGTAGTGCGAATTGGGCTAATGAATATATTGAAGAGATTTTATTTCAAATTTCAAAGTTTTGAAGGCGATTACTTCGGAACCGACTGAGTTTTTTTAAAACATCACCAAAAACATTTTTCGCTCAGAATGATGAAAGGAGTCAACCCTATGATTTCTAATATATTCTTTTGTTTCGATGTTCTAAGTTGCGCTCGAATTTTGGAATTCGTTTCAATACTTTAATTTGTGGAGCGCTCGAATATTAGAAGTCGTTTCAATATTCACTTGTAGTGCGCTTAAATATTAAAGCGCTCAAATAGTATATTTTTTTCAATGGTTGTGGTGGGTTCGAATATTAAAATTTGTTTCGATATTCTAATATTCAATCGCACCCTAATGTCACTCGGAATTTCCAAGGTAGGCTTGTTAAAGAAATAGTGTTTCGGATTTCCAATTTCTTTTGAGTACGGAACCTTAAAAATTAGTTACAAATATGTCTGCACATTGATTGTTTCTCATCAGTGGTACTCGTATTATATCCGAAATATTTAACCTATTATGTCCGGGTATTTTCTAAACTTCTATAAACCACGATTTATAGCCATGTATTAAACGAACTTGAGTAAGAATATAATGTTTAAGTTTTGTTTTTAAATAAATAAATTGGTTCGTAAATTACAAGTGATTTTCAATATATTTATTCATAATAATTATTACGACGTATTTAGACAAGCTACACTCACTTTATTCATTGGCTTTGATCTGTCTATTGGTTTGTATGTAAAGTTTTGGAATTTCTGAACTAATTTTTTGGGTAATGCTCTTAGATATTTAAAATGGCTTTCGAATGCCTTAAATCGGATAGACAAACGGAAATAAAAAAAAAGTTATTTCTTTTCAAATATTTTAAAGCGGAAACACAAAGGAAATAAAAAAAAAATTTGCGAATGTAAGTGCGGTGGGTATCACTATGAAATCTCACTATGAAACCTTTCTATGAAACCTCACTATGAAATCTTTCTATGAAACCTCGCTATGAAACCCCACTATGAAACCTTTCTATGAAACTTCACTATGGGACTTTTCTATGAAACCTCACTATGAAATCTTTCTATGAAACCTCGCTATGAAACCTCACTATGAAACCTTTCTATGAAACGTCACTATGAAACCTCGCTGTGAAATCTTTCTATGAAACCTTTCTATGAAATTTCACTATGGAACCTTTCTATTATACCTCACTATGAAACCTTTCTATAAAACTTCACTATGGGATCTTTCTATTAAACCTCACTATGAAACCCCACTATGAAACCTTTCTATGAAACGTCACTATGAAACCTCGCTGTGAAATCTTTCTATGAAACCTTTCTATGAAATTTCACTATGGAACCTTTCTATTATACCCCACTATGAAATCTTTCTATGAAACCTTTCACCTATAAGTTCGAATGAAGGCAATCAGTATCTTGAGTTCTGATATTTATATATCTGACTATGCCTTATATTCCTGCGGACATTTGCGTGCGGCGATAAAATTAAAATATATACGTATTTGCTTCTCTTTCTATTAAAATAGAAGTAGATAATAGTTAATAATTACAGCAACAATTAACTATAATTAATTGCATAGCATGTACTCATATGACTTAAGTGTAGTAACGAAACGAAACGCTGTATTTTATAATTAGCATATTATATGTATTTAGTTTCACGCTAATTGAGTTTACAAATTATTGCACCGACTTTGTAAAAATTACAATTTTTGACCGCCAATAAACTGATCGATAGAGTAATGCACTAACAAAGAAGATTCAAAAATGAAAACATCTTTAAATGAAGCTTATTTTCTCTCGCGATCTTTCCAAACACTTATTTCTTTCTCTTTATCGCAAATCTAAGTTAAATATATAATGAAATAAATTTATTATACTAATTTGGCATCTACTATTTTATATTACAACCGACATTTTATTTTGTTTTTAAAGCATTAATCAAAATGGATGCATTCGTTTGTATTATATAATTCTACATACTTGCATAAATACATAAATAAATTAATAAAAGTTATATCCACCTGAAAACACAGCCTTCAGGCAAAAACATACACAACGTTCGAGGTTTATACTCATTCATATATTGGAATTGAAAACTTGTTACGTTCCGCTCTGTTGTTTAGCTGCGAATGCATTTGTTATTCTTTCCTTGTACTGTCTATGACATTTCATTGCATTTTTTTTTCGTACGCTCTACGGCGCCGGCTAGCAGTATTAAAAATACAAGGAGCAGCCCGCCGCGCTTGAGTTAAGACACTCACATGAAATTCGAATGACTCACAAGTCTGAAACTATACAAGCGGTTATGCGATGTGAAATATTTAGCCATAATTACCAAATGATTCGAACTGTTCTTCCTGAACAAACCTCTATACCTACCGCTTGAGATGAGATTAGAAACTGAGAATTTTTATCAAAGCTTTCGAACGAGAGATACTTAAAAGAACCAGTTGCAACTATTCAATTCTAATTAATAATGGTTTGTGCTGATGCTTCGTATACCTACCTAGGTTTAGGAAAACCTATTATGAATTATAGATTTGAAGATAGGTATAGCTTTGCGTTACACTTTATATGATGTACTTGTTTTTCTAAATATCTGCCTTTTTATAGGTCTTTTGAATAGGACTAAGACTAAATGCACGCTCACTTACGCTAGTTGCCATTGTCCGCCGTACTGCACCACGTCCGCCATTCACTTATAATATTCTGGTATTTAATTAAAAATTCTAATTAATAATGATTTGCACAGATGCTTCGTATAACTACCAAGGTGTAAGAAAACCTGATTAAGAATTCATAGTTTAGAATATAGGTGTAACTCAACGTTTCACTTTATTTAATGTACATGTCTTTCTAAATACCTACCTTTTTCTAGATGGTTTAAATAGGACTAAGACTAAATGCAGGCTCACTTACGCTAGTTGCCATTGCCCGCCATACTGTACCACGTTCACCACTCGCATTGAATATTCTGGTATTTAATTAAAAATTCTAATTAATAATGATTTGTGCAGATACTTTGTATACCTACCAAGGTGTAAGAAAACCTGATTATGAATTCATAGTTTAGAACATAGGTGTAACTCGGCTTTACCCTTTATTGTACCTGTTTTTCTAAATACCTGCCTTAATGTACCTGTTTTTCTAAATACCTGCCTTTTATATAGGACTAAGACTAAATGCAGGCTCACTTACGCTAGTTGCCATTGACCGCCGTGCTGCACCACATTCACCGCTCAATCAGATTATTGAAGTACTTAATTAAATGGTACAATGAGATATTCTCGATGATTAATTCACTGTTACAAGCCTCGCGAGATTAATAGCGTGTTACCGCGCGAAGCCGGCGTCCCACTAAGGTGACCCAGATATTCGCCGATTATTTACTCGCATAACGACGTGTGCTCGTGCCTCAGATGATAGTTTGAACGTATGAATGTTTAATAATGTCTAAGTATTGTTAGTTTTCCCTCTCTTTTTTCCTTACAATTATATTAAATTATCGGATGTGAATCCAGGAACTGAGCATTACCTTAACAAACATATGTCTTCCACCGAATTTCGCATGTTAAAGGGTTTCTACCTTGTCGGCGTCAAAATATAGCAAATATTTCCCAGTATCTTAGAAATGAATGAATAAAGAGAGAACTGTGGAACTTTTTGTACCTTTATATATATATATAAATATATATATATATATATATATATATATATATATATATATATATATTCATTGAAGATGAAAGGAAAATTCAAACTCTTTTTTTCAGTTTCCAGGCACAGTAAAAAAGTGAAAAGACAGTGAAATCCGACGAGGTTGGCCCATGGTGGTATTTGTAAAGGCTTGGAAAATTATTTGAAATAATCTGTCAATTTATGTGCACGAAGTGAATCGGAATGAATAAGATGTAAACTTTTGAGTTAAGTTTACACAAAATTACTGCCATTTTTTGTTGTTTTCTTTCATCTTAAAGTTCTTAGTAATTTATTACCATTCTGTTATGCAAACCTATACTTCGGTTATAAAACTAGTAGGTTTTTTAATTTCAGATAATTTTTGCGATGCTCGGAAAATTTCACCAACCTCAACTTGCCTCTTGTATGGCTCTAAAATAATTTTGGTAATTTTTTTCTAAAAAATATGAAATAGTAACTATAATGTTACTAAGAATCATGTTACTAAGTAACATCATGCCAATCAAGCAAAAAATATGAAATAGTAACTAAAATGTTACTAAGTTAAAATAACTAAGGTCGCAGTAACTATAATGTTTCTTAAAAGTAAGTTAAAATAACAGCTAAGGCCGATATAAAATTTAAAAGTACTTGAATTATAAAACATCTAGTCGAAGGGCAACTTAAAAACATCATTATTAGTATTTATTTATAGACCCAGTAGAATATCCGGGGTTTAGTAGATAAGGTATTTATTATCTATTCTTACTCAATTTTAACTTTAAAAATAAAAACCAAACGAAACACATACATATTTTCCACTTCCATTAAATACTCATGTTAATAAATTATGATTGGAAAGTTTAGGAACGTCGTAAAAATTTTTGTGTGCGATCACTTATATGCAGTTTTGCCATTTTGATAATTTTCTTTTGAACTTGGTAAACTTTTACTACTAATGCTTGATTCGCTTTTAACGCAATGTAAGAACGTATTTTCTTACCTTGAATAAAAAAGTAATTCTGTTCGAACTTTATCAGAACCTGGCATTATCTCGGGGGAATAAACAAAAAAAAACGTTATTCCCTTCTTAATGTTATATAATATAGAAACTCTCTCTAGTTTAATATTGTAGCAATTTCAGCTCTAAGTTAATTATGAACAGAACGATAGATCAACCTTCCAACTTATTTCTATTTACACGCATCAGATGTAGTGGACAAATCAATAAAGAAAGGTTGGAATTCAGAAACAAGGAAATGTTGATAACAGCACGTCACCTGAATCATCTAAACAGAATGACGTAGATCCCATATGTGGACTATACAAACCCAATATTAGATATCTTACGAAAAAAAGCACACATGGAAACTGGAAGAGAATGTAATTAATGAGGAAGGCCAGAATGAAACTTAGCGAGTAAAGACTTACATTTAACGCGGTGAAACAATATTTAGAGCTAGAAATACTGATGTTACAGAAACAAAAAAAGCTGGTGCTGAAAACACAGACAAATTGTTCGACATTTGCATTTATTACAGATCTATGGGAGTTCTTTATAGAAAATCTTTGATAATTGTTTACCAAGAGTTAAGGAAAAAATATTTTGTTTTGGATATTACGTGATCGTGATACTCGTAGATCGACGTAAAATCAAAACGGTTATTGTGCGTTATTTATGAAATATGGTTACAAATCGCTGGGAACTGTTTAGTTCATTTTTATGAGTTACGTAATGTCTTCTGTACATCGTTTCGATACATCTCCTGTTATTTTGGCACCATAACAAGTTATTTGTGCGACAACAATAAGTTTTTTCCGCCGTATGTTTAAGTTTAACACTAAACTCTAAGAATAAAGCTTAAATGTTATAAAGATAAATTGTAATAAAAATTATATATTATAAAATAGTGAAATACGTGTAAATCTCAATTCAGGGATGGTTAAGGTTATATCGTTCACGCAAACAGAGATAAATTTTCAATGTTTTAATATAAATAAATGAATTTACTTCGCTTTTGATTTATTTCAAAATATAACATTAGCTTCAGTAAAAAAAAATTTACTGAAACTAATGTTATATTTTGAAATTCCTGATTTTACGAGTTTTTTTGATACATACGGGGTGGATAATTGACATATTTGACTTTTAACTTTAGTCTCTCGTTTTGGCTTAATAAAATTAGCCTTAAAAAGTAATTCAAAGTGTTTCCAAGTTACGTTTCTTTTTAATCTAGTAAACTAAAAAACTGTTTATCTTTAATTTCACTAAATATTAGTTTTTCATTAAAAACTTCCTTCGAAAAAAGCTCTGTATCTACCGAGTTAATTCTTTAATCGTTTCGATTTTAAAATTACAAAAAATTGGAAAAAAAGAATGACTAATAAACTGGCTTTTGAGTCCAAATAACAAATTTAATGGCCTAAATGTTTGGTTATAGGAAAAAGGTTATAGAAATAATGAAATCTACCCCTTTATTTTAGAAGCAATGTGAATATAATATATGAAACATATTAAAATATACATATAAATATTACAACATGAATCACATCAAAGGTCATAAACGTAACGTGAACTCAGAATTATTTTTTTACATAAAAGGAGGTTGTGATAAATGAGATGTTCATGGGATTCAAATATTTTCTATTAAACTGAAAATTATCTTTAATTTTGAAGAGTAGACACGGAACCTTCGTCACGAGTTCATTACAGTTATATTTTTAAGGAAATTGTTATTCTCAAAACCTATATTTAAAAGTCTGAATGTCACTTTACTACAAATGTCACGAACAGATGTTCTACCACATATGAATCATAAATATTAACGAATGAGAGCTTTGACTGACACGTCTTATCTGTTGTGATTTAAATTTAAGGCTGCGAGCCTTTCACATGCGTATTGATAAAAAAAAACAAAATTAAACAACTCAAAAAGTGAGTATGTAATGCAATAAAATATGATCATTCTGTTTTCAATGTCACTAGCGAAACTTTTTTAGCACGTTTGTTTACGCCATTCGAAATATTTCAGACAACAAAGAAGCTGGCGGCAGATATAAAATGAATAGCCATATGAAATTAAAACTCTCTAACGAAATGTCGTAATAATGGATAAACACTCATTCATTTAAAGCCTTAACATCTCAATGAATTAGTACAGAAAGGGAAAAATATTAACTTGCTTTTGTTAGAAGTAATTTGTTTTATTATTATATTGTTTTATTATTATGAAGCTATTTCATTATTAATGGAAAATTATTAATGGATAATATTTCATTATTATTTATTTATTATCATCAAAGTAGTTATCTATAACCGTTTATTGTATATTCTGCTGTCACGAACAAATCAATCTGTACCTATTATCGTCCCGTGTGCTAGAGTGCTTATGCCTAAGTAATATCAAGTTCTATTTCCTATATTATGCAAGAAATCTATATAAAATACGCTAGAAAAGTATTTACACACGAAACCCCGTTATAAATTTAACGTAGATTTTGATCTAATACTTTTTCCTACCTGTTTAACTTTCGTTTGAAACATTTTTAGAATACATATAGCTTAGCCGCGAGTTGCTTTTTCTTGAATATTACACTATAACATGTGGCTCACCATGTCGTAAAGCATACATAGTGTATTGTCAGTGTATGTGTCACTGTATAATTAAAAATTTATAGTTTACAATAACAGCGGGCCATAGTAAATGTAATGGAAAACAAATCTATGTCTGGGACTGACGTCAGGTGTTTTAAGATTCCATAGTCCAGATTAGGTGTTTTAAGGTGAAGTGTTTCAAGATTCCTTAGAATTTATTTTGAACACCACTACCTTAGTAATTACACCACGTTCACCAGTCCGTCTGTCTGTCCTACAGATTCTGTAATTTTAGACTTATTCACATGAAATGAAGTTGGCTGATGCGTCAGATAGTAGGTGGAGATCAGTCAGTTTGCAGCAAAATCAATGTTATCCTTTATAATGCCCTTTTAAATAAATGTACCTAAATGGGGGCCAACAATTTTTTTCTTTCTTCCCATGGAGTGACATACCGTTCAATAGTTTTTTTCGAAATTAAATTAAGATTTTTTAGACTGTTTTTTTTTAAATTTTGTTTCTGCGCTTGCGATATATTAAACTTTGAAATTGTTTGTAATGTGTTTCATCCACACATATTATTCAAATCACTACAAAAAAATAAAAATAGCATTTATTGATCATTTTTATTTAAAGTTATATTAAATATGTTTAATTAATAATTTTTTTGTGAAATAACTGCGAAACCTTACATTGGCGTATTTCAATACACGCTTAATCGGCTTTTATGAAATATTTAATTTTACAGAAGCCACATGCAAAACGGGTTAGGCAAAAACACAACTTTCGAAGTAATCTTATAACCAAATTTGGTAGAATTAGTTTTTAAAGTTTTCCGTGATTATCAGATTGTCACTTGTTTTTTTTGTAACGACGACGAATGCTTTTATTACATTTAGAATTACAGGATATTTAATATAATCGGTAATGTAACTTTCTTTTGGTTCAACATTTATATCGATACATATTAATAGATGTTTGCAATTTCTGAAGGATCTATGTTGAATATTCGTTTCATTTATTTATTGATAAATATATATTAAGAAATATTAGTGCTCGGTGCCTTAGTCCCTTGATTAAAACTGTATATGTCTTTAATTTTTATAATTAAATTAATAAATTATATGTCCTAATTGTATAGTAATGAATGGAATTAATTAGGCATATTGTATATTTTTGATTTAGTAATCGCAGTCCAGCTAATATATCGCACATTCGGTGCAAAAGCATTATAAAAGCATCGAAAAAAAAAATAAAAAGTAGCTATGTCAAAAAACATGCATAACAGACTTCTGTATCCGGTGCAGAAAGTGGCTTACACTAGGTATCATTTCCGCCAATAACTATAATATCATTGAATTGTAAATGTTTTTCAACTCTATCAAGTTCGGTATCTGTAATTGCTCTTACTATAAAAAATCGATTATCGATCGCTTACGTTGTTGTTTCGTCGAATATGCTATAAATACAAAAAACCTAAATTTCATATATACACTCGTTTAGGAACGTATTCTTAAATATTAATTTTTAAATGTGCAAATAAAGTATGATTATTATGTAGCACAATCAGAAGATCTGCCCCAGATATATTCCAAAATTAATTAATCAAAAGTTGCGAGAATTTTTTATTCGGACTCAAGCCTGTTTGCGCATGTGTTGCTTTTTGCCGCAGTAGAAACAGCTATTAGTAACTAGCAAGCGTCCGGCTCGACACTGACCTCTCTAACGCGTCTGGACGTGATTAAAGCATTTCGCGAAATGTTCTGAAGGTCGCCACGGCCGTTATGGTTTCGACATTCGCACATACATGTTAGTATATCTTTTGATTTAAATACTCGAAAAAAATCGTTTGCGCTTGTTTGAACTAAGAATATATATGGATAAGAGACAATTTGACGCAAAAAGAAACCTATTCGTTCAAAATGTCAGAACCCACGTTCTGAGATTTCAAGCATACGTTTGCTAAAACGATTGATATAAAAGACAATGCCCGATTCAGGGTTTAAACTTAGTTACTTGGTACAGATAATCAGTTTGAGTATAATAATTTTCTGATAAGATAATTCAAAATAACAGGAAACAAGTTTTTGTCGAAATAGTTTAAGTACATAGAATTGATGTGTAATAATATGAAGCTATCCTATAAGCAAAAGTGGTTAAAGGAGATGCTGAATCCTTAAAAAATGTCAAGATCTTCAATAAAAAATGCGTTATTCATTACGTACGTAGAATTGAATGTTACTTAACCAACACCAAACGTAGTCACAGTCGCAAGATTTAACGACAAAATAATAATTGTAGTTAAGCTGCCAGGCATGTTACTGGTTTTTGTTTATTTAATTAAATTTATCACTTCTATTTTGGGTGAAATTAATATTTAATATCTATTTTTTATGTATGAAACGTATTTTGTAAAAATCTCAAAATCTAGGATTTAAACGTCTCAAATTCCCAAATTGTATAGTATAGCCATTCATTGGTCATCAATGCCTAGTTATATATTGTTTTATTAATGCTGCCTCGCAAGAAAAGTGTATCGATAAGTAGATTGATTTATTTTTATAAAAAATTACAAATACTTACGTCATTATACTTACATTTTCTTAGCATTGGAAAATGTGATTCTTGTGTACTTAGTAATTACAATATAATAGAGATATTTTGGAAAAGGGGATTATACAAAATTCACAGAAAAACTGTGCGTGAAGGATTTACGTTAAATGTGTTTTCTGTTATGCAATAAATGTACAGCGCATGAGAATTAACTACCGCATAATCAAACTTCCTGTCTCGATATCACATTTCCTAGCATTATATAAAATCTCGGGACATTATGGATACGCGAAGCTAACGAGTGCACGTAGTCATGAACAACGTTTCCTTACAAACGAGAACGACCTCACGGTAGATAATATCTAACAATTAGCGATTTGTTCAGTCGCTGCGGTGCGCGCTCACCTCGCCGGAAACCTTCGGGATGTCTGCAAACAACTCGCGCCGAAGCGACCGCGTACAGCGGCTGCAACGGTTATATAAAATTAAAATAAATAGATTCTTATCTAACTCGGCGGCTTTCGAATTTAACTTAAAGCGAGTCAGCAGGAACGAGTAACAATAATGTCAATATTTGGCGAGCGATACAGTCACGAAACAATCGAGAGGAGTTCACTATTTACGGTTTGAAGGTGGAAGAAGATGTAATAAATTATTTTAAAATAAATATAATACGCGAAGAACAATATAATTAAGCCTTCGTATTTTTAGACATCTTTTTATATCGAATAAAGCAAAATATTTAAATATATTTCTGTTAATTTCTTAAATTTTTGTTAATCATCAATTTATTACAACAATTTTTTACATATCACGGAACATCTCAGTAGTGTAATTTGTATTTTAGATGAATTAAATTTCTTATTTGTAAATTACCCCTCTGTCATCTCAATTAGATACTTCGTTAATTTGAAGACGACATTCGATCAGCTATATTAAAAATAAATTTTACAGATAGTGAAAAATTATTTAACATTATAAATATATAATTTCACATTCTAAAATCACAATTAATATGTGAGGTCACTGAAAAGTGGAAAGGCCCAAACATGCAGCGCAAAAAAAAATAATTGGTACTGCTAGTTTACTAAAAGTCCAGTCTTATATTTTTACCATCAACAAAAGCTCAAGCGGTAAAGTATTTAGAGTTTTGTCGGTGCACGTGATTCTTATTTGCAAGCATATACTTTCGATCTTTCTAAGCCTTCTAAGGCTTAACTCATTGAGCCAACCGTACGACCAGCTTATGTAGTTACTTACCAGCTACTGTACGAAATCTCTGAAACGAGTAGAAAAACATGAATACGAGTAGAAGAATGGAAGTGTCTGCATTGATGCATCTAAAAAGAGATGTAAAATTAAGAAACCAATGTGAAAATTCAATGGATTGTTTGAAACCTCGTACGTCCGTGCCATATTATATACTGGCACGTCAAACTCGAGTTTCAACTATAAAAGTCATTACACTGATAATTTTATAAGTTTTTTGGGAAGACATCTTCCTGTAAAAAATGTGAGCCATCATGGGACACCTGGCAGATGTGAAACATCCAAATTTTTTATTTTGAAATATTATCACTGTAACTTTTATTTTAAATTAATAAACGCTTTTAACGTTTTAAGGCAGTTTAATGAAACAACACCGATATAAACGAATAAAGTTGTAAGAGTTACTAAATAAGAAACAATGCTGATATACTAACACACACGTGAAGTAGCGTGTGTGTATAGTAGAGAGAAAAGCGTTAAGTCGGAAAGAGTCGCCAAGACGTGTAGCTGGCCGAATTAGATCGGAAAGAGCCGACAAAACGCGAAGCTAGCCGAATTAAGACAGAAAGAGCCGACGAGACGCGAAGCTGGCCGAATTAAGACGGAAAGAGCCGACGAGACATGAAGCTGGCCGAATAGCACATCGCGACTTGTCATCAGAACATTTTAACTCCTATCCAAACGCGCCATTAAATGTTTCATATCAAAATGATCCTCTTTTTATTTAATATTTATTAATATCTAAATTTGCCTTTGAAAAATTATATGCATCTCCGTTCGTTGGTCTGTACGTATTTATGTACGTATGAAGACACGCTACAGATTTTGATTGATTCTTTTTTCTCTTCTATCCCAATAGAAGGATAATAATTTTCGCTATGATTTACCAAGTTGTTCAATTTTATAAAAAATTGAACAACTTGGTAAATCAGAACAGACGCCGAGACAATTTTATAAAAAATTGTCTCGGCGTCTGTTCTGTGCGAACCTTCTTGTTCCTTCTCTTTCTTTTCTGTTTTTTAACTTTTATACTTTTTAACTTTTCTTTAGTAGTTATATGACGAAAGCTTTTTATTGATTTTTGCATGATTATTAGTTGTAATTAATTAATGAAAAATTGTCGCATTACTTAGGAGAAAAATATTCAATATTAAAAAAATATTAATGAAAGAAAAAAATGTTGTGTGTGGTTTTATTAACGATTTATAATATTTTTCATTTATTTCTATACAAACACAGAAATATTATTTTTTCGGGATTTTAACCATACCGTCTCTAGAACAGTATTTATCATGCTATAGGTGTTAATAAAAAAGCAATCGAGTACAAACTGAAAAAATTGTTTAATATTACGAATTGATATTATGATTACTTAATTGCCTTTGTTCTTTGCTAACATTTTATAAATTTCACAAGATAAGTTAAATTTTTATTCTCATCTTATTTTTGTTCTTTTTGACACACAATATTCGATTGAAAAAACATATATCTACAAACACACTTTCGATTTATAGATTATAAGTATATAGAGTTATTAAGAGCAGGGTACAGTCAGTACAAGCAGGGTAAGTTCACTAAACGTCAAGTGTCGCTCATTAAAATTTTGCAGCCTTTTGACTGATATATTGTTTTGTTGAATATTTCCCTTTTTCATGATGCCTCCATTGTTATGAATTGTTTTGTTAAAGCAGCGTTAAAAACCAGTGGACCATTCCACCGCTGCTGACTCAACGAGGGGAGCAGCGAAATTTCTCACAATAAGTATTCAACAAAAACGAGCATTGTTATTAAGCATTTCGAGAAAGGCCTTTTGTTTCTCCGCGACTGATTCGCTTCAGAAACAGTTAGACGTCTCCTTGTTGTAAACACCGCAACAAAAGAAGAGGATCTCGCCGTTTGTTTTGATTCTGGCCAATAATATTTATTATTTGGCGTAACGTACGTGTATTAGAACGTACATGTTTGTTTTCATTCCGATTCGGGCGCCTTGGGTAAATATTGTTTTGTATGGAAATATTTTAACTAAATATTTGGTTCTTTACAACACTTCCTTCGGATGGAAGGAAGCGGAAATTGAAACGAGTATTAGCATTTGTTTAAATATGAAGATGTTGCGGTTAAAATGTTAATACACACGTGTTGTGATATCTCCATTAGTTTAATTCTGTATTAGACTAATGATCCCTTATACTCAAATTATAATAATTTGCTGATAAAGAATTAATATTTACATAATGCATTTCAAATACATTTCTATCTTTAGATGCTAAGATCGTTTTGGCTGTACATTTCAATGTGTAGTGAGATTTTAATCACAATAATGGATTTTTTGGTCATTTGAAGTAGACTTATCAACATTTTGAAAAGATGTGGCTATAGCAAACTTCCAGTGAACACTAATGTAATATTTTAAAACCAAAAATGGCAAAATTAAAAATAGAACTATATCGTTGTACTTTGAATATACGCTGACAATGTAAAGGTGCTACGTAATTATATATATATATATATATATATATATATATATATATATATATATATATATATGCGCATTTTGTTTTATTTGGATTTTTGACAAAAGGGAGGAACTGTCTGTATCTATATCTACTTATGTCACAAAGGGAAGTGCTGATAAATTTATCCATAAAGATCTCCTCGCTATATTATATACTACTTCATTTTTTGAGAGATGATATAAAATCATTTTTCGTTATAATGGAATATAAAAATTACTTTTATTTTTATTGATCTCAAAATAACGTTCCTTTAACAAAAATAACTTAATCATCAACATACAATAAAATGACAAGAAAGTAGTGTCTGAATGAAGTAGTGTCTGATGTTCTGTTCTAATCTGACTTGTCATTGCAATTGTTTATCAATTTGGAAAGAAATATTTATTTGTTTAAAAATAATTTTTGGACTACCATAATCGACATGTTAACTGGCCATTACGGTTATTGAACAATTCATATCGTTGTTACAAAAACTGTACAATAGAAAGAAAAAATCGATGACTAAATTATTTTTGTGCTAATAATTAAATTGTACGAGTAACCAAAGAAATAATGGACTAATCACTGCAGCACTGTCGCGGGGTATAAATACATTAAAAATATAATATAATATACTTGCTTCTATACTTGCTTCATCTAGTCGTAAGTACATAAAACCTTTGTATGTACTTCAAATCCTTGTATATACATGAAATCTTTGCATGTACATGAAATCTTTCACGATCCTTTAATTTCCTAACGTGCAATTCAGCCTACAAAAGATGAGATTAGGAAATCGAAAGCGCCTTTTAATAAGTTGGAAATTTGTACAAAGTTTCACTGGGTTTCATTTAAGCGATGTTGAGAAAATTTGAAAATGCTTTTCACTAACTTTAATTGGTTGCGGCTTTTCAGTTTAATCAGGTTGTGATTCGCCGTGCCGTAACCATTAAGATGTTACCCAATGCTTAACTACTGAGGAACATCGCTGTGAATATAATAGCTCTTTGTATCATTCAAGCTTTCCCCAAGTTGTTTGTATAATCTTTCACGTGTCTCGTATTTGAATCTCATGCTACCTCGGTATTTACTTCAGTCTAGGAACGGTAAAGTACAACTCTAGATTCCATAAGATAAAATGTATAGGAACTGTGAAAGAACATAGAGTCTCTTGAAAGACTTTACAGAAATAAAAAGTTTTGGTCACATGTTTGTCAGTATCAATGTAATATTTTTTTGACAGGAATAGTTATATATATATATATATATATATATATATATATATATATATATATATATATACATATAGTTTTATACAAAGTCTTTGAGTATACTAAATAACGTTTCCACAGCTTTTGGTTCAGTAAAAGTTATTGTAAAGTTATTGGTCCGATAGAATACAAGTAACTATAAATAAGTTTCTGAGCGCTATTTCGTTCCATCGATAACTATCAGTTTGATAGGCTATCAGTTTGATTTCTCATGCGCACTACTAGATGTCTCTTTCTTGGAAATAAAGTTTTAAACATATTTTTAATGAAATACAATATATTCGAAATAAAATATTTCTTTAGGTGTGTTAGTATTAATTATAAAATAAAAATTAATTTAAAAATTATTTTAACAGCACTGGCTGTATATGAATAATTGTGTCGCCGATCTTAAAAAAAGTAAAATTGACGTTTATCTGGCAACAGTAAAATTAACGGTGAAGACCTTAGTCTCCGCTTGTGCGTTTGTTATCACTGTTATTACTCTATTAATGCTTCTCAAATTATACACGCTCCCATTTAAATTAATAATGCAACATGAACCAATAACGTATATTTATTGCGAGTTAGGAACTATGTTGCTATTAATTTTTTCACATAAATGTTGCACAGTACTCTTATCAAATATATAATTCATTTTTAAATCTGCATCTGTAAACATTTCGAAGATTTGGGGTTTCTGTGATTTCTCAAATTTCTGGGAATTGAGATGTTATTTATGAAATGATTCATATCTACATATGATTTTAACGAAGAAGTTGAATTTATACCTACACAATTCATATTTTATTACAGATATCACAAAAACACAAACTTTTAAAATAACACTAAAAAGTTAGAGTTAATGTCAGTTTTCTAGATGACAGCTCCTGTTATGGAATAAGTAAACGGCCATTTTTGTTCAGTCAGCTTAACAGGAATTTATCGAACAGAAAATTAGCTATCGGGCGTTCAGAAACAATTTTTGACAAGCTGTCGGTTCTGTAGGGATATTGGATAGATAAACTGCTGTCAAATGTACCTCAAAATCGGCCATTAGACATAGTTTTGACTAATCACAATATGTACACTACCACACGATAAAATGACAGTAGTGCAACCAAAAGTTTATTAACAGATTGCACTGATAGCATCTTGCACGGCCCCTATACAAATAAAATGGTACATTAATGCCAACTATTATATACAGAATTGAGAATTTATTATATAAAAGAGGGTGAAATTAATTGAACGGAGTTGAATGTGGTTATTATGAAGTATACATGGAAAAATTGTGTGTGATAGTATTATAAATGTAGTTATTCTATGAGAATACAATGTAAAGAAAGGTGCTATTGGGAGAATGAAAAAAACATGGAGATGAGTTTGCCATGATGAATTTATGGACAAAGAATGATTGACAAAAAGATTGAATGAAATTGAGAAATGTTTAAGGAGCAGTAATGTAAAGATGTAAGAGAGCGGATAAAGTGAAAGAAGAATTGCAGGATGGGGGAGTATTGAGTTGTAGAGTGCTGGTTATACTGCTTGAGTGGGAGATGGCGTGAAAGCATAAATAGATACGTGTTTACATATACACGAGTATGTAAGTTTTTATTTCTTAGTCATAAATGCAACATTTGTACATGCGGCGGATTTATTGTTCTAAGAGCAATATCTGCTAGTTAACCATAAACAAGGAATGCAATTAATTAATTCAGAGCTGGATTGCGAAAAGTTATAATATGAAGAACTGCCAAAAAGAAAACTGTAGAAAGTAATTTGAAACGGTATATGGATAATGAAATATAATGTTAGAATCCATAACTTCAGGCATGTACAGTAAAGTAATGTTAATAAAAGGAGGACCGAAGCTTAGGAATGAGAACCATGCGTAACTGTAATATTTCGGAAAGTAAATCTAAGCTACGGGCAGAAAAATTCGTCAGTCTGTCACCGAGGTAAGAAAGTAATGAAAGAATATGAAGATATCTTAACTCAGAAATGGGATCATATGTTCTGAGGCCAAATATGTAACGAACTGTACATTTTGAAGTCTTTTTAATTTGTTACATAATTGGTTAGTAAGATGTGGATAGCATATTTCTCCATAAACAATTAAAAGTATTAAAAAAGTTTGGCATAATCGGACTTTAGTTAATTGCCTTATATGCATATAAGATAATGAACTATATAGAGTTGAGACAATTATTGGTATAAAGGAGGCTGGCAACAGGTCTCGGGCCAAGGTGTTACAGGAAAATTGCACTCTTATGTGTAAAAGAGTTTAAAAAATAAGCCCCTAAAAAGATTTAAATAAATCGTCAATCAGATAAATGAGAAACCTTGCATTTTTTTATGAAAAGTATTATAATAGTTTGTAAATATTATTTCTAAGGAATTCATTGAGCCACCAAAATTAAACAAAGGGAAGACTCGACAGGATTTTTGAAAAGAGCTACATAAAGTCGAAACGAGCGGAGAATACATTATTTATTTGCACAAATAATGTTAAAAATATGGAACGAATATCAATATCAGTTTAAATACAAAACATTTATCTTTAATTCATTTTCGTACTAAATTTACAATCAAGATTGATTACTTTTTGAATATTTGCTAAAAAGTTATAATCCATTAGATAATAACTCCATTAGACTTTATTATTATTTTATTTATTATGCTCAACTTTCAATATATTAAAAATATAATGTATGCATATTTGTGTAGAGAACTTTTTCAGTATGATTACGAATAGTGTCTTTATTCTTTTTTATTTTAAATCGATAAATTCCTTTTTTATATTCTAGAAATATCAACTTTTTTTGTAAATTAAATCCTGTAATACCATGGCTATTTTATGGCCGGTATCTTTTATAATATTTGAATAACTCGTTCAGTGACGTTGATAACATAAGGAAAAGTTTTATTTAGGTATATTTGTTTATTTAATTCAAAAGAGTACATAGAGGGTAAACGTGCACCATGTACATAACGGAATGAGGTAATGGGCTTATTAATAGGATCTCATCGTCGAGTGCACGTACGTGGGGCATGGCTTGCTGTGTCGTCACTTCCGGAACGAAAATGGTAATAAATGGTTTTACCAGTTTCTCATCCCAGCGTCGAAGTTTGTCTGTTCCAGTTATATTGGGAGCGTGTTAACATAATTCCCATTTTCTTCCATAGTTTTAGCATCTGTAAATCATTTGATTTATAGCTTGAAGAATGGAATGTTATTGTATGATTCTGTATATGAATTCTATGACAATTCTCAACATTTTCTGAAAAAAGTTGCTGGGAAAGTTGTGAACCCAATGTAAAAAATGTGTACATTGTTTGTATGTCGCTATACATGGTATTGGTTTATATTTTTTGCTATTTACCAACACCCTAAGTAAACTCAGTACAAATTTGCGGATTTTTTTCAGATTATCTCAGAAATACAAAAATTGTAATGGCGGCTTGTAATTACTAAAAATTACGATAACATTTAAGTTATTGTAAAAACATACTTGCAGTTTTATGAATGATACGAGTATTTATCCGGACTAATCTATATATTTAAATGGAAAATAACGTACATATGTATATGGTGAATATATTATGTCAAAATGATGACTAAATGCTATAAGTAGTGAATAGTTTCTACATAAAATGCCAACTAGCCTTATGATATAAGCTTTTTAGTCTCTTTGTTTACGTTGGATAAAACGATTGAATTGGGTTTGATGTACTGTTACATAGTAGTTTCCTAGTTTAACGCTTGCGGTTCGAACCATTACGATATTGCCAAGAAGCTGAGCTTCATTTCAAGATCTTCCATCGTTTTTCAATTTTCCGCAAATCGTATGTAGCTTCTAACTCGGTTTTAAATATACAAATGAGTTTACTATGGACAAAAATTAGTTAAACTTAAATGTTTTTTATTCATTCATTGACTGAAGTGTAGAAACTGCATATCTATGTGAAGATTTTTCAAATATTGATAATATGGTATCGATTATATGTTCAAATGAAGACCAGTTAAATTTGATGAACGGTTAACAGCTGAAGCGATTCTAGCAATAGAACACTTGATATTTTTCCAGGCGAAATTGCTATACTTGATATACAAACGTAGAACATCCTTAAATCAAATGAGAATACAGCTAGTCGGCACTGATATTTTTATTATGTGACAGCTTATTCCTGTCGTATGTGAGGGTGGAGTGGCGCGGCGGAGCGGCGGCATTTAAGAAAATATATTCGTCGTTCGCAGGTAAATCCCCGGGGTGCAAGCATTCACAGGCACGCGGAGAGAACGTTTCTCAAACATAGAATAATAGTGGAAATAGACGACACTATCCCTGGGGCATTACCTTATATTTCGCTAAAAGTAAGCATTAAATAATATGACTTCAAGTCATATTCCTCATGGAATTCATTGAAAATAAAAAAAATCAACTGTCATTACCAGAAGTAAAAATCATTATCAGTTTAATGTAATAGGAACGTTGTATCAGTCTATATATGGGGGTAAATAGGGAACGCGATTTTGAGAATAAATTTATCATTTATAATTTACCCGAGATATATATATATATATATATATATATATATATATATATATATATATTATATATATATATATATATTATATATATATATATATATATATATATATATATATCATTTTTTTAAATGTATACATATTTATCGGATTAATTTTGTTGTCTGAATCAGTTTATCTATTTTAATGTTTCTCGTGTGTATTGGTTTTTTATAATAATATGCGAAATAACTGGTAGGATTTTTGGTTTTATCTCATCTTGTTGAGTAGGATCTGAGAAATAGTATTTTTGTATTTTTTTTAGTTATGACTAGTCATCTATATTCGTTTTTTGTGGCAATGTATCGAAAAACATTTATATTTTCTATATTCGTTTTTGTAGCAATGTATCGAGAGCTCTTTACATTATAATTTATGTTATTTATGAGAAACCGTCTAAAGGCACATTAGATACAGTTATCCTACCTAAGGGCTCATGATACAGTTAATTCATACACAAGTCCTACAATACAAGTAATGTAAATTATTCATACATATGCATCATTACTTGCATTCATTGTTGCATCAGTTTCAACTGGAATTCAAAGATAGCCATTATGCAAACGATGTAGCAAGTTGCGGAGGTAAAACAGTACGCATCATTGACTAGTTGCAATCGAGTAAGCTACTCCTGTTAAGGTACTCCTTAAGGATAATGAAAGAGTCGGATGAAGTAATAGGGCATTGTGCTTAGAGTAATCTGGTTCATTGAAGATGTTAAAAATATTAAAGATATAATTGTTTATTGGGGTATGAAAGTGGTTACAATAATTTGCTCCAAAAGTCAGCAAATGTACTAGTGTAAGAAATCAAGTGCATAAAAGGTTATACATATGGAAAAAATGCTTGTGAATCTGTTTTCAAAATCTTACCGTCTACTCAGCGAAACTAAATATATTGATGGTAAATTCTATTATTTGATAGCCCAATCGATGGTAATATGTTATAACTGAACCGCAAAAGAAGATGCGTAATAATTTTGCATTACAGCATATTTAAAGTAGTCATAAAAAGAATCATAAAAAACAGAAAAATAAATAATGACTGAAAATTTTCTAAAATTATTAAATGTATACAGGTACTATTACAATAAATAGTAGCGAATGCTAAAAAGAAAACTTGCACGATACAGTTCCATTGCGCTAAGAAAAAATAATGAAGCACAGGAAAATTCGGAAATGTTGAGTAGATCATTATTACTTTAATGTAATAGGAACGTAGTGTCAGTATTTTTTGTGTTTTTTTTCTATACTCTTGTTAATGACTTCATTATAAAATATTTTAACGACTTTAATGTCCACTATGTTTAATGTTTTGACCAATTCGCAAAACGTTGTAATCAATTGAATCTTGACATCAATCACGTGGTTGACGTTTAACAAAGTTATATGTATAATTGCCCATAAACTAACCTTTTGTTTTCTGTTAAATAATTTGCATCTCTAATGCTATGGCGCCTCCATAAAATTAATTTTCTTTTTCATACATTAATTAGTATAAAATATGTGCTATCTTAGTTCTTATATTATTTTATAATATAATCTCAAATAATTGTCAGGTTGATAAGTAAATTTATAGATATCTAAAATTTACTTATCAACCTGAGAATTCAAACTGAAAATATCGTTGATGTATATGATTTGCGAAACTCTATTTATACAGTGACGGTGCAATCAACAGATACATTCTATCCACATAAAGTGAACAAAAAGTATGGCACCAAGTGGCGCCACGCGCCAATCTTGATGAGAGGGACAGAGATTCTACTAAAGCAGCTTTATGAAAGAGATAGTCGTAATGAAGTTGAGATTAATTGCTTAACTTTTGAGAATCCCTTTTAGATTGCCAATGGCATATCTGTAAAGAATAACGTTATTGTAAGTACATATGTAGGTTGCAATTTAAATAAAGCTCGTTCTTGGTATTGGGGACATTTTCTATTAAACGAAGTATAGCGAGGGATATCTAAATTATTATTTTTGTGTTACCAAAAATATTTTTTTTAATTTTGGTAATATTTATGGCTTTACATTTCATTATGTTATTCAAGTTGTCTATAATAGTATGCTTATTACATTTATGTGACAAATTTGAATAGAGAAAATAAATTTCGAAGTAGCTAAACAAATACAATGAGAATTTACATAAGTGAAACAGAACAACGCATTCCATGATTTCATTTTGAAGTTCGGTATTCACAACAAAAATTCTGTGTACTCTATTTATATTAACATTTTCACTAAAATATTTGATAGCCAATACAAGAGGAGGCACACAGTAAAGTCAAGTCTAAGAAAATAAATGGTGCCATTTTAAGTTAGTTTCAAATTTATATAAATTAAATATATTTATATCTAAAGTTACTTTGACGAATTTCGCCCTCTACTTCACTGGCCTGACTAATGGTCGGGATAAACGTGCGTGCGGTGTAGCCGGCCCAACTACCAAATTATTCAATATGTCTGTTTGAAATATGAGAGGAGCGTGCGCCGCCAATGTGCACGACAGCAGCCAGGGGGGGTGCGTAAATGAAATTTTTATTTTTTTTTATTTTATGGTTATGGCGTGCATAAATCTTTGATTAGCAAAAATGCAGGAAAAAGATGATTTAGTTTACGGCTCACTCTTACATATTGATTATGCAAATAGATACCTGTCTTAAATGTGATGCTCGCAGTTGTTATATTTGTAATTTGTTTCTCAGCATACTGATCACAGGTCTAATTGGTTGTTGTTAAAACTATTTATTTTAATTCTTTATTTATTATGTTTTATATATTAATTAATTATTCCGTTTTAAGTAATTTAAGCTTCGGAGTATTTTATTTAAAGCAACGTCAACCATTTGATCACCAGCAATGAAAACTCGCTAGATATATGAAAATCAGGGATTATATAATATGTGAGAAACCATATTGTTTCACGAAAAAGAAATGTTAATTGTTTATAACTTTTAAAACAATTAATATTTTTAATTATCTTTATTTATATGCAGAGATAACGAAACGCTAGGTAGCATTTACGTGCCTGAAATTTGTTTAAATATGAAGATTCCACGACCTAATTGCAATAGGGCTTTCCTTTTGGAGGTTTCTTTACCAATCAAAAAAGTGACTAATAATAACTATTCGGTACCCAAATCTGGTGTAATAATAAGTGGACGTTTCGCAATATATTGTGTGTAAACGTAAGCAAAACGTGTGGACAGGAAGTTAGATTACATCGTCTCTAAAGGTTTTTGCCCTACGTGTCCAAAAATGTGTTTCAAATGTATTCAGTTGAAACCAAAAGAGGCAGAAAACTCAAACAGTGGGATTTTGCTTTGGAAAATATTATAAAAATATTTTCGATATAAAGATTCCTTTGGATAATATATAATATTCTACAACGCAATCGTGGGAAAAGAAATCCGCTTATATCGTCTGTAAAGTTTTTTAACATTAATGCCCTAAAATGTGTTTAAAATGTATACAGTCGGAACAACACCTTGTGTAGTAGTAGGTGTTGGTTGCAATCGCAGTACAGTGGAATCGCAATGCAAACATGTACGTTGAAGTCGAAATCGAAAGAGACAGAGTAGTCAAAAAGTGGGATTTCATTTTAGAAAATATTATAAAAATAAAAATCTCCTTCAAATATTGGAAAAAATCAGTTTCGGTCCTTCCGTTCACTTTTTACATAACAGATAGGCATAATACAAAATTGCGTTTAAATGAAATAAAGATACTTATAATCTCCTCGATAAATAAATTTCGAAATATCTGAACTGAGAGTTCGTATTAATTGTTGTATTAAAATTGCATAAGAAAGCATAGAATCAGTTTGGGCGAAAATTGAACCAACATTAACATTTTAAATTTCAGTACCGCATCCTTGTAAACCAGGTCACAGGCACTTAATATTCATAGAACTTTATGACATGCATCGATAAAAGGCGATGGCATAGGAAAATATGGGCTATTTTGCCAGGACAGGCGCTAAATAATATGTATAATCACGTTATGAAGCTTTGGCATGATGAAGAGTTTATTCTATTAATAAAAGAACCATTTAATAAACTTAGAGGTGAATTTAAAATACCTTCTAAGGTAATTGTTACAGAAATACGTCAGATCAAAATTCGCGTAACTAAATATGTGATTCGCATTTGTTCTTTATTCTGCGAACAGGCTCGGATGTCAGAATGCCGTTGATGGGTGACTGGTGCGTGACTTGCGTAACAAACAGGTTATATATATGAGAGTCTAATAAATAATTTAGATTTCGATTTGATAATATTTTTTCTACCTACACAGTTTTTCTTTACGGGTTGCATGTGGCCTTAAGTTATTTTATGCAAATTTTACACAAATATTTAAACGCAAGAAACGTTTATTGCTACGTTTTTCACGACTCTGTAATCATATTATTTAAGCGGATGTAGTTTAGATAGTATTGCTAGTTTTTTTTACCTAATTAATAGAAAATTAAAACAAGTGAAAAAGTACGTGCTTCGCTGAAGCGACGAAATAAAGTATTTTTTACGTACTTTTCCAAGTGAATCATTGCGGCACTGGTGAAGTTCTTTGGACTGGGTATCAATCTTGCCTAAAATCTCGATTGAATCTTTAACCCAAAATAAAACAAAACATCCTTCAGTCTAAATTCTAATGTTAATCGTACCCAAGAAAAATAAAACATCGATTTTTTTGTTAAACTGTTTTTCACTCGTACGTGAGCACGAACGCTAATTATTCTACAATTTTGACGTGATAACGTCTTATAAATCGATTAACACCGGCTGCACGCATGAAAAAGTGTCACGTTACGCCTGAGCCTGAGCGTGCAAGCGAGAGCGCGGAACAAGTGATAGAGAGGCACGATCGGCCCAAGCGTCGAAATTTATTTCAAGACACATTACACTTGAAACACTCCCCTTGATTTAGTACTTTTCCTATCATCGTCCTATCCTTAACAGAATAACGCAGATTGGAAGATCTTAAATATAACGCATGTATATAAGTTGTAAATAAATTGTTAATACCACATTGTTACTTGTAATTAATCTGTATAATTTAAATAAAAAAATAGTTGAATTAACGAGTGTAAATAAATGTTAATTTATCGAAAAAATTGTAATTTTAAATTGACTCCTTCTTTGTATTATACAAGGTAATAATAATTCAGTGATAATAATTCAATTTAATTCATAAAAGTATGCAATTTTTCATCAATGTTTCTTTATGACGTTATCACGTAAAACTATCGTCCGTAAACCGACTTTACAGACAACCAATATTTTATTTTTCACATTTTTTAAATTGAATTATTTTTCGCTAACTATTTAATTTATTAATATTGAATTACATTGCCTAGTACCTATTCCATAACATTTCCGATGTTAAATTTTGTGTGCAAAGATCCTCATTGTATCACCCCAAATTTAAATAATATAAAAAAACTAGCTAGATGGTTCTAGGAGTACATCAATATAATGTTCTCTAGAAGTGCATCTATGTAATTATCAATATAATATCCAAAGTAACAAACTATATTTTTGTGTTTGTTAAATAAATTAACAGTGAAGAGTCACGTCTTACAACAAGTGTTTAAATAAGTGAAAATAAACATTAAATAAATAATGAGGTTTATACTTTAAACTTAACTTTTTACCTTTTATACGTATCTGTCAAAAACATAATAAAATGATTGATTATTGAAACAAACTTTTGAAGCAAATTAATGCAAAGAAAAAATAACAAGATCTAGCTTAGTAGCAAACGGAGCAGATAGAAAATTATTAGATAGAAAATAAGATTATTGCGGCAATTAGATTTAAACATAGCAACAGATACAACACTAGTTCTTGATTTGAATTATATCAAAATTTTCAACTTAATATTCTAAGTTTCTTTCAAATTGTTAAATATTTTTTGTAAGAAGAAAAGAAATAATTTTGACGAAATTTATGAATACATTAAAATATTCCGCCAAATTTTTATGTATGCAAATTAATCGATAATCGTCTAATTTCAACTAACTCGTGATAAATACAATTACATGTTTATCAAAATAAGTAACAATTATTGAATGAAATTTATTTTGTTCTAATGGTTTAAACGTTTGACTAATTATATTGTGCGTTTATAAACCATTTAAAATGTCGCCTAATTTTCGTTTTCCCTGTCAAGTATTTGTCAGTTTTCTTTTCTTGCACCCCAGTGAACAGTCAAAGTGAAGCATACGTTGCTGTTTGAGTTTAATTCGAAAAAAATTATTAATAATATATAATATTATATTACTAATAATATTCCTCGTAATTAAACATTTATCAGCGAAATTTGAAATATTTTAAAGGGTTTGCGGCCTACTTATTTAGGACATTTTTTTACTTCTTGATTGACAAATTAAGTTTGTATAGACTATTTTAACGTACAGATTAGCATAACGCTATTTAACTGCTGTGCAAAAAGAAGTGTCGCGTACAGTCACATTGCTCGTGCTCCTTGCACACTCCACTACATTATTATTCAATTAGATAAGAGATGATTTCCGCGGCTCTGCCCGGCGTCAAACTTCGTGCCCGAATCATTGGGAGGAATGTTTGCGTTGATAGGACTTAACTCGACCGACGTAAGTGCCAAAGTGTCACGATTCATCTAATACCCGTGGAATAGTTGGCAGCTGCGAGGACGATCGCGATAGACTTGTTATTCGCAGGAAGTTCGGAATTGTTAATGCGAAATGACAGGAGCTGCGGGTGACATCTTTCCTCGCAGTCATTATTTAAATATATTAATCGCTCCGAGGTGGGCATTTCCTTCTTTGACTTCCAGCAGTTGCAGTTTTATGATATGTGCTTTCGAGTTGTATGGATGCAATTAATCCAGAACTTAGAGGGTTCAAATTACGCTCAGATCCAAAAATAATTTCTGCTTCATATATTTATTTTATTTTATTAATTAATTTATTTACGTACATTTATCGATATATTAGAGTGCTTTAAATTAATTGAATAGGGCGGGAAACTGGAGAGTTCCGATATAATTCGGTTCTAAATAGTGGTATAGCAAACCGGTGATGATTGCGCGAACGCAGGAAATGAAAGTTTACTCAATAATACAGGGCATACAATTTTTCGTTTTAATTGCTGGAAAATAAATTTCATAACTTTAACGTCTCATCTGAGTTTCAAGAAGTAGAAATCTGGCATACTCAAGAGGAAATCGGTAGGAAATAGAAAGTGGAAGTACACTGTCTGATATACAGATATTAGAGAAATGTCTTTTGCACATATTCAATCATCAAACTGTACTTGCTTCGTGTGCGTTCCCCAGGAGCCTAATGAAGCCAGATTCTAACCTGCTCTGTACTAATGAAGTGTACAACAAGCGAATTGATGATGTAGACTGAAAATATTTTTAATATATAACACAAATCCAAGCCACCAAAATTATTTTTTTACTATATCTGCCATATGCCCATGAAAAGTCAATCTCGAATCAAATCAATGACGTCATACAGATGATGCAGTGGGATACCGCTGACCGTATATTCGTATTTGATAGAAGCGTGTACTAGGCTGTAACTCATCACCGAACATTTGTTTGCGTAAGCCGTAAGATGCTTGCTGCGCCCCCCCACTCAACGATGGCGCTGATGTCACGCTGCTACCATTCGCCATCTGCCGCATCTTTGATCACTTTGTAAGAAGTTTCATGTCGTCCGCGGATAACAAGCAAAGCGCATTCTTCAACCAATATCATTCCCAATAACAGTAAAAGGCAGAGACACGAAATTCGAACCTGGCTCACTCCCAACCGTGTAACGTAAATCTCGGAGGAAAGTTACCCATTCGTATGTATATATTATTTACCAGAGATCGTGAAACGGTTTCGTATGCGATAGCTGCTTATACCGCGTCGTTTTACATATTAGTCGTAACAATATGGAGCTTGTAAAACTTTTATGTATAAAAAACATATATCATTAGAAAAATTGCATTTTTGGGAATAGTTCTTTGCTTACAAATCCTACGGCGCTGAAGCGTCCTACGGCGATACTCACGGCCTGCCTGATCCATAAATTTAAATTCGCGCAGTGAGCGATGTATAGAAGGGGATTTTCTCTTGGAGTTTCTCTGAAGGATAAATCTGAAAGGTGGAAGTCTGACGGAGCAACAAAATAGTCGACAAAGCGCTTAACATCAGTAAATTGAAGCTTGGTCATATTTGTTGAAGAAACAGGCCGATGGGGCAGTGAGTTATGCCTCTTAGTCAGATGGACTAACGACCTAAAGTCATTTGAATTGATAGCGTCAAAACTACATGTCATATAGTAAACGATACAATATAACTGCACTGACGATTTTACAATTTGACCATTTGGACTTCACACTAGGCGATAAAAGATATTTGAGTACGTATCACCATGTCATCAAATTTGGCTGCATATCAGGTGGCATCACTATATAACTAAAGAATTTCAAGTGTCACAAATATTAAAGTCTTGTATAAGAAGTATAGAAACTTGAAATAATGTTGAAATGCTCGTAAACCCATTTAAGATATCATAATCTCATCATATCATCGTAAATGATGAGAGCAACCGCTCGGAGTATAGTTGTTCAGTGATGCAAGTTTGAAGTAGTCGTAGTTTAGTGATCTAAGCAGTTTGATATTAAATGCAAGGTCTATTTCAATAATGGTTTCGTTCGTGCATCGATTTAAAACTGAAAGCAAGGTGAACACTGTGGAACTGCTAATTATAGGATAAGAAATGAGGATAAAGGCGGTAGAAGGTGAACGCTGTGAAACTGATAGTGATAGTACAAGAAATGAGGATAAAGGCTGTAGAAGGTGAACGCTCTGTAGCTCATAGTGATAGTATAAGAAATGAAGATAAAGGCTGTAGAAGGTGAACGCTGTGAAACTGATAGTGATAGTATAAGAACTGAGGATAAAGGTTGTAGAGGGTAAAAGTTGTGAAATTGATAGTGATAGGATAAGACATAAGGATACGAGACGTGTGTTTAGTGCGAAAATCAGCTTGTTTTTCGACTGAGAATATTTAAAAAAAGTTGTGTCAGGAAATATGGCATGTGAAAGATGTTAAATGTGCGATATAAACGTATTCCGGTAGAAAGCATTAATAGGCAAGGCTTTTGATGGAAATGAGTGAAGTTGGACATCTATTCGTGTCAGCATATCATCACCCAAAGAGGAAGAGTAGTTAACGATGACAGGGCTTTACGTTACACATTCTTCTCATATTGTATACGCTCTCGTGTGTCTGGTACATTTAAAATTATATTAAAAGTGGCGTTGCATGTCTACTTGTCCTTCTGTTCGATTCCCAGCTATAAAACAAAGATCGTAGAGTGTAGAGTATTGGGACAGTATATAGACTATTCATAATTTATAATTATGTTCTGCTGTTTTTTGTCTGTTATTGTCTTTTATCTTAAATACTTGCCTATTTTACATTAGTTTGCTAAATGGATTAACACCAAAAAAATTACTGAATAAAATTATTAAATTTATGAAACATTGCTATTGTTATTTGAGATAGGTATAAAATTAGATTTTTTTGTCTAAGTACATATTTATATATTTATTTTGATTTCCAGCGAATTGGGGTCGATAAAAATGAAGCGAATATGAAGGTACTCAGAAGCAACTACACTGTATCTGTCATCTCGTGATAAGTCGACTTTTGTGGAATACGCTTTTTGTCTCTACCGTGAGGTTGATATTGCAATAATGGTAATGGTATCCAAAGTAATAGCCATAATAGCAACGGATATAGGTTCATTTTAATTAGTGCTCACACGATAACACTACTAGCATATTTAATATTACGTTATTGCTGTTTGTCGATTATAGATTCCTCCAAGCAGTATTTTGAACTTTAGGACTAGCAAGCGGTCCTATGTTGTTCCCTTTATTTTCACTCTTGCTACATTCCTGTCTGATACTTCTTCATTCTGTCTGTGCTGCTGTTAGACTACTAATATTGTAAATCTGCAATTTGTCTCATTTGATCATTTATTTCTTACCCAATAACTCACTCGGCTAGGACACTGACGTTACAAAATTTGTTTGAATGTTTATTACTCGATTACGTCTAAAGGAACGAACATATTTTATAAAGCTTAGTACAGATAGCATCCATTATTGGAATTACTGTAAAGGCTGCTTTAAAAATCGAGAAATAGCATAACATAAATTCCTCTAGAATGAAACTGGGCGTTTTTTACTCAGTATAGAGATATTCGATGGGCGGCGTAATGACATAAGCTCCTTTATGTCTTGGGAAATCTCACCCTAATATTATAAAATGAAATTGTATTTGTTTGTCCTTCTTTTACATCACTACGCAGCAACAGATGGACATAGTTTTTACACTAAAATCGTTGGTGGGCCAAGAAATTATATAGGTTAATTTTTATCCCGGGAAATCTTGTTCCTTTGGGAAAATTCTTATTTGAAAATTAAAAAGTGTATAAGCGGAATAAAGAAGCAATGGATCCACGTGATTTTTTAAACGCAATATACGCCATCTAAACAAGTACCAGAAACACTCTCTTTAATTCCTAATTTAGATGGAAATCTTTTTATTTTCATTGTCATTTTTATTATTATAAAGTTAAAAAGATTTAATATTTAATTTCCCTTAATCGTTTTAGGTGAATATGTATGTTTTAATTTCTCCCTTTAAGTTGGAAACTATAGCCACGCTAACGAAGCCGCAAGAAAAAGCTGCTAAATTAAAAATAACGTTATTCATTTAATAATCCTAACATTTTGAATGAAAAAATAAGATGGATATTCTACTTATTCGAATAAAATTAATTAGTAATTCGAAACCTATTGTTTGAAATACAAGGAAGAATTATATTATTCCTTGAACGTTCCTTATTGGTATTCTGTTTCTCATCAATAGTCTATCAATTGTTTTCATCATTAGTCATGTTTTATGACAAAGAACTCAAATAATGTGATCGTTTAAGTAATTCATAATTATTATTCATAATCGACCGCTTATACGACGAGCTATTTCCTAACTCTTTCGGACATTATTGTTAAAATGCTTAGATAAATTTATCTCAAAATTATACCAATTCTTTTGTAGCCCCACCAACTATTTTAGTGCTACTTCCTAACTCGGACATTATTGTTAAAATGCTTAGATAAATTTATCTCAAAATTATACCAATGCTCTTGTAGTCCCACCAACTATTTTAGTGCTACTTCCTAACTCTTTCGGACAATATTTTTAAAATGCTTAGATAAATTTATCTCAAAATTAAACTAATTCTTTTGTAGCCCCACCAACTATTTTAGTGCTACTTCCTAACTCGGACATTATTGTTAAAATGCTTAGATAAATTTATCTCAAAATTATACCAATGCTCTTGTAGTCCCGCCAACTATTTTAGCGCTACTTCCTAACTCTTTCGGACATTATTGTTAAAATGCTTAGATAAATTTATCTCAAAATTATACCAATTCTTTTGTAGCCCCACCAACTATTTTAGTGCTACTTTCTAACTCGGACATTATTGTTAAAATGCTTAGATAAATTTATCTCAAAATTATACCAATGCTCTTGTAGTCCCGCCAACTATTTTAGTGCTATTTCCTAACTCTTTCGGACATTATTGTTAAAATGCTTAGATAAATTTATCTCAAAATTATACCAATACTCTTGTTGAAGACCAGGATTTTTCATGTATGAAAATAGTTAAATATATACGTTTTCATATCGCATAACATATATACGAGTAAACCCTTTGAGGGACATGAAACAATTGTATTACAGTGCGATAAAACGGGTTATTTTTACGAATAACCCAAACAAATCACGTCCTATCCTACGTATGGCCCTCTATAAAAGACAAAAGCGTAAGACGATGCGGAAAGCTAGTGTTACAAGTGGAAAATATAAATTCATACATTCGATATGCGACGACACGGTCAACCCGGGGCGCTTTATTCTACACAGTGATGTGATGTAACAAAAATAGAAAGATATCGGAATACGGTTGCGAAAAGGCTTTTGGGCTTACGTTAAAAGGTGTTTCACTCTGCTAATAAATATCTTCAAAATTCTGTTTAAGAAACTTTGTTTAATTTTCATTTCCTTTGATGGGCAATTTCTTTTTAAGTTCGAATGGAACTTCCGAGTTTATAATATATATTGGGACTATATGACGCAGAAGTCTATTTTTATTTATTTTTATTATTATTATGTTCTGTTGTCAATTTTTAGTGTCATTAATTATATGTAATCCTTAACGACACATTTAATTTTTTTTGTTTTGTTCCACGTGATAATATTTTTCATTGATTAATAATATTTTGTATATTTTGAATAAAATTCAAAATTATTTGTAGAAACATTTTTCTCTCACTTTTAACATTATTTAACATTAAGTTTTAATGATTTTTTTTATTATTATTTATTTACTATATTGACTATTATTATAATTGAATATTTGTCGTAATATTTTTAGAAAGTTCGAATATTTCTTTGTTATTTTAGTACTTCGTTGTTTTTGAAATCTTGTAATTTAGACTCAATTTCAACTTAAAAAAATAAAGTGAAATGTATTCTTGTATATATTTACATAAGTAAATATGATAGTTGTATAATAATACTACGTACGTATATTTTGAGAAAATTGCGTTTACCGAAGTCTGACATTCGTACAATAAATGAAAGTTATCCTAAAATCCTAACGTGACATGGAATTGAATTCCGGCGCGATTTTTTCGGTCTTAATTTTTTATAAAAAAACTTTAAAATCTATAATAGTTTACTTATCACTAGAGTACAGTTCATGGCACTGTTTGGAATTGATGTGAAATTGTGAGATCCCGCAATATTATTTTATGGAGTGGTAGATCACCGTTTATTTTAATGCTATCCATAATGACGTATAACAGACAAGAGTACTTGTCAATTTAATAGTTTAAATTTTCACATTTAAGTTTAAAGTTTAAAAGATTATCCGCAACTTAAAATGAAAAGCACAATAATGACAAGAATGTTTGATGAAAAGGGATCTTGTAAGAATCTAAGAGCACTAAAAAAACATATGCTAATGTGTGCGGAATTAAACGGAGGATTTATGGGCAAATAGAAAGATCAGAATCTCATTCTACCGTACTTAGCTCCACCTCTAATACTTTGAACTCTACTATATTGGAGTAGTCTTCAGACAAGCGACAAAATGAAATTGAAAGGAAGATGAAATTATTACCTCTTGATAAGAATAAATTCTGAAAGGAAGTAAAAGCTCTTCAGCACATAAAGTATACCAAATGGAAATTGAGTACTTGACATAGCAGTGTAGTTAATGATATTTTAGTATTGAAACGTGAACAATGAGTTAATAAATGTTAAAATAATGTACAATGTGGAATTTCCTTATCCGAGATAATTTATTTTCATACATCACTACTTGCAAGTTGCCGTTTTACTCTACTTGCACATTTGTCCCTAAATGTTCTAGAGGAAATTAAATATAATGAATATTAATATATTCTCTCCCCAGGCTAAGTTAACACAAAGTTAAAGTTAACACATTAGATTGAAAAAATATAAATAAAATACAGTAAGTAAAGAAAAATAAAAACTAGAGATTATACAAAAATAATTTTCTACAAACGATAATAGTTTCCTATAAGCGAGCAGAGACCATAGAAAAGTTTATCGGCACAATAAACAATAAATTGAGCATATTATGGTCATGGTTTATTTTCACACCCCCTGGAAATTACAGTTATTAATATTGGAAAAATTAGTATGGATTATTTCATCCCACGGTTGAAATCTTCTAACTCAAACTATATAGCATCCTCCAACCCAAAGATGTAAAGCGAGCGCCGGCCAACCAAAGATGTTGCAAAGCGGGCACCGGCCCGCTAAATATGTTGTAAAGCGAGCGCCAGCCCGCCAAAGATGTGGTAAAGCGAGCGCCGGCCCGTCAAAGATTTTGCAAAGCGGGCGCCGGCCCGCTAAATATGTTGTAAAGTGAGCGCCGGCCCACCAAAGATGTTGTAAAGCGAGGGCCGGCCCGCCAAAGATGTTGTAAAGCGGGCGCCGGTCCGCTAAATATGTTGTAAAGCGAGCGCCGGACCGCCAAAGATGTTGTAAAGCGAGCGCCGACCTGACAAAGATGTTGTAAAGCGAGCGCCGGCCCGCTAAATATGTTGTAAAGCGAGTGCCTGCCCGCCAAAGATGTTGTAAAGCGAGCGCCGGCCCACCAAAGATGTAAACCGAGCGTCTGCAACCATATTTATTTATTTTTAAGTCAATTGAACTATATACTGCGTGTTGAACTTCGATATTTTTCAATTAACAACTTCAGGAATATGCCGTGACGTGAGGAATGTGACTGTGGAGTTTTGGGTGGTTTACGAGTTGGTAAAATTTTTTATAAACTTTTCTTTATTTTGTGATTGACTACTTAGTAATTTTCTAAACAGGTTCGTATTTAATGGACTGCTTGGTAATTTCTTAAAAATCTCGACAGTATTTTTCTAAATATATATGTTGATTACAAAAGAGATGGAATTATAATCTTTCTGTCGGTTGCATTTGTCACATGTAACAAGTAACTACCTAGTACCAGCGGCTTTGCTCGTGTGCTTTAATTACAAATTTATAGAAAAACATTTGAAACATTCACCAGCATTTACAATGATTAAGGGAAATTAAATAGTACGTCTTTATTATCGTGACTTCAAAATAAAAAAGACAATGAAAACAAAAGTATTTTAGTAATTATATTGCTTCTTTACATTGTGGGTGTAGCTTTTAAAAAAATATCGCCGGCCTATTGCTCCGTTGTGACGTTTCTTCGCTATTCCGTATGTGTATCGTTTAGTTTTAAATAAATATACTCCTAAAGAAATAAAATTTCTCAATTAAAAAGTAGTCTATGTTATTACCCTATCTATCAGTTATCTTAATGCAAAAATTATTTTAATCTGTTACTTCACTTTGATGCAAAAGAATGAAAAACAAACACACTTTAGCATTTATAATATTAGTTAGGATTAAGATTAAGATAATATATTTTGATAATTCAGGACAGCTTAAATCCGACAAAAAATCTTTAGAATACTTCCATAATATATATTCTTATAGTTAGTATTAAGTTTTTTGTTAACCGTATTGTATAATAAGCTGTGTTTTTCAATGTCGAGGATAAAAGATCGCAATACGAGGATCTGTCTCTCTCTTTCTCTCTGAGCACACTGTACTGTAAAAAATATCGCTTTAAACGGCGGCGCGATAAATCGGTTTGGATAAGCGCTCCGGTAGACGGAAAGAAAAAAAAACAGAACGCACTCGATTAGGCTTAAGCTTGTCAACCGTGACCTTAAAGCGACTGCCTACCTCGGGCGCCGTGTTCACCGCACACGCTCTCCGGCGGAATCAATACGGCGCTCTCCTAACTCGCGGCAGCTCGCGGTTTCATCTCTTCCCAGTTCTATTTCGTTACCCAAAACTAACTTACGGGAATCGTTACATAAACTTGGAAGCGTAAAAGTTGCGTGCCTACTGACATCCCCCGGGGATTTGTAAACAAAGTTAATTGCAGAGTTTGTTTGCTGTCCGGACCAGCATATATGTCGGTCCTCGCTCAGTCGGGGCTAGTTTGATATCAGACCTTTGTTTAATTATTCGCATTTAATTTTTGTGTTAATACTATGTTGTAAGTTTTATTTTACTTCAAAAGCTTCTAAATTGTAGTAATATATAAACAGTATTACAACGTAGGTAATGCGTTACGCGAGGTAAGCTCCGCTCTGTGTTAGGGTATTATAACAATGAAATTTTCGCAAATAATAGAATTTAAAATACTGAATGTTTGCATGGATATTTGTTACTTAATCACGTTTTAGAAGATAATATGATTGGGATGAAATTTTGCACAGAGATAATCTAGGTCCCGGAGAATAATTATCTCAAAATTTATTAATATAACTTTTTTAATGTTTTTTCTCGTCCAAAATCTCACATATTCCAAAATCAATGAAAGTGAAGTGGTGTACAAAAGATATGCTTATTATAAACAGTGGATCCTCGTTAAAATGCGAATTTGGAGCGGTCAAGCAGACCCGCGTTATAAGTAAACCTAGTTATAACAAAGTAACCATCTTCTTAATGTCTGACAGTTTCCATGGTTATTAACACTACTTTAATCATTGGCGATGTATCGTGTCATTTCTTTGTCCTCTTCCATTTTTTTGCGCTTCCTACTCGCACGACAAACTTTCATTTGTCGTTTTATTCATAATTTTCGACAATTATTGTTAATTGCGTTTCCATAAATCGATTTTGTCAAAGTTGTTAGTAACTATTTCCACGCACAAAATATTGACGTTGAAAGGCTCGCGCGCGACAATATTTGAGGAATTTCTGTTATTGCTGTAATGTAATTTTTTAATTCATTAATCTTTAAATATAAATTAAATGATTTTGAAAGAAAATTATCAAAGTATTTACGTTATTTCTCCAGATTATAGATTTGATATCTCTTAAACGGTCTTTGAGATCGGTACCTTTAGTTCAATGTCTGTGAATGCCACGGTATCGATTACTTTCTATTAAATCCTACTTTAAGTAACAACTTTAACAGTAATTTAAAGAATTATTTCACCAATATTTATTGTTGTTACTATTCCATAACAAAAAAAAATAAAGCTGCACAATTGTTATTAATAAACACTTAAAAAAAATTAAGCATTAAAATTAAAGTATAACGATATTATTAATCGCCATTTTTCAGTTTTTTCCAAAAAAAATACCAAAAATCTGAATCAATTACTTTTTTGACCGTACCTTGTGAAAAAACTGGAATTAGTTCACTCTATTCAAAAGTTACGTGTGATATTTAAAAAGTACACAAGAAATTATTTAAGAATTTTCTCCTTATCGATGTCGGCTATGATTACTGGATGAAATTAAATTGCAAAACAAAATATAAAAAATATAATTTATACTTTATCTACGACGATAAAAAATATATTTGTTCATAAAGCAAAAAATTAAACTGTCGATGAAAATTTGATCGCCAATGATTAAAATTCAGACGGTGTTAGATGGCGGAGAGAATCTAAGCCTATACGTCAAACCTAACAATGAATCCTATCATGTTATATCCATTTAATTGAAGGATTTTCGTTCATAAAATGAAGGCAGCTTTACAGTGAGTCAAGCATTAAAACTCTAATAAAAACGCCTCAGTGTTTAAGGTACATAAATAAAAAATATAATTTTAATGGCTTATTCCAGTTTACGACGGGCTTACAAGGGAGCTTTCGCAGTGACGATATCTGGTAATAAAGATTCAGTCGTAAATATGGAAGGGATTGACCTTGTCCTTCTACATCCCTGTCGGTCAGCCGACGATATTACGAGTATTAACCTTTCAAAGGATACTTTTATTTTTCGTTCGTAGGTAGACTGAAAGGTTGTTCATAAATTAAGTACATCAATTTTTAAATATGTTTAGCTTCGTCTTCCGGTACTTAAGATTCTATTTTGCTTTTTACTGCAACAGTAATTTTATTCCAGTTCCTTGTCTATGTAATATCTACTATCTATACATATAATAAAATCGTAATAAAAGTGAGTATGTATATTGAATACTTTTAAGTAAAACTAAGTGCTACCTACTAAAGATACGCTACTAAGCTTAAAAAAAGGTTTTAGAATTTTTGTCTGGTTGTACGCACCTTCGTTGTGCACGCTAATCTCACCAACGGTTTAACCGATTTCAATGTGGTTTTCAATGATATATTTAAATTAGTTTGGGCTAACATTCAGGCTTAGTTTCATTTCAATCGATTTACAAATGAAAAAGATACGTCGGTGTTTAGATTACGTTCGTTATGAACGTTAATAACAGAATCGGCAGAATCGATTTGGCTGCTAACGCCATCTTTTAGCGTTTTAATAAACTTTATGCTCATAGAGTTTTGAGAGAAAAAAGAAAAACAAATCCTAATTACTTTTCTTACTTTGAATTCCACACGAAGAAGTCGCAGGCACTGTTAGTACTTAATATATCGGCCAATTATTTCACAAACAACCGACAAAGTGCTTTCGGAACGCGTAAACAAAAAAGGGTTTTGTAATTTTCTATATCTTCTAAAATTGAATATAAATACATTTGACAGTTCTAATCAAAAGCTAGAATCTAGACATTTTTTAGATTTTTCAAATCCGTGGCAGAAAAATAAGATAGGAGAAAACATTGTACGTCACTCTGAAGTTTAATATTTCGTAAACGGAACTTAAAAGTGAAATATGGTAAATGGAAACTCTATTTCATTTCATTCAATGTGTGAAAAACATTTTCGCCACCACTTGAGTTACATTAAAAAAATAAATATAAAAATAAGTTTACTTATTTAAAAAGTTCTTTAAAGTATTGTATTATATGAAAAGGTTTGTTAATTTATTTCATTTAACAATCCAAAATTACCATTTCATCACATAATAATTTCGTTTCTACTTTCGATTTAACTTCCGCAAATATTAAACTTTTTTTCTAAGTTTACCAGGAACTTTAAAATGTTATAAGTGCTTAAAATGCATATTGTAAAACAGAGAAATTCTTTTTCTGGTTTACAACTGAAGCGTTTATCAGTTTTTAGACCAGTGATAGGACACAATAATTTCAGTGTTTTCCTTGCAATAAAGCCAACATTGATAGTGCGGTCGCTCGCAATCGGTTTTATTAATATTCAGGGCACTATGTAGAATTTCGTAATCCGGTTTCGGCGACCGACAAACAGGATAGACAATCGTCTAACCACTCGAGTAGAGGGCACAATTATAACAAGGTCGTTAGGTAAGGAGGGTGTCAGTTAGCGTCGCGTCGGCCAACTCCCAGGTGGGTTGCTTAAGTATTCCCCGAGCGTACGACGGCGCGGTGTGTCAACTGGACTAGAACATTTACATAAATTATCCGTGTATTACGTGTGCGAAGTTAGCTGTTCAATTATTAAATTATGTATTTAAAGTTTTAACGTAAACATATACATATTAACAAAATGAGCAAGCAAGTGTTGCTATGTTCGTATCAATAGATCAAAGCAACATCGTGAACTATGTAGGTACATATGTACCAATGTTTGTAAGCGGGTTTATCCGCTTAGAAACTAAACTCACTAAAGCGATTGTCTTAGGATTCTGTCCCTCAAAAGAAAAACGGAACCCCTGTAAGATCAAACACGCGTCTGTCTGTCCGTCTGTCGTAGCCGTTTTTCTCAAAAACCACTTGTAAAAACTTGATAATATTCAAATATATTCATGTGGAAATTTTAGGATGGAAAAATCGAGCACTAGAATTTTTTTTAATATTCCGTAGAAAGTATGAACTTTCGTTTGAAAGAACATATTATAAGGGACTCAAAAATATTTTTTTCATAATTTTAGGTATCATATCTTCAAAATTATAAAAAGAAAACAGACAGAAGCCTATGCAGGAAAATTATAGCAACGATACTAGATGTAATACTCTTTGGAATATGCGCTATGTATCCTTAAATATTTGTAAGTGCCTTAAAATGTAATGAAATATGCGCTATGTATCCTTAATTTTTTAGTGCCTTAATATGTGAGGAATCCGCGTAGTGCAAGTTTTACTCATACTTGACATGTTTTTATTTTTTTTGTGTTGAACTTATGCCAGTTTCAAGCAAAGGTGTTGACAAATACTGGCTTATAACAGATTGGGTCTGACACCCACCCAAGTACAGCTGAATAGGATATGTCGTGTTGTTTTATCGGTGGTTTTTCACTGTCAGTAGCCATCTTGTAAACGTCTACCATTTTCAAACTCAAATTTGAAAGACCAAAAGTTTTATGCCACTTCCGATCAGCGTGGAACCTTGTAGTGAAGTGTGATTTAGTATATTCTCGCCTGAACGGGGTCTGTACTAGTACCAGAAATATATCGAGACTACAGTGAAGACATTATATAAATTCTGACCGCGGCTCTGAGTGCATCGAGATTATAATGAAGATTTTGTATAAATATGGATTTTGTATAATGAAGATTTTGTATAAATACGGATTTTGTATAAATACGGATTTTGTATAATGAAGATTTTGTATAAATACGGATTTTGTATAAATACGGATTTTGTATAATGAAGATTTTCTATAAATACGGATTTTGGCTCAATTTTAAGGTTAGGTTTAAAATTGATAATCTTTAAACAGTAAAATTCATCCCTGTTTAACTAATTACTACATTATCAAAATAAAGTTACAATGTATTTTCAGAATAAAGAATTACAGTAATTAAATTTAATTTCAAAAACTATTAAATTTCAAAAATAAATCACTTTATTTATAATAGCTTTATACATATTTTAATTTGTGTTTAAATAAATAAAGTAAATACAATTCTATTTAATGTATTGCGTGGTAAAGGATCGGTCACCCCTTTTATCTAAATTTGTTCTTTTACGGCCATAAAATTGTTAATATAATGTGCATTATATTATAGATGTATCTGTTATAAATATCTTTTAATAAATCTTGGAACAGCCAATCCCCCAATGTTGGTATCTCGAAAACCCGAGACATCGATTTCTTTTTTGCAATGTTTCGGGAGCGGGATTAAATCCTGGAAATTTCGGGATCAAGATTAAATCCTTGAAATCTAGAGATTCCACGTCGAGTCAAGATTATAAACTGTAAAAAAGTACGTAAAAAGACGTGTGACCTTTTCCCCGTGTCATGCACGTGCTTGTTTATTTAAAGCGTTAATATACAGATTATAATTTTTTAAAGTTACATTTTTTTAATACGTATACCTATATTTATGGTATTTTGTTCCGAAAAGATTCTGAATCAGGATCGGGTTTACTGCCGACATTTTTACGATGTCGACACTTTTCACGCATCTATTTAATTTATTCCGCTTTATATTTATTTTCATTCCATATCAGTCTTTCGTTATCTCTTCTTCCCACGTACCCAAATTATCGTAATAAAATTTTCTAACATATCTCCATAAAGTTTCTAATCATTTTCTATTTCACTCCACATGCCATTTTAGGCCAATCTATAACTTTCAGTTTTTCCACGGATATTCCTCAGTTACCTCACCAATAGACCTTTCGTTTTCTCATCATATGTGTACGCCAGCAAATGTTCTTAGTTACCTCGACTTTCGTTTTCTTCTGATCATATTTGTATACCATCAACTAGTTGTTTCCATACATGTAAACAGGCAATTCCTTTAATTTAAAAACGACTTTTTCTTTAACCCATTTATTTAAAAACGTTTATATTATTTAAAATGCTTATTTTATTCTCCAAAACGAAGAACGACTTCCACCTGCAGCAATTTTACGTAGTATTTCACAGTGAAATGTACACACAGGTACTCACGAGCGCGGCTTCAATTATCATCTGCTTATCGTCAGCTGACAAATCGTCTGGCGCCCGTCGTCTGATTCATAATTTTTTACTTGGTGACCCCTCCCGTTCTTTCATTATTTATTCGCGAGATTCGATGAATCATTCAATTTCTCTCAGTTTGAACGCCGCGTCGTCCAATTTCCGTTTGTCGCAATGTGTCGTATTCAAATTTTTTTTTCATGACTTCGATTAATTATTTTATATAATAACTTTCTTATACATTTATAATAACGAATAAGTATATATAATATTCTCGAATCTGTCATGCAGATGTAGGCTTAGATTGGTTGCATATTTAAAATAAATTTACGATAGGGTTACAATATTATGTCAAATAATCATATTATATAATTCATATATAAGTTATAATTAATATACAATTATAATTAAGGTATTATGACTTAAATGTGGATGCAATTAAACAGGAAATTAAATTTATCGTAGATTGGCTCTCTATTGTTACAGTATTGATATTTCTAAGATGTATTTTGAATTTTAAGTCTACATAATTACCATTACGGGGTAAATATGCTAGCTAATATTATAAATGTGAAAGTGTTTATGTTTCTTTATTTGTTACGTAATAGTTTTTTTTAAGAAAAGAACCTATCTTGACTTATTTTGCACGCTAAATAGAAAATATTACGAAAAAAACAAATTTATTGTGGTGAAAAATATCTTATATGGTTTTTCGTAATATTTTATTTAATAATAAAATAATATTTGTTGCCGGTTATGTTCATTTTATGCTTAATGAATTAACAAAATTTTGTTGGTAGCTATAAAGCTACCAATTTATCGTAAAAAAATTATGGGCATACTAAACGTTATCTTAAATTTTGTCCATTTAGAAATTTTTTAAAAGTAAAAGTATGTTGCTTTATGTAATATAAGCGTTAAAAAATGAAATGTGAATCAATGTTATTCATATTTCATTTTTTAGCGATTCACTTCATGACGATTACATTTCATTTATCAATATTATACATAATATTGATTTCTAGGAAAACATTTTTGTGGGGTGTTATTTCCGAAAACTCTCAGTATTTGTTAGTTTTTGAATTTATATTTTTAACAGAGTATTTGTAGCTCCCGATATTATTGAAATTTATTTTTATTACTTCACGTTTATTAGGTCATTATGCAAATATGATTACATTTATATTTATGAAATTAATATATGAAAGTATCGTGTTGGATCTTTTTTATTTAATTTAAATTACAATCTTGCTATTGTTATTTTTATTTATAAATCCTTGGCACTTTCAATACTAAATTTTACACGTTTTCTTATTGTTTCAGGTAATAACACAACTTTTGAGACCAGTTTCGCTATACAAATACTGAAGATAAATAACAGGTAATAAATATTTTCTAATGCACTTTGAAGAAATAAAGGCTAGGCTAGACACCCAATTCCAGAGTTCCATACTTGCCTTTATCTTTTTTATCGTTACAAATTTTTTCAATTGTTTCCAATCCGTGCTCAAAAAATTAGACGGATAGGATCCATTGCATGTAATTTTAAAGTTTAATATTTCGTAAACCGGGCTTAAAAATAAAAAAATATATAAAAATAGAATCGTGATTTCATGTAAAAGACTTCCCCTAATATTCACACTGATGAGGTGTGAAAAAAATGTCGCATTACCTAATATATAAGAATTTATGTAAAAAAATGTTCACCTGACGCATCTACTTGCAAAATTTAGTGTGCATAAGTCTAAAGGTATTCCTTTTTCACTATGGCAACATTAAGCATTGCGGAGAATGAAAGAACAACTAAAACAACACAAAACTTAACTTTTTCGGAAGATAAGCCAAAGTAGATCGATCTACCGTTACATCACCACTGGCCATAATGTTACAATGAAAAATTGCATGGTTGTAATGCTCATCGCAAACGAAACACTTTTGTACGTGATAAGTCCACCGCCAATAAATGGCGACTTGTTGGACAAAGACTTTCCATGGACTAAACGCATACGTTAAGAGAGCCGCGTCGCCGACTAAATATTTCCCGTCTCCGTCAACGCGTGTTTAGTCGCACGGTCTATCTTTTTCTTCGTATTTGTAACGTTTGGATGACGAGAGCCGGCCAGTTACTCTGCTTTTTTGTAAGACCTATTTTTAAAAGATCGATTTTTGTAAAACCGGTTTTTGTAAGACCGATTTTTGTAAGACCGGTTTTTGTAAGGGCTATTTTTGTAAGGCCGATTCTAGTAAGACAGATTTTTGTAAGATCGAATTCTTTGGACGTGTGCCTTATCGTATGTTATATTTTCTTCTATTGTTGTCGACCATCTGCGCTGCGCACAAAGTTTAACTTTCAATATCTGATCCGACTTCGTAATAAATATTTATGTGGCTGGAATTGATACAGCATGGACGTTGGGGTTGGGTGCGAGATATCGAAATAATAAGGCTCACATGTGGATTTATTAAAATGCGATCATCCACATTTCCAAGTCAACTGATGGAAACTATTTATCTTATTAATTAATTTCTATTAGCGTCTTGTATATAGCATCTAAATAAATAGAACATCTAGTGTAGAGTCTGTGCCAATTTAGAAATTGTATAAAAACCTTACAAATTTATGCTTAGTTTCATAAAATTATCGTTTCATAAAATTTGACGGTGAGGTTTTATTTCATTATGTGAACGAAGAAATATTTGCAAAAGAATTAAAACTACATAATGCTTTAATTATGAACTAAATAACCACTTAAGTATGTGGATGCAACTTATCGAATTTACTTAAGAGCCAATAATGCAGTGCTATGTTATGGAGTCATGTACTCTCATTTGCTTTTTGGCGAATATTCGCTATCTGGTACCGCCATTTTGGACATATTGAAAAAAAATTTTAAATCTTGAATGTTGTATAAAATGAAACGGATTAAGGGCTAAGTTGTAAACATGTATATGCAGTAGTTTTTAAAATTTTGGGCAGGTTTAAGTTTGTTTTTTTTTCTGTTTTATATTCTTCATTTATTAGTGGCTTATCTGACGTGTCGTGTCTCTCGTGTCTCTCTGTGGCGCGATACTAATATATGTTATATCAATTATACATAGTATGATAATTCGTCTCTACTTCACTTGCATGTTTGTATGTAGCAATTTTTTCTGCCAGTCGCCTGATATTCATTTGTTTCTTTGCTAAACCCTCTTAATAACCCTTTATAATTTTCTTTAGGATTACGCTATTCATCGTATTGAATTCTTTGCGTTTCATATTTATATTTATTATTTCATTTCTCAAAGTCTGGATATATGACTGATTAATCCTATTCTACTGCCTCCGCGTTCCTTTCTTTTATGTACAATCCATGTTATACTTGCTTATGTTATCGTTGATATTCGGTTAAGTAGCTCTATCGCTGTTATATTTATCGCTACCTTTTAAATTCTAAATTTTATTTGTTTTATATTATTTTACACTTTATAAACAAACTGCACAAATAGGGGAATACAAGGCCCGTTCCTTAGTCTTTATAACAAATATGAATGAATAATGCACTAATGAATATAAGTTACATAGTGATGCATGCGAGAATATGTTTCTTGGAATTTAATAAATACGTCAAATCTTAATGAATCATCGTACAATGGTGTGGCACTAATGTGGTAAGAAACGACGTAATGATGATCAAATATATCGAAGTCCATATCATCATACATCCTGTCGTCCAAATCGAGTAAACATTTTTTGTGGCTAAATGAAATAGGATGAAAATGGAAAAATGTTGCTTCAGTAACGAAAATTGGCACAGTTATTATCGTTGAAAATGGTATGAATATAAATATAATTGGCCAATTGCAAATCTAGTGTGTATATATATATATATATATATATATATATATATATATATAAATATTATCTTTTTATGATTCGGAACCCTAAAAAATGTCAGAATTAGGGTGGCGAGTTCAAACAAGTTTTTTTCTTTTTTCCAAAAGGTGTTTTAATAAAAGTAGACCTTGTACAAAAATCATTTGTAACAAGTTATTGTAGGTAGGTACTATCATCATACGACGTTGTTTATTATTCAATATTTATTTACTTCGTCCCATTTCGTCTATTATTTTTTTAAACTGCTGAAAAATGGAACAAAGTAAATGTGTAGTTTTATCGTATTTACAATTTTTTCACTCTGAAGTTTATGGTTTCCATTTTTCCCAATTTTGGAAAATTATCCTTTAATGAAATTTATTTTGAGATCAGTTCATTTAAAGCTGTGAAATGTAACTGATGAAGAAACTGATTCTAAAAATCAGATGTTTTTCTGTTTATTTCATCTACAAAATATAATTTGATTTTAAAACGATGAAAATAAACATAAATGAAAATCGATGTATGAACACTTTAAATTCGTGGCGGTACGTCACGGATTTAAAGTGTTAAATCGTAATAAGCGGTTTGGCATTAACACTTCATTTGGTTAACTCAATTAATATCGATGGCATTTAATTAGCGCTTTGAACTTTACCGCTGTCAATTAATGATCAGTCACGGTTTTAACCGAAATTGAAAAACCATTGTCAAGGTGCCGCCACGTCTATAAATTTCGTCGAAATTATTTACGCAGTCCGAGGACTTGGGAACTTAGTTTAAACCACTGTAGTCATTCGACCAGACAAAATTTTAAATCGACCTATTAACATTAAGATTTCTACCTACTCGATGAACAGACATGCTAAATTAAGTCATTTTGAGTGATTTATTTCGGGTAACAATTGAATAGCAAATATTTGTATGTCTACATAGAGTACAGAGTTTATTATAATTTTTCGTAATTTTTCCCATAAATAATGACATTTATTTATTTATTTGTTTCTTGAAAACATCATATACAACTTACAGATTTAAGCAAAGACATAAAAAATACACACCAAAGACATAAAAAATAAAGACCATGTCCAACATATAGATCTACTTATCGACATAAAAAACACCATGTCCAACTTACAGATTTAAGCATAAACATAAAAAACACCATGTCCAACTAACGATCATATAAAATGTAATGCAAATAATAACGGATAAGACAGAAAATACACAAGAATTTAAAAAAACATCATTCTCACCAGTGACCAGTCGTGAACCATCAAGTAATTCTATAACCCCATTCCTGAAGCGGTAATTAAGGCATAAAAAACATCTAGATTTGGCGCATCTCGTAGTATTGTGTTGAACAATATGAGTGCACGAGACAGATTAAACGTTGAAGGATATTCGTACGTGCTATAGGCAAGTGAAATAAATTGTTAGCATCGTTCTCTAATGAACAGGCAGAAACATAAACCGCGACTAATTGAAGACAGAAGAGAGGGGTTATCGACGTAATGATTTAATAATTAAAAAAAATATATGATCAAAAGCAACTATCTGCAGAGTTGAAGGGAATCACATCCGACTACGCCCATTATAAAATCTGAAGGGAAGGATGATACACCCATAAGGATAATTACACACACATTTTGCAATACAAACCACTGCTGAACTTTATAAAAAAATTCCCCACTTTGAGGAAATTATTAGCTTCATACGGAGACCAGATGATTTTATTCGTTTCAAGAATACTATAGTCTAGAATTGAATAAAGTCACGATACATTCAAAGTTGTGAAAATTGTCGAAATGCCGTAAGACAAACTTAATGCCTTGTATGTACATGACATTATCGACATTATTGGGGCCAGGGTTATCTCTGATAAAGAAAGATGTGTCCAAAAATTCAATTCTTGTCTTCAAATGTCGAACGTACCCGACTAAAGTACAGTACATATAATCCGTAGTAAATTATGAGTCTTTTTCTGTGAAACTGGAGTAGGTATGCTGTGGCAATAAATTAACTACACTTTCTAGGTCCTTGGCCCAAATAGAATACGGCAGACCCGTACGTAGGAGTCGATTGGTACGTACATACATATGTATGTGTGTGAGTCATCACATTTTCTCAAATCAATCATCATGGAGATGTGTGAATAGCGCGGCGCGCACGAGAACAAGTGATGGGCGTCGCTAGTGTCCTCCCACTATCTGGCGTCTTCGGATACGAGTGAAAGGATTGTCTGTCAGATCACGTTACTTGTTTTGAATTTGTTCAGTCGTTTGACTTTCACTGGTGTCTTCGTGGGCGCAGGAAGTGACTATCTTTTTGCGAAGTGACGACAATAATTGTTTGCTCAGAGAAACTTTGATAACAGTTACTTTGCATGTTGTAACTCGCGTTTGCTTCAGATATTTTAGGGTGAGAATTACGTCCTTTAATTTATTAAGTAATTTATAGCATTTTCTCCTGGCTTAGCTAGTAGTAAAGATTACTTTGGTTTTATTATTTTTATCTATGCATAGCTTTACATTGTTTCTCAGATATGGGATATAGAATGATTATAATGTGACGCCTCGTGGCCACACGTTAATGGATTCTTTCGCTATAAGTCTTTATTCACATACGACTCTCACTAGAGCTCTTGATGGTAATTCTGTCTTTCTCTTTGTCTTTACATTTTCTTACATCACTTTTTATGTATTGATGTATTTTTTTAATTTCATGAATCATACTTTTTATCATATTTATATTACTTACTAGCCATGGCCACTAAAAAGCTAGTGATGCCGTTTATTATACGTATACATTCACATCTGGCCACGTCGATTTTGTCAGTATATGTCTGGGTGGAAAAATTTATTGGACGATTTAAAATACACGTAGCGCCATCTATTGATGTATACGCTGTACATTTGTGTGATTACTACACGTCGAGTAATTAGACAATAATTTTAAGTGCAAACTTCTTTAGATGGGTTGAGCGTTTTTTTTTGTAAATTTAGGTTGTTCCTTATATGGATGAAAAATATTTTTTTCACCCATATAAGGTACACTCTATGGAACGTAAAACTGGTTATTTTTTGTTATTAGTATTAGATTATCTTCCCCTTCCCCTCCCTTTCCCCGTCCTTTGCTTTTGCCTTTGCTTTCGCGTTGCGTTCGCCTTCGCTTTTTGCAATGCGAAATTATGGTTTATTACCTAATATTATTTTAATTTTTGGTTGAAAAAAATTGCAAAAAAGGGTCCAAAAATATTTTTAGGATTCTTCAAAAAATATTTTTTTTTATTGCAAAATTCAATATTAATTAGTTATTGTTTATTGGTTTCAATTGTCAAAAATAAAATACGTGCTTTGTTATTTTTAAAAAATATTTATATTAAACCGCTTTCATAATTTTAAGTGTTCACCTCTGTCGGCAGTCGCTATACTGCCTATATATTTTTTTGTTGTACTCAATTCGATGTAAATAAATTCTTGAAAATATTAAATTCGCATATTTTTGGAATGATTGAGCTGATTGCGAAGAAATATAAATTGAATGTTACCTTCAGTGTACTCCTATGTTTTTTTTTAAACTCTGTCCAGTTAGGTTAGCAATTGTTAAGTGGTGCGTGCACAAAAAAAGCAAAAGTTCCGAAAATGAGCTCAATGCTTTCTATCATTTGTCCTTCATATTTTTTTTAAATAGTTTCAATGTAGGTACAGGTACACAATTGTTTATTATTTGTGCAGAATACTTACTCTCTCTTTTTAGATTTATCTTCTGCGCTTATTTTGCTCTATCTTTTAGCTTTACCTTTTTTATTTTCTTCTTTTATAATTTATTATTAAGTTCTATAAATAAACCTTGATAGAATCTTTGGCAGAATTGTGCTGGTCCTTTTCTTCGCTATTAATTTAATCTCCCACAATTTCCTTTCTATACATACCTATATTTGTTCATCCGTTCGATAAGTGGTAACAAATTCTATTATTACGTATTATTCCCATATCATTATTTTTTAAAAACACACTAAATTGAATTAATTTCAAATTCTTTCAGCTTTCAGTTATTCGCCACGTTTCCTGCGTATTTATTAAATAGGATGAAATATTATATATTAATTTACTGTAAATAATTTTTAATTATTTTACTTTAGTTATCATTTATTAATTAAAACATTGAATGATAAAATAAAAAAATATGTTGTCCTTATGGTAACTAACTATATTAAAATTGATTTAAATATTAATAAACTGACATGACCCACTATTTTGATGTTCAAATCAAGTTGAAAAAATATATAATCAAACATTTAAGAGATTATAAAGGAAACCAAATGAGTGAGGTATGATTATCGATTTATTTTTCCAATGAACATGAGTAAAAAAACTGTCAAGTACGAGTAGAACCCGCGCGACGGTGGTTCCGTACATATATAAACATTTAAGAGTACGTAGTGTTTCTATTTAATTTAATTATTATTAAAAAATATTAATTTTTCACAACTTGAATATATTGCCTACTGTATGTTTCATATACGTAAAAACATGGTGCCTATCTAAACAATATTTTGTCAATTGATTTAAGACACTTATAAGGAGTTTCTATGGACTTTTGGACCGAGTATATTCAGAAATAGGGGATTTAGCTGGTAAAGTGTGGTAATACGTAACTCTAACAAAAATTATCATTTTAAAGTTTAATATTTCTTAAAGGGATTCCTGTATCGAAAAAGTGTTCATGACATATTGCCAGTATTTTTATAGGTAAAATCACCCCCATTTTTAATATAAGGGAAGTGAACCCTAAAAAGTGTTGTTTAAAATAATTTACTTTTTACATAGTATGTATTATAAATATGTATGACCACGCTACAAATGTAGCTTCATAACACTAATAACCATCGCAGAGTAAAAGAGCTGTGACAAACAGACGGACATGGCGAAACTATAAGATTTCCTATTTTGGCTATGAAACCCTCAAAAATAGATCAGTATGTTGCCTGTATACATATTTTACTAATTTTATTTAGAAAAAAATATTATTAACAATTTCATTAATATAGCTAATTGTTTACCGAAGCGGCGACCGCAATCTTGAAAGGTCATCGGGATACAACATACAACATTAGGTCTTTATGCAGGTCAGAAAATTAAAATACTTGCGATACGTTGGTCTAACCTCAATTGAAATCATCTTTAGATGGAAGCTGAAATCTATTTTATTTATTATGCATTTTTCCTTAATTCATGCTCATTAAGATCTCCTTGAGACAAATTATGTTAATTTGTTAAAAAATAAGGTTAAAGACTAAAATTGATATTACATAACGACCAATCGCGCGGAAATCCTCAAGCCGTTAAGCTACCGCCGTCGGCCCCCATAGCGCGGGACCTTAGACGAGTGCCGACCGGCGCAAACCAGTTCGTCGCCAGTGAGTGTGTGCGTGCGTGCATAGGCATTAAAAGTAACAAAACGCGACCGGTCAGCCTTAGCCGGCGCGCGCGAGGACGCCTGCCCGCACGGTCAGCTCGCGCATGAAGCGGCTGTTGCGTCGGCGATAGGGCCGCCAGGTGGGACGAGAATCGACGGCATCAAGGAGAAACTTAGAATGAAAGGGACGCAAATATAAAAAAAAACATGTCAAGTACGAGTAGAACTCACACTACGAGGGTTCCAAATGCATTTAGGCTTTTATAAGTATTTAAAGTTGCTTAGTACTTCTATTAAACTATTTACAATTATTAATTTTTACAATGTTAATTTATTGTCTACTATACCTTTCGTAGGAACAAAATGATGCATATTTCAAAAATATAAGATCTAGGACAATCGCCTTAGTTTTCCACTAATCATATAGTCAGATTTTACCAACCCTGATTTACCATCTATTTAGTTTTTTTCATGATTTTTGGTTCAGTAGTACCGGAAGTGTGGAGGGGGGGGGGATTATTTATCTTCTTAAATATGATATTTTTATTTGCCAATATTTATTTAAATATGCAACACATCAAATGATATCCTGCAGATAAATCAAATAAAAAAGAATGTTGGGCACCCTATTCACTCCGTCTTTAATTATAATATGAATATTTAATATAGCACAAAATAACACTATCAATTTTTCTTTGTACTATGTTTATAACTTTTCACTATTTCCCGCTTTGTTATGATAAGAAGCGATGATGAAATGCTGTATTCATTTATTCTGGCACACTGTCTTATATTTATTTATTTTTATACCTTTACATCTATTTTCATACCTCACTTCATGGCCATCTTTTAGGCATTCATCAGTTTGATTAATTGATATCTTTCTGGGATATTTTTTTTCCTTTTCATACTAATTCCCCTCTTTTTTTAAACTATTTCTAGACTATAACCCAGGACAGGTGAATGGTCTTTCGTCATTACTGCAACCGACGATGTTCAAAATGGCCAAACTGTTTTTTTTTGTTACAGTCGCTGATATAAAAGTGTGTAGGAAATAAGGAAATTTGGCGAAAAAATCCTAAAAAACAGAATGTTAATTTAATTTTTGAGCTATCTTTACTAATATACAAAATGTCACTCTTCTATGTAAAACAAATTCATTAAGTCTTACTTTATTAAATGGTTCTTTGTTTTACACGAGTACAGTACTTGGAACAGTCACTTCTTCGTAACGTTTACAACGGCGTATAATAACATAGTTGTAAAAATAACATAACCAGTGGTATTTCTTGATAAGTATAAAGCCAAAAACTGGTGTGGATATTAGTGCCCTGAAGACCATTCAATATATAATGTGATTAAAACAGGTATTTAGAGCAAATATGTACGATCTGAAATCGCTTGTAAAAATTTAGTGTTAATTATAAATGGTAAAAGATATAAGCAGTAAAGAAATAATGGTCAAAAAATGTAAATCGCTATTTTACACTCACGGAAACAAAAAAAAAAGAAATTGTATATCTTAGTAAATAAATATCTGAGCATAATAAAACATAAACGTATTTGGCATTTTGTTCTTAAATTAGTAAAAACAAGCCGCTTTTTATGGGTTCCGGATTACCCAATAAGATGATTATAACAAATACTATTTATCGTATTGTATCGTATCCAATTCTTGATATAGGTAAACTATTTCAACGCTAGCGTAAGGGTTAAGCGTCTTACAGTTTATGCACACCGAGCGTCGTGCGGTGTTATTAAAACGACGCAGTATACACCTTTTTCTATTTTGAACATGGGGCGACGCGAGTGTTACGAGTGTTTGCAAAAATAAAAATTTTTATTTTTTATGTAGTTGTCCTTTGGGGAAACTTTTAAATTAAATGATAATTTAGAAAAATAAAAATAATAAAAATAAATAATGTTTTGTTATTAAAAAATTAATTAATTAAGACGGAACTCAAAAAAAATCTAGTTATTTATTTACAATTTATACAATTTTCTGTCTTCCAACATACGTAAGATATTCCGTTCAAAAACTTTTTCATTCAAATGATACTTAAGGAAACGTAAAAAATATATAAGGGTACTAAGAATTTAACCTTTGTTTGAAGTCGTTTGAGCGTAATGTACCACCATGCACTCCAGAACAAGGAATCACAGAGATGGAAGCAAAATTAAGTATATTTGGATAAAATACTTCGAAAAAGTTTCTGTTACAAAAGGTTCTTTTTTCCCATACTGTCTTCGTCACTCACTAGCTACTACAAGCTACTATAAGCTACTTTCCTGTGCTACAATGCTATTTTCTTCAAAATTATTTTAATTGGATTTACTCTTAAAACGTAATAATATTTTATATTTTAGATCTTTTCCGAAAAACAATTTATATCTAATTAAGAACAAACATTATAGAATTAGCAATGAAATACGCAATTAGCACGAAAAACTTATGTTGTCCTAAACGATCGCGGCATACCGATTAAATCGGGACATCTGGTGAACCTAACCGGGTAAGATGACCCGCGTGGGTCTCGACCGAGCCTTTATAGCGGGCAGCTGGATGCTGTGGCGACGACTGTAACGTGAAGATGAATTCATCTCATCCTCGGAGAGTTAAATCAACTAACTTGTCCTTCGTCGCGACGCGAGATATTTTTACTGCGTACATGTGTACGTGCACAAGCGCATGTTATTACATTAATGTGTATATTATACATCTCCAACTCGCTCTTCGTTTGCGGCTTCGCTCGCGTGGACTATTTAGTTCACGCTATTATTAATGACCATAAAATGTTTTGGTAATATCTGATCATAACCTGATAGTTACATAATCGACATTTTTGTTATTTTTTACCTTTTAGCGCTATATCTAGATGATATAGTCCTTTCCTAAACTGTAATACATACAACAGAGAAACCTCAATTTAAATTCATTCAGAAGTTTCAATAAAAATTATACGCGTGATAAAGTAAAAAAAAATTTTTTAAGTATTCTATCCGCGGCTTTACAAAATGTAATGGGGAAAGCCATAGTTTTCTCGCGATTCGCGTTCAATCTGACATGCAAAAAAGTTAAAAAGATCGTCAAAAGTTCCTAAAATAGCTTATTTCTCTTTAACATACTAACAATCTCCATTTCTTATTTCTTACCATACAGAATGTTTTCTACTATTTTATTATATGTATAAATACTAATTTGGTAGACAGAGACACTGCTGCTCTTACTAAAACATAAAAATTAATTAATTACTAAATTTAAAACATTTCATAAAAATAAAACAAATATCTCCATCTATTGAAGAATTATAAAACTACACACTTACGACAGTCACTTTAAAAAAAACAGATGGCGTTGTTAAATAATTAAATAGTATAAAACTGTATAGTTCCACTTACTGTTATTCCCAAAATGTCGTCTTGTTGAAATTAGGTATTATCTAATGGTATAAAAATAAGTTCATTAAATTGAGCACGAAATTAGGACAATGAGAATTTTTGAGGCAATAAAAGATTAAAGACCTATTTTTTGTCACTATTTTCTGAAATTTACATTTAGAAAACAACCCTAGTGGTCGTTTTCTGGTGGTTTATGAGTTGAATTATTACGGTCGTACAATTCTACATCAATTATAAGTCGTCTACAGCGTGATATACTCGTACCTCTTCAAAGAGGAAGTAAAAGAGAAGAGGGAGGAATGGAGTGCAATAAACATTGAAGGATTTGCGTATTCCTGTCCATTTATATTTGATTATTTTATGGTAGCTATAAATCGAAATGTTTGAATCATGTACGACATTCGTACTTATTCCCTCAAACCCATCTCGGTCCCGAAGTGTTCAAATCGCTGTGAACCGTTGAATAACAGCGAATCAAAATAGTGAAATGAACATTACGTATAAGATAAACAATGCATCTATATTACTCTTCCTTATGCCGACGGTCTTATTTATTTATCGAATACCAGACTTCAAGCACGCCCGCATTCAAATGAGGCGTTCCAGCCCGCCTCACCTTGTCCAGAACACTCCTCTCGGCTATTGAAATACCACAGACTCGTCCGCGGCGAAAATACACCGTGGAAATGCATTCTCGCGTCTGGCATTCACAAATAGACATAACCACTGTGCTGCATCTCGAATGCATGCCGCCGTCCGCCCGTTGTGATATAGTTTGTTCGAAAAGTCTTGATATGGGGAGAAATCTCTCCTTATTTTAAGTATAATAATGATTTTTTTATAAATATGGTATCTATATGTGTAAATAAAATGAAGGTAATTGTGATTTCACAATTAATAGCTATATATCAAGTATTCGTGTTATTTACACTATGGCCGAAAATAAAATATTACGTTGACAATATCCATCCGCTTCTACATCTTTTCTCAATCTGAAATCTACTTCGAGAGTGCTAAAAAGACCTGAACGAAGATCCAAAGATTACGATGCTGGAGTAAGCGCGAGCAAAGTTCATTCTGCGAAGCATATCCGTAGCCAGTTTAATCAGATCGAGCCCATACGAAAGCAAAAACACACTGATGATCACTCAGTGAGGTAAATATCTTTGTAAAGTGCTAGAGACATTTCTGTTATGAAATTTTTATTTCCGTTTTTTAAAATTAGTTTTCTTTTTTTAATTTTACATTTTCATTGTCATTGGAAAAGTTCTCTAATTCGTGTTGTCGAGAAAATTCGTGTACTTCGAATCGAATTTTTTTTTGCGTTGGCGAAGTTATCATCTTTTTGTAAGACCATTATCTAGAACCGAAGTTTATCGCTATTCCTCATTTTTCCTCGAAATTCCATCGCTTAATCAGCTGAGTGATTGTTATTTGTTTAAGATTACTTAAAATCAATTACTTGAAACGTGTCCTCGTTATGTGTTGTAATGTCATTGAATTTGTATATATTGTGAATATCATATAAATAGTCCTTTTAGTGTTATAGAAATTAACAGGTGCCTAACTGTTATTTTTTTTTAATCTCTATGTAAAATGAATTAATATATCAAGTTGCTATTGTTCACGTGGCTTCAGGAGACACAAGTAGGTAGGTTGTACCGACGTAAGTATGTATATGAGAGTGAAATCGCAAGAAAAGCTAGTTGAAAACAACATTAAAAGCATTAGCGATTATAACGTGACAATGCTAAAACTATTTTATCGTATTGTTAGCCTTGGGTGCGGGAATCTTTAAAGGAAGATTTTTCACAGAATAGTCATAATTAGTACAATACAAAAATGGATGGCAGAATAGTCAAGGGAATGTGAATTTGTTCTTAGGGATTTGCGACTACGCCTCAGTAAGTTTTGTCATTTGGAGCAATTGAGTCTGGTTGAAAAAATGCGAAAACTTTTATTGAGGTAGTTTGTGTACGGAGAATAAATGAATAAAGGAGTGTTTCCACGCATTTTTCAACAAGAGATATCTTGTTGAAAAATGCCTGGAAAAAAGAAGCAAGTTGGATGTCAGGATAGGCCAATGTGGTTCCGCATTGTCCATACCTACCCAGTCTCAGTGTAATATAAATAATTTTTCTGCCTAGACAGCAAAACAACTCTTATATTTTTAAAACAACTCTTTATATTTTCAATGATTTTATTGCTCCACTCATTTTTTTGGCAATCGTAATAGTGTTCGTAACCTTTAATTCGATTCACAAATATTACAAAAAAGTGTCGTTTTTGCTAGCTAAGTAATAACTGCATATTAAAATAATATAGTGCTTGTAATGTCTTTAAGGATATATTTAAGAAAGTATCATGTAATATTGTTGCAACACTAATAAATATAACGTGTTTTATTTAATGGACTGCCTCATATGTGTATACTTCAAGTATTTCGAGTGGAGTCTTGTATTCACTGTATGATAATTATATTTTTCATCTCAAGTGCAGCGTTCGAAGCTATACAACATTTGTAATGAGTTTCATTATAATTTTACAATGGGCATAGTATTTATGTTTGTCCAAAGTTTTCTGAATACCCAAATATCGATTTTATAATAATTTGGGTTCGTTTTTAAATATTCTCGTTTTTGAGCTCTTCAGGAGGGTTTCGGAATGATTTTAAAAAACGTAACGTAATTAATAAAGATTTTCTTCTGAAACACAAGAACCAATAAACATTTGTGGCCCAGGGACACGTCGAGAAAAATAAAATTTCTTGAAAAATATAGAAGGGACAGGGGTTATTGCAAGAGAAAATATTATTTTGGAAAGATTTAAGTCTCCGTAAAAAGTTTACTTAAAATACATTGCATATTCTGTGTACATGTTCTAATCATATAGATAAATAAGATGTTGATACGAAGTATTTTTACATAAAAGTTTGCCGAAACACGTATAAATTATGGCGTTGTACTTTAAGCAACGATGTGTGATTTACTCTTTATTTAATTATTATTTGTGTCATCTTTCTAGAATCATTTTCAGCCCTAGATTTAAAAGAAGAAAAAAAAACGGATTCCATTTTGATTTCTAGTCGGTGCTTCTCTATATTTAAAATTAGATGTAAATATACTAAATTGATTATAAAAAAATAAATTCGCAGATGAAAATATATTTGTTTAAATCCTGTTATTTTATTATATAAATGACTTCCAAAAATGTATATTTGATATTTTACTGTTGAGTATATAATATACTTTTTAGCCAACAGGAGAATGTATCTGTAAAAACTTGTCAAAATACTTAATTGCACATATCAAGCAAAAACCAGTGGACGGATTTTAATGATTTTAGCAGTTTCGTGCCATGGAGTCTTGGTCAATACTTATAATGGAAATCATCACGCTCTTCTTCATATGGGTAGAGCAGATAATTAATAAATTACTACTTAGGGATGACATTTATTTCATTAACAAGTAACCATCGTAGCCTCGATATTTTGAAACGTAATTAAGTCGGTTTTTATACATTTCTGAGAACAAGATAAGACGACTATAATTTATATTTTTTTCCGTACCTTATCCCATTTTCGAGATACACTACGTCAAGGTTAATGCAAAGGGTTAAGCGCCCTGCAGTGCACGCACACCGGGCCCCGAGCGAATTCATATACTCCTACGAGGCGGCACGCCGAATACCTTATTCGGTCTTGAATAGTGGGCGATGCAAATATGGTATCACAAAAAGAAAAATCGGCGTGATTGAGAAAATGTCAAAAATAAAAAAAAATTGTATATTGAGAAATTATTTTTCCGTAACAGAAGCTCAAATAAAAAAAATTAAAGCTAATTTTTGTTTTATATTTTAGAGATGAATTTAAAAAAAAAAATTCTCGCTATACCACTTAACCAATACGTATGTTAAACGTCTATATAACGTAAACAGTAGTAATCTGTGTTTTTAATATTTATATAACGTGAAAACGGGATACAGTCATATTCCTTTGCGTCTTCATTATCATGGCATCTTTACAGAAATGAGTAACACTGTTAAACCTGTTTAAAGAAATATATCGGACACGCGTTTAGACGATCGATAACACTGATTGTTCAATCATACTTTTTACCCTCTTTCTATTCTTCTTTTTCTGCTTCCTCCTATTTAGATGTATTTTAAAATTCTATCTTATATTCTATTTCCCTATTGTCGGTAAGACACTGCTCATATGGAACTCATGCCCCATTAAAATTATCTTATTCTGATTGACGCACTTAATTTGCATTAGTTTGTACGCGCGCATAAAACTATATTCACTACATAGTTATTAAATACGCATATAAATGATAATATTTTAATAAAGAAAATTCGCACAATCACTTGTTCGAAATAAGAAAATTTGATATTGGTTTCTTTAACTATAAACAGAATTTATTAATTAATGGGATAACTAATTAACGGCCTAAGCCCTCGAGGAATATAAAACGTAGTAGGTGACCATTTACGGTTTTATTTTGGTGTAAGGGATTTTTGAACTTAGCTGAGAATAAAGGGTCGTAAATCATAATTCGGTTTGGACGTAAGCTATGCCGAGTATCGCGTGTCATTAACTAAATTTTTTATTTCGTTCGCTCTTCTTTCTCGGTAGACAATTTGTTCTTTCTGTTGTTTACAAGAGGGAGACGAATGACGCAGATAATATCTTTTCATTTTATAGTTTAGCATTTTCATATTTTAATATTACTTAAACGTTCTTAAATTATTTTAATAATTTATTTGTAACTAATTTTTTTTGCCAGTTTGGAAAAAGCTCAACCATAAATAAGATGAAACGATGGACAAACGGAAATAAATTTTGCAATTCCTCACAGGAATTACTGAAAATAAAAATCAGTTTATACCAGTTTTACTATGTATACTTATTGATATACACCATAATTTTCTATATAATATATTAAAATACATTCTACTATGTATACTTATTGATATACGCCATAATTTTCTATATAATATATTAAAATACAAGCACACAAGTCAACTGCCATTGAAAAGTTAATTTCTCTGACATTTGAAATCACCTTGTCCTAATAATCATTTGAATATGGTAACTTTATAAAAATGCCATATTTAACTAAGATTAATCTTAAGAAAGGATATTAAAAAGTAGTTACAAAATCATATGAGATATATTTTAAGACTGATTGAAAAAAATGGCTAAACCGACTTGTGCTTACTATAAACTTTACTTAATGAATATTTGTGAACAATGAATATTTACTGAATACCAAGAGTGCGGATGTCACTTGCTAAAACCTACTGCTACAGTCCTATCACATGTCATTGTTTCGAGCCAATTTGAACTAAATTGATGACGGGCCCAATTTCCGCAACGGCATCCCTTGTTGCGAGGGGCTTGCTCGTTCTCGCTCAATTCAATCTACCTGGCCTGGATACCTTTATGTCTATCACAGGAGTGCCCGACCCAATCTGCCGCGGGACATTTTTGTTTCGCATTCTCATCGCAAAACACTGAATTTAAAAGCAACTAAGTGTCTTATTGTTTGAGCTGATTCAATTGTTATCCCGTTCAGTAAATATTGATGCTTTGATATGCTGGATAATTGTAGCCTGCTGTATAAATATATGCTCTATAACACATCGTTATTTGAGGAGTACAAGTTACGATACTGGGTCACAGAAGTGGTGAAAAAGAAACAAAAAAATATATGATAGAATTGAATAAGATATTTCTCTATATCCCGTTTTTGTAGGAATTGCTCGTACAGATATTTGAAAGACGAGAAAGGACTTAAGCGCTAGAACAGATGCATTAACGATATAAGAATGAAACAGAATGCAAACTAAACGTGACAGACGCATAGTTATTTATTGTTTTCTTCTACAGAACTTGTCAGATATATGAGGGAGTGAGGATGTTGGGGCCATTGCGATATATTCTTGTTAGAACAGACTTTCAAGTATTTAACGTTGCTTTTATAATTACTTTCTCAAGAACAAATTAAAAACCACAGTGCGTTAAGTTTCTACGGTAGAAAATACGTCTCCAAAATGTCATGCCCTACAATAAAATTATGCACGAACTGATCTTCGACTTGGTGTTCTGCCACTTTCGGCTTCATTTCACACTGAGAAAGCACTGTAGAAAAATACAAAGATGGATGATTATTTCTAAAGTCTCTTTTCTTTAATATATTCTGCTTTACATTGCTTCTTTCTTCTAAGGGATTTTCAGCTACTTTTTGTATATATAGTTTACCAGTACACAATCTCTGTACATTTTCAATATTACCGATATGACTGAGAGCGTTAAAGGAATGAGTTTTTCGAGAAAATATCATGGAATGATCTAGGAAAAAAACGTTTATCACCATTTTCAAATGAGAACAAAAGCCAAAAGACTAGACGTCATTCCGTCTTGCCACTGGTAGATGCATCTTCTTCTGATAACTTTGTTCGCGCCATAAATAAAAAACTTTTTATTTAGATTAAATTTGATATAATTTGATGGTTCATTGTGCAGTAATTCGAGTTAATTTAGCTTTAGCTTCGCTATAAAGAAGGCGGGTTTAGTGACCACAAGATCCTGTGTAACTACGTCACGCGAACGTGGGGAATTTTGTAATCGGTTTAGTACTTTTATTTATGCGCGCTTTGGAAACCGGTTAACCAAGAATTATGATACTGCAACCGACATTCGTATATATTATCATTCTGATAGCTTATCAGGATACTCGTTTTTTTTAATTATGGTTCTTCGTTTAATTCCCGTATAGCAATATAATAAGGAAATATTGTCACATAGGATATTTCCGATGTCGTAAGTCGGCATTAACGACTGCACGGCTAACGCCGCTGTTAGAGGATGCGGGAGTGAATCATGGTCCACGCGTGATTCACGGCCAGATTAAGAGACCAACTCCCGCGAGGTTGACCGCCGTGACTCATTACCGGCAAGTTGTTGACATTGGTCCAGATCGTGAGACTCTCCTACTATTGTTCACCTGTTCGGTTCCGCGTGGAAGCTACGTGTCGTATTGCCGTGCAGCAATCCCGCGTTACTCGATGCGGTGCGGTACTAATCATGGGATGTGAGAGTGTAGGAGCTTAGGAAGTAAGTCAAGGCGGACAGGTGACGTTGACCAAATAGCTTATCTAGTCGGGGTCATGTATATATTTAAAATTTTAAGGAATGCTATTTTAATACCACCTTATCCACGGAAATATGTGCTGATGTCCTACTTGTTCATAAAAATATGGGTGGAAAAATATTAAAAAAATGATTAATAATTTTCAAAATATTGTGACAAGATTGTGAAAGATGTTCGTATAATAGTTTTAGTTTTAAAATTTTAACTTTTTACTTTTTGAATCCTAAATTTGATAATTTTCATTGGATCATTTTGCCGGGTGAACTAATGCCTAAATCGTACTTTTTGACAATGAAAACCTATACTTTATTAGTGAAGAAATAACCCTACAAAAATATTCTATCATAAAATGAAACTGTTACATAAAATATTTTAAGGAATAATTTCACCCATTGGAAAAACTAAAGAGTTCAAACTTCTTTCTTTCCAAGATCGTAGTCGTTTCCAGGAAGTTTTTTTTTTTCTTTTAATTATTCTGACAACGTTTTACTAAAGATTGTATAGTTCTAAAAATCAATAAATTAGTTGGAAGTATTAGTGATACTTTTATTTTGTAGGAGATCAATGTAGAAATGTGTTACATGACTGAAAATAGTTTGGGAAACTCTCCGTTTGATTCTTCGATTGACATAAAAATCGTCGTATATCTATCTGATGAGTTTAAGGTAGTGTTTTTTTCCAAATCCAAATAGTTCTTTTTATTACATATTAATTGGGACCGGTTTAGAATCATGTACAAGATTAAACAACCTTTAATGTTTTTGTTGTTTTAAAATTTAATCACTTTCAAATTACGAATCGTTTTTCTTAAGTGTATACTTCTAAATATTTCTTTATTATTCTCTACCCCTTTAATTTACTCGCTTTAGTTCATTCTTATTTATTTGTTTTCTGACGTATATTATAGTGATATCACTTCGAATATTCAAGTTTTATGGAGAATTAAAGGCTTGGAAATTTATAGGACGGCATGAATTCTTTCTTAAGAGACTTGCAAGGTGACGTTGTAAGGAGATTATGTCTGAAAAACAATATAATGTAAGACAAAATCCTTAATTTGAATTATAAAAAAATTATAAAAAAAAGTACGAGAAAAATTCGTACTACGAGAGTTTCATACACATGTAGTCATTTGCAAACATTTAATGTTAGGTATCATTTTTTATTTTTATTAAAATATTGGAAAATATTAATTATTCTCAACCAAAATTTATGCTATATCTTTCAGTAGTGTGAAAACATAATGCATACTTGAATAATTTTATTTCTCACCAAATATATTTTTCGAAATAAAAAGTAATTTTAGCGGTGGTTTAACTCGCTTGAATGGAGTTTCATATACTTTTTATAGACACAACTACATATCATAAATTAGTCTATTATTATTCATAAACTAGTAGAGTCTACTTATCTATGATAATTTTTCTTTTAATTTCATTATATATACTACTATTGTGTTTCTTTAGATATTTAAGAATAACGGTTTAACCGGTAGGTTATGGGGATAAGTTACACTAAAAACATGGCCATTTTAAACCTTAATAATTCGTAAACAAATCGAAAAAGTATTCGTCACATACCACCAATATTATTGAAATATTTACTCAACAATATCCTACGTAACAAGGTATGCGAAAAACATAATATTCATCCCTACGTCACACATACCTAAAATCTTTTTTTTATATTTATTAACTTTTTAAGCGTTATAAATACATATAACCATACAAAATTTCAGTTTTATTGCGTTAACAGTTTCCGAGCAAAGCAGCTGTGATATACAAGTGGACGTGGCGAAACAGTAAGGTTTTAGTTTGGCTACGTCTAATCTTAACTGAAATATCGTAGGTCCTAATTTCACTTCCACTTTCTCTTAATTTTTCTATAAACTTAGATGCTCGCTCCATCTTTATGAGAGACGGTATACTCGTAAAATAACATAGATAGATGGAAGCACACATAATAAAATATCCTCTGTGACTTGTGAATATATACTTTCATATTATTATAACCTATATGTGTAAAGTATCGATTGCACGTTATATTATTTTTTATTTATTTAAATTGTATTATTAATTACATGTTAGTTCCGTAAATATGGTGTGTTCTTATTCACACATATATTATGCATATTTATCTACTTTTATACAGTCTATTGATGTACTAGTGACGCGGATAAATTAACTCGTCATTAAATATATATATATGTATATATGAAAAAAAATTAAGCGTAAAGAATATACTTGTATATCTTGAATCTAATCTTTTTCTTCAGAAGTTTTAGAGGCTCGACCCAAAGTAAAAAAAAAATCAGGCTTCCAATGAGCTTTTCAAACAAAACTCGAAATGTTTCAGTTCTGAACACAGTAAGCCGACGTAATACTGACAGAATTTTGGTCTTCACTTAAGAATTAGTACAAACCTAAGTAAGTTACAGAGTCGATTGTCGAGTTTCTTCCCCAATTTCAAATGGGATTAGTCGGTAAAAGCCTCCGCTTGTTCGTCAACGGAACACGTCGCTGAAACTTTGTTCGGAATTTATAATTCTATTTAAGTTTAATTTGAGGACAAACACATGCTGTTGACTTTAACTCGATTGTTTCGTCACTTGTCGGTATAACTCAAGTGTGGAATTTGTATCAGTTTAGGCGGTTTTGCGGTAGTTGTTTTAATGTGATAGTGATTGGAGTATCATTCTAAACGTCCAATGTAATAAAATTAAAATTATTGACGCAAATTAATCGAAGTAATTTAATTCAAATATTATTGCATGGAATTGGTTTCCAACCTACTGAAAAATTAGCGGGGGGAGTGTAATATTTCGTAAATGAGACTTTATTTTAAAAGATCTACCCAATATCCTCTAGATCTCCCACTCAGTGAGATGCAGTAAAAGCAAATTTTATCCTTCACTTTACACTTAGGGGCGTTCTTAAAAAAATGTATTTTGCTATATATTCATTGAGATCTCCATATGAAAATGCACATAGGCTAAGACTCTATAAATTTTGAGGCTTCGACAGACAAACCGACGGACATGACGAAATTATATGGGTACTAAAGGTACTTAGGTACTACGTAATCCTAAAAATGCAAAAACTTTCATTTTACTCGGAGAGTATTGGCATTACACAGACGAAATTTAGATGACAGGTGTCTTCTATGAAACGCTATACAATGAAATATTGGAATTATGAAAAAAGTAATATTAGGGGTGGCACTCCATACATGTAACTGAGGGATGAAAAACAAAATTCAGTTCACATAGGCGTGTGGGGGTTTGATAGATAGGTCTTAAAAAATGATATAGAGATTCCAAAATACCTTTTTTATTTAAGTCAATAGTTGGTGAGATATGCGCATCTAAAATCTTTATTTTTGGTTATTGGCATCGGATCCTGATAATGATTATTTGATTTTCAATAAAATAATTTTGAATATCTTGAATAATTTTGAGTTCTCTCAAGAGACAGAACCAACAGTGAAGCTGATCACCAATTTATAAAATTATTTTGTTTATGTGTATGTGTGAATTAATTTTGTGTGCATATGAAAGTATGGATATTTTAAAACATTACTTTGGTAATTGAAATTTGGTTTAAAATTTTCGTGTTTGGTGGGTAAAATATGACAAGATGAGTTTGATTTATTTGGTCAGTTTATTCGTGTTTATTTTCCTTGTGTCGTTTAGTTATTTCGATGGGATTTAATCAAAGGATACTGGAAAACATCCGCATAGAGTTGGACTCGAGTGATACGAGTATAGAAATGGCAGAGTATTACAAGAATAAATAAATTATAAAAGTGAGAAATATTGTAATTGTTTATGAAAAGTTAGGTTATATTATTAATATTTTGTAAATTCTATTTCTACGGGACTGTTTCAACCAGCAAAATGAAACAAAGTGCAGATTGTGTTTATTGTGTCTTTTACACACAGATATGACATACTAATCAATGGAATTTGCTGGTCTTACAGGTTGTCGAAAAACGCCACATAAAATTTGATGAATGAAAAAGACATTTATTTTGACAACATAGAACGAATGTCAATGTCAAATCACAGTTTATTTTTAATTAATTTAGGCAATGGCTACAAATTTATAAAACAATCAGTATTTATTATTGTTCTGTAATCGTTTTTCAAAATTACATACTTCATTAGATTTTTATTCTTATTGCTTTTACTTATTAACAATTTGTTATGTATACTCGCGTTTATAAAAATAGTTTTTTTTAAAATTGTATTTTTATTTTTCCTGATCGTCAATCGCCGATTTTTTTTATTTTCTAAAAAATATTAGCTTTTTTAAAAGTGCCATGCCCATTTTCGCCGGCCTCCTTTCATCAAAGGACGAAATCGTTAAATTTGATTGTCACGGAAATTATTTCCATGATCAAATATCATTCTGTTAAAGTAAAGGTGTAGGTTAAAGGTTTAGAATAAGATCGGCATCACTGATTGTGTATGGTCGATATTTTTACAGCAGTTGTATACCCTACGACTGAGTGCTTTCTACCAACCTCGAGTTAATCCGGGTAATTTTACAAGTGATCGACTTTTAATACAGCTTTTTGGAAAGAAAATAAAAGATTATACAATTTTTTTAATTTTTATAAATACTTATTAAGATCTAAATTTGACTTTGGAAAATGGCTTGCGTCTCTGTCCGTTAGTTTGTGCGTACACGCTGCAGAACGCAATTCTATGCCAATTTTGGTAATTATTTTTTCTATCGATTAATTAATTACCATATTAGAACTATTTTCACAATGATTTGTCAAATAATTTTTTACAAAAACTCCTTTTTTTTCTTGCTCGCTGGCTGTTCTCAGTCTTCGTTTTGTACGGATCATCTTGTCTCCACTTTAAACATTTTAACTTGTTTTAAATTCTTTTTTTATAAGATATATAAATACGCGAAAACATTTATTTTTTTATTTATGTTGTTTTAAACATAAATAAAAAAAATAAAAAATAAAAAAAACAATAATTTTTATGTGTCAGATCCGAAAAGTTACAGACACGCTTTGTAGTTAATTAGTTGCCCTAAAATCTACTTATATATGATAACACTGAATATTTAAATATTACTATTTGCCAAAAATCGCTAGGAGTTAGATCAAAGCGATATAAAAAACAAACATACACTAATGACAACGACATTAATTACACTTACTCTAATTTGGCTCGGAGTCAAAGTGCTCAAGTGTTTGTTTACGTGAATCTTTATACGAATAAATCGTTGCGCTTTAATTCGCGTTTTATTTATGTCGAAAACTTTAATTATTCCGCGGAAACAAAGACCTAACGCTGACCTACTTTTAGAGCATTTCCTCTAGTTTCGTAGCTAGGGATGTAACGCTAAGCCAGGGCACATGCAATTCATCGAACAAATAACATTACTTTTGAACTTTAATGTTAGGTATATATATATATATATATATATATATATATATATATATATATATATATATATATATATATATATATATTGTTGCACACGTGAGGGCATACAGTTTTTATTTCCTTCGTATCTAGTTATGTTAATAATTTGATTATATCTTCATCAAAACGATAACAATAACTTAGTAAAATTAGTTTAAAATAATTTAATATTGCAATGATGGATCCGTGACAAACGATAAACTATTATGTTTTATATGACAATATATTTGGTTTTAATGGGATTCGGCACAAATATTCATACAAAAATCCCTAAAATTCAGAGAAAAAACTAATTTTAATAATAGTTATTGAAGAAAAGACATAGTATTGGAGACATCGAGATTAGTATTCGACTAGACAAATATAATGGAGAATATATCATGTATAGCAACACAGGTGAATTTGAGTTTGATTTATTTGCGAGCATCACGCACTGGTCGTTATGCAAATAATTTAGGCAGTCGCCGGGCAATGGAAAAAGAGAAATTTTGTGAAAAAAGGTAATATTTAGTTCTATCATTAGTACTCCCTTGGTAGTACTATAGAAATAACACGATCAAATTATAAATTAGGTCTGGGTGAATTTTTTGTTTCGATTTTACTTAATTTCTTATTTACGAAAGAATAAAAAATCTTGCAATGAAAATATTAGGTGTATTCAAATTTTTGATCATCTTCCATAATATGACCAATAAAAAGAGAGCTCCCATGAGATTACAAGGCGCCTATTGCCACTTTTAAATGTACATAATTTGAAAGATGGAAGAATGCTTATAGTAGTAATAAATATATTTTAATTCTACATTTTGGTACGCTAATATCTCCTAACATCTATTAATATCTTCTATATACTTCGCACGGTATAACACATAGAAAATATGAGAAGGCATTAGAAGATATTAGTACCTATTAAAAAAATATTAGGAGATATTAGAAGATATTGGGAATAACGGATATTAGTTTATTTTAGAACACGTAGCAAGTTGCTACGTGTTCTAAAATGAAAGCCATCTAAACCACTTTTCCTGCATCCTGCATCCACAATCTGGGCCACTCTTATGGTATCCTATCGTATCCTTACCGTAACCGTAGTTGTAAGTGCCCTCTTTTTATATGCTCTAAAGCAACAATCAATATTGAGAAGGACAAATAGAGCTAGGTTAGCAGCTTTAATAATTTTGATACCTAAACATATTTATACCTATGATTGATACCTAAACATATTTATATCCTTTCAAATTTTTTTACCTACCCCCTAGCTCTCTCTTCGATATATTACTATTCTAGTTCTACTTCTTTTCCAGGGTTTATGTTGCTTCTTTAAATAAATTAGTAGTATTTTAGATGATTTTCTAAAAAGAAAAGTGAAATTATAAAATATGTACTTTACCGATACCGAGAATATTCTGTATCTCAAAAGCTACACAACATATCTTATTGAAACCAATTTTCGTTGAAAGGGTATTTTAAGTTCTACAACCTTAATTTTTTTTTACACGCGTTAGTTGAAAAGTTGGAGAAGGGGAGGGCACACAAGACTTTAGAAGTGCATATCGCATCTAGTACTGACTTAAATAAAAAAGTTATTTTGAAACCTCTATATCATTTTAAGACCTATATAACAATACCCCACAAGCGTATATGCACTGGGTTCATAGAAGACACCGACTATCTAAATTTAATTTATGCAGAGTCAATAGACTCCGAGTAAAATAATTGTGACATACGGACATACAGACGGACAGGACGAAATTATAAGGGTTCCGTTTTTGGTATTTGACTACGGAACCCGAAAAACCATAAATATCATTTTTTTAAGAATGAATTGATATACATTTGGCTGAAAGCTAAAATACTAAGAAATTTTTTTTCTAATCACCGATGTTATTTAATAACTCTAATACTGTATTCTAGTTGGTTTGTAACAAATATTATCAATATTATGGAACCGAAATTACTAAGTACCCATTAATTACGTTGGCTAAACGTCACTGAATACGAATGAGTTTAACATATATAATATCGTGTTCTTGCCGTTTGTGTCAACCCTGAACGGATTCGTTTTTAAAGATCGCCATTCAGGGTTAGCATAATATTCACAAAAAACATTTAACGTAAATGTTTATTTGTGAGAACAACTATGTTACGTTCTTTGGAAGATAGTTGAAATTATAATCTTTTGATAGTAAAAAATTAATTTATATTAATATTATTGAATATTTCCTTCAATTATAAACGGCTCCATTTTTATTTTAATATTTCAAATCAGTTAGTCAATATTATCACATTCATTTAACCTCTCATGCGTTTACTTATACTCATTGCATACTTCGCAACAGACAAAATGCAGTTATAAAATTATTATCTTAAGCAATAAAATCGTTATCACCTGTATTAACATAACATTATCACTTCCTTGAAGTGTTGGGTCTATGAGCGCGACTGTGGGTCACGTTGCCGATAAGAATCAGCGATACGAATCGATTCAACCTTGAGGCACAATGCACCGAATCGATTAGTTTTAGATCGTTTTTTAATAAATTCCCAGAACCAAGAATACTGGTACATGTTCGGTCATGGTCAGTCTTGTTATGCTAAGAAATTGAAAAGTACGATGCATTTTCATAACGTCTCTCTTTGATGCCTTGCGGTTTCACTACGTCACATTCTTGTTAGTATGATTCCGCTGTTCCGTAGGAACTCCTCCTTGGTGACATCAGTATTGTATGGTATGGCTGAGGTTGAGCTAGGATTTAACCTTGCTAGTGGCCAGTATCGCTTTTTACACTCAAGGATTCATTGATATTAAATGTATATTAGGTGCGTTTCTTGCGTAATGAAGAGTTTGCTTGCTGTACACACAGTTTCCTAGAATATGATTCCAGCAGGATCCGATACAAGAATCTTTATTTTTTTTTAATTCTATGTACACAATGGCTGCAAGAATATTTAGTCCCTTTGTTTGTAAGTATGCGCCATAAAAATGTGATTATAAGAATAGTCCAAAAATCCCAAAATAATATTAATTGGCTTAAAACGTTTTAGAAATGTTAGGAGTCAAAGATAACCCAACCTATTATATAGTGTTAATATAAAAAATTGCGAAAATATAATGCGGTTAAAAATAACTATTTTAAGTCACTCTACTATTTGTTCGGTTAAAATGATGACACAACTGGTTGTTTTAAGTAATTAGTAATTGTATTGTAAATTATAAATTATGAACTTTCTGTCAAATAAAAGTTTTGTTGTTTTAAAATCCTTTAATTAAAGCTAACAAACAATTTTTTTTCGATGAAAATTGATTATTTATTGCTGTAAAATAAACAATTATCTCATGACGCGACGTAAACTGCATCGACATTGGAGAAAATCATACACATTGAGACCTATGTGTCGTTGGCGATGAATATTATGAAAATTTCCCAAAGTGGACACAGCACACTAGAGACATCTGATGATAGTAACATCCTTCCGTAGCTCATAAAAAGGTGGTAAGTCCCATTTTAGGTACTAAATAAGTAGTACATTAAGTCTAATTAAATCCATTTTTATTTTTATGTTTTATATTTCTCAATTTTGTCTGCGGTTTTGCTCGTGTGGATTTTTTTATTAAATCCGTGCAATTTATATGCAAGTCTTTAATCCACGAAACGTGAGCAATAGGTTTAATAAGCCCGTTGTGTCATGTATTCATATGTTGTATTACTAATTTATTGTGGATTAAAACACCTAATATCGTCTTATAAGAAATATCCTATTTTTCGAGTTAGTAGCGAGTTAGTACATATAACAAACTCGTAAAAAACTAAGTTTCTACATTGAATATTTTAAGTAAAACTAAATTGGACCTACGAAAGACACGCTATTAAGCCTTAAACAACAGTTTTAGAATTTTTGTCTCTCTGTGCTTACCTTCATCGTGCACAGTAATCTCAGCAAGGGCTGAATCGATTTGAATGCAGTTTTCAGTAATTTATTTAGATTAGTTTGGGCTAACATTTAGGCTTAGTTTAATTTCAATCGGTGCTCAAATAAAAAAGGTACGTCTATATTTAGTTTACGTTCGTTGTGCACGCTAATATTAGAACCGGCAGAGCGATATGGCTGCCAACGCCATCTATTAGCGATTTTAGTAAATTTTATGCTCATAGAAACCTGAGAGAAAAAAAAGAAAAAAATCCCTAAAAAATTACTAATAACTTTTCTTACTCCGAATTCTACACAAACGAAGTCGTGGGACGTCTATTATTCATATAAATTATGAACTGTGTCTATCTAAATAATGTAAAAATTCATCCAGCTGTTTAGGCGTAATTGTGCAACAATAATACAAACACATTTCGCAGTGTTAAATTTCCTCGCAAGCGAAGTCGCACGTATTAATCTATACATGTATAATCTACACATTATAGGATTGTTAAGCAAGAATTAAAAACGCTTTCATGGTTTGAAGATTAACATAGAGATTTACTAGGACTCATACATATTCCGTATGGCCATACTTTGTGTTATTCCGTATTTGCCATGCTTTGTGTTATATATTATAATATTCCGTATTTGTCATACTTTGTGTTATTCCGTATTTGCCATACTTTGTGTTATTCCGTATATGCCATACTTTTGTACTAGCTGGCCCATCAGACGTTGTTCGGACCTTTGATACACAGCGCTACCTATCGGGTCTAGATACTGTGATTGTTTTTTTGATACTAAACCGATATATATATATTGTGGATATGAGCTGTTTTGGCTTATAAAGAATTTGTTAATAATTTGACTACAACGCCTCTATCGAATCTTAGTATAGGTATGAACCATCGTTTTGGTAAAATATGTACATATACTCGTATTGTATGAATATGACCTCAATCGGTCAAGTCGTTCATAAGTTATGAGATCACCAACAGACGTACCAGCGATTATATATATATATATATATATATATATATATATATATATATATATATATATAAAGATTATTCATTGTATTATAAATTTTATCATATATTTATGATTTCGTAAGCACTTGAAAATAACAGTCTATTTATATGCAGTTTTTACTGATCTTATTTGATGCGTTTGCGAATAGATAGACGCAACAGCACGACTTCATAAAGCACGGAGTGGCGAGTAAAAATAATAAGAAAATTCATTATGCTGGCTGAACTGTTAAAAATGTATTCAAATGAACCTTCGCATTCGTCCATCATTTGAATACATTTGAATACATTTTTTGGTTACCACGTAGTGTTAAATTTCAAACGTTTAATTAGTACCACAAAAATACAATGCAAGGGAAATGTAAAGTAAATATGTATACATAATGATTATTATTTATTAGTTAATTTCCATTCGAACCATTATCTTCATAGGATGTCAAGCCGTATTTTCTAAAATATAATTATCATACATGGAATGCTCGTAGATGTCAGGTAAAAGATAAACTGATCTGGACCTCCGCAACTTGCAATTCCTTCTAGGTGGCTTGGAAAGCTAATATTATCCCCAGTGAGGTGATCATTATTTACGTTATTCACCATATTATGCATATTATTTTAAGCGTATGTTATATAATTTTTAGGGTTTCACACCTCCAAACGGAAAAACGCTAAAAACGGGAAAAGATCACTTATGTACATGCCCATCTATCTGTAAAACGTATCAACCTGTATATATTTCAATGGATAACACTCAAAAATATTTATATGGAAATATTAAAGGGAATAAATTAAGTACCCGAAAGGTTTAATTTCATACAGAATGGCCCTACAGGCGTGTCGCTCTCTTTCTGATACGTGTACTCGTACAACGTAAAAGCGCTCTATCTAGTAGTCATTTTACCTGAACACATTTTGTGTATGTTAAGGCTAATAAATATTAATTTGCGAATAATTTGGGTAAATCTGAGTTGAAATAATGTATTTTTTAAAAGAAACATATTTAGTTTTGCTAAAATTGCGATTATGGCAGAAATTTCACATTAAGTGACTTAGTGACATGACATTAATTTCTAAATAAGTTGCAATAGTTATATCACTACAATTTTTTCGTTTAAATTATCACCATATCCTAAGGTAGTTTTTAAGATTATAAGCAAATCTATAGTTGTACAGATTTTACTACAGTGATTTTTTTCAAATATGCATACGGAAAAAAATCAACATAAAGTTTCATACAATAGCAGAATTTAAGAATAAACACAAAAAAACACTCATTGTTGGCTTGCTAAATGACTGCTCAATTTCTATACCAAATTTCATGTGATTTAGCGGAATTGTTTTCGAACAAAAAAAAACATAAATTTTAAACTATTCATTTTCGTGGAACCGATGTATTTTTAAAGGAATTATCACGTTATACTCTACCAAAAAAACCTTTTGGGCCACTGTAAATGGACCTGCGTATGAAAAATTAATATTGTAAATAATTTAGTTGAAATACTGTGTACGCTTAAATGTTTATAAGTGCTTAAATGCGTACGAACCCTTGTATTGCGAGTTCTACTTGCACTTGAAAGGTTTTTGTAATACTGATTTACTACACAGTGGCAAACGCAGTATGCGCGACGATTTTATGTAAAGTTGACAAATTAAGCTTTTATTGTTTGTTAAGAAAATATATGTAAAGTTCTCGTTGACATATTGAGCTTGGGACTGCTTTATTTTCCCTGTTTACTATTAAATAATATACAAATAATCAATTTCTAGGACCAATATTAGTCATCAATATCCGCTATCACTTAGTTGAAAGCGTAACTCATAGCGACCGTCGCGCTTTGTAAAAATAGCCCTCGCTCTATAACTAGCATGCCGCCAGCAATAAAAAACGATGCGCCAAGATTCGTTTAACGATTTTATCCTTTTATAAGCCCGTACATGTACTTGCGGGCCCTATTTGAATCCGTTTGCATCGACCCGTATTTGGTCTATTCCTTTTTATTGACAGCACTTTATGGATGGTAACCCATATCGGTAACCTCCCATGTCCCTAACGCCCTATAGATAGATAAATCTCGTTACGTAACTGCCCGCTCGTGTTATGCGTTATCTCTTTAACCGCTAGATATTTTTAAACTCTGGGCGTACGATCTTGAGAACTTAAAATTGTAAGATTAATAAAGATAAATACGTTGTGTATTTAGATTATACCGTGTGATTTTTTCACTACACGTTATTTTAAGTAAGATCTGCTACTGGTCGGTATCGAAAATTGTAATTCCGATGTTATGATTTTTAGTCGTTCACACATACCTGCTATAATAGTTATAAGTCCAAACGCAAAGGATGTGGACCTCTACTGCCGTGCTGTTCGAAAGCGGGATCGTCGCGAAATGAATATGTAAAGGTACGGCTTCCAAAGGAAACTGCAGTAGAGGTTCCACAAATATGGAATCTAGCATTTCACCAGCACACAGTGGGTGGAAATAGCTGTATAGATCCCCTATTAATAATTGAATAATAAGGGTGATTAAAGTTTCAGGAATTTCACTGGTAAATAAGGGCTGATTTATGTTTATGCTCTATTAACAAGAGCCTAATGACATTTATCAGTTTTAAAAATACAAATGAATGTGGTAATAAGTTTTCCTCATTATAACGTAGTAAATATATATTTTTTAAGATCACAATTTCTCATAATTATTTGTATCCATATAATGGGCAAGGTAGCAGGCAGGGAAGCGAGCTGTACGAGGAAAGTAGTTGGGAAAACTCGTAGAATAATATTTAGAGAGCCTTAAATGCGAATGGTCAAAACATCTTGTGAATGTGACTTTATAAATATGTTTCGTTCCATACTACCATATAGAATGTTTTTATTCTTAAAAATCACTAAATTGATCGAAATACTACACTATTTTTTTATATTTTACGGATCGTAGTTGTCTAACTACGATCCGTCTTAATCGCTGTTGAAAATACAATTTTATGAAAAAAAAATCTGTCTCCAATATAGCCTTTTCGCATCGCACTGCATTTGCGTCAGTAACAGTACTGATCTCGTAAATGAATAATTTTGCGGAAATAGTTTTTTTAGTGTGTTTGTGAGCTTTAAGCAGTAGAAATAATATGATATACCTACATACATACATGTGTCTATATATATATATATATATATATATATATATATATATATATATATATATATATACACACATAATGTTGGAATTTGTCGCAATTAGGGTATGCAATAAATCGGGACAGTAAACGAGCCGTTCCTTCTTTCCAATATTTAGCAGAAAACAGTGTTCCTACGGAATATCTATATATTGTAAGCAGGTAACATGTGCCGTCCGAACGTACATCTTTGTCTATTTCATTAATAAGCTACTACAAAATTAACCCTCAAGCGGCAACTGATTTGTTTAAAATTTTTCCAACTATCATAACTTTTTCAATAGACAGAATTTAAAAAAAACGGCTTTCACTAATATCTTCTGGACATCGAATATAATAATCTCACCGCGGCTTTGTCGTATTCAATTTTGCACCTAGATATGTATACATAGGTTGAAGTCGTTAATAAAATAATAAATAACTACTTTTTCAAGGTACGTTTTATTTCAGAACGATGTTTGGAGTCAACCATTAAATTCAGTAATATCTTATTAATTTTTAAAAAGATTTAGAATAAAATTGTAACTGTGAAGAAGTACACGAAATATGGAGTTTCAAGTAGAAATCAACTTTATAAAATTTGAAACACGTGAATTTAACAATTTTACTAAAATTTACCCCGAGAAAAAACAAATGTTTTCCAAGATGTTTTTATAATGATTCATGTTGTACTACCACTAAAAAAAGATTTAATGTAATGCAGCTTGATGTGTCGTTTGAAAGGGCTAGTTATAACTGTCTCAATCATATGTTAGTTATTAAAAAAATATTATTAATCGACTTTTTCTAATCGACAACTGGCTCGTAACGCCCCCATCCCTACGAGCTTGGCCTCTAATTGTTGGCTGTGCGTCCTCTGTCGCGCGGGCACTCGCCGCTCTAGCCGGCGCGGGCGCTCTAAAAATATATCGCACTCGACCGTTATAAGGCAAATGGCTGCGCCCCACTGAGGTGAGGTCGAATTCATTTACACGAGTCGCTCGCCCTTACAGCTAGTTCTCTTGAAAATCTCGTTACGTAAATGAATGTTTGAAAACGAAGTGAAAGTGCTTAAGTCTTTAATATTATTGAACACATTATACAGGTTGTAGATTTGAGTGGAGAGGTAATGTCCTAGAGAAAAAAGTTTTTTGATATTCGACATGATGAAAAAGTTATATCCTTTTGAAAAATTAAATAAAATCGGTTGTCCGATTGAAGGTTAATTGCGTAAACGTATTGGCGAAGACATACGACGCGTTTTCAACGAACGCGACGGACCTATTATCTACATAGCGTAAAACGATATTACACGTAATGTAATATACATTAAACCTAATAAAAAAATATTTAATAATATTTTCTAAACCTTGAAATCGTGCGACGCAACTGACATGGCCAATTTTAGTATGGGCTTCTGCCTAGTTGCTAATTCCAACGCCCGTAAAAAATGTTTCCTGTTTTGTAATCCTGGGTATCTATAAATCAATAATAAATAAGTAACAGGTTCCAGAAGTTCGGGGTTTCATCAAATTGAACAATATATATATATATATATATATATATATATATATATATATATATATATATATATATATATATATATATATATATATGACTCTTAGTCATCGTCCAAGTTTTGGTTGTAAACGAGTTGATAGCGAGGATACGATATGCCGCCATACTTGTCGCAAGTCTGTATTGCAGTTGATGCACTTCATAAGTTGGTAAACAGTATCAGAAATATATAGAAAGAATCGTGTCGTGGATGAAATCAGTCCATGTAGAATACCAATTGTCAATAAAAATGTCAAACAAACGCAAGTAAATTGCCAACAAAAGACACTGTAAGAATTCAAATGCAAACGGACTATGGATGCCTGTCATTTGTCGATATTACTAACTGTCAAAATAATTCTGTCACAATTAAACGATTTGAATAATACTGTTTTTATATTTTATTGCATGGTTCAGACAACTTTTGCACTATAATAATTGTTTTAACAATTATTAAAAAGTTGTCACTCTAATACACAAAAGTTATGTCATTCTAATATACAACATTAAATTGGCTTACTTTCTATACGTTAAACAGAACGTCGAAATAACGCGCAAGCGACGTAAAAGAGAAAAATATTTGTCAAAACAATTCCTTTTTATTTCACATAAATAATTACTCCAGAGCTCTAGGGATGTAAAACGTTCACCATACTTCATTAATTTACTTTTAGTGTTTTCGTGTCTATATTACATTCGTGCACATTACTAGGTACAACTAGACAGAAATTGGCCATGTCCTTTCGTTTAAAATAATTTTGCATAATTTATTCGTTACGATGCGTATTTGGTATTATAAATAAAAAAAAATTATTGGTAATATTATATTTTTTAATAATAATTCATTATATGAGTATGAAAACTATGGAAAATATGGCAATATCTACACAAAAATTCAACTTTGAACTTGAATAACTCCGGAATCGCTTCAAATTTCGATAAACGCTTTTCACTGTTCTCTTGAGGATATCGAACTCAATTAACTCTCCTCCACTTTGTCTTATTCAGTTTAACACCTGTGTATGTATTTAAAAGGACTTTTCTAAGTTTGAACCACCACTTTGAACAAGTTTTTGTAAAAATATAAAATAAAGTATTTTCGAGCGCCAAAACAGCGTTCGAATTGAAAAATGCAATCGCGCGGAAAAATCTTTTGAACCGGAAGTTACATTCGGAAAAAAAAAACGAAATTAAACTCCACATGTCTAAGATGATAGTAACCATCAGATAGTAATGACCAATATTTAAAATAAGATATTTTATAACCTAGAAACTAAATTATAATCCTTTGCTTGACAAGGGATGACAGGGGGAATATATCAATGAAGGTTAATCTTTAACACCAGGGTTCGCTTTTGGAGGTTAGTTCGCTAATGGGATAAGTGCCAAAATTTTAATTTGTAGTATTCGGATATTCGTTCGGATAACGTGGGTATTGATCTCACGACCAAAAATTAAATACGCAGCTCTATTTTATTTAGATCAGGTTTTCTAAAAATGATGACGGTGATATAACAGAGATTACGAAATAGCATGGAGAGGTAATACAAAAAATATAGGTACATTTGGTACCCTGGATTCATTTTCATTTTTTTATATTCTGAAAGAATAACGAGGTTGGCTTGTTTGAAAAATGCGTTGATGTATAAGTATTTTAATATTGCATAAATATGATTAAAAACAACGTTCATAATGCAATCCTATTGTTTTCACATATTTAAAAAGATTTATATTGTATTAAATTTTCACTTATCTACCAAAGACTGAATCAATTTTAAGCCCCGATGAAACTGATATTTTCTTCTATTAAAACTTAAATGAAAATTGTTTTCTTGTATATTATAAATAGGGGTATAACTCTTGCTAGTGTTCCACACATACTTGAGTACATAAACAATTTAATCATTTTAGGACACAGCGCATAGTATTTCTGTTAAACTGCAAATTTCGGTATTATTTTCGGCTATAAAAATGTCTTTCCCAGGCGTAAAAAAGAAAAAAAAAAATTCAGTCTCCGGTTACACATTTGGGAGCCCCTTTGAAATATAATTTTGTAATATTTTATACACCCTTTATAGCTTTGAGTCAAATAATCACATAATATAGAAACTAAGACATAAACTTGAATATCAATTTCAAGTTTCTATCTTATTTCGTTTCGAAGTTACAAATCTTTGACAGGCAACCAGCCTAGCCACAACAGTAGGCTTCCGTTGCGAACTTTGTTTGTTGCAACGAAACCTAGGTCATGGTAAAGAACTTAAAGAAAGTGGAAATAATACTACATCACGTAGTTTCATTTAATTGTGAATGTGTTTTAGTTAAAGACAATTTTGATGCATAAATCTATAATCTTTTCGACCAGAAAAATTGTTTATTTTCTATTTTCTTCTTTAATTTTTTACAAAATCACTGCAAACAAAACCCAAATTAATATCTAAATGTATAAAAAAACCGCCAAGTAGAAGTGGAACTTGCACCATGAGGATTCCGTAATATTATATCATATTAAGGTGAACCTTAGTAAGTTGGTACTTTTCTTATATTTAGTAAGCATTCACTCAAATAAACATCACTTATAAACATATTTTTGAGGCTAATTCCAGTAGATGTTTGTTTAACCTAAGCCGTGAATTCTAAAGGTGAAAAAGTGATACTAACATAATAGTATGTGCGACAATTGCCATCGTGGCAGCTGCTGTGACAGTATTCTGCAATGATGAGTGTGAAAGTCTGTCTGTATTCACGAGGCTACTTCCGTGACAGCATGACATGTGACAGCTGTCTGTTTTCTGTGTTTTGTTAGGTTGAACAAAATGAATTTGTGTTTTTTAAGAATTAATTATTTTTCAGTTAATTTTTGTTAGGAAATTTACCAAGTCGGGAGTTAAAATGAATAAATTGACTTTTTGGTAACCCTCTCATCTCATGTTATATTACATATCCTCTTTACAGTAAGGCATTGTAATAATTTTTCTTAAAAATAAAAAAATCTCTTTTTATTCTGTATTGTATTGCAGCCAAATAAACATTTCTTTTTATTCGGCTGCAATACAATACAGAACTAACAGATTATTTAAACAAATATATGTTATTATGAACACACAAACAAAAAACACGATGTTGCGTGGGAAATAACAATTAATTAGTTTCACTTTTTGGCGTTGAGAGCGCTATGCCGTGACCAACTAATTAAACTTAATATTGCAATTGTGGCAGTTTGTCAATGACAGTTATTACTGTCATAAGTATAGTAGTTTACTATTTATTTATAGTAGTTTACAGTAGTACTGTCGTAAGTAAATAGTATATAATATACAAGAAAAAACCCAAAAAAAATTGTCACATAATTTCATACAGATTGACATTCAGTACATTCGGTGATTTAGATGACTTTCGGTACTTATGCTATAAGACCTTTCTTCGTATCAAGTTTCAAAATGTTATGTGAACAGCAAGTACCCTCAATAGTTTTATGAGCTAATCAGTATTAAAGTAGCTGATACTTGAAAAACCGTTTTTTTAGATATTTACTTATAGCATTTCATATTAATTTGAACTTGATATCTCTAGCCGTCCTTGAGAAAAGGGGGCTTGAGATTGGGATGGATAACAAATCGATCCTCCAAAGATTTGGTTTTTTTTATTCTGAGATAAGGAACCCTAAAACTAATGATACTGAATACAAAAGTTTTAAAACTATAACTTAGTTTTATACCTTTTATAACATTGAACGCCATTTTGATGATCACTTAGACAAATTTAATATCTTCCAATAAAACGTAAGACTTCTTTATATAAAGCACTTTATTCCACCGCAAATAGTCCAATTAAAGAAGGTTCCACTAGTCGGACGATTTGCGCCTCTTTGCTCTAAAGCTTCTAATAAATTACATAAAGCACCTCATTCCTTCGGCGCGAACTTTGCGAACATGTCCCTGCCGAAAGCTCAGCGAACACTTTGTATTATGTAGTTAAGACTACGCCGCCAAGTTATTATACTTGTCCATAGTTCGCTCCTATTCCTCGCGGCTTTCCGGAAAAGTTTGGGCAAGTTTGATCACAGTTCTAGCAGGATGTCGTCACGTCTCACGGGTTCGCATTAGCGCCCTTTTAACATGTTACTTAATAACGAGGGAGTTAATTGGAGGCGAAGCGGCGGTTTTATTTATTGGAGATTGAAGGATATTATCAGGTTACATATATATATATATATATATATATATATATATATATATATATATATATATATATATATATATATATATATATATATATATATATATATATATATATATATTTATGAAGTAAATATAGTATTGAATGTCCGAAGATGATATCTAGTTGTTGACGTCTAATGGCGCATTAGGATGGGAGTTAAAATGTCCTGATGGCAAGATACGCCTTTCCGTTCGGCCACCTTTGTGTTTTGTCGGCTCTATCCGACTTACGACTTAATTCTACCAGTTGCGCGTCTGGTCAGCTCTTTCCGACTTAATTGGAGCGGATCGTTTATATAGTGTAATGCATTAAACTATACTAATAAACACCCTAAATGAAAATAATACCACTAGATCAACGAGCCGAGCCGCTATACCAATATATATATATATATATATATATATATATATATATATATATATATATATATATATATATATATATACATATATATATATATATATATATATATATATCGAAATGTGATAGTGCACGTAATATTTATTTTTTTGATGATTCATGTTCAAACGTATATTTCTTTATATTTATTCTCTGGGTCTGGGCCAGGTCAATAAATTTAGATGTTTCACATCTACCAGGGGTCCCATGATGGCTCGATTTATTTTTTTTTATTAAAAATTTCCTTTAGCTTTGTTCCTCTCTCCGATAAGCACAACTTATCGGAGAGAGGAAATATCTAATATTACATAGAATTCCCGTATCGTTACTTTCTAAAATTAATTCAATTGATTTAAATTAAAATTCGAGCTTTCAGTTATTCTTCACGTTTCCGGCATATTTATTAACGAGATGACGGTTATAATACAATTTATCGTTTAGTATTTTATTTTAGTAATCACTAGCATTTAAATCATTAAATGATAAACTGAAAAAAGTATTTTGTCCTTACATTACCATATTCAAATTTATTTAAACATCAACAGATTTACATAAATTACTATTTTGATTTTCAAATCAACTTTCGATGAGATTGTAAAGTGGACGAGTGATTATATTATGATTGATTCCAGAATTAAAGTTTGTATGGGAACGTAAAATCAACGGTACAATAAACCAACCCAGCATTATCTTTCTCGTACATCACTTTCAAGATCGAAAACCAATGTGAGTTTTATATGAGATATAAACAAAAAAATATATATTTAAGTATGTTAGTTATATTAGATATAAACCTAACTTAGTCCTTTTATTAGACTCACTTGTATATGACTATATAAGTAAACAAATTTAGCAAGTCGATTTTCATCCATTTCTAATTGTCGTACTCGACTTGAAAATTTGAAAACTTACATAATTAGGGTATAACCGAGCTGATACGATGATGAAGAGGAAATGTGATCACAGGGACTTCTTAACAGTTTACCGTAGACCCATAGAATATGGGCTCGTTTGGGTTGCTTCAATCAGACCATTGATTACAAAGCATATTTTTTAGTTTTTTTATACTATTTTTTATTATTACATTTTTTATTTAATTTATATATAAATTTTAATAAACACTAAAACAAATGAAAAAAAAGAATTAAATTTGTGGTCTCCTTACCTTTAAAATAGATATATTTCATATTTGTATAAATACTATTTTTGTGCCATGAATGTAAATACAGAGAGAAAATTGGTAAATCGTTCTTTGTTTAAAAAAATAAAAGAAAGTTCATTCAACTGAAGTTACTTTTATCTTAAAATTTGGCTCACGTTGCCGGGATAATTTCGCAAGACACTACAAAGATCGGAAGCAGACGCTCTGCTGAACTTAATTCAGTTCGAGCCGGGTAAACCGTATAGTTTATTGGCAGGACGTAAACTTGGGAATAATTAATGAACCAATGCCCGACATCGGCCCGATCGGAAACGACCTTCTTTTCAACGAATCACGTATTCGAGATCTCTGCAATATACAGAGACATACAAAAACAGACAGTATTTATCCTTAGAAACTCTCGGTAACGGTTCTATTTAAAAGATTTACTGTCCACGGGTGACTGCGAAACTAATTAAGATTATAACGAAGTAATTCGATCTATCTTTTTAATTACTTCATTAATTTTAATTACTTCTGAGAATTTGTGTTGACATAGAACTAAATCTTTTCCGGCTTTAATTGAGTGTCATATACAGAGAACGATTTACGAAAGTGAGTAATATTTTCATCAATTATGTATTCAAAATTAACAATCTTAGAGCAATGTCATTACAGAAAATTTATAGTCCAATTTATGTTAAAACAAGTTTCGAATACAGTTGCATTGCAAACTTTAGTTAAATTTCACACAATTTAGTATGGTTTGTTATTATATAAATGAAACAACCAGATTGGGAAGAAACTAGCGCCACCTATCCGATATTTTTTGCGCTATGTCCAACTATGAAAAAGAAAAAGATACGAAGACAATAGTGATGTAGTTCTACGTTGAACTACATCACTACTGTCAAGTGATGTCGTTCAAAGAGAGTAGTGATGTAGTTCAAGTAGAACTATCACTAATCCGTCTTGGTATCCTTTTGTTTTTCGCAGTAGGACACAGCGCAAAAAATATTGTAGTCTTCAGTTGAAAGTTGTGGTATAACTGCTAATAATACTCTCTCTATTTTGAACTAAATAAGCATTCTGCCCTAGCAGGATTAGCATCATTATAACAAAAAGCAATTTGTAACTTTTTTCTATTATAAGTTTTTTTTGTAGCACGTGGGCTATTCGAACAAAGTAACAAATATATTTTAGTCTTGTCGAGGTTATATAAAAATATTTTATGAAGAGTTTTATAGATTTATGTACTATTTTTTCTTACAACATTCCTTCACTGGGCGGAGCCCTCCCATTACTTTGGATGTAAAATATTTATGGAGCCTGCGAAAAAAAAACTAAATCGTTACGAGATAATCGCCTCCAAAGTCCGAAATTTAAAAAAAAACATTTTTCGTCAGAAAATGTCTTCAATACATTTATTACATCAAATGCTAGTAGCATCCTAGAAAAATAAATTTTCAAAAACTAAATTTCATAAAACCCTTTTGAACTGAACTGGAGATTCACAAAGTATTAGTATGACGTTTTTTTAAAACTATTTTTCGTTTAAGTTTTGAGTCGCCATATTGTTTGAATAACAAAAAGTGAAAACAAATGAGGTTATTTAAAAAATTTTAATTTTTTTTCTTTCAATTACTAAGAATAAAATGCCGAATCCACCCCTGTGAAAATAAATCGCAAGGAATAATATTAAATGTGTTTTAATATTCCAAATTGAAGATTTACAAGTTTCAATAACACGTTTCATTTAAATTTCGTTATGGAGAAACAGGAAACACGTAAATGTTCTTTATTTTACAGGAAAATTCATTATGCCAACCGCTCTCGCACGGCGCTCGTCGCATTCGCTACGTCATCGCATTTAATATCACAATCGGCGCCGCGAGACACATTTACCTAATCGTCTACAACGCAAAAGAAACCGCGTCCTCGCGCGAGTCCCTGAAAATGTCCAAGGTCGAAAAACTAACTTTAAAAGTGCCAACCGCTTGCCTGAAACAAATAAGCCACACGTTGCACGTTTTACTAAGGGCGCCGTTTTAGAGAAACAAATTTCTCGTAATAAAAGATAAGAATGTCATAAGTAAGGTTCTGTCAAAACAGCAAAATTTAAATATTTAAGCGATTTTTCGCGTCTGTCTGCCTGTTTACTGCATGATTGAATAGTAATTTTCATTCGCTGCATGACTGAATTTTAAACTTTATTTGCTGTGTGACTAAATCGCGTTCTATAAACAAACAGACAATCGAACAAACTATTTCAACGCGATTATGTCATACACTTTGCAATTGCAAAGTGTATGACGTAATCGCGTAGAAATAGTTTCTTCGATTGTCTGTTTGTTTGTTTCATAATTTTAAAAAAAGCGGAGGCAGTAGGGGTTTATAATATTTAACTTGGAAACTGACTTTAAACTATTTTAACGCGATTATGTCATACACATTGCAAATGCAAATGCAAAGTGTATGACATAATCGCATTGAAATAGTTTGTTCGATTGTCTGTTTGTTTGTTTCATAATTTTAAAAAAAGCGGAGGCAGTAGGGGTTTATAATATTTAACTTGGAAACTGACTTTAAACGTGGTATAAAAATAATATAATCACACTCAATTAACAGATGGAAGAGATAAAGGAAAAGTATTAGCTTTCACATTTAGAACAATCTAATAAATTTAAAAAATACTTTGATTAGAGTTTTTGTAAATTTTCAATTATTCAGCCATTTTTGCGTTTTACTAAATCAAATAAGGTTTTAAGATCTACATTTTCATGATGAGGGCTTAAAAACGTGTATTATTGTATAAAGAAATACAAATAAACATATCAACTACGAAAGTGACAAATTATATTTCTTCCTCTGGAAACCAATTTGATTCCATTCCCTTGCAGCCTTTTATTATTTTTCTTTTTAATAGCTTAACATCTATTGAGACAAAATCAATTTTTTATTACGAATTTAATGCAATATTCATTTAAGAGAATAAAATTAATTAAAAGTAATGCAAATTCATGTTTATTGTATAATTTTGATAATATGTCAAGTTTATTGAAAAGATTGTCTCTTTTTTCATAAAATGTCATTATAATTGATTTTATTTTAGAAAATTTGTTAGATTTTTAAAACATTGAATAGATTCGAAGAAACACTGAATAATTTTCGACATGAAGACAATTATAACTTATGTTACAATATTGAGTTTTAACATAAATGTCAAATAATTCGATATTATACAAAGAAAATCAGGTATTTTCAAATGTAGTAATCTTGCGATACTATTAACAATCGTCCTTTTCCTGTCTTATTTACCAACTCATCTTAAGAATATATCATGAAACAAATTGGTCGTACTATGCTGAATAAGAGACTGGAAGTCAACAGTAATGAAAGTAATAAGAAGATGAAAGTCAATATTCGAAAGTTCTTAGGTTCTATCAATAACACTTGATTGTCTTCTGTCAATAAAAGAGCTGTATCTTTTGAACAAGAAAATATACAGCCCTATGATTCCTTCAGAAAACCCTTTAGAGAACCACGTATAATAGTAATAAATTCAATATTTTTTTACTTATTTGTTTTAGCTTATATAAAGTAACACTTATAAAGTTTAGTCGCGATTTACAATTCCATGATTTACTGCATCTTGAAATTATAAATCATTAAAGAATTTTACAAGTTCTGAATCATGAAACGATCACGTCCATAAGGTTGCGGTGAAAAAAATTAACTTACGCTCCAGTTTGACTAACCGAATAGCTTACCGAATTTTAATTCATTTATTGGTAGTAATGTTAAGTAGTTAGCGAAGCCCATAAAATTACTACCGAACATACTGTGTTTCATTTATATCCCTGAAGGGATCTAAATAAAATACGGTGGATGTAAGTTAATTACAAAGACAAAGCGAGAATTTATTAATCGCGACCTCCAAGAATAACCGTCTGTTAAATTGAGCGTATTTCATATTTTATTCCGTAAAAGGCTTCTCACAAAGAGTCGTGTCATGCGGCTTGTTGACTTTGAGCCTTTTGATTATTTAATACCGAAAGGGTTGCGTTTAATAACGAATATAAAAAGCTAACCACTAAAGGCCAAAAACCATTAATAAGTCTCCATTAGTAAAGCCGGTGATGTTGAATATAATAAGGCTAGATGAAGTGCGGCGATGGCGGTGGAGGTGGATCGATACGGAGGTTAGTGAACTGGGCCAGCAAACAACTAGGGCCTTTTGGGTCACTCTCACATTCACATTACACGCCATTGTTCCCATGCCAATGACCATTGAATATCAGGCCGAATAGGTAAAGAAATTGGGAAACGTTCGTGAAAGTTCCAAGCAATGGTTCCGAAATCTATTCGATAATATGCCTCATTTGTTTCCCATTTAATGGTTGTGATAACTTGAAAACACGTCATCGATTTGCGAGTCGAAAGATTTCCTTTCGAATTTCGAAAATTTTTGAGACACTGTTACGTACTTGATTAGTTATATTGATCGTCGATGTAATCAAATGTACCTGAGCAATATCATCTACAATGGAAACCAAAATTTTCAGAATGATACCATTGCCAATTTGAATAGTCTGAATAATTTAAGTTTAAACCATCAACTCCACCGCGTTAAAAATCAATCGCACTTTTATTATACTAATCTTGGTATTCCTATAACATATATATATATATATATATATATATATATATATATTTATTTATTATATCTGTATACACAGCCTAAGCATTCATGAATTTTTTGAATGGAAGTAATTACTATTTAACCTTAAATACTTCAATATTTACATAATACTTTTTTTATTTACTATGCTTTTGAATAATAGCCAAATGATCCTTCAAATGTCTTAAAATATTAGTTACACCCTATCTCATATCCACAAAACTTTCGGCGAGTATGCTACAAAATTGAACATTTTTTTAAAGTTATAAAATTTATAATATTGAATAAATAATTTATAATTGAAACGTTATTATTAAAAATATGATAATTTTACAAAAGCTACTGTTTTACCTGTTCAAATACTGCATAAGTAATATTTCAACTGATTTTAAGACACAACGCAGACGAACCGACTATTAGGCGGACGACTTGACAACGCATATGCCAAGCGGCACACGCCACCGACTGAATGTCTCCCATCTCCGTCAGCGCTTGTTCAGGCATACGTTCTATCCTATTCTCCGTTAGCGTCTTTTCACTCGTAACGTTTGGATCGGAGAGAGTCGGCCAGATTCGCTTAGATTTTTTGTAGGAACGATGGCTGTCTATAATACGCGTAATACTCATTTTGAAATTACGGGTATATGAGTGGACACCTACGCACATATTTCTTAAACTGGAAATTTTTATTTCTGTAGTAAGTTTTTCTATAACTATTTATAAATATACAATTTAATTTTAAACGATTAACATATTTATATTCTTGACCATAGACATCCGATATTTCTGGTGTATAGATCGATCTAGTGACATGATTTGGAAAGAAATATATTTTGACTTAATATTCTAATTATTATGAAACCATTTATGCTTGTAAATTTATATAAATTCTTCGTCTATTTTTGGATTACTGTAATTTTCTCCCCCAGAAAACGATGTTTATGATTCAAAACAACCCCTAACGCGTACTGGGTCACTTGATACCGATCTCTCGACATGTATTCCTTTCACCGTGACCTCTTCCACTGCCCACGCTATCACCTGTACACGTAACAACGCATGCGCCTCGCGAGCTTTGAAATCTAGGTTTATGGGTTTACCCGATAAATTGTAGGGAAAATCGCTTTTCTAGCTCGCCTTTTATCAATATGTGGGAGTTCTGACTTAATTCTAATTCGTTTAAAATAGCAAAAGAAATTGGTGTTTGTTATCTGTGTTATAAATTTGATATCTCTAATTATAGGGCAAATCTATTTTGCCTAATTATAGGGCAAATTTATTTTTGATATATAAGAATTGTTGAAAACTGCTTATTTATGAATTAAAAGATAAATATGATTTTTAATTTTTTAAAATCATATTTTTAATTATAGGTACTGTCTATTAAGTGTTCCATTTAATTCAATTTCACCCTTCTGTCTGATTTTTTGAGTAAACATTTGTTATAATTTCGTAAAATATTTATTATAATGCTATTGATTTAATGTATAAATTTAAAATGCTTTATATAAAATAAACAATGTTTTTGATTAAAAAATATTGTTCCGCAAAGCTTTGATCTATTTAACTTAATATTTTCTCTCGTATCCGACATTAACCAACAATATTACTTCGGGAAATTTCCCTAGCTTTCGTTACATATACGCTTCATAATATATTATTTAAATATTTCTTTTTTTTAATCGCTATTCTTAATATTTTTCTATATAGTGGCCAGTATTAATCATCGTAACGCGTAAGGCTTCAAATATTTCACAGTAACAAACATTAACTACATATTGAAATTAATTCTAAAAAAACACAATAAAATACTACTTCTTACATGGAAAGTATAAATAGAAAAATTACTTACCCTACTCAATACATTCTGACTCAATAAACCACCCATTTTGAGTCTCAAAAGTCTTTATAATTGTCTTCCTCGTTTGTCTATTAAACCATTTGATTTAAAATTGGAGCAAAATTATCTGGGTCAGTGAAAAATGGAAAGACGTCTAATGGGCAGTTTTGTCACACCGAAAAAAGTTGTGTACCCTTCTTAATTCTTTGACTGACGCACTAACCGCTAATTACGAGCCTCCGAAATCGTTACCAGCGTCCTTGTCCGTATAACTTTGAATGATTTGATTTAAAAATTAGTAAAATGATTCATTTTTTATTCTCATAAGTAAAATTAATTTGACTCGTTTATTTAATTTATTACAGTTAATTTTCTTTATTTTTATCAGTGAAAAATATGAAAAACCTATTTTAGGACGATTTAAATTCAACTTAATTTGCCATTTACTGCCTGAGATTAAACTATAATTAACTTAAGGTTTCTTTCGATTCATATTAGAATTTCTGGTGGGCAGCCATAAAATTAAATGTAACTTTATACTGTGACTAAAATCTTTTTGACACTAATGAGTTTTATTACAAACATAGGCTTTTGATTTATTACATGCGTAGGTTACCGTCGTATGTTAACACGTTCGCAGCGGAATTGCTGAGCTCGGTAAGTTGCCCGTTCGCTGTGTCACACTTGTTAAATCCAGCAATATAATGGAGCTACGTCACTAAACCATAACTCAAACTTTGACACTTCGATTTAGTTGACTTGACTATCACGACAAAGCCGTGCTTTACAAATCATAATAAATATCAAAAATAAGTTACAATAGAAAAATCCTCGGTGACAATAAATCGGCTCCGCGGCGACGAATTTATTAAATTATGAATTTTTACTTTTTTTATGCCCAGTCCTGAAAAGTCGAGCAATGTTAAAAGTCGATCAATGTTACTGTTGGTCCAGTCTTGAAAAGTTGATCAATGTTAAAAGTCGATCAGTGTTACTGTAGATGCAGTCTTGAAAATTCGATCAAAGTTAAAAGTCGATTACTATTACTGTAGGTTCAGCAGGGGGTATGAGTTTTTGAAGGGGTATTTTAAAATTTAATCCCTCCTTCCCGGCCTTAATAGGAGCCATATAAACTGCGTAATAGGCGACAATGTAGACGTAAATTTGTTCCAAATAATTTGGTCAATGTATTATTTGTTAATATCAAACAAATAATATATAACATACCGAGAGGCACAATCCATGTAAACTCTAAATCAATGCAAATCCGGCACGCATTTAGCCGGTTTTTTTAAGTCCACTGGTTAAGTTCTTCATAAACAGATGCACCAATATATTATATGTAAGGTTTTGCTTTGTATACAGAACTTATTTCACTAACCCCTTTGTCATTTCTTCACTTCTTGGAGGAAATAAAAAAAAATCCATATCAACTTTAGATGTATAACCGACGACCGACAACGTTTTGTTCATAAAATATGTTAATTTTAAATGTTGCTGTTTTAATTTTAATTACATCCCCTTTTTTAAACTTAAAATTAAATAAAACCCAGGAATTAAAGCGGTTTGCACGTTTAACAGTAACGCGTAGTTAAAAAACTTACATTTGTTTGTTTAACAACACGTGACATACGTAACATTTTGGCGTAGGCTAGTAGTTACAAGAACATGTAACAGCAAGCGTCAGTAGTCAAAAGTACACGTAACCAACGTGTACCTAAGTCGGGCGGCGCGCCCTAGTGAGTCACCGCCCTGTACTGGGCGGATATTTAATGCTGATGTTGTGCTGATAATACAGAGTGCTTTACAGCGGCCACTTGTGATGTGTGCGGAATATAACACTCCAAGTGTGGATGAGTCATCGTAGCCTTATATAAGGCCAACCTAAGTGCCGATATGGACTGCTATTTTTAGTGTTGATAACCCAAATTATATGGGCTATATTACGAAGTGAATTTAAATATATGGTATCATAATTTAGTGGTTTAAGTATATGAATCCAGGGCGTATGGCGATACAAAAATATGCGGGCTAGGATCCTATCCGTCTACAAAAGTATTGTCTACGTAATATAATTTCTAATATTATAGTTCTTATAGCCATTCGAGATTGTTAATTAAAAGGCTGCTACAGGTAGGTAATCAAGTGTCTAATAATAGTACAGTTATTACTCTGTCCAACTTCCGTTGGCCGAAGTGCCGGTATGGGGTATATTACGAAGTGAATTTAAATATATGGTATAATCATTTAGTGGTTTAAGTATATGAATCCAGGGCATATGGCGATACAAAAATATGCGGGCTAGGATTCTATCCGTCTGCAAAAGTATTGTCTACGTAATATAATTTCTAATATTATAGTTCTTATAGCCATTCGAGATTGTTAATTAAAAAGCTGCTACAGGTAGGTAATAAAGTGTCTAATAATAGTACAGTTATTACTGTCCAGCTGCCGTTGGCCTTCAAGTTTGGGACGCGAGTACTTAGTTATTATAATAGTCATTACTCTTAATAGATAAAATAAAGTAAGTTTAGGCGCTTCAGTAACCGTGCGAGTAATCCATGTTCCCAATGGCAGGTAGATGAGATCTTTTAAGTGTCCAAATAGAAAGATTTTAAGACAAACGATAAGGAATCAGGATATGCGGTTAAAATCAGGTCAAAGTAATTTTGTGTTCAAACCTTACTTAACTTTTTACCACCTTTATATTTTGTCGTATTTTTACAGCATGAGTTTTTCGTAAAGTTCTTTAATATTGTAATCCACTTTAATAATTTTAACTACAATCTGAATAATATAGTTATTTTTGTCGTATTTTTACAGCATAAGTTTCTCGTAAAGTACTTTAATATTATGATCCACTTTGATAATTTTCATTTCCAAGTACATTTTTCAACTCGAATTTCAACATTATGACTGTGAATACTGTTTGCCACAGATAGTCAAACTCTTCACTGCCAAATCAAACGATAGTTGCATACTTTTCTACAGTTTAATATTATACTTGTTCCGTAACACGTATCCATGTAATTAGTAGATGATAAATAGCGGAGCGGCTGTTTCGTCATTCGCTAATTAGCAAACAAATTGTTGAAATTCACATTATGACTGTGAATACTGTTTGCCACAGATAGTCAAACTCTTCACTGCCAAATCAAACGATAGTTGCATACTTTTCTACAGTTTAATATTATACTTGTTCCGTAACACGTATCCATGTAATTAGTAGATGATAAATAGCGGAGCGGCTGTTTCGTCATTCGCTAATTAGCAAACAAATTGTTGAAATTCACATTATAACTGTGAATACTGTTTGCCACGGATAGTCAAACTCTTTACTGCCAAATCATACGATAGTTGCATACTTTTCTACAGTTTAATATTATACTTGTTCCGTAACACGTATCCGTGTAATTAGTAGATGATAAATAGCGGAGCGGCTGTTTCGTCATTCGCTAATTAGCAAACAAATTGTTGAAATTCACATTATGACTGTGAATACTGTTTGCCACAGATAGTCAAACTCTTTACTGCCAAATCATACGATAGTTGCATACTTTTCTACAGTTTAATATTATACTTGTTCCGTAACACGTATCCGTGTAATTAGTAGATGATAAATAGCGGAGCGGCTGTTTCGTCATTCGCTAATTAGCAAACAAATTGTTGAAATTCACATTATGACTGTGAATACTGTTTGCCACAGATAGTCAAACTCTTTACTGCCAAATCATACGATAGTTGCATACTTTTCTACAGTTTAATATTATACTTGTTCCGTAACACGTATCTATGTAATTAGTAGATGATAAATAGCGGAGCGGCTGTTTCGTCATTCGCTAATTAGCAAACAAATTGTTGAAATTCACATTATGACTGTGAATACTGTTTGCCACGGATAGTCAAACTCTTTACTGCCAAATCATACGATAGTTGCATACTTTTCTACAGTTTAATATTATACTTGTTCCGTAACACGTATCTATGTAATTAGTAGATGATAAATAGCGGAACGGCTGTTTCGTCATTCGCTAATTAGCAAACAAATTGGTGCGCGACTTTGTCCAGATGTTGAACACTCGACATGACTCATGACTCATTCTTCTATTTAAGACGCTTTGTCAAGTTGCATTTGTCCGTCATATATGTAAATTTGTAGAAGTGTCTTTAAAAAAATATTTCTGCGTAAGTGTGATGTAAGGGCTGTTGAAGAGTCAACACAAAACGGTGTTTAAAGGTAAGATCGGATGTGTGGCTCTTTGTTATATGGCTTAGTTTGAGTGTGTATATATTTAGAAAGCATAGTTTGGAAAAAAAAAGTTTTCATGATTTAATTGCAAATAAATGAATGATCACAAATGATAGAACGAAGGACGTACTGAAGAAAGTAGCGATGAATAGACTTCTATTCAAAACAACAAGATTAATGAACCAAAACGAATTTATAAACGTTACCAAAGAATAAATGGAAATTTTATTTTTTCTTTTATTAATTTTGCAAGATTATAACCCGTCTATTTACACTGTCGCGCCGATGACTTTAACATGACTGTAAAGATGTTACCTAGGAATAAACCTACTAATAAATTAGCTACATCAAAATCACGTATAATCAACAATGAACAAATATAAATTATAACGAACTGGCTTTAATCCGTGGATTCGCTCGGATGGAAAAGAAAAAAAATGGTGGTAAAATTAAAAATGATGTTATTATGAAAATATTATAACTCAGGTGACGAAGGCGCGACAAATAAACAAATTCACTTTCGCGTTTATAATGTTACTAATTATTTAGGATGACCTGCGGACCTTCAAAATACCGCACGACTTCGAAAAAATTGGGAAATAGTACTGCAGCCAATACCGAGTTAAGTAATATGATACTACAAATTGTTATATATATATATATATATATATATATATATATATATATATATATATATATATATATATAAATATCCCGGGTCTAGAATTAAAAAGGACACCAATAACAGCATTGCTATTATATACATCGCAGCTGAATATACCAAGTAAAATATTATAGAAATGTGACGTCTTCGAGTGAAAATGTTTGAAATCTGCCGTTTTGCTTCGTCATTACTGCCTGCGATTAAAATGACGACGAGTTGTTTTTCCATTTTCAACTGTCAATCTGAGGGTTGTGATAAAAGGGGGAATATGTTGCGAAAATCTTATTTCTCCCATCCCTGCCCATAGTTTAGGCGATTGTGAGTCATTTCGATTGTAGCTGCGCAAGTGTATAAAAGATTCATGAAAACTCCGTGCGTTCTGTAGAAATATGACACACGCGAAAAGGTATTCTCTAATACAGGATAAATAACATTACTCATTTATTTTTTCGGAAAGGCGCTTATTGAGAATATGACTTTAAAAAGCATATTGTCGTCAAAATTGAGTGGCGAATGCTGAGATTTAGCCACTGGACACTGTCAAGTTGAACTCAAATTTTATTTAATGCTAAATTTTGCTAACTGAATATCTTAAACAATGCTTTACAAACGAAAACACACCATTTTAAAGCAAATTAAATACAGTCTGCTATTTCAGTAAATTACACACGCTTGATGTAAAAAAAAGGCTTCTTAAAACTTGAGTACGATTATTGATTTTGTGTAAAATTAGTACGCATAAAAGTTTCAAAACTGCCTTATTTAGTCTACGCATTAGTCATTTGACAAAAGAAACAGTGTAGGTTAGAAACAAGTAAATACTCTTCGGAATGGAACACGTTTGATACAAAAAATGCGTCTTAAAACTTGAATACGATTATCGATTTACGGCAAAATTAGTACGCATAAAAGTTTCGAAACTGCCTTATTTAGTCTACGCATTAGTCGTTTGACAAAAGAAACAGTGTAGGTTAGAAACAAGTAATTACCCTTCGGAATGGAAACCTAAAAAGACACCTATCACCAAAGATCGTCCAAATTCGAACGCGAGTAACTTAAGAAGTCGTAACAGCAGAATAACATGTACGGATTCAAGTATTGTATTTAATTACCACGTCTGGGCGGAACCAGGCAAGAAAATACAAACATAGATTCCACGTACGCATGTTCGACTTTTATTCCATTAGTTCATTATGTTAATGAGAAAACTCATCAAAACGTCTACGGCAATGCTGAATTTTCAACGTTACATTTTGCTGTTACGTAACTCGGCGAGTCGGTAAATTAATTTGATATAATGTGGGCTGTGAGCGGCGAAGGTGGATGTACTGAGTGGCGTTTAATTTACGGTTACGATGCGGGGCTACGAGTTTTTAACTGAGTTACCATCACAGGAATAGAGCTTTCGCAGAAGCCACATTCGCGATCGTACGCTACGCAGATAATGCGTCACATACTTTTGTATAAATTTATCTGATATTAACCAAATTATTTATAAGAATATTTGCGTTTCTTTTATCATTATTAAAAACAGAGCCATTGGTGGACGCCTACATTTTCTTTGAAGCTGGTATGTGTTTGTGACGTCTAAATTGTTATAGGAATTTAAGAGTTGGTACGTAGTTAGGTTATATATATTGCAGAGGTGGCCAACTAACTAGCTATGATGAATGCATGCCAATATAGAACGAATCGCATCGTATTTATTGCATAATTTAATTTGTTGAAATTATTGAGCATTTTTAATTTACCGGACATAATTTGATTATATCTGATAAATTAGATTTTGCCCGCAGATCCGCCCGTGTGGAAATTTTTATTTAAATGTTAATAACATAATGACCTCTTCTGCGACCCAGCGACTACAGTTGTCTTCGCCATTTATTACGGGTTTCTTCCTGGTCCTCATTCTAGGATACGTCTCATATATATTAACATATAAGCATCTACGCTAATATTTTATACGTAAAAACTTTTCAGAATAAACAGCTTACACGATGGAGTAAACCAAATCAAAATGTATCCATATGTATATATATATATATATATATATATATATATATATATATATGTATATATATATATGTATATATATATATATATATATATATATATATACGCCGACATCTTTTTCTGTGCAGACTTGTCGTAACTGACATAAAAAATAGCATGTCCACTAGCAGCATATACCCAGCACGTTCATAAATTTGGTATGATTTTCATTTCTAGCTATAGATTAGGAAGCGACTGGAGAAGCACCTTCTTTTGCATTGAATTGTGTAGTATCGTGCTTTCTCTTGTTTGGACATACTAAATTTATAAAGAGGCACCGGGTACACCAATATAAAATGTTTATTTAATCTCGGTTCATTTTATATGTTAATTAAAGGGGAAAAAATTATAACTCGTAAAATAACACGTATATAACTTAATTTCTTTATCCGTAAATACAGTTTTACGGGTAGATAAATGATATAAAAATGTTTTTTAAAATGTAAATCTTGTAATTAAGTTCGTGAAATAATACACTCTTAATAAAATATTAAATTAAGATGTGCAAAAGTTAAATATATAGACGCGCAATAGCGCCATCTATCGGAAGGGTAACAAAATAGTTTTTAGTTATTATCTAAAGAAAACTGTATGTGTAATATATTTGGTAATTATTGGTTAAACAGTTACCGTGTTTTAAGTAAATCATAAACAAACTCACATCTTTAATGTTATATAATATACATTAGGCTAATTTTAAAATAAGATGAAACGTATTTGATTTTTTTTCAACCGACCATGTTCTGTTAATTTTTATAATTATACGATTATTATTAATTTATTTACCATACTTATTTCAAGCTTAGAAACTGTGTTTACAGCAGCAGACTTGTTGCTACAAGAACAATCTCTTAGTGTCTACCACAAGTAATTGAGAAAGATAAGTACTATGGAAAACTATAAGCGATTTTTCAATGCCTATTACAAAATAAAGGAGACTGGCGAAAATGGACCTGACTTTATACACATATACAGTTTAAGAACCATCCTTTATAATTTATAAAAGCAATTTCAATCCAGTGATTGATAACCAGGAAAGTGTAAAAAATAAAATACAATTGGTGATCATGAGAGAAAACAAAAGAATTGGGCGGGTAGTGTCGCTACACTACCGTAATTTTTTGCGCGAAAACGTAAACCACCAGGTCGCCTCTGGCGCCGAATATTTTCGCAATTGCGCGGCATTGCTTGAAACAAGCAGTTTTAGAAGGCTTGGCAAAAAGTGTTACACGGCACAACTTTTCACTTAACAACTTAATTTTCTGCTTAGCTTACTTTTTATATTACTTTAATATTTACACGACAACGTACAAATAACTCGTGTAACCCTTTCCGTTGCGGAGTTAAGACTAATACATTGTTTGCGCAGAGTGAATTTCGAGGTTATCCTAATTTTCGAGGTAATATACCTGGGCCCAATTACCCTACTAGCCTTGCCAAACTACCTTATATGTAATTTTGACAATTTCTTTACATGGTACTGATATTAAATATACAAAAATAATATACGATTCTGTAAATTGAAGCACATTAGGGCTAGCTACAAGATAAAAGCAAGTTATAGAAGAGATTTCAATAGGATTATGATAGGTAATGTGATTGCAGATGACTTTTGAACACACATGAGGAATTAAGCCTACTATTTCTTTTTTTTGACACTGGTTTTGTATTAATTTATTATATTTTCATATAATATATAAACGCGGAATGATTTTTAATCTAAGAGACATTTTATTACATTAATATGTTATCCTTGATAGAAGAACAAAAAAAAAATATTTTGATTGTAATATTTTGTTTCGCTACGATGCATAGGTTTTTTTTCTGTGAATTTCAATTTATTTTTATTGTTCTGGTTGATTTTTGGTATTCTAAAACTATTGACCCGTTTTTATAATTAATTATAAATCTAGAAACCCATATCTAATCCATCTGTTTTTGTCCCCCTAGAAAAAATAAGTAATTATTTTCTAAGGACTTAATTCAACTCATTTTTGACGACTCACGGTACTTCTGGCCTTTGTGAAGCAATATATTCATTTATGCACTTTCGAGAGCTCTTTTCTACACTTCATCATTTGCATCCGCTGCACACTCGCTTGCGCCGGCTGCAACATTACATCCCACCGTTAACGATGCGCCTTTGTTGGCGGCGGCGGTTTACCGACCCGCTGATGCACTCTAAATGCATCACGAGACTGTGGCATTGTTCCAACTCATTCGGTTAGTCTATGGCTGTACATTCATTTAAAATATAATTTATAGTCCGTTAATACCCGCAGAATCCATTAGGGGTCTGCGAATTATTATAATACAGAAATATCAACCTCTATATCACAGTTTACTCTCAAATAGTTTACTGTTTAATATCAGAATATATTGTTCCAAATTTTGAGTATTCTATTATTTAGAAACGTACTATGAGCGATATCATAACTTTAATGATGCTGAAATGATATTATTGCAACATTTACATCATATAGTCGAGTCGAACTTCAGTTCTAACAATTTTGTATTTGTTTTTTGTATTTTTAAGTTAAAATATTCAGTTCGTTAGAAAAACTCACTGTCCAAAGCGTCGTCAATAAACGCATTTAATGATGATCTGAAAAAGTTTTTCCTATTTTAATACTCTTCGAGTTTCCTCTTTACAATCCTTTCATTCTTATTTTTCTCTCAATATATTATGATTATTTTTTCTTGTCGTTAGTTCATGTAAAATATTATACCAATTTTTATTTTATTAATATATTTTATCCATTATAAGATAATCTTCTGTTACACACATAGTTTATTTTCTTTGTTAGGTTAACGGGAGAGGATTACGCTTATACATTAAGTTCATTAATGTTTTTGTATATTACTAAAAATAAGTAAACTATAATAAAATTTGTAGTTCAAAATATCTCGTAAATTTTTAGACTAAACGAGCAGTTCTAGAGTAAAGACAGGCAGAATTTTAATAAAAATAGGGTTTAGTAACGTCTTAAATCTAAAATTAAAGTAAATGGCTTTCTTTTTTTCTGTCTTTGATATAAAAGCGGATTATTTTTTTCGCCGACATCTAGTTCAAACTTCTCATGACTGTTATAACATTTCATTTTACCTTTACCTCTGGAATACGATTTGGCTATAGTAATACTGTTAACCAGCAATGCGGCCAGTCCTAACCCAATTAGTTTTTTTTTAGTTTTTACATACATACAGACAGACTTCGATATGATTCATGTTTATCATTAACATTTCCTTGGAAAATATTTTCTTCCTTTACTTTCATTAACCCCCTCCTGGTTGCCAATGCAATTCTTTCATAATATTAATTAAAGAACAAATAAGTAAATATAAATAAACATTTCATATTTCAATATTTGGCGTTAATTTTGTAAAAATTCTAATAATCTAAAGATCTTTGCCAATAGTCCTTTATAAGAATCTTTGCTAATAGCCCACCTGTAGACGTTGTAATACAACGAAACCTAGATCGTGGTAAAGAACTTAAAGAGAGTAGAAATAATACTACATCACGTAGTTTCATCTAATTATGATTAAAAATATATAAATGTTGAAGTCAATGAAATGAGATGGCTGAGAAGAAACGTAGCTGATAATAAACAAATTTCGCAATAAAACGCTGATACTAATGTAAGGAATTGAGTAAAGGATGTTATGTGAGAGAATGACGAAAGAAGAATGAATTTAAAGAACTGAGATAATTGAGGAATTTACATAACATTGGAAACAGTTTGGAATAAAAAATATGGATACAAGTCAAGAATTTAGTGTTTGCTAGAAGAGTTGTATGGATAAAACCTTTATTGCTGGTTAATCCATTCGGGTAGGGGACGTCGAGATAATGTATACCTACCTATATTTATTATAACTAAATTTCCCACCAACACAAAGTTTATTGTATGATTTTAAATGATTGCCTCAATTATTCTAAAGTAAGTTTAACAACATCGCCATAGATTAATTTAAGAAATCAAAATAGAGTATGGCGAAAGGAAAATGAGCCGCAAAAGTGCTACGATTAACACGCACGATCTACCGCAATGCAACACAAACGTGGGCGCCCAATTGCGCCCTCCGTTCTGGGCGCCGCCTCCCGAAACCATTAAACTTTCTCCGCTTCAACTCCGCATCATTTACAAATCAGATAACGATCAAACTCTTTTCGGATAGCGCTTAAAGTTTGAGCTGTTAAGTTTGTGGGGTTGCGAGAAGCGCGCGCGACCGCCCCAAGGTCACGGAACATCGTGCGCCGTTCCTATCGATCGCACCCTGGTCCGCGTGTAATTGTTTCCACGAACCCATCGCCTTGAGGTGACCGTTTGTCCTGAAAAACGTGTTTGATAATATTTTATTATTATGTGCTGATGTCACGAGAGCAGTAGGGATATTAAAAAAACCAAAAGAATGTAATTATTTTTACCAATACTACCAGATCCGTTGTAGGACAATTATTTGGACAGGATCTATTGTATAGTTGCCTTGAATATCGATTACTACTATCGGCTATGCTAGATGACGTAAAAAAATGTTTAAAATATTATTAAAAAAGGCTTTCATTAAGTTTAAATTAATTTATAAAACAAATTTTCTTACTTAATAATGTTTATTATCAAAATAAAGGACTCAAGAGAAACGGAATAGTATTATTTACTTACTTTTATATTTTATTACATAATGTTTGAAGCCCACACAAAGTCAAGTGCAGCTTTCATAATTGAACATATGCAACAGACGTTTCTCCGATGTATGTACATGAGAGAGTATGGTTACTTCCTCTTTGTATTCACTATCGATTTCCTCTTGGGTATGCTGGGTGTCCATTCCTTACAACTCAGAAGAGACGTTGCGCTTATGAAACTTAACTTCCAGCCATTAAAAGGAAAAATTATATGCCCTCTATTATTGAGTAAACTTTCATTCTTCGTACCTTCCTGCGTTTACGAAATCATCACCTGTTTGCTATACCACTCTTTAGAACCGAATTATATCGGAAATCCTCAGATTCCCGCGGTATTCAACTGCTCAACCACCTGCTCACGGTGGCACCACTGTGTGATTTGTTTATGATAAGTGAAAGTAAATTTGTCGAAATATATCGTCGTTATCTTTTGTAATTCTTGTGCATTTTGTATTTATGTCTAATATAAAAGTATAAACTTTGTTAAACCATTAATGATTTATCGTTACGAGTAGGTTACCTGTAATGTATTGATAAATATATATGTGTAAATTAATAAAAAAATTGGTTAAAATGTAGTATTCCTTTATTTCAAAACGTTGTGGATCACCTGAAGAAATTTATCAACAATTGATTTTATAGTTGAGGAGAAATTCAGAAAAAAATCGTGGAAAAAGAGATGTGTGCGAGAAAATCGTGGACAAACGAAGTGTGCGTACTTAAAGAGTTCTGTTTCTAGTGTATTCAAAAGGTATTACTTTTTGAATGTTGAGCTAAGTGTAAAAGTTCAGCAGTTCATATAAAAATTTTGGTACTGCATCATGAACTCATTGCACAGCTTGGCAATCCCTTACGTCAAACGACTCTATCTTATGGAATAATTGTCGATTCGATGTTTTTTTAGGAAAAAAGCAGGAGTGCAGTGAATTTATTTTTTCCAGCGCAATGATACTATGTGCAGGTATCATTGCGCAAATAATTCAGAATATTTCAGTCAGATGTAGCACATTTTTTTTAAAATTAAAACTATTCTTAATATGTTTTTTCTTAATATATCACTATAATTTTTCTCCCAATGATTAATCTTACATACCTCCATAACCCATGTAAATGTCATGAAAATTGATCAAGTAGTTCAAGAAAAAATTTTTTTGTCCACATTTTTAAATTTTATTTTTAATAAAAACATATGCATTTTTAAAGTTTTCTACATTAGTAACGAGAGTTAAGCGGAATAAAATAAAAAAAACTCGAATATATTGAGAACAAAGGCATTTTCACCATAAAACAGGGTAATGCCTCTAAGATAATTCATATGTAGGATTCCCTCTTACATTAAGTTTAGAAAAATTAAACCACCTTATTTAAACTAATCCTAGATTAAGGTTGTTTTATCTAGCATAGCTACCCTCGCGTTCTTATATGGCAATATAAAATCAACTTCATGCTTCGGTGAGGAAGGGAAAATATTTTGTTTGGCTACCGCATGAGCTAACACTATCGAAGAGTTGACCCGTTTATAGTTGCCAGCTTAAAACTTGCACTACACTACTCGCGAAGTTGATCGAAGTTAGGCGAAGAGAATATTATAGAGAGGTACTTCGATTCGCTTTGCGCGTACTTCAGACTGTACTTCAGACGTACTGCAGACTGCGATCAATTTCGACGAGCACTTCGTCGAGGTAACTTCGCGAGTAGTGTAGAGGGCGTTTAAAGATTAGGTGCGACATGTGTGTAAGAGCATCACCGAAATGAAGCGCGTATTTTTGTCCTTCTAATAAACATATAATGTTGAAAATTATATAATTATATATAAATTATATAAACATATCCAAATGATAATATTGCGAAATCTCAAAATAAAGCTCATTGTGTAGACTAACCTTTAGGAAGAAACTTATAATGAACAATGAACTAAATGTTTTATCATTTCAGAGTTGATAAAAAACTTTGTGATCATTTTAATACTTGATCGCATTTTTATATTTTTTTTGTCATAGTGACTCATTTAATATCCGCTGCGACATTCAAGCTAGAGTAGAAACTAAATTCGGAAAAGTGCTTTTCACAAAATAAAGAAAAATGAATGCCTTTCGTAATACTAAATAAAATATTGTGTTAGTATTATGATTAGTTATCTATGTATTTAAAAATATAATTACTACTTCTTTAGTTTTGTTATACTCGATTTTACGAGATATATTTAAATAAGTGTTGTTTTGGAATTTTACATATTATATTACATTTCTCTTTAAGACATTTATTATTTTTTGTTTTGAATGAAAAGAGTGCTTAAAAAATAATTTGCAGATGTGCCTTATATTTTTATTGAATATATGGTCACCGTAACTAGCACGCTAGTTACGTACCACTACACACGATCCAGCCCTAGGCTAACAATGCGAGCCCTAATGACACCCCGCGCGCGCCCCACCTCTCTGAACATTGTGTATGAATGGACCATTGTCCTTGTCGCCGAATTAAGCTTAGAAAAATAAAAAAAGTCGCCAGGGAAATTCGGTTGGAAAATGGTTTTAAAGTCATTCAGTGACAAAGTTGCCGGAAGTTAGAATAATAATAAATGACTCCACTTTTTTTCTGTATGAAAGTTCTCGTTGGATTTCTTTAACTTTTGCTACTTAATATTATTAACAAAGGATTGCTGCGTTTGACTGTCTACCCGCCTTTTTGTCTGTATGAAGCGTGGATTTCAGATGTTTCCGTCCTTTTGTTTAACTAGTTTATACTGTATGAAGCGTGGATTTTAGATGTCACCGTCCTTTTGTTTCCCTAGTTTATGCTGTATGAAGCGTGGATTTCAGATGTTTCCGTCCTTTTGTTTAACTAGTTTATACTGTATGAATCGTGGATTTCAGATGATTCCGTCCTTTTGTTTAACTAGTTTATACTGTATAAAGAGTGAATTTTAGATGTCACCGTCCTTTTGTTTCCCTAGTTTATACTGTATGAAGCGTGGATTTCAGATGTTTCCGTCCTTTTGTTTAACTAGTTTATACTGTATGAATCGTGGATTTCAGATGATTCCGTCCTTTTGTTTAACTAGTTTATACTGTATGAAGAGTGGATTTTAGATGTTTCCATCCTTTTGTTTAACTAGTTTGTAAATATATGAAAATTTTATATATATAGAGAACTATTTTTTAGCATATTTTGCAGTAAATCTCTGTGATACAGCACTTAAAATTAAAAAAAAAAGTATTTTTGGGGTCCTTATGTTAACCCTTTCAAACGGTACTTCCCACTATGTATGGAATTTAAAAAAGATCGAGTACTTAATTTGCCCAAAGCCCTAAAATTTTGATATAAATATTTTTAAGCGCTACTGATTGATATATGTGCGAGAAAATATACTTTATTACTATGACACTATTTTATTTTTGAAAACATCCTTATGTTATCCATAGTACAGTGCTACGATTCTTATAAAGTCAAAAGTTCCATTGATTTCTCAGTGACCTAATATTCTACACGGCGATAAAAGACGATCAGAATTTCTCTCTCTGAGACCAATTTTTCAGATAAGTCAAACGAGCTGAAACTCGATAGGTTACTGTTAGCCATAGAGAAGTTCTCATAATTACCTCCTTCATCATCAGACCCTCCTGATTATAGTATGCAACCAAAGGGCTCTTTGAGACAAGTCAAACGAGTCCAAACTCGACAGGTTTACTGTTAGCCATTGAGAAGTTCCTGTTACTACCTTCCTCCTGCGTCATCAGATGAGCTTGATGCTACCATATTTTTATAAAGGTGCGCAAAATGTATCAGTAAAAAGAAAAAAGCGTAATAATGTAAAAAGAAAGAAGTGTAATAGTATATATCATTTGGTTGGAAAGATATATATCACTCATTTATATCTTTAGCTCAGTAGCTCAATATCCTCAATATACAAGTTATTAACGAAATTATTTATTGCGCATACGTTGAACAATGGTCATAAAACGTGGTGATAAAAAGGTAATGACGGAAATTATGCACTATTGTTTGTAAATAAAAATAAATACTACAAGAGTATCCACGCGATTTTGTTTAATACTTTGCAAGTTTAGAATTTAGGACTGTCAACCTAGAAAGGACTTTAGGACGGTCAACCAATTTATACATAAAATAACTTTAATGATAACTAAGTAAATTGGAATAGATTGTCGTATTTAAAAAAAAATTAAATTAGAATTTTGAATGCAACAAAAAAGTGTTTACGCAAATATTTTGGACAAACTAAAGTATACTTTACCTCTAGCGAACTAAAGTATACTTTATCACAGCGTTTACATTTGATCGCGAGTAGCTTCGTCGTCTATATAGACCCAGTTACATATGTAACTGAACAGTTCGCTCGATCTCGTTCACTTAACTTCAAAATATATACTTTTATATCTATCTTCAAGACGGGACGAGTGAGTGAAATGATTGATTTGGTGAAACGAAAAAGACGCCGATCACTCCCGAGCTAGTGATATACTGATATATTTTGATTTTATGTGAGCGAGTGATAGATATGATCATAATATATGAGCTATATTTTTTATATTTCTCACACGTGAGTTACACATCTCTATATTATTGTATTGTCATCAAAACTGCATAAGTTTGCAAAGTTTTAAATCGATACGATAATAAGAAGTGAGAGAAAGGTGAAATATAAATTGTCGCTTACAATGTTGGGAAATTACAGGTCGAGCCAATAAAAGCGTGCTAATTAACACTTTACATATCAGTATCGTTATTATTTTATTTTTCAACTGCGAAATGTATCCAGTATTGGAGATTTAAAACTGTTATTTAATTTAAAACAGACATGGAAAAAAATCCCCTAAAGTACCAACTTTGAGTCTTGTCGTGTCCGATTTGAAATGCATCCTCCGAAAAATAAAAGCCACATTTAATTCTTACAGCATTTAATATAAAATAAATAAAATATTTACCCCGTCAATTTCACTCCTTTATTCACACTTGTACTTTATTTGATTTATGAGCCAGTAATCTTTATTACGTAGAGAGATATAGTGGAAGGAGTTTTCTTTCATTTATTTCTAAACCTTCTGGTATGGTAGACTAATGCCCAAAGCCAATATTATATCTATCTATGCTTTTATATTACTAGGGATAGAAATTCTAACTGATGTTTCAATTTTGCATATCAATAACATATCAACAGATAGAAATTACTGTCTCCGCACTTTATCTAGCAATGGGAGGGCAAATCACTCACCGGCTATCTGTCACTTCCGGGGGATAAACTCCTATCTACTGTCTGTTTTATGTAAAATTACCTAAATTTTTATTAAAAAATAGTAGCAAGCATATCGTCTTCTAATAGCATAATATTAAAACTAGATTTAGGATTGACAAGGGTTCTGTGGAATTATTACAATATAATAATAATTATTACAATTTATTACATATACAATAACGGTGTTATTGTATATGTAATAAATTGTAATTACATTTATTAGTACTGTAATTTATTACTTTCTTTAATTATACCCAAATATTATATTAATATTGGCTTTTGTCCGATTTAACACTTGATATAAAAAAAGCAGAGATTGATTGCGTTCCATAACTACGCAAAGCTTTAATAGGGTATTTGATATATATTTTATTACTAAAATGGAATAAGTAATAACACTAAAAACGGTTAAAATAAATATGTCGTACCTAGGACTTTTGGTTACAAATTTATAACGACTTGAAAACTGACGAACTACGATTCGCGCGGAAACGCTCCATACAAAACACAACTGGCTTATGACGTCACTGGCCTGTTATTTAGCATTCATTATAAGGGAGTTTATTAAACATTTTTAGTATCTCGTTATATATTTCGTTTAAGTTATATATTTAATATTATAATTTTCTCATTTTTTTGTGTGGAAACTAAATTCAAAATAACCTTTTCTATTTAATGAACAAAACAATTTACTCATTTTCCTACTTAAAAGTTACGATTAATTGTTTGCTATATGCATTACTTTTTCATCACAAGGTTTTTTTAAACCTACTCTGCAGTTTTAAAACATTTTTACAAAAAAATATCGACTTATTGCTTTTCCTTAACTCATATTATTATTGATTTTAAAATGTAAACAAAAATACATCCGTTACTTAAAGATTCACAAAAGATTTAAATTAAGTCTAATTGTATATAATTAAAATATTTCTGTTTGGTTATCATTTATTTATTTTGGTTATTTTTAATTTCGAATTTGCTATATGTATTAACGGAACGCAACGCTTGTACGGGAGGGTACGGACAGAAATCTATCTACGACTGTCGATACATCAAACTACTTGTGGGAAGCAAACTAAATATAGATAAAGAATTATCAACTACCTTAGATAGCTATCTACCGCAAAAGATAGATAGAATAGAAGATTTAGGCGGAAGCAAAACACATTTATCCATTCAAGATATCTATATTTAACTTTGAACGTCTGCTCAGTAAAAGCGTGAGCGGCGAAGCAAGGCCACTACTTTAGATGAAAATTTATGTATATATTTTAATACTACGTCTGACATTGTTTCAGGTCGTAACTGCGAAACGAGGACATCGCCAGCACTAAACGAAGTATTGAAGACTATAAGGGAAGCCTGGTCTGAACCCAAGTCTCTGAGAGACCGGAGGTAAGTCGATAATTTATGATCCACAATATAATTTTAATGAGTTTAACGTTACGAACGGAGTCTTACTTTGTTTTCGATAATTAAACGCAATCAATATTTAGTTTATTTTCTTTTCCGGATTTGTCGCAATTGGATACAGACACGACTTTAACTCTTTTCCCAAAAGGTACCACTATAGTTAACGGTAAATGGTTAATCGTCACTGCCGCGGAACGAAACTGACCGTGAGATTGTAGCTTCTTTTTATATAATCAGCTCACGATTCAGTACCTAATGTAGTTATCCTAAATAATTTTTTTTTCTTCTTCCAATCAATTATAATATTGTCACCATATGGCCAAATAAATTTGGTTTTTTAAAGATATAGGTCATATTCGAAGACTAACGTGAATTAATTGCCATATATATGCTCATGTACATATGCTCTTGAACATATTTAAATGTTAGTTGTGCCCGCGACTTCGTTCGCGCGGCATTCAGAAAAAAACAATGAAATGTTATTAGGCCAATATTATCTATATTTAATTTGCTAACAGTGCCATCTATCGTGAAATATTAACTTAATGTATGACAGATATAAAGGCAAGAAAACTTTATGATTGTTGTTTATAATAAACGTCATACGTAAAAATATTGATACCCTATGAAAGATGAATGGATAAATACCGACCTAAAATAGGTTTGTTTAAAAAATCAACACATTTACTTTATTCAAAACTTACAAATACCGCTAAAAGGTGGCGTTAGGTGTACATTTATTTTGATAATAATATAAGTAAAAAAACCAGGTTAACGTCTTCGACGTACTGTGCCAACGTGCTAATCATTACACCACAGCTAATCCAATCGACCAGTCGAAACTATTATTACTATTATTATTATTACAATTATCCTACTATTCCGTTTTTTTATTATTTTTTATTTATTTTCACAATACCCGTGAGCATAAAGTTCACTAAAAACGCTAATAAATGACGATTACAGTACCAATTTCGTAATATTCACCAAGTCAGAAGTTTTTTTTTAAATTTTTATATCCAGATAAAAAGTTGTATATATTGCTTAAGAATATAAATGATTACCATACCAAATTTCCTAAAAATTCGCGCAGCAGTTTTCGCGTAATTGAAGAACAAATCAACTGACAGACAGACAAAAATCGTAAAAATAGGTTGTCTGGCCTCTATTATCTTTCTATAATTATATAATCAATCACTCTTTTTAAATGCTTTTCCATGTACAGAATTCACTGTGTTACAATTTTATTAATGTATATATATATTATTATGAAATATTTAAACTTTTATGCATGCAGATAAAATGATCGAGCACGTTTCACAGTATGCTTATAATAAAGTTTTATAGTTGTTTACATTGCTTGAAATTAGTGATGCAAATTAACCGAAGTAAATACCATGTTTTGTCAGATTTCGCAAATTTACGGTTGAATATCCACATAATTCGCCCCTTTCTTCGGGAGATATATTACAAATCTGAAGCACCCATATACAACATTTTATGAACATATGTCAGAAACTCTGAGATTGTGATAGATAGACAAACGGACAGATAGACGTATATGACCAAATTATGAGGATTCATTGTTTCTCTACGAAACTCTATAAACTGAACTCAATACCACAAATTCAGCACAGCGAATTCAGCATTTCCATTTTCTACATTCGTCAAGTATACATTCTATATTTTCTTAATTTTTCAAATAAACTTACGCTAAGACCTATATATAAAATTAACGTCTTAGACATTATCTCTTATACAGTTATATAATGTTGCATAAATAGCTGTTTTATAAATAATAGATATATTAAACAGATTCACCAATTAGCAGACCAGTTCGTTTTCTTCACCAAATCATAAATATTTTATTGTACTAGATCCATAAAACATCAAGGCGAAAGTTTTATTTTCAAAGACAAACAATCCAAAAAGTAGGTCGCATATATCTTACGTATAAAAGGAAAACAGAAGGATCTAACCGCTTGTAAGAATCCATAACCGGAAATAATACATCAGTCCATCGAGATTTATCACGAAGGAGCTCTGAGATAGTTTCCTGTCTAGTTCAGTTAGAAAAAAAGAGAAGATAAAAAAATACGCAAAATTTTCCCTCATTTGTCTTACGTAGATACAAAATACATTTACGCTGTCCTACCTGAATATTATATAAATATAACTTTGGAAGTATCTAAGTCCTTCCTAAACAATACCTCTGAGAGGTAATTGTATAGATGAGTCGAGAGCTAGATCGCGTTACCAATATAGAAAAGGTCATCATAGTTCATATGTATGTAAATGATTAATACGAAATATAAATAAAGCAATTTTAGAAAGATAAATTGAAGGTAGGGCAATATCAGAAGAAGGGGGTCAACGAAATTTGAGGTACGGTTGACCTCGTTAACTGTGTAATATCAAATTTATTTCCAACCTTTGGTAGAGGTCGTACGAAGAACTAGGTATAAGAAAGTGGAGGAAAGCTATTTTGCATACTCTCGTGCTCGAGCGTATAGCATAAATAAGTAAACCAGCGGAAAATGTTAACCATTACTCTGACGTAAACGAAATGGTTAAAATTTATGTCTATAGATTTCGGCTGATAAAAATATGAATGTAAAGTATTTAAATTAGCAGTCATGATCGTGGTTATGAATTTCCGTAGGTCCAATTATTGCTAAATTTTAATAAATTAAAATGTTCTGTTGCAATTAATAATAAACATATTGAGCGAATCGTGATAAAGCAATTGTATTGCCAATAATAACGAAGAAGTTTCAAAAAGAATTCGAACGGCTTTTAAAATAGCATATTTTTGAAAAACTTAGCATATTTTAAGTATACCTAATACCGGAACGATATTCCTACCAGCTTACAACACATCAATAGCCTAAACGTGCCCTACAAAATCGAACTCCTTGCGAAATGACGGCTAGCTTCTCTTTTGTTCGTACACATCGAATCTACTACTATGGGAGAAATATGAAAGTATGGATATTGTTATAACTTGAAAGCAGTACTCGTTAAGAACCCCTCCTCGGTAGTCGTGTACTTCTTAAGAGCGGGGGCAAGCGACGTGTCTCATTACAATAATTACCGCGCCGCAATGACGTAATCGTGCGGCGCCCGCCCTCGCATCGCCCTCTCTTCGTTCCGTGGGCAGTTGTTACTTCTAGATCAGAATGTTTGTGAATTCTTCAGCCAATGAATCACCGATGAAACAGATTCTCGTAAAATATTTTGTTCGATTTCGTCACGAAAATCACTTATTAATAGTTATTACAAATTTAAATATCTTCACCGCAAAGTGACGGAGATCTCGCCTTCTGAACTGGAAGATATCGGAGACCGATATCTTAAAGGTCCACTGATTGAATATTTCTTAAAAGTTTACTTAAAAATATTTAAACGGGGTAAGATACTCGTAAATGTAAATTATTTAATTGAATTTTAAATTAATAGTGAACATACATAAAATTGTCACATTTTATGCAGAGGCCCATTTACCGTGGTCTAAAAATAAACACATAAAATCGCTCTAGCAGAGTTATTTTAACTGAACACATTTTGTGTATGTTAAGGCTAATAAAAATTTATTTACGAATAATTTAGGTAAATCTGAGTTGAATTAGTATTTAAAAAAACACACTTAGTTTGGCTAAAATTGCGATTATGGCAGAAATTTCAAATTTAGTGACTTAGTGATATTTTGTTTATTTCTGAAGATGCCAAAATATTTATATTACTACGATTTTTTGTCTAGACTATCACCATATCCTAAGGTAGTTTTTAAGATCATTAGCAAATCTCTGGTTGCAAATCAGTGAAAGCAAATCTTTGAATTTTACTATAATTGTTTTTTTTAAATATACGTTTTTCTTTTGAAAATATAAAAAAAACATTCAAACAATAGCAGAAGCTAAGAATAAACACAAAAATTGCTCATCGCATACTTACTACATTACTTCCATACCAAATACCATGTAATTTAGTGGAATAGAGTTCGATCAAAAGTGATTTATATGACCGAAGTAAAGACTTTTCAAAAAGTAATAAAAAAATTCATAACTTCTAAACTATTGAATTTCACGTAACCAGTATCACGTAACCAGTGACTTTTCACGATATTCTCTACTTAAAAAACTTATTAATTAAGAACTTAAATAAAATAAAAAATTTAAGTGAAAGTACGATATAAAACTTATCTGACTTAAATATGTAAAAATACAAGCTTAATATTTCCTAAAAAAATTACAAAAAGTAGAATTTCCATATAAAACAAAATTTAAATACAAATGAAGATCTTACTAGAAACTGATAAAAAAACAATTTATAATAATAAACCAAATTTTTTTAAAAATTATTCATTTGTTTGCCAGTTAATTAAAAGAAATGTAATTAAAAGAAATGTAGAAAACGTTTATTAGTTTTAAAAGTTTGATCCTTAAAATAAAATAATTGGTAAAATTGAAATTCCTGAAAATTCAGTTACTTTATACTCGCTATCGTAATTTTTGAATCTGTCGTCTAGGTGTTGGATGAAAACGGTCTTAATTATAATTTATGATGATTCATAATCATTAATCCATTAATTTAAAAAAAAAAACTAGTTTTAATTGTCTAGATATTTTGGTTATATTTTTCACCAAACTATAATACGATAAATGGCTATATATTTTAACATTGATGCAATAAAGGCGTGTATTCTAAACTCTTTTGTGAAATCTCTTATTTTTTTATGAAAATTGAGATAACTCTTTTAAATCCGACTTAAGGAGACGGATATTTCTTTAAATACTAAAAGCATTACTTGACATTATTCGAAGCTCACAGTTCAATTCTCCGCGCCCGCTCAAGCGTGGCTAATGCAGTCTAAAAAGTTGATCAGGAAACACTTTAAGAGACGGAATATAAACATCTCTCTAGCGACGCGCCGCGTGATTTACGACGCGCCCAGCATCCGTTCGCGGCCCCATCAATACATCTCACTGTCCCCCTTGATATTGCCACTTTGATCTGCACCGCCCGAGCGTGGCGATATGGACCACTTGGATTGAAAATGGGACGCAGTGGATCGGAGCTGTTTGTGTGATTCAGTTTGTCTGATGGTCTACTTGTCGGGCCTGAAAAAAGTTTAGTAAATAACAGCTTAATTTTATAATATTCGAAAGAAAGAATAGAAGAAAGACTTGGCAAAAATAACCATATTAGTAACAAGTGAAAGTTAACTTATAATTAACATTAGGTTAAATACTGTTGTAGATTTTACATTACACTTACTTCTAATACAAAAAAAATATATCAATCAAATATTTATCAAACTTGTGGCATTTAATTTAAGGAACCTTAATCTTATGCTGTTATTCAGTTTAATTCATTTTGTATGAGCTGATTTTAGGAAGTTATTTTTATAGTCGTTAAGTATTTACTATATATAACAGAACAATAAAAAATTACCATTATATATACGATGCTTGTTAGAAATCAAGAGCGTGGATGTGTAATTTAAAACACAACTTAGTTTTCACGAGTTGAACACCGCCACTCCTATTCTCACAATATGGTACACGTCCTACAAAATGAAGTTGATCTTGATTTAATGTCATCACTTTTCAATTCATTTCACATCTCCTCGGTTCACGAATTAGGCCAGAATGACTTGGAGTCTTCAGAAGCCAAAGACTTCTTAAGCTGAAATTAGTTCAGATAATGATTATGGTTTAGATTTAAATTAAATTTCCTTTCCTTACATCCCTTTTTATCGAAAAGTCAAAATTATTTTCTAACTTAATGATCACAGCAAAACTAGTTCAGATGAGGCAACTCAGCTTTAGCACATCAAATGATAATAGAAAAATAGGTAATTGAAATACAGTAGATTTGTTCTTTATTTATAAACCCTGTTTATAAATATATGTACATATTATAAGGTTGCAATATGAAATTATAACACAAAGTTGAAAATAATAAAGCCGTCGAGACGTAATTTTCTTCGATATCCTGAATAAAATAGCGGAACCTGTCAAAATAAGTCACGGTGAAGTTAATTGAATCAAAAAGCTCAAAAGTTAAATTTTTTTGCAAAATCGTTATCAAATTTTCTGCATTTTTCATTTCCATATTATGAAAGCTGTTCTATATTTTAATAATATCAATAGAAAGTTAAAATTTTTTTCTATAGAAGTTTAAAATTTTTTCAATAGAAAGTGTAGAATCGAAAATGTTTAAAGGTCTGTAATAAAACGAATGTTTTTGTCTATTTCATAAATCAGTTGACCATCACGTATTTAAAACCCTCAAGCAGTCAATTGTTTTTTTTTTGTAATTTTTGAAATGGTTACTATTTGTCCCTTCTTCAGAATTTCAAGAAACAGTTTTCACTGTCGTCTTCGCGGTATCCAAGAGCACCACTTTATCATATTCTACTTAAAACTACAGAAAGTAAATCGAAAATAAAACCGTCAATATGTCTGTCTTTTCTTGCAAACGGTGAACTTCCATATTAATGTTTGTGAAGACATCGATCAATTTTCCCATTAGGTTTACTGAAGGATAATCTCGTTTTAAATTTCCGGCTACAATCGCTCTTATCTTGAACTCAGGACAAAAAGTACTCAGCTTTCTCTTTATACAGACTAAGTATAAGGCGAGGCCAGATTACATTCGGAAGCTTAAGGTTCAGGTGCTTTGAAATTAATTAATTTTGCCGTATATATTTTTGTTGTTTCATTATAACAACCAACTTAATTCTGATTACATTAAGCTTTTTGGATATCAGTTAAAATTAAGATCTAGAAATATAAATATAGGAAAGTTTGGACTATATGGACAATTAAAATATTGTGCATTTTGTTTGAAAAATTAACAGGTATTTAAGTCACATAAGTTTAAATTTGTATCTAGTATATTGATAATTTAATATTTATTTTAATTTATCGTTACAACACAGTCCTGCGGTTTCTTTTGGGTAATACAATCAAATTTAGTATCTACAAATATACTAAATTTGATTTTGTTCCTTATATGCTGAATGAGACGTTATTAGCTTGTAATTAAGTTAAAAACGTAATTAGTTACATTTCGATCTCTAAAAAAAACGCAAGATTAAAAAAAAATATTCGAGTTAAATAAACTAAAAAAGTTAATGTAATGTTGAGACTGTAGTAAAAATGTAATTTTTCAGGTTGGAATATTTAAGGAAACGCGTAATCTAAATATTTCAAACGACAAATAATTTCTTAAATAAGTTTGTAATTAAAGATTTAATGATCTCCTACTTATGTAGAGATTTAGACCAATATCCTAAACGAAATGGTCTAACACAAGAATTTTTTTTACTAGCTACGTACTTATACTCTGGAGTATCGAACTATTAATTTTTCACATCCAATAATATGGAGGAAAATGAGCTTAACGGTATGTATAAACTTAATTTAATGATCTACCTTGTGTGGAAGTTACTCTCCATTACAAATTGCCCGCCTTAACCAAGTCTACCGCGAATTAATGCTATCTTAAAGCATTGTCTCCACTACAAACGATGCAGTACCACAACAGCGCGCCTACTCTGCCCCGCGATGCTGTCAAGTGATCCTTTTGTGCGAGTATTCAGCTCTCAGGCAGGCGGGGACTCCTGCTATTGTTAGTCATTTAGGGAAATGTGTCACGGGCGAGAAGTAAGTGAATATATTAGGGAAGTAAAAGAGTGTGACTGTTAAGGAAAAGGTCGCAACGAAGAGAGTTGATACCCGCATGCGTAAACAAATAATATTTTGGAAATATGCTTTAGTTTCTTTGTTTTGTGCCCTTTGATGTTTTAAATATCTTTGTGAAACTCTTTTCTTTTATAGTAGCATTAATTTTGGTTTACATCGTATTACTAGGAATTACTATAAGGGCCTGACCTGTGGTCTCCATTTGTTTAGTTACTTTTTAAATAATCTTTTCTCGTTTATTTATTATTTGAATCTCGTCTATTTTTTCTTTATTCAATGCACTTCTTTATATTTCAAGACTATTTGGGGACGTGTTGTTGTAACTTATTCAATATATTTTTATATACATTTTGCCATACATAGAGATTTAAAAAAATTTCAAGGCAGATATAGTGATCAAACTTATACCTAGTGAACTTCAAAGTTATCTTTCAGTCATTACTTGTCAACCCTCTACTATTCAATACAAAAGTAACATGTATTTTAGTACAGCTTAGGAAATGCAGATATATATATATATATATATATATATATATATATATATATATATATAATAATATTTATATATATATATATAAATAATATTTATATATATATATATATATATATATATATATATATATATATATATATATATATATTGTGTTAGTACTGAATCATAAACTAAAACAGATCATTCACTCACGAGATCGAATTCTACAACTGACACCACATTGTATTTGTTTAAGATTAAACAGCTATACCGCATACTATTGGTCGAGTCTGAGTAGAAAATTATATTTTATTGACTTAAGAATAGCTCACGCAATTCAACTTATCAATTGATTGATAAATAATAAGTTACTTCGTTTAATTTGAACCGTTTGTAATTGAAAATAAGTTATACCGAAATTGAAAATGTATTACCATAGATAACATTCCATATTTAATATAATTCTAAGGATACAACTACGATTTTCTCAAAAGTAGTTGTATTCGTTTGCTAAGTATATTATTTCCTAATATCTTTGCATAAAAGAATTTAAAATTTTTATTAATAAAAAAAAATAAGGAAATAAAGTTGGATTAGAGCTCCGACGGGTCCCGCCCTATTTTTATTATAATCAGGGAAAATTTTGATATTTTTATAATAAAGACAAATTAAACGAAACAACATATGCGTGTGTTCTGAAATAGAGAATAGGCTTCTTACACATTCACGTATTTCCGGGCATTTAAAAAAAATCGAATAGAGCAAGCTTACATTGTATATAGTAGCTTTAAAGGTATTTATACCTGAAACCCTATTCGGTCTCCTAATCGGATTTATTTTACTTAAACCCTAATCGGTCTCCTAATCGGATATATTTTACTTAAACCATAATCGGTCTCCTAATCGGATTTATTTTACTTAAACCCTAATCGGTCTCCTAATCGGATTTATTTTACTTAAACCCTAATCGGTCTCCTCATCGGATTTATTTTACTTAAACCCTAATCGGTCTCCTAATCGGATTTATTTTACTTAAACCCTAATCGTTCTCCTAATCGGATTTATTTTACTTAAACCCTAATCGGTCTCCTAATCGGATTTATTTTACTTAAACCCTAATCGGTCTCCTAATCGGATTTATTTTACTTAAACCCTAATCGGTCTCCTAATCGGTTTTATTTTACTTAAACCCTAATCGGTCTCCTAATCGGATTTATTTTACTTAAACCCTAATCGGTCTCCTAATCAAATTTATTTTACTTAAACCCTAATCGGTCTCCTAATCCTAAACCAACACAATGATTCAAAAGTTACGACTTTAATATTGACTACAAAAAGTCAGTCCAACGGACGAGTGACCATTTTATTAGCTAAAAAGTTATTTTCGTATTCATGTACACAACATGATATATAGTACGATGTAGGAAAATGGGAATGAATACTCAATGATTACAATATTTGATCCAAACTAAGTATTTGAATCGAGTATACAAACTGTTGAACGTGTCAAAGATATTTGTAAAAAATGAAACAATAACTATAATCGTACAATTTTTCCCTTTTCCTTTGGTTTATTTCATAAATTAATGTTTTCAGTGTTAAATGAAGTTCATCAATGGTCAAGATAGAAAACCACCTAAAGAAAAGGACGTTGTTTAGGATTTTTTTTTAAATTAATGAAAATTATAATCAGAAGTATTTGGATTTTATTATATGTGTTTGGAAAATTGGAAAGCTCCTAATTACTTATTATTTATGAATGTTGTAAGAGTTATTGTGTTTTGTTGCAGAAGTCCTGAAAAAATGGTTATAAGCAATAGGACGTTCCTTACCTATAATCCTAATAAATAAAAGCAAAGTAGATGTTTAAACTAAATGAAATAATAAAGATAATAGACTTAAGAAAGTATTTTTTGACCAAAATAATTTGTATCCTAACATTCGAGGGTCAAAAATAATTTATATACCTCTTTAATATTGTACATTATGTTAAAAATAATAAAATCTATATTATTAATATGTTTGAGGTTTACTGTCCGCGGAAGTTTGTGTTCTTTAATTCTGAAAATTACAGAATGAAACCTTTTTAAATTAGTATTTTATTCCCGTCATATTTTCTTAGTATCCCACAGATATTTGTAAAATCAAATATTGTGAGGCGTGTTAAATAACGATATATTTTAATATTACTTAAGAGTAATATTACTTAAGCGTAAAAATACTTTTTTACGCAAAATATTTTTGGAACGTAAAGTGCTTTCAAGGAGGAAACTTAATTACAGCATCTTTTTTGTCCTACTTTTTGCACTTTAACAAAATATCCTGATATTTGTGCTGTTTCACGCGAAATGCCACTTAAGTAGAATATTACTTTATACATAAATGGGTCTTTAATTTCGAATAATTCCAGGAAAAATCAGATGAAAAATAGAGTTCGAAACAGTAAACATTTTATTGAAAAAAGTAATTAAGTATTGTATATAGGAAATTATATCAGAATTAAAAAGAAATATTCGTTATGGGCTTAATATAAAATCATTTACAATTATTAACATTATATACTATGTTGTAAACTTGATTTATTTACGTAATTCTGTAATTAAATATTATGGTTATTTATAATAAATATCCAAAAAATTACGTGGTTAAGCCTAAAGAACTTATATAATAAATATACAAAAATCGGCGTCACTAATAATTGATTGCTATAGAGCGAACTTAGGTTAATTAGGGCGTTATTATGCAAGTTCCCGTAATTTTCCTTACTGTGATAATGTCTCATGAAGATTTGATGATGGAAAAAATATTTTTCCTGTGATACTATGCTTTCATAATACAGTTTTCCAATGCCTGTATAACTAAGATGTATACTGAATTCTAAAATAAAGACCACGCTATATACTCCACATAATGTTTTTAATAAAAATACCTCTATCACCAGCGACTTCAGCTTAACCTGTTAATCAATAGTATATAAAATAATATATTAAAGAGTATTCTGCTATATTCAATTTAATTTACATTGATTAATAGATTGGCATACACAGAAGACGAAACAAAACACTTGCGGAAACAAGTGTTATCTCTCTGTAGATTTTTAACATACTTATCTAATATAAACTATACTAATCACTAGTGACTTAAAAATTTCTAAACGATAATGATTCAGTACAAAGTTCTTCTACTGAAATTTCACAAATACTATGAAATTTTCTGCTAATTATTTCAAAATCATTAAGATGAAAAATCGAACGAGTCTTGGAAAATATGTTTCACACTTACTTAAAAAATTGTGATTTTGTCTAGTGTACTCTGTTCTGTATCAAAAATGGAAAAGTTCTGTACAAAAAAAAAGAGTTCTGTACCAAAATTGGAAAAACGAAGTACTTATACCATCACCTAGGTGTCATATATAGATAATATTGAAATTCAACTCTTTTTTTATTTTCATTATCTCTCAAAATATAATAACATTTATACAAATACTGCAGGTCTAAAGTTGTTGCTAGTTGCAAAGTTGTTGCTAGCCCAGGACACGCGACCGATACTAACTTCAGGTATGATTTGATGTATATACACACGGTGTCCAGGAATAAGTGTCGGACAAAGAAAGACGTTATTCCTTGACTGAAAAATAGTTTATTATAGTTAAAAGAAAATTTAAAAGATGACTTTTTTTAGAAAAATGAAAATAATATTCATAATTATTTGTTATCTTTTTCGTATACACCATACTTGCGCACATTGTTCATGGCCGCTCGGGAGAATAACCTGCGAACAGCTATGAAGACATCCCCACTGCGGTTAAACACTGCACTCCGGGCAAACATTGGGTGTGTTAAAAAGAGTTACGTGTATTATTTTTTTTGCATTCAAAAAATTAGAAAAAGGGTGTGTTTTACGTTTTATTTCAACGACAATTTATTCTTTTATAGCTAACGAATAGGGTCTTTCTTTGTCTGACATCTATCTCCGTACATCGTGTATATATATATATTTGTCAAGATAAGTATGGGAGATGCTAATTGGTCAGGTTCCATTTGCACTCCGTCGGTTATTTTGTTGTTTATTAAAACGCAAAGCTCATCTCGCTCATCTCGCATCACTCAGTCATTTTCAAAAAAAGTATTTTCCATGTATTAAAAATAACGACATTGACGATTTTTAGCGTAAACTTAAATCTTAGAAAATTGTGGTTACAAAGATAATAACTACTAATTTAAAATGAAATAAAAATCTTGAGTGACTCAAAAAGCCTATCGGTGTCAATAAATATCCTAAATTATAAAGCTACTCAGGTCACAGTTTTTTTGGCATAGAAAAAATTGAAATTCGTATGTCGCAGAAAAATCAAGATTCTAACGCAAAAATAAAAATCCCACAAGGTATACAATTTACAAATAACGTTAATAAAAAAATTGATAAACGAAAAGGCCTTCAACCCAAAAAAAGCGCCATGGAAAATGTAAACAATTTTCAACATCTGCGGAAAATGCTGTCCAGTCATTATTTTCGAATCTAAAAAAACGTTAATTCAAACGTTATTGCGCAATAAAGGGACTTCCTTTATGAAACAATACATTTTGCAAGGAAATTAATTGGCAATAATTTTCCACACGACTTGTTCAGTACGGAAGCCATTTTCTCAGAGCCGCGCTCTTTTTAATGAAATCGTTATCCGCTCAAGCTGAACACTGGCGCACATACCGAGAGTGGCTCTGCCTATCGTCAGGAGACAAGGCCAATATGCGTGAGCACTTAGTTAGAGCGTGAAAATGTACTGAAATATTTTGTTTAGGTTTTTTAATGGGTAATTTTGAGGAAATAAAAACTTTAAGGTTAGGAGAACTTTTATATTTTAATTTGACTCGCTCTTTCCATCTATGCACTTGTAATATATTTAATATGTTTAATTTTGATTACAGTGTAGTATGAAATGAATTGAGGAGTATAAATTAAAAAAAACAACAAACACGTTTACAAGCAAGTTGTGCTTCGAGTTATGAATGTCCCGTGCCAGTAAAAAGGCGTTATCTTAATATTACAATAACTTCATAAATAACTGAACTGTAAACAAAAATTATTTAAATATTCTTGACTTATTTAAACATTAACAAGGAAATAAGTGACTATTTAAGGGCACACCCATTACATACTAAAAAAAGAATGAGCTTTTGTTTTCAGTTTTGGGAGATGCGGCAGGAAAAACTTTTTCCCACAAACCCACTAAGTTAATATTTTATTTACATATTCGTTTTCTACAAATGATTACTTTTGGTTAGACAAGCCAATCGGTGAGGTAAACAATTTCTTTTTTATGACACGTTACACCTCCAAAATTGATTTAAGACGAAAATTATTATATAATTGTAGTTTATTCCTCTATACAAATTTAATACATACAGCGGATATATAGTACTTCGTATTATTTGAGTAATTTAGCCATTGAAGTTAGTGACTGTTTTACAGAGATATCTAAACCGAAACGCTATATTTGTCTGTAATATCTAATATATAACTGTCAAAAAGGACGAGAAATAGTTATCCAAATTTTTTGTTCATTTTTTAACATCCATCATCAATTTGTGTTATTTAAATTCTTAGATGCGTTTATCACTCCTTGTTAATTCGAAATTTATAACAGTTAGTTTAAGTTGCATCTTCATACTTACGAAACATAAAATTAATTATAAATAAAACTGTTGTAACCGCATCATATGAAACAAATCAAATATAAGCAACATCTAGTATTTTGCTTAAATAAGCAAATCTAGTATTTTGCTATGTAAATAAAATTTAATCATCATTATATCAACATTATTTTATTTTCGTTTTATATACTCGTATATCAATAAAGTATAAAACGTATAAACGATTTTTGGGCCATAAAAATTGTTGCTTCCAATTTATTTCCAAACGCAGAAATTTACTAAATCATTTAACGCCTTGCATAAAAAAGATAATGCCAACAAGGAAAACTTAACAAGCCTTAAAAACGGAAATATTTAAATTCGCCAAAGCATTCAACGGCGCAATTGAAGAATTTGCAAGATTGGTAGCAACAAACTCATTGTACCTCCAACTATAAAATATTTTTTTATGTTACTTCGCAATTCATGAACACAAATAAGTATCGCAAATTATTTAACTAATATAATGTTGATCTAATAACAACCTAAAAAATTAAAAAAAACAGTTTTACAGGTTTTTTATCAAGATTTATACAATGGCAGCCATAGAATCCAAACGTTATCCTAAGTACAATTATTATTCGCATCACTACATATTAAGTACGTATACATATATAATTGCGAAAACTACAATAAATATAGACACTGTGCAAAGTACGGACTAGTTTGAAACCAACATTTGATTTCGAAAATAAGAAAACGGAAGTTTCGCGTAATATTAGATTTCCACTGCTTCAAATAAATATTTGCGATACGAAAAGGGTGTATCCACAGAACAAAGAATAAACTAGAAATAGCATACGAGTGTGGCGAGCGCGTCACAAGTAAGCGAAGATCTGCTCATCTCGTCTACGTTATTTTCCCGTTAGCACTAACGCGAGAAAGTGTTACTTTATTTTTGCTTAAAGAACAAAATATATTACTGTGTCCACTGAATTAAGTAAAAATAAGACTCATATACATAATCTTGCTAAAGGAGTTATTTCTTGTCATAGTTATGAAGATTTATCAAAGTTATTTCGATGTTAAAAACGGTTAACGTTTTTAATTTATTTTAAAACGTTAATCGAACATTTATTTTCATGTAATGGTTTGTGCACAGCAATGGTTTGTTGCACAGCACAAGCATGCGGATGCAAGATCCAGCATCAAATGTCGTTTAAGACGATTGTGAGTAGAGGTGGGGGTGTCTTTTGCAATGTAACTGGTGCCGTCAATCCACAGTTTGGCGGCATCGGTTCCCATACAATTTCACGAACGTTCCGCTTCTGTCATATTATTTGTTCTGTGGGTGCATCCGTTTAGAATTTATTCGCAGCCTCTAGTTGAGATCCGATCAATGAAACCAGAAATCAAATCGTACCTGATTACAGTAGATGAAACAAAATATGTTAAAACTTATTTCAGTATTCATAAAAAATAATATTGTACACTTTATTTTCATTTTATCTTATGGGGGCTCAGTGAGATAATTAGACTTTTTAATTGTGAAATAATAGCGAACATAAAATACGCTAAAGCCAGTAGTTAATTAAAATACATTATCAGCCACCGTACGTTGTCGCTAAAACAGTATGGATATACATATAATAGCGTTAATTTAAACCGTCTCAGTATTTCCGAACAACGTTAGCCCAAACCGCAAAACGATTAACTCAGCAGTTTCGAGCAGACAGCTGGAATTCACAAATGATTATTACTCATTATACTCGCTCCGGCGGTCTTAAACTAATAACGATACAGACCAGCCTAATTCCACGTTGCATTGTCTTAATCTCGTTGTTATTTATGGTACTTTCGTACTTAATTCGCAGTTCAATATTTTAACGATAATATCTAGAAAAACATTATTTTTCAAATAATAAAAAAGTCTTTTTTTCTATTTGATATCATATTAATATAGTATAATTATGACGAGTCATTTGCATACATGTTTGCAGAATGTTGAAAACTAAAATCGTCAAACGCTGATATTGTATACTTAAATTCGTTAATTGCTGATCTAATTATCGTAAAATATTTTTGACCATTGTTAAAGCAAATTGAAAAAAAATAACGTATTATAATTTTCTAGTCTATTGTAATTTTTCGTAACTCATAATTTTTTTTGTACATATTATGTTATAAAGCATTCTATAATATTTTGAAGGTTTTTTTATTGCATAGTTTTGAAACGAAGACAATTTTAGTATACTTAAACATTTATCGCTGAAACTATGTGAAAAATAACAAAACGTGTATATGTCGCACAAAGACATATGAACCCATAATCTTGATAAATGAAGCAATTAAAGAATCTTCTAAAATTAAGACAATATGAGCCTAATCTAATAAATTAATAATAAGTGACAATATGAGCCTAATCTAATAAATTAATAATACTAATTAATTGACGTTCACTCGGCTAATGGCAGTTAGGGTCAAGCCTTCAAGTCTATCAAAGAAAACGGATTCGAATCGACATCAAGTGCCAACCCTTCAACCTTCTGATTTAATATTTGTCAACAATTGTTAACGTTAAACGTAACTTGGATTGGCTAAAGCAGTTATAACTATTTCTGAGTAATTTTTAATACGTTAATTACACACGCAACCACTAATATCTAAATGCCAAACGTTTGTCTTTTTGCAGTGCAGGAGTTTCAGTTCTCAAACATAAACTCCAGAAAGGTAATTTTGAACTGTGGGTGGGATATTAAAGGTGTTTTTCAATCGGGAGTTATATTCGGAAAACATGTCTCCGGTGAATGCAGAAATTTATTGTTATAAGATCGACTGACTACCAAACAGAATTATTAAAAAGATAGATATTCAAAAAAACTTTGTCAATTTTTTGGAATTTTAGTCTACCAGATGGGCAGCAAGTTATAAATGGAGATAGTGTACAGATAAAGATAGTGGGGGTACTATGCCACAATGAAATCTATATATAAGTCTATCTATGATATATGGATTATAAACTATTCTCAGTTCGAATAAGTCGGAACTAAAAACTAGCCAATACAATATTTGTAATTATCTGCCTACTTCTGGCACTAAGCAGCAAAAAAATCAGATAAAGTCGACAAAGATTTTACGATAATGTAAAAATGGAACGACATCCATTTAAAAATAAACTAACAAAATCCGCTAACTATCCGATGATCATTAAGGAGCATGCCACCCCGGTGACTACCATACGGAATTCTAACGTGACACTCAACGCGGTCGGTGACATACGAAAATAGTGTTCGTCGATGGTTTATTTCGATAATTCCACTAAAGCAGTCTAACCGAATGCGGCGTGGCGAGAGCGCTCTCGTCAGTTCGCGGGGAAAACTCGCGCACGACGCACCGAACGCGACCGAAACGAAACGTCAAATGAAAGTTTTCTGTTTAAATAAATACGTATACTATAATCTGCGGAACGGCCATGATTACATATATTTAAAATTCTGTAACAATTATTAAACGTGTGTTAATGTATTTGGTTTATTTGGTCAGTGAGTCGTATTTGAAAGTGTTATATACATTAAAAGGTATAATGCAATCATATTTCGTAACAATTACGTGCATGTTTATGTATTAAATAATTATTATAATTTAATGAATGTGGAACGCGAGAACTATTACACGGAAACATAGTTAATTATTGTATATAGTGTTCATGTATATATCTACTTGCTTTTCAGTAATTTTAGCTTGTTTATTAATCTACAATATTACATATATTAATCGACCATACTAACCTATATTGTTAATAATAAACTATATTAAACTTAATTACATCGCTAACATCGCCAAAACATAAATTTTATGGCGATATAAAGCCGTCGGCAACATTCATTAGTGCTAAGGAATAATTTTCCGATAAAAGTTTATTTAACACATTTGGTTTTGCATGAAAATGTTCAAAATATTATTTTTTTAATTATTTGGTTTACTTATACAATAATCAATAAATGTTTAGTTAGGCATCCATTTTGTTTTGAATATTTTGGAAAAAAATGGCGGTAATTTAGTTCTCCCTATATGAAATATAGCTTCTCATATTATCTGAAATCAGACTGCTTTGCCTTGGTCTTGTATATCCGATATCGTGTATAGAATCTATTAAAACGATTTTTAATTTGGAACATGAAAGTAATAAAAAGCTTAAAAAACGATTCAGAAATTAAATTGTCTATTAAATTATATACTTCAAATTTTTTATATTTTAATTTAATCTTGAAAAAGTAGGGTTGGTAAAATCTGATTAGAAAATAACAGTTAGTAACAGAAATATGCTCCATATTTTTATACTTGTGAAATGTTTATTATGCAATATATTAACAGTGTGAAAAACGAATATTGTGAACAGTTTAATACAATTACTATATCCTTAAATATTTATAAACACCTAAATGCGTACTGAACCCTTGTAATGCGAGTTCTTTTCGTACTGGACATGTTTTTTCCCAATAAATGAAATGAATGTAGAAATTATACTGTAAAATAATTCTGCTACAAATAACGTCCCACAAATGCTTCTCTGCCGCATGCTAGAACTCAAGATCACGTCTTAAATTACTGTTAAAAACAATACCATATTGTAAGCACCCATTTGCTAAACAGATAATTTATTGGTCAATTGTGACACGCAGCGAGCGAACGTGGACCTTTTGTCCGCACTTCGCTGTTTATTACGACAGCATGTGGTCTCCGTATGTCTGTATTGGTATTGCAAAATGCATGTTGTTTCGTAACTCACAAAAACAAAATGAACGTTTTGCGTCAAACTTACAAAAGATATCATTTTAAATCAAAGAATTAAATTTTATTCGTATTTAGTTGAAAAGAGTGAGAGACGTAAGAGTGGCAGTTATGAGATCATCAAGAAATATAAGTAACAAAAAATTGAGATGCAAGAAAATTGTTGAAAAAAAATTTAAAAGACTGATTTAAGAAAGATTTGTTTTTATGAACTTATAAAAGGAAAGAACAATGAACGATGGATACGGAAATGCAAAAACAAAATGTCTGATGAAAATATGCATGGAAGATACGGAAACATAAAACTGTTACAAGAATGGGGGACATGAGAGCGGGAGAAATGATAGCGCCGAAAAACATAAGTAATAAGAAATTAAGACAAAAGAAAGATTTATAGAAAAAAAGAGTTTGATAGACTAAGTTAATAAAGGTTTATTAATATGGACACTATTCGTAAAAAGAATGGACAGAGAAAGACGGACACGGAAACAGATGGACAAGTTCTCTATCTCTCATTCTCTAGTCTCATTGTTGAACAAATATTGCTCGAAATGAGAATTAAACTTCCAGACTGCGCTTCATTCGAACCAACCACTGCGCCCCATTTGCCTGAAATGGTATTTAAGCACAAATGGCACAAAATTACCTTGTCAATAAAGGCAATATCATGACCATTATCATAATTTTTATCTGAGGTTTTCCTTTTAAGGTTGTACACAACGAAAAAAACACCTTTATGATATATAGAAGGTTAACAACAGAAAACAATTTCACAGCCTACATTCAACTTATTTATTTTGTTTATATATTTGTTGCTCATAGATACATACACTTAGTTTTACATACATAGATGAATTATTTCGTATATATATATATATATATATATATATATATATATATATATATATATATATATTACTTGGAAAGTCTTACGTTGAGTAGTACTCCACTCGGCATTAAAAAGTTGATGGTCTACTTATAGTATAATGTTTTACAATATGTATTGCTATAATTATTTAGACAAATATCCGGATATTGATATTTGTTTAATTTTAAGATTTATAGGCCTCTTATCACTTTACTTCTTACATTTTACAATTTTACTATATTTATGAAAAGATACATGGAAGACGGCGTAAGCTGAAATTATTTTAAGGATGAACAAAAAACGGGGAAAAAATTGTGATCGCTTAGAAATAGAAGCAATAAGAAACTGAGACATCTGCATGACACTCAAGAGAATACGAATGATCTGAAATGAATGAATGATGAAATGATCAGGAAACGTGATAGCAAGCTCTCTATCATTACTTTCTGCTCTCCCGAGTAGCGCAAAAATATTGAACCGAATTCGCTACGCAGTTTTTACAATTGTAATGACGAAAATAATTAGATTGCTTTTGATTTGGTATTTTTAAGACTTAATTAAAAAGAAGCTTTTAAATAATAACATGCCGTGCTTATTAGTTATCGCAATTTATAATTATCAGACAATAATATTGAGACCATGTGTCACATGGGACTTTCATACAGATATATATTTGAGTCTTAAAGCTTTATTCTAAACAATAATCCTTAATATATATTATGGAATTAAAATATTTTCAATTTCTAAGTACCAAAACTACATTTAAAATTTCTAACTGATTTAATCTTTATAACGAAAGACGATAATCAAGCTAATAAATATCTGCCGGTATAAAGAGTAGCACACCGCCCACATGTACGTCCGGACCAGCGCTACGCTAAAAGGATACGATGTAGATAGCAGAGCGGGGATATGTCGATCGCATCCGGCGCAGGCCGGATGTTGTGAGTCGCGCCGCGACGCTAGTGCACGATATTCGCCGTGAGTGTTCCTCGTCGGTTAGACGCGCTTCCGGCCAGATTGCTTTGTGCTTGCAACAAATTGATGGTTTGCTACAATACTGTTTATGATCGTTCATAATTTTAAGCATTTTCCGCTCTTTTAGTTATAAACCTTCCTTAATTTTAGATTTTAAATCTTTGGAAAATGTTTTTTATCTTATTCATGAATACATTTTAGATTATTCAATAGGGGATATTTTAAAGGTATTACAATTGCTGTATTTTGAAGTGCTCGCATATTTTTTTTATTTTTAATAAAATTGCGCTCAATGTAGTGTGTTTAATTAATCTAACTTAAATCTCGTAAATACAGAAAGACCAAATTTAATTTTTCTATCCATGTTATTGGTCTTTTTACACAAAAAATTGAAGAGTGCTTTTATTCGATGACATGGATACCTGACAAAAATGGGTTTTCCAAATTCCGTCTCTACAAAGGTGAAAATAAAGTTATACGTTTTTCATACGTTATTGCTGTTATTGCTATAATGATACCGTATGTACATATTATATATATATATATATATATATATATATATATATATATATATATATATATATATATATAAGTAATTGACATGTAGGGAATTTAGAAATAGAAAATAATATTTGTCTGTAACCAAGAGTGTTTTAGCGTCAATTATTCACTGTCACAGAATACTAACGGTGATTGTATAAATAGCTCTTCAGCGGAATACGTCTTCAGAACTTATCTAGCGGAATTTAAAGTTAAATTCCAAAAGAGCTTTGTTCTTATGGTCTTTTACTACTACTAAACTGTGAATTACAAGCAGTTTGTTTGCGATATTTGGTTTATTTCCTTAATAACTTAACCAGGGTAAATAGCTCTAGCTTTTTGCGTGTGGAGCGTAAGGCAATGGACTTGAAACAGGTTCGTGTTATAATCATTTTCATCTATGAGGGTTATGGGCGCTAAATCGGTCGTTTAGAGCATTCACTACACTGCTCACGATATAAACACAAACACTATGTTGAATATTAGTATCGTTATAAGTTTTTGTGTAATTAAACCTGTTAAAAAATACAGAGTGATTCTTTTCCCTAAGAGTTTTAAGAAAAACTTACAAAAACCTTCAGAATTGTATAGTTTTCCTATTGTATATAAGCCAGGATAAACATTTCTCCCGGTGATTTTAGACATTGTTAAAAGTAATATTCTATCAAAATTGTTGCAGCTTTTCTGACATATTGAGTAAAATTAAAACATATATCATCATGTCTGATTCTTTTTTCGACTTATACGAGCTGTAAATTTATAACAATGTAAATTTATTCTTTATACGAGCTGTAAATTTATAACACATATATACAGTCTGTATTACAGAGGCACAGGATCAAAGAGTTTTATTTGAACTCTTTGAGTAAAGAATACTAAAAAACAACGATGACATCATACCACCCTGTATGATGTCATCGTTGTTTTTTAGTATTCTTTATAAGGGTATTATTATGAAAAGGTAGATATTATATATATATATATATATATATATATATATATATATATATATATATATAATTATGCACTTATGTACCTATATAAATAGATATAATATATATTTAATTATCAAAGCTAGGGTCGACTTTCACGCAACATGTTCCGTAAAATATTCTGGTCCAAAGGCAAACCCGTAATGCTATATGGGAGCGAAACACAGAAGCCAACAATAAACGCCACAAGGCGACACCAATTTCATCAATCACTGCCTTAGATATATTCTCTAAATGTCAAGGCCCCAGAAAATATTTCACGCTTACTAGAACGATACGAGAAAGTTCAGATTGAGTATCAGATGAAGCGTCGAAAATGAAACACAAATTGGCCATATTCTTAAAAGGAAACCCGTCCATGTCTCCAAACAGTCTTTGGATTGGAACTCTCAAGGGAAAACGAAACTTGGCCGTCCGAATCTGACCTGGCCGCGGAGAGTGCTCGAGGAAATGAAATGAAGTTAGGCAAGAAGCAATTCGTAAAGCGCAAGACTAATGGATGGAATGAGATGAATGGAGATACGTGGTGAATTATCATGGACGCCCTTTACCTCACAAAAGGTATGAAAATAAGAGACAAAGTAGTAGTGTATGTGGTTAAGAATAAATCCGATATCAATTGGACGATACAATTAAATAATGTGGAAAGAAATAGACGTGAGAAAAAAAGCATAATCAATCGAGAGACTTTAGAAATGGAGAACTAATAAACAACAAATTATTGTATACGCAATAAAAAATATTAAAAGGATATTATGAGAATTAACAGTGACTGAATCAGGTTTAGAACATGCTAAAATGGTTTATGCTAGGATTTTCGAAATCTATGAAGGGTTATCTGTTAGTAACGGAAGCAATTCAGAAAGAGCAATTCAAGACGACGTGGTATTATAGATAAATATATTTGTATTATTCATGGCTTGTTTCTTGCTTCCATCGGTAAGCTTCTAATTATCTCTGACCGCTATATTAACAACAATATCCGCCTTCCGTCGTTACATATATTAAGTTATAATTTAACTTTTGTCTTAGGTAAATGAAGCTGAAAATTTAAGAACCCAAGAATACAATCTAGCTAGAAGCGTTGTAGCAACGAACGTAATTAATCCCGTTTCGCATCTTAATTAAGTTATTTTAACCGGGGTACTTCGTGAAAAAACGTCTGTTTACGACTTATACTTTTATGTATTTTAAAAATATATATTATAACAAATGATTAAAGTTTGACACAATATATCCCCTGACTAGAAACGTTGAAGCTTTGAAGTTAGCTTCGTACTAAGTAAAACATAAAACTTCATTTGAACTTGGGACTAATGTAAATATTATTTTTGGCTTTCAGTTTCGACGTCGAACACGAATCCGCTTAAAAGGAGCGGCTCTATCGTGAATTTTGATTTATGAGTTGGTAGCAAGAACGTGTATCTGAATCTCTCGGTGTGGGTAGTCTTACATAACTGATAAATTGTGACACGTTTCATGATTAATTATAGCATCTATATCGGAATTCGATTGAAAAATAGATTATATACGTATGGTATTTATTTGAGATAGTTTGCTTATGCATACCTATACTTTTCAAGGCCAAATCCTAATGTTTTTATAGGTCCGTAAGCAATAGGTCTAAATAGGCAAAAGTAGTGACACTTGCGTTGGTCATTGCGTTGATTTGTAATGATGCCAAAACTTTTCTTTCATTTATAAACCCAATCTGCGAATTTGCAAAAGCTAATAATTTAATCAACAATCTTCTCACATACATTAATTCCATAGGGGACATATTGTAAGGATGCTGTTATATTAATATACCTTACACTACGGCTAAAAAAAGCTCTTCGGGAACTTGCGGTCCATTTGGTAAAACCAATACCTCAAGTTTCAAGGTGCTATCCATTAAAGATTGGTTTGAGATCGACTCCGAACGGTTGTCGAAATAACGTTTTAACATTTACCAGATAGCTGGCACTACGATTCTGCAGTTTCTTGTTTTGGCAATCAAATTTTCCACGTTAAACTAAACATAGAAAAATACGTTCCGTCATCCATCAGAAGTCGGAAAAAATAATATGCCGCGAAAAAAGTCCGCATCGTATTTACGTACTAACAAGACGCACCATCTTTTCATGCAGGCTTGCTTCATGCGACAAAGTATAGATATATAAATTGCCCATTTATGCACTGTCGCCCGAATATCATCGTAGGCTCTTTATACCGTAGGCAAATTATTTTAAAAGAGTAATACATATTCCTTAAGATAGTATATACATATTCCTTACAGCAGTCAAATAATTTTGTGGTGGGTGAACCTCAAAAAAGGACAATATCATTAATTTGGTGCGTATTTTATTATCTAAGTACTTGTTTTCATCTACCTTAATATTGACCTAACCTGCAACATCGAATTCAATAAAAAAATGTTTAAAACGATATCCACAGTGACCCAATTTTACAAATTTTAATAAAATATTAATAATCCTCAAAAGGTTATTAATTTGTGCGAGAAAAATAACATAGTAACATATGTATATAGTAACGTAGTAGATAAATTAGCTTATCGAAGTCGAGTTAAACATCAGACAGCAAAGATTTAATTTTTAAACACTTTTATTAAAAACGATACAATTTTAATTTGGAACTCTGTTTATACTTTTTATGCAAATTTTTATTTATACCTTTCGAATAGTTGCAACGATCGTCATGAATCATTCTGTATTTTGTAAATATTATTGTCACGATGTTATTAAAATGACATTAGTTACAGTTACGCAGAAACGATGCTACATGGGACCGATAAACGATTATAGATAAAGTATCTTCATAAATTATCTTTGTGATCGTATGTTTTTCACTTATTTAAATATCTGCTTCCGAATACGGAAGTAATATTTATCAGTTTATTGGTTTTACCTCCTGCTGCTGAAGTCATAAACAATTGAGAATAGCTGCATGACTTTTTTCGTTTTCCTGTTTAAATATAGCTTGAAGACATAAGATGCCCTGATTTATAAAATACTCAATATTTCTAATACGCGTAACAATTTCAATTTTTATGTGCGATTAAACAGCAAATATTAATGTCCAGAGTCATTCCTTCTTCATATAGGCTGTTTTGCCTCAACCTAATGCCTTAAATCTAGGTATAAAACTTCCTGACTGCGTTCAAAAGATAACAGATCGTCTTAATCTCGGTGCCCGCGCGGCTGCAGCCGCCCCGAAGGTCGCCCCTGGCTCGAGTCATTACTCTGTCGAGCACGCTGGCGACCGCCAAACCACGAAATCTCGATTCGCGATGGCGCGCACCGTATAGTCTGTTTATAAACAAGCGGTTACGACACAGCAGATCGGGGCGTTACGAGACGCGCCAACGCCTGCAGAGGTAGGAAATGGCTGAACATAATTTGAGTTAGCACTCGCTGTAACAACGAGAAGGAGGGCTATCCAGAAACAATATTTTCTGTGTTATTATAGTTTATTTTAGTACGACTATAGGCACGGATACGTACAGCGTCAGGTTTTTAAATACGTCGAGTGGCAGGCGTCATCGGAACTGTGGCTGATACTACCATGTCATGTCCATCTATTACCGGACAACCTTAGAGTTTGACTATTTGCCTATCGAGGCGTTTGCATTATACGGGTATATACTATATCAATATTTACTATTTAGGGTGTTTTAAACTTATACGATATTGTTAGAAACCAATCAAGTACACATCGGAACTCGTAAAAATAGAATTTTCAATTATTCTACGAAATAAACTTATTAATACAATATGTCTAAAAATTACTTTTTAAACTGTTTTCAATCTTTTCATTCAGGTGTTTTTGTGCAGGTTCAAATATTACAAAATTATAAATACGACAAGCTTAAAAAAAATTACTTATATTATACTGTTTTGAAACTTTTTATTCAGGTGTTTTTGTGCAGGTTCAAAAATTAGAAAAAACATTGAAAAATATTCTGACCCTCAATGTTTTGCAAATGAAGATTGCATTTCAATAATTCTTCTGTTGATATTCTAAGGAAGGAGACCATTCGTTGATGATATAAATAAGTGAATAAATCAAAATGTTGCGCACATTAATTCTCAAACAAACCAAAGTAATATTTTTATTGTAAATGAGCAATGACATCGACTGAAGTCACCGTACGGAACGTCTCAATGTTTAAGATCTAACTAATCACTAATGATTAACAGACAGTTTATAACAAAATTATAAGTCCATAAAATACCACTAAGGAAACCTAATAAAGACAAGAAATATATTGTTTATATGTATGTATGTGTGTGTATATATATATATATATATATATATATATATATATATATATAAACAAACATGTACATGTTAACTACGTTACGTGCACGCGCCATGTTATAGTAAAGACTTCTTAAAAAAAAAAGTTCGTTGAGGCTCATAATTGATATGAATTTCGATTCTATAATTTCAATATACCTTTGAAATACAACAAACAATCATCTCTTTCTGTATGTACGTACAGTAACTTAATATTTATATTAAATTAGTGCAATTATGCGATACAGTTCTATGAATACTAACTATAGTTTTAATGTCGTTTAGCATTATATTTGTCGCGTTACGATCGTCTCAGTAGTTAAATACAATTAATTAAAGCGCAGGTATGGTTTTATTAAATAAGAACCAGTATCCTTCTTGATATATTGTTTCGCTTTGTTACACTATAAAATTTGACACCACAAAATTGGTTTGAAAGCAAAGACAATCTTTGATCTATTCTACTTGATAAATCGAGTAAAAATGTCTTGAAAATTAAACATTTTTTTGAAAATATTTTTTTATTCGAACACTTCTTCAGAATAAGTGATTATTTTTCAACAACAAGAGTTTTCAGTCATAAGTTTTTATTTTTTACTCTAAAAATCCCGTAAAATCGTTTACGAATGGTATCGTGACCATACTACGTAATTTATATATTCACGCAGATAATTATTAAACTACGTTTTTTTCACAATTAAATGAAACTACGTGATGTAGTATTATTTCTACTTTCTTTAAGTTCTTTACCACGACCTAGATTTCGTTGTATTACATCTTAAGTCGTGGTAAAGAACTTAAAGAAAGTAGAAATAATACTGCATCACGTAGTTTCATTTAATTGTGAATAATGAATTTCTACAAAATTAACGCCAAATATATTCAATACTATGTTTTTTTATTAAGGTATACTTTCACGATGAGTTCAAAAAAGTTGTATATTACCGTTATTTCACAAATTTTCATAATCCATCCATCGAGCCATCGAGCTTTCCTCCTATTGAGATGAGATGTTAAAATATTAATTTTAATTTAGCTACAAAATAAATATAGGTACCTTCAAGTTTATGTAGCTGTGCAAACGTGGCTTCATTCGCATGGAGTTCGGTATACGAAAAATTATTAGGAATTTTTTTCTATTTTTTTGTTTTTTTTCTGTCAAAACTCTGTGAAATTAAAGTTTACTAAAACACTAATAGATGGCATTAGCAGTACCATATCGTAATATGGTGCTGGCAATAGATGGTGCTGGCAGTACCAATATCGTAGTATTCTCCAAATGAAGATGTTTTCTTTATATCCGTAATATCCAAATAAGTAGTATCATATATGTTGTTCGAGGGTATAAACTATTATCATACCAAATTTCATCAAAATCCTTTCACGTGATTCAAAAAAAAACTTTAGCGTGATTTAAGAACAAATTAACATACAGAAAGACAGATAGACGAAAGTTCTGAGAACAGGTTTTCTAGCTTCTACTGTCCTATATGCTAAATCAATCATTATTTGTAATATATTTTCCATTTATGAAATTCACTCTGTTACAATTTTATTATATGTATAGAAACACTCAAGAAACTTTTTAACATACTTATGTTTGTTACTGAAAATGTTAATAGATGGTGCTGCCAGTACCAATATCGTAATATTCGCCAAATGAAGATGTTTTTTTTATATCTGTAATATCCAAATAAGTTTTAATTCTCCGGAAATGCTTGAATGCTTATACAAAATTACTTTAAATGAATTCAACATCGAAAAAATCAGCCTTCTGAAAGCGACCTGACTTTAATTATAAAATGTAAAATATTGTTACGATTACAATAAAGTGTGAAATATTGCCAATTGTCATGATTAATTTAACTTTACAAAAGGTTATATATCCAACAATATTCACCGTAATCCCTGGATCCCGCAGTTACATTATTCACAACAGCGTTCATAACTCACACCAACCGTTCGTTGATTACCGCACGACAAACAGGCGTACAAAACGCAGACACATTTCAAGGTCGCTTGTGTTTGGCATCACAGTCGTCGCTTCGGTGTAGGACGTAACAAAAGGCTACGTTTTTATCAGCGTAACCTTCGTAAACACCGTAAATCTTGCCGTAACACACCGGACGTGCGCTGGGAGCTACGAGCCTACACCGACGAGTGGGGCCTCTACGAGCGAAGCCTCTACGGTGATATTACCGTTGCCTGTCACGGGAAGCTTTATTGCGATGAGCTCGGGCGGTTACCTCTAGAGCCTGCGAAAATATTTGTTGGCAGGAGGTAAAACGGGTTGAAAAAATAGAAATTTTGCTTGGATTTTCGTTTTTTTGGCACGGACTTTCCATTCCACTTTCTTTTTGCTCTATAAATTGACTTGAATGTAATCGTTACTGAATAATGAATTTTCAAGTACTTTAATCAAATATGATATTAGTAGATGTTCTACCATCTTACTTTTACTGTTATTAAAGTAGTAAATAAAAAAAAACAAGTTCTTTTATTGCATCTTAACAATATAGAATTTTGTAAAGTTTTAAATGAAAAGCAAGTCACATTTAATTTTTTGAAACTATTAAACAACGAAAAAAAAATTTTTAATTGAATATATTTCAATAAATACTTTCACATTTTAGAGTCTTACGATTTCGGAAACGTGAAGATAAGCAACAATGTATTTAGCTGGAGCCTTGAATAATTTTTGAAGCTAGTAATATTATGCAATCCAATAGTTTTTACGAAATTTCATTCGAGAAATTATAAATGTATTCAAAGACCTACGAAAATACGAATTCAAAAAAGAAATTGGTCGCGTAAACGTATTCTAAAATGCTTTGAATAAATTTGCATATTTATTATAATATTTCATAGCCTATAATCTCAATATATGAAAACCCTAGTTAAAAATCTTGTTAAAAATTGTATTTGATAGCAGTACCCTTACTTGATTTTATAATAGGGTAAATTTGAATAAAAATCTTGTTTAGATTTTTATTAAAATATGCCACGCTATTTCTTTTACAAGTGATATGGATATAAAAAGTAACGAGATATTTGAATTAAGAATGCGGAAGTTTCTCTTTGACACCAATATTTTTTAATTTTCTTCAAGACAATCAGAATATCTTGTATAGCCTAGTATTTCAATATGTAAGAATGTGTAGCCTATATTTATATTTTGTATTGTGTAGCCTAGTATTTCAATATGTAAGAATGAATATGCATCTAGTGAAAGCTACAATTAGACATCTCGTAAAATATGATTTGATAACAACACACCTTAATCTTTAATTAGTCGAAGACGAAGTGAAGCATAACTTCACTTCGTCTTCTCGTCACAATCGACACTTGTTCTTCGAAATGATTTGTTTGCTTATACTTAAAAACCAAATTAATTTATTTGTAACATAAAAATCGAAAAATCCATGCAAATCGAAAACGGATAAATGTATTACTTTACCCAACATTGACATCCAAAGCCGCCATTTCGCAAAATACAATTCAACCAAAGACAAAATTGCTTAAAATAGGCGTGTCGCTGATTCGATCCAACGACAATAAACAAAGCAGCATTGACAAGCGAGTGTTCCATAGACCAATTGCGATTCTAGAATTGAATGTTCAAACAAAAGCAAACTACCCTGACTAACCTTTGTCCGGGTGCCTGTTAAACACTGTTCCATGAACTTGGCAGATAACAATGACAAAACAACGATCAATCTTCGATGCGCCGTTTAGGGGCTGTTATCGACAATGTAGGCGCTGGCGTGTCCTTGTAAAGCTTTTTCGATAGCCACACTTGTCTAGTGTATTTTCCTCCGTGTTTCTTATCGATCCTTGTCTATATACATATCGTGTATATTCCGTCGTAACGCGCCATCGTAAATTAGCTTTTAGTGATGTATATTGTGGACAATTTCGCTAAAATTAAATGAAATATTTCCGCTTTATCGGCGGTGCAGCCCATTTACGCTTTAGTTACCCGATACTTTATGTGAACCCATTATCAAGCTACCCGTAGATAGATTTTAGAGTAAAAACACCACGAGTATTTTCCAACAGTTCATAAACACGGAGCGATAAGAAAGTATTACATAATGTTGCTGCAGCCTAGTGGTAAGATCCCTCGATCTAAGAGCGGTTTAAATCCAATTTATAGAAAAAAATAACAACCTACCATAATTTTTGTATTTAAGAAGCATATAGAATCTAGCTACGCCAGCGACTTTGTACGCGCAGACCACTAAAAAACATACCAATGCTGTTTTTAAATGTTTAGTGTATATATATATATATATATATATATATATATATATATATATATATATATATACTAAACATTTATGTAATTACTACGCATCGAGTTGTCAGGCTACTTCTCTGTACTAATGCACTTTAAATACTAATGGTATGTCAATAAATTTTTAAAAATATTTTCATTTTTAATAATTTTTAAATTTGCTTGTCTTCCTATTAATTACAATTACAAATATTACTTCAAGTTGATCCCTTTGTTTTTCTAAAATTTCATCTGAATTCCGTAGTTTCGTAGTTGTGTAGAAACAAACACACAGACAGACAAAAATGACAAAATTAATATTATCCTTTATCCCCCTATTATTGTTCTTTTGCAAATATTTTCAACGTAAGACGCACAAAATTTACAGTTTTGTTATATGTACACAATTAAAAAACATAGAATAGAAACATACTTCAATTTATTTTCGAGTAATTTGAAGGTAAAAACAATTGTCCATATCTCATGATTACTAGGCATAAAAATTCATACTAATTTGTCGACATTAGTTTATAAATACGTTCAACTGTAATTACTTTAACTATTGTTTAAATATTTTTTCAGTTTACGCGGCGGTATTAATATGTGTTCGTAAAATTTCTAAATTTAAAACGTTTGGACTGTAAGATTTACATTTTTATTAAGAATAGAATAGAAAATTACTAAACTTTACAACACTCATTATAGAGAAAGTTAAATGATAAGAATGTTTGGGTGAGCCTAAAAGGTACCACGAAAAAACAAATAAAATCAAACAACATTTCTGTTTTTCACGCGTTTATCCCTTATTCAACTTGAAATATTTATAAATAGGCCCAATTTGAAACGTACGTATACATGAAAACGACGTCTTATTAGTTAATAAATTTTTATCTATATTTCTATACATTAAGTGTTACAACAAGTGTTTTTATACCAAATATACTCTAAAAGCATCTTAATACGTTTTTAATATACTTACAAGGCTTACAAGCAATTCGCTCTCATAACGAGATGTTACCCGCATCTCCGTGTGTGTTACCCTGCGTAGCTTTCTTTTATAGCTTTCGACAATTTAAGATACATACTTGAAAATTTACAATAAAATGTATTATAGTGTCAAACATAAATCTGAATAAATTAGAGATATTTTTTGTTAATAGGTACTTCACTGTAGGGTACGTCACTTAGTCAAATAAACATTACTTGTTATGTCTTCATCATGTCCGCCATGACCATCCGTTCCTCAATTATTTAGCCTCAACCATCCTACAATTTTAAACTTAAGTCCATTAAATTTTGTAAGAAGACACCTCAGGTTCATTTAATAACTAAGCAAAATCTACATATATATATATATATATATATATATATATATATATATATATATATATATATATATATATATATATATATATTATAAAACTGTAACAGAAAGGATTCCGTACATGGAAAACATTTTAAAAAGAGTGATTTATTTAGCGTATAGAAAGATAATAGGAGCCAGAAAATTTTACTGTTTATAGAATCTTTGTCTATCTGTCTGTCTGGTAATTTGTTCTTCAATCACGCGAAATCTCCTGGACGAGTTTTAATGAAATTTAATGCAGTAATAGTTTATACCCTCGAGCAACATATGGGCATTTTATCTAGATATAACAAATTTTAAAAAAAACCTGACTTGGTTAATATTACTATATTGTTATTGACAGGGCCATCTATTAGCGTTTTTAGTAAACTTTAGGCTCATAGAGCCTAAGAAAAAAATGAAAAAAAAACAAAAAAAATTTTACTAACTTTTCTTATTCCCAATCCTACCCACACGTAGTCGCAGGCACAGCTAGTACTAAAATAAAAATGTATTTTTCCCTATTATAAGCTGGGGTGAAAAAAGCCTTTTTTGTACACCCCATCGAGTGGGCGTACCAGTGGACAGGTGTCTTAAAATTAAATTGCGACCCGTTTGCCATTTTTCATTTTTAAGCTCTGTTTGCGAAACATTAAGTATCAAATTGATATGCAATGGTTTTCAAATGTACCTTTTAATAATTTGAAAAGAATTTGGAATAGATTTGTTTAGAACTTTGAATTAAAATTAATTCGGTTAAGAGGCATCAACATTATACTTTTTTGTGTTTCGACAAACACTTCGCTGGTTTTTTTACTTTGGAGATTCCCATTATCGGACATATTATGACTTCCATATAAATACATTTAGGGTGTAACAAAGAAATTATCTTTTATTCATACAGATGATTGTACGCATCAGTTATTTGTTGCTGTAAAAATATTTTTTTTGTGTTGGAATCGCAATTTTCAGAAACAGTTGAGATTTTTCGTATAGTTCTCCTTTTAACATTTTTATATGGCTTGATGCACAAACATCTGTTCTTTTTGCATTTTCTGCTCAGTTTGGTGCATAAAATTGTATAAATAAAGGACGCAAATGCATAAATAATGGACACGTTTTTGATACATGCTGTGTATACGTAGACAGATGTGACAAAGAACATGTCTACGGTTCATACAGATTTATTCGAAGTGTGTTTCCGCCTGAACAAAACCTGTCAAGAAAGAGTAAAACTCGCACTAATAGCGTATCATATACATTTACGCACTTATAAACGTTTAAGGGTACATAGTAAAGTATAAAGTAATTCTAATTAAACTCTTTACAAATATTAATTTTTCATAACGTAAATATGTTGCCTCCTAAATTGTTCACGGGCGTAAAAATAAACTAATTATAAAAATGTATAATTTCATATACAATTAGGAATAACTGATTTTTCATTTACGTGTGCTATAAGGCCTCCCATTATGCCGACTTTCAAGATTATAGGTCAACCTGAGGTAACCTATCGGCTCATGATCATCAGTAAGGATATTGTATTAACAAAATGTACGATTTAAAGGGCCTTTTTCTTGTGTGAAGCAAAAAAAAACAACCAAATAAGAAAATGTACAACCAAATAAGGTTATAGACCTCAGTATACGACATTAGACACACAGACGGACAGACGGAGGGACGGATGTACGGACTAACCGCAACCAAGTGATCCTATAAGGGTTCCAATTTTTCATTGGAAGGGACGAAACTCTAAATATTTAATTTTTTTTGTTGAACTCACAACTGCGATTTTTTTTTCACAAACGTTTGAAAATGTTTGTTTAGTTCCTCAATATTATCTACTTATTTCAAACAATGGACTAAAATATACTTAAGTAGCAAAAAAATTATGGTATTTTTTACTTATTTTATAACGATAGAACAAAACAGTTTTGATATTCACAAGAATATTCACAAGTTTTGCATTCTTCCTCAGTTTTGCAAAATAATCGTAAAATTTAATATAATATCAAATATGAAATTAATGGTCTCCGGTACTATATCACTTTGACCAACAGTTTTCGAGAAAAGGGCGCGCAAAATAGGTGTTTTACGGGTTTACATATTTACTGCGCCCTAAGTTGAAAAAGGAAATTCGATACGGTCCCTCGGGTCCAGGTGCGCTATTTTAAATACGTTAAATATAAATTCAAATCTATAACATTGACATAGATCTTGTAGACTTGAAAGAGCATGAAGCTTTATTTGAAACTCATATTGATAACAATATAATTTTAATTACTGATGAAATTTGGCTGAGCATTTAAGTCACTGTAAGTCTGACCATACCATTAGTCATCCCTTATTTAAATTAACGAACCCCGGAGTCACTCACCCTTTCACTCGTAACGTATTCAAACTATTAGCAACTTATGAGAAATTGAACACTATGCTAATGAACCTCCTTGCCGTCCACAAACACAATGGGCCGTAGCAACAGCACAAGGTTAAAGGTATACTTAAATATATACCTTCATATTATTTATAATATACTAGCTGACCCGGCAGACGATGTTCTACCCTTTGAAACGCGGAATTACATAGGTTATGCGGGTCCAAATTTTGTTATTTTGTTTTTTTGCCCTAAAACGACATAAATTGTGGATAAGACCTATTTTGGCCCACAAATAAGGAATTTGTTAATACCCTGACTACAGCATTCTCTATCGATTCCTACCATGAACCATTGTCTGGACAAAACATATATATCGTGTAAATATGACCTCAATCGGTCAAGTCATTCAGAAATTACATCAAAACTAACAGACGCACCAACGATTAAATATAATAAGGTTATTAAATATATCTTTATAAATATTAATAATTATAATTATAATAATTACTTAATATATCTTTCTTTAATATTAATAATTACTCAACTTTTTTTTAATATTAATAATTACTCTATATATCTTTCACGAGCATAAAAAAGATATCGTAGATATCTCAAAAACTCTAAGGTCTAAAATCATCGCTGTAGCTCCCCGATAAACTTCAGATAAATTTCTAGTAACTCTGTTTTTTTACACATTTTACTTTAGCAGTTTTAGATTTCTGTAGAAATTTTAAGCATTAGTCCTAGAACTATCTTACATAAAATTTCAAAAAAGTGGTTTTATGGAACTTGCGCCTTCCAAAATTCTGAGATGAATCTTTTTTAGATTCTTACTACTACGAATTAAGTGGTAAAATATAGTTTTAAGTTTATATGTTAAGCAGTTTTTAAGAAAAATCACTGTGACAAACGTCAGAGTGAACATATGTGGTATTCTATATGGATACCTTTTCTTTTTCTTTTGAGGCACGGTACCTTAAAAAGGAGACATTTTTATAACGATACTCTTGATTATTTATCTCCGCCTTCCGCTGCTCCAATAAATCAGTCACAGTATCAAGTATACAATATTGTATGGCACACAACGCATAAACTTCAGCGAGAATGTTTCTACTATACACGCGGCAGGAATAGTCTTGCTCAGCGAAGCGTGAACGAATGGCCGTGAACGTAAACTTCTTGATACTCCGCATATACATAAGTAGATTACAGTCACTAGTTCTAGGCCAGGTAACGTAAGCACTCTATCAAGCAGCAAAAATAGTTGTTTTTTTTTTAAAAACATAAAAATATAGGTGCGAACAATGATGATATATTGTATAGACGCGTCGTTAAAGTTCTAAAATGGACTCTCAAAAGAGTTAATTGTCTTATTTTCAATATCGCTGATTATTTGACCATTATAAACGGTAGATCTACTTAAGCGTCTTTAGTAATTTATTGCTTATGTAGTTAACTCTGTCAATTCGGAAGTTTGAATATAAATTGGGAAAAGAGACAGCTAAAACCGCTTTAAAAATACAACTCGTCTTTATATGAAGATGCTGTAAGGTGATTTAGGTATATTTAAAAGTTTCAACAGATAGATAATCAAAAGGAAAGAACTGCCAAATGCTGTTTGAAAGTTGTTTTCTTTTAAATTGTGATCTGCTATGGAAAATATCCAATTTCAGTCGCTTTCTATGCAAAGCATTTCCTCTCTAAAAATTCATTCGCATCATTTCCTGAATAATAAATAGGAATCAAATAAACTAATTTGGCAATATACTTATCTTATATTGGTTCGTTTATTCATACATCTTAAGAAGTCACACATAATGGCACTGTCGCTATGGCTGCAAAGTTTTTAGAAAAATTATTGAATTTTATTCAACTGTTGACCGTCAATTGTGGATAATTTGAAGTAGACTTTTCATGTCGATGTTTTAACTAGCTTTCTGGATTTTGAAAATACCGAGTCACTTCAACCGGAAAACTATTGATGAAAGAGGAAAATCAACTTGTCGAGTTGAGGCAATAATTTCTTTAAATATAGGTTTCTTTAAATATGTTATTTATTTGGGGTAAACGATCCTATGGCCATTATTACTTACCCCGATGGTAAATTCAATGTCATTGGTCTTTTTTACGATAAACGTCAGTAAATTCACTTTTACAAATTATGCTCATACTGATAGCAGAATAACAAAAATTAAAAATAAATAAATAATTATTTATATTAATAATTATTTAATAATTTAAAACATTCTAATTTTTTTATTTTAAGTTCTTATTAAATTAAATGGCAATTGATAGTTTTCAATATCAGTTTCCTAATACACCCGCATAATTAGGAATACGTTACTTTTTTATGTTACCAAATTTCGGAAAAATATCTAATGATATAGGTATAAAAACGATTCAAAATTACTTCGTTAAATGTCATTATTTGAAGTTGCCAGTAACTTTAATTTGGGAGCGTGTTCGTATGTTGTAACACGTCATGGTGACCGGAGGAGTTCTAAAGAATCTTCCTGTAATTGTTTTTTTTTTAAATTAAATTGCACTTTTTTTGTGTTCATTTAAATTTAATTGCTAAGTAAAGCTGCGCTCTTGTATGGTTATTCGCATGCTTGTGTGGGTTTGACGGCCCGCTTTGCCGCCTTCTTAATCAAATCATAAACGGGAAGTTGCGCAATAATAACACATCGTCGGTCGTTGAGCAACATTAATTAATGCTACGAGATTATGTTACACAACAATTAAACCGCCATCTTTATTTCGTGTTTAAGTTAACAGGTAATTTTATTTTTATTTTCAAAACTTTTTGATGGATTCAATTGGACCGAATTTATGAAAACGAAAGCTTTACAATGAAAGTTAGTATCCTGTCTATACATCTGAACGTAATACGTTATTACAAAAATGTCGACCTGCCAGAAGCAATTCTACAACTTTTCTAGGCGACTTGAAATAACGCTAGCACATCCCGCAGCTGAGCTTTTCTTACTTTCATAAGTGATAATAAGATTTTGAATCAAGGAAAAATTTGATAGAAAAAGTAAAAAGTAAATAGAAAACAAAGAAATAAAGGCTACTTTTCGCCCAAAAAAATTTTGTTAATTCAGAGGATAAACTATTACTTCATCAAAATTTTATTAAAATTGGTGCATTGATCGATTTATTTATGAAAAAATAAAACAAATTTCATTTCGATTTATGGAATTAGCTACGTAGGAGATTCCTTGCTTTTAGAGGCTAAATGTGAGTCCTTGAAATTTAAATATTCCTAACTACTGCTATATGGAGTATCAAGAAGCAGCTGCGTATTTATTTTTTAGACATTTATTATCTCCTGGGAGCTGAACATTGGTACAGTAAACCCGCACACGACTTACTTGAAAATAAAATCGAGTACATTTCATCAATGATAATTAATTAATTGTATATTAAGATTGTCTCATGCATATCCAATAAAGGATGTTTAAAAAAAAATATTATCTAATTATAGAAATTTACTTGTTATTATAATCAGTAATGTTCTTAGACAACCCGCCACTCCTTTCCCATTCCCTCAAACAAACATAAAAACTTTATAAACAATTAAAACAGCAGATTATAAAAACAAACTTGAAAAAATCAATAAATATCTTGCAGCATCTATTTATTATCACTTATATTTTGATATAACGAATATATTAGAAAGAGAATACAAATTATTAAACATGACAACGTTGCAAACTAACCTGTATTCTGGTACCCAACAACACCGTAGGCGCCGAATTTCATAAACAATCACAGCTTACGAAATTAATTTCAAAGTATCTGTATGTGAAATATTGAGAATAGAAGACAGCATATAAGTCCAGTTTTCTGTTCATATTGCATTATATGTAGATATACATTTTTGGTAACCTGTAAAAGTTTACTTTTTGGTAACCTGTAAATGAATGAAGTAATAACGGCAAATAGATAACGATCTCCTATACATAACTGTAAAACACCATACAGTCAAAGTCTTCATTTACTTTCAGCAAATAAACGAATCCAATTAAACTTACTTCGGTAAAAGTGTTATCTGCCTATCCGATCAAAAATCGACTGAATAAATAATTGGAAGAACAACACAAACAACTGAAGCGAGTGAGGAGCGTGCCAGCGGGAATGAATTTGGACGTTCATCAAGGGTTCTCGCGTCGAGCTTCGACATCATTCGACTTGCGTCGTTCAGTTTGTTCTACGGATAGATATAGGGTTGTCGTTTCATCAGATATAAGCTAGATTTTACCAATATTTAACATGAAATTCAAAGCACTCTCACAAACTATTGGATTGCCTAATAAGTTTTCAGCCACGAGTCCTGAAATTCTCTAGAAAGGTCGTTGAAATTTATTTATTGTAGGAGCAGATTTTTTTTACTTTAAGATATAAATAGGCCAAGTGTGCTCGGTTAATGACAGTCAGCGTCAAGCTTTTAAGTGAATTATATTAATAAAGGTTTAAAGGAGTTTGATTTATCGGAGTTGGATAATCGATATCAAGTACGGACTCGTCTATTTAATTATTGTCAGCAATTATTGAAACTAAATCGTAACTTCGATTGGTCGAAGTAATTAGTAACTCCTGATTAGTAGTGGGTTACACATGTTAATCACATACACCAACTCCAATAGTTTAGTGTGGGACAAACAAGAGTTTCAGTAACCAAGAATCGAATATTACAAAGGTAATGCTGAGCTACTTGTGGAACATCAAGTGCATTGGAAGTAGCTTCCGGAGGGATCTACGATGGATGCAAATATTTAGTGACACCAATTAGATTGGCCAGCTAACAAATTATGTAGTCAACAGGATCAAGTTTATTTTCTCCCTGACAAAAACCGTGAGTATCGTCATAATTATCGGAAAACGTTCACAACTAGACATTAACCCCTCCACAGATTCTCTTATAGATCGATCTCGTACTGCTCGCATCTAACGGCCTAAATCATCTTCTGTTTGGCCATTGGCTCGCGGCTTTTACCGGTTCGCCTGTATACCACCCCTATCTGCATCTTTTGAGACATGGTCGCCATTCAAGAACCTTTCTGCTCTTACGATCGTTAGTTCAGCGCGCTATACGACCTTGAGACCTCCAGTCCTGTAAGCTAGATCGGTGACATTATTTCTCCTACGTATCTGTGCTGTCGTAAGGTTTCTATGATGATGTGTGTAATTGTTTGTAGAACTTCTCAACCTCCCTCAAAATCTCTGATCCCGATGAAATCACTTCGTCATTACGTTTAGATTTCTTCTTCAGATCTTCAGCTTTATCAATTGGCTCTGTCTGATAAAGAGATTTCTTGCTAACATCTCGGATATTTATTCGGCTCTATCGATTTTGTAATGTATTTCGTATTAATGCACAAATATCGCGTTGTGTAGCCTTGAAGATCTGTTTATTAGCTGCCTATAATCTGACATGTTAGCTGAAGACTACAACTTCGTGTTGTCTCATTTCTCAACCAGTTTGAAAGTTTGGTCTGAGAGTTTCTTATTTCCTTTGGTATGCTGGCTTCGAACCCGCTGTACAAACAGTTTTGAGCTGAACGCCGGAGTTTTGTATGTTGAACGGCGCGTAGAGACCACGTCCTGTTTTCACCTTGCTGATTTTAGAGATGTCATTTAATAAATGTCCTTTGGTTGTCACGATGAAATGATGTCATTTCGATGTGCACCGTCGGAACTATTCCAGATTCATTTTCTTACTTTTGAGCTGAACGCCGTAGTTTTGTATGTTGAAGAAAGAGTTCATCAAAAAGGACTTTTGAAGAAATATAAAGGGTTTTGATGAACTCTTTCTTCAAAATAAAGGGTATTTTGAAGAAAGAGTTCATCAAAAAGGACACCCTCCTTTCGAGGGTTCCTCTGGTTATAACTAAATTACCCCGCTCTTAGCTTGTCATTGCACCTTGTGCCTAGTTTAGGGTCGAAGTCTCTGACGGCAATGGCATAGTGATATTTTGAGATACATATACTCAAAATATACTTATTAAGAAGTATAATTTTTGAACCGGGTTCTATTAGTATATCAACCGTAGCTAAGCCAATAGTTTACAGACTAAATTCGAAGTAAGGAAGAGCTTCAAAAAACCTTGCCAATTTTTTTAAATTTATGCCACCACATTTTTACGCTGAAGGTATTTCTAAAATCCACCATCTGGAAGATCGTTGCCTACCAGATAGCGCCAAGTCTAGATAAAAATGATACATATATAATTTGAATTATTTGTAACATTTGGATTTTAAAATATTTTTTGTAAGAACGAGTCGGAGTTACAAAATTATTAGCAAACCGTCTCATACGTCTCATTCAACAAACCAATGCCAAATTTCTAATCCAAATAAAACCTTACAAAAATCTTAAATAACGGAAACACAATATTTTTTTTGTTATTTCCATCTGAAAACCTTAAAATCTTACGTTTTCAAGACATTGTCCCTAAACAAGTTTCTTCCAAACAGGCAACCCTAGATGAATACCTATATGAGTCTGAACGAAAGTAAACGAAGTGTGAAATGAAGGCGATCGAGCAAAACGTTTTCTCGTCATATTCGTTGTTATTATTCGCGGATAATGGTCGGTCGTTTGTTGTGTTGAACTTTCGTTCGCCGTGATCGAAATATATTATTCAACGTAGTCCTGTGACGTGCACACGCGTGTTTTCCAGCCACTTTATCTTTTCCAAACTTGAAATACTCTCTCTCGGTCTAATTGGAGCTGTTCAGCTTTGAGTGCGGTCTATATTTTTTTCCATCAGAATGTTTTTTACCGCTTTTGTGATAGATACGTTTTTAGTAAAGAAAATAACGCCATTATACACCAATTAATGTTAACGAATTATAGATTAATTAATTGTCAATACCTGTACATTCGTCGCTAGTTATTTCATTTTCTGTAATACTTCTTGGGATCCCAAATAATATAATAAAAGTGAAATGTTGTCTGTTTTTTGTTTGTTTGTCTTTGTAAACTACAAACAATGTTAAAATTCAGTTGTTTTCAAAATAATACTTACATCGTAACGATTTAACTGAGCTGATTGAAAGCTATACCTATTTCATTGAAAGAAAAAAGTTTTTTACTTTGTCTAATACCACAAAGCCGCGGTCAAAAGCTGGTTTATGATATTTCAAGTCTCGTTTATCTTTCTTTCAATTTCATTTTTATGCTCACGTGCCTCTTAATAGAAATCAGAGGGCATAGAATATGTGTGAATATCTATAAAGTATTACTAGCGAATTTGATTTTTTTTATTTTAAGATAAAATTAAAGAAAAAAAAACCTGTCAAATACGAGTGGAACTCGCACTATGAAGGTAGAATTCACACGACAAGTGTACACATTTCCACACTTATAAACATATATGGGTACGTAGTATTTCTATTACACCCTTTACAAGTATTAATCTTTCACAACGTAAATATATTGATTATATCTTTTATAGGCGTAAAATATGGTATATATTTCAACAATTATAAAATCTAAAAATCACTATAGCTCTTCTATAATCTTTCCATGGCCTTCTAAAATACCCTATTTTTCTATAATTTCAGAAATAAGGGGCGAGGCGTCATATTTCTTTGCTTATTTTTCAGTATATTTCTGAAAATGTTCTACTTAGAACTATGAAAAATATTGATGAGGGCCTTATTAATAGCCCTTCCAAATGATACATTACATTCGGTACTAAATAAAATTTCGACTAGTTCATTTGACTCCTCCACAATTTCCCAATCGTCGCCCTTAGAGTGAAAACCTCGGATGTGCCTTTTTACACATTTTCACTTTGTTTGATTTTTTGAAAAAAAATCTCGCAAAGCACATATTTATTTCATTCAAATTCATAAGAAATAGATATAATTTCACAAACTAAAACATTCATTGCACAATAAGAAGTGGTAACAAAATGTTACACCACACGTTTTTTCCTCCCCCTAATAAGTTACCTCACACACTACGGCGAGGTAATTGATATTCTGAGCGTTGCTAGAATATGTGCGGCTTAAGATGTCCTATTACTTTGTCAGATTTCAAGTTTCTACGTCAACTTGTTTCTGAGAAAAAAGACGGACACCTAAGTGATCTTATAAGGTTTCTATTTTTCCCTTTGATGTACGGAATATTAAAAAGGGCAGTTTTCAATGTATTTTGGTTGGCGACATGAGAGTTTTCATTGAAAAAAGATTTCATTGATGATTTCAAAGTTTCATACCATAAAATAGGGAAAAGGAAAGGACAAGAACTAAACAAAACTAGACTCCTTAAAAATGTCTTCATCTTCCAAAGATTTTCAGACAGTCCTAAAAATTGTGTGAGGGTATTTTTAACTGAAATAAAGTGGAAATTCGACCATAATTGGAATGTTTGGATGACAGCCAAGAATTGCTGAAATACCGTAATGTCAGAAGTATAATTTATAGGCTGAAGCGTATGAAGAACTGTATATCTCTTGCCTCGGCAACGACGAGATCACGAGATTAAATGTTATGCGTAAAAAACAAATATTAAATAACGGATCGGTATCTTAAAACAAGCGTACCGCGTGCGTAAAACATCATTGGAACAGATCCAAGAATTACTGAAAAATAATTTACTATGTTACATTTATGATAAATCGCCGATATGTTTATATTGTAATCTAGATTGGCAACTTGCCAGATAACACATGTTCATATATTCTTTTTCCTTACCTTCGCTTCTTATAGTTATGTAAGAAAAAATGTATTTCTGTTATCGGGTGTCACATAAGTATCAGATATCCAGTTCAGGTATCCAGTTTTTATCCATTCGATTACATTACCTGCATTGTAATAGGATGTCCATGCATGTTTTATTTAATATCAAAGTTGCAATCACAAAATTATTCAATGGAAAGATATAATTTCTTCGGTGACTCAAAACAGTGACATTTATTGATGTAAGAATACTATCTGCTGTTGAAGGTTACGTAAGGAATATGAGACTCTAACTTTACTTCCTATATTAGAGCTTCCAAGTTCCTCCATCGGTAAGTCCGTCCATCTGTCTGACACAGGCTTATAGTTTCTATAGTTTTATTTCTCACCTTTTATGCATACGACGTGGCCGACCAAGAAAGACCTGGCAGAGAACGGTCCAGGAAGAAGCAGACAGCTGGAAAGACCTGGAGAGAGGTTAAGCAACTGGCCGTTGAACGCACCAAATGGAGAAATTTTACGTCTGCCCTATGCTCCAACCGGAGCGACAGGAACTGATGATGATGCATAGTACATATGGCGGACTTATTGCTACATGAGCAATATTTTCCAGTCAACCATGACAATTGTTGTTGAAATCAGCTGCTGTTGAGTCCATAGACTGTAAGAGATTTTACAACGAAAATTCTTTATAGTATATTAGACAAAAAAAATTTAAAAGAACTACAAAAGTATAAGTAATATAAACTATTGACATGATTCAGGATGAGAAAGACAGGAAAGGAAAGGGTACAAAGAAAGGGTACAAATATTTACTTTCTTTTACAGAGACAAAATAAGTTTTAACCCATTAAGTATGAAATATTTTCTAACGTCATGTACCTCTAATATTTCACCAAAAGAATCGTATTTAATTAACGTTGTAAAGAAATATCTGAGAGTATTAAGTATTCGTATTCATAATTCCAATGTATAATTAAAATGATATAATGGAAAATATATTGTGATCTATATAATTTACACTTATAATACTAAGCAACAACGGAGTCACTTTTAGATGAGTGCCTTGGTAACAGTCGGAAAAATGACTAAAATTTTGCCACAACTACACTCGCCATTAACTTAATTGCAAAATCAATACTCACCCGAGCGAAGTCGCAAGCAGATGATTATCAAAGAAATAATTTCTAAGATGCCCAACAATCGAAACAGTGACCGCGATAAATGTCTTACTCGAATCAACGATTCATTTATGTAGCACATTAATTTCTGCACTATCATTACCGACAAGCAGTCGAAACGGTCATCAATTAAGTGATCTGAGTTCACAAGTTCGACAATGTGGGTCAGCGTCGGAGTTCTCACACGCACAATGGCGACGGAGCTGGAGTGGGCGATGCAGGAAATAATGCGCGACCCACTGGCGGGGCCGGCGTACACTTTTTTATAGTCGGTGTATAATTCTTGGTCTTTCACATAAATAACTGTCCAAGTGGGTCACGTCATTTATTTCATAAATTTGTGCTTAGTGGTTGTTTAGTTTGATTTATGTGCGAAAATAATCTGAAAATAATTTTAGAATGTTTATACCCGATCCAATTCTCTAAATTAGCCACATTCCCTTTTAATTGTGTTTTACATCACCTACCCTTTACGAATTCACATCGGGCATATATTTGTACCTGTTTATTAAATATGTTTTGACTACAACTTTGCTAATGCTGTGAAAATTAGTGACGTCATGTACTCAAAAATTTATGCAACGAAGGACTATAATTACAAATATAAAATTATTTATTAAAATGAAAATTATCAATATAATCCTGCAAAGTTTTGAATAAATATTTCGATTATCTCACTAATATTAAAAATGCAATAGTTTGGTTGTTTGTTACTCAATCACGCCTAAACGGCTGTATATATTCATAGAAACTTCAATGTAGATATGTTCATTATTCAAATTAACCTATAGACTACGTTTAACCTTAGAAATTGTGTAATCCCTGTAGGACGAAACTCAGTTTTTTTCACTCAATAATAAAAAAGTTACTACTATAACACGTAAAAGATATATTAAATCAAGAAAACATTAAAAAATTTATATAGAAATGTTGCAACATCTCATCGGATAAGATATAATTTCCAACGTCTCAATTGGAAATTCACGCCCGTGAAACCATGAACAATAAATCGTGTACGTAAAGTACTCCAGTTGCCAACAGTGAAAAGCTCACAAAATGTCATTTTACATTATCTACGTCATAAATATGTCAAACTAAAGCTAAAACTTAAGAGGTTTTAGTTTGTTACCAGGAGATTAAGTTGTCATGATCGAATTATTGAGGTTAGTGTAACTTAAATTTTAGGAGCATCCTCGTCTGTTTACGAACATTTAAATTGTCAGAAAGCTAAAGTACTTTGGGCGTTTCTCATCTTAAACAAGATTTGGACGACCTTTCCTTTGGTAACGAAATGGTTTATAATGTGTTATTCAGTTTGCTCTCTGGTTTTTCATAATAGAAATTTATTATTAACGATGTTTTCATTGTGATCGTGATGGGTCATCCAATATGGACATGATAGTGATGGGTCGTCCAACATTTCAAAATAAACTATTGAGCAATCGATAACAAGAATAGTTCGATTTCTATCCTACAATGTCGATTGTAGTTCCTCTGTATTAGAACTGGCATTATTTTTGTTCTACGTTACTATGTACCAAAAGAGTAATTCTGTTGAGGTCTTATGATGTTTTATTATTTTTTTAGTATAATGTTTTTGTTAGTATGTAGAAAAAGGCTAGAAATGGAATTTTCAACGTTTCTATACCAAAATGATGTTTAAAAAAATCAAACATATTAAGTGCGGGTTTTACTCGTACTTAACGACGTACGAGGCTTACGTATATGAGGATTCAACATATATGAACATTTATTAAACTATTAATTTCTGTTAAACCATTTACAAATATTATTTTCCACCATGTGAATATGAATATTGCCCGGTATACTATTCACAATACTAAATATATAGTGATATTGATATACGTCGTCAACTTTTAATATTATAACTTATCTTATGCATTTGTATAAATATGCATACATGTATGACGAGTCGAGGTTTTATCTCATTTTTTCTGTAACGGATTCGACTGGTAATTTAACCTAGTGTACCAGTTCTGAATACCAACTGTTTTTTTGTTTTTGTCTTTTATTATGGTGCTATTTATTTTTATATGCTTTGATATATAGCTACATATATCGGTTTCAAGGAGAACATGGTGTCTCAATGCTTCGTTGATTACTTCCTTTTATTATATTATGAATTACTATATTATGATCACTATATTTTGAATTTACTATATTAATTTCCTAGTTATTTAAGCTTTTATTTGAAAATGGGCATTTAATTTTTTTTAAATATATCTCATCGTTCTTTTTTTGAATGTAGTGATATTGATATGCGAGATCGTTTTGAAATTGAATTTGAATACTTTAGCGGTTTTTGAGAAATAATACTGACTGGTAAAATTCACACGTGCTTTAGATGTAGATTTACAGCGCTGAAGGACCATTAAAAATTAAATTAAAGATATTTGGTATCATTTATTTATATTTAAGGTAGACAAGCTACCTATATTCTTAACTGGTTATTCCATGATCATTTTTAAGGTTCGGTATCTCAAAAGAAAAAAAGAATCCTTATAGGATCGCCTTAATTTCCGTCTGTTGGTTTGTAAAGACCCTTTTTCTCAGGAACGCATGGAGGTATCAAGTTGAAATTAATATTAAATACTTAAGTCTGTATCGAGCGATCAAACTTCTAAGTCAACGCAATCAAGAGGAACCCTAAAACAACGACGATTTATGCCGCATATTCGCAAATAAATCAAAACCTGTAGGGTACTTCCCGTTGACCTAGAATCATGAAATTTGGCAAGAAGTAAGATCTCACAGCACAAGTAAAGGAAAAAAATTAACAAAAATAACCGAAAAATATAAAGAAAATGAATAAATTAATAACCGAAACTCGTTATTTCGTACTGACATCACATAATTTTATTTTTTAAATGTGATATGTGAAAGATACAGTAAGCAATATATTTCCGTTCTTCGAACCATTAAATGTTTATAAATGCTTAAATGTGTATTTTTTTTAAATCCAATCGATTTCGACTTTGTTAACGATAACTTTCCTAACTGGATCTCGACATCTCTTTTGTGTTTTTTTACAGCTATCACAATACAGTCTAACAATTCTTGCCATTCATCATTGCAATTATGCTGTCACTTGCGTGTTACTTATATTTACTCTTCTTATTTTGTTTCAAAGATAATTACATTCTCTCATGTGTATGTTTTTTTTTAAAACAGCTATTCGGGTCACCATGTTATGCTTTATTAACATGTATATAATCGAATATTGTAAATATTCATGAATTAGAAAGCACGTCTGTCATCAATCGATAGCTGCCTTATCGGGGTCTTTCACTACACTGGCCAAGAGGAGATGCAAAAACTTAACGAGAATGCAAATTGCATAAACCGATAAGGACGCTGTGCGTTATTGAGATCGCTCGACGGCATTGCTGGAGAGATAGGTGTATTTCTTGCTCTGGTAACTGCCAGTGCATACTCGTTACGGCTTCGGTATGTTAATGTAACCATCGTGTTGCTAATGTAACGTGTGACATGCTCTGGATTGACAAGTGATGCGTGCAGTTCACAGCGATGTCTGCATCGATGGTCTTGCAACTAAACTAATCTTTATTATTTTTATCGCAATCATCGCATCGTCTGTAATTAATATTTATATTTGTGGCAATAAAGTTTTCTGAATAAAAAAAAAATTTTAAGAAATTTATAAAAAAATATTTCTTTCCGAAAAAGTTGTATTTCTATGAATAAATGGGCAAGATTTTTTGTTTTCAATTAATGATATTACCATACTATGATAGTTACTGGCTGTTAATTGAAGATTAGCTATTTACTTTAAATATAAATTAATTTATTAAAGTTATATATTAATTTTTAATTCAGAGAAAAAGTTTTATTTTTCACCTCTTTTTCGTAAGTACTTCTGCCGTAATCTGAGAAAGCTAAAAACACATGTGACTACTTGTTGCTATGAAAGTAATATATTACAATCAACCATAATGTAATCAGGGAGTAAATAATAGTGTATTGATAGATTGTAAGTTAGAATTATTACATTCGTATGTCATCAAATTAGTTCCATAGACAACGGAAGAAAATTTGCCTAAACTACGAAAGATTCGCTATAGAATTTGATTGCATATATATACTTATGAGGATACCATTCTTGTGTTTAGAAAATAATTCAAGAGTGCTGATGAATATTAAAATCTGGATCAGAAATGTGATGACACGACAATTATTGACGATATTAAATACAGAAGAGAGAACATTGCCAACTTATCTTCTTAATAACTTATCGTTGTGAACGTTAAATTATATAAAAATATTGACAATTTTTTTGAGATTTCGAAAACTAACACTGTAACGAAAGTGATATCTATGTAATATATTTAAGTGTAACAATCTAAATATAATACTATTAATATTAACTAATCAAGTTAATTTCGAGCCGATACATTTAGAAATATAATTGATTTTTAAAGTTATTTTCATCACACGTATATATATAATTTACAATTATATTCTGTTATAATCACGATGTACAGTAAGATAAACTTACGTAAATTTCAACCCTTAATTACAGAGATGAATTCCACTAGCCCCAAACTATCGACAGCCGACAAGGCGTATTTATAATTAAAAAAAGAGCGTATTTATCATTAAAAAAGAGCGTATTTATCATTAAAAAAGAGCGTATTTATCATTAAAAAAGAGCGTATTTATCATTAAAAAAGAGCGTTATTTAAGAGATACATTCTTTAACGAAATATATAAATTTCGTTCGTTTCGTTTCCCTTTAGCGTATTATCATGAAAAAAAGCGGCATTTAAGAGATACATTCTTTAACGAAATTTAAATGCCCATTTTCAAATAATAGCTTATATACCCGGCAAATGAATAAAGTAAATTTGCAATAGTATGTATCAACTAAACATTAATTCTCCATGTTCGCCCTGATTGATCCTCTGTGTTCTCCCTGAAACCTGTAGTTATTTATTAAAGTATATAAAAATAAATAACACCATAATAAGAGAGAAAAACAAAAAAAACAGTTGATATTCAGAACTGATACACTAGGTTAAATTACTAGTCGAATCGGTTACAGAAAAAATTAGATAAAATTTCGTCTCCGTGTACAGATGCAACCTCATCTCCTATACAAACATGTATACTTACCGAAATTCATATATTCGGTTATAATATTAAAAGTAGACGACGTATATTAATATTACTATATTTTTACTCTTGTGGATGATATACTATGCAATATATTCACACGGTGACTGTCCACTTTTGAATATTTATATATCTCTACCCCTCATATACGTTACCTTACGATGGTAAACTTTTACTCGTACTTAATGCGTTTAATTTTTTCTTAACATTATCTTGATGTAGAAACGTCGAGAATTTTATTTCTAACCTTTGCTCTACTTGGTAACAAAAAATAAACATACACACATAGCATCGTATACGAGCATACTATGTGAGCCATTATTTTTTTTAACTCGCATATAAGCAATCTACATTTCTATTTGTTTTTTTTTTGTATGTTTTTAAAAGAAAATACTTTATTTTTTCCTAACCGTTTGCTCCCCAGCGCGATGAGTAAAGCGACGATGGGTCCTCCAGCAGACGCGCTCGCCCCCCGACCCGGCGCCTCGCCCGGCCTGCTGCGCCGCAGGTACTCCGTGCCAGAGACCATCATGCGAAAGTATGTACCGTCATAGAATAATCTTGTATGAACTAAATTTTCTGTCGTAATTTTATAACTTTCAAATGCTTTTCAATCGACTTTAAAATTTATGTAATGGCGATAAATTTTAAAAATACACCTTACTCAATATTAATATGACAATTAATATGATTTGACCCATTAGTAATAATGGAACTAAACCATTTCTAAAAATAACATAGTTTTTTTTCGTTTGCTATCTCCGTAACGACCACATACAGATACTAATATATTTATACATCCTGTATCCTTTTATGACTGTCGTATGCTATACACAGCGCTACACTCACTAGATCGGTAAAAAACAGCAAGTTTAAATCCTGTTTAAAACTAACATCCAAACATGAGATCTAAAAGTGCTTCCACGATTAAGTTATATTTCGAAATATAGCACGAAATATATCTTTTGCCAGAAAATGTGACGAAATATTATAAGATATTAAATAACATAGTAGATCCAATACTGGTAAAAATATAACAAATATTATGTTATACATGGTATATTCACTCCCGTACTGAAAATAGCATAAAACATTATATTCTAGCTACCGGAGGAAGTAGGTGTATTGTAATCTTGTCAATAAAAAGAAAATAACAGATGAAGATTGTAATTCATTGCAATGGCAGTCTTCGTCTTTATGAAGAAAAAGAAAAATGTCAACACTAGGTTTGACAAAAAAATGTTACAAGATATTTATTAAAAATTTTTGATAATTGTTAACAAGTATTGTAAAAATGTTTAACAGATTAGGTATTTTAAAATTTGTATTGATTTTATATAACACAACATAATGATTTATAACCTTTTGTGATAGTTTGTTTTAGTATAACATAATAAAACATCAAATAACAAAATATAACTCTTGCTTGAATATATTTCAATATTCACAATTCAATGAAACTACGTGATATAGTATTATTTCTACTTTTTTTAAATTCTTTACCACGACCTAGGTTTTGCTGTATTACAACAACTTCAGGTAGGCTATTAGCAAATATCAATATCCCACCTGAAGATGTAATACAACGAAACCTAGGTCCTGGTAAAGAACTTAAAGAAAGTAGAAATAATACTACGTCACGTAGTTTCATTTAATTGTAAAATATCACTTTGATATGGGATCACCGTAATTAACATCTAATTCTATCACCATTTTTATTTCATTATTTATTTAATTTATTTTATACACAATGATTATAAATTAGTTCCATGAAATCGTGATAGTAACAATGTGTACCACGAAACATACTCGTATATACAAAATATATTAGCGTGAGATATAATAATGACAATACCCACACGCCTTTGGGGACACTGTTGCTCACGTACAAAAACCCAATGTAAAATATTATACAAGCTACTAATGTGGCACTCCTTAACTAGCTACAGTTAATCGATGAAAATTGTAATTTGAACTTTTGCATGTTATGCTATAAGGTTCTAGTACAATCAAGGAAACTAAATTACTATCAGAGCGAGTAGAGTCTCACGTCATGTCGACGCAGGACGGAAATGAAACCAAAAATAGATTGGGACAATATTATCCGCTTACTGTGTACTTTGTACGTATGTAGGTCCACGCTTTTATCCCTAAAGGGGTAATTGTTTTTAATTACCGAAGAAGTAAATTCTATTCCGAAATAATCCTAAGTTCATGCAAAGTTTCACGGAAATAGGTTCACAAACAAACACATTTATAATACTAGTACTAGTTAGGATAATATTTCGTCGAAAGGAGTGCACCAACATGGAATCTGAATATAACGATAGGCTAATCTTTGTCCTTTCTAACCTTCGTTTTAACGTTTAATTATTAAAGTTAACTTCAAGCGAAAAAATTGAATCAGGATTAAAGTTGAACTTTCAAGATCATATTGAGTTTTTCTTACAAATTGGCATGAAACTTTTATATTTTACAAAATTCACGTACTCCTAAATGTCAAGCAACTTTAGTTCCATCTTCATGATAACAAAGTGAAATTATTTATTATAAAACTTTTAAGAATTGCTGAAGTAGATATATTTTGATTCTGGAAATTATAAATCACAACATGCATTAAGACGTGAATATAAATCTCAGTTAATTACGTGAGAATATCTTTCCTAACAGCATCTTATGATTCTACTCAATACGAGATAATATTCACAAGACTCCTATCAGTTTGGTTGCCATTTTTGTTTTGAAAAATGGTAATAGTCACTTTAATTTTTAGCTACTTAATAAAAAAGTATCCTCATTTCTTATTTCACATCAGATATCCTTATATATTCCCAATAAATGCCTCAAAGCTCCAAAAAAGCATTTTCCATGCCTCCTTTGCCAAGTGATATACACCACGGTGACATTTTATCTTGGTATAGATATTTTAAACTGTGAGATGTATGTAAACTGTCAGTGTATACTCGCGAGAATACTTTCATAACAGACTTTGATATATTTACAGTGAGGGTAAATGCATTCAATACATTATGTGAATTTTTACTATCATATCACTTTCTGCTTGTCGATTCACAGGTACCGCCTAGCGCAACTGCGGTCCGACACGGACGAGAGTGAGACGCCGTCGCCGACGGCGCGCCCGTCATCACCGGCCCGCGGCGCACCACGCCCGCGCCGCGACCGCGAACTGATGCGACGTAGTGCGCTCATGCGCCGACTCTGGGCGCGAGCGCCTTGTCCGGCCGGTTGCCGCGCCTGCGACCAATATGGTAGCGATCGCGAGCTCGCCGGTTCCCGCTCACTCGACGGCTCGCATACTGAGCTGCGCCAGTGCATGTCCGGCAGTCAGTCCTCGCGCAGCCAGTTCGCCAACTCGCCCGAGCGCGGTTGTGAGTGCTGCCGCCGACTCGCGCTCCAGTATCCGATGAGAAAAGAGCCTTTCCCGCGCTCGCCCAAGCGGCAACGTCTCGACACGCCCTGTAGCGTCAGTCGCAGCGACGAGATGCTACGCGCCGCTATGCGTAACAGCTACGACAAAATGGAGGAGTCTCAGAGGCAGCGAGAGATGAAAGCGAATGCCCAGTTCGATTTCGCAACCTCTGAATCTTGCAACTCCAGCACCCTTTTATCTACGTCCAAAACTGACTCTTCTAATTGCACGTCTTGTCAGGCAGCGACTATGTCTTATCCTGTCACTACATCAGACCCGCCGTCCCTCGCAAAGAGTTCCAACAGCACTTCTAATACTGAACAGACATCGTCCCAGCCGGTGCAAAGACCTTCTTCAGTTGATAGTGCGACTGACCACCACACGGCCAGCACAGTAAAGCAGGCTATGAAAAAACGACGCCAAAGTATTAATACAAGTATGTTCGCAAACTCGCATGAGTTAACGCGTTCAGGAGTGATTTCTGAAGCACTAACTGACTCGGCGGATATCGTTACGGAAAGTATTACTAATGCGAGCGGATCAAACTACGGGACCGACGGTAACAACGAATTATCATCTGGAACTAATCTGGCTACCAGCATGTCCTCGACTGACAACGTTACTTCCTCGGCCTACGCGAAAGATAATTCTTCTGACAGCAGCCCCTCACCCAATAGCAGACATGAGGCAAGCGTAGGTCACGCGAATGCCATACAGCTTCAAAAGCCTTACGCGCCCTCGGGGAGTGAACGTCAGAAACAACAGTCATTTAAAGACAACGCATCCACTAGCTCCTTGGAAGTACTAGAGATCGTAGTCTCAGAAACGTTAAATTCCACCGCTTTTCCAGATTATAAACGGGATTTGCCAAAGAAGATCGTCCCTAACAGCCTCACAATGAAGGATAAAATAAAGTTGCGACCTAGACAAGACATTGACATCGATGAGTATGTTTCTAACCTACTAATCGAAAGTCTGAATTCCCTCACTGACCAAATAGACGAGATGAACACGTCAATCAACGGAGACAACAAGTTGAGTATTGTCGAAAAAGAAATTAAGCTCAAGTTACAGAACTGCCATTCAGTTAGTTCAAGTCCGACTACTACCAAGTCAGTAGCAGTAGAGATTGCTAAAGAAACAACAGATATGAACAGCAATGAACGCAAAACTGATTCGACTGACCAGCATTATCGGGATGACAAAAAAAAGTCAGATACGCCGCAATTAAACTGTTTAATACAGAATAGTTTTTATGGCGTAAACAACAATAATCTAGCCATATCATTTGAGAATTCAAATGATAACATTAACTACAGCAGCCTCAAGCAGACAGTGCCTGGCTGCATATCAAGCGGCAATGACGAAAACAGTGACGCCGCATTAATGAACGAAAAAATAAACAAAGCTGTATTACAACAGATACAAAAACTGTTCCAAGACGGTATCGATGTTATTGATACCAACTTAAATTACACCAATCAACCGTTTTCCCGAAGAGTGGGATTACCGGATATATCACATATTGAAATCTCGAATGTTGATGTCTTTATCGAAGAAGACTCGGCAGTGCAAGTCACGCCTCCTGTCGAAACCGCATTAAAAACTCAAAATGAATTTCCATCGAAAACGGAAAATATCTGCCAGTCGGTGCCCGAAAGTAATGCGAATAATATGCAACATGGAGAGAACGTCGACAACGCTTTGGGAAAAGTCGGTACAGGGGCATATTACAAAGTGCCAGCAGAACCAGTGCTGGTACCTAGGTTTTCAGCTCTACCGAACACCGATTCTATGGAAGTTAATACTTCATCGGATGAGGGGGACGGTATACCATCAGACTGTACTAGTTTAGTCGACAGTCTCGATGACCCTAATTCGCCCCGATCGATTTATTCCAAGTACGCGACTTACAAGAAAACATCAGAACTAGCGAGATCAAACATCGACGTGTTAGAACTTCTGCCTGATTTGTCGAAATGCGACGAATCGGCAGAGAGTCCGCCAAAAGAAAAAAGCGAATCCTTTTTTATAAGAATTAAAGGAAACGAATGTGATTGTGAAAAAGAAAACATCGTTGTGGCAGAACATATGCCCGACAAAATAAAGCAAAGGTTATTTCGGAGACATCGAAAGCGGGAAATGAAGATGGAACACACGAAGCGGAAAAAAATTCGACAGCTGAAACGTGAAATAGAAAAACAGAGAAAGATTGATGCTGTAAAATCGAAGAAGGATATCGAGCGTGATTGCGTGAACATTCTAGCGTCACTCATAGATCAAGTGGCGGAAAAACTAGCTGACGAAGATGTCGATACTGATGCTACGAACAAAATGCGAATATCGAATTTGAGAAACAGTCACGACCAACAGCCGAAATTATCGAAAAAGCAATATACTACTGCTTCCACGCCTTGCGACGAAAAGTCCCATGAACCGGAGACTTTCGAAACATTTAAGACCGCAAGGCCAGGCTACATGCAGTTTCAAAATACGTTACGCAATGAAGATAAGTTTATCAATTATGGAAAAAAGACTGATAGCAATACGAAATCGAAAGGTGAATATCAAGTGATGCACGGCAAGCTGTCTTTCCAGCCTCACACGCCGAATACGCCGGAGGAATCGGGACCGAAGCGATTTTATCAAAAGTCTGAATTTCACGACGGAAGTAAGTGTGTCGAAATACTTGAAATATTAGAGTACATCGACAGCTCGCCAGAAAATATTTCCGACGAATCAAGCAGCGGAGCTCGAAACAATCGGAAAGGAAGAAAATCAAAAATCCCTGTACCTATATATGAGAGAATACATAGGGGTTCGAAATCGAGAAACTTTCAAAAGCCCTACAAAAACTCGAATACGTCGGATAAACTTAGCAGTTATAAAGTAGATCAATTGATAGCAAATATTTTGATGGATGCTCTCCAAGAAAACGGTGGAAACAGCGGAGGTATTAGCTTAGTGAACCCGATGAGAGACAGCGTATTAGCGTCGACTAATTTGCCTCAGAAACAGTCTTCCGTCACGCAACAGGAATCTATTTGCCGGAATAATAAAGTAAACAATACACAAAAATACAAACAGACATTCGATATAATACCGGAAGAGAAGAGTAGTTTAAGCATTGGATCTTCCAACGAGGAAATAATAGAAAAACGTCGTCGCGCGTCACTGCCGGGGGATGGCCAGCCTTTGAGCACGAGTGACCGCGGCGGCCTTACGAGAAGCGACGTAATCGTAGCCTCGCTCGAACCAGTGAACAATAAAAATATACAAACGGCGGTAACAAATTCGGCAATATTACATGAATTACCTGTGACGAAAGTGGACTTCGCCACGTCAACATCGAGCCAGACCTCGCCGATGAATATTGGGTATAATCTCTCGCTGCAGCGTCTAATGAAGAGTGCAACGACCTCCCCTCTACGTAAAACTACGTCTGCAGCCACGAGTCCTATCCCACAGGATTCTGACACGACGACATGTACAAACAGAACACCTAAACACACAAATTTACCACAATCAAAGGAAAGCGATAAGATGAAGTCGATCAATGGAAAGAAAGTACAGTCCCCTGATCAAGGAACGAGAGACGGATGGGTTGGTTTAAATAAGAGTAGGCACACTACAGACACCAAAGGTATAGTAAACACAGTTGAGTATGAACAATGCACGACACCAAATTACAGACCAATATTATAACTTGTTTGCGTCATATGCACTGTACACATCACCCGTATCTATAATTTTATTTACATGTGTTAATTTTGTAAATTATTGTAATCTATTGATAAATAATGCAATTTCAAAATAAAAAAAATGTCTAATTTATTCTGAGCGAGTTTTTCTTTATTTAATTTTATTTAAGGGTCATATAGCAAAGTCGCCCAAGAAGCGAGTAGTCCCGAAAGAGCTGTAGTGAAGCGCAGTTCGCCTATCACTCCGCCTTCTCAAGTCTATTTGAGAGCGCTGGAAAGTGGTAAAATTGCTAAGCAGGCAAAGAATGGACAACAAATTAAAGAAGCCAGATCGACTAAATTCAAACCTGATGATAATCGAACACTTAAAGCCTATAAGTTAAGTGCTAAAGATTTGAATGCAAACAGGAACGAAAGCTCTTCTTCGTCCTCTAATAAGAGCGGCGATCGAAGAGATTCAAGTTCCACAAAAAAGTCCTTTGTCGATACCCAGACTACTGTCACGGATGTATTAATAAAAAAGACCGACGGAAAGAAAGTGAAAATGCTAGCGCTCAAAAAGAGTGAAAGCCAAGATAGTTTCAATGAAAAGGCGGTCAAACTTCCCGATCCATTTCTGGATAAAAGAAACAATAATCCTCAAAAAGAAGGGTCTAGCAACAGCGACTCTGACTCCGGAAAGAGCCTCCTGTGTTCTTTAGCACCGAAATGGTTGAACATGGGTAACGGGTCAAGACAAAAGAGATTGACCAAGAAAAGAGAAAGTTTATCGGACCAAACGCAACCGAACGCAAACACAGGTAATACACGTTTGCAGAATCTTAATTTAGCTCTGCACTTAATCAGAATAATAAACACGTTACCTAAAATACATTACAATAAAACACGCTTTTATTCACGTGTAAGTAGACTTTTATTATATGTGTAACCGACGAGCCCGTTGTGCACGTGTTCTGCTGTCGTAGATGCAATAAGCATTCAGAGTTGATCACGTACATAATGGTACAGATGCACTTATTAGATCAACAGTAGGTATAGTGCAACCATTCACCTCCGAATCAGAATGATTACTTGGCCTTGTCTTGTGGCAGACATAAAAAAATAAGCATTTATAAACCAAAAATCACGAAAGTATTTTGAATGTAAAAAAAACTTTAATGCGATTATTTTAATAAGATAAATTTATACTTCCAACACAACTTTTTAAAGATACACTTTTATTTATGTGTGTTGAGTAGTTTATAGTAAGTCAGACTGCTAATAGTTGTGCGATCATCTGTAATGATTTTTTAATTATTACATACCATACAAATAAAAACGATATTTACGTAATATAAGGATTTTTTAGCGATTTCTTGAATCCTAATTATTTGGCAATGAGAAGGCTTTCAAACATTTCTACATCGAATAAAGAAGTGACAATATTAAAAGTGTCGAAATTATGAGCTTTAAAGAAGCATCGATATATGATCATATCACTTTTTAAGTTTTAAAACTTTATTTATTATGTAAAGTCTCTTCGGTAGAAGACCGTCAGCTAATTCAATCAAAATCATTTTAAAAAAGGCCACTTTTTTAAGACAGACTGTAATAAAACTCGATACGCGTAATTATATTTCATATAAAACCTTTCATTTAAAAAGTCATTAACTCGCAATTTAGAAATAATATCTGTTTACTTCATGAAAACCTAAATAGTTTTTATACTTAAAACAGGAGCCAAACCAGTTGCTGATGCCACATTTTCGTTTCCATCTTTAGAGTTCATTACTCTATCGCCATCCGCAGTATATCAACGAAATACTGATTCGATTAACCTGGTGTTCGACGGACATACGTAAAATGAAATTTCACACAATATTCTATGAAAATAGGTTTTTCGTACTTTTAAGAAAATATATATATCTATATATGACTTATGCTATAATATTGTATTTAAACAAAACTATATTAGTCCTGAAATGAAAAAAAAACCAAAGAATTATTCAATATAAATATTCTCCATCTAGTTCGTAAAATCCCGATAATACAAAATTGTACAATTTCGTTCTTGCCATATTTACTTGGATATATACATTTAACAAGCAGTTTCGTAATTATAAAAGTCTCCTACGTTAATGAAATGCTTTCTACGAGGAAAGCTGACTTTTTTAAAATGTCTATAAGAACTGCGAGAGATCGTTTCTTCTTTCTGGATATGATAGTTATTATGTAGTTATGAAAATCAACTCACGCTTAGAACATAACACGTTTACTATAATGACATATCGTTAGCCGTCGCCATTACAAAAAATTACGCATTTTAGTTGTAAGTTTAATAAATAATTAAAATAAATATATCAAAAGTTTACCATAATACGACTTTTTACTAAATTTTCATCTATCTTTAGTACGCACTCCATTAAGTACCTACTACATTGAGTAATGCAACAAATCTTTAAAAATGCATGTTAAACAAGCTTAGAAAAACCTCCTGAAATACGAGATTGCCTTAGCTATTTTAAATATGCATAAAACATGTTAGTCTTCGTAGTAGATTAAAGAAAAGTTTCACATAGGTACTTGCGATTACACTTCACCAACGGTCCTATTAGGTATTCAATTGACAAAGTTAATTCATTTTAAACAGTCATTTTATGTCAGATTTTACATTAAGTTTGAGATAACGATTCCATAGAACGAAACGTTTCTTTGGAATTCTAAATTTAAATTTTTCTATTTGGCATAATCAACTATTTCATTAACTATCCTGTAATTTATACATATGTAAATATTATGAATGCAATTAGGAGTTTCAAATTGTAACCATCAGTTCTAGTCCTATGAAAAAATTCAGAGAGTAGCTAGCAGTTAAATTATATTGATAAGAACTAATCAAGTTCTCTCGAAAGGGAAAAAAATAAATATAAGATTATCCATGTATTCTCTCGTTTGTCTGTCGGTCGAAGCCGTTTTTCTCACAAACCATTTCACCTCGAAATTCAAAATTTGGCATAAGGTAGGAACTTGCTCCTTCAATTGGTACCACAGGAATTCCAAAATATTTTTATTCCAAAATTCTTATTCTTACATAAAAGATCACTTTTAGAGATATTTTTGAAAATGTCCACAAAAATATCCTTCCCTCGCCCCCAATCTTCGAACCTATCAAAGTCAAAATTATAAGAGTGAAAACAATACATAGAAATTTACCTAATATTATCAGAAACCTAGAGAAATTATTCCAAATCATAATCATAATTTTTGATAAATTCACAATATTTTACGCCTGTGCAAAATATATTAGATCATACATTATTACGAAGAAAAATAAAATTAGTATTTGTAGTATAGAAATAAGTACTATGTAGCCATAAACATTTATATGTACCCAAATGTGTACGGAACTACCGTAGTTCGTGTTCGACTAGTACTTAATAGATTTTTATTTTTCTGTGAAGTGAAATTAGAGATTTATTAAGTATAAAAACAAATGAATGTTTATACTATTTTTATTGCTATGGGGGCGTTTGTAATTATAATTTCATTACCGTATCTACATCTGACTGTGCGAAACTGATGACAGCAAATATTAATATGAATTAATTCTTTAAATTGAATATACGTAATATTTGATTAATTAGCTAAGAAACATATAAAAAGAATCTCAGATTCGACGTAGTTCGGTTGTAAGTGCTATTTAATTATCCATATCCATAGATAGAAGGTAAAAAATAATATAAGACCAATCCCACTCTAGTATTTGCACTGTAAAAGAGAATGCTTGTATATTTTCAAGTTTCGGAAAAACTGAGAAACGAATGTTTAATAATATGAAATAACGAAAACCTACGTATTACCTATTATTGACATACTCTATGCATGTTCTTAATATTTTCGAACAATTGATCGTTTTCATTAAAATTAGATTCTTACATATAGACAAAGTTCGGTCTCAGTTGAAAATTAGTCCAATAAATTCTCACAATTGAGTCGTATACTATCAAATCCGCTAACAAATATTTTTTCTGGCGATTTGGGGTTCATTTCAAAACGATCTCAATTTATGACCAATAAAAAACGTTTCATACCCCAAAATAAACTCGAAAAAAATTGAATTGTGGCTGTGTCGGGAACACAGCCGTGTGTTTTATGTGAATAAGTGTACGTTAAGAGGTAATATTTTTTACGTTCAATGGATTGCTTTTGAGAAGCTTTTTCCAACCGTATACAATTTCTATATTTTGATTTGGCTTTTTTACAATATAGACCGACAATGTATTAAGTATTCTAAATTTTTAACTTTAAATCTATATATATTCACCATAACCGTTTCATATTAAGGGTTTATACACGCAGTCGATAAATTTTGACGAGTGCTGTCTAGTAAAACAAAAACGAGCATCACAACTTCTCAGAGTCAAATTTTATACTAAATGGAAATTATGTAACGCGGCGAAACGACCTCAAAATGGCGACGCTTCCCTCTCCGCCGCGCGAAATGCGTCACAGTCCCCAGTGAACGTAACGAGTTCTTTGATCCTTTAACTATCGAGTGGTGTAATTAAATTTTGAATAAAGAAGACAGTTACGTAGTTGCAATACCAAACTCTATCCCCCGATTTTATCATCATCAAGTTTTCTGAATTGCCTCCCAATAAGGAAGAAAATTTAAAAACGTATTCACGTGAAAAATTTAAATTAATACCAATCACAGTTTATTTCGGTTTTGAACCTACGCGATTCGAATCTAAATCATTATTTGCAACATATGCGTATTACTTTACTACCAGATAATCCATAACTTGTCAATATAAAACTTAAGAATTATGCCATTGTGCAGTTTATTTATATAATTACAAAGAATAAGAAGATAAAATTTATTATATGTAAAGTACCATCCATTCAATTAAAAAGCAAAGTGGGAAATGTTTTATTAGATGAGCAATAACACCCACGTAATCATACAGTGTCATTTACTCAATAATATTAATCAAAATTTATTTCAAAGTAAGCGGTTGAAATTATAAAGGTCAATAAAACGTCTTACAATCTGTAAATCGGAGTCGACTACCGAAAATAAGCTTTTGCGATTTAACAAGTGACAAAGATCCTTACAACTGCATTCTAAATTAAAATCAAACAATGGTCTATGATTAATTAATGAGCATCATTAAATGTTATATTTACAGCTTACCTGATTTAAAAGAAGTAAAAGCGTACCCAAACCCATTATTTAATGTATTTATTTATATCAATTATCATTAGGAACAAAATATAAACACTGGGAATAATAAATACCTTTAAATAACGTAATTTAGCTCTTGGTTGTTTAATCTTATAGCGATTGCTTATTTATGATCCTGTAATAGCAGTTATAAAATTTTCAATTTAAAGTCCACTTGCCAATAAACGATAATCCACAATACAACCAAATAACACAATACAATTAAGCTCTTTAATCATAAGATAAATTATTGACCTAACCTTGCAAGTATTTAACATAGTTTATACTTAATTCAGCTCGTTCTATTTACACAAGGACATAAAACCTGTAGTCCACAAGTAAAGATGTTCAGACATGTTTCATTTGTGGTCCACCTGTTTGTACAAGGGATCATTATGGGATCGAAATCCTACTGATATATGCCCGATCCACCACGCACCTAACCCTACGAGTAGCTCGTTAACATTATTCCTTAGCTTCTATAATTAGTATCACAGTCCCACTAACACCTTATTCTACCATCGCCGCGCAGAAGGTTGGTCAGTGACCGTGGCGGGAAACTGCTACACGGCTCTACCGGCCGACGTCGAAATGCACCTCAGCTTCCCGCGCGCCCCGCGGCCTGCAGCTTGCCAGTCGGATTCTGGTCTGGGTGAGGAGGTCGCCCGCGCTTGCCGCTGCCGCCACTGCGACGAATGCACCTGCAATCTGCCCGGCGCCACATTCCTGCCACCAGCCCAGCACAGCAGGAAGGTTGCCCTGATGGTGAAGAATGAGTTGTCAGGTGCTTGGCTGCGGTTTGGGGTCTTGAGAGAAATTGAGTGAACTTGATTTCCGAATTGCTTGGGGATAGCTTACTATAGATAGTAGTTTTTACTTCTTATTACTTTCTTATTATTTCTAAATAGCTAAGGTCATTCTTGGATTGCATACTCACATTCGTGAATTTTTATTTTAATATAGGGAAATATCCTTTAAGTATCATTCCAGACAGATTAGATACGAGGGAAAAGCTCACGATAATATATATAACTAATTAGGAGAATTAAGGACAAGCGCAATAAGATACAATAAACTGCTTTTTTAGTTATTTAACCAGCAGTGATACTTATGATTTTGACTTATTTTTATAATGGCAACGTTAAAAATACATTTTGTGTCCTACTTCGGTCCTTAAATTGGCGTATTTCACGGAAATAACCCTAAAAAAACTGTCCAAAGGCGCAGGGAAAATGTATAATTGTACGAAGAAAAATAAAAATGTAATATCTAGACACGCGAAAAGAGAAAAGGGCGGACATTGACCTTGTGTTTGTTTACACGAACCATTTCGAGATACTTTCGTTTCCCCAACAGCTCTAGCTGACTCAAAATTTAAAGGATTGTAAATTGGCAAATTTTCACATATATGCTATTTATTTATAATTTATAATAATATAAAAATGGGAGCTTGCAGTATTGAACATTAAGTAACAAGTGAATTTTTTTTTCCTTTTAAACAATATTGTTTTCCAGTAAATTTTTAAGAAACTTTAATAGAATCTGGCATCTACATAGACTTCGATTCTTCTCGACAGGACTTGATACCTTCATCTGTTTTTGGGGGGATAGCATGATTTCTTGAGTAATATAAGCTCAAAAAATTTCTTCGGCTATGAACAATTTTAAGACTGTTTCTGTGAAATATTTATTGATACAAACAATGTCTATAAGGTTTTATCCATTTCGAAGTGGGACAAAAAACGCCAAATAATTTACCACGATAATTATTTCTCTTTCGGAAAGTTTTTACGGCTTTCAATTCTAAATTACACTAAAAAACTTTGAATAAAAAATAACAAAGTAAACCTTGTTATTTTTCACACTATCATTATTTGATATATATGTTAAATGTACATAAAACTGTTGTATATTTCACTTTTATAATGTAGTTAAGTATTACTTTTCACGAGATTTCTTTTCACGAGAGAACTTTAATTAAATTGCGATATCACTGTAACAAAAGTATTTTTGCCACATTTTGAGGATCATTTCTATGAAATATATATCAGTTCAAATAATACAGAGAAATAAGACAAATAATATAACACAGACTCAAGACCAGGTCTTCCAGGTCCAGGGTCCCGGTAAAACTCACATATAGGTAGATCTAGTTTAAACATATACTTATTTTATTCTCCTACATAAGACAAAATCTTATAAGTTAGCTCTGTTTACTGGTATATCTGTAACGTTTTCATTTCAGTAACCATAAACACAGGAAAAATAAAAAACAACATCTTTAAATGGTTTAATTATAGAACGATGTTGGCTGTAATAAATTCGCTTTCGCATTGTAGCTTATTTTATTGTGTAATTTTAAGTACAAAAAGAGCATGAACAAGTATTCCGTCACTAGCGTTAAATTTTATATTTGCTTTTGTCATTAATCGAAAAAAAAATCGTTCAAGTTTTGAAAACCAATGATGAGGTTGTTAATTTCTTTAATATTTAAATTATTGTACATTGTAGTATTTTTTTTCTAACCTCGTAAATATTGTCTCATTTTCATTGACGCTTATGTCGCTTTACAATTTGCTTTGTTCTGGGAACTTGGTAATTTATTTGTATACAAATGTTCAATTGCTAATTTAACTAAATCACTTTCTGGCAGGTTCGGCTATTCATGCTACAAAAACGACGAAGAAAAAATATGAACCTTTACCAGAAGTGGAGACCTATCAATCGACAAGGAACAAATCGAAGAATTCTGTCAAGGTATTTTAAAACAAATTTGTTTTTTTATATTTGAATTAGGCGTGATTTGAAAATAACAAAAATTGACTATGCGTTTTTAAGTAATTTCACAAGAAAAAATATACGTCCATGTTTAAAATCTCTGATGCGTATACCCGTGAAAGATTTGATGTTGTTTGTTTGTAATATTACTGTTTTAAGAATAATTCACAGATTTTAATATCTTCTTATGTAAACTTTTAAAAAGTCTCATATCGCACATAAATACTGTCTATGTTTCAAAGTTATTAGAAGATTTAGTACAATACATATAACTTTAATTCAATAGGATATTTTTGTAATCAATAGAAAATACAATATATATATTTTGCAGTGTTAGAAAAAACACTGCACTTGCTTTTTCGATTTGTTTATTAAACATTTATTTCAAAAGCAGACGTTTAAGATTTTAAAAAATGTTTTATTCATTGTTATAAAATGCAATATCGAAAAATATACAGATTAGCAAACTAGCCACTATTTCAGACAGCGTTCAGAAGTCTGATGGTTAGTACTCGCTTCACTCGAATATTTCCCGAACTTTATTTAGAGTTTGTGTGAATCCTATAGAATCTCAAATAGCATAGCTATAAGTATTTAAACACATATCTAAAAATGACACGCGTGATAAATATTATTTTAAACTCCCTGAAATTTTACTTCCGTCATGTACTTTTACCGCTAGCGCCATCTAGTAAAGCATGATCCCAATTAAATTAATTATAAGTTTTGGTGTCCTTTTAATTTGATAAGGGTTTGTTTTTGCAATTTTGACAATTTTCCGATTCCCAATTAATTTTTCATAAAATATATTTAAAAAACCTAGGTCGCTAGCCAAAAAAACAAGAGCTCAAACATTTTGGCCAGTCGCTCAGTAGGTCAATCACTCGCTTACTTATATCTGACGACTTATAAATACACTTTTGTATGGTAAAACCCAAAAGTATTGTTCAACAAGTTCATTGAGTTTTTCTTTACATTCGTTAATCAGATTTACAATAAAACAATAGAATACCTCATGGATCTCTAGATGGTTACCAAGATGAAGGTACGTTCAAAAGACCTTAACCCACGCGTTTGTGTGTTTGATGATTGTTTTCTGCACCTTTTTATACCTTCTGAATCATTACAAATAAGGGTCCATATACTAATGCGACAGTATAATGAATGGTATAGTCCTAAATACTATATATATATATATATATATATATATATATATATATATATATATATATATATTTATATATATATATTTATATATATATATATATAAATATATATAAATATATATATATATATATATATACATATATATATATATATATATATATATATATATATATATATATATATATATATATATTATATAACATTCAATTGTTGAGTAAATTTTCGTTACATTAAAAAACAAACTATTTTGTGCTACAGACGAGACTGGGTAACATACTATCACACTGTGTCCCAATAAAAGAAGGTAATAATTGTTAACGGCGTATAATACAATACAGTCTTTATACACTTTTACTTTCTTCGTGTTTCAAATATTACAGTCTTAAATATTGTTTTATTATTCTTTTGTGTGTAAATTTTCGTTTGTATTATTTGGTTTCGTTAATTGTAACTTGCACGTTTTAAAGTCTTTTCACGTACGCTCTCGTCACACTTTTTATGTGGCTTAACCCCTGTAATTACCATAATTATTCTTCTCTAAAACGAACCGGCGTTAGGGTACGCCACTTCTGTGGTTAAACAGCACTCGACACCCTCTCGTCATTCAAGGGGATTTAATTATTTTATCAAAATTATTTTTTGGATTGAATATATTTGGCGTTAATTTTGTAGAAATTCATTATTCACAATTAAATGAAACTACGTATTATTTCTAGTTTATTTAAGTTCTTTACCACGGCCTAGATTTCGTTATATTACAACGTCTTCAGGTGGGCAATTAACAAAGATCTTTGCTACTAGCCCACCTGAAGATGTTGTAATAGAACGAAACCTAGGCCATGGTAAAGAACTTAAAGAGATTAGAAATAATATTACATTACGTAGTTTCATTTAATTATGAAGATTATTTTTGTCATTGTCTGATTTCGGTACAGAGTTTAATGAAAAAAAGTAAAAATGTTCTTTATGTTTATTAAAGTCATCGAAAATTGTTTATTGTTATTAATGTTAGTAACAACTGATTTATTATTTCTAATTGACTTTATTTAATTAATTCAATATACGAAATTTAGATAAACAAAATGATCGGAACAAAAATGTTGCTGGGGCTCAAATCAAATTCATAATTTTTTTTACTTGAGACTTCCACTGCCAAATATCTGTTCTGTCTCCGAAATATCCTAGAGCCGCTCCTGCATAATAGTACCTATATCCTTTTGTGTTGTGTTATAAATAAAACTGTAAACGTATAAACTGGCATATTTATATTCCGAAGGCCGTGGTTACAGATGCCGCGACGGTTCTCCCTTCATTGCTGGCTTCCAGAAGAAGGCATTCCACCTCCAAGGTAACTAATTATATTTCTTTTATCGTTGTCAATTTATTTAAGTACAAAATATGTCATGCGTGCCGAAAAGTCATTTAAGGAATAATCGATTGTAGCAATATTATATGATTTAAATCATTGTGAAATCTCCAACTGCGGATTTGATGCAAATCATTTTTCATTGCAGTGTGTTTTATTACATATATCAACATATATAACTGCCAGTGACAATTAATTGAACGAAGTAATTCTAAATAATCGCAGGTAAAAAGTTTAATTGTAATATTGTGTGACCTATATTATTAAAATGTTTATAAAATCTTCTGTCACATAAAAATATCATGTATAAATCAAAACGCCATAATAAATAATAGGGTAGGTGATTCAAAATAAAAGTTTAACCGTTAATAGATATTCGTGCGCCATAACCGTAAAAAACGGTAAAAGTGGTTATGCCTTAAAGAAGACCTGAAATTTTCCAAACGAAGTACGTGCTTAGTTTTTACCATCAAAATGAACTAATTTTCCGAAAGTGTAATTAAAAAATATAATAGTCACAATCGGAGTAAAAACAATGTTTTGGAGATGCATCGATACAAATGATCTGACACTTTTCCAAATTTTTCCATACTTCATTATGATAAATTAATACCCGCAACACGTTACTAAGGATTACGGTTTATCTCGGGGCCCCGTAAACCTGATCTTGTGCAAACGATATAACTAGTTTCTTTAATTATATTCCATATTAAGAAAATATGTTATCACATAAAGAACTCTACTCTACAATAACAATATAACAACATTTTCCAATTCCTATTTATCACAAAATAAAAACTTTTTATACGTCGAACTCTACCTGTTTTTTGAATACCTGTGCCATTTTCTGAATAGAAACATGTTACAGAATAACAATGAATTATTTTCAGCTATTATAAACGATTGGATATTTCAAAAATAAATATGTGAAGTAATATTGGAACTCATACTACGGGAATTTCGTACAATGTTATTTTTCAATAGAAAAATTATATTGTTTAGTTTTTACAGTTGTAAAAATATTGCGAAGTCGTAATAGTCGTTTAGAAAATACTTTGTTTTTTTATACTCATTTGGCCATAATTTTTTTTATTATTATATATTAAGCTCTTTTTAGTATCTATTGTTTAAATACGGGATATGAGAAACATTACAGGTTACTGCGTGACGGGGTATTTTTAGCCCTCTTTGTAGAAATTAACTATTGCGCATACAATTATCAAGATTAAGATATTATAAAATTGTAAGCACACTTATTTATGCCAGAGACCTTTATGATAGAGGATCTCCAGATGTTGCTAAATAAATAGTCACGTGCTTTGCACAATAATCTGTAAACAATTTTAAAATATTTAAAATCTACCTCTCGCTGTTTTTGAAAAATATAATTTCAATGTATGTTACTTTCGGTAAACTTATATATAATATGTTAATTGCCCATATACAATTTTGAGTGTGTAATGCACTAAGCGTGCACGTTACACACCACATTTGTGAATCCATAAATATTTTACCTAACCTAATATCATTATATATTAATACGCTAAGGTTAAGATGTTACTCTCCCTTTTTAGAAAAAACCTCACAACTAATCCACATAAATTATATATCATTTTATAGATAATTGCTTGCTCTACTGGCATCCACAACTATATATATATATAAATATATATATATATACTGCTAAATTATTGAATTCAGCTTATTAAGCAACAAAAAACTGAACATATTTTTAATTACGTATACTGTTTCGATTTCTGAATGAAATTAAAGCATAGACATTGTTTCACTTGCATTAATATATCACATTTTACGGCACCAAATATCGTAAACTAAAGACTACACTATATACTCGTATGTCACAATTGAATGCGATATCTTCAAATCTTTTAACGACGCCGTCTTCAATAACCATTAGTGAAAACGATCCTCATCTTCCATTAAAAGTCTGAACGTCTCCAATTTCAGTCGCCGTTACCGTCTCGCCTTTATGAAGCCTGAAGGTTCAAGCCTTATCACGGCAAATGCCAATCACGAACTTAGTCCGGGTGTTCGTGTTATCTTAACAAAGGATAACATTTAAATTCAGAAATTGAACTGCGTAACTTTGTTATTGTTACTTAGAGTTAGTGAAATGTAAGAAAGTCGCTTTCGGCTCGTGATTCTTATAGCATTGTGTCTGAATGACATTGTTATTTCATCGACGCGGTGTAGTTTAATCTAATTCTGAATTCATCATTCTACTAAGTCATTAATTGTTATTAGATTAAATATTTTTTAATCAAGTGATCCATTAAAATGTCTAAAGATTTTTTTGACGTGAATACGTCTTTAAATTTGCTACCATACGGGGGCAATCCAAAAAAACCTAATGATAACAAAATCGGGGGATACAGTTTGGCGTTGCAGTTTCCAATCTATCCTCTACATCAAAAATTAAATTAAATACCACTGGATAGCTAAAGGATCAAAGAATTCATTACGGTAAGCGAGAACAGTGACGCATCGCGCGCGGTGGAGAGGGAAGCGTCGTCATTTTGAGGTTATTTTGCTGCGTATCGAGATTTGCAATTAATATAACTTTTGATTCCGAAAAGCTACGGTGTTCTAATCGTCAGTATTAAGTACGTATTAAGTACGAAGTTTTAATCGTCAACTGTCGTCAAAATCTATCGATGTATATAAAATATTAGTTTAAAGTAGTGACAGTGAATATAATAAGGTGTTAGAATAAAAAAATATTATCAAAAAATATAATGTCGGCCTAAACGCTATTGTAACACAATAATTATTTGTTTCCTTGCTTTTATCCTAAATTTATAAATAAAAATATTTTATTTAAAAAATATAACTCGTTACATAGATGTATTCACGTACAACACACGGCCGTGTCCATGACACCCAATATTATTAATTTACATTGAAACAAACCTTATAATTCTAATATATATGATCAATTCTTCGTCCATTTATATTTGTTTTCTCCACTTCATAAATTTTGCATGGAATTTATGAGTTTTCGCGTAGAAATTGATCTTCTTAATCGACAGAAAAATTTTAAACACACTTAGGCAGTTACTGAAAATTTAGTAAATTCAGAAATAAAACATGTGAAAAAATAAAGAGTAAAAAGTGTTTATATTTAGAAAGAAAGTCGAATGGAAGAGACAAAACTGAAAAACTGTAACATCTCCTTTCCCTCTTTTTAATTTAAAAAGCATGAGATCAAAAGCTGAAAGAAATGTTTGAACCCAAGATATAGGACAAAGTGCAGGGCATATTCTATTTCTTCAAAATGTTTAATCTTTTAAAATGTTTAAGCTTCAAACTTTCTTTAGTTGCGAAAATTCCATAGGTACTCTAAATTTAGTATTCTACAAATTTAACCCTAAGCGCCCGTCTTGAACATTGTACTCTATCAAATATTAGGAAATACAAAAAAAAACTTAACGTGGTTCTTACTATAGTTATAGTTCGATCATAGCACTATCTAAGTGTCTTTTTAAACCGTTATTTATATATTTATGTTTGTATAACCCATTAAAGTTCACGTACTTTTATTTTAAATCATTATTTCCATTCAGTCGTATTAAACATATTGAAAAGAATAACAAATGAAAAAAATAAACAATTACGAATTTTCTCATCTCATTTTTTTTTATTTCATTCCAAAAGATTTCACCTCGCCTTTTATAGAAGGGTAATTTCTTGCAGCCCATCTCGGCATAAAAAAATTTACTGGAGTTAAATGATGATTCCAATCGCCAAGATATTGCGCATGCAGCATCTTACGGCTTTGCGATTTTAAGGAACTACAAAGAAACCTTCTGTCACCATAAGCGTAGGCATTAGAATACTGACTTGAAGTCATACACTTATGTGGATAGCAGCTAACGAAAAGAAACTGCTTATAAATATGACGGAAGTTAAAGTTCACTAGAATTACAGCTCACTTAACATCTGCCTCAAATATAAACTACGCATCTCTATCCAGGGTTGATTGAATAAATTTCAAAAAAAGAATTCACTCTTTGTGAATTCTGCGGTCCATGATTAAATGCTTTAAAAATACACGCGATTCTCTTAAATCTCTAACGTCCACGAGCGTTGAACCCGAGGCTGTTTTTTGTTATAAACTATTAATTCTCCAATATTCGTAACGGCTTGGCAAATGAGAAAAATTTTAAATTGAAAAAATTTAATTGAAAAAATCAACAAAAAATGACTATTGATTTGTTTCTTTTTAGGGTTCCGTAGCCAATCTAAGACCTATAGTTTCGCCTGTCTATCATCAGTCTCTTATAGTTTCTTAGTTTCGCCTGTCTGTCATCAGTCGCTTATAGTTTCTTAGTTTCGCCTGTCTATTATCAGTTGCTTATAGTTACTTAGTTTCGCCTGTCTATCATCAGTCTCTTATACTTTCTTAGTTTCGCGTGTGTATCATCATTCTCTTATACTTTCTTAGTTCCGCCTATCTATCATCATTCTCTTATACTATCTTAGTTTCGCCTGTCTATCATCAGTCTCTTATAGTTTCTTAGTTTCGCCTGTCTATCATCAGTATCTTATACTTTCTTAGTTTCGCTTGTCTATCATCAGTCTCTTATACTTTGTTAGTTTCGCCTGTCTATCATCAGTCTCTTATACTTTGTTAGTTTCGCCTGTCTATCATCAGTCTCTTATATTTTCTTAGTTCCGCCTGTCTATCATCAGTCTCTTATTCTTTCTTAGTTCCGCCTATCTATCATCATTCTCTTATACTTTCTTAGTTTCGCCTGCCTATCATCAGTCTTATACTTTCTTAGTTTCGCTTGTCTATCATCAGTCTCTTATAGTTTCTTAGTTTCGGCTGTCTGTCATCAGTCGCTTATAGTTTCTTAGTTTCGCCTGTCTATCATCTGTTGCTTATATTTTCTTAGTTTCGCCTGTCTATCATCAGTCTCTTATACTTTCTTAGTTTCGCCTGTCTATCATCAGTCTCTTATACTTTCTTAATTTCGCCTGTCTATCATCAGTCTCTTATACTTTCTTAGTTTCGCGTGTGTATCATCATTCTCTTATACTTTCTTAGTTCCGCCTATCTATCATCATTCTCTTATACTTTCTTAGTTTCGCCTGTCTATCGTCAATCTCTTATAGTTTCTTAGTTTCGCCTGTCTATCATCAGTATCTTATACTTTCCTAGTTTCGCTTGTCTATCATCAGTCTCTTATACTTTGTTAGTTTCGCCTGTCTATCATCAGTCTCTTATACTTTCTTAGTTTCGCCTGTCTATCATCAGTCTCTTATAGTTTCTTAGTTTCGCCTGTCTATCATCAGTCTCTTATGCTTTCTTAGTTTCGCCTGTCTATCATCAGTCTCTTATACTTTCTTAGTTTCGCCTGTCTGCCATCAGTCTCTTATCATTTCTTAGTTTCGCCTGTCTATCATCAGTCTCTTATAGTTTCTTAGTTTCGCCTGTCTATCGTCAGTCTGTTATTCTTTCTTAGTTCCGCCTATCTATCATCATTCTCTTATATTTTCTTAGTTTCGCCTCCCTATCATCAATCTCTTATAATTTCTTAGTTACGCTTGTCTATCATCAGTCTCTTATAGTTTCTTAGTTTCGCCTGTCTATCACCAGTCCCTTATAGTTTCGCCTGTCTATCATCAAATCTGTATATCACAATGATTTATTAGTGCTATAAGGCTGAAATTTGAAATATGAAGTAAAATTTAAAAATAAATTTTGTGTGTGTCCTTTCATGTAAGATGGAGTGATTTTTTTTATAGTTACATGTCCCCACCCCAAAAAATATTTAAACGTGCGTAAATGTGTACGGATCCCTCGAATTGCGAATTCTAATCTTACTGAAAGAGCTTATTATACTCACGACAAACAAGTAATAAAAGTTTTGTCATTTTAAACAGACTTATTTTAGCTTTTATAAATCAAATACAAGTATTTAACTAAAAAGATACATTCCTAAAAACTTTATACAAAATTGTATATACGGGATCTTACTGATTCCGAGATCCCATGCGATAGAAAATCATTGCGATAGAAAGTTCCAAACTATTCTCAGTTATACCCAAATATATCACAGATCAAATGTCACTTGTGCGACTTTATCTTTTTTAATTATTGTTCCAAGATTCGACTTGTATGTAATTTCTCATGACTTTGGAATTGTATTTCTTGACAAAACCCATCGAACGCGCAAGCCACTTATTGGTGCGCACGCCATATCGACAAAGTAATGTGTAACAGCGAAAGTATTAATTTCAATGAAATTCGCATAGACAAGAAATGTATCTATAACGTAGTCAAAGCATTTGTACCTTACTTATGTAGTTAGGAGTGTAAAATAATGAATAATAAGAAAAAAAAAATTCCCCGTTTTCGTAAGAAAAAGGTATGTAAAATTCAATATTAATATTTATACTGTCATCAAAATCTATAGGATAGTTTCGATTCATCCACAATCTCGAAAGCTGGCTAATGGAAAGTCCTATAGCAGAAGTAAAGAGAAAAATACAAAAATCCATCATTTCTAATTCTGTGTGAATTATATACTTGTTTATGAAATATGCGCCTGTGAAAGATGAAGTAGGCGGTATGTTTAGGGTTTTCTATATTCACAGACGATTTTCTCTGAAACCAAATGACGTGGAAATTTGTAATTTGACATAATCATACATCTTATTAACCCACACATTTTGCACTAACTAACTTTTATAAAATATTAAGATAAGGTTTAAAAAGGGGGTAAAAAAAGAATTTTTTTTTTAATATCAGTAGCAGGTGGAGTATCATTTGAAATGGTTTATTATGAAGAATGCAAATATTTTTTCATAATTTTAAATTGCATATTTAAAAAGATTTTCCAACAAATATTGTAAAATAGGCCTTTCATCACCTCCCTTATTTCCGCAAGTAGGTATTGAGCCAAAAATTATGAAAAAAACAGGGTTGGTAAAACATGACTAAAAAATTACAGGAAAACTAGCAATTATCCTAGGTCTTATAATTTTTTAAAGGCGCCGTATATGTCTATGAAAGGTATAATAGGCAATATATTTACGATATAAGAAGAGGTTAGAAGAAGATAGAGATACTATGAAATACGATTTGAAATTAAATGTTTATAAGTGCCTAAAGGAGTAAGGAACCCACATAGTGAAAGTTTTACTCGTGCTTAAGCCTTTACGCCTTTTTTATTTTATAGAATGGCTGTATAATAGCGTATTTATACGGATACCGATTTTTTTTATAAAACTATGTACAATATTAGTGTACCGAACTCGATTCTCGTTAAATAATTGTTTGTCAAATTAATATAAAAGACGTAAAGGAATTAATTTAAAAAAAAATTAAATTCTCATATAAAAAAAAGACTTAACAATCTGGTAAATTCATGCTGGCCTTCCAAAATTCCAACTGAAACTAAATAATGACGACTTGAAATATTGAAAACTTGTTTATTATATTCGTTCTAAGTCTAATTGGCTTTGGCTTTTAAAATAAACTGACAGTACTTGCAGCAAAGAAAAAAGGAACCATAGATATCATTACTTATTTAAATAAATATTTTATTAATTGCAGAAGGAGTAATGGGCTAGCAGTGATGGGCTGCGCCATCATACCCGAGCTGAAGCCCCGCGTACCCACGATGAGCGAGCGCGACCTAACGAGGGTCTACGCGGCGCGTCAGTACTCAAGACCCTAGCGGCCGAGTCACGTTAAACCTAGTCTTGTCAACCTTTTTATATTCGGCGTTATGACAAAAGTCTTAAAGAGATGCATCTTCTTATAAATAAATTCGTATATCTCAATGTTCGTGTTTTATTTTATTATGATTGGTTTCTGTATATAACTTGATCTGATTGTTACTTGATTGATAACCGTCGATAACTTGGTAAAAACTAAAGCTATCTATTTTAACAGAATATGTTTGACTCGTCTTCTTTTACTAACCTTCCATTATTATAGGGATAAAAGTTTATTCCAATTTCTAATATTGTTTTAAAATTTTAAAAAAATAATTTGACATTTAACTATGAAAAAATAAAAAAATTAATTATTTGTTTCTAATAATATATTATTTCTCAAAAAAGCATAACATTGGAAAAAGAGGCATTTCTAGATTGTTCTTTGTTTTAAATTTTTACACAACTATAAAAGAATGGGCAAATAAAAAGAAAAAAATGTACTCAAACATGAAAGGAAAAATGTGTTTACGAACCATTATTCAAGAAAAAAAAATTATTCCTGAAGATTAATATTGCTTTATTTCATTTCATGACCATATCCGTTCCTTACCGAGCTTAAAGAAAAATGTACACCTAAAAATATAAGTTATATAATAAGTTATTGGCTAAGGTTCTGGCCAAATAAACATTTAACGGCCATGTGTAAAACTATTTCTGATTGTGTGTTATAACAATTCACTTTTAATGATTCTAAAATTATTACTTGTGCAATAGAGAAATCAATAAAGTTTTTCTCTTATCTTTTTATTAACTAAGGGTTAGCCATTTTATAGGAAAATATTAGTGTTTGCAGAGAAATAGATTAATATGTAATTTTATGACTCCTTCGTTCCAGAAAATCTAAGGAAATAGCAGTGACGAACTGTGTCAACCAACATATATAACCTGACCCTTCATCTGGACTCCATTTGCGAAAATGACTTTATGCAGATCTTTGGAGCACTTTAGTATATATGACTAGTGGCCGAGCCATATTATGCATTTTATATTCCTTATCTAGATCATTATTTTAACTATATGAATCTTTTTTATAAATAAAATCATCATTTCTGTCATTGATAATGAAGCCAATTTTTATTTTTTTTTTGATAACAAAATTCAATTTGGTTGTATATATTCTTACATACAATTTGAATTAAACATTTTTTTGTTTTTTACTATGCAAGTTTGTTTTTTGCATATTTATGTATTCGAGATAGTGTAGAAAAACGACCAAAAGATAAAAAACATTGTGCCTATCAGCTCCAACATACCATTGGAGTTTACACCTCAATTACGATTGTCTTGGAATGTATTAAATAGGTAACACTGTATATAAATATAAATATCAATATCATCTATCAATATATATCTTACCGTTAAGGCAGTGTTCATAAGAAACGCATTTGTTTGGCTGTTTTTTCGTTGATTTACATTGCAAAACTGGTCTCCATATATATACAACCTATGACGATAAGATAATATACAACCTATGTCCATCTTGAAGGTCCTTCCTAAATATTGGTGAAAGAATTTTTGGAACCGGATGAGTAGTTTTGGAGATTACCTACTATATCCAAACTTACAAACTTTACCTAACGCTTACACTTTTTTGTTTTTTTTTTAACATGACAATATACAACCTATGTCGATCCTGAAGGTCCTTTCTAAATGTTGATGAAAGAATTTTTAAAATTTGATGAGTAGTTTCAGAGATTACTTCCTTCATCCAAACTTACAAACTTTACCTCTTTATAATATGTAATTTTTTTTTAATGGTTTAATATACAACCTATGTCCTTCCTGAAAGTTCTTTCTAAAAATTGGTGAAAGAATTTTTGAAATTGGATGTGTAGTTTCGGAGATTACCCCCTACCTCCAAACTCACAAACTGTTACACTTTTTTTAAAGCTCTTAACTTCTGATTTTACTTCTCATAAAACTTCATACGGAGCGCTATATATGAAAATAGATTCTTAAGGAGTAAACTCCAAAAAGCTGACCTATACACAAATTCATAATAAGATTGTCAGTTTTATTTAAAACAGAAAAAAATTGCTAATTTAAAATAATCCTATCTCTTTGATAGAATATTTAAAAGGGTCCGATAAAGCTGAATATAGGGAAAAATATTTTCAACTCATTGTTAATTATTGAAATAAACTACAAAGTATACACAAACCTCTGCCTGGAATCACAGCGTAGTCTCATGATCTTTGCTCAGTTTCCATATCTTTTGATATTCACATCATTCGATTAATTATCGGTTTATAGATAGAAGGTAACACAGCGGTGAGTACTAATAGGTGTACAGTATAATATAACGCACATAATACAACTAAATAATCGGGTAACAACTTAATTTACTAACAATAGCTGAACAAAATCACATCAACCTCCAATGGCGATAGAAATTATGAATTAAAATTTTGAAACTTATGTGTAAAAGTTCGAGATAAGAAAAACATGAATTTGATGAAACATTATGTACAATGAAAAGAATTAAATGTCACATGTGCTAACATGAATTTAAAAACTGTGGTAGACTGAAATATACAAGCAATATATGGCTTGATTTTATTTAAGAATTGCGTTAAGTATAGTGAAACAGTTTGGAGCAAGCATGCAGAGAAGGCATTGTGCGTCTGGACTGGAAAAAGAAAAGGATAGGGGAGTACATTGAATCTGCACACGAGAGTGATTCTGGAGAGTGGGAAACGATCGTGCTACATGTAGTGAAACAGTCACAAAAGTAAGCTTACAGTTTGACATTCTATGTTATTATATTGGAAAATCAGGCGGTAATAAGTCAACTTTGATAAATAAGAAGGGAAATATAATTTAACGTTCCATTAAATGAAATGGAAAAAACATTGACACATTTTATTATGCAGTAATGTTAAATTAGAAATTTTCAACAATAATTATTATTTTGCTAACACCAATATTTTAATTAGGTCTGTTTAAATTTTATTGCAATTATTTATGAGAAATAGATAGTTTTCCTGAGATGTTGACCTCATCATATTATAAAGGCAATTAATAAACCTCACACTTTTTTCCAGCAATTTCTGGAATGTTAAGAACATTTCTGGTAAGATATATAAAAAAGCGCAACATTCAGTCTTCTATTCAGTTACCTATTGAGTTTCAGCGAGTAAAGAACAAATGAAATTTTACTAGGAAAAATAGTACTCTTGCCCATGAATTCTGTTTACGGAAAACTAGAAAAGCGACAAGCAATATATGCGCAGTGATAGGTTAAAATGTACTGTCCTGTTATATAGCTAATTACTGGTTTCAAAGATACAAAGATCTCTCCGATTATCCTTACTTAAGGTGACCTCTTACATTAAATTCAGAAAAATTAGAAAGCCTTATTGATACAGATCCCAGATCAAGTTTACTTTATCTGATAGAGCTACTCTTGTGCTCTTATACCTAGATAGAAAAACCATTTCATGTTTTGAGTAGCTGAAACACCATGTTTTGAGTAGTTGGAATCTGAATCTGGGTCTGAATTTATTAAATACTAACCTAATATATTTGCAACAACTTTTCGCAAGTTTGTAATAAATTAATAGATTATAAGATAAAGGTTTTTGGATAAATACAAGGGTAAGTTCAAAGATAAGGTTTATTAGTTCAAGATATTAGACATAGGGCAAAACAAGCTATTTTAAGCAGTTTTAAATTTTTTATTAAATAAATATTTTTTTAATTATTTATATGTATAGTAACTGTGATATTTCACACGCCAGAATGAAAATTTTTTCTTCTTTTTAATTTTTTCCTCTTTAGGTCTCAGTTACCACTTTTTTAATTAAATTGAATACAGTTCCAACAAGATAATTGGCCATTTATTCAATACAAAATATGTATTTCAAATAACTAACTATGGTACAATATGCTAACCTATTGAAGTTAGTTTATAATTAATAACTAGAATCAGAATATGCTCCAAGTATCATCATGCATTATAGGAGATACATTATAGGTTTAAGTATATATATAGCCTACTCCCAGTCGACAATAAAGTGGATGTTGTACAAAAAGATGTTGATGATGTTGATGAAAGTACAAAATTCTTCCTCATTGGTCTTGTTCAAAACTATTTTAATTAAAAAAAAATTGTGATAAATGAATATAGACGTTTCGGAGAACTGCTTACTTATTGAGTAACTAGCTGTTCGACCATGGGTGAACTTTTTTGTTTAATCAGGGATCAATATATAACTATGTCACGATAGTGAGCTGACCAATATTTTTTCTTTATTTTTCAAGTTTTTAACATCATTTTAACATAACAAATATTACAATTAATTTATATAGAAGAAAGTTCTTTTTGTTTGTCTTTTAGGACTTGCTACAAAATAGTTTAGTTACCTGATTGACATGAAACATTCACTACCATATAGTTTATAGTGCAATATTGGACTTACTAAATATAAATGTGGAATGAAGAAACAAGTGAAGAGTGATTAAATGTGTCAGCTACATTTTTAAATTAAAATTTTAAACCAGTACAGTTGCATTAAATTAATGTATGAAGATATTTTATAAAATAGGAAAATGTATATAAAAACTCAGTGGTATTCTGATGATTATTATGCATTACACTTTCCCCTCGCAGTCAGACCATATACTTCAACGGTACAATTTTTTTTGAGTGTACAAACTAAACTCTTAAAAATAATGGTAAAAAGAATTGTATATAACAATGAAATATACTTATATTTAAAATAATTCAACTTTGTTTATTAACTTCAATTGTTTTGTCCTAAATTTATTTGACTCTATGTTTTATTGATTAACTCCATTATTAATTGTTATTTAAATCTATACATTTTATTGATCAACTCCATTATTGATCATTTATTGAAATGAATTGAAATGTTTCTTTTTCTGAATAATATTATATGATAATGGTAACACCAAATTAATCACGCTGTGCCCACTGATTTTGGTGTTGTCGCAAGAAAATTATACATATATATAATTATGTTACTTCGAATTAAATTGTTAAAATTGTGACAAAACTGTTTGTGTGCCAACAATAAATAAATAAAAAATACCTTCGTGCTCCTAACCAACACAGCAAAAGTGAAACAGTTAGAAGTGGTGGCTAGGAGCATGAAGAAATGGAAAGGGGGAAAAATGAGAAATGATGATATGTCACCAACGGCCAAAGAAGCGTTAATAACCATGAAAACTGTTAGAAATAAAAGAAGTAGAATGGAAATAATAGAGTAAAAATGTAAATATTGTTTTCATATCTACTTGTTATAATACAGTTCAATTTATAATATGTGTTTACTTGAAACTGCATTATAACGAAGTTTGAATCTGCATTATATAAAAAAAAGAATAAAATGCAGCTATGGTTCCTTTTTTTCCCAGGAAAAGCTGGCATAAGAAGCTACTTAATATAAAATATGCATCAGTTTCGTTTATACATTCTAAGTAACAATATAAGTTCTATTTAAATTGATTCCATAATTTTTATATGTGAATACAAACAAATAAACAGCAGACTAATGAACAAATGCTTAACAAATAAAAAATGTCTTTAAATCTGTTTTTTCTTTATGGTTTTATCATATGTACAAAATCTATAAGTATCTATATAAATGTGAAAATCTGTTTATTTGTCAATCAGTCTTCTAAAAACTACTAATCTATTCAATCTGAAAATTGTTGCATTAAAAGTGAATAACAATAATAATTATATTTCTTGTAAAGCTAAGGTTTTAATATCATTAAACAAATAAAACAACAATAAAATGGTTTGGTTGATGGGTTGCTGTTGTTCATACCAAAATCTTGTAGCCAGAGATTGTGCAAAATTTATAAAACAAAAACCTTTCAATTCAATTTTTTCATACACATTTTACAAACATTAAGACGGCTGCACTTCCCATAATCCCTTCAAAGTAAAACCCTCTTTGAGTGGCTCTATGGCCAGACCCAGGTAAGAGCTGTAGACAGGTGGTGCCACTTCCCCCTCCTCGTCATGGTTGCCAGCCTGTGAAGCTAGGTAAAGTGCCGAACTCATCTCACCACGGGGCTCACCTACCTCTTCTATTTCCTCTATGTCCTCTGTTCTCGTATCTCGTACAGTTGGCTGTAAAATAAAATATAATAAATATATTTGCTTATCTATTTCATTACTTAGTCTATCATGGAGATAGGTAGGCAGCAATTAGTTGGAGATGTCTGCCAATCTTCATGTATTTCAGTTTTAGCCTTTAGTGGCATGTTCTTCAATTTTGTTTTACTAACTCTGTCATTATTTTCTGTGAATTTTTAGGGTTTCATTATCCATATCATAGGTTCATTATATAAATGGTCAGAACAAAGCTCTATTGTTGAGACAAAGCTATCAATCCATTCCGTCTGTTAGAGGCTTCTATCTCCAAATGGACTTTAATTTCTGTAAATGGACTTTAATTTCTGTAATCCAAAATCAAAAAGTTTTTAGGTTTATTTTGTAAGCAGGTCTATCTTGATAACTTTGATATCTAGGCTCTGAAATTCCTGGTCAATATTGCCAATAACCTGTATTTAAACAAAAAAATGAAAATATTATATTGAACTACAATAATTGGTAAATAATGAACAATACAACAATGTTTCTAAGTTATAACTATACTTGAGGGTATCACTTTAAAATAAAGTACAATTAGGTAAGTTTTTACCCACATCATGATCTTTAAATTAAAAAAATTGTGCGTGTATTACTTATGTACACGCGTTAGAGTTTATACTTCTTTGGCATAATACAAGAATAATTTTATCTAGCACGCAAATAATCAATGTAAATAAAATAATAAAAGGACTGGAGTGCGATTATAAATACGGCTGGTAAAATCTAAATTCAATAATTAAATCTTAAATAATTTACAATTTATAATGTATATACATATATATCGAAACTTAACCTCACTTAGAGAAATACACTTAAAGCATATTTTAAAAAGTTTATAATCACTATTTCTATCACGAATATTCAAAATAAATAAATGTTTTTTTAATTATGAGGACCGCTATTCAATTTCAGTTACTAAAAAATATTATTTAAAAGCACAGATATAACTTAGATTTGTATGAATATAAAACACGTGTTGTGTATTTACAAAATACCTCAGTAACTATTATGAATATAGTGATTGACACTATATTCATAATAGTTACTACACGCATGTTTATTGAGCTACTTCCTCCTGTCGATTTTTGTTGCATTTTCCATGCATATCATAAAATTTCACTCCAATTATTTTTTCATAACGCATATAAAGAAGTATAACTTCAAAAATATACATCTTTGCAGTACAGTAAATGTGACTCTAAATAATGTAAGCACATAACTTTCTTAATGTGAGATCACTTTGGGCAGTTTTATTATACTTCAAATGATCCACCACTACCAGAAGTATAGGCATGAAAGATAAGATGAAAGTTTTCTACAAAAACATTTACATACACTCAGGAAATTAGAAACTGGAAAAAACTTTTCTTGAATTTTTGTAACTAGACAATATTTGCTTCTGACAATATAGCAATCAGATTATAACAATGAATTTCCAAATTACTGGGAACTATATGTGGGTTATTATTATTTAAAATATTAATGTTGGAATATTATTGCATAGATAAAAAAACTTTATTACCACAAAAGTTTTGAATTTTCAACACCAGTGTTTTTGAGGTGTAAGCAAGAGAAAACTTTTAAAATGATTGTTTAAGGCCCATAAAATAATTAACGTATATCCCTCAATTAAAAAAACAAATTTCTTTCCTGGGAGTGATAGATGTTTTTATTATACATACGTAATTTTCATTAGTATTGTAGATAAGTCAGCTTTCTATACAAAGAAATTAAATTAAGTCGATATGCATATTAGCCTACAATACCGCTCCTGATTGTAGTAACATAATCTATATTTAAACAAAATAAGAATTTCATTGAAACAATCCAGTAGTTCTTACAGCTATAGAACTAAGACGTTTTTATTTAACAGTATAAATACTATATTTACTGTTGATACCTAAATCGGACATATCAAAACTTGTTAAGTGTGAGTTGAACTCGCACTATGAGAGTTCTGTACAAACTTAGGTGCAAATAAACATATATGTGTATCTAGAATTTCTATTTAACTATTTACAAATATTAATATTATTTCTCCATGTAAATATTTTAATAATTGATTAGTATATTTTTCAAAGATATAATAAAATACAGTTTAAAATGCAGTTATTTTTGCAATTCATTTAATTAATTTGTATGGAGTCTCTATGAACTTTTTACAGATCCAACCACAGGTCATAAATTGTTAACTGTTAATCGTAAAATAGTAGAGCCTACTTAGATGTGATAATTTACCTTTTAATTTAGTTATATACATTATTATTGCAAATAATTTTTAAGATATTAAAAAATAGCAGTTAAAGAATAGCAGGTCTCCACCAGCTAAGTGGAGACTCTTAACTCTAACAAAAAGACCACTTTAAAGCTTAATACTTCATAAACGGATTCCTATACCGAATAGTGTTCATGGCCTAACCCCCCCCCATATTTTTGGAAGCTGTATTCAACAATACCACTCAAAATGGGATATGCAAATAAAAAAAGTAATCCACATGTAGAGAAAAAAATCTAAAAAATATTTTTAAAAGATTTTGTTTTATAAAGTTGTAGGTGTTATAAATATGTATCACATAGCCCAAATTTCAGCTTTATAGCACTAACGGCCTGTGACTAAAATAGATGTGATTAACAGACGGGCATAGCCAAACTATAAGGGACTTAAATTTGGCTACGGAACCATAAAAATGGGTAGTTAAAAAAATGTAACAAACAAAGAACATATTGAGTTTTACAAGATTAACCAAAATACAAATTATATTGTAATAGAAAAATAAATAACATTAGTTTTGAGGATAATAAATAATATTGTAACAACTAACCTCATTGTGCCAGTTAATTTCGACACCAAATGTTGGATTAGCTGTGTATACCGAGTGCATAGTGGCCAGTTCCTTTTGTAGCGTGTGCAGCTTGTCTGGAGGGTCAACGCGAAAACCAAGCACATATCCACCACGACTGGGTTTGCTAACGATAACTAAAGCTTCGCCAAACTTGCTTTCACGGACTCTAACCTGTCATGTTAAAATTAAAAATTTATTAATTTATCATTTTTTACAAAGCCATATTCATTTTTCATCTGGTGAATAAGCCCAATATTTAGTGCTAGGTCTGGATCATAGCTTAGCTGCTTACTGAAATAACAAAGTTATCAATTCAGACTATTGGAAGAAAAAGCATTATCGTGTGGCAAATCTATCACAAAATTAAATTGTCGACTTTGTCTTTAATATTTCATCAACATCTTTACTTCACAAACATCGTCACCTAAAGCACCATTTATCTAGTTTTATTCCATTCCTGTCCTGGAATTAATATCTGTTATACATATTACCATAGAATTTTTCATCTCGCATGAATTATATTTTGTTCTTCATCAATATAAACCTCAAAATTAGTTTCGGTTCAAAAGATTTTAATATTGCTTTGCTTGTTTTCCTAATTAATTAAAGGGTATTTAAATTTACTGTACACCCTCGATGTGATACTACCTGCTCGTTAACAAAGTGATTAGTTTAGTCTATTAGAAGGAAAAGGCTTTATCGTATGAACAACAATCACTTTCCAGATATTCGGCAATTGAACAATTCATTATTTATTCCTCCAGGATCCATTATCCTTCCAAACAAGGATCATGGAAGTAACAATTTACGTCAAAAAGGAATACAAAATGATTAAAGAAATATCAGATATAGTTATAAACAACACAAATAACTGATAATCTATTTGAAAAGCTTTCAATTGAGAAGAAAGAAAGGTAAAAATTGAGTAAATAAGTATACTCTAATTTGTTTTTTTCTATTTTATATTTCAGATAAAAGAATTTAGTTATATGTAATAGCATTATAAATACCGCAAAACTAGAACGTTATTTATTACAATTTTATAAATTAACTATTTGACTACAGCAAAGACAAAAGGAAGGGTCATGAGTTTATTTTAATATATATCATTTTATACTTTTTATGAACCCGTAAACTCATTGAAGGAAAAATTTTGTAAATACTTCAATTTTAAATATTAGTCGTTCGAAAAGAATAAAGTACATATTATTTAATGTTAAGTTTAAGTTATTTTATTGAATATTAATTTTAAATATTATTTTTATGAATTAGTATACTGCAGAAAGTTCAATTAATTCTTATTGTTAGTGGTGTTTGACCTATATTTAATAGGCAGTGAGAAACTTTATTTAAAAAAATAACCTTTATTTAAATATAAAGTAGCGCAATTGAGAAATGTTCTTGTGTGAGAATTGAATCTTATAATATGTTTGGTATGTCCGTGCGGTTAAACTTTATTTTAAATGTGATATCTAAATGATTACTGTGGAAGAAGATAATGACAAAACCTTGCAAGTTAATGCCTTTATTTTCATATTGTTATATAATAAAAGTTGACCAAATGATCAATGACATGTTTGTTTTTCTAAAATATAAAAGTCGTTATTTTTCTTTGCAGATGTCTAGATTGTACCAGGTTTAAATAGTGGGCAATAAAATATTGCAATCAAAAGCAGACACATATCTGAAAATTTAATGCTATTGTAAGATTTAAAAACTGAGGATGAATTTCAATTATGTCAAAATTCAACCACAATGGTAATAAATCTAAATAGTTATAATATGATAGTCGACAATATTGATCAACAAAACACAGATACTCGTGGGCTTTCTGACATTCATTTCCTACACAATGTTTATAAATTTATTGCATAATATTTTCCATTTGAATACGGACAATATTTATTAGACAATTATTATTATATTTTATTATAGAGTCTTAACACAGAAAAAAATTTTTGTAAAATTAGTCCACCGCTACCACTTTAAACAATATGGTCTGAAAATATGAATCCAGTGATAAGCTTTTTCTTCACTTGAACAATAATAATAAAAATTTTACTCAACGATAATAGTAATGAAAATGAACTAAATCAGATCACTCATTTGAAAATTAAGATTCTAACTAATATTGACGAACCAAAGAGAAGTGAAAAAGTGTGAAGTGGGAAAGTCAGTGAGAAAAATCCGAAAATATATGTATAAAAACATATTTAATCATAGAAAAGTGTATCTTAATAGTTTGCCAAAAATAAATAAAAACAATTGATGAATTGTTCATAAATTTTGTGCTTTTGATCTTGAGAGCAAAAATGTTTTCTATTTCTTTTGGAATTAGACAGAAGGTGGGGTGTTGGAAGTTCTAGTGTGTCTTGTAGAGGTTTATGTTACCATACGAGAACCACTCAGAGATTAATTTTCAATTTAAAAATAAGTCAACTATTTTATCTCGATGTAAAACAATATTTTTATAGAATTATAGTGGTATTTGTCTTTAACATGTTAAGAAGTTTAATATAAAATCAATACATTTTGGAAATCAGTATTAGGACTTAATATATTTATTAAACAATCGTGTTTTGCTCAAGTAAAGCTACTACTCATGGAATTGCCTAATGCCGCAATCTGGTATATACCTTCGTCATAGAACAGATATCTATGATAAAGATATATTTGAGTGTGACTTAAATTCAAAAAATTTGACAAGGTTATTTTGAAAGTATTCAGATTGTTAAATTTTCATTCTGTACACTATTGTTTAGAACTCTGATGAAGATATTTAGCGGTATATAGTCTAGTATTATTATAGAGAAAATAAACTAAATGTTATTGACTATTACAGTTTGTTACTTAGTCGACTTATTACTGACAGTAAATCTCTGTATTTACTAGTATTACCATTATTCATTAGTATTACCTTTCAAGTTCGGGCACTAAAACTCTTGTTTGCTTTGCACTAGCTAATGGCATTTGCTTGTATGACTAATGTTTGTAACCTATTTCTCATTACCAATTACCGATCGATCAATATTACATTTCAAAGTGAATAATTGTTGACAAACGTTAGCTCATAAAATAGAAGACTATATTTGATATCAAATTAAATCCATTTTCTTTGTCGTAATGCATTTGAAGGCTTTGCACTGTTATTAATTGAACACACTTAAGTCTACTGTAAAAGTAGGTAATACACTAATAGCTATTCATAATAAATCATTCTGGAACAATTAGCAACTTTTCTAGAAAAGTCCTGAACTTGTGGCCAAAAACATATTTGTGGCCAGTTGGCTGCGTACATTTGACACATAATTTATGAGTACATTTGATATGGATTTTGAAAGTTTATAAAATTAAGAAAATAATTAATAAGAACAGATCACAATAAAACACCTATAAATTAATGTTGCATTCTTTGTTGAGAGATTTCGAAGTGGAGTGATATTTAATTTAATCATCAGCAGAGATGTTATTATCATCGAGCGAAATACTGACTGATATATTTCATATCAGTGTGGATGAAACACCAAAGCAAACATCAGATACTGCGGTGGAGCATGACAGTTATAAAAGTGAAACTACATATTCTGTTCAATCCCAGTCTACAGCAAGGTCTTATGACAGCACCTATGTAAAAGATGAAGTAACCTCAGTCAGTTCTTAATATGAAGTTTTCGATACTGTTGCCGTGGCCGAGAGTTCAAATAATGGTATACAGCTATAGAAGAAGAATTGAAGTCATTTGAAGAGAATAAATTATGGGAAGTAGTTGATAGACCAGAAAAAGTGACAGTTGTTCAGTGCAAATTTTGTGTTTCTTAGAAAATTAGAAGGTAATAATAATATGCGGTTTCGAGCAAGACTGCTAGTAAAAGATTTTAAACAGCAAACTGGAATAGACCATACACATTTTTACCAGTGCTTCACATGGACATAAAGATGGAGAACTTAAAGCAAATAACAATAAAACTGTTAAAAGTGGAAAGTTATTAAAATATCATCTAGATGGTAATTTATTTATTGTTTTATCTAACTAGTCCCCATGGCACTCTGTAAATTGATTATTTGATGTAACCACTGAGAGAAGTAATCAGGTTGCTCCTCCTTGGACCTCTCTTTCACGGTCTTTTAGAAAGTAGTCACAGCTTTTTCGGTTTCTGGGAAACATATTCTTCTCTTTTTCCTGGGAATAAATAAAAAATACACAGTGCAAGGTCGAGGCTGTATACCAATTGACCCATGATTTCTACACCGATTGCAGTCAAATATTCAGTTGCTTTTCTAGCTCAATACATTGTCGTTATGAAACTTTTTCCCAAACATGAGGCAATTAATTGCTGTAATACTAGCCTATGGTAACCATTTTTTTATTATCCAGAGCAATCATTGTAGAATAAACCATCCACCCAAAGAACAAGGCAACTGTCAACTAATAAGTTACTCTCCTGTCAGTTTTTTATGAGCTGTAAAGCATTGATGTTATCTTCAGTTCTTACTTTTATATCCCTTAACCATATCATTACTGAGATTAGTATTACCATATGCTTGAACTCATTAAACGGGTTGTAAACAGTGTTACAGGATGGGGTCTTATCATAAAATGCTGATCAAAGTTAATCGTAACTTCGTTGTTGATTGAGACCATAACAAAAATCATCGAATGAAAATTTTCTCATGTTAAATTCATCTTGACACAATACACACATTTTCAAATCGCTACCAACTTGTAAAAACAAATGACAAAGTACCTTAATGGATTATCAGATTTTTCAATCTTCTCTTAGAAAGGAATATTAATTTTAAAAGAAATATGAATTTATTTTTTAAAACAAATGGCTAATACTAAAATCTTTCAGTGCTACAATTGTGTTGGTAACTTTTTCAAAATTAAAATACTTACGCTATCGATACTAATGTATGGTAAAGAAATATTGAAAGCTTCATTAACGTCAGCAAACCATACAATTCTAATGTTGGTCACCACCAAAGTACCCAGGTTTCCTGTGTCACTTGATAGATTCCACACACTGTTTTCATTAATTACTATCTGCAAATATATTTATTGCACACTTAAATCTTTTTCTTTTTTTTTTTAAAAATAGACTATTTAATAGGATCATATTCAGAGGCTTTTGAAAGTTCATGAAAAGGAGGATTGAATCATATTAAATCATCATCAACATCAGTCAAACCAACCAAACTAGATTGCGGCATGGGAAAAAGATTGGACAAAAATCGGTTTTGACACAGTTCAGTTAGAAAGTCAACAAATGATTTGACTAATCAACTTGTATGAATTTAACTAAAACTAAGTTAAAAACACTAAAAGTTGTTTTACTTAAATTCCCCTTACCTTTTCTGAGGCTAACAAATTCAGTTGCTTATTACGAACAATAGCTCCACGCAGTTTTAAATCTCTATATAATCTTGACGCCACGTAGGATCTATTTAGGAAAACCGGATATAGGATTATTGTATTATTGTAAAAGGATATAGGATTATTGTACAATTATTAGAGAAATGATACAGTTAACAAGCTATGCCTTTGTTTTAGAGTAACACCCTTTGTTTTGTTTAAGATATTTTTATTCCCTTTACCCTTAAAATTTAAAAATACTGAGAATCCCCAAAACGCCTAAGGCTAATAAATCTAAATTTGAAGTTAGGCTATCATACGCAATTAGAAAATAATTTTTATTTTTAAGGATAAAAGTTCAAATAATATTAAAAAGAAGTAAGTAATACAAAAAGTATTTAATTAAAATTTAGGCTGTTGGTTAAATAAAATTATAAAACGTAGTGGCCTTAATAGGCTCCAAAAGATGAACAAGGCGTCACTGACAAGATGGTAGCATGAACAACAGGCAGCTGCTTTGCTAATTTTGCATTATATTATCACTTTCTATTTGGTGTGAAGTTGTGAACAAACTGAAATGTATATAATGTTTTAGTCTCCCAAGCCTTATCGCATGTTATGTCTTATTTACTCCAGGTATTTAGATCATGCATAAAAACTTTTCTTTCTTAAATATTAAACATTTTAAGTTGGCAACTAAACTAAAAGGTAGAGCGAAACACAAAAAAAAAAATAAACTCATCACTTTTTTCCAGTGATTTCTGGTATGTTATAGAATCTTTTCTCATATTTCTGGTAGAATATATGAAACTCTATCTGTTGTTCAGTTAGAAACTAAACTTTGGTGAGTAAAGGATAAATAAAATATGAATATTCCACGAAGAGAACTTAGAATTTCCTTATTTTATGAATTTAGGGTGACAAATGGACATTACAACCCGCCATATATACACAACGATGGGTGAAGGTGTACTATTTTTGACAGATTGGTTTCACAGATTCGAAGAAGAAAATTTGAACTCTGATAATCGTCAAGAAAATTCAAAGTTGTCATTAGAAAAATTAAAAGTTTTTATTGAAAAAGATCTCAGGTTAAGTTTGCTTTATTGGGCAGAGCTATTCTTATACCTTTATACTGGAATAGAAAAATAATTTCAATCTTTGGGGGGAGAAGTAGAAATATTCTGTTCGGCTACCACATGAATGATATACCGGTTAACTGATATAACTGGTTTATTAGTTATCAACCTAATATAATATTTGTTTCTTTTATCTTGCTATTGATAAAAAAAATTGATACACTAGACCGTCTATTGTAATTGATGTACTTAGGAAATCTTAAAAGCTAGATTATCCATGACACATGATCCTAGGATCATTAAAACTAACGATATATATAGCTTAGGTACATACTTATGGACTCCCGTAACAGATGTGAAATGCCGAGTGCTGTTAGGTGAGAGGTTAGTGAACATAAACTCGTATCTGTTGAATTTGTAGGCTGTGAGTATGTAAAGAGCCTGTGCAGTACCACGCAAACCTGAAGTCACCATCCGTGTGGTCACCGTCATTATACAGTTCAATCCAATTGCTAGAGTAAAAATAATTTAATTATTAATTCTTTATACATATGATATTTTGTCTTATGATATTTTTTATATATATCACCAGTGCTAATGTGAAATGTCTTAAATAAAGAGAAATGTGCAAAAAATGTATGCATATTCAACTGTGTTGATATTAAAGTTGAAATAAAACTCCAAAGAACTCAAATAGCTAATTTAGTAAAACCTCGTAACTGATATTTCAATACCCGTTTGTGGAACGACATAATGGAAAAAAAAATACGAGTAATTATCAAATTAATATTTATTTTGTCTGAATTCAAATTCAAGACATCATGATACACTAGTCAAGTCCCTATCCTTAACCATTTAACATTCGAAAGTTACTTCGTCAAAGGAGCGAATTAAAAAGATTTCAAAATTTTGAGAATTTCATGTAAGATAAGTTCTAGAGATTACTAAAAATGTTCAAAAAAGTTTTCTCGAAAACCGCTAAATGCAGCAACTTTAAATTTGGCATAATGAGCACATTGACCCGCACATAACCTAATAATTAATCATAATTCAATGAAACTACGTGATGCAGTATTATTTCTACTTTCTTTAATTTCTTTACCACGACCTAGGTTTCGTTGTATTACAACATCTTTAGGTGGGATATTAGCAAAAATACCTAGGTCGTGGTAAAGAAATTAAACAAAGTGGAAATAATACTACATCACGTAGCTTCATTTAATTGTGAATAATGAATTTCTACAAAATTAATGCCAAATATATTTAATAATTAATACTTCTACATATTCATATTGAAATTCTCCATTATCAAAAATTCAAAAAACATTTTTCTTTTATTTTGTGTATGCTATTCCCGCCATTCCACCCGGGTAGTCTCAGGGCCCCTCCTGGGACCCGTAACGACCCACATATTTTGTGTATGCTGTAGGATTTGAGTCAAATGAGCAAGTATAGTGTTAAAAAAATCCTTTTTATATAAGATTTATGAAAAAGATATGTTTCAAAATTGGCCACAAAAAAAGGTACCCACTTCATTTCAGAGACCATTTACTTCAAAATTATGAAAAAAATGTAATGCTAGAAGTTTCCCGGAAGCTTACTAGAAAATTATATCGATGATGCTTTATTTCGTAGTTTTTTATATATTCACAATATTTTTATGCCTGTGGCAGATATACTAGGCAATATATTTACAAGAAGAAAAATAATATGAATATTTATAAATACTCATAGTTTAATTAAATACCATGTACCCTTAAATTTTTATGTATGTCTAAGTATGTACACAACACTTATAATGCAAATTCTACTTATATTTAACAGGTTTATTTACTTTAATATGATTAATGAAAATACCATCTAGCCAATATGAAGATTGGATATACATATTGCCTATACAGTTTAAGTGTGGAAAAAACTATATTACATTTTAAATTTAATTATTTCGAAATTAATTAGTCGATGAAGTTTCAGCTTACAGAGGTTGATCCTGGGTGATGATAGAGAATGCCACATTATACGTAAATTTGTTATAAGCATTCTGCCTTTCATTCCACTATTGCCTTTTGTGTCTTCGATTGAATCTATTCTATCAAATATTTTTTCACCAGCTCTCAATTTTAAAAGCCTGTTAAAAAAATTAAGTTAATCATTGAAATACTATCAATAAATGTATAATGATTTTAACTTTCCGATTAAAATATTATTGAAAGACAAATTCTACTGAGATAGAGAATTGTTTAACTATTATAGATACATAATGTGTTAATATGATAAAAAATTAAGTAATAACTCAATTAGAACAAATTGTGGGTTGATTGTGAAAGAATTACAATCTTTCATGTTGTTTTTGTTATGCAAATTAATTTAAATCGTAAAATCAAAAAAATTATAATCTATATAAACTTACATGTCTGAATTATTTTAGCTTATTCAACAAAAAGCTTTTAGCAGGTAAATTTAAGGAAATTAAAGTAACTTTGTTTACTTTGAAATCCTTTTTTTCCGTTTTCACTGTCTTTTACTTTTAAGTTTTCTTTATTTTATTTGTTTTCTTTATCTTATGATAACCCAGCAGTGATCCAAGTATTATAAGAATTTTTGCATTTATTTATTAATAAAATGAGTGCGTATACAATTTAATATTAGTTACTTTCTTTAAAAAGACTAATAAAATCTTATAATTGCAAATTATCATCAACTGTTATAAGTATTAATTTAACTCTTTCGAAGACTTGAATTTGTCATAGTTACGCATTCTATCTCGTACAAAGACGAAATGATTTTAATTGAAAGTACAGAACGTAATATTTGCTGTTTACGAAGTGTATCTACAGCAAACGAATTAAAAATAAAAGCGCGTATTTATAGCGATCATTTTGTACGGGTTTCAGCGTTATGTATTAGTACGGTGGAATGCATAATTAATTGACATCACTTACGAATAAGGCAAATCAAATTTTACTTCGCGATCCTCCCAAACATCCGTTCCTTTTTTCGCCATTATTTCGCACCTAACGCAATTTAACACCGATTGAAGTTGCTACTTATTAACGCCTAATTTGTGCAAAATTTAGACGCTAAATTCCAATTTTAAATTACAAAATCACAGTAAATGAAAGTATATTGATTTGGCGGCAAATTGTAAACGAGACGGAGTTTTGTGGGCGCCCCTCATAGTCATGACAACCAAGGTAAAATGAACTTTAAATATATTTTGTGGTGAAATTAATTAATATAGTAACACAATATTTGGTAAAACCCACAATTGAAAATATCATTTATAAAGTCTTTTATTAATTTTTATTCAAATATTACACATGTTTCGATACATAAATTAACAAAAAGTATAAAAAATATGAATAGTAAATAGCTGAAGTTATGAAATAATGTTTATCAAAATAACATTTTCAGTCATCTGCAATTAAAGTACTAAATTCTTCAACTTCTTTCCATGTTTTAGCATCCAAAATCGAAATTAAATCCAATTCCAACTCAGCCGCATCAACTGAAATATCACAATAAAACTTTTAACTATCTTGGTTATTTCTTATACAATTAAAACAATACAACTGAAATATAAAATACCTCGTAATTCAACAACTTTGTTTAAACATTTTTTTACAAGTGCTAGACAATTATCCAATTCGGCATTTAATTTCTCATAAAATTGAGCGTCGTCAAGGGTTAAATCATCCATATTAATAATATGAAAAAAACTGACAACAATAAAAGGATTGTAACACAAAAATATAAGTGAATGCCATATTGACAATGCCGTTCATTCGTTTTATGAAATAAAAATAAATTTAAAAAGTTACTTATTGTAACTATGCTGAAAAAAACATTTTAATCGTGATAGCTCACGACGATATTATCTTAACGATATTGCACAATACTGAGTTATACATAATTTTTTAGCTGGATCAGTTTTATTATTTAATTTAAGTTTTCATAAATTTTCTGACTGAATAGTAAAAATAAAAACAATAAAAACTAAGATCATGAAACGTAATTGTTACTGGCTGATAAGATATCACAAATAATGTAAAGTAGGTTATATTTAAAAAAAATGTAATTTGGCGGGAGTTTTCAGCCCAATACCTAAAAGCAACTTATCGCTATAACTAAATATAACAAATAACGCATGTTTTATCAAAACGACAAGTGTACTTTTGATTTCTTTTTTTAACCTAACCTAAAATGTAATGTTACGCTGCGCTAATCACCTTTTGGACGAGTTTTGGTATGTCGCGTCAGCAAGCGAATGTCATTGGATTTATAAATAAAATACAGCTCCAGGCCAGAAATAGGTGCACTAACAGGTTCTCCAGGCAAAGTTAAAAATAAATTAGCCTGGATTCGTATTCTTAACAATATTATTGTCTTGTATAGTATCATTACATCGACAGCGACTACAGTAAAAGGTTGTGGGTGGATTTAAGATAAGACGCGGCCAGTAGCCCGAAACTCCGCCTTATTATCGCGCAGTGGTTTTTTTTCCTTGTTATTATGGAAGACGACGACTCTCAACAATTTTGCTTAAGGTGGCACAACCATCAGGTTGGTGCGTATTTTTGTTTTAAACTTGGTTAAATGTTACTTAATTTGAATTTATATTGTCAATTTTATGTTGAAATAAAATTTCTCTGTTACGTCTATATATTTATATTTCAAACGCATTTTTATAAACTTATGTTTTTGATTTATCAATAAATTTGTAACTTGTCAAAAGCATGGATATTTTTTTTTAAACCTTCCATTCAAATTGAAGTACAATTTGAAAGTTATTGGGCTATGTTTAAGAATATATTTTATGAATACTAAAAGATATTTATAAAGATTCATTTGATAATATACTTCTAACCGTTCATCGTTTTGGACATTATTAGATCATGAAAAAAGTTGTACTTTTTTTTGTGATATTATTTATATCATAAAACTAAAAAAAGAATCATGCAATGTAAAAGCTAGCTTTCCATTAAGCAAGCATATTTCCATTTATTAAATGCACAACTTCCTTAATGATGATAACCCATTCTATCACAGACTCGCATATTATTTAAAGTGCGAATGCGTGGGACCAAAGCTGGATATAAACATGTCTGACTATATTAATAAACTAATTTAGTACTTCATAATAATATTTATGAGGTATCTGTCAGCCTCAAACCAAAATACGTTACATATATACCACTAAGTTATGTGCAGTAAAAACTTTGAAATATTTATAAGATGTTTGTTAGTTGGATTATATTTATGAATTTTCGGGACACATTAATCTGAAGTATTAATACTTGGGCATGCTTAAGATAAACATAATTTTATATATGAAATCAGTAAAGAAGTCAATCTCTAAAATTCATTCGTCATAAATTTCATTTGTGTCCATCAAAGATGTGTTTAAGAATTGTTTTCTGAGTATTATTAATAATGCTATTTTAAATAATTTTATAGATTTTTATGTAAAATTAGTTTATAAACTTTTCATGGTATAGAAAATGTGAGAAGTTTAATGGAGTACTGCTTCACTTATGTGGATCTTCATTTATGGTTACTAGAAATCTATTTGATATTGTTAATTGTTATGTATTAGCCTTCTAACCTGCCACTCTTATATACAGTACAAATATAAAATTACGTCTCTTAATTATTCTAGGACATAATAATTCTCTTTGTCATACAATGTTTCATAAAATGAAATGTGAAAAATATTGTTTTAACAATATTTTGACAATGTACTATATGTTTGAATATAATAAAAACTGTTTAAATGTAATGCATTATTTAAACAAGATTTATTACTGCTATAGTGAAAAAAATTATGAATGACAGCCAACAATTTTTTTTACAAAATCTTATCTTGAAATTATCACCCACATAGAAAAAAATTATTTATATGGGTGATATATATAATGGTGATTATTTGAATATAAGATTTTGAAAAAAAATTTAAAAATTGTGAAGGTGAAGAAATTTGAAAAATTTCCTTTTTCAAATTTTAGCACTTGGCACCTCTACACATGCATTTGAAACTTTAAAATGGTTGCAAGTGTAGATTCGATGCAATAAATTTTTATGCACATCAAAAGACATCTGTATTTTCTGATAGACACTCATATACGTCAGACATGTTCTGAATTCTTTGCTTTAAATACATCTAGATCTGAGATTTTTTTATATTTCTTTAATAATACCTAATAGTGGTATAGACTACCTTGTAAATTAAATCAATGCAAAAACTTATTGAATTATATATTACTGAAAAGTAATTAAATCTACTATATTTAACGTTGGTGATAAATTACGATTGTATTAAGAAGCCATACTTTAGTATCTATTTATAAATTCAATTATAAAGCTTATTAGGTAGCTCTGTCCTCTTCTTATTCTATATTCAAACATATAGTACATTCTCATATTTTATTTGTTCTCCGAATTGAAAAATATTTCTTCTATTATATTGATTTTAAATTTTTTTTTTAAATATAAAATTACTTTAGACTTTCTGACATGCCACTATTATAATTTTTTCTATTCATTATTATACACATTCAATTTTCTTAAGAACTCGTTTTCCATATCATTCTGCAAATACAAAATGTAAATCATGGTCATTTATTTTCTTTCATAGTGAGCCAGATTTCACAGATGTAATTTCCTAGACTTTCATGATCAACTCCATGTTTTGTAAGGTCACCGAGTGACAATGTTTTCATTTTCCATTATGAATTTCATTCCTTAACTTGTAATCATGTGATTGATGTACCGGCTAGTGAAAGCATGTGTCTCGACCTCATGAAAACTTTTATCAAAGAGAAGAAAATTTTTCTTTCTAATCTGAGATTCCTTAAAAGAATCTTGGTATCCTTTTCATTATTCCAGCAGTTACACTTCACTAAAACTGCAGCGTTAATATGCATATTTTAATTCTGTAATATTGTTTTCTGAAATTTTCTTATTTTATTTCTGTAATATTGTTTTCTGAAATTTTCTGACATAAACAAAAAAAAACTGAAGCTAAGTAAAAATGTTTATATAGCTGCTTTCATATTACATTTTACTCTATATGTTTGCTATCACTTTATAGTTTTCTTTTACAGTAAACTTTTCAGTATCAATTCATATTAATAATATAAAATCAAATCAAATGTTCATGAACTTTATTATGGAAAATGTTAGCATTGAATTGTTTAATATTCTTAATTGGCAGAGTACAGTACTGGGGGCACTGGGCAGATTACTTGGATCAGGCGTATTATCTGACGTAACACTTAGTGCAGAAGGAAAGACAATGAAAGCCCATAAAATAGTATTGGCAGCGTGTAGTGAATATTTTGCGGATCTTTTTAAGGTATTGATTAATTAATTGTAAAATGTAAAACTGCAAAAGTAATTTGTGTGTGTAACTTATTCGGAAAAACACTACTGTTTCAAAGCTATTTAATAAATAACTATATATAATAAACTCTTATAATTCTAATCAGCAGGAAACAGAAGGCCAAGGAGCGACACTTGTGGTTCTTGTGGGCTGTGAAATGCAATCATTGCGCTTGCTGTTGCATTTCATGTACACGGGGGAAGTAACTGCACCGCGGCATGCCCTGCCTACATTGCTGCAACTGGCCGCGGATATGCGAGTACCAGGGCTGGCTGACGCTAATGCTGTGAGTGGAATTGAATGGTAAAAATAGGCAAAGATCAACTGATATGTTGGTTTTGGTTGTGATGTAAATTTAAATCATTAATACTCTGGCGGCCGCCCGTGTGACCAACATTCTTTCTTTCCACCCCACTAGGTCTTGCCCAAAAAATCTACTAAATAATTTAATTATTTCACATTTATTTGAAGCTTCTCTGAAAGCGGTAGGGAGACATTCAACATAAAAAATCGATTATTGAAAAATTGAATATTTCGTTAATTGATTTAAAAATAATCAATTTTTCCCCAAAAGTCGATTATTTTGTTTTACATTAAAACCTATTTAAAAATCTATCTTCCCTTCCCTTTCTCTTCTCGGTATATAAAATTAAACGCCTAAAATATCCGTAATCACAGCTTTATTAATTAAATTAAATCTACAACAGCACATATATCTCTGCAACAGTAAGCAGCTGTGGGTGATAGTTGGGTAATATTAAAAATTAATTTTTGATTTAAAATTAATTTTTTTAATAATGGATTAATTTTTCACACAGAAAGGGAGAATTGGTACAAAACATATATAAGTAGTATATGTTTATATGTAGGAAATAAATTGTAGGTTAGAAAAAATAAATGAGGACATTATAATTACAAAGTTTTAATTATATATAGTTTTTTAGTCTATTCCTAACATCAGATCATGTCTTTTAGTGCCAGCAATAAACACTGTTGTCGCTTTTTAATATGTGTATAATATATATTGCAAATTTTTGATTTGATATTTTTTATGAATTTCAGTGATGCAAAAGTCAATTAATTTAAAAACCTGTTAAGTGCAAGTAGAACTCATACTATGAAGGTTCCATACAGGTTTAGACACTTAAAAACAATTAAGGGTACATAGTATTTTTATTATATTTTTTAATATTATTATAAATATTATTCACAGTGTAAATATATTACCTACTATATATTTCACAGGCGTAAAAACATAATGTATATTTCAAAAATTAAAAGTTCTAGGATAATTGCTATAATTTTCTTGAAATAATTTAGTCAGATTTTACCTACCCGGTTTTTTTCATGACTTGGTTCAGCAGTTTCGGAAATTTTCGGGGCTGGGGAGAATACTTTATTTGAGGATATGCTTTAGAATATCTTTTAAAATATGCAATATAAAATTATGAAAAAATTGTAAATTATATACATATTTTCGTATTCCTCATAATCAGCCTTTCCATATGATACCCCCATATGATATATATATATATATATATAAATTATATTAATAGAAATTTTATTATATATTATATAAAATATAATATGTAATAAAATTTCTTTGAAATTATGTAATATTACTTTAGAGTTCTTTGTGTTACTTTATTTTATGGGTGAACATTGTTTTTACTGCCTTTGTGTTCTTTGTATTCCGAACATAGAAAGTTTGCTTCAATGCTTTTTTCTGGTTTAAAAATTGCCGTGCTAGCTTATTCAACTATTTCAACATGGATCTAACAACTGCCTAACTAATAAAGTCTATGTACTACTGAAAAATAAGTTAATAAATAATTTTAGTTATGATTGCAGTCGATATCACTCAATTTTTTTTCTTTTTTCAAGTAATTCATTAAAATTTTAACATCATATGTTACATAACACTTATTTGCTACACTCCTAGGAAAATAATTAAGCCAATAATTGTATATAAGAATCAGTTCACACACCCTTAGTCAGATAAATTTAGATAGTTACTTCAAATTTATTAACAAATACATTTTCTTATTTCCAGAACATGCCACCCAAATCAAATTATTTCTGTGATAAGATGGACTTAGAAAATAGTAATAGCATAATGAAGCAATTCTTACAGCCAACATTGACGAAACGCGCTGATAGCAAAAGCATAAATTACGACAGTTTGTACAACAATAATAATAACGACGAATCCGAACGTAATATTATGGAGACAGTGAAAATCGAAGACGATATTAATGCAAACACAGAAACCAACAACTCTAACAGCGGTTTGAACTGTACGAAAAATGTATTTGGCCTGCAAGACCAGATGAGTACGCTGACAAACAATGCTTTTTTTAATAGGAGAGAGCGAATAAATGACAAATACAGAAAATTAGATAGAATAGTCGAAAGTTTGTACAGTTCTCATAAAATTCCACAATCGCCGACAACTAACTTGTATAGCAAACTGGATTTGGACTCTCCAACAGAACCAGGTATATATGTGTTTATTATATTTACTGACCTGAAAAGGATCAATGGGTTCTCCCCAGACTTCATTTGATATAATTTCGGTCTTAATTATAGGTCTAAACAGTTTCTTTGAAGGCAGCATTTAATGTTTTACCCAGAGATGGCTGACATTGAAAGGGATTCCAGATTAAACTTTAACATCATTATATATGGTTGCTGGTATTTTTGCGATATTTTCAACAATTTAGTAGATCAAAAAAAATAACATTAAAGAACTTTAATTTGGTATTGTTTCTGCTATTGTTTATGTAGCACATTCAGTTTTTTGTCATTAAGAACAGTTTTTATCGATTTATGAGCCCTATATAAAGTAATGTGACTTTTTGTACATTTAGACAGTCTTCAGGAAATAAGTTGAGAAATTCCAATTTAAATTATTCCAGTGTTTCTCAAGTTAGCATGTACATACGGTCAAATACAAACTACTTTATAGAAAATATGTAGCAGTAGATTATAATTTTTCTTTTACATAATCTAATCCTTCACAGACTTCACATCACCAACAACACCTAAAGACATTCTTGATCGACCGCCAATTTTAGCTTACAATGATCGGAAATGGCGTGGAAATCAGAACGGAGGTGCTGTTTGCACAATCTGCAGCAAGCGACTCAGCAATCAATACAATCTGCGCGTGCATATGGAGACGCATGCGGGTGCGAGGCACGCCTGCAACTCTTGTGGACACGTTTCGCGGTCCAGGGATGCGCTGCGGAAGCACGTGGCCTATAGGCATCCGGCCGTACCTCGGAATATTACATAATGGTCAGAACAGCTTATTTTACTCTTGTATTTAATGTTATATTACAGGATTTTAATTGAAAAAATAATTACAAATATTAAAGAAAAACAGAAAGTCAAAATGAGATGAAAACTTCTATGGTTTTATAGGTTACAATGTTTTGCATTTTCTGAAAATCTAAGTTGCTCTTTCACAGTATAAAAACCAAATATTTATTAAAACTATATAAATTTGTCATGTTTAGAATTTCACGTATATCCGTTATTCTAGTAAACCATGGTGCGTTCGATATTTGTTTCAGTATATGATTTTGTACCCTCTGCATTATCATTGTATTTGAGGTGTTGGCAGTACCCCAGGGGTGTATGCCATATGTCCAAATTGGTTTTAAGACTGATTTGTATATAAGCAGCTTATTGTCCAGTGACAGTTTAGAGTTTCTACCCAGCAACCAATAAAGGCTCTTGTATTTAAGGATGACTTCCTTCCGTTTTGTGTCAATGTGGTTTCTCCAGGTAAGTCTATGGTGCAGATGCATACCTAAGTACTTCACGGTGTTGTGGTGTGGGAGCTGAGTGCCATTCAGAGTGATAGGTGCACAGTCTTCTTTTCCTAGTGTAAAGGTTATATGCACTTTTTATACACACTGGCCGCAGTTCTCCATTTGGACAACCAATTTTCTACTTTGTTTAGGCTGCTTTGTAGGATGCAGTAAGCTTCTTTGGGACATTTATTCGTTGCGAGCAAGGCCGTGTCATCAGCGAAGGTCGCAATTGTTACTTCTCGACTCTGTGGTAGGTTAAAAATTAATCATTCTTTTCCATTTTCAGAATATTGGAGATTCCAGCCATACATCAGCGCAGCAAAGTTAGAAAAGACATTAATCGACTGACACAGAAACGGAATTTTAAAATATAAACGCAGCTGAACAATGGCATTATAACAAATAAGTATGCTAGTCCATTTCACTAGTCAAATATATAATTTTAATAGTTGTAAGTATTTAAACGTTATACAATTTTCGGTTTACTGTTCACCTAATGTTAAGTTCAAATCCATGATGTTATTAAAAGACAATTGTTACATATATATTATTAGGTTTATGCGTGCATAAACTATATTATTAATCTTTCCAACTTGCTCGGGAAATTAAAAGACAATTCCAAAATAAAATTTATCTCTTTTCTTCTATTTGTTTTAAACAGTATTATTGATCATAAACTTTCTAAGTTATCGTCTTTATAAATCAATTTAATACTATTCAAAGAAACATGTCAAACACATTAAACTATCTCTTTGTTACCAAACTATTAAAACACAAGCGAAATAAAATATTACAGATTCTTCAATCCAGAAAGAATTAAAAATATCTGTGATAAATTATTGATAAAGAAATTCAGTTACCAAAATAGTTTGCACCTTTACTGTAGTAAAAAGTAAGACAAATGTAAACAAATATACACTTGATGCAAATGTAAATAAAATCCATAATACGGTAGTTGACTCATTCTAAATTTTGATATTTTTCGTAGAATATTGTGAAATATAAGTTAATTAAAAACCAGTCTAAAAAAAATCAAAAATTGATTGAAACATAAGCCAGTTGTAGGCTTCTAAATTTGAAGATATGGATAGAGTTGTGTATATTTCTGTCTCTTTTCCTCTCTTAGAATATAACGTGCAATATTAAAAATGACCTAGCAACACAGTATTGCTGTCCTTCTCTAAAGGTTAAACTTAAACTTTTATAACTCAGTCAATTTTTAAGATTATTAAAACATTTTTTCACTCTTCATCAGCAAGTGAAGAAAATGAATTATGATTAATGAAATAAAAAAAATTTAGTCAAATACCCAATTACATAACCTTGATTCTATGTATGATGGATATATATTTTTACGCATAACGTTTGATCTAATAGTTACCATTTGTTTTTGTTTTTTTTCTATCAATTACAAATATTGATATATATGAATACATATTTAAATGATTATTTATTACTTTTATGCCTACCATAATTTTTTTAGTTTGGTAGAAAAGACAAAACTATGTTCAAAGTACATTTAAATCAATACTCCACACCTGTTATTTAATAGTGAATCAAAACTTGTTTATCGAAATCCACAGAAAGTCCAATTATTATGCAACTTATTATAATAAACATAAAGTCAATTATTATAAACAATTTTATAACAAATACTGAATATATTGACTAGTAACTACTCGTAACTTCTTACAGCCTTACCATTCAAGACTGATTCGGAATAAGACGTTAAATATGCTAGATTATCTTAATTAAGTGTTAATTTTATTGTTTTTCTTGTTTAATACTATTATAAATAAGCTAGTTAGGATGGTGATAGCAACACATGTGACTTTACATAATGGAATATTAGATGTTTAATTAAATGAATGTTTGAATAGTAAATATATGTAAATCACATTGATGTGAGGAACCAGTGATACTCTGTTTCTAAAAATTTTAACATTCATCTTTTTTCTGTTCAGCTTCAGAATGATATTTCATCAACAGAGATAACGCAAAATTAGTTAAAAAATGAACTTAGTGAATTTTTAAACACATATACATATATATATATATATATATATATATATATATATATATATATATATATATATATATATATATATATATAATATAATTTACAAAATCGATAATCAGAGGAATCATTTTTTCATTTAATCAATAATCTTGTCAATAAGGAGGTGTTGCTATCGCTAAAAAGATGATATTTCAGTTTAAAATAAATAATAACAAATATGTTAACTATTTTATGAAAGACATTGTTAATAACTGTAACAAATTTTCCTTATACAAAAGACAATAATTTATATTATACATATTTATATACCTAGAACCTATTTACTAATAATGTTGACTTGTTATTTTCCTAGTTATTGAGTTGTAAAAAAAGATATATTAAATTTATGTGTCAGGTTAATTACTTCTTTTTCATTCTACACCACGAATATTAACGTAAAATTATACTGACACATTTACACAACTTATAACTGCTTTGCGGAAGTCTAAGTTACTAATAATAATAATGGATAGTTATGGTAAGTTCTTCATATTTAGCCTCTAGCTTTAGCCTCTTCATGAGTGCATGTGCGACGTACAAGGATAGCACTGAAAGTTCTTAGAACTAGCCATTTGCAAAAACAGTAATAAAAAATTAATTCAAACTTTTTGGTAATCCACCGAGGTACTTTGCTTGAATTTCCCACTTTTTGCAAATTAGTGGCAATTTAAAAATTGTGCATATCATGTTAAGATGAATTTAACGTGAGTAATGAACATTAAAGTTAACATCGATTGTCATATGATGAAGCTAAATTCCGCACTGCTCTTTACAACTAGTTTAATGATTTCATGCATGGTCGTATCAATCTCAATGATGGCCTGCGTGTAAGACGTCTCTCGTCTATTAACAACTGAAGATAATATCAATGCTTTGCAGCTCAGGATAAAAACTGACAGACTAAGCTGTCAGCAGATTTGAGTAAGTTCAAGCATTGGTATGAGTTTAGCAAAGATGTACAAAATAAACTTTTAATAAAAGTATTTAAATGCAAAATGCAAATACTTAATTATTTTTCTAATTCAAATTTAATAAAAGTATTTAAATACAAAATGCAAAATACATATTTTCAAAATATCTTTATTCAAATAAAATGCTTTTGATTAGTGAACTCTTTTCAAGTCATTTTAATACTAATATTTGTTCAAATAGTTCATTCTTCATTTTCCATCTATATATCTTGATAAGAGTTTGGCATGAAGGCCTATCACACAAATTAAGATTACTTCTTCCTGATCGCTTCTATTAACTCTTAAAATCTTATCTGACTAATTGACACTTTCCAGTTAAATACGAAGACTCGTATTCAGACTTGAAGTTGATCTATGTGGCCTCGTTATCAATCCTCAAAAGGAAAAGAGTCGTTAGATAGGAGCAGAACTTAGTAAACAAGTATTATATTTAAGGAACAGTTTTTTTACAGTGGGATATATATTCAAGAAATCTAAACTGTTGTCCACATTTTTTAAATATTGACATTCACAATTAAATGAAGCTACGCGATGTAGTATTATTTCTACTTTCTTTAATTTCTTTACCACGACCTAGGTTTCATTGTATTACAACATCTTCAGGTGGGATATGGGATATCTTGAGCAGAAGATCTCTGCTAATATCCCACCTGAAGATGTTGTAATACAACGGAACCTAGGTCGTGGTAAAGAAATTAAAGAAAGTAGAAATAATACTACATCACGTAGCTTCATTTAATTGTGAATAATGAATTTCTACAAAATTAACGCCAAATATATTCAATATTGACATTCAGTTTGTATGCGTACGGAAGCAATCGTTAATGTGAGTAGCATAGCGCCCGCATAATTTAAAATATAAAAATTTCAAAGTGTTTTCTTTGGAGTAGCAATGTATGATTTGTTTGTACTTGTGATACTAAATCAAATAGTGTAAAAGTGGTATTAATCTTTCGTAAACTATACTAAAAAATCAGTTATTAAATATCAAAACTAATAATAATAACAAATCGCATCGAAATATATAAAAAAAAAGTGGATGGTCTGCAATTTTCAACTGGTGCGTAAGCAAAACGTGTTTGCAAGCTTTGTTTGCTGACAACCGCACATTGCATACAAACACTAACTATTCTTCGCAGCTCCTTGCAGTATGTTCGTGGCAAAGCGTGTAGCGCTTGACAGGGGGCAACTTAATCTCCCTGGGCTCGAGACTAGCTAATAGCATGTCCTAGTAGTTTTGTGTTTTATATTCTCTTGGTTCAGAGTTAAACAACACTACTAACGCCATTTAGCATCAAGCATTTGAAATCACATTTAATACGCGTTGAGTTGGAATGTGAAGTCATCATACTAGGCAAGTGGCATTGGGCAGCGTGTGAAAGAGCATGGACAACGAGAATCCAAAAGCACAATCAGACAGGGATGATGCAATGTTATGCTCATACAGTAAATGAAGCCCAACTGCTTCAATCAAATAATATACTCTTCGCTGAAAATACGCAAAGGACACAAAATGAGTAACAAGTTTATTCTGCTTGGTACCAAGCCGGACAGAATGAAGAGAATGTGAAAAAAATTATCTTTGATCTTCAGGAACAAGTGAAAGCAATTAAACTAGGAATCGAAAAATTAAAACTAAATTGGAACTTAAGTGAAATAAAGTCACAAGGGACAGATGAGTTAAGCGATGATGACCTTGTGGTTATCACAGAATGGATAAGAGTTCAAAATAACAAGAAAAAGGAAGTTGGCTGATATTAAATCAACGAAACATGCCCGGCAAATAATATACAAAGAATGTGATAATGCCAAACTTGCTATGCAGTTACAACCAAAACAAATGCATAAACTACCGCTTATTATGGTAACCGGCATTGAAAATATTAATGAATTAACTGCGTTAATAAACCAAACAATTGGTAATGATCATTTTCAAACTAAATTAATGAACAATAACGTTAGTAAAATAAATTTTCTGTGACTATGCATACAGAGCCTTGACTAACGAATTGAAAAAACATGAAATTTCATGGCTTTCCTATGAAAACAAACAAGATAGGGATATCAAAGTAATGACCAAAAATATACATCATTCTTTCAGCCCAATAGATATTATAAATAATCTAAAAGCTCAGGGATTGGAAGCACTAGATGCTGCAGCTAAATTGAAATGGAAAACGAAGAAACCATTTGATATGTTTATTGTTAGGTTTAAGAAGAATACGGATATTAATAAAATATACAGCGTTAACAAAGCTTGTAATGTGGTCGTTGCTGTCGAACCAATTAAAAAAAAATTAATTAATACTACAGTATAAAACCTGACAATCATTTGGTTATACTAAAAACTATTGTAACAAGGCACCTAGATGTATTAAATGCACTGGACATCATCTCACGACTAACTGTGATAAATCAAGTGATATGCAGCCAAAATGCTGTCACTGTGGGAAAAATCATACTGCCAACTATCGAGGATGTGAAGTGATTAAAGAACTTCAAAAACTGAGACATAGCAATAACAAAACTAAACAACCGGTAAAAACTAATAAATTGATAAGAATGTCCAATCAGAATAAGACCACTAAGAATGTTGTGGCCTCATAATAGAACATACAGCCAAGCTAAGTAAGTAATGATAATATGTTATTAGAAATTATCCAGATGCTAGAATATCAAAACCTGCGAATCAATAAAATTGAAAGTAAAATTAAAGCCTCTGGAAACTACGATTCCATCATCAGATTTTATCATATATCGACGGTACCATAATATGTTATTGTCCTCAGAATTGCACCCAACTGCCAAGTTTCATATTGATACCACAATCAGAAGCGGATGAAATTTGGTTTCTTAGATTTGTTTACATATTTACATATCTAAATACATATAGGTCAACTTAATAAAAGTGCATTAAAAACATATTAACTCTCTTTAACTTACCTTTAAATAGTTCAAAAAGTTTATTATCGCATTGATACTGCCTTTCAATATTTTTGAACATTGCAAGGAAGTATCCAAATTGCAGATACATTTATGTCGCTTCCAGGATAATTTTTAATGTCTTTGAAGAAATGTTTTAGTATGAATGGTACATTCTTATTGTCGTCCTTGCAAAAAGATAATGTTTTATTTTAATTCCTTAATAAAAACGTAATAACAGTAAATTAAACAAAAGAACGATACACTAAATAAGACAGATGCAATATTCTATTGAACCAAGATAAAGAAATTGTTATTTACAGTTATTGTTATTTTAGGTTAGATTACTAGAAATAACTATATTACAAGGGTAATCAAGTTAATGCTGAGTAAAAAAAGAACTTAATAATAAAGTTTTACTTATATTTTATTTATTTACATCCAGAAAAGTGAAGAAAACTGAATAAAATCACAAGACCACAACAAAATAATTGATGGTCAAATTACGTGTTTGTTCTGTGGGTGAAATCAAGCAACGTCTGTGATTGATGTGTTTGACAATTTAATTTTTTGCAAATTTTTTATTTGTTAGTAGTTGGTAATATTGGTATTAATGGTAACACTAAGAATGGGTATGTTCATAAACGTTCATAATTCATAAACATTTTCTTTGAAATTATATGATTTAAACGTATGAAGTAATCATGAAATAAAAAAAATCAAGAAAAGCATTTTCCGTTTTGCAAATACAAAATATGTATATTAAGGCAATTCAAATAAAATATTAAAATGCTTTTTGAAAAAGGTATTTCAAATACAAAATTAAAATTGTATTTTGCATTCTGTGTTTGTATTTTCCATTCTATTTGTATTTCCAATAAATCACAGACAGATGGGTCACTAAGCAATAATCTATAATATCTTTTATAATATCTAAATCTTATATATTAGTAAAAAACTGGTATACCACCAATTTTTTGTTATTATTTTGGAACAGTCCGAGAGCAATGTCCTCAAAGTAGAATCCTCTTTCATCATGACAATATCTTTGCAAACTTGGCGTGACAAGTGACCAAATTTCCAAACTATGTCAGATGTAGAAATTATCTGTCATTCCTCGTACGGACCTTACTTTACACCATGCTCTTTGTTTTATTCTCAAGAATAAAAAAGAACTTTGAGGAATTCAACTCCCTAACACTGAAGAAGTTTTAACTGTCTTCAAAATGGCTATAGAAGAGACGTCCAACGAAGAGAGGGCCAACTGTTTTGCTCAGTGATTCCATCAAATGAGACGATTCATTGGGCACCACAGACACGATTTGGAAAAACAATAAATAAATTACAAACTTGGTTTGATTTTCAATATTCTAAAAACGTCAGTGGTGCTTCTTGGATATGGTAACTATTTCAAAACAATGTGGCTTATTATGTTCATGAATTTTAATAAGGTGTCCTTTAGTTCATATTTGTCTACATTATTTAAGCACTACTGTTGATAGGATATCCAATGATTTGTTCTGTTTAATCTGTTTTAATCTTTAAAACAGGTAAAATCTAGTTAGAGAAGTTGTGTCGAGAGAAGCCCTTTATAAAATTTTCTTTTATCCCCTCCTTTTTGGTTTCTACATAAGTATTATTCTAATTTTAAAGTTTGAAAGAACTGGTCACTAGATAATTTCTATGATTCTGTAGGGCCCGATTACCCTTATTCGTGTGCCCATCTACGTGCTAGTCACAGTAAATATAAAAGCTGCAATCATAAAATTTGCACAAATTGTATAAAATGTCAACACAATAGTGATTAGTACAAGTTTATATATTAGTACAAGTTTATAAAAAGTAATAAGTATTAGTACAAGTTTATAAAAAGTTTTCCTTCGTATAGCATCAAATGAAAGGTAATGATGATGAACTTAAATACGAAAGCAATGACTTGTGTCGGAGATATTTTCATACAAACATTTCTGAAAATTTATGCAATATTTTCTCCGCTGAATCAAAGACAAAATTGTAATCTGAACTAATATGATAAATGTGAAAGAAAGTTTGTTTACTTGCTTGTTTCACATTAACATGTCAACTTCTTCACCAATCTCTGTCAAATTTTGCACATATATATGTGCCTGTGTCATGGAGATGAATATAGAATACTTTTATCTTAGAATAGAATTATTTTTTCTTGGTAATTAAAAGAGTGGAGTGATTATTTTTTTTCTTTTTATCCAAAGAGGTTGGTGCTACGGGTAATCTTATTTTAAAACTGGTGTCGTGATAGTCTTTAGTGACCATTAATGAAAGTGCCATATCACATTAAAACATCTGAAAGTAAACAAAAATAACACTGATATGCAGAAATCGAAATTTCAATTCCAAAATTTCTATTAAAAGAAACTTGTTGTTGCCGCTTGGTGGGCTATAACTGACGTCGCATATCTTAAGCTAGATTTATAATGTAGTATAAAATCAATGGTTGCTCAAAAAAGAAATAATGCCACTTTTACCACGACTCTTTTTGTATATATAATAGAGAATCATTTTTAAGATTCTATTACAGAAGACAGACTATGCAAAACTTCTCCTACTAAGATGTTACTATTGTCAAATATTATTATAATTATCTTCAACAATGTTATTATTGAAAAGAATAGTACATAATACGTGAAAAGGTTTTCTATAGAAAATATAATAACAATTTTCTTACAATTATCATTTTCAAGCTTACCCATATACTTATGAAGAAACATATTACTTTTCTGAAATAATAAGGTCAGACTGAATATAATCGGGAAAATTAGTATGAAGATTCATTTCTGTGTATTAAATTGAAAGACTTGGGTTTGTATCTGCTTTTAATTCCATACTTAATACTATGCGATAGTTTATACAAAATATTTTCCACATGAATAAAATACACTTGATCCTTTTTAATTCATTTTGATTAAATTGCCTTAAAACATGTCAACAAAGGCAAAATAATACTTCTTTATCACTTATCTTAGAAAATGCAGGAAAAATCTAGAACAAAAAAAATTAATTGATTTATTATTAAATTGTTATATATTCTTTCGTAGCTGAAATATCCTACAAATCTTTTTCAAGAAATATATGTCTCCACTGTAATACAGCATATGCTTCATTTAACAATATTGTAGCTAAAATATTTTTTGGTTGCACTCCAGCCTACATGTTCAGGGTAGTACACCAAATCCTTCAGCCAGGTAGCCATAGAATTCTCTTTCAGTTCAATATCTATTATGTTGCTTAAGATAACTTCATTTCTAAACTGTTCAACCTCAGGGTTTATACAGTCCCACGTTATGGCGAACTCTTTGTTTAGTTGGTTGTACTTGGTGTAGTGCAGCTGGAAATGAAAGAGTTTCGATTGGTCACTTTCTGATATTTTCATGCACAATGGGGATGGTCACACAAAATTATTGTAGATTACGTCTGAAGCGACACGGCCACTGTCAGTCAGAATTTTGTAAATTTTTGCCACGTTTTCATATCTTTTTTTGTATTTTTAGGAAATAACCGATAAAATATATTATTAATTACTCAACTTTCAATATACATAAAATAATACTGTAATGAAATTTTATAAAAGCTACGAAATGTAAGAAACAGATCAAATTCTATATAGTGACATTTGACAACGGCCGTTCCTTAGATATGATCTATGTTGATGATGGCAGGAAAAATAAGCAGTGACCATCCCCATGGATCTATGATGTCAAAAAAGATATTTATTTAATTTAAAAACTCTAATTGACCTGAATAAATGTAGCCAGTATTTGAATAAGTTTGGAAAAATATATATTTAAAAAAAATAGAAATATCCCATCGATACGAAAAAACAAATATTAACAGTGTTAAAATGAAATAGTTTAACAATCCAACAATCAATTGTCAAGTGATATTGATTACTCTTAATCAAATCAAAATATAGTCTTTTATGGCTGCCATATTGCTTTTTCTAAAACCACATATACCCTATGTCATTTTGCATAGCATAAGGATCATATGAATATCTCGTTTAACAAAATTATTTCTACTGTTTTTACAAGGGAATAATAATTGCATACAAGCATAAATACATACCTAGATGAATCCTAATCATGGTACACATCTTTTGTACAGTCTAGTAAAAAGACATGAATTTTAAATGTTTATATTAATCATGCATATAACTTATGATAAAAAATTCAGAATAAAATTTGCACTTTTGTATATGTATCTTATTATTTTAGCATGCAATTCTAAATTTCTTAAGGCACAAATACACAAGCAATAAAATTGAGACACTTATTGCTTATTAAATAACACTGAGGCAATAAGTTGCACAACTTATTGGTGGCAACTTTCTTCTGAGAATAGTGTCGCTACTGCTCTCAGAAAATATGTCATGCATGTTTACACAGTTCACTTGTGTGGCTTGTTGAAACTTTAACAACAATAGTAAACCATGTCGACTCAAAAATCTAAACGTGCTGTTGCTTTTACCATTTGAATGGTTTTGAAGAATTTGAAAAAGAAAAAAAATAATTTGGATATGATGAAGAGGACGAGATAGTGCATATTATAATAGCAAGAGCTGGGCTTTCATCAGACATTGTTACGTGAGTTGAATTTACAAGATATTCAACAGCTTGACAACTTTCTGAGAATGACAGCAGAAGATTTTACTTTTGATTTTATTGCAGAATAATTTACTTTTAATGTCCTATAGTTCCGTTCCCATTCTTTTATCAATAAAAACACTTCACTTTTGTCCCAAACTTTCTTATTTCAGACATTTTTAAAGTATTTATTCCTTAAGTGTTATAAAAAATATCAGCTCAGTCGAAACAAAACTTAACTCTCTGACAGAAGGTCTGACACTGTCTAGACTGCAATAAAATGTGGTGTCAAATTGAGTTATAATTTCTAATTTAACTAAGATCAACACTTCGAAAGTGTCAATGGTCTGCTTCCAGGCGTGTTTACACCAACTTAAGGTCAAGGCTCACAATAACTGTCGCAATTTTATTGCTTATGTATTTCAGCCCTTGTAGAAAAAAGTAAATGCTATCTCAGCTGAAAAAGTTATATACATTATTTAATTTTTACAAAAATTTCCAAAGAAGCAATTAATACCAAAAACCATAAAAAAAATTGTCACATGCTATACAAGTCACTCTTTACATACAAGTTTTGAGATTATGTTTAACCATACCTTGGAATGCTCTATGTTAAAAGGCCGAATATAACGAAAACAATAAAAACTTGAAAAAATTTACACTTAACATTTTTAAGGCTTTTACTTTTTGAACAATATATATTTTATGTAATAACCAAACTGAAATGAACTTTGAAACTTATAAGCGACAAGTTCAACACAATGTATATTTTGTCACCTCTTCTAAAACCAAGCCAAGAGCCGGAGCAGTTGGCGTATCAAGATTGGTAGTTTTAAATGCCTCTTCCATTATTGCCTCGGGCACAAAACCTCCCACAATCGCCAGAGCCAAAGCCACCATTTTTCGAATTTGATGCAACATAAATCCACGACCCTAAATGATGAAAGATACAAATATATTGTTCATTTAACGCAGAATAATTATGGGCATATCATATTATTTAAAAAATAATATTTACATGTATAGAAAACTTATTGCATATATATATATACATACACACACACACACACACATGTATATATATATATATATATATTTCTGATTCATTCAGAATTGGATATATTAGCTTCTTATACAATTTTTACCTCTGTCTGATTTTATATTAGTTTTTAGGTTCCTATAGAAAATAAGGAACACTTTTAATTTCAATACATCTATATATCCGTCTGTTCGTCCATCTGTCACAGTTACTCTCATTATTTTTACAATTTTACACCTATTCACATGAAATTTTACAAGTAGTTATTTCATATGGAGAACTCAATTGCTAAACATCAAAATATTAAAAAAAATTCTTAACATACTTCCCCACACATATGAAGTGTGGATATTCTACCGAGCAGGATATTATTCAATAGGTCTTTTAAAATTAAATTAGGTTTCTTTAAAATTAAATTAGGTTTTTAAAATGACTAATGTGTTCCTCTCGCTAAATTTTCAACTAGATCTTTGAAAAATCTGAAAAAAATTATATTCGTATTTAATTGGAATTTTTAAAAAAAATAATTTTAGTGCATCTGTACCTGCATCAGCAACACCCGCTGGTACATGCAACATCACATTGCGCCTTTATGCATATTCTAACATGACTTCAGAATGTGAAGTTTAATTCTGAGTGATAAAAAACACAAGGAAGTAACTTAATTTCTTCAAACCAAAACTGCAAATATTTTAAACATAATCAAGAATATTTTCTGCTTAATTTAATATAGTAAATGTATCCATAAAAATCAAGATATAAAACTCTATTTAAAGTATAAATTAGACTGAATGTTTTTTCATTGCCTGTTTATATCTGTGCTTACAAGAAAAAAAATGGCACATTACATTAGAATTAGTATCACATTGGAACACGAAACTACAAGAGTGTAGAAGAAATTGGCTACTCTCCAAATAGAAAACCCCTGGCACGACAACAGGCCTACTTTATATTAGCCCAGAAGTGGGACTTGTAACATTTGTTACAACCAAATTTATAATAAGCTTCATCATTGCTACAGACTGATCAATCCGTGATTGACAGTATCCATTATTGCTAAGGAAACAGATAAGTGTACAGTTAAAAGTAATCTTAATTAAATTAGATACGATAACTCAAATGGTAAATTGTCTATATTTGACAATATCTCACCAACATGAAGTTAACATTTAGAATGAATGGACATGATAACAAACCTTCACTTTTAAAACTGCAAATTCAACATCCTTAGCAACAAACAAATCATCAATTTGAAAAAATTTTATTTTTTTCAATGCAGCAGGATCTTCTTGAAACCTGAAATTCAGGTGCATTCATAAACAAAACAATCACATTATACTTTTTATAGCAACTACTAAAGAATAATAATAGTAGAATTTATGTAAATTTCTAGAAAAATGTGTCGAGAATAAGTTATTTAACTATAATAAAAGTAACTTACCTATTTTCTGTAAAATTGTGAAAATTTTTCACACCCACATAATTCTTCAATAAGTTTTCCAACTGTTTAATATTTGATTCATTTATTCTGTAAGTAGTTTTGTCACACGATTTGTATATGTTTCTTTCTAATGCATATGTAGGCAAGGTATAACTGTAGGTCCGAGCATCACAATTCCCTTTGGCATCAAAATATTTTGTAACTGGTTGAACATCAAATATCCTGATTACATCTGGTAACTGGGCGTTGATCAATTCTTTTGTTGCATATTCAGCTGTCAATTAAATAAACTGTCACAATAGATTTCTGCATTTAATGCATTTTTAGTTATATTGACTGCGAATAATGCTACTAAGTAAAAATTGCACCAATTTTTGTAAGAATAAATATCATTAAAATATGAAGCAATTTTATACATATACATTAAATTCACTTTAACCAAGCAAATTCATTACATAATTTTTTCAGATTAGCGATTCTATCGAATTATAGTGTAATGCCACAAATCTGCGGAACTTTTGGAACAAACCATTTAGTAAATCAGCTTATTGTTTTCGTGTGATGGCTATCACACAAAAAAGGGAGCTTCTTTGTAGGTATATAAGCTTGAAATGGAAATGTACTTAAATATTCATATGAAATATATATAATGAAGAATATTTTTTTTTTTTTTCTTTTCCCCCTTTTAATATCTGCGATCGGCCATAGGCCATAATCAGATGTGGTCTATTTGTCAGGATTTATTGGAGTTGCTCCAGCGAGTTCCACCAATCACTATTGTCTAGACTCTAAGTCTAGTATTTGCCATCTTTTTAGGCGAGTTATGCTTGCAGGATTCAAGAGGTCTCTGGCTAGCTCATTCTTGTGTTCCTTTAGTCTATTTTTATATTTTTTGCTGTGCTCGGTCACTTCCTCCTTCACTGTTGACATCTTCAAATGTTCATGGATTTCCGTATTTCTTACGAACCAGGGTGAGCTGGATATGGTTCTAAGCGCAATGTTTTGGAATCTTTGAAGGATTTCGATATTTGAGTTACTCGAGGAGCCCCAGAGTTCAATGCCATATGTCCATATAGGCTTTATTATAGATTTATACACAAGTAATTTGTTGTGTAGTGATAACGGGGATTGTCGTCCAATTAACCAGGACAGTCCCTGAAATTGAATGGTGGCCTCCTTCCTCTTCATTTTTATGTGGTTAGCCCAAGTGAGACGTCGGTCCAGGTGCAAACCAAGATATCTTACACTATTGTCTGTAGGTAGTGGTTAGTTGTCCATGCACACTGGTGGACAGTCTCCCTTACGCAGAGTAAACGTGATCTGTATCGTGCATGAGTCTATCTTGTTCAGTTGCACCTGCAGTTTTTGAGAAGCCTTATCAGGGTCAGTGTCAGTCGCCAGGCAGGCAGTATCATCGGCATAGGTTGCAGTTATCACCTCCTCAGTACCGAGTAAGTCCGCTGTGAAAATGGAGTACAGGGTCGGTCCTAGCACTGATCCTTGCGGTACTGAGGCTTTCATTTCATAAAGATTTGAAAGTTCTTCCTCAAGTTTGACTTGGAATCTCCGTTGGTCTAGGTAAGACCTGAGGATCATGTAAAATGAGTTAGGCAAGAAGGTTTTTAGTTTGAATAAGAGCCCCTTGTGCCAGACTCTATCGAAAGCCTGTTGGATGTCTAAGAATACTGCAGAGCAATATTCTTTTTTCTCTAGACTTTGTCTGATTTTATGTACAACGCGATGCACCTGCTCCACTGTGGCATGCTTCTCCCGAAATCCAAATTGGTGATCTGGTATTATATTATTTTCTTCCAATACTGGTTTGAGTCTGCTGAGAAATATTTTCTCGAACACCTTCGATATTACAGGCAGAAGGCTTATAGGTCTATACGAGCCTGGTTCAGTAGGTGGCTTTCCTGGTTTTCCAATCATACATATTACTGATACTTTCCACAGTTTTGGGTAATACTGAATTTTGAATATTGCATTAAGTATCATTGTCAGTAGAACTATCATCTTTCTTGGTAGATGTTTAAGAATTTCACCAGTTATGAGGTCGAATCCAGGAGCCTTGTTGTTCGCCAAGTCGTTCATAGTAGAGTGATTTGGGGTGAAGATTTCACTAAGGTGTGTTGCGAACGTTTCCGCTTTTTCACTTGTACTTCTAGCCCACGTCCCATTAGATGTCTTAATAGGTGGAACAAACTTTGTTGGTCTTTTAAAGTTTTTGGTTATTTTCCATAAGGAGTAGTTATCCTTTTTTGAGCCGACAATGAGGAAAGTTGTTGATTGAATGTGTGGTTCTGGTTGTCATTTATGAGTTGTTTAAGTTCTCTAGCAAGTTTGTTATATTCTCTTCGGTCTTGGTCAGATTGAGTCTGATGGAGACGTCGTCTTTGTTTCCGTTTATCTTGTAACTTTAGTCGTATTTCTAAAGGTACATTGTTCTTGTAAGGGAGCTTTGTTTCAGTCGGAGTGGCTCTCCATGCAGCCTCCTGAATAAGATTTGTAGCGTAGAACGTTGCTGAGTCAATATCTTCTGCGGTTTTTAGTTTTATTTGTAGGTTTGCAGTCTCTTTTAAGTATTCAGAGAATGTATTCCAGTCAGTTTTTATATTACTTAGTCTTTCTCTTTGTTCTCTATGAATGGCTGTTACACTGAAGGTTGCTATAACTGGAGAATGATCAGATATAGCATCAAGAGATGGTTCTATGTCAAAGTACACGTCCGCTAGACCTTTCACCACAAAGAAGTCCAGAAGATCCGGAGTTCGACATGGGTCTGAGGGCCAGTATGTTGGTTCACCCGAAGCCAGCGTTGTAAGTCTGTTGCTGTCAATACTTTTCTTGAGTTCGCGTCCTCTTGTGGTGATTAGTCTGGATCCCCAACACGTATGTTTGCTGTTCCAGTCCCCACCACTGATAAATCTGTGTCCTAAGGTGTTGAAGTAGCTGTCAAACATGTTTTTTTTAATATTTTGTCCTGGTGGACAATAGATAGCGCTAATGTTTATAGGGCCCATTTTTTCATGTACAGTGATTGTAGTAGCCTGTATCCAGTTTTCTTTGAGTCCACCATAAAAATAGTGATTTATATTCTTTTTGATAAAGATCGCAGTCCCACCATGTGATTTTTCGTCAGGGTGATTAGTGGTATAAATGTCATAATTGTCCAGCTTAACTGTTTTACGGTCATTTAAATGTGTTTCAGATATTAGAGCAATGTCAATTTTATTGGATGTCAGTAATATACCCAGTTCCTGTATATTAGGTGACAAACCATTTATGTTCCAGGTGGCAATAATGAGTGAAACCATTTTGGAAGCCTGTCGATGAGGCTCGTGATGAGATTCATCATTGTGCTAAATTGTGAAAGCAGTTGATCGATTCTTTCAGCCTGCTTAATTATAAGTGATTCTAATCTATTTATGTGGTCATTGGATTTCTCCTGTGGTTCTATTTGTGTGAAATTTGTTCTCTGTGATTTTTCTTCACTATTGTTATTGTATGCTTTAACTTTATCTTTCAGGTTGCCTGCAGTGGACCTTTCCTGTGTTTTAATAGCTTCACTGTAAGTTTTTTGATGTTCTACCTTGTTGGTAATTGTAGGGGTAGCTTCTAGGTGAGTAGTATTTGTTATGTTCTCCGTATTTCTTTGTTTTTCAGGTGCTGTTTTCGCAGGCGTCCGTGGGTTTTGGTTGCTGCTTCTTGGTTGAAGGTAAGTGTTCTGTCCTACTTGTTTTCTTGCGTATATTTCTTTATACACGCGGCATCCTTTGTAGTTGGCCGGGTGATTCCCTGAACAGAGAGTACATGTCGCCGGAGTATTCTTATCCATCGTGCAACTGGTTGTTATGTGTGGTCCAGCACACTTCACACACCTATAAGGTCGCATACAATTGTTCTTGGTGTGCCCATATTGTTGGCATCTCATACATTGTACAATGGTGTTTTTTTCTTTTCGGGTCTTCTATATGCACTTTTTGATGGTATATGTATTTAATCTCCTTGACTAGTTTGTTGTTTTCATGCTGGACTACGTTAACAAAGAATATGTTTAAAGGTTCTTTCGTTCCAGGTTTACGAGCGGTCACTATCTCTCCTTGCACAGTGTTTCCAGTCAACTCTATTGCTGCTATTATAGCGTCCTTTGGAGTGCTGAAGTGTAGGTTTTTAATAACAATTCGCATAGTTTTTTGATCTTTGCAGGTGAAAGTATGTCCAATCAATCCTCTGCTTCTAATGTGTTTTATCAGGGCCTTGTATGTGATTACAGAATTAGTAGATATGATTAGTTGATTCTTTGACGCGATCCGGTAGGAAAAGTCATTTTTGTTAGCTACTTCTTCCAGGAATTGAGTTAGTTTTCCAACATCTTCAATGCCATACAGCATGATCGGAGGTGGTTTGGTTTCTTTTACAACTTTTTTCTGTGTGGTCTTTTCTGCATCTTCTGTGTTTAACAAGCTGAAGCTATTTTGTGTTTTTATTGCAGGATTTTGGTCGAGTTCTATTTTATGAGTAGCCTTCTGTTTAATTATTGTTGGCTTCATTTGTGGTTTTTTCACATTACTTCGTTTTGCAGCGTTCGTTGCTGTTATCTTTTCGTCAGGCGAGCGGATACGTTTCTGGTTCTGTTTCGGTATTCTTTGCCAGTCTGGCACAGCGGGTTTGTCAACAGAAGTGTTTTGTTCATGTTGTTGTACCTGCATATCGACATCTTTGGTCGTTTTCCTAGTGACCTCAGTTAAGGATGATGAGTGTGGTCTGTTAAACAATCCTGGGTGAAATATCTGTTGAGTTAAGATTCTTGGTCTGTCCTGTGTTGTAGATTCCTCATGTGGCAAAACTGTGCCCCCCCCAGAATTCGTGGGGCAGCCCGAGCTATGCTCAGGAAGGGATTCTCCGGCATGGCCGGTACCCTCCTGGGGTAGTTTCTCTTTAGGTTTTGCGTCCATTGATGAAACATTTTTCTTCAGGGTTGTTTTCCCCTAGCTAACGCATCCGGTTATGGCGCCGGAAGCTCGCCTTTGCCCTTCATACTCTGCTATTGCGATCACGAGGTAGATGTAATGTGCGGGGCTCGCTGTATGATCGCAACATTATCCGGGGAGTACGGTCCACTCTCAGGAGAGCGGACCCGCTACCAGACTGCGGCGGCGGGCTAGTAGCGGCGAGGACGTGTATGATAGGACTGGTTGGCGCGCGCCTATAGTCTAGCTCCGCACACCTAGACGTACGCTTACGGCCTTTCTCAGCATTTTTTAAGTACCCTACCCTAGCATGGTATTGTACCACCGAGACCTACACCAACTTAACCCCCCAATGAAGAATATATAATAATGATTTATTAGCAAAATTTTAAATATGTAATAACAAGGTACAATAACTTTACAGTCTTTACTGTGTTACCTGTAATGTTAGAAATGATAAGTTAAAAAATAATTGTCATTTTCCCTTTATTTTAATTTTTAAGACAAATTAAAGAATTTGCTCTCATTCTCCTGAGAAGAAACTTTTCTCATCGACTCATTAATATAGTAACCAAATTTCAAAAACTTAATGACATCTCCAAATGGTAGAGACTCGGAAATATCCCTGTATTTTAGAATAAACAGGGATCGGATTAGAGACCCAGATGTCTATTAAACTGTATTACATACTTTAACAATAAAGTCATCAAAAAATTTGAAAAATTGTAAAAAAGATCTCTATACCTCATATATAATAACATAATTTATTGGAGTTATTTAACTATAAATACTCATTTTAATTATTGAACATTACTTTTAACGTAAAAAATAATGAGTATATGAGGTTAATATATTGGAATTTAAGATTGTTGTTTGACTAACTGTAAATTGTATTTTGAATTAGTCACTTTATCACTGAACATACAATAAGTGTATTAATAGATTTACATAGATAGAATAGCTATTTTATTAGAATTATATAAATTTATGTCATAAAATAATTCACTTTTAAGCAATATTTTTCTGGTACACGTGTAATATTTTTAATAAAATCAATCTGTTATGCAATTTGCTTTATAGTTTTTAAGCAAATCATTTTCAAGATAGTGATAGCTGCCCCTTTCTTTTAGCTATTAATACTTTAAGGCCTCGCAGTAATTCTTATAAGCCTTACACTAATAATGTGGCTAAAAATGTTGGTTTATATTAAAAACTCTGATAATGAGACTTAATATGAGTTGTGGGAAAATTGCTACCCCTAACGAAGAGAAAATGCAGAATTAAGTAATCATCACATGCTTTTAAAAAGTGTAAAATTTGTGAAATGGCTTTAATAAAATGCCACCATTTCCTTTCAACTAATTTTTTTGTGTCTTATACCACTTAATACCACTAAAGATTAGATAATTTTAGCTCCTTTTTATTTCTCTTTCAAATAGAAATTTTCAATGCTCAATTGTTTTTCAAAGTTTCCCTTGAACGATTATGTTGTTCACATTTGCACTAAATTTTAAGAAAAACTTTTTTAAGACTATAATATCATTATTACGGAAACATTTTACTCTCCGATTTCTTAATGTCAAAATTATATTTGGATGATCATTCTTTCAAATTCCATCTTGTCTCTTAAAATATACAATAAGATCCAAGTTTCTTATGCAACAAAATATACATAGGTACTGTAGGCAGTGTTATTATGCATGTACAACTATAACTCTATGATGGACCGTAAGTCAGCATTAGTTAATTCAAAAAGAACATATATGTACATATCCAGCTTTTACCATATTATCATCTTTTCTATTAATGTTTAACATATATATCTACATATCTAAAGATCAGTACACATTGTTTGGAAAAAATGCATAACGGCAATTTTTTTTGCGAACAGGAATCCAGGAGAAATGGATTGGCTTTAAATTTAATTTTTAATGGAACTTGTCTCTTTAGTTCGTTTTAATTATAAATACAAATGAAAATACTAACGTAACATTAACGAAACAATCTGCCTTGCCGCTGAAACTCCTTTATCAGTTCGCGATACCCTCTGAAATTTTATTGTTTGAACTGTCTTCAGTGCATTTTCTGAAATTAAATTTGCTTTATAAAGGCCTTGCAAAAGATCTTCCTCGATTGTTCTCAATCCTTTATTCCTGTAAATTAATTTCATAAATTTTTTTTCTTTGCATTTATTATTTAAATACAACACAAAAAATACAACATGTGAAAGAACCAAATGGTAGGATCCTAAGGATTAAATGGATTTACCTTAAAATGAAAATCTGTTCAAGAAGATTAATATTTTTATTTCTTTTTAGCACAAAGAATGTTGTGCATACAATCGTTTTTGTACATTCAGTCCTTATATAAAATTTTTGATCATAATTCTGAAAAAGTGAAGAGAATCTGTCTCTGAATCTGAAGAAAGTCTGTCTCTTTGTATGTATATATATATTTAAAAAAATCACTAAAATATTAGTTAAGCAACTTATAAATCCGCCACTTTTTGTGACCAATTTCTAGAATATTATAAAAGCTTCTAGAATATTTGTTGTAGGGTATATAAAGAGTGCGGCATTTGAACTTCTGTTCAGTTTATAATTAAGTAATCTTGAGTATGTGAAGTTTAATTCTGAGTGATAAAAAACACAAGGAAAGTACTTGACAGTAAAGAATGAATTAAAAATGGAAGTATTTCGAAGTGAACTTAGAGAATTCTTTCTTCATCAATTTCATTTATGAAGAAAGAAGGGATGCCCTCTTACGACACAGCCAAGCACTGGTTCCAAAGATTCTAAGAAGGCAATTTAGACCTGTCTGATAAACCTTATCGCAAGCGACCTCCTACAATTGATTCAGAAAAATTCAAAAGCCTTATTGCAACAGATCCCAGATTAAGTTTGCATTGTTTGGTAGAGCAATTTTCATGCTTTTATATTGCAATGGAAAAACAACTTCATGCTTTGAGAAAGAAGTAGAAATATTCCATTTGGCTACCACATGAGCTAACACCCTTTCAACTTTAGAGGAGAGCTAATGTGTGCTTGGAGCTACTGAGTTCTCATCGTACCAACAAGAGACTAAAGTATCTGGTTACAGGAGATGAAAAGTGGGTGGTTTATGTTAATTTTTAGCGTAAACATCAGTGACTAGGAGCTGGAGAAAAAGGTGTCCTTTAACCAAAATATAATATTGAACAAAAGATACTTTTGAGTACATGATGGGGATAAATAGAAATATTCGTTCATAGGAGAATTCTATAAAAGAAAAGATAATATAATTTTTTGAATTACTTTTTTCTCTCTTTTTATATTAATCTGATTTACGTAAGCTGTTTATAATGAAATGCAATGCAAAACAAAATGGAGATTGTCAGAGGTCTTACACAACTATACATATATGAGCCATTATCATGTGAATATGTAAGCCAAATTGAAAAACTTACAGAGTGAGGTAGTGTACATCAAACTTAAAATCAACACGCAGAATACCAATTAAATGAGATCTTGTGTGAAGAATATAGCACTATTAGTGTTGGACACAGAGTATATGAAATGTGTTAGAAGCAGGAAAGAAAGGGAAACACCATGAATATCTATCGAGTGAATATAGGAAAGGAAGGTAGATATAAGCTATAGTCATAAGCAAAATATAAGAATGACAAATTAATACCATAAGTATAAATGGAGACTAAATATAAGTATATTCGAATAATTATTTATTTTAAGAAGAAAAATTTTTAAATATTATTCCAGAAAATTATAGCAACTACAACAAATACGTAATTTTTTAAGTAACCAATAAATGTTATTATAATTCTACCAAATGCAATAAAAGCTGTTACCTTGTGATATTGATTGTCGTCAGTAAACCTACGAGATTGACAACGGCCTAGACTGTGAGAGCAAGATTTCAATTGAAATTAAAAATGCTTTTCATTGTAAATAATTATATTATATAATTTAATTTTACAACAAACACAACTATTTGGAATTGTTTTTATTTCTTTACCTATTATTTATATCTTGAAAACCCCATGCCTCACCATAAATTGAATCAAAGCATTGAATATATGCAAGTAGAAAAAATAAATGTTTTCGACAAATAATGCAAAAAATAACTAACAAAACATACAACAATCAGATTAACGTCAGTTTTTCATTCATTCACAATTCAGTTCTTTTTAATGACTGTAATAATTCAGTTCTTTCTAATGACTGTGATAATAAAATTTAACCAGAAGCTACTATTACTTATTCTTTCTAACGATACCATCAGTAGTATCGTTAGAAAGAATAAGTAATAGTAGCTTCTGGTTAGTGTAGATTAAGAGTGCCAATAAATTAATATCTTTAAATAAAATCAATACATACCTTAGATTGCGACTTCTGTAATCGTCCTAAAAGTAAATTCTGTAAACCTTTTAATTCCTTTTACAGGTAACCACAAATTTGTTACCTCAGCCATTAATGTAAATTGAATATGCAATAAATAGATTGTAACATCTTGTTTTGCATTTTCTCATAAATTATAGAAATTGAAAAAACAAGCAGAGAAGTATAATTTCTAGTTCACAAATATATTTATTACAACTTCAATTTAACTAAAATACTTATATTTTGAATACCTTTGCATTCCGTAATAGCCAACCCCTGAATATCCCATCAGTAATGCATATTTTTTCATTCTATGAACATCTTCAAAGTTCAATTCTTCAGCAAGTTTATTTCTCTGTCTACACTTATATCTAGTTTTTTGTTTTTCGAAAAACATTCTCCACTTGTCTGACTTTTTATCATCTCTGGCCTTTGTTTTGTAATAACCTAAATACAAAGAAACTAGCATCGTTATATGTCTGTACATGTATGTTTCAATCCTAAGAAATTGAATAAGTATGTCATTATATCCATATTAGTAATAAGTTTTTCATTATAACCATATCAGTATTCTAATACAAGTATTTGTACATGGGGTAAAGCCATATATAACATAGTTTATACGATATTGATTTTTTTATATGCCATCGTTATTAGCCTATACTGTATAGTCACAAATCTTGATGGTAATTTAATACTTGCATCATTTTTGAGTTGCAGTGTATATTGTTGTGTATTCTATTCTAAATTGATTCTTTAAAGTGAAACTTCAAGAAGCAGAAGTTATCTGAATCATCCCATTACAGCATGCAAAATATATAACACATACATGAAGTGAATCGTTTAACTGTGGAGTATACATGTAAAAGGTATCTGGTAAAGACGGCTACATCACGAAAGCAGAATTTGACTAAATTGCAGTGTGATGCCCAATTTATTTGTCAGCGGATCTACGAAATCCACGCAATTCGGCTGCTGAGATACAGCAAATATTGAGAGATGTCCACAGTGTTAAGGTTAGTAAGTGAACTGTAAGTAAAAGGCTAAAAGACTGTGATTTTACAGATCTGCAATAAGTTTCAAAGCTATAGTAACTCATAAATATTTTTGCCCAGACTGACTGACCAGACTTTAAAACTTGCATTTTAGAACAATGGGACCTTTTCTGACGAGTTGTGAATGTGTCTTCTTGGAATTGATGGTTATTAAAACAATACTCCTTCTGGGAGAATGGTATACACAACATGCAATACCAAAAAGTATAAATTTTGGAGGTAATTCAGATTTCTTCTAAGGTGGCTTAATTTAGAAGACTCGGAAGAAAGAAAAAAAGAAATGGGTGATTGTAGATTAAGGTAGGTACTATGACTTTCTTTGTACCGCTCTGAAATTTTAGGATATCGTGTAAAAGATAAAACATCATAGATCATCTAAGAGAACAATGTCATCTCTAAGGTGATCTTAATACATGATATTTTACATCTTTGAAATTTTAGAAGATTAGTCGCATTTGATTTAAAAGCGAACGATTTACATTGATATATGATAATGCTGCTATATAAATTAGAGATTATTTTCACGAAGTTAAGTTACATGTTCTGAAGGTGCCAACACATAAACCGGACTAAATCCAAAAGAAGTGATGGGATGAGCTGAAATGATAATCAAACCGTGGAAATCAGCTCCTAAAATTTATAGTAGCTAAAGACAACTCTCTCGGAGAAGTGGAAACATTCCACAGCCAACAATAAAAAAGCGGATACAATTGATTGTAGGCAATATCTCTTATTAAGTACAGAAAAATTATGTGGTAAAAAAATGTATTATTTTACATAATTATTATACATAACTTTTTTCCATGTTCAATTTAAAGTATGTTTATTTCAGATAAACAATGAACAGGCAAAATTAAAACATGCTCTTTCAGAATTCATTCTCAACATCACAATAGTAATGGGAAAATTTTTAAGGTAGTTTAATTTTTATGCTTGCCACTGGATAAGGCATTGTTGGATATGTTCAATTGGAACAAGTGCAGTTTAGCAACAAAGATGCAATGAACAAACTAAGTTTTTGCAATAAACTGCTTGTTACTATCAGTTATACCGCTACGTTAAAACTTTTCTAATACTCATGCACGCTGGTTAATATTTTATTTGTACATTTTGTATTCAGTTACAATACATAGTAAAAACAACTATATATGGTTTCAATTATGATAATAAAAAGAACAAACATTGCCAGAACAATTGATAACATTCTTTAAATGAGAAACATAAAAAATGATCCTATTCACACAGAATTAAGATTTATCATAAATATAAGAAGCTATTAAGGGTTACGTACAACTAGATATTCGAAAGAGAGCGTAATAACTGATTATACTATTAATGTTATAAGGCGCTCTTAAATAAAGCATTTTATGGAAATTTTACAGTAACGATTTACTGTCTACTTATAGGTTACTTTGTAATTTGTATCATATTTGTATTCTGTCAAAAATGTCAAAGTTAGCTAACTGTCTCTCAACTGCTTTATTTAAAGCGCGTTCGAAAATCCAACCAATTTATAGAAAATATTTACCGTGTAATAATCGATATTAATATCATCGCGGTAACTGCGGTATTATTTATTTGCGGTTTAATTTAAACGACAAAGATTATATTTGTGAGTTAAATTTTCGAATACTTTTCGGTTTATCTATATTTCGAACATTTTACTTTAACAAGTAGTTTGGGTGAATATTTTTGCAAAAATTAATCAAAGTGAAATTATAAAAACATTTTTAAGGTTCCTGTCTTCGCTTTTCAGTCATATAAAAAGGGGTTTAAACTAATAGTTTCAACTTCTGAAGAATTTGTTGAAATAAATTTGCAATATGGGCACCGATATCACATAACACTGTATCAGTCCTTTTACTAATGAAATTTACTAAGCTTTAAAGTCGATAAAATAATAAACGACCGGTAAGTTATCAAAGATCTTTCAAACTTTGATGTTTTTCACGATAAGAATTTTCAGACGATGACTTATTGGGCATCTCATTTAATTACCAATAAAGTTTTAGAACATGGCTTAGAATTATAAATTGCATGTCTCAACATATATATATATATATATATATATATATATATGTATATATATATATATATTGATGATGTATTGATGATTTTATTGTTTGTTTACTGAAATTAAACTTTTTTACACAATTTTTCAATAGTGTCTGCTGAGATGCATCTCACACATTTGGCCGTTAAAATAGGTGGTATTTATTAATTTAAAAAAAACAATATGCGACTGTCAAAATGATTGCTGTCAAATGTAAATATAGGTTATATTTCACTTACCGCTAAAACAGAATTTCAAAGGGAAATATATTATTACTAAAAGAAATACTCTAAATTAACTTTTCAGTCAAGTTAACTTAGACAAATAAACATACTTTACATTTAAAATAGTTAGAACGACTCTCGGATATCCTTTTGATTTACAAAATTACCTTTGAATAAATACTTTTTAAATACGCTCATTTTCTTTTTTCATATTTCTTTTAATCTGGTTATGTTATGTAATGTAATCGTAACACAGTATTTTAACCCAATTTTTATTTTTTCCAAAATTTATAAGTAAAAAACTTGCCAAAATTTGGGTAAATGGTTACTTATTTTTGTGCAATAACATAAGAAAATAAGTAATTCTATCATTATCACGTATTGATAAATCTGTGCTTTTTTAAACGTTTGAGAAATAAATTACTTATGTACAAAGGAAATACTACAAGATATGATTGGTTTAAGAATATTATTCAGAAAGCTAAATGGTTCTCAACTATTTCCTGTACTTCGTTATTCTACTGAAGGTTGATTTTGTGTTATGAAAGTTATTTATTTAAAAGACATAATTCACAATTAAATGAAATCACGTGATGTAGTATTATTTCTTCTTTCAAGTTTTTTTTACCACGACCTAGGTTTCGTTGTATTGCAACATTTTCAGGTGGGCTATTAGCAAAAATCTTTGCAAATAGCCCACCTGAAGATGTTGTAACACAACGAAACCTAGGTAGTGGTAAAGAACTTAAAGAAAGTAGAAATAATACTACATCACGTGGTTTCATTTAATTGTGAATAGTGAATTTTTACAAAATTAACGCCAAATATATTCAACAATAAAAGATATAATTTTAAAATGAGCTTAATAAAACTGCTTTCTGTTTTATCCTGTATGCAGTGGAAGAATCTTCAGAAAGTCAACGTCTTACTGTTAAATACCTGAAGCAAAGAACCCGATATAGATTGAGGCTACAGGCAAAGCAAAATGAACTACTGAAAAATTCACCATCCCTGTCTGTAGAAGAATTGCATTCAGCAAAATTAAAGAAATTTGCAATACTTCTTGGCTATTGCGGCCTAGATTATTATGGAATGCAAAGGTTAATATCCTGTAAACATGTTGCCACTTCAAAAATAATATTGTAAAAAGAGAAAAAAATGAGGAAAATTATAACATATTTAATTTTTGTTTTGGTCCATCATTACATTATTTTTTCCATTGTTTAGTAGTGTTGCCAAGCCACATATTCTAAATTATATAGACTGAACTTCACAAAATAAAAAAAATAAAAATGTGCTATTAAATTATTTGAGGTATACATATGTTTCATCAGTACTTTTAAAAAACTTTATATTTTAATTCTTGCTCAAAATACTTACATCTTAACATCAATAAATTTTTTTTCCTCTTAGAAGCTTATATAATACTCATAGTTAATACAGTATCATAATATTGGGAAAAGTACAGCAACTCTAAACATTATACAATATTTTTTGCATGATCTATTTCTCTTGTAAAGTATATAAATTTTGAGATAAGGGGTTTCTTAAATGTATCACTATGATCACTATAAAAACTATTTGTAAGTTCATATTAGAAAAAGGTTATAGCAAGCTCTTTTCACACAATGGGGATATAATTTGGATAGGATGTTAACTGCACCAATTTCCTGATATGAATGTAGAAGAATTGCATAAGGTCTTATAAATTTAAGGTTACCAAGGAAAATGGTAAAAGTATTAACTGGATTAAAGTGAATTTTGCATAAGACTATATTATTAATAGCACTGCATAACAGAGATTTTTAGTTTATCTCCCTGAACCTTTACCTCCCTGAACTCCTTGCATTGGTGCAGTGGCTTGCTTAATTCAGGGAGATCCTTCCTTGCTTCTTTTCAGAAAATTCTCTAAGTAGTGGGGAATAATGTTATTGAATCTATAACAGTATTTTCCAATTACATTCTCATCATTAAAGATCTTTCCTCTCACAAAGCAACTGCGCAAAGATCTTCATGCATGTTGTGCATGTGTAACTATTGTGTTCTTGTTGATCATGTAAAATATAGCTAGAATTAAAAATTACTCATAATTTTTTATATTATTGGCAAGAACGCTACATTTACACGTGCACAATATCTGTGAACATCTTGTTGGTGATCATGTTCGTCAAACGAAAGATCTGCACTAACGTTCAAATCATAATGTACAAATATGGCTTGAATTTATTCGAAAACCTTAATCATCTGAAATATTATCAGCTGGTAATATATAATTTTATTTTTTATGCCCTTGATCTTAGAAACAAAGGGACTCCTACCATCGAGGAAGACCTGTGGCAAGCGTTGCTGAAAGCTAGATTGGTCACTCATGAAGCTTACAAGAGGCCAAAAATAATAGAATTTCAACGTGCTTCACGAACCGATCGAGGCGTATCAGCAGCCAGGCAGATTGTTTGTATAAAACTACGTGAGTTACAACACTTTTTACACTAATTTGCTGTATTAATGTGTGCGGGAATAACAATTTAATTTTAGGGAATTTCAAATTTTTTCTCATGCTTTCGGTAGCCTATAATATATTTTATTGAAGATTATTGTATATAACATGGTATATGAAACAAAAATAAAAAATTTTCGCCTTAGTTTTACAAACCATTAATCATATTATCTGTTAAATGTAACTGGCAATGGAACATTGCCACTACAAATATTTACTTAGTCCTAATTATTTTTTACTAAAAAAGGTGTTATTTTTGTGTCATTCTGTAATTTGTTTTGTTGTATGCATATCTATAATTGGAAGTTTCTACTCGGATAACAGAAATATTACACGATGAGTCACGATGGCATAAAGATTATTCATAATGACTCATGTTAGCATAGTGATTCAATATAATATTATAATCAATACTAATCAAAAAGTATAATACCTGATGGCTATATGCCTATATATGGGTTGTTAGATAACGAAAGTTGTTGTTGCATTCAGCTGATAAAAGAAGGTTTACATTTACTTTTTAAGGTAAAATATTAGATAAAGTAATTTATTAAACTATGTTCAGTTTAAGAATGTTACTTAAAACTTGGTTTTGTGTATTCCTTTTTTATTTCTTTGTAGTAGTATAATATATAAAATTAAAACCCGAATACTACAAACATAAAAAAAATGATTATAGCTTAATGGAATATGTCATTTTTTCAGCATCAGCAACAACAATTGATCACATAAATGCCTATTTGCCTCCAACCATAAGGTTATTTGCAATGAAACGAGCCACAAGACGATTTGACTCTAAGAATGACTGCGATTCAAGGACATACTGCTATACATTACCGACATTTGCATTTGAGCCCAGTGCGAAGTCTGACAATGAAATGGAACAATTCAGGATAACCCCTGAAAAGATTGATTTAGTAAACGCACTATTGCATAAATATGAGGGTACAAAGAAATATCATAATTTCACTAAATACAAGTAAGTTTGTGACAGGAATTTAGTAATAGATAGACTTATTGTTACTGTTTTAATAGAAATGGAGTATTTCCATATACTTAGCCCAAGTGGATTATGGGTTAAAGTTGTTTAGGTCAATTATTGCTAATAAGACAATGGGGGTTTTTACACTGGGCAACAGTAGCATGGAATGGCACCGGCGCAAGCCTTTTACACATGACAACACAGTGTAGATTTTCTGTCGTTGTGCTGTCCTCTTATTATAAAACTAGCGAAGCCAAGTTGAAAATTATTAGAGCAATATATGTGTATCACCTGTCAGAATGTTAATTCATATCATGATAAAATATATCTATTATGTTATATAAAAGGCGTAAACATAAACACGTAGTTAAGTGCAGATATTGGGCTCACCGAATTTTGAAAATAAAATATTTGGAAGACTCATATTATACAATCTGAGAAATTAATAAAATATCTGGAAAAATTTTGTTATTTGACTGAATTTGGCACATTTAATTACCTATTTATATTTACTTGAAATAAAAAATTAGGGAACATACTTATACTAAGTCAATTATGTAAAAGTGATATGAGTGACGTTGCAGTAATCATTCAAAATATCAAGTCTATATGTCTCAACACGCACACTACTACTGTTTATGTGTTACATAACACATTTTGCCTTATGACACTATTAGAAAAAAAAGGGAGACTTGACGTTTCTGAAAATGTCATGTCAGAAATGTCAAGTCCCTTTTTTCATCTAAACTATTGATAGGAGTTCTATACTAAAAAATTAATTATATTTGTGAATTTGAAGAAATTATTAAAAATGTAATACCATTATATACGAAATGTTTTTTATTAGATTTTAGTACTTGCTTATATATAGAGATGGCCCAAAAGCTTATCAACTTCGTGATATTGTTATACCTTGTTATTCTAAATTTCACGTAGAATTCTGTCATTTCCTTTTCGACTTAATTATCATGTTGAATCCTAAACTTTGCTCTCTAAGTAGTCGCGATTTTAAAAATTTATCATATTATTATATTATATATAAAAAACTTCTATCCTTGTAGTTGGAAACAGGCAATCAATATTTTTGAAAACTAATCATCTAAGCAATGAAACTAGTCCAAACTAGTCTTATTGCTGGTGTATCTTAAGGTGATGTTCTTTCCCCACGCCTTTTTTATTTTTATTAATCCCGTAGTTAAACATTTTATCTAACTATCACTATATGCTGATGATCTTAAATATATGCTCACTGCAATGTCAATGAAATCTCTTTCTGCATTAATATACTGATTGCAGACCTATATCTGCTCAATCACTCGACTAGTAAACATGGTGTTGTGTGTTATTTTAATATAAATGAACATTTACTCAACAAATTAGAATGACTTCAAAGCCTGTATATTCAATATATTTTCAGCCTTAACAGTGTGAGCATATATCTAAGTATTGGTCACAACTGAAATGATCAAAGATTTGTGATCAACGCACACATCATCTTCTATGCTCTTTATACAATATCAGCAATAAACTCATTACGCTTTTATGTCTCCAATCTAAATTTCAATTCTTATCAATCCTCTTAATCCCCTAGTATAGAATTGCATTCTATGGAGAATTCTTTGCCGTATATGTTGTTAGATTATAGAATCAACCGAAAACAAATATACAAAGTTCAGACTCATTGTCTGTGTTTAAAATTGTACTAAGTTGTGTACATTACCTATTATAATAATCAGATTGAAATCCTTTTTATATTTCATCCTTACCTCGTTACCATCGCTAATGTGTATCGCTGTTTTACTTATGTTATATTTAATTATTATTATTTCTGTATTTTTCATATTTATACCTATGTAAATATAGTTGTTTTGTGTGGTGAATTAGTGTTTACTAATATTTACAATCTACTACCGTATTTGTTTTTCCTCATTTGATTTATTGTGGCCTCCATTGTGGACTTAGTTTTTTAAACTTGCAACAAAGTATTGTTTCTAAGCTTGAAGTAAAATAAATAAAGAGTGTAAAAGCACATTCATATGTTTTTATACATTTTCACTTCTACTGTTGCCATGCTAGCTTTGGTGTCGTGCCATTACTGTTCATTGCGGAAACGCACAAAGGGCTACCTCTTACAAAATGGAGAAGCTTACTTACTCAATGTTGTTTAAATTATATACAGCTGAGAAGGAAGGAAACCCATAGGAATAGGCTTTTCTATACTTTTTCAGTAAACTAAGAATCTACACCTTTAGTTTTTTATGGGCCTATTTAAAAAAATATCTGTGTCAACATGTCAGATCTAAACATCCTCGTCTTTTTATTGAAAATGGACTTCATTTTAGACAAGGAATAATTTAAAGAAATCAGAAAAGAAAATAATTTGTTTCTGAACCTATTATTAAAAAGTAATAAAAAGATTAAAATCATTAAATAAGGATAATATTTTTGTTATGATTTATTTTTGTAAGATTATTTATATATTTGTTTACAATTTCGTAATATCTATACGAGATATACTTGGTTAAGGTAAAAAAAATGCTTTAATCACTTTATATTATATAATCTTGGCAATTTTATACGAGCAGTGTCCTATCTTGGGCTGCAAATACCAGAATTGGTGAAATGAAAGTGCCTCTCAATTTGCATTTGCTCTATTTATGATATCCCAGATTTCTATCAAACAATTATATTTGACTTAGTTTTAATAACCTAAACTTCATGCACGCATTCTAAAAAATTTTAATCCTCGCAACAAATTTGAAACTAATTTTTTAGTAATATAATTAGACGCTGAAGCAATTATATATTAGTATAATTTTGTCATAATAAATATGGATAAAATCTTTAGGACTTCTATTTACTTTAATAAATCAAACACGAAACAATTTCTTGAAAAATATTCCGTTGGTAGCTGGTTTTACACAGTGACAATAACACATTCAAGATCAACTTAAAATAAAGTTACGTCTGATAACCGATAACGTTGTGCTACTATAATTAAGAATATCTGAAGGTAAAAGATCTGAAGGTAAAAGATCTGAAGGTAAAAGAAAAATATATTTCAGGTAATTCTTATCGTTATTATCATGATCCAAATTGTGAGTCATCGGCTATACAGCGGGTCACTGGCTATGCGGGTGAGACTGCACGACCGGGGGATGAGCCCTCCTTCTTTAATGTGTCAATGCTGTGATCGGGGATATATGAAATAATTATTTTTATAATAACTAAACTACACATCTGACAATAATAAATGCTTAGAAATTTCTATTTGAATAACACATAAAGAAAATATGACACAAATTTGTCAATTAAAACTTGTAGATTACTCTCATTCATACTCACGTACACAGTACAAACTTGTCTAAATACTACTAAAGTCCAAATACTACATAATATCATTTAAAACTTTAAATATGGAATAATATTCTTACTATTAAGTTTTATGTACTGAAGGTATGAATATGTTTTGTATATATTCCCCAGAACTCCTGAGGATCCATCTGTCATAAGAATAATGGTATCGTGTAGTATTGACCGGATTTTCCATGCATCTAATATGGAATTTGCTGTTCTCAAAGTACACGTAAGAATTACATTTTCACCCAAATTTAAACGCAGTATTGCTTTTATGTAACTAAAACTAGTTTAAAAAATGTTATGTATAAGTTTAAACAAAATGTGACAAAGTACACCGGAAATATTTCACATATAATATTATACCTCATTTGTATAAAAACACTAAAACATTATTTTATTTTTTAATTTTAATATAGAAGGGAGTACACAGTGATCAGCAGTCACAAATATTCTGTATATGACTCATCAGAAATTATTCTGCACCTGAAAACATTGTTTCAATACTTAGGTAGGTATTCAGATAAAAATCAAGAATTAATGATAACTAAAGCAGAATCAGAAAATAGCTTAAAAGAAGGCGACTGTCTTGGGTGCCACATAAAACCTACAGTAAAAGCCCAGTTCTTTTAGTTCTAATTTTTGGGGTTCTACGAAGAAAAAGTGTGAAGACTATAGAATATCACCTACAGTGAACTACAATCATTTTCTGCATTGCCAAACACATAAATCGAAGTGCTGGAGAGAGGAGTACACAAGATACTCAGAAATGTTGTATTTCATTAAATATATTTCTTATTGTCTAGTTACAGTATATGCTGAATGCTATTCTGTAAAGTTCGAAATATTTACGAGACAAAAGAAACTGCCTTGTTCTAGATCGAGCAAAAAATTTAACCGCCTTCCATCGCAACTTACTTTAGTTTAATCAAGGAATTTATTTGATCGCTAATCATTGTAATAATTCTTTCATTTTAATAGATTTATATCACCACTCTCAAACTGGACATCAATTCTGCACCTCAGAACAACAGATAGGGAAATTTTTGAAAAGCTAACTGGAGGAACTATACCGATCCATTCTATTCGGCCCCATGATCAAGCACTTCAGAGATAATGCCAAGCTTTTCTGCTACAGATCTTTAACCTCTCTTGGAGCACAGGGAAAAGACCTAGTATGAGGAAAACGTCCATCATTGTGCCAATTCTAAAACCAGGCAAGGACTGCAAAAGATTTCGGCGCATATCTTTAACAAGCACTCTGTGCAAGCTGATGGAAATAATAATTCACACCAGAATCATGACCTGGGTTACAAAAGAAAAGGTGCTACGTTTCTACCAAACAGCATACAGAGCAAAACACAACACCATTGATCCTCTCTGTAGCCTTTGAGTTTGGAGACAAAAACTCATAGAGATTATTCACAGAACTGGAATCTCTAGTAACTCGTTGCTCTGGATCAATGACTTCCTTAAAGAAAAAAAATATGTCGTAACAGTCAATGGAAAGATACACAGACTCTGAGCAGGCGTCCCACAGGGCTCAGTTCTCAGTCCTCCCCTCTTCCTTCTATACATGAACCATTAACATATTGGCAACTCTGCTATGCAGATAACATTGCCTTCTGGCACACACACTGTAATGTTTCGGCCTCAGAAAGAACACTTAACACCAATCTAGACAGAATTCAGATCTGGGCTGAAAACTTGAAGTTGAGGATCAAACCTGAAAAAACAAATCTTTGCGTCTTTACAACAGATCGAAGAAACAGGAGAAACTACCACCCTGCCCTTAATACCTGCAACTCTACCATTCTACAAGTTGAGCAACCTAAGTGCCTTGGAATAATTCTGGATGCGGAATTTAGATTTACCACACATATCAACTCAACAGCAAACAGAGCCTTGAAAAAACCTGCTATCTTAAGAAAACTTTGCAGCTCATCATGGGGTTTGATATCGATGATGTTTCTTAACATCCTGAAATATGCTGCACCTATTTGGTCCCGGCGTCTTCTTCACCATTGGAAAAAGTTAATGCTGGGCAGTTCAGAGCTTCAAAAATCATTATGGGTGCAGTGTCGTCCACCAACAACTCAAAGGCCCAGATTAAATACACTCTTGTTCCCTAGAGAACACAAGAAAACTTGCCACAGTAAAGTTTACAAGAAAAATTAGGTGCAACAGCGAAGATCACACCTCTACCCTAACTTTCAGAAATTAGACAGCAAAGAACAGGTTGCACAGATCATCCACTCTCCAAAATGACAAAAACAGTCGACGAGAAATCAATCTTGACCACACATGCCTACATATCACAAAAGAAACCATTTTCCCGATTAGACCATCCCCTACAGTGAAAATCAATCTTGACCTGTTGGAGCCTTGCACCAAACAGGAGCCACAGGAAATAATCAAGACAAAGGTTCTGAAAATCATCACCCAGATTGGTGACAGTATACACTAATGGTTCTTCAGACTCAAACTGTAACAGAGGAGGAGCTGGCATCTTTTATATCGACCCCGACGGCAGCAGCTCAAGTCACAAATTTCCTGTTGGAAAGATTGTTTCTACCTTCATGAGCAAGCTTGTAGCTATCAGAGAAGCCCTCAAAATTGAGTTGTAAGTCGGTCCTTCAGACCATCCAGGGACGCAATACCACTTTAACACAAGAAATAAACACCACTCTCACATCAGTCGTGGAGAAGGGAAAAACATACATTTTATAATGGATTCTGGCCTACGTGCGCATTGAGGGAAACGAGAAAGCTGACTCCCTTGCCAAAGAAGCCAGAACTATAGATCCCATGCTATCGTCCATTACATTTGCTGAAGACTGGAAAACCTGGACACCTGAAAGGCATGAAAATCATGCCAGACGAAACAAGGAATTACTCCTCAGCATGCCCACACTGCCTAAATACACAACTGGACCCTCAACATCTACTTTCCTGTCCAGCAATTGCATTGGCTCTCTTCAAAATTGACTTCAACTGAACTGAAAACATCCTATTCTCGGACAAGGCTGATGAGGTGGCCAGAGCTGTGCTCCACACCTTTGGCCCCATATGAAATCTTTTTTCTTCACTTTGTGCAGAAGCCATAGACATGTCAACAATAATAGATTTATATTAGACCTGTATATTCTTTAATAACAATCTAGTATAAATACTAAGAAAAATTTACAATTTGAAAAGTAAGTTTTTGATCATAGAAATTCTTGAAAATTCTCCAGACACATTTTAATTTTGAAAAATTCAACACTTTATGCATACATATCATGGTAAATCTATGAACACTATTTTAGATAAATCTTTATAAATAGTTAACACTCTAGATAATAAAATTAGAAGGGGAACATTATGTAGAAGGCTACTCTACCAAACCAATTGGTTTCTTCAATCAGTTATTTTTTAATTTACAGGGTCACAGTTTCATGTTATATCAAATTAGAAAAATGGTAGGGATGGCCCTGGCAGTGATTCGAGGAGCCATGGATCCAGAAATCATGGATAGAGCTTTTACTGACGAAAGCATTAAAGCACCGACGGCACCTGCACTGGGGCTTGTCTTAGAAAATGTATGTATAAGAAATCTTTAAAGTCATTTTTGTTTCACAATTGTTTTATGGTGTATGTTATAAAATATATATTTTTATTTATAACATTATATATAATTTTAATCATTATATAGAAACAATATTATTCATATATATGTTGAACTGTTCAATGTTTCTTCCTGAACTTGTAACTTGGACAACTGAAAAATTTAGAACGATAATTTTCTAAAACTAAATAGAGCTGTTACATATTTTTACATTATTTCACATAACTCTATAGTATTTTCGGTATTGATGATTATATATGAAACCCAGTCCAAGTATTTGAACAAGCCATTTGCGACAAAGTTGTGAACCTTTCAATTAAGATATTATTGTTTCGAATGATCTCTCACTTTGAATAAATCCCATGTTTGAAAGACTCCTAACTGGAATGGACTAAACTTTAAAACCTATGAAATAATATTTCAGTAAATGATAGTATAAGCTGATATAAAATGAAAAATTTGTAACGGAAAAAAATAATGTAAACAATGTTATAAATACATTTAACTACATAATTAAAATAAAATTTGATTCATCTTCAACGGTATTTTTTTATAAAAATAATGGTGACTTGGCAATATTATATGTTGTCTTTCTGATGAGCTTGAACAATATTTTTGAAAAGGAAGTATATAATTTAAGGAAAGATAGCTATAAAGTAAGCTTTCTATAAAAATGCTGTAATTTACACCATTTTTAATTTCTATATGTAAGTTTTGTTCCTACAGAAGGTTATTTCGTGCCAGTGTTATGTTTAATGCTAGATCCTTTTAAACGACAATATACAAACAAGAATCCTGTAAACCTCTAGCCTGTATACCACTTTCCTTTCTTTCGTCCTCATACTATATTTTTACGACACTGCGTTATAGTCCATAAGTTTATTATATGTCAAGTTTTTAGCTTTGATATCCCCCATAATATATTGTGATTAATTAATAATATGTTATCTGATACATCAATGTCTTTTTCAGCCTTTCATATTATCTTTTCCTGCTCTTCCTATAATCCTTGTCGACATTCTTATCAATTGATTTAAAAAAGTTGAACTTTATAGCGTAGGAAAGATTTCACTTTAGATATGTCATTGTTAAGGCAGAAGTCAGAGGAATGAAAAGTATTTTGAACTAAATAAATACCTTGCTTTTTCCTTGCTATATTGGTAAATCTTCCAGTTTTTTTGTAGAAATCTAGATAAATCTTTTGAATTGACCAATGGAATAACTTCATAATCTTCTATTGCCAATTGACACTTGAAAATCATGGTATGGACCACCAAAATTTAGTTAATATTAATTTTTGCAGGATGTTTTGTTAAGTCTGTTTCATTTTGCTGCCTATTTTTCACCTTTAATAACTGTGTGGTTGTAAATTAATTATGTAATTGCTCCTAGTTCCAAATTAATGCAAACTAAGAATGATATTTGGGTTCTAAAAAAATTATCAGTGTTAGAAAGGTAAGTCAGTGTTTATAAATGTTTACCAATTTCTGGCTGACAGTTTATTTCCTTTTCTGGAGATTTTATTACTCAGCTGATCATTCAGCACTAATGCTTGCTTAGTTGAGTCAATGATGATGTACTTCAACAATTTTTGGTAATAGCAATAACATTTTAATTTAAATTATTTCTTTGATGCCAATAAAATTGTATATTTCGAAATCTTTTGTCTATCGTAGAAATAGCACAGATGTTAAAGAAAATAATTATGGGGAAACTTATTTTAATACAGAATAATGTTTTTTTTAAACCATATTTCTATAATTATTGTAGACTTAAAATTTAAAGCTACAATTTCGCTTTCACAGTAATAAACTTTTGGAGGAACTTCTTGGTTTGCTGAGTTTCAGTTTCATCTGAATTCCATTATCATCAAATCTTATAATCCAAGACACAAATAGCAATTAAATTATAATTTTTTATGGAAAAAATGACAGTTTCTTTAATCAACACTCAATCAACCATTGGGCTATAGAAAGATATATATAGAAAGAGATCCTTTCTGTAATTTGATGTCTTGCAAAAGTCACATGGTTCTTTAAAATTACTTATTTACATCAGCCAAATTCTGGTCACAGCGCATCTCTTTTTGTTATTAGTCTTATTAATAAGTTGTACAACCAATTTGTTCTCACGTGCGACAAGCTTTTTCGACTAGTTTGTCCTAAGGGTTCGAATCTCTTCTTTTATTGTTTGCATGCGAAGATGATCATGTATTACCCTCTATTTGGTTTGGCAAGGTGATTTTATTATAATCTGGAATACTTTGTTCTGGAACCTTAGCAGAATCTCACATCGTTGAATACGTAAGACTAAATTGGTTTCAGAATGATTTGGTATATTAATAATTTATTGTTAATATTAAGTCTTGACTGAGCATAACCAGATGTTTAATTAATCTCTTTTTTGTCAATTTCTTTTATCCATGTTTGTCTTCTATCTAATTACTTACGCAAGTACCTTATTGTGTTTGTGTGGTAGTATTTCTATACCTAGCTTGACTCTTGGACAGTTGTTTATACAAAGAGTAAACATAATTGTTAATTTAGCCGCACTAGCTTAAACTTTCAATTTTCTCATCATTTGATGAGAAAATGGAAACTTATATAAAACTTAAACTGAAGTTTTGACTTTTTTCAGGCATTATAGTACTTATAGTAGCTACTATTTGCGTCAGATCTGAGTAACTTTACATGTTAGATGGGCTTCCAATACTAATCTATTGTGTTTGCAGAAATAAAGGTTGTTTCTTGTTTGTGTGATGTAAGACCGTTTACATTCCACATTGCAATGCGCAATGAAGTTATTCTACTAATTTATTGACTACTCTGGCTAACAGACACTTTAGGTAGCTCATTTGATCTATTAGTTTGTCTAGCTTTAGGGCTTGTTTTGTTAGTTCTTCTAAGTACTATTACCATTCTGTTGTATTTCTGTGGTAATTGTATCTACCTGCTTTGATGCAATCTGTGTATAAGTTGCTCTCATTACCTGTTATGTGCTTGCGGCCTTGGACTGTTGACCCATTATTGGTCTGTACATCTATGTCCTTTTGATTTGTTATGTGTTTGTAGATCTGTATGGTTGACCCATTGTTAACTGTATGCATATTCCCTTATGGTTATCAAATAATTCTAGGGTTATTAGTGTACTTAAACCGAGGTGGTTTCGATTTCTGATTTTGTATTTCAAGAAATACCTGACAGCCTTTGTAGTTGGCGGGATGATTGTCCAGGCACATTTTGCTGGTGTATTCCCATCTCTTTTGGAATTCGGATGTTTTGTGGGCATTAACTCATTTTATCTCTTGATACAATTATTTTTGTATGTCCGTTTTGTTGGCAGTGCTTGTGTTGAATTATGTTTTGCTTGTTTTTGAGATATTCAATATTTACACTAGTATGGTAGATATATGCTACATGATGCAGCATTCTTACGACCTTGCTTGATGGTCACGAAAAATATTGACATTGGAGTTCTGTTGGATCCCATACCTTATGTTAATAATTTCTCCTGTCACTATATTTATAGTTTCTTCTATGGTTTCTCTTATTATGTCATGGGAAATAGTTACATGTAAATTTTTTATGATTATTCTATATGGTCTGTCTTATTTATGTGAAGGTATGTCTTATTAGTTTTTCCTCTCTGCTTATCACTCTGATAAGTTTTTTGTAGGTATTATGCTGTTTCAAGTAATTCAAAGTCGTTTTCTTGTAATAATTTAGGAGGTATATTCGTATTTTTAGTGTAGTTGGTTTAGTTTGGTTAAGTCTTCATTTCTGTAAAGGATAACAGGTGATGATTTACTATGTTTCTCTTTCTATTCTGGTTTGTTTTCATTTATTCGGCTTGCTTTCATCGTTAAGCTGCAGGCTAGAGCATTTCTTGTGGAGTTTTTATCAGATGATTATGGTTAATTTAGCTTTTGCTTTTGGTTTCTCTGGGTAATGGTATGGTTTGCCAGTTGTTATTTTGGTATTTATTGTAGTTTTTGTTGAAGGATCTTTGTTTGATGTCTGTCATGTATTTATTTTTGATATGAATTCTTCGTGATTGTAATTTTTTAATTTCATCAAGAGATGTTCTCACAGATTCTTCATAATCATTGTAGCTTATGTGTGTTACAACATCTGTGGTAATTTTATGTTCCATTGTGCTTGGTGGTATTCTTGATAGAGAACACCGGTACCGTATAAAAGAAGAAGAAAGATGTTACTACGAAGTGATGTCATGTACAATAGTAACATCATCTGCATTAAATGTGTTAAGCACCTGGAGTGATGGGAAAATTTCAGGAAATGAAACCTATTTTTATGGTTTTATAGTACAACTTATGTAGAATTCTATTATTTTTCAATAAAATTAATTCTCAAACAATTGAAGACGTTAGTGGATGAAGGTTATATATTTATTAAAATCACAATTTCGGGAAAATCCAATGAAATTTTTTTTAATTGCAACAACTGCTACGCAAAAGATATATTGGTTATTGTATATAAATATTAAAAAAATTATTTTAAATGTGTTAAATACGTTATCTATATCAAGAATACTTTATAAATAATAAAAAAAGTGTATTGTACCCTTCTTCCACTCATGTCTTCAATTATGCTATTACTCAGTAACGCAGTGGGAGACAAAAAGCTTCATTGACTCATAAATATATTTCTTCTCTTTAAATCCTTTATATTCTACTCCTCATTTACACATTGATATACAGTTCATTGTCTTCTCATACTCTGCATCTCTTATTACGATGGTTTTGATGGCATGGTTGATTCTATCTAGAAATAAATCAAAGAACTGATGGGAGGTCTAAAAATTAACCAAACGAACCTCATTAATCAATCATTTTTGCACAAAAGCAAGTTAAAGAAATTAAATTAAAAACTATTTTTCTAGCTCCACTATGACCGTTACAACAGATGGTATGAGCATGCATCCATATCTTGGGATGAAGCAGACGAACTAGTTGAACAATTTAAGACTTCACAAATATACCCCCATATAATTGAGAAGGAAATTACAGAGAGATCCATGGCTACTTGGCTTAGAGAGGATTTCCCATTGTACTTTCTACATTCAGATAGGGATGTGGATGATGATGCGACAAGGAATTATCTGAAGGATATGGCAAATGAAACTAATGAAAATATTTTAAATGAAAATAATGAGATTGTTGATAATGCTTCCATTAAAACATCATAAATTGTAATTTGTTTTTTATTTATTGTTAGATTTTATGGTATTTGTAGTTAAAAATGTATATTACCATGAGACAATGTTTATGTAAATGTTTGTTGTATCGATGGTTGTTTGGTACGTGCAAATTATTTTTTTGGAATTTACATATTTAAAGGCAACTGTAAGTTTTAACCTCTTAAGATTTTTTTCCGGGTAGAATAGGACCGCGAGTCTGTGGTTCAATTAGTTTATACGCAGACCATAACAATTGAATTGAAACTCTCACTTTTGATGATGAATTTATGATTTCCTTTAGGTATATAACTCACTATTGTAAGCTGTTGAGGAATGTACTAACAATTTTGATAAAGCTACACAGACTGATAACAGAGAATGATTAAAAAAACATATGAAGACCAATTTTATTTAAAAATAATATTATGTCAATTGGTACTTTTCTAAGTTTTGTGGTAACTCACAATGGCACGTGAAAAGAAAAAAAAAATTTTGATCGAATGGCTAGTCATAATGGTAGGTGAATAAAATTTTGATAAAGAAATTGGTGAAAACCATATTTGAAAATAACGAAGAAAACCTTTATTTGGAGTTCTTACGCATTATAATGACTGTGTTGCTGTGGAACTTTTTGATTTCGACTAAAAAAATGCACTTATTTCAAATTTCATGTCTCATATCATATTGCATGTAATGGTAAAAGTGATGCTTACAAATTTCATAAAAGCGAAAAGGGAAATAAATATGCGAAATCTGCATAAAAGATTTTCTATTATGCCAGGAGAAAGTGTGATCCCCTGAATATTGTTTCTTCAAACATGTGCCACCATATTGGCTAACTGTAGGTCCAGAGCCCAAAGCATTTTGGAGCAGTGGTGTGTTATCAATAGATATTTCCTGACAGTTTTACCTGCTAAATCTACTTCACTTTCAGAGAAGTATTGTTACAGAAAGTGCCAACATCTTTTTCACCTAATTGCAATTCTTTCAAGAAGAAGGGAACTTTAATCCTCATATTGTATGAACATACAAGGGAACTTTTAATTAAGTTGAGGAATAAGGTTTATAAGTTTGACATTGGATGAAACTTCTCTGTTGCAGAAAATTGTTTGCCTCTGGATAATATTTCTTGTAGTGATGTTCTCATCAAGGAACCGAAAAATATTAAAGAGAAAGATGCTGTTTATTTTTTTCCTAAAGAGATAAAATGTCATTTGGCCGAAAGTGCCAAGTTCTTTTCAGAAAGTTTCCAACTGAATGAAGTTTCTCACCATGACAGTGTGTTGTGTAATGCCAGTTGTTTGAAGGTTGGAGACTTTGAAAGCATTTCCTCTGCCCAAAATAGTAGCTTTACGTAATGCTGTACTTTTTCATTTGGATACAATTTTGTTAGATGAATGGAAAATATTGAAATTTGAGTTAGAAATACCTGAAGGAGTCCAGACAGTTGATAATATTGGTCCTATTTTTTTTAATTCAAGGTCTGTCCTAAACTTTGGAATATCATCCCACTGAAACTAAAGTTGTAAAAGCGTTTTGCTTGTCTCATGGTACTGCTTTGATAGAGAAAGGATTTTCCCTTTCTAGACATGTTTTAACAAGTGATTACTTACTTTAAGTATGGGTGAATGTGGTTTAAATGCTAGATTGAACATTTTATTTGGCATAAAAACATACAAACATCAAGCACACTTGCTTCCTATTACAAACAAATTCTGGGACTGGCTAGAAATGCACACCAAAGTTACAAAAGCTACTTAAAAGAAAAAAATAAGCGACAACAGATCTTGAAGGAAACTAAAGAAAGGCGAGCATTGGAGGAGACAGTAGAAACGTTGAGGACAAAGCTGCTATAGATTTAAAATATAAGGAAAAACGAAGTACAATCAAAAGCTGGTGATCAATTGCTTGGAGAAGCCACCAAGCGTCTGGAACAAGGAATTAAACATATGGATTATGGAGGAATCACTTTAGCCAATGCTAGTTGGAGTTAAATAATTAGAAGTGGAAAATCCGAAAAATCAGATCAAGTGGCTACAGTTGCAGAAGACATTGAACGAAAGAAAACTTAAAATATCATCTTCCTTTAAAAAAATGTAAATTATTTTTTTGTAGTTGCCAAACACTATTATATCAAGATTTTGCTGTGATGTAGAGGAAGTTTTAGATTTTTATTATGCTTCCTTATTCAAATAAGATCTCTCCCAGTTCTTATGGTAAGAGTTTTGTTAAAAACAATTTTATTGTTGTTGCAGATTTCATTCCCGTTGGTCCCTTTTTTCTATTATTAGTCCCTAAAATTCCTATTTATTTTCAAACTTCTGCTAAAAGACCTGTCTGAGATAAACACCTGTGGACATTATATTAAGTACCGTGTGACCGAGCGTTGCGCGGTGTATTTAGAGTTTCCCATAGGGACGTGAAATTACTTGCTTCATGGTATTCGATTTTCTTCCCCTTCCTTACCCCTCTTCCGTCCATTTCCACAATATTTAACCGATATGGCTCATCATCGAAAAAATAACATTTTGTGGGATTATATGTGATTAATGGGACAAATGTTGAAGTGGTAAACTTTATTTATGTACTGTATATATGCTTTATCAAATTGTGCCCCACACGTTAAATGCATATATATATGTATATATATATATATACATATATATATATATATATATATGGTTGCAAATTTCTTTTAAACTTAATTATATTGTAAGGATTGGCTGACAAAGATTTTAAGAATTATAAATGTGCACCGTGGTGTGCTGGATTGATCACAAGGCTTAAGGGCTTTGACTGGTGTTCTGGTTGGGTCTAACAGATTGCTCTCGTAGCAATAAGTCTGCCATATGTATCATTTAGATACAAAAATAAAGAAACTAAGACTGCTATTTGTAACGTTAATTATTGTTAAGCAACTCACAATTAAATGAAACTACGTGATGCAGTTTCATTTAATTGTGAATAATGAATTTCTACAAAATTACCGCCAAATATATTTAACGTTAAGCAACTCGTAAAAAAAAAAATAGCAATATAAAAGTAAAAATTTGTTTATCTTTGACAGATACAGACATGCGCATGCTGCATCGAAATGAAAAATTACGTTTGTGCTTGGCCTAAGTTATTTGCTTTGGCAGGTTGTCGATAAAATATCTTGGTGATTATCATTACCGTTGAATTAACCGTGTACCTAGCTACAGTTATTATCTGGAGTGGACTTCCATTATCTGTACATCTCTTTGAATCACACTATGTGTCTGGAAACAAATAAGCATGACGATGGAAAATCAATAGAGGATTATAACAAATTAAAATAATATATAAGCAATAAAAATTTCTAGCTATTTTTGTATTAAAATTCTTTTTTTAGTTTTATATTTCATAATACCAGAATAATTGATTTCCATTTTGATATTTCTTCTATTTGTATTAAAAAAAGTTATACAGCCCAATTTCTAGTTCAGACTATAGATGTCAAACATATTGAATGAATAATGCATACATGTTTGTGCCTTCATATTCCTACAAATATCAGGGTCAAAACAATATATATCCTCCTCGTGTTGGTGTGTTGTTTTACATAGGTTGAATATGGCATAATTAAGATTATGAATATTGAATATGGCATAATTAATAAAAACTTAATAAATTTATTAACGGTTAATCTTGAAAGATTTGATACTTACAAAAAAAAATAAAACATCACGATTCAAGATATTGTTTATTTTTCTTTTACATAAATATAATTACTTGAATCAGTTCTTATTACAAAATAATTGATTTTTTTTGCAAAATCATCTTGTAAAACTAGTTATATAATTATTCAACATCAAAATCCATATAAATACTGAAAAAGGTAAGTAGATTATTTGTTCAAAATTCATATTCGTTCATTTTTGTTAAAACCCTTTGTTAACAGTAATACCAAACAATATACACAAAGCTGAAACTAGCAAAGGTAACTTATCAAAAAAAACTATCCATATAAGTTTGTCAATGCAATGACAGTAAAATGTTGCCAGAGCAAAAATATGGTTTGACTTCAAAATTTTACCATTTAATTTTTTTATTAATAAATTTAAATAACAATTATAGTTTTCGCATTTTATTTAATTTCTGTAACCAGTTTGATATTTTTCCACTACAAGTCTTCAAAATACATGAATAAAATTAAACTTAAGTATAAAAATATATATATATGACACCAAGTCTAGAGAACATCTGAAAAAAATTAATCACACTATACCAAATCTCCAACCACATTTTTGTATTAATAAAACGTGAATATCTCTTAACCAGTTTTTATGTGATTTTATGCACCCTGAATATACATCACTCAAAATAATTCGGACCTTTAATATGTCAGTGCGCAAAAAAGTTGCCTATTCTAAATTATTACATAAGGCAGTCTAAAATATTCACACAGCTCCTTATATTTCAATTAAGAAAACCTTCATTATTTTGTAACTTTTTTAAATATGCTCTCAATAATAAAACTTCCAAACTTGACTGAAGTATAATATAAATAAATAAATTACTGTACAAGATCTTCCAATGTGGCGTTTTCAATCTCATTGGTGATAAAGGAAACGTTTGATACTCGACCCGTTGATATCTAATATAAATACGAACATATCTGCAACAAGCAAGCATCACTAACAAATTAAACCTGTGCAAATATAATGTTAAATAAAGCTTGCATTAGATATAAATTAATCCATAATTAAAATTTTAATTAACTAAGACTGTTCTTAACCACATTTATTTATAGATGCATATATGTCGTTTATATGCTTATGTAGTAGTTAAAGCGAAAGCATGCATAATCCAAGGTCATCTTTTAATTAAATCTGTTTTAAATAATAATTAATTGATAAAAAATTGAAGAATGTATAAAATATTTAATTTTTAATTATACACTCAATGATTTTTTTCATAACCATAACTTTTACAGTTCCAAGCGGCCTCTTATTTTTATGACACAAACAAATTTTAATACTTCAAATTGAATATTTTTTTATTATCTTTCCTCAATTAAGCACCCATGTAAAAACCTAATATTTAAAAGAACCTATTGAACAGAATAATTAATTTACAACTATGAAATTAACTTCAAACAAAAAATACTTAAGTTGAAATATAACCACCATCTGTTTAGAAAGCCTATTTAAAAGTGACTATTTCCTTTAACAATTGTTTCAAAATGTGCACCTCCATGCTCACTAATTCTGTACACGGCGACACTGTAAAAAACACCCAAATAATTATAATTTCAAGTATAAATGACGGGGCTTTCAAAAGAAATTTCATATTCGTCTTAATCGTTTAATCACATTTTTAATATCCACTTGTAGTTAAATACAGGTGACTAATTTAAAATGGCTGAAATTATGTTGATGTTAGCTCGACTAATGTGTGAGACCTTGAACATAAATGCTATTATGTAAAATTTAACTTTGGTCATATTGGGAACCACTAGCCTTTACATGTATTAATGGCAAAGCAGAGCATTTCTGCAAGCGTATTGATAAATTAATTTATATAATCTGTTTCATTATTTTTAAGCTTGCAAAAGGGCCGAAAATCAAATTAATTGTATGTAATTTAATTAGTAATCTGAACATTATTTTGATCCAGCAGTAAATACGATAGTAGACATTAAAAGTTATTGTCAATATTAATGTTGACGTCGGACATAACAAAACATTGCCAATAAATAGGTATGAATGATTCGTACGGAGTACAAATTAGAGTATATACAAATGGACGTTTGTCTAGACGGGAGTAATCGTCCAGAGCTTTGTGTTTGCATCCTGGCCGACAGAGACCAGGGTCTCGTTATCGATCCACGACAGGCCTGTGATTTGACTCTGCGGATGAGCATCTGGAATATAAGGAAAAACATATTAGCTCGTTCACAGTCATAAATACTCTTGTAAATGTTGATAATTTCGCAAAATTAAAAAATAGAAGACACCTTCCATTTGCCCTAGAATTAACATCAGAACGATAATTATCTTCATCTATCAAATAAATGACTTACTATTCAACATTTAACTCGAATAAATGACGATAAAGCCTGTATACTTAGAAATATTTACTCAAGTGATGACTTGTTTTAGAAGTTTTTGCATTACTAAAATTACAATTAAAGAACTATAATATTCTTAATGTTTAATAATTCAATAAATTGATGCGTGTGTGCAAAATACAACTGACTAATTACCAGTTGGGAACACTAACATTTAGAATTGTATGTAACTTTTAAACAGTACCAGTTAGGACGAGCTACTAAGGTGGCACTTCTTATCAAAGTTCTTACGAATCTAATTCTCGCTAATGTTATGCTTCTTACTTCACTTTCTTACTAATTCAATATTTTCAATGCCCAAAGGAAAAAAACTATACTGCATAAGTACATATATTAATGCAAATTGTCTTAAATTGTGAACAAAACAAAAACACATCAAAGATCACTACATCTACGCTTTGCATTAATATATTATGTATATTATCCTGCTATAATGCTTTTTATCAGAATTTGTCAAATTGCTTAACATAACAAAATTTGAAAAATATTTCTTCCTCATAACAAAATTTGAAAAATATTTCTCATATTACGTTTTTGCAAATTGCTTGTGAATATTCTTTTCGACATAATTGCCATTCTTAGTGACACTGAACACTGAATACACAAATGCAAACACGAATTTACATAAAAAGAAAATGATCCAAAAATTTAAATAACCTAAAATTATTGCAGACAGAAAGGTAATACATAAATTTAACCTTTGGCAAAGAATTTAATGTTACATCATAGTAAAAGCACTTTTCAAATAAATTTTTTTTTATTAAAATCACCAGTGTTATTTTTTACCAAGTAAATTGTTTTCTATTAATATTCTTTCATTTATAAAGAGAAAAAAGTGAAATTATCATTGAAGCCGGCCCAACGTTTTCTTCAAAATTCAACTCCCAGTTAACCATAGTAGTATAGTAATCGCATTTGAAAATGGCACACAATCTCACCTGCATGACAATATATATTACACCGTTTGAAACTATCAAGAAGAAAATACACAATAATAAACTAATGAAATGAATATAAAAAGCAGACAAGCATCGCAATAACTAATTCAATAAATTAAATTCACTGATAAAATATAATAAGGGGTATTTATAAAATGGAAAACAACTTTGGCTGGCATTTGACAAATGGTAGACCTTTACACAGTGATTTTGTATATATATATGTGTGTGTGTGTGTATATTCTTCACCTCGAATATATGAAAACATGGTTCACATCACTCTGAATATAGCCGAAGGAAGCTAGCAGATTACAGCTTATTTTTTGCCCATATATTGGCGCTTAAAATAACATAAATCAACTTTAGTGGCTTACAGAAAACTTGTTCAACGTAATGTTCTGTGTACTTTGATAGGCATGAAGTTTGTACGTTCCACCTATTACACACGCTGGTAGCGTTCGGTTTGTGTTTTCATATATTAAATTGTAGACTTCGCTTGAATATCATAAATTAAATATATTTATAAAAATATGATGTGTATAGGTCAGATGTTCAAGATAAACTATGTGTAATTGCTTATAACGCATTGCGCGTCATTGCTTTTAAATGTATATTGTTCTTCGTACACTCACAACACGTGGAGTAAAACAGTTGTTTAGTATGTTTTATTAACATGTATTTTCATAACACAATTACAAAACTTCAACTGTAAAAAAGACAGATTTGGGGATAAAAATAAAAACGAAGTTACAAAATTTTTTTCTCTTAACAGGTAAACGGCTCTAGGAGTAGTCGTAAGAATTATGTGAGTGGTTAAAAAGGCACCAGAAAGGTGATTTTTAATTTTAACAGTAGTAAAATATCTCAATAAAATGGTAAACAAGCTTACTCTTAATAGTAGTATGCTTAGCGGGTTGGGCGACACTCCAGATCATAACGCACGTGTCTAACGAACCAGACGCTATGTGAATCGAGTCCGGGCTCCAGGCAATGCAATTGACACGTGCTGTGTGGAAACCCCATTCCTTGTTGTGTGCCAGCTGAACAGAACATGAAAATGACATAGTTTCTACCTCAAACATTTTGAACAAAATCAAATTTTTAACATTATATCAAAATAGAATATTTTTGATAATTAACTACAAAATTTGTTCGCACAAATTAGATAAAACGTTATCTGATAATGACAAACGAATCATTTTTTGCTTTGCTTCTTTATCAGTGGCCTTATCTCGATAAAGACAATAAATAATATCTTTGCAGCAGATAAAGGTCATGTATAAAAACACAATAAAAACTCTAAATATAATCACAAACCTTATATTCATTTTCCAGCGAGTACAATATAACCTTCCTATTAGCGTCGCTGGCAGCCAGATATTTTCCATCAGGGCTATACCTCACATCCGTGACGGGCCCCAAATGCGTGAGCGTGGTGGGTGTAGGTGACAGGGTAGTTCCCGACAAAGAGTAGATATGCACGAGGTTGTCAGCCCCACCCACAGCTACGTGGCGCGATGTGGGCTCGATGGCGACGCAGGACGGCTCAAAGGAAAGAGGGAGGGTAGATTGCTTGCGGCCGTCGGAGACTACCGTCAGCTGTGAATCAATGTTTTAGAGATATTAATTTTGTTGTTCCAGAATTTTGATAAAATTACAGTGCGAAAGTTTATAAGATACAGCTTTGTTACACATGAAGGGAAGATTTAATACATGAAAAAAAAATCTTTTGGGTAGAAGATGAATTTATAAGCAAACTTTATTATTAAAGGGCATAACTTATCGGTATTTTCCAGTTTGAATAATATTTAGTAGCCCCAGATGTTATTAATTTCTGGGGAATCACCATAAATTATGATACTGACCCCATAATACAGTTTGTTTACGATTATTTACTCTCCTACTTATATAACTTCAATGATGCCCAGGCAAACAATTTTGCAATACTAAACTTGTAGAAAAGTCTTTTCACGCTTGTCTGGCGCCATTAGGTCTCATGTAAATTCTACTGTTGGTTTTGTTAAAAAATTAGAAAGAGGAAAATCTGGTAAAGTGTCATAGTGCAGCCCGTAACTAATTTTTATCTTATGAACAACAAAAATGATATAGCACTTGCAATCACCTATAGTTTTGCATGCAATACCATGTTATAATAAAAATATTTGACAGTTTTATTCTGCTAAAACTGATAAGGTTATTGAAGGTTATCCGACATTTCCTTTTATTATTTAAATGGTTAATTACTATCACTTTGAAGATTATGAAAGGAAATTGTAGTAAAGCATTTTCGAAGATTTTAATACATATTTTTGTGGATATTTTCAAGATCTCTGAATTAAATAAAGTAAAATTCTAGAAAATATAGTTCAGAATCATAACTATTTCTTATAGTTGATATCCCACAATATATTTTTAGTAGGAACTAATATTCATCCATACATTGATGAACAAAAGTTGAGGCTTTTAGGGATAAACAATGGCCCTGAAACATGTAAACGAGAATCGGTACGTTTAGAAAGTTTACACATATGAAATGGATAGACGGCGAGAATGATTCTAGTTCTAGTCAAATGGGGGCTCATTTTTGGTGTTCTATGGCAAAATTGTCAAAACGGAACACTCGATAGTGTGGAAATCATTTCGGTAGTTCTATTGCTAATATTCCACAATTATTTCATTACATAACCTATTGACTAACAGCCAATAAAGTTAATCAATGTAACAAGAAAAATCAGACATACACCTGTTTACTTATTTGATAATTTTAATTCAAAATAATTCAATAGTACTTATTTGATATTCTCTATCCCATTGTTCAAATATAAACATGAGTTTCTAAAGAAAAAATTAAATTTCGTAATTATTTAAAACTGTACTTTTACAATTACCTGTGGCAAGCTGACTTTGTTGCGACCACCAAACTTTGTCCAAAAATAAAAATCTACAATAACCAAAACCAAAAACAAATATTTACCTCCTTGACAGTCGCCACCACCGTCAAGTCCTCCTCCACTAAATGATCCATAGCCTTTGGCTGCGCTCCGAGAGGAAGCGCTGCATCCGTGTACGCTAGAGTGGGTGCATCTCCTTCTGCGTTGGGTGCAACACAGCGCAGTGTGTCATCGATGCCGCACGACACTATCGCTCGCTCGCCTGTGGCACGCATCGATTGGACTTGATTGCCGTGACCCTGACCTTCTACGTGATGACCGATACCTGCAACCGATGATAAAAATGACAATCACCAGGTGTGAAAGGATTTGAAAAAGAATAAGAAGTTAACGTATTCCTTATGGTATACATTAAGAGAAAAAGTTTTTGAAATTATTATTTTACATTTAAAGTCTTATAATGAAAATCTAATAACATAATATTATTGTCAATATGTATTTTCACATTTTGAAAACATTATGGCTGGCCAGAAGATATGATAAACAATTTCAGTAATAGGAAAACCTCTAAACAGTTCTAACAGGGTTATGTTTTAAAAAGTTATAGAAATTCAAAAGAACATTATTTTTGAGTTTAATTTTTAAATTTCAGTTTGAAATTATAAAAATACATGAATAAAAAATAAGAGTATTTTTTTATACAAGTTGAATATGAATCTGCAGAATCATACTTTCATATTTATACTTAGGAAAACATAAAAAGAACAAAGAGGGCGGACCCACCCTCTTCCATAGTTAATGTTTGGCAATACAAATAGTTTATTTAGTTTGGCAATACGAGAAGTTAATTTTTAAAATTACATTTTAAAATTACAATTCTAATTTAAATAATACGGTTTGTGCCTGCACATCAAACAGAACAATAAATCTAAAATCAGATTTTTTCCTTAGAACTTGATTTTAAATTAACAGTCAATTGTTAGGTGACTGTTATTTCAAATCAAGTTATGAAACTCTCCATGGCCCTCAATGAAAGCAGACATTTTGTGTATAAATTGTATTATGCCAAAGAAATATAGTAATCCATACCATTTGAAGCATCCCATTCAGTCACACATCCATCATGACTAGCGGTATAGATGTGGGTACGACTAGGATTGAGTGTGAGGCTCGTGATTGGTTTATTGTGACCAGTAAGCACGCGGCAAGGGCGCGATGCATCGTTCACATCTAGATAGTTGATAACGCCCGACAGAGAAACTGATAGGAGGTGCTTGCCTTGCCAGAGGCACGCTACCTGGAAATGAGTTTAGCACAGTATCTCTATTTAATAAACATATACATTCTCCAAACATATTGCTAGATATATATTATATACATTACTACACATTTTCCAAACTTATGTATATATATATATATATATATATATATATATATATATATTACTATACTTATTCCAAATTTATTACTACACAAGCAAATCATTCCAGTCAATGAAAACACTATATATTGACAATATAGTATTATAAGATTGCAATAGATTATCATTAAAAATTTATGTAGAAAATTTCTCAAATTTATGAATAAATAAGTATTAACTTAAATAGGGAAGGCAGTTATGATAGGACAGAATAGGATATAATAAAGCAAATAACTTTTTTAGACAAATTCGTGACAACGCTTTTTGTGTGCCAGAATTAAAAAAAACAAAGGTTGGAAGTATATGAAATAAAGAAGTACTCAAAGGTGGGACTATTTTTGGGAATAAAGAGAGTGAGAAGTGATTCAGAACATAATCCAAGGCTGTGAGCACCTAAGAGTATCAATCTATGACTATGATAAGGAAGGTTATAGGAATTTCTATTAAATATTGAAAAAAGGTGTGGAATATGTAAATTGTATTGATAACATATTTTTAATGACTTGTCAAGCCTTTAGTACTTGGATAATTCTGTGATTTTAATTTACCACATGCTCCTGCTTGGTGCAAGAATGATGTGCGGGCCGGCTAAATGAGCACCAGAGCCATGCGACTTCACAACTTGACTGTCATTTATTATATTTAATTTCCGATGACAAGCCAATCGGTAATCAAGGTGAATAGAATGCAAATGCAGTACAAGAACTAGTTCTCAATACTTTCTTTAGAAAGCCGAGACTCCGAAGTAATTCTAATATTTTTGAATACATTCTTTGCCAGATAAGTCTCAAGACCAGCAGCTGTCAAGTTGCTATCAGCACCACCAATAAGTGTTGTAATTAAACTTTTTTCTGGCTGGCTGGTCAGTTATAAGACGAAAGAGGAAACAATTAACAGGACATAGGGTTCAATCAGACCTTATCAAAATGAGTTTGTTGGTGTATTTGTTTGTCCCACTTTCACACCTCTACTATTCAACCAATGTTCATGAAATTTTGCATACGCACATTCTTTGTCATGAAGATGAACGTAGGATTTTCATTTCATGACACAGAATAAAATTATTTTTTTGTTAATTAAAAATATTATTCCATTAGCAATAAAAACATGAACATAAGTATATATTATGTATATTAACATAAATGTATATTGTCTTAATCTTACAAATAACTCCAATGATTTTAAACATATTGTTCAGAAATTACATGCCTTTTCCATATTAGAAAACCTACAGGTAAATAACCAGTATGATTATAATTTCTGAGGACAACTGTACAGTGAATACATAAATTATTAAGGCCTCTATTGACTAACAATAGATTGACAAATATAGTCGTATAATCACCACACCATTACAAGTGTTTGATTGTACCAGTACCAAATGTAGTAAAAGATAAACTGTGCCTACAGTAAAGAAGTTATAAATCTACCGTCTCTAACCTAAAAGTTCACTTGTGTAGAAAGACAATGTAAAAATCAAGACGATTATCTGTAAGATTAAAACAACATTAACCATTTATTATTTAAATATGAATACCTATTTATGTTCAACGTCTTACTCAGGAGAAAAGTATCCTATGTTCATCTCTACAACATAGGATATATACATATACTAGCGTGACCCGTGCGAAGTCTTCGCATTATAAATTATTCAACTCAATTTAATAAATCAAAATTGATTGCAGGTATTCAATTCATTTCTAATTTTGCACACTGCTTATTACGTTTTTATTCCATTATGAAGCTCAGATGACAGATCAAACAAATATTTTACTAAAATTGACATATAGAGGCGCAAGTATCAAAAGCATTGAGCTAAAGCGCCACTTTATTTATACGTGAGTGGATTTGAAATTAAACAAAAATTTTACCGACCGTCAATCATATTGACGTTGAGCCGTTAGATGGCAGCATTGCTGTTTTGTATATATAATTTTAATAATTAATTAATTTGCAAAAACAATAGCAATAATAAATTTTTTAGTTGTGGATGCCGGTAGAGCAAGCAATTATCTATAAAATGATATATAATTTATGTGGATTAGTTGTGAGATTTTTTCTAAAAAGGGAGAGTAACATCTTAACCTTAGCGTATTAATATATATGATGATGATGATGATATATATATATATATATATATCACAGAAATTGGTTGAGTAGTTGAGATGTTAAAGCGAGATAAACAAATGAACTCCTTTCATGTTTATAATATTAATATAGTTAGTATACAACAAATAACTGTTATGTTTATCCTTATAGATAGGATACATGAAAAATAATTGTTTATTCTGTCATCTTTTACAAATAATAGTGTTAAGCAATGAATTATGGTGTTAAATCAGTAGTTGAGGAAAAATTTATAAAAATAGATTTCGGATAAATTTTAAATGAACATTTATTTAGTCATTAGCATATATCATAAAATCATTCTGCTTAAGTTAATATTCAGTGGCAGTTATAGAGTTGTATGCCTACATATAATATTAGGTCCTTGTGTTAAAATCAACCTAAAATATAGTTTGGTAATAGTACCAATAAGCAGTTATTTAAATGTTTTCTTACGTTTTATGGTTATTGTGGATTTTTCTCTACTACATCCTATTGATTTCTCTTGAGCACATTTCTATATATTGTGTTTATCAGGGTACCCCTGAATTTCAAAACTGCCTTCATTTTAGTAATCTACAATTAATAGCAAACAGGTTCATAGGTCTGCCTTCTGGCATTCTTTATCAACACAAACCAAAAAGATGCCATAAAAAAATTAATATAAAAAACTCACTCATTAACTTATTATTCTAATGAGATGGAATTGTGCACTTTTTTGAACAAAAGTAGCTATAATTACTCAATGATATTAATCGTGTTGATCTAATTAATTTTAATTTGTCCATTACAATATAACAAACTTTATACAATGCCTTCAAATTCATTTTCTACAAAAAAATATCAAGAGCATAAAAAATTAAAATTACTGAAAATCCTAATGTAATAGAATTTATTCATTTTTTTCCTATAATTAGTACACCAAAATCTATTGGAATCACTTGTGAAAGAAAATTTATCGTAGACCGTCGTCGTAAATATGGTTTAATATTATTATTTTGCCGACACTGTTCAATGTACCTGCTGATCCTCCACATTGGGTCCAATAACAAATTGTGTGACAAGTTGACGGGTCTCTACATCCCACAGTGCGCAGGTCTTATCACCTGAACATGAGAGCAGGTGCTTGCCGTCCGGCGACCAGGCTACGCCATAAACACCACCACGGTGTGCTGGTGAACCCACCTAGAAGAGGTTAGATGTGTTATAATATTTTCTTTACGTGTTCAAATATTTTCTTTCCGTTTCAGTTCAGCATTGTTAGTAGCATAAAACTGTGAGATGGAATCTCAAATTGAGAATTTAATAAGTTTTTTGGGAAACAAAGAAAATGTTTAGTTTACAAGAGAAACGTAAAGTCAAAATCATAATTAAACGTACCTCCCCTTTAAGTTCGGAAGTAGCTCCATCATAAAGGAATATTTTACCATCGAATCCGGCCGACGCAAAGAGGCTCCCATTAGGACTATACCTAACAGCCTGGGCGAACCTTGTGTGTTCCTGTGAACAATAAAGACAAAATTAAGTAAATTTCTGCAAATTACTTATCCGAATCTGAAATTGTTGCTTAAGCCATTGATTATTGGAATCAAACATAATAACAAGAACGTAATATTATAAATGATATATAATAAACAAATTTTATAAATATTTAATAAGTATTTTAATCAGAGTTGTACTTTATTGTTGTTGCTTCTTAGACTTTCAATTTTTTCTGATATTTCTATATTGAAAAAAATGTAGGCTTTCATGGAATATTCAACATTCAAGGGGTCACGCAGTGGCGAATCGACTGCCTTTGGCAAATATTCCGTCATTAGATCATACTTTTGCATCATAGGTATTCCCTATCTTTATTATCCTATAATAGATTTATTACAGGACATAAATAACTATTACCACCCCTTCCCCACGCGTCTCATGGTGCATAGGTAGCTTTGTTTCACTTGCGAATCAGATGGCAGATCGATTATACGAGTCTGGTGTCGAAAATTTGATGGCGACTCTTTCGCCAAAATTTTTTGTAGTTCTATATAACAAAGTTTATCATGTTTGTTTTTATTATAAACAATAAACATATTAGATATGATGGCATAGTGCAAATCTTGAAGATCGAGACAGTAAATAAACTCTCAATGGCTCGGGTTCACAAGCTCGAGATCACCATCCAGATGAAGAAAAATTTAAAGAATTCAATCTGTAGATAAAGCGAGTAAATGTACCCTCATCAGTAAGAGCTGAGTTTTTTACGGGATATGAAAATGTGAACAAGTGGCAAAAACTTAATTATGACAGGATGAGAAATCAACCACAAAATATTTTTCTGGAAGAATCTAGCAATCGTAGAAATGGATTATAGATGTGATTAACTTAACACAAGCCTGAAATTTATTAGTAAGTAATGAAATTATCGAAAAAATGGTCAAAAATACGAACAAACTTAGAGAAAAAAAGGTTGCATTATACAAATGAAGAGTTTGTGGCTACAAACAATTGGTACTGTCGAGATCTGAGCATTGTTCAGATTACTCTGCATCACGGGAAACTTGCAATTATTACATGCAAATTTAGAGGATTTGTATGGTTTTTATCTTATGTTTAAGTAAGATTGTTGTAACCAAAATGTTTCCCGAAACATAGATAATGTGTCGCAATATAAAGAATAAATGATTCTTTTAATTGCTGCCTTTTTGTATTATTTAAAACTTATCTCAGTGGTAATTGCCTGTGTGAGTTGGACAATCATAATAGTAAAAATAATTCATCTACACAGTTGATCGATCATGCTCAACAACTGTTCTTTTTCATCTATATATTCAGAATCACTTCTGAAATTAATATATATGAAATATTTTACAAATCAATACATAATTGCTAAGTACATAACTTTTGTAATTGTTCAGCAAAACAAAATTTATTATCTGATGTTTAAACTCTGTCTACTTTAGATACCTCAAAAAGAACACAATGGTAACAATTGTTTTTATTTGCTACTATCTACATCTGTTTCAACAAATACAGTCATGTTTTGATTTGTCAATGTCATTCGGCAAATGCAATAATGCTCTCATAAACCGACGGCCTTGCCAAATGTACTTCAATGTCATTTATATGGAATCAGTATGTCACATAATGCCCGCATTTTTATACTCAAATAATTACGTGACACTTATGTCAACATTATTTTTATTACACAAAAAGCAATTACAGATTACTTAATCTGAAGTGAATTTTTTATTTGCTCTTATGCAAATACGACATTTCAAATTACGTGAATAATGTTTGGAATCTAAACATTTATGAATCTTATCAAGTGTTAACAATGTGTCCAATAGTACACACATTGTAGTCTAATAAGCATGTCTTTCTAGGTCAAGTACATTGCTATACTAGGATAATATTGAAAACTCTGGAGTAGTGTTTGAAAATGGCAAGAACGTCCAATTATAGAGAGAAGCTTATAAATTAAACGAGAACTCATTAACATGTTACTATATAGAAGATACAGGAAAATTGATAAACAAATGAAGCTACAATTAGTTCTATTGATTCAGTAATGTTAAGTTAGGAAAATTGATAAACAAATGAAGCTACAATTAGTTCTATTGATTCAGTAATGTTAAGTTTGAATTTATTTAATTACTTTTCGTAACTTATTGTTAATAAAATTTATTAAATGGTTATTTATATTTATACAAAGTGCACATTTGCAATATTTTCCCTCTAAATGAGGTGTTTTTATTATTACACATATGTTACCAATTATGATTGTTAACTTTTTTATACTATTTCCGTATTCAATATGTCACTTGATAACATAAATCTTAGTTCAAATTTGCAAGTAAATATCAGCCAGTATCATTATAAACTCCACATAAAAAGCAATGTGAAAAACAATAAGTAAAATAAAAACTTTATAGTACAATAAAAGTTCAACTATTCCATTCTTATCTATTCCTAATCTTTTGGTCCATGATATGTACTTAAGAAATATCCTTTACTTTAAATTCCATCCAATTTTTCTGTATCTACTTCATAATGTTACGTCCCACATATCTTTTTTTTCTTATTATTATCATTATTATATATTTAAATTGGAACTGATGTTGAGATATAGCAAAGGATAACTTGCAAATAATATAATTTTCTCAGTGCAACAACTATCAATAATTTCTTTTTTCATTTATTTTATTTAATGATCCTTATTTCAATGTCAACGAGCATTCATTCCCTCCTAATCTTGCACAGAATTTAGAAATATGTATTTTGTAATGTTACATACATCCCACATCTTTTTTTTTCTTATTATTATCATTATTATATATTTAAATTGGGACTGATGTTGAAATATAGCAAAGGATAATTTGCAAATAATATCATTTTCTCAGTGCAACAACAACTATCAATCATTTCTTTTTTCATTTATTTTATTTAATAATCCTTATTTTAATGTCAACGAACATATATTCTCTCCTAATCTTGCACAGAATTTAGAAATATGTATTGTGTAATATTACATCCCACATATCTTTTTTTTCTCATCTTTATCATTATTATATACTTAAATTGGGACTGATGTTGAAATATGGCAAAGGATAATTTGCAAATAATATAACTTTCTCAGTACAACAATGATCCTTATTTCAATGTCAATGAATATACATTCTCTCCTAATCTTGCACAGAATTTAGAAATAGGTATTGTGTAATGTTACATATATCTGACATATCTTTTTTTTTCTATCATTATCATTATTATGTACTTGAATTAGGACTGATGTTGTAATATGGCAAAGGATAATTTGCAAATAATATAATTTTCTCAGTGCAATAACAACTATCAATAATTTCTTTTTTCATTTATTTTATTTAATAATCCTTATTTTAATGTCAACGAACATATATTCTCTCCTAATCTTGCACAGAATTTAGAAATATGTATTGTGTAATATTACATCCTACATATCTTTTTTTTTCATCATTATCATTATTATATACTTAAATTGGGATTGATGTTGAATATGGCAAAGGATAATGTATAGGTATTGTTTTGCAAACCACATATTTGGTAGTCATAGTGTCTTCCTCTGGAAGTTGTAGTCAAAATATGGTGTTTAAAAGGTAAGTCACAAATAAATCTGTCATTGTAAACAAACTTAGTTCATTTTAACTAACCCAGTTATTTTTACATCTATCTACCTATTGGCAACATTTTATTTGGAAAAAATGAAAATATTGGACACATCTCGTTACAAATGTGAACATACAGGATATGCAATTTTTTCACTAGGGTTTTTTGATGTTTATATTAAAACAGTTAAAAAACACAATAATTGTACAGGAAATTTTTAACAGTACAAAATAAGTTTAACAAAACAAGTCTAACGCGCGAGTAGAGCGTTTAAGCACAAGAATATATTAAAGTGCAATTACAAGTTAAGAAATTGTTTTAGAATTTCCAAAAAAAAAACCAGTATATAAAAAGGATTTTCGAAAAAAACTAATATGTAAAAAAGCCAGTTTTTTTACATACAGCCTTTTTTATTTGTTCCTAATTTTGTCCATCAGAGATAAGGCATCGTATTGTAGGTAATTTATAGGTAGACAGATGGATATGTAAATTTATATGATTATTTAAAATATAACAAATAAGTAAATTAGAATTATTATTTCGGCAAGAACAATCATATTTGATGGTAAACAATTTTAATTTTTAGTTATTTACTTTATAAATTTTATATTTACAGCCAAGATAATTTTATTAATCATCTCCGTATCGGGTACAAGAACACTTGTAATGAAATATCTATTTTCTAGTGCCAGCAACGAGCATTCTGGCACCGACTGTATGCTCAATCTATTTGAAGTTTGCGAAACTGAGATTTAACTCATTCTGTTTATATTGTACGTTTGGAATAAAGAGATGAGACTTCATATTGTATAGTATTCATAGTTCATCACTTGAGAAACGATAACTTAGACTATATATCAGCTAAGAATATTCTTGTAGAGATCATTTTATATGATGACAGAAATAAAATAGCAATTTTTGCTTCACAAGTAAAACATTAAATTCTTCAAACAGTTCTTCCCACCAGCAGCTCGCTAGCAGAAAATGCTAAATAATTTATGGCATAACTCTTCGGGATAGATGTATCTAAAGTTGTTTTTATGTATTATACACAGTGTCCAGGAGGATAAATGTCGGACAAAGAAAGACGTTATTCCTTGACTAAAAAATAGTTTATTGTCGTCAAAATAAAATTTAAAAGATGACTTTATTCAGAAAATTGAAAATAATACTCATAATTATTTGTCATCTTTTTTGTACACACGATACTTGCGCACATTGTTCAGCGCCGCTTGGGGGTATAACCCGCAAGCAGCTGCGAAGACATCGCCATTGCGGGTAAAAACCGCACCCGGGCAAGTATTGGGGATGTTAAAAAGAGTTATGTGTAATTTTTTTGCACTCAATGAGGAAAAGAGCATATTTTATGTTTTATTTCAACGACAATTTGTTCCTTCCTAGCCAAGAAATAGTGTCTTTCTTTGTCTGATGTCTATTCCCGGACACCGTGTATATACAAAATTAATATACAAACAAATGAGCTGATACTGGCTAAAATATTAATTGTACAATCAAATTTGATGAAGACTGCAACCTTGGTATATGACAATTGTTTTTTCGCCTAAATGAATTATTTTCAAGTACATAATACAAACTGAACCTTAAAATGTTTTTTAAAACAACAAGTAATAAAAAGTTCTTTTTATTATTCAGCATTGAAACTTACCGACTTGGTGCACTTGAACTTGAATGGAGGTCCCTCAAAAACAGCCACCGTGTTGTCTTCTGATGCAGTCACTATCCTGAATGGCCTGGCTGGTCGAAAATCTACCGAATTGATCGGTTTCGATTGCCCGCTTATCTCACCTACTGACGTACCAGTTTCAGACATAAACACATGACCAAATCTGTAATGAAATTATATATATAAATATTATGTAATTCTCCCACCTGTGGGTTGATGTAATTATTAAATTGGATACCTATCATAAACAACGATTTTAAAATAAATAAATAATGATTATTGATCGCCTAATCCTTTTGATTGGGAATCATGAATCGAGATGACTATTAATCGATTTATGCATGTTAACATAATTGCTAAGTTTATTGATGATTTTAAAACAACCTAAATTCTAGAGTCATCTGTTTGCATTTTAATACATTTGCTATTGCATTCAAAAGTTAATAATGGATTTACAGATTATTGAAATATAGCAGGTGTTCAGTGTTCCCCACTATGTTAAATCGTAATTTGACATAAATGAATTTAAAAATTCTAATAAATCTGTACAAAATACAGATCTAGTCCAACACGCTTTACTGTAACGCATTTTGGACTAGATCTGTATTCTGATATGATGTATATGTGATTCTGTAAGATAATAAAGATAAATGATAGATTGTGAGACATACACCGGGAATGGCTACTAGATAGGGATTTACTATCAAAGTCTGAGGACTTACTTAATCTCTATATTTCTTTCTGTCAATATTAATTTGAGCTCTGTATTAGAAAACTAACTTTTAATAAGCATTTTTTTATTGCACTTTGTTTATAAAATATTGTGCACAATCAGTATTCCAATCCTATAATTAATTTTAATACTTTCTATAATTTTAATTATCAATACATATGCTTGATCCAGGCAAAGAATTATTATAAAGCAATATAGTTTGAATATTGATGTTTGAAATCTTGAATAAAACAAGGCATGCTTACCTTTCCCTACCCTCTCCGACAACCACCATTCGCTGATTATCAGCACTCCATGCGATATCCTTGATTGGCCCACCGATCGGTTGAAATTCATTTTTCAAAATGTGCTCCTTATTTACAGTATCCCAGATCCTAACTTTACCCGAATTGTCTACAAAAAAATATTAAATAACACCTTTTTTAAAAACATTCTTCCAAACACAAAAAAAATGGAAGGTCTTTCAGTTAGTTCCATGATTTACTTGTACTAATGGTCGCCCAGTAGTCGAAAATCGTCCATAATGTACTTACCTACTCACTTTGCTGAAGACATTAATAGGCAGGCGAGAGTAAGTCAATTGAGATTGCTGCTACAAAATTGTCTTTTTCCAAAAGTTGTATATTGAGTAAGCTGACAAATTTTTCCTTTTGCAACAGGTGTATATTAAGCAAGCTGCATTTCACTAATACTTAAAACATATCTATTACACGAAATATAAAATAAACTCTTTTTTGCCTTGACATGCACTCCACAGACTATTGAAAATTTCCTACATCTGCCTCAATCAATCTGACATTTTAAAATTTTTTGGCGACAATTTCTACTCTGTGCGATTGTTTGACCACAGACTATTATGTGTTTGACATTGACAGTATGAACATAAACAATGAATCTTTTAAAATATTTGTAATATATAATTTAATATATTTGTAACACATATATACATTTTAGCTTCTACCCTCCTTCTCCATATAAACATGTGCGCAATATGCTTAAAAAGAGATACAAAGTTTTCTCTTCACATATTAATATATAGATTACGAAACAAGTGAATGAACGTAAAAAAACGTAAGTGATGATAAAAAAGAATTTGCAAATAATTTTTATAAAGTGAAAGCATGAAGCAATCGGAAGCAAACATTTTTATCATTTGACCAATCCCATTTGACGTTGGTAGAAGTACTCGGCTCAGATCTAATCAGGTAAAACGCCACCAAAACCTTTAATTGAAACTTACAGATGTAGAAATGTCTAACTGTCTTGCTAGTAGAATTCAAGAGCATATTGATTGTTCATCATGATCTGTACAGTACTGGAAAATTAAGTAAATGCTCCATCTTCAACAAAATTTCAGGACTAAACAATAGAGTTAAATCAAATAGAAAAGTCATTAGTGCTATAAAGTGGTCCTCAAAAAACATGTAATTTCCTTGTCTCCTATATAACTTTCCTTTTATATATATTCTTTCTTTGATTCTCTTTCTTCTGTTTTTAAAGTCCACATGAAGTGCTACTTGGAGCTACTTTTTGGTTCGTATTATAAAGTATAATATGTCAATTTAATATAACGTCATTGTTAAACAAATTAAACATAAAATGTGCGGTGAAAACAAAATATTACATAATAGCACAAAACACAATATTAATTATCTGCAATCATATATTGTTTAGAAAAATAAACCAAACATTTTTATTTAAATGATTATAATATTAAAATCCCAAACAAGGATACATAGATAAAACTTCACATACTACGACATATCCACATTGAAAATAGTGATCAACCCTGTAAATTTATCTGCATATTAAAAACGATTAAAATAAACATGCCATTACTTTCTTTTATGGCCATATAATAAGCAGTAAAAATTAATGATAACATCAAGCCATTCGCATATTAACAAACTTCCTTTCTCTCATTACGCATTACATATAACGTATCCACTCTAAAATTAAATTATAACAATAAACAAAGAGAATGATGTTGAAGAATGAAATAAATTAGTTATTTGATGCGAAGAGAAGCATGTAAGGATGAAAAAATAATGTCACGGTTATATAATATTGAAAAAAGTTCACGTAATTAATTAGTTTAATCAAGGACAACAAAAAAAAATGGCGACAAGTTGAGATAAACGAAGCAAGAAAAATAAATTGTTGGAGCCTCATTTGTTTAAACAATTTACAATCAATTCCTAATTAACGGTTTTGGCATTTTATAGTTTATTTTATTAGAGTTGAAACCCGATGACAGGCGCCACTTAAAATCGCTGAAAAATAGATAAAAACTCTGGAAGGCACGCTGAATTAGCAAAACATACTTCAAAATAATTTAGATCATTTTTTTTATATATCTTTGGATATCGCTCTAGTAAGAGACATATTTGCATAGAAAATTATGGAAGAAGTCTATATCGAAGAGTGGACAGGTTGAAGAAGAATGTGGACAAACTTTCTAGGTTTATTAAAGTTTTCTTTAATGATGTATAATTTCTGTATTTTCATTAAAATATGTATTTTTCAAACTTTGCATTTTGAAACTATCTATGTAGCCGGTTTACAAATTTACCCTAAATTATACCTAAGTTATTTTTTGTCAGGTTTAATTTTGATCAAATAAAATGCGTCCTTCAGCATGGTCACCAATCACATTGACACAAGTTACATCCCATACAATCAAGATCACCCCTTAAAGTTGGTGTCTAGTGACCATTATCAATAAAGAAAATCATGTTCAAATTCGAAATTCGAGATCAACACAATATGTATATTTCTGCAAAATGTGTATAACAGCAGCCTTTTAAAAACCGTCACGATAAATAAGTGTATCTTCTTTTTTTTTCACGCATTAGATACTTACTTACATATTGTAGGATTCTTATAAACAACAAGTTCTTTGAAATACTTAAATTTAGTTTTGCGTCCAAAACAGGGAAAAAATTTTATTTTCCAAAACACAGAAAGATCGAACTGACACCTTGTTGAAAGATTTTAATGTTAAAGTATAATTTGACAAAAATATAGATAAGAAAATAAACTATTCACAACTACTAATCATTTGAGTTAACTCGATCAAAGATAGTTTTCAAATATATATATAACATAAATACTATTTTATCTGTCAGACATTACTTATTTAATTTTGTTTCATTAGCGAATTCATAATTTGTAATTAAAAATCAATTTTGTTAATTAATTTGTGCAGACATCAAAAAATATGATAATGCTTATTCATTGGCTTCCACGTTTCAGAAAGCAAAAGTAATGTTACACAATTCAACGTTAAAGAATTATTACTTCATGCAAAAGTAACCATCTTTAATCTGCTAAATAACATTTATTTCCTCGAGCAACTAATTCAAAATTTTTACATAACTCTCATGTTATTTACGTTAGGCGTTAATTATAAATGTACGTATGTTTTGTTGCAATACCAAAAACACTTATATGTTGATGTGCAGTATAAACACATATAGATCATTACTACATCAATTCAATAAGAACATTTAGAAATATAATAATTTAAATGTTAAGTAAACTTTTAAATTAATTCTCATCTATAAAATGAAACGTAGGGATAATGATTGGAGTTTTAACAAATAAGTATAACACAAAACAAACAATTAAGTATAACACAAAAATATACATTGAGTGCCAATGGACATGTAAATATAAAATAACATCCTCTTAAACTTTCCTCAAATTAATTGAGGAAGAAGTATGTAATGTGGCATCATTAAAACACAGCCCATGTGGAAAAACGATGTCGCTGGAAATTCTTGCTTATATGCAGACGATATGATAGCGAAATAAATGTATTGGCAGGCTGCCAAGTAACTAGGTGTAGAGTTGTGTCGCGCAGTCATTTCTGAATCTTATTTACTATAGATACATAAGTAGCTTTACATGCTTAGTACTAAAATTAGACTAAAGTGGAACGGACCTATTTCATTTGCATGTTCTGATAATTTTATATGCAGCTGATTTATTAACATTGTAATATTTGTAAAGTTTCATTCGATGCAACTCTTATTGCTATGAATTTTGTATCCTGAATTCGGAAGACAAGAGGTGTAGCTATAAGCATAAACGTGAAGATTTTAAAATAATTAACCCGAAAATATGTATCTTGCAACTTATATCATTTTAAATTACATAATTTTTGAGAATATATTAAATATTATATTTTTTGTTTATTCTGTACACAATTTCAATAAAAAACTGCTTATGAGTATAGCCATAGCTGTAAGTGAAAAGTTTAGTTGATCTGAAACTATAATTAATAAAGTTAAAAGCTTTTAACAGAGAGACAGAAGAAATTAACCCAAAGATGTACATCTCGCAAATTACACCACTTTAAGTTACATTTTACTTGAAATATATTTAATGTTATGATAATTGTTATTTTGAATACAATTCCCGTAAATACCACTCGCATTTGCTTTATATTTTTTAAATCTAATTTTTGGGTTGGCGAAAAAGTAACTATGACATCTATATGATACTGGAAAATTATCATTCTATCATAAAACATGTAAACTCATTATTATCTAATCTTTAATGATATCGATAGTGATAAATGGAAAAGGTGGGCCTGGGTAGGATTTGAATTCTATTAATTTTTTTTAGATTTTAAGAAATAAAAATGATAACACGAAACATTCTTTTATAAACCGAATTCTAAATAGGAATATTTTTATTGTAAACATTAAATTAACGGAGTAAATGTACCTGTACTAAAAGCTTAATTTTGTAAATTCCTAACATTGCCACAATTTTTAGTTACTTGATCTAAACTGTCATATGGCATACAGATTCCTGTGTTTGTATTGTTTAAACATAAATTAACACTATGATAGAAATAGAAGACAACATTATTTTCAAATGTATATAAGAATTCCATAGAAATTCTTCAGAAATAACTTTCTAAAAAAATCCTTCACCGCAGAGTGTCAGGTCATTGTCACTAGTGCTATTTAAAGAAAAACTAAGGACTATTTTTAAATGACAATTTGTTTGCAGGGCTAACAAATTATCATAAAGGAAAATAATTTTTTAACTTGGTTATTCCTTTAACACATTACATTTTTTTATGAATTTATGTGCATATAAATAATTCACATGTCAATTGCAAACATAAAACATTATGGTGATTACCAAAGAAATTTATTGCTAAAGCAGTTGAAATTGTTTATAAAACTTTTTATGCATCTGATTCATAGTTCTCTAACTTTTACAAATCACTTTTTCAATTTCTACTACTTAAAGTTTATGCCCATAAAATTAATTTACGTAATATTACTCTTCAATTCTTTACTTGTTCCTTTCTTGTTATTACTCCGCTCCTTTCTTGAATGGAAATATGATGTACAATTTCTTTTATCTTCTTATTCTACCACATTATCAAGCTTGAAATTGAAACAATGTAGATTGTCTGAGATTATTTGCAATTATTTTTTAATAATAATATCTGAGATCTCCAATCATAAAGACATTAACATTGCAAATTTAGTGTTACGCATGGTCACTCATCTTCACATATTATTCCATCAAATCCTAACTTAACTTGGATTCTTGTTATTGTATTTAAATATATTAAGCTGTAATATTAATTATTAACTTGTATTTCAATTAGAAAAAAAAAAATTTAAAACTTCTAATTCATATTAATTTTATTCAGAAAAAAATTATGTTTATTTGTTTTTAAGGATTTGGCATAAAAAATACTTATCTATTTGACATAAAACTCTTACATGTCATATAAGCTTATATCATTCAGATGGACTTAAGCTCTTTTTAAATAATATCTCTTAAAAATATCTTTTTAGAACGTTTCGAGTAATGATTTTTGAGTTATACAAACTAAATGTTATAGTTACATCAAAATAATGTTTGAAAGAATTGTAAGACAATTCTACAAAAAAGTTCCAGGCTAATTATTACATTGTATTTGTAAGCATTTTTATGCTACAAAATTAGTTACGTACACTTCTGTATTGGATTAAAACATAGAATAAATAACTGAACCTTTATAAGAATACTTTTAATAAATAAACTGTAAGTAATTATCACATGAAAAACTCAATTAAAAGAAAATAAATCAAGGTCTTTTCTTGTCCAAACAAAGCCAGGACACGCAGCCCATTAATAATTTTTTTAGTAAAAGCTGACATTATGATTATAAAAAAACTATTTATAAAAAAATATGATAGTGATGTATTTAAAAATTTACATGTCTGCAAATTTCACACTAGTTTCTTCACGTAAATTATTTTAATTAATATATCGTAATTTAGGCTGTAGCTATATTAGTAGTATGAATAAAATTTGCATTAATTTTTTTAATTTGCATAAATATTTCATTATAGAAACTTCAGTTTTACATACAGTTTTGCATAACTTAAAGTTTAATAAATTGTAACTAGTGAAATAATTTCATTTACTTTCTTGAATTTTCAAATATAAATATTTTCAAAATAATAAATATTAAAACATTATATTCTGAATTTAAAAAACATTTATAAGAATTTAAAACCAATACAGACAAGAGCTCTGCTATTTATCATAAGAAATAAGCATATAATGAATAAATTTAATTAAATTGTACGCATTTTCAGGTCACATTGACATCATTTTATTTTGTAAAAGCTGCATTGTTTAATGTATAAAATTCTTTGCAATATTAAGAACTATTTTACTTTACGAAAAATAAACAATTTATTTTTCTAACCTGAATAGTTATTATTTTTAGATCAATGTGGCCAACATTTATAGATTTTTCTAGCTTTAAAATATTGAAATAATTCAACAAGTGCCCCCGATGTATAGGATGCGTACGTGAAAAGATAAAGTAATAGATTTTGTAGTTTAAAAGACATTTCGTAACAAGGTAGTGAAAACTAAAGCAGAAACGCATAATAAGTATAAAGTATACCAAATATTTAATCTTAAATCTGCAGTCTCTTAAACATCTGCAGTTTTTTTTGAGCTTGTTGATAAACATTTTTATGTACATTTGGGAGAGTGAAATATACGTAAATGTCATTGGAGTGTTGTCATTTTACTTATACATTGGGAAAAAATTTATCACCATACACATGCGAAAAGGTGTGATATTAAATTTAACCATGGACAATGTTAAAAATTATTCAAGAATGAGTAAAATCTATTGGACAATATTTGAAATGACATATGAATCATAGAAAGGACCTTTAAAATAATCAACATCACGGGTAAAATTTACAATTAACAATGTCCAAACAATTTTATTCGTTTTGGACTATGGATAGAAAATGTCAAATAATCAATCAGAATAATTATTTCTTTCTCAAAGTTCTTAGTTTTGTAATTCTGAATTTTTTATTTGTTATTTTGGCACTATCATTATTAGATGCATATTTCACATTGTTGAATATAAATAAAAATTTTCACAAATCTTTTTCTATCAGATCGTTCCAAACAGGATTAAACATATAAAATATTTTTATTTAAGAGCTTTTTTTCATGAGATTAATTTTACCTTTTAATGAAAGTCTTTCCCATAAATGGACATTTTAAGAGTCATTTATATAAAATATTTGTCAATTCAAATAATGTCCAATAGATTTTGCCTGTTTTGGAATAGAATAAAAAATACATGTTTTATTGTAATCCTTTATACATCTAGACTAGAAGTAATGGAAGTAAAATTTTCATCAATAAAGAGGATGGCTAAAAATACAATACAGAATAGTAAAATTGAATATGTGGTAAAAACCTTAAGTGTGCCATTCCAAATTTAAAAAATATAACATTTAGCAGATATGTGGCATATAACTGTATTATGATCACCAGTTTCACTTAAAATTCCATGAATTTACAATTATGTTATTGAATAGATCGAAAGATACTAATTCAAGCTAAAAATAAATGTGATCACAAAATTGGAAAGAATTTTTTTATAAATATCTTCTCATCTTTGAAAGGAAATTATCAATATGTGTCCATGTCAATTGTTTTAAACGGACGGAAAGTCAATCAAATGAACAGAATCAAATTCCCTTTAGGAATACAAACATTGCAATTTTTCTATCTAATAAGAAAAAAGCAGAAAGAGAATGGAAAGAAAAGATTTTAAAGCACTAAAACATCGTCAAGTTTTGCTTAAATGTGTTCTACAAAATTGCTTCTCAGTGTTATTCTAAGGTAGTGTGAAGTTATGAAAAGTTAAGACTCACAGATCTTCAATTTTGGCCTGACATCAGTTTTAGTTTATGAATTTCAACCCAAGTGTGTTAGAAAGGTAATGTAATTATCACAAGTCTACTAGGCTTTGTTACGGTATGGGTGATCTAATAATCTTCTACTGAAGATCAATATGTGATCCATGAATTTTGAAACCTTAATGAATCTTTAATATCAATAGGTAAAATTAATTTCCTACTTAAGCACTATATAAAGCACAAGAATTTGAATGCACCCAGCATTAGGAACATTCTAACAGAGATAGCACAAGTATTTCTGTAATGACACATTTTTACACAAATTAAAACATTTAGAAAAATATTTATGTATAAGTTATTCCATCCATCCATGAATAAAATACACACGTAAATGCAGCCTGATCTTAGAGATATCAAATGAATCAGGCCTTATTAAAGTGAATCGGTCAAAATAACATAATAGTTAATATAGTAACGTACAGGTATTTACATATTTACAAAATTGTTGACGGTTTTTTCAAACTTACCTCCGGAAGCTATGTAAAATCCACTGGGAGAGTATTTAGCAACATTTACTTGGCAAGAATGTTCCGTATAAACATCGGCAATAGCTGGATTCTCGATATCTCTTATAATAACAGAGTTTCCATTCGTATATAAAAAGTTACGTCCTTTCGGGTCGCCGCCTAAAACGAGAGGTGTACCCCTCTGTGTCCTAGGCAAAGCGGCGAAAATATATTCTGAAATTGAAAGATAACTTGTGAAGACTGTTGAAGATGTTTCGATTGGTATTTCAATTCACACAAACACTAATAGACGCGAACAAATGACAAGAACGAACATATGCAATCGGAAAACGCACAACCCGTCCGGCTAAATTTGTACGCTTTCGCATAAAATGTACATCCAACTGGACTTACTGTTCGAATAAGACATTCTAAATTGATTCCGTTAAAATGATGTTTATAATATATTTATTTAACTAATATGAACACTTCTTATATTAGAAATTCAACTTATTTAGCTTAGCGGCCGCTACTCGTTGTAGCAGAACTTCCGTCGACCGCAAATGACGTATGAATATAGTCATAGAATATATATACATTTAACCAGCATTATATATATAATATATATACCTCGAGCTATGAACCGATTTCTCCTTATTTGGCAGGTAGTCTACTATAAACTCTAGGCTGTATTTCTGCTTAATAAAATATAACGCTAAGCACATATTGGTGCATAGTAGCACATTATGGTTAAAAGTATATTTATTAGTGTTATATTATTTATACCTTATAGTACTAATAGTATAATTATGTTCCATAATAAATACTATTAAAATGTAACATTTATAATGATATGGAATATGGCTAGACCGATAAGATGGCCAATTAAACTATTTTAGTGTTCACATAAGTTTTAAGTTAACACCAGTATACGACAGTTATTTGTTTATGCATACTAGCTGTCGTTAAGTTGTTTTTTGAAAACAATGAAATAATTTTACGTAAAAATGATAAATTAATTTGACTCCATTTCATTGTATGAAAACATAAACCTTTATCAGGCCTCCGTCACTATTTGTATACATTGAATTATTACAAAACTATAAGCAAAACAAAAAATCTAAAAGTATACTAGATCCTAGCTGTCATTATGTGAACAGCTGAGCACAGTTAAAAAAGAGCTAAAGACAGTAACGGATCCTGGGGGAGGGAGGCATTTTAAGGAATTCATGCATCTCAGTCCACCCGTAAAAAACCTTAAATGAAATTTGATATTATTCTACTTTCTTAGTAAGTACTACACTACCTACAGTACAATTTTCTTCACTTATCCTTAACTTAAGCCATTTAAAGTAGGTATGTTTTCAAATTTTAAATTTCTTTCAGGTGTTCACATGACGAGTTTTTAACCACGCACCACTCATTTGACATGCAGCCACACACCCTGCTCCAAAGGAACCACCAGTCGCCTGCCCGCGATCGCGCATGCGTAGTATTTGAGAGACGAGTGTGCGTTTTCCGTGTGTACGTACGTCGCGCTGCTGGAACGCACTATTCATATGTTTTTGCGCCGTGCTTTTGTTTGTTTTGTACAATTTCTTAAATGATCTTCGTTCGTATATTTTACTGAAAAGAAAGAAAGAAGACGGCGAATCAAACGAAAATGAATCAATATTACCTAGACAAGGCCAGAGACGAATCATTGTCGACTCAAAGTTCATTAGGTAGATCCTTCTGATTATTTTGTATATACATAAGTAAAATTCATATAAACAAACATGGTTAGTCGAGTCTGTGACTTTTTATTCGGTCGAGTTTGTTAATTTTTCGATTGGTGTGGTGTGGGTATACATTACACACGCAAAAACAATAATCTTTTTCATACATTTTGGTGGAGTAGGTATATAACTTTTATAGAGAATAGCTGATTTTTTCGCGATTTCGAAGTTGGTCCCATAATAAAAACTATTCATACTGATTGACAAGTATTATATTAACCCCTTTAAAGGATTATTTATTGGCCATTTTAAATAACCATGTAGAGTAGTTTCGAAAAGTTGGTTTAGTTGTTAATAATATATGTTGGGTTATATTTTGACGTGAGATCAAAATTCAAGGAGTGATTAAGAAACAGTAATGAAATCATATAATGGAAAAAACATGATTTTTTAAAATTTTTCTAACATTCCCGCATTTTATTAAAACGGGAATGTTAGGAAAAGTTAAAACGATATGTAATTTGTTTTACTTTATATCCTTTAGTCACTGTTTCTTAATCGCTCTTTGAACTCATCAAAATGTAACCTAGAAGGTAATTATGTTAATTTGGTTATGTATTATTCTTTACTTCACGTATAAATTGTAGTTTTTGTTAACTGTTGTTACAGAGGCACAATCTGTGTCGGTGACTAGTACCTCCACTGCTTGCACTAAAAATCGTTTTGATATTTTTTATATAATAGAACAATGACTCAGTAACGAGGAAAAGTATAAATATCTGATGGAATCTTTAGAACCACCTCGTAATTATAAATATCCAGAGTAGACAGAGGGTGGACAAAAAAGAAAGTTCAGATCTGATTGGCTAAAGGAATATTCTTGGCTAGTCTATAGCCAACCACAAAACCGTGCATATCGTTTGCGTTGCGTAGTGTTTCCTGGTCCACATAGCGGGGGCAATTAGGCAATTAGCTCCAAGATCTTTAATCACTAGTCCACTTTACAAAATTTAAAAAAAAAACATTAGGAATCTTCAGAAACCATTCCTCTACTGATTACCACAAAATGGCGGTGTTCAAAAATACAAATTTCAAAAGTTCACATGAAAGCCATGAAAAGACTGTCAATATTTTAATCGAAATGGAAAAACTAAAAATCATCAAATAGAGCGCGGCTGATTCTTATAGTAAAGACGATCATACTTTGTAGTCGAGAAAATATACCGTTAAAAGACCACCGAGATGATGATACATTGAGTGATGAAATAAAAATGTTGAACCCTTTTGAAATTTCTTATTGACTCAGGTGATTCTTCTTTCCAAAAACATTTAGAGATAGCGTTGAAAAATGCTACGTATCTGAGTAAAACAACTCAGAATCAGCTGATTGATTGTTGGCAGTCTGTCATTTTGAAAAAGGTGCTCGACAAAACCAAAGAAGCAAAATATTATGATGTCCTTGGCGATGACACAACCGATGCCAATGCAGTACGTAAACTAAACCTAGCTGTCGTGAATGCCTGCAGCTTGCCTGGTGTTCGCAATAACATGGGAGTAACCTCTCTATTTGAAATAACTGTTTCACTTTCACGGCAACTTCAGGCAACTTTCACGGCAACTGCATTAGATCTTAACCTTTGCTATGAGATGGTAGATATTTTAATAAGAACACATAGAAGGGTACAGAGAAACTAAAGTTGAGTTCCCCAAATATAAAAGTTCTTTTACAAATTCTCGCTACATTGCCAGTATTCACTTGTAGTGTGGAGTGAAGCTTTTCTTCTCTTAAATTAATAAAATCATCCCTTCGTACCCCAATGCCGAAATACAGATTTAACGGTTTGGCTGACATGTATATTCACTAGGATATATCTGGCAATCTCCAACCTATTGATGTATTGCGTTAAATGTGGAAAATAAAATGTGTGTGCTTTTTTAGTATTTACCTTGATAAAGCCTACCTTCAACTCGGTCAATACCCTACCAAACCAAAATCGTGAGTCTTCCACTGGCCAAAGAAGTGACTGTATATTCAATACAATAGCCAACGTTAAGGTTTTACTATTTAAATTATGAAGATGATTAAATATAGGTTTAATAAACAATTATAGCATTTTATTTTAAGCTCCAAAGCAGTTTCTTTAAAAACTGCTTTATTATTTTGAATTATTTTTATTTTATTTATTTACTTATATATAGGAGACGTAAATATTTAAAAATTATTTTAACACAAAACATTTTAAAATATTGAATGAATTATGTGACATAATTTTTTTTAAAGTAAAATAGTCGAATCATTTTGCTATACGTAATAAATAATACCTGCATTTCATAGTACAACTACAATGCTAGTTTTCAATATGAATAAATATTATATCGCGGTAAAAATTAATATTAAGTGTGATCAAAAAAACATTATATGAAAAAAATTATAAGGCTTTAAAATTGATTTCAGTTTATTATTTGTTTCGTAGTTTTGAAACACCTTTGTGATTTTAAAATATATATTTTTTAATAAAGTGTCCTATTATTAGAAAATAAAAAGTAATTACGGTGATAAAAATAGAATAATGAACTTATCCTATTTTTTTTAGTTTTTTTGTTTTCATTGGAGAATTTATTATTGATATGAATATTTTCAAATAGGAAATGAATAGAAGATCATAAAGGAATATAACTACGAAAAAAATTATTGTTTATGATACAAAAACCCGCGCATTATGAAAACATACTAGGGTTAATAACAGACAGCTGAGCCAGCAGTTGAAAGAAAGTGGACATGTTAAACGCCGTGTGATATTATGTTTTAGTCGCAATCATTCCGACTAAATATGTTTTTATATCTTTCTAAATGAGTTTATAGTATCTTATAGTTACGTGTTTTTTATTTTTGTGTTGTTTGGTTGTGAAATCTGCTAAAATATTATTATTTCGTTACTTTTGACGTTTATCCCCACGTGGTGAACGTCATTCTAGTCGACGTGTTAAGTTTGCAACTTTTAAGATATTTAATTGCGGAGCTGCTTTTGTGTTACAATGGATCCATATTCTATTTATGAGAATCGTTTGTTGGTGAAGAATGCTAATTCTCAATATAGTTATGCTACACAACGTGGTTACACCATAAGATTGTCGGATGATATGGTGCGTATGTACAATATTTGAAGTGTCAGTAATTTACTTATATATATTGACTTTATTTTTCTAATTATGTTTAAATTAAATAGGTTAAAAATTTGTGCTATATTTACGTATGAAGATACGTAATAACTATAATGCTGATTTATATGAGAAAATTTTCTCTTTGTGCATTTTAAATTTATCAAGCAAATTAGTATTTATATCGAGATAAAATCAAATTTATTTTGCATTTTTTGTAACATATCTTCCCAAACTTTTGTTTTGGTTTGGCTACACTCAATTGTTGGATAAGTTAACTAATGAGTTTCACAAAAACATGCTCACCTTATGAAATTATGAGTAAATTGTATTGCACAATTACTACTCATTTTTATGTAATGTAAAAGTAAATGTTTTCAATATTACATCAGAATTATTACTTTATATATTTAAGTTGAGTACAGAGTATTTGTTGTCATAACAATAATTTTTGATATGCTATTACTTAGGTTTATAAGTTAATATTTTGCTTAATATTTCGATGATTTTGATCTCTTTAACATTATTTATTCTTGTTAATGGAATAGTTGCGCATTTAGTGTTATTTCGATTGACAGTTGTTACATATTTATTGTATTTAAAGTGGATGATATAGATTTATAAATATTTTTTCAAAAACAAACTAAAAGTTACTTCATATATAAGAAAAAACAATTCATTTTCCTTAAAAGGTTTTCATTATAATTGATTTTGTTTTAACATTAATTTTATTTGCTTGATTTGTATGGAAATATTATATTAGGGCTAAGAAAGTTTTAGCAGGCATTTTATTGGTGTTACCCAATGGTAATTATGCATAAAATTTAAAGGAATGAATTGAAGAATAAAATTATGTCAAATATGCTAAAAAATTTGTAGGCTAAAATATTTTTGGTCTCGCTATTTGGAAACTTTGTGGTAAGAATAGAGTTGCCATTACTTAATTAGTACAGAAATAGTATTAGTAGCAGTAGATAATAATTTTATTTGGTGTTTGCCAATTTCTTAAAGTGCAATCTGTAAGTTTTCATATATTTGCCCAACTATAGTGAAGCCAAACATAAACTTCTTGGTAATGTCTTCTTGTTATTTGTACAAATATGGATATGCATGTTTTATTTGTTGCCACTTAGAACCTATCATTCTATTTATTGTAATCCCTTCAATCTTATAGGCAATATATTTTCAAACTTACAATGATTAAAATTTAGAATATAAAAGTTTTCGTTAAATTCTGAGTATAGATTTGAAAGAAAAGAAATATATAAATAACAACATATTTATTTTTCAATGTGATCTTCATTCATTTTAATAGTTTATTAATTTGGTAAATTAAGTATTCTTTGACAATTAATATATTCATTTTGATACCTTGTTATCATAATGTTTGATAATTGCTTTCTTAACGAACTAGTACCCCCAAATAGAACTCTTCGATGGTTTTTCCTTAACTTTAGAACAGGATTACTGATTTCTTCTAATCCATGCAAGTTTTGCTTTGGGAATCGGTATGTTTTCAATTTATTTTTTCGTTCAGTTCCTTATTTTTAGCTGATAATGAAAAGAACAGAACTTTCAAGTGATATTTTAGTCACTAATATGTGGTCCCAGTCCCAGAAAACTGTCACCCTACAGTTCTTGCAGATACTCACTGAAGTTTTTAGGATAGCCTGTCCCATTAAAACACTATTACATTTTATTGCATCTGCTTTATAGCCACAGTGATGAATGCAGGTTTCATCTTTGACCACATTGTTATTTATAATATCTTTGAAATGTTTACTATATAACTTTGAAAACCGTTTACGGTAGTTAGAGCCTCGATAATTTCTTCTCTTTCTACCGCTAGAACTATGGAATCAATTCGATCTTAATACCAAGAAGTCATCCTCTTTAAAGATTTTCAAAAGTCTGCTAAAGAAGTATCACTTTTTTATACTCCTTATTTCTACTGCCCTTAATTCCATGTTGCTTTTTATCCTTAACTGAACCGTGTCGGTATTTGAATTCTTTTCATATTAATGTTGTAATTATTTTGTTTTTTGGTTTCTTTTAAGTTGCATTTATGTTTAATTTCAGATTATGTTTTATTAATATATATGTTTTTTTGAAGTTCAAGTCTTTCTGTTTTGGTTTGTATTAGTGGAAGGAAACATATGATGCATGTTTATGTTGTGCTTATATACTACACAAATCATAAATTCTCTTTAATGGATATTAGCATCCCGCTTTTGCCTTATTCTGCTAATTATATTATCACAAAATAAATCTAAGTTATCAAGGGAGTTATACTGAGGTGGTTACTTCATTTAGAATTTCTTTTAGGAATGTGAGTTTTATACATTATTCAATAAATTATATAAATATAAAGAAAGGTAGGTTTAATGTTGTAGGTAGATAGATAGGGAAGGTCAATAATTTAATTCTTCTCTATACTTAAATTAATTTTCCCTCAAGAATCATCTACAATTTGAACTCCAACATTATACTGTTGTTTCATTACTTTCTTTCTCGGGTCTTAACAAAGTAACAATAAACATAAAAAAAATCTATAAAAAGTAATATCTCCAATTCAACTTATATGGGTTTTGTAAACAATATAATTTATGTTGGTTTTTGGTTTTTTAATAATACTGTAATATCTAAGAATATAAATGCAAACTACAAAGTGTAAAGAATATTTTTTTGTCTATGATAAACATTAAATTACATAATTTATTTATTTACATAAAGATTATCTTATAAAATTTGAAAATGACCCTTACTTTGAAATGTGTTTAATTTTTTGTGAGTTTTATATCATGAAAATTAATATTATGGGCTGACCTTACAACATCATTTTTAAAACTTAATTTTTTCACAATAAGTTGAAGCCTATATCTATCTCTATTAAATCAGGTTCCTAAAGAGAAAAAAAAAATTGTAATCAGTGCTGTAGTTTCTGAGATTTCCTCTTAGATAAAAAACAAACTCTATTACTTTATTACTATTAATATTATGGAAACAAATTGGAGGTAGGGTAGAATAAAGATGAAAGTAAATATAATAAACTAATAATTATGCATTATATATTTAAATATATATGACAAAGGTTTATAAATTTTCATTATTTATCCCGTCTAGAGGAGAATACAAATTGATATGATGATTGAGACGTTAATAGTATATATAGTTTTGTAATGAATGAATTTTAAAAGTTGTAAAATAATTTTATGAAAGAATATCCACAGAGTATTACTTACTAATAAAAATTGGTTTATTTTAAACTGTATTTCAGTAATTAATCTTAGAGGCAATATCCTTGATTTTTATTACTCTTTTTATTTGTTTCAGAGTGCGTTGTTGTATGAAGAACCTAACTCAGATTACAGTTCAGATATATTGGATCATTTGCTGAAAAAAGAATCAGTCAGACCTAAGATACACCTTCAATCACCACAGGTAATATATAAAATATATTATAGCAAGCTCATTTTTTTTATAACAATATTTTATAAAAGTATGTTACTATAATTACTTAAACACTTAATTATAGCAAGGCTAGTTCATGTTAAATTAAGTTATTAAAATTAAAGCTATTTTGTTTTTTTCTTGATATGTAAGCCGTCTTCCACTTGCACTATTAGAACTTGCTTATACTGGAATTCTATTGTACAAGTCTCTTTTCATATCTGGGCTTGATTGTGATATGTTCGCAATTTGCAAAAATAAATATATAGAGTACAACTGCCCTTTATGAAAAGTTAAATTTCCCATATTTTTTATTTTTTCCCATTATCAACGAATTGCTGAAGGTTGATAATAATTAACTTAGTAAAAAATAAGAGAAAAATATTTACAGTACAAATGATGTTTTTGTAATAATCGCTTGCTACAGTTTTTTTTACTCTGAATTGCCTTTCTTTGTGTAATTTAATAGCACAAACAGCAAGGAACTGTAAATAAAACATAAATGGATAAAATAATTGAAAAAAAAAAATTCAAAATATTTTATATTTGACATTCTTCGAGGCATTTATGTTAATCAAATCATTTGCTACATTAATTTTTTAACCCAATTGTACCATGTGAAACCTATATATATATATATATATATATATATGTATATATATATATGTATATACATATATGTATATACATATATGTATATATACATATATGTATATATATATATATGTATATATATATATGTATATATATATATGTATATATATATATATGTATATATATATATATATATTTATATATATATATGTATATATATATGTATGTATGTGTATGTATGTATGTATATGTATGTATGTATATGTATGTATGAATATGTATATATGTATGTATATATATATATATATAGATATATATATATATATATATATATATATATATATATATATATATATATATATATATATATATATAATTACCTACACTTTTCAGCAAGTAATTTTCAGACATGAATGCTTTCGGATTATACTCCCTACATTTGTACAAACAATTTTTTACTTTTCTTTATTTTGTCTTTATTCAAAACAAATAATCTGAAAATTATTTTGGTAATTATAATTTATTTGTGTAATAGTTTTTGCCCGCAACATTACTTGCGTAGATGGTAGAAATGTTTTTTTACGTTATTTTTTGTAGCTTTTCATTTTTATTTACATATCTTTTTCTTGATCTCTTATTTGTGGCGCTTTTTTTAATTGGACCTCTATATATTATATTAGTAATTTTATAACCTTTTGTGGATACATACTGGTTGTCTGGAATTCGCTTTCTGGACAACATGACATTAGTTTCCCTTGAGAAAAGCCCTCTGATTTGAAAAGATTTCCAATCATTCTGAAAACTATTTAAAATGACCCCTACATTTAGAACAATGATTCCACGTTTTTGTTTTCATTTAAGTTGTTAAAAATGATTGCAAACATAGACTTATTATACTGCATAGACCATCAGGCTTGTGAAATATAGGCATTTTTCTCTAATTTTTATCATTTCAACCATTTTGTATAAAAACCCTATTATATAAAACCGGGTAAAGTGTAGCCTATATTAGAATGCAAGATAATACCTATACACTAGTGAAAGAATTTTTCAAATCGATGGGGTAGTTTTAGAAATGATGTAGAACTAACAAACTCATAAACTTTACTTCTTAATTATATTAGTATATAAGTACAAAGTATGTATTTCTTTCTGGTTCCGAACTATTTGTCTTTGTGAAACTTACGAAAACTTTTGTCTCTATTTATTATTACTTTAGCTTTAGCTTGCGGCTTTGCCCACATGGATTTTCGATTAAGATAACGGGTTTTATATGGAGGTTTTGTGTTCCAAAGGAAAATAAACAACATATTTAATATATATATATATTGCACCATCTATTAACATGTCGTAATACTATATCTATATTAATGAATAAAAATACTGAGTTTCATTTAACGAGAATTATGCTATGTTCTTCTTAGGTTAAATAGTAATAAGTTAATTTGAATCATAATGCCTATATAATGTTTCATGAAAATCTGTCCTACGGTCTAGGCATGATTTAATAATGAGAACGGAAACATTTTTTTTGTTATCAGTATTCCACGTGTCGTAAGCCGCAAAGAATTGTGTGTGAACATCAGATATGCCAAATTTAGTAGCAATTTGTTGCTCGGTTGCAGAGTTGTTAAGGAGCAAACAAGCCAAAACACTTACAGTTATAACATTAGGATAGCTGAAATTTAAGGGGACGTTTTTGCTCGATTTCTTTATATAAGCCATATAAAATTAAAAGTATTAGTGAAAGTATAATAGCATTTTAACATGTTATAAACTAAAATACAAGTGTTTAAATCTTAAAACGTTGTAAAGAATACTGTAATATCAATGGGCATATATGTTACAGACCCAAACCAATTTTAAAATTAAATAGATTTTTTCAGCAGATATTTGGAACACTGTGGTATTGTCTAGTCTAAACTGATTGTGATTACTGACAATTAAATGAAACTATGTGATGTAGTATTATTTCTACTTTAAGTTCTTTACCACAATCTAGCTTTCATTGTGTTACAACATCTTCAGGCTATCTTTGCTAATAGCAAAGATATTTTCTTGCTACATATTATGTCGCCTTTGATCAAAACTAAGTTAACCTAACTTAATTAACTTAATCTCAAAACTAAGTTAACCTAACTTAATAAAACTTTTAAGTTAACTTTGGCTTTTAATTACCTAGTCTTATATGTAGATATGCATATATAGATATTTCGAAAGAAATATCTATATATCCTAAAACGACTTGTGATTCGTTGTTTTAGGATCTATAGATATTTCTTTAGAAATATCTATATATACATGTCTATATATAAGACTAGGTAATTAAAAGTCAAGGTTCGTTGAAATTGAAGTTAAAAGTTTTATTATTAACTTAGGTTGACTTAGTTTTTAGATTTGATCAAAGGCAACATATAATGTGTAACAAGAAAATATAGTTCATTCTAAAATCTAGTTTGCTCTGTAACATGTATGGCCTTGCCTTTTGAATTCCTCAAAGGATTGGAGATGATGAAAATTAAAATATTAAGCTGTATGTATTTGACTGATTTTTTCAAAGGCCAGAGTGTAAGTCTAACCTAATAAACATTCAAACAAACGTTACATAAACGACAGAAAGTAAATGTGTTATATCATTTTCAGTTGCAATTCCGCGGTGCCCTAGTATGTGATCTCAGAATGTACGCATCAAGGTTAAAGTTGACTCGGAGCACTCTACACAGTGCAGTGTGGCTATTAGACTTGTTCATGGATGCCCACGATTTGCGAAGCGATCGTCTCACCGATATCTCATTAGTGTGCCTTAGTTTAGCTGGTGAGTGTAACTTACATAATAAATATATGTATATATGATTATTTTATTAAATGACAACATTTGATTTTGCGACCAGCTGAAAAAAACTATCAGAAAGGTCATAATTTTGTGAATATTTTCAATATGCTGCATTTTATTAGAAAAAAAACTATGGAACAGTTAGAAACCATATTATCATTATATACAAGTACTCATATCCAGCTTAGCTCAATTTCCTTAAGGAAAAATTTTTCAGTTTAGACACTTTTGATATCAACATTAATCAATCTTAAAGTTGATTGTTGTGCAATATCTAAAAATATGTGTACTCTAGTTTAATGTCGATGTGACAGAAAATTCATACACTTCACTCATATATTTTTAAAATGTATCACTTTTTGTTTCTATTTATTTATGTCATCAATTCGTCTGCTGTACGCTTCATTGGTGCAGAGCTGAATAGAATCCGACTCCATTATTTCGAGTCCACACTAAGTCAAGTACAGCTTGATGATTGAATGCGTGCAAAAGACGTTCCTTCGATATCTGTATATAGGACAGTATAGTCACTTCCCCTTTCTATTACCTATTGATTTCCTCTTGGCTAGGTTTCCATTCCTTGCGTCTTAGAAGAGACGTTGCCCTTATGAATTTATTTTCAGCTATTAAAAGGAAAAAATCTGTGCCCTGTATTATTGAGTAAACTTTCATTCTTCATACTGGACAATTTCCTATGTACATGCGATCATCACCTGCTTGCTATACCACCCTCTGGAACCAAACTATATCGGAATTCTCTAGTTTCCCATAGTATTCAACTGCTCAATGACATGATTGCAGTCGCGCTAGAGTTTGATTTATTTGTAATAATTGAAAGTAAATTTGTCGAAATGTGTCATTGTTATGTTTCATAGTTCTTTGTATTCATGTTTAATATATGCATTCTTTGGTTATATATATATATATATATATATATATATAATAAATGTAAAACCAAAAAAAACCTATGGAAAGGGGGTATTTGCTGTTAGCAATAAATAAATATATTCTAAATTTTAAGTGCAAATAATCTATGTTCGATGCTGGAAATGGATTTTTAAATTCAATATAAATTCAACATAATATTTGCAAATTATTTATAAACAAAAATTATTAAAACAAGATATAAGACTTAAATAAAAACGAATATGTAACCTATTACTTTCCAGCTAAAGTGGAGGAAAAGTTTGGTAGAGCTCCGTCGATTAAAGCAATTAGATCTGTAAGTGACATCCCACTCACTGCGGAGACGGTGCGTGAGTTAGAATGGACGGTGGCTCGACACGCACGGTGGCGCCTCCTCATGCCTACACCTGTCACATTTGCTCTCCTTTTTGTGCATTCTTTAGTAATCCCGCAGGATCTCGTCTACATTAGCAAGTCGGGCAGTATGGAGGATCTTCAGGAAGAAGCTCTTGCTTTGCTGAATTCTTATTTGGATTTAACTTTGTCCGGTGAGTTTTTCTGGTTTATTATATTTCGTTGGTGTAATTATTGTTTTGGAATATTGTGACCATTGTTTTTTCTACATTCCGACTGCAGATATAAAACTGACCATATATTGCTAATTCGAACGAGCATGTAAATCAATGTGACTTTTAAAATATGAATCTACTAGAAATTTTCCCATTCTACTAGATATTTCTCATAAATGTGCTATCGATGGTTGGTCACTACTCTTTATAGACAGATTTGGTGTCTGCAGTTTTATAAATTGTCAATGATAAAAGAGCTTTTAAAGTGATGTGATTATATCATTAAAAATTATTCAACGAATTAAATATTTTTCTATACGAATTTTTATAAAATGAAGGTGAAATGTGAATTACTTATATATTTAATACAATTGTTTTTTATATCGCATATAATGCTGGCAGTTGGCATTTAGGCTTAAATTTTTTTATTTATAATTTTTTTTAAATTTTTATTTATATATAAAAATTTAAAAAAATTTAAGCCTAAATGCCAACTGCCTGCACTATGTGTGATATAGAAAAGCAATTGTATTAAGTATATAAGTTATTCTATTAAAATAGGCATGAAAATTGTTTAGAAATAAGCATGTTTAAACAGATGGACCAATTTATATTATCATTGCAAATGTGCAAGAAGATTTAGACAGAACGTTTTTGCAGATGTCCGTCTGAATGTGGTCGATCCCTCCATAATAGGCTGTGCTTGTGTGGCGTGCGCCCGATCTGACATGGGGCTGGAGCGATGGCCTGATTGGCTGGCCACTCGCGCTAAACACACGTGCCTTGAGGTCTTACCAATTATTAAACTTTTACAAAGGTTTGTATTTATAAACTGTTTGTATGAATTTTCTGTCAATTGTGTATTGTTATTCCTCTAAAGATAATGTGTGATTTTAGATATTTCAAAATATTCATTAATGTCAAAATCGTCAGAGTGATACTCAAGACTTTTTTAATAAACGCTTAACATATGGAAATTACAAGATAGATGAAGCTATTTGTTGTTTTAAGAATGCGAATTGTGTATATATGGACTATAGATGTATGTATATATGGACTATAGATGTATGTATATATGGACTATAGATGTTTAAAGGCATTTAATTGTAATGTTGTGTTGGGTCGATCACAAGACCTATGGCCTTTGATGTCTTGGCACATCACCGGAATTCGGGTTCGATTCCTGGCTGCTCACAGAGTGGGGCTGGATTGGTCTTCTGGTTAAGAGATTGCTTTCGTAGCAATAAGTCCACCATATGTATTAATTGTATACATTAAAATATGTAAATAAATAAAATAAAATCATGAAATTATTTTGAAAAGTGTGAGGTAAATGTTAAATACAAAAATGGATTTAATAACACCTCATTTTGTACTAAATAAACAATAAGATTTGTTATACAATAAGACGCCATTCTAAAACATTTTATGATTTTCTTTAGTTGTACAGGAATATTTCTTAATCAGTGACCAAAATTGAAAAGAATATTTTAGACCTAAAATTTTAACAAAACCATTTGACATCGTTCCTATAGAAGCATCCATTTGATTTCTTAAAAACATGGTACGACTGGTCACCCGAGGTCGTTTCGGAGAATCTGTTAACACTTGTGCGGTCCATCCGTTCACGCAAGTTTTCATTAACAGAATTCTCTATTTCTACTATATATACTTTGTGGAATAAAATACTAATTTTTCCTTCATATGTAAACCTGTACATAATGACTAATGTTCTTAATTTTTTATTGAAATAGGTAATTTCATTAAGGCGTATTTAAAAAATTTGAATTCAATTTTTGTACAATAATTGAAAACGTACACCCCTATTAACTTCTGTTTACAATCCTTGTTCAAAGTGAAATCTATTACAATACACCGCTCAAGGCTAAACATGTTTTATATCTATAACTAGGCTAAAACATGTTTTATTTCTTAAAATAAAAAGTAGTTTCAGAAAGTAGTAGTTTAGAAACATCTGTATTTTGTCACAAAATTTAAACTTACTTGTACTTAATTATTGTGGTCGAACAGACATTTTTTTGGCAAGCTGGGCTGACACATGTTCACCTATATTATCTTGGGCATATTAAAAAAATTGGAATCATAAATTGATTCTTACAACAACTGAAAATTTATGAATTTGATCAACTTATTTACACATTTTTAAGTTCTTATCCTTAATGATATTTTAATAACAATGTTCATAGTGGTCCACTTCGCTCACAATTGCAAATTGTTTTTCGACAAATTCAACGTCACCTGTATCGTGATTTTGAAGTTATAATCACATTATCAATTATTCCTTCCTACACATTTGCTTTGAATTTTTGTATAAGCCGTGCTCTGCATTTTTTGTGTTCGTCGGCAAGACGACAAATTTGTTTAGAATTACTATATTAATGTGTTTTTGTGGTTTCTATGGGACAGTCGAAAAAATTTGTAAAAACATTAATTTTTTTTCATCAATTATTTAGTTGCCGATTCATAATTGCTCCTCAAAATTCGGTCGCTGGCCAAAATGTAACCTTGTATTATATTATAAATTATAAGAGATATTATATGAATATTTTTTTGCAATTTGTTAATTGTAAATGTTATCTTTTTATTTTTCCTTTGTTACAAATGTGGATAATAACGAAAATAAATCACTATTCAATTTATTAGTCATAATTAAGGACTCCAAAACGGGTTCATAAAGAGAACACATTTATAAGTGATTTAGGTTAATTGGGATGTAGAAATTAATGTTTCAGAAAATAATAATTCCAGGGACCTTGTATTACAAATAAAAGGTATTTGGCGAGTGTTTGCAACACAGCGTAGGCTAAAACATATTTTATTTAGTCAATATTATTGATAAAATGATATGAAGAATTTAAAATGCCTCTCTAGAATGACGCTAATCAATTGCGTGCGTGTCTATCCAAAAGTCTTCTTATTTTAAAATTGGTATTAATACTTTTAAACACTACCCATTGCATATTTGTAACACTTACAATGAGTCACAGTGCACTTTACCACATTAATTCTGTATCATTTGTTTAAGGGTTAGTATTGCAAAACGCTCCTAACAATAGTGTTAAAACCCTTTCACGTAGTTACATTAATGTTATCTACATCAATACATTACATTGGCTACAATTTTAATTGCTTTGGAAATAGCTTTGTAAAATAAAAATATTAATTTTTTCTATTTCTTCATTAATTTTCAGGATGATGCAAACACTAAAGTCTCGTGAGGGCGTTCCTGACACGCCAGACATGGACCAGGGCTACTACAGCGCCAGAAACTCTCCATCGCTCACTGGACCTTCGTCACCTTGCTCCATTGCCTCGCCATCCACCAGCAGTTGTAGTTCGACTCTTTCTGCCAGATCATGTTCCTCACGGGGCACAGAAGATCGAATGCTTAAGAGGACCAGCAGTGTGCTAGACGAACAAATTGTAACGCAAGCAAAGAGGTATCGGATGGCGCTACATACAGAGTCTTCCACCCGTGGTCACATCTGACCTTTTCTAGTCAAGCTGTGCTTTGTCACGCGTCGTATGCTATTATTTATGTAGGTAGGTAGTTAGGTATTGAATTAAAAAGATATGCAGGTGGAATTTTGCGAGCGAATAAAATTTTGCCTTTAGGTTGTAATATAGGTCATTGTTGCTCATTGCTCATTTCAGCATGAATTTTAAGTCTTTATCGTGTACTGTAAAGCAATAGAGTGGTTGTTACAATGAAATCTATTTATAAAAATGACGTTTACGCAACAATATTTGGTTATAATGAGTCGTTTCATATATTCACATTAATGTTGTGTTTGGAAATCGCTTCAGTCAGTATTTGTGCAAGCTTATCTATTGTTAATATTATCATCCTTTCTTATATTTATGAATTTATCTGAGGAAATCTTTTATTTAAATAATGTTCCTTGTTGAAATATTTCCTTCATTCGAGTTTATGGAAACCTCTTGCTTTAAAGTAAGCTACTGTTTCACTTGTATGGTATAGTTTACTTGTAATATAAACATTTCCTAAGAAAATATTGCAAACTTACATAAGAAGAATTTTCTTAAAATTTTCATTGCAATATTTATGAAATAATTTCTCTATGTGTTTAATGGCTCGTGTTTTGCTAATTTTTATCCTAAATGCACGTCTTCTGTAAGTGGATTTCAATGTATGCACGCATATAATAAATCATTGTAACAGGCAAAAGATAATTGAATATGTGATTATTAAATAAAAGAATTTGCCTGGAAAGTGATATGTAACCTTTTTTAAATGAAATTTTGTCTTCATTTGTATAATATTATTAGAAGTTGTTTTCCGTTAGTCCTATAGAACGTGTACACCTTAAGAATGTTCAAAATATGTGACATAACTTCTAATGTATATATGTGACGGAGGTCAGAATTAGAGAGTGACGTTTAACAAGAAAATGGTTGCGTTTTAGTTGAATTATAGTTGGATTTTTTTAAGTTATATTACCAAGTACATAATTAAAAAAAATAAATTGTGTTCTATGTATGACGGTTATTCAAATCAAATTGAAGTCCAGTTAGAATTATTTATTAGCATTGTTAACATAATGTCGTATAGTGGTGTGGTAAACATTTCCTGTTAAGACAATGTCATGGTAAACGTGCAATGTCAGTGTCACATAAAATGTCACCAACTTCATGGTAAACATGAAATAATGTTACCATGCATTAAATGTGTCACGAAAACATAAAATATCATGGTTAATTTAAAACATATACATACAATGTGTCACAGGAAACATAAAAATGTCATGGTAAATGTAAAATAATGCAGTGGAAAAGCAAATATCTTATTTTCACTAATTTGCCATAGTTGGATGTTTCACTGAAATGTAGCCCTTATATTATGATAATGGTGACAATATTTAAGTGAAATATGCATCTATCCTATTGGCTAATTAATGGTTATGATCCTATCTTTAACGTTTAAAGCTAATGGTGTGAGACTGTTGTCAACTAAATAAAGACACTCTGAATATTTCATGTGTTGCCTTGGTTACGAAAATTTCATACTTTCAATGCTATTTCTGTATCAATAGTTCCATAATTATGGCGATGTTGGTTTTGTTAATCTTATCGAAATTTAATTCTAAACCTTAGACTGTTCTTATCGGAATAAGAAGTTCTAATTTCCCGTTGCTCTACAGAAGTATTTTTTGTGACTAATACTGATTTTTTTTATTTTATCAATGTTTTCTTGTAAGGAAAGCTTTTAACTATTTTGGTTGACCGCCAAGTAAATTGGTCGTTTGGAAATTTCTGATCTGAAGAAATGTTAATACAATTGGTGTTATCTAATAGAGTTTGTTTTGGTTCCTTTTTATATACCTCATCTCGCAATTGATTGTTTAATATCATCCACAGTAATATTATTTGATTTAATAATATTGGTGTGCAGTAATTTTAGTCACCTACTGATGTCTCTGCATGGCTTACAGTTATTTTAGATTAATTTTTTATTAGTATCCTTTATTTATTTCTTTTTTATTTTTTTATTTACTTTCTTTTTTAAATGTGAAAGATCTTTGTTTGAGAATCAGGTGATTATGAAGATTGTTTCTAAACCATTTAGTTTTGTCACCGAGTTTTTAAACTCTGTGTATTGTTAACCAAATTGTTATCAAGTATTGTAATAGAGGCAATAAAAAATGTATTCTCGTCATCTTAATTTTATAGTATAAAACAATATACAAACTGCTAGAAATACTCACACTCTTATTACCACAGTTAGTTTAATTTTATACAAAACATATTTATTCACAATTATTTTATATATAATACATATTAATAATGAACCATTTGTTGTTTACTTTGAAATAGCAGTTGTTATTAACGTTTTATGAATTCTTCATACATATTAGCATATTTTTTACACTGTTGCTAACATTATAGCTTTGTTAATTATAGGTGTTTTACAGAAAATTTAGGATAATACTGCATAAATTTGGTTTTGGAATGAATGATTAAAATCAAAATTATTAATCATTTAATTTTTTAATTATGGTAATACCAATTCCACAATTTTTTATTACTTTGTCCCTTTACTTATAAATTTACGTTGAAGTAAAGATATAAAAATTGTATATGAAGTTTAGGTAGCTAGAAAAAAAATTCATCTTTGTTATGAATTGTTCGACAGATTTGAAAATGTCATCACAGCTATACATTGTTTGACAGATTTGAAAATGTCATCGTTGATATACATTGACAGATTTGAAAATGTCATTGTTGATATACATTGTTTGACAGATTTGAAAATGTCATCGTTGATATACATTGACAGATTTGAAAATGTCATTGTTGATATACATTGTTTGACAGATTTGAAAATGTCATCGCTGATATATATTGACAGATTTGAAAATGTCATCACTGTTGTGCATTATATGACAGATTTGAAAATGTCATCATTGATATATATTGACAGATTTGAAAATGTCATCACTGTTGTGCATTATATGACAAATTTCAAAATATCGTAACTGTTATGGATTGTTTGACAGATTTTAAATTAAGTGTTTTGATGTCATTACGCAGAAGTGCCTTTTGTTAAGTGCCAATATCTCCAATGAATGTCTATGTGTAATGTACATTTTCTTTAATAGTAAAGCTTTCTTTGTCTACAAATAAAATTTAGCAAGTTCCCAATTTTAAAATTTGGAAATGTAGCAAAGTTTAAATTGTACAGTAACAGGAGAATATTATGGATGAAATGACATATATAATAAGATTAATTCTGTAAGAAACTTTGTTTTTTTTAATTATCAGTATTAAGATTGAAAACTGTAACTTTGCTATTATTTTTTCCTTGGTCGACATTTTAAAGTATTTTCCTTGTAATTATTTTAATTTATTTTTTATGGTTTCCTAATATGAATACAGTGCATTTTTTTAACTGGAACAGTATGGGAAAATTCGAAATCATAGCAGATACAAAGAAAATGTCTTAGGTACCATTAGGTCTTCCTATGGAAACAGTTTTGTCATAGTCAAATTTTGAGTCAAGCTTGAGTTTTTCATAAAAACTAATAAAATTTAAAAAACAAATTTTTATGTAAATCAGCTCAGTTTTATGATAGTATCATTTCATTGTATGGGAGGAAAAAATCTGGATAACAGAAGTTGATAAAATGTTATAAAATCTCTTTCATACAATTTGTGTAAAGTTAGTACTTAAATAAAGCTATTGTTTTATTAAACTTTCAATATGGCTTCCGTTTTGCTATATACAGGTACAGGATACTTCTAGCAGCTTTTGACAGACATGTTGTGAATGTTGTACAAAAAATAATAAATGGCTTCGTTTAACTCTTGTTGTATTGGAATTATAAACTTGATCCATATGAGGTCAATATGAAAAAATACAAAATATTTTGTCCAAAGAGTTCTTGAAATAACATGAAGATTGTAAATCTGTTTACAAACACACTTTTAACATTACAAAAAATTGTTCGCTATTGAATTTCTTGTGGTATCGACGTGTGATATTATTTTCTGTGGATACGTTACACTTGAAATTTTGCGTAAAATTCAAATAAAATTTTAACCCTCTACACAATACAATATTGATATGTTATGTACCTTGACTAAATTTACATTATCATACTAAAATTGACAGATATTCTATGAAAAAGTTTTATAAAATTTGAGCAACTTCTGCTGTCCACATTTTTTTCCTCCCATACAATGAAATAATACTATCATGAAATTGAGTCTATTCACATAATAATTTTCCAAATTTTATTAATTGTTATGGAAAACTCAAGCTTAATCCAAAATTTGATTCAAAATGTTTCCATAAAAAAAGAACAAATGGTACCTAAAACAGTTTCCCTGTATCTGCTATGGTTTCAGATTTTCCATACTGCCCTAGTTACAAAAAAACTTGTCAAAATAGTTTCTTTTTTCAATTTTGTGTTATGAATTGTCTCTAATAAGTTATAGAAAGTTAATGCAGCTAAATTTTACCTGAAAAGTTTCAAATAATTTTTTCAGCGGTGAGTTTTTTATAACAATAAATTAGTGTCGTCTGTTATCTTACTATAGTCCTATATCTGAAAGATGCCTTAACTAGCAAAAAAGGAAAAAAATGATATTTTTTCATAAAAATAGCTATAAAAATATAAGCTGCTTGTTATGTAGAATATTTTATAAAATTTGTTTATCATAGTTTCGTACGCAAGATAGAATTTTGTTTATTTTCCATATTTGTATGTATACTTATAATAATTATTATAGTGTCAAAAATATCTCGGAAAAAATATTCATAAAAAAATTTCTATTCTCTTGCTTTGGATTCAACTCTGTGTATTTTATAGTAAAAAATAAAATTTGAATTGTTACTAGCTCTTTATATTTACATTATAAATGATAAATCAACAGTTGCCATTTCAAGTTTCTGTCATCTTGAAGAAGCATTAGTTAGAATAAAAACAAAACGTTTAATTCCTTTTTTGTGATATCCACACACTGCATAGTACCCACTTCAAAAAGGCGTTATAAACGATATACATCTTTTAATAATATATTTTAGCCTAAATTTCCAATTCCGGTGTCTAATTAGTAAAATGGTATGACCAGTACTTAACAATGTATGCGTAACCACTTGAGACTGATGTGAAGTTGTTATAAAGTAGCACGCTGGCAGTTGAAACTAACCAGCGCTAGTTTAGTAATTGTAAACAGCTCAAAAGCTAAGCTAAGACGTATGTTTATATGTTCCTATGTATGAAAGATTTATATATATTTAATAAAACGAATATACTCAAGCGTTTAAACGAATGTTCGCTGTTGTTTCATTTATTGCAACCTTGATATATTTAAAATATGGTAAAAAGGTCAACAGAGTTTGGTTTATTTAGTTTTTTATCAATTTTGAGAGCAGTTCTTCTACTTTTCTTTTGTGTGAAGAAGCCAATATGAAATTAATTTATGTGTCAAAAAATTGGTAGGGAAAAAAATTAAAACTAGAAAACGTATTTTAAAATTAAATAAAATTTAAAATATTTATAACGAGCAAATTATAAAAAAATATTTTACGTTTATTGTGAGTAGTTCTGTTTTTCTAAGTATTCTCTTTTCCTTAAATTCCTTTAATTACAAAATTAGTTGTGTTATTCAACTCTGTTCGGGCAATGCGGACATGCAATGTATTTCTATGAAAGTATCATCAATGGTTAAGTATTTTTGTTTAATTACAATAATGTTTAATGACAGTACAGCCACAGGGAAAGCAACAATACAATAAACGTTTTAGGTTCCCTTGTTATCTTAAAACCTGCCTATATAAACGACGCAGCTATTTATGAACTCCAAAGCAATTGGTAAAGTGGTTTGTATGTTTTTCATATTAGACCATTAAAACAAACAGATCTTGCTCTACACATGTAAAGGTTGCATGCAATAAATGAAAGAAAATTTTTAAAATTAAAGAAACTTGTCATGTACGATTGCAAAAAAAAACCACTGGATGCGGGAATAACAAAATATGAAGTCATTTGCAATGAATAGCAAGTGATCAATGAATGAGAAAATTTTCTTATATGAAATTAAAAACCAGTCGAAATGACAGTTTTCTAAAATTCCAGACGAAAGTAGTGAAGAACAATTTGGAAAAAAGCAAGTAAAAGAACAATGTGGAAAAGAGAAAAAAAAATGTGAGGAGATGAAAGTAAATTAGATGCAATCGAAATAAGATCACTAAAGGATATTCAAGCAAAGAGAGGATGAAAACGAAATAAAAATTTAATTGCCACAAATAGCTAGTCCTCAATGAGGGTGAAAATTATTTTATATCAAGTAAAAATGGAGTCATATTGACACATTTTGAAATTCTAAACACGGAAGAGTGAAATAAATATATTGGCAAAACAGGCGAGAGTTGTCTTTAAACAATTCTTTATGTTCAGAGTCATGTACGAGAGAAAGATCTTAAGAGAAGAAGCAATCGAAACAAGATCATTCAGGAATATTTGAGAAAAATCAGCATGAATAAAATAAAATAAACTGTTAATTGCATATTAGAGGATGTATAAAGAAATAAAAGAGGTTTTATTTCAAATAAACCTCTCAAGCACAAGTACAACTTGAACTATGAGAATTCCGTACATATTCAGGCATTTATAAACATTTAGGTATCTATAGTATTTTCATTAAACTATTTACAAATATTAATTTTTCATAACTGAAACATATTGTCTATTATATCAAAAGATAAGGTGAATATCTCAAAAATTTAAATTTAAAGATCTAGGATAACTGGGTACTTGGCTAAATTTTTTTTATTTCATTAATCATAATTTCAAGGTACAAGCTGATGAAGAGTGAAAAATTTTTTTAATAATCTTAAAAATTGACCGAATTATAAAAGTTTACATTTAACCTTTAGAGGAGGATGGCAATACTGTGTTGTGAGGTCATTTTTTATATTGCACATTATATTCTAAGAGAGGAAAAGAGACAGGGATATACCCAACTCTAACCGTATATTCAAATTTAGAAGCCTATAACTGGCTTATTTTTCGATCAATTTTTTAATTTTTTTCAAGACTAGTTTTTAATTAACTTATATTTAACTTTATTACCTTGAAGACAGAAAATTCTTTATACATTCATATTTCACAAGAAGTTAGGTACGTTTTTTGTTTATTTATAATTAACTAACTAGCATAATCATAATTATTTCTACTACTTGAAGATGTAGACTTGTGTAGATTTAAAAGGTATTTCGATAATTTAATTTTACGAAACAAAATTATCACATTTATTGTCTTTGAAGATTAAATTTGTTTTATTTTTTTATATAAAACTTGTGTCAGTTCATACCCCATTAGCGTTTAGAGATTAATTTAAATAATGTATGGTTGATGAACTATTATAATTTTAGACGAATAATCCAAATGGGAATATGGATTGACATTTTATCAAGCTTAGAATAATGAGTACTCCAGAAGGCGAGAACACGCGCGATAGTGTGTCCAAAAAACTAATATATTATCTATGGAAAAAACTATGCGTAAAATGCGTAGTATGAAAACGCGGCTGTCAGTTCAATTTAAGAGACAGCTCTGAAAGGTTATGTAATAATATAGCTTAAAATGCTGGCTTATTCTATTCCCACCTGCAAAAATATCACTGGACTGCAAAAGAAACAAATGGGGATTACTTTTCATACGTAAAAACTATTACTTAATTTCATTTTCAATTAACTGCGCCATTTTAAAATATCGAAGTAGATTATCATTAACAGAAGCGCGCCATTTTTATTGGTGTTGTCACCTCTTAAAAATTTGTTTACCCAAATTAAAACCTCTTAATTGCTCGATACTGAAAAATGTAAAATTTTATTTGTAAAAAAATCGAGATTTGGAAAATGTCGTTGGAGAATTTGATGTAACGTTTGAATTTCCTTTATCATATACAATTTTAGAATATTTTACATATTGCGTATATAATGACTATATGTAGGATTACGGCAAGAAACATGTTACATTCATTAATTTCCGCCGTCTTCTTTAATTTCTTGAAAAATGCGAACTGATATTGTTTAAAATATGAAGAAATTTTATCACATTGAATGCTAATTAATATAAATAATTGTTTCGTCCTATTTTGAATTTCTTTATATTTCGCCTATATATTCTAAGTTATCAAGTATATATTCAGGTTTTAAAGAATATCCAGTGAAATTTGGTAATTGGAACATCATCTTCGCCTATAAATATTAATTTCAGTATTACGAGTTCTATTCTTTATCAAGTTAGGTTAATACTTATGATTAATCTTTAATTGCTTTTTAATGTTTTATTCGTTATATGGCCACAATATCAAAAATATTGTGATATTCGAACTTAGCAACCTGTAATGGGTTACAATCTAATATAGTGGCGATTTATTACGAGAGAGCCAGATGCTCCCATCTTTGAAAATATTTTAAATTTTTAAAAATATTTTAAAATTCGAATTCAGCACCCTAAAGTTAGTTGTAATCGAATATAGTGACGATTTAATTCAAAAGAGATGGATGCGATCATCTTATTTTTATTTATTTATTTTAATGTATCTAATTGATACATATGGTGGACTTATTGCTACGAGAGCAATCTCTTATAGCCAACCAACTCTATATACCACGCCCGCCCCGGTCGACAAACGGCTGGGAATTGAACCCGCGTTGTCGCGGTACGCCTTGCAGTCATAGACCAACCCACCACGGCGACGACGAATTTTAAAATGTTTTTCAAAAGCATTTTAAAATTCGAATTCAGCATCATAACTTTAGTGTAAATCGAGAATAGTGACGATTTTTTCGAAACAGACGCCGCCATTTCGGATTTCAAAAACATTGTGAAATTCGAATTCGGCACCCTGAGGTTAATCGAAATCGAATATAATGACATTTATTGGGATAAAGACAGATAAAACATTGCAAAATGCACCCTCAGATTAATCAACATCGAGTATAATAACGATTTATTCTATTAAAAACAGATGCCTCCAACGTAGTTCCCAAAAACGTTGTGGAAATCGGATTTAACAGCCTGTACTTAATAGAAATTGAATATAATGACAATTTGTTGCGAAAGATACGATACAGCTTCCTCCATCTTTTATCTCAAAAACATTGTGATATTCGAATTTAGCACACTAAGTTGAGTCGAAGTCGGACATAGTGACGACTTATTGTGAAAGAGGCAGATGTCGCCGTTTTGGTTCTTTAAAACATTGTGAAAGTCAAAGTCGACACGTTAAAGTTAGTCGAAATAGTTTGTGTCAAAAGAGGTAGATTCTCAAAAACATTGTAAAATTCCAATTCAATACCTTAAGGTTAGTCGTTATCGAGAATAGTCACGACTTAATGTGAAGAAAAAGAGGCCGCCATCTTGATACGTGAAAAATGTAAAATTCGAATTTAACAACCTAAAGCAAGTTGAAATCAAACGTAATCACGATATATTTCCTGAGAAAAAGACGCGACTGATCGAGCAAAATTACACCCCTAAATATCTTTTGCAAAACATTTCAAATATTTTTACGTATCATACGTTTTGGAAAAAATATCATAGTTTATTTTGTAATTGTTAGATCATAATTCTAAAATTAATAGTAATGAAATAATTCTTTTTGTCGCAACAATTGTACAGTAATTTTTTATTAATTTATTTTTACTTGGGATTCTCTACAATTAGTCTTGTTATGCGTTTTGTATAAAAAAACAAACTACATGTTTCATAATTATATTAGAGGAATCCATATCGAAGATTGCATCCATTGTGTCCATATCGAAGGTTGCATTCATTGTGTAACGCACACTACTAAGAGTCAAACAGCACAGCCTAGGTTGGGCGTGAATGAAATATTTAAATTTAAAGTTTCTATGCCGCAAGACTTCTGAGAACGTAGAAAAACATTGCCTAGTATATATTTCGTAGAAGTAAAAACAGTGCATATTTAAAAGATTATGACATCTGGAATCATGGCTATGGTTTTCATACAAAGTTTGCGTGGATTTCTGAAAACCCACATTTTATCAAGTAGTTCCTGAAATAAGGGGATATTTTATTGGCCTATTTTTCAATTTATCTCTGAAGATATAATATCTAAAATTATAAAAAAAAATAGTTTTGAGGTCTTTATAACTAACTCTTCTAAACGATACTCCCGCATTTTATGTAGAATAAAAAAAATCCCGCACTATATTTCCATCCCATAAAATTTCCAAATAATTATTTTTGATATCTTTGCTCTTAAGATATATGTGGGTTAATTTGTTTTATTACTATCACAAATTATGAGTTTCTACGTTAACTCGTTTTTGAGAAAAACAGTTGTGATGGACAGACGGACAGATACGTGAGTGACCTTATAGGGGTTCCATGGTTCTTCTTGAGATTCGGAACCCTAAAAAACATGTCCTGTTGAATTCAAATCTAAATGTGTATAGAGATTCAAATCTAATTCATCGTAATTTTGATAAACTTAGCTTAGATCGAATCTAACTTAAAACCAGTTTAATCCTAATGGAAAACAACAGAAATGCTAAAAAAACATATAAAAGCGATATTGTCATTATAGGTAGTTCCGTTTCTTAAAAAGCGCTTTTAATTTTGTTTTTCGTTTTTTTTGTCATGATGTTTTATTATTTATTATTAGTAAAGAAGATTCACTACTAAAATGTGACCAATTTTTAATATCCATTATATCGAATAATTCTATCTGTCTAATAGGCAATATCATAATTAGAATAGAAATTAATTTTCTATTTGTCACGTTTGAATATGAACATAATTCCAGCTCTCAATGTGGTGGTCTAGGCATTCATGTCAAGCTGTCGTAATTCATCTAAAGCACGAAATTGGAGATAGGTGGAGGAATTACATATCTAGGTATACAAAAATACCAACTCTGCTTTTAACATGGACGAGTGTTTCGTCAAAGTTAGTTTAAAAATTAAATTCGCCCATTAAAGATAGTCTTTCATAGTCAGTTTAAAAATCCTAATTCGCCCTTTTTAAAAAAGGATCCTTAAATTCCTTCATTTTGATGAATCATGAGTCTTTTTTGAACTGAAATAAAATACTTTAAGCCATTCGTCGTAAGAAAACTTATATAACAAGTTTGGAGATTTGCAGTGGAAGTAGTCAAGGCTGACTCACGCATTGCATAGTGCGGTCGTTGTAACAAAGGACTAACTCTTGATCTGTGGTTAAAACTATTTGGTGATTTAGATCAGTAAAAATGTACTTACTAATCACTTACTCTCTAATCATAATGAATAATAACCCAAGAAAATCATTATATAAAAGAGGTTTTAAATAAAAACATCGCAATTGAATTTTGCACGTTCGTAGAAAATAATATTTTGTTTAACAGTGAAGCGTTAGTTTTCAGAAAAAAAAACATTATCTTAATAACCAATGTATGCATTTTTTAAGTTTAAATATGAGTGGGTTATCAATGTTAGTTTAGTGACAAAAAAATTAAAACTTTTTTTAGCTGAAAATGGTAAGTTTTTAACCTGCCCTCGAAAATCTAAATACGAGTCCCTTTTTAAACCTTAGGTTTACAGCTTGTTTTAAAGATTGAATAGTCTACTCCCTAAATTTTAAATCCATTGGTTTCGCACGAGTTACATAATACTTTTTTGTTTTGTTTTAGAGTGTAGGTACTTTTTAAAAGTTTGGAGATTTTTGAAGTTTGGTCCTCTGCGCCGAAAAAAATATCGTAATAAAACAATTTTGCAGCATATTATTACTAAATTCGGATTTTCAGCTTTACACAACAACTATAATGTTGCAGCCAAAGGCGGAAATTCGGTTGATATCATTAAAAATTAAAAAGAAAACGGTAATCCTCTGATTTTCGCCAAGAAAGATATGTAGTTGCAATTATACTGTTTATGTGTATTATACTTTTGTCTTAGATATGAGTTTTTATTCGAAATAAGCAATTTCCAGGGGTTTCCCGATATGCCCTTTTGTGGCAAGTTGTGTTTGTATACTTCAGGGAAAGTAAAGAAGGGTTGTTTACCTAGTGCGGAAAGTTTCATGGTTGACGAATAAGGAGCTTTTGTGGACATTAAGTCATTTGCTAACTTTACTGCTGAACGATTGTTGAAGCATAAGAAATTGTCTCCGAAAATAAAATACTAAACCAGAGTACGAAAATGTTGATTTGTAAGTGTGGTGGAGATATCAGTTCTGGGCATAGTGCTCAGAAACAAAAGTGAAAACTATAAGTTCAGCAGTGAAGGAAACACTGATTAGTATTTATTTTTTTTATTACTTGTACTAATACAGAAGATTAGGAGGCTTAAAATCAAGTTATATGGTAAAATCCCCATTCTTGTACTCGGTAGGTCCGGTTATTCAGGTTTTTTTATAAGGAAACTTAGGAGGTGTTAATTGAAGAGTTTAACAACTAAGCCTTAAATAAACCCTAAGATATCAAAATTTCTGTAGCATCGAAAACTGTAATTTTAGTATATTTTCACGGTAAAAACGTGAACTAATTGACATCCCACAAATCCACACAGGCTTGCTACATTTGTGGTGTCAAGTTAGCTGAAATGAATGTTTTAAAGAGTTCTAAGGTAATGAACACCTAAAACGGTTCATAATGTTTATTCATTGTATATACTTGATTAAAATTTCTAGAGTGTCTTTTCCATATCGTATACCGGTTAGATGTTAACGAGTAGGCCATTAGGTCGGACGATGACAAAAATCCAGTTGACACGTGAAAAAAATCTTCAATCGTGTTTAAAACAAAATTTAGGACTTATCGTAGAAGCTAAGGGAGGCTTCGGAACAACAAATTATTGCAACACTGCGAGAGAGTTTTCCAAAGACCAGCAAAAAAATTGCCAGTATTATGGATTAAATGAAGGTCTTCTGAAATATTTTTACACAATTAAATGAAACTACGTGATGTAGTATTATTCGTACTTTCTTTAAGTTCTTTATCACGACCTAGGTTTCGTTGTATTACAATAAACCTGGTGGTGTTCACAAAGATCTTTGCTAATAGCCCACCTGAAGATCAGATAGTTTCATTTAATTGCGAATAATGAATTTCTACCAAATATTATTCAATATTTGAAAACATTTTTACGTTATCCTCAGATAGCTTTCTTCAGGGCATGCCATAACAAAGACGGTAGACGTTTTCGTCTAATATACGAAAAACGTCTGGAATTTGTTAACTATACACATAATTTCATCAGGTCCATTAATTAACTCTTTCGGAGAATCTCCTTTGAAAAATGTAAGACATAATTCGTATGAAGTAACAATATATTCATGTGGACCAGAATCCTGTAGACTTCCACTTCTCATTTGACAGATTTACTTGACCAAGACTGTAGATCTACTGATATTGACAGAATATTTTGATTCTGATAATGACATGTGACCTGATCATAGTTAGGGAATAACTGTAGGTGTTTGTATGTATGTATATATACAGATAAATAATATTTGCTGAATAATTTAATGTAAATGACCTAGTTGTCAGGTTCTTAGTGAGGTTTAAGTAATTTTTGTGTTTTTCTGTAAATATTTTAATTTTGGTTTTTTTCTTGTATGGATTACTGGTTACTATTAAAATACTTTATCTTAACGTGCCACTGAGGAGTAATAAATACGTAATTACTATCTTAACTACATGTTATTATTTCTGTTTAGTTTCTCTAATTGTAGTCCTGTTAAGTAATTATTTCAATTAACATTATTACGGTTAGTCCATTATTTCATAGAAGTACTTAATCGATTCGATTACCCTATAAAGCGACAAAGTCATTTAGAGTTAAAGCGAAATTGGAATAAAAATAATTTCGCACGTCTAATTTATAAAAACGGTCTATCGGGGGCGCCGCGGGTGTGTCCTTTATTATCGACCAGCGCGCCAGACTCGAGTTATGACGACAGAAGTAATTATAATTCGGATAATTTTAAATGTAATCAGCTTTTTGGAAAGAGAAGATATTCGTCTAAAAATGTCATTTTTTAATTTATTAAAATATTTATAATGATTTAGATTTGCCTTTGAAAAATCTCTGTTTGTCGGTCTGTACGGACGTACGATTGTGTACCTGCGTACATTCGTTTGAGTACACGAAACACATCACAATTCTTCATCGATTTTGATAATTACATTTTCTAATCAGAATAGCGGCTTTTTAGTTTCCATAACATCTTATTCATTTGTCAAATAGTTTTTTTTGGAAAATCCCTTAACTGACAACGACGAATAAAAATTACATCAATTCTGTACTAGTCACGATGAAAACTGACAAGAGAGTAACCTCTCAATTTTAGACATTGGCGAGAGTATAGAAGCTTTGTGCTACTTGGATACCCTATGATTTGACCGAAGCTTTATATCATAGTTGCGTTGATTGAAATAGCGCAATGTTAGAAAAAATCGACGAGGGTCACTCAAATGCTGTATTAGTCATAGATGATAAAAGCTGAATATACTGCTACGAACTCGAAACTAAAAGGCACTCCGAGCAGTGGCTATTTCATTCCGAAGTGTTGCGAAGAATGGATGAAGTGCTGGGAAAAAGATGGTCACCCTGTTCTTCAGACGGATGAGTTATTATACGATATTTTGGAAAATAAAAGAAAAGTTACCGCAGACTGGTATACTAGCAACTGTTTGCTTGTTTTTTGGAAAACTTTAAAAAGCAACGCCCTCGTAGTAGAAACCTCACTTATTACAACACCCTTATACACTCAGTCAGACGACCGACAGGATATTTTACTACGTTGAGTGTAGAAATATGGATCATCCGCCATACATCTCGCACTACGCTATTTTTATAAATTGACGAGAATAAAAGAAAACTTCATCTATATATATAGCGAATATGTCATCACGCCGAACGTCGTCAAAATCGTATTTCTACTTTTGTTTACTTTCAAACTATCTAATTTGTCATGAACTACAAGTTCAAATTAAAGTGCGCGCATATATATATTTCATGCACTGGCTATGAGAGGAAGAGAGAAAGAACATGTGCGCGCGCACTGCTCTCTCGTGCTCCTACAGTGTGATACAGACAATAGGCTTGCACTGTGTCTTAGATATACGAAATATAACTGGCTATGAGAGAAAGAAAGAAAGAAAATGTGTGCTTGCACCTCTCTCTCTTGTCCCTACACTAATATACGAAACGTAACTCTCTCTCTTTCTGGCTTCACTAACTTATATCTCCCTCTCAACTTCCGTTCACCTCATCCGATCACAGTTTTCGTAACGCTCTCGTCACGCATTCACCAGCTTACTCCCCAAGTCAAGCGTGCGTAAAAAAGTTTTACTTCAATTATACAACACATAGGAATTATGCAGCCTATGATAATCTGGCAACTATAAGCTATCATATCGCGAAAATTGTATGTTAATTGGAGTAGTAGTTTTTGTGTAAATCCCCGAAAAACAAACAAAGAAGCAAACAAAACTTTCCTCTTCATTATATTAATGTACCAATCATTTATTTTTTCAAATTATGTCTCGAATATTGAAAGGATGTAATGTAGGAATTGAATTATGAACTGGAATGAGATACACCTATTCTGTATCTAATGTGGATCAAATACCCAAAAGAAACGTTTCATAATAATATGAAACGTGACATAAGTCACTGACAGTAAAAAAGAAACGATTCATTGACGTATAATACGACGAGTTGCTGTTTTGGAGAATCGAGTCAACTCTAGTACATCCCACTTTGAAGACAGAATATATTCAAGATAAACATCGAGAAAACCCGAGTGTTTTTTTGTAAATACTCAGATAATTCAGTATTAAAGTTTAATCCAAGATGATTATATCCTAGTCTAATCCGCTTTAATGTTAGACTTGAGTGTTGAGTTTTTATAAAAACACAGTCAAATATACAGACAGAAGTTGCATATTATATACAAATAGAGGAAAAATATATTATAATCAAAAAGTAGAATTACTTGTTTAAGAACTACTTTTAAAATCATTTTAGGATTTTTACAAGAGATTTTGGCAAAACTTTTTTGGCTATAGGAGTAATTTCGTATTATTTGGTTAGTGTTTTCTAACGTTCTTTGGATTTCATGGAAAATGCGCTAATTGACATTTAATATTTAGAAATTCTGTAGCAAAAATTTGTATTATCCGTTTTTAATCAAGTATAACTAAAATAAAAAAAAACTACGTGTACCTTTTTTCGAAATCTAGGTAACTTATTGGAATGTTAGAGCTTTCTTAACGTATACATTGTCGCCTGTAACAACTGAAATTATTTCGTCATAAATTTACTATTCATCTAAAGTAGTTTTTTTAGCACTACAGTTGCTTTCAAATTCACACATAGTTAAATAACATTTTCTAATTTTCTTTCATAAATAAAATTTCCCTGTACTGTCTTAGTTGTAATTACTGTCGCACGTTTACATATAGGAATAAATTTTAGTCTGTGGCCAAATTTTGAGGAGCGATTAAGAATCGGCAACTAAATCATAAAATGAAAAAAGAAAAAACGTAATTTTTTTAACTTTTTCATACTACTTAATAAAACGTGGGATTGTATGAAAAATTTGAAAAATACGTTTTTTCCTTTTTTCATTTTATGATTTAGTTGCCGATTTTCAATCGCTCCTTAAAATTTAGTCACTGACCAAAATTTATTCCTGTATAAGTTACCACCAAATACTGCACTTTTCTTAGCTTTTCCGCCTGCACCAAGGGATAACGCACAGAATTATATTTTCCTAACAATGTTTCCTGGAAATTAATTCATATTTACAATCGAGTGCAGAATACCAAATCTCATTTCTCAACATTACCGAAGCTCAAATTCTCAATAATCTAAAATAGCTGAATTCAAATAGATTATATCTGCTAAGTCCCGTTGATTGCTTTAGCGTTTTATTAAATAGCATGTTTGTTTATAGACTTCATTTCCAATTGTCGCTCATGAGCCGGTATGTCAGATCGTAGCAGCCAGCTAATTGTCTCACAAAAAGGGATGGAATTAGATGCTAGAATAGTCTCCGCTCGATGAATATATCTTTACTGCCGGTCGTTCATAATAACGGTCGGTATTGAAGTATCAAATCAAAGTTTTATTATAAATATGTATTCTATGAACTATAACTTACAGTAGATAAAGCAGTGCATCTTTTTGAAACTCTTTATTGAATTTGTTTATTTTACCATTTTTTCGCCTTTTCAAGAGTCCATAGCCGCATGGTGAAAAATAGAACCTGCAAGGGTTCCATTTTCGTCATGTCGTTCTCATTTCTTCATGTCTGTCTTTCTGTCCGTATATCACAGAGTGATAATATTTTCAATTTAAGTCAGCTTGTAATAAAATAGTTATTTTTTAAGAATATTTTATTTCGTTTTCCGCAGACAATGATTCGGATGGAGACATTTATATCGAATGGATTCATCTTTAAGGAACTCGTCTCTACAGAATGGTTTAAATTTATACCACCGCCAGCAAAATAGATCCAACGATAGTAACCAGGCAGCCGGATATTATAAAATTTATTAACCTGAAATGTAAATTTATTACAGACGTAACCACCCATAAAGTAAACTAAGATAGGAACATTAATGTAGCTCATACATAACAGAATTTTAATAAATATTTTCCAGTCAATCATAATACTCACTGAAAGCTTCATAAGTAATGTCGGAAACAATGAAGACCACATGAAAGTAACAAAAATAATAAATTATTATAATTTATAAACTAATAAAGTAACTGATTAGATATTGACATGAAAGGCATACAACATACAGCTAACGACTAACTTTTTCAAACGACTTTCGATCATTAAAGAAATTTATTATAATGAACAACTAAGTTTGATTCACACGTAACGACCTAGAAAACAAACTAACATTAGGAAAAGTCATTTATTTCCAACATTAGTACACATAGAATAACAAAATGTATACAAAAAATTTCTTAATGCCATAATTCAGTAGCAACAGTTTTGGCAGCACACTTCACTTCATTATGACCCTACTTATGTATTTGATTCATGCGACTTTGTCGATTTACTCCGAATAACTTTAGTGTAATAAATTCTGACTAGTGGAATTATGAAAAAAGTAATATTAGGTGTGGCACTTTATGTTTTAGCTGAGGGATGAAATAAATTCAGTGTACACAGGAGTGTGGGGTATCATTAAATTGGTCTTAAAAATGAAAGAGTTTCCAAAATAACTTTTATATTTAGGTCAACAGTTGGTAAGGAATACGCTTCTAAAATCTAAAAAATTTTTATATTTTTTAACACGTTAATTGAAAAGTTATAGGGGTTGGCACACTTTTTAATATTTCAGAAGCGCATATTTCATCAACTATTGACTTAAATAAAAAAGTTATTTTGGAACTTCTATATCAATTTTAAGACCTAATTTCTTAAAATCCTCTAAAATCCTAATTTAATGATACTCCAAACGCCTATGTGCACTGGATTTTTTTCAATCTTGGACATGTCTGGAATGCCACCCATAATATTATTTTTTTTCAAAATTCCACTATTTCATTTTAAAGCGGTTCATAGAAGACATTTATCAGTAAAATTTCATATATTTAGTGCCAATAGTATTCAAGTAAAATGGCTGTGACATACAGACAGACAGACGGACAGACGGATAGATGAACAGGACGAAATTATAAGTTATATCTTTGATGTTATTTATGTTACGGATTGGTGTTTTTGTACTTCCAGAACGAGCATGAAGTCATATTGTTTCCTACGTACTATATTTCCTCAAAAAATCCCTAATTGACACAACGGCCTTAGCAATTGACGCTAATATGTGCTTGCACATGATCTGCGGTAAGCAACTGACGCCAATATATGTCTACATATAATCCGCCGTACGCAATCGACTCTAATATGTGCCTGCAGATGATATACCGTAAGCAAATGACACGAATATCTGCCTGCCCATGATCTACCGCAGGCAATTGACGCTAATATGTGCCATACAAATTGATGTAAGTAATTGACACTAATATATGCCTGCACATTATCTACCGTAAGCAACTGACGCTAATATGTGCCTGTACAAGGTATGCTGTAAGCAATTTATACTAATATATGCCTGAATATTATCTGCCGTAAGGAACTGACGCTAATATGTGCCTGTACATGATATGCTGTAAGCAATTTATGTTAAAATATGCCTAAATATTATCTGCCGTAAGCAACTGACGCTAATATGTGCCTGTACATGATATGCTGTAAGCAATTTATGCTAATATATGGCTGAATATTATCTGCCGTAAGGAACTGACGCTAATATGTGCCTGTACATGATATGTTATAAGCAATTTATACTAATATATGCCTGAATATTATCTGCCGCAAGGAACTGACGCTAATATGTGCCTGTACATGATATGCTGTAAGCAATTTATACTAATATATGCCTGAATATTATCTGCCGTAAGGAACTGACGCTAATATTTGCCTGTACATGATATGCTGTAAGCAATTTATGTTAATATATGCCTGAATATTATCTGTCGTAAGGAACTGACGACAATATGTATCTGCACATGATATATTGTGGTTGTTTTGTGCACTTAATGCATGGACGTCTATATTATTTTCTTTACCTAAAACATGGGTTTGAATGTTGGTCGCAACTTTAAAATGACTGAATCTGTTATAAACACCGAGATTACATTTTCCCGTAGCTATGAAAATTTAACAAATAATGTTAATCGAAACAGACTCAAACATAAAGACTTTTAGTTTTATGTACATGTAGGATGGCTAGAGAAAAACTGTTTTTATAAAAATGTTACGTTTGCAAAGTGACATAAAACTACAGAATTTATTACACTAAAGTTATTTGGAGTAAATCGACAAAGTCGCATGAATCAAATACAGAAGTAGGGTCATAATGAAGTGAAGTATGTTGTCAAAGCTATTGTTACTAAAATATGGCATTGAGAACATTTTTGTACAAAGTTGGTTATTCTACGTGAACTAATGTTTGAAATAAATGACTTTTCCTAATGTTAGTTTGTTTTCTAGGTCGTTACGTGTGAATCAAACTTAGTTCTTCATTATAATAAATTTCTTTAATGACCGAAAGTCGTTCGAAAAAGTTATTCGTTAGCTGTATTGTATCCTTTTCATGTCGATATCTAATCAGTTACTTTATTAGTTTGTCACTTATAATAACTTATTATTTTTTTACTTTCATGTGGTCTTCGTTGTTTTAGACATTACTTATGAAGCTTTTAGTGAGTATTATGGTTGAATGGAAAATATTGATTAAAATGCTGTTATGTATGAGTTGAATTATTATTCTTATATTGGTTTAATTTTTGGGTGGGTACGTGTGTTATAAATTTATTTTTAGAAAATATTGATTAAAATGCTGTTATGTATGAGTTGAATTATTATTTTTATATTGGTTTACTTTTTGGGTACATGTGAAATAAATTTATTTTTAGGTGAATAAGTTTTATAATATTCGGCTTACTAATATTGGGTCTATTTTGCTGGCGTTGGTAAAATTCAAATCGTTTTGCAAGACATGAATCTGTTCGATATAAATGTCTTCATCAGAATCATTGTCTTGGACCGAAATTTAATATAGTCGGCTAAATCGAAAGTGAACGCGAAGTGTTTAAAATGGGTTTTATGTCAACGAAAAGTTTCGCGTCGCACCCGTATCTAAAAAGGAAATAAGGATTGGAATGAATACTCGTAATAAAATATATAATCTTATATGGAAGTGTGTTGAATTTTTACAAAAGCTGAAGAAAATAATTTATCGCTTTTCGAACGGAAATTAATGACGGTAAAATAAAAGGAATGATGGAGGTCATAATGATGGTGGTCATAATAATGAATTATACAACCTTAGAATATAGAATAATCCAGAAGGACATAGACGCAAATCTTCACCCCTCCACCGCGCTCCTTCTACTAGCACCCCACCCTAGGCGCACAATGTTACCAGCAGAATAAATTTACCCACCAACTCCGGGAAATCGACGCAAATAAATATATCTGCTTGCGGCAGTACAATACACATTTGCATAGATTTATGTGGTGCGTCGCTTTGCTTATTTATACGAAGTATTGTTTTGACCGCCATGTTAAATATATGGAATGTTTTTTTGTGCATATTTTTATTTAAATCTAAATTTAAAACAATTAGTTTAGTGTCTTAAAGAATAAAGGGGTTATAAAAAGCCGCAATAAAGATTTGAAAATAATAGGGCCCATACTAAAGAATTTTAAAATGGGAAGAAAAATTAACTATATAATTTAGCGATCAATATCTTGTTAAAATTTCTACTTATTTTAAACAATATCGGTTCACTTTTTAAAAAAATTAAAAAAGACGGCGAAAATGAGTGATAACGTTTGTTTCTTTCACGCGCCTCCACAATGCTGTTATGTATGAGTATAAACCATAAGGTTGGATATATGAGTATAAACCATACAATGATTATAAACCATAAAGGTATGTAAAATATTCTAAAATTAAACATGACAACGGATATTTCCAATGTTACACCAACAATACCTCCGAAGTCCAGATTTTTTTAATAAATCAAATCTTACGTTTTGTATGATCATGTTCGTTTTGTATGATCATGGTCTCCGTTGTTTTCGACATTACTTATGAAGCTTTTAGTGAGTATTATGGTTGAATGGAAAATATTGATTAAAATGCTGTTATGTATGAGTTGAATTATTATTGTTACGTAGGTTTACTTTTTGGGTGGTTACGTGAGAAATAAATTTATTTTTAGAAAATATTGATTAAAATGCTGTTATGTATGACCACTCAGTCGCTACTGAAAATACCATTGAACATATTGAAATTCCTTCACAAGCCACATAGCCCTGGAAACAAAAACAAATGTCAATCTCAGAGGATTTAAGTCGTAAAATGTTATACTCTGAAAGTAGATCTACACACACTTTATTGTGTAAGTTACTGTCATACTTCCTATGTGTTGACAAAAGACCATTTGATTTTATCAACGGAAGAGGATTATGTCGACTAATGAAGCAATCAGGTCCTACTTTTAAAATTCCTAGTGTAAATACACTTAAAAATCGTCTAGATAACTTTACGATGTTATGGTGTTAAAAACTCGAGAAACAATTGAAAATGTAAGCTTCATTTCTCTAACATGTGATATTTAGACTGAAACCATGACTATGATAAATTATCTTGTGATGCAATTTGTGAGCAATATATGGTATACTATTGACAAAATGAATTACGGAACGGAATGGTAGAACGTTAGGTACAATTGAATCAGAGGAGCGTGATTTGGCTATTTGCATAGCTCAAAATCCGGATCAAGTTTGTAATACTTTTCATATTACTAAAGGAAAAAATAACTAGTCTTGTAACAGATAACGGTGCAAATATGGTAGCAACAATTAACATGTTTTTTTAACAAATGTAGACATCTTTCTTGCTTTGCTTATACTATTAACCCGATTTTTAAAAGTATTATGAAAATTGAAGAGCTTGAGTCACTATATAATATGATCAGAGAAGTTATTAAATTTTTTTAAGGTAGTGTGGTGAAAAATGTCATATTACGATGAAAATAAGGCAAAAATCCTCCAAAATTGATTCTTGATGTAAAAACTAAGTTAAATTCGGTGTAGTTCATGATAGAAAGATGAGAATTGGCTCGAATAATTCATCCAATATTGGCAATTAATTCTAAGACACCAGTAATTCTAACCGTTACGGAACTAAAAAAATTAAATAAGATATTACAATCATTAAAATCTATTGAATGTGTTACACGTGAAATATCTAGGGAAAATTATGTCACCACAAGTAAAGTAACCCCTATAATTAACTGTTTGAATCAAAAATCACAAATATTAACTGCTCAAGTAGGAATGGAAACAACGGAATGTGAACTACTCGTAATTAATTGAATAAAGGATACTATTTTAACGAAATAAAATAGAGATTTGGACACGATGAATGCAATTACATAATAGTTGTTGCTTGTATTTTGAACCCTCGTTTCAAAACATTACATTTTGCTGATCCAAAAGTGTGTGCCGAAGCACTTGTCATTATTAGAAGAATAATAAAAGATGATGTTACAAGTAGTGGTGGCGATAGCGACGCTATAGAGTCAACTGAGACAACTCTGCCAGAATACGATTTTTGGAGCTATCACAAAAATTTAGCACATGGCAAAATTAAAAAGAAGTCCAAATGGGATGAACCAGGTGTGGAAAAGGATGAAGTTTCAGTATATTTGGCAAATCCAGTAACCTCACTTTACATCAACCTCATGGCACAATGGGAAGACATGAACACTATCTTTCCATTACTGTATAAATAGCCTTAGCAATATCTACACTCACCTTCAACATCTGTTCCCTCAGAGAGATTATTCTCTAAGGCAGGATCGGTAATATGTAGAAGAAGGAAGAGACTTAAGGGAAAAAGAATTAATAAACTCTTGTTCCTCAGTGACTGCACTGAAGAAGAGTGGAACGTTTAAGGCGTTTAGGCGCCTTAGGTTTGACCAACGTCAGCACTCATTTATGTCTTTCCTCAACTAAAAACTTTTTCTATAATGTTATTGATGTTTTGTTTTTTTGAGTTCATTATATATTATATCTAAAACTATATATTAGCTCAACCACAAGATTAGTCAGATCTCGCCCGCATCCCTGTTAGTACGGTTAGAATGCAGTGCGGCGACTAGCTCATGACATACCCTGTCGCGTCTAATCTATTCGATACTTACTCATATCGATACTTCAGCTTCGATACTTTTACTCATTAGACACTTTTGTTTCGATACTGGTACTTTTGGTTTCGATATCATGTCCCTAATTGGCACTGACAAGCGCGTTTTGACACTACGCAAATTACGCAATTTATGCGTACTTTTTATCGACTCACCGGCGCGCGTATTCTCGCCTTCTGGATTACTCTTTAATCTAAGTATATAACCAATACAGAGAATCAGTAATAATAAAAGCCAATCTTATCGTATTCGGCAGTTAGGACATATAGATCCTGTTATTCGGCTTTAGGCATATAGATCCTGTTAAAAAAGTAATAATTTCAAAAATAGAGAAAACCATAACAAGAGGAAGACGGTGAATGTTAAACTTTTGAGGTACCTGGCGTTTAACGGAATGCAGTCGAGAAATCTACGTGAGTGGATCTTGATCTTATTAGGCTGTAGTGCCAAAAAAAAAGAATACAAACAAATTTAATACTTAATTCTTTTCATTTCTTATTCATATTATTATGGAAATTGGGATATTGATGAACTATCTTTTAAAAAATCGACTTCAAAAATGTGGGTAGTAAAAAGTAAAAAATAATTAACTCAAAATAGGTATCTACTTATTTGCAATAAATAACTAGGTACTTATTTTTGAAGTCGGTGCCAGCACTGTCGATCAACTTAAATAAATTTATGATTTAATTTAATTTATAATGTAAATTTAAAACCTTAACTTCTAATGTACTCACAATACACGAAATAGATTCATAAAGGGCGTATTTACAATGTAAAATTTTACATTTGTTTAAGATGATCGATGGTGCTAGCGTCTACTTCTAAAATAAGTAAGTTAGTTACTTATTGCGAATAACTAGAAACCTATTTTGAGTTAATTATTTTTTTCCTTTTTAATACTTACTTTTTTGAAGTCGGTTTTTTAAAAGATACTTTATTTAAGAATTTTTAGTGATTAATAATATTAATTATCACACTATAACTCATATTCAATTATTTTCATTCTTAGAGTATTGTATAAATATAAAAAAGTCACAGGCAAAAGCCAGTATATAATTAATTTCCTCTTTGTCTCTGTTATCAACAAGACGCAGGCACGAAGCAAGAGTAGTAGCCGCGAGTATTTAGCCGTTAGCCGTTGAGAGTTCCGTTCTTTATAACAGAAGTTCAATATCAGATTTTGTAAAGTAACAACTATCAATTGAGGAGTTCGGTTCTTCATACCTGAAATTCAATATCAGATTTTGAAAAGTATTAACTGAAGCAACAATCAACTAGTAGCAGATATATTAAGTCACGATTGATTTACTACCATCCGATAAGGAGTTCCATTGTTCATCTCTGGAACGTCAGACTCTGACACGATCGATGGTGCAGTTATGTTGCAAAGTAACAACTACTAGTGGCAAATGTCTTTAATCACGGTTGATTAACAATCGTTAGAAGTTGCATTGTTTGCCTCCAGAACTTATCAACAAACCCTGACTTGGTACGAGTGTAGTTACTTTGCAAAGTTATATCTACCCGTAGCAAATATCTTGAATCATGATTGATTTACTGCCATTAAATAAGGAATTCCCTCGTTCATTTCCAGAACTCATTATTAGCTCTTCATCAGATTTAAATGGGACACCCCTAAAGTATCTTCTTTCAAATAAAAAAAGAATCATCGAAATCGGTCCACTCGATAAAGAATTATTGTTGAATATACATAAAACAAAATTGACGAGAGGCGTCGTGGAATATCCGGTTGGAATGAAGTTCCATTAGCTATATATTATGTATTAAATTTATATTACATACAGGAATAAAAAATATCTCAGCATAATAAAACATTCGCTATGTCATTTACTAAGTATTAAAAATTTATAAATTACAAATAATTTTCATGAAATTCATTTATTTTCATTAATACTTTCATTAAATAATTAATATTTTCATTAATAATAATTTTAATAATAATAATTGTCATTAAATAATTAAACTTTATTTAGATTGTTTCAGTAAATTTAACAATTCATTACATTCATTTAAATTTTTGAAATCTTTAAATTTAAAATAAAATTTAATGAATTTTAATTTTTAATATAACTAATTTTAATTATAAAATTAATTTTAACTTTTATTTATTAAAAAAATTAGAATAACTAACTTTAAAAAATATGAATATTGAAATTTAAAATTTTGAGATAATTATATTTAAACTTAAAATTAACTTTAAATTTGTTTAATTTAATCAATAAATTTTAAAATAATAAAAATTTAATATTTTCTTAAAACATTAAATTTTTAGAATAATAAACAGAGATCAAATTAATTTCAAATGTCCATGTATTTCTTTTCTACTGGCTTTCTATTGTAGCCCATTAATCTGCTAGACCGTTTCCAATTCGGTATGTATTTATTTGCATTATAAATTATACATTATTACTTTATCTATTATTGAATAATTAAAATTGATAAATTATAATAAATTTTCATAACGAAATTTAAATACTTATAATTAATGCGCGTGTGTGTGTGTGTTGCTAAATATTGAAAAAATTTCCTCTGCTACTAAACTACAGAGCAATTCCACGATCAAATAATCCTAGAATACTCTCGTTGATTCACTGCTTCAAATATTCATAAAATTAATTGAATTTTAATGTATTTATTATTTCAATAAATTAAAACTTAAGAAGATTAAGTTTTGGTTATTAGAAGAAACTGTGTAACTAACTGAAGTTTATTGCTATTTTTTATTGCGCAAACAGTAGTTAACCTTATTAAATAATACTTTTTTTTCTCAAAATGAGTTCTCAGTTACGAGCTTATAAATATTATAGTTTCGGTGTTTGTACGCCTCAAGGGTTTATTAGTTTTATTTAATTTTTTATAGCAATTCAAGACTGATCGTATTGAAATTTAGTGGAATATCTTCTGTTTATGAGGAAAATAAAACAAAAGAGGTGAATTGGGTATTTGAATATTTTTTATTATTTCATTAATCATAATTTTAAGGTACAAGCTGATGAAGAGTGAAAATTTTTTTTAAATAATCTTAAAAATTGACCGAGTTATAAAAGTTTAAATTTAACCTTTAGAAACGGACGGCAATACTGTGTTGTGAGGTCATTTTTAATATTGCACAGTATATTCTACGAGAGGAAAAGAGACAGGGATATACCCAACTCTATCCGTATCTTTAAATTTGGAAGACTATAACTGGCTTATTTTTCAATCAATTTTTGAATTTTTTTCAAGACTGGTTTTTAATTAACTTATATTTCACAATATTGTACGAAAAATATCAAAATTTAGAATGAGTCAACTACCGTATTATGGATTTTATTTACATTTGCATCATGTGTATATTTGTTTACATTTGTCTTACTTTTTACTACAGTAAAGGTGCAAACTATTTTGGTAACTGAATTTCTTTATCAATAATTTATCACAGATATTTTTAATTCTTTCTGGATTGAAGAATCTGTAATATTTTATTTCGCTTGTGTTTTAATAGTTTGGTAACAAAGAGATAGTTTAATGTGTTTGACATGTTTCGTTGAATAGTATTAAATTGATTTGTAAAGACGATAACTTAGAAAGTTAATCAATAATACTGTTTAAAACAAATAGAAGAAAAGAGATAAATTTTATTTTGGAATTGTCTTTTAATTTCCCGAGCAAGTTGGAAAGATTAATAATATAGTTTATGCACGGGCTATCGGATTGGTTAAGATAAAACGTTACGAAATTCGCGTTCATTTTTTAAACTTATTACAAATTTCCGTCAAATGAAATCGACTTAATTTTATTCAGATGCATCTCCTCTTTAAGGTCATGTAATTTTACATTTATATTTTAACGTAATTTTACATTTTATTTCTTTTAGCAAGGAAACGTAGTGTTAAAAAGGATTCAACGTGATAAGTATGGGTATACAGACTGAGTGACTACAGATCCGTAACCGCCAAATATTATTCTCAATTGGGTACCATATAAATACCGGTTATGTATTTGTCTTTTGATTGACCTTAGCCCCATATTTGTGAATCTAATTCAACAAGACTACGCTGAATAAGATGCTTTTTTAGCAAAGCTCAAAGAATTATCGTTAATATTATTTGGAGAGCATTTTTAAACTATACTCATGAAATTAAATTAAATTATAATTTTGAATATATTTTATTGTAGAAATTCATTATTCACAATTAAATGAAACTACGTGATGACGTAGGTTTCTACAGTAGTATCATTTTCATGATAACTTTTCATGCAAAGTGTGTACACTGAACAGATTTTAATATTCTGAAGTAATTAATAGCCCTAGTCACCACCCGAATCGTCCCAATGCCCCTATGGGTGCCCATAACAACCCGTCTCTTACAAAAGAGGGGACCTTAGAAGCCTCCTAACAGTATTCCATATTTATTACCAAGCGCTTTCATCTAATAGGTTACAGTCTGTCCCTACTACTAGGGATAGTATTTAATACTGTTGGGTGAAAACGCTTGATATAGGACATTATTTGGGAACTTTTGAAAGTCCCTACACACTTGTGTGGCTTGAAGCGAGTCGTTATGGGTTCCCGAAGTAGCCCCGAGACAACGTGGGTGGCAGCTTGGGAATAATGTCCTTACACAATGAGCTATTTAGTTCCAATATTTTTTCGAGAACACTTTTTACGAACGCTCCAAATGTCCCAACGATCGGCCCACTCTCAACCAAGTCACGGTGACTAAAGATACCTAGTCTTAAAAGTTCACATGATTCTATTTTACTGCTATGTTGATGCATACTCTCAATCAAAACTTTATGCGTATCGGCTGCTCAGTGCAGTGAAACAAAACATGACTCACGTCCTGCGTATCGAAACTGCAAGAACACGTCGGGCTGTCTCTTAACATTATGGAAAGAGAGCACAATGTAAACCAGACAAAACTTGGGTTTGGTTACGGAGAACCATAAGTTTTTCTTGCAGCTGTCAATAAAATCTTTCTTCATCTATGTGATATATAATAAAACTATCTCTTACCGAGGTAGGTAAGTATATGACGCCGTAGCATCATTTTCAATTTTCAAGCGAATATTTCACCCTGTCAAGTCGCGAAAACGCCGGTTTCATGGTCTTGGTTGAAAAGTTTAATTAACATAAGTATTTTTGGTGTAACGTTAATATTTCCAATCCATTAAGGAACAAAGGTACAATGAAAGAAAAATATAAAAGACGCTTTGAAAGGTCCGTCGACCTTTCAAGTTGATTAGTCAAATGGCTACCAACATTGCGCGATGTGCTGAAATTTATGTTTTCGGTACATTTTAGGCCTCAGAAAATATGAAAATAATATTGAGTTTAAATCGCATTTCAACTGAATAAAGACATGTGATCAGCTAAATTAATATAGTTCGTATTTTCTCTTTAACATGAAGAAATTTCACTCTGCTTCTTATCTTCTTCATTTTCTTCTTTTGCGCTTAAATTTATTGGGAGCCAAGCTGCTTCGGTCACTTTTTTTCATCTTGTCTGATTAGCTATAACGCATCTCCATTAATTGAGACTTGAGACTTTCGGATCTTTTTAACTCGCCTTCTATTTTAAAGAAGATTATTTTTGTTGGATTCAAATTATCGTTTCTATAAAACATATCGAACCCTCATAATGCGATAGAAATTAAGCAATCTAATAATATTAAGCTGCTCAAACAAGACGTGTCATTCATAATTATAATGAATTACTGAATCTTCCATACATTATTCTCATACACTACATAATTTGTCCTGGAGAACAAGCTTGACAAACAATTTTCCGTTCTTTTTTGGGAAAATTATTGTTTTTATGGTATGTTTTTATTGTTAAAATATGGGGCACATCAAAACAATGCTCTTAACTAAATAATAAATACTACTGAATTTGTGTACCGAGTGTTAATTATTTTAAAAAAAGTTCTTTATTACTTAAACAAGTCTAATTTACATCATAATTACGCATTTATATTAGGTGTACGTAATAAATGTAACACATTTGTTGGGAAGATTTTAGATCGTCTTGGTAATAATTTTTGTTAACCTGCTATTATGCGTTTAAATTCACTAAAAAATATTTAAAAAGGTCCATATTTGTTGCTACCATTCACTTTTTCCTAGAGTGGTACTTATGCTTTTTTCAATTCCTTATTTCTGGCTTTCTGAGCCTCCTCTGACATCTGGCCAATAGGAACAATAAAACTTCTTATAATTTCTTCTCTGTGTATTAAAAGTTTGTGCAATATTATTTGCATCGTTTACCAAGAATAATTTTGCAAATATAAGTTTCGGGTTTCCAACCAGAAGTCCTCGAATTTTTCCTCATCTATTTTGTAACTCAAGGAAATCGTACAAAGTACCTAGTCTCTCTACTGATTCTTGATTATTTGGCTTGTTAATTCTGGATTCGAGACGAATCTCCTTTCAGTATACCCGCCATTATTATTTCTTGCAGATCGTTTGGGCTCCCGCTTCTGATTCCGGTTTCTTCCAGGAATTTATGATCCTTCATTTTTTCATTTTTTGTGTTCTTTTTTGTTTTTATCTTCTTTTACTTCCCATATCTTTACAACAAGCCTATATGAAATGTTTGAAAAATATTCCATACTGATTTTGTATGGTGGTGTATGATTGATTTAAGCCCGTGGAAAGAATTTGGGTTCTATATTCCGGATAAATCGTAGGTATATTAGTATTTAACATTTTTATCTTATTTTAATATCGCTAAAAGATTTATCTATATAGTATTTCATTAAATTACTAGCATCGATCCGCGGCTTCGCTCGCATGGAAAGGGGAGAAATGGTAGTATAAGGTAAATATTATTCGTGTGAGTCTTTGACAATACTAGGGCATCCCTTCTTAGGTATATACTTATGTAAATATGTACGTATGTAGTCGTATATGTACTTATCCTCGTATATGTACGTATACTCATATATGTACGTATATTCGTTCTCTTAAATTTAAAGGTCTGATTTATTTAATTAAAAAATGTATATTTTCTTACTATCTTCTTATATTCCGTGATAAACATTTCAGTCTATTATCTGTATCTCTGTCCAACTCCATGACAAAGGCTGTATGCACTTAAAATTTCACAGAGATGAGTTGGGTAGTTGCGGTGTTAAAGGGTTATAAAATTGAAATTTGTTTTAAGGCTGAATCCTTACATAATATAAAACAAAGTCACTTCCCGCGCCTGTCTGTCCCCTCTGTACGCTTAGATCTCATTCAGATAATTTCTTTCGGCTGGTTTATAAGTGTAATACATACATGTTATATTTACAGAAAATATAAAAAAGTCAATGTTTAGTAAAAAAATAGAATTTTGGGCGCTTTCATTGCTAACGCTGACTAAACTTTACGAGATATATCAAATGTTGTACAATGGAATTGTGTATTTTAAAAATATCTGCAAAAAAGTCCAATGTGGCATATTTCTATATCTTACGGATAACCCACAGTGACTATTTTTATGTGATTGATATTTATTTTTTGTCATTTACCTTAGGCATTTAATTTAGATAAAATTTGCTCTTTACTTTAAACATCAGTATTCGCCATGCCGATGCCGTATACGGACGGCGGCGGGCGGTGTCTGCGCGTGCCTATAAATAGAGCGTCGCAAGCCGCGCGCCACCCTATGGCATTGTATGATTTGGAGCGATCGCACGCGTTTATCGGAGCTCTTAAGTAAGTAAATTAAAAAAATAAAAACGCCCTTTTTAGCTCGACGCTATAAGCCGCAAAAACAGTTGTAAACATTGTATATAAAGACATCCTGTAGTATATTCTAATAATGACAGTAATATCGCTTCACAATTACACCGCATACCTGCATTGCACCCGTGCGAAGCCGGGGCGGATCGCTAGTTAGGGATAAATTCAAAATTAGGCAATATTCGTGCATTACTTAATTCTCTAATAATAAGATGGGTTTATCTGCATTTTTGTTCTATTATTTAGTTAAAAAAGTTAAAGAGGTGTTTTTTTAAATACTCATGAGCATGTAAACAAATAATAATATTAGACTTAGTATTATTCATCAGTCTGGGGAATGTTGAGAGCGGGAAATTTTGAATTTTTTTTTTCAAATTTGTTCTCGCAAAAAGATGTTACTAATAAAAGCGCACGTTTTAGAAAACGTAACGTTTCACAATATAAATATATTTCCTGCCATATCTTTCACAGGCGTAAAACATGATGCGTATATAAATAATATTATGTCTCACTATTGTGATTATATAAATATATTTGCGTAGTATATCTTTCACAGGCGTAAAACATGATGCCTATATAAATAATATTATGTCTCAATATTGTGATTATATAAATATATTTGTGTAGTATATCTTTCACAGGCGTAAAACATGATGTCTATATAAATAATATTATCTCCCACTATTGTGATTATATAAATATATTTGCGTAGTATATCTTTCACAGGCGTAAAACATGATGCCTATATAAATAATATTATGTCTCAATATTGTGATTATGTAAATATATTTGTGTAGTATATCTTTCACAGGCGTAAAACATGATGTCTATATAAATAATATTATGTCCCATTATTGTGATTATATAAATATATTTGTGTAGTTTTTCACAGACATAATAAATATAGATTTTAAAAACAAAGTTATTTTTGCAGCTGATTTAATTCACTTGTTTTCTATTAACAGACCCAACTACATATCATAATTTTATTCGACTATTACCCGTAAGCTACTAGAGCATACACGGCTTGTTTTAAATGATTCTACTTTGCATTATAAGCACACTATATTTATATTTCCATGACATATGCCGTATTTTTTATATAAATTACTTTTAAAGTTTGAATTTTCGAATTGAAATTTCTGAAAATGAAATTTTTGTAATGGCGGCTAATGTGACGTCACACACAATGTAAACAAACAGTCATGCCTGCTGAAGGCGATTATTATTTATTTTCATATTAAAATGGTGTATAAATGGTGTGTAGTGATACAATGTACAAATACGTCTATAAAAATCCACACAGTGTTCGTTTCAGTGCCAACGAATCCTAAAAGACAAAAAAGTGGCTGCAATTAGTGCGAAGAGATCCAAACAGCATTGTAGCTCACTCAAATGTTTTATGTGTGAAGATCATTTCGATATAAGTAATATTTGTGTTTTAAATATTATTATCGATATCCATGCCTATAAACCAAAAGAATAAGAACATTAAATTTTGGTATGAATGCATTTTACTCGCCTGTGACGTCATCTGACTTTAAACCAGTAAAAGGGCGTTTGCGACGCTGATTGAATTTTAAAAAAAATATTGTGATTCCATTACGTCTTATTTTATAAAATATAAACTTATTCTTTCGAAAATGAAAAGCAGTACGCTTATATACGTTATAATGTAGCAAGATGACCCCGAATTATGGTATATTTTCGATGTTGTCAAATAGCCTATTATCCTTTTAATTTCGTTATATTATACAACTGTGAATATTTTTTAGATATAAAATAGCGATTTAGCTAGTAGGGGTTTTCCATCCCTATGTGACTCTATCAAAAACGACCAATTTGAAGCTGAATATTTCGTAAAAAGATCGCTGTAAAATTGTTCATGACATACCCCCAATATTATTGAAACTCCTATTCAACGATACCCACAAAACAACACGACAATACAATGGAGTACGGGAAAAAATCGCCTCCAATTTGCATATAGGGTAGGTACTCTAGAAATACTTTTTATAAAGGCTTTTATTTCATAACTTTGTAGACATTACAAAAGCGTAAAACCATGAAAATTTCATCTGTATATCACTAATAGTCTGCGAGTAAAACGGTTGTGACGTACAGACGGACAGTATAGTTTGGCTACGGAACCCTAAAAAGAAAGTGCGTAATGCGAATTCTATGCAAGTTTTCATGGTGCTTATCAGAAATTCGATGGGATAAGAACAAGTCTTATTTAAAATTAGTAATAAAAGTTGTAAAATTTTAATGAAAACGGTTTGATACTTCTGCATTCATTACTTCTGTTGGCGAACGACCAACTGATGATTTTTGGTTAAACGATTTCAATAATCACTAGGTCCATAATTATATGGCTTCGTTCGAGTGTTAATTTCGGTTATAAATTATAGAATATTCTTACTGCTTCCACATCTTTAGATTGTCACATTAGTTTTAAAGTTGCTAATTGTAAATATTAACTAATAAAAATGAGCGGTAGATGAATTCCTTATTTTTTTTAATTTTGCGTTATAAATACAATGTGATTTAGGAACACATAATTTAAGCATTACGTTTAACGATGTTGAAATAATTGCATGTTTTCTTCGCGTATTGAATAAAAATATTCGTATTTATGCTGTCATTAGTCATTCTCGTATATATCACATTAATTTAATATCGAAATTGCACAAAGCTCACGTGAATGCAACATATCGATAAGTGTCCAATGCGGTACATGGTAATTTCTTAACAATTAGGTTAGCTCTTTGGACGGTGCGCATGTGCGGCGGGCGGGGCCGGGGGCCCGAGGCGGGCGGGCGGCGGGCCGACGGACAGTAGGGCCGGCGCGGGCATGCGGGGCGGGAGCGCCGAGCGACTGGTGGAGCGACCGGCGCGGCGCAGCACGCGCGCTGGAGCCGCGCGCGCGCGTCTCACCTGCTGGCTGACGGGTGCCCTGGCCGCGCTCGCCGGCGGCGGAGGCGCCGCCCTTCTTTTCCTGGTGCCCCTTTTTGCGGACCCCGCGCTCAGCGCGCTCGCGGCCGACTTCGACGCGCGGCCCGCCGAGTGCGTCACGGTGCGACGCGACGAGCGCACCGGCCTCGACAACTGCACGTGGGCGTCGTGCCGCGAGGGCTGCACGAGCGACGCGTACCGCTGCACGCAGCTGCACGTGCGTTACCGCGTGGACGCGCACGCCGCGTGGCGCGCTGCCGTGCTCCTCGTCAACGTGAAGGGATGCGGCTACCCTCCGCTGGTCGACTGCGCCAACTTCACGACGAGCTACGGCGACGTGGGTTCGCGCTACCGTTGCTACTGGTCGCGCGCGGACGCGGGCGTCGTGCTGCCGCGCTTCTCGCGCGCGGAGCAGATAGCGTTGGTGGCACGCACGCTGGCGTTGCCGCTGCTGGTGGCGGGCGCGGCGGGCGCGGGCCTTTGCGCACTGCACTGCGAGTGCCGCCCGCGACGCCGCCGTCGACGTGCGCCGCCGCCCGCTTATCACCTGGGATGACACGACGGCGGCCGCGTTCACGGTACGTATCTGCATCGTGACTAATTCAACGTTGAATATTGTCATCCTCTACGTTATAACGCTGATTTATGTTACCGAAAGAAACAAAATATATATACAGGGCTCGTAGGCTCTTGGCTATTACGTTGTAGCATCAATTTTATTATTATATCGTATCGTACCTATTTCTATTAAATAATAGACTTTTCAAATTAAATGCAAATATAAGAACGGTTGATATTTCATACTGCGGATAGCGGTGCAGATGTATTTATGGATCTGTTGTCGGCTGTATGTGAAATTTATAATATTTGCACAATAAATGGTGATGATTTCATTTGAAATTGACTATCAACACAAATAATTTATTGTGTATATATATATATTTATTGTGACATTGACAGCAATAAGATTTTTGCAGCGAATGTCACTCGTAAAGACAATGGGACGCAAAACGATTTTTCATGGATATCTATGGTTGTATTTTACTTAAAAAGATTTACTGTTTCATATTTACAATTTCTTAGTATGTCCAGGTATATTTTTCTTTAATTGTTTTACTTAGAACTTCAAGTGATGAATACCGCTGATGAGTTATGTATTACTTGTATTTTTTCGGTATGTCTATAGGCAAATCCAGATTTTTCATGAAGATAATTTAATTTTTTAAAATTGTACAATAAAGCACTATACTTTTTTTATTATTGTTTTTGCGATTCATTGTTATTCAGCTGTCATTCATATCCAAACTGCTTACTAAATTTTATTTTATTGTCGTATAGTACTTTTCAGTCTTTATAGATACATCACTTGGTTAATTGGTATACCAAATAGTTTACAATGGGCGATGTTAGAAAATGCAATATGGCTCCGTCATTAGCGCAACGATCGATGCAGCTGCATTACTAATATGGGTCTGCTTGTGTTTAGTGCAGTTTTGTACGAAAGCAGAGGTTTATTAGAAGATGAAATTTTTATGAATATATCGATTTGACAACAATTTTCTCAATGACATCGTTGATTTCATCAATTTCAAGCCGGTTTCCGAGGAGCTTCGAAATGCATTATTGATTTGGCAATTGGTCATGCCACAAGCATTCTAATGCTATGAAGCTTTAAGGCCGTAGCTTTATCGGTTTGACAATTGATTGCGCTTCAAGCTTTCTTAATGATTATTGCGATGGATAATAATTTTCGCAATGACATCGTTTATTTCAACGATTTCAATTCGTTTTTCGAACAGTTTGAACATGCATTATTGGTTGGATAATTGATTATGCCACATGCGTTTTATATGATTACATTGATCGACAACAAATTTCACAATGATACCGTTTATTTCATCGATGTTAAGACATTTTCAAGATGCATTATTTACTTTAACGCCCTACTTTATTGGTTTGACAATTAATTGTGCTTCAGAATCCCTTAATGATTACGCCCATTGACAACAACTTTCTCAATAATATCTTTTATTTCTTCCATTACAATCCGTTTTTCGAACAGTTTGAAAATGCATTGTCGATTGGACAATTGTTTATGCCACAGGCGTTCCACATGATTATCTTGATTGACAACAATTTTCACAATGATACCGTTTATTTAATATTGATGTCAAGACATTTTCAAGACCTATTATTTACTTTAACGCCGTACCTGATTGGTTAGACGATTAATTGTGTCTCAGGCTCCGTTAATGATTACGCCCATTGACAACAATTTTCTCAATAACATCCTTTAGTTCATCGATTTCCATCTGCTTTTTAGCATTTTCCTGATACATTATTGCTTTAATAATTAATTATTCTTAAGGTTTTCTTAATTTTTACTAAATCCTTCTATGCTGAAGTATTATAACGTATTTATCAATAACTGCTTTGCATTACATTGTATTACAATATAGAAGAAATTATATTTGTTAGTTGTATAGAAAGTTAAATAAAACAATTAGGTTTGATAAGTTGTATCAATAATTTTTATTGTAAACAAAGAGTTAATAAAGAGTTCACATATATTTTAGGATTAAAACTTTGTCGATAATTATATCATGCTTATTGTGTATTATTGGGGTATGGATAGTTTGATTAGTTATATCGTGGTGTTGAGTTGGCATAGGAATTAGAAGGGACTTAAAAATTATTTTGCAAATAATTATACAAAATTTGTAATAATTGCCCAAACTGGTCCTGAACAAAGAGCAATACAGATCTCGTAAAATCAATTAAATCATTGGTACATCGTCTCGCATGCCACATAATTTTTATATTTTTAATAAATAGAAAGATTATGCATTTTATTATGTTTAACTTGCATTTACAGGAATGTCAGTATATGCACATCAGGGATCCTTTTAAGGCCAGAAGGTAACGAATGTATAAACTATATTTTATAGTTTATTATAATATATAATATACAGAAAGTACAATAAAATAACTAATGCTAATATAGTTATTTTAGAAAAGTAAGGGGAAAATATTTCTCAGTGGTCTGTACAGATAAACAGTAACCGGAAATATATTACTAATTTTATTCTAAACGTTCTTCACTTTTTAAAAATAAACTAAACCTCAACCACGGAAACGGAAAGAATAATCATAGGAAATGTAGGAAATAATAGAGTTTTTATTTACTCCATATTTAATTTTCAGCAATTGTATTCAGCAAAACAATTGCTATTGCCAGTAAAACCCAGAGGAACATTACACTTAACACGAATATTATGTGTCTTTTATATTTTTCCTTTTTTTGCATGCTGTGTGTGGGCAAAGTTCTATTTACATCGATACAGATATTTTCACTTTATTACAATGTTGGGTTTCAATCATTATTTGCAGGTTAAACCATGTACCAAGTTTCGAGCCATGTCTTTCTCGAATTTAAGGTTACTCCGCGCAATTTGAAGTAAATCATTTACACGTTAGCAATAGCTATATCTGTGAGATGAATTATTATACTGCCATTCTTACATTTACAGTGATAATTTCTTGTAAATAAAATGGTTTTTTCAGTTTTCCTTGTTATTTTTCGTAAGAGATAGAGGAGTGAGATGATGACTTTTATTGTTTTTTAGCCACATAGCGATAAAACATTTTCATGGTAAAGCATATTAATTTGTATATATTTTATAAATTATTAATTAGTTTATTAATTATTATTCAAAAATATTCACATAAAAAGTATAGAGGACAAATAAAATGATCGAGAAAAAAATTTATTTAAAATATTGTATGGGTTATTGAGTGTAAAAGCAGCACGAATATAAATACCATTTTATTTAGGAAAGCACTTAAATAGGAACTTTAGAGGGGTTGTCTTCCGTAAAATTCGCATGAAATAACCTAAGTTTTTCTTTTAATTTCATATATCGTGTGAGGTATTAATGGAAAGAGTACGGATATAAGAATTCCAAAATTATTTTTTTAGGATTTTTTACAAAATTATTCTAGAGATATTGTTGAACACGTCCATAAAAATAGTCTCCAAAACTGCAAAATTCAAAATTATGAAAAAAAATTGTTACTAAAAGCTTACTTAAATTTGCCGTAAAACTACATCGATCCTTCTGAATCTCATAGTTTTCGGGATATTGGTAATATTTTTACTTTGGGACATATGTATTTATGGGGTGCAAAATAATATTTATATTTATAAATATTAATAATTAGTACCCTTAAATGTTTACACAAGTTCTTAATCAGTATATTTAAATTTGATTCAAGTAAATTTAGATCCCCTATTTTAGCAACTTTATCTCGTACTCTTCACGAAAGAGTTATTCTTAAATTTAGGAATTAAATTTTTTTGTGCATTCCGTTTATGTTTAGTCTTTATTGTGTCCTAAGTACTCGTGCAGGCTTTGTCGCAGCAAAAATGGACCATGGGTTATTTTTTTATGTAATAAGCGTTTAGCGACTTTCCAGAAAATGCTGAAATAGATGTTTCTTTACTATCTAAGAGTCTAAATATAATTGTCATATCTCTAACTTTAATTATTTCGGAATACCTACACAATTTTCCATTCCCATTTTTACATCTTTATAGGCTGCATTTTGAAAAATTCATTTTCTGCAGGCATCTATAAGCCAAGTGAACAATGCTTCCTAAATTTCAAGTTTGTAGGTTTACACACACGCCACACGCACACGCGCACACGCGCACATACGCACACGTACACACACGTGTGTGTATGTACATAACCAACCATTTTAAAATCCAATTCTGTCCCCGTTTCATGGTTTCTGAGAAAAAAGACTATAACTAATGGATGAGCAGATACACTGAGCTATACTTGATTTCAGAAATAGCCCGCTTTCCACTTTTTGTATGGAAATCTAAAAATAAAGATAATAAAGCATTTTTAAAAGATTCAGAAACAAATTCAAGAGATCGAATTTTCAAAAGTTATCTCGAAATAATCGATTAATATGTATTAATGTAACCTACTTAACTAACTAATTAATTATTAACTTATCATTAACATATTCTAGCAATCTATATTAATTGTTTATTAACGTATCATTAACATATTCTAACAATCTATATTAATTGTTTATTAAAGTATCATTAACGGATTTTAGCAATCTATATTAATTGTTTATTAACGTATCATTAACGTATTTTAGCAACCTATATTAATTGTTTATTAACGTAATCTGCACGATTATTAAGATAATTTACCTGACTATTAACGCAGATGCAAGACTATCAATATAGTCAGTTTGATATTCATTTGACTGATACTTTTTTGCTTTTTTGAATACTTTCACTTGAATACTTTCATTTATTCATTAAAATAGTTAAGGTTATTTTTTGTGATTTAGTGCGGACTCACATTAGAGCACGGGGAAGACTGCTGTGCGCAAGATAGCAGAAAGGCAAACATTTTATCGGAGTCAACCGCGTACATTCGATGACAGTCGACAGTTGGGCGCCTCGGCAAATAGCTCGAGGGCAGATCTGTTAGACTTTGCTATTGTTTCTTTTGACTAAACTATCTGCTGGTAAATATATGCCCGCTATTAAATAAAATATTTGGGTAAGTTGCTCCTGCTGATTGGTCAGATCATGGGATCACCGCTGATATTTTTCCTTTTTAATCATCTTCACATGCTTATATTTCGAAGTACACGAATGAAAAAAACAAAGTAGAAATTGTAAATGCAATTTCAAGGGCAGCGTTCCATTTCCAAGGACCCATGAATAAATTATCAGCTGGTTTCGTGGCATTTGTTGAATTTTTAATTGTCTTTGTGCTCTAGTGTCAATAAGATCTGGGTGCTGAGTTGTCTTACGTGGAAACGTTGTAACATAGTTTACAAAGACTGAGTAAATTTTCGTTGTACATTGTTATTTAGATTGCAGTAACGATGAAGAATTGCAGACGAGTTTAAGTCGGTTGCATCGTATGTTTAATTGAACAGTAGTTTAGATTATATCTTCAACGAAACGCGGTGCATGCGTTTTGGTGTACCTATATACCTACATTATGTTTAGTCGATTGTGGTACGACACGAGGAAAGTTCTTTTTATAATTTTGATGTTGAAAGTAGGTCACAAGTTGCCACGTGTCGCGATCTTCCTGGGGCGTTTCGATATTCGAGCCCTCAACGATATATTCACCCAGGATTCTAAAGAGGTGTCCTTGAATGACCACCTTGTGAATGATTTAGAAGCACGATTACAATGCTTATGAAATGCTTAGCAACGATTTACAATGCTTATCTCTTAGATAGGCATTGCACCATACCCATTATTTATTAGTGTATTATTCTTAATTGATATTCTGCTATTAAATCTTTGATTTACCTATATAAGGAAACCAAAATGACTTAACATTAGAAATGATATTAGGTCTGCCAATAATAATTGTGCCATTTCTCTAGCGATTTCTGGAATGTTATAGACTTTTCTCGAACGTCTCCATTAGGGTATATAAAGAGCGCGGCGTTCTGCCATCTGTTCAGTTAGCAATTGAGTTTCGGGGAGTAAAGAACAACAAAAAATGGAAATTTAATTAGAGAGAACTTCGAATGCTATTGCTTCGTGAATTCCATTTCGGACGAAGAAAACGGAGCAAACACGCAATATTTGCATGTCACAGCGAAGCATAGTCTTCACAGATTCAAAAAGGAAAATTTTGATCTTTTCAATAATTCATTCAGTGTGACTTTCCAAGTAAAATTTAGAAAATTTGAAAAGCCTTATGTAACAGAATAATTTCAGTACATGATCAAAATATTATAATAGTGAATGATTTAGTGTATAAAATGAAACTAGAAGTCAGAAAACCTGTTTTTAGAATTTTTGTCTGTTAATTTGTTCTTCCGTCACGCGAAATCTACTGGACGGATTTTGATGAAATTTGGTATGGTAATAGTAATATATCCTCAAGCAACATGTATGATATCTGGATTTTACAGATTAAAAAAACCTGACTTTTTTATTAAACTTTATGTTCATAGAGATCTGAGAGAGAGAAAAACACATAAAACATTCCTAATAATTTGTCTTCGCACAGCTAGTAGAAGACAACTTCATGCTTTGGGAATAAATGGAAAAATTCTGTTTAGCTACCACGTGGGCTACTACTGATGAAGTGTGATGGCGGATTTATTAATTATCATTAAAATTATGATATATTTATTAAGTCAAATGCTGCATAGCTAGTGATGTTCCAACGTATATCGGTTATTTGACTCCCTACTTCCAAATACTACATTTAAACTTACATGTATTTTTGTTTATATTAAAACTAACTTCCGATACAGACGAAAATACAAAAGAAAATAAACAAATAAGTAATAGGTACTTGCGCTTTTTATTTATTTAATCCCGACAATTTTTAATCTTGAATATATCAATTATTTTTTGACCATAATTTATTGTTAATCATTACTTACTATAAACTATTATGGTAATTATTTCACAATAAAAACGGCAGATTATTTTTTAAATTCGGATCATAATTTATTGTTAATTATTACTTACTATAAACTATTATGGTAATTATTTCACAATAAAAACGGCAGATTATTTTTTAAATTCGGGTCATAATTTATTGTTAATTATTGCTTACTATAAACTATTATGGTAATTATTTCACAATAAAAACGGCAGGTTATTTTTTAATTTCGGGTCATAATTTATTGTTAATTATTGCTTACTATAAACTATTAAGGTAATTATTTAACAATAAAAACATTTGGTCTACAGACAACAGTCATAAAGGTAGATTTAGCATTTATAGCTTTTCATACGCACAATTCACAAAGTTGCGTCACGCGGCGACTGCTGTTCGCTTCGCTCATATACACCAGGGTCTGTGGTTAGGGGCTGAGGAAATATAGGAGATCAGAAGCCATAGCTCTAATATGTATAGAGCTTATATATGCTGGTCACCTATAGAAAATGACTCCCATTATGTAATATGTAATTTTCTGGGCCTTTTTTATTCTATAGCTTACCTTTTTTGTAATTTGAGCAATTTGAGTTCCGAATTGTATTTTCGTAAAATCCGTAACAGGAGAAGTGCGAGCGGTGTCTAGTTATAGGCTTAGAATATAGGGATCGCAGAAATTGTCATTGAGGAGTAATCAGGTATAATAAGGAAAGATTAGTTAGTATAGATAGAAACAATTAGAAATCATTAGGCTTTAGTAAAAGTGAAAAGCAAATATTTTCAGCTACTCACTCGCTCATCAGTCAGCTATTCACTCACTTATATTCGATGACTTATTTTGATGTAGTGCCAATATACGGTGTGTCTGTTTTGTGGCAAATTTGATGACCCGCCTATTATAGGGTAACATCCGTGCAAACTAAAACATGCGATATTTAGATTATACCTATTGCAATCCACAATTAAATGAAACTACGTGATGTAGTATTATTTCTACTTTCCTTCTTTCTAAGATCTTTGCTAATATCCCACCTGAAGATGTTGTAATACAACGAAACCTAGGTCATGGTAAAGAAATTAAAGAAAATAGAAACAATACTACATCACGTAGTTTCATTTAATTGTGAATAATGAATTTCTACAAAATTAACGCCTAATATATTCAATACCTATTGTAATGTTTATTAGCATATTTTTCATAACTTTAAAACACTGCTATTTTTAAACTTTACATTTTTCGATGTGCGGATTTTAGGTCTTGACCTCGTTGCAGGTAAATTTGTGAAATTTCCCTAAAATAAAATAATTATATTTTGATACGATGTGTCTGTTTTGTGGCAACCGTAAATTCGACGACATATATTTTGATACGGTGTATCTGTTTTGAGGCAAATTTGATGAACCGCCTTTTATGAGGTAACATCCGTACAAACTAAAACGTGCGATATTTAGATTATACTTATTGTAATGTTTATTAGCATATTTTTGATAACTTTAAACCACTGCCATTTTGAAACTTCACATTTTTCGACGTGCGGATCTTAGGTCCTGATCTTGCTGCAGGTAAATTTGGGAAATTTCCCTAAAATAAAATAATTGCTTGGAAAAATATAGTGGAAAAATATAGTGTACTTTTTCACATAATTGTTTCCGTAATGAAATTACGGAATTTAAAAACGACAGAAAAAGAAAATTATAAAAAACAGAGTAATTATTGAATATATTTGGCGTTAATTTTGTAGAAATTCATTATACACAATTACATAAAACTACGTGATGTACTTTCTTTAGGTTCTTTACTACAACCGAGGTTTCGTTGTATTACAACATCTTCAGGTGGGCTATTAGAAAAGAAATAATACTATGTAGTATCATTTAATTGTGAATCAGAGTAATTTTTTAAAAGTTGCAATTTTTAGAGTATTCTGCATGTAGATACGTACATATATTTCACAAACGAACAGACAATGTATCGAGATATTAAATGTTGATATAATTTTTATTTTTAATTTAAAATTTAAATCTCATAGTACTATCTCAGAATAAACTATCTCATATCGTTGACCACAGTATGGCATAGTATATTCTCGCTGTAATAAGGTATGTAGTATAAAAGCAGCAAGCTAGCTATGTCAAGGGGTTTAGATCAAGTGCGGCGCGAGGTTGCAAAGTGCGGTGTGCTTCGTTAGACGTGCTTGATAAGCCTTCTTTATGATACTCAAAGTGTGGATTGCTCTACATTGAGAGTGGGATTACAAGTGGGGAGAGAGGATTATTGCAACGTTTGGGAAAGGTGGAAATGTTCGCTATTTATAACATCGGTAAATATAGAATTTTTTTAATTTATTCGTTTTTATTACACTAGTTTGATTTTAGTGTCCCGTATTTTAAAAAGACAAACCGAATCCTTACAAGATTATTTAGGGTAGGTCCGTCTGTCATAGCCATTTTTCTTAAAAATCGTTTGACATAGAAAATTGAAGTTTGACATAGTGATGAACTATTCTATTAAAAAAAAAAAAATTTTTTTTTTTTGAAATTTTTTACATATATATATATATATATATATATATATATATATTTATATATATATATATATATATATATATATATATATATATATATAAATTTCAACATTCCTTTTCAAGAAGCTAAAAACTTTCAACGTTACACTCGTAACCTTGCTTTTCCAGAATACTTTAAGATAAAATTAAGACACGACGACAGTAAAAAGGAGGTCGAAAATAAGCATCGTCTGCTGTCTCTATTTACCTTATATTGAAACTCCAATCTCTGCAGGGGACCGAAACGCTAACATATATTTCTTTATAGAAATGAAAAAAAAACCATAGAATGAAAAATAAAATTATGGCTATAGTTTTCCATTAAGGTTTAAGTAAATTTTACTAATGCTGTTTTTATCAGTTTCAGAGACAGAGGGGAGGGCGATTTTTTTGTAAATTTTTCAACAATATATCTTGTACAAAATTCTAAAAAATAATTTTATATTTATCATAACGTGGTCTTTTAATTTATATTTTTGTTTGAGGGACAAATAAAGTACCCATGAGTACCGTATGGGCACTTTATTTGCCCCTTATTGAAATATAAAAAAAAAAATTTTAATACTTTATTTCATCCTTAAAAATTTGTCAATCATTGAAAGTCAAAAATTTAATATATGCAAGTTAATATGTCTGATTATACGAAATTGCAAGTTTCTATGTCAAACAATTCCTAAGATAAATTTTGGAGAAATTTCTAGAAATATATCCCGAACTACCTGAAATAAAACTCTTTCAATCCCATACGACAACAAAAACGCGAATTTAATTTACCCACTTTAAAATTTTCCATATATTTATATATATATATATATATATATATATATATATATATATATATATATATATATATATACAATTCACTTTCTTTTTAAATAATCGCGACCGAGCCCTACTTTTTTTAAATATTTTTTTTTCCAATATTCTTTCATTTAAACCAAAAAACCCTTAAAATTTGCATTTTTGCTAAACCAGATTTTTTCTCAATATTTTAGCAAAAGTAGATCGCTTTTGGAGAAGGTAACTTTTTAATATGGAAATAGGTCAAAGATAATAGAAAATAAGGTAGGCGACGTTAGTTATACAGTAGAAGCTGTGGTAAAATATTAAACGTAATATTTCGATTAATATATTGCTGTTATTATGAAATATCAACCTGAAAGCGTCCGTGTCTCACGAAATCGAGTTGCCTGCGAGGTGACGGGCTTCATGTCGACATGTAAGTGTAAATGGGCGTAACGTGAGAGGTTAGCGTTTCGGTCCCCTGCAGAGATTGGAGTTTCAATATAAGGTTAATAGAGACAGCAGACGATGCTTAAATTTTCGACCTCCTTTTTACTGTCTTCGTGTCTTAATTTTATCTTAAAGTATTCTGGAAAAGCAAGGTTACGAGTGTAACGTTGAAAGTTTTTAGCTTCTTGAAAAGGAATGTTGAAATTTTTTTTTTTATTATTCTATATTTTGCGAAGTTTCTCCTGCAGTCAATGCACTTTTTCGTTTCAGAACCATTGGTGTCTCAAAATCATTAGGGTGTTTTTAGTTGTCCCGAAACGCCTTGAAATTTACCCACAATTTTAGGAAATTATAAAAATTCCAAAGATAAGGAAAAATCCAAGGAACTGCGCTATGGTAATGTAGCTGGTGACTCTAAGAACAACCCACCAATAAAAGCTGCCGATATTAGAGTACAGGTTATTGTGCGCAACCATACTTCTCAAAAAAAGTAAGTGAATATCGGAATTCCGGTCTGCAGTAGCTGTTCTCTAAAGAAATAGTGATGGTTCTATATTTCAAGAAAGATGTCGCTATTTTTTGACAGCATTCCTTCTTGTCAGCGCTTGTCGGCAACTGTTCGGAAAAACACTCATGCTGCGGAATGCTTCTTTATTAAAGAATCACGATAATGTATTCACTTTCACCTTCAGTCATAATGTCCAATACTGTATTTGATTACACTCTATCTATGATGAGCTCCTTGGAATCTAGCTGATGGTATGTTGGGGTTTCGCTTAAATTGCATGATCCATCATGTACGCAGTTTCCTGTTCTGTAGATGTTTATGTAGAATTTTTTGCTTTTGACTCGTACTCACTCACAAGAGTAGTTTGTTTCTGCTTATAGGTTGTTCTCTTGTCTGGTTTTTATAGAATCATTATATTTTAACTCACCGCCATTGGACGACACCCTTCGTGAAAAACAATGGTAAAAGATATTGGTAAGCAATCTTAAAGTTTTTGCAGAGACGGTGATGCTTCTATCAACACTAATTATTGTGTATGTATATTTGGCAGGATTTTTTGGTCATTCAGTAAAGAAAATATGTTAATATGGCTATTTTTTAAATTTGCTATACAGACCAAATGGATATATCTGATAAAGTCTAGCTGGTTTGTAAAAACCACAAAATATTTTGACGGAAATGATCGGGGTCATTTCTCTCCTACACCAAGTTTAAGAGTGAATAAATCTTAAATGGGATTTCCCATAAGCATTTTTATAAAACAAAAATCGACGTCATAAAGGGATGGGCCTTGTCTAATTTTATAATGGAATAATACAAAGCAACAACAATATTTTTATTTATAAACATTTTAATCCATATTATGATTCAAAAACTAATAAACACTGTGGCTAAAATAACATTAATTGCAATAAAATATAATTATTTCTTTTTATTTACAGATTATACTATCCTCTCGAGTTCAAGATGATGTCATTACGAATAAGACGGCGCCATTCATCTCTCTCGCAAGTGACTTCAATCCAAATTTGGCTACAAACATCTATACATGGTGTTGCGAGATAGTTACTATTAGATTCGTCGAAAACCGCATAAAAGATTTTTGTTTGAAATTTTTGCATTGATTCACTTTAAGTATGGTTTTAATTTATATTATAAGTAGCTTCGCTTGATATGCTTTACTTCAGTTGATGTGGAAGGAAAATTTAACGTTTTCTAATCTATGATCTAGGTCTAAGTTCAAACCATAGTAACTTGTATATTTTAGGCCTGTGGTAAAAATTGTGCAGTTAAATGTTTCTTAGTTAGGGTTTTAACTCATTTAAGATATAGAATAAAATGATATATTATGATTGACACAAATATATGCTCTATTTTTAAGTTTCATGTGGGCGTTTGAAAATATTGTTTTGGCTAATGACTTAATCTCTGCGACAAAGTAAATGGAAGTGGGTTGAAGTTTACGATGGACCACCAGCTTTAACGGTTGACATAGATAATAATTTGGGGTAACTGGACATGTATAGAATCAATATTTTTCGATAAGAATTGGCAGAATCAAACATGAGGCTAATTTATTTTTTTCAAATTAAATAATTATTAATTCAGTAATTTCAGTAGTAGGATGTATTTTTATTCAGCAATTTCTTGCACTTAATTTTTTGATAAATATTTTCAATGAACAGATTTGTTAATATTTAATAAGTCTTAACCATGAAAGTATAAGGAAATTAACAGGCCAGTGTTACGTTTAACCTTTTTAAAAATAATATACACGCTCTGGGGCCAACATGTCAAAATATAGGGTAAAAGTCACTTTTTAAATCGATACGAACAATGACATCTAGCACTAAATGTCTCGTGTTAAAATGTAGGGGTGAACTTTATTTAGGTTAGAGAAGGGGCCTATGAACTATATAAAATGCCTTCCACTATAAATTGTAAAGGAAAACAATGCCGGGTCACAGAGGTCAACTGGCTTAAATTACGGTCTTTCAATTTATTTCGAAAAACACTTTTTCAGTACGTTCAGGAATTATATTTGTAGTAATGTGTTGCCGGAAAAGTCTTATCAAACTGAATGAGAGCTTATTGCTGAATTTTCTTCAAAGAGCGCAATGATAATTTTCTCGTGTAGAAATCATATCTTTCATGATTAGCAAAATCTTACGTTGTAAATATTTGTTACTCGTTTAATTGGTTTATCCTTTTCCTATCAATTAAATATAATATGCCCTTCAAAATTTTGTGTGGATAAAAATATTTCAGTCCCGCTTATGACAATTTGTAATTATAGGATATTTGCTTACGAGAGCAACTTAACGAGAGGTGAAACAATTTTTGACAATTTTACAAATTGAGTTATAAAAGATTTAAACTTAATGCCTAGAGAAGGATGGGAATACTGAATTGTGACGTCATTTTTAGTAATGCTCACGGTATACGAGAGCGAATAAGACATACTTCCCACTAATCAATTTTATAAATTTTTCCACTACTGGTTCTTAATTAACTTATATTTTCACGACATCGTAATAAAATTAGCAAGTTTAGGAGTAGTCAACTGCCCTATTAGGTGACACGTATAAGGAGAAAAATGGATATGTTTTTTCCCTAATATGAGCGAGAGGGACACGAATAAAAAACATGTTTTTTATTTCAATGTAATAATGATTACTTAATAGTTTAATATATCCTCATATCGGAAGTCTTAATTTATTAAATCAAGTCCCAATGAAATATTTTTATTAGCCGGCGGTCTATGTTTAGAAACAAATGATTTTTGTATGTTATGAAATGTATTATCTTAGCAAGCAAATGATTTTTGTATGTTATGAAATGTATTATCTTAGTAAGCAAATGATTTTTGTGTGTTGTGAAATGTATTATCTTAATTTATTAAATCAAGTCCCAATGAAATATTTTTATTAGCCGGCGGTCTATGTTTAGAAGCAAATGATTTTTGTATGTTATGAAATGTGTTATAGTAAGATTTTATGTTATGACGAATAAATAGTTGCGGTCTATTGTGATAGACGTTAGACATTTATTTCCTGTGAAATATTTATTCATTTTAAAATAAGAAAAAAAAATGTGTAGTCATATTAAATAAGTAAAAACCATCATAGAATGGTTTTTTTGTGTATGAAATTAGATGTATTTGTAAATAAGTTGGTGCTTTGGTTTTGGTTCTCCTAATTATTCATGTTTTTAACAGCAGAATAAGTGATGATTGCAATTTCACAAAATAAATATCGCTCACGATCTTTTTTTCGAAATTTTTGTTAATATTATATTTGCCACATGAGTACCTATGATGTTTGTGTGAGTACATTTTGGGAACACTCATAAGTAATCAATTATTTTTTATCAACAAATAAATGTGGGATAATAATTTTTAATTTTTTTAATAAGAATAGTTTGCGATGCTCCTAAATTTACTTAAACTACCCTAAATTTACTTAAACTACCCTAAATTTACTTAACTATAGAAATCTGGTGTCCGCGATATAAATTGCAATTAAAGATAAGCTCTTACATGTGCTATAAAACTGAAGATTTTGTTTCTAAAAGAGGGATCCAAAGGTCTTTTCTTTATCTTTGATTATATGGCGTTCGTTCTCTCCACAGAGAACCTTTGCCAATGTCAAGTGTGGATCCAAAGATCTAAATAGCTCAAAGTCATACGGTACGGTTTCGTGGTGGGTACGGCAAAATTTCCTACGACAACAAAATTTTCCTATATGACTTTCGCTGAATGTGGCTAGGCATTACCTTGTTGGAGTATTACGCCTGTTTAATTCCCTAAAAGAGCCCTTTCTTCTATTATCTCAAAATGTAGCCATTATGATTACTTGATAATACAGTACACAGTAAATATTTCTCCAAGTTTCAATAACTCAAAGTAAACTGTTAGGATCACACTAAACACACAATGACGCCTTTCTCGGGATAAGGTTGTTTTTGGTGTTTGTTTGAAGATGGCTATTGTTTTGGAACGTCTTATGTTATCATAGGCTATTGATTTATTGCCTCCGGAAACGATCCATTATAGAAATGAATCTCTACGCAGTCTAGTGGGCAATGAAGCCCAAACTGTTCCGCGAAGATCTTTGTTGGATAGTTGATGTGCAACCCAAATTTGTTATCTTTATATTTTGCCAATTGCTGTATTTGTATCGTTGACTGGGTAGCTCCAGGGTTTCTTGACCATCCAGTACACTTAACCTTGGATTAGACTGCACTAGAGACGTTAATGCATCATCATCCAATTTCATCAATTTTCCACTTCAAGGCTGATCAGACATTGTCACTAGTTTAAACCAACGCTGATATTTATTGGTTCTCACCATATAATGTGGAACAAGATTTTTACTCTATAGGTATTATTTCTTCACTTTTTCTGTTATATTAAATGAAAAAGACGCTGTTATGGACATGACCTCAAAAGGTATGAAATCAGTCATTTAACCCTTCATAAAATTTAGGTATTAGGGTGCGCCTATGAAATTATAAAGAAAAATATCCCGTTGTTTCCACATTCGATGTAGAATCTGTGGCAAGGGAGCTTTTTAAAAAAAATGATTACTTGTGGGTTTCCCCTAATATAAAGTATGTCAAGTTTTGGAAAAATGAGTTGGGCTTTGAAAAATAAATTAAAGATTCGCATAATCAAATTAAATTAATAAAGAAATGTTAAATTTGTGTGCGGAAAAAAGGTGGCGTCGGAAATGGTATTAAGCTTCGCACGGCGTTTAAAAAAGTTTAAGCTTTATTTTTTTATTAAACGGTTAACACTAAAACATTTCTTTACTAATATCACGGAGATCACTATTTTTGTAGAAGATGTTATAAAAATATTTTATAAATATTAAAGCAAAAAGATTTAATGTAAGTAAATCAAACGGGTAAGTGCACTTTAGGAAAAGTTAATTTTTTGCCTTGTTTTAAATCGACGAAAACTTATAACCAATAACGTTTCGAATAGTTATTAGGATTGCTCATGTTGTAATTTAGTAAAATAATTGATTGTTTATTTCATAAATTGGTTTTATGATAAATGAACGAAAAAGTTAGTTAAATGAAAAAAGTTTTTTTTTTAACTAAATACAGTTACTTACATAACTTTTTCGTTGTTAAAAATTTTTTTTTTTCACTAAATACACAAAATGCAAATGCAAAATATGAATAAATAACAAAACGTAAATAAGTTAAATCAATTAAAAGAAAGCTCGATGAAAAGTCATTTGAAATATTAATTCCAAAAATTAGATTATTTTCTCTTATTTGGGTGAAAAAATTTATTTGAATATTATTATGTTCACACTTTTGTCCCTTAAGCCAATTGAAATTTCCGTCAACGATGTCCGAAACGTTATTCATTATAAGTTTAATTTTTATTAAAAAACAACGGATATAACTACTTTTGCCAAAGTGCACCTATGCTAAATAGAAAAATATAATGGATTTGAGAGATTTAAAAGAGTAAATTTACTTATTTAGGTGTTGTGTGTAACTCGTTGCGATGAGTTGATATGTCGGCTGGACTCGACATTGTACACGGTTTTAATCCGTGACGTATTTGTATATCATTGAGATACATTATTGTGGATTTATATATATATATATATATATATATATATATATATATATATATATATATATAAATATATCTATTGCGTTACGATGTGAAAAAAAGAAATTATTAAAAATTGTTCAATGTTAAGCTTATATTGTATACCAGATGAATAGAAATAAAATGATATGTTACTGAGAATATATAAGTGAATTTATTAATTTTTTCATCACGGCAACTATATCTATTGTTGGAATTCAATCGCCAGTTACTCAAGTTTATGGAGAGAAAAACATTAAATTTTTCGTAATAATCAGACTTTGTTCGAAATATTTTCAGTGTCCAATACTTAGGTAAGTATATTGCAAATCGCATTTGAGAATAATTTATTTAATTACCCTAATATAAATCTGGTTAGAAAAATGTAATGTTTTCTTCTAAGAAAATAATAACATTTACTTACATAGAATATGGTAAGTTACTTACAATCCCCTAAAGTAACATTTCAAATAAAAAATTGAAAATGTTGAGATTTTAAAAGGATTTTTTTAATAAAACGACCCAAAGATATGGTTCCAGCTAGTACACGCATGTTATGAAACTTTACACACATTTTTAAATAATTGATAATACGGACAATAGAAATAGAGAATAGTTGAGTAAAAAAAAATGATATATCAAGGTAGTTGTCTTGTGACAGTAGGATCTAAAGATGTGGTGAATACATATTTCTCCTGTAATGATAATTGTATAATTTTTGAAAGGAATTTTTACTAAAAATAAACGGTAAATAATTTTTTTTTCTAAATTTTAATATAACATCATTTTACGTCGACTTAGTTTTTTAGACAAATCGCTCGACCGGTTTTTAAATAAAATTAAAAGTGTGGTGAAGTAACTACTTTTTCTGTAAGGTTAATTGTATAATTGTTGAGAGTAATTTTTAACAAAACTAAATGGTAAATTATTTTTCAATTTTAAAATAAGTGAGATATTTATAATAATATATAAAAAATTCAGTGAATTTCGTCGACAACGCGTTTTATGCGACAACTACCTTAAAAAGAGATAGTTATAACTATGATATGACTGGTGCAATGCAAGCAAATCTGATAAGTTCATTTTTCGTAAATAAATCATCGCGGAATCATTCTAAAATGACGAAATTGAGATTTGTCTTGTCTAACTTACTGACACAGTACAAGGGTGACAAGAACAACTATATATTGTCATTTTACTTTGATTGTCTTACTCATTGTATGAAAGCATTTTATGAATATTTTCGTCGAAAATGGATAGTGAAAACTAAGGTTGCCAGATTTTTTCCTTTATAAGGGACAGATAACGAAAAAGTGAAATAAATATGGAATTTCATAATTTTGCATCGGACAAAAAGTGAAAAAGGAAAATCATGTTTTATTATTATTAATGAAACGAAGTTCTTTACAGTAGAGCGATTTCACAGATCGCCACGTAAGGAAAAAGCGTTATACCCCATCCAGGCAACCTTTTCCTCTCTTTCCCTCTATCTCTTTTCTCTCTATTTCTTTCTATTTTATACGGTTGTATGTGTTCGTGTGACTATCAGTTGCGTGTATACATTTGAGCACTAAACATTTGGATGCGGTAAGTTGTATAACCTCAATTCTAAACAAGTGTAAATATCATTTAAACTAATTTATATTGATATTTACAACAGTGAAAATGCCCAGTAAAATAATCTTGCAATGACCTTTATCTCTTATGTGAAACACATATCATATTGATGTCAAATGTCAATATATTTTTTTTCTACTGGTTTTCTATTGTAAGCAATTCGATATGTATTTATTTGCATTATAAATTAGTACTTTATCATTTATTAAATACTTAAAATTAATAAATTACAATAAATTGTCAGCATATCCATTTATTTTCATTGTTAATTAAACTTTATTTAGATTACTGGATGAAATAAAAAACATAAATTTTTAGAATAATAAAATTTCATGTTAACATTAATTTTAAATTTAATTCAATTAAAAATTAAAATTAAAGTATTTTAAAATTAAAATATTTTTATTTTAGTTATTTCAAAATTAAATTACACTTAAAATTAATTTTCTAATTAAATTTTATAGTTCTACCAATTAATTTTTTTCTTATTTTAATTTTTTTTTATTAAATCAATTAAATTAAATGTAAAGTTAATTTTAAGTTTATACGTAATTATTTTTATTTTAATTACTTAAAAAATAAATTACAAGTAAGATTAATTTTAACATTAAATTTTATTATTTTAAAAGTTCTTTATTAAATCAAACAAATTTAAAGTTAATTTTAAGTTTAAATTTAGTTAAATACTCTCGTTCTGGATATCGAGTCGCGGGGATTTGCCAAAGTCCTTGCATTTGAAGTGAACGCATGCATGTTGAAGTCTATGCACTCCGAGGATTTGTCGAAGGCAATTCATTGGAAAGATTTTGGATTTTTCCAAACTTGACTTCAATAACTTTCAGGTTTTAGGTCCGTGAAGAGGATAAGTGCTCGGAATAATGGGATGACCATTTTCAACCTATGGTACGAAAACTCTTATACCATATTGAGGGATCTTACCAACATTTCTAAATAAGAGCAAAATTTACTGTGCTCTTGAAATACCCAGGTCTTAAGAAGTTCTGTAATAATATTGTGAGACAAGAATTATTGGAAGCGTTATCTTTTTACAGATTGGGTAATGGTGTTATTTATGGAATAAAGATGTTATGTTACGATGACAAAACCTGTATCGGAGCAGGCTGAAGATGCATGTGACCAATAAATTACGTTATATTAAATAAACATCTTAAACAGCTTTCAAAAACAAATAATTGCCTTCATTTCAATACAACTGTCTCTTTTATATACGTTCTTTCTTTGACTTTCTATTCCAATATGTGTAGTTTGCGCCAACTGGGACAGTTTTTTGTTCGTTTTTAGGGTTCCGTACTTCAAAAGGAAAAAAAGGAACCATTCTTTACAGGATCAGTGCGCTTTCCGTCTCTCTGTCTGTCAAGACTTTTTTCTTAGGAACGCATGGAGGTATTAAATTGAAATTAATATTAAATACTTAGGACTACTGTCTTTTGGAGCTGTAAAATTCAAGTTTCTAAGTTAACACAATAAAAAAATACGGCCATTTACGCCACATATTTTGACACGCGCAAATAAATTAAAACCTATAGTAGGTATATACTTCCCGTTGAATCATAAAATGTACACTTCTTTTCTAGAATCATGAAATTTGGCAAGAACCAAGGTTTCACAGCACATGTTCAGGAAAAAATCTGAATATCGTTAATTTGTAGTTAAATTAGATAAAAACTTTCTTTTAATATGCGTGTTTTAAATATATAGTGGGCACAATATATTTTCGTTATGAAAAATAAAAAATTTTGTACATAGTTTAATACGAATATTATGTACCATTAACTGTTTATAAATGCCTAAATGTGTACGAGGCCCTCGTGGTACGAGGTCCACTCGTCCTTGACAGGTTTTTTTAACCCTAGCATCATACTAACTTAGACGAGGATACGCGTTACACGATATGGTCGGATGATTCATCTCATGTTATGAACATTCGTGACAATGAATGTTCTTGCGGCTTCTACCCCGCATCAAAGGATTTTGTGGCGACAACACGCCACGAATGTGCGTCGGATAGTAAGGCCGTAGCATAAGAGTATGTAATTATTATCAACGCTACAGGGTATTTGACTGATGTCGATATTTTTTGTAAAAATATTTTAAAACTGTAAAGTAGGTTTAAAAAAAATTTTGTAATAAAAAAATATAATGCATATAACAAACACTTAATCGAAATTTATAAATAGAAAAAAGTGTAAATTTTTTTGTTCATTAAATTGAAAAAGTTGCACACAAAAAAAATGAGAAAATTATAATATGTAATATATAACTTTAATGAAAAGTCCTAGGTACGATATATACATATATATATATATATATATATATATATATATATATATATATATATATATATATGTATATATGTATATATGTGTGTATATATATGTATATATATATATATATATATATATAAACCGTTTTTTATGTTATTACTTGTTCTATTTTAATAATAAAAAAATATAGTCGAATATTCCATTGCGGCAACTCCCGCGCCATCTTTATTTGACATGCACAATTCACCGATATTTGCGTACTGTCCTTACAGTGATGTGGTATACGAATTGAAATTAGTCTTACATCTGATGTACGCTGATGATGTCGTGTTATTAACATTAGGTAATATAGATTTATGATATCCAGTCGGAGGACTCTTTTCAGCATACTTACTCAAAATATAGAAATAATATGAATGCTGATGAGTATGATAGCGTTAACATGTAATAGAATTTTGTTCGGTTGGAGTGTGGTTATTCTTCAGTTGAACTGTATGCGCTCGTGTAGAGCATAGCCTGACGACAACCATTATTATTTCACGTCCGCTCAATTAGAAGGTCTGTATATTGAACTTAGTTCTTTTGGAATCAAATCCTCGCGTGTGGACCAAATTTAATTAGACCAGACCAAACTTAAGTAGTCGCGATCAAATGTTGTGGAGAAAGTTTGTGCACAATGGAGTCCGTTGTAATAAAAAGTGAAGTTCTAACCAAACCTTCGGAAATGTATAAAGCTTTTCCATATTCGTGATTACATTTTAATAAAGATGCTTGCAACCAAGGACTACAAAAACATTGGGAACAAACATTGAATCCAGTCGGGTTGGACTTTTTGGTTTACCCTTACTTACCATTTTTTTAAATAAAAAAATGAATTCAGCGGCTGTAGCTTTACGAACTTTTATCATCACAATATCAGTGAGAGGTTTAAGTAAATTTAATAATTCTGCAATGGCTTCTTGCTTCAATTGCAAGTGTATACAAAAATCTTCGTTACTGAATTCATTGCACATTTTAAACAGAAGTTTGTCCATTTCTTTCGTTTCTTTCTTGCTTTTCGTGGTAGCATTAAAGTCAGATATAGCTGTAGCAATTTTCCGCATTATTGCCAGATCTGGCCGTCAGTTGCTTTCAAAAAATTGATCCGCAGAATTAGTCCGCCGAACCAAATTCGATCGTCTGTTAACGATGTAAGGTGACGGTTGTTGAAAGTGCTTAATGAGAAACGGTAAGTGAGACAAAAATAGATATTTTTTTTTCTGGAGAAGTAGAAGAGTTCATTTATTCAGGAAATCTTTTGTAAAATAAAATTAGGACAGTTGAAACTTTATGGGTCACCGATTAGAAAATATACAATACAAATAAACAACACTAATGTGAAATAATTTCATTAGTTAACGAGTTGTTAATTTTTAGATAACGAGGCTTTAAATATAATAGGCCAGTTCTAACGATTAAATATGATACAGAGACACTAAAAAATAAAATAGTATATTATTAAAAGTAAAGATTATTTTTATTTTCAGGAAATTAATTCGGAACCATAACGAATTCAGTCAGGTGACAGTGAATACCAACCAGAAAGCTTTACGTCACACCACACAAAACACTATTGTGGACATCTTCATATACGGAACAAGTTATTTGATTAATTTTTCATTTTAACAACTTTTATTGAATATATTTGGCGTTAATTTTGTAGAAATTCATTATTCACAATTAAATGAAACTACTTGATGCAGTATTATTTCTACTTTATTTAAGTTCTTTACCACGACCTAGATTTCGTTATATTACAATATCTTCAGGTGGGATATTACCAAAGATTGAATCTTTGCTAATAGTCCACCTGAAGATGTTGTAATATAACGAAACCTAGGTCGTGGTAAAGATCTTAAAGAAAGTAGAAATAATACTGCATTACGTAGTTTCATTTAATTGTTAACAACTTTTGTCAAGTTTGTATAGTTGTTCTCGAATATACTTTAGAAAACAATTACAATCCGCAATGGAATCAGGTTTTAGCAAAGCAAATAGTAGTAACTTGCCCAAAATTGACGTCATTATGCTTGACAAATTTTTCCCATCAAACAGTGACTTTTGTTAGAATTTCGGAATGTTTAAACTTCAATGTAAGTGTAAAAAATGCATTATAAGCTGAAAAAGTTTTATTTCAGTTTCGTAGTCAGTAACCGTTTGTTTTATACACATATTGCAAGGTAATTGATACTGCAAGCTGGTTGATTTGGAAGTTAGATTTACGGAGCATAAACGTAAAACCAAAACAACTTAACCTCAACTCATACATTATTATTTTATCAACAAACTTACAAAAATAGCAACTGCAAAATTCGTTTAGATATAAAAATAGATTGTGTATGAGTCATATTAATTTGTAATCAACTTATTAGCTCGGAGCTTTGACGCTTAATGTTTTTCTATAAAAAACACAAATCGAAGTCATTGTTGTAAAACAGTCAATTTTGTAGTGAAAACACAATTAATCGAATAGGTATTTAAACTGCAAAGAAATACTTATATCCAAATGACGTTCACAAAAATACATGCTTGAATCTGTGGATAAACTAAGAGCATTCCGTCTTGCCAGTTTTAGCCACGTTTTCCGTATTTGTTTATTGTTTGGAAAATATATAAATAAATTGTTTCGCGTTTTAGTAGTTATGCTACGAATTGATTTTTAATTAAATAAAAGATGCAACTGCCATGTATAGACACGATTGTTTTGATTTATTACATGAGTAGTGACGTCATTCAAGACGCCATGATAGTCCAGAGCGCTTTCGAAGTAAATTTAAACTGATTTTTTAAAAACTGAAAATACGTAATGTAAACGTTTGATTTTTGGAAATATCATTTTTTTGCTTTAAATGGACATAAAAGGTAAAGAATCACCACTTTCCTAAATTTAGTCAACTAACCACTGCGAGACTAACTGTGACACCAACAAATAACTGTGAGATCAGGTTTCACCTAACTGATGTAGTTTCTTGCGATATAGTTGTGTAACTACGAATAAAATGCGTAGTATCAAAACGCGGCTGTCAGTGCAATTTAAGACACAGCTCTGAAAGGTTATGTGACAATATAGCTTAAAATGCTGGCTTGTGCTATTCCCACCTGCAAAAATATCAATCGACTGCAAAAGAAGCAAATGGGGGTCACTATTCATACGTAAAAACTATTACTTAATTTCATTTTCAATTAACTATGCAATTTTAAAATATCGAAGTAGACTATTATTAACATAAGCGCGCCATTTTTATTGGTGTTGTTACCTCTTAAAAAATTGTTTACACAAATTAAAATATCTTAGTTGCTCGATACTGAAAAATTTAAAATTTTATTTGTAAAAAAATTGCAATTTGGAAATGTCGTTGGAGAATTTGGTGTAACGTTTGAATTTCCGTTATCATATTAAATTTTAGAATATTTTGTTACATTCATTCATTTCCGCCGTCTTCTTTAATTTCTTGAAAAATGCGAACCGATATTGTTTAAAATATGAAGAAATTTTATCACGACATTGAATGCCAATTAATATAAATAATTATTTCGTCCTATTTTTAATTTCTTTAGTATGAGATCGAATATTTTCAAACTTTTATTATGGCCTTTTTCACATTTCTTTTTACTTTAAGACACTAAAATAATTGTTTTCTTTTCGTATTAAAAGTGTTAAGTGATGAATAAAATGGTATAATATGGCTAAATACTTTGGCCATTGGTTGTGGTCAGAATAGACATTATAGAAATTTAATATGTCGGCCTTAATAATACTTCATATAAGCCAAGCCATGGCCATATAAATTGATGCAAATGTGAATCGTACTGCCGCAAGCAAATATATTTATATGCGTCGATTTCCTGAAGTTGGTGGATAAATTGATTCTGCTGGTAACGCCGTGCGCGTTGGAGGAGGACGCAAGTAGGCGGAGTGCGGTGCCCCCTCCACCGATTTTTGACTTCACCGCGATCGCGAAAAGATTTGTGCGTATGCGCCTTCTGGGTTACTCTATATTCTAAGTATGTAAATTTTTAGAACTCAGAATTCTAGTTTGAGAAATTTGAAACGCTGACTATTGCTCGAAAATAAATTTAAGAACTTTCTTATCTTTACATTTACAGTTCGAGATTTGTTATTTCAAGTTTTTGAAGCCTCGACTTTTAGAGCTTCTTATAGTTTAACTTTAATGAGTTTTGTTCAAAAGAGGATCTACCTCGTATATTTAGTTTCAAAAAACTTCATCTGTTTCTTTCAGTTATCTACGCATTATTAAAAAGTTATTTTATTATTGTATTGTGCGTGTGTATTATATAAATAATAATGCGTATTACAGAGGTACAATTAGCCATGGTTAGGACGTCATTTTCACGTATGCGCGTTATCGACTAGTGATGTGTCATGACAATAGGGACGTCACATACTCATTACAATTATTATTATTAAGCACAAGACAGATCCGTTTTTGTCAATATGCTATCAACGTTTTTTGGTTGTGAAGCCCACTCATGAATTATTTTCGTTTATTATGATTTATGTGACCCTAAAGCACTAACATCTGCAGATTATATTACACCTTTTGTATTGTATTGTCTGAATGAGTATATAATATAATATTATTACTAAAGTACTATTGTCTAAGCATCATTACCATGCGATTTTGTGGTCATTGACGAAGACAAGCACACCTTTTCATGTAATCGTTTTCTATCCAAATTCATTATCAGTGTTGGATTTATTAAAAATAAACTATCTTCAGGCATACTATTTACAATATATTTTGGTGATTTGGTATGTATGTGAAAAACCATATGGGCTAAAATATCCCCATTTGCAAAAAGGAACCTTAAAACAGGAATTGATGTTTTTTCTTTCCGTTTGACGGTATGGTATCAGTTCTGTAGCTTCGAGAACTATTTAGAAATCTTTGAGGTCATTGAATACGTTGTATGCTTCAATTGAAGTTGTTTGAAATTATCAAACTGTGTTTTCACGTCCAATGCGGATGATATCTCAAAACATCGTCGCACATTGAAAATCGTATTGAATATTCCGATTCAGTATCCGCATTGAATAGGTTAATACACTCTTCGGTGATTACTGCACGTAATTTAGAAATTTTGAGAGACGGATGTATTTCGAGAGAACAAGGGATTTGTTTTTAAAACTTCTGTAATAATTTCTTGCAATCGTTATTCTTATACCCAAAAGATTCCCACGTTTTAATCCAATGCACAAATTCTGATTTTTCTTGTTACGACAATATAAAATTTGGTACCATCTTGTGTGAATCTTCAGGTACTTGTAAATTAAACTTATTTTGTAATGCACAATGAGAAAAATCTTGAAGAAACATTTATTACGCCCAAAATTTATCCAAGCTTTTTTTCTGGGTACTGTTGTGTGGGCTTAAAAAGAGACTACCTAAAATAAAAAGATATTTTACAGGGTATACGAAAATTATGGTACAAATTCATTACTTAATTGACAAAATGTGAATTAAAATTGAATAATGTAATGCATTCATAAGTTGAGTAGATACTAGATTAATCCACAATAATACCCAATCGCTATTAACTGAAGTTCGGTTACAGCTGTTGTCTATTGGTTTTTCTCAAAACAATGTTTTGTTGCACTCGGAAGGTAAAACGAACATTAAAATAAAAATAGTTGTTAAAACTGGGGACTATCGGGAGCTGGCGAATTTAAAATCGAAATACAGTAGTCAGTCATCTGATTACATGTATAAAATTAAGGAAAAACATTCGTCTTTCAATTATTAAAAACCCTTATTCACAAATATTTAGCCAAATGAAAATAGGTTATAATGAAATAAAATTAACATAAAGAAATAATAGAAAATATACCTTGTAATTCTCAGCCGATAATTTTAAGGTACAAGCTGATGAAGAGTGAAAAATTTTTTTAATAATCTTAAAAATTGACCTAGTTATAAAAGTTTAAATTTAACCTTTAGAGAAGGACGGCAACACTGTGTTGTGAGGTCATTCTTAATATTGCACATTACATTCTACGAGAGGAAAAGAGACAGGGATATACCCAACTCTATCCGTATCTTTTAATTTAGAAGCCTCTTTAAATAAAAATTATTTTTCAATAAATTTTTTAATTTTTTTCAAGACTGATTTTTAATTAACTTATATTTCACAATATTGTTCGAAAAATATCAAAATTTAGAATGAGTTAACTACCGTATTGCAGGTTTATAGTACACAGGCAGGTTTATAGTACATCGGCCACTCACACACACATATGTAAGTTGTGCGGACCAATAAAATGAATCAAAAAGTCGTTAGGCATAATATGATAGATTATTTGAAATTAAAAATATTGTTCCTGTTGCGTTCTAGAAATGGAGAAAAGCTAAATACTGACTGCCGGGGTCATTATCTTGTTCACTTATAATACAAATTGTTTTGTTATTTTTAAAATTATTTATTATTTTGAAAATTCTGTCTCGCAGTAATATTTTCTGATGTTTAAATAAAAGTTTTGATATCAAACTAAGATAAAAAATCAATTAAAACGTAGTGTTGCCACAACTTATTTATATTTATTGAATTTTTAAACTGTTATTTAACATCATACAGTTTAAGTTATAAAAGTTACATCTAATCTACGACACCGTTAAAAATAATAATTATTTAATAAGTAGTATAACAATTTATTATGAATTTAATATAATTGTTCCTTTTTCCAGCGTTGTTAACAAAATACACCAAATTAGTTTGATTCATTTCTTAAGTGCTTTAGAGTTTCAGTACTGAGTAAAATGTTATGATTTTAAAAGAAATTCCCGTATCGTAACAATAAAAATCGTGTCATTATATTCATGTCTTTTATATGGATTTATTACTAATAAGTACAGTACTTATTAGTAATAAATTCATTTATATCATAGAGTATATCATTAGTTAGGGTACTTTTCCATACATAGAGATGTCCTTGGAAGCATTGATTGAGTGGCTGCCCCTTCCGCGCAATGATCGCAACACCTATGACACGGTCATTGGACTCAGCATTAATAATGTGGATCACTGTATGGTGGTCGAATTAATAATATGGCATTCCTTGTTATTATTTTTCTAAGAACCTGGTAATTTAGGTTTTTACGCACAAAGTGTATTAAGTTACGATTGTTTATTTATAAATAATGTATCGTTTCATATTTTAATAGAGGTACTTTATTTTTTGCAATTTGATTATCCATATAAATAAAAATATTTTCCGTTATTTACATTGTTGAATTTGAAATCGATAAAAAATGATAGATGCATCCCAATGTGTAAAATAAACAAGATCCAATTACAGAAGACGAAATAATATTTTCATAAGGAAATAAAAATATGTTTTAGTTCAATTGTGTATGTTTACTATTAAGTATTGTAATTATCGTCTGATAAATGGGTATGTTAAAAGTTATACGAAATAATTAAATGAAATTAAATACACATTTTAATTTCAAATGAAAACTTAAATAAAATGTATGTTTATCTACATTCTTATACCTTCTTATATTTATATACCTTATTTATATACGTACAATACGGTGTAAAAATTATATATATATATATATATATACATATACATATATATATATACATATATATATATATATATATATATATATATATATATATATATATATATATATATATATATATATTACAAACATGGCGCGAACTTTTTTTCTATATTTCATGATATCATAACATTATTTGGTATGTATGCTAATTGTACTCATTATAGGAAGGATAATTTCTGATAATACGACCATGTTTTTCAGGTTGGAGTTTATATAATCATTTTGGAGTTTATAATAAAAGGGTATATTAATGTTTTATTAAACCTATAGATTATGTCTGGAAAATTAGACCATTTGTAACTATAAAAATAATTATTTATGAAAGTTAAGTATATAGTAAAACCTTGTCATTGTCACAAGGTGTAATATTGGATATGTGCAGATAAGATGGCCACACAACAAGTATAAATTGTTATCAGCGTAGCCATTTCTTTAGTTTCTCTTCTAACTATGCTGAGTTGTTCTATATTTTTCTTCTTCTTTAAAGCGCAATAGCCCCTCGCAGGCCTTGGCTGCGCATCAGTTATGATTCGTTTCCAATTACTTAGATCGGTTAGTGAGTTGTCCTATCACTAGACACACACGAGTCAAGAAACTAGGTCTTACATAAGTATTTATAGAATATTACTTTGCATTCTTTCTTTTGCTCATAGTCTCTCTTTAATATATATTAACAACGAGAGAGGCGTTATGAACAGCAGTGTTTCATACCGTGTAATGAAATCAGCTTAATTTACAATTTTTAGGGAAAAATACACACAGAATACTTGAATACATTTACCTTAATAAGTTATTCAAGTATTCTTGTGCTAAATTACCTTAATAATAAATTGTCCATTTCGTCCTATCGTACTGAAAATATGTGGTCAACATATATAAATCTGACGTCACTTTTTTATAGGTAGGTGAATATATTCAGGTAGCTAAAATTTAATGAATAAACAGGAAAAATGTAATCATTTTCAAAATCAAAAAATATTATTATCTAATAACTATTCAAGTTTTAAAAAAATTGTTACCAGTTCATATTTTCGAGTTAGAAAATACTTTATTATTTTTAGTAAAAATTACATTTTCAGTAGTTGTATAAGTAGCTGCCATTTATTAGTATTATTAAAGTTAATAAAAATAGTATTAATAAAAGTCATAGAGTTTGCACATTTTTTTATTTTGCACATTTCAGTTGGCTATTTTACCCTGAATTAACCTTCGAAACCATTAAATAAAAAATAAAAATGCTTACTCTGTGCGTGAAAAATTATATACGTCAAATCCAAGATCTGCGTCAAATCCAATCTATCTCAACGTAATATATAACCTCAAATTTATTGTTATTGTCTCAAAAAAGAAGCAGTTTCTAGCGTATTAAGTATTCATTTATAAAGTTCTTATAATAAAATATATAGTTAAAACGACGATAAATAAATAATTTCTTAGATAATTTTAAAATTTTCAATGGAAGTTCCGTTATCAGACGAGTCTAAGGTTCAATCACCGGCTCGAATAAAAAAACCTCGATATAATGGAAGGTATAAAAAGAGGCAGTGGGAGAATAAGAAGTTGGAGAAAATTGAGGGGGAACCAGATGAAAAAAAGTCATGTGATGAGCCATTTGAAAGAATAAAGCGTCGAAAGGTCGCTGTGCTTTTAGGTTATTCCGGAGCCGACTATTTTGGTATGCAAAGGTAATATCTGTATTACCTTCTGTAGATGTTAATTAAAATTACCGGTTTTTACTTCATTACGGTAATATTTTAGTTATAGATTTCATTGCCTCCTTTATTTACCTTACATGTAACACGACGTAAAGGGTATCCCAATCTTCTTCCAGTCGTTATTCATTTATATCTGATCCTTTTTTTAATAGTGTCCTTTTTAAAAATCAAAATGATTTTATACAAGATTCGAAGTGAACGTTTCGACCAAGAAATTTGCTAGGCATTTCTGACCATCAACGTGTTAATGAAAATAAAAATAGATTATGATAAGAAAAAAAAGAGGTAAAAGAAAAAAATATTGAAAAAATATAACAATATAATAAAAACATAATGGAACTTATGTTTTTATTATATTGTTAATTTTATAAACTTTCTCAGTGCTGTGAAGTGATGCAAGTTTTTATGATAATAATTACAATTTCAAGAAGAGTTACATTTGTTCTACTTGTTTATTAATTCATAATTGCGGAAGCGTTAATATATATACTGTAATTTATTCTTTACAAGGAATATAATATTAACTGCATTTTATTACAATAATATCATTAACGAAATAACCATCAGATAAAAATATTATTTATACGTATTTAATTGATACATATGGCTAACTTATTGCTACGAGTGCAATGTCTTACAGCCAACCAGAACACCAGTCCAGCCCCACTTGATTAGCGGCTGGGAATTGAACCCAGGTCCCTGCGATGCGCTGCTTTGCCAAAGGCCCTATGCCTTGTGATCAACCCAATACACCACGGCGATGACTTAATAAAACCCTAAAAGTTCTTTTCTTCGTTATACATTATAAAAAATTATATTTAATGTATTTCTCATTAAGGAAAGGGAGAGAAGAAGAAACTATGCTCAATTTATTTTTTGAAGAGCTACATTTTGTATATTTATTTTTTTATTATTTTCGGTTAGAAATTTATTTTGTTGCCGAAATTATTTCAACAAATTTCTCCTTTTAAAATATTATCTTTGATTAGTTTTTTTACGTACTTTTTAACATATATTTTATATTCTTAATTAATGAGATACAAGGTCTTGCGGTATTAAATTTTGGTATTTCTATTAAATCCATTGTGGTGCTTTACGGTTTTCTTCGCTTATTACTCGCCTCTCTAATATTATGCATTGGAAACTTGTAATGTATACAAAATTAAATACGTCTCAGTTATATCTTCTTTCAATAAACTTCACTCCTGTACATGATTATCTATGAAAAAATTGTATTCTTTACTCTGTTATTATAATTTTGATATTCTGCCGTCAGAGCTTCATTTATTTTCAGTTCAGTTATTATTTGCCTTTAGATTCACCCTTTGTCACCCTCAACTTAATTTTTAGTAAAATTTTCATGAAGTTTCAAGACTACATCTTTATTTATTTACTTTTTGCTTCTATTAGGAACCCTGGAGTAAACACAATTGAAGAAGATCTGTGCAAAGCGCTATTGAAAATAAATTATATCACTGAGGATGCATATAACCAGATGCAGAATATTCAGTTCCAGAGAGCAGCGCGCACTGACAAAGGAGTGTCTGCTGCTATGCAGGTTGTGTCGTTGAAATTACGTTAGTGTTACCCTTTATAAAATAGTTTTTTGTAATGCAAGGTAGATTTCTACGAATAATACTATCTTTCATAAGTAAAATATTAGAAAGGCGTAAATAAACTTTTGTTGAAATGTTTTTTTTATATTTTATTGACAATATTATAGTAGTAAAATATTATAGTAGTAGTGACAAAGGATCCACAATTAGCCCGTGATTGTTTAACTTAGTTATGAACTATATCACGGAACATCTGCAATATCCTGCACCTTGGACACTGCTGTACTGATTATATAGTTCTTATTACCGAAACTCAAATAGAAGTATAAGAACAAATAAATGCATGGCAACAGGCACTAGAGGGGCGAGGTCTTAGAGTTAACAGAGACAAGAGGGAATACATATGTGGTGTGATATCTCTGGCAGTAAGCTAATGAAAACTCATCAGTGATGATTAATGGAACATCTCTGAAGAAGGTAAATCAGTTTAAGTATCTCGGCTCAGTCGTAGCTCCGAAAGACAGCACTGAAAAAGACATCCAGCACAGAATAACAACTGCCTGGGTCAGGATGCTGCCGATGATGAACAAAAGATGGACAGAATAAAAAATGAGTACATTAGAGGAATGTTTCAAGTCGCAAAAATTGAGGAAAAGCTGAGAGAAAATCGCTTGCGTTGGTACGGGCACGTTATGAGGCATAATGAAGACCATATGACCAAAGCAGTATTAAAAATAAGAAGGAAGGAAAGAGAGGCCGAGGTCGGCCTGCTGCCACCTGGAAGATCATTATAAATAAAGATCTTAAAATTATGGATTTGAATTCAATCACAACACACAATAGACTGTTGTGGTGAAAATGTACGAGGAGGGCTGACCCAAATGAGATGTGGAACACATATTCAATTTTAAAGTTTTTACAAGTTTTAATATAAAATTGGGAAATAATTTAAGTATTGATTTGGATCGGGAGAGGGATGTGGTAGGACAAGATAGGAGAGGAAGGAAGAAATCAAGATGGAAGTAATTTTCGAGATGACTTTTGAAAGCATGAGTCGACAATACTCTTAGAATGTCAGACATAAATTTGCTTGAAAGTTTGGTTTAGTGAAGGAGTACTCATAAAATGTAGTGTTATGTTCAGGAATAGGGAGAATGAGGAGGAATTCAGAACTTAATCCAAGGCGTGAGTTTTAATTTGAAGAGAAAACTCGTAATATTTTCCCTTTGTTATCAATCTTGGTTCCTAGGTGCCTCAGAGACAGAAGTTTCATAACTATATTTTGTTTTACCCTTTCTGTTTTATTCTTTGTATAACAATTATTATTTTTTTGTAAAACAAAGGTTATTGATCTGTGATATAGTTGAGTAAAGAAACTATGGAGCTAAAATTGGTAAAATAAACACATTTTTGACAAGCAAGTTCTTATAATCATGTGCAATTCTTTCATACAAGGAAATCTGTAACAAAATATACCATCTAATTTCTTTTGTAGATTTTTGTGTTGTTTACTATATTTTATAATACATATATTATTTTAATGTTGTTAAGATAGTTTAATTTTCACATAAAAAGTACATCAGTGTACTTCGTTCAATTAAATAAATCCAAAAATAATTAGATTGTAACTAAAAATAATAGTCTCATTAATTAATAGTAATATCACCTAGACATCATCATCATCGTCATCATCCATTATTAGGTTCCAGTTAAATGAAATTATGTTTTTTAAGATTGTAATTGAATTTTCTGAATTTAGTTGCTTGAGCATCTTAGCTTATATTGAATAGGTAAATTAAAATTGTCTAGATTGGGAATAAAATATGTATTGTCACCAATTTGATCTGCCATTTGTTTTTATTAATTTTTATAGTTGTAGATTTCAAAATTAGGGTATGAAATTTGTGTTTAATACTGGTGGCTATTATTATAATGCCAAATTTTGTTTTGATCGTTTGAATTTGCTTATAAAATATTTATTTTCTTCAAAAAGCGACCATTGTAATGGAGTAAAATTTTAGTCGTTATAAGTGTTCTTAATGGTATTTAAAATTTTGTCAATATGGAAATTTCCAAATGGCTTTTTTTAAATATAACTTTTTAGGATTATACTTAATGATATTTTGTAAACTTGTTACTAATGTTTTGCAAAAAACAATATGTACACATGTATCTTAATAATATCACTACAATTACTTCATAGTAATAAAATTGAAATTAGTTATGTTTTATTTTCACATCCAACATTGCAATTGTTTCTTTTGCAGCTAATGAAGCAACAGAAGCCGCCATAAATGAGGAGTTACCGTCATGTATAAGAGTTTTTAGCATTGAGCGTGTAACAAAAGGCTTCAACTCAAAAATTCAGTGTGATGCTCGGACATACACATACACACTTCCGTCCTACGCATTTGAAGACCACAGCAAAAAAATTGATGATAAAGAAGAGTATAGAGTATCACAGGAGAAAATCCAAAAAGTCAATGAAATTTTGAAACTATATTTGGGTTCTAAAAATTTTCATAATTTCACATCTAGGAAGTAAGAATTTTATATTTATTATTTCAAATTTCGTTTCTTTTTCATTTAGGGTGATTTGGACAAGATATTGTAACTACTATCTTGTTAATAGATAACAAAATTTAGGTATAGAAAACCAATTTTTTGGACCCCATGGGTTTTCCCCTATTATAATTTGTATGCTTGAAGGATAACTAATTAGAATACTTATTCCAATTAAAAATAAAACAATAAAATTGAAGTTAGAAATAAAATTAACAAAGAAGCGATGGCAGCATCTCTTATGTTGCCTGTTTTATTAAAATTGGCACTCATGAAAAGCTTCAAAAAAATTTTGTTTTAAAAAAAAATTGAGAAGTGAGTTCTATCAACTCAGATTTGAAATGTCTCAACAGATGTATGTGTCTTGTAAATTATAAATGATTAAATCAATCTATTAATTTTATTAAAAAATCGCATTCATGTTTAAAAACTAGTGTTATTGAAAATGTTTAAAATATTCGAAGTCTAGGAATTAATATGGACAAATATAAAAAAAAATAAAAAAAATTGTGTTACAACGCATAATTTTTTATATTTTATAAAAAAATCGTATTTAAATTAAAAAATTGTCATCGTAATTTTCATTCATAATTTAATCGTAATCGGAAATCATATTCATCACTAATGATTAAATCGTAATTTAATCGCATTCATAATTTAATCGGAATCGTAATTTAAATTAATAATGAAAGGCTGTGGTTTGTGTAACTTTCTCAAGTCTTCATCTTGTAGGGCTTCTGTATGTTGAATACAGCTTTTCAAATTTCCTTTGGAAACATTTGCAATGGCCTTATGGAGTAATTTCTCGGTGGCATTTGACTATGCGCAACCGTGACAGGAAATGAGATGCGCGACAAAGGCAAGCTCGCTTTATTTCTGATTTGTATACGATTGTATCACGAGGTTTTATAAACCTGAGACTGGTTAGGGCGACCGAGACCGATTTTGGATCAGTAGTGTTGCTTATGCGCATATTTAGCACATAGTTTTTGAGGTTATTTCGTTTACAAAAAGTTTTTTGGTGATGAAAATAATCAATAAATTAATTTAGATGAAGAATATCACAAAACACATCTCATATTATTTTTTTTCACAAAATACATTTTTAAACAATTGATTCAATAATTTAGTCCATCAATCAATCAACTTAATTAATTTAGTTGAAGAAAATTACAAAACATGTTTCATAATTTTTTTTCAAATATATTTTTTATTACAAAGCATTCCCAAAAGAAATGTTTTGACAAGGCATTATTCAAATTGAATAAACAGTTTGTTTGATACTCTCACTATCGTTTACTGTGAATTCCAAATGCGAAGCGACGAAGCGATAGGGTACCTGTCACTCTTGCTCTGTTGTGCGTTAGTGTTAGTGTTGAATCTGAGTCATGCGGTACCAAATGCCATCTTTAATGTTGTTTTATGAATCTAAGATTATTATATGATTTTGTCAGGAATCGTAAAAAATGTAGGTAAGTAAGAAATTTGACGTAAGGGCAGATGAGGGAATTGTCTATGTGTAATGTTAGTAAGTTTACTGATTGTAAACTTACTGCACTACGTCCGCAGTCTGGTTGCATTCGAAGCAATAAAACGTCTGTGCAAGATGGAGTATATTGCACGATCACTCGCATTCACCGATCTTATGGCAACGGCTAGTGATGTGTAGTGATCTTGTTCTAATGTTATCGATAAGCAAAGTACAAAATTAAATTCAAACAATATAATTTAAATATCTTTAATCATTGTGTACATATACATTATAATCAGTGGCGGATTTACCAGCATGCTGAGTAGGCTGAAGCCTAGGGCGGCGGCGGATTTTAGGGGGTGGCAAATTCGGCCACAAAAATTTTTTTTTCTTACAGAAATAAAAAAATACCGTCGCGGGCGCACGAGCGCAGGGCGCGGGCGGTTCGTCGCAGGGGGCCGAACGTAACGAAGTGTGGCGGCAATCGGCAGCATTGAGTTCGGGAGAAAGAGGGAAAGATATCGAGCGGTGATACAAACGGGGAAGTCCCGTCTCGTATTTATTTCTAAACAAGTCACCTCAAATAATTGCGTCTTGCGATTTCTAAGTAAAAGTGTTAATAAAAAAAGTATTAGTAAAGTATTTAAAACTATTAGTGGATTGTATGTATAATTTGTATAACAGTACAACACCGGTGAAGTGAAGACAATACAAATTTATTGTAGGTAAGTAATTCTAATGAATAAATCATCCGTAATCAGTGTTTTAACAAGCTGTATTATTGTTTTAGAAGGTTTGCAAATTTAGATTTTTTTGATTAAGTATATTATTACTACGTATATTGATGTAGTCTAGTATGTTGTAGTAGTCATTCAATAAATTTCTGTTGCTTATAGGTATTATGAGCTAAAATAGTAAGCTATTAGGGGTTTGAATTAATCTTCCGATGGTACTTGTTAAATACAGCCTTGTCCAAAAGTATTAAGGACCCTTACTTTTTTTATATAAAAATCAAACTTTGAAAGACGAATTTATGTATTTTATTATAGATACTTGTACATCTATCGGTAAAATTAATCATATTTATTGATGTAAAGGGAAACTATGTTTAAAAACTTACTATAAATCCTTTTCTTGTAAAACTCGACTTTTTATAGCTTCAGTTTTCATAGGCAAATGAGTACTTAGAAATTATTTGTACGAATGATTTTCACAAGTTCTAACAATTAGAATATTATTACATGTTATTATTGTGTATTATTTAAATTGAAAAATAATACCTTATTCACAATTTTGAAAGGAAAAAGTGAGGAAAAATATTATTGTATAGCTGAATTTTTATATGATAAACCAAAGATTTTTTTCTTTAATTCGATAATGTACTACATGTAAATACTGAAAGCGCCTGCCGTAATAATTGCTTTACGTTAAATAAAAGTAAATATTGCTCGCTCTTAATCAGCGGTAGGCGCTTCCAGCATTTAAGTGTGGTACATTATAGCAGGAATTAAAACGGCTGGCAATTACAAATGTGTATAGATAAATGCATATGGAATATATGGAAAAGAAAAAAAACTTTCGTTTTAAATGCTTTATTTCACGACGTTGCCAGCTCTTGTACCATTATATTAGATAACTATTCAAGGATTGCAAGGTCTGAAATCTGAACAAAGGATACCTACTGATAAATACGCACGCGAAATAAGACTCCTAATGTTATTTATGTAATTTTTTTCCAGTTCTTAAATAACCAATTGCAAGAATGAGTGATGGAAGGAAGCGACTCAGTGGAGCTGAGTATAGAAAAAAGGCCAAAATGAAAAAAGAAGAACAAGAACAGATTATCAGTAAAACGATGAAAATTGACAGTTTTCTTGAAAGTGGAAGTAGAAGCAGTATTGTAAGACCAGGAACTTCAACCACATGCAGTGATAATAATACCCAACAACAAATGGGCTCTATTCAACAATCTGCTTTTGAAAAAACGGATATGTATGTTTTTGACAAAGAAGCGGTAGAAGAAACGTCAATTAATATAACAACTGAAGATGCTTCTCAGTATCACACATCAAGTACAAGTAATGACCGAGTGTAAACAACAGTAAATCTAAATAAAGATCCAGCTTTATGGAAAATTAACGATACTTTAAGGGAGATTATGGCAAGGTACGGCTTCGATCAAAACAAGTCTTGTGACTTCTCTAAAAGTGAAAAAATATATGCGGATCAGCGTCGTTTCTTGCCAGTGAGTATCTTTCAAAGGAAGATGAAAAATAATGAAGTGAAAGACCGAAATTGGCTAGTTTATTCTGAAAGTAAAAATTCTGTATTTTGTGGAGCCTGTTTGGCATTCGGTCCACTGCAGTATAAAACTCAGTTCGAGAACGAAGGATTTAATGACTGGAAAAATGCAGAACATCGAGTAGCTCAGCATGAAAGCTCTGCCCGTCATAAATCAAGTATCCTTAGTTTGAAAGCTAGAAGTGAGATTGATGGCCGAATTGACAATTTATTGCAGGTTCAGATCGATGAAGAAATTACTTATTGGAGAAATGTTCTGAAGAGAGTTGTTGCCGTAGTGAAGCGACTGTGTTCAAGAGCGTTCAGAGGAAAAAATGAAAAGTTTGGTGATCCGCATAAAAAATTTTTGCATGATTTTGGAACTGCTAGCGGAATTCGACCCTTTTTTAGCTTGTCATATTGATCGATTTGAAAATCGGGGAATACCATTTACTTATCAAGTACCATTTGCGATGAGTTTATCCTCTTGATGGGACATAAACTCTTAAAACAGATTGGAAACGAGATAAGAAAGGCGAAATATTATTCCCTAATCATCGATTCAACACCGGATATATCACATGTGGATCAACTTACCCTTGTCATTAGATATGTTTTGGAAACAGGCGAACCGTGCGATAGATTTCTCAAGTTTTTGTCGTCAGTGGGACATAAAGCTGAAGAAATGTTTTCTGCCATTATTTCGGAACTCAAAACACTAGACATAAATATAGAAGACTGTCGTGGACAATCATATGATAATGCCGCCACCATGTCTGGCATATACAACGGCTTACAAGCAAAAATTAAAAACCAAGCATCTTTCGCTTTTTACGTACCTTGTTCTTCCCATTCTTTGAATTTAGTGGCGACTGCTGCTGCTGAATCTTGTACAGAAGCTTGTCCCTTTTTCATGCTGCTACAGGAAATTTACGTTTTTTTTTTATGCTCGATACAACGCTGGCAAAAATTAACCAGTGAAATTGGGAAAGGCAAAACCCTGAAGAGAGTGAATGTGACACGTTGGTCAGCCAGAGAGGACGCATATAAGAGTTTGAGAGATTCTTGGCACAAAGTTCTTTAAAACTTAGGAATCAATCAAAGACGATTGTACCGAAAAGCCTGTAACGCGAAACGAAGCAGAGGGGGAGAGAACTTCAAGTATTTTGAAGAAAAAGCGATGGAATTAAGCGTATCGAAGCAATATGCAACAGATATTGGAAAAAGACAACCTAAAAGAAAAAAAAGATTTGACGAAACACCCGATGAAGAAATTAGAATGACTGCGAGTGAAATTTTCCGGGTTAACATGTTTCTCGTCCTCATAGATAGACTCGTGTCCGAGTTAGGAACACGTCAGGAGGCTTACAACAGATTTAACGAGAAGTTTTCATTTCTAACTAAAATAGGTGAGTTGTCAACATCGAACCTAACAGAAAAAGCAAATTTCTTGGAAAAAATGTATCCTAACGATTTAGAAACTAACCTAGTTCAAGAATGCGTACACCTTCAAGGCCACCTTTCTTCTCAAAGAATTTTAATAAAACCTTAGTCTGGATCATTAAAAAGTCTATCTTCGTTTCTGCGAAATCAGAATTTGGAAAATTCTCCAATGGAGAACATTTATCCAAACTTGGATATAGCAGTTCGCATGGCTTTGTGTACATCAGCGACAAATTGTTCGGGTGAGAGAAGCTTTTCTTGCTTAAAGCGGGTGAAAAACTATTTACGATCTACATTAAGTCAAGAAAAGCTAAATGCTTTAGCTCTTTTGTGCATAGAGTCAGAACTTATGAAGAATATTTCATACGACGATTTAATTGACGATTTTGCGAATATAAAATCGCGCAAAAAGGTAATTTAAAACTTTTATATTTTAATTGATTTTATTATCATCATCAAGCGGATTCTTAATACATAATTTAATAGGAATATTGTTTTAAACTGTGAGTCCAATAAAAATATATAACATTTTTTAGTTTTTTAATTATAAAATTTGACATTTTCTTCCACCTTATTTTCTCCGTGTAGGGTATCGAAATGCAGAGATCACAAGGGGCGGCAAAATTTGAACAGCCTACTGGCGGCAAATGTGTTAATCCGCCACTGATTATAATACACATTTAAAAACAAAATTTTAAGCATTTTATTTCACATTAGACCAAGTAAATATTAATAACTATTTCATTAATTAACTATAACAAATTAAGTGATAAATATTAACATTAACTAACTAATTATCACTGCCTATACAACCCTTGGTGTGGGTGCACATAAAGGAGTAGTGAATTTACTCCATCAGGCCATTGCTAATGTCTCAAAAGGCTACAAGACGAAGATTTTAGACAGTCACACTTACTAACAAATTAAATACTATTTATTTTCATTATATCAAAAATTGTCATCAGAATCGCAATTTAAATTATTGACGAAAGGCTGTGGTATGTGTGACTTCCTCAAGTCTTCATCTTGTATGGCTTCTGTGTGTCGAATACAGCTTTCTAAATTTCCTTTGGAAACATTTGCAATGGCCTGATGGAGTAATTTCTCGATATCTGCAGTTTTAAATGTGTTGTTCTGCATTGCCACTTTTCCCTTTACTTGCACCCACACCAATTCTATAGGATTATATTCATAGTAATAAGGCGGCAAACGAACAACTTTATGATCATGTTGTTTTCCAATTAATCTAAATAATAAACCTTTTCAGGTTTATACCGATATAACTTTATATTATTTTAGTATTATATTTATTTTAGTCTGGAAAACAGAATAGTAAAAGTTATATGTTGGGAGATAGTGAAGGGGTTTTCCAGCTTCAGTAAAAATATCATGCTGACGATTAAAAATAAACTATATTTAAAAAATACTTCATAAAGATGCTTTTCTCAAGACTATATAGTTATAATTAATTAGTACAATAATTATTTCCAGGGAGTACGGTGATCCCTCCGCCTTGCGGTACATGATTTCATTTGAGGTAGAGAAACAGTTTGTTTCATCCGGTATGGAATTTGCAGTTCTTAAAGTAAAGGTTAGTGTTATTTGTTATAATGTAAAAAAGGTTAGATAAAATTATATATAAGACTTTCTTTATGTTACTTGGAAAGTATAAGTTGAAATACTTGTATTGTTGATTGTACTGTTGATTGTACGGTTGGTTGATTGTACTATAATATATACCAACATCTACATGTCGGTATTTTACATAATCTTCCACATATGGATGAGTATACATATCATTTACCAATGATGGATGTTCATAGTATTCATTTGCATTTTTTTATTACATCTTTTTCACAAATCGTTCATTATTCTTGTATTCTGAGTAATCAAAGTCTTTCTTAATTTCTTTTTTTTTTTTTTTCCTTGCTATCTGTCAGACAGACATTTAGCAATTGGTATCGTCTATACGCTTATTAGATGGCTATGTACGGTGCGTGCCCAGTGGCACGTCCGCTTTATTTGCAGCTATCTACAGTAGTAGATCTTGAGGTACTTTTTTTTTTAGTCTCCTCGGCAGATTCGACTCATCCATCAGGTGTTTCGCAAGATCGTTCGGATGTTGCAGTATCCGACATTTATACGCTTCAGTGCTTTCCAAAATTTGTTCCTTAACAGTTTTTATGTTCAGGTCACTATGCAGCCTATCATTGGTTAAGTATCATGGTGCGTCAGCTATTATGTGTAAAATCTTTGACTGGAATCTTTGTAGTATCTCGAAGTTTGAATTTATTGACGTTCCCCACAATTGTAGGCCGTAGCTCCAGACTGGTTTAATGATACACTTGTATAGTAACAATTTATTTTCAAGAGATAGTTGTGACTCTCTTCTGATCATCCAGTATATTTTGCGTAATTGTTGTCCCATTGCTAAGCGCTTAGTGAAAATATGTTTTCTCCAAGTTAACCGCCTGTCGAGGTACATTCCCAAGTATTTAGCTTCATCAGCTTGTGGAACTTGTACTCCTTTCAATGTTTCCGGAGGACATGAAAATTTAGGATTGGTAAACGTGACTTGCACAGACTTGGTTTCATTGGCTTTAATTCGCCAATCTTTCAACCAGCCAGAAATTGCATCTAAACTCTTTTGCAGTTTTTGAGACGCCACGTCTGGAGAATCATGCGTGGATAGTATAGCTGCATCATCGGCAAATGTGCCAGTGACAACTCCTTCTGTACAAGGTAGATCTGCAGTGTATAGAAGATACAGGGTTGGACCCATTACACTGCCCTGTGGTACACCCCTTGAATGGCATGTAGGGAGGTTACGTCTTCATCTTGTTTTACAAAAAAATGTCTGTTTTCTAAATATGATTTTATGAATTTATAATAATTAACCGGAATGGACTGCTTGATCTTGAAGAGGAGCCCATCATGCCAAACACGGTCGAAAGCCGGAGAGATATCTAAGAAAGTGGCTGTGCAGTATTGTTTTTTTTCGAAGGCTGAATTTATATTAGCAACGAGTCGATGGACTTGCTCAATTGTGCCGTGTTTTTGACGGAATCCAAACTGATGGTTGGGAACTAAGCACTTCTCTTTTATAATCGGCATTAGTCTGCTCAGGAATAGAGTTTCCATAACCTTCGATGGAATAGGCAGTAGACTGATAGGCCTGTAAGATTTTACCTCTTCGGGGCTTTTGCCAGGTTTTCGGACCATTATGATCTGTGCAACTTTCCACTGCTCAGGCACAGTCGTTCTTCTTAAGATGGCATTGTAGATAAGTCAAATATAATAAGCCTTCATTTGGTAATTCTTTGAGAATCTTCACTGTTATCATGTCATAGCCAGGAGCTTTATTTAAATTTAGTTTCCTTATCGCTTGCGATACTTCATTTTTAGTAAAGCTCTTTATTGGAAAATCTAATTGATGTACTTGTTGCAAGAAATCAGTCACTTGTCCAATCTTAGTTGATCCAAGGTCAGGGTTCGGGATGAATACCGTTTTAAAGTGTTCGGCAAATGTCTGTGCTTTCTCAGTACCATTAACAGCCCAGCTGTTATCTGCTTTCTGTATAGGAGGTTGTGCTGCAATTGGGCACTTCAAGTGTTTAGTCGCCTTCCACAGAGAGTAATCCGACGCAGCCGTGACGTAGAGACCCTTCAAATATGATTGGACATGCTTGTTTCGGTTTTTAGGACCAACAAACGTTTAAGTCGACATGTCAAAGAATTTAAAAGCATTTTATCTGCTGAGTAATGGGTCTGCTGCCAACGTTTTCGAGTACTACGTTTCAGAGCTAGTAGTCTTCTGATTTCCAGCGGACATTTATATTTACTGGAAGCAATACCCTCAGTTTCAGGTGTAGCAGACCAGGCCGATTGTTGAACACTGTAGTTAAAATGCTCTACAGCATTCGCTATGTCCTCATCCGCTTTAAGAGGGAAGTTCATGTTAAGTGATGATGATACTGACTCACAAAATTTAATCCAGTCTGTTTTATGAGTATGGAGTCTACATGGCCTTTTATTCCATGTGACTTTCCTCTTCAGTATAATTTCCACAGGAGAGTGGTCAGAAGATAGGTCAAATCGAGAGTTACATGTAAAATATGTGTCAGCTATTCCCTTTATTACACAAAAATCGACCATATCGGGCATCCTATTTATGTCAGTTGGCCAGTACGTCGGAACGCCATTTGAGATGACTAAGAGGTTAAGATTTTCGACAGCCCTCATCAACTGCCGACCTTTCGGCGAGATAAGGCGGGAGCCCCAGGAAGTGTGTTTCGCATTATAATCACCACCCCCGATAAATCTTTGACCCAAAGTAACGAAGAACTTTTCATAGTCATCTTGTTTCAACTTATGTTTTAGGGGACTGTACAAAGCCGTAACCATGAGTGGTCCTGTCCAGTCTTCGATGACTACATTTGTTGCCTGAATTTCGCTTGTGCAATAATTTGTCGTCTCGTAGTGTCTTATTTGATTTTTAATTTATACGGCACTTCCTCCATGTGCTTTACCACCAGGATGCATCGTGTGATAAAATTTGTAGCCATCGTCGTAAAATTTGTAGCCGTAGCCATGTCAACGTCGTACAGTGTAATAAATGCTTTTACCTCAAGGGTGTGTTGGGACAGCCCATTGGCATTCCACAGGACTATTTTGAGGGAGTTGAATTCGTCAGTTTAGTCATTAGTGTTAAGATTAGATTAGTCATTGTCGTCAATTGTTGCAGAATTTGTTTCATCATCATTAATAATTCTTGTAAGTCATGTAAGTATTTTTTAACAATGCGTCCCTGTAATTTGTTGCTTGTAGTTGTGATTGGTTTTGGTAGTCATTAATTTGAATAAGTTGTTCGGTAGGTGGCAGCTGAATTTTTCTTGGCTATATTCTGATCTTTGTTGGGAATGATTTTGACGGTAGCTTGAGTTTTTGTAATTCTTGGTACACTTGACATCCTTTATAATTTGCATGATGGTTTCCATCGCAAAGAACACACTTTACTTGCTCTGACCTAGTTTTTCGAGGGCATTCGTTTGATAAATGATCTCCAGCACATTTAATGTACTTAGGATTTCTACGACAATATGCCTTAGTGTGTCCATATTGTTGGCATTTGGCACATTGGGGTATCTCTCTTTTAGGTCAGGGAGGTTCAAATACTATTCGACAATTTAGGAGACTTTTGATGTCATAAATATTTTTATTATTGTCTTTGGGCTCTAACTCTACGAAAAACATTGGAAGAGGCTTCTTGGTTTTCCCTTGTTTAAGATTCCAAATATTTGTGCATTTGTGGTCCAATTCAGCTAAAGATAACTTTAATTCATCTATGTCGGTTGATGGGTGAATGTTTTTAAGGACAACTTTAAAAGTCCGTTCTTGTTTGGGCTTGTAAGTATAGAATTCGGTTTTCATAATTTCTAACCGTTTAACTATGTCTCTATACACGTCTGATGTCTTTGGTTGTATTCGAACCTGTTCGTTTTTCAAAACTTTAAGCTCGTAGTTATTTTGGGCATGTTCGTTGAGAAGGTTAATGAGTGGTTGAATGTTCTCAACTTTATCAACATAGATAGGAGGCGGTTTTACGGGTTTCTCACAGAGCTCCTGGGTTGAGTCATCATCGAGTTGAGCAAAGCTGTTGGTTATAGGGATCAGTTTAGGTAATGAGAGCCAGTATCTGTTTAATTTGGATTGCTTTAAGTTTCTGTTATCATCAGGGCTTCGGGGTCGTTTTTTGCCAGTTACTTCATGCCATCTGTTCGTATTATTTGGAGTGTCCTGTTGTAGTCCAATTCCAGATGGTTCGGATGTAGTGTGTATTTCGCTTAAAGAATTTGAGCGAGATCTGTTAGCAAACATTCCTTTGTGAAATATTTGCTGGCTGAGAGTTTTAGGAGTTGAGTTGATGGAGTTGTCACTTATCGTTGGTTGGTTTTTGTTATTTGGATCATTCATAATGTTCCCACGAGTAGGGTCGATTTAAAAGGTCACTCCTGAGGTGACGCCCATTCCCAGAGAGAAGGCTATTACAATGACGGTTCGCCTGATCCGCCAAGGTTGGTCGCTAGGAGCTGGACTGTCCTGCCAGCTATTCATCCCCTTGGCGCGCCCCGCACCGTAGGATTAGGGGATTTTTTGAAGAGGTTACCTTCCTCGTAGTCCAAGTGGCGAAGCTCAGACTCCCGTTCCTGCAAAACATGACCACAGGTTTACGGTGCTGGGGCAACCCTTTCGGGTTGCACACTGGTTTTTTTGTCAGGGTTGTCTCCCTTAGCTAGATTTATCGGTTTTAAGGCACCGATGACTCGCCTTCGCCCTTCTTAGTTTGCTATCAAGGTCACGAGGTAGATGTGTTGTGCAAGACTCGTTATTGACCAGGACATTGCCCGGGGAATGGGATTTATTTTTACATAAAATATATATATGTATAAAAGTTGTTAGTACGTGACATACAATGGAGCGCGCAGGAGGTAAAATAATTTAACTGTGAATTTGTTAATACACTTTTAATTTTCATCAGTTTTTCTTTGTATGTTTGAAAAATTTTACTTCAGCTATACTTGCCTTGTTTCTGTCAATTTTGTGCAAAATCTATAAGTTATTTATATATATAGCAATACATAAGCAATAACATCGTTTCACTGTGTGCCATTTCTAAACTCCATCTCTCAGTCATTGCTTTAATTAATATCCTTGTAATTATATTAGGTTGGCTAATACCTTTTTAGCCACAACTTTTCTCGAAAGATTCTCGAAACTTCTAAAAGGTTTTACAGTAGGGTAGAAATAAGCCAAAGTGCAGTTAGTTGACAACAGTCAGCGCCGAAGCTTCAAGTGAATTACATAAAAGATAATGGATTTAAATCGATTTTACATAAGGAATCTCTTAATTTACAAATTTCGTCTGGGTCATGATGCAAAGACTGCCACAAATAATATATGTCATGCGATAGGCGAGTCAACAGTGTCTTAGCGGCGGCAAAGATTTGGTTCAGAAAGTTCAGGAATGAGAACTACGATCTTGAGGACGAATACCATACCGGACATCCTGTTGAATTGGATGTTCAATGATTATGACGCCTAATTGAGGAGGATCTTCGACTGATGACATATTAATTGGCAGATGAGCTACACTGTAGTCATGGCACCATAGAAACATATTTGCACGAATTGGGAAAAGTTTCAAAATACGGTGTGTGGATACCCCATGAGTTGTTATCATATCACCTTCAGTGCAGAGTTGATACTTGCCAACAGTTATTGATATTGTAATGTAACTTTGACTGACTGAATCAGTTAGTAACTGGTGATGAGAAGTGGGTTATATATGTTAACCATACACGCAACTGGGTGTCGGAGAAACAGGAGTTTCAGTATCCAAACCTGATATAAGTTCCAAAAAGATGATGCTCAGCTGTTGGTGGAATGTCAAGGGCATTATTCATTGGGAGTTGCTTCCAGAAGGATCTACAATTAATGCAGATATTTACTGTGAACAATTAGGACCGATTAGCTAACAAATTGAGTAGTCAACAGGATCGAGTTTATTTTCTACATGACAATGCTAGACCACATGTAAAACGTACTCGTGATAAATTAGAGGAGCTCGGCTGGGTTCTACTCACCCATCCGCCATATTCGCCGGTGATTGCGCTTTCTGATTAGTATTTATTCAGGGCTCTAAGTAACCATTTACGTAAAAAAAATTCGACGATAAAGAAGATCTCCAAAATGACCTCGCACACTTTTTTTTAATCAACGTCACCAGAATTTTACATGACAGGTATATTGTCACTGCCAACTAGATGGCGACAAGTAGTAGATAATAATGGTGCATACTTAAATTTAGTGCAATATATAAATTTTTTAATAAAAATTGTTGACAACAGTTCTAGGTTAAAAACTTATTAGCTAACTCAATATTTACCCCGTTTTTCTGTCATATATCTTTACGTGCGTTATCACTTTAAAAAATTTATCCAGGTGTGCAAATATAATAACCAGCTTTAGGAAAGTTGCCACGTTACTTACAAATGTTATACTTGTCAAAAATTGGTAAATTTATATTTACTTCAAAATATGTGATTTGATTTATAACATGATCAATACATATACGGTTATTTTATAAATGGATATATTTTTATATACTGGCTGGCTACTTTTGGATAATATACTGTATAAACTTATTATAATACTGTTAATAGATACTATCTTAGTGTTATAATATTTTGTCTTTTATTATTTGCTTGACTGCTAGAATTAGTTTGTCATTGGAGTTAATATTTAACCTGTTTGTATATCCTATTAATCTACAATCAAAATTGGTAAAAGAACATATATGTATGTAATACTTCCGAGTAAAACTCTTTAAAATCGGTCTCAGAAATTACTCCAGGTGCAGACAGCCTATAAATTAGATTAAATAATTTTTAAAATTATTTTAGTTTAACAAATGTTTCAATTATAGGAGATAAATCTGATGTTATGTTACAGCATAATAACTTAAATAATTTTGTTTTCAAAGGGTCAAAGCTTTATGCTACATCAAATTAGAAAAATGGTTGGCCTTGCTTTGGCAGTTGTGCGCGGCCTCACAGATGTAGAGACTGTGGCAACATCTTTCACGTCCAAACGCATTGATCTACCTATGGCTCCGAGTTTGGGTCTCGTGCTCGATCAGGTAATTATGTTTTTTTAACTTGCTGTTATAGAAATTATAGTGCAATTTAATAGTGTGTATAGTTTTATTTTTTTATAAATAACATTAGTAAGTGAGAATAGTTTTATTTTTTTATGTTTTGTGGCACATTTAGATTGCTTAATGCTAATGCAATGCAGCAAGCATTGCTTGCAAATAAAATAAAAATTAGGGTAGTATTTAGGAAAGGACAACTATAACAGATGACAGTTGATGAAACGTACAGTGAAAGTGATGGATTCAGATAATATCAAGATACAAAATGAGATATGCACGTTATGCTCTATCATAGAAGTGAGAATACAGTGTGCCTCATTTGAGGTATTTTAAGTAATAATGGTTGCCAATGGTCACTGAATCCTCCTAGACAGAGTTCAGGTTAATTATAAAATGCGTTTTGAAAACAGAAGTGAACAATTATTTAAAAAAAATACACTGTGAAATTTATTATTTTTCTTCGGATACAAGTGACTCTTGCATGGAAAAAAAACATTTTTTCATCATAAACAGTCTTCGTTTACAATGGAATCTCTCTCTAAATAATAAGTTTTTATGGTTCCAGTAAACTTTATTTCTAGTATTCTCAGTAATAAATTAATATAATAATTAGGGCCATCGATTTGAACCAGTTGTCGCCAGTTACAAAACTTCTAGTCCCATGTGTATTATTGAAGGGAAATACTCGTTCTTGCTATCATGTTGGCCTATTATGGATAATTAACAATCTAATTCCAGTGCAGTGTTTCAGTATTGACTAAATATCTATATTTGAAAAATATCCTCCGCGCGTCATTTTAAAATTACATATATTATAGCTTTGAGTTTTTTTTTATCTAAGAATGTAGAAAACGGTTGCTATTATCTCAGAAACAATAAAAATAAGTTATCTTATTAATCACATGTGTTTTCGTTATCATAAAAAATAAAAATATTAGTTAGAGCCTTCTTTAAATATTTTTATGCTTTAGAAATGATATTGCCTTGATTTTTATGCTTTAGAAATGATATTACTTTAATTTTTATGCTTTAAACTTGACCTTTCTTTTATTATATTTCATAAGTGGCGATGGAAGTCCATATAAAAATCGAAATATTATTCGTAGAAGGCTCTAACCTAAAAATAAAAAACACAGACATAAGGCGGGAAAGTCTTAATTCTGTATTTTCGGTGTAATTTTCGAAGGAATGACCAAACAATTTTTGATGGAAAACGTCTTACTGATCCAGATATCTTCAAATCATTAAAATATCTTCAAATAAGAAAGTAAATACTTATAAAGTGAAAGAAGTAAAGATAAGATATCCAAAAAGGTCTTTTATAACAATAAGAGAATGAATGCAGAGGAGGTGGGGTGAGCACCAGCCGTGTGGATGCTGCAATGCTAGACGCAAGTCCACAAACAATAGATATTGACTTTTATATAGAACCTTCATTCTAATTTATTCTAGTCCCAGTCTATATTCATCCACAGACACCCGTCAATTACGTCTTGATGTTTCTCTTTTATATACTTAATGCTTTACTACACAGAGGATGGTAGAACAATAGTTAGCAACTAAACCTTGTGATAAAGATAAACAACCTCCAGTTGCCAGGGTCTGTTATATTAAAGCATCGAGTAATCGCCTGAAAATTTTTCTGAACGACAAGTTCAAAGTGGTGTCAACACCTGTAATATGTAAGTCTTACAGTCTACTCGTACAATTGTCCTGTCTTCAACAAAATTTTACAAATTATTTCCGAAGACAAAATAAAAACATGCAATTTTGTTGCACTTGTATCTGTATTTACCACACCTTCCAAATGGCGACAGCCATACGTTGTTAAGTGTGGAAGACAATTTAAATAATTAAATATGAAAATGCGGGAATAATAGCAAGCATGTGATAAATGATGGCTGCATCTCTTTCTCTGCATCCTACGACGGTCGGCAGGGAACCGTGAAATGCGCTAGCGGTGGGGGTGTTTTGTTCGTCTCGTGGGGCTTCCCGGGTATGCACTGTTTCACTCAGCATTCGTCTATCTCTGTCGCAATGTGCTGTTTCAAGTGTGTATTGCTGTCTCTAGTTAGGACCTTACTTTTGGCATATAAAAGGACGTGTCGAAATCACAAAAATTCATAAAGTATTTGCAACCTTGACTTCTACGGTATTATATTGCATTCTATACCTGACAACAAGTACTCGCCTTTATACTTGCTTCGCACTCATTTCTTTTCTATCAGCCTCATAAACTCCCTGCAATGACTACAAGATCTGAGGAAAAAGAAGTTTTCCACCAAAAAGCTCAGCAGTTGTGATTCAAAAACTACATATGTAAATTTTTTACTTCAGAGCCGCCATTCATTGTGCAACATGTTAAATAAAACCGATAGCATGAGAAATTAAAGAATTTAAAATTTATTTTTGACTTTTAAAAAGTATTTGTCCTATCTTGTACCTCAAAAAGTATTATCTAATACAATAAAATAAACCAGATCCATATGATTAAATTCACAATAATAAAAATGATCAACAGTGCATTAGATAACGTTGTTTTACGATACAGAATACATTGCATATCATGCAAAATTAACTTTTACTTGACTGTTTTATTTGATGTTTGGAGAACAACATGTATTAATTTATTTGTAACATTTATTTTACAGGTACATTATGACCGATATAACGAGAGGTACGGTACTGACGGCATACATGCTGCATTGACTTGGGACAGTGTGTTACATCTTGTGGATAAGTTTAAACAAGATTTCATATACCCTAACATAATAAAAACGGAAGTGAGTGAGCAATCTATGGCTCAGTGGTTGGATACTTTGCCGTACCACTCATATGACGTGCGGGAAGAAGATAAGCCGAAAAATGTTAACGAGAACGATAGCAGAGAATCTCAGAATGGAGAGAATCTCGTGGAAGATAAGGATAGAGAGGAAGAAGTGAAAGATTCATGACACTTCGATAAATTAATTATATTAATGAAATAATGGAATATTTTATTATTTTTTTCATAATAAAGAAATATTAAATTGGTTATATTCTTTTTTCCATCTGTATATAAATCGCATTGTTACCTGATTTTGCATAGGTCATATTTGTGCTGGTTCTTCATATGGCGTGGCATATTGGCGATTAGGCCAAAAAATTTAATCGTAATGCGAATGTCTTAAATGTTGCAAATATGCGATATTTTCAAAGTATATTTTTCACAAATATTTACTTCTAGGATGTTGATTTGAAGATAAAGATGATATATGGCTATGTGTATTAACAATTTTGCTAAAATATTTGCCACATAATGCAAATGTCTCAAATATTGCAAATTTATGATGTTTATAAATTATATTTTGACAAATATTTGCCTAATATTCATTTGAAGATAAAGATGTCAATGTATGGCTTGTGTAATTTTGCTAATGTGTGATTTTACTATAATATTTGGTACATAGTGCGAATGTCTCAAATATTGTAAATTCATGATGTTTACAATCTTATTTTGACAAGTATTTGCCAAATATTTCGTGGATTTCCACAGATAAAGATCGTTATGCATGGCGTTTGTACCTATTGACGATTTTGATAATATATTTGACACATAATGCGAGTCTCAAATATTGCAAATTCATGTTGTGAAACTTATTTTGATGAATATTTGCCTTTTATTTTCTGGCTGTTCATTTAAAAATAAAGATGTCATCGCATATTATTGTTAATATCTCTCGTTTACTAAGAAGTACAGACGTATTAAACATCCATGAAAGTGTAGAGTAAAACCTTTCTTTACAGATCACAAATCTTTCTCCTGGTTGCCAGAATGAACAGGCTACATTTAGATGTCACAAGCGATAAGTATAACTGGCCACACTTATGGACTTCTTATTAATTAATTAATATTTATATATCTTATGTCCACATAACATGAGCAATTGCACTGATAAGCACATTTTTATTTGAATAATAATTTACTGCTATTTCTATACACGCTTTTGTTAACCTTTAAAACACTTATAAAATCTAAACTATTCACCTAAAAGGTTCCATCTAAATGACAATTTTTAAGTGACATTACGTTAGAGTTTGATCCAGACTTACTTCATTTTACCAGAATGATGAATGCCTTTTTATTTCGTTGATTTGACAGAATATATCCCAAAGATTGGTTGTAAGTTATTTAACTGATTTGGGCTATGTCTCCCATTACAATATTTGTGTACCTCATCTCTTAACTGGTCAAAACCTTGGTCAGCATGTTTTCGCTATGGAACTAAATGATGATGACTCATTTTTACGGGGGTTCACAAAAAGTGGAACATTTGCCATAATTTTCAGTATAAAAATCATGGCAATAGGCTGGTGATTCACTAATGGTGAAACATAAACCTGGTTGCGTATAAAAAGGGTAATGAAATCATTACAATATGTTTTGCGCCACATACACATTTTCAAAATCTTGCTCCCTCAGATTACCACCTTTCTTTTATTTGCAAATAGGCTTTATTGAATTACATGATAGACAGTGTAAATTTTAGAAAAACAAGATAAATTTATTGTTGAATAAACTTTATTTGTTTGGCCCAAACTATTAACTTTAATTTCCTCTAAATATGGAATGAACTTTTTCTTTAATTTAATATTTTGACATTGACGTCAAACTCTGTTGTAGCTCAGCCGTAGTTTGCAAGGGGTGTACTCTCTCATTTATTTTTTCGTCAATTACGGTTTTTGCTTTAACCCAATGTTTTGATGTTGACGTCAAACCCTGTGTAACTTAGTAGTAGTTTTAAAGGAATACACTTCATTATCAGATATTGTTTATCATTCACCTCTGTAATAATGCAAATTTCTAACTTGTCTATAATCACAAATGTAATGAAGCCCACAAGAGCCAAAATATAGATGGATATCTCTGTTTTATATACATTTTGTAAGATTTTTTCAGTGATCACTGAATAGTAATATTATTTTAGTATATGAATTTAGGTGTTCCAGAAAAGGAACTAACCACATTCATGACCAATTCTCACAATTTAAACGGTCATCCGTAACATTTAACAAACTTTTTTTAATATTTAAGGGATAAATTTAAAAATGGCCTATTGAAACAAGTCTATGACTGCTAAAATTAAGGATTTCGATGTGGTTTTCACCATCTTAAAGAAAAAAATCTTTGTGTAAAATAATTTATCCTTTCTCTTAACATAGCATAACCTAACCGTGAACGTATATTACATAAAACCTAAGATTGTGATATTAAAACTAACCCTCTCACAATCAAATCCGATTGGATGTGGTGGCTTAACCAATAAAGACCTTTAACCTTTCTATGATATCATAACTCCTATTATCAGTGATATATTTAACAATTCTTTGACAACTATTGTTTCCTTCTGAATGGAAGAAAGCATATATCATCCCCTTACCAAAAAATGTGGCATATACATACAACCTATTTTCATTCTACCAGCTCTATCGACATTTTTTGAGCGTGCTGTCCACGTCTAGCTTCTTCAATAACTTAAAGAGTTTTAGTGAAAGTCACAGATGATACACACTTAGTGATGAATGATGTGCAACTCGTTATAGCTTTATCTGATTTTAGTAATGCGTTCAATTTTATGGCTTTTATATTCTGCTAATTTGTTAAATTAGAAGCCCTTTAAAATATGCGTCCATAACTTTTTGGTTTTGGAAAATATGTCTCTTTTCATTGCTACTTTTTAATTCTATCTCACTCTCTTTTCTTGCCCTTACCATGTCAATATTTTTAATTTTTTATTACATGTTATTTTAATTTTAATTTTGTTTTCTTAACTATGTGGTTTTTAAATTTTGTAAATTCTGTGTTATGGTAGGTTTTTTAAAATATCCACACGACCAAATTTTCAAATTCGATCATGGTTGACTGGAAAAGAATGCTCATATAGCAATAAGTCCACCAAGTGTATATGTTGTAATCTAAAATACTATAGTTAAGTCTGGAAATAAGTAATAAATATATAGTCAGTATACAAGTTTACGCTGAGGTATTAGCATACGGAGTAGTAATTACAATATTTGAATTAGTCTGCTAAATTGGAAAAATGTCCTCTATTAGTTCAATAGTAGTAAGCTATTTGGTTGACAGAAAAAAAAAAATTTTTTCCAGTAACTACTTTATACTTTTAGTAATAGTTTTATGAGTAAGACTGAAGGCTGAGCTTACACTGAAAATACAGTTTTGATTGTACTTTTAAAGTGTCATGCTAGTTTATTGTTTTTTTTTTTATTATATTCCAGAGTAAATTTTGCAGCAACCTAAATATAATGTGGTTGACTTATTAATTTAATTGAATCTACTTGATGTGTTCTTTATAAATACATTGTGAACGGTCTCTTGTCAAGCTTTAGTATGGCAGTTGATATTGTGGTGTTCTATAACATTATTATCATGAAAGAATGAAATTCAAATACAGCTTATATAAAATTTGTTCTTTTGTAATAGAGATGGGATCGGTGATCAACAAACTGTATCAGAATAGTATTAAAATCTTGTTCGTCGGGTTGGCCGGCTTTCTTGTGGTTTGATCTTAAAAATATTTGAATATAGGTCCTTCGGGCTTTTAATATCTTTTCCTTCTATGAAATATATCTCCTAAATATAAACACTCAACTAATTGAAACTGCCAAACAGTGAGGTAACTATAAATTGAAGGTACATTACATAATCAACATACAGCTAATCCAGCATTAAAATCCTCATATTGTGTCCTCCCCTTGTAAACGTCAGCATAAAGAGGATTAAAAACAAGTAAAATTTCAGAACACACTATGAAATAAGTCTTTTACACAGGCATACATTTTTTGCATAACAATTTATTTAATAAAACTTACAAATATTTATCCCCTGAAGGTAGACTGTAACATTTTCAGCCTTAACTTTGTAAGGTATTAAATCAGCAAAAATGTGAGCAAGAGATTCAAATGGGCTAAAACAAATAAATATTTTATAATGCACTAATGAAATAAAATCCGAACACATCTGAATTTTTTAAGTAACAAATAATGTATTTGTGTAAATTGCAAAATAAGTCTTTTGTAATAAACTTGTTAGCTGTTATGACTGCCTTTTGTAGCACAGCTATTTCTTGGATGTGTTACATATTGTCTGTTTGCAAAGGAATACATATTTTATTACTGTTATTATGACCAAAGAAATTCACGCAGTAAGATGAGTTGAACATTGGGTAAGATCTTGTAAATTGTACACAAGGATCCATAGTGAGATTTGTGATTTCCAAGTTGAGCGTGTTTAAAGTTATTGGCAACTTCTTTTCAAAAAGATCAAACAAATGAAAAAATTTAGGTCTTAGATAATACAGAGAGACAATTTTTATACTAAATGACAATAAATTTATACTAAATGATATGGCGAGTGGCAAATTGCAAAAAAGCCCAAAATTTCAAGAAAAAATTTCTTTATCCGCAAAAGTTTTACAATTATTACTTAAATTTTCTTAATATATTTTGCATTAGTTACTTAAATTATTATGGTGTGAACTTAATGCAAGCTTAAAAAATAATTGTGCCTCAAAATCAACATGGTTATGGAAATACTTACAAAGTGATAAAGTGAATAAAGACAGTAAATATTTTAATAAACCAATAAATGGGGATTTTTAAAGAAATAGTGGTTTATCTGTACTTAACATATAGAAAAGGTACAGTAAATACATAGAGAAAATACCAAAAATTACCGTCTAATCCATGAAGATAAATCCTAAAAATGCAAAGCCGTAAGCTGCTGTGAACCTGGAATAATCCCGAGGCACAAATAAGCAGGTGTATAATAAAGAATTATTTTCATTTAGCTTCGTGAAGCTTCAGAAAAGGGATAAAATTATTGTGTAATCATCATCATATATATTAATACGCTAAGGTTAAGATGTTACTCTCCCTTTTTAGAAAAAACCTCACAACTAATCCACATAAATTATATATCATTTTATAGATAATTGCTTGCTCTACCGGCATCCACAACTAAAAAATTTATTATTGCTATTGTTTTTGCAAATTAATTAATTATTAAAATTATATACACAAAACAGCAATGCTGCCATCTAACGGCTCAACGTCAATATGATTGACGGTCGGTACAATTTTTGTTTAATTTCAAATCCACTCACGTATAAATAAAGTGGTGCTTTAGCTCAATGCTTTTGATACTTGCACCTCTATATGTCAATTTTAGTAAAATATTTGTTTGATCTGTCATCTGAGCTTCATAATGGAATAAAAACGTAATAAGCAGTGTGCAAAATTAGAAATGAATTGAATACCTGCAATCAATTTTGATTTATTAAATTGAGTTGAATAATTTATAATGCGAAGACTTCGCACGGGTCACGCTAGTTTAATAATAATGTTCTCGGGGACATATTGGGTCTTAGCTAAGTAGGAAAACGCTGAGCCTTTTGAGATGCACTGTCCTGCAGTCGGTTAAAAAGGAAAAGAACTTGTATCGTGCTGGGATATGTTATGATGCTAATTTATGACTAGTCAACTACTGTTTGACTATCACGTGTCAACTCCAATTGCAACTAACAGCTAAATAGTGTCAAGAAATATTTTCCCACATTATTTTTATGATGTACATCTTTGTAATGGTATCAACCCAAACACCAATCCTCGAAGATGCCTACCATGCTGTGAAAAAGGATTTGAGCACCTTATTTGCAATGAGTAATTTCCCTGGACACCACTCAGGAACAAACGTATCATAGAGTCCACATAAATAGTTGACTTCCAGTATTAAGAGACTTGCTCAACTCTCTTGAGAGACTTGCTTTTCAATATTTTCAGCAAATGAACACAATTTTGCTATTAGGCATCTACAAAGCAACCAAAAATATCACCAGATTTGAAATCTGATTTGAATATTGTTCATCTTTGTAAAGAAATTTGAGATTTCTTTATGAAGGTGAACAATATTTTATTGTCTAAAAAAGATGTGTAGATGCAGTAAACCTTACTTATTGTACAAAACAATAGTGTTACAAAATTCAGTTATCTATCAAATGGTAGTTTCAAAACACACCACTAGGGAATCTCGTAGCTAATAGCTTTACATAGATAAAAAAAAAAGAGAAGTTCATAAAAACGTTGACGGTATGTTTAAATTGTATTTATTAAAATATCATGATCTTAGTAAATTACAGTTTTACATTAATCAATATGTAGAATGATCCATCAATATATTATTATTAAGAACTACAAGCATCGATGATAGAATTGCTCGCAGTTACTCTACAAAAAACAATTAATTATATGAAAGCTCAACAGCTATTCCTTGAACGTCAGCCTATTTAAAGTTGAAGTGAAACAGTATAACAGTATGTCTTCTTAAACCATTTACAAAAGAACAATATCATGTCGTCATGCACAAAGCAATACTTTGTAAATGTCAGATTTGGGAATTTTTAATTTTTCCCACATGTTGGCTAACCTGCATCAGCTGATGATGTCAAATTAATCTGTATAATATAATAAACGACCACCAACGCAGCACATCTTCGTTAAATGAAGAAGTGCTGTTTTAGCGGTTTTGTTATTATGTTACACACTGTGTTATCATCAAGACCTTTGTAAGTGAAAAGTTAGCTTGAAACACATACAATTGCTTTGTGGATGATATTAAATTGTTTGTCTTAGCAATGTTATAGAAATATTTCTGTACTTGTACTGGTTATATATTTTGTGCAACTTATACTTTAATTTAAAACATACATTCTTTTGGACCACTTTGCTTGTCTTTATAATTTCAAAAAGGCTAATTATATAGGTGAAAATGATTGTACTCACAATTATGCTTTATTTCAGCTGGGCATGCTTACAATTATTTTAAAATAAAAGGAATTCTTCAACTTATTTTTAATAATACTTATTCTGCTTCTAAACTGGCTACCGCCATGGCCAGCGCCCCGTCTCTAGTTTGGTTCCCACCTATAAAACCTGTGCTATGACAGAAGATACAGCCGGGTATTTTAGTTACCTCGTTGAGGATTTCATCTCGGACACCCCACCAATTCTTGTGCAGAAATTTTCTGGAATTAGTTTATTTAAAACGTTATTTGACATTATGACAAAATTAAATTTAAATGCAGGAAAAAGTACGTGGATTCGAGCTTAGTATATTTTTTACTATTTATCTACACTCACATAAAGTATAGAAATTTTTATAGTTTGATTTCTAATTGAAATACTGCTTAATAAATCTGACAAAAATACATTATTATGAAGAGAGTTCAATAAACTTAAAATAAATATAAAAAAAATTAAATATTTTTATTTTTGATTTTAATTTTTTTTTTACATTATTTCTCAATATTATTCAACATTAAATACTTAGTTCTCTTAAATCATACTTATTGACTTTTTTACGGTCAATCAATATTATTTCCATTTTCTATCGTTCTAAAATTTAACTGGAAAATTTTGATTACAAACTTTCTAGGAAACGGAGTCTGAAGTTTTTCGGATGATACTCTTATTCGTAATGATAAAGTCGGATTTCATCTCCGGTAAAAATTCTCTTCATGATTTCTTTGGAGTATTTCATTACAGAGTTAGAAAAACTATTGTACGTTTGGATATATTCACTGTAGAGGTCCAAAAACAATTTTACACCAGTAACTGGGAGCCTGTTTCTGAAGTAGGCTGTACACATGCATTTTTAGAGGGTTACGAGTAATGTTGTGTATGTTGAAACATTGGTTAATTCTTACTTTCTGGTCAATTTTTTAATTTTCTTGACTTTGGTCCTTTGGAATAGATTAACTTATTTGAGCAGTGGTAATGTTTAATGCTTTCTTTGCCCTTCTTAGAGTCGATTCATCAATTTTGATTAGTGAATAACCAAGAATCATCTGTATTTTCTCACCAAAACACATGTGAATCAACTTCATTTCTTTTTATTTTTCTTCTTTTTTGTCTTGAATTTGATAATTTCTCAGTTTATGTAATAGTTTCTCGACCATGGTAGAATGACTTGTGTTGCATCATTGATTACACAAAGACTAATGATGGAATAATTATGAATCGTGGTATTTATACTGTTAATAAATGTCCTTAGAGGAATTAATTATATTATCAATATTTACTTTAACTCCAATTAACATATTAATATTGAGAATTTATTGCTTGTATTTTCTTGTATATTGAGTGCAAGATCTGATGAAAATTTTTCGTTGTAATATGAGACATACCACAGATGTAATCATGAGATATACTCGTATAAAAAATAAATTTAAGAACCGATATCATTTTTTAAATCATATAATTATTCTACCATCTACTATAATGACATTTAGCACAGGTTAAAAAGGTGTAGCTTAAAAATATTTATACGGTATGTATTCTATGATACATATTCACAATATTATCTATTAATTACAGCCGATCTTTAAGGAGCTCGGAGATTCTTTTAGGAGCCTTTCTATTTAGTTTGCTGAAGTTAGTCTTTCGGTCTATAAGGTGAAAAGAGAGTTTGTTGGTGTAATTAAGAAGTCTGGTTTTTATATTTGGATTTTGGTGTTTCATTTCTTCCTCTATTGTGGTTATTTCTAGTACATAATGCAGTTTGTTTTTGGTAATATACCAAGGAACATCAGCAGTAATATGTAATGTTTTGGACTGAAATTTTTGGACAATTCTATGTTAACTCAAGTTGACAACTGTAAAATAGAGTTGTAATGTTAACTCAAGTTAGGTAACTGTAAAATAGAGTTGTATCTCGTAAGTCCACATTGACAGTTTATTTTTCATGGATAGCTGTGATTTTCTGCCTATTAGCCAGTATAATTTACAGAATTGTTGGCCTATTGTTAGTTACTTTGTAAATATATTCTTCTTTTCTTACTTGTCAATCTATATACATTCCCGAGTACATAGCTTTATCAGCCTAAGGAATATTGACGCTATTAAGTTTAATAGGACTTTTTAGATTCATTGACTTACAGATGCTAGTTTTTTTAACTAGTTTGAAATATTACCAAGGCTAATTATTATAATTTGGGAAGCTTCACCTAGATTTTTATCAATTACTGTAACTGCCGTACATCAGCGAATGTTTCTAAATCCACGTTTTCTGTGGTTGGAAAGTCGAATGTGCAGGCGGCCAGTTTGCTCTGCACAGTAAATTTTATTTTATTATTTACAGTGATCTTAGTTCTAAAAATTGAACATAACTGAATTTGTCATTAAAACATAATTTATTATAGAATGCTGATATAAAAAATAAAGTATATTTCAAGAAGTGTTTCTATGGTTATTTTTTAGCGATTCTACTGTTTAAGAATATAAATACATAGTTGTGGCATTTAGTTGAGACAACATGATGGCATCACTATATATCACTTATAAGTTTGCCAGAAACGCTGGAGGGTTGGAAAGCAAATTTTTGTAGTTAAATTTTTGCACATGCATACACAGCAGAGTGACACGTGTCAAGCCAAAACACTTCTGTTGTTAAAACAATAAATATTGATATTATTGTAAAACAATATGCAATTGTACTTATACAAAACATTTTCTATTTTGTATTTAGATAGTTATAAGTTGCTTCGTGATTTGCGACTAACAGAAATACAGATTTTAATGAGCATTGTAAAAATCACTACAAATTCTTACTTTAAAACTATTTAATATTTACGTATTTTTTATTTTATTTTCATTTTACACCATGTAGTTTGAAAAAAGAACAAAAATGTGCCCAGCACATTTTATATACTAATTACATATACAAATTTTTAAAATAATTTCTTGGGTAAATTATACAATCGTTCAAACATTTCAAATCCTAGTGTTAGGCTGTGAGTGAGATTGTAAAAATATGAGAGTTTATTTTTGTTACTTCCGTAGTATGTATGTAGGTATTTTATAAATATTTCCTATGCAAGCACGTATTGAATATATTTTAATATTTTTTTCCTGAACTTCGCTCAATTTCTCTGACACACGAAATTTCCTGACTTTCTAGTTTTCCAGAAAGTGGCTACACAACCCTGGAAATTTAACTGTACTTTGTTATACTACTCTATTCAACTATTAAAAAAATGAGAATTATAGCTATTAGAGTTAAAATGTATAATAAAACAATTATTATAAATAGATCCTGAGAACATATTTTTATTGCTCTGTAATTATTAGTTTTAGAAGTATAAATACTTAAAAGGTTTTTTCATTGCATCATATTCGGGAAGTGCAAAACCTTGTCTAATGCCAGGAGAAATATTTAATTTAATTGAATATATTTGGCGTTAAATTTGTAAAAATTCATTATTCAGTTAAATGAAACTACATGATGTAGTATTATTTCTACTTTCTTTAAATTCTTTAAAACTTAAAGAAAGTAGAATTAATACTACGTCACGTAGTTTCATTTAATTGTATTTAATTTTATATCAAAATTACTTTACATGTTACTATACTAAATGTAGGTTAAGTATAGATCTACACCAGGAGTTCCCAACAAGAGGGGCGCGCCTCCCAAGGGGGGCATAGTGAGATGTCAAGGTGGGCGGAAAGCGTTTGCATTTTAGAAAGAAAAAACGAAAAAATATACCAACAACATTAACAAATAACATTACAACGTAATGTTTAATTTACATGCATACAATTAATGAAATTAAATATCATATTCACTATTATTACCACAAACTTGCGAAAAATTTGACGTTTTGGTGTACATTTTTTGTTGAGAAATCAGTTTGAGTGTGTAAAATTATTGTGTCTCACTGTTAAAAGGTAAGTTTGTGTATTTACAAACTTTAGTTACCATTTTTATTTAATTTACTAAATCAAAGGGGGGGCAGGAAATATAATTTATAGTCCGGGGAGCCTCAACAAAAAAAAGGTTGGGAAACCCTGGTCTACACTGAATTTCTTACCTGCAAATAAAACTGCTAGGACTAACAGGCACGGCTTGGACTCGCCACGATCCTGGTTTGTCATTAAATATCACATACTTTACGATATTGGGAATACCCAATTCTACCTCCAGATCAAATAGATGCTCCTTCCAGGGGAATCGTTCCGTGAATTGGACTATTTGTCCAGAATTGTGGACTCCGAAACGATTATTTAGAGATTCTTTTATAAGATCTCGAGCTGGTAGCCAAATAGTTGAGAAATATCTGACTTTATCTAAAAATTCCTCACTCACTAAAGTCATAGCTTTTTGGAACTGATCATCTATGTTGATGCTTAAAGATGTGTTCCATTCAGGGTTGAGACGTGCCACTCTGGCACTAAGGTGAGTGTGTATCTTATATTTAGGTTCCTCATCGGTCATTGGCACACCATTATCGATTGCGTCTATTTCTTCTATAAAGTATTTATAGACTTTTTTGAATACAAGTTTAACACTGTTTTCATCAACTTTGTCATTGCCAGCAGATTTAAACATTTGTCTAATAATTTCTTCACCGTAATGTACATAGATAAGACCAGCTGAACTTAACCTGAAATTAAAGGGTATTGTTAAAATATTTATTTATCATGAATAAATTTATTTTCATTAAATTTCTGCAAAAAGAATTGTGGTGAAAAAGTGTTCAAACTGTTTCGGGAACGAGCCCTATTGCTTTTCTAAATTTTAATAATAAGCCCCAGAAATATGAAATTTAAAGTAAACCAACATAATTATGGTCTCAGGCATAAATGTCACCTATCTATATTTTATCTAGGCAGCGTAAATAACAACAATGAAGATTGTTACATTTAACTAACCTACTTTTTTCATCACATTCACATTCATACTTGAGTGTGTTCTTCTATATACAGGCCGTTCAAGTTCAAGGTTTTTCAAAATGCCCTCATTTTGGTCCAACCACTATCTTTAGGTGGAACATCTATTCTCATTTTTATCACATGTAATCACTAGTCTATTGACACAGTATTACTTGTTCTATTCCTTGTGAATTAATCAGCTTGATACACAAACTTTTCTACCTTTAAAAGAGTCCCATTTTGAGTTATATTACACACTATTCTATATTCAGTCCTTTCTACGAATTGTTACGTGTCCATATCTCAAAAACGAAAATGGAACACTTACATATCTGTCTGTCTGTCTGTCATAGCTGTTTTTCTCAGAAATCACTTGACGTAGAATGTTGAAATTTGGTATAGTAATAAAACATAGTAATCTGAACATATCTCAACAGGTAACACTCAATATTTATGTGGAAATTTTAGGCGGGGCGGGGGCAAATCAATAATTCGAATTGTTTTTTAAACACCATGTAGCTCATTTATTTGCGAATCATTGGAAAGGCCTAGTTATAAGTGTCAAAAATATTTTTTTCATAACTATAGGTATTATATCTTCAGAGATATATAGAAAAATGTGCATAAATATGTTTGTCCCCTATTTCTGAAACTTGTAAGAAAGCTGACTCTACATGTCAATGACTTTAGGTGTCATAATTTTTTAAATATGCACTGAAAACTATAGCAGGCAATATATTTACGTTGTGAAAACTTATTATTTGTAAATAGCTTAATAGAAATAATATGTAACAGTGCCATGTGATGATAAACTTGTGTGAGGTTCCCATAGCATACAAAGTGTAATCAGTCAGTCAAAATTATTTATAATGCCTAAATACATTGAAGCGGATTATATAAAAGCATTTTAATAATTTATAAAAATAAGATAGTGTTCAGTTTTTTAAAAATAGAATCTTATATTCACTCATAACCTAACCTCATAACATTCAATAACATTTACCATTTTAAAACACTGCATTGACAGTGAGTGCTGACATTGACAAACATGTAATTTCAAGTATTCATTTGTCGTTTTCAAAAGATCTCTGTTTCTTGTACTACGGTCATATACAAATTTTACCATACCTTTAATATTCAAAAGAAATATAATCATTCTTTGGGGTCCACAGGAAATTATGTCCATAGGACTTAAATTTCCATGATATTTAATTAATTTAATGTTAAGACAATCAGACTGTTCATAAGAATTATCAGGATTTCAAACTGAAAATTGTTTGTTTAATTATGACATTCTTGACGAGTACTTTTATCAAACTTCCAAGAAGGTTAACATATCTGCAAAAAATCTATAAACCACCTTTGCTACAATCTTAACGATGTCTATACAATTATGTGATTTCTACCAACCTACCTTATGTTATTACTATCTCCAAATTCAGGCCGTAAAGTACTGAGAGTCTCTTTAAACTCCCTCTGATGATGATCAAACCTCAATTTCTCTTTGTCAAATACTGCACCGACATCAACTACAATGTCACATTCATCCAATTTCTTCATTTCTCGTGTTCTTACTATTTCGGCATTCTTATATGTTGGCAAAAGTTGTAGCATATAGCACGCCAATACTTCATCGCAGTGGAATACGCCGTCATGAGTCCCAATCTACAAAATTATTATTCAATGAATGGTTTATATAGGTTTTTGTGAAATGTCATTGATTTCATATTTGTTTCTGATATTTTAAGATATTTGTTTAATTTGCTCATTAATTAATATATATATTTTTTAATTTTAACAAAAACACTGGACGTAATGATAATGGCTTATGGTCAAAGTTAGTATAAGTTAAACCAAACCACTACTAACAAGTCTTTATTAGTAGTGGTTTGGCTTAACTTATATAAAATACATAAAAATTATAATAAAGATATTATCTACAGTAGCGTATAATTTAAATTATAAAATATAATTAATAACATAGTTGATGAACACGCTGTTAATTTTTAGGTTATAAATGTATACAAAGGACTTTACCTTCATCTTCGTTAAATGGTTACTTTGACTATAGAGGCGAGAATTTTGGACAAAATCGTATTTATTTGTAAAGATTAATAAATTCTTATTTATAAATTTTGTGTTTACGCATTTGTATGTGGTAAACCGGTTAAACCAAATGTACGTCAATTTTGACATGCCGTTAGCGACAATGTTACCAGTATTTCGCATACTGTCTTTTATAGCGTAAATAGGTACCTGCGCAATTCTTATCGCTATAGTGTGAATTAAATTGCATACATAAAATTTAAAGTAGGTATCAATAGATATTCGGCAAGCTATAAGTATTGATTCAACCACACATGTTATTTTATTACAGCATAAATTTAAATTGTTTTTACTCACGTCAATTAGTAACCGAAAGTGCGATATACGGTCGAAATGAAACACATTGTCGATTGATAAGTATGATTTTGTCTTACTTTGCATATAATGGGGTCCATTTAATTTTGTACTCAGTTTATCTCACATTCTTCTTTTTTCAAGTAACGTTCATCCTATTTTAGTGAGAAAACTTTTACCAATATAAAGTTGAAGATTGCCGATTAGAGTAAACTAATTCAATTACACATATGATATCAGTTAATATTTCTTGGATAGTAATATGAACTTCTGTAAAAAAAGGAAGAAAAGTTAAAAATAAAGAATTGCAGACATCTTCTAAAGAACTATATTGAACTTGAAAGTACCTCATACCCGTGATCTAACATAACTCCTTCTGTGTCTTCGGCCAGTCACAGAGCATAGCTTTGAAAAAAGAAATGCCGAATACAACGTAGCTGGATAAAAGAATGATGCGCCAATATAGCCGTCGGACAGGGTCTTTGAAACATTATGTGTATATTAGGGTTCAATCCACCCAATGGAACTGAACAGAGAATTGGCATTTGGGGAGCTCTCGTGGACACCAAGATACAAAAATTTGGTCTGTGCATTACTGAATCAAGTAGAGTCAGGAAGTTTGATATAATTGATTTTTGAGGCATTTTTCAACTCAAGAGAGCATAAAACCTATACAGCAAAAAGGGAAAATTATTAACAAAACTCTTGAGGAAGATAAATTTGGAAATATCAGATGGTCGGAGAACCTAAATATCTTAAGGACATACCGATAAGCTAGGTATTGTCTACGAAGGAGTAGAGGAGAATAAATACATTCTACTTGTAGGGTATTTATGGGACTATTTTTCATCGCACCCGCCCCGATTCTTAGAGCTTCAGACTGAATGTGTAAAGTAGAGGAATTATTAACAGAGGGTTGATAATTAAATCCACAGCCATTTTCTGGCTGAGTAATGACCTTCTGAAACGCCTCTTTCAAGTTTATTTTTTTCTTTTATACTTTAAACAGGTTAGCTAGCATTATTGTTTTCACTACAAGAGATGTACTTCATCTTGATTACGGTCACAGAGCAGTTCTCCCAGTGGTGGCCATTGCCATATCGCAAACGACGTTCGGAAGTCAGTTCAGCTATGTGGCCATAGTTACAGCATTCGATGCAGTGGATGATAGGGTATTCATATTTGAAGACGAATAGCAGTGAGTATATCATAAAAATGCGAGCTCTAAAAAATGATTATTGGGACAAAACTAAAGAGGGTCCGGGGCTTAGACTGAGATCCACAATCCATGTCTAGGGGTTTACTGGAGCTAATACATGACCTACAGGCCGACACTAATCGGATAAAAGGAAAACACTTATCAAAACAGAAGACAACCAGAGATGAGGCACAAGCTATTTAACAAATGTCATAACCCTTACCACAAAACTTTAGAAATATTCTGTCACAACTTAATGGAGAGAAAACCCGAAAATATAACGATATTTGTCAGAGAGAGAAATGCTATAGTGCAGCGAAGTTTACAAAACTAGTTCTCGAAGAATATTGCCATAGGACAATGTCGTATACAATGGAATGAGTGATATACCATCCAGTTTGATTGAACCAAATTGTTGTTGAAGAAAATAGCATTATAAATCACAAGAGTATGTGATGCATTTAAGTCAATGAATATTTAAATATTAAATGAAATAAATTTATCAAGATTAGTTGATCTGTCGTGTTGTGATTTTTATTGTTTTTGCTTTATTGTGAAACGGCATAAGGTAAAAAGAAAAAATAAAAAACAAACAATAAAATAAAAATATTTTCATTAAGATAAATAGAAATTATTTTGTGATTTCTAAAGAATGAAAAAATTAAATGGTCGATTTTAATTTAAATAGTTTTGTATTTGACCTAAAGTAATTCCGGATAATTTGGTCAGTGTGATAAGGCGGCCAATCGAAATATGTTGGTGCATACCAGCCGCTGTATCCCAAGAAAATATCAAGTAAGCACATTTCAATTCAAAAATTGTATCCGATCACAGATTTGCCTAAGTATCTACAGTAATTACGTTGCAGTATTTTGATTTTGGGAATTATGTTAATTTTCCTATTTTTTCGTTTAATATCAAAATCAATCACAAATTATTAAATTAAAATCATCATGTAATTAGTATGATTGAATAAGATGGCCAATTTTGTAATTTACGTGAAATAACCATATATATGTTCAAGTTAAAAAAAAATAAATATGATTCCAACACCGACCGGTAAACATGACCTTCTATCGCATCACTTTCATTGTTGGCATATGGAAGAGAGAAACTATAAGAAAACAACGAATCAAAAGGAATAGTAGGTCTTTACGCATATGTCTCTAGAACCTGAAGAGTTAAGGACAGTAAGAAAATGAGCCAAATTACGGGCTACGCTACTGACCACGTACCCTTAGTTGAGTAGCCATTTAGTCTACACATTCCCGATAAGATGGCCAATGGAAAGGTTTTACTATTTAATTTATATTTTATGAATAATTATTTTGTATGGTTACGAAAGATCCCTGTTTTCAAAAAAAAGAAAAACTTAAAGTATTAATATACTTATATCTCAATATGGCAAGTAAATAAATAATCCTAAGCCGAATGCAGGTCTTTTCGGAGAATATTTAGTTGAAGTGGTTAAACTTTTCCCGCAAAATGCTATCTATGAAAATGTAACAATCATTGAAAAGAACGATGAAGTGGTTATACCGTTTGTTACTTCACAAGAACTTAAAATATTGTGTAGGCACGAAATTTAACAGTAAAAATCACCAAGTTATCTTGTAAAATCACCAAGTTATCTGGTTTTATCTCTACTGGTTAAATTATAAAACATCTGCCGGATCTAGCTCTGCAAAAGTTGCAATACATTACAAATACCTGTTTTAAATGATGCTATGATCCAAAACCTGGCAAAACAGCAAAAGTATGATAAGTATAAAATATATATATAAAGTATGATAATGTAAAAAATAAAATTAGCTATGATTTTGGAAGATTATAATAACTTCTTTTATCAGGAATGTCTTGAAATAGAGGTCGTAACTATTGTGGCTTGTTCTTTGAATTTTCGAGATTAGTTTGGTTTTATTATTTGGCATTTGATATAACTTTTAGTACCTGCAATATTTTTAATTTCTGTGCCATTTATTCTGTTTATAATGTTAATTATCAGGTAGAAGGAACAGCGTTTGCATTTGAAAAATTTATTACATACTGGCAAAAATATATAATTGAATTGATCAAATACGTTTAACACTCCAAATCTAAATAGATGGATATAAATTGTGAATCATAGAAAACTAACTAGATGGTGTTAGTGGCAAAAGAGCACGGTGCAAACAAAACGGACAGAAATTTAAATATAACATTCGTTTACTTTATTATTTTTGTACTCTAAAGAACAGAACGTATTCGTAGTAACAGATATATGAAACAAGTTGTCTAGTATGGTCAGCCTCTATGAGTGATAGACGTCTGAACGTTACGGTGTAGACAATATATAATCCTCATTCAGTTTTCATATATTACCGACCGTTTTTTAATCGAATTTAATTGTTTTTCGCCGCATTTTTACCATTTTTTTACCTTATTTTCCCGCTTTTTTACCAGATTTCAATTATTTGTTACCATATTTTAACCTTTTATTCATCGTAATTACACCGTTTTTACCAATTACTCCTTATATTTTCACCGTTGTTCCACCATATTTTAACCTTTTATTCACCGTAATTACACCGTTTTTACCAATTATTCTTTATATTTTCACCGTTGTTCCACCATATTGTAACCTTTTATTCACCGTAATTACACCGTTTTTACCAATTATTCCTTATATTTTCACTGATGTTCCACCATATTTTAACCTTTTATTCACCGCAACTTGACCATTTTTAAACCAATTGTCCACCGTATTGAATCAAATTTTGTACCGTTTTTTCCACTCCATTTTCACTGTTTTTCATTACTTTCTTATCATATTTTTCCTCGCATGCTGAAATTTTCACTACCTCACCGCATTTTCACTGCTATTTGACCAAAGTTTTCACCGCATTTTCACCGAATCCAAAAACCGCTAGGGTAGGAAAACCGCTAACAGAAGTGACATCGTACTAATCAATATCGTTACTCCCTACTATGTCAAAGATTTTGAGATAATATTTTTGATAATATTAAATGCCATTGTAAAGGAAAGGTAACTGTTCCCGAATCACGGATTTAGAACTATACACTTAACAATAGATCAAATACATCGAATCATAAACAAAACCGAATAGGAGTTTGAAGAAGAAAAGATCTGTACATCTGTATTCCTGAATGTAATCCACGCATTTGACAAAATCTAGCTGAAGACTTACAATATAAAGTTCACAGAGATTTGCTAAAGCAATACTACTAGGTTCATGAATCTTATTTCGAAAATACGAACCTTAAAATACGTTTTGAAACGTAATATTAGGAATTGAAGTAGATATCACGAAGTAGATATAGCTGTATATATCACAGCCCAAAAAAGTGCAAAAATAATAACTACTCTTACCACTTACCATTTAATAAAATATATCCACTTCCCTTGTTTACTAACAATAAAGGTATTCTCTACGTTAATATCGGAAACTATTTAGGAATTAATTTAGACGTAAATTTAAAATGGAATGAACATGTAAAAATTAAAAGAGAAAAAGTAAATATAAAATACAGTAAAATTCATTGGCTATATTGATAAAACTCACAATTTTCAGCTGAGTATAAAATGCGAATCTAAAATCATATCTTGAAACTAATTTGGAATCTGTTATTATAGTTCAAATTTAGGGATGTAGTAGGAAAAGAAACATTCCATGCGGCGATGTCTCAATAGAATTAAACCTCATGAAATCATGGTCCAAAGCCCAACAGAAGGCGGATATGTGACGACGTATCGAGAGAATTAAACCTCATGAATTAAGGGTCAAGAGTGCAGAAGGTCTATCATGTGGTAAGTGCTTCACCAATGTAGTAATAACCAAAATGAAATAAACGTCACTAGTAGATCGATTTTAGGATAGTCGTGATTAAGATGGTGGTTTTTCAATGTTGATCCAACTTGGGTGTATTTTGAAGATTTTTTCACCTTCTTTTAAAATAAAAAAAATACAAACGATTATTCCAAGCTCCAAAGTGGCTTCCTAGTAATTGTTATAGTAAATGACCATTTTTTTAATTAAATACGTTAAAGGTTTTTGTCGCAATCGCGCATCGTTCAGGGCCCGGAATAAATGGGGAAGAACGAAATAGGAGATAAGATATTAGTTCAACTATGCATTAAAGGAGAATTACAGACGTAAAAATTTCGACATTTATTTCTTTATTTTTAATATAAGTGAATATTATGGTCACCAACAAGTCACTTCTATCGAGAAAGTTAGAAAATTGCCAGTGTTTTGACGTAGAATTAGGTTTTCCTCTGGTTTTAGACCCCTTATGCAGTACGAAAATATATCCCATTTTAAGAACTATCATATAAATATACTATATATCCGAAAAAAATAATCATAGACCAAAAAAAATTAGTAGAAAAATGTATTAAAATATTTTTCATGTATCGGACAAATACCTAGATAAAATCTAAAACTCGGATCTATGACAGGCCTAGGTACAGAAGAACAAATTGAGTCGTAAATGTTAACACGATTTATCCATTATTTGAAACATCAATTTTGTTTTAGTTCAAAAAAATTTGTACGAAAAGTCAAAGAGATGCAGTAACAGCATTCTCTATTGACTGTTGCGATTAATTCTAGGTTTGAATGTTGGGTTTATCGCCAGGTTGAATTGTGTTGTGGTTAGTTTTAGATTGGATGTAATGCTTAGTTCTGGGTTGGATGTTGCAGTTAGTAGGTTGTATGCAGTGGTCAGTTCTAGGTTGGATGTTGCGGTTAGTTCTAGGTTAGTGTTGTGGTTAGTTCTAGATAGAATGTTGCAGTTATTTCTATGTTAGATGTTGCGATTAGTTCTAGGTGCGATGTTGCGGTTAGTTGTTTCAATTATTTCTACGTTGGATGTTTCAGTTATTTCTAGGTTGGATGTTACGGTTAGTTCTAGTTTCTATTTTCTGGTTAGATTTTTTTTGTTTTCCAACTAACTTTTGTTTGTTAGAAAACAAAAAAATACAAAAATAAAATTGCTTAAGACATCGATTTTCTTCATTTTGCTTGGCTAGGGTTTAAAAAAATTTATACGTATACATAAGATAAATACGTATACATTAAATAATTTCTTGAATGTTTTTCAGAAGCTGACTTTTCTAAATATTTTTTCCGTAATATTGACACACTTTATATAACATTTGCATTTTTCTCTTCAATAGTTTTTACATATAAGAGAGTCACTTTGGTCAATTTCCTATGACTACTTTAAAGAATACACAACGTAAGTAGATGTAAGTCGATGATACGCAATAAGACATATGCCTTCAAATATTGAGTTAAAGAATTCAATAAATGAAAATTACCACAATAATGCTAAAAGTCTCATGTCCAATTGCCTATTGTCAGAAAACATTTCAACATTGTCAGCTACATTACAGTCTATCTGACATTTGGAAACGCAGTCCATCATTCATATTTCTCGACTTAACAAAAGATCCATTAGCTTTGTTGCTTCACAATATTGATGTCCGATTACAATGATAATATTTACGCCAAATAATAAATAAATTGTCAATAATTCTTTCAAGCCGAGTCGAAAGTGTTATTGTTATTATTACTAACGAATATAAGCCGGTACTACAATGGATTATTACTCGAAGCCGCTTTTGAGTGTTGTAATAAAGAGAATGATTGATTCGTCTTTTTCACTTATCTACGTGTTTAAAATTTTCGAGAGATCAGTCGATATGCAGTGAATAGGAGGTGTTTTAACCAGGTGGCATTATTTAAACTGTATGTCATTAAAGAACACCTGGCTAAGCATAGACAACAATATAAATAAAATTAGGTCTTTTTTTTGACATTCTAAATTGCGATCCGAAATTGCGTCGTTTTTGTCAATTGTTACTACAGCGTTGTTATATTATGTCCTGAGGAAAATTTAGTGTTGATCGGTTGCTGCTGTAAATTATTGCGCCAGTGATTTATTTAATGCAATGCAAATAAGCTTACTTTTATTCATACTAATAAAGATTATTGTTTTTTCAGCTATTACATGACAGTGCGGAATAATATAGGGTAAATAAACAATATATTGTTGTCTATGCACAGATTTTTTATCAGAAATTTGTTCGTATATATTCTATGGGATTAATTTTTTTGCGAAGTACCTATTACAAAATGTGGCTTTTCTGTTGGTCTGTCTTCTTGTATATTCTCTTAAATTGGGGTCGCACTCGATCGATTTCGTTCGTGTGCTTTTTTTAACCTGAGACAAGTTCTCCTAAAAAAAGTGTTGAAGAAATTAATGCTAAGTTTCAGAAACGTTTTCATACACAACTCGGTGTACTGTAGTAGTTATAAACTAATTTAAGGTAATTCAAACTATAAGTTTGAACTTTTGGTATACTTTTTACACGGCTTTTGTTTAAATTATAATTGATTTTTAAATTAATATTTTAGTAACGATAGCCACGTTGATAACGGTATTATCACGGTACCTAGTTACTAGGTACTAAACCACGAAGTACCTAACTAGGTGCCATGTGGTACCTAGTTAGGTACTTCATGTTTTAAAATAAAATTTGTAAAGAAATAACTAAAGCGGAATATGTAGAAAATGCCAGATTTACTATACTGCGTTTGAATTTTTTTAAATATTTAAAAAAAATTTTCATGTGGGAGATTTTAATCAATATCTAAAGTTTTTTAATTTACCTCAGTTGGAAAGCATTTAGAGGAGGCAGAGGAATAGTAAACATTGAAAGTCTAATCATTATTAAGAACTTATTAGCGCAGACGTTTAACTTAAGTATCCAAATTTCAAGGAATGAACTACACTAATGATTTTTGTAAAAAGACTGCATCTATTCTAACTTGCCCTTACCCAATTTCAGAATTATTCTTTAATTTACATACAAAACAACAGTTATATGTCTAATTTCACGTTTCTAGGTCGATTGGAAGTGGTCTAAAAATTTAGATATTTTGTCAGTTAGTGAATGAATTAACGCATCAACTAGTGATGTTTTGAGGTCTATATTTGAGAAAGTATTGAAATTAGATTTTTGAAATTAAATTATATTTTACATAAGGTATTTAAATAAGTAGATAATTGATAAACTCGCTATCACTTTGCTTCTATCTCTGAAATTGATTTACATATATACCAAATAAGTAATGAGTTAGAGAGGCCATAAAGTAGAAATTGCTCGTGTAAATAATGTGTGACGTTTAGGGAAATTTTCTGCGCGCTGCCGTCAATTTAGATTGGAACTTTGAATATATTAGTTAGTTATGGAATGTTTCTCTCAAATGTAAGTCGGTTGAACAGAGAAATCTGATTTTTATCTGCGCCCACAGATAGTAATGAATGAACGAGGTTGCTTCGGACTTCAGTAGGTTCGTAACGAAAGTAGTTTAAATATATTTTTACTTTGTAATGTTATTTTATTTTGTAATAATCATTTACCGATATTCCCCACTCGTCTTTTCAAACGGACCGCTCTTTTGGCTTACGTATGTGATCGGAAAATAGTCAAGATTAGATTAAGTATGAAAGGTTTTCTCACAGTTTTTAATGTTTTATTTTGCTCGTGATCGTAGGATTTCAGGTAGCAAATATATTGAAGTGATTCCACGTTAAAAATTAGATTTTTTAAAATGTTTCTTAGGCCATTATCTCGGAAATAATTCTCGAAGATTTCAAGGTAATTATCTCGGAAAGGTTCGGGTTTCTATTAAACATTTACCACATATCTGCAATTTAAGAACACGGAATAAAGAATATTTCTGAACTCAGAACTAAGAATATTTCTGAATGATAAGAACTCCTGTATTTTAGGAATGACATGTATTTTAGGAAGCCACTTTGGAGCTTGAAATATATTCATTGGATTTTTTTTTCAATTTTAAAAGAAGGTGAAAAAATCTTAAAATTAAAGATTTAGAACCGTTATATATAACGTAACCATTTATTAAAGTTTGGATATTATCGTTAAATAGTTAAACATCTTAAATTAATACTATCGAGTAAAATAAATGCAATTAAATTATGGTCTCTTATCATTACATTATAATTATTAAATTCGGTAAACTCGTCTACAGAGTTATAAAGCTGAAAATTGCGATAACGATCACGTAATCATTTGACCAATGCCACTAAATATAAGTGTAACTCAATTGTTATTACGTTTTGTTTGCTCGTGTAAACATGGGTTTATGCACGCATAACGTAAAATCTGTTTATTTGAATGGAGTTTTTTCGAAGAACATATGGTCAGTTTGAAGAAATATTTAGTTTTTTCCCCTTCCAATTGATTCACTCAATCGGATTATATGCGACATTAACATTTTCAAAAATTTATCTACATTGCATTATACAACAAAGAAGTGCCTAGCTACTCGACATTTAGTAATTATACAAATGTATAGCGTATCTATTTACATCAATAGATGGCACTACGTGTATTTTAAATCGCGCAAGGAAATTTTACACCCAGACATAAATTGGTGAAATGGGTATGGCCGGAGGTGAAGTGTGGAAGTATTATTTAAACAAACGGCTTGACAATAATCGTTGTCAAGAGTCTGCGCGTACAAATTCGCGAGTACAGCTAGTCTAACATAATTTGGTATATTAGTTTGACGTAAATGGATTAATTATTTTATAAAGTATACTAAAATAAAGAGGTTTTGCTATAAACGCGTGAGTTTAAAGCGTTTACCTCATGACTGTGTTATGTCAATCCGTCTATCGTCATAGGCTCACAGTTTTACGTATTTGCGGTTGAAATTTTTGAATTAAATCTTTTAAATGAAAGTCTCAATTAATTTAATGTACCTCAGTTTCATTTTAAAATGGCTATCTATTGATATTCTGTTCAATGGGGTATACGAAAAACACATTTTTCACCCCGTCTTTACGTGTATATTATAAGTGGTGACAAAAAAGTTTTTATTGCATTTTCCACCCTGTGGGATAGGTACAAAAAAGTGATAGAAGTTGTTTTTCATTTACAACTTTTATTTTTAAGCTCCGTTGTGAAATCTTACGCTTCAAAATGATTTGCAATGCACACACACCCCATCCGCACCCGCCTTGGATTTGAAAAATCTGAAAAAAAATTCTCTACAATTATTTTGGTTAACTTGCATTTAGGATTTCAAGAGCAATAGAGTTACGTCTACTTTATGTGTTATATAACAAACGTTGGCCAGTTTTATTGTTATAATTGGAATAATATTTCTTTTTAATCAGGCATCTTTCAAAATTAATATTTTTTTTAATTCATGGTCTTATATTTAAGCGAATGCGTCTGTTAATCTTGCTATGGTAACAAGCGGTACTGGTTTCTGTATTTACTTGTAGATTAAGTTCAACATGAAAATATACATACAATGTTACCATGCCGCAAATATGTCTGTGTTTTAAAAGCAATATGACATTAAATTTATTAGTCTACTAACTACCTGGCTATCGCTATTGCGTTATGACGTTGGACATATTTTATGTCAATTATGACGTATGACGTTGGACATATTTTATGTAAATTATGACGTATGACGTTCGACATATTTTAATAAATATAAAAGTAAACTATTATACGTAACAGCGTTTCGTATTAAAATTTCAAAACAACCAAACCTTTTTTATTGTATATCGATTGCGATGAAACAAAGCCTGTATGTTACACCCTGTTTTACAAATTGCACCAATTAAAAACAAAAAAGCAACGTTTTAGCTTACCGAAACAGTTGTTTTGTGTTCAATGGCTTTCATTATTTCCCTCTTAATTATCGGTTCGTAAACATATTTAATGTGCAGACGCACATCTTCAACGTGCAGTAATTTATTATATGTACAGATGTGTAATGTCAACATGATAGTGTTTTTACTTGATGAATAGCATAATTCCTATCGGATAAAATTCGGCGTTTATTGTAGAATAAAATTTGGTGTTTTTACTCAGTAATAAATACTTAGCACTTCATCCTATCTAGAGCCGACAAATTTATATTAATCATGTTACCAATAATTTTCGAGTACCTGAAACTTGCATATATATCTACCGCCTCAGTCCAAATGATGAAACTACAGACAAACGCTAGTATTTTATAAATATATTTAATTTAAAGGTGTCGTATTGTTAAATCAGACCAAACTCGTTTCAAAACCAAGTTGGTTAATATCAAATCCAGACAAATAATAAGAAAGCTCTAATTACAAATTATACAATCTTTAACGAAAAGCTATGATAACAATCAGCGTTTATTGTAATATTAAATATACTGGTTTTAATCGATCATAAATATTTAAGTACCTATCAAGAGACGGTACAACGTTTATATTAAACATGTTACTAATAATTTTCGGGTACCCAAAACTTGCATATGTATCTGCCGCCTTATTCCAACCGATGGAATCAAAGACAAAAGCTAGTATTTTATAAATATATTTAATTTAAAAGTATTTTATGTCACATCAGACCAAACTCATTTCAAAGCCGATAAGCAAGTCAATATTTAATACTGGACAAACAATAAGACAGACAGTTAATTATAAATTATACAATCTTTAACGAATAGTTCCTAGTGAGATCTCACCAGGTATTACGTCCGTTAATTGCTATCACATCTCCTCGATAGTTGTAATCACATAATTGTACACGTGGACTTATTCTCGCTCATTATCTCCTGGAAGGTTACACCCCGCGTTCCTGGCGCCCCCACCGGGGACCCCTGCCGCGCCCCCGACGGCTCAATCAACGTCCGGCGCCTTATCTGCCATCTAACTGTAAAACACATCTGTCTTGTTGTACCGGTCGGGTCCTGTCGATTTGACACCTCGATCAATGTCGGTAACGGATGTCGGGACGACACGCGCTGTGTTGTCTATTGTTCCGTTTGATGATTGTCAATTTTGGATCAAAACAAGATGGTGTAAAAAATCGAAGTATATAAGTTTATGTTTTTTCAATCTTCGTGCTCGTAACGGTGTTATGATGGTTTGATTGGATATTGTCTATGGTAATTGAGTAATTGTAAAATAAATGTAGCTAGTGATACGCAAAATGAAACGAAAATTAAAAATATATCAAATAATTTGAATATTTTTGAAACACCTAAATAAACTGAATATATTTTATTTGCCAGGTGGCTATGATAAAAATATGGTGTTTTGAAAATTTTTTATGGCTTTATTTTTCATATATATTGATACCATTGGCTTGCTAATAAAACTTGAAGTCCGCGCAGTTGAGCAAATATTCGGAAACAGTTGTTATTTTCCGAAAATGTATCGAATATTTACAATAACACATAAATTAACAAACCAACACTTATATGTTGCCATGAGGACTCTATAAACATTTCAATTCGATTTAAAAAAAATTTCGGCCTGCGCGACACAGACACTCTCGCGTACAGGTATATAAAAACGGATGGATTAAATATGGCGATTTTATAGCCTAATATAATTTACTAATTGTCAGTAAAACTTGTGAAATTATTAGACGAATAATTTTATATTGTATATCATTTTAGATTTTCGAGAAACTTTTAAAGTTAGGAAATTTGTTCCTTTACTCTGTCGGTCTGTGCATGCGGATGTATATGCTCAATATTATGGCTTCTAGTCTGACTCTTGAATTAATTGCCAGAAACCTTAAAGTACATAGATGTGACTTCCTTCCATTCCATTAAACTCATATTCACTCTAAGCTCTTCTGGTATAGAGTGGGTTTAAGTTTTCAAGTGGAACGAGGTGGAAAGTGTGTAAGATAAATTAGGAAATGTTAAGAAAACCTACGACAGAAGCAATAAGGTGCGCGTGGCGAGGCTACATAAACAGATGATCTGATGACTGATGACACATTTTTGAGGAATTCTAGTCGAAAATATATTTTTGTTATTGAGAAATGATTAATTTTTCAGTGACAAAACATTTTTCATTTTCAACATTTTCTGAATCATAAATTGCGTTATTGCATAATTGCGTTTAAACGCTTCATTACTATAAACTTATGAAAATCTTATGGAAAAATTAAGAAAAACACAAAATTATCACTGAAATTAATTTTATTTCTTGTATAAGCGTGTTATTCAAAGCCGAATAAGGCGTTCGCCGCGTCGCGTCGTATCCGCTTTGATGATATCGCGCGGCGCCCGGTGTGCGTGCACTGTTGGACGCTTAACCCTTGTGTTAATTTTGAAATAGTGTATATCGGGAACGGGATGAGATACAAAAAGAAAATCATTAAACATAATATATTTATTTTGTACTAGGAACCTGTAAAAGCCGGTTTTCTATTCATATTTAACAACATACTATAGAAGTAATAGTAAATACAACATTTCATTAGCTCAATTTAACTGATCTTATTTCTATAGCAATATAGCTATTCTAACTTTTATATCTTAATAATATCTTGACGTATGATGTAGTTTCGTCAAAAAGGCCAATTTGATATATAAAGCAATATATAAAACAGTTTTAAATGACGGATTCAATCGCAACGAAAACAAACTGTTTTTAATTACTAAAAAAATTAATTCTATTCCAAGATAAACACTTGTTTTTTCCGTATTCTTCTTTATTACACAGATGATATGTATGCAAATATTTAAGGCAGATCAGTTAATTAGCAGAAGTCTGAAAGCGAGACAAATATTATATTGGGTTGGCTAATAAGTATGGAGAAGTCATTAATAATATAAGTTGTCTATTTCCAATTTTGTATATTTCCAATTTAAAATTAATTAATTGTCGAACTTAATTAATTGTCACCATAATTTTATACTAAATATCTCCAACGCACTGGCAGTGAGTGAATAGCATCTGCATAAAATTCAGGTGGTTTCGAATGAAAAAAATTGGCCCACGAACTTTTGTAGGTGGTCTTCGCCATCAAAGTTTTTTCGCGTAAGGCGTTGCCGAGTGATCTAAACAAACAATAATAAGCGTGTGCAAGGTCTGGGAAATAGGGCGAGTGGAGGATCTGTGTCCAACCAAAATTCAAAACTTTGAGGCGGGTCTGTTTAGCTACACGAAGACCGGGCTACGGCTACGGCTGGTTCGGGCTAAGTTCACGTGGCACCGTATTTCAAGCTTTATAGTTCCGTGTAAGTACCCGAGCTTAGTTGCTAGCCGGTGTGTCGTTAATCGGCTATCTCCTTCAATTAACAATTTTAACCTGTCGTTGTCTGATTCCACCGATCGACCAGAGCGTGATTGATCACTCAGGGAATAATCGTCACTGCGAAACCGCTGGAACCATCGTTTTGAAGTTGCTTCAAGGGCTACGCGTTGGCATATGTTACACGTAACTTCGGCGGCAGAGTGACCAGATTGTTACTCGTAGAATAGACATTGTATCGCATGCGCCTTAACGTCGTCCATATTTTATGGGCGTTAACAGTGGAGTCTTAGTTACTACTGAATCAGTGAGAGCGTGCCGCACCTTTTATATATCTTCGATCATGGAAGCTTCTAGAACGTTCCCAAATTTTCTAGATAATTTACGAAAAAAATGCTCATAAGAATATCAGCCAACCCAATAATATTTATATTATTAGATAGGGGATGACCTTCTTTACTCCCAGAGCTGGATCTGTCACGTTATATTCAATTAAAACGTCTACATTCGTCATGAAAACGAATGAATATTTCAAATACGAGTATTTCACATTCACTGAATGCAAATAAATAATTTTAACACGTTATTTTATTAGCCTGATGTAAAACATCCCAACATTTTAAGCAAAACTTGCAGCTCATTTTTCATCCATAAACAGTAAACCCGTCAAGTTGGAGAGAGTTTGACTTGACTCAACGAGTCTTTTGATTATTTTGACTATATATTTTAACAGGGAGTATCCGATAATGGAGAATGCAGGTGGAAATGTTGTGGAGACATGGAAAGTTGTAGTGAAATGGCTCTTTTGATTTGTATGAATGAGTCCTTTCGTTAAAAAAGCGTGTTTTATAGGTGTTTTTAAAGCTATTAATTTTATTTATTTAAAATGAAGATTATTCAGTAAAATAAAGAATTTCGTTTTAATAATGTATCACTGCATTTTGCTCAAATTGTCTACTTGAAATTTTTTTTGTCGTTTAATTAATCGAATTTATTTCGAAACTGTTAATTCTAGATAAAAAATGAATAGGACATGTTTACATAACTTATAATAAAATTAAAATGACGGGTAGTAGAACTCCTAAAAATAAGAATGTCACGTGAAAAATTGAGACACCTGAAAAAACCAGTATGGTAATAAATGTTTAGTGTTCCATCCATACTAGTATTACAGGAACATCACGTTAGAACACCAGGAAGATGGATTAAAAAAAAATAGTGTTTCAATAAGTCACAACATTACGCACTACACAGATATTTATCTGCGCTCTATTTTACTTAGTCAGACGCGAATCAGTGACGTCTCTTTTTCTTCTCGTCGCCTTCCAGCACCGTTACTTCTCTAATTTTAGAACTAAGTAGTAATAAGTATATTATTGAGATTTCATTTCATGAATAATCAGAAACATTTAATACACTGAAATATTAAGCTTCAAAGACGTTTAATAGGCCATCAGCCTGTAATTTTTCAAACGTAAATTTGAAAGACAAAAGCACTGTAAAATTCTTTTCTGAAAGAAATTTTATTACAAATTTCAGTTTGATTTGATTAGAAAATGAAGGGAATTTTCTTTTGGATTTCCTTATTATATACATATATTCATTTTTGTTTGACCTCGTATTAATTACTCAAACAACTAAAAATTATTAATATGTACTTAAAATACACAAGTGTCAACTGCTATTAAAGTGATTAGGTAGGGTAAATAAAGATTATTTTCAACTTTCCAGGGGTTCGTAAACAAGTTCGTTTTTGAAGTCGGTTTTTCTTTTTTTTAAAGCTTAATTTATTGTTAATAATGGTTAATTTTTGTAATAGACTTTCAAATATCCAAGGTTTTATTACGAATTCAATCATTCAGTTCTTTTAACAATGTGTGAGGAAAAATTCTAAGAAATTTATTAAAATTAAGGATACTTTGTATTACGTAAATTAATTTGCAGGTTGGGTAATAACAATTTATATTGGATATTTTTGGTTTTATAAAAATTATATTTATTTTTCAATAATTTATACTTCTCAACAGTCATCGTAAAACTAATTTGTATGTCAAACGAACATAACATGTTAATGTCTTGACTAGTGAGCTTTATGTATAATAAATACGTTCTCATAGGCGGTAAAGTTCGGTAAGGTCGGTGAAAGGTTTACTTTGTTATCTGCCTGTTAATATAAAAATTATTCATAAGAAGCGCGATAATGAGGCGAGTTTATAGTCACCGTTGTATTTTCCAACGTGTTTGTATTCTGATTCTGGTGCATCTCTTTTGACCCTTTCAAGGTTAAATATCCATAAATTCGTTCGTAACATACATTAACGTAAATTGTAGGCGTAAAAGTATCCAGTTACAGGTTAGGGTTATTTTTCTGCAAATTGGAATATAATTATGTTAAAATTAATAATTTTATTTGAAAATTTAAAATAAATTTATTTCAATTTTTGATCTTCAAATTTGTGTAAAACAAAAAAAAAACTTGAAAACCAATTAGATATATTCTTTAATCAGATCCTCAAATAACTGTAATTGTTCAAAATTTCAGTTTAATGTAGTCACAGGTTTAAAGATCTTTCAAAACTAATTTACTAATCTGAAACAGTTAAACTTAGTGCATAAAGTGTTCCTAGTGTGGTAGTAAAACTTCGTGGGAATATTCTTGGAAACTTCTTGGAAATAGAAAATTGTTGTATAATTTAAATAACAAAATCGGAAAATGCCTAGGATTTCGTAATTAGGCAAATACGGAACAACACCTTATTCGATTTTTTCACTTGAATTTATGTTTTAATTAAAAATTGTAATGGAAGGATTTTCAACTCCAATTATGGAACAAGAGATCGATGGGTCTTATGTTAATAATATAGTTCACCTGAAGTTATCTGCTATAACACCATAAGCATATTTAAGATAATAAACGAACTTAACCTTAAACAAACTAGCGAGTTACCAAAAGTAACATCGAAGTTCTACGAAAGATTTCTAACGAAACTATGAAATCCGCGTTAAATAAACCAAAATGCATTAATAACGATTGCATTCTACAAGATCTGAAGCTAAGAAAGTCAAGCAAGGAATTTCCCAGTGAGATATTGAACAACTGTCAGACAAAGCTAACTAAACATAGAAACATTCTAGACTCGAAATTATCAAGATCTGAAAGCATCCAGTTCACAAGACTGAAAAGAAGCAGTGTACTAAACCTCCTAGAATGATTCCCCAGCCGATAGCGCGAAAAAATCAATGGACATTTCTTCTTAACACAATACGATAAGTTCGGACAAGGTCAGATAATACAAAAAGTTCGGAATAAGAGCAGCATTTAGCTCTTAATTGTTAAACAGAATACTGGGATGCGCAGGATATTAAAAAAAAAATAAAAAGAAAGTTAGTTACTTTGGCCGTTTTACAATTTTCTTTCATGACGCTTCTTTCGTATTGTGCGTGAAAAACATTTGTCACAAAATATATTTACAATATAGACGTATATATACGAGTATATAATCAAATATACATTAGGTCTGAAATAGCAATTTTCGATTGTATGTACGAATATTTTATATCATAATCACGTAGGTTCGCCTCGGTTGGATAAAATAGGTTGCGTGTTGTCGAAACCTGTTCTCGTTCGATTCCTACCTAGATTTCTAAAATTATCACGTGGGCTTTATAAAAAAGACGACAAATATTTTCGAGTACTTCCCGCCAAATTATCGTAAGGGATAATTTTTGAGAAATTTAATTTTTTATTGCAAACGATTTTAATTTTTACTTGGAAATATAACATTAGCATTTGAAACAGTTTGGTATAAATATGATTAAACGGTAAAAGAAAATAATATTTATCGTAAGTTATGTTTGCATTTTCCCAGTATTTTTGTCAAACTTAAAATTAAGCAACAAAGTCGTAAAAATCTGCGCAGTATCGTTAATCATAAATAGTACGGAGCGTTACTTTATTCTTTACTACCTGTGTCCAGGCTTCGTTCGCGTGAAATTCGGAATAAGAAAAGTTGTTAGGAATTTATTTTGGTTTTTTTTCTCTCACAGCTCTATGGACATAAAGTTTACTAAAAACGTTAATAGTTGGCGTCGATCGTACCATATCGTAATATATCTATTGGTATAAAGTTTACTAGAAACGCATTAGCGTTTATCTATTAAGATAGGGTTGACAAAATCAATAACGTAATATTCATCAAATCAGGGTTTTTTTTCAATCTGTAATATTTAGATAAAAGTATCCTGTGTATGGTTCATTGCGAACGAAGAACAAGTTGTGATTAAATAACAAATTAAAGCAGGTATAGACGTCTGTCTATCACATAGAAAGATGAAAATTCTGAAAACTCGTTTTCTGGTTTTTATTATCATTGTGTACGCTAAATCATTAACTCTTTTGAAAATATTTTCCACGTACAGCATTCATTCTACTACGATATTATTATATGTATAAAATTAATTAATTAACAAATTTGCGTGAAATAGTCGCTTGAGTTGTTTTTCTTTTGATTATGCATACGTAAGTGTATCGTACAGGTCATTTTAATCTTTTTGGTCGTTTAGATCATTTAGCGCTGTATGATAACCGCCTAAATTATGCGTTTATATATGTATAGAATTAAAGAAAATAATTACATTTATAGCATGTAATATATTTTTAGGCACTTTGCATTTAGTAACAATAACTTTCTAAATGTTAGTTTGATGGCGGAAGAAATTAAAAAAAAAGATCTCGTGTAAAATTTATTTATGTCACGATAATTTGGCGAGAACGGGTTGACGTAATAGAATTAAATAAAGTAAATATTATGTTTCATTTACTGCAACCGTACTATTATTTTCAAAAATAATATGTAATACCAAGTAATATTTCGAAAATGATTTAATATTGTCTTTTTAACAAAAAAACAAATAATACATTTAATATCATAACAGAACATGATTCACAGGAAAAATAGAAATATAAATATTATAAACAAAATACGTAATCGCACTCCCATTTTCTTCAAAATAACGATCGTTTATTTCCAATATATGTTTATAAACATAAAATTTATATTACGAGTTCTGTAACCGTTTATTTGGAAGACAAAATATATCCGAGATAGATATATTTAAGATAACTTAATATGACAATAATTTAATATGATGATAAGATAAATTTAATATGACAGATATTGGATCAATGTTAACAAATACAGGTATTTAATTCGATGGTCAATCGGAAAAATGATTATATTCATTGGAATTTAACGGGTTGTAAAAGCAATGGAGGTCGTGAGATGTGGATGACTATTTGGTGATCGTTTAGAAGTTTGTTTATATGTTCATTTGTTTCTGTACCGTGAGAAACTTAATTGAGAACGCATTGTGTCGTCACCCCAACGTTTTTGAGTTTTCTGTCAATGACTAACTGATGCTAAAAGTCATCCGCGCTGCTCTCGTAAGTTGAAAAAAATTAATGCATTATTTCAATATTCAAGATTTGAATTCGCATTTAAACAGGCGAATATTAATTACAAGTATTTGTATTTTCGTATAATAATAAAGGCATTTTGATGACAAGCATTTTCACCACAGAAATTCTGTAATGTTCTTTGTATCAAATTATTGGGAAGATTCACTTCTAACAAAACGCTACATCCAGCGAGAGGCTATATAAATAAATATATATATATATATATATATATATATATATATATATATATATATATATATATATATATATATATATATATATATATATATATATATATATATATATATATACAAGCAGATTGGAGCTATCGAAATTAATTGAAGTTCAAAAAATTTAATCGTTAGAACAATATCTAAACAAGACGGTGTACGCACTTATGTGTTTTTATTAATTTTTCAGCTCCGAACGGTGAAATTAAAAATTAGAAAAAAAATTAAATTACGGATTTACTGGATAGAATATTTTGCTTTGCACAATATAAAAGTTAAACGTTCAGAGACGTAAAAAAGCCAACTCATCATCATCAAGAAAGCTTTTGGTAATTTTCGAACGAATCACCCTATTTTTCGAAATAAAAGCCTATATGCAAAGATGTGCAAAGTTTTAAAATAATTGAGGAGTTAAAATTAAGAAACTTACAAATACACTTTCGTGTTTGTGATATAATTAGGAGTAAGATAACATTATTATAAATAGTATATTATCAACATTGTGTTATTCGCTGTAGGATAAACATTAGACCATCGATAATAATATTGATAAAATTTTACGCGTACGTACAGGTAAAACCGGCAAACAAATTAGTTTATTGTGATAGAACTTGCGGAAAAAATTAGTTTTCTGTTATGAAACTTGCGGTAATGATTGATTTTAAATACAAAGGTTGGTGAATGAATAGAAATAAAGCCTAGGATAAATTCAGTTTTAAAATGTTTGCAGTTCTGAAAAAGAAAATTACAATGATGCTCATTAAGTGTACGTATATGGACCATACGAGTATGTTGTCTCATAACTCCTCAATCTCCAAACGGATTTCCACGAATAAGGAATCGGCTGGTTCGTTTTAACATCCTAAGGCTGGTATGCTAATTCTAAATGGCGACCATGAACATTATATACCGGTTGATTTTTTATCTTAACAAATCACTGCCAACATACATTCTACAAAGATTTTAATCAATAATGATAAACATTGAAATGAAATAATATATCGTAACAAATAATTCGTTACGAATTCAGATAATTTATTTCATTCATCTGAATCAATGAGAGTTTCATAAAAGAGATTTGGAAACACTCATATGACACGTGAAGAAAAAGTTACAGATTTACGACAGGCAAAAAATTTCTTTCGAATTTCCTTTTTAAACTTTAATGTACCGTAGTCTGTTTTTTTTAAGTTCGGGGGCGTAAATTGTTAGGGCTCTTTATTGAAACATGGGATTTTAATATCTGTTCATCCGTCCGTTGGTCACAGACCTTAATATTTCAAATGTTTGTTTGAACATTAAAAATAAGCGCTATCGGGGTCGTGAAACAAATGTCTAATAAAAGTAAGAATTTTTTTTTCAAATACCTTCACGTAGGCATCGCGAATAGTAGTGTCACCAAATGTTATTTGATCAAACTTTGTTTCTTCGAATATATTTCACTAAATAATGACAGTGACATGACCATGACAGATTAAAATGTAATAATTCACAATATATACCGCTAAACTTTTTGTACAATTTTTAGTTATTTACAATGTTTTCGAATATTATTTTATTGTAGCTGTAATGATTTGAAAGTTTAACTCAAAACGTAATCGGAACTTTGCAACCCCCTTCATTTAAATTATTATTTCTTATTGTCCATATGTTGTAAAAATATATTATATGACCTAGTACCATTTATTAATATGCTGTAATCTATGGGAGAGCAAAAGTTTTATGTCAACCGATTAAGCTGTCTTTTTGCTAACCTTAATAAACAAACATAGTTTTCATTTTCATTAAATGATTATAATTAAAATCGTTTACAAAATTCACGACCCTATTATGCCATAGATTGCAGGAAATAGACATTATTTCAATTCTAAGCCATTAATTTTATGGTGCACTCAAAATTTGTACAAACAGCTGTTCACGAGACACGAGCTCTGAAAACTATAAATAATGCCACCTCGACACCGGTCCCGTCAGCGGTGTTTGAATTATTAAACGATAACTAGATTCAGCCGGCGGAAAGACAAATCGACTGCACATTTCCACTGTTCCACTTTTCACCGTACAAATTCCAGTAATGTAAATTCAAACTTGTCTACTTGTAACGGTATTGTGACTGTCACGACACGATAATGATTTGATTGACGTTAATCGAGGCTCGATGCAAACATGTTGCATGCACTGCTATAATTTCTATTATTTTTATTCACTATATCCAATGACGTTAAATTAAATAGACACGTTGTACCTTTATGAAACATTTAATGTGTAAAGAATCTCCAGGCAGAGCTGGAGATGGCAGCGTCCACACACATACTCGGAATATGAAATTGAATTGGGTTGGATTATAAATTAGGAGTTGTTCAAAAGTAAAATAAAAATATAATTCCACTTCAGTTTATTTTAACGAATTATAAGTGATGTATTTATTGTCGTTATCGACTACTCTTTTTCATATATTTGGCAAAGAATTTATAGCATCAAAATATCGGATTGCATCAGAATAGGAACTCGCAAATTTTAAATTCAAAAATTCATCAATGAACTCTCAAGCAGAGTTCCCATCATAATTAATGATCTAAATATACGGCCCTAGTCGGACGGCAGAAGGTTTTGACGAATAAAGGAGGGCGGGGAGGAGGGGACGGGAAGGGTGGGGTGGAATGATTTCTCATTCCAGCTCCAATAATCTTACTAGAGCAATTTCTTGCAATGTGCGGATGGGCATCATCATGCAAAAAAAAAGATAATTTTGCTGTGTTAGAGACGTTTTCGATCGTGTTTAAATCCTTAATTTTGAAACTGATTGCAGTAAACTGTTGCAGTAATAACGGTACTATAAAGATTTTTTTTCAATATTCAATTCCATGAATTTCCTACAAAACAGACATTATTTTTTTTCATGGGATTAATTTTTTATCATAAGTTTGACCAACTATTTTAAGGATATTATTCACATAAACAATCCACATCTCGTACATAGTATAAGGTGGTTTCACCAGTTGAAAGTGTGGCAAAAGATAAAAGTTATATCTGCAGCGACAATTGAGTTGATTCTGACTCAAACCATGGGGTATCCAGAAACTATATTTGTAGGTTTTGTTTGACTCATGTAAATATCTACATTGTCTGTGAGGGCACCCAAGTTGATTACGCAAAGATCGCATAGAAAATCTGGGTCTTCTTCCATTAGTGATAAAATCGTTATAAAAATTAAGGTGACGATAACGAAATCAACGTATTTCGGAATGACTGGAACAATTGTTTTACGGAAGCTTTAGAAACAACATCGGGACCATCATTCTTTGACATACGCTGCTTCTGGCTTCTGCTGCAGAATGGCCAGACTGAAATGAATAATGCGACCAGTGACGCCCATGGGTTTTAACGTCATCCATATTTTTTATATTGCCTTGTCAATAGTGTCAACAGCTAAGTAAATATAAGGCAAATAAAGAACGCATCACCTTTTTCGACGTCGTACTACAAAACGATGTTAAAGAACGTGGCCCGCTCTTATATACGAACTTTGTCTCGGTCGTAGAATATTTTTGAAGTTTCTCGAATATTTTAGCCAAAATATATAGAATTACACTAAACCATGAAAGATAAAGAGAGACAGAGAAAGCAAATAATAAGAGGTAGTTGTCATCATCTCAGTCAGGTCACAATATTTTGGATGAGCAAGTATGTGGAAGGTGCAAATGAAATAGTACCTCCGTAATTCGTTTTCACGCAATAACGTGTGATATTTTTTGCTACTTCACTTTTTTTCTTTTAGAGTATAATTTGAAATAAATTAGAAATTAATATTATAAAACAATTGTTATTATTTGCATGTAAATACAAGCGAAACCTTTTTTCCCGCACTTTTACTGGAGGTAACCGTGTAAATAAACCACTCTCTTATAATCTAGTTGAGCATTTCGATGCAGTAAATTAGAAAACCACACGCTATGGATAATAAATTTACACTAAATGACATTTAAGTAAATATAAGATAATTAACTCGTCTTTTGAAGACTTCAGACTTTGAGTGCTAACTTTTAGAGCCCTATTTAACATAACGATACCCTGAACTAACAATTAATTATTTTGGGAAATCTAGGACTGACACTAATTAAGATTTTGATGGGAATATGATGTGATTAGAAACGACGGACGGATGGATGTAAATTACAAGCGCTCCTAGTTTGACTCTTGGAGGAAAAGGGTATTGATGAATTATAATTCATAATTATCAGGATATTTCATTTTCATCCACACCGCTGTCAATTTTTAAAGAAACTTAAGAAAATACTTATCGAATAGCATAATTCCTCAGAGAAATTTGACTTTAAACCAGCAAATTTCTTTTATTCTCAATATCGGCATGACTTATAAAGTTGATTGACTAGCCGAAGGTAAATTAGCTGCCAGTATTGCACTACGTTCGGAAAAAAGTATTTTATCTAAATTTTCCAGTAAAGGAACAAAAAAAAATGCTGGCAACACTGTGTAAACAACAAAAACAGCGTGTTTAGCGCAGCTAATGACCTTGAAAGATCTGATTTTGAATCTCCACCCCAAGTTCCGCCCCTTATTCTTTCCGATAAACTAACGCTACGCCAAAGGCTCGGTGTATTTGCGAACTAAATTGACCGCGTCAATAACTTGCTAACCGCACAGATGATAATTGTGAGTCGTGCTCTTTTAAATGTTTTTGAACGTTATATGCTTTTGAATGTTACTTAAAGGCGGATTTACATCTTGGACGAAAAATCCATATTTTTGTGAAGTCTCGGAATATGTAGTGTATTAATTTTAATATGAAAGAATGGATCAAACGTGTATATATTATTTAGGCAGATTACATTTTATTGTTTATATATTTTTATACAATTGAAATTTTTCTTTTTATGGTGTTACTATATACATATATATATATATATATATATATATATATATATATATATATATATGTATATATATATATATATATATATATATATATTCGACTATTTAATGCATTTCACTTATTCATTCTAGTAAATTATTTTAGTAAGTAAACTCTTAAAAACTATTGAAATTATTTCGTCCATTATGCCAGACGAGTCCTGTTTTTTTTTATAAAAATTCCAAACCAAGGTAACATATCAGAATAACACTATTTTATTTAAAGTTGGTACACAAAACGTCTAAAGGAAGAACCAGTTTATCTGTAAGTACAGATTTTTAATTTCGGCTTCGCCCACGTCGTCATAGTTAAAAACTTATAGAAAGAAAATAAAACATTTAGCGCCATCAATGATAAAATTTTATTAAATGTTACGCCTTTATTTTTGAAACATACATATATAATGTTTGCAATGCAAACCTTTATAATGAAAACAAACATATTTCCTGAAAATTAGGGATAAAAGGAAGTGATTCTGTTGCTAACTTATAATGCTTTTCAAAAACTTATGTCTATCCGTGACTTCGTTGCGACTTTGCTTTGTTATTCCCATTGTGTACTTTTTGTTTCAAATAACTATTTTCCCATGAGATTTAGTAAAAAAATAGGGTATGCCATTTCTCGGTCAGACAACTTCATCAGTGTAAAAATCATACTATCATACTGGCTGCTCCATTCTGACGTGAAGGAATAACAAAAACACACCTTAACATTTATAGTATTAATTGGGATTATATTAGTTAGGATGATATTTACCGGTATAGAAAGTAGCCTATGTCTTTTATCAGCTCGCCAATCGTCACGGTACAAAAAATCACTCTCATCCGTTACTTCGTTGCGACATAGAATAAGCATACGTAAACAAATACACTTTCGAATTTTTAGTTATAAGGATTGCTATATTAGTTACGATGGAATTTCTTAGGTTGCAAAGTAGCCTAAGCCATTTTCTGGCCCGTCAACTATCTCTGCGCACAAAATCAGGTCAAGCTGTTGCTCCATTATAGCGTAGCATAAAGATGGACGAACAAACACACTTTCGAGTTTTTAATATTAGTGGGGATGTTAATATTAGTAACGATGTAATTTTCCGGCTTAGAATGTAGCCTATGTCATTTCCTATGTCCTTTCGCCTATGTCATTCTTATCATCCTTATTTCCTACTTTTTCCAAGCAGAAAATCACGTCGATCTTTTACTCTATTGTGACGTGAAAGAGAGACAAACAACTGGATTTTTAAATTCTTAATATTTGTTGTATCAGTTAGGTTACAATTTCCTGGATTGGAGGATCATTTCCTGGTTCACCAGATACCTCTGTGCAGCAATCAGGTCGATTCTTCGTTCCGTTGTGGCGTGAAAGAAGAATAAGCAAAAATATTTATAAAGTTATAATATTTGTTTTGATTGTTATATTAGTTATGATGATATTTTCCGAGTTGAAAAATACTGAAAAGTATTTCTGGTCAGCCAACTACTTCTGTGCAGAAAATCCCGGTAATCTATTGCTACATTATGACTCAAAAGAAGGACAAATAATATACTTTGTAATTCTGAAATTTTAGGATTGTTATATTAGTTAGGATGAAATTTTATGGGTTGGAAAGTAGCCTATATTAATTCGTGGTCCATCAACTATCTTTGTGTGGAAAGCCCCGTCGATCTGATACTCGATTGGGACGTCAAAGAAGGATAAATACGCTTTAGAATTTATAATTTAATTTGGGTTTGTCATATCAGTTAGGATGAGACTTCGAGGTTAAATAGTAGCTTACGTTATTTCCAGGTCCGCCGATCATTCCTGAGAGGAAATTTAGTTCGATCTATTGTTTCATTGCAATGTGAAAGAAGACAAACAAACACACTTTCGAATTTTTAATATTAGTTAGGATTAAGATATTAGTTACGACAAAATTTCGCAGATTGGAAAGAAGCCTATGTTATTTCTAATAAACCAGCTATCTCTGTGCAAGAAATGACACCAAGCTTTTTTAATGTTATTTGGGATTGCCATATTAGGTAGGAGAAGATTTTCTGAATTAGTAACTAGTCTATTTAATTTCTTTGTCTGCAAACTAATTCTGTGCCGAATATCACGTTGATTTGTTTCTCCTTTGCGACGTGAAAGAAGGACAAACAAACACACTTTCTAATTTTTAACATTAGTTGGGATAAGATTTTCCAAATTGGAAAGTAGTCTCTGTCATTTCCCGAATTTGGGTGCAGGAAATAATGTTAATACGTTGCTCCATTATGACGTGAAAAAAGGACAAACAAATGTAATTTCTAATTTGTAAATTTTGGATTGCTATATTAGCTAGGATAAGATTTTCCAGGATGGAAACTAATCTATATTATTTCCTGTCCCACCAACTCTACCTGTGCAGAAAGCTACGCAGATCAGTTCGTGGATTGCGATACGAAGGAACGACAAACAAACGGACTTTTGAATTTTTAATATTATTTGGGATTGTCGTATTAGAGTGATATTTCGGGTTGGCATTTTACCTATATCATTTCCTGGTTACCCAACTATCTCTGTGTAGTAAGTAGCGTCGATCTGTTGCTCCATTGCGACGTGGCAAACACTTTCGAATTTTTAATATTAGTTGGGATTTTTCTTTTAGTGAGAGAAACATTTATTAGGTTGGAAAGCAACCTATGTTATTTCTTGATCCGCCAACCATCTTTGTGCAGAAAATCATCTCTTTCTGTTATTCCACTGCAACGTGAAAGAAGGACAAACAAACACACTTTCGAATTTTTAACATAGGTTGGGTATGTAATATTTGTTAAGAAGAGATTTCTTGGGTTGGCAGTTGGTCTATGTCATTTTCTGGTCGCGTACTATTTCCGTGCAGAAAGTAACGTCGATTTTTTGCTCCATTGCATGGCGAAAGAAAAATAAAGAAACATATTTTCGAATTTTTAATATTATTGTTGTTTTAGTAAAAATGAAATTTCCCTGGTTGGAAAGTAAAAAGAATTGTAGCTGAACATATATATAAAAAAATACCAGCCAAAGTACCTAAAAATTGAATATGCACAAAGGGTCCCGTGAAAAAAGTTTATAAATAAAAACACAAATAGTTAATTAAATAAAAATGAAGCCAAAACTTGCAAAACTGAGCAAGTAAAAAGGATTATGAAAAAAAAATTACAATTACAAACACGCAATGAGAGTTTTTTTTCAGTTTTAAAGAATCTAATAGTAGCTATATAGAAGTGTCTGAATTAGTGCGCTGGTTAAATTTTAATGGAGTCTATTAATTTTACACAGCGGTAGTACTAAATAATTAATGAAATAATTTTGATGAACTAGATTAATGAATTTAGTCTTATGTGTAACCATTATCGCAATTAATTAATAATAAGAGTTTTCAGTGAATAAAAAGTAAACTTTCGGGAATTCATATTCATTAAAAAAATTAATGACGAATTTTTTAAGTAACTTGCTTTCAAAATTAAAAATGTTGTTAAAAAAACTAACAAAACAACATTAATTTTTATTAAAACGAACTTATCCAAGAAACCAACAAATATTTTTACAAAAATACTGTCCAATTTTAATGTTTTTAAAATTTACGTTAGAATTATGAATTACGTCCCCCTTTCTTGGAACCTATAAAGACCGACGAGATGTGAAGATGTTCGAATAAATTTTGCCGTTAAGCATGACGAAAATGTGTGACGAATGTGACAAGGGCCAGTGGGGATAGTGCCCTTCGCTGCACTCAAGGTTCGGGCGCAATGCACTTAGATAAGATCGTTTTAGTAACAATTATGTTCAGTTTTTTAAAAACATTTTTAATTGTAAAAACAATTTATATAGAAAATGAATCATTAATTTATTTAAAGAATGGGAATCCCCAAAAGTTTAGTTTTTGTTGATTGAAAACTCTTATTTTGAATTAGTTGCGATAATAGTTACACGAAGACCTAATTAATTAATCTAGTTCATCAAAATTACTTCATTGATTATTGAGTACTCCCTCTGTGTAAGATTAATACACTCCATAGTGCACTGACTAAATTCAAAAGTTTTAAATTCCTGAAAGACTAATACAATATTGAATGTGTGAAATGTATTATAAAAGTCATAACTTATCACGCGGTTCGATACCACTGACAAAGCTGTAGAAGAAAACCTTAAACCATATATTCTTTGACAAAAAATAGGGGAGCTAACCATAATTAAGCATTTAAATTCATTTGATAGGATATCTTGGAGTTTATAAGATGAAGCAGAATTGTTCTAAACTGGACCGTTCTGAATTCGACTAGTTTCTGCTGTATATGAATCCCAAGCAAATTCACCATCGTTTATGCATGGTGACTTCAAAAGACAGTACATATATACATAAAAAATATGTCAAAATTCCCATCAGCGCCAATAACTTTCTTTTTAACTCTGTAAATGCGACAATTAAAAATTAAATTTAAAAAATTCTCCTTTAATTTTCAAATATTTGAAATGCGTAACTTTTACGTATGTTCATATATCCAGAAAGTTTCGTGACCTCCCCACCTTCCATCCCTGAATCAGCTCCGATGACTGATTTATAAGAAGATAGCCCAGCTTAATGCATTCTGAAACACAATACAGTAATGGGGCCCGGGTCCAACCGCGCACTTTCGACCCTTTGGCGCCGACAGATTTACTTTGCGGCCCAGTATTTACGAGCCCGGCCGCGCCGTCTAGAATCCGGCAATGATTGTTCGCGGCCCACGCACCGAAACAATGCGCTTTAAATATAGATCAGGGGATGTGTTGCCTAAATCGACAATGGATGTAAACATTTGTAGGTACGGATTTAAATTATTCTCAACTCGTGTTTGTCTGTCGGACACATTTGCGGCTTCAAAGTGGTGTATTTTGTGGATTACTAATGAGACAAGTAAGGAAAGCAAGGGAAACGAGTATTAATACGTGAAGAGAAAATTTTGTACCGTTTTTAAGTATATTGAGCGCACGTGCATGGAGAAGGAGTGCAGAAAGCTAAAATTTATATACGATATGCGTTATAAATACATTAAAATATTTATTGTTAACGTTCAACAATAAACGATTCATTGTTTACGTCAATGTCAAACAGATAATAATCTGGCTAAACAGTCGCAGAGTAGAGATTGTCGCCAAAAAAATTTAAAATGTCAGATTGACTGAATGAGTTTCGAGCTGTGAATTTTCTGTGATTTCAAATATTCCTTTTTCAATAGTGCGTGGAGTTCTTGTCAAGGCAAAAAAGGATTTAGTTTATACTTTGTGTAATATATATCTTCGTTTTATATATTAGTGAAATACCATTTGTTTAATATACATTTTTTGCAAAAGGAAAATTTTGTAGCAGCAATCTGAATTAACTACTCTCGCTTACCTGTTAGAGTTTTTAATAAAATGAGTAGGCAACTAGTATAAATTAATATAAAAAGAACTAATTTTTCAGCATGGATTTCAGTTCTGTCGCTAAAATGATAATCGCAAAAAAAATTTCATGGTACTTTTGGAGATATTTGCTTGTAAATATTTTTGAGATATTTACTACACTTTTAATTACAATACACAATATTGAAATGAAAAATTGAGTGTTTAATTGGTACTTTCTTAAATTTCCATATAAAAATGTCTGAACGTTAACTACTGAAATATATGCGGGTTAATATACTTTATCATTATTCCAAATTTCAAGTTGCTGTTTCGAACGGTTTCTGAGAAATGCGACGGTGACAGACAGATGGATAGTTACGTGAGTAATCTAAGAAGAGTTCTGTTTTTTTCTTTTGAGTTACGAGCCCTAAAATGGCAAGGTTGGCTAGACGGATATTAGCTCATTTGATTTTGTGAATTTCAATTTTTAATTAGCTTACGTGAAGTCAATTATTTTGCAAGCTTCGTTGGATTGGTTTTAATCATACTTATTTTACCGTAAAAAGGCTATCTAAGTATCAAATATCTGGTCTTAGTGAACCAATTTTGTATGTTTTTCATTGAAACTGTATTAAAAAAATTTCATAGGAATTATTACTTGTGTGCAAGTCACCTAAGAATTTATTGACTTAATCGTTTTACTGATATTACTACTAATAATCTTCTTGTAATTGACTCCCTGAATTTGGATTTAAATTTGATCGATCAATGGACTCAAAATATTAATCCAATTCCGCATAATTTTTTTAGAATTGTAAAATGTTTTTATTACCTTTACTTAACTATTGTGACGTTTGCTATCTACATCTCAATATCCAAAGCTTTTAAAAGGAATATGTTGGTTACATACTTGGCCTCACAATAGGATATGTGGATCACTGTTTAATTGGATGAGAATTTATGATTACCTCAATTTTTAGCGACAGAATTTTCGCTACTTTACAATCTTTTAAACTATCCAAATAAAACATTCATTACCATCTTTTAAACTATCCAAATATAACATCCAAATAAAACATTCATTAAATTCATTCATTACCGGATTCATGAAGTTGAAAAATTTCCCTACGTTCTGAAAACAAACGCATGCTCTTTTCTTTTTATGAATTTTCCTCACCCTATTTATGTTTTCATCTTTTAAAATTTATTGGATCCCAGAACCATGTTCAATCTACATAGACTGAAAATTCGTCTGCCCAAATCATACTTTTCTGAACTTTCCTCGTACTCTTGCCTTTTCTTTCTTTCCTCGATACACTTTCATCTTTGAAAATTTATTGGATCCCAGAACCAGAAATGTTCAATCTATATAAACTTTCAAAAGTCGTCTGACCAAATCATACTTTTTTGAACTTCCCTCGTACTCTTGACTTGTCTTTCTTTCCTCAATATTAAATTTCTGACACGTCTTTGTATTTTATACTTAGTAGTTTTAGCTTCGAGGTTAAGTTTAGTGTTTGCGACCTGTTTATACCACGTATTCCAGTTTGTGAATGGATTCATATTTAGTTTTGCTTTTCTCTTAGCGAGGCCTGAACGACGGAGAAGTATAACGTGAAATAATTATAGTGATTGATTGAATGTGACGTAAATTGTTGGCAAACACACTTGATTACGAGTCTGAATGGGTTTCGCAGCGGTATGATATGTCACCGGAACCTTTGTACATGCATATTTCAAGTCTGTCGACCAGTTTTAAAATCATTGGTTTGACATATCAGAATTTAATTTGTGAAAGTTACTCTGATAGCATTTTGAAGTAATTGATAACCTGTGCCTTAAAAAATATTTTTTTTTCACTTTATAATAACTGTTTTTAAAGATAATTTAAATCGGTCGAGACGTACGCAAATGTAGGCTAACGAGATTACGTGCCGGCGGTAATGATGAGTTAGGTATTTTAATTTAAAGCTTTTTTAAATGAAAATTTTTCACATGCGATGTGACGGAACTAGCATGGCTAAAGCATGTTTTTTAGTATGTACGTTTGACTTTTAGTATGTACGTTTAAATTTTAGTATGTACGTTTGACTTTTAGTAGGTACATTTGACTTTTAGTATGTACGTTTGACTTTTAGTATGTACGTTTGGCTTGTAGGTTGTACGTTTGACGTTTAGTACGTACGTTTAACTTTTAGTATGTACGTTTGACTTTCAGTACGTACGTTTGACTTTTAGTATGTATATTTGACTTTAAGTATGTACGTTTGACTTTTAGTATGTACGTTTGACTTTTAGTATGTACGTTTGACTTTTAGTATGTACATTTGACATTTAGTATGTACGTTTGCTTTTTAATATGTACGTTTGACTTTTAATATGTATGTTTATCTTTTAGTATGTACGTTTGGCTTTTAATATGTATGTTTGACTTTTAGTATGTACGTCAATTTTCGATTGTAATTCAACAATTGATATTCACGTTATTGCTTATTATTATCGCATAGTCACAATGATAATCTTTTCTATATTGCACCAATTTAAGTTTATTCATTGTTTTTTTGTATAAAAGGGAAAAAAAACAAACAATTTTAAATATGCTAGTAAAGTTTAAATTATCGATCGAAAGATAGCAATGTTCGAAATTATCTCTAACTAAAATTTAAAAAAATCGAGCCGGCATGTGGTGCCTGGCAGATGTGAAACATCTAAACATTTTTTTTCATTTTTGCAATTACTGTAACTCACATTTTAAATTAATAAACGCATTTAACGTTTTAGGACAGTTTAATGCAATACACAGATATAAACGAGTAAAGTTGTAAACGTTAGTTAATAAGAAAATTGCTGATACACTAACCCAAAGAATGCTGATACATTAACACACATGTAAACTAGTATAGTAAAAAGGAAAAGCGTTAAGACGGAAAGAGCCGACGAGACGCGAAGCTGGCCGAATTGATTCGGAAAGAGCCGACAAGACGCGAAGCTGGCCGAATGGTAGACAATGCACGAATTTGGCCGAATTAAGCTGGAAAGAGCCGACAAGACACGAATGGCAAGACGCGTCGTACCATCAGAACATTTTGACTTCCATCTAAACGCACTATTAGATGTTTCAAATCAATAAATTGCGGTAACGTAAATATGTCTTAATGCGGTGTTAATATTTGCATATTTATTATAAATAACCACAATATTTAATTAAAATATATCAACTTTCTCATATTAATAAGGATATTTTTTACAGTAAGTACAATAAATGTGTGTTTTAATAATATTTTTCGTATTGCATTAAAATAATTTTTGCTTTATTATTTTAATATGTATTATATCAATGTAATTAAAAAGGTAGGCACCTGGAAACTTTTTAATTAGTGAAGAATAATTATTGTGGAAAATTCTAATCGCAAATTTACTTTACTAGAGTTAAATCCCTGATATTAAAAATGAATGCGCGGCTAATTTTTTTTCGATAAATTATTAATAACAATTTTTTTACATATTCCAATCATTATTCTTTTTGCCTGGACACAAAATTGAATGCTAACTTTTATACAATCTTTCATGCATATGAGGTATATTATTATTGTATAGACACTTATCAGAATGATAAGTTCTGATTGTTTGATACAATGTTAAAGCTTCAAATGAATATATAAAATATACAAAACATACAAAACAAGAAATTAATACAAAAAAAATTACGGATTATAAGATGAGCCCAGAAATAAAAATATGTGACTTAAAATAGACAAATTTAAAGACACAGAAAATGAGGAATCGGAAGAAAGATGAAAACAGTAGGATTGCGGTATGATTATGGGGTCAGTTTGGATCAGGTTAAAGATTAGATGAAGGCCTTATATTTTACACCCAGGGTTTATCCTGAACATATTTCTTTAGGCAGGGCTTATTTTGAAAGAACGATTACTAAGTTTCAGGCTATTATTATTGGTAGGGGGAAACTTTACTCCAGGATCAGTATCCCTAAACTACCTCAAAGTTACTAATAGTTAGTTATTCTGTTTTCTTCAACTGTAAAAGATTTGGGTCCATTTACTGATCACTGTCTTATCTGGCACCCTCAAGTTAATGATGTTGAGTCTTCAGCAGAATTTACTTTCTAAAATGTGTTCAACATCACATTCCAAATATTGTTATTAATTCTACTAGACTGCGGAAACGTGCAACAAACTTTTTCATCTTTAGCATTTATGTACTGGTTAAATTTTCAATCTCAAAAAAATTTATAACATTTTTGAGTTTAAGCTGCGGTTCAGGTGGATGGAGATTTGTTGTCGGAGCAATTTTTACATTCTTTCATGGCTCTAATAATGCCACACTTATTTTCACGTCTTAAAACAAACGTCCTTAGAGTATGTCTTATCTTATTGCCTGATCTTTCTGCCTATTGCCTGAGTTTACATTCTGAGAATTTTCCCACGCTTTTTATCCTCAAAACATAATAATTTTTTCAGCATTCGTTTACTGTTTGTGCTGTCAAGTTACGGTATAAACTAGATTCCTATATGATATTTTCACCTTCCATTCAAGTATTCAGAATGTGCCTGAGAAAATCTTGCCTTTTTAACTTTATTTTCCTCGTTCCATCTATTATCCCAGCCCTTTCACTTAATATTTTTCCTTTTCTTCCAACTCTTCGATCCTGTACCAAAACCTCTCCCGACATATCTAAATTAGGTTATTGTATCCCTTTTATTTTTGTATATTTTTGTCTCATTATTTATTAACAGGTGAAGATTATCCTTGTAGTAATAAGTTCATCAAATGTATATATTTATCAAAGTAAATAAAAAATTCTTTGTCACGCTCATCTTTATACATATTCCCGAGAAAATATTTCTATTACAATTAATACCCTATTTTTTTATTTGGATTACCCATATAATTGGATCTTTCATGATTTGCGTATTACCTTTCAACCTTTCATTATTTTTAATTTCCACATAACAAAGTCGTCTCAGTATTATTTATTTTATTTTCGTCATAAATTTTTTTCTATATGGAATTTAGTTTAATTACATTACGTAGAGGTTTTCAACAGAAATTCGACAATAATCTTACGCGGATAGAATTTAATTTTCTATTATCACTCTCCTTCGAGATTTTACTTCATAAGACTTGGCAATTTGAATTGAAATAAGCTTATATTTCAGTTGCTTAAATACTAAGTAATAATGAATAACAAACATGTAAATAAGCAAACTTAAGTACGCCACAAGATAAAGTGTATATCGCACTCAACGGAATACTCCCATTCATTGTCAGTCGTATTTCCAGTCAGCTACTTTAAGCTTTGAAATAGATCATTCCCTGGGGGCTGAGTGATTAAGGGACAATCCCTCGCCATTGTGGTTGGCTTTCACCAGACAGAATGCCGATTTACTCGAAAGCTGGTCTGGTTTTGTATACGTATACAATATTTATCTCCATTTATTTACATATACTTTCATATAGTGTGACATAAATCGCTCGCTATCTATGGATGCAATTGCGTCATTATATGCAAATAAATAAAAAATAGTGCGTATCGATGTATGTAAAAAATAGGAGCCCGATTTGACTCTACAATTAAATTTACTCAGCAATAAATGTGGTCAGAATTAGGACTCGATAATTGACCTAATTACCTTATTTCGAATGTATCAATTGGAACTATCGGAAAAGTACTGTCAGAGATTGATTTTTAAAAATTGTCGGTCAATTAATTTTTCCTTTTCCATATGTAGTTATTTGTTGTTGTTTTGTTTACTTAATTTATAAATAAAGAACTAATTGTTTTAAAATAAACTGCGGCTCCGTGAAAATATTAGCAGGGAAGTTAGTGTTTCAACATTGATTAATAGCGACATTGGTTGGATCTTTGGTAACATAAACATTGGTTTTATCTTTGTTATGTGGTTCGGTAGCTCTCCGTTTATAACAATTAACTTATATAAATATTCCACATTATAACGAGTTGCAGCATAATTCTGTTGTGCTAAGTGAAGAGAACAAAAAAAATGCATGTACGTTAAGAATGGTATATATATATCATAAGATTAACGTTGTGAATGAAATTTTTCAATTACAACTGTATGTATCGTATGTTTACAAAATATAAGTGAGAAAACTAAGTTTCAGGATTGTTTTTGACTACAATACTCTATAGACAGAAGTATGAACAAATACAAATAATGACTATTTGTGGAAAACGGTCGTAGGTATGGACACTAGCGTTATTAACAGAGGCAAAGTTGCCAGCCGCTTTATGTGATGAAGGGTTGAATATTTAACCTGGTGAAAAAAAATTATCGATGGACTCGTAGGTTGGCAGGATGAAGACTCCGAACCGGAAGCTGAAAAACCGGTACCGGTTGATCAAATATTCAATATAGTTGACACTGGAGTTGAGAGGTCACAAGCAGAAGCAGATGGACAGATTTAGGGAGGCGTGTATTCAATATTGAATCTCATTGAGTAGATGATAATGATAACGATGTGTCATACTTGTATTCCGTATTCATATTCGGGGTCACTAGGTCTCATGCCGATTGTATTAAATTTTCCTATATATATATATATATATATATATATATATATATATATATATATGTATATATATATATATATATATAAAGTGAGCAGAAATATACATATTCTATTGTTACGAATTTGTCAGGCTGTATGTATAATACGAAATGTTCAGATGTTTTAAAAGGTGTTTTCAGCTGGACAGCGTTGTGAATTTGATGGCAATAATTGTTGCTATATTCTAAAATATTTCTTTATATTATTTCAGAGGCTCGACTGCCCTTTACCCAAGTTTTCAACACTGTTAATCTGTTAAAAATCTTACCCCTGTTACAATTGTTTCGTACTTTTCGAGTAATTTTATCAATTAATTTATTGAAATTTTCATTGACAAATTTTAAAGAAGACATTCAGATTTTAAAGAAGACATACAATTCTCAGTTTTTTAATGTACTTCTATGATGTGTCGTAATATTTTATCCGAATTTAGTCTGTAGTATCATGCATTATGGCTGATACAGAGATGTTGTTTTAAAAATATTAAGTTTGTCTTTTATTTTGTTTGGACATTTGCTACATGATAGGCAGAAATTAATATTTAAACAAGACAATTTACGATTTGTAGTTATATATTTACAATACTTCTATAAAATTATTGAATATCAAATATTTTCAAAATACATACAATAATACCGAAACCTTTTTTGAATGAAGGTACTTTTAAAATGTTAAGTTAGTTTTTATGTCTTTCACCCAAGTAGGCAATAGTTAGGATGCGTCATTCAGTTCTATTAGTCATACAAAGAATATCTGTATTTAAGACAAAATTTATTTAATTTTTTGTTTATATTTGTTATGCACCACTAAGAATATATACTCGTGTTTACCCGTGCATTTCGTCCAAATTAGCTACAAGAGACCCTTTTGCAAATACGATATTCCGCTACAAATACAATATATTCTACTCTATACGTTATTATGTTACCTAGCATTTGATGTATTTTCTTTCATTTCCCATTGCGCCGGGATACGAATATTTTTTACGTAGATTTTCTTTCCCTATTCATCGTGTATCTTTATCTCATGTGACAATGTCAGATTTTAATAAAACGTTATCTAAATAAATAACCGATGGTTTGCGCGAACGATTAGGGTAAACGAAACGAATAAATAGCAGATGGATGGTAATAATATATTCAAATATTTTTGTCCGCCGGTAAGAATAGGCGCGGAAGATTCCTTAATATGGCTTGGCTTAAGATTCACTCCAACAAATGAGATAACTTGTACGATTATATGGGAATTAAATTACATTGATTAGGTGCGAAAGATGAGGATTATATCTACTTTAGCCGTTCTGCTACAAAATTGTATTCTATTGTATAATGGATATAAATTTACGTAAGCGTTACCTGCATAACGCATAGCGATGCATTAATTGCATAATCCACGATACGAAGTATAGGCGGAAAAGTTTAATGCAGTTAAATGGTAATGAGCTGTAACCACTAATAGCAAGGAATAAATTGAATACGTTGCAAAGTTTACGTAATTTTTCTCTTCTAATTTATTTCGACAATTATTCGATGACTGTAAACCTCGGCGCGAAATTGTTTTAATGACTTTTTGACATGAAATTTAAGGGACACAATAACATTCTTGGCCTAGCGAAAATAGCCTATCTAATTTATAGTCCTTTGTTATTTGAGTAGACACAAGAGTTGTTCTTGGATTTTATTACCTGGCCGCATTGATTGTATGGTAATCTAACGTGCATAATATTAACGCACTAACGTCCGTACCGGGAGACGATCGAATTTCTGATATGAGGTTGTATGTAAAATGACCGTTCTTTTTATCCTCAATCGATGTTTTTTTAAATGCAATTTTTTCGTAATTTTTGTTACTCGAGTAGATGCTTGGTTACATTGCAAAAGGACCTTGAAATTTGTGTGGCTTACGCACATACGTGTATACCCATATGTCAAATTAATTTGAAATTTGACAAGTGACAGTCGGATCTGTCTGACAGTTCTGACACATTTGAGATATCCATTGATGTTGCATTTATATTTAAACATTAGTGCAGTAATTGAGCTACGTCTATATTTTTTAAGTCTCGATAAAAAACAGCGATAACAAGTTTGATTAGTTTATCTGTGATTTTGTTTATTTGTTTGTATATTGCACTCTAATTTATCAACCAGATTAATTAGAATTTTTTATTACCAACTATATTTATTTGAGATGATCAAAGCGTAGATTAAATTCAGGTATTTTTGCCGTTGTCTTGGATCAGATTTAATGACCTTATTAACGAAATTAGGAATTATAGTTTAACCAAGTCAATAAAGCCTATTTCTATTTAAAACTTAAACGAACAAAATGATTTTAATAAATTCTCCTGTTTAATAAGTAATAAGTATTTTTTCTAGGTAATAAGGGACAATTTAATTTGGAATCATGATAACTACCTGAGATGCAGCAAATTGAAATTACCTAAAAATAATCCGAATAAAATTTTATCAAAATCGGTCTGTCAGCTTTTGTGGTGAATATATTTTGAATTTACTTTAGTTGCAGCAAATTAAATTTTGTCTGAAAATAATCTGCTTAAAATTTAATAAAGAACATGTTGGCAGCTTTAATTTTGAATATATTTTGAATTAAGATTTCAACTTTATTTGCAGCAAATTAAACTTTTCTGAAAATCCCATTAAAATTTAATTAAGATCATGCTGGCAGCTTTAATTGTGAACATATTTTGAATTAAGATTTCTACTTTAGTTGCGATAAATTGAATTTCTCTGAAAACAATCAGATTAAAATTTAATTAAGATCATGCGGACTGCTGTAATCGTGAATATATATTGAATTATGGTTTCTACTTTAGTTGCAGCAAAATTGAACTTCTCTGAAAACCATCCAGTTAAAATTTAATTAAGATCATACTGGCGGTTTTGATTGTGAATATATTTTGAATTACGGTTTCTACTTTAGTTGCAGCAAACAAAACTACTCTGAAAATAATTAGATTGAAACTTGATTAAAATCATGCTGTCAGCTTTTGTAGTGACTAATATTTTGAATTATGGTTTCATTCAAATTCATGTCAAATAAAATATGGTTTCAAAAATTACGGAGGTTATCAAAAAGACAACGGAGTAATCGAATAATGGAAATTGATTCACCGAATCATCAATTCAAATACTATATCAAATTGAACTTAGATTAATGAAGTATTGGTACTTCATTGAAAGCAGATATTCCAGTATTATTATTTCATTTATCATTACATCACAGAAGGAAAGAATAATTGATATTAAAAAAATAATTTCCACTTTCACTTTCCACTGTCACTCAAACACTCCTGAATTATGTTACTGTCAGCTTTCTGTTCTACAACTTGAAGAATAGTAGGAAAGTTGCATCGAATTCAATATAATATAAAAGAGTTATGCCTGAAGATACTGAAAAAAAATCGGGCTAGAAAATCGTGCATCATTAATTAATTTGTTATCAGACACAAAATATCAACGATTGTTTTGTCGCAAGATTTTAATGTTAACTAGTTTCAACGTGTCTTAAAGTTACGTTGGTGAACGTGTTAATTCTACAAGATATAAATGAGAAATGTGATAAATTTCAACTTTTGGTATATAGAAATTTTGTGGAACGCCATTAATTTTAGATCGTTACTGTCATAAAGTGTTTAATATTCTAAGTGGAGACGGTAGTTTATTACACAATCGGTTATAAAATTCGTTGACAAGTACCTACCGGTGTCTCTTGATCGAGAGACTGTTAGATTTAAAATTGTAACTTAGTCGGAAAGGGCGATGAGTAGAAGTTTATTTACACATTTTTTGTTTTAAAATTCTCGCGCGCAATATTAAATGGAGTTTAATAACTTATTTACAGCCATAGTTATGAAGATCAAAGTATAATATACCATTAACGTTCACGTAATAGCAAACCTCTAGGTTGGAATAGAAAATTGTAAGCAAAATGTAAAACTTCTTTTTGGCTACTCGCTATGCGATTGATCTGACAAGGGAAAAAACTGGGCTGCGAGTGGAGTTTTATTTGCCGAACTCTACCTAGTTTACTATCAAACACTTGACCAGGAATTCTAAATTTGAGCAAATAACAAAAAAAATGTTTTCTGTCCCCAATACATGATGCTACATGATGATGATACAGTTTATTTTCAGTCAAACTACAATATGAAAAAAAAAATGTTATCGTGATATACTCACTAGGAGTCACTAAATTAGGTTTATATTTTAATACTATCCAAACCAGTAAACAAACGATGAGTGAAAAAGAGGTTGAGTGTTTGCTGGTTTGAACAGAAATATTTTATTGGCGTTTCTAGCTTTATTTACAGAAAGTAATTAGTTCACTTTATGTTTTGAATGTTTATGTATTTTACAACCCCAGACTGCCTCAATATTCTAAATAACTTAATTTTATTTATTTATTAATTAAAGTTCAAAATCTTAGAGTTAATTAGGGATTATGATCGAGAGCAATATTTGCATTTTGTTCCGTTTGATTTCGATAAGTGGAACCTATTTAGAGAAAATGTAACCCAAATGCTATTTTGCTCAATCAAATTGTGATTCTAATTAACGAATACTTAACATATTGTTAATTTTTATTTTCTTTTATATATTCGTAGTACCGAAACAATTTGTAGAATTATTCTAGTAAATCACTATAGTTCATGTTGTAGTATGTTATATGTTTAGTTTAGGAGATGGAGAGATAGGGAGAAGGACATGAAGCGATGGTAAAACATGTTTAAATTATTTTCTATATAAGTAAACCAAAAAAGTTTATAACATATTTTAACTAATACTCATCATCATCATCATCAGCTCGACAGTCTTCGGTGATCCCTGGCCTTCTCAATCAGACTGTTCCAAGCCCTCCTTCTGGGCGCCACGATTTTCCAATTTGTTATATTGAGAGCGTCGAAAACACTTTGCAGGCAGTCCTCCCATCTTAATTTAGCCAGTTGGTTGGCCAGAAAAATTTGAATCAGCCTAATTAAATGCGTTTGTCAGTGTTTTATTATCTAATGACTCAGAAAAAGCCCTCTTAAGAATTGAAGAAAAGAATATACAGCAGTTCATTAGCAACTAATAAAAAAATGTTTTTTCTTCATAATATTTATACAGTTTGTTCCACAATTACAAAGCCTTTCTTACAAAAAAATATTCATAAAATCTTGGTAGTTTTAAGTGTTTTTATTAAAACTTTTAAAACTAAAATATGACAAAAAAAATTTGAACTAAATATTTTGTTCCAATATACCTAGCTGATCTCCTAAATTTGGTCTTTTCTTAATAACTATACCACTCGAGTGAAGTCACGGGTAAAATCAATTAAATAAATTGTAGGAAAAAATTATCTACGATCTAATTTAAATAAAAGCAATCATTTTTATTAGTGTTCTTACCAAAATCGAAGAAAATGGATTATTAATGCTGGTATTTTTCTCGGAGACCATTTGACATCAAAAATTGAAATTTGACATATACAGTTAAAAAGATACATGAAATATAAAGATCCATGAAATACAAAAAGTGATTTTCTTTTTCAGCCTAAGCCTTGCTGTTTCTGGCACAAATTTCGTAAGATCAAGTGTGATTAACATAACTATTTAAAAGTAAACATTTTATTTTAAACTTAACTTTATAAAACAATAATCGGATTAATAATGATTTCATCTTTGATAATATCGTTTTCTTTTCTTTATTTATTGATTTCTTGATTATATCATCTGAATAAAAGTGATAATTAATTGGGTAGAGCGCCACCAAGTTCCGAGCCGCAGTATTGGAACTGCACCTTTATCTGAAGCCCTTATTGCCTGAAGTAGCTAGCTTTATCGTAACTCAACGCCAGTAAATGCGGGAAGTTAAATCCTTGTATGCGGAACAATTACATTTGTTTCCAACGGGTGAATATATTTGAAATACAATGAACTTGACCATAGCATGTTATTATTTTTGTAATGCTTTATTTTATGATAAGACATAAAAACCGGCCAAGTGTGAGTCGGATTCGCCACGAACGTTTGATGCAAGGGAACCCTTGCATCAAACAATATTAAACTTATGAATTTGTTTTCTTCAAAGACACTTGAAATTTACCATATAAAGTTAAAATGTAATATATAAAGTTAAAATTTAACATAGAAGGTTGAAATTTAATATATAAAGTTGAAATTTAACGTAGACAGTTCAAATTTAACCTAGGAAGTTGTTTAACTTAATTATAGAATGTTAGCCGGTCCATTACTAATGCTCATTTACTGATTTGTCACGTATAAAAAGCCGTATTGTATTTTAGAAGATGTTTCTCACATATGAGGAAAGGGACAAATGTTTATTAAAGTACAAGTTCAAAAATTGATAATTTCTTTTTTAATACAATCCTTTTCTAACTAAATTGCCAAAAGTCTCTGAAAAAACATTGTTGTCACTGACGAACTTCAAAATTATCTGTCAGAAAAATCTGAAAAAATCAAGAATGTTGGTGATGAGGTCTGTATTGGGAAACATTATAGTATTATACGAGATAATTTTTTCGTTACAATGTAAAATATTGGTGATGAGGTCCACATTGGGCAAACGTTATCAGCATCGTATTATATGAGTTAATTTTTCGTTACAAACAAAGTAAAATGTTGGAGACGAGGTCTGTATTGGGAAACATTATCAAATTCGTATTATTTGAGATAATTTTTCGTTTTAATGTAAAATGTTAGTGATAAGGTCTAGATTAGGTAAATATTACCAGCATCGTATTATGTGAGATAGTTTTTCGTTATAAACAACGTACTTGTTAAAACGTAAATAACACCTAACATATTAACATATAACATTTTAAGAATGTACCTGCTACGTACTTTTTTACCTGTTCCAATTTTTTTTGTAACTAGGTACAAAAAATAGCGTAAAATAATGATTGACGTAAATTTCTCTTAAAAATATTAATTTTTTAAAAATATTTTCATTATTACGTTAAAATTATATATATGAAAGCTATGAGCTATATAATTTACTCTGAAGATTGTTTACTCGTTTTATGCGGTTGTTACGTACTTCAAGTATGTTTGATATCTATTTGTGTCTAAGTTTTTAAAAATATTCATAAAATAATTTAAGAGAGGAAAACAGATAAATAAATAGATATTCTAAAAAATATGCTAAAATAGAGTATTCCTCATCCTTATTTCCTAAACTATTGAAACATATATCACAAAAAGCAAAGTTGGTAAAATTAGACCAGGAGATTACAGTAAAACTATATCGATTATCCTGGAAGTTTTTAAATATACACTATTTAAAAACATGGTGAAAGTTATAGTAAAAGTTCCCTGTGAAAGTTATATTAGGTAATAAATTTCAGTTATGAAAAATTAATATTCGTAAATAGTTTAATAGAAAAACTATGCACCGTTGAACATTTATAAGTGCTCCACAGTTTTTTAATAATATTATCATGTGGCAAACTAATTTGTTGGTTTTTAGATTTTCGATTTTTTTGGATATTTGTAAAATATCTACTTGCTAAATTTTACGACACTTTCAGGGCGCGAGTTTGACTCGCACTTGACCGTCTTTTAAAATTTTCTCTGCTAAATATCAATTTGTATTATCATACAAACTGATAGATACTGTAAGCTGCCTCCAATGATTCCGTTCTGCCATTTTTGATACAGAATCCTAATAATTAAACACAAGAACAGGTTTTGCTAAATTTCCTTAGTAGTTAATAAACTCAATATTTTATAAAAATCTTAATGTGTGTTGAAAATAATCGTTTGTTGTTTAGCATATGCAAACGAATGAGTACTCGCAGCGACCGACGAGCAGTGATTGCAAATTGTTCTCACCAGTGAAAAGAGTGAAGGGTGCATACAGCGTGACATTATTAAGTGCACGGCGGGAGATTTAATGGCGCGCCGGTGAAGTCGCATTTATCACGCGTTTTGCATAAGAATGTAAAGTGAACCTGTGGTACTAAGATATTTGATTAATATATTCAAAGATATTTGACTAATATATTCAAAGATATTTGACTAATATATTCAAATGTGGAAATACTTACCCGATGTATACAGAAATCAATATAGTCTACATTTACATTTTTCTATTTCATATAATCAAATGATTTAATTGTGAATTGCAAGAAACTGACGAACGTTAGAATAGCGCGAGGTAATTTTTTAGAAAAAAAAGTAGAAGTTAAAGTATAGACTTCGTTAAAGTATTTAATTAGTAATTTTTTAGAAAAAAAAAGAAGTTACAATACTGATTTCGTTAAAGTTAAATAATTTAATTAGTAATTTTTTAGAAAAAAAAGTAGAAGTTAAAGTATTGATTTCGTTAAAATATTTAATTAGTAATTTTTTAGAAAAAAAGTAGAAGTTACAGTAATGATTTCGTTAAAGTTAAAGAATTTATTTAGTAATTTTTTAGAAAAAAAGTAGAAGTTGAAGTATTCATTTCGTTAAAGTATTTAATTAGTAATTTTTTAGAAAAAAAGTAGAAGTTACAGTACTGATTTCGTTAAAGTTACAGTACTGATTTCGTTAAAGTTAAAGAATTTAATTGGTAATTTTTTAGAAAAAAAGTAGAAGTTAAGGTATTGATTTCGTTAAAGTATTTAAATAATAATTTTTTAGAAAAAAAGTAGAAGTTACAGTTCTGATTTCGTTAAAGTTAAAGAATTTAATTAGTAATTTTTTAGAAAAAAAGTAGAAGTTAAAGTATTGATTTCGTTAAAGTATTTAATTAGTAATTTATAGAAAAAAAGAGAAAAAAAATTATAATAACTTTTTTTAATTTCGAATATTACACTGATTCAATACAATAAGATACGCGTATTATATTAACCCAGCTGTGCCTACGAATTTCGAACGAAGTCGTGGGTACTGCTAGTTTAATATAATACGTTACGTCATGTTATTGTAATTTAAATTAATAATTTCGTATTGTTCCTTATTCGCCGAATTAATATCCACATATAACATCAAAGTAATTATTATTTATTTTAAAATTAGAAGTTTCACTTCTATCGCGTGGTCGTAAGCACATACCAGTGTTTTTTGTACCTAGTTACAAAAAAAAAATTGGAACAATTAAAAAAGTACGTAGCAGGTACATCCTTATTTCTTTGTTTTTCTAAATGCGTCATTAACATATCGGTAAAGCACAAAACGCTAAGTATTGGGTTGGAGTCTCGAAATGAACTTTTTTAAAAACTGAAATAAAAACTTCTTTCTAATGTTACACACAGCCAGAAAATACAATAAATCGATATTTTCCTTTAAAACTTTTAAAATGAGTATATTTTTATTTCAACGCCATCGTTAACGTTTTCAGCGTTAACTCAATAGTTAACGGAGTCCAATGAGCTTAATTTGTAGTTATGAAATATACAACATACTGATAAATTATATAATTGAATTGATCTAATAAATAACCTATTTCTGTATTTCTGAAAAGTTCAGTTTTTCTTGTATTAACTAATAATTTTCCTGCATTTTCGACATTGCACATACTTTTAATTTTCGCTTCCAATATTTATAATTTTTTGAATTAATTCTTCATGTTTTATATTCTTTTATATTGTGTAAATGTTATATACTTGTTAATTTATACAGTAGAGTAGTCATTACATTTTGTCCTATCAAACGTTCGCTTTGCACATATGCAAATTTGATTCAAAGTAGATTAATACTAAAGCAGATATATCGAATTCTCGAGCAGTAGGTGTTTTAATAATCAACACCTGTATTAACACCGAGTGTATGATAAACCAGAACTTGTTTCATTTCGTATTTCATATATTATATCATATCTTAGCCGATGAAGTTGAGCCTCGAATGTTTCATAAATTTCGGATCTTGTATTATATCTTCAAAAATGTAGTCACTACTTATGTAGATGACTATCGATGATCAGAGGAACAAATCATAGAGAATAGTTGACAGGGCGATGCACTTTTTAAAGACCTTTCAGAGGGCATTAAAAATTCTTAATTTTGCTTTCCAAAAGTCTGTGACTTTTCTCTTTAAAGGCAGTTTAGCGAAGGAACCAATTGTTGCGATGAGCGGGTCCAGGATTGACGTGCGAGAGTTGAAAAATAGAAGTACGATCATCGTCCAGAGACAAGTATCACAGATTCTTTTTCAGATTCATTCATCATGACCGAAGAATGACCAATACGGTGTACTTCTACCAAATCCTCGTACAAAGTTAAGAAGGTTTATCGGTCCAAACGAAAACGTTAGCCCATAAGGTTCGTGATTTTGTTCCACGATAACGCGAGGCAATATATGGTAAACCAAATCAATCAAAAATTAGAGAAAATTTGTTTCAAGACCTTTGATCATCCTTCATGCAGCGCAGACCTTTCATCCTGCAATTTCCATATTTTTGAAAAGTTGAAAGAGGCACTGGTAGGACATAATTTCAAAGACAATGCAGGTTCGAGATGCGCCTCCTCTCTTATACAGTGATTGCATTAAAATACTCCCATTTCGATGGGAAAAATATGTCCACAATTAAATTAAACTACTTGATACAGTGTTATTTCTTTAAGTTCATTACCACGACCTTGGTTTCGTTGTATTACAACATATTCTTAATTAAACAGTAATTCAATCTGTAATTCAACTTATAGCGCGCTTTCGCAATAGTAAGTTTGCATATTTTGCTGTAGTGCAAAATGTAATATATCTCTCTAATTTCCTCACTAGCATTCCAATACGAGACAAAACATTTAGATAGGGAAAAGTAATTAATACACTTCTTTGTAAATTTACAAATTTCTTATTTATTATTAATAGGTAGAATAAGTTTGGCCAACCAAAGAGTACGAAAGATTTAAGAATTCATATACACGATCTTATGTTACTTCAAACTACATTACATAATGAATTCTATACAATTACCAAGCACAGAAGAGTTGAAGATTTGTTTTATTATTTTTATTAGTGTCAGAGACACGTCGATGTAAACTTTACCTTTTAATATTGTTTTAAGCTACGCATGAGAGAATTTATATAAATTGATGGAAAGAAAATTTTATAAAAAAATGTTATTATCCAAAAAAATAAATATTTGCAAAAGCCTATAATTAGTAGATGCTGTATGTTTAAAATCTATCTGTCGCATCATCCGTCGTGGGTTTGAAACTAATTACTTATTTACATATGTACCCGTCTTGAAATATGCAATCTAGAGATCAAATGAAATGATGGTATTAGGTTCACATAAATATTATAAAACGAAAATAAATATTTAATGTCTCTTTTTTTAAAGTTTTTTATTTCGGGCTATTTATTGGAGTTATAGTCAAGAGATAGTTTTAAAACTATTAAATCTCTATATACTCGTAATTCTCATACATCATTTTGATATATTAATGTATATTGTTTTTCATTTTGGCAACGTTGAATGCTTTAGCACATCAAAAGCATTTTTCCAATTTTTAGCTCAAATATTCTTATTGGTTTCTTAATTCATAGAATGATTTGTTAAAGATACTAATTCATAGAATGATTTGTTAAAGATACTATGAAAATCGTTGCGAAAAGTATTATGGAAACAGTGTATTAATACAAATAACCATAGTACTACCAAATTAGTTGTACACAAATAAATGAAACTACGTGGTGTAGTATTATTTCTACTTTCTTTGTGTTCTTTACCACGACCTATCTCTTCTTGTATTACAACATCTTCAGGTGGGCTATTAGCAAAGATACAACGAAACCTAGGTCTTGGTAAAGAACTCAAAGAAAGTAGAAATAACACTACATTATGTAGTTTCACTTAATTGTGGATAATAAATTTCTACAAAATTAACGCCAAATATATTCAATATTCAAAATTAGTTGTATATATGGCAGCGTGCCCTGTCATCATGCTTGACGCTATACAGACTCTCGTGCCTGCAAGGAACGGATATTGCAAGGTCCAGGTTCGAAATGCTTCGTAGCATTTAGTTCTAACGCTGATAGAAATTCAATTAATTATAAAATATATTTTGAATGTGGTCGCGTTTCCAATTGAATTTAATTATTAATAGATGTTAATGTTGAGACACGACTAAGTCTTCTTTGAATACCTAATTTCTAAAGCTGTTTAAAAATTGAAAAAGTTGAATTAGGCCAATTTCAATCAATAATAAATCTTCAACTTACTTCACTAGCTTTAATTCCCAAGCAAAGCTCTCTGACTAGTTGGGAGCTTTTGCTTGACCACTTTCACGTGTAATATTTTATACTGCATATATGAACTTAGCTTCATTTCATAGTGATGTTTATAAATATATTTTCGCATATTCATTGAACTTGACCTTCATAAAATATCTCCCTGAAAATATAGCTTTGGGAATCCTACATTATTATGCGAACATGCTTTGTTTTTGTACCTACCTTTATATATGTGGACTTCATTATTCCTGCATATATATATATATATATATATATATATATATATATATATATATATATATAGTATTTTGTATAATACGATCGAAACAAATTTATAATATGGACGACGATATACTTGAACGCATGAAATAAGGACGGCTGAAGAATATTATTGATCCGAAAATAATTGACGTTAACCGAAAAAACTTGTCAAGTACGACTAGAACTCGCATTACGAGGGTACACTTAACGTATATGTAGAAAATTAAATATTTAAAGGTACATAGTCTCCCTATTAAACTATTTGCAAATATAAATGTTTTTCTTCACTATAAAAATAAAATGGCTAGCGTGTCTTTCATAACTGTAAAAATACAGCTAATTCTCAAAATGTTTATTAGCTCTTTTTAGAATTTGTTAATTAAATATAGGATGTGAAAATATTAGCGGCTAATAGCAGATTCCTCATGACAGAGTTGTTAAGATGGACTTGGTAACAAAATGGGTCTGAAAAAGGCAATTGTAATGGTTCGCCAAATCGTCATTTATCAGTGAAAAAAATTAAAAACCAGATTTGCACTCTACCCAGAGGAAACTTTTCAATGATACTCAACATGTCTATACAATTTTTTTTAAAGTCACTTTTTATATATTTTGGTGCTTTTTACATAACATACATACAGACTTAGGACCGTGGTTGCCAAAATGATAGAGTACGTTCGGCTCATATGAAACTCTAAAAATTTCACATTAAGTTAAATTTTTAGACTGACCTTTCCTAAACCAATCTGTATAAAAATTACATTCCTTTAAGGAGTTTGATGAAAATAATTTGTTAATAATATTAGATATTGAAGTATAAAGTGTTTATATTACTTTGTTTAATAGGTGATCAAATATGATTTACGAGGCGGTATACTCTGGCAGTGGGCAAAATTGTCTAGGTAGCTGTTTATTCATAAGCGATATTGTTTTTTTTAGGATTCCGTAGCCAAATGGTAAAAACAGAATCCTTATAATTAGGTCCTGTCTGTCTGTCTATCTGCCTGCATGTCCGTATGTCACAGCCATTTTTGTGGGAGACTATTGGCACTATATAGATGAAATTTTGCTGGCAAGTGTCTTCCATGAACAACTATACAATGCAATAGTGGAATTGTGAACAAAAAATTATATTAGGGGTGGCATTCTCTATATGCAAATGAGGGATGAATAAAATTCAGTGCACATAGGCGTGTGGGGTATCTTTAGGTAGGTCTTACAATTATATAGAGGTTCCAAAATATTTTTTTTATTTAAGTCAAGAGTTATTGAGATATGCGCTTCTAAAGTTTTAGAAAGTCTTACCCCCCTCCTCTAACTTTTCAACTAACGTGTGTAAAATTGTGAAAAATTCAAGGTAGTAGAACTTAAAATAAATTTTCAACGGAAATTGGTTTGAATAAGATTTGTTGTGTAGTTTTTGAGATGTGGGATATTTTCGGTATCGACTGCAGTAATAACTTTGTTTTCCACAGTGATTTTGAGAAATACAAACTTATAAGTTTAATGTTGTTTGGTGAGATGGAACACTTCGTTCCGCGTTCCGACTCATACTTGGCCGGTTTTTAATTCAAAATAGCATTATTGTAAAAATGACAAAATGGATTTGAATACATATTCCACTGTTTCATAATTTGGTATTTGGTAAATAAATAAGGGTATGTGTCGCCTCAATTAGGGCAATGGAAGAAAAACCGATAAAGTGGGCATTGGACACTTGGCCGGTTTTTCATTTCCGTTTTAACGAATGTATTTCTAGAATAATAAGGAAATTCTATAAGGTCTCCGTAATTTTTCGCGATAGTAGGATAGTTTATATGAATTTAAATTTCAAAGTATTTGAATGGTTACTTAATTATAGACCCAATCTTATATATATTTGTTTGAAATGTTCAGATGAGATATTCGTTTTGGGGTTTCTTAATCAGTTTCAAGGTTTATTATTATTCTGAAATTGACCCAATTCGAGAACCCCGCTTTTCTAAATTTTGGTGCTAGGACAGTAAAGGATTCATCATGTCAAACTGACTATTATTTTCTTGAGGTTATATTAGAAAAATCGCATTTTTTTTTACATAATAAAAAATATTTAAAAATAATAAAATCTTCGTTGTGACAATATCCAGGAAAGTGAGCACAGTTTGTGTTCATTTTGTCATTGTCATTGATTAATTAGATTTAGAATTAATTTTTACTTTGACACGAAATGTATTAAAATAATAAAGAATAATAAGTTAGTGTTAAGGGAAGGAAAAACAAACTGCAATTCAATAGTGACAAAAATACAAAATAGGGTAGTCGTAAAAAATAATCGAGTTGCGACCTTCTTAATTTAATTATAAGTGTAGAGTGGAAATATCTTTCTGTCTTATTCACTCTCGTAAAATACAATGAGCGTTATTAAAATGACATCACAATTCAGTATTGCTGTCCTTGCCTAAACGTTAAGTTAAACTTAACCGGTCAGTTTGGATCGGTCAGTTTTTAAGTCTCATCCAATTTTTTTCACTCCTGGTCAACTTGTATCTTGCAATTATGGTTTATGATATAAAACATAATCAAATATCCTATTAACTAAAGTGCTGCTAATAATTTCGTATTTAAGAGATTGCGTAATCTCCACGATGGAATTGAAAAAGTTTGCTGCGATGCAAAAGGGTCATAGACATGAGATATGAAATAATTATATCAGGGAACATTAATTTTTATGTACTAATTTTCGGATGTCAAGGTTACAAGTAGAATTCATCTTCACAAACGGAGTTGAAGGTTTCTTACATTGTATGTCATTTTGACTGGGTTGGATTTACGCTAGCAGTGTGGTAATTAGAATCATTAGTGGATATATTCAATTATTCCATACATATTAGATCGTAAACGATGTGAACTTGTCACTTATCACAGAGCGCCACCATTCAGGGCCGCTACTAATATGAAAAGCAAATTCAACGGTAAATAAATGTATAATTAAGCGTGTAAATAACCTGCCGACGCCACTGACCCGTGACTGATGACATTTCTCAGAGTCACACGATGTATTTTGGCTGTTGCTATCTGGTGTCCCGCTTACGAGGGCCCGGATTTACTTATTTACTTGTGAATAAGTAAATATATACTTCTGTCTTTAATAACTTTATTGACTTTTACAGAATATATAGCGGAACAGCTCTTGAAAGCATTCTCTTCCAGTAAATAATAACAATAAATTTCGAAGAATTGGTTATTTTGCAAAATGCAAGAGTAGTTACAATATAAAATACTAGGTATATATACAATATAAAATACTAGGTATATATAGCGGAACTGCTCTTGGAGCATTCTCTTCCAGTAAATAATAACAATAAATTTTGAAGAATAGGTTATTTTGCAAACTGCAAGAGTAGTTACAATATAAAACACTAGGTATATATACAATATAAAATACTAGGTATATATAGCTCAACTGCTCTTGGAGCATTCTCTTCCAGTAAATAATAACAATAAATTTCGAAGAATTGGTTATTTTGCAAACTGTAAGAGTAGTTACAATATAAAATACTAGGTATATGTAATAAATGATAATAACAAAATAGTTTTATTATAAATAAGAAATAGGGAGGCAGGCCTTTTTTAATCGATTCTTGAAGACATTTATCGAGGATATTTTTCTGGTTTCAGGAACCAGTTGTTTCCAAAGTTTTGCTTTTTAGAAAGTAAAGAATTTACTGCATAGAGAACCGCAATTTGCTACCCTTTTCCCACTTTAAGTCTGATCGAAATTTTAGTTTTATAGTCAACTGTGCCTATGATTTACTTTTGATCGAAACGAAAACGAAAATATAAACACGTTTTTTGTTTTTTATCAATTTTAAGTCTAAAAATCATGTAATTACCGGTATATGAAATATATACTAAAAGAAATATGTATTAATTTCCAAAATACAAACAGGCAAATTAGTAACGGAGGAAGTTCTGAATAATATCGTTTTCGAACATAAATAAATTACCAAAATACTGCTATTGCTAGAGATTTTGGTGCTGAGTGAAATGAAGCAATGTGCGTGTGGATGTGCATGTGCTCGAGGGGGAAAGAGAATTGTCGACTTGATACTGATTCAACAAATTTCTCGCGGTAGCAATATTTTGTAAAAGTACCGAAAAGTTCCAACTAAGGACTAACATTTTTATTGTTTTGCACTTTTATGAGCGTTTCTTATTCGGAGGTTATTTGAAGTCGGTTAAATTTTTTGGTAAAATAGTTATATTAACTGTATTTTCCTGATAAAAATCAACGGTTAAAGTAGATGTAAAAAGTATTATCTTGTGAATAGGTTTTTCTGTTTTGTTTATTGTTTTCTTCTAAATTATCATAATTCTGTAATAATATCAATATCTCTAAGTGCATACACCATACTTACCAATGGGTAACAGCCCCTAAATTAGTTCAAACACCATAATGAAATAAATATATATTCATTTATCAATCTGAAAAACATTTAATTTCATAGAATAAATCGAGGCATCTTGATGAATACTTCAGGACTTTTCAGAGCAATCTTTAGTTATGTTTCACGTAGCGTGGCGTGAGAATCTGTTATCAAATATATTTAAACACATCAATATATTTTCAAGGCGAAATGTTTCGACAACTTTCCAGATACAAACCAGTGATATTATTTTTTCCGATTAGAACGAAAGTATATACGAAAAAGGCGACAATGTTTTTATTAAATTTTTATTATTATTATAATGGCTCTCATTGATAAATGCCCATATGGAGAATTGCTCATAGAAAATGACCGAGAAAATAACATGTACGGTGGGAAGTACCCAGTACCGTCACCGCGACTTTCAACTGTAAAAATATGGCCACCTCAAGTTATGGGCACATCGAATTAAAACTGAATAAGAATAGAAACATAATAAATTATTTTTTATATATATTTCACGAATTAATTAAACTAATAAAAAAGTGGTTCAGTGTGCACAGGACTCGCATCCTAAAGATTCCGTGTATAATTTTATCGTAAGTTGTATCGTTTATAAATATACTATTTTACAAATGTGCAATAAAAAATGGAAACACCAAAAAATGAAGTTGGTACTTTAAGTATGTCACAGAGAATTAATAATTAATGGTTAGAAAATTAATTTACTTCCTTTACTTGCGCTATGAGACCTTTCCGTTCTGCTAAATTTCAAGATTCTAAGTCCAATCGGAAGTAAGTTTTGACGAGGAGTCATATAATCATATTTGAAAGACCGTACCTTATTTATTACACTGAGCTAAAAGTTTGACTGTGGGATTGTGGACGTTTGTATTTCATTTGAATCCAATTTCAACTAATACCTTTAACTGTTTTAGAGAAAAGGCCTTGATGGATATATAAATAAAAGGATGGACACCAGAGTAATTTTATAGGTCCTCCATTTTTTTTGTTATGATATACAGAACCTTAAAAATGACTTTTAGTATACCTATGCGATATATTCAAGATTTTTATAAGACCGTTTGAAAACATTGATTTAAATTGAGAATTCATAAAGGCATCCCATTCTGAACAGAATTATCTACACGGCAATAGGTTAAAATGATAAGTATATTCAATACGATATGAACTGGATATTATTGTTCTTCCAAGAAACTAAATCTTAACATATTTCTTTTGATGTTGGTATAAGACAATGTACGTATTGTATGTGTGTATGTAGGTATGTATAAATGTATCTATATGTACTTACGTATATTAATATTTGAATAGGCAGCTGCAAAAAAGAGAACATTTATTTAGCTACCTAATCTATTGGTACGTAGGTACGAATCCCAATATGGCGCACCCAATAAACACATCGAAACGTGAGTCAAGTGATTGTTACATACAGTTGTGATGAAAAATCTAGAGTAAATTTGGATCAAATAGTAAACGGTTTAAAGGAAAGAAAATACTTAATATATAAAGGAAGCAAAACAATACATTATATTATTTATTCCTACACTAAATCATCTGAATTACTTAATTCGGATAACACACTAAATCCGGTGAGAATATGAAGAGAATCAAACCTGAAATTCATTCCAGACACAACGACTAAAATATATATCTTAATTGTATGTTTCCTTGCTGATAGATCTTTGTCAGGTTGGAATGCGTTAATTCAATGCTGTCGTTGGCAAAGAACGGTAGGTGACTATGTCTTCGTAATGTCTACTATACGGTACCTAGGATGAGGTAGGTGCCAAGAAAACATAAATTCTCCTGCACAATTTTCAGATAGTATATTAGTAATCAATGAGTATTATTGCTTCTTCAAAAAATAAAGTTTGCTAATATAAACCAGTGCATCATCATTATCTGGAAACGTTTTACTTTCTGATTTACAGCGATTAAGTAGAAAATGTTAAGATAGAAAACGAAAGATCGAAGTTATAATTTCAAGCAAAGTATTTATATTTTTTTTCAGAAACACGCTTTCACTATATTTATTTCTATATTTAGAATCACTTACCTGAATAATACTCACGTTTTTTGTTATACCTGTATTTATATATACAGTTATAACATAAACGTATGTATTATTTATGTAGGCAAATCTATGAAAATTCTCTGCCAATTCTTGTCAAAGCTGCTATTCCAATGAAAAAAATTACATACATAACAATACCCTGCATTAATAATAGACACGTTAATGATGTCACACATCATGTATATTGCAATATTTATTATATAAGAAAAAAAAACCATAATTGTAGCTACTTATAAAGTAGAATCTATACTGGAGAAGATTTAGGCTACGGATAGATATAAGACTCAGTTAATACCATTTACACTACGAGAATACGGTATTAGAAGTGAAAAGTATCTAATGACAATGATAACCTTATCTGAGTTATTGCTATTGTGATTTTGCAACAATGAATGGTTTTACCTAGTATGTGACAAGAACATTTTGTGAAAAAGTCGATCTGTTCGTTAAATACAGTGATAGTCGGTAGAACTATCGCGTGTTACAAAAAACTTCAGATTTGAATCGTTAATAACTACGAGTCTAATAATGCATTAACAATGGTTGAGCCCACAACGGATAGAGCATGTCTGTACGTATTTGTAGTGTTTTTTTCACCTGATTCATGCGAATTAGCTTTGTGTAAAGTTATAAATTAGTGTAATGTGAAAAGACGTTTAGCTAGGATGTTGATTTGAACGTCAATGTGAAGAGATTAGAAGGTCTACTGGGACTCGAAGTGTACAATATAAATATTTGCCAGTATAAAAGTAAAAATTTGTATTAAATGGAATATTCCAAAAAAAGAAAGCTGTTGTCTCATATGAAACGTAAATATGCTCGGAATTATGGAAAATGTAAATCAGAGGAAAGCTCGTGTTAAAAAGGAATCCAAGCAACTCAACAAACCCAGGGTCAAGTCAATGCGAGAGCTACCACAGCGTCGAAAATAAAATGAAAAAAACGAGGCTATGCGATTATGTAGCTGGCCTATCTACCCGATAGGCCAGCATGCACCGACTGTCCGAACGTCTACAGATCATGTGCGTCATTGGAAGACAATACAGAAAATAGTGATAATATAGAAATCAATGGCAACATGAATGTATTGCGATCACCAAATTTCGTCGTGTTGTTAACGTTACGTCTATCAATCCGCGTTTACTTTACCTACCACAGATCCTTGATGCATGCGCTAAACTTGTAATTTAACTATTCTGTAATCGTTTTACTATTTTGTGTAACCAATGTATTAAAGAGATTGGTAATTGAATTACATTTTAACACGAAACACCTGTTAAGATTTTATCCCGAGGTTTCTACGAAAAATTTATGGCGTGAGCCCGAACTGTGCCTTTTGGTTTTTTTTTGGTTTGCTCCAAAACCTAAAGAAAATTCCCAATCCTTTCTGTGAATTTTTTACTTATTTAGTATTTGAGTTAGGAAAGAAAGGAAGACACGGTTGAACAGAAAGGAGGACACGTTGATAAATCGATAAATGCTGCACTAACAAGATTGAAATATAAAGAATCTTGATAAAAATTATAGCTTAATGAGTTTCTATTTAGTTTTTATTATTTACATATATTTTATATCTACCTTTGATATGATACTTCTAGAATTATTGTAAAACATGGCTTTACATGTGAATAAAATAAAAGAGTTCGTGACTTCTTGATAAGTCATACGAAGGCATACTTGTCGAGTGTCAACTTTTTTGCAACGCCGTGAATTTTGTTATTCTGCCTTTCATATCTTAGCTGGATCGACTGGATTTTGGAAATTTCTAGACTAGATATCCAATTAACTTGTTTTAAAAAGAACATTAGTTCAGCGGATTTAGGTGACAGCCAAATAACAGGTAATTAGGTATATTAATATTTTTAAAAACGGAAATCAAACATTTTAGATTACTTTAAAATAACCACACGTCAATGTATTAAAATAAAAATTAATAGTTTTCAATGACATTCAGTCAATAGTAAAATGTGATTTAAAGTTATCTAATAATTGGTTGTATATGAGCTTTTCCTCGGTGCTTTACCGACATATTAGCTTTCAAAACTACATAGAAGTTCATATAACTTATGACGCTTCGTGTTGCATCGTCATTTTCTTGATTTAAGTACATTTTGCAATCATATTTAAAAGCTAATTTATATTAAACGTTTCATGTATCCATTGACATAATAATTTGTTTTTAAAATTTAGCCATTGAAAATGCTTGCACATTTTGTTGTATTCGTAACATTTCAATTAGTGTAGTCATTTTAATTAGTGATATTTTCACTTTGTGCTCAGGAGTTACTAATGAAGGCATAATGTTATAATATACCCTTTAACTATCTCTAAATATATCAGTGAAAAGTACTATTGTTTAAGGCAAATCACTAGACAGAAAATCAGTTTTATAATGTGTAGAAATATTCATTTACGGCCATATATTTAGTTTCGATAGCCAAGACACGTCATTTGATTTTGCCAAAGAGACAGACGCTAGACTTTTTATGAGATATCTTAATACTCATGACGTTATACTGTTTTGATTGATGAATATCATATGTGTAATATTTTACTGCTGTTATCTTGATTGTTATAGTGACTATATTTTGTGATATCTCAGACAATCATAAGACCGCAAGTTTGAATGTCGTCTGGCATTTAGTACTACTAAAGTTATGTGTCACAAAAAATATTGAATTTATACAGGTGTCCCAAGAAATAGTGTCAAGCAGAATCATAGAGGTATATAATTTCTACTACTACGCACGTACAACAATTTTTGGGAGTCTCTGTGTTATACATTTTATGATTTATTTTTTAACCAAACTCATAGATTTAAGACAAAATGTTTCTTTTTGACATGAATGGTTATGACAGGATTAAATTTTTTTCTAATTTTTGACGTCATTTAAAAAAGTTCATATGATTTTTTCAGAATTTACTTTAATTTTTTTTTCCATTTTATTAGCTTTTTCTATTTCATTTTTTTGGTATTGTTCTAAAACCGGACCCGAAGTGCAGTGAAAGAAAAATTATATTTTTTGAATAGAATTAAAGAAATAACAAAAACTTAAAGAAAATTGACCTATCTGTGTCTTGGGTAATTCTTTCATTTACTCGTAAATAATTACATGCGTTCAATGTATAGTGGCAGTATACACTATCGTTTTGTAATGTTATATATCTGCATGTCTGTAAGTATACATCCTTTGGAGACTCAGTTAAATTGTCTCTTAAAAATTTATGTCAAACTCCCCGTTCAAGCAATCTGAGAATCGAAACGGATAAATTAGGTGCCAGTTTTTATTTTCCTTTTAGCTTCTTAATGTTTTCTGACAATATCGTTTTCCTCTGTCATATCTTCACGTTACAATTATTGAACTTTAGTGTTGTGGTATGAGTGATATCCTCTTCCCGGGGTATGCGATTTATCTCCGACTTTGGCACTTCGATTCAGTATTCTACTACTTTAATACTATTAGATGGGTTTCTTTCATTATGAAATCTTAAGACTATATGATGTTCAGGGAACCACATGCGTTGAGGCCCACCTCTAGGTTCTACATAAGCCCTCTACAGTCTTGTTGCTTTCAAGTCAGTCCATCTTACGTTATTATTACTATTAGCATATCTACATAGTTTCTTGGTGAAAAAATCACGATGACTCAACACGCCCCGGGAAAGACGTGATGATTTTCTATGCCAAGTAAAAATATCAAAACATTAAGCAGTTAAATGATCCGTTAATATTATCGATATGTACATTTTATGTAATGACACTAATCCAAAATTGAATTAAAAATCCGGAAAAAAACAAAAAATATTTAAAGAATCATAAAACATGTAGCGTAACCGTAAGTGCTAGAGCGGGCAGATGGCCATACTAGCCGAAGGAATGAATACCTTGGCTAGTTTGGTTTGCCGGCATATGCAATAATACTCTAAAAAGAAGTTATGATTACATAATGTTGGTAATCTTTATAAAGAATACGTCTTCAATTTGATTATATTCTTACTTAATTTTTGAAGTGAAAACTTCTTTAAGTGCGTTGAGCGATTTTTATAGGGGAAAATCTTATGGGTTCGTGTCACCGACATGCTAATAACTGTAGCTCGAGTATAACGTAAAGTTAAACTGACTACGTAGAAAGTTCAATGGGTGTATAGTGTGCATTGTGTCAATTGTGTTTTAATTTGATTATTATTTTAATTGTTTAATTGTAGAATCACTGTGCAGTACAACATTGAGCACTAAATATGTTAATATTTTTGTACAGAAAAGTGAATAACAAAAACAAAGTATTGATTTTCAAATATTTTCAATATTCATATCAATATTTGCGTTTAAAAATGAGATATAATTTATTTTCAATTTTTTTAATATTTGACCTCTGCAATACATCAAATCAAGGGGTATTTCATGGTGGTTTAGGAGTTACTTTACTAACGTGGTAAAACAGATTTCTTGTTGTTCGATACTATTTTTGTCACGGATTTTAAAATTTAAAATTCTATAAAATTTTATAAAACCACTGTTATTTCACAGTTTTAAGTTTTCACTTCTGTCGGCAGTCCCTTCTTTAATTATTCACAAAAATTACAATTTTTCACTTACTACATTTTGAAACTAGTTTAAGGCTAACTCCGTAAAGGTAACGCTGTCAAAATTTCTGCTTACGAAAATGACGAATTAAGAAAGTTTTTGAAGCAGGCTCTAGAAGTTATGTGAACTTTTATAAATGACGTCAAAAATGAAGCTTGACATTTGCGGTTTCGAATATCGTTTTTCTCTTTTTTTGGCACCATATTAAGACTAGTCAAGAAAAATAAGTTTTTGTCACAAATATTTGACTTCAACCTCTGACTTTTACTGAAAAAAAAAACACAAAAAAATTTATATGTCTGAAACTACCAAAAATCGTTAAACGTACATAGGAAAATTTCGAATAGGCCTTGATATTCCCTACCTCTGTGCTCCTCTACATACTATTTTTTAACCGACTTAAAAAAACGAGGAGGAGTCTCAATTCGTCAGAATCTTTTCTTGTCTGTCTGGTGATAAGTTCTGGATGTGAACATAGGAACTCCTTAACGGACTTAAATCAACAATGATTAAATATATTTGCTACTAGTATTTATTAATTTGCAAGATAACTATATCGTTGAACAGGTCAGGGTGTGATGGTGAGTTGTAGAGATGAACAATGGAACTCCTTAACGGATGGTAGTAAATTGAAAGTGATTCAAGATTTACTGGTAGTTGTTATTTTGCAAAATAACTACATTGTCGATCAAGTCAGACTCTGATATTGGCTTTTGGATATGGGGAACGGAAGTCCTCAATTGGTAGTTTTAATTTGCAAAATCTGATATTGGATTTTGGATATAGAGAACGGAAGTCCTCAATTGGTAGTTTTAATTTGCAAAATCTGATATTGGATTTTGGATATGGAAAACGGAAGTCGTCAATTGGTAGTTTTAATTTGAAAAATCTGATATTGGATTTTAGATATGGAGAACGGAAGTCATCAATTGGTAGTTTTAATTTGCAAAATCTGATATTGGACTTCAGATATTCATTTCGGGATTCGGACCGAACTCCTGAACGGCTAACAGCTAACCACTTCTATCGCTTCATTTCTATGTGTTGTTGAAAATTAATTTTAGACAAAGAGGGGATTATCTATATACTAGCTTTTGCTCGTGAATTTTTATAATTATACAATAATCTAAGAACGAAAATAACTGTGATGATTATTATTAATATATTAATTACTAAAAATTATAAAATTTAATATCTTTTCAAAAACAGACTTCAAAGAAGGTACTAAAAAGTTGAAAATAATTAACTCAAAATAGGTACCTACTTATTTGCAATAAATTACTAAGTTACTTATTTTTGAAGTCAGTGCCAGCAGTTTACAGCAATACGCTATTTACGAATAAATTTACTATTGTAAGATAGTAAATTTATTCGTAAATAGCGTATTAGATATAGCGTTATATAGCGTTGTAGATATTTTATTGGAACATCTATATATGGATATGCTTCCTTGTCACAATGCTACTGTTGTCACATCAAGTTATTTTGATTTAAATTATACAAGTCTCAGTGGATTGGTGAAGTTGATCGACCCGGGTGCTATAACTCATCGATGTAAGGTATTCCTGAGATGAAGATGTGAAGTTTTGACACATGGTGGGTTGTAATGGTACATTTTATTGGAAAGAAGTACCTGTTTCACAAGGCAAGGGTATTTTTTTACAAACCTACAGTTCCAGAGCACAGTGCTTTTGTTCGTATTACCTTCTCTAAGTTACCTTTATCGACGATATGGTAAATATAACATAACCCGTGTGCCGAGCATGGATATGTTTCTTCGTAATAGCTCCATTGCGAACTGGTGCATAACGGAGTAGCCTACTATTTCGAGGAACAGATAACGTAAAATGTTTATGCGTGCTTATGATGATATAGATGAATGCGTTACATCAGAGAGTGTATTTGTAGTATTCGTTACACAGTTTTCAATACACAGTTTTGGACAAGTTTTTTTTGATCGGTGGTGAATTTTTCTGTAGACGTGTGGCAATTTAAAGCGTTTGGTGATATCAAATATACAACAATTTAAAGACAATTTTACTTTTCATTTCTGTCTTTCGTATATACACGTTATGATTAAACTTTTATTTCATATTATTACACGATATGGGTTTATAATCTATTAAAAGCGAGATGAGATATGAATGATATTATAGAAAAATGATATTTCAGGAAGTTTAAAGATCTATGTCTGAGGTATATGGTAAATACCTTATTAAATTTTTATACATCGATTGTCTTTAAAATATAATATTTAATCGCTATTAAAAATATTAACCTCAAAGTGGGTTTAGTTCTTATTTATTAATCTAGACGTAAAGAGTAGTGCGATAAATGCAGATGAGTTTTTGCAGAGTTTTCCTAGAGACGTGTAATCAGAATTTCGCATCCAGGTTTAATGAGTAATATATTTATTTCTTTATTTAATTGCATACATTTATTGTAACGATAAGAATTAATGGGTTAATAAAATTAAAACCAAAGAAGGTATATATGAAACATGAATACAAAGAACTATAAAACATAACGACGAAGCATTTCGGCAAATTTATTTTCACGTATAAACAAATCACACTGTGGTGCGACTGCTATCAGGTGGTAGAGTAGTTGTATACTGCGGGAAACTGGAGAGTTCCGATATAATCCGATTCTAGAGGTTGGTCTACTAAATAGGTGATAATGACGTGAACGCAGGAAATTGTCAGGTACGAAGAACGCAAGTTTACTCAATAATACAGGGAATAGAACTTTTTCATTTAATAGGTGAATTTCATAAGTGCAAGGTTTCTTCTGACTTGCAAGAAATAGAAACCTGGCATACCCAAGAGGAAAATAGAAAGGGGAAGTAAACATACTGTCCCCTATATAGATATCGAAGAAACGTCTTTTGCACACGTTCAATCATCTAGCTGTACTTGATTGCGTATAGGCTCCAAAGAATAGAACAGGGTTTTAATCGACTCTGCATCAGTGAAATGTATAAAGGACGAATCGATGATGAGCTTGAAAATCTTTTGAATTATTTAACAAGAATTCAAATTTGCGAAAGGATGATGTGTGTCACAACATTGGACTTAGCCGCGATTGCGAAAAATGCTTATCTCTCTATCGCTTGAACCATATCAAAATATTTATAGAGCCTTTATAAAGTATCTGAAAACTGTCTACCGCGGTGAAAACTCAGATTTGTAGAATTTGTTTGGACTGAGTTATAGGGATTTCAAAATAATCGCGAATCTCTTTGTGTAAAGGGTGTAATGTCCAGTAGTGTGGTTCGGAACTTGATGGTGCTCTGTTAAGTACATTCATTATATGTCCATGCACTGAATAGCGGACAAAATAACCCTTATTTTAATCGGTTCGAGCGAGGCCGTGGGCAGGGGATGTGAGGGTGTCGTTTGAAAGACATTCTCAGCATATTATAAAACTATTTTAATTTTAAATTTAAATTGTACAGTCTCTTATTTATAGGTTTGAGAAAACAATAAACTGTTTAACAATTTTCACAAATTTTAATTCACTATAAATAACTATGGATAAGATTTAAATATTTTTTTTAATGTCAAAATTATTTGGTTATTTAATCATTACCGAGTTTTGGTGTCACTGAATCCTAATTTTAATGCCTTAAAATGAATGATTATTCTATAAAATAATTTCAATTTTGTCTTAATGCCGGAAATAACAGAGCTTTAAAGCTTCTACAAGTTTTTGAAGGTTTCTGTCACTTCTTAAAATGAAATAGGGAAATTTAAAAGATTGTCGTCAACCCTTTTGAACCCGGTCCGTGTGTTTAAGTTCATTTTGTTTCAATAAGTGAAAGTGATTGAACTTTTTATGAAGTTTCTTCTGCCGTTTCAAATCTATATATTAATACGTGAAGTAAAAACTTTGGACCCCTTTTTACGAAAATTGTGCGGACGGAGGAGTATGAAATTTGGCATACTTATAGCTTATATGTAGGAGAAGTGCAGAACGCTAATATTTTTCAATAATAATGCTTATAAAGTACATTAAATCATTAAATAAAACATTACACACACTACCATGCATTTGACACACACATGTATTTACATACAATTGACATATGAGTAGTCTATAGTTTTATTTTTCCGCTGGCTTTCCATTGTAGTTTATCTGCCAGACAGTTTCTAAGTTATTGTGCTTTAACTTTGTTATTTTCCTATATATAGTAGTAAAAAATTTGACCTTTTATCTGAAATTAGAGTTATTACGATTTAATAAAATATTATTCAATTTTCTAAAGGTTAATAATAACCATAATTTAAAGGTTAATAATAACCAAAATATTGATATGCGAAGCAAAACCTTTATACTCCTTTTTACGAAAATTACGCGTCCGGAGGAGTATGAAATTTGGCACAGTTAAAGTTTATATGAAGAGTGCTGAAAGCTAATATTTTTTACATAGAAAGAGATATATCGATTTTTATTAGAACTACATGCGTTTGATACACACACATATGTACACATACATATGTACTATTTTGTTTATGGTTGAAGTCTATGGTCAAACTGAGATTAATATTATTTGTCCATAGTCTTACTGAATGTCAAAAATAATCATAATTATGATAATGTCATATTCATAGTTTGTTTCGCATACACATATTAATAGACCAAACGCAATTTTAAATAATATTAATAGTTTACAAATGAAGAAGTAATTTTTAGAGATACATATAAATGTGCACTAAATTTAATTCCAAGACTTTTTCATAGTTATGATTGTGGATTAATGAATTTACAATGCAGGTTTTGCAATGCGAAACGTTTTGAATCTGAAGTGACTTTAAGTGGCAGGACTGAATTCACTTAATGTTGTCATAAGGGTAAAGCAATATTACCGCCCTTAAGTCAAAATGAATATTTTAAATCATTGTATTATGACTCATTTCAAATGAACCTTCAATCAAAAGTAAGGCAAAAAATTATTTTGAAAACATTCGCAAATATAATTCATCATTTGCTATGGTTAGCTCAGAAGCTAAAATTTGCGGGGCAGTTACAAGTGGAGTGTATCATTTCAAAAACATGATGTTTTTATCACAGTTCAGGTTCAATAAATACGACATATGGTCGCTCATCATGTTGTGCGCAATTCGATTTTTATGATGTCGACACTGTCAATTATATATTATCAATTATAGATTACAACAACATTTTAATCAAACATGCAATAACAATATAATGCGCAAAATATCTCTTGAATTGGAACGCAGTAATCCTTTGGTTCGGTCATTCATTGCAATGAAACATCATTGTCACAGAGTTGAAAATAAAAAAAAAGAAATTTGTATGCTCATTAAAGTAAATCATGATTTAAATCAACGCCATTTCAATGATGCAGTTCAAACTGATGTGGCAGTAATATTTAGTACAGTTGATGGTGAGCCACCTTTGAACGAAATATGATTTCATTTTCAAAAGTTAATAGTATCATCAAAAATATCTCAATTTTAAATTCATCATTAGACCCTTTTGCACATCCATTACTTTTTCCAAATGGTGATACTGGGTGGCATATCAATATTCCTCATAACGTACCAACTATATCTAATTCAAGAGCACCCACAAAAAAATTAGCCATGCTTCAGTATGCAGCCTATCAACTTGCGATTAGAGAAGATTTCAGCATGTAGCACCATTCACAAAAAAATATTTCTGCAGTGGATAGTTGATATGTATGTGAGAATAGAGGGCTCAAGATTACATTGCATTCGACAAAATCAAATAATTCTTCGATCTGAAGTTTACGACAATTTAACAGACTACTTAGAATTAAACATGAATGCCAGGAATGTTGGTCGTAGAGTAATTTTACCATCTTCATTCAATGGATCTCCAAGAAATATGTATCAGAATTATTTAGATGCAATATCAATTGTACAACATTTCGGAAAACCGTCTTTATTTATTATAATGACTTGCAATCCAAGTTGGCCAGAAATAGTTAACAACATTGGTGTAGGTGAAGCTGCTAATTTCAGACATGATATTATTGTGCGTGTATTCAAGTCAAAATTGAAAGCATTCATAGAGGGCCTTATACAAAATAATATCTTTGGTAAAGTTGAAGCACTCATTTATACAATTGAATTTCAAAAAAGAGGATTACCTCATGCTCCCATTTTACTCACTTTAAATGAGCAAGATAAAATTGTTAATGCTATAGATATTGATAAAGTTGTATCTGCGGAGATTCCTCACATTGAAACACATCCAACATTACATAAATATGTTGTAAAAGGTGTGATGCATGGTCCTTGCGGAGAACTTAATCCTAATTCTGTATGTATGAGAGATGGAAAGTGTATAAAAGAGTATTCAAAACGATTTAATGAAACTATATGTAAATCGTTAAATTGGTATCCATTATACAGAAAACGTGATAATGGTATTAATGCAGAAGTTCGTGGTAGTTGCCTTGACAATCGGTATGTTTTACCATACAATCCATATTTACTTGCTAAATTTAATTGCCATATAAATGTTGAAGTATGTACTACAGTCAAAAGTGTCAAATACATTTATAAATATGTGTATAAAGGCTATGACAGTGCATCTGTTGAACTAGAGTCTGGTTGAAATGAACAAGGTCAAAATATAGAAATTAATGAAGTTACCAATTTTTTAATTGGTCGTTATGTCGGATCACAGAAGCCATATGGCGCATCTATGAATTACCAATGCATTTTCAGTCACATACTATAATCAGACTTGATATTCATTTACCGCGTCGACAGAATGTATACTTCCGAGAAGGGCAAGAACGTCAAGTAATTGATAATGAAAGACAAACAAAATTATTAGCATTTTTTGAGTTGAATCGATCAGATCCATCAGCACGAGAGTATAAATATACTAAAATTCCTATGCATTATGTGTGGGAAGATTCCCGAAATAAAGGGAAGAAGAGAAGCCGTGGAGGTGATAAAATCATAACAAGGATATATGTAGTGTCACCAAAAGATATCGAACTTTTTCACTTACGATTGCTTTTATTACATGTCTGTGGTCCGAAATCATTCGAGGATGTTAGAACATACAATGAATTTTTATACCCTTCTTTTGTTGAAGCGTGCCATACTTGCGGAATAGCTTCAAATGATAATAAATGGCGGGAATGTTTAAATGAATCAAAAGAATTACATTCACCAAAACAAATGCGGAATTTATTTGGTTACATTCACATCAGCGTTATGGAATGAATATAAAGTATATCTTAGTGAAGATTTTCTAAGACTTTACAACGAAGAAGTATCCTTTAATAGAGCTCAATTAGAAATTGATGATATTTTGAATGTTCATAATTTGTCCTGTCAAATTCTTGGTGTACCAGTTCCCACATACTCGCAGAGAATAGAAGAAGAAAATACTATTGATATAATAGAACAAGAGATGCTGTTTTGTGAGTATTATGAAAGTGCAAATATTGAACAGCGTAATCTCATTGATCAAGTTATTCGTGACATTTTGTATCATGATACTGGATCCAATGTTTTTTGTTTAACCGCTCACGCTGGTCGGTGCAAAACATTCAAACAGCATTAATTCACAAATTAAATTCCCTTAATCTTCGTTGTATTCCAACTGCGTTCATTGGCATAGCTTCAACTTTATTACTTGGAGGTAGGACTTTACATAATCCGTTTAAATTGCCTATACCCATTTTAGAAAATTCTGTATCAAATATTACTGCAAATAGTAGCTATGGTAGTTTCATAAATTCATCATCATTGATAATTATTTATGAAGTTTCTGTGTGTTCTTTGCAAGTGTTGAAAATCATAGATAGATTATTGCGTGATCTATGTGATGAAAATGATAAACATGGAGTGTTTGGAGGAGAAACTATACTTCTGTGCGGTGATTTTCGGCAAATCTTACCAGTAATCCCACATGGATCACGTGGAACTTTAATTGAAAATTGTGTTACAAGTTGGCATGAATTTCCTAATTTTCATAAAGTTACATTTACTCGAAATATGAGAGCTTTACCAAATAAAATAGAATTTGTAGAATTCTTGAAAAAAATTGGTAATGATAAGGCCCCACAATTCCCTCAGTTTGGTAAAAATGTTATTGAAATACCTCATCAATTAATAGGAGATAAAAACAATATTATTGATGAGGTGTATGGAAATATTTCCAATAACATACTTTCAGAAAATATATTGAACTCTGTTATTTTAGCACCTACAAATGACGATTGTACTTTGATTAATACTAATATACTTAATAAAATTCCTGGTGAACAGCGAACATATCATAGCTATGATAAAATAATTTGTGATAATGACAATGACATCAATTACTATCCGGTAGAGTTTTTAAATTCTTTGTCTATTAGTGGTTTACCACCACATAAGTTAGTATTGAAAGTTAATTGCATAGTTTTATTGATCATAAACTTAAATACTAAGGACGCATTAGTCAATGGAACGAGAATGCGCATCAAATTGATGCATCGAAATTTATTGCGAAGTTTTAACTGGGACCGCACGCAGTAAGAGAATTTTGATTCCACGTATAGATTTAACGTACTCTGGAACTATTTTACCGTTTAACTTTCAAAGAACACAATTTCCTATAATACCTGCATTTGCGATGACAATAAATAAGTCTCAAGGACAAACATTCCAAAAGGTTGGAATTTTATTGAATCGGCCAGTTTTCACACTTGGGCAATTGTATGGCGCAGCAAGTAGAGTCCGTTCATTCGATGGTTTAAGGTTTTATATTTCCGAATATAACGGTCAAGGACGTTTAGCAAACGGTGAAAGAGTTTTTACAAAAAAAAATTGTTTTCAGAGAAGTTTTAAATCGTTAATTATATTACCGCAATATGCGATAAAAAATACTATTCAATGGAGAGCATTTTTTACCACATAATTTTTTTATTTCGCATCATCTTACAGCATGTTCGGTTTCAATAATTTTTTTTAAAATAGGTATTCTTTATTTTTCTCCTTTTTGAATTCCATATAATTTATTTTTTTTAAATAGGAAAATAACAGCGTTGGCGAAATCTGTAGTTATAGTAGTATATAGTCTGACAATAGAACCTTAATAATGTTTGAGCATTATATTTTAATAATTTATATTAAATAACTTATAATTTAAATTTATTATGGTCGAATTTCGACCACTGGGCGACCACTAGTTAGCATAAAACGGTAAATCTCTCAAATATATTTGACTAGTCAAAGGTTATTTTCCAGTCAAAGACCGATTATCACGATTTGATGTATTGATTAGTTGATGTAAATTAGGGTTTTATTGTTTGGCATATTGGCTGACAATCATACAACAATTGCCATGATAATTGTTTAGGCTGTACGTGATGTATAAAAAAAGATGCGTGCGGAGATTTCGCCCACGAACAGCGCGCCGCTGGATATAAAAAAAAACATGATGTAATCAACGAGATCTATCGAATATGTCTTGTATAATATTTAACATCTTAAGTCGTGCAAATCTTGCCTAACGGCCTTCGAATTAGAAGCGGCGCTAGGTGCCTTCGACTGATATATATTGTATAATTTTATTTGACTATCGCCCATTGTAGAAGCTGGTTCTGAAGCTATGATCAGCGGTTCACAAAATACTTCCTGTTTAAAGATCCTTTTAGATAAATATAAATGTTTCAAAGGTATATGTATTCTTGCCATTCGAAGTCAGTAACTTCACAATGACATTAATAATTGCGTACAAAGTAATAACCCATATTACATCTTAATAAATATCCTTTTAGATAAGTATAAATATTTTAAAGGTATATACATTCTTGCCATTTCACAATGACATTAATAATTGCGTACAAAGTATTAACCCATATTACATCTTAATAAATATCCTTTTAGATAAGTATAAATGTTTTAAAGGTATATACATTCTTGCCATTCGAAGTCAGTAACTTCACAATGACATTAATAATTACGTACAAAGTAATAACCCATATTACGTCTTAAAACTAGATGCAGCGTCTCACGACGTTATAAGGCATTCACACATTTTATAAATCTCTGGTTTAAGCTGACAAAACATCTTTCAAATCCATCTCATAATGTCAAATCGTAGAGCGTATCTGGACCGTTTTTGTGGCGTGGGCGATTTAAGAAGATTTGACGAGTAGAGTTTTACATATGTTTAAGCAAGGTGCGACCAGCGGCTGCCTACGCTTAGTATTTGTAACGTTATGTTTAAGAAGGAAGATGAGGTTCAAGTGTATGATGTACATGTGTATTTAAGTGCGTAGTGACGCGAATTATAGTGGGGAAACATATTGGGTACGTATTTATTTTAAACGTGCTATTTGTAAAAATACATTATGGTTTCATACCTTATTGTTCCAAGTATTGGAAAAAAAATACCAAAAGTAATTTTATAAAATAGCGGGTGTAATGTTGGCGTTTCGCACTGGTGATTTAAGTTAATAATATGGTACATTTAAATCATGCTGTCAAGTTATGGAACAAATTCAATCCCAACATCAGTCTTTCATCGTCCGTTCAAGCATTCAAAAGTCATGTGAAAACTTTATACCTCTCCTAACTTTACTTTCCACATTTAATTTCTTTTCATATTACTCTACTTTAATCCTTCTCTTTTCTTTTGCCTGCCCTTCAGTCTTGATCCAATACTCCTCCTGATTTGTTAAGTTAGATCATTTTTTCTTTTCTTTCATTTCCATAGATTTTGTTTCAAAATAATACTTATTATCTGTCGTTATTATGGGTAGTTATCTACATATCCCATTAGTTCATAAACGAACTGAAATTCTGTTTGACGGTAACATATGTTTGTTCGTAAAAGCAATAAATAAATAAATACATAAACATGAATGTCTTTTTGCTCTGATTATTTGATAGAATTAAATGAAAATAAAACTGTTGTTTATTAATGAGCAAGCTTTCTATTGGTATGCAACAGATAATACAAGTATGTTACAGTATTAATTTTACATTTCTGGATTTGGAAAGTCTTTCTGCCTCTTTAAGAAAAATGCTTCAGTACTGGACTTCCCTTGCCTTTCGGCAGCGGTTTTTCCACGACAAATCGTTTGAGATTGAGAAATCGTTTGAGAAAGTACGGAAAAAGAAAGTACCGAAAAGATGAATAATTAATCGCTTAAATACTTACTCAGTTTATTCCATGTTGTAGTATTTCACCAAAGTATAAAAGTAATATTAAATTCATATTTTATTGAATTAGCTGTTTACTCGACTCCTTTTGTTTATTATTTTGAAAACTTGATATAATGCGTTTGATATATTTATTAATTATTCAAAGTCTTGCAATTATGGAACAATACATTTAATGCAATATTTATGGGATGAACATAAATTGAGTATCATTACACTTACATTTCTAGGGAGACGGTGCGTCGAGAACTAAATATCATCAGTATTGACGAGTGAAATCAGTACATCAATATCAGACCTAATGGTTCTGATTCGTGGATAGTTCATAAACGCACTGTAATCCAAGTTGAGTGTAATAACTAACGGATCTGACTAGACATATAATTGGCCCACACATATAATTTAATGACATAGTTATGTCATCCGTTAGTTAACGGATATGATCACACATATAATTTGATGTAAAAAACGGCAAGAGCGAAAAGAAAATTTCTAAAAATATCTTCATTTGATTTATAAAGATAATTGGCAATAGATGTGGTAAACGTCTTAAGCTGATGATAAGTGGGAGCTTGCAAAGTAAAGTAATTGTGAATATTTCAGTTTTATTGGAAATTACCATTATAGCAAAGACGAAAAGCATATCCTGAAACAAGAGTTTTTTATGTTATAACGTAAGGCTTAAGTAACTTTAGTGGATGATATTGCTAAGTCTACAGCAATAAATTGTAAATTTATGTTTGTGGAGTTAGACGGAACGACAGTCTTCAGATTTGCAAGACTGGCAATTTTATGCTAATGCTGAAAGCTAGTGACAAATTGTAGTTTTTAATTTTCATTTTTTCATTTCAATTTTATATAAAGTTGGCTGCTATGTACATAGCAACTATGTATAAAGGATGAAATTATTTGAACTAAAACAGTTCTTTCCTCTTTAAGTAAGATAATTTTAGCAACCAGTTGCAGATTAAAAAAGATTGAAAGTTATCTAACAGAGATTGCAAGAAAGTTAGCTAGATGATAAAGAAGCTAATGAACGATTATAATTAAAACGTATCAACTTTTATCACCAAATAAATTAAAATAAGAATTTGATACATGATTGCAAATCAGACAATTATCAAGAATAAGGGGAGCAGCGAGGGACAGTAGGGACAAATAAGGATAATTAAAAATTAGGATAATTATAAACGTTTGAAGCTTTCATGAAGTAATGTAGTACACTGGTGGCTATTGTAGCCCATTGTATGTAGTAATTTATTTTGCGAAAACAAATATTTCTAAATATTTATTCTGCGAAAGCATAGCAATTTTCAAGAAGTTTTTTCTTTAAAACATAGTGTCTAAATTATTAAAGTGTTTCATGTAAATACTATTTATTATCTTTATACAAGAATTTCTATGAAATTGGTTTTATTTATTAAAACGAAAGTATGATAAAATCATTAAATCCCAATTTACTAATTGTTCATCTGAAATTAGAGAAAATTTCCATCGTGATTTTAGTTTGTATTAAATTTCAGTCGTCCGTTAGCTCCAAACGCTGGAAAATAATTTGAAAAGCGCTTTTTGCTTTGTAACTTGTTACATCATTACATCATCATCATAACTTGTTACATCATTACTTTTTTCCCTGTAACTTGTTACATCATTAAGATTTTTAGTCATTAAGTTCTTTAAAGCAAAACAATATGGTTACATACTTTTAAAAGCCGGCATAGATTTGCTCAAAATACTTAAAGTTCTTATAAAATATTTACCAAACTGATATGTGTATTCGCAAAATTGGTACACAAAATTTGAATTAGTTTTTGCAACACAGTCTTGAAATGTACGATTAATGCTTGAAATATCCGATCTAAACTGATTTCTCTGTTTAAATGGATGCCTGAAAATAAGGACTTTTTAATTGTTCCTTAATTAATTTCAGAGTCTAGAGCTAGTTACACAGTGAATATTTCATCTAATAAAACATGAAACCAAGCTTAAGCTAATGATGAAAAATTGACTTGGTTTAAATTTTGTTTCAAATCCCTTTCAACAGGAAAATAATGTTCAGTTGAAAAGAATGATGTTTACATCCTGGGCAAGTTTACTGCTGGTTTTTTTCTCAAGTGTACGAATTTTTAGAATTTCTTTATTTTTCTGATTTAACGTAACACTGCTAAGTCAAGCGTAGCTTAAGAGGAATTTATTTCGACTATTGAATTCAGTCATTTTTAATTTTAGTAGGTTGTAGAACTTTTTTTTGCAGATAAAATATTTTTGGTTTGTTTGAATTTTATTTAAATTATTTTTCATGTTTCATGTGACACATGTTAGTTCTTCCACAAATTTGCATTGTTTCTGGTTCATATTCAGAACTAAGGCGAATTGTCAATAAGTCCAATAAGATAAATGTAATGAAATCCAAATAGAAACAAAAACTAGAATGATGAATACGAAATGGGCAAATATAAAAATCGGCAAACTTATGCGCAAAGAAATATTAAAAACAGGTTCAATGTTTGGGAATAAGTTGCGTATATAGGTTCACTGAGCGTAGCTTTGGACCGTAAGCAGACTGAATAGGAATCTGGAAGAAAGATAAGAGAAACTCTTTGAATTATTAAAAGCTTTATAGAATATAATCAAGTAGTTTTACCAATTTAAACTGAAAAGTATTGTCATATCATTGTGGAAATTTTAGATTGTTTAGAAAAATTTCGAATATTGAATATATTTGGCGTTAATTTTGTAGAAATTCATTATTCACAATTAAATGAAACTACGTGATGTAGTATTATTTCTACTTTCTTTAAGTTCTTTGCCACGACCTAGGTTTCGTTGTATTACAACATCTTCTATTATCTTGGGCTATTAACATCTTCATTTCTATTATCTTTGCTGATATTCATTTAATTGTATAGAAAAATTTCATTAAGATGAGAGTGGACTGTAGTTTTATGTTAAGTATTTCATATTCTGCTGCATAGATTTAATTCAGCTGGTATTGGAATATTTCTTTTTAAAAAAAAAGGTTAATAATACTATACTTCACCAATCATCTAGCGTTATATATGTTTTATATCAGTATATTTACAGGAATTGATACAATCGATGGAAACTATTGCAAGTATAAGACATGCAGGTTCTCTTGTTGTAATAGAGATTATCTATATACTCTGTTATAAAGAAGTTCATGCCAATGAAGTGGAAGCTACTTTGTTCTCATGAAGCTATTGTTCCCAAAACATTGGAATTTATCAACCTTTCGACCTTTTTCATTTGTTCTAGCAACGGCATAAGAGTAAAACGGTTCCAAAAATTTAATCAAATAACAAAAATAAAGAAAACGAAAGAAAATTACACAAGAAACATTTTCTTATACATAAGACGTGTTGTTTGCCTTATACAACTCCTGTTGAAAATGTAATCTAGAACCATTTTGTTTTATTAATTTCCAATTTCATCTCGAAATTTTGCTATTCCAGGTTATGTTAACAAAAATCTTCACTTCTTTATTTCCTTTTTCTATCCCTGACAATTATAGATAATGCGATGTATTTCCTTATTTTGTCCAGTTAAGTTATATTATCTATTAAAGATAAATGAAGGTATTAACGGCGAGAATAACAAAAGGGCCGTAAAATTAATAGAATTGACAAGAGAGTGCGGATATTACAAATGAGACAGGAAAAGCTTGCGAAGATATAATTTGATTCAATATCGTCGAGTAATCACTTAGGTCAAACGTAGAGGGAGGCGAGGGAAAGTTATAGTTACAGTTTAGATGAATGCGACCTAAATTATGAATGATACATTGTGGACGATGTATAGTAAATTGTTAATAATACGATCAGCCGTTGATCTTTTACTTTTATACTGTTTTTTCACATTTTCTTGGACATGTTTTCTATAATTTTAAGATATCTTTCAGCAAGACGAGGGAAGTTAGCAATAATGGAGTTCCTAACGGAAGTTAATATGGCAGTGCGTTTTTTTTAGAAAGACCCGCATTTGTGGCTCAGAAAAGGATGATGAGCTTCCAGCTTCCGTTATCTATTATTTAAAAGATTTTCTATATTACTCTGGAATAGGGTTAAATCATTTTAAATTTAAATAATTCTTAATTTTCACAATTCTAAATTTTCTTTTTTTCTGGGTAAGATAAAATTGTAAACATATTAGTAACGTTATAGAACAAAACTGAACCGTACATATAGTAAGAGCGGAATTTTGAAACACAGAATATTCGGTATTCAAAATTAAAGTCTAAAGAGACGGTTGAATAAAAAATTCTACAAAAAACTAAATATTAATATTTACATCAAGTTTGTTCCAGAATTTCGCTGTAAGTTAACGAATAAATGCTACATGTTTATTTGTGTGGAAATATTCGATACAGGTCAATCGGTGATTGACCTGAATGCCTTTTTAACCGGTTTCGAGCGATGCTCAATAATAATTTAAAAGTGATTTTGCTTAGAATATTAACGATCCACGCAATTCATGAAAAAAATTTTACGATTGCTAGTGAATAATTCAAACATCAAGCGAGTTGATTTTTGTATGGAAAGTTTAATTACAGGTTAAAAGTTTATTTTAAACGTTTATTTTTTTAAGTAGAACGTGGTTTAGCCCATCACTAGAGTATTGTCTATGATGAAGACATGTGAGGTGTGGTCCTCAAAAGCTTGTTTAACAACAGCGAAACCGTAGATCAATGAACTGACTATAGTTCATTTGCTTTCCGAGCATTGTGAGCAATTAAATTTGATAAGAATGAATGAATAAATAAAAATTGCTAATTACAAGTGTACTTGTATATTAAGCATTGAACTATCCGATCCTATGTGCTGTTCATATTTTTTGGTAAATGAAGATCTGATCTGATATTTGCCTGCTTTTCTTTATTTTCTTTGTTGTTACTTTAGGAAATAGGGAAATTTGATCACGATTTGTGCACCTTTCCAAAATTAAATTCACGGATTTTTTATTTATAAATTAATGTTATATTTTAAAATTCCCCATTTTAATGCTTTTCATTTGATAACTCGTATGATGGTGTTGAGAACAAAAAAAATACTTATTTGACCTTATTATCTAAAGTTATTTCTAAAATTGGGAATTGAATTTGAAATTTATGTCTACGGTCGATTCATTAATTCACTGGTCAACAAAATATTATTTTTTTGATCAAGGAATGACTGACGCCAATTTCAATTCAGCACGATTATTCGTTTTTTTGGTATAAATCTTACAGTTAAATTAGCTAAAATGTCTTGTGGATTTAAATAAAAAAGTGTATTTAATAATTTAATGGTTTATTTTTCGTAAATTAATACAAACGCTTAAAATTATTGTGGACTTTTATAATTAATTTCTGTAGCTTCCCTTTTTAACATCCAAAAAGAATCTGTTAGCGTAGCAGGGCCCCAATTTGTATGACATCATATAACTACTTTAGAAAAAAAACTAATCTTCGTATTACTAATCCTTTTACTAAAGATTCCTTTGCTTCAAATGAGAACCAAGAAGTTCTGCTCGTGATTTTTATAAGTTTAGATTCATCGCTAAGTCGTTTACGCTGAATGTCTATGCTTTTAATTTAGGCTGAGAAATAAGTTGCGGTCGGAAGATTATGTATTGTCGACTTCAGTACTGAAATCGTCGATATTTTCAAAATCTTTTTTCCGCAGTGATTGAGGAAATGGATGTTGCCCATGAAGTGGCAGAGATTGTTGAATAGATGCGGTATTGATACAATTGAATTTTAGTTTTTTTACGAGAATTCAGCAAGAAAGAATTATTTTAAGACGGAAATAACAATCGGTGTACTGACTCTGCGTACCATCATTGGTTTTGCGAAATGTAAACTTGGTAGACGACTAGATTGGGAATCAAGTTTTTGCCGCAAATCAAACATGTTATGTCTGGATGCTACGATTTATCTTGGTTCTTCACTTTTACACCAACGTATAGCTCCTATGATCGACAAATTATTGGGATTAAACTCCCACTTTTGGTTTTAGCAGTAAAATATCCACACAATTAACAAAAAATGTCAGGAAATCCAAAATGTGAGTAATTTTTATATTGATAATATCACAACGTCACTTTGATAAATAACATAAAAAAATAAATTACTATGAAAAACATAGAGCTGGATGTCTGTAATGTATAACTAACATTTTAGTTAAAATTAATAGTAGTGTATATTTAACATTCGATAATATGTATGTAGAGGGGTTTTAGCAAAACTTTACTGATTTTTAAATGTGTCAGGCTAGTTACTTTTAATGAGAAATACAAGTATTAACAAGAAAAGACGATTATTAAGATGCGCATTCCAAACAAATTTGAACCTGCTTTACTTGACTCGTGTAGCGAGCTAAATTAATTATAAAATATATGTTATTAATAAATACTGTATACTCAACAAAATTAATAATTCTATGGGCAAAAACTTGTTTTCTAGTTTAGTGCTCTTTCTGTATTTGCAATATGATGTGAATCGCTAAAGATGTTACAGATCATCTTTATATGAAACAATTTTAATAGATACAGGTTAGTGGTAAATACTGACAGTGTTCATCTAGCTGATTGACACCAGACTCTGGTACAATTTATGTTCGATATCATCTTGTCTCCAGACTTTAAGTACAATTATCCACTGGCCTATTCAAAGACACGTCTCTTCATTGTTTACACATATGTTACGTATAAGCTATTAAGAGACCTATCTTGATGTATGTTTTTTTATAATCGTACTGAAAAGTATTAATTTCAATTATTTTTAATTCGTCATCCCTTAAAAGTGTCAAGTGAATTGTAACTATTGAATCATTTATTGCAATTTTATAAATTTCATCCATACATGTTTTTTACAAATTTACGTACAATGTTTTTTCTATTATTTTATAAGGGCTAGTTGGAAGAGATATTCTGAGAGAAAAAAACCTTTCAAATGAACTAATTTTTCCATAAACATTAAAGTATTAAGCATATAAACCAGTAAAATTAATCAACGATAACGAAATAACACATAGTGGCATATCAAAATTGATATCATCAAATTGGCATATATGGCTGCTTACGGCGAGACATAATAAAAAAATGGTTATATATATATATATATATATATATATATATATATATATATAAGTTATAAGCCTTTCAAATTATTGCCAGAATAGCAACGTATTGTTATAAATAGCAACGTATGTTAGAAAGAATTTGCATTTGAATTGAAAATTGGCATGTTTTTATGTTTATATAATAAATTCAAGAGACACTTTTAGAATTCAATGTTTCGTCACTTTGGCTCCACAATTACTAACTAAACTAGCTATTGCAATGATTGTTACCAAATGTTTTAAGTGGTTTTCAGGGTTCCGTACCTCAAAAGGAAAAACTGAACTCTTAGATCACTAACGTATCCGTCTGTTTGGCGTTCACAGTCGTATATCTCAGAAAGTGCTTGACGTGAAAACTTAAAATTTATTTATACTTATATATTATATACTTAAAATTTATGCATACATATAACTTGAAATTTACTTACATAACACTAGAAACATTTAAAATTTTTTATATGAAAATTTTAGTACTCAAAATTTATTTTTAAATATCTTGAGGTGTGTTATGAGAAAAACGATTTGAGGAAAATTTTACGAATGCGACAAAAATAAATGCAAAATAAAATGCAAAAATAGACAGAATGAATTTGCTCAATATGCAACAAAAAATTATAGAAATCAACAAGATGAAGTTGGTTACTAAACATATATTTACATATTTATTTGACAGATGAGTGGTCCACCGTTTTATTATTTTTTTTATTTTAAAATTTTGGCTAGCATATCTTCAGAGATGTACTGAATAATTCTCTCCTTTCCCTCTATTTCCATAAAAAAACTAAAATTCATTTTATAAATACTATGACGATGATTCTACATTTAATAGTTTTTGAGTTATTCATGTTAATAAAAAATATATCTAATATAAAATATATCTTTACCTACTCAATTGTATTAGTTCATATTAGTGATAACTTTATTATAAATAAAATAATTTAATTTCAAATGGTATGGAACCCACAAATCGCGAGGCAGATTTGCATTTGACAGGTTTTAGATTATTTAATTAGAAATATTGAATTGTTAGGGATAATTCCTTTTTGGGCTAACGGTATTAACCCAGTTGTTATTGGTAAGGGCAATTGTCGGGTTAGTCAATTTATGATTGAGCCCATGTTTTTTAGTTAGCTTTATTCGGAGATATTTGGGTTTTTCGGGACTTCTTCGTGTATGATATACGTTGTGAATGCTAATTAGTGTATTAAATTTATTTTTGTCTGCATGAAATATATTTGCATATATTTTTCCTCTCATTTCTAGGTTACTTGTCCATTACAAGTCAAACCATTTTCACTCAAGTACTGTTACTTTTTGCGCAACACTAGCTGACTAGTAATAACTGATAACGTTGTCGCGTTACTTTGAGTTATAAAATTATATCGATCCGAGAAAAGGATGAACGAAATTGATGATAATTGCGGATAAAAAATATTTGATTAATGCATGTTTAGTTTCGGGTTGAAAATAATTATTAATTATGTTTAACAATGATGTAAACAATTTGACAATAATGTAAGTTTTATTTAATAATTGAAATAAAAATATAAGTGTACTTTGAAATTCGCGTCTAAGCACAGAAACACAAACTGTAGGATGGCCAACTTCAAGTTATTGTGTGAGTAAGATAACGCAATCCCATAAATTGAATTCCATAAACAATAATTGCCTTTCACTATAGAATGATGCTGAATAGATAGATTTGATGTATGTCTGTATTTGATGTATATATGTATGTATTATGTGTGTGAAAGAGATGTAATCTCCTCTTTTCAATTTAATATTTGGTTTGGGGCATCGTGCCGTCATAAAATTTACGATACACGTAACTAAGTGTTTTGATGCGAAATTTCGCATGATAGCAATAAAAGTCGATTTTTTTCAGCTTGAAACATGTTTCTTGGGATAAATATGAAGGGGATAATATTTAGGTTTCTAAAATACATTTAGAATAATTTTACATAGTTTTTCATAAATTTTCAGACACCTCATTGTGGTAAAAGATATGAAATTAATTTTGGTTCTTCAATTTTGCTCAAAGTAAAACGTCTTTCTTTCGACTGTGATATTTGAAATAATAAAGTTGTTGATTTACAAGTTAAAAACTTCTTTCAGGTGTGCCACTAGCGTACTTTTTCTGAACAGTGAACGTTACTGCGTAGTTATGCTGGTATCCTGACGCTGAATCGGGTAAACTCGGTTCGGGTTGAAAGTAGAATGAACTACTTTTTTCGGTGCACATTGTGCATTTTTTTTACATCAAGTGGACTACATTTTAAGCGCACTATGCGCACTTTTGGGTTAATATTTTATTTGAGTATAATTAATTATAATACGTCAAAACGTTATTAACGCTTACTAAAATATGTATTTTAATCCAAAAAAAATTCGAAAATTTAAAATGGTTTTCTCCGTATAAAAATACAATGGACTCCCATAGTTTTGTGTCAAAATCGGGAAAATAAAGCTAAGGAATTAAAAACGGATACAGTACATGTTCCGAACGAAATCAATGATGGCATTTCGCTGATAAATCAAAAACTTGTCGATTTAGACACATACGACTTAATAAAATTTCTAGGCAACCCAAGTATGTGGTTCTTTAGTCATTTTGTCTTTACATTTACCAAGTCATCGTAGCCAATTCTATTAAAATTGTTTCAGACAAATATTAAAAAAAAAAGCAAAACTGCTTTATATATCTTGTTGGAATTTGGCAACCATTGCCAACTATTGTATGAGTCAAACTCTGATTTGCCTCAATATTTTGATCAGCAGAGAAGCGAAATTAAATTCTCTTTTACATAAGGCTCATCTCGCAGCTTATTATTTACTTTTACTCTCTACCCGACAATCGAAATGAAAATATGTGTGGCAAAAATGTAATTAAGTCATTACAAGTTTAATTCATTTACTTTTTGTTTGCATTTTTCAGTCTGCCATGAAATACGTTAATTGATTATAATATCGAATTGAAGGGAATTTTTATACGTAAAAAATTCTAAATGATTACCAACCCGACAATCGAAATGAAAATATGTGTGGCAAAAATGTAATTAAGTCATTACAAGTTTAATTCATTTACTTTTTCTTTGCATTTTTCAGTCTGCCATGAAATACGTTAATTGATTATAATATCGAATTGAAGGGAATTTTTGTACGTAAAAAATGCTAAATGATTACCAACCCGACAATCGAAATGAAAATATGTGTGGCAAAAATGTAATTAAGTCATTAAAAGTTTAATTCATTTACTTTTTGTTTGCATTTTTCAGTCTGCCATGAAATACGATAATTGATTATAATATCGAATTGAACGGATTTTTTGTACGTAAAAAATTATAAATGATTACCAACCCGACAATCGAAATGAAAATATGTGTGGCAAAAATGTAATTAAGTCATTACAAGTTTAATTCATTTACTTTTTGTTTGCATTTTTCAGTCTGCCATGAAATGCGTTAATTGAATATAATATCGAATTGAAGTGATTTCTTGTACGTAAAAATTTCTAAGTAATTACCATAAATACGTAAAGAGATAAATAATCGAATATGACTCAGCAGAACACCAGTGAAGATATTTAAATTAAACATGTTTTCGTATTTGCATATTTTAATTAAATACTTATCACCACAATTTAGCACTTTTTCGCCAAGTTAACATTTTTAATTTATGCTTTTATTTTGTTTAAACTTTTTTTAGAATTGTTTTTTGAGTCTTGCAGCTAATTATTAAAAATGGAACCCTTGGAGTTTCATCATGTCCTTTCATCTGTTCGTATTTATTGGTTACAGTGTACCTACGTGTATGAAATTTTACTAGTAATGGAAATCTCAATTTATATTTAGCAAAATTTTAATGGAAAGCGGGAGATAAAAGATTTTTTTGAGCATTCCATCGAGTGCAGTGTCATTGGATACTCTTTTAAAGTGAAAGATTCATTTAGGATGTTTCATTTTTTGCTTCTGTTTGTGAAATATTATGTTTCAAAGTAATGCGTATTATTATGCAGCAGTTTAAATCTATATTAATGAAATTTTGCTAATATATATGTGCTTCATGTGGCACAACACTAAAAAAAAGTTAAAGTATATCGTAACATTACAAAAATACCTTCGAACGTAATAACATACTTAAATATAAAGTGTAAGTGTGAATAATTATATTATTGGAAAGGTCTTTAAAATGAAATCTTCGTTTAATTTACTATTTGTCATTTTTAAAAGCTTCTGCATTGTATATAATGTACATACCTTTTTCCTCCTAATTTTTCAAAAATTGATTTAAAAAATCTGAAGAAACTCTAAATACTAGTATTTTTTCAGATTTATCTAATCCATTATTGAAAACTATGGGGTAGAAGGTATTCATATTATACACTGTGTTGAAGGTTAGTCCGAACTTCGATTGAAATTATTTTAATAAACTGCTTTAGCAATTTCAAGAGATGTAGAAAACTACGGAATCCTACTTTGAATGTGTCCCGACACGCACGAGGCCGTTTTTTATTAGTTAGACATTATATATATATCTATATATATATATATATATATATATATATATATATATATATATATATATCTGTGTGTGTATGAGATTATAACTTTGAAATATTATATAACTTAGGTGAAGACTTCATAAAAAGTTTATCAATAAAATTTTGTGGAAACAAACAAAAACCAGTCAAAAATGTGATTGACCGTATTTCCGACTGGTTGAAAAAAATGTTTTTCAAATATTTCCGGTTTTATACAAGACAAAAAAATTGTCGCTATTGAGATCGAATAAAAAGGAACAACTACTCATTACTACTACTCATTACTTATATCATTGTGTGATATTTAAAATTGTGTTATGTGGTAAAAATTATTAACATACAGTTTTTTTGAATAAGATGCACTGTTTGAAACGTAGGTTTTATGTCATATAATATTCTCTTATATAGTTCTCCTTTTTTAAACTATTATTGTTAAACATATTTTTATTTTTGAGGGTATGTTATTTTTTTAATTATTTAATTTACAAACTTGAATGCAATTCCTTTATTTTTGGGAGTTATTTATGATTTAAAATTACTCACGAATTCGAATGCAATTTGTCCCAAGTCACAAGAAAAGATATAGTTTTGAAATTTTGATCCGCAATAATTTTCTGCAGTAATTTAGTTCTATTATTATCCACTATTTTCAGGTCTTTCCTGACCTGAAAGTAGAGGATAACATTAAAACTAAATTGCTGAAGAAAATTATTGGTGCTAGCAGTAATTTTTAAAATCAGGAGATATTATAATTATTTATATAATATTACATATTATAATTATTATATATTATAATGATAATTATTTAAACAAATAAGGCAGAAATATTTCGAATAAAACTAACTAATTCTGAAAAGGGAATTTATAAAATTTTTTTTTATTATTTCTTTTTTTATTATCTCTTATTAAATACAACGTGAAATTTTCTTTACAAAATGTTTATATACATAATAAAAATATAAATATAAATAAAAATATAATTAATGAAGTATAAATTAACTGTACAAAGTCGAAAAATAAAACAAATTACCAGCCACTTGCTTCCTAATTCCTTATGTACTATTGTTTTCTATATACTGAAGATTTGTCTAAAAAAATTGGTGGAATATTCCGGATGTAAACATCATCTATATCTGAACCAAAAGGCATTTTTTCAAAAATTTTTGTTTGTCTATTTGTCTGTTTGTATGAGCATCACGTAAAAAATCCTTGATTGATTTGAGTAAAACATTTACTGACAAAATTTTTGGGATTTAATTTAAAATTTAGGCTTTATTATCTTTCTTTTAAATATATTATAAAGAGTGTTTTATCTATACGTTCGTATTTTGTTTATCTTTATATCTGTCTGAATTTCAAATAAAAACTACAAGAACGATTTATAATTAAACTTCATTGAGGTAAGGTTTTAGGTACAAATTTTAAATCTAAAATACTCCTTTATGTGAAATATTCCATTAGGAACTTAATCTTCAATGATCCGCTAACACTAAGCGTATTGGCTTAAAACTTGTGAATAGAAATTATATTAAAAAATACTTTTATATATATTAAAATATAATTTTAGTGAGTGAAGCCTCGAGTAAAAACTAATACGTCGTACGTAATTTTTTATCAAAATTCATACAAATGCTCTCAAAGTTAGACATACCAAGAAAAGAGATGTTTCTTTTTGAATTACAAGTAAAATGGTTTTCTTATTTTTTAATTATGTAGATAGCAATTTCCAGTTTCGGTTAATAGTTATTGCATGCATTTAATAATAATTTTAATGTTCTTAACCCAATTACAACAATTTTCCTGTGGGAAATACGTATAATATAGGTTATATTATTTTAAAAAGTAATGAGAAAAATAGTAAAGATAGAAGCTATAAATTTTTTTTAAAGTTTTACGACACCTTACGTCACATATGAAGCTAATACTTCAGTATACTACTTACTTTGAACTAGTAGGATATTACAACTACACTCTCTAAGTCTCACATAGATTCTAAGTCTCAGACACACAAAACTCTCTAAGTATATTTTCGTGATCTCTTTGTTCATGTGATGGCAATAACAAAAAGACAAATATTGAATATATTTGGGGTTAATTTTGTAGAAATTCATTATCCACAGTTAAACCTGGTGCAAAGATTCTTTGCTAATAGCCCACCTGAAGATGTTGTAATACGACGAAACATAGGTCGTGGTAAAGAACTTAAAGAAAGTAGAAATAATACTACATCATGTAGTTTCATTTAATTGTGAAAAGGACAAATGTTTAAATAGCAGTCGCACACTTCTCCTGGTGGTGATACCCATTTGTTTGTAAAAGATCATTTCTTTCCCCAATTTGAAATGAAAATAGGAATGATAGACTAACGATGAATAGATGTAAATTTGCAGATCTTATTGAAGTATTATTACGATGCAGAAATAAGAACTAATTACCTGGATTAATTGTGAGTTTGGAGGTTCTAGTATGTACTATATTTAATCATCTACGACATGCATATACATATATATTTGCGGCCTCAGAAAGTACGTGTGTGTAACCATGTTTTTGAGGTCACGGCTCGTATGCGTGACCGACCCGCGACCCGCGCTAAAGACAAATCCTTTCACTCGTTTATAACGTTTAAGAAAATACTAGATTTTGGTAAGTGACGTCGCTCGCTCGTACAAAGACTGCCACAGTTTTGAAACGGCAGAATCAATTTTTTTTTCTGAAAACTTGGTAAACATACATCTTATACAATGTTAAATGCATGATCAGTATTGGTTTAATAACGCTCGGGATTTGGATAAAGAAACAGACACAGACGAATGATGTTCTTTTATTCATACAATAGCCAATTTTAGAAACGATAACATAAAACATTGAGAAATAAGTTATTTCTGGAATTATATATATATATTTGTATATATATATATATATATATATATATATATATATATATATATATTACAACTGTATGATTGGCTTATCGGTATTCTAAAAACTACTAGCCCAATTGCGATGATGGGGTAACCTAAGTATATTTAGCTTTTACTTCATTACATTTGGTTTATTCAATTTGAAAATATGCGAATTTAATGTTTTCAAGATTCATTTACTGCAACAACCGCAAAGTGCCAAGCTACTCGACGCTTAGTAAATACACAAATCTATATTGGTGATTTGGTTCCGTGTGCAGTGATGCGGAAGGTGTACTTGAGTATAAAATCCGAATACGAGCAGACGCATGAGGGCAGACGTAGTTATCGGTAGGGTTCTGGACACAATTTTTCGTAGTTATGTGTGGTCTGTATAAATTTACTGTAGTTTGAATCTTTTGTCAATATTTGTAATTTACTTGCTTTTGTAAGATTAATATTACGTTGAATTAATTTTATTAATTGTATATATCATATAATAAGAGTGTAGAATTCTTGTTTTCCATAATTTCTCACTGTAGAGTTGATTGATCGGTACATTGAAGACATTTACAAAAATATTACTTAGGGGAACAAAAACAATAACACAAAACTAAAATATTTTTTTCGTAATTTTTGTCTGTCCGTGTTACGCTAGAGTAGCAAGTTTTCATTGGTTTTATGCTGTTGTGATTGGGGTAACATATATTTTTTCGCAATTAATCAACTAAGAAAAAATTATGGCAAACTGACATTTCACAAAGTAGATTTATTTAAAAAAACTTTACTATTATAATTGTTATATAAGTTTACTTGTATTAATTTTACAGTTAACTTAATAATATAATGCAAAGTTTCACGTGAACAAGGTCGCGGGTACAATCAGTGAATAATAAAATTGTTTACTATTCGTGAATAAACTATTTGTGTATTCGAAGTTACCAGGACAACTGAGTAATGTGATTTACATATATGTAAATAATTTAACTCAAATTTATTGCATAGTATGGAGCTCTTATTCTGTCCACTTGGTTAGAAGGTGTCTTGATTAATTTTGTTTTTATCCTTAACTTATCAAGATCACGTTAGTCTTAACCAATTCACTGCACATAAAGAACTTATTTCGATGTTCATCTGCTACAATTTTTTTATTTAGTCTTTGTGGAATTGACATTTTATATTTTTAGGGGGAGTACGCATAGAGGCATGTATCATTTCGTTCATCTATGTTAAATCGTCATTTTCACAATTTCTACATATTTAGACTTATAATATTTTGCAAATAGGTGGTTAACGTTTTCATTCATGTCGTTTAATGGGATATCATTGCATAGATCTTACAAATAAAATTGGCATCTATTGATTATTTTTTATTTTTAACACTCTTAATGCAGGAATCAAATCACGGAGGGAACAAGTGCACTTCATCAAAAACCATTTTTTCTGTTTTCGTTTATTTAATTGAAAGGAAAATTTCCTTTCGAATAATAAAACATTAAATTTTTTTTGAATAGTCAAGAAGGTGCACACTTTTCATTAAAAAAAATCGGCGTAACAAAATTGTTACGATGCAAATTTTGTTTTTGCAGCAAACAGTGCGTTATATTTTTATAGATTTAATATGCATTTTTTATAAACATAATGTACAAATAAGAACACAAATAGTCAAATATTAAACATATGTAAAGAAGTGAAAAAAATTGCAAGAGTAGACGTGTGAAATTTTATGTTTGACATCGTTTTTCAACAGTAAAAACACTTTTAAATCTTTTTTTTTTTCATATAATTTATCACTAAAGTTAGTAGCTTCATGTAATTTATCACTAAAGTAAGTAGCGCTAGTTTATGTGAAAACGTTTTTTTTATAATCGATCCTTAATTTAATAACGAAAAACAGTGAAAAGATGCAACTTTGCTAAAGAGCATTTTATATCCCACGAACCACGTAAACCGTAGGTGTCTCGCATTGAAAGTGTCAAGTTTCGTTTGCAGAATATTAAGCTTCTAAGTGATATATTATATCTACTCCAACTTTTTTTTTCAATAGTGGATTTGAAAAATCTAAAAAAAATTCTAGAATGCTACTACATTCTGGAATGCTACTTCTCAAATACTACTACATTTGATTAAAATCAAAATTAATTTTAAATTATTTCGGGTAATTTGTGACTGTTTTAAAAGTTTTAGATGACTACGGAAAACTACTTTATGCGCGGTCAGACACACATATGTTCGAAAGATGCAAGAAGGTTTTTATTTATCGAACCGTTTTAAATGTTTATACTAATAGACTAGAAGAACTACTAATTACAGATAGATATAGCTAGGCTAATACAGCTTATAAAAAATTCTATGACATCAAATCTTAAGGGAAGAAGACAATTTTGAGTTATACTTTTTTATATGCGTTATGAAAAAAATGATGAGTGTGAAATTTTACGATATGCGCTCAGGAGGCAACAAAAATCGACAGAATGAAGTTGCTCACTAAACATGCATGTAGTGACTGATACTATATTCATAACAGTGATTGAAGTATTTGAAAATACACAACACGAGTTTTATATTCATGCAAGTCTAAGTTATATTTGTGTTTTTAAATTATAATTTTTAGTAATCGAAATTTAATAGTGGTCCATATAATAATAAACATGTTATTGTGAATGTTTGTAATAGAAAAAGTGCTTATAAGTTTCGTGAAATTTTTTTTGAATGTATTTCTCTAAGTGGGGTTAAGTTTCGGTATGTATTTTTTGCGCCATAAATTATTATTTTTGATGTGAAACATCTATAGGCGCAGGTATAAATCGGATCGTTGGCATGGCGACGCTTGCCGTGGCGACGGGGCGCCACGCTATACTAAGGTATAGATATATAGTCCATATGTAGTAGAGTGTACGGTATGGCGACGTGTCGCCATGCGCAACCGACTACGCGACCCTCTCCTCCTTGTTTACTACGGTACACATAACCTGTACTTTATTATTTTTGTATTAATTGTAAATAAATGTTTATTAAATAAAGTCACCATTTTCTGTAAGAAATTCGTAATATTTTATTTTTTAATTATTCTATATTTAGTTCCTGTAATAATCTTGTCTTTTATACATATCGCTTGTACGAACACGATGTTTCACATCTGCCAGGCGTCCCGTGACGGCTCACTGTTTTTTTTTAAATTTATTACACACATACAATTAATAAATTACAATAAGTTTGACTGTAATCCTAGATAAAAAATCAAATGTTTACTACCTTCTAGGAGAAAAACAATTTTAATTTTTAAAATTTAATTATTTGGTTAAATTTAGGTTACATCAATCGTATTTATTATCACGCTCCAGTCATTTTATTATTATATTTCCATTAAGTATTTGCATGATAAAGAAAGTTATTTTTGTACTATGCTCAATAAGTATTACACACAATTTTTTTATAAGATTTTAAAGACTAATGAAATACATATTTTGAACAGTCGTTTATCAGTACATAAACTTGCTGATTTCAATTTTTGGCTGTTACAATTAGGTAACCCCTCCGTGAAGTCGACGAGTAAAAAGGCAAGTTCTGTGACCAGGTTTTCAAGAATTCAAATTATTTGTTACTTTCACTATGAATATAATGTTCCTCCACCGTTTCGTATCCATTATAATTGTAAAAAGTTGCTTTAATGAAATTCTTTAACTTGAATTAATTCTAATAAGTTTGATTAACATAAAAATTAAATAACTCTTCTTATGAAAATATTAATCGTATAACAAAGGTTCATAACAAACATTTAAATATCTTTTTGTCAGTTTAATTTTGATTTATTTAAATATTAAAGGTCAGGGTTTTTTAACATGGTCTCTTTTTAATTGTAAATTTAATAAATATAGGCTATATTTGTATTCCCAAGAACGATAAAAGACATGTATCTTATCTATATATTGAATTGTAATCAATATAATAGTTGAAAATATTAAGTTCGTAATGTTAAATTTTTTTTAATCTTTATATGGGTGACAAAAATTAAATAAGACATTTGTTGAGTCATTCCACATGCTTATTTGTATATAGGATCGATTCAAGTACCATGACTTAGTTTAGAACAGATTATACCAAAAGATGTGACATGGTCAGGTTTATATTTATAATTAGTACAAAAGAACCCTGGGTTTTAGATAGTTGTTGAACTCAAAGGTAGCCATAACATATACATTGCTTCATGAGGCCAAGCAGAGCCTAAAATCTTGTCAAACAATTTACCTTTAAGGTCATAAGTAGGAACGTAACGATAGACTGATAGAAAATCAGCACGTAATAAAGGTAGAGAAGACCAGTGACCTTGTTCTCTGTTCTAAGTATAAACTAAGATTAGCATGATCAAAACGGCAGATTAATTGAACTAAGAGAAGTATAATAATAAAAAAGTAAAGTTTCCTATTCATTGCCTCCGCATCTGTGGAGACCAATTAAACTTCTTTGGTTATTTAATCCATGGTCATCATCCAACAGAGATCGTAATCTACCTGAATGTAGTTGAATGTCAGTTAGTATGGTCGTATTACGGGCAGACTGTCTTTTATGTTTAGCTGACGGTCTTCGATAGGGTGATCATTTGTAATGTTTTTTTTTTTAGATATTTTCAGTTTAATAAATTTTGTAAGTTAAGTTAAGTAAATTAGTAATAGCCCAGCAACAAAACATTTTATTAAGGTTAACTTTGGTTTAGGGGTTTCCCTTTATGTGTTCACAGAAACTGTAAAGTGTTGAGGAAAACAATAAAATGTTGAGGAAAATTTCGCAGCGAATTTCATCACACTTCGAGGAAGAATTAAAAGAAATAGTCAATTTCATTTCGTTTATTCGTTTGCTTACCTTCTGTTGTACGTGATTGAACAGCTAACGATATTGTTAAGGAAATATAGTCGATAGTAAAATTTCAATACGAGGATAATGAATAAGAAAATGGCTACCAAAGAAATTGACTATAAATTATATTTTTAGAAGTTTGATGATCACATCAATATATTGTATATGAGTATTTATTCTTATATATTGAAAACATTTAGTGTATTATTAGTTGTATCTCATTTTAAAAGTCTTAAAAAACTAAAAAAAATTACGGACGTGGATGGGTTATTTAATTTACTGATATCTAGAAACATCGTTATCATTTTACTAGAATCTATCTGTAGGTTTCTTTCCAGGAACATGGTTTTTTTTCGTAATTTTCGGTTCATCAGTTTCGAAAATAAGGGGTGGGAGGAAAATATTTTTTGGCATATTTTTCATTACAGTTTTAAGTATACTACCTATAATTATAGAAATTTTTGAAACTTTTTAAGGGTTTTAAATCAGTATTTCTTCAAACGATATCTCATACCAGACATATGCGGAATTAAAAAAAATCCATGTTCTTAATGCGTCCTCGTAAAATTTTTAGAAAGTTCAACTACTGAGATATGTATACTTTATTACTATACCCAACATCAAGTTTCTACGTCATTAGGTTTCTGAGAAAAATGGCTGTAGCGGACGGACAGACGCACAATTTAGTGATCTTATATGGTTACTGTATTTTCTTTTTAGATACAGAAGTACAAAAATTGTGACATTTGAACCGGTTGAAGTTTTGTACTTGGAAATTATTTATAAACGTTTCAAGCGGTTTTTTACATGTTTGTCTGGCTTTAAAATTTAGTGTACTTTATAAAGGAAAACTTTTCTCTTACGATTTTCTCAAATGATTCCAGCAATTTCCTTTTTTCCAACTTTATAATCCAAATAACATATCGTAATGCGTTTTAATTTTATAATCCAAATAACATATCGTAATGCGTTTTCACTTTATAATCCAAATAACATATCGTAATGCGTTTTAACTTTATAATCCAAATAACATATCGTAATGCGTTTTAACAGGAAAAAATTGAAAAGTATTTCTCTCATCGGGATAATTAGTTATTGTAAATTGTGCGTGTTGCCTTGCGCTGTAATAAATAATGACTCCAATAATACTAATTTTTATGAGTCCAGTAATAAAATAAAATTGTATAATTTTATTGCGACGTTACAAAAATATATATAAAATTGTTGGTTAATCAAAAATATTTGTCATATTCATTTTAAAATCATAAGGTATTTTAGCCTTTCAACGTTTTTTTTAAATTTTAGACCTTTATTAAGGAGAAATAATTTAGTTTTCAATAAAAATATCTTTTGATTTTCATTTTCAAATGTTTCATTATCATGGAAAAAACTCCACGAAAAAAATTTAGGAAAGCGCTGAATTATCAGTATAATTGATTTTTATTTCTACAAAATAATACTCCTGTTATTGAGTATTTAAAGTCGCAATTAAATGAAACAACGTGATATAGTATTATTTCTACTATCTTTAATTTCTTTACCACGACCTAGGTTTCGTTGTATTACAACATCTTCAGGTGGGATATTAACAAAGATTTAGGCTTTAGGAAAGATCTTTGCTAATATCCTACCTGAAGATGTAATACAACGAAACCTAGATCGTGGTAAAGAAATTAAAGAAAGTAGAAATAATACTAGATCACGTAGTTTCATTTAATTGTGAATAATGAATTTCTACAAAATTAACGCCAAATATATTCAATATTTAAAGTCGAATAACGATTCGCCGCGTCACACCACGTCGTATCGTTTTGATGATGCTGCGCAGCTCTCGGTGTGTGTGAACCTTAAAACACTTAACCCTTGCTTTACGTAACTTGTGAATTTTATCGTTTTAATTGATACGCCTTATATAAAAAAACCATCGAAGCTGACTTGTCATAGCAGTTTAACAACGTCGTGTTTTTCATCAATTACCGATTATTACATTTCTCCTTTTGTTTTCTACTTCATTGATATTGTGAAAAATGTGATTGCGGTGTTTCTGGTTCACTTTCTGTCGCAACCTAGCAATTGGGTATTTGACTAATTTTTTTTATTTCATTAATCATAATTTCAAAATTTAGAATGAGTCAGCTACTGGATTCAGTAATTATTACTGGCTGAATATATGTTTTGTAACTGCTATTTATCCACCGCTCTGCATTAATGTATAGTGATGTGTTGAATGAATTAATCTTAATTAACTGTTATCAACACTTCTCAATAACAATTGAGAAAAAACCGATTAAAAATAAACGGAAAGACCGTTAAACTTTTGCAGCCCGAGTTTACGTCATTGATAAATGTTAATGAGAATAAACAAAACTTATTTTAAACCAGATGACCTGCAGCCACGAGGAAAGAGTTGCATGTTTTAAATTTTAAACAAAGTTGCCTTTAGTCTCAATACTGGTGTCGTTAGCTCGCATTCCTCCAGTCGTGATATTATCTAATTAAAAATCAACACTCTGGACGAACATCAATATCAAACAGCTCGGAGACTGAATAAACAAACCCTTGGCGCGAGGTACGAAATCCTCTCGACTGTTGATATTCTGATTTAGAATAAATTTACATGACAAATGGTGAATTATGCAAACCTTAAGTCCGTGTCGGCTTAAATTTGTTCGCTGCTAGTTAGTCAGACTATACATACAAATTTATATATATATTTAGAGGCAGAAAGATATAGAGCTTTGTTATGTTTCGTTTCTGAGTTTCTGAATAAATATTAAAATTTTTCTATTTCTAGAGAAATTATTTTGTTAAGAAATATGAATTTTATATTTTCAACAAATTTAAAATAAGGTTTCTAATTTGGCTGGTTTTGTTAGTGTTTTCGTGCTTTATTTTGACACATTCAAAATATGTACATTTTAAAGGTTTGTTTTCTTGGTGAACTCATTGTATTATCTTCAAGATACATAAGGCGGAAAAAAAGACGTAAACAACATATTCATCTTATGCGGAGTTAACAAAGATACCCAGATATTTATTAAATTTTTATTAACGAAACATTATTTATAATAATTGGAAGTGTGAGTTAATTAATTTTCTAATTGGGAGCGATGGTTTATTTAATTTTTTGTGAGTGTAAATAATAGCTAGAACGTTAACTGCTATTGAGATACACTGAAATGAAAATTTAGTAGCCGTATGTGAAATCGATAACCGTCAATCACATGTTTATTAATTGATGTTTTAAGTTATAAATTTGTTTTAAGTTATAAATTTGGTTTGAGTTGTATTTTCGGTATTGCGACCGAAAGGAATAATTTCCAGAGGGAATATATCTATATATAGTTAACTATGATATACGTACTACTCGTAAAATTACATAATATGCGCTTTTCTTCCGATTGTATAGAATGTTCTATCGTATAGAATGTTTCTTAATACAAATTTTCTTGTTGATTAATATAAGAAAATTTGTATTTGCGCCTTAACATGTTAAATGTTAAGACATTGCCACTTGGGGCTTAGGGGTTTTTGTTCTTTTCTTTTAACTATATACAGACAGAACGAATGTCGATGTCAGTTAATTGTTTATTTGTAATCAATTTAGGCGACTGTTACAAATGAAAAAAAAACAGTCGGTATTGATTAATTTTTGTAATCGTTTCAAAAAAGTTATTGTGTTTTTCGATAGTTTTTTATTGTTATTTTTTCTCATTAACAATTCTTGATATATTAAAAATAAGATTTAAGCGTGTTTACAAAGATACTTTTTTGTTTTGAATTATGGTCACGTATTGTATCGTATTTTTTACTCTTTTCTGATTGTTAATCGCTGAATTGTTTGGTTTTTTATAGTTTAACATAGTTTACCAACTTTTTTAACAATTAGGGTCGTTCTGTGTAACATCAGGTTTACTTTCAACGGTTTCTTTGGAACTAATTTGTGTTAATGATTACAATAATGTGTACATTTATAAGAACGAATTGTTTGTACAAGAGTGAAGAAAAGTTGAAATATCCTAAAGGAACTTAAAAAAGCATCTAAAATATAAATCGTTTCTTTACGAAAATTTTCAAACTAAGTAAATAAATAAAGAATTTATGAGTGCGTATTACAATGCCTATAGTTTTCTCAAGGTTTTTCTTACGGCGTGAATATATTTAAAAAAAAAAAGAAACAAGAAAATGTAAAAAGGAAATTTTCGTAACAAAATCATATATTTTCGTGTTTAGATTTGAAGGTTTTGTAATAAAATTATCTTTTATATTTAGTTTCACTAGTTTATATACACACATATATATATATATATATATATATATATATATATATATATATATATATGACATTTATAGAGAAATGCCACCGCCGCCTTCTTGCTAAAAGGGAGAAGGAGATCAAAGCGTTCCTACATCATCTAGAAACGACCAGTTTCAATTTTGGACTCGTCTTTAATAGACACAAGGCAACAATTCTGATAGTTGACAGGGCGATAACAAACCAGCATATAATAACAAACCCGTCAAACATTGCCAATTGTGAAGTGGTACAAAGTTATATTTACCTCAGTTCGTCGCTGGCCAATGTTGCAGGGTGAGAAGAGGAAATCAGAAGACGTTGTGCCATCACAAGATCCGCTCCCGGGAAGCTGAATAAGATTTGAAAGGACAGAAGAATCACCAAAAATACCAAGGTTCGACTAATGAAGCGTCTAGTTTTTCCAATTTTTCTATACGGAGCAGAAACCTGGACCCTCACATTAAAAGATCGTCATAAAATCGATACGCTAGATATGTGATGCTGGAGGCGGGTGCTAAAAATTCCTTGGACCGCTTTTCGAACCAATATCTCTATTATAAAAGAGTTGAGAAAGACTTTCGTCGACTGTACAATTGCGAATCTTAAATTCTTCGGACATATCTCCAGAAAACCATTTTCGATGTAGCGTCAAATGGTGCAGGGACCAGTTGAAGGCAAAAGATCACGAAAGATCACTAGGGCGATTTCCAACCCAATGTACGGATAAAGACGGCGAAAGAGACCAGCATTATAGAGTTTTCTAGAAACGCTACCAATCGATTTATACCATCCATCCCGGTGATGAAGAAGATCAACCCGGTACATCATCGTGGAGACCACGACCACGCGGATAAAAGTGTGAAAATTAGACAGATAAATAAATTAGTTTTTATCGATTAATATTCAAAAGGGCTAAAGCGATTTTTGTAAATAAAAATTAAAAATGAATTCAAAAGAGCTCAATATTTTATTTATTAATAAACAAATTTTTATTAAAATAAATTGATTTTTATGTAAATTTTATGATAAATTCGAAAAGACTTGGGTTATTGCATTTTATCTTGCCATATTATATTTAAAACAGATAAAACTTTAAAAAAATTACACAGTTTGTTGTAAGTAGAGCTTCTTTTATTTTAAATGTTGTATTTAGTTTAATTAACCTTCTGGAGAAGCATTTTGAAAATCTTTTTAATTAAAAAGCATATGGGTACCCTGTACTGCTATATAATTTGACAGCGTATATATATATATATATGCATGTAAGTATTCAAACTTCAACAGTTCTTTTTTCATCGACATGTAGTTAAATCTAGAAGAAGTATCTGATGATAAAATAATCGAATTGTTATAAATATCCAAAATGTGAGAAGAATTTTTTTTAAGAATGATTAAAATCGGGCGCCGTTAACATAGAGCTTCTCCTGGGGCTTAATATGATAATATGTCTGACTGGAACAAATTAATATAATGTATAGGTTTTAGTCACGAATCCTCAGCATACGTACCGACTCGCACTTGACCGGTTTGTTATGCATAAATAAAAAACATTACGGTATATAAAATTGGAGTAAGTAGCCATCATGGAATGCCGGATGACACGCATACCTCACTGGCGATGCTTGCGCGCGTGTTACGACGCCTATATTTTATTTTAATATGCTAATTTATTTTTATTTAATAGTTCGAATCTGTGGCAACATCCATGTTTCATACTTTCCGAATTTCGTGTAGAGTATATTTAGTTTTTGCTACTCTCTTTATTCCTTTGGATATTTAATTTTAACCTTAAACTGTTTTAAAAATTTTAACTTAAAATTAGTCGCTTATAGTAGAGATTAAGTATATTTAATTTTAATTTAAAACTGCCTTAAAATTATTTGCTTATAGTAGAGATTAAGTATATTTATTTTTAATTTAAAACTGTCTTAAAATTAGTAGCTTATAGTAGAGATTAAGTATATTTAATTTTAATTTAAAACTGTCATCAAATTAGTCGCTTATAGTAGAGATTAAGTATATTTAATTTTAATTTAAAACTGTCTTCAAATTAGTCGCTTATATTAGAGATTAAGTATATTTAATTTTAATTTAAAACTGTCTTCAAATTAGTCGTTTATAGTAGAGATTAAGTATATTTAATTTTAATTTAAAACTGTCTTAAAATTAGTAGCTTATAGTAGAGATTAAGTATATTTAATTTTAATTTAAAACTGTCTTCAAATTAGTCGCTTATAGTAGAGATTAAGTATATTTAATTTTAATTTAAAACTGTCTTAAAATTAGTCGCTTATAGTAGAGGTCAAATTACAATTATTAATGTAGCGTTTTGTGACTACGAAGTCAATTCAAAATACTTGATTTGATTTCGTCTGTTGAATAACTCTTTTCAATTAATTATTTTTACCCTTATTTTTGCTTACACTTTTTCTCCCTCTGAGGTTACAGATAGAAACTAAAGTTGGTGCGCGACCCTGACTACATTGATTAGATTTTTAACAACGCTTTATTAAGAAGGTTTAGAAATCGGAAAATCCTTCATTATCAGATAGTTTGTTCTTAGTTTTCAAAGTTTTATTTTTTGAAAAGTGTGCACATATTCTATTCTTAGTTTCTTCAACAATATATTAGGGACATTAATATATAAGGGCAAAATGAAACACATATTATTAAAGAGATAAATTGTAGTCGCAGCACAAAGTAATCATACCTATATTTATCACCAATGACAACAACCCCAAAACTACGACGAATTACGAGATCGTCTCCATAAGCAAGGAGAAAGGACATTCTAGAAAATTCGGTAAATAAAACGATTTCAAAAATCAATCTCTTTAGAAAGAGTTCTTGATAATATAGATTGTCGAAAGTCCAAGTATCAACAAACGGATATATGGCGTGATAACAGAATATTCGCAGCGATAACAGAATATTATCTAGTAAATTAATATTTTATTACTAGGTATATTTAGTTTCGGATCTTAGAGACAAATACTTTATACTGTTTTAAGCTATAATTTACCGTCAAATAGTAGGTAATTCAACTCGATTCAATTCGATTTTATTAGATTTTTGCGATTTTGACTGCACCAGATAAAAGTTATTGGCAAAAGTAGAGTTCTGGATTTAATACGTCTCAAGTCCTAGTGTACTGATTATAGGTTATGGGTAGAGTTAATTGGTAGAATTAAAATGTAATAACTATAAGTTATTGGTAAAATTACAATGCAGTAACGATAGATTATCGATAGAATTACAATGTAGTAACTATAAGAAATTGGTACAAATGTAATGTAGTAACTATAAGTTGTGCATAGAATTATAATGTTGTAACTATAAATTATTGGTATAACTATAATATGTAATTGTAAGTTATTGACAGAATTACAAATAGTAATTATAAGTTATTGGTAGAAATACAATATAGCAACTAGATAATTGGTAGAATTACAATGCAGTAATTATAGGTTTTACGTTATTGACAGAATTATAGTATAATAACTTTACGGAAAGTGAGCAGGTCTGAATTATTTTTTGAGTCGACCAGTTTAATAATTTCGTCTTCTATATATATATATATATATATATATATATATATATATATATATATATATATATATATAATGTTGCGTTTTTACGCAATGCGCTAAAGCCACTAACTTATTAATATATCCATTATTTTCTTAAATAATATCTTTCTTTCATTTTTATTTTATCGCAAACTTATTTTCATATTTCTAGCTCAGATTCTGACCATTATTCAATTTAATATAATTAAAATGACAAAAATGGCCATTTGGCAAACACTCTTCTTAAAAGTTTTGGAAGAGGTAAACTTTTAACTAATTTATTTCAATCCAAAACGGAGACCCCATTTTTTGTAATAAATGATAAAAAACGAAATTCCGAACACAAAGGCAGTAACAGAATTATTTTAATTACATAAAGTATATAGGCCTAATATTCTTTGTAGTTATTAATCTCCAACAAAATTTTCCATGCTAAATGAATATACCTTTGTATTGATGTAATGATATTTCAAATTAAATTGGTATAAAGCGAATTGACACGAGGCTAGAGTATAACTGACGATTTAAACGTTATTACAGTATAAAATTATTAACATGACCCTAAATGGATACTGACGTCAAATGCTAATATATATTTCATTCACATATGTTACGAAAACAAACGTTTAAATCGAATATTAAACAAAATCGAGCCTTTAGGGGCCATTTTAAATGTCGATCACAGACCGTTTCATTCAACGTTATCGGATTAAAGTATTAAAACAGTATTTTTCATCTTAAAAGTGCGAGCAATTAACATTTACAAAACTGTATAAGTTACAAATGTCGCCTTATTAATTCCGGTAAGAGGATCTGTGTGAATAAATGTCTTGTCAGTATCAATATTTAATCCTAAAATTATTGTTTGTTGTTAAAATCTGTATGATAATTCGAATGGTTAAATAGCAATATAGTTTGTATAAAATGTCTAGATACTTATGGTCACGGACGTTACAATCTCTCGAAAAACTCAAGTCCACGTGAAGTACTATATAATGAAGTAGGTATTACAAAATAAATGTTTCGAGTAGTATACATTAGTAGCAGGTTAGTAGGTATTACAAAATAAATGTTTCAAGTAGTATACAATACTAGCAGGTTAGTAGGTATTACAAAATAAATGTTTCGAGTAGTATACAATACTAGCAGGTTAGTAGGTATTACAAAATAAATGTTTCGAGTAGTATACATTAGTAGCAGGTTAGTAGGTATTACAAAATAAATGTTTCAAGTAGTATACAATACTAGCAGGTTAGTAGGTATTACAAAATAAATGTTTCGAGTAGTATACAATACTAGCAGGTTAGTAGGTATTACAAAATAAATGTTTCAAGTAGTATACATTAGTGGCAGGTTAGTAAGTATTACAAAATAAATGTTTCAAGTAGTATACATTAGTAGCAGATTAGTAGGTATTACAAAATAAATGTTTCAAGTAGTATACATTAGTAGCAGGTTAGTAGGTATTACAAAATAAATGTTTCAAGTAGTATACATAAGTGGCAGGTTAGTAAGTATTACAAAATAAATGTTTCAAGTAGTATACATTAGTAGCAGATTAGTAGGTATTACAAAATAAATGTTTCAAGTAGTATACATTAGTAGCAGGTTAGTAGGTATTACAAAATAAATGTTTCAAGTAGTATACACTAGTAGCAGATTAGTAGGTATTACAAAATAAATGTTTCAAGTAATATATATTAGTAGCAGGTTAGTAGGCATTACAAAATAAATGTTTCAAGTAGTATACATTAGTAGCAGATTAGTAGGTATTACAAAATAAATGTTTAAGCTTTCACCATTGTACTATTAAATATTTTTATTTTCGAAGGTTAAAAAATAAAATAGTTTCTAAAATAGCTCTCAAAGGTGTAAAAACGCGATTGAGATCTGAAAAACCAAATGAAATATTTTTAATGGGTTTTACAAAAGTTTTGGACAAGATTTTACATTTTTATTAATTCCTGTTTGATTTTTTACCGTTTCATGGCTATATGTGACCTTATAAAGCAGATCGTGCATTTCGATACCCTTGAAGTACACTTATACCAAATTGAGGTGTGAATGTTAGATTAGGTGTGTACCCTCTCTTTTTTGTTCTTGTGTTATATAAAATATATTTTGTATATAAAATAATTATAATACAGAAGTTAGTGTTACAGTAGCTTCTGTATTGTAATTATTTTATATATTTTTCACAGATTAAAAAGCAGCTTACCAAATACCGTAGTTGCACGTAGAAAATCTCTTACTAAGAATGAGAAGTCATAACTGATAAACAACCCTTGTACTGCATATAATACAAAATGGCATGCTAATAAAACTTAAAATTAAGTACCACTACCTGTATTCTAATTTGTATAAAATGCATTTCTTGTCCTTCACATTTATTTACTCTGACAAATTTCACAACCCTTCGTATGCATAAGGAATTTTATAATCCTTCCAATTTGTAAAAATTATAACCCTGAATTTTATTTAAATTTTAATTCATTTCGAAAGATGAATTACACAATTCTGATATTTGTTTTTATCGTTTCTCTTTCATACTTTCTAACTTTAACTTTCTACATCGGAATCATGTTCAGTTAGATCTAAAATTTTACAAATATTTGTGTGGTGCAGATGGATTTAACTTCTGCACTTCGGGGTGTCTACTAATAAACGGTTTAATCTCTGCAATTATTGCGTCTTTAATACCGTATCATTATCAAATTGGCCGTACAAAATTTGTATCGTAGTGTACTAACCTGAGTTATTATAGATTGAATATTTTAAGCACTATGGACAATGAGCACACCATCAGAAATTACGATTATTTCTCGTATGAATTACAGAAACTCAAATAAGAGTAAAATGAGCGAAACACGAGTACATAGGAGTAAATACCAAACAAAATATTCTGTGCGGAATACATAGATTTAACTTCTGCACATCGCTGCGTCTACTAATAAACGATTTAATCTGTGCAGTTATTGCGTCTTTGATAATGTATCATTATCAAATTGGGCGTACAAGCTTTGCATCGTAGTGTACTAACCTGAATTATTATAGATTGAATATTTTAAGCACTATGGACAATGAGCACACCTACAGAAATTATGATTATTTCCCGTAGGAATTACAGGAACTCAAACCAGAGTAAAAATGCGCGAAACACGAGTACATAGGAGTAAATACCAAACGAAATATTCTGTGCGGAATACATCATTGAAATTCATACGATAAACAATTTGAATCGCAATAGAAAAATTGTTCTACTGCAAGCTATAATTTTTAAGAATATTCAAAAGAATCTTACAAATATTTTATGACATGAACATTCTTTGAACATTTATTTGAGGTAGCGACAGATGACGTTTACACGGAGAGAGTGCTACAAGAGACGTGTTGTTAATATATAGTCGGTGTTGTTATAAGGTAAAAATACTTTGCAAATAAGACTGAGTTTATTATAGGTAAAATATAATTGGCAAGTAGCCACGCTTTTTAGGCGGACTCTACTTGTAGGCGCGCATTTGGAGGCGCGTGCGTCGACAAGAGTCAGGTTAATAATCGAATAAATATTGAAATGATTACATTATTTATGACAAGTACATCATGAGTTAAATTTATGGGCCGTGAAATCTTGTCCGTGATTAGAGTAAATGCGATGGAAGCAGTATTCTGGAGGCGGTATATTGTTATGAATTGTATAAAGAGAAAAATACCAAAAGAATATTTCGTCTCTGCCTGTACATTTGATTAAAAATTAATTTATAAAAGGTGTAAGAAAATATAGGTACCAAATTATCGATCTAGTAAATATTAACAAAATGGTTTTGAATGGAAAACATCGATTTGAATGAAAGGTGGTAGTAAACAGTCATGACGTGTTCCTTAAACAAAACTAAATATCTAGCTTAAATTTTTTGAGAAATTCCTAATAAATTTATGTTTAAGAGAAAAGGTCCCATTTTAAAATTTTAAGTTATCTATATCTATATATATTAGATTGAATTTCTTATCAAGTTTCATAAATCCCGCACGGTCTGACCTTCATTGTTCTCTCTTATGTACATATATATCGTAAATACTCCACAAATTTCGATTCTTGTCATTTTTACTCTCCATACTTTATCCGAATAAATCTAAAGAGAAGTTCATTATGATTTACCATATAATTTAACGATTACTAACATCTATATAACAAGATTCGCCTTCGGCGCTCTAGCACGATATATATATACACGAGATATAAATACGAGTATACTATAGCTAGATTTGGTCTTAATATATTTTTCATATGTCCACATTTACGGACAACTTTTGTGTGTTTATTTGTGCACTCATCACGTAAAAACTAGCAACCAAATTAAAAAAATGAAATTTAAAAAAGACATAGAGGTTAGTTTGAAGTAACATTTAGATTTTATGTCATTGCTATCAGTTTACTAAAACAGAAGATATTCGAATTTGTTTTTCTCAAAAATTATTTAAATATCATTAGTACAACAACAACAAAGAATGCCCAGCAACTAGATTCGTAGTAATTAATAAAATGTATAGTTTATCTATATGCATCAATAGATGGCGCTACGTGTATTTTAAATCGTAGAATGAAGTTTGCCAACTGGGTATTAATTGGCGAAATGGGTATAGCTAGAGATGAAGTGGGGAGTGGTGCGGGAGGGGTAAGTAGGATATAATTAACACTTCAATATTGTTTAATTTTTATGAACACCGTGGGTATTACTGTGGTAAGCCCATCGTACCTTCGAACACCATAAATTACATTGTAGAAGTTATGGAACAGTGGTAACAGCCCTGATACTATTCTATGGGTTAAATTACACGCAGCTAGAATGTCATTACTCCAATAAACTCCTTACTTAATTTTCAACTTCTACAATAATATCATTTTACGGAACCGAATAATTAATAAGTTACAAGAGGTGCTTATTCGATTTTTTAAATTTATTTTGTATCTGTCTATGATGTTCTATTAATGTTCGGTTCTGCAAGGACTTTGCTACTGGTGTAAAACACTTTTAAGTGTCACAAAAATAAAAGAAAGAGATTTAAATAAATTTACTCATATTATAATGTGTTTAAAATAAATTAATTTACGAATAAAAAAATATTCTGAATTTTAATTTCTCCTATAAAATAGAAAATTCGAGATAGATTATAAGAAAATGGATATAGTTGCATGGGAAAAGCCCCGGGTACAACAGTGATATGATATAAACCGATGGAAAGATCTCTTTACGATGAATATTTTTTATTACTACAATTCATCTCAGTTATTAGTCTGTTCGAACTTGATGAGGATTCGACTTGAGGATGATATCATCCTAAATGTGACTTTTATGTAATTCTTAATTCTTTTATTTGCTTAATTAAATAAATTTTAATAGTTATTACAACTAAACAATAATTATTATCAAGTGCGCATTATTTAAAAATGGTAATTCATTCTTTTTTATTTTATTTATTGGCGGAATGAGTTTAAAAATAACTATTGATAATATGTAAAATATGGCATATTATGAAAACCATATAGAATGATTAATTCTTTTTAATAAATCCTTTTTACTTTTAAATTAAAAATCTACTTCAACATTTGGTTATTGTTTGCACAGACGGATATATTGTAGATGCGCTAGAGACTTATTCAGCCGCAATGCCTTACGCAACAATAATAACTATCATTGTTTGCAAACATCTGATGATCTAGTTTTTGAAGAAAATTACGCCTTTTTATTTGAAAAAGGCTTTTAATGATAGCTTAGAAGATGTAAACTCGTGCTTATGTTAGCACATGTGCCACATATAAAAGACAGAGCCGAAACTCAATTAAGCATCAGCCAAACTAATAAACTGCGTTTAGTAACTAAATCACATTACAAAATCACATCAAATCATATTATATAACTAATAAACTGCGTTTAGTAACTAAAGCACATTACAAAATCACATCAAATCATATTATATAACTAATAAACTGCGTTTAGTAACTAAAGCACATTACAAAATCATATCAAATCATATTATATAACTAATAAACTGCGTTTAGTAATTAAAGCACATTACAAAATCACATCAAATCATATTATATAACTAATAAACTGCGTTTAGTAACTAAAGCACATTACAAAATCACATCAAATCATATTATATAACTAATAAACTGCGTTTAGTAACTAAAGCACATTACAAAATCACATCAAATCATATTATATAATTAAAAAACTGCGTTTAGTAACTAAAGCACATTACAAAATCACATCAAATCATATTATATAACTAATAAACTGCGTTTAGTACCTAAAGCACATTACAAAATCACATCAAATCATATTATATAACATTTTCGTCAATAATAACATTATTGATGAACATCACGGGCGCTTCTAAAGGATGATACTTCCCGTATCCAAGCTACCAAACGATTGATATAATGTGTGCGCAAATACCAATCGTACGTCTTCCAGTCAAGCACGAACAATGATGATGGTTCTTCCTTGAGTGTTGTTCTATTAAAATTTAACTATAATAAGTTCTCGTACTAACTTAATGCGACTGAATACGTCCTCTCAAAAGCCAGTTATAGTTACTTGCAGTTATATTGGGGAAATCTGTAAGTTCCTTCGTAATCTCAATCTAATTCAACGTAATCTTTTACCTTTATTAGGAATAAACCACAGATTTACAATACTAGAAGGTATAAACCGTTTCGGAGAAGTTCGACGCTGTAGGATTTGACAAGTTTTAAATTATAGGAACTTAACGGAAGCAAAATTAATGTTTTGTTCAGTTAAATGTGAAAAATCATTCCAGATAGATGCATTTGCATCAAGCCGCTTAAAGGAAACTCTTGTTCTATCTAAATTTCCAAGGAAAAGCCAGAGTCATCGATGTAAACAGATAACTGTATTCAAGAAAAAGCCCTAGTCAATGACCAAAACAAACAAAAGTGATAAAAGAAAATCCGGAGTCGATGATAAAGACAGATAACAGCGCCCAAGGAAAAGCCGGATAAATCGTCAAATACAATAAAACACATTAAATTCTCGCATACACAAAACGGGTGACGACTGACATAAGAGACCACGGAGCGTGCGTCTAACTGTATAATAGCGACATGGTGCGAGGGAGTGTTAAGTACACGGATTGTTGGTGTGTGTTAAATGCTATAACTCAGTTTTGTGCAAAAAATACAAATCGGCTGAAAGTAAACGGTAATTATCAGAATATTAACGTCGGATTATCATTTAATTAGCTTCATTTAGGATGATGTAACTGCGAATGCGTAAATAATTGGGAACGGTCGCAATATTAAAACAAAATCGTCTTAAACAGATCTTTACATTGGTATATATCTTATTACTATTGTGGATGGGGAAAAGTTGCTTGGGGATGGGGAAAGTTGAGTCATTCACCTTTGGCATCAGTTCCTTAAGTATTTATAAATCTCGAATTTAAAATATATTGCATTAAGATACTATAATATTTCGGATGAGTGTAAAAACACTTAATTAAACATTATTGATAAAACAAAATTTGTGTTTAGTTACGTACGCGCGTTAAAAGTTATACTTCTTTGGCATAATAAAAGAATAACTTTATTTAGCACGCAAATAATTAATGGAAATAAAATAATAAGAAGGCTGGAGCGATTATAAATACGGTTGGTAAAATCTAAATTCAATGAAATAATGAAATTTTAAATAATTTATAATTCATAATGCTATTTCCATTATAAATACATATTGAAACTTATTCTCACTTAGAGAAATACATTTAAAATATATTTTAAGAAAGCTTATAAGCACTATTTCTATCACGAATATTCACAATAAATAAATGTTTTTTTATTGTATAGACCACTATTAAATTTCAATTAGTAAAAATATAATTTAAAAGCACATACTTTTGTAAAACATGTTATAAAAGATTGTTATAAAACACGTGTTGTGTTCTTACAAATACCTCAATAACTATCATGAATATAGTATCGATCACTACACGCATATTTAGTGAGCAACTTCATCCTGCCGATTTTTGTTGCATAGTGCGCGCGCATAGTAAAATTTCACTTTCAGCATTTTTTTCAGAACGTGCCTGAAGAAGTATAACCTCAAAAGTTTTGAAAATTGTAACATGAGTGGTGTTTGGTACAGACAGTATGTTATCTGTATATTGTAGATTAAAAAAAAATTTATAAAACGAATCGAGGTATTGCTTTGAGACTTTAGAAAAAGGGGAAAGATACAAAAATAGCAGCTCTAGGGTGGTTTGCTTTAACCATGTCACAGAACTGCACACTCCCAGCCCAGACTTTTTCTCTGTTGCATAATTTTCGTGTTAAAAAAAATCAACATGAATCGAAAACTTGGATTCGTGTTGAATAATTCAAAGGATGCTTAATGCATGTCACAATTTGCTTACACTCCATTAGTGCAATGCTTATTAGAATCTGGCTGCACTATGTTGATCCCACACAAGTAAACCTGATAACTGAACATGTACAAAAGGACATTCTTACGATACTTATACATGACATAAAATGGGTAATTTTCTTTTTTATTTCCAACTGATTTTTTTCTGGGTATGTCAGAATTCCATTCTTTGCAACTCAGGAGAGAAATTTATCTCATATTATTAACTTTTATTCATCGTATCCGATAATTTCCTGTACTCGCGAAATCATTACCTTTTCGCTATACCACCCTCTAGAACCAAATTATACCGGAACTCTACAGTTTTCTGCGGTATTCAAATGCTCAACCACGTGATTGCGGTCGCGAGGACCGGAGTTTGGTTTGTTTATGACGAGTGAAAGTATATTTACAGAAACGTGACCTCGTTATCTTTTATAATTCTTATGTAAGTTTGTGATAATGTAATTAATTCTCTATATTTAGGAATTTAGGGAGGTTATCTGTAACGCGTCCGTTAAATAACTGTATGAGATAAATAGATTAATTAATAAAAACAAATTGTATAATTGAAATAAAGTACGCTAAACTGCCGTTAGTTTGTCATTATAGAGCAAAGATGGTCTATTTAAGTTATCTAAAAATCCACTTTTGAATTGCCAATTTAATTTGCAAAAAATATTTGTAAAAAATGTAAAAATAAAAATAAAATACAGTGCCGTCTATTTGAAACTTCATAACGTGTTAATTTTTAGTAATTGCGATATACAACGGTGTCCAGGAGTAAGTGTCGGACAAAGAAAGACATTATTCTTGACTGAAAAGTCGTTGATTGTCGTTAAAATAAAATTAAAAAGATGAGTTTTTATTTCAGAAAATTGAAAATAACATTCAAAATTATTTGTCATCTTTTTCGTACACACGATACTTGCGCACACTTTTCAGCGCCGCTCGGGGAAATAAACCGCGAATATTTGGGAAGACATCTAACTACCCGGGTAAGTACCGCGCTCCAGGCAATTTGGATGGTTAAAAAGAGTTGTTTGTAATATATTTTTGGACTCAATTAGAAAAAGGGCGTGTTTTACCTTTTATTTCAAGACAATTTATTTCCTTATAGCTAATCAATAGCGTCTTTCTTTGTCCGACACTTATTCCCGGATATCGTATATATAAACATATATATATATATATATATATATATATATATATATATATATATATATATATATATATATATATATATATATAAAAGAGAAAAATAAAAAAATAAATATTCATTAATTTATATTATTAAAATGCAGAATTGAATGTAACATAAATATTAATCAAAGTCAAATAAATATTAATCAAAATAAAAGGGAACGAATTGTGTCGGACCTTTAGTTTGGGGCTTTTTCTTCTTCTTTTTTTTTAAATTAATGAAAAAAACTAGTTTTTAACTGCCGCCATTTTGAAATTATTGCCCTAATTTTGTTCATTTACGTACTTAAATTTTATCCCATCCACGAATGACTCCATCAATGAATGTCCATTCGTTATGTCCGAGATGTATATATGTATATACATGCACACACACACACACACACACACACACATATATATATATAGTTTCAAGATGACCATCAATTTGACCTTGGAGTGGAATAACTTCGAAATTAAAAATTCGCCTTAGGTATACTTCAGCTAAATCAACCTAACATTCGATTTGCTTAAGACGAATACTGTATGTTTGATTCACTATTTATATCTTAGTTTTGAGATAAATAGTTATACAAATGCGTAAATGTCCATTATTGCAGTCAGATTTATGACGACAAAATATTGTCCGAATGCTGGCACAGTGTAAAATAACAATGCCACTGTTTTAATAGTCTCACACCTTTCCGAATTTATTGTCTTCTTTCTTTTGTATAATATCGTCCTATTGTGAATTTTGAAGTCCGTTTGAAATTATAAAAACTTGATAAGTATATTGAACCGGACTGTATTGCGCGAGTGCGAAATCATACATTATTTCATACTCCATATGCATGTACCGTTCGGTATTCCGGATTTTCTGAGCGCTTCACTTTCTTAATTCGAATGTGTAGGAATTCATCTCGACTTGTTCTATTGTTAGATTCCCGACTTCAGAAACAGAGTCGTGGAATATTTGGATAGCTCACGACCAGCACATTATTTTTAATGGGTTAAATTTATGTTTATATTCACTGCATATTTTTTTTAAAGTGCCAGTGTTCAGTGTTTGTTTAATTGTCCGTTATGTCATTTTTTTTCTTTTCTCAATAACTTGCTCTATGAATTGACAAAACGGTGTATGTGTGCCAGACTTTTACTATGTAAGTACAAATGGTATTCCTTTTTAGGTTTCTATAGCTAATCAAGGAAACCTTATAACGCCGTCTTGTCCGTCCTTTCGTCTGATTGTTGATCATTACCATATCAATTATTCACTCCGTTTTGCACTTATCGAGACGAAATTTGGTATGGAGGAAGATATCGACAAACTAAAGTCAGAAATGGGAAAAATGAAAGAAAATGATTTCCCCTCCCATATACTAAAAAGAAGGGCAAAAAAAGCTTCTGCTTCCTCTATGGAGTGAGGTGTAGTTGGATAGGTCTTTTAAAATAGAATAAAATGTCCCGTTAGAGCTAAGTCAGTTTAATGACTCTGTCCCGAGATTTTGCATGGCACTCTCGCTCCTACCTTCAACGTTTAAAGTACTCCTATAGACACATTTAGACCCATAGCTCTTGTCTATCCAATAGACCCATATAGACCATAGCCATAACTCTTATAGACCCATAGTTATTTCGATGAAAATAAATAATAATGGGTATTTTAATACATATTGCAGAATAGAAAAATTTTGTAAAAATAGTGAAATTTGCGTGAAGATGAAGTAGCTCCTATGATCTGTTACATAAAATTATATAATTATTATTATATTAATTTTAGATAACTTAATAAATAATATCTAAATCTGATAAATTCGGTAAATATACTCTTTGATTGGTACTCGGTTAAATATTTTTCTTATCCCGTCCTTGGCTAAATAGGTATAATATTATAACTAAACAATGTGACATAGTATGTACTTAACATAAGAATGAATGAGAGTTCTTTAAATTATTGTAAAATGGCTACGGAATCCTCTCGTAGGCACGTTCGACACCCTATTGACCGGTTTTTAATTGTTTCATACCTGATAACGTAAATGAAGTAAGTTGAAACGAAATATTTCCAAAGAAAATAAATCACGAATATTAAAACTTCGTATCTTTTACACCATTTGACAAGATTACGAAATAAAATAATGACAAGATTACGAAATAGACTAGAAATATACATAACTAATTCACAGTTAGATTGAAAAAACAAATTGGTCAAATGCGAAGCGAACTCCGCTCAATGAGTGTTTCGTAGCAATACTAGAAATGAGTGCTGCTACGTCTTTCGCAAGCAAATTTGTACCCATTTCTGTGTGACCGAAAATCATGTTGAGACTTGAATTTTTGTCTTGATTAGGATTATTATAGAACCAATAGAAATAATTTTCCTTGTTGTACGAAGTTGCAGTTTTTTTTCACGTTTTCTAATTTTGACTTTTTCTGAATACCGTAGACACGTAAAGACATCGTCTACACAATAGACACACACAGGCACAGTGGACATACGTGAAGTGCGTGTTAGTCTCACGTGATGCGCCCATAATCTCTGGTCTACGACATTATAAATAATCTAAACATAACAAAACTGGAAGATTTTTTGCCTAATTTAAATAAGGAATAAATTAGTGTTGAATATATTTGGCGTTAATTTTGTAGAAATTCATTATTCACAATTAAATGAAACTACGTGATGTAGTATTATTTGTACTTTCTTTAATTTCTTTACCACGACCTAGGTTTCGTTGTATTACAACATCTTCAGGTGGGATATTAGCAAAGATTAAGATAGAAATTATATAAGGAATACTAATCAATATATTTACGCTGTTCTCTATAGTTAAATTATAAATTTAATTTAAATATTTTAATTATTTATAATGGTTTTATTTAGATGCGGACCTCATTACATAATTTCAACGATTTCTTGTATTCATTTTTCCTCTTAGTACTTTAAACGATAAGGGGGGAGTACGAACAATTTTGTACATTTCTTTTAAATTATGGTTAAAGGATTATTTTTATTTTTACACAAACAACAGAGCTTTACATCAGTTTTTATTTGATACGTTACACTTTGGAATTTTTTTAGTTACTCATCTATAATTATGTTAAATAAATTTAAAAATAAATGTTTTTGAAATTACTTGGAATTGTCTTGAGATGATCATGGGCTGCTAATTACACCTTTTGAGAAATTTGTAAAAATTGAAAATGGTATTACTGTTCTAAGTACTACGATTCAATTTTATAAGGCTAGGATAGACATCGAGATGAGACCAGAAATAAGACGAATAAACGTGCAATGAGAAAATTTCCATAGTCTATACAATAAACAAAAAAGAGGTATTTAAAAACATTTCCAGCGATTCGAAGTGAAATCGGAACAATAATTTTCACCTTTGTATAATGCGAAATAACTTATGGTGTATGGTGTAACAAATTCACAAAATATGAACTTTAAAATGAATTTACAATTTTATTCACTTTAAACGTAGAATATTTAATATATTGAACAAAATAATAATTCATAAAATTGTTCAAGAACGAAATGAAATTACAAAATAATCAAAAAATCACCGTTCGCGTAATGCTAGCAAACCCGCATATATATATATATTTCATGCACTGGCTATGAGAGGAAAAGAGAAAGAAAATGTGCGCGCGCACTGCTCTCTCTTGCTCCTACAGTGTGATCAGACAATAGGCTTGCACTGTGTCTTAGATATATGAAACATAACTGGCTATGAGAGAAAGAGAGAAATAAAATGTGTGCTCGCACCTCTCTCTCTTGTCCCTACAGTAATATACGAAATGTAACTCTCTCTCTTTTTGTTTTCACTAACTTATATCTCCCTCTCAATTTCCGTTCGCCTCGCCCGATCACACTTTTCGTAACGCTCTCGTCACCCATTCATCACCTTACTCCCCAAAGTCAAACGTGCGTAAAGACGTTTTACTTCAAAAATTTTAGTTGTGATGAAAAATGAATTTTATTATAAAATTATAAAATGTTGGATTTCATTATTATGGTGTGACGTTATTAAGTTCCATATTTAGAACCGTCATTGAGTGTTTAATACTTTTTAACCATAATTACATTTAAGGGTTGACGTAGATTTGAAAAGTGAACCGTTTTGAATTGGTTTTATAGTAAAACTGTGTACCTAATTAGAGGATGGCTCTACGAGTGAATAATTAGGATAACTGTTACGCACTATTATTCAAGTACACCAAATCAATTGCTATGTAAATGAGATGCAATATATAAAGTCAATAATTTAATAAATGTTGTAATAAATATAATGTCGTATAATTTTATAAAAAGACAATTTCGAAAATTGCATCTCTTAACTTCATCACAAGAGTTGGACACTTTGAATATTATTGGAATACTTGGTATTTAATGATTTGTACACGAAATGCAAAATAGAACTGAATTCCATCTTTATCTAAATGTTATGCTAGGGAAAATATATATTAATGAATTTAATGTTAAATAAGATATCTATAAGACTGTAAAAAACATTAGGAATATTGGAAGTAAATTCTGAAATAAAATTACTAGTACGTTAATTCGTTTTTGAAAATTTTTTCACTTATTTCAATATTGAATATTGACACACTTAAATTTTGTAAAAAAATGGGTAAATATTTTAAAACTGAGAAATCAAACACAACTTTATTCTCTGGTTTAACTGAATACATTTATGTAGTTTAACAGATTTAGGAAAACTAATATTTTTCATAGCGCTATTTTATCAAACATTTTCTACAATATAATCAATAGTATTCTATGATATTAGGACAAAAACAAATGAAAGAATTTTTTCAGAGCGTTTTTTAAAAAGATTAATTTTTCAGAGTATTTTTAAAATTTGAAATTGACAAATGTTAATTACAGTATGAATTATTATTCATCGTTCAAAACTTGTTGTAAAACATCATCCTACTTATTTTGTTGTTTTTTCTATAAAAGTCATTAAATATCAATTTACAAATTATTAAATTACTGTTTCATCGCAATGTTGCTTCTTGAACTCTACATTCATCGCAATGTTGCTTCTTGAACTCTACATTCATTTACTTAAGTCCTCTCATATTTACAATGCTGTTTCGAAATTAGTTATTTTTCAACCAAAAATGGTTTAATAAAATTATGATTAGAATGTGTTTTATAATTTTTATTTATATTTACATGCACTTGAATTAAAAAAAAACACAATTCTGCAATCTGGATTTCAAGTTCCAAATTGAAGTTTTTCAAGTGTTGAAAGTAAAGAATCTTATTTTAAGTCTTCATCGAAGATGTTTCAATTGTAAAAGTAATATAGTTGGGAGTCAATTTAAAAGAGCGATCTGATGGAAGTATTATTTACAAAATTTGTAACGAGCTGAAATTGTTGTATGAATATAATGATAATATATTTAAAATTTCGAATTCATCTAATTTTGAATTATTGTGAAATTATGATGAATTTATCGTGATTTTGAATTTAATATATTAACTCTCGCAACCAAGGAAAAAAATTATAACACTGTTAATAATAGAGAAACTGTATTATATAAGAGACATTTAGTAATTATTTTCAAATACTAAGTATCCATGAAATGAGACAATTATTTAAATTGTTACATATTGAGTAGAGTCATTTATTTAAATGGAGGTATTTCTATGTTGATTATAACTAATTTTAAGACAAATGTTTATTAATATTAATACAGGTTAGAAATAATGATCGAATTTTTAAATGTTTCTGATCGTTTCGGCAGTCCTAAAAAGTCCTAATCAGTACTATTATCGCTCGATAGCAGTGGCGCAGGCTTAATTATATCATTATAAAAAAAAATTGCGTGTGTACTTATGTACGCGCGTTAAAAGTTATACGTCGTTGGCATAATACAAGAATAATTTTAGTTAGCACGCAAATAATTAATAGACATAAAATAATAAAAGGAATGGAGCGTGATTATAAATATTGTTGGTAAAATCTAAATTCAATCAAATTATTAAACTTCAAAAATTAAAATTTATTTTACAGGTGAGTGGTCCACCGGTTTATTTTTCTGCTGGTTTTCAATTGTAAGCCAATCATCTGCCAGACCATTTCCAAATTATCGCGCTTCAACTTTGTTATTTTCTTAGAGTAGTAAACAATTTGATTTTTTTCGTTTAGAATTACAATTATTATCATTTTATATAATATTATTATTATTCACAATAAAAATAACAATTATTATTATTATATATTAAATTAAATTTCGATCTAGCAGACTCAGCATTCAATTTAATATAAACATGTGTATATAAAAACGGTCTGACAGATGATCGGGTTACAATGGAAAGCCAGCAGAAAAATAAAATGGTGTACAACTCATCAGTCAAATAAACTATGTAAATATATGTTTAGTGAGCAACTTCATTCCATATATTTCATGTCGTATTCGTAAAATTTCACTTTCATAATTTTTCATAACGCGCCTAAAGAAAAACACGAGTAGAACTTGCACTACGGGACTTTTGTTCACTCTCATGTTTATATAATAACATTTTTTGAGTGTAACTAATGTTTATATGAAATAATCGCAAATAAAATATTATTTTTAGTTGTGGAAAATATATTATCTAGAATATCTGTTACAGGCCAAAAATACAGAGAAAAGAAAATGGGTTTTATTCCTACTTAGTGGTGCGTTTCGATTGAACTGGTAACAAAATGGGTCTTAAAATTGGAAATTTGATGGCTATTTTGCATCTAATCCACCAAAAATTTGTTTCTCAGTGAAAAAATAAAGTTCAATTAAAAACAGATCTATGCTGTATTTTGCAGCCGTCATTCACATGTTGGGGAGCTCCAATGAAATATAATTTTAAGCCATCTCAATGTTAATTTCAATTTCTTGCTAATAAACATGTTCTATGTCAATTCAAAATATCTCATTTCATTTAGAAGTTAGAAGCTTCTTTTACACAGACAGATGGATGGATGTTACCGCAACAATAGGTTTCTGTTTGGATCCTTCTTGTAAGGGATTCTAAAACGAATTTTGTTGGGAAATTGGTACGCATTCATCCTCCAATAGCACATTTAAAACATACTCAAGGCTTGACTGTATGATAGTAAGTTGAAAGAAGAAAAAATTATATTTGAATATGTAATATATCGAATATATTTTATTCTGTGAGTGACCAAATAAAACCTGTTAAGTACGAGCAACACTCGCACTACGAAGATTCCCTTAGGCACATATAAACTTTTAAAAGTATGTAGAATTATCTATACAATTAATTATAAAAGTTATTGTTAGGTCTTACCTATACGCAGACTTGTTAATTAATTGTGAAAAACAAAGGTGATTAGCGGACTAAAAGCGACTGTAATGTGGTTATTAACGAATGCATATTCAAATGAACTCTACAATTTAGGGGCAGCAAATGATTAATCTCCAAATAGTATACATACGATTTTTAAAAAAACTAACATGTCGCTTTAAGTTTTCACTTTTGTTTTCAAATATCGGAGAGAAGTTGGATTTTGTCTAGCATACAAATTATTGATTTATATCAAACGCTTATAGTCTAAAGTGGACTATAAGCGTTTGGTATAAATCAATTAATTATTAATAAAATGCAGAAATAATGAAATGTTTTTATGATGTTTCATTTTATTGACATATGGGATTCAGCTTTTGAAATAATGTTTGCAGGATATCTATAAATATATACAATCGAGATTAGAATATTTTTATATTGTATAAAGTGGAATATAATCGTTTGGAATAAATCAATTACTTATTAATAAAATGCAGAAATAATGAAATGTTTTTATGATGTTCCATTTCATATTTTTCTATTGTATAAATTGGAATATAATCTCGGATAAAAACAAATTAGTCGTTAATAAGTGCAAATAATTTTTTTTAATATTTAATTTCACTATCATATAAGTTCAGTATTTGAAATAATGTTTTCAGGAAATATATGCACACACCCAAATTGATACAAGTTTTGTATGTTACACACATCGCGTACGTATATTTTTGTCGGTCTATATCTGTTTGTTTATGTACCCATATATAATTAACCTGCAAAAGGTGAAAGTCACGAAATTAGATAACTCTATTTTGATAACATAATAATAACCTAACTCTAATAATAATATTAGTACTATAATATTTTTAAATATAGAGAAGCATATAAAGTAAGTTGAAAACTCCATTTATTCTATCGACCAAGGGTGTGTGATGTTCTTATATAAAAGTTTTACGTTTTGAAAACGCGTATTTAATTCAGATTCCCGTCAAAGTACTGGTAGAAAGCTTATTTAATTAATGAAGTATGCTCGTACTCGCTATGTCTGGCGTAGGGAATAGTAAATAAGCAGAAAAATATTCATATAATATTCTCAATTACTTAAAGAATATTTGTGCAATACTAGAAATAGTACAATAATAAAACAAATATGTATTTAGTCCTATAATATGGTGCTTCTTTCGTCGTTGGTAGTAGGTTTTGAAAAACAACCTTTCCGTAACTTCTACCTGCAATTCAGACCAAATTTAAAAATCAGACTCACAAAGCTAAAGGAATGAATAGAACAAATATTGAAATTATCTACACCAAATAAAAGAATAGTTGGTTACTACTAACTTTACCGTTTTTAGTAAGATGTCACGGAAATGTAGGTAAATTAAAAACCATGATAAAAAATATGATAAAAATAAAAAAAAACTAAACAGTTCTAAGTTTATAAATTTAGCGGTGGGGGAAGAGTAAAACAATAATGAAGGAAGCACTGTATATCTCCCTGTCTCATTCGATCTCTTAGAATATAATGAACATTATTAAAAATGACATAAAATGCAGTATTGCCGTCCTTGTTTAAACGTTAAATTTAAACCTTTATAACTCGGTAAATTTTTAAGATTTCCCAAATTGGTTTCGCTCCTTCTCAGCTTGTACGTTTAAATGATGATTTATAAAAATGAGTTAAATACCCTATTGAAAGGAAAAATAATTTAAACATATTTTCATTAAATTTTAAACGTTGCGCCGTTCAAAAGAAAATGGTTAAGAAGTTTGTTGAAAATATTACAATAGTAAAACTAGTTGAAGTATTATTTTATGAGATTTTGTTTTCATAGTTTAGTTTCTCGTAGGTTTCGATTAAAATTCCAGTGTTTCTCTATTAATATTGCTTTAGAAAATCCTCTGTGGACAAATATTATTGCTATATTGGCTCCATTAATATTATTGACGGCACAGAAGAGCAGTAAGGCCAATAAAAGCGAGCTTATTATGTTTAATTCTTCGATTTATTTTTAGAATGAATATAATTAGTATCCAGTCTGAACAATAAACTAAGTCGCGGTATTCAAATTAGTGTCGCATACTAATGTAAAGAAAGTAATTAAAGGGATATCGAATCCATCAACACTTCTGCTTGCAAATTTTGACAGGAGCACGAAAAGATAGATCGGTTTTTTAATATACTATTTTAAACAAAACAACCTTTTAAGAATCAAGTTTAAATAAAAAAAAACTAAGCTATTTAAATTAGAAATGCACAAATGCCGGCACGGAAATTGGAAGCGCATAAAATCCATCAAAGGTTCAGATCGCTAGCACTGAGAACAGTATACTAATAACTGTCAAGTTTATGTTTGTTTACAAAGCCGGCATTCAAGTCCGTAATGGATGGTTAAAACCTATTCAGAACTTAACGGTTGATTGCATAAGTTCAGTCTCTGAGCGAAGACTTGATAAATTGTCGATTGTTAGATTTTGAATTAACAAGTTGAACTTCATAATGTACAGCACTTCGACAATTAGTTTATTATTAATTCTGTTTAAGCAATCAAAAATATATTGTTTTAATTGAATTTCCTTCTGTCTTTGCATATCGAATACATGGAAGTCACAGCCAGAGAGGAAGTCTTCACAGCCAGAGAGGAAGTCTTCACAGCCAGAGAAATCTTCTTCTGTGGAAAAAATCATCAAAACTATTTCTCGATGTTATTTTCTAAATTATATTCCTGGTTTATTTAGTTTATAAATCATGAACGTTAATTTTTAACATATTCGTAAAACATCGCTTAATCGTTTTCAGTGTTAAAAGATTAGCCAACAATTATGATCATGATGTTTCGAACTTACATGTAGTTATAATTAAATCGATACAACTGTAAAACTAGACACAACTGTAAACTGATATGTTCAAGCATTATTTATAATAATATTACATTATAATGAAGTCAAATTATCTACAACACGTGGCTCAAAAAGGTACACGACACAGGCACCAGTATCTCTGTTAAAATGTAATCCGATTCCTAACAGATATTTTATGACTTGATTTATGTCCTATTGTGCACTATACTTATATATATATATATATATATATATATATATATATATATATATATATATATATATATATTTAATGCAACAGAACTTCCAATAGTTTTTCTGACAAAGTGTAAATATTTCTTCTTATTTGCATTAAATTTGATACAGAAATAATCTATGCTCTGAATCAACACGTAGGATGACCACTACTTTTCCGTTCGGAAAAATTGCTACAGAACCATTGTTTGACCAATATTTAAATAGAGCTACAAAGCAGAAGTAAGCTACGATATTTACTATGGTATTAGATTTAAAGTAAATATATTAACCATTATATTTACATTTTGTCTGCTCTACATTACACCTCACACAGTAATACAGCAATCAGCATTGAAGAAAGCTGGCGTTTCCAAAAGTCTGCAAAAAAATTGTCTTTAACGTCTTAGAACATTGGTATATCTGAGACCTGAGAACCTTGAGAAGCTGATTTTCATGGAAATTGTGGAATGTAATTTTTCATGGAATTTGTGGAATTGTGGAAGGGAAGTAATATCATTAACATAAAATAAAGGAACCTATGAGCCAAGCGTGTAAACAGCCTTTTATAGTAAACCATACTGATGCAGAAGCAGATTACATATATATGCGGAAGCAGATTATAAAAAAATCGGAGAATGTTGATCACAATTTTCAGCACAGAGTGATCGAATATAAAGAATAAAAAAGACCATAGATTATTCATTGAACTTTGGATCTCTAATAATATACAAATATGGATAAATATACAAATTTCTCGGATTATGTTTTTTTGGAACATATGTGATATTTGTGTTTATTACAGAATTTATAATATGCCGAATTGAAAGTTTTTAAATTGTCCACCAAATTCATTAATTTTAAAAACCCACAAAATTACTAACATAAAATTTATAACACGGTTCTATTAAAAATAACATTAACTGAAAAAAAACAGTCATAAAAATCATTCCTATGTCTGTATTTTACATTTGAATAATTTACTTGCTTTGTCTACGGATTTTCTTTACCTGGCAACATTTAACTTCACAAACGTGTTTCCGTAATATGACGTTTGACAGCTACAGAAAAAAAAGGAAATAAAAAATCTGGACAATGGACACAACAACTCATCTATTGGTCTAACTACGAACTTCTTTCACATTGGACAAACGACTAATTGCGTCAGGCGGTAATAAACTAACGAAGAGAGAGACGAACGTATTATTGTCACTCAAGTGTGCAAATCACGACTGCTTTTTTCGTTCAGCACGCGCGACTCTTAGCATTGGTATTTGCTAAATAGCATTATTATGTAAACATGTCAAAATGAATTTAATAAAAAAGTACGAATATAAGTATTTTTAAATATTTTTTGGCTGATAAAAAGAAAATTTCTCCACTGACATCTCTGACTACCTACAAATTTCATATATCACTTACAATAGACACCTCTGGGAGATAAAAGTGTAAAAATATTACTTTTCACGAGACAAAAAAAAACAATTAGTATGTAAGTGTATTTTAGTATATCGCATTCGGCCGCGCGACTAAAAACGCGATCACCAGATATAAATTCGTAATCAGCCCAGTGCATTGACCGCAATGCCGTACGTCATGCGGAAAAAAATTGCAAAGGTTGTTATCAGAAAGCACTTACACATTCATTCCTCACGAAGGCGGTTCGCGAAGTAGTTTGGAGAATTTAAAACGTGTCGGAAGTAAAAAGAACTACATCCATAATGAATATAAGGCTCAAATGCAAAGTCACACGCGTAAGATAAAAAGTTTTCTTGTCAGTCTGGCCAGTAGCACGCGGGACACCGCTGCAGGAGCACGCATAGTGCGCACACGCGCTCGCCGCCGTCGACGGAACACGCGATATACTAAATCTCCGGTCCAAAAAGTCGGGCCGCCCCAAAATTGTGCATTTGTTACGCCGAAATGTGTAATTTAAACAGTTAAAATTAAGCATAATCACATTCAAAATTTATACTGCACTTCTTTTATTCGAATTCGATAAAAACATCTGCGATATTTTTCAAAACGTGCTCGAAGTGAATGCAGCCAGTGACATGATTTTTTAAAGCTTTTATTTTTAAATTTCGAATATTGCTACGAACCATGAACAACCGTGAAATAATTTTTATTACAATATAAAATATTATAGACGATTATTATAGTTTTAGTATTTTTTTCCCTATTTACATTGTAATTTGTATTTTGCTATTCAATTCAATTCTGGATTTCGTAAATTGTAATTTTTATTTTACTTAGAGTCATAACGATTCAGTTTGAGAGTGTCAATGTGCTTATGAATGTATCTTATGAAAATTTACGTGCGTTATATAAGAGCTACTCCAGTTTTACAAATGAATTATACAATCACGGCGAGCTAATAAATGATAATGAGTTTGTGACAGTGAAATAAGTATTTGCTGTGTACGTGACTGAATGTAAATGGCATTCGATGTCTGAAGTGGCGAAAAAAAATTGGTATCGGTGCTTTATGAAACTAATTTCAGTGAGTGAGTATTTTAATGTTTTGTCGCGCCTTTTTTCGCGTTACGGCAACACGTTTTTCTCTTAAAACTTTTTTATTTTTAAATTTTGGCACTCATGTGTAGTTTGCAACAATACGATGGTGTTGTAGAATATCACTAGGCAGTGACTTTTGGCGTTTGTTTAACCAATTCGTATGTGAGTGTGTAATTATTTGTGCAGGTGCTCACTCGGATGAGGTAGTTCATTCTATATCTTTAATTTGTACTACGTTCGCACTGGCACGTATCGGAATTTTGGCAAATTTTTTTGCGCATGACTTCACTGTTATCTCTGAGTTATTTTGAATTTAGAATCTGTGACCCGTCGTTTCAATTAAGGTAAGAACATCGCCTTGGTATTTTCGAAATGCCTCGCGTTTTACGAAATGGGTCTCTAAATACATACTTATAGCGACCCAATTTTTAATAATGTGTTTGTTCGGTATTCAAAGGGAAAGGTCAAAAGAGCTTACCGTATTGAATTTAAATATCCATCGGTACTATGTGATATTATGAAAACTGGTCATAAGAAGTAGGAGAAAAAAAGTCAACTTAACAAATAAATCCATGTATTAAATGACCTATAAAACATATCTATTATTTGCAAATCAACAAGGTTTTTGGTTTAGTGCGGAAATTGATTGATCGTCATGATAGACAATAGTAAACGGTATATATATATTTATATATATATATATATATATATATATATATATATATATATATATATATATATATATAATTATACATGTGTTATGAGAGTTTCGGGTTGGTATGGTCTCTTGAAAAATTTAATAGACAATAGAAATTAAAAATTGTTTCGATCGAACACCACCGTGTATTGATCTTATTTTACGTGCAGAATTTTAATACATTTTGAATGGAAAAGAAAGAGTTTAATTTATTAACTATGATGCGTCTTTTGTATGCAGTTTGGCTGTATGCAAGTTATTATCTGAAAGGTTTCTTTAAAGTTTTATATGTTTTTCTTCTACGTTTTTTTCTTTACATATGTAAAATAAATTTTTATAAATGTATATATAGATTGGAAGTAAATCAAATTGTGGGTATAAATAACAAAAGAGTGAGAGGAAAATTAAAAAAAAAACACATCGATGTACTCATTTATGTAACTTGTAGGTTCTGTTTTGCATCAGTTAATAATCACTAATATCTTAAAGAGACCAATCTTCATTACTCTTACGTATTCACGTAATCTTCATTTAGAACATCTTGTATCTGGTTCGATCATGTCACGTGTGGTCTTGCCAATTTTTCTTTACTAGTTACATCTGGTTTTCTTATTAGTTCTTATCTATTTACTATATCATATTAAATCGTAATGATATATACAATTAAATAATTTTCCTTTTCACAAAGACAGCTGATGCATCATAGAAAAAAGGAAGGAAAGGGTATAACAATATAATCAGGGCAAGTTAACAGAAATTATATAAAACCTTACTTAGATAGCTCGCAATTCGCCCTCCCACTTGCGTATTTATGAATGAATAATCTGTTATGGATATATGATCTGCTCATTTATGGAGCTCTATCTTCTTCCTTCAGAAAGGAGTCTTTTCTAAGACTTCCCTCATAGCGGCACTATGCTACGAAACGCCAGGGTTAGAGCACTGAATGATGTAAATATTATTTAAGAGTCCTAAAGCTAACAGGCCGCATACATAACCGAATTATTCCTGCTGATAAGGGCACTTTATTTATATTTAATTTCATGCCACGACAAGTGATAAGGAAACGGTTAACCAAGTGTCGCACAGTCGCTAATCTCTATAAGGAATAGGAACTAAGAGATATGCATGATGGAGTCACAGGCGCCTAGCAAGGTGACGGCAGATCGTAAAATTTTTGTATTTCATATCTTTCACATAGTTTAATATGCATATGTATTGCAAAACAGTGTGATGAAACATTGCCAAAATTGCCAAGTGATTAAACATGTATCATAAAATTATAGATTTTTAAAAATATAGTAGATTTTCCATATTATTTTTATTCAGGCTTAAACCTTATTAGTTTCTATGATTATTTTCGTGTAAGTAATTAGAGGCTGAGTTTAGAGAAGCTTCTTCAAGATTGGGATTTCCAAAATATTTCCCTTTTAAATGGTGGCCTAATGAAAGTTAATAGTTTTTGTGATAGATGGTTCTGAATTTATTAAGTATATCTTTACTTCGAGCTAATTTAAATCTCGCTTATGGATACAAACAAATCTTTAATATGTGTCAAAAATATTAGACGTTTTTTCGATATATGGGCGTACTCCACCCGGTACCTCAAAAACATCTAGTATTTTAAAATATCTAATATTTGCCTGATTGTTATCCAGGTATCGAAAAATTATGTAACAAATTAAGTTATCAAATAAATTTCTGAAAAGAATGATCAATACATTGGGAAAGCTAAAGCTATGTATTACCGTAATATGAAAAGTAAAAGTCGTAAGAAGATTTAGCTTAAAAAAGGCAAAAAAAATTTTAGATGAATTTTAAATAACACTAATATTCTTTCAGATTCTTTAATAATAAATATCTAAAGAATACATTAAAGTGTATAAGTACTTTCATAGCTCATTTTATGGAATGGAAAATTTTATTGCTATATAAATTAACATACTAAAATCAAAATGTGGAAGTGTAATAAAATATTTAGATATTGGCTAGCAGCTAACCACTCCAGAAAACTGTTTGTTGACTTGTATATTTATTATGTATTCTTTATATTCGCAATATATAGAACATGTAACATGTAACAAAAGTCAAAAGAAATGAATGAAAATTATATATAAATTATTCCAATGATTCATAATTGAATCTTATCTGTAAGAATCTCCTAAATAATTCACAGCAATTAATAATACAGGTTTGGCTGTACATAATCTCCATCAACACACAGTCGATGATATTATTACCGTATATGATATCGCGAGTGCATTTTTAACAACTTTTGTCTACACGTATTTTAATTTACATTTCACTACGCGTTCATTAGTCTACACGTATTTTAATATGCGTTTTCCTTCGCATTCATTCGTCTAAGCGTATTTTAATTTATGTTTAATTTCGCGTTTATTCGTCTACGCGTATTTTAATTTATGTTTCACTTCGCGTTTATTCGTCTACACGTATTTTAATTTGCATTTCACTACGAGTTCATTAGTCTACACGTATTTTAATGTGCGTTTTCCTTCGCATTCATTCGTCTACGCGTATTTTAATTTATGTTTAACTTCGCGTTTATTCGTCTATGCGTATTTTAATTTATGTTTAACTTCGCGTTTATTCGTCTACACTTATTTTAATTTGCATTTCACTACGAGTTCATTAGTCTACACGTATTTTAATGTGCGTTTTCCTTCGCATTCATTCGTCTACGCGTATTTTAATTTATGTTTAACTTCGCGTTTATTCGACTACGCGTATTTTAATTTATTTTTCACTTCGCGTTTATTCGTCTACACGTATTTTAATTTACACTTCACTACGAGTTCATTCGTCTACACGTATTTTAATGTGCGTTTTCTTTCACGTTCATTCGTATACGCGTATTTTAATTTATGTTTCACTTCATCTACACGTATTTTAATATGTGTTTCACTTCATTTACTCCTATTTTAATGTGCGTTTCGTTTATTTTTCTACACGTATTTTAATGTGCATATTACTTCACGTTTAACCAGTCTGTTTTTTCGATATACTCTATTTCTTAAATATCTATAACAAAATAACACGGAGGTGCTTTGCGGCAGAGTATATTAAATGCAATTTAAGCAAGTCGAGGACGGCTATGCGGCGACACGAGGGCCCGATACGGAAGCGGCGAAATTGGATCCGTGTACCGGTCGGCGTGTACCTCTCCGAATTCTGCACTCGGAACATGACTCAAAAATGTAATACCTATGTATTGCATTTTTTAAGCCGCTCGACTGTGAAGTTGCTCTACCGATAATTTACAGTTAACGACCTTTTGTAAAACCTGTAACGCTGTTCTGAACAGCGCTAATCAAACTTCTAAAGGGTAATCACAGGAAAAGACGATGTTAAAGTAGTTTTAGGTTTTAGAGCAATGGTTAAAATTTTAAAAGTATCCTCATGGTGTAATGTAGTTTTTTAAGTTACCCGACTGTAAAGTTATTGTGCTTATAATCTACAGTTAATGACCTTTAGTAAAACACGTAACTTTGTTCTGAACAGGGCTTATAAATCTTCTGAAGGGTAGTAGAGGAGAAGAGGATATTACAATAGTTTTATATTTTTGGAAATTATTGTAGTTTTATAAGTATTTTTATGGTATTACGCAGTTTTTTAAGCCGCTCGACTGTGAAGTAGCTCTACCAATAATTTACCGTTAACGACCTTTTGTAAAACACGCAATGCTGTTATGAACAGGGCTTATTAATCTTCTGAAGGGTAGTAAGACGAGGAGATGATATTACTATAGTTTTATATTTTTAGCAATGATTGTAGTTTTATAAGTATTTTTATAGTAACACGCAGTTTTTTAAGCCGCTCGACTGTGAAGTTGCTGTACCGATTATTTATGGTTAACAATCTTTTGTAAAACACGCAATTCAGTTATGAACAGGGCTTATAAATCTTCTAAAGGTTAATAGTCGAGAAAATAATGTTTTCCTTAAAGTGTAATATAGTTTTTCACGCCAAGTTTTGAGTGTGAAGTAGATCTACGGATAATTTACAGTTAACGACCTTATGTTAAACAAGTAATGCTGTTCTGAATAGGGCTGATTAATGTGATGAAGGGGAATAGAAGAAAAGGCGATGTTACAATAATTTTAGATTTATAACAATAGTTGAAATGTCGTAAGTGGTCGTATGGTGTAATATAGTTTTTAAAGGCTTTTGACGGAGATTTGCTTTAACGATAATTTATAGTTTACGATCTTTTGTATAACACGTAACGCGTAACACTGTTATGAACAGGCCTAAAGAACATTATGTTACAGTTGTTTTACATTTATGGCAATGATTGGAATTTCATTAGTGATCGTGTAGTGTAACGTAGTTTCTTACGTTACTCGATTGTGAATTTACTCCACCGATAATTTACAGTTCACGACTTTTTGTAAAACACGTAATGTTATCCTGAACAGGCTTAATTGAACTACTGAAAGGTAATCGAGCGAAAGACGATCTTAAAATCATTTTATATCTACAGCAATGATGAAAATTTCATAAGTGTCCTTATGGTATAACGTAGCTTTTTATGCCACCTGACTGTGAAGTTGCTCTACTGATAAATTAAAGTTAACGACCATTTGTAAAACTCATAATGCTATTCTGAACAAGGTAAATTAAATTTTCTGCATTGTTATCGAGGAGAAGACGATGTTATAATAGTGTTAGTTTTAGATTTATAGCAATGATCAAAATTTTGTAAGTGTCCTTGTGGTGTAATATAATACTTATAATACTTCCTTACTTTGTTATGTAACATAATATATCTTTATATATTACCAGATTTGCCTACTGATGGACGTCCTTTCCCACTTTTTATCTCAAAAAACCATTGCGTTCAAAGAGAAACATTTTCATTCTGAACGAATAAATGTTATATTATAGTGCTAGTTCTGGATAAAAATGCATATGCAATAAGATGGATGCATCCACATGCATTTTATTGTAATTGCTTTTTATGCTTCCTTATCTATACTTCCACTCCTTTCATGAATTCTGCACTTCAACTTCTTTCATTAAATGCTTCCTTATCTATACTTCCACTCCTTTCATGAATTCTGCACTTCAACTTCTTTCATTAAATCTACATCTCCACTCCTTTCATTAAATCTATACTTTCACTCTTTGTATTAAATGTACACTTCTACTCCTTTCATTAAATCTCTATTTCCACTCCATTCAGTACTTATGTGCTATAAAAGATATTATAAACGCTACTAGCAATCCATCCCAATTTTACCGGGGCAAAAAGGTATCATGACCACGTTTTATTTCATTTTCTTTTTGTACAATAATTATTTGTGATTAACAAATTTTCGAGAAGGCTGAAATAGACTTACAACTTATTTCGACGTAACAGGAATAAATGTTTCAAATTTCAAGTTTGTAAACTTTACAATTGTGGAGATTTTGCGATGTGTTAGTCAACGAGTGGTATATATATATATATATATATATAACAAAACTTTCCCCATTGGAAATTAGCAAGATGTGAGCCAATTGACGTAATTGCGTAGATAATATAATTAATTTTCCAGTATGTTCATTCTACATACAATCTTTTTTAATTTATACACAAAATGTCACTGCCTAAATTCGATTGAAATAATTCAAACTCTGTATATAAATTGACGAAAATATTGCCGGATTTTTTCCTCTCTTTAAGGAATAGTTTAAGGAAAAAAGCGTAATAAGCATAGCATCTTAATTTAATACGAAACAAAAAGAAATCAAGGATAATAACGTTTTCTTTTTATTTAGACAGTCATTTGATCTTGTTACATAATGTATCCTGTATTAAAATTAGTGTGAATAATTTTAGTTAGCTAAGCTGAGACATCACTAGTCGCCATGCTAACTTGCTGTCTTTGTTCAGTTGTCGTTGACAGACGAAGATTACCACTTATCTTTTAGCGTCTACGGTCTTATTAGCTATAAAATCCATAAACAAGGGACAGTTGTTCCGGCGGGACACTTAAAATATGCAACGCTACTTGGCAAGTTTATACAAACTACTGGACTGTAACATAGCACTGTATACCCACTCCTGTCGCCCTATTTTCGCACAAGTTTTCAAAGACTGTCATTATAGACAAAGTTGGAGATCAAAGAGGCTGGCCACACACGTTGATAGAAAGCTATATTGTTACATAGATTTGACACGGCTTTCCGTTATCTCGTCATGTTAGATGTTGTGAAGATACTGGCAAATAGAAATATGCTCAATATATAACTGATTTGATCTTCTTATATTACAAGTGACCGGTTAATCCATATAGATAGAAACGATTATTCGAAAGAACCTCCCAGTTCAGGTCTCCTTTAAAGGCGAGATTCATTAATAATTCTGTCAACTCTGAGCACTTATAATGGGTTAACCTTCAACTAGACTCGAAACATGACAGCGTTATTCTTCAATGTGATTGAGAATTTGTATGTGCGCGAGTGTAACAAGTGAATATTGTGGATTTAAATTGGCGACTTGTCGATCGGCAAGATTAACATGGCTTAACGGGGGATGACATAGATAGATATATAAATATTGTTAAGGAAGTTTGAAAATGAATATGGGCTGACTGCAAATTCAGGGTTGTGCCAAATTTTGGATCTGAAGTATAAATTTCATTACCAGGGTTTATTATCCCTAAAAAATTCTTTTAAATCCTTGAATTGATATATTTCTTTAAGTCAAAATTGCCAGTCACACAAATCGGTTTAATGATATTCTCGATATTCAGAAAAATCGTGAGTCGTATAGTCGAATAAATAAGGGTTGAAGTGAAGAAGATACTCAAAACTTCTATTTTTTCCAGTCTTCTTATTTCCTACTTTTTTTAATTTGAAAATTTTTGTTTGGGTCAGGAAAAAGTGATCCCCTTTGGATTTAAACCCAGTCTTGAAAAATTATATAGACTTATTTAAAAGCTTTATAGGATCACTCACATGCGCCCGTCCGATTTTCATCTCGGTTGACGTAGATAATTTAGATTTGGGGTATTATGCAGTTAATTAAACCATGCATTTTCCAATTACTTAGAAACTATGAAATATTTGTCTGAAAACTTTGTATGAAAAAAGGTTTTAATTTTTCAGCACTTGGGATATATATCCCAAATGCCGATACCTGATGACCCTTTCATATATATGTGCGATATATATGAAAGGGAAAATTTGAAGAATTTTAAAGCTATTTTCACCAGAATGTTATGTAAGATAATTTTGGGTGTATATTCCTGAAAATATCCACCGAAAAACAGACCATGGCTTCGCGCATTGAGGGATACCAGAACACACTTCGTCTAGTTGCGCGTAATGCGAGGTGTACAATAAACAAAACAAGATGTTATCAAAGATTGTTTAGATATGAAAAAAATGCTAATAAAAAACTCATTTTCTGTAACCTGACAAATTACCATTTTATGGTGTATATCTTCGTTTACAGACTACTATTTTCCATCGAACTTGATTAGAACCTATACAAACAATGTTGCTATCCAATTAAACACTTTAATATCTATAACGTCCATTAGTTGTAGCGACTGAAGCATAACTATTCTCGTGTATATTAATTTTTTTTTCTAAGCAATAACTAGATTTAAAAAAGTAAAAAAACGTCTACCCGAACGAGGCGGGAACCACTTATCGTCGTGCACGATTTCAGGTCACTCCGCTTATAGTCTTTGCCGTTATTGTGTTAAAAAATAAACCTAGTTTGACGTCGCAAACGTCACTCTGAATCCATGGCTGGTGGTTATTCTTTATCTGGCTCTGTGTTTGAGTTAAAAGACCGCCTTTTATGCATAAACAATAGTGGGACTGTTTTGGTTGTTGTCACTTTCAGAGCTAATTTATGTAACATTAGGAGAGTCAAGATATCTGAAAATATTGGTTGCTTCATGTTAAAGTCATATCCATACTCCAAAGTAAGAATCGTAATATTGAATATATTTGGCGTTAATTTTGTAGAAATTCATTATTCACAATTAAATGAAACTGCGTGATGTACTATTATTTTTTCTACTTTCTTTAAGGTTACAACGAAACCTAGGTCGTGGTAAAAATTTCAGGTGGGCTGTTAGCAAAGATATCTTTGCTAACAGCCTACCTGAAAATGTTATAATACAACGAAACCTAGGTCGTGGTAAAGAACTTAAAGAAAGTGGAAATAATACTACATCACGTAGTTTCATTTAATTGTGAAGAATCTTAATATTAACAAAGTTTATTAATTTCAGGCTTTTAGTAGGACTTTAATAAAAAACATGATGAAAGTAGAATGAACCATTGGTATATACATTTTGGATTCGTTAATAAATTTATTCTATTATTGCGACATTTCTCCTCAATCCGTGATAGGCAATTTTATCGAAGGAATTAACTTATTAAGTAAATATCTTTCGTTTTCTACTCCAGCTTTCTTCATGCATTCAGCACGTATTAAATGTGTTTCTAAATACATTTATAATTTAATCGAATTATCCTTTTTATTGTTGCTTGATCAATTTTCTTTTTTATATGTCGTTAAATTTCGACAATGTTTCAAATAAGTCGTTTACCACGATATTTCTTAATCATATGTCTTATTAAATATTCTTTTCCAGTTTTAAGATAACTATGTATCAATTGGAATCGATGAGTAACGAGGTATATTTAAAATTGGGTGTAACCGTATTGGGTTTCAGAATTATCTCAAGGTTACACGAGTGAGCGCTTCCTCGTTTGAATTCTGTTTATTTACATTACATTACCAACAAAGACCAATGTTTATAAAAGCTCGATGCGTTCAAATAATTATGGCCATAGTCAGTAGGAGTAAGCCACATATTTTAATAGGAAAAAGCCGTCCAATACTTTAGACAATCACACAGAAGATTGGGAACTTTATTTTCTTATTCCAAAGGAGTCTCTTCACGTACTTGTTTGTATTTTATTTGTGTTTGTTTGTTTTATGGTAGCTTGGAAACTATTTAACTTGTTTGGAAAATACATTTCGATGTTATATTTACGTTAACCTTTCTCTGATTCTAAGTTGTACTATAAAGTCCTTAATTCCATTCCGTCTCTTATATGGAATTAGATCGTTAACCAATGTGAGGTAGAATGAGTTTCTAAACGGAATTTTTTTAGTATGACATTTTTCTAGTATGACATAGAAATTAATAATTACTTGAAGAGGTTTTGATAATTTTACGATTTCCCTTTAAAGTGACAGCAACATTGACGGATTTTAGATTTGGAAAATATGGCGTTGATGGCTATTATTTTCCCTTTATTCAGTCAGGGTAGTCTGCTAGAATGAGAAGAATCGATTGATATTACTAAATTTCTTTTATGTTGGGGTTAAACTGATTCCCAGTACATTTATTCTGTACATCTATGAGTATAGATCCACTATATCCGGTAGAGTCGTAGCAAAGGGAGGAATTTAAATTTGATTCAACAGCCAATTCCGCAGTTCTCCTATACCTATATATATTTGCATATCTGACCAGGTAAAACTAAACGACAGAGCCTAATCGATGACACTTTATGATCGAATCCTAATTGCGTCGGAATAAGCACTGGCCATTGACTGCTGTACTGCTAGCACACTTTCACCTTGTCGCACCGGCGCCGTTGTGGTGACTGAAACATGAACCGTCTATTTCTGTTCGTTATTATTGTCTCTACGGTTGGCTGTGAGCGATCGCTTATTGCCCGCGCGCTTCGCAAATTGAGCGTTTCATTGCGCTCGGCTCGGAACACGTTACGTCCGTTATTGAATTCGACCGAACCAAGTGCGGGTAGGGTGCGCTGAAAATTTGATACGCAAGATGCAATTGAAAGCGCTGAGGAGTTGTCTACTCCTCATTCTGCACGAGTTCTTTCGAACCATTATTAACTTGGTTAATAATGGTTACATTAGGAACATACTAAGTTTTAATCCAGCATAACATGGGACATATCTAGTTATAACATACTTGCATATATTGGGTTGGTAGCTAATACACTCTCTATGTTTTACTACTAATTTTTTGAATGTTATAATGTCTTTTTGTATATTAACATCTTTGTTAGGATATTTAAAGAGTACGGAGTTCATTTTTTTGTTAGAGACTGAAATAAAGAACAAACAAAATACAGACATTTCACGAAGAGGAGTGTTCTTGCTTCATGAATTTAATTTATAGTAAAAAATGAGCGAACCAACACGCAATATATATATATATATATATATGTATATATATATATGCATAATAATGGAAGAGGTGTGCACCCCTTTGACACAGTCAAGTATTTGTTCCAAAGATTCAAAGAAGAAAATTTAGTTCTCTCCGATAATCCTCATCCATAATGCAAGGCAATTTCCTACAATAAAATAAAAAGTCTTATTGAAACTTTAATGTCACATTATCTCACAGAGTTACTTTCATGCCCTTATACTACAATATAAAAACTACCTCATTCTCTGGCGGAGAGTAGATATATTACGTTTGGCTAATACATGAGCTAACACTAAAGAAACGTGATGAAAAGTTTATTAGTTGTTAGTATATTCTCGTGGAAGGGGGGTGGCTATATTTTACGAAGTATACTCTCCAGTTGATGGGCAGTTGACTCTATTTAAATAGGCACGTAGAGGTTTTCAATTTATATTGTCCTAAGAATTGGATAGATATTCTTGATAACGTTAAATATCAATGACCTTTGTGTATATTTACAATAGAAATGAATAGCATGTAGTAAAAGTAACCAGCATTTATTCTAGGTAACGTAGGTACAAAGAGATAAATGTTTAATTGCAAAAAGAAGAGCCAGTGTTTATTTAGGCTGCTTGAAATTTGAATAGCCTTATAATTTATATGGATTGAAATCAGTACGAAAGATTCAATATTGTTTAGAAACTAACTTTTATGTTAGAATTACAATTTGAGTCAAATCTCGCGGTTTTGCTATTAGTCGTGACTAAAAGTGATAAAGCCAAAACTGAATTGTCGTTATGTAATGCAGTAGAGATTGGGTCTCAAGATATAAACATGGAAAAAAGACCACGATAAACTCTGTTGAGATAAAATGACAAAAAATAACATAATTTTATACTAGAGCCTAATCTGGCTTTGATAATCGTTGCGGTTTTGTGTTCCAATGTTAAGGAATAGTCGACTACCTGTGAAAAAATGAATTTAGATGTTTGAGGTATAATGTTTTTATTATTACATCACTTAAAAGTAATGATATCATCATTGTTTAATAAATAACGTATACGTTATACCAGTTTATTATTAGCGAAAGGTGATAAAAAGTAAACTTAATCAAGTTTAATGTTGAAGTACTACGCTATTATGAGTATCTACGTATGGCAATGGTTATTTAGCGCTGTAAATAAGAATGAAAGTGAACTGAGTGTAGTCGAGTGATGTCATGCAGGAATACTTGGGGAAAGATAGTGAGAGCTTCAGGTTAAAAATATCTATCAGAATAGAAGAAGCGAATGAAAATGGGTATAAAGAAAAAGATTCCAAAAAATGTATAACTTTTCTTGATATAAATATAGAAGAGCTTGCATAGAGCCATGTATTAGAGTTATTGAAGCGAAAATAGTATTTCTCACAACAGGTGCATGGCTTTTCAGCATTTCTGAGCAAACAGCGCAAACTGCAAGCGCTTGAAGGTAAAGATAGATAAACACGATGCTATTTCAATATTAAACATAAGAGGTTATCGACCAGAATTATGCTATCGAAACTATTTGCGGAATTTGCAGCCGGAAATGCAAGTCAGAGAAAAGGTCATTGTATTACTAAAATATTTACCTTATTCGGTATCCAAGTTTTAATATACAAATAAACTGTATCCGTTCGATTTAGAGAGGTGTGGAAAAATACATTAGAACGGACGTGTAATACTGTTTAGTATGCACATGTTTACGGGTCGTAGTTCCATATGCATTTATATTCGCACCTACTTGTCGTTCAAGCCAACTACTTTGCGAGCAAATAATTTATTGACAGCTATTCATTGATATTGAATTCAAAAGTATTAGTGCAGACAATAAAGTTTGTATGTTTACCGATAGTTATTTAGTTCAATAAACACTCGATCAACATTTACGAAAATACGTCTCTGAATATGAATTTAAAACTAAATCGATGTTCAAGAGATATCGGTTTGAATATCATTTAATACTTATACTTTTAATTAATATATTTATATTATGAATATATTATCTTTTGAATATAAAAAAAAATCAAATGGAAAGTCATCCTCTGCCTCCCTTTTCATTCGTGGCTGATTATAATTGCCTTCCTACATTTTATTCGTTGCATAGAGTGTTTATTCTCAAAGAAATATTTGTTGCTTATCTGTCATCAAGACGAAGTAGGAAATGATAGAGTGCTTCCTGGTATTTAGATGCTGATGTGGCACCCTCTCGTCACACAAGGTCCCCGCTGTTCGTGAGACATAGTAAAGAGCGTGGACAGCCTCACCGTTATCGCTGAGATGTCATAATTTGCATTAAACGAGTTCGTTGTCCAAACGATTTAATAAATCTAGTCTGGTTATGCTGTTTTCCATATTTATAATTTGTGTTAATTTTTGATAGGAATTCTGTAGGTAATGTTAATTTTATATATAGAAAAGAAATTATTTTTAATTTTAAACAATGAAGGCAAAAAGTAAGTACATTATTTTTTATCGGAAAAAACCTGATTCAGAAGACTAAAAATAATAGATAATAGAAATCAATTTTTGGATATTGTTTGATTTTTGTTTGGTCGTGTATCATGTGAAACTACTTAGACTGGGGATGCATTGTTATTTTCTTTAATTGAAGAAGAAGATAAGGTATTGAGCCGTTTTGAAATTTTTGCCTGTAGGTCGGTCTGTTAATATGTTTGTCTGCATTTAATAATTACTAAATAAATTTGAACACTCTTGTATTTATTAGAGCCTAGGAAACAATGGTATATTCAGAAATGACATCAAAAAGTCAAGAGCTATGGTTAAAAATATTGGGCACTAACGATCATGGCTTGATTGTTCATTCATTATATATCTCACTCTCATTAACCGTTGTATAAACTATACATTTACATATGAGGCTATGGAGTAAAAGCTTTTCCTTTAAAAATAGGGGAAATGTGTTCGCAAGTAGTTTTAAAGCAAGTATAGAGCTTTAATAAATTGAGGAATTTAGGATTTAAGCATTTTGATGTCACAGGTCATTTAGCACTTATTATCAAGTTAGAATTGAATGCTATATAATATAGGCTGATTGCATATCAAATAAACTCCTTTTCAGATATTTTCTCGTCTCGCAACTATCATATCTTTGCAGTTGTTTTGAGTCCCTAGTAGAGACACTATAAGTTTACCCATTATATTTTAATTCTCTCTGCTACTAGAAAAATCTAATAGTTTATTTGTTATAATAGTTTAAAGTTTTATTGAGTATGGAAATGAGAAATTTTAAAATAATATTTATTAAGCTACTACAGCTCTGTCGTCGTTTGAACACGGTGTAAAATTATTTTCCCTTCAAAAAGAGAGTTCTTGAAAGGTTTCTTTTAACTACCATTACCGACTAGATATTATCAACACGGTTGGATAAGAGGGAAATTTTCAGTTTAATTTAGCTTCGCGTATCTGTATAACAAAACTATAGTGATTGCAGTCTAACTTATTCGTAGTAACAGGACAAATCTCATATGAAACGGATGCATTTTCGAAGGGAAAATTTAACCCACAGTAGCTTCTTATCTTTGCTCTCTGGCGAAAATTGCAATAAATGATCTATACACGGTTTTTCCGTTTTCAGATTTTAGAAAGCATAGTTTAAGTGTTGTACACTGTAGGTTTACACTGTAGGTTTGTTGCTGTAACTATCAGATAAGTGATTCCTTTGTGACTCTGTATTCTTTGAAATTGTTATGTGGGTCTACCACGTTTTTCCTTTCACATTATCTTTTTAAATATACTTGCGTCTTATCTTCTCTTATGTTTAAATGTTTTAAATCAATAAAACACATTTTATTATTTCCATATTGCTGTGTACTTTCATTTCTAATTTTAACACGACATTCCTTTCTTTGGATATTTCCTGCTGATCGCGTTTTCGTTATATCTAGTGGTTTCCTTCCTTATTTTAGGGTAAGCTATATTTATTTTCGTAATCAGTACACGTTTGTTTATCTGACCGCACTGCTACAAACGGCACATAGTAAGCGTTTGTTTTTCATAGCGTTTATAGAGTCACATTCAACTGCTTTGTGTTTTCGTTTTTAAATCCTTTGTTATCCTTTGGTCTCACAAAAAAGTTTAATTTTTTTCAGCAAAAATCACATTATGATTATCAATAGTCATATAAATATTATTTTCTCAGAATACTTCGTATATTTTCGTCTCAAGGTTCTGTAAGCAAAGCGTAATCTGCAAACGTGAGAACTGAAACTTAAATATTTATTTTTCTTACAGCTCATTCAACGTCGTTTGGTTTTCGCACAATCAATGATTTTAAATATAGATGACTAAAATATTTGAGACTCTGATTGATATTAAACCAAATGGTTATGTAACTAATATGATACGATTGAGGAGGAAATCTATAATAACTTTTTTCTCGACGGTACTTTCTACATTTTTTCATTATTTATTACCTCAAAAGATAAAAAAACTGAATTCTTATTTTATTGATAGTTTCTTAGTCTATTTGCTACTAGATCATTACATCACATATAGACTTTAAATTTTGATACAGAGAAGTGTTTTAATAACTTTTCCACGATGCTTTAAAATTTAATAAAAAAAAACAAATTATAAACAATATAATATGCGTATAAAATCAGCGCTATAATAACTTTTAATATGGTGATTTCAAAACAGTATATTTATTGTATATTAATTGCGAGTAATGAAAAATATAATAAACCCTTATTTACATCGCATCCCTGTCACTGAGTAAAAGAAATTTAAAAATCTTGTTAAATATAAATGGTCACAAAAATATTACCGTATTTTTTAATTATTAACATCTAAGATTTAAAATGTTCTAAGCAATATTTTTGGCCAAAATATAGATTCAGAATTCTCGGTGCGTGCGTTTACTTCGCATCTGATCAGTTGTTGTCTTTATCACGACATAAAACTATTAAATTAAATTAACTCGTCAACTTTTTCTGTTTGACTATTCATTGCAAACACTGGCAATTAATTATTTATTGCAAAATAAATTTACTACTCTATTTAAAAGAATGAATCACGCGATGAAGATCGTAATAAAATAGTTGCTTTTTAAAGTCACGCACTTTATACATTATTCATGAATTTTGTCTCCATTGTTGGACTGTAATGTTACCGACGTTAACCACCAAAAGTACCTACGTGATGTCCAGAAAACGCGCGTGTGGTTTTCCGTTCACCTGCGGATAAAGAAAAACCCGTAGCATATTTGCGTCATTCATTGATTAAATTCGGCGCTATGACTGATTTGGATTGCTGTAAAATCGCACGTAGACATCGATATGGCCATCAATTCGTGGTCACTGCCATGGACCAATGACACATTCGGTTCTCCTTTACCACTGTACATAAGCTAGGATTTGAAATCGAGCTCAGCACATTTTGTAGCACCACTGGCGTCGCTGGTGTTTTATATAAAACTAAATTCGAGTCTTAACATTCTAATTTTAACTAAACGGAGATAACGTTTATAAAATATCGCAAATGCCAAAATTATATCAAATTCGTAATGGAAGTCAGTATAAATAGATTTTTCTAATGTACATATTATTAACACAATGTTAAACCAGTCTCAAACTAACATTAGAATATTAAGTGTTGTTAAATTTAAATTTTATTTTAACAGCAAGCTGTGAAATAAAACCAACTCCGCATATGTCTATTTAAGAAGTGAAAATAGTATCAACAGTTACAACTAATCAATATCGATTCATGTGATTTATAACAGTGGAATATATTAAGATCGTATTCGGGGATTAAATTATAAACGAAAATTTCGTTTTGGGGGTGTTGTTAAAGAGTGCCTGATGGAGTCGCATAAAATGGATTACTTTCCTATAATCTGCACTGATATCTGATGCAGGCGAAGGTGTGAAGTTCTTTTGCGGTAAGTTTCAATTTTTATTTATTTTTATTTTTATTTATTTATCCTCGCTTTTAGCGATGTGGGGAGTGTTTCTTAGTATATGTTTAAATATATGGTGTTTAAAAGAAGCTGGGAAAAAGGCGAATAAAGATTTGTAATATTTAAAGATTTATGTAAAATTGTAAACTTAAAAATTGATAATATTTATTGCTCTGGAAGTGATTATAGCACATTGCTTCAGATGTGATGGGGTTGAAAAATAATTTACGGCCATGTTTTATATAGTAATTATTTTTGTAGAATCATTTTACAGAATAATCATCAATATATAGCACTGTTAAGTGGTCTATAGTCTATTCTCGCCTATTTCAGTACATGCATAGCCATTGTATTCCTTCTACTCTTGCATATGGTACTATTTTTGGAAAAACAGCTTCCTGCACTGTCTTCGGCTCTATACAAATAATTTTCCCATAGTTCGTACAGATAACAGATGCGTCGTTTATATTCCGACTGTAAAATGTCTTGCATTCCAAAAAATTAAAATTTATAACAGTAATCTAACTATAAGAAAATATTTTGTTAACCTTACCATTAAAGTAGGTCTTATCACTGAGTGGTAGACATACTTTCTAACAATTACTAGAACAGAGAAAATATATAATACGTTTAAAAATAAACGAGCAATAGCAACAACAACAAAGCAAAATAACTGTAAACTAATATAAAGTTATTACATTTAAATCTTATCACGTTATATTTCATTTGGTCTTTGCTTGAACGTACTCAGTTAGTTTTGTTTTGTTTTCATTAGATTAGATTAGATAAACTTTCAGTCCACTGTGCCGCCGCCGTGATGACTACTGAAGTAAAATTGTATATATAGAAATATAGACCTAAATATGGATTGAAAGTAAGGGATTGTGGTACATATTATGAAAAGGGCGATATTTTGAATGTAAGCTGGGATAATTCGATGCCATTGCGAATTTATAGAATTTTCACTTAACTAGTTTTTGCCCGTGGCTTCGCTTAGCTTTGATTTACGATTAAGGTGATGAGATTTGGTCTCTCGATATATTAGAAAAACATGTTTAATAAATACATTGCGCCTTCTATTGACATATTGTAATACTAACTTTCATTGGTGAGCAAAAGACGCCGAATTTTATTCCATGGGAATTAAGTTATTTCCTGATATAAAATCTAAGCTGTATGTTAATGCAAATCGTGAATTCTTTCTATTGCAAGGTTCTCCGTAGTCGTTTAGACGTGATAGAGTGAGTAACATCCAAAAACACTTTAGGAGTTATAAGGTATTTCACGCGAGCGAAGTGGGAAGTATTTTAGGCGTTTTTAGGTAACAAAGTGACAAATTTACCATTGCATTTACAACGTTAATAGCGGCAACAGTGATGAATCGAATTTCGATGTATTTCGGGTCAACGTATATATCTATTTCGATGCATTTTGTGTCAACGTATATGTTTGTCTGTTGTTGTATGTTCCTATTGTAATAGCCCAAGGACGTAATGATGTGGTAGATTTGAAATATTTTCATTTCGAAAATACTTTAATTGAGCGGAAAAACTTGTAGAATAAAGTTGATAAACCATTGATTCAAATGATTTTATCCTACAATTTTTTATTTGTATGGAGTATTTATTAAGACAAAAATTAGTTCTGTGTGCGAATGCGTCATTGCTATAATGAATTTTTATATATTCCTTTAACTATAATTAGTCATATCTAGTGACCACGTACTATTTTTAGCACCAATATTGTGAATCAGTAGGTGTATCCATATAGATCGGTATATGCTATTTTCCCATCTTACATACGGATACTCCTACGTAGTGAGTACATTTGTAGCGAATGAGTTCAGGTCTTATTATATTCGTCGCCTCTTATCTGTCTTTTAGACCCATTTATTGTACCCGCATTACGTTCTCTATTTCATAATTAGTTGTCTTCTTATCGTTTAGCATTGTAATTTATCGACATTTGTATGATTCATGAATCTTAAGTTTACTGTAAATTTTGCGTTGTATAACAACTTTGTCATGATTTTATATATGATAGGTATAACTGTACTTTGTTCGCAAGTAAAGAGTTTATATTGGTAGCTATAAGATTTTCCTTTAAACTTTCCTTTTTCCGTTTGATGCGTTTTCCTCTGGACTTTTACCTTTTTAGGAAGTTATTTTCGCAATTTTATTCGAATGCAATGTTTTATTCGGGCTGAATCGTAAAGCGACATCGATTTGGAAACTTTTTCGGATAGTTGGAAAAAGTTTTTTATACTTTTCACGAACGGAAAATATATTCATGTACTTTGACACTAGACTTACGAAACTTTTGGATTGTTCCCGGTAATACTGCTGTTTATAAGGTAAAGGAATATTAGGGATTGTATAACTTGGTTGTGCTGAAGATGGTTTGAATCTTTTCTTGCTTATTGCTTTTCATTTGATTTTTATAATCTAAAATATCCAGTGAGGCGACATGCTTGTGTTCCATTTTTCGTTCTGTAATATATTTTTTTACGAATACAAATTTATAAACAAAGATATTGGTTCGGCGGTGACATTCCTTCGTTATTACTGGGATTTGATGATAGTGGTGTCAAGTGGTTTTCACACTTTCATATCTAAGACCAATGTAGAATTTATCAGTTGTAGAAAAGCGGGAATTTGTTAAAATTAACAATCGCACTATATACTTATTTTTTAATATCTTAGGTAATTTTGAATATTTGGAATTGTATTTTTGGTGAGTATATCGAAGGTCGATCTAGTTTTCGTGTCCTTTTTACTGCTGATTACTGTAAGATATATAATATGGCTTATGAATTGGTGTTTGACTGTTTATTGGTGTTAAGAGTTTTCTTACTTATTACTATAGGTATAGCTCTGGAATACTTTTTTGAAACAAAACCCGAATATTTTTAAAGCAAAACCCGAGTATAAACAAAGAAGTAATAAATTAATAGTAATAAAAAAAATAATTTTTATTTGTGAATTAGTGTTTGACTATTTACTGGTAATAAGAATTCTCTTACCTATTACGACATGTATAGCCCTGGCATAATTTGTTTAAACAAAACCCGGATATTATTAAAGCAAAACCCGAGTATAAACAAAGAAGTAATAAATGAATAGTAATAAAAAAAATTAATTATTATTTGTGAATTAGTGTTTGACTATTTACTGGTAATAAGAATTCTCTTACCTATTACGACATGTATAGTCCTGGTATAATTTGTTTAAACAAAACCCGAATATTTTTAAAGCAAAACCCGAGTATAAACAAAGAAGTAATAAATGAATAGTAATAAAAAAAATTAATTATTATTTGTGAATTAGTGTTTGACTATTTACTGGTAATAAGAATTCTCTTACCTATTACGACATGTATAGTCCTGGTATAATTTGTTTAAACAAAACCCGAATATTTTTAAAGCAAAACCCGAGTATAAACAAAGAAGTAATAAATGAATAGTAATAAAAAAAATTAATTATTATTTGTGAATTAGTGTTTGACTATTTACTGGTAATAAGAATTCTCTTACCTATTACGACATGTATAGCCCTAGCATAATTTGTTTAAACAAAACCCGGATATTTTTGAAACGTAACCCGTGTATAAACGAAGAAGTAATAACACAAAAGTAATACAAAAAATGATTTGCTTTCGACGAGTGATTACAAATATTCGTAACTTTAAACCACGTTTTCAAGAATAATGTTCAACTCTATTATTGTTCTTTTTATTATTTTTTTTTAATTGACGATAAGGATTCAGTTTTAGAATTTTAAATGGATGCTTTGATAATAAGCCATGCGTAAACATAGCATATTTTAGGATATCAATTTAGTTTAAATGAAATATTTGTGTGTAACTCGTATTGGAGTATTATTGCGTAATACATATATATTTCTACTCCTAGTAGAGACTGAGTCTAAAAATTCAGATACTCCGGATGAAATCAGGATATATGGTAGGCACACAAATGAAATCAATTGAAAATATAAGGATATTATTTTATTTCCACATTTGTCGTCCGACAGCAGTAATAATGTGACGACTCATTCGGTCGTCTCATTACGCAGTTTAGATTCAAATTTCATTAATTTCAAAAGTGATTCAATAATTTTGAAATATCGATATATTCATTAAAGAGTAACAACACATATATCGATATACGAAATCCATAAAAGGATCTATGCTTCCGCATGACTAGAGTGGAATAATATCGCTTAGCGCTTGACTATTCGTATTTTACATCTTTTTATCAGGCGAAAATATGGCGCTGTAAATATAATATTTGACGCCTTATACTAAACGTCAAATTTAAATTATGTAACAACAGCTCCTCCTTATTTAATTGCGGTGTAATAAATTTGATGTCGGCTATAACCCGCTTTTGTTTAGCTAGCGCAAAACTGGCTTAAGTTATTTTAAGAGAGTGTCAGTATGCCCAGTGTATTCTCATTGGCAAATACAACGGTACACACCATTGTATATGATCATGACTTATATACTTCTAACTTAGTATAATAATTAAAAATATAATTTGTAATATGTCGATTAAATAAAAAGAAATAAAAAGAACATTAGTTTGCTTTTCCGGAAATGAAAAAGTCGTAAATTACTCAAAATGACAATGTTTTTATACTTGTTTCACAGTGCATCTCATTGTTCATTTTTATGTAATTTTGCTTAAAAATTTAGCGTACCTGGGAAAAACAGATAGCACAGAAAGGACAAATGAACTTATAAAATAAGATAACTGTCAAAAAACCTGTATAGTAAATCTAATTATAAAAATGACCAGACAGACACGCAGTTAGACGTTGCGCTATATAAGAGATGGGAAAAAATTGCGAGCACGATATGCGGCTTATGTTATTTTTCCTGAATAATGAAAGAGAGTACACATTAATACACCTACAGCTCGAATAATTTACTATGCGGGAATTAAGGCGAATGGAGAGATAGGGAAGAGAGACGGACAGAGCAAGAGAGCGGTTTCTACTGCTCTTTTACTTTGTCTCTCTCTCTCTCATTAACTGCCAGTTTGCCTGCAAGTTTTTTCCTGAATGATAAAAGAGAGTACATATTAATACACTTACAGTTGTAATCATTTACTATACGGGGAATTAAGGTGGATGGAGGGGTAGGGAAGAGGGAGGGACAGAGCAAGAGAGCAGTTTCTACCGCTCTCTTACTTTGTCTCTCTCTTTCTCTCATTAATTGCCAGTTTGCCTGCAAGTTTTTTCCTGAATGATAAAAGAGAGTACATATTAATACACTTACAGTTGTAATAATTTACTATGCGGGGAATTAAGGTGGATGGAGGGGTAGGGAAGAGGGAGGGACAGAGCAAGAGAGCAGTTTCTACCGCTCTCTCATTCACTACCTTCTGGCAGTGAGGGAGAAACGTAGGAAGATCTAGAGTAATGTAGGTATATAGGTTGTAGAAGGAATGAGAGAAATAATGATTGTTGTTAAACGTAATGATGGAGGAAATTACTAATTTCGATCTGTCAATTCGTGGGTATGCAAAGCAGGAAGAAGAGGAAAGAGGGAGGGACAAAGCAAGAGAGAGGAGGAAGACATTGTGGGAGAGAGGGTGGATAGGGCGAGTGAGAAATTGGGATTTAAGTAATGACGAGGAAGCGAGAAATATAACGATTGTTGTCAGAGGTGCTGATAGAGATAATTACAATTTTTGATCTATCACTTCGTATGTATACAAATTATCTGAGTTTGCGTGGAAGGCACGCCACTGTTCATGTATTAAAGGTTATTTCGCGTAGCACACTCGAAACGGCCGAATGATAATAATACACAATTTGTTTGTGTTACTCGGCCGGTTACATGAACGGGTATTTTGAATGATAGACTGGGACAAGTGCCAAGTGCATTTTGAATTTGGTCGCCTGCGCCACCGGTCATTGCGTAATGGGCTGCTACTGCTGTTGCATACTCGCCTCTGACTGATCGCACTTTACGACGTTTCAAATATTTCCGCGTCGATGTGCGGTTCAGAACTATAGATAGTGATTTGTAATCCAACTGATCGACCGATTCAGGTCGAGCACCGTCTCGCAGGAAACTGGAGATTTATTGTTTGCAATATTTTAATTTGCTAAGTACGTTTTCTAATTGCTAGTATTTCGTCTGACTTTGTCTGGTGTCATTTCATATTTTTGACAATAAATACCTAACGACTAGGAGCGAACAAAGTGGTTTTATTTGAAAATAGATTGATATGCATTATGAAAACACCAATTGACTCTAAATTGTTTATAGGGCTTTTACTTGAGCGGGCGTTGATCAAATCTGGTTCACCCAGTCGCGTCCTCACGGTTTCCGCCCTAAACCATGCCGGCGACAATGTTGTCGGAAGATTTTCGAGTCATGCATCCGAACTCGGACAAGTCAGACAACCTTGTTTTGATTTCGAGCTCTTTAAGAATTGAGACGTCGGTTCTGGTAACATAGAGTAACGTGTTATTCTTTTTCATTAAGTGATTGTCATCTATAGAAACATGGTGGTTTAGTATGTCAAATACGGCTACAATTTAAACGAGTTGCATTTGGTAGAGCCATAGAATTAAATTTTTTCCTCTTCTCTACCTTTTTCGCCCAAGGGCACTGTAGCAAACGAACATGTGTATAGGAATGTAGTTGTTCAAAGTTTATGATCTAAATATGATCGCTGCTCTAGCCCTTGAACTGTATGTTTGATTGTCAGCCAAATGAAGGAGAATCGTTGGTTAGTGCCAGAGAATATTTTTTACGTGTTATAATTTGTTTTTTACCCACGATTAAACTGCTGTTGTGTTTTTTTTTAATTTTTTTTATTTGTGTTTTAATTGTTTTTTTATAAATATCTCTCCGTTTTTTTGTGATCAATAATGCTGTTGTTTGAATAAAATATTATTGACAAAATAGTTTTTATGCATAACAAAACACGGCTGACATAAAAACACTCGAGGGAACACATGAGGGGAATTAAGATTTATTTAAAATATTCCACATAAGACTGAGCATTGATTAATCTACTTGCCTCCTAGCGGGAGAAATTTAGCCAACAAATTTCTAAATGGGCGAACATATCTCAAATGAATTATAAAACGATATGGCAAAATACGGTTCTTTTAAGACGTTCTTCGCAATTTTACAGGAATTGAAAAAGTTGCAAAGTGATATTGAAAATTGAAAAATGAAATTTACAATCATTTTATCTCCAGGGAGAGATTGTCATAAGTAGAAAACTGCTTAGTAAAAAATATTATGAAATGCTTCTTTTTAAAAAAGACAATTTTTAATTGTCGACCACCAACTACTACGACAAAGTGAGTAGTATGTCCTTTCCTTTTCTATCTGTTTTATCCTGCAAAGTCTGAATGCCAGTATTCGGTTACCACGTCGGGTGTCACGTGACAATGACGTGTAATATAGAATTTTTCTTACTGCAACAAAAAAGTTAAGACATTTTGCAATAATTGAACCATCTAATTAGTTCTCCTTTCGATTTAAATTTTTGTTCATATGTCATTCAACCTACTATTCCAGCAGAAAATATAAGAAATATTGACTTTACAAATATAAGTATATCTATTAGATACTGTATGATCGTCCTATTGGCCTTTAAAATTGGCTTGTAATTAGAGGTCTCTGCTATTATCCAATAATAATTTATTTTTATTTATAGCGTCACAGTGAAGGTGGTAAGTTCTTTGGTAAGACTATTTAGATAAAGCAATACTGGATTTTGACAGAGTTGCTCTTGTTTTCAAAAGTATATCGTGCCGCATTTACTTCAGCTATTTTAAGTGCGTAATAAACGTGCGATATACAAATATGTATATACATTAGTTATTGTACCGACGTCTTATTGATCTTTAAAATTGGCTTGTAATTAGAGGTCTCTGCTATTCTCCAATAATAGTTTATTTTTATTTATATCCCCACAGTTAAGGCGGTAAGTTCTTTGATAAGACTATATATTTAGATAAAGCGATACTGGAATTTGACAGAGTTGCTCTTATTTGCAAAAGTATATCGTGCCGCATTTATTTCAGCTATTTTACGTGCGTAATAAACGTGCCATTTACAAATATATCTATTAGATACTGTACGGACGTCCTACTGATCTTTAAAATTGGCTTGTAATTAGAGGTCTTTGCTATTCTCCAATAATAGTTTATTTTTATTTATAGCGTCACAGTTAAGGCGGTAAGGTCTTTGCTTGGACTATGTATTTAGATAAAGCGATACTGGATTTTTACAGAGTTGCTCTTGTTTTCAAAAGTATATCGTGCCGCATTTACTTCCGCTGTTTTACGTGGGTAATGAACGTGCGATTACGAATATGGGATGAAATACAAATAAAATGACGACGGGTGTAATATTAGAGGAATATATATGTCATTTGAAAATTTGTATGCTCGTAAATCGAGGTATATCCGGACGAAAAAGTTGGTGTTTCATCAATATTATCTTATACAAACAGAATAATAATTCAAACCATGTACCTATAATCAATCTAACACAATAACCATAATAATTTAAATCATGTACTGGGAATAATTCAAATCTATTACCTGTGATAATTCAAATGGATTACTGGTTATAATTCAAAGCGAATACAAATAATAATAATTTAAATCGTTACCGATAATAATTCAAACCGAGTACCAATAATAATTTAATCTGAATACTGATTGTTTAGTTAATTGTTTATTTACGTACTTTAATGCACACAATTGGTATATAGAGCGGATTTATTGCTACTAGAACAATCTCTTACAGCCATCCAGAAGACCAGTGCAGCTCCGCCAATGAGCGACCGGGAATTGATTCGGGTCCCCGTGATACGCCACGCCGTCAAAAATCGTGTCACATGATAAACCCAATACATCACGATGACGAAAATTTACACTGGGCACCGACAATAATTCACACCGGACATCGATAATAACCCACACAATTCTATCTCGACGATAATTCAAATCGAATATCGATAATAATTCACAGTAAGTACAGATAATAATTCGAACCGAGTACCGCTAATAATTCACACCGAGTAGGCATTGATAATTCACTTCGAGTACCGATATTAGTTCCCACAGGTAGTGCTGGAACTGTCAAAAGTTGTCATTTGAGTTTGTTCTTCCTACAGAAATTTTGAGCGAAATATCGATTTGATTACACGGACGTTACGGTACTTTGATTGCATGTCACGCAGTAGTGACTATTAACATTTGATGAGGATTATTTAATATCAGTATTCTTAATAAATGGTCAAACGCGAGTCGACCTAGCACTTACACAACCCATCGCTAGATTGAATAAGTACACGAAAAACGTAAATTATAAGATAAACGATCTATAGCATTATTAAACATAATTTTTTTGTGTTTGCCAACATATTAAACATAATTTTTTTGTGTTTGCCAAAATTTTTTAAAAATTATTTTTCTCTGCACCAGAAGTATTTTTTTGTAACATTTATTAGGATATTTCCCCATTTTTAGGTTCAGTTGTACCTGAAGTACTAAAGTTAGAATATTCGTTTTCGAGAAGTTTTTTGAAAACGATTCATAACAATATAAAGTAAATATTATTCAAATGATTTTAAATTTGATCCGATGCTTTGCCACATTTTATTTTACACTCAGAGCCAATATATCCAGAAGTTTTACGTTAAGTCGAGCCGCTTTTGTTTCAATTTTTTAAATATTAAATAATCCGAAATATGAAGGGATGTACACTCGATATCGCACTGGACACGAATACTGACATCCGATATACCGAAGAGAAGTCCGATATACCGAAGAGAAGTCCGATATACCGAAGAGAAATCCGATATACCGAAGAGAAATTCGATATATCGAAGAGAAATCCTATATACCGAAGAGAAATTCGATACAGCGAAAATTTTGTTTTTACTATTAGACAATTTCTAAATTTAATTTATGAACACGCACAGTTTTAACGGTCTGGTATCGGCTTTATAGTGTATATCCAGAAGTTTCATTATATTATAAAACAGTTTTATTTCTGAAGAATTAAAATCACTTAACTGTTTCATTTATTATTAATAAAACGCTTATATTCAGAGAAATAATCCATAGAAACATGGCTGGGGCTACGAATTATATAAGATCATTAATAAATTATTTTGCAACACGTATACACATTTACGACTTGAAGCAACGCAAAGTAGAGACTACATATGAAAGTACTTGGAAAACAATTACGCTTTTGCATATTTATCTTAAAGTTTATGCAATTGTATCTTATTGTTTAAGGAACTAATTAATTGTTACGTACTCGACTTGGAAGATGTATCATCGACTCGCCGAATATGGACGAGAATCAATTATATTCTTGTTTCTTGATAATTTCAGATGACACTGGTGTTGCCATAGTTTGGCTTATTTTTAAATATTAGCTAAACTCAATTGAACTCAATATTAAAGTCTTAAAAATCAGTTTGAAAATAAAAATAACTTAAAAAAAATAGTAATGTACCACAATGATTAAATATCTATTAAGACTAATATAAAACCCTTTACGCTAACATTTTAATAAAAATGTATGACGTAAACAAAAAAAAAACGATTATCTATATTTTATACAATTATCTATAATAATTGCGTTATAATAATAATGACAACAATAATTAATTGCAAAAAGACATCGAAAAAACTTTTTAAATTAAAGGGATTAAAAATATGTTGTCGTTTTAATGGCCTAAGAGTTTAATGGTCCAAGAGTTTAATGGTCTAAGAGTTTAATAGTCTAAGAGTTTAGAGATTTTACTCCTAAGAGTCTAGTATATTTTCTCTGATAACTGTGTTTCACAATCGTAAATAGTTTGTATAGTTGTTCGGGTCAAACCCAAAACTACTGCAATTAAAAATATAAACCACTGTAATATTGTATGACTAAATAATAACCAGCAGAGCGTCTTAATAAAAAAAACAACTTTTACTACGCGTTAGTACAGAAACCGTGACTAAAGCCCCATTTTTTAATTCATTGATTAAGAAAGCATTAAAACAGCGTCCAAGTGAAAATAGTGAGAGCGACGAATTACTTTTAGTGGAATTGTTAGTTAAAGGCAAAATAAATTCACACTGTGAGAAAGATTTGGCAACGATGTTGGCATTTTATGAGCCAATACAATGGAGGTAGCATTGAATTTTAGCACTTTCTTTGGCTCATTTTGATAACAATTAATTCAAACCGAGTCAAAGTAAGATTTAGCAATATCTTTCGCGTTTAATGAACCATTACGATGGATACAATCTTAGATTTTAACACGTTAACAAAATCGTTCTGTAAAAATTAAATTAAACCGAGTGAAGTAAGATTTGGCAACACCGTTCGCGTGAAATGAACCAATACAATGGAGGTAATATTAGATTTTAGCACATTCGCCGGCGCGCTGTTCGCTCGCATGCGGTTGGATCTAGTGTCCCACGTTGGCTTGGTATGGCGAGGAATGATCAGGTGCTATACAGGCTGATGTAATTGGAAGAATTAATTAAATTTGCGCCAGGCGAAGGGTCATAAGTTCATTCACTTTCGCTTTGGGCGCAACAGGTGTTATTACGTAACAAAATGTTTAGACTTTAGTTGTTTGTGTTAAATGTTTTCTTTGAAGCAAAGCGGTTGTACAAAAAATGAGAGAAAAGAAAGGAAAAGTTTAATTTTAAGTTTTTTGGTTTTTGTTATATAAATAAAAAAAATTTGTGATATATATAAAAAGAAGCGAAAATTGTAATTTATTTTGTCTAATAAAGTAGTCACGACAAGTTTTTCGTTTTTTTGTTTGCAAGAGAAAACATATTCGATTCACAGAACCACGAAATTTTAAGTTAAGTGTTTGTTAGTTAAGTAGATTTGGTTTTGATTTTCGACAATGAATATTTGTTATATATATTTTATAACCATAAAGAATTTATTTAAAATATCAGAATTTCTAAAAAAAATTAATGATATCAAGTAGTACTTAACATCACATTAATTAAAAATAAACAAGAAGATAAATAAAACAAAGTAAATTGTCACAGAAATTAATATGGTAACCGAAAACATTACTAATGATTCACATCATGAAGTTACCGAAATTTGTTTTTAAAAGGTGAAAGTTTTCACATATAATTTTGTGCGACTAAATATCGGGACCGGAAGCTGCCGTTAAAATGTCACGAGTTTCCTTGTCAAATCCAAACAAACAAATCATGTAAATAAAAATTTAGAATGAACTACATTGACATAATGTTTTAAACAAAATCTAGGGTGAACTACATCGACATAACGGACACAAATTGAAATAATTTTATTTGAATGCTAAAAACTTGTGACTTTGATTCAGAAGAGTTATCAACGAGGAAGGTGTACAAAATTATATAACTAATAAGAATATTATATTACAGAAACTAGTAAATAAATAAGTAGAATAAAAAAGTTAAGATTATTAAGAACATTTTCATGTAACACGAAAAAAAAATACTTAAATTCTTGCAATTTTTACAATATGTATCTTGTATTATATATTTAAGTAATAAAGTTTAATAAATTTCTTCTTATAACGTACGTAAAGATTATATTAGGTTATATTAGATTAAATTAGATTCTTTAAAAAATTTCACAAAGGATATTGTTAAAATCGTGACTAAGCCTATAAGATGTAATAGTTGTGCCCGCAATGACAGGCCGATTCTACAGTTTTTTTGTCTGTATAGATACAGATAATAAAATACGTAACAAACAAACTTATACCTAAAGTAATTAAATTATATATATTGTCAGTTGGTTACAATTTTAAACAAATTGAAGAAACAAGGTAAGCTTATATTGGATGCATCCAATATCGATATAATTAATGTGCCGCACGTTTGCCCTCATACATTTATCCATCTCCGGGTTGCTTACTCAAGCACTTACCCCTCCCGCCGCAGCAATTTAGTTCTACCCCTTTTTCTAAAGCATGTCCAGGTAGAAAACTTCAATACGTGATTTAAAATGTACATAGGATTGATGTACATCAATCCTATGTACAAGGTATAGGTAAATTATATAAGGTATAGGTAATCCTATGTACAAGGTATAGGTAAATTATATAAGGTATAGGTAATCATATGTACAAGGTATAGGTAAATTATACAAGGTATAGGTAAATTATACATTTGTATAATTATTACACGCCGAGTTGTTAGACACTTTATAAGAAAAGTAAACAAATTAGTGAAAATAAAACATTCATCCATCTTCTGATTGAGTGAATCGATTGCGATGAAGTGAAAACTAAATGTTATTTCAAGTTGACCCCTATTTTTTTTCTGAAAACTTCATCCAAATTGAGTCAGTGGTTTTTACGTGATGCTTGTACAAACACACAAACAGATAAAAATGGTCTTAGTGACTTATTAGTTTTCTTTTATCGTCCCGATAATTTGCTTGCAAATATTTTCCATGCAGAGTTTAAAATTTTTATTATATATATAGGCAGATAACGATTCTAGTTATTTCCTCGATTTCAATTATCTTAATGTTTTTGTGACATACATACAAATACAAATTCTCTTCATTTTGGATTTAAAGTGCTATATTTATAAAAACATTTCAAGTGTTGTCTTATTTTTGTAATGACAACTCGTTCATGATTTTTGATATATATTAAACTGAATAAAAAGTGGAGCAAAACGTATAAAAGCTTACAGCTTGTTTGCTAAATATATTTAATTATTTATGTGAACTATAGTACAAAGAGCAATTGATAATTTAATATCCTTTTAAAACTAGTTTAATTTATCTTAACCCGGAGTTAATTTGACCTTAGGGCATCCATTTGACTAAAAACTATAAATCACAAAGAGCAGAGTTTTAAATACACACTTCGTCTACTATAGCGGCGTGCAAATTGCCACAAATTGTTTCCGCAAAGACGAACGTAAAAAAAATATCGACGCAGAAAAAGTAACAAGAACACGTTTTCGGGAACGAGATTGCGCTCGCTGCGATTGATTTGGGATGCTGCGCTCGTTTCGTGCTCTTTTTTAGCAGAATAACGTCAAACAATTAGGATATAATTGTGGCAAGTTCCACTGTATGCACTCTCTCCTGAGGTCAAAGAGGTCCACTCGTGCAGTCCATTTGTTGTCTTGTAGAATAATAAATAACTTTTGTATAAATATTTTCGCTTATATAACTCTTGAGATAAATAATTTTGAATTGTTGTCTGTGAAACTTATTTTGGTATAACTATAGTTCTGGTATGTATTTCTTACTGGTAGATATTTCTATTCTTATTTATGATGTTCGATTACCTTTGTGGATCATTTGTCAAAGTGTTTCTTTAATTTGCTAAAACCGGTAAAATAAAAATGCTTACATTGAGATTTTAACCAGATATTGAATTATTTCCTCATAACTGACAATAAAGATACTAAAGTATCACCTACAGTATATTTATAAGACATTTTACAATTATTTTGTGATAGGTGATGACGGAGGGAGGGGTTGTAATGACCCTCCTTTTGTCCATATTTAAATAATAAATTGAAGCAAATTTATGTCTCATTTGAGTTAAATACACTCCGAGTACGTTCTCGCAATATGGTCATGAAATTATGTGATCTTTAGCGCTGACCTGAATCAAACGCTAACCGGTTTTGTGCTAGTCTGAGTTTTTTAAGCGTTTGAAGTCACTTCATTGCATTTATTGTTTATAAATGTTTCTTAAACAAGTTTTGCTATTAAGTCGTCGTGTGTAAAGGTGATAATTTTTATATTAAAAACCAAATGAGTTTGATAGTTTATTATAAATCAGAAAAAATATAAAATAACAAAGCAATAAAATGAAGAAGATTTGAAACCTCTTAAAATCATATTTGTCGAAACACTCCACCTGCAAATATATTTGGTATAACAAAACGTTACTGCCGATTATAAATTCACTTACACAAGTCTTAGACCCGAAACATTTTAAGGAATACACACGAGACCGTCTCGCCGGCAAGTTTTCGTCTCCGACCGCCTTTTTACGATGTGTTCGAAGTGCTAATAAGCATACGATTATATGGGAGAAACTGTTCGGAGGCTAACGACCAGATGGTCAGTGGTTCGAATCTCAGTTTTATTTTTGTGACGCCTGCAGTAAGTGTCTGTAAGCTCACGTCCGACACTTATCAATTCTCTAATTGGGACATTGAGTTGCATCTCATATAATATTTATTGATAATTGATTTTCTTAACGTTTTATGTGATCGGTTTTATAAATATCAGTCTGCATATTATTTCATGCACTCAGATATAGAAGATTTCTTTTATTTTTTAAATTGTTTGAGAAATATTCTAAAGTATTTTCATTTCTAGGGTTCCGGTATTTCAAAAGGAAAAGTGGAACCCTTGTAAGATCACTTACATATCTGTCCGTCTGTGTATCACAGCCATTTTTCTTAAAAATCTTTTGACGCAGAAACTTAAAATTGAGCATAGTAATAAAAAAATATTAAACCGCACATTTCTCAATAGATCAAATTTTAGGGGCTAGCAAATTAATTATTCGAAAACTTTCTTAATTATGTAATTATAAATATGGTGTGGGCATAAGAATTAATTGTAAGTGTTTCAAAAATATTTCTTTTTTCATGTAATTTTAGTTGGTATATATTCTGTAGTGTATATAGTGAAAAATATATAAAAATGTCTCCCCCCTATTTTCTGACAGATAGGATTTTTAAAAGCCTAGGCACAGGCATAAGAATTAATGATTTTAGATGTGACAAGATTTACGATGATTAGGAGATTTTTTTTTTTTAATTTGATTTATCTGAATTCTATTGCAGATAATGAGATTTTTATGTCGGATATCAGATGAACTATATAGTTTTCTGGAAAGATGGAAATTATTGTGCATTGATATGTTAAAAAACGCTGTCACTCAATTTTTCGCTAATTCGATTTAAACATTCATTTTACTGTATCATTAGGATAATTGGACATTCGATTTTTTTATTACCGCATTGTTGCAAAAACTTCACGTCTCGTTAAATATTTTTTTCATATATAATTGACAAGAACCGATTATATTGGTAGGCTGTCGTAAATATCGCTCAAATTAGTTTTTTATATGTTCCAGATGGTCGTGTAAAAACAATATAATTAGCCCATTATCGTTTTTTATTACACCTTTAGGTTAAAAAATGGTAATCGAGCTGGTAGTTAATAAGTCGCAATTTGTGCTGCTCACTTGACACCTGTTCGCCAGTCTCCTAATTATAGGATGGTTTAGGCTAATTTGAAGGTAGTAATGCTATTTAACTGTCTCGTGTAGTTTTAATATTATTAGCTTCTAGAGAAATATTAATTATTGGTTTGCATCATGACATCTGGAGTGACCATATTCTTTTGGTCGATTGAAATATATCGTGGACTCTTCGCGGACATCACCAGCTAATCTGTAGTTAAGGTTCAGTTTCTTATTCAAGACATATATTTCTCATTGCATCTGTATTCTTTTAAATATTCAAGGTATCCGACGATTTTTTTAGATTCTTGTATTTGCAAAGGGAGCCATTTTTGCAGAGCGTACTGAATGGGCTATCGTTTTGTTCCGTTTTTGGATCTAAATACATGTCGCGATAGAAAACGCTAAAGCGTGCAATGCCCGGAAGTCTATAAATATTCCAGCTGCTAGTCCAAAGTGACGATGGACAGTTGACATAGTTCGTTTGAAACACGTGAGCATGCAATAAGACTGCGTTGAACGCTTTGTTTTCTTCGGCGAATCCGGAGCGGCTGAATCTGTTGCCAGCTGCCAGCAAGGGTGGGATAGGAGAAAAGGAACTTGCGTGGGCTCTGGAAGGAAGTTGCTATTAATAGCGACATGTGTCAATTCGCTATCGCCGTAAGAGTTTAGGGTGTTATATTGGCGTTCGCTGTTTTTTTCCAAATTTTGGATTACACGTTTTTCGTCGTTGTTAAAGCGCTCCGAGTCAACAGTTAAAAATTAAAAAGGGACGTCGTAGATCAGTTTCTGTACAATTGTTGTTAAATTGCTGTTACCCTGTCATATTGGAATTTAAATACCAGAAATTGATTAGAAGTCATTCCGAACTTACAGACAAATATTATAGGTTTATCAGTTGTCGACATATCTGATTTCAGTTACGGTCTTTCAGGAACTTAATTTTGAAAAAGATCCCTTGCTTATGGATGTTGTAGTATTACAAACGGAGTCACCCGGATCAGTTTTATTAAGCATACAATTAAAAAAAGATAATGTTTACTCGAAGTGGTGTAGAAGAATAGGGAGTAAATTAGGCAAAACAGTTCTTTTCTTCTATAATTTTTTCGCCATCTAATATTTTAGCAATTTGTGGTTAAAGCTTATACAACAAATACAGAGAATTTAATTTTGGTTGATACGAACATCAATATAAGTTGGGATAATATAAATGTTGAAAAGATGGGCGGATATGATATAATATTTTTCAGTAAATAATTCAATCTTCACACAAAATATCCTGTATATTGCAAGAGAAAAACTAATCCGTTTGAGCGTTTAATATCATTTATTCTATGTTCGTTATTATCATTATAACATAACCTTGATAAAACGTTATTTAGATGACAGAGAATTATAAATTATCAAAGTCGATTTATTCTAGGGTCGATTGATTATACTTGAGTTTTCCTTCATCACTATTTTTAGTTAAGCGGGCACCGTGCCAACTCCCCAATTTTATTTGATTGTGCAAACTTGTGATTTTCGCTTAAGTTTCCAAATAACCGACGAGAAGCTTGCATTTTTTTATTCTTGCTAATATTTTACATTGATTGAGTTTTTGTTGACATTTGGAGGCAGATTAGACTTTATAAGAAGATGATATTAATATTCTTATTTTATGTATTTAATATATAATAATAACGTTTTTACGATTTAGACGATGATTAACGTTTTTGCCATAATTTATTCATGTTATCATTATAACATTTTAATGTCGATATCTAGCTTCAGTTAACGGAATATTTAATTTTAAATGTGCCTAGTTGAAATTCTACATGTTCAAAACAGTACGTGAGTTTTTTAGATCATGTGTTGTGTATGTCTTAATAATGATTAATTTTTATTTAAATGAAGTCGTTTGAGTGGCGTGATTCGATTATATGATAATTTTATAATGATATTGCATATTTCTAATGATTTATTGTTAATTGATTATATATCTGTGTCGTGATGGGTTCTGTATAATTTACTTTAGTTTAACACTTAACGTTTACATCACCGTGGTGTGTTGGGTTGATCCCAAGACATATGGTCGTTGAGCGCGCGGCGCATCGCGGGGACCCAGGTTAGATACCCGGCCGCTTATCAAGCGGGACTGGAGAAGTCCAACCTTTCGAGGCTCTGTTAACCATTTTTCCATATGAGATCCTTCATTTTATGTAGACACGATAACAACAACTTAATTTTTTTTATCGAATACCGTGAATTATTGGGTATTGTTTAACAATTTTTTTTCTTTGGTCTTTATTGTGGTGTCGATCAACTGAAAGGTAACAGAGTTGTTGAACATAGAGAAGTTGGAAATTTTATATTACTCTTCCAATTCTATAATATATAATGAATAATTTATAATATGTAGCTTCATATCATAAATTCATCATATGCACAGTATAATTAAATACCTGAGCTTTTTAACGAATGGATCTGGTGTAAATGAAGCCTAATATTTATTATATATATATATATATATATATATATATATATATATATACATAATATTTTATATATTAAATTATTAGGCTAATGAACTCTAGATTCCACACTTAAATGTTTAAGAATGTTCATTTACAGTCACATGGTGAAATTGTAAGCGATACACGCAAGCCCCAAAATGAGAAAATATTATAGTTGTATATAAATAAGTTTGACAGTTGGTACATGTGTAACGATAAATCCTTGATAAATTACCGATTCTTTGACATTTATAATAGACTCATTTTAATTAATTTCTACCCATCATGAACAAATTGGGCCCATTGCTATTACGATTAGATTACGTAAACAGACGAATACGGTAAAAAGTATTCATCCTTCTGCCAGTTTCGGGTTAGTACGGTTTAGCTTCCAATATTGCAACCGATCGTGAAAATTGTTATGATCTGTTATGAGTATATCTGTGAGTGTATAATAAAATGCCCATATTTTCTTCTACAATAAAATTGGGACTTATATTATTCAGGACATCCTAAAGGCGGTCGTGGTTGTGGACGCGGTGGTGTATCACAATCGGCGCTGCGGTTAACGGTATTTGTAAGAGGTGAAGTCGCGGCTACCGCCCGAAGAATGACCGCTCTGCATGTGGCGCACTTGCGGATCAAATCGGGAGATAACGAGATGATTTGGAGTATTATACAGGAGTAATAAGTGTGAGAACAGGAACGAGGATATAAAAGTAAAAAAATAAAGCAGATTTCGATTCAGCGGCACGCCGCAAACGACTGATGGGATACTTAAATTTATTCCGTCGCCGTCAATCTTTTGAACATTGACACAGCGTCTTCTCGTTCAGACTTATTCATCGTTATTGTCGTGGACATTGTTCAAAAGAAATACAGAGCTTAAGTCCTCTAGCATCAAATTACCAGGAGCCGCATACGGCAGTCGCCGGTCGATTGAGAATTGCGATATTTTCTTGCTTATTTTATGTAACTGATTAAATAAACAGTTATTAAAAGAAATAGTTAAAATATACAGGTATTACAAAACTAAATTAAGAAAGCAGTTATGAAAAGAAACAGTCAAAAATATACAAGTGTTACAATATCTAAACAAATATACATATGACAGAAAATAGCTTTTACAGACTACACGAGAATGAAAATAGGAAGAAGCATAGAAAATTCGTTAATGCGGAAGGAATACGGGAAAAATTCTAGGTGGTAAGATCTATTTTCTTCAAAAATTAAAAGGAAAATTACTAATTAAAATAAGAATAATAAAGAAGCAATAAATAAGGAAATAAATAGACCTACAGGCCAAATATTTAACATATTTCAAAAATACTATCATCAAAAACTTAAACAAACTAGCAGTACATCTGACTAATGATTTATTTCTGAGAGATACAATTTAGACTCTCGGTTACATATATTTACAGAACCCTCGAGTACTTCGTCATCATATTTTCAGGAAGAGGGACTATCACCTGGAAAAAGCCTCGGTAACCAAGAAGGCTCAGCACCATGCATTGTTACGACCAGGGTTTCAGAAGGATTAACTACCATAATTGGCAATATGATTCACACGTACGGGATAGAGTAAAATAACCAGACGTAATCCTCGAGAAAGTAATTTGTAGAGGTCATGACCCTTAACATTGACGGCCACAATGCAAGAAGGAGGAAATACAATGAATCTTCTATTTAAAATGGAATTGCCATAGGTGCGACATATGGCGAAGATAGGGAAATTAAATAAAAACAAAATGAAGACGAACATTTTGCACAAGACATTAAAAATGTAAAATAAAGTAGAACAATGATTTAATAAGTGTAAATGAAGAAATAATGGTCAGAGTAAACATATAAAGTGATGATAACGCACAATTAAAACGAGCGATATGAAAGTGGCTAATTTCTTCGATTATGTATTTAATATTTGCCTTTTCTACAATACGAGCTGTAGTGAAGTTCTAAGGCTTAAATAGGGGTGTTTACGAGAGTGAAAACGGGGTGAAGGGAAGTAGAAGGTAGAGTTAGCGGTTACTAAAATAATAGCCAAGGATACTGTTTATATCTGATCACTAAATGATTATATTAGTGGAAAGCATTGGAAATTATTAATAAAAGAGCTTTTTTTGTTTTATACGTTTCTACCAAGTCGTTTTTTTAAATAGTTTACAAAACTTGTTTTGTGTTTGAAACTTGGCTTTGTTTCAATTTTTTATTCGATTATTCTTCCACGCAACAATGTTGCAAAAGTATAACTTTACATATATCGTGTCGATAACCTTTCTGCGTCGGAATTGGTGACATATCAGCTGTATGAAATCACGCTTCAATATATGTGCGTTTTTCATTCACCAATTTAACTTATGGTAGTTAAATCCGTTCATTGAACTCTATGGTTCGCCATGAATTGATGTCTTGGATTAGGTCTTGAATTAGTCCGGCTTTTGATATTTTCTTTGCTTCATCTCACGGACTCAAATATAAAACGACGATGCGCAATTGACTCGTTTGCTATTGTCTCTGTGTTGTCACGTTCTCTAATATAATTGTATTTACTTTGTTTTGTGACCTTAATATCTGACATTCATTTTCGATACTTCGTTAGTGCGATTGGGGTGGAATATCAACTTGTTCGTTGTTATTTGCCATATCTTGTAATAATTTTATTATTTAAAATATTTCATTATAATGTCTATTTTCACCTCTTGCTAAATCAATTGATATACTATAAACATCTTCCTAAATGATATAAGGTTAAACTAATATTAACCTTATATCGGAAATTTATTTTTTTAGGATTCTGTAAGAATCGGAAACAGAACTCTTATAAAATCACTCACGCGTCTGTCTGTCTATCACATATCATTTTCTCATAAGTAATTTGATGTAATAATATTGGCGTAGTAATTGATAATTATATTAACCGGCATATTTCGCAGCTAACACTTTAAAATATTTAGGCAACGTAAGTAATCCAATCTGTTTTTGTTTTATATATCTTTTGGGTTTGTAAGGGCTGAGTTATAAGGAACGCAACAATATATATTCCGATTACATAATTACTTTACTCTGTTCAGAGCCTATTTTAGAGTCTCAGAGATATCAAACAAAAGGTGCGAAAATGTTCATCCTATACCCACTTATTTTTGAAATTATTGAATAAAAAATCCTGACAAAACATGGCTGGTAGAATTTGATTAGAAGATTACGTTACGGGTTTTAGAGACTAGTAATTATCCTAGACTTAGTAGATTCGGAAAATTTAGGACATTTTTAGGCATTTAAAAGGTATACTATGCAATATATTTAAATACTGAAAAATCATATTAATATCTGTAAATATTTTAACGGATCATATCTGCTGAAGTGTGTTCGGAACACTCGTAGCGCAAGTTCTGCTCGGAACACTCGCAGAGCGAGTCTTCAACAGATATTTTGTTTTCTAGTTTTATTTGTCAAATTCACAATGTTACGTTACGTTGTTTAAGATTAAATTTGTTTTCTAATACAACATAGAAAAGTAGACAAATCAAGAATATTAATTAAAATTAAATTAAAAAAAACAAGAATATTAATCTGCTTTAAACAGAATTAAGCTGTCAGCGTTTTTTCTGGGTTTGTAAATAATGTTTAATTAAAATTGAATCGGGTGTTGAAAAAATTTAATTTTCCTTCAGAATTTTTTACGAACGCTGAAATTGGTTTAGTTTTGTATGTGTTTCATGTCATCGTGTTTGGATGAGATGGGATGATGAGTTTGGATGCGATGGACTGGCGCGTTTGGATGGGAGTTAAAATGTTCTGATGACAAGATGCGTCTTGCCATTCGGCCAGCTGCGCCTATTGTCAGCTCTTTCTGACTTAATTCGGCGATCTCGCTTATTATCTGCCATTCGGCTAGCTTCGCGTTAACGCTCTTTCCGATTTAACTTATAACAACGTTACTTGTTTATATCGGTGTATTACGTTAAACTGTATTAAAACGTTAAAGGCCTTATATAATTTGAAATAATAATAATGTTAATAATTAAACTTAAATACTGTTACCTCTGCAGAGTTAAATTTGATTTTTTCTTTTTAACTTCGTTCAAATGAAAATATAAAAATATGTCATATCAAAAATTTAAACGTTTCATATCTGGCAGGCGTCCTGTGGTGGACCCATTTTTTTATTTATAAACTTTTTAAATTCATACATTTGAACCTCTGTAACATGGAAACCGCGATTATCACATTTTCATTTACTATAATAGCCCACCTGAAGATGTTGTAATACAATGAAACGTAGGTCGTGGTAATGAAATTAAAGAAAGTAGAAATAATACTACATCACGTAGTTCCATTTAATTGTGAATAATGAATTTCTACAAAATTAACGCCAAATATGTTCAACTTTTAAACGCATTAAATTTTATAGAATTATGACTATTTTATGTCGGTTGAGAGTAACTGGACAAGAAAGGATTTACAATTATGTTTAACGTTCGCTCTCGTTGTTCATATTAGCTCTATTTATTTATTTATCTACTTTAATGTACCTAACTGATACGTATGGTCGACTTGTTGCTACGAAAGCAATCCTTTATAGCCAACCCACGATACCAGTCCAGCCCCTTTCGATGAACGGCCGGGAATCGAACCCGGGTCCCAGCGGTGCGCCGCATCATCAGAGGCCGTATGCCTTGTTATCAACCCAACACACGACGACAACAACAGTTTAGTTGAATGTTCAATTGAACATGAAAATATTTCTACAGTTTTGAACAGCATTTGAACTAGCATTTTCTTAACTACAATTCCTCTGTTTATTCTGCTAATGTTTAATGACTACTATATTGTCATATTGTAATCATATGGGACATCAGATCATATCGTGACTTGCAACGTACAAACATACTTAACCTCGCTCGTTCTTTCTAAGTACTTACTGGCAACACCGAAATAATGCGATCTGCATTTAGGTAACTAGATTTAACATACTCGGTGCCTATTAAACATGATTTAGAATGTAGAACTGGTTCCTATGTCATTTACCATAAAAGGTGTGTAGTATTTGATTCAGGTCTTTTATTTATGATACGTAGAAAAGTTACAATTACATTGTCTTTGATCACAGTGCATTGAATTAATGAACAGAGTACAATAATTACGTAAGCGAACTATGGTAATTATATTTATATATTACGAGTGTTGTAGTGTAATATTTCAGAATTAGCGAGCCAGCGATTTTCTTATTATTATGAAACTGCAATGTACCTACCAAAACGTTAATTTTATAAAATTGAAATTACACGTAATTTTGAAAAAACAGCAAAATTTTGTAGGTCTTAATATGGTTTGTTGATAAAACCATATAGTAGAAGGAGCGAAATGGGATTAGGGTCGGTAGAATTTAGATATTACATTTCTAGCAGTAATAATTTATATATGACTTCCTGGGATTACGATCCGAAATTTTGCAGATTTGACAAACAAAAACTTTACAGAAAATAGATGTTTGTTTTAGAAAATGGTTACTTAGGCAGTCTTCAGTGTGTTGTTGAAATGGAGGTTATTATGTTTGTAAATGAAGAATTGTAAAAGTGTGTGTAATATTTGGTTTATATTTATCCGTACCATCGGAATCAATTGTCGATAGCGATGAAAGAAATTTAATTAGTTTCAATTTTGAAACATAATTTTTAACATATTCTTTTAGCGTGCAGGCAGCACATAATATATTCATATTATTAACATATTCATAACATATTCTTTTACCGTGCAGGCAGCACATAACATATTCATATTATTAACATATTCATAACATATTCTTTTACCGTGCAGGCAGCACATAACATATTCATATTATTAACATATTCATAAACATATTTTTAACATATTCTTTTACCGTGCAGGCAGCACATAACATATTCATATTATTAACATATTCATAAACATATTTTTAACATATTCTTTTACCGTGCAGGCAGCACATAAACATGATAGGTAAGAGAATATATAAAAAAGAATGTTTCAAAATGTTCCACGCCAACTTTATTTTGTATCGCAAGGTGAGAATACTTCTTTGAACTGGATTTGTCTTTGTGTTACTGTTCACGATGTACGAGCTTAATTAATTAATTGTAAACTATTTTGTACTTAATAGTTATAAATAAGGAAATTCATGTCAACATTAATTTGATAGTGGGATTATTAACGGTAACAATGTAATCATTAACAAATTAATTTTTTGTTTTATCGCTAACCATAATATAAAACTTCAAAATATATTTGGTCACTAGATGGTATTCATTCGAATTGATATCTGTTTCTGTCATGTTCCTTATTGTTACTGCTTTTCTGTCTTATATGTTATTATTTTATAACCATTTTTTTCCTATGATCTTCCACATGCCCATCGCTTTGGGTAAATATCCAAATGGGTTTTATAAGAAATAAATAAATAAATAAAATATCCAATGTAATTTCGGTTTGATTATCAATACTTGAGTTTAAGTTAATAAAATATAATGTAAATAATAATGTTTTTGATATGATTCGATTTATTTGAAGTTTCTTTTATTAAACATTTCCTTCCATTTTATGTTAATCAGGCTTCTTTATACGAGAACCTTTAAATGACGGTTACATGCGTGGTAAAATATGTTACATAACACAATAGACTTCAAAAATTCGTGAAGTTTGGTTCCTGAACTGTAAATCTATAAAATATCTTAATTCAGTGTCCTAATTTTCAAATAGTAGTAAACGATTTTTATCAATTAATATTAAATTCATTTAAATTGTAAATATAAAATATACATATGGCAAATATTTGTTATTAAGAATTAAAATTTGTACCCATTACTCATCTTTTTAGGTGAATTTCTCATATTTCTTATATATATATATATATATATATATATATATATATATATATATATATATATATATATATATATAGTGCGTTAAGTTCTTAGATGGATAAACATTTTCTCAATACTTTCAAAATAGTAGGCTGCACAGAACATTTTTATTTCTGAATAATATTATATATATAATTCAGAAATAAAAATGTTCTGAATTATATTGTCATCTCTATACCCGTGATATTTACAAAATTGTGCACACAACGTCATTTCATTTGTAAATATGTACTTGAGAAACAGAATATTTTATTTTCTATAATTGGGTGCATTTACGAAAATCCCGTTAATTAATTATCTCGTTAATTATATTTTTTTTTCATGGGGGTTAGGCAGGTATCACAGCTAATTTAGATTTAGGTAATATTGTATAAGTTTATCAAGTTTCTGCTAAAAGATGGTGTTATGTTATTTATATAATAAAAGTAAATTTTAATTTCCTTAAAAAATCTAAATAAGTTAATATTAGAAGTTCACTAGATAGCACTGTATTTTTTATCTCTGCTGTTTTTACTACCTTGTTTCTCAAGTTAAAGCACCAATTTAGAAGTGGATTTTTGGATAATATAACTGCAAAATAATTCATCCCTTGTGCACTCTTTCCAATCATTATATACACACACACACACATATATATATATATATATATATATATATATATATTTATATATATATATTTATATATATATATATATATATATATATATATATATATATATATATATATATATCTATATATACATATGTATATATGTATATATATCTTAACAATGTAAATAATATAGATGATTAAAAACTCTACGAAATCTGCCTTTTCGGCTGGCAGTTGCCTTCGGCTTTATTTATGCTTTGTTTAATTTCTTTATTTTTTTTTTAATTAGCACACAAACACAAATTTTATATTTTATAAAGTATGTATTTTCTGATAACGATACTAACAACGATGGTTACATTATCACCATTGGTATAATTTAAAATTACATAATGTTTAAATTATAATTAATAATTGCAACAAGTAACAGATGATTACTTAAATTTATTCATATATTTGTACTGAACTAAACTATCAACACATATATGTGTAAGAAAGTAACAATAAAGTCATATTTTATTCTTTTTCGAACAAGCTATAACAATAAATTCATATTTTATTCTTTTTCGAACAAACTGTAACAATCAAGTCATATTTTATTCTTTTTCGAACAAACTGTAACAATAAAGTCATATTTTATTCTTTTTCGAACATAGTATATATATTGTGTCATATTTTATTCTTTTTCGAACAAATGAATTAATTAAATTTTCATTAATGAGAGAAATAAAACAAAAGACGTAATGTAGAAGAAAAATTCAACACGGTGTTGGTGATGTGGGTGTGGTGCCGTTAATGTTCTCCTACTCTATCGAGCAATTTAATTTATTAAATTTAAATTTATCGATATTAATATAAAGATGTATTTACCGTTATCTATTTTAATTAATATATAATCTTCCAACTTGGAACCTAGAAGTTCACTAGTAGTTCACTGTATTTTTTATTTCTGCTGTTTTCATTAACTTTTTTCGCAAATTAAAGCACCTATTCAGAAGAGGATTTTTGGATAACATAACTGCAAAATAATTTATCCCTTGTACACTCTCTCCAATCATTATATATATATATATACAAATATATATATATATATATATATATATATACCGAAATATTTATGCACAAAAAAGTAAAAATGCAGTCACATGTTTATTCTTTTTCGAATAAACTATTGATGAATTAATTCAATTTTCATTAATGAGAGAAGTATATAAATTTCGTGCTGTAAATGAAAAATTCGACATGATGTTGATGAAGCCGGTGTGCTGTTAATATTCGCCTACTGTTTAGGGCAATTTAATGTCATAAATGCAAATTTGTCAATATTAACATTAAGAGACATTTAACGTTGTCTGTCTGAATTAATATATAATCTACCAACTTAGAACCTAAGTTAATTACTTCATATACAAAGTTGTTTATAAGAAAAAAAATTATATTGATTAATAGTTTTCGTAAGAACGGTACAGGTTGTTTATTTCCTGTTGTCCTTAGTTGGCCTCTTAACTTGCATAAGTGCTATATTTACTGTTGCATTTAGTGCCAATATAGAGCGAGTGGTTTGGAACGGTTCCACTTCAAGTCTCATTAGCCATACGGTTGTTGACCACGGCTCCTCTCTATTTCAATCTTCGGTAGAATTTAGTGAAACGCAGTATAAAGGCTTTTTAAGTAATTTTTTGTTGTAACCTAGTGACGTAAGTACTCGAACAAATCGAGAGTACGGTCGATCAAGTGCGCCCGAATTTGAGTCTCATAATGATTGGAAATTTATTTTATAGATAACGTAATATCCTAATAATGTACTGGAATAAGGGATGAATTATAAATAAGTTTTGACTATATGTGTATATGCATATATGAAATATCAACAATTTTATATCGCCAAATTATTCTTTGTCTTTGTACTTTAATTTATATATACTATAATTTGAGAACTATCTGATCAATTCAACTAAGTTTCAATGATATTAGAATAGTGGTCATTATGCTGTATCTATTAGTGTTGAGTCGTAAAATGCAAGCTTCTAATACGATTGTTATATTAAGTATTTTCATAATGTGAACAATATCAGACTGCTATTTTGGCTTATGTTTGTAACGCCTATTTACGGAGATATAGATTTAATTAAAAGGGTCCTTAACTGCCTATTTATAGGGGATATATTCCGTTGCCATCATTGTAATATTCAATATTTTCACAATATAAATAAAAATTTTCCAATTATGTTTGTAATCGACATTAATTTGAATGGTCCTTAAATGCCTATTTACAGAGATATAAATTCAGTTATAATGATTGTTACGTTAAGTATTTTCATAATATGAACAACTTCAGATTGCTCTTTCGAATTAAGTTTTGTAAACACTTTAATTTGAAGGATCCTTAAGTGCCTATTTACAGAGTGATATATTATGTTACAATGATTGTTACGTTATGTATTTTTCCTATGTAAAGAACATCACACTGCTGTTTCGACTTATGTGTGTAGTTGAGGTTAGTTTCAAAGGTCCTTAAGTGCCTATTTACAGGGAGATATATTTCGTTACCATCATTGATATATTAAATATTTTCACAATGTTAACAACACGATACTGTCATTTCGAATTATGTTTGTAGACGACATTAATTTGAAGGATCCTTAAGTGCCTATTCACAGAAAGATAGATTCAGTTATATTGATTGTTACGTTAAGTATTTTCATAATGTGAATAACGTCGGACTGCTGTTACGACTTAAGTTTTGCAAACACTTTAATTTGAAGGATCCTTAAGTGCCTTTTTACAGAGAGATAGATTCAGTTATAACGATTATTACGTTAAGTATTTTCATAATGTGAATAACTTCAGACTGCTGTTTCATTTGAAGGATCCTTAAGTGCCTATTCACAGAACGATAGATTCAGTTATATTGATTGTTACGTTAAGTATTTTCATAATGAATAACTTCGGACCGCTGTTACGACTTAAGTTTTGCAAACAGTGTAATTTGAAGGATCTTTAACTGCCTATTTACAGAGAGATAGATTCAGTTATAATGATTATTACGTTAAGTATTTTCATAATGTGAATAACTTCAGACTGCTGTTTCGAATTAAATTTTGCAAACACTTTAATTTGAAGGATCCTTAAGTGCCTATTCAAAGAAAGATAGATTCAGTTATATTGATTGTTACGTTAAGTATTTTCATAATGAATAACTTCGGACTGCTGTTACGACTTAAGTTTTGCAAACACTTTAATTTGAAGGATCCTTAAGTGCCTATTTACAAAGAGATAGATTCTGTTGCAACGATTGTTATGTTATGTATTTTTACAATGTAAAGAATATCACACTGCTGTTTCGACTTAAGAATATAATCGGTTTAATTAGTTTAAAGGATCCTTAAGTACCTATTTACAGAGAGATAGATTCGGTATAATGATCGTTACGTTAAATATTTTCATAATGCGAAGAAAATGAGACTTCCGTTCCGACTTAAGTTTTGAAAACACTTTAATTTGAAGGATCCTTAAGTGCTTATTTAGAGAGATGTACTGTTACAATGATTGTTACGTTATGTATATTTTTACAATATAAACAACATCAGACTGCTGTTTCGACTTAAGTTTTGTAAATAACATTAAAATGAAGGATCCTTAAATGTCTATTTACGGAAAGAGAGTTTCCATTATAATGATTGTTACGTTAATGTAATATGAGTTGATATTTGAACATTGATTATAATCATAGCATATTGATTATTAGTTATTTGGTACTGTTATGAATTATTGTTCCGTATCTATCGTTTATGCTAAATCAAATATTTATGCATTAAAAATAAGAGATTTCAAATATTTCATTTTTATTTAACCAGCTGAAGTATTTGAAAATATTCGAAACGCCGTTGAAAGTTGGTCAAAATCGAAGCGTTGAATGGTTTTTGGATTTAATTTCCGAAGATGACATCCGAGTTGAACGAAGCGCGGAACTCGTTAATCTGAACACTGTTCTATATTTAACTTAAATTATTTTCTTCGTCTATAAAAATTTAAAAAGTTGACTTTGACTTTCTAGTGACTAATATCTTAATTATATTGTTAATAGCTTCTGTCTACCACAAAAGAAAATTCTGTCTCGGAAAAGTTCTTTATAAATATAAAATTTCGCTTAAATTGGTCAAGTAGCTTTTCCATATATTCTCCATGTATATATTAATTAAAAAATAAAAACTTGTGTTTTATTGAAATTGACTTAAAAAAACATTCACTACAATTTGATTTTAAACAACTCTTTAAAATCATTTGGTTTAATTACAAATGTGGCCAATCACATAATTTTCTTGAAAATATTGCCATTTATATAAGTGAAGAAGAGATAAAACCATGTAGGGTATTTGAATTCCAGGGTAGAGAAGACAACAGAAATTTGGGGACGCTTGATATAACATTTGTAAGTATAGTAGAGGCAACTGAACCGTTTCTAAAAGATCAATTAGGAACACATTTTTTTTTTTAAATTAATATCTTATACCTAAATTTTAAAACAAATTTTTGATATTTTTTGCTACCGCTCGTTACCAAGAAAAAAATAATCCAAACGTATGATTCGACGGTAAAATATTCAATAAACAAAAGCGAAACGTAAAACAATATTGGAGTTTCTTTATTGTTTGTTTGACACAATGGATCGTAAAAACATCAGCGTAAAATTTTGCAAAACTCATATCAATTGCTCTTATCGTTATTTACAGCTGTGCGTTTAAAGTTTCCATTATTTATAAGGTTGTCGAATTTTAAATATCGCACGGTTATTGAGACTTTTAAGCTGTCAATTAGAGAAACCCCGTTCCAAGTTCAACATTCGTTACTTTGAGTTACGACCGCTCTGACAGATTAATGGAGTTTGGGTATTGAATACAAAGTGTGCGTGTTAGATAACATGTGCTTAAGTTTCATTATATTCCTCTTTCTTTAGCGCCATGCGATTTTCGGCATTTCGGTGTGGGTGAGACTGCATTCGTCCGAATTTAAAATAAAGTAGAGATTTTGGCGTGGGTGAGACAAAGTGTGCGTGTTAGATAACATGTGCTTAAGTTTCACTAAATTCCTCTTTCATCAGCGCCATGGGACTTTCGGAATTTCGGCGTGGGTGAGACTGCATTCATCCGAATTTATAACAAAGCAGACATTTCGGCGTGGGTGAGACAAAGTGTGTGTGTTAGATAACATGTGCTTAGGTTTCATTATATTCCTCTTTCTTCGGGACCGGGGGACTTTCGGCGTGGGTAAGACTACATACATCCGAATTTATAACAAAGTAGAGATTTCGGCGTGGGAGAGACAAAGTGTGCGTGTTAGATAAATTGTGCTTAAGTTTCATTATATTCCTCTTTCTTCAATGCCATGCGACTTTCGGCATTTCGGTGTGGGTGAGACAGCATTCATCCAAATTTATAACAAATTAGAGATTTCGTATGTAGAAAATATCACTTAGATGTTCTGAATCACTTGGTATAAAGATATCGCGAAATTTTTCAAATTTTGATATTTTGCTTTCTGGAGTGGATTGGAAGTGTTTTTTTTCATATACTGTAAGAGAAAGTTTTATTTTTCTTAACCTTTTCAATTTATTATGTTATTCACGATAAAAATAAATATAAATACAATTAATACTTTGAAAATGTAACTTACCAAAAAATAAATCAAGAAGTGCAGGCGATTTAACATCTATATGTTACGACGTGACACCACTCTATGTTACGACGTTATTTGTTTAAAGAAAACTCCATAAATGTGAAGAAAAAGAAAAACCAATTAATTAAAAGCGGTAATAGTAGTAGCTCTTGTGGAACCTCTGTGTATTGTTCACGATTCATAAATATGTACTTTAAGTTTATACATTGCAGACTCTACAATCTAAATTATATATTTTTTTATTTCTGTTAATTCTGTCTGCTTAATAGGATTATTTCGTTCAATGAAAAAACAATATTAATTCTTGAGAATTATACGTACCGCTTACACGGCGGTACATATAAGTAAGTCTTGAAATACTTAGAACAAAAATAGTGAGGAGGTTGAAGTGTCAAAATTTAGAAACGGTCTGGCAGGTATTTGCATTATAATAGAAAGCCACAAAAAGAATAAAATGGCGGATCAGTCAACTGTCAAATCAACTGAATAAATTTACTCTTTAATAGTGCCGACTGTGGTGATGGCCGGATCTAGAATCGGTACGCGGGATCAGGTTACATACATGGACGTGGTCCTCGACTCAAAATGGACCTTTTTGCCGCTGGCGTGGTGCATCGGATAGAGGACCAGGGTGGCTTTCCATGTCACGGCCTGGCTTAACGGAGTTGATTTGGTATTCAATACCTCGATCCTCATACATATATACGGCGATATATCTGGGCATATTTACCTATGCGTCATCAACATGGGTTTTATGGTGCCTTGGAATCCACTAAGTTAGGTGGGAAGTGCTTTCTCCACTGAATGCGATTTCTGATATGTATTTACTTTGAACAATCCCACCGTTCTCTTGAAAACGGTACGAACTATGACCTTCGTTATGTTTATCGTTCATTCGCTAATATTTATTGTATCTTCGTTCAGTAATCTTTATTTCTGAACGCCTGCTCACTAGATATATACAATTATTCGATTCTCAACCAAAATCAGGGGTTTACATTTAAATTTTATATTTTTGAAAATCTTATACACCTTCATTTATCTACTGTAATGACGGTATATTTCTTTTTTTCATAAAGAAATATATTTATCAGTTAACTTTGAAAAAATATTCGGCTGCTTTAAGAAAATATGAAGGATGAAATACGATTGTATCAAAGTAAAAGTTTCAGTGTGTAAAATGTTTGATATGTTGAGTCTTATTGGAAATGAATAAGGGCATAATTAATAAAAATAGTTAGATTATTTCTGTAATTATGTATTACTTTTTTTTCTATTTAGCAGGATTACAATATTAAAAAAATATACTGCTATAGGGAAACTAAGTAATTGTTTAAAAGGTAGAAAGGATTTCAGGTAAATCTTGCTAAATGCGAGCTAAACTGTTTTCTCGGTCATTCTTTTGTGTTATGTTTTCCTGAAACGAGTGTTACGACACTCTAGCCGAAGAACTGTTTATTTTACTTCGTAGATTGTCTTCTTGGTGTATATTGTTTGAGGAAAACCCAAGTTAGGTTAGTGATGGAGTATTACTCGCATATGTTCGATGATACACCCCAGTTCAGGGATGTCTGTTTGTGTAGCATGGAGACAAAAAATCAGTAAAGAAAAAGTAATTAATATTTAGTGAAAAAGATTACCCAACACTCGAGTGTGTCACAAATTTCATTCTCAATCAGCGCTGAATGATTCACGGCACCTTTTAACTTGCGCCGCGCCGCGTTAATTTCACGCTACTTCGCGGTGTGTTTAATGAAGTCGCTTGAATTTAACGATCGCAACGCTTTGCTAAGCTTAATTATCTATATTAATCGGCTAGGGTTTTTCGGCCGATTTCAGTTGGGTAAAATCTGAACCGGACATTGCAGTTTATATTCTTGATCTTGATATTATTAGCTGTAAGCAGGTTTTTGATTCGCGTAAGAAATTAACTAAATTATTTTAGAAATATGTTTTCATTTCTTTTCTGAAAGAAAAGATTTTAAATATTTTTTTAAATAATGTTGTAAAAACTTGGTTTCGTGATTAAAATTTTTCCAATTTTTTTCTTACTAAACATTTTGTCATTGAATTTTAACTTCTAATAATAGGATTGAATGTTTCACGAAAAATATAAGCTGCTCAATCTCGCAAACCGTATTTTACTGGAAATTGTTAACAGTACTGGTCCAAATGCGATTTGAAGAGTCCTTTGCGTAAGCAATTCTTATTCTTTTTTACTCGAATCGCAAGAATAGTTCCATTTTAATTGTCACTTTACGATTGGACTGATTTATTTATAGCGTTTTATTTAATAAAATAAAACAATAACGAACAGACAGCTCTAACAATCAATCATCAATATATAAGTAGACAATTGCGGACAGCGTCACCTCTACAATGACTGCGCTAAATCATCGGCCAAAGCGAAACGCGCGAATTGAATGGCGAGATAATTATCTGCGTAGAGACGAGCGCCGTCGCTGGGCGGCGAGCGGTCCAGCGCTCTCGGATGCTGGACGCGGAACTCGTCTCGACGAGAATATGATATTCTATTATAATATTGATGCTTTATAAACAAACAACTCAGTGTATGCATCGTTTCATGTAGACACTATATGCTTGTGAGCCACTGGGGTGACCTTAAGTTTGTGTCACCTTGCGTGTACAGTCTATAGTTTACATATTAGCCTATTTTATACACTTCCACAAGTTTACTATATTTAAATTTTGAAATATGTAAATGTGTAACTTTTTTATTTTTGTATTTCAAATTTGATACATAAGTAATGATTACAAAGAAAACACATTTGGTTTGTGATGGAGTACTCGATAGTGATGGAGTATATTTTCGATGATGCACCCCAGTGAAGCCAGCAAATAATTTTGGACGTTATTCAGATCCTAAAGAACAACATCCTTGGGCGTTGAGATAATAAGCGTAACGTTTCTTCGTCAAGCTTTTTCTACTCGTGCTATCATGGTCAATAAAATAGCAAGTTTTGTTTTCTACTCGTGCCATCATGGTCAATAGAATAACAAGTTTTGTTTTCTACTCGTGCCATCATGGTCAATAGAATAGCAAGTTTTGTTTTCTACTCGTGCCATCATGGTCAATAGAATAGCAAGTTTTGTTTTCTACTCGTGCCATCATGGTCAATAGAATAGCAAGTTTTGTTTTGTACTCGTGCTATCATGGTCAATAGAATAGCAAGTTTTGTTTTCTACTCGTGCCATCATGGTCAATAGAATAGCAAGTTTTGTTTTCTACTCGTGATATCATGGTCAATAGAATAGCAAGGTTTGTTTTCTAATCGCGATATCATGGTCAACAGAATAGCAAGTTTTGTTTTCTACTCGTGCTATCGTAGTCAATAGAATAGCAAGTTTTGTTTTCTAATCGTGATATCATGGTCAACAGAATAGCAAGTTTTGTTTTCTACTCGTGCTATCGTAGTCAATAGAATAGCAAGTTTTGTTTCAATAGATCAAAAATTATCGCTTTCTGCCAGATTTGCTCATATACGTTAGATACTAGCTGCACAAAACAGTCCGGTTTTCCTGTTCATTCTTTCGATGAAATATAAAAATGTGGAGCTGTATCCGGTTGGCTCTCTTAAAAAATACATTAAGAATTTAGCTTCAACAGATGTGACTCGCTTAAGTTATAGATGTATGAACATTTTAGAGGAATTGTGTAGTATGTGTCATATTTCGTTGATAAATAAGCAATATAAAAAAAATCATATATTTTTTACCTAATTATAAATGGATTTGTAGGAGTTCTCTTTATAATTTGTTGACCTGCATCGAAAATTAAATTGAATTCAATGGTTGGAAATAACCAATGCGGTACGCTTTCGACAGAATAAATATTCATTTAAAAGTTATGGCTTTTATTTGTTTAGGCATAATAAAAATCTATACGCCGAATGATTTAAGTATCACGGAATTGGTAACTAACAAATGGAAAAATATATGGAATTGGTGACTAATACAAAATTAAATTACTTTTGTAATATAAAGATCCTCAACAATCAAAGCTGTAAACCGTAAACAGAGTATGATTTCAAATGTGTCAGAGACGAGACTATTTTCCTAATTATATAATTTTCCATTTCAGCTTTATTTACTCAAATCAGCTTCTTAAAATTATGTTTTAGCTCGCATTCATGGATGCCGCGAATTCATTTGCTATCTGTATAAATACTCATTTTATCAACTCGTAGAATTTAGTTGTGCAAGTAGTTATCTACTTTTCATACACCTATGGTGCAATCCTCGCATCAAATCAAATTTATGGAGCCGCGCTGAGTATTTTAAGTCAAAATAATGATTTTTCATTTGATTTTAATTGAAGCAGAAAAATATTTTTTTTAGTATGCTAACTGACTTTTGACAATCTAATTATGTATTCCAAAATATAATTACATTAGAAGAATTTAGAAATGTGGTATCTACGTATGTTAAGTTGAATTATTAGTTTAATAAAATTCGATTTTTCGTAGAATTATTTAAAACAATAAGAAAGTTAACAAACACTTTTTAATTGTTGTCTTGAGACTCGTGTAAATGTGCATTTAATTTACAACGCGCTTTTATTAGACTCACTTGTTTGCGACTTGTATATAAACAAACAAGTTGATTTTCATCAACTTCTAAATGTCGTATCGATAAGAAATTTTACGATCTGACATGATGATGGTGGAGGAAGAGGAAACTTCTCAATGATAACGGTTATCCCGCCGAGTTTACACTCTTTTTTATTTGTCTTAATGGACGCATTGATTATGCTTTTTGTTTATTTTTAAGTTATACTTTTTTAGATGCCTAAGCGTTATGAAAAAATGATGAGAGTGAAGTTTTACAATGTGCGCGCATGATGCAACAAAAAATCGACGGAATGAAGTTGCTCACTAAATATATATTTACATGCGTGTAGTGATTGATACTATATTCATGATATTCACTGAGGTATTTGTAAATACATAATATGTGTTTTATACTCAAACAAATCTAAGTTGTATAGAAATAATTATTTGTGATAGAAATAGTGTTTATAAGCTTTTTAAAATATATTTTGTGTATTTCTCTAAGTGAGGTTAAGTTTCAGTATTCATTTATTTGCATTATAAATTATAAATTATTACTTTGTCATTTATTAATTACTTAAAATTAATAAAACACAATAAATTTTCAGTAAATTAATTTATTTACATTATTAATTAAACTTTAATTAAATTGTTTTAGTAAATTTAACAATTCATTATATATACGTGTTTATGTTAAATTGAAGACTGAGTATTCATTTAAAATTTTTAATTATTAAATAATAATGCCTGTAATTCTAGATTAAACGATAAATTTGTTTACTACTCTGTGAGAAAATAAATTTTAATTTTTAAAATTTAATTTTTTAAAATTTAATTACTCTATTGAATTTAAATTTTACTAACCGTATTTATCATAACGCTCCTGTCCTTTTATCATTTTATTTTTCTTAATTATTTGCGTGCTAAATAAAATCATTCATATATTATGCCAAAGAAGTATGATTTCTCAAGTGCGTACATAAGTACGCCCAAATTTTATTAAAAGGGTAAGGAATATTTATTAAAAGGGGACCTTTGTAGCTGTTGGATATTGGAAGCTAACTGACAATCTAATAATTAATATGTAGATGTATTGCATCCCTATTTATTTAAAAAAAAAATCCAAGAATATGCTTGATTTTCTAAAATAATATTACTCTGTTTGCTAACTCGTGAAAGGATATACACGTATCCAATATTTGTTAATGATTAGTAGTTGCAGAGTTACTATGTAGCAAACAAACACACTCTCTTGTGAATATCTAATATTAACTGTTTTTGCTTTGATCTATTTTGCTTTGATTTATATAAATGGGGTATAAATTCTCTTTGTACACTAAGTTAGTTACAACCGTATATTTTTATTCTTAGTAGACAAACAAATTGAGTATCAATATTTGAAATAACCTTTAATTAATAATGCTTTAGCGTCATATTAAACTAGAATCGAATGTCAGTTTTTATTAGAGCATAAACTTACGTTTACTTATGAAAAAATGAGCGAATTATCATAACAAAACAGGTCAGATCGATTCACTGAAAAAAAACAAGTCTAATTTCATACCTATATGCGAGTATATGTCCAACCTGTTTTGTTTGTGCATTGGTAGATACTTTTTTCATCTTTATGAATACCAATAGAATTAGACAAGTTATGCCCGTATAAAAATAACCCAAAAAATTGCTGCACGTAGTGTTCCCATGCGGAGACTAAGACAGAGAGTTAAAGAAAGCACGTATATAAAGAATATGGATGCGTTGAAGACAAGGCAAACATCTTGACTTTTAAGGATCACTTTTTGAGCGTAATGACATCTCTATTTAATATTATGTCATTCATGTTACTATAATGTGTTTTTAAATTTTTTTCTCAGAAATAAGAACTATGAAAGCGAAGTGACCTTGTTTGTCTATCCACAATAATTTTTTAATGATATATTTTAATGAATTCTTCAAATGTTCCATTGAAATTTGAATTTTACGTTTAAATATAATTTTGAAATTAAAAATGTCTTTTCGTATTATTTCAGTAGCCTTAAAATTGAAAAAATATTGGATTTAACAAAATTGTGGAAAACTAAAGAAGTTTTTGGGAAATCTGTTTCTCTTTGAAATTCCGAAATTGTAGATTCAATGGAACTTATTCAGTAGTGAATATATTTGGCGTTAATTTTGTAGAAATCTTTGCTTATATCCTTGCTATCCTTGCAATTGCTTATATCTTTGCTTATATCCCACCTGAAGATGTTGTAATACAACGAAACCTAGGTCGTGGTAAAGAAATTAAAGATAGTAGAAATAATACTACATCACGTAGTTTCATTTAATTTTGGTTATTCAGTAGTCTTCGGGAGATACTTATTCGTTTCGATTGTTGTTTGAAATTCTTCGATTCAAACAATAATAAACATTTTCTCATAATATATGGTAAATACACTTTGATCACTATGTAAGTCATACCTTTCTTATATAGTGAGCTATTAATATCATTATAGAAGGTTAATTTTTCTTTCTTCCTAAATATCATAGGTAGGACATAAGGGCGTTAACGTTATTTCGCCATGCTGACTGGTCCTGTGCATCACGAATTGCTTTATATTAGGTCTTGTCGATATTCTTCAATTATGCCAGTCCACTGCCAGGTTTGCTTTGAACAGCCACGTGTCGTCTTCCCACGAGAGTACTAATCGAAAGCCTGTATGGGGTATGGACTTTTTCCTTTCAGAGCATATGCCCAATCTACTTCCTTTCGCGGCACTTTATTTAGTGTTAAATGGGAACTTCCTTGCATCGTTCCAGTAAGTCTTCGACCAATATTTTTCGGGCCAGGATATTCGGAGAATATATTTAAGATAGCGATTGACGAAGGCATGTTGTTTGTTGGTGGTACAACGAAGTTTCTTGCGCTTTATATTATGTATTAAATATCAAGCAAAATTAAATAAAAGATATATATATATATATATATATATATATATATATATATATATATATATGTGTATGTGTGTGTCTGTGTGTGTATGTATACATAAAATATTTCAGCATGATAAAACGTTAATTGTAAAATATGAAAAAATAAGAATTTTGTTGATGTTTTATAGGTACAAATATATTATTAACTATATCACTTCATTATTAATATAATGTCATATTTATTGCAAATCGTGATTGGGTATAAAAATAAATTGAAGTGTGATGTGATCGTGGCCAAATGCTTGGGCAGTTAACTACCGTGGGAAAGTGTATCGTTTCACTGTAATTCGATTCTAGACAGTGACAATGCATAATAAAGATGGAGGCTACGCGAACACGAAACTACTGGATCCGTTCTTCGTATCCGGTAATGACCCACGTTTGTTTAACATCACGGGGTTAAAAATGTTTCCTTTAATATTCGTAAATAGTATTTATGATAGTAGCACATATTTTAATTTACGATGATGGAAAACCTAGCAAGCATGCTCAGGAGCAGATCGGTTGAAAATGGAGACGAAAAGTAATAACGGTTTGCGTTACGAAAAGTACTCGTTCGATGATTAAACAGCAATAAAACTTGGTATATCTTAAACTTTAGATGGTGGAATCGGATTCTCACCTGTTTCCAGTTAACGAGTTGTAAAACAAGCGAACCAACGAGGTAAATTGGAAATGTCTTGCACTATTTTAGTATTGTTTTGCCGGTTCATTATTCACGACGAGGTGTCGTGAGCTAAATGCCATTGTGATCTTGATAATTGGCAAATATGTGCAAGAACTGTGAAGTAGACTGTGTCATCTTGCTACACAAGAACGGTTTCCAGTGCACGAGTTTTGTATGAGATTAGTTTTTGTATTGCACGTGTATAAATAAAATAATAGATAGTTTAAATACTGTTTACTGGTAAAGGATTCAATTGTGTATAAAAGTGATGCAGTTCGAAGCTGGGTGACAGGATTTTTGGGTTACAAGATTTTGTTTAATGTACCGCCATGGATTTTCCTAAATTAATGATACCTATAAAAAATAACTTAATAACAGAGCACAAAAATGAAAATGTTGATGAGAAATATTGGATACAACATTTTTTTTAATTTTTCGACAATTTCCGTTAATTTTTCAAATCTGTAAACATTTTGAAATAGATTTGTTTTATATTATCGTATAATGTTGGTAGTATTATGTAAACTTTTAAGATATGGCAATTGGAAGTCGAGAATTTGTTGATTATATTTTATTTAACAGAATTCGGAAATACGTCAAAGTGAAAGATAAAAACGGAAGTCGGAATGTACCCCAAAGTTACTCGAGATCATTTTTTTAAATGACAGATTAGATGTTTTTAATGGCTTATATAATATTTGAAAATATTAAGTGAACCATTTAACATGGTTATTTATCATGCTATTTAGCTCATCAGTATTAATATAGTTACCTAGCCAATTACATCCGTTAGTTGGTGTTCTGTTCGGAAGCTGTAAATAAATGGCGAAATTTTCGCAATTTTTTTAAAAGCAATTTAATCATGAATTAAACATAATTCAGACTACATTGTTAGTACTTTGAATTAAATATATTTATTTATAAATATCTAAGTAGGCATTTTACGTTTATAATTTTGAGGATGATAACTTGTAATGTTACTTACTTTTACAATTGCCGTATTTTTATGCCATTCTTTTTTATCGGTTGATTAAGTTCTTTCATGCTTCTTTCATAAAAATACATTTCTCTAGAAGAACGTTGATTATCGGACATATGAGTTGATATTAAATAATTTTGTTTACTTGAAATTATGGTGCCAATATGTCTATGTCTATATATTAGAAACCATGTTTAGTTATATTTAGGAAATTTTGGCAATGTTGTTATATGTCAATAATAATTATAAGTGACTTTGAAGTCAAAGTGTAGTAAATAATCTGTTAGGCTGTACAAAATCTGGTCTAACCTATTAGATCATTTTTTAAAGACAAGCTGAATATTGTTGAAAGTTAGTATCCATAGCTAGATGGCCGCATACTCGGTAACAGTTTCTCGCATCACGCTGCTTCTATTCTATAACTAGGATGTAGAATAGAAGTGGTCCGAATGGAGGAGGGAGGTCGTTGTTATAAATAACTAGACGGAACGCGAAGTCATTGGCAATCTAACTCGCGTGCCAGATATCACGACGTGAGTCACACTTTTTGTTTTTACCGTTAAACTTTTGCTGAAACATTTGACCCAATATTGAATTCACCCCTGGTTAATCATTTGAATAAATTATATAAATTAGGGGAGTTTCTCAAATGTCCATTCTGTTTTATGTCCTTTTAGATATCCATTTTCACATAGTAAAATACTGTGTTTACTTAACTGCGCTGAAAAAATTCAGTTTTGTCATACGTGGCGTGTGTTTTTCTTGAGGTTAGGTATATTTCAAAAGCTACTTTTGAAACTTATCGGTGATAAATGGTTTAATTAAAAATCGTGATTATACTCAATTAAAACATCTGAGTCCAAGTTACACATTCGGTAGTACCCAATTAAAACATCAAATTTCAGTTACACCTTTAGACTTTTCTTTTTAATACATGAGAAAGAAAAAAGATATACATTTTTATTTTATATTTGAAGCTTATTCTGCTATCTTAAAAGCATTTTTTTTGTTATATTGGGATAGATTTATGACTTAACGAAAGTAATTAAAATATGTTAATGAAAAAATTAAAATATATTTGAAAGACATTTAAGTATTATATTAAATTTACTGGCTGGCTCCATATACGTTGTTCTGCCTTTTGAAACACAGTACTAACAATGGGGTCCAGATTTTGTGGTTTTCTTTTTTGGCACTAAATCGACCTATATTCTGGATATGACTCATTTTAGTCTAGAAATAAAGAATTTGTTAATAACTTGACTACAGTGCCCCCTATCGAATCCTATCATAGCTAAATACCATTGTTTTGACAAAACATATATATTGTGTGTATATGACCTCAATTGGTCAAGTTATACAGAAGTTACCCGATTACAAACAGAGGCAGTAAGAATTATATTTAATAAGGGATTGGGCAATATCGATATACACATATTTTTAGTATATTGTCATAGTTTTGTAATGATCACAAGTTTTTGCCTGTGGTTTCGCTCGCGTGAAAATTCTTAAACTGTAACCTCCGGCTGGCTGTCCCTTGCGAACCACACCGTCGCGTTATCGCGCCTTCCACAGCCATTTGCCTGCGTTCCAGGACATACTTCATAATAACTCCGTAAACTGAGGACCCACATTAATATTTTAAACGTAAAAGATTTTCGGGATAAGCCTCATATACGACGATTTAACTGCAAAAAATCCATTTTACGGAACTTAAGGTTAACAGAGACAGAGAGATAGCTGTTGCATTTTGTATATACAAGTTAAAATGTAGTTTGTATGTACATGTACTACATATGAAGATATCTATGGGGCATATATATATATATATATATATATATATATATATGTGTATATATATATATATATGTATATGTATATATATATATATATATATATATATATATATATATATATATATATTTGTCCCCATGGACATAAAAGTGAAGTTAGTATGACGTAGGCTGAATTTTTTACAAGTCATTCCAAGTCTTCTTTCGCTTTCCGGTAATGCAATACACCTATGTTTTGCGCCTACGCATATATTAAAATAAAAACTGCATAAACGAGTTCAGCTTTTGTTAACTCTGTCGCTTCCACCTATCTATATCAACGCGCCATTCCGCATCAGAGTTGGGTAGGAAGTGATGACAGAGCGCGGCATAGCGCGATTTCTACACATCCGATAGATTCTGGACCCGATCCAACCATGTCTTACGAGGACTTATATGCGCTCGTTCATCGGGCACGTTTGTATAGGTTCGTGTGTGCAAACATTGAACCAGAACTTTGTTAAGTCTTAGATACTTCGAAAAGGAATTTTTTTTTATATTCCACTGGTATAATGTTTTTGTATAGGGCTAATCAATTAGATTTTTTGTCATTACCATTAGAAATGTGATGTAACAAAAATAAGTTTAATTTAAGGTTGTATTTTAAAAAGATTTGTTTATCTACTCAAAATTACGTAATGACGTATTTCGTAGTGACGTATCTCGTATTCACGCAATCTTATATCGTTGTAACATGATGTTATTGGATGCAACTCTGTGGATGTAACTCCCTCATTTCATGGTGCTATTGAAGTATTGTAAGTTACAAATATTTCAAGATTAGATGTTTGTAGTACCTTTTGAGTGTTTGTTTATTTATTTACATTTAAAAAAGGACGAAGAAAATATTTGTTTATAAATTTTGTTTTCTGTTTGTGTAGGTATAAAAATAATTTTGTGAGTAAATGAAACGCGACTAATATAACTTTTCTAGCACTGTTATTGAAAGCTGAACGCGAATGATCTTTTACATAATAACTAGTTTTTGCCACGGCTTCGCCCACGTAAACTTTCTGTTAAAGCTGTGGTTTATGCCTGACCCACTAAGACTAGATTTCTCTACAAATTATGTGAACTTTTTGCCGACTAAATAAACATACATGATGCGCAATCTATCGACATGTTGTGGTACAACATTTTTATTATTGAGTAAAAAATACCAATTTTCGTTCTGCAGGAATTAAGCTATATTTCAGTTTAAAAAGTAGCCAATATATAAGTAGCCAATATGATTATTATGTTCCTCGCGTGTTAATAGTCTATATAATAACTCTATAATACGAAAATACGCATACTAAATTTGGAAGTGATTGATATTTTGTTTACAGAGTTATAAGGTAACAAACATACAAAACGCTTTTTCTTAGTTAGGATTTCTTTTAATAACATTTTTCGTTAAGATTCTAAATTGGAATCGGATTGCTATCATCATAACACTTACTACAGGAGCCTTACGCGGCATTAAATCATAGAAATATAACTTGTATATAGAAACGTTTATTATTTCTCATGATGAAAGATAATTCTTATCTTAAATTAGTAATGTAAAAGATAAATTGGAATAAAGTCGCAATCTTTACCTGGTGATATACTGTTTTATTTTCTTTTTAATTCTTTTATTTTTTGAAAAAAACTATTGATGTAATGACGTGTTTGGATGGGAGTTAAAACGTTCTGATGGCAAGACGCGCTTTATCATTCGGCCATCTTCGTGTATTGCCGACTCTTTCCGATTTAATTCGCCAATCAGACAGCTTCGTGTCTTGTCGGCTTTTTCCGACTTAATTCGGCCAGCTTCGTATCTTATTTGCCACTCGGTCAGCTACGCGTCTTGTCGGCTCTTTCCATTTTAATTCGGATCGGCATTGTTTCTTATTTACTAACGCTTAAAACTTTACTCGTTTGTATTGGTATATCAAATTGAACTATCTTAAAACGTTATATAATTTGAAATAATAATAATAATGTTAATAATTAAACTTAAATATATAGAAACACTTCAATAATTATTATTGTTTACTTAGGAGTTGGTTACTTTTGCATAGTTAAATTTGATTTTTTTTGCTTCATTCAAATAAAAATATTTTAACATAAAAATATAAAAATGTTTCACACCAAAAAATATAAATGTTTCACATTTATCAGGCGTCCCGTGATGGATCAATTTTTTTATAAGTAATACACGCCACAGAGACTGTAAAAAAATATAGAGGTCTCTTTAAAACGACAAAAACAAGAATTTTTGGTTTGGATGTTTGTCAATAGCAATGCAATATTTTTTTGACAGGAAATTGTAAACATAAACACAAAAATGTTTCGTTACGAGTGAGTATGAGGTTCGATTTTTGAAAAATTGAAAACTGTATTGCTTTTATGAATTATTTAAATGATTTTCTACAACACGCTGTACCATATTTTAGGCTTTCTAAATAAGTTTAATTGGTTACAATATGTAACCAAAAGTTTGATAATTTATCACCATATATGGTACTGATGACATTCAGTGCAGGATTCCCATATAGCGAATAATTCTTTCCCATTTATAACTCCTGTACGTTTCCGTGAAATGTTGTTGCATCGCTTTACAAATGTTATGTTATTTATTGGAATTAATTTGTTGCTTGAAAAGTCGATTCAATTATAAGACAAGTTGATAATATACGGTTGAGAGCTTGTTAATTAAATGTCATAAACGTAAGGTGCGTTTTAAGTGTAAGTTGTAACAAACTTGCTTTTACTAAATATGGTTAAAGTTATTTAGAAAATTTAACTCCATAATATTGATGTTGGCTTTAGGGGCAAGATGGTCGCGTTGCACTTTTTGCTCAATCAATTTAAATTAGTCTTTTTATTAGAGTATTATCAAAGGTCGTTTACTTTGCTAATAATCTTAGGAATCGTGCATTTATTTTATGTTTCTTGATCTTAAACATGCGTTGTATATCGCTTTCGATAGCAATTCGATCGGTTTAACTGTCTGACATGAAATAAACCGTTGGTCGCTACTCAGAGCTTCTATCATATTATAAGATTGCTAATATAATTCGAAATTAGTAAGTGTTTTTTGTATAATTTCTTTTACAAAAATACTTAACGCATACACAAACAGGTTCAAAAAATTTTCCAAAATTAGTGATGTTGACTCGGAATAGTACATTTTATCTAGGCGTTCATATTTATAATTAGAAATTAATATGCATTTATACCATATATTAAACATTTATCATAATATAGGTATTTTTAGTCGTTTTTATTTGCCCTAATTTTATTCAAAATTTCAACTTTTTATTTATACTTAATATATTTAATGTTTTCTAATTAAATTTTCTGCAATATCATCGTATTTTGTTTTATTTCGAAAATATTCAAATAGGAGTCTCTTATGTGACAGTTGCTAGATCATATTAGATAAAAGGCTATATAGATAAAAGGCTATATAGGTAAAAGGCTATATAGGTAAAAGGCTATATAGATATGAAGTCGTGTGCTATTTAATTACTGAAGATTAAATTTTATGTCCCATAATTATTTTATGAGTTATTTTTATCGCCAAACAACCGCATATAATATTTAATAGATCTGTCTATATTTAATAAATTAATTTTTTTAAATAATTTATTTAGATTAAATTAGATTTTTTAGATTAATTTTTTTTAGATTAAATTAGATAATTTTTTTAGATTAAATTAATATTTAATGACTGCTATTTAATTGCCGAAGACGTCTTTATGAAACAGCACAATTAAATTTATTGTAAATAAACTTTATTTTTTTGTAATTTTGGATATATATTTAATAACTTAAATGTGAAGATAATACTTTTGAACATAGGTTTTCAACTTTTAAGATAAGATATACAAAACATAATTGTTTAATATTATTTTCTGTAATTTTATAAAATATTATTATGACATTTGTAAACTTTGCAACTGAATACCTATATATTTTTAGGGTTTCGTTCCTTGAAATGCAAAAAACGGAACTCTTTTAGAATCACTTGGTTGTTCGTCCGTTCTTTCGTCTATCCGTCTGTCTGTCAGAAAAATATCCGTTCTTTCGTTCGTCCGTCTGTCTGTCTCTTTTTCTCAAAAACGGCTTGAGATATTAAGTTAAAATTAATATATTTGAATGAGGCCTATAGCCCTACATTGCTGTTTTGGTTCACGCAACAAAAATATAACCAACCTATTAGGTAATTCCGGTCGACCTACAATCTTGAAATTCCGCGTAATGGAAAGTCTTCCAGTACAAGTAAACAGAAAAATTAAAAAAAAAAGATTTCTAATTCTATGTGAAATTACGCATTTTAATAATTAGTTTTTTTAAGCCTATGGAATATATAGTAGGCAATATATTTATTTTAATATTTGTAAATATTAAAATTTACTTAGAAATACTATGTACCCTTAAATGTTTATAAATATCTAAATGTGTATGGAACCATAGCAATGCGAATTCTACTCGTGTCTGATAGTTTTTAAAGGTTTATCTGGAAAAATGGTTAAATGTTATTAGGACAAATTAAATTGATATGTAACAAATATATAGAATAAATTAAATTTGACTTATAACATTTCTGCATACGCCCATAAATGAATCCCTTTCGAACTTTTCCTTTTACCTCTGCTGTTTGTCCCAAGTTTCAAGTTTCCAGATGAAAGGACTTTCCTTATAGATTTCGACGAGTGACTCAGTATCAAAAGACCTAATGTTTGAAAGGTCATACCTTTTATTGCACTGCACAGGAAGCTCAATTTTTGAGTACAAATATTTTTGGAAGGACTACAGGAACGTAGACTTTAGTATTTGATATTAATTTAAATTTAATACCTCTAGCCGATGTTGACGAAATGGGACTTGAGAGGAAGACACACAACAAGGTGATATTAAGATCAGATTTTATCATTCTGAGGTACGGCCCTAAAAATGATGAATATTGTGTGTGACTTACTTATAAAACTTTTAAATGTGTTTAGGACTTTAGATTGTTGTTGTTGGGAATCCTGTTCTTGTCTTGCCAAGTTTCAGACACGTTTAATCGAGCAAAGAATTTTCTCTAGCGTTTCTGTAGTTTATATGCAAATATGGGGTATTTGTTGCTTATTTGTTTCAGTTAGTATAGAGTATCTGTAAGCTTATAGTATCTGCATTTACTAAAATTATGTATACTATAGCGAGGAGAGGGTCGTTATAGTTGAGATATACAGAAAGTTGGTTGTATAGTTAGATAAAGAGATTTTTTAATTCCTCTCGAAAATATAAGAATAATCTGAAACGTTTTTATGTGAAACGTACCAGGCTTTTCATGACGTCTCACAATTTTTCTTTATTTAGAACGTTACTACTGAGAAATAATTTATTTTTAATTAACAAAATGTTTTTTATTACCAATACTCTCTAATTCATAACAGCACTTAAACGATTCATTATCATAAACAGAACCTCTTTCAAAATAAATTTAAGAAAAACACTGAATTAGTCGTATAATTTTTTTTAATTTTTCTGAAATAATGCTAGCCAAATAATTAATGCCTACTAAGGTCGCAGCATTTCTGTCATGATGCGGTACGGCAAATATATATATATATATATATATATATATATATATATATATATATATATATATTTAAATAACAAAAAAAAATTAAATGGAAAATATGTATAATTAGTGGTATAACCTTGTTCTAACCGTCAGATACCCTTGCTATTGTATAAATATATTACTGAGAGTAATATCCATTTAATTTATTACATACACCGTAACATTTGCATTGTATAATCTCATAGAATAACATCAATTTAATTTATAACCCTCACCAAAATACTTGTATATCGTATAACTTTCGAAAATATAATAACAACTACATCGCTCCTCTACAATAAACTCGCTAACGTAAGCAGTGGGAAAACCCACACAAACCCGGCTTCCGCTATTGTTTTATGTAATATATAAATGCTGTTGGAAGTTTCTAAGAGTTAATCTTTGCTAATATCCCACCTGAAGATGTTGTCATACAACGAAACCTAGGTCGTGGTAAAGAACTTAAAGAAAATAGAAATAATATTACATCACGTAGTTTAATTGTGAATTATAAATTTCTATAAAATTAACGCCAAATATATTCAATCTTTGTGTTACCATTGAAATTTTGTATCTCCAAAACGTTATAACATATGAAAAATCGTTATTGATATAAATCTTAGTTTGTACTCATGGATCGACAGAAAACGGCTTGCTATAGCTATAAATTTAGCAACAACCAATATGAGTCTGAAGGTTTAGTCTTGATGACAAATTGAAAGTCTGGTTACCCTACTGACAAGTTCTCGATAGTGTTTTTTCGAGTCAGACCTCATGAGGACCCGCGAATTAGATATCGTTTGATGCGGGTCGCATTACAGAGGTAGCTAATAATAAACCAGTATATTCGTATTGAACACGGTCGTGGCTGTGGGACGGAAGCTGTATGCGGATTCAGTTCGCAAGGATGACTTTTGTTCAGTTTCAAGGTCGAGATATGGATAATCTGTCATAAAGTGTGGTAATCTATGATAGTTTACGATAAAGTGTGATCATTGTAAAATTTGTTATTAAAACTTTTTCTTTGATCAGTACGTATTCTAGTTCTAGTGTACACACACTAATATAGAGGTTTTCACAGTTATCTTATGCTGTTTATATAATGCTGTAATATGAGATATAAAATTATAGGTGATTTTGAATAATTTGGTTTTCTCATTAATTTTTCTTTAAATAGTACGTATTATAGTTCTAGTGTACATACCACAATATAGAGGTATTCACAATTATCTTATGCTATTTATATAATGCTGTAACATGAGATATAAAATTATATCTCATATTACAACATATATTAGGTGATTTGGAATCATTTGGTTTTCTTATTATTTTCATACCAAAACAATAATCAGATTATGCTTATTAACATTAAAAAGATAAAAATAAACTTTTCGTTTATTTTTAGAAAGCAATCCAAATTTAAAGTGGCAAATTATTTAAAAAAATTAATTTATTAAATAAAGACAGATCTAATAAATATTAAATACGGTTTTTTACGGTTTGGCGATAAAAATAACTCATAAAATAATTATGGGACATAAAATTATTATTATGCCCTTTTATTGAATACGTTTTTAAGATATACAATATTTTCATATGGCTTCATTCATGTAGACCTTTGAAAAATAGTATTAAGTTAACTAGGAGATTGAAGGTTAAAATGCACGTAACGTCATAAAATAGTTAAAAAATAATCTTTTTTTAAGTATTTGCGTTTTGTATTGAAACTTAAAATTGCAATATTTTCCTTTCTAGTGAGCCGATTGCACCAAAAAATATATTAATATATACAATATGCATATTAAACAATATATATTACCTCCGATCCTACAAAATCAGCTAATTAAAACTCCATTAAAATCCCATCCCATAATCATTAATTAAAACCGCACAAATAAACATACAAAATTCGAAAAATGACATTTTTGTATTCTATTACTTTTATTCTTTTTGCCTATATCACTTTTTTCCTAAATATCTTCAATGTACATAATCCTATCATTGTAATATTTTTATTTATATAAATCAGATGTCAAGGGTATGGCGAATAAAATTGAAAATTAGAATGTTAATAGGAATATGTTAGAATGTTAATGAGTTACTTTGGCAACCAATATGATCGTTCTGTGTATGTGGGAAATTTTGAATACGAAATTTAAAAAAAATCAAAATTAATGGTATAATAAATATAATATATTAATACATATAAATGTATGTACTTAGTATACATTGAGCCCGGAAGAGAGGGAGTTTTACTTGAATTCTGTAATAAATAATATTTTCATTAAAAAAAAAACAAAAAAGAGACTAGAGTAGTGGGATTCGAACAAAACCAATACACTACATGCACTTAAAACACGTAATTGCTGGCGTAAAATTAAGTGAATTTAAACAAAATGTTTGATAAAAAGTGTCTTTGATATGAATTCCATAAAAAATATTATTCACTAAAATAAAGTCAAAGAAGAAAAAATAAATAACTAGATTCAAATTCAGACTTCCATCGTATTTCGTACGTGATCTAATGCATTAACGCTGCGCAATAAATCACTAGGCAAAGTCATGAAATAAAAATACACTTAGTAACTTGGCCCTTCTTGTTCGTTCGCACTCGGCCTAGTACGGAGTATACTCGAGGTGCATCATAAGAGTGAAGTGAAATAGTAAATCTTTTCTCATCAAACGTTTTTAGACAAGGTAAACTAAAAGAAGTTTTCACTTCAAAAACAGGTTTGTTATGAAAATTTGAAAGTGTAATGAATGGATTAAAAGATATTTTGAATGGTCTGTAATTATTTTGAATTAATTATTAATTAGGGTTGTACCACATATTGAGATTTATGTTCATATTTATTTTTAGAAAGCTTAAATAATTATAAAGTTTAATTAAATTTATTTATGATTTATATTTGTTCAAATTTCTCATTTGTGGTGTGGCCATTTTTCAGTAAATTGTTAGACCGCATCGTATTATGGTTTGCACACTTTAAAATTGGGTGTATTAAAAAATACATTTGCTGTTCTTTATAGCAAATAGGTTAGTAAGTAATAAAGTATACATCACCTGAAGTGCAGTTAGTCTTCATCTATTTCTAAATATATTATTTGTGAAAATGGTTGAAGCGTAAGTCGCACATAATTTGCGTGTTACGTCATTGAATAGAAGTACAAATATTTGAATGAAAATTACTGAAAAAGCGCAATATTTTTGGAAAACAAATTAATACGATATTTCCGAAATTAAATTTGGGATTGTAAATTTTCCAATTTCATTAAAAAGTGCTACTCTCATTAATGAAGGAAAGAAGGTGAGTGGGGAAATTTATTTTCAAATATCAATTCACTTTTAGATTTTTTTTAACGCAGTACTTATATTGATATTCATATAATCGACTAATTGAGATGCATGCTTCATTTCATACGTGAAACAAAAAATACGCGAACTTCACTATTTCCTAATGAACTAAAAGTGATGTCACTCTGACTAGGATGATACTATTATAGTTTGTTGAAAACATATTTTTCATTCATAAATTATGTCGATAAATGTCTGATGCTCGGTGGTTATGATGATTGCGATATCGACATTATCAATTGACTCTTCCAATGAGAGGACTATTCAATGGCGCTTAAATGCTATACGTACGATTGACTACCGGAACGCGTTCTCACATGCGATAGCGTGGCTCGAATCTGAGCGTTATCTTATCGTCCGTCCTGATTTTATTCTAGACATTCCTCATGATCAATTGCAGTTTGGGGAAGCGAATTGGGCACGATGCCGAGCCGCGATAGCCGACGAAGTCGCGCGCCCGTTTCAATGAACTCTGGGCATACCGCTTACATAATGACGGCGGGCCGTTTGCGCGTGTCCACTTCAGGTGGGTGTTCACATTGGTTGGGGAATTAAATTGGCTGCTTTTGGCTGGTTTAATGGAAAGTTATAAGGATTAGTCGCTTTTATCATCAGCGTCTCTTTTATCATCTTTTATTTCAAGCCGATTTTTGAAGTAAAAACCTTTTTTGGCTCACCTCGTCCAATTTTGTTGATGGGAAAAATTCGTGAGTTCGCGTTACGTTATGAGCATGATACGTTTCGACTCAACTCAATGTGGTGATATGACGAGTACGGCCGAACTGTTTGATGCGCTTTGGGTATACTCGGTGGTAGACTGGTAGACCGAGTATAGCCGAATAATAAGAACGTCGAGCTGCCAAGCGTAGTATTGTTTGCGGTCGGGAAAAACTGCTAGTTCCCACTCTCCCGCACTTGGGGTATAATCAGTATATAATGTCCATGTTTATAATTAATTGGTATATTTAATTTTTAGACAAATGTATTTATTTACTATGTGGTGTGTTTTGTATCTAATTGCATAACTTTTATATATATTAAATGAGAGTATTTGTGTGAATAATTGGATCATATTTATTAAACTATTTTATATCAAAGTGGATAACATATGATCAATTGAATTAGTAGAATTAATTTTTGGTGGTACACAACTGCTATTAATGTTATTTTTGTGGTCTTAAGCACACCCATTTTTTTTTAAATGTCCTAAGTTTCCTTTGCGGAAAATTTTAAGCTAAGTGTCTTATGAACGGATAACGCTACGACAAAAATAATACAAATGATTTTTCTTCAACATTAAATTTTCTGTAAATTTATTTTCTGAACAATTTTTGTGTAGTCTATCATTACGATTACAATTATAATCCGCTAAAGTTTGTATGATAATTAAAATTTTATATGAACCCTTTGTGAAACACAAAATTTTCTGTAACGCCTCTCACAGATGCCATTTTTCATATTAATAATTTTTAGTGTTTCAAAGATTCCAAACAAATGTTTATCTTATAACTTAAGTATTTATCGGACTTGAAAATGATTAATGTTCTAAGAAACGCTTTAAATTTTGCGTGAATGTGATGGACATGCAGAAAATTGCCAAGTTGATCGTTAAGTCAACTTGGCAATTTTCTCGGGAAAATTTCTTGTTAAGGGTCTTTTAACATTATTTTTAAAAAATTAACTTAGAATAACCACACATTCTAACTTACATATTTGGACTGTTTTATCTGTCTTTTCTGTGATCTTACGCAGATGTAATTTCATTTTGTACAGATATAGTTAGCATATACATTTTCATAAGGACTCAATATTATTGCATATCAGCATCATTTACTCTGACTTCTTTTGGAACTGATTCTGTTATTGGAAACATTCGACATTGGTGAACTTTTTTCTTTAAACCCATATATTATGTATGTGACTCATATATTATGTATGCATCCTTTTAGACAGTATAAGTATACTTTTTAATATAGTAGCCCAGACATAAGTGAGTTACAAATAAAAAATTATGTTTTTTAAGTAATGGTTAATGATTTACGGTTAGCGATTTTCCAAAAATGCTGAAATAGGAATTTCCCCATTTCTATCATGAAAATTTGCCTTATCTGTAATTTTAATTACTTCAAAAATTTCCATTTATCCTTTCATCTTCATTTCCACACCTCAATGGGTTGAATTTGATAAATCCTTTCTTAGCGAGCAAGTAGAAGCCAAGAGAAACATATGCGCCTCATAAGTTTTTTGATTATATTTCTGGAAGTTTCGAAGCGAGTCAGATAATGTGACGTATTTGGCTTCTATATATACATAGATAAGATTATCAGAGAATTAATAAACAAGTTACGATTCTATTAATTAGCAGTACACACTTTACATACCTCTCATTAAAAACGATAGCTTTTTATAAACTCTTCAAACTCTTCAAATCGTGAACAACTTAAAATACTTCAAACCATCAACTCTCATCTGAACCTACTCACGTCTGTGTAGCCTCATTAATAACATCATCCACGTAAAAGGGGTAAGAATGGCGTTTCGCTTTTAATGGACTTCAATAAATGAGGTTCCCAGTTCGAACTGTGCCTTTTTGATCGATCAACCGATTTGGACGCGACCTTTTGCATTCTGCAAAGGACGTTGCTGTCCCGTTATATTGTCATTAAAATAGTCGTGCAAGGTGTATTATATGTGTATATATATATATATATATATATATATATATATATATATATATATATATATATATACCGATAACTATAATTATTTGCAGTAGGATGCTCCAATTTGATTGTACAATTGTGCCTTTAAAGTAATTGCTTTAAATTATTCCTTAATATTCTGAGAAAATCAAGTAAAATACCCAGAATTTTTTTATTTATATAAATCAGACGTATAGTCTCAGAGATGAAAGTGAACAAGCAAATAAATAAACTTTTCCCCTTCGTATAATAGAATGGACAAATTTCTGGAAAAAAATACAGAAGAGAAGACAATGGGATACAAACTAATTACATATTTGAAAAAAGATATATATCAAGTGAAGCTCATACGATTAATAGACGTGAGAAATACGAGCCCAGATGTAATCTTAATCTCTCCTATCTGTAAGTACTGCAGGTAATACTCTTGCCTGCAGTATTTACCAGTACACTCACTTTGTACTCCGGTACTTATATACCGTTACTAAAATATAGTTACGAATTAATATGTAATCATAATATTCTCCTATTTGTAAGTACTGCAGATAATACTCTTATCTGCGGTACTATCTCTATATGAGTATATATCTGCAGTATTTACCAGTGCACACTCACTTTGTACTACGGTACTTATATATCGTTACTAAAATATAGTTACGAATCAATATGTAATCATAATATTCTCCTATTTGTAAGTACTGCAGATAATACTCTTACCTGCAGTACTATTTCTATATATGAGTATATACCTGCAGTATTTGTACTATATACTCTATCTACAGTATTTACCAGTACACACTCACTTAGTACTCCGGTACTTATATACCGTTACTAAAATATAGTTACGAATCAATATGTAATCATAATATTCTCCTATTTGTAAGTACTGCAGTACTCTTACCTGCAGTACTATCTCTATATGAGTATATACCTGCAGCATTTGTACTATATGCTCTACCTGCAGTATTTACCATTACATACTCACTTTGTACTCCGGTACTTATATACCGTTCCTAAAATAAGGTTACGAATATATATTGATGATAAATTAAGCGAGTTGTTAAGTGCAAAAATTGGCTTATTGCTGCAATATTGGATTACTTACATTTCACTTATTGTTTAATTTAATTGGGCAAATGATTAGCGATAATGACGCGCCAAATCATGGCTCCAATTAGATTTATGTGGGTCGCATTTAGCAGAAGTATATTTAGGTTTGTTTAAGTTTCGCAGTGATGTTACGAAAATACTCGTGTTAGAATTCTTTTCGTGACATCACTGCTTTATACAATAATTTATGAATTTGAGAGGAATTCACCAATGTGTATAAGAAAGAGCTTTTAGAAAAGGTAATTTAAACGAAACGCGAATAATTATCTCTTTGTTTGTTAAACATTTTAATTTTAAGCAGTGATTAAACATTTTTCATTTGCATTATTATTTTTCATTTGCATTATTATTTTTTATTATTTTAATATTTTTATTAGATTAATATTTTTTATTATTTTTCATTTGCATTATTAGTTTAATGACGAAAACCATATTTATTACTAGCTTATACATTTATATGTTGCTCCTGGGTAAATAATATTGCCGTACCAAATTTCACCAAAATTTGTCGTGTATTTTGCGTGATACCCGCTCAAATTAACATATAGACAGAGAGACAAAAATTCTAAAAAAAGTTTTTCGGGCAATCAAACTTTATAAAAATATTTTCTATGTACACAGAATTCACTCTGTTACAATTGTGTTATATATATATATATATATATATATATATATATATATATATATATAATTATAAATGATGAGTAGCTGCAGTTCGCGTCAGATGACAGGATATAGGTTCTGGCATATTTTTATTATTTTATGAGTAACCGAAAACATTGTAATTGCTCGGTTAATTCGTGTATTTATTTTGTTTTTGTGATTGGAAACTCCTTTGTGTCTGGTATATAATCCATAATAAATAGGATTTTTAATTGGAGGTCATTATCGAATAAAATTTTAAGGTTTACTACTAAGCTGTTTTAATTATTTTATCAAAAATAAAAGCTTTCAAAGTATGAAAGTTATTCAATGCATCGTACACATGAAATCAAGTCGGTGTTAGTGTGTTTGTCTGTCCGTCTTGGACGTTCGGTTTTCGAAAACTGTCATAAGAAGTTGATGTTTGACCTAGTTGTAGATATAGAGACTATTGAACATATTTAGCGTTAATTTTGTGGATATTATTAAATATTTTAATTTAATTTTTCACGACCAAAAGAAACTACGTGATGTAGTATTATTAATACTTTACTTAATTTCTTTACCACGACCCAGGTTTCGTTGTATTACAACATTTTTACGTGGGCGATTTGTAAAGAATCTTTGCAAATTGCCAACCTGAATATGTTGTTATACAAATAAAAATAATACTACATCACGTAGTTGCATTTTGTTGTGAAAAATTAGATATAGAGACGTAAGTTTTAAATAAACATTTGATTTCCATTTAGAAGTTTAGTTTTGAGGGATGATAGGGGAGGTGAAACATTTTTTTAATGCCATTCTATTGAACGATCCTTTCAAATGTAATCTATTTTGTCCTACCTATATTCTTTAAAATCTCTGAAAACCACTTTTTCACCCACGCGATACGAAAACCGTTATTTAGAAAAATATGAAGAAAAAACAGAAATATTGGCGATGAAGTCTACTTTATCCAAAAATTATCAGCATTATTTTTTTGTTATGATTAAATTAATTATTTAAACCTTAATTATAACTAAACTATTAATGATACTGGAAACACAATTAGTAATTAAAAATCTTTATGTTTAATTACATAAAAATATTACAATCGTCTTTTCATATTTTATTATCTATCAAATTATTACGTGATATACACGAACACTGTGTACTCAAAGATTTGCACATCACACGACTGGTGCAAATTTCACTTATGCTTCGATGCACGTACTAAACATTGGTACGGAACACTAATTACACACGTTCAACTTTCATTTGGCAGTCCTATTTTGAACAAAGAGAGCAAAAAATGGCGATTTAGGAAATAATTTGTCGGGAGCTCGACGAAGGCTGGCTTAAATAAAAACAACGTAGACTCCACTTCGATAAATTGCGGGTATACTTTTCAATAAACTCTATTCGTGTTGTAACAAATATTTTCTATTGAAATTCTTTCAATTATATTATTACTAATATTTAACCATCTTATATAACTTTTCCGCTGATAATATTAAAATAAATGATTTTGAAACTGTTGTACACATTTATAATTATAAATTATTGGTCCAAACTCATGTCCTGATTTCTACCAGTTCCTATTTACCACCATTGAATATGTTATGGTGAGGAAATAATGCAAATAAAACATAGAAAATGCGAGTTTACTTCTAAATTATGGCAATATGATAAGGCAATTGTTTCGTTTGCAGAGCATATAGGGTTTACATTCACAAAGAACCTTATGTCGATGTAGGTCACATTGTGGTGTGTACCAACGATTTAATAGTCAGTGTATAGTATCACAACAATTTGGTTAAAAAATAATTGACCCGTAAGCGTGTATTTGCCTATGAAATATAGTCTAAGTTCGGTTTTCATTAGAAACGGATCCTTTCAAAGAACAGATTCAGTTAAAACATACGTATTGTGTACACATTATATTTAACGATAAAATGATGGTTGAGATGTTTATTTATTTATTTTAATATTCTTTTCAGATAAACAATAATATGATAATAAATTAAAATAGTAATTTTAATACAATCAGATTGTTTTAACAAAGCATTGCTTATAATAGAAATAAGTGTCATTGCGCACAACATAACTGTTTTTGACATTATAATTAAAACGTAGTTAAAAAAAATTAAACAATAATAAAAATATTAATCATAATTAAATAAACTAAATTAAATTTAAAATAAGCCAAACCAAACACAAAAATGGATTGAATTAGATTAAATGAACATTAGATTAATTGAATTAGATTAAATGAATCTCACGTATACAAAACGAAATATATAAAAAACGACCGGCTAAGCACGTGTAGGACTTGTACCAAGAGGCTTCTGACATTGGGGCACATAAAATTTAAAAAAAATCACAATATGAATTATTATTTTTCATTGCGACTTTCAAAAAGCGTAAGAAAACAATGTTTTTCCGATGCGACATTAAAACTATGTTTTAAAATATCGAAAAATAAGTTTCATTTCAATAAATTTCATACTTATTTTTCGATGTTATTGCCAAAATAAATTAATTATAGTGATTTTTTCACATTTTCATTTTATGCACTTTGGAAAGTAGAGGGTGTGGTGTTCTATTTAGGTTTGCAGAATTTGATCTCGTCTCTAATTTTTCGTCTCGGCACAAGTTTTGATCATTTTACGTGATTTGCGCAAATTTGATGTAAATAACATTTATTTTTTGTTTACACAATTTGAACTCGGCTCTAGTTTAGATCATTTTACGTGATTTGCGCAAATTTGATGTAAATAACATTTATTTTTTTGTTGAAGTACGGACAGGCTTAAAATAATCACATGATAATTTGGTGTTCCGTATAGACCCTTTGGTAATAATCTTCGCAAAATCACCATCCGAATATATTCCGGGAATCAAGTCCTATTATACCCGCTACTATGCGTTACGTAATTTTAGAAATGGGACCCAGATTTCATAATAATTGGGACAAGGTTTTTTGTGCAGTTTCCAGCGCTAATAACTTCAAGTTTTCAAACTAATGTTTACTAAATTGTGGAGGTAACAAGAACAGCATTCTAAGAATTTACTAGGCACTAAGAAATAGGTTCCGGCACATTACAGGAAGGGAATTAATACCACTTTTAGAAATAAACATGATGTAAATGTTGAAGTTGTTAAATTAATATATGACGAAACATATTTGCAATAGGTCTCTTGACTTTAATAAGATATGTTGATTAAATGCGTCGTAAACGTAAATGGAAATATTATTTTGCGAATGCCGTGTTGACCGATGATTTAAGCCGCAATTGTTTATGGTTTTGAGAAACTAGCAACATAAAATAAATCATAGACTTTCGCTTCATAAAAAAGAGGTATTGTTACCAAATCATGCTATTTCTCAACCAGTTTTGTACTCGTAAAATTTCAGAAGATGATAGTTATAATAAATTTATTCATTTGTGTTTCAAAATAAATAAAACCGACACATGCCATTTATTAGTTTCATTATCTATGGATTTGTATTCTGAAATGTCACGTCACATGAATCATAACGTTAATGCGATTCAATAATATTGTCACGAAATTGACTGAGTTACTTTTTAGATTGTAAATTTTAAATATTAAAGCAGTGTTGCAATCGAAACTAAAATGAAAAAATTAAGAATGAAAAGAAATCTCACTGTGAGAGTTCTGTATACATTTAGACATACATAAACATTTAAGAGTAGTTTAATCAAATTCTTCACGACCATAAATATTATTTGTAACCATGTAAATATTTTGCAGATTGTGTCTTTCACAGGTGTAAAAATATCGCGAATTTCTCAAATAACTGTGAGATTTATAATAATTTTTATAGTTTTCCGATAAACTTTAGGCAGACTTCTAGAAACGTCGTTTTGTTACATAATTTTGACTTTAGCAATTTCGGAGATGGGCTACATATCTTTTTAAGGTTATTTTGAACAACACCTTTAAAATTTAAATAAAATTATAAAAAAAATAAATTGTTGTGGAATCTTGATTTTTTGCTTTTTGAACTGATGCAAATTAAGAAAAAAAGTTTCGTTTACTTCATTCGCACTTATAAAATTTCTATATATATTAAAATTTCCATATATAGTTTTTAGAATATTGAAATATTTAGGGGCTAATTTGTATTATAGTTATGCCAAATTTCAAGTTTCTGCGTCAAACGGTGTTCAAGAAAAAACCACTGTGCCGGGCGAATACGTAGTGATCTTATAATGCCTCAATACAAATGAATAACTATCCGAATAATTCGCGCATGAATACGACCATGAAAGACCCGTTTATGTATCCGAATACATCTGAACAAGCTGTTTACATACTCGTATTTGTGCCTATTCGTTTGTACTCGGCGAGTATCTAAATGAGGCATAAGGGTTTCGTTTCTTTTTCCTTTTGAAGTACGAAACCGTAATAGAGAAAGACTCGTAAAACACGCTGATTAATAAAGAGAGAGAAAGAAAGTGAAAGAGAAAGAAAGTGAGAGAGAGATAGTGGGTGAGAAAGAGAGAGAGTGATAAACAAGGGGGAATAGTCAGAGCGAGAGACAGAGGGAGGGGTAGAGAGAGAGAGAGAGAGAGAGAGGGAGAGGAGAGAAGAGAAGAGAAGAGAAGAGAAGAGAAGATAAGAGAAGAGAAGAGGAGAGGAGAGGAGAGGAGAGGAGAGGAGAGGAGAGGAGAGGAGAGGAGAGGAGAGGAGAGGAGAGGAGAGGAGAGGAGAGGAGAGGAGAGGAGAGGAGAGGAGAGGAGAGGAGAGGAGAGGAGAGGAGAGGAGAGGAGAGGAGAGGAGAGGAGAGGAGAGGAGAGGAGAGGAGAGGAGAGGAGAGGAGAGGAGAGGAGAGGAGAGGAGAGGAGAGGAGAGGAGAGGAGAGGAGAGGAGAGGAGAGGAGAGGAGAGGAGAGGAGAGGAGAGGAGAGGAGAGGAGAGGAGAGGAGAGGAGAGGAGAGGAGAGGAGAGGAGAGGAGAGGAGAGGAGAGGAGAGGAGAGGAGAGGAGAGGAGAGGAGAGGAGAGGAGAGGAGAGGAGAGGAGAGGAGAGGAGAGGAGAGGAGAGGAGAGGAGAGGAGAGGAGAGGAGAGGAGAGGAGAGGAGAGGAGAGGAGAGGAGAGGAGAGGAGAGGAGAGGAGAGGAGAGGAGAGGAGAGGAGAGGAGAGGAGAGGAGAGGAGAGGAGAGGAGAGGAGAGGAGAGGAGAGGAGAGGAGAGGAGAGGAGAGGAGAGGAGAGGAGAGGAGAGGAGAGGAGAGGAGAGGAGAGGAGAGGAGAGGAGAGGAGAGGAGAGGAGAGGAGAGGAGAGGAGAGGAGAGGAGAGGAGAGGAGAGGAGAGGAGAGGAGAGGAGAGGAGAGGAGAGGAGAGGAGAGGAGAGGAGAGGAGAGAAGAGAAGAGAGAAGTTAAAATTGAGTTCAGAAAAGAGAAATATTTCTGTATCAAAATAATATCTAAAAGTTGCTTATGCTGACGTAGCTAAAATTGTAGTAATTGAATATCAAATACCTTATCAATTATAAGTCGAACGGTATTAAGTTATACACCTTTGGCGTTATAACATATATTTTGTCCTTTGCTGCTATGCAATCATCAATTTGCTGGTATCACAACGTCCTTCATCGCTATCTTCTCATAAATTTTCAAAAGTACGTTTTGTATTGAAAATAACATAAAATTTATCTCCCGTTAGTGTGTCACAAGTTTTTGGCCTCAAAAACAGCAAAAAATTTCCACTAATTGCTACTCCAGAATATCTAGTATATATTCAGTATAGCATTTTAAATTGTAATGAAATTAAAACTTGTTAATAAACTTGACAATATTAAGTCACAATGAGATCTGGTCGAGTCTTACATTGATAAAAAAAACCACGAAGTGGTTGTCGAAATTAACACAAAGTAGGGAAACACAATTCCTGAAACTGTTGATACAAATAAATTTAATTCATTCGTTTCCGCGTCCGGAACCCATGTCACATTAAGAACTTAGTGTTTTTAGCCAGAGATATGGTTTTCTTGTTAACTATCTCCATGTTTTACAGGATGCAGGTAGTAGCCGGATGGGACCATACTAATAGTTACTCAGTATTCTTCATCAGTGCGCACGTGTAGTCGGCATGTCTATTATAGTCCCGCTTTGCAAGGTTGACTTTGCACCTGGACACCCCTGTCCTTAACCGGTTCCGTGTCTTCCAAATTATGCAGATCAGATCACAGCTAGCAGATGCCTCTTCACGTAGCTTCACCGGAGGATGTGGTACTGGTTGGTGCCATTGTTGGACAGACGGTGAACAGTTTGGTAGTGTAAAGGAAGTTCTTCTTCGGCCGGTGTCTAGTAGGTTCATGTTGGTAGTCAAATCGGGGACAGCGTTGGTCTGTCGTGTTTTTGTCTCTTCACCGCTGCCGCAATTTATGTCGCACATCGGGTAGCGCCATTCCGATGATGGATAGATCTTCTCAATGGGGTTGGCCTGGGGTTGGCGATGTTAATTTGTATGGTGTCCACCGTACCGGAGCTGCATATATTTAGATTTTTCTAATTTATGGTTGAAAAATTAGGAGACACACATATTGAACATAAATCTGAAGCTTAATACTTCATAAATGGGGTTTAAAAATGAAAAATTAATAGGGAAACATTAATTTCACTTTAAAATACTTATCTAATAACACCATTATGTGTATGGAAAGAAAGACTTTCGCCCCACTCTACTTGTACGGAGAAGTACTTAATGTTTTAAAAATATTTTGCTACATTTTAAGTCAGTTCCCCAGCCTAAGCATCTACTTGTAAAACTGCATACATTGTAGAATATGTGAAGTTGGGACAGAATGACGGATATGACGAAGTTATAAAGGTTCCTTGTAACCTCATTTTATCCATTTGTATAGTAACTCTGAAAAGGGTCCAAAATTAAAATTTTAAGCAGCTCACAAGCGGCAATAAAAAACATTTTTTCACTTATGTTAGTTCAAAAATAATTTCATCGAAATAAGTAATGATATACATTGTAAGTGTTGTCCCATTAAACGATTGTGAGCTTAACTGTATGATATGATTACGTAATATCATTCACATTCCACCTAAAGCTAAGTAACAAGTTTTTGCACCGTGCTTAAACACTCGTGACCAGGGGCATTACAGCAAAACTCTAAGGCTGTATGTCCCCTTTCAATGCGTTACTCACGTCCAAGTACACACATACGTTCATACGTTACGTAACCGTATACTACGTGGTACGTTGCGCAGGCACACTAGGTAGCAGGTAAAGCGTATCTGGGACACTTTGTCAGATAAGAGCTCGACGATCGACAAAGATTCGCGATAGCCTCCGACAATCGACGCAGTTCGTTGACTTTAGATGCACTGATTTCATGAACTTTGTGGTTGTCGGTGCGGAAGGCGTTTGGAATATTCGTTATCTTCAGCGTTCCGATGTAGGCAGGTGCAGTATGTAGGTACCGGCAAAACGAGAACGCGAAAAAACCAGGTAATAATCAGTGGGTCAGGCTACCCTGATTGATAATTGGGAAAAGTATGTGTCAATTATGATGAATGATTTGTGTCTGGTTTCGATAATAGAATGTTTGATGTCTATTATATTTTTGTAAATATCTTTATATAAATATACAGATATTTTGCTACCATTAAATATGTAAGTGTTTAATTGCTTCTACTTCAAACATTTCTTTCGTTAAGTTAAAGTTAAGGTTAAGTTGTCAAAACAGCTTAAAATTTCTATCACCACCCTAATATATTAAAAAGAAAAAATTCGCTTCTTTATTTTTTAGCACAAAAACTACTAGTCCGAATGACATACAATTATGATATTCATAATATCAAAGCTTAGAGTTTCCAGATTACCCTATGCTATATAGTATGTACATATGTTGCATAATTTTTGAGATGTAAATAGATAGTGATGTCCACGTAGTAAGAAAAAGTCGCTGGTCTGGACGCTTTAGTGATGAACTTTGGGCAAATTATTTACAGATACTTGGATACTATGTACGGGGTAATTCTACAATTATAATATAGACTATATTAGACATTATAATACCTACGTATTAAAATGTCTAAGAAATATTCCAATATTCACCTATGTATCACGGATAAGCCACGGGTTTTTAAGGCACTGTATCATGGTTCATTATTATAGGTTTGTTAATTAAAATAAAACGCAAGAGTATGTTGATGATATATCATAAAATCTTAATTAAATAACTTAACAGTACCTTTACGAATTAGGAGTGAGTAGCTTTGTATCTAAGAATTGTCCTGTATACCTTAAAATTTGGATTAGTAGTTTAAGAGAATTTAAAAGGTTTTTGAAAGTAAATAAAAGCAAAAACACGATTTTGCTGACGTTCAGTGCGATTCCCACATGTAGATGGGAAATGGAGTAGGGAGAAAAAACGGGCATCCTTGGTGCTTGACTATTACGAGCATGCTGATTCACGGTTCATTATTATAGGTTTGTTAGGAGGGCACTGTATCACGGTTCATTATTATAGGTTTGTTAATTAAAATAAAACGCAAGAGGATGTTGATTAATTAAATAATTTAACAGTACCCGTACGAATTAGGAGCGGGTAGCTTTGTATCTAAAAATTTTCCTGTATACCTTAAAATGGATTCGATTAGTAGCATAAGAAACTTTAAAAGGAATTTGAATTAAATCATTTTCAAGACGTATTCTGATAATGTTCAGTGCGATAAGTTTGTACACGTTGAGGGAAAACTGGCAAACTTGGCGCGGAATATTACAAGTGCATCATTTCTCGGTAAATTATTATATTTTTGTTAACGTAAAATATAGCTAACAGCAACGTTGCCAGAGAAAAATGCATATCAAAATTTAATTACAACTGTAATGCATCGATGGAGTGCGTCGACGGTATTATAAACAAAAACAAGACAAATTAAGCTGATCCTCATGTTGTAAGATTTGCAAATTTTCTTTTTTTTCAATTAGAAACTTTCATTCTTAAAATTCTGAATCTTATATAATTTATGGAAGTTTATAAGCATAATATGGAGTCAGTATTAATCGAGTAATTTGTCACGGTTTACTGCTGCGAGTTGCAATATCAGCGCAGTTTATGTGACTTCTTTAATTCACTTATGTGCAAGACTTCATCTGATCGTTACATTGCAAGATTTGAAAATTTTCTTTTTTCAGTTAGAAACTTCAAATATTATAATTCTGGATCTTATGTAATTTATAGAAATATATAAGCATAATATGAATCGAGTAATTTGTCACATTTTACTGCAACTAGTTGCAATAGCTGTGCACTTTGTGTGACTTCCTTAATTCATTTACGTGCAAGACTTCATTAACGTTATTTTATTACTAATAAACATTTCAAATGACTTGTTTTATTCTGTTCTTAACTTAATAAAACAAGTCATTAACCAATCACCTCAAAAAAGATTATAGGAAAAGGTGTAGATTTATAAGAATTAGCAGAAAATATGTATTATTTTCATCTGTCGCTCCTCGCTAATATATTTCATTTTTATAAATCACAGTTTCAGACTGTAGTAATTTAAAAGTGATGTTTACTTTTAAGACATTCACTGTCAGAAGATGCATTAGATTTTCTAATACAGACCGAGAATCTGGGAAGAACTTCTCAAATATGTTTGTCAATTTGCCAAAGTTTAATTTTGAATTGATATGTCCTATCTTGTCCAACTGTTGTTAATTCAGTTTTAAGGCGTTGTTTATTTAGTTATAATAGCTTACTAATTATTGATCCATAAACATTGATTCAGTCGTGAAAAAGATTATTGTAGAATATTAAATCTTTGATAATCCGTTGCTACACTAACAGTATGTACATAAATATTGATATTAACTATTATGCTATTCAAATTGGTAAATTAATTTATTATAAGTTAGAAAATAACAAAAGTTAAAAGTAAATATCCATATCGAAATCAAATTGAATAAATGATCAATAACAACAGAAATTTCGAAAGAATATATTATAATTTATAAGTTAATTAATAATTATAAAGGAATAACACAAAAACTACCAATAATTAAACACAATAACATATGGGTAAAAAAGTACAAAAGTTGGCATCGATTTTTTTTAGTGTTTTGTGTTTCAACATATCGATTTTTATATTGTAGTATTATATGATATAAAACATTTTTACAAAAAAGTTTTAAGTGTAAGTACATCGTAATTTATGTGTCAATAACACATGTTTTACGATGTACTTATACGTAAGAAAAAAAAATGAAATTTACAGAAAGTTATAGTACTTTTTGCAAAACGTGCAATTGATAATTTTTCATTAGATTTGTTTATTCAGATACCATTTTTACAGAATTTTTCTTCAGATATGACGCTTTTTATTTTTTTTCCCTAATTTTTCCAAACCGGAATTTCAATGTGAAGAGTCAAAAATTTTGTTTTTTATTATATTTTTAGAATAGTACAAATATTTTGGGAATTAGTACGAAAATAAAGTTTGCTAAAGACATATAATGAAGAAGTAACAATAAGTTTGTATAAGTTGTAATAATTTTTAAGTAAGTTGTAATAATTTTTAAGTAAGTTGTAATAATTTTTTAATGACAATAAAGTTTGCTAAATATATATAATGAAGTAGTCGAAAATATTCTATATTGGAAATTTTGCAAATATATGTCTGAGATAGTTGTGTTCTTTCAATTTTTTGGTTTATCAGAAAGCTATAAAATAATTTTATATATTTAACCTAAATTTTACCTCATCCAACTACTAATATTTCGGCGGATAAAATTATCTCCATAAGAGGATGTAAGTTTTTTTTATTATTAAAATAGAACCTGATCACATACACACACATATATATATATATATATACATATATATATACATATATATATATATATATATATACATTCTGAAAATAGAAAAATCAGTGATTTTTGAGAGAAAATAAAATTATGAGTTTTGTGCTGTATTATATTGATCCTTGTATAGACTATTTTACCATGGTGATGTGGCGAATTTAATCTCTGGTACAAAATATTTCTTTTTGGAAAAGACAGAATTGATTTTTTTAAGTTAATGGAATACTTCTTACGTTCAACTGCTTAAAATAAAATGAATAACATCATACATAAAGGAAGTAAATAAAGCGAGGTAACCGTATTGTCTTCTATAAAAGTATCTTTTGTAAAATCTTAAACATGAGACGAAACTTACTTCTCGAGCGTTTCTTTTTTCAAATTTTGTCTTAGAATTAATTCTTTACGCGAAGGAAACGGTTCTGTAAAGAAGAAATAAGTTCGATAAATTCGGATTTGTTTCGAAGCAAACGATCAGTGATGGTGTATCCTTCAAATGTGCTGATGCATCGAAGATAGGACTTATTTTAGTAGTTTTGCTATTCTCCTTAAGTACAGATTCATGTGAAAGGTAGTTTACGTCTTTCTTATCTCCTACTTTTTACGATTCCCTCAGAGATTCAATTGGCAAACATTTCTTGATATCCTTGAGCTTCTTGCGATTTTGGCAGTTTTTGTAGAAAGAAGCCAAGAGTACTGCAGCTGAACCTTCCTTTTTTATTAGTGTTCGAAACACGAACATATTTCAATGTACTTCGATAAATTTCTGCCTTCATTTTAGCCTCTGCAGCATCAGTAATTTCAAGGTAGGTTTCGATCTCCCCAAATCACTAATTCTACATCACTACTTTTTAAGAAAAAATGTATGAAATTTTATAGGTTTACAAATGTGTTATAAATGAATGGTATATATTTTCACCAGTTACGGCCTCCCACGCGTGTTTATGCAAAATCTAGGTTAATTATATCTTGTACGTCTTTTGTTACGGATTCTTTATATTCATTTTTATTTACAGCTTGTCCATAAAAGTCAATATTTTTTAATTCTCCTTTGTATGTTTATTTTCAATTTAACGTTTATACCTATTAACCTACAAATGTAATTTTTTCTAATTCATCTCTTAGGTAAAATAAATACAATATACGACAGGCTTTATAAAAGAATATTCTAAACATTCCTTGATTCTGCCGGTTTTAAGGAGAATATAAATACGGTAAATATTTGTGAAATAGCGAATAATTTGGTATATAATTTTAATTTGTTTATAAAATTGCGTATATCCTTAATTGTTACGTGCATATTTTCTTTTCCGGTTTCAATTTTCTCCTAGTGTTACCTTGTAATGCAGTAATGCTTATAAATAAGAATGATATATTTCTGAAATTAGTTTTTTGGGACGTGTCGTTGGGTACTTCATATGAATTTTGGGAAAAAAATTTTAATTTGTTTTCAAAATTAAAACGCAAAGAAGATTATCTCTGCATACTTGATTAATTTATATGGTGTAATACTCGTTTTATTAAATGTTAGCTTACAGTTGTCATGCGAACCATCGGACAAATTTCGCTATTCAGTTTTTTTTTTGATACAACTCTAAAAAAATTAAGCTTTTTTGTGATTCTTGTTTTTTTTATTATTTTTGGACATATTATCTTGCATATGAAATTGAACTCTCAAAAATGTTTAGTAATATCTCTTCTCATTACAATTATATGCATTGAGATACGATATACATGATATCCCAGTTAAAACATATAATTTTTTTTTATGAAATTATTAAACTTGCAATATTATCGTCAACATAATTAGTGCCGGAACGAAATTACACTGTAGTCTCTTTCCGTTTCCATTTTTCAAACAAGTCAGTCTGTGTCCAACATAATCTGACTGTGACGAGAAAAAGCAGCCCTGAATGGCAACATTTCTTTCGTTAAGGAGATAAACTTAATGTCACTTATGAAATTAGAGGATTGGAGTGACACCGTGTCACCATGAAGTCAGAGACAACGCCTGATACTGAAGCTGTGGTTACCTAAGCCCTCACGGCCTCACAGTGACCTACTTATGACATTGTGGGCCTCATGGCACTCAATGGGTGATATAAACTACATACCGCAAGATTATGTTTTCAATTAACGGAATAATCTTTTAATCTCCTCAAATCTATCTGTAAAATCTAGACAGCTGCTTTCTTAATGCGATAACTCTAAAATTTTATGTCAGAATATATGGTTTACAGGTTTAAACCATTTATCTTGTTCTTGCTAACCTATGTAATCAGCCTATGTAATATTTGGCTTCAAATGAATAAAACACATAAAAATAGACAAGATTTATTATATATATTTGCGTTTATTTTACCATTACATCTAATTGTATGCAAACATGCATAAAAAATAATCAGTGGGTGATATAAACCATATTACCCCAAGATTATGTTTTCAATTAACAGCATAAACTTTTAATCTCTTCAGATCTATCTATAAAAACTGGGTAACTACTTTCTTATTGTGATAACTCTAAAATTTGATGGTTTACATCTATCTTGTTCTTGCTAACCTATGCAATCAACCTATGTAGTATTTAGCTTCCCAATGCATAAAACACATAAAAATAGACATTATTTATTATATCTATTTGCGTTTATTTTATCATTACGTCTATATTTATGCAAACGCGCATAAAAAATAATCAGTAGGTGATATAAACCATATTACCGCAAGTCTATGCTTTCAATTAACAGCATAAACTTTTAAGCTCCTTAAATCTAACTGTAAAAACTGGGCAGCTGCTTTCTTATTGCGATAATTCTAAAATTTTATGTCAGAATATATGGTTTACACCTATCTTGTTCTTGATAATTTATGTAATAAAAGTGTTTGGCTTCCCAATGCATAAAACACATAAAAATAGACAATATTTATTATATCTATTTGCGTTTATTTTATCATTACATCTATTTGAATGCGAACGCGCATAAAAATAGTATTTGATGATGTTGAAGAAGAGTTTCTTGCAATAAAATTGATATTAAAATGCATCGTTTACCAAAAAAATTCTTAATAGTTAGAAAGGCTGTTAACTGATTTACTGATATGTTTCCCAAATATTTTTATAACTCGTCTTTTTATTTTAAGTAATATGTTACCGTGTAACGGTGTGGTACAAAATGATTGTTGATGAGACTATTCGTGTGTTTTTTAATAAATGGATAGTATTTTAACCTTTTAAATTTTAAACAAACCTTGTGGTTTATATTTTTTTAAATTAAAGTATTCGCGTTGATGTTAAAATATGTAAAAAAGATTATGACCATGAAAGAAAATTGATGGATTAAAATTGATAGAAAATTTACGGCAATTTGGATAAAATTATTTTAACACGATCAAACTAGAATTTAATTTTTTTTAATGGAAACAGTTCTCACTGTGATGCATTTTCCGATGGATGAATTGTTGTGAATTATTTTCCTAACTCGAATTAGGCCAGTTTCCAGTTTATTCAGGGAATATTTAAATTATATTTTTTAAATTTATTTTCAGTTGCCGATTGTTCCTGCTAATAGCTACAATTATATTGTTAAAAATGTTAGATCTTTTTGGAGTACTTCAAAAAAACTGGTTTACAACGACGATGCTATATAGAAGGAAAAATTATTTTTATGTAATTAAAATTCTAAAATTTTATATAATTAAAATTGTCGCTACCGTAGTGTGTTGGGTTGATCATAAGGCATACGGTCTTTGACTGTGAGGTGCACCGCGTGGACCCGGGTTCGATTCTCAGCCGCTCGTCGAGCGGGACTGGACTGGTGTTCTGGTTGGTTGTAAGAGATTGCTCTTGTAGCAAGAAGGCCGCCATATGTATAAATTAGACATATTAAATTACAATAAAATTATATTAAAACAAGTTAATTCTTCATACTTTAATTCTTTACTGACTACATCTTCACGCGAGTAATATCAACATCAAACTTATGGAACCTTATTTATAGTCAAGAGCTATTCCATATTATACGCATAAACAATTAAAAATATTCTTTGCATTATCTCTCGTGACATTTACTTATTTTTTTTACAGTAAACCGTATTCTGCGTCTACATCAGTTAATGACTTGTAGACTTTGAAAAGAATAAATAAACGCCCAAATAATAAACATGTGAAACCGTAAACTTAGCCTAAATTTTTATTCGAAACAGTTTGTAAAAAGTTACAGATCATTCTCTCATGACATTTATTTATTTTTTTACAGTAAACAGTATTCTGCGTCTACATCTGTTAATGACTTGTAGACTTTGAAAAGAATAAATAAACGCTCAAATAATAAACATGTGAAACCATAAACTTAGCCTAAATTTTATACGAAACAGTTTGTAAAAAGTTACAGATCAATCTCTCAAGACATTTATTTATTTTTTTACAGTAAACAGTATTCTGCGTCTACATCTGTTAATGACTTGTAGTTTCAAAGGAATAAATAAACGCCCAAATAATAAATATGTGAAACCATAAACTTAGCCTACATTTTTGTTCGAAATATTTTATGGAGAGCAACAGACTACATCAGAGATTAAATAAATATTATGCACCGGATCGAAATTTAGTTTCATCAATTTAAGATATGGCAATTTATGAGGTGGCTGTTTGGAAAAATATATAGGAAACCTTTATGCCAAGTTTCAAAAGAGTCATTGAACCAAAAGCGAAACCGCCAGGTCAGCCGATCAGTATTTGACCTGACAATTGGTTGTGGTATAACGTCGAAGTGTATCGTGAACTTTTTTATGTGCCCAATCGAAAGTTGTTAAACTGTTCGTAATACGTGCCCATAAAACATTCAGCGGCGCTGTAACAAGGGGTCGGGCGATGCCTCCACGGCATTGTTTTTAGATGCGACATTTAATCACATAAAAAATAATTGTTATTTATGTCTCATTTAACATAAGAGCTGTTATTTGTTATTTGCTGATATTCTACTGTGCTTGTAACTATTTTTATGTATCTCGTAGAGCTAGCTAGCAATATTGAGAAATATATGGGGTTGCCACGTGTCCCTCGTGTGTTTACTGATGCTACCTTCAAACGACCCGCAATGAAACAGAAACTATCGTAAAATAGCGAAATAAAAATGTTTAACAAACAAAAAAAATGGAATCGACTTCAGGTAACCACTGAAGCGTACTGAAGAGTGTAAAATAATGGGCATAAGTTCGAACTTTGCGAGTACTCAGTCTGAACTTTTGCGGTACAATATCGTTTCCGAACAAATTTAATTTGTAAAATTCCAAAAACCTCTAGCTGTTACTGCTAGAGGTTTTTGGAATCGATACTAAGTCGACGCTTCTCTTTCTCTCTTATACACATGCACACTCACACTCACAGATGAGTGCTATATCTTGTATTACCTAGAATGTCACTATCTGATGAAGAATTAAATAATGTCTTATTTATTAAAATCGAAACGGACGTTTGCAGCGTTTAATGAATCTAAATATTATCATCATGTATATTGCATATACATAAAGACATACCTACCTACGGAAATATAAATCACATTTCCATTTTTAGACGAGTCCAAATTCGATAAGTATATTCCTCATCACTGAATCTGTCCTGTCATCATATTCCTGCTCCATCATTGTATTCTAATTTTGGTAAAGAGCAGATTTATGTTGTTTTAGTCACTTCAAGACTTTAGTTAGATTATCATTAGACCTAAATCACCCAAACGCTGTTACGGCAACTATGGTGTTACGGTATCTATGCTGTTTATTGTTAAGATTAGAATTTGACTATGGAAACTGTACCAAGATTTATATGGGACCGCATTGAGGAGGACTATATATAAGCATGTACAGCAAGCAGGAGTGACAGACTCTGCGACTAAGCAACTCAATCTCCATGTAACCAGCGATTGACGAATTTCAAATTTACTTAATAATGTCATAGACGGTACACACAAATCGCCCTATAATTGCAAGGTTTTTCTTTCTGGTTCATGCGACTCGTGCATAAGTGGAAGTCTTTGAGAAAAAGTTAATTTCCTTAATCTATTACCTATCTCCGATGATAAGGTTGGGTTACGGTTTTGATCATATAAAAGCGAACAGAGGTTCAATGTTTTAAATTTTATTAATTTTTGGAGCAATATGAATTTTAAAAGCATTATGGCAAACTTCAGATTCATAACACACATAATGATTGATGGATCAATCACAAAAGAGTTCGTTAGCCTTTGTACAAATACTGGCAATAAAACATCACGTTAAACATTTTGTTGATGGATAGCGCCATTCATTGGTCGGCATCGAGAAAACGGCAAAGCGTTAAAAAATTATTAAAAGAGATTTATTTGGTCAATCAGATGGTGTAACTAACAATCACTTGAGATGTTGAAAGCGTCCTAAGTCAACTAGGCGAATTTAAATTGATCGATTTATAATTGTTAGAAACTGAAATATATTGTTATTAATAGTTGTTATTGCTGTTTTTGGTCATGTTTATAAATTGTAATATATATACCGTGCAACGTCTATTTGTACATTGGATAAAATCCATCTTTGAAGTTACTAATATTATTTTAATTACCTTTTTATCACTATATATTATTTATTTTCAAAAATTTTAAATAATACGTATTAAAAATAAATTTTATGCGAATACATTAATTGTTATTTTTTTTTTGTTAAATACCTGTTCTTTTCAACGTTCACCTATAATGTGTGTTCCAAAGTGTATCTTCCGCTTCCAGAAAAAAATTGTACGATTGGATTGGATAAAAAATTGTAATCCATGCCATATTTACTTATAATTAGTAGCAAGAATTAGTTCTTTTTCCTAAAATATACTACTAAAAGTAATTTTTTGTATAAGCTATCTTTTGAATTGGTGGAACCATAATATTATGGATGCATAAATAAAATTGAAACGTCTGTCTATTATTTTGAGATAAGCGTCTGTCGTTCAGCTGATTGGATTCCTTCATGATATCAAAACATGAAAAACCTTTTGTAGAATTGTTCTCTGTCAGTCTGTCTACCTGTTTGTCCGGAATACATTATGAAACGATTAAACGTATAGTGAAGTATGTTATATATGTGTATAGAGAATGTAACGTAATATAATCTTCTCGTTGTTTCATTTGAATATCTCAAAAGGTTTCGTAGAAATAAAAAAAAGCTCAGTCGTGCTGATGGTGGGCAGCCGCGAACTGCAGGCACATGATGAAGGAATGCATCTATCCATTGGAGAAGAACATAAAGTAAATGCTTTAAAAACTGTAGTTGCATTTCGGAATTCCAAGCGTACGAAGCGCGTTGTGCCAGCTAGTCTTTGATAGATGTTTTTAAGTCTAATTTGTCGCAATCCCTAACCTTTAATTTCTTCTTCCAATTTTACATCATTAATGATGTGGATATTTACAGTCTAAAGGGAAAAATTACTGATGGGAGAGAAAAAATATAAAAAGAAAAGCAAATCTGAAAGTCTATTAGATACATTCAGATATACACGTATCGGTTTATCTTTATATATTGATACGTGTTAATAAAAAATGACAAACATTACTCTTTCGTTTCGAACTGGTATTTTATGCTAAATTGGATACAATGTCGATAATTCAATGTATAATTAAACTTGTCTGCAGCAAAACGAACTACCAGTAATGTCATTATAAAATACAATATTTTAGCTGATCTATATTTTCACGTCATGGCACTCTTAATCATATAAATATTAAAAAACTGTAAAATGCATCGTTGCGCGCAACCCGTCGTCGCTGGCGAACTTCTCTGTAATTGAAATTTAAATCAAATATCAATTTCCCAACTTACGTTTATCGATATCGGATTTCTATTTTCCAACTGCCATAAATCTGTCAAATCTTTTCTTCATAAAAAGTGGTTTTTGTGTTGGTGTCGGTGCTAACGAAGCAAATGGGACATAACGTCATATTCGTCTATAACTAAGACAAATGGGGCCCGTTGATACTAACGGGGCGCGTCACCTTACTAATATTTACCCAACTAATAGATACATTATGGCATTTTTCGACTTTTCCTTTCACGCGGTCTGTAATTAACGGCTAATTAAATAAACATATTATTAAAATATGCTTGCCGGCGGAATGCTGTATACAAATACGCCGATGGGCACTCGGCATTCCACTGATTTCACCTAGATCGGCTCTCATCTTCCCATGGTTTACAACATCGGCGATAGATAAACTTGTTTGTGTCGGACAAATGGGGGGTAATGCGATATGGTCATAAAGAAATGCTTAGGTTTTAAGTGTCGTCGATGGAGTGCTACGGAGGCATTCTCGGGCTGGCGTTATCTCTTCATCTCCGTGGAGTGACTGCCTGATTCCAGATCCTGGTCTTGTTTATGTTTTCCAACTTTAATACAGTCAGTCGCTTTCTTGCTGAAGCGCAAACTTATTTTATTTTCCTTTAAGCTATTTCTTTATTCAATTTATTTAATGAGAATTACCAGTGTAAAAGTAGAGTTACGAGCGGCAAGTTCATTTGTTAGCTTTTTTTCATAATTATAGGAAACTCTTTATAATTCTGAGAAGCCAAATAAAAGATTTGTAATAATTTGCGACCATTTTTAGTAAGATTTATTAATGGAAAAATTTGTTGGCCTGGATATTTAAAGTAGCCATATGTGTACCATTTTCAAGTACTTCCTACTAATTAAATATAAGTGATATTGAAATTCACTGTTGAGAAAGGTAATTTTAAAGTTAGTAAATGTGACGGGAGAAAGTATTGTCTATTTACTTTCAGAAATCATTTCTTGAAATATAAATGTATAAATGAATTTAAAGAAAGCTGCATTCATCTTTTTTATTTATAATTGATATGTGGGTCAACCAGCTTTTATGGTAAGTACTGGATAATCTATTCCATTATTTTTGGTCATGATCAGTTTGTTGACAAAAAATAACTGAAATGCTAAATGTGTATCATTTTTTATCTTTATATATCAGTTACTAATATCAATTTCGACAGTTACTTTTAAAAGTACCTAGAAACTCGAATGAAGGCTGAAGCTGAAGTTTTACTTCTTGATATTCATGTTAAATTATTGTTTATTCGTAAGATCTTACTCTTGTGCGACATTAATGAAAAACGAATTAAAGTAATTAATTGAATATAAAAAGAAAATGTTTGTATATTATTTATCTGACAGTAAATTAATAAGTAAGTTAAAAGTTGTAAAGTAAGTTATATTGTTCCAAAATTATTAAGGCCAAATAAATATTTGAGAGAGAGAGAAAACTGCTTAAGTGCTAAATTTAAGAAGATAAATAATAATAATTAAAAAAATATAAATATAAAAAAAATATAATTAATTAAATACAAAATCGTATCAGTGTGTAACATTTTTGGTATTAGAGTAAAGCTAAATTTAATTTTGGAAAAATTAGGAAATTTTCATTGCATTCCTTTTAATTGCAAATTAAATACAAGTAATAACATCTATAGATGTAGAATCTAGTTCTGATTAAACTTGACGTTTACTTTTTTAATAGGCAGGAATTTCGGTTATTTTGAAACCACCTATGAAAATATGTGGTACATAAGCTCACTTAATTCGCCTGCTGATAGTAAAGTTTCAATTGGATTCATTTGTTATCATGACCTAATAAGAAGTAGTTACCATTAAGAATGTCTAAACCTTTTAAAATATCGCCCGAGAAAATATTAATATCTTACGTGTTTTCAATCTATCAAATAATTTCGCAATAAAGTTCTTAGCAACCGCTATATTCATTAATACACCAGTAAATCGATAAAACAAGCACTACAACTACGAATGGTACAAAAAAAATGTCCCACAAATCAATGTGATAAGTGCTAAGGCCAGTGACGTTAATAATGGTGTCCATTACTGGTTAAGGCAAACCCCTTTAAAAAAATCTTGTCTCCATAGAGTGCAAAAACTGGCATATTATTCTCCAGGACTTGATAAAGTGCCTTTTGTAAAAAATGATACGCATTAATCAATTTTACATCTCGCGTGTTTGCTTTACGTCTGTTTTTTTTTGCTGTAATTATCTAGTGTTGAGTGAATAATGTAATAACATATTTTAAAACATTAAACGCAATAAATTTATTGCCTTTTTAAACATTAATTTGGTAATTAAATCTTTGCGGTGTTAAATATGTTTGTGCGTTGACATTTATAAACTTATTTAAAATATATATGCATTCAGCTAACAATTGTTCGAACGGATAAGTTGAAAGATGAGTTTGATTACGCATGTGTTCACTGATATTTTTCTGTTTTTCTGTTTCTCATATATCAGTAGTCACATCTCTTCCTGTCGTTTTTGGTTCTATTTATCTGTTTGTTCTCAACTTCTACATTACTGCTTTCAGTATTTGTGTCTAGTCTAAACGCCCAAATTATTTTTGAAAAATAAATTTTTTTTGTCTTCGATATGTTGCGTTATTTTATTTGCTGAATGCTTTTGACCAAAAGATTGAAGATTTGTAAATACAAATTGCATAACTTGAATGATTGAAATGTATAAGGAAAATATTGGAAAACGCAGTTGTTAAAAAAAGAATGAAAGAAGTTATGAAAGAAAAATGGAGTATCAATCAATTTAATAGTGCCAAGCCAGTGTATGTACAGTTTGGATATTGGATAAATTTATATAATTGAAAGAAAAAGAACAAAAATTGTAGGAAAATTTGAAAAAGTAGGAGGCATTACTTTTTCTATTTTACCAAAAACACGTACAAGTTTGACTAAAATGAACACGAAGAAACTATTGCATATGAAGTGAGATGTCATTTGAGATGATTCGATGGACTCTTCTGATTTTATAGTGTTTTAGGGTCCCAGACCTCAAAAGTAAAAACGAAACCCTTTATATCACTCACATGTCTGTTCATATGTCTGCCACAGTTCTTTTTTCCAGAAACCGTTTGAAGTAGACTTGAAATTTATCATAGTAAAATTTATCATTGAATATATCTCAGTAGGTAAAGCTTCAAAATATTCAAAATATATGGAATACTCATATTCATATGGAATACTCCCCATTATTTCTAAAACTACTCAACCTAAAATTATGAAAAAAGACAGTTTTTAGGAGTCCATATAAAGGTGGCCACATAAAGGTTAGGGGCCACAAAGGTTTTTAGGAGTTCACATAAAGGTTAGGGGCCACAGGATAACTATAGCGATAACTCTAAATGTCATAATTTTTTAAATATGCGTCATGCTTTTAAATGTGTGAAAGATATAGTAGCAATACATTTACGGTGTGAAAATATACTTTGAATGTTTTTAAGAGTTTTCTAATAGGTGTGGAACAATTGCAGTGCGAGTTGTACTCGTAATTGAAAGTTTTTTTAAACGGAAATTGCATTGAAATGTATAAAATTCAATTTTATTCCCTCCCTCCCTATTTCCACGTTTTATCTTTATCTATCGGTAAATAACATTGATTATTGAGTTGAGTATATATACTCAAATCACAAACTCGAATAGGGCTTTGTTTAAAATAAGTAGAGTCTACGATTTAAAGTAATTGCCCTAATATTAATATTTATTTATCTATTTATTTACAGACTTTAATTGACACGGTTGTTACAAGTAGCGGACTTGTTATTATGAGATAAATCTTTTACAGCCACTGACAACACCTCCTATGCTCAAGTTCAATTTACACTCGGCCTTGTTTTATCACATTCCCTCGTAAGTTACCATAGACTTATATTTGGTCAATAATTTTAATACGAATTACTATATTAATTAAACTTATTAGCTTATGATATAGACTTTAGAGTGCTTGAACGTAAAGCATCGTTTCTGCAAAAGAATACAAGGTCTCAACGATAACGTTGCACGGTTTAAGTCAGATCGCGGCGTCTCTGCACAATATGTGGCACGTCATTAACCATTTGTCGGTGTTAAATTTTATATATGTGTTTGATGCTCGTTCGAAGTTGAAATGTAAACGAAGCCAGACATTATACGAGTATATCTCGCAGGTGATATCAGCGACGAGCTAACGAACGTACCGTATATACTCGTATATCTACATGTGGTGACCTAAATTAATGCATTTTTGTAGTGTCTGTAATCAACTTGCAATTATAAAGTGTGATATTTATTACGTTTTATATTTAACTAATTATATCATTCCCCTTTTCTTATATCAAAGAACGGTCTTTTTGTTTTATGATTTATGAAACTTTTGGGAAAGGGAATATTATTTGTTACTCAAATCAATCCGTAGAGCCAAATTGATTTGCATAAAATTTGATACGGTGATTGGTTACGTCCTGGATTATTTTTGTTCCAAAAATAAGATCATTTATATTTTATTTCTTATTCTAAAATGTCATAGACATTTCAAGAAATGAACGTGAACAGTGGAAAGGGGGAAATGTTATTGGGAAACTTGGCGAAGTTTGTAAATAAGCTGAAGTTTTCATTTTTTAATTTATCAAAGTGAAGTTTGGTATGAAAATTTTTCTGTTATGAAAGTATTTTGTAGTTTCAAAATTCAGTTATTTAAATTAATGACAATATCTTCAAATTTTATTCCAAACCGTATGTCATTAATATATCGTTGGTTAGAATTTACTAAATTCTATAACTGTTGTCAGTGTTTATTTTTTCTAAAAATACAAAAAAAAGGAATTTCGAAAAATTGTCTACGAAAACTGTGAACACTTCATTATAACGCATCAATTATAATTCTATATTTCGCAAATGAAGTTTAAAAATTATCAATTAAAATTCAATTTTATTTTGAAAAACTGTCCGTTGACCTCTCACTCGGTCCCACTTTATATATATATATATATATATATATATATATATATATATATATATAATATAGTATACATAATATAGTATACTTATATATATGTATTATGTATACTATATTATATAATATAGTATACTTATATATGTATATATATATAATATATATATATATATATATATATATATATATATATATATATATATATATATATATACACAGAATTCTTATCTAAAGCATCAACTTACGAACTTTTATGAGCATAAATCTGAAATTGTAGAAATTGAGAAGGCGTGACAGATGGCATGACGAGTCGTATTTATGCGAATGGCTTGATAATAATGGTACGAAAAAGTAAATTTGACAACAAAAAACTACAAGTGCAAGCACAGTGCACACGAGCTACAAGTGCAGGTCAGGTGAAAAGCAACAACAGAGGATGAAATGAAAATCTTTTTTTTCTGTTGTTGCTTTTCATTCTTGCTTTGCAAATCTCGATGAAAATTTTTTTTCTTCTTCCTGGAGTGCCGGATGATATGGACAATAGCTGGCTATAACTTTTATGGATAACTAGATAAAAGTTACAGGAAAAAAATCGATAGCTTTAATAATAAATTGATATAAATTTATTACACTTAAGTATTTATTATATAAAATATAGACCCGCCCTCATACGTCGATAACTGCATAACATATGTATATTGTAGTGATAATACGCATTGATGACGCAGTGACATCATAAAATATCACCGGCAATATCCAAAATTATCTGTGGCTTAATATTCACGAGAGTCGATGCCAATTTGGTGTAGAATTATAATTGTAATTAATTCTAAAGCCGTGGGGTCAAAGCTAAGCTGTCTTATAACAGCTACAAAGGTCAGTCCGCCTGGGAACGCAAGCATTCAAGAGCAACATCGTCACCGCCCATAAAATAGCTTATATAATCCCATAAATCGTACACATCAACATGTATACCTAATTGGTATAATTCACTTAATAGATGCAACATTTTTAACCTCGAAAAGGGCAGCGTCCGGCGGCGACCGTTATTCTGCGATTATTCAATCAAATCGTGATAATAACGATAATTAATAAACATACAACGAGCGCTAACGCGAGATAAGATAGACAAACATTATCGTTAGATGGCTATCTGAGCGGGCAGCGCGATGCGACATCGGATGGTAATCGAGAATGTGTGTCAGACGTTGTCCGGGCAGGCGGGACGCTGTAAGGGCCCGCACACATGGACCGATTCGTCTAGCGGTGTACAATGCCGAGTCAGACAGATGTCATCGAAGATTGATCGGTTTTTGCTTGTGACAGATGTCAAAAAGTATGTCGTTGTAAAAATTTGGCGTAGTTGGAATGTGGTAATATTGGTAATGATCAATACAAATAGACATATTCGTATGTTGTCAAATTGACAAAAACTAAACAGTTTTTTTTACGAGCTTTTACATGACATTCATGGCCGATTCAGCGTGATAGACAAAAAATTAACTTAACTAATTTTAAGTCGATGGAATATATTTAGGCTATATATAATGTTTTTAGCCTAAGCGACATAAAATACTGAAGCAAATAATAGTATCTTAAATAATTGTTTGAAACTTTTTTATTCTAAATCATAATAATTTTACTAACTGCATACTTTTTCTTGTTTTTAAATATTTTTTGGTTTTGGCGCAAAAACAATTTATCTCCTTGGCACTTAATTTTCATTATCTTAAGGGTAGAGTGTTTAAAGTGGACGTAAATATATTATGTGTAACTTTTTATAAAGTGCGAGTAATGAGCAATATCGATTTAAGTTAAGGAATTCTAAACCTTTTAAACTGTTTATGTTAATTTTTAAACCATGCATTAAAATAATCTAATAAGTTACTGAATCGGAATTATGGCCCTTGTCTCTTTCAAAATCGGACTATAGGAGTATTTTAGGAATAAAACAGTTAACCTAGATCAAAATAAAATGTGAAAGAAATGCCTACGGCAATGAATATTATTAAACATTTCTAGGTTGTTTAAGATTAATTATATACAAAAGAGTGTCCTGATCATAAGAAATTATATTACAGAATTGGTTACGTATAGTTATATCCTCGATAAAAGTACCTATGGAATAAATAACTAAACTGATCAGTATATTGTTAATCGATTAATTGTTAACAATTTAATTATTGCACAGGAAAAGGCGATTAAAACACAATACAGTCACTGTTTTTCTCTGCCGGGCGAAGCCAGTAAGAGTAAGTTGTTAGTAAAGACAAAAGTATTTGTATACACCGTCGATATAGATACATCTATACTAAATAAAATATATTTTTATATCAAGCTATGAATTAGAAGCAGGCACTATTTTGGCTGTTATGAAACATGGTGGTAATTTCAATCTTATGCTTATGTAGGCTGCCTTTTCCAGCTGGTATTCATTCTTTAACAACTGGTATCATTGGTTAAAGGCAATGTGGTGATATAGGTATTAGCTTGTCGTTTAATTTACAATATTAATGGGATCGACTTTTGTGCTCTTTTAATCAGCTTAAATTAATAAAATGAATGAATTTTTTGTCTTATTTCAAGAATATCACACATATAACACAACAATTGATTTAAAAAGGAAACCTTATTAAAATATGTTTTAAGCATGGCAAACATGTCAACATATTAAAGTTATTTGAAGCAATAAAGTATATACAAAACATTTTTGTTTCTGCAGGGGTCTAAATGCAATAAAATGATCCACAATATATAATATAATGCAATTTAGTATTTATGTATTTGCGTACTGTTATTTTGAAAAAAAAACGTTGTAAACGATACGTACAATGGATATCATTGTAGGAACTGTGGAAGATACTGACATTATCATTCGGTGATAACTTATAATTAAACTTTTGCTTGCACTGATCTAATTTTTCTATGAAGTCTCCATAGCGTATCCATTGGAATCTATAAAAATTTAAATAATTCCTAAATATGATATGTATACGTGTGCTGTGTTTTTTAATTATTCATAAAAACCATAGGGTTAAGTTTTAAACTGAATCTCTAATTTACACGTATTTTTTTTACTCAATGAGGTTTACTATTTTCTGTCAAAAAAATACTGCACTAATAATTGTTAAATACGTAGCCAGAAGTTTTTATTTCTGTGTTTTGCACGTGACCTCTATGTTTCTTGCATTGCTTTTTTGTCGCTTGCTGTTGTTATGCATAAGGCACAAAAACGATTTTATTCCCGATAACATTTACAATATATAAAAAGAATCAAAAAAATATTCTGCAGCTGGTTTTTTCTTTTAATTTTTCCTGTTCAGCTTAATTAATTTCTCAGCTTGTTCCGATCGTTATTTATTTTAAGTCTGGGTCGATTTACCTAAAATTGTAAGCATTGTATTACGTCGACGTAAAGATTAAGCGTTGTTGTATTATTCGACTTAAATATTAAGCGTTGTTGTGTTATTCGACGTAAATATTAAGCTTAAAACATGCGTCGACGTAAATATTAAGCGTTGTTGTATTATTTGACGTAAATATTAAGCATAAAGCGTACGTTGATGTAAATATAAAGCGTTATTGTATTATTCGACGTAAATATTAAGCGTAAAATATATGTCGACGTAAATATTAAGCATTTTTGTATTATTCGACGTAAATATTAAGCGTAAAATGTACGTCTACGTAAATATTAAGCGTTGTTGTATTATTATTCCTGTAAGCATTCTCTTCTTGTAATTATTTCGTAATTTAAGGAACGATATGATGATTAATTTTGGTGATTATTGTCGCACGTCATAATTTCTCTAGCAGATGTATTTACTCCGCACTTTTTAGGATAATTCGTCTTTTTGACATGCCACTGCATTGACCTCTGCTTAATTTCTGAATCATAGTAATGAAACAAGATTTCATCTCTTTTTTAATCTCTTAATTTTATTTTTTAATCTCTTATAGATCTTCTAAAACTTTTACAGTGAATATGTGTAAACAACATGCTAGTAACTGTGAACTTTCTAGTTAAATTCCTTACCTAAATCAGTAATATCGGTAGTGTGTTTTATAATTCTAATCTAAGAGTGAAATAGTCTGTGAATTTTTCGATTTTATTAGATCGTAATATAAAATTTATTAAATACTAAAATCTACTAAATACATAATCTACTAAATACTACGTAAAAATACTTTGACTACATTAAAATAACATGCATTAAACGTACTCCTCAATGTTGTTAAATAGGCTCGGCGCGTAACGTTCAACATCTGGTACGCGCAAGTATTTGTCTTAAAGTAAGTCAATCAGAGCGTCAGTGCTGCAATAAATTGTTTTAATTGTTTGGCAAGGAGCGTGATGAAATTTAAAATGTAGTGCAGAGCAATGCAATAAAAGAAATCGCGCATCTCGAGATTTAGATGGGCGGGGGCGGCCGAGGATTTTTATAAAAAGGCGCGCGCCCAATTTCTCGTTATGGTTCACTGCAATCGCTACTAACATATTTTTGAACCACGTCACGGATTTGCTATCGACAATAACCCTAAAATGTTAATTAAATTGAGTTATAGAATTAAAATTATTGTGAGCGGATGGTGTGTTGGCTGGTTTGATTAGGAAAGACCACACAGTTTCATATAATTTACGAAACTTTATAGTGTTTTAATACCGATTAAGTACACGTAATGTGTTATTGCATTTAGAAAAAATAGGGATTAGAAACTCTTCAGAAGTTTCAAATGTATACTACACAAATATTAAAATCAACCGGTAACAAAGAACGTTTCTTTTACGTTTTGTACGACATGTATATAGCAATGACTAAAGTGCATTATGCACCGTTATTTTAAAAACTATGCTTGCGTAAACTGCATTATCTTGTTCTGCCCACGCCCGAATAACCGGCATTTAATTAACTGTCCGGTATTACTGCCATTAATTAATATCTTTGATAATTATCTGATCTTAACGTTATAGAAGCTCGTTTTATACTAGGAAAGTTTTAAGGTGTTTATAATTTTTTCTATTTCCAGTTTTAACCAAAGCGATTTCTCGGTTTTCTCTTCAAGGAAAACTTGCTGATTTTAGGTATCGATAAATTTTTTTATGACATTGAAAAGATAGAATTTTTGACTATGTACAAAATGAACTGGCGTCCTCTAAGGGCGACCATTTATTTTTAAAAAATATTTGTATAAAATTCAAGCCGTAAGCAAATTCCTCTTTATAATGTGGTAAGTAAACTAAAATTATATAATTCGGAATGGCGTCATTTATACAACAGGTAAATGGTGCATCATTAGCCAACTAAGAAAAATTTAGTGGATGCGATGATCGACGAAAATCTACTAAATCTGCAGGTACCTTTAGTGTATTCGTTCCTTGACACAGAGGAACAAGATACCAGCTACATATAATGAGATTGTTTGAATACATAATGGATTTAAGAAGCGGAAAAGGTTTTCGTGTTAAATAGTTAATACGAGTTTGGCGGCAGTGTTTGGATTCGATCGGGTATTAATATGTCAATTTTTGAGTTTATGGCGACCGACCCCACGACCTGTGGCCCGTCATGTTGGCTACGTGGGAAATGGGAGACAAGGTTTTCGGTTAATTAGCTTTTACTTCCGGAAATGTTTGTCTGTTTCGGTTGTATCTGTTATAGGTATAACATTGTATATATTACTCAAATAGAGTCAAATGGTCTCCCTATGACGGAATGGTAATATTTTTTCGTTTTTGAGACTGATTTTATCTAAACGTGGAACAGAGATGATGAATATGGTATTGACGATGATCTTCCAATAGTAGAAGTAGGGAAGTAGGAATATAATTTCTTTTTAAATGGTTTATTATTGCATAAAAACGCATTGTGCATTATTTGTTCACTTTTGGCCCGTGGCTTTGCACAGTTCTGTTATCTTGTAACGTTCTATTATCTTGTACGTTTACCTAAACGTTCACGTAAAAACTGTTTTCGCATAAAATAGATCATGGGAATCGCTAATCGATTAATGGATAAGTTGATCTTACTATTTTGTGAATTTAATAATTTCATCTTCGTTGAAATGATACAGTTAACATTTTTTGAAAGATTGAGTTACTCAAACACTGTCATTTGTTTTCCCACTTTATTTCCTTAAGCTAATTACTTTAGCTACCTCATCACTTTGTATACGTAGCAATTCTATAGCTCAGCATCCATGATTCAAATTATGACCACCCGTCGTTAGTGTATGATTGTTATACCTATAATGTCGCAAGTAGAAAAAGTTTAATGTAGTATGATCGTGAGATATATTAGCGATTTAAATATAACGGTTTCGCACAGTCTATTAAGCTCTGCGATGGTATGAAGTTGATATAACGAAAAATCATTTATTAAACAATAATTAATTAACTTTTTGAAGTCTGCCGATAAATTAAGTTCTACAGTAAAAGATTTGTTTAGAATAAATTACATTTTTTACCGATTTTTCTCTATTTTTGATAACTGACATAATAACATAAATACACCTGTTAAGTGCAAATAACAGAAGGGTTTTGTTCACACTTACGCACGTATTAACCTTTAAGGGTGTATAGTACATTTGTTAAACTATTTAAAAAAGTACTAAGTACTGGTAATTTTTAATAAATAAATGTATATATTTTTTTAAAACTGAGTCTTGGGTTAATTTTTTTTTATAATTTTGATTTAGCACTTTCGGATGTGGAAAGAGGTGGGTAGGTTCGGTGGACATGTTTTGTAATCATTTTCAGTAATAGAATTATCTCACACAAAATCTAAAAAAAATGATTTAAGAATCTTTATAAATCGTTCCTACTACTCTACGAAAAATTAAATCGAATAAAATGTCTTTGTCGTTTTTAAAATTGGATTCTAAATATTATTAAGTGTATATAATGTAGAGTTAATAAGTTATATTACTTTGAAAATTTTAAGTTTCTACATCGAATTGTTTTTGAGAAACCGACTATGATAGACAGATAGACGGACAGTTTACTTGAGTGGTCTTAGAAGATATTTTTTTTAATGTTTAGATACGGAAGTATAAAAAAATAATATTTATATTTATTATAATTAATTTTAATATTTATTATAATTAATTGCCGTTCGATAACATTCCGTTAACGTTTTTTAAATAAAAAAAATATTTTTTATTGTCCATTTTGTGGAGGTAGAAGTGACCTGCCAGAATAGCTCAACGTATCATTTTTGACGCACCAAAGTAACATCGATTTCAAAACTAACAGCCGAATAATTGACTAATTACAAAGTTAAATCGATTAGTAATTGAGTGACGGGTAGCCGATCCATAGATAGTATCATGGCGTACAGTCACCTTGCAAAAACGTCATTCATTAAACCGCATTACATCATTTCACAGCTCACGCGTGTACCGATGGAGATATATTCGTAATTAAACTATCATGTAGCGCGTAAGTTTTTGCCATGTTTCGGTCAGCCAGGCCATTTTGTTGTGAAAATATTATTTTTTTATAGCTCCTGGCGTGACGAAAAGGTATGTAGTTTTTGTGAGCGGCCATTACGGTGGTGTGATACGTGAATTTCTATGGATTGCTTTAAATATTAATATTTATGGGATTTTATTTATCGCTGTCCTGGTGTGTTGGGTTGTTACAAGTGTAGTATTAAAAATGCTACAGATCAGTAAAGAGCGTTATTGGTGAAAGAAGCTATGTACTGCGATCGCTAAGTAGCCCCATGCTCATAATCGTTCAGCGTGGAGATTATGGGCATTACCATCAATGATACGCACATTATGTCCAACAGTGGACGGAGATAGGCTGTATATTTGGTTTGAGCTTTTATTACGTAAGGAATTGCTCGATTTTAAGAAAAAATGTAAAATAACTTTTGTTAGTGAGTAATTACCATTCAAAAGAAGATAGGCTGTATTAAATTATGGTAAAAACGGAACCTTTATTAAATGAGTGATAGGAGATGTTTCATATATACACACCAATGTCAACATATACACAACGGCGTTAACAAAGTAATCGAAGGTTTCTAATAGTATTTTTGGAGTTTACTTCTTAAGAATCGATATTCATATGTTCAGAGTTCAGAGCGTACGAAGTTCAGAGCGTTAAAAAGTGTAACCGTCAGGTTATCGACGCAATATTATCTACGCAATATCTATGCATCTTTACAGTGGGATATCATTATATTTATTTGGTATTTTCTTATGTTCTAATCGCAATGACAGAGTGTGACACACATATTGGCATTTTCTTATGGCTTAATCTCAATGACGGAGTGTGACACACATAGTTTACTATGTTCGCTTACATCAAGATGTAATCATTAATGTAATTATGTGTAAATATTTGGTGTCTTCTATTCTACAAAATTAAAAAGTCTCTTTTTCATTTCAACTTCTTAGTCTGACGTTACAAAATGTTTTTAATTTTTTTGTGTAAATTTGGTCTTGTTCATTTGTGTTTTACTTGAAAATAATTATATTGTCAGCAGTTTTTATTAAAGAATTTTCCATTTCCATTTAATTATTTTGATATTTATATTTACATATAGTGTTACCTATTTTATAGGTTTCAAGACAATCGTACTTTTTAAAATTTTTTTTTAGAATTTTCTTTAAGATAATTCTAAAGATATTATTGACGATTTCCAAAAAAAAATATGATCCTCTCTTTTTGAAATTGCTAAAATGAAAATTATGAAAAAATAGCCTTATCAAAAGTTTCCCTAAAGTGTACGGGAAAACTGTAGCGATAAATTTCACAATTCTTTATATGTTAATAATATTTTTGCGCCTGTGGAAGATCTTTGTAAATATTATGTATTTTATATATTTTTTGTGAATTTTATGTGTTATAATGTTGCATTTACTTATAACAATTTGTCAACATACGCGATACATATGATGAAAGTCATAGGTAACTTAATCCGCGGCATATATACAAATTTTATTATTCACGATCTGATATTAAACTATGTCGTGAATAATAAAATTTACTTTTGTCTCTGCCTCACATTAAATCTATACGACTTTTGTCTCAATCTCACCTCAAATCTATACAACATTTTTATTTTTAAGATTTAAATTTAAATACATACGTCATCTGTACTAGATAAGTCGATAACGTCGTACAACCAAATCGACTGCTAATTAAGTTAACTCTAATTGGCGATTTATTTACAGCTCATTGGATGCCATGGTGTTATAAATTCTAATCATTTTCAAAAACACATGTTATTAAAATAGGGGTTTTAGTACTTTAGTCATAGTTTAAAATAATTAAATTTATCTAAAAGTTGTGGAAATGGCAGCCGTACTAGTTTTAAAGATTGATTTCAAATAAAAAAAAAGTTTTATTCTTTTCGGATTCTAAAAAATAAAAATAATATATATTCATTCCAAAATTAAAAATTGAATATATTTGGCGTTAATTTTGTAGAAATTCATTATTCGCAATTAAATGAAACTACGTGATGTAGTATTATTTCTACTATCTTTAATTTCTTTACCACGACCTAGGTTTCGTTGTATTACAACATCTTCAGGTGGGATATTAGCAAAGATTCAGAAGAATCTTTGCTAATATCCCACCTGAAGATGTTGTAATACAACGAAACCTAGGTCGTGGTAAAGAAATTAAAGATAGTAGAAATAATACTACATCACGTAGTTTCATTTAATTGGGATTAAAAATTGAATTTAAAGTTTGGGGTAATTAAGTAAAAACTATTAATATCAGAGTTTTCCAGGTATCTACCGACATGTATTATCTAAACGCCTTTCAATTTCTTAGTTCATACAGAAGTGCCTGAGTAACGTTATAATATAATCGCACTAAAGGCCCCAATAAACGTATCCAACGATAAAATCATCTTGTGTACAATGTTATAAGAGATGTGCGCGACGTCCAAAGGATGACGCATGAGCTGCTAGGCGGTATCGCCGGTGCGGATATCAATTCAAAGCCGTTCGACAAACATTCATCGATTGAGAAGTGGTTTTATTTGTCAATCTAAAGTACCACTCGTTCGGTGAGTTGGTGCACACGTCGTTAGTGGCTTGAAAAAATATCATCTGTTCACAAGTATTACCTAATTTAATATACAATAATATTAGTAGCGTTTATACAGAAATATTGATAAATATAGAGAATTTCCGAATTTTTATTCAACTCAGATACGTTGGGGCTAGTTTGTTAAAATAATATTGTTACTACAATCAGATTGAATTTAGAAGTGGTTTTATTTGTAAATTTAAAGTACCACTCGTTCGGTGAGTTAGTATACACATTATTAGTGGCTTGAAAAAATACCATCTGTTCACAAGTATTACCTAATTTAATATACAGTAATATTAGTAGCGTTTATACAGAAATATTGATAAATATAGAGTTTCTGATTTTTTATACAACTCAGATACGTTGGGGATAGTGTGTTAAAATAATAATGTTATGACTACAATCTGTTTGATTGAATTTAGAAGTGGTTTTATTTGTAAATTTAAAGTACCACTCGTTCGGCGAGTTGGTACACATATCGTTAGCGTCTTCAAAAAATATCATCTGTTCATAAGTATTACCTAATTTAATATACAGGAATATTAGTAGCGTTTATACAGAAATATTGATAAATATAGAGAATTTTCGAATTTTTATACAAATCAAATACGTTGGGGCTAGTTTGTTAAAATAATAATATTGTTATTACGATCTGTTTCAATGAATTGAAATGACTTTTCTTTCTTTCAGGAAACAGAGTTATCCTAAAGTTTTCAAAAATTAAGTCTATGTAAGAAAATAAAAATAATTGAAAGATAATCTATGCCCAGTCGCAGATTTAAAGTTTTAAAGAGTGTGTGACAATTACAAGACATATTTTTATTACGTAAAGAAAATGTAATTTTTTGAAAACCCTATATTAGTTATATTAGGAACAGTTAGCTTGAAATTGCATATATTGTATAGTAATGGAAACGTTTAGTTAGTCGAAATTTTTTGTTACGCAGTAGCTTCGACAAAAACTAATGAATGAAAAAGTATCTCTGACAGTTTTAGCTGGGAGATATAACCTTTTAATCTGTAAGTGGACGATTTAGTTCTGGGAACACTGATTTAATTTCCGTAATATCCTCTGTGCCAACGAAATGTTCATGCCAATGTAGTACTGAAATTGAAAACTTAAATTTATCACACTACAATTTGTACTATTTTTTATTAAAAATGCACAGAATTATAGTAACCGATATTTTTTACTGTGAAATAATACTAATGTTATAAAGTATTCTAATCCTGGAAAGGGATTTATTTGCAAATCGCCGCACTGTGTTGTGTCCTTGGACTCTGATAGAGCTGCGTGGCGCCCAATGTGCATGTACGGAACGACGTTTAACCCTTTAAGTTAACGTTGAAATTGTGCATCTGGAGAATGGAATGAGATACAAAAAAAAATATTTATTATAATCATCATATTTTGTAGTCAGGATCCATATAAGCCACCTTGATATACCAATTTAATAGCAGTATATATATTTAGTAAATTGGTATATTTAAAATTAGTTCTGGAAAATTTAAGAAAATAATTTTCGATGACACTTTTATTTGAAAAGCGTAGGAAAACAAAGGCATATTTAACTTTTAAACATACATAGTGAATGTGTGTTGCCTTCTGTAATATTAAAAAGCTAAGCCAAATTATTTAATATTTTAATCACCTAAATTGAACAACCTTAAAATAAGTCAAAAGTAATTATTAATATATAAGTATTAGTCACTTTGTCGCCTTCAATCTAGGATGACGTCACATCTACTCATATATTTTGTACTATAATTACAAGATTTTTCAAATAAGAAAAATTTGTAGAAAATTTTGAATATTTTCATTGCAATCCGCAAATGAAGACGTTGTATCTAGAGTACGGTAGGTGGGAGTGTGTGCCTAGACAGAGGTGGCGCACAGCGCAGTCGGCGGCGGACTCGAAATAATCAGCAGCGGCATTATATTTGGCTCTCGTGAGTATTGTTGTGGAGCGGCGCGGGGGGCAGCTATTGAAACCGCTGACCGCTAGTGTCACCGTGCGTTAATTACTGTTCGAGGGACCGTCGCTCACAATCATAATTCTCGTGTAGCCGATCATGTAAACACTGTTTGGTAAATAATAAAATAATAAGTATACATTATAGAGAATAGATTCGCTGTATCGATTACACAATAAATTTCTTTACAGAATGCTCTTATTACGGCATTAGCTTTTATTGTGTTAGTTATCAGCGATTTCGTCCTGCGTGAAATTGATTTATTATCATTACATCATCATCAGCCGGAAGACGCCCACTGTTGAATATAGCCCATCGGCAATTATTCCTACGAAGATCGAACTCGTACTGCTTACATCCAATGGCATTGCATAATCGTTTCGTCAAAATATAAAGAATAAAAGTACTTGAAGATTTAAGAAAGAAGTTGCTAAACTAAAGTAAAAGAATAGCACAATCAACTGGAGGTGTCCCAAAAACGGTTTTTGATATAAACAATCTAATGGCACGTTTAAAAACGTTCCGATGGCACGTCGCGACGCGTAATTCGGTCAGCTTCGCGTCTTGTCGGCTTTTTCCGACTTAATTCGTACAGTTTCGCGTCTTGTCGGCTAACAGTATTATAAAAATAAAAATATATTTCAGTGGATTGTTAAGAAATATTTCTGTGATAAATTATTTCATAAAAAAGAAAATAAAATAATTATTTTATTGTTAACAATTATATGAATTTTTTGTTTTTCATTTGGCTCAAATAAAAATATTTCGTTATAAACATAAAAAAAATTTAGATGTTTCATTTGCTGACCTTCCATAACGGCTTAAATGTTTTTTGTTACACTTTGAGGAGGTATGTATTTTCAGGACAAAAGCTATGGGCAAAATGGAATGTGTCAAATTCGGTAAAGATCAGTCGAGTAGCAAGATATAAAAGTGAGACAAATTAACAGATAAACTTACTTTCGCATTTATAATGTTAGTCAGGATTCGGATTATTTCTTATTCGCTTGAAGATATGATTATTTTAATACTACGCATATGTTTTTAGGTGGACTGCTTTGATATTTAATCTTGATTCATTGTTAATTTCATTTTAATTTCGTAGAATTTGATTCATTGGCAAAATTTATTTATTTATTGAGAACATTTTACTAAAATACTTAAATATCTTTATTTTGAAGAATTTTTTTTTCAAAATAGACAATTTTTGTGGAATAGGTAACGATAGTAGCGGCAATTATTTTGGCATCTAGTGATGCCGCAAGGCTCAAAAATACTGAATGTTTTCAAACGGTGAAAAAACAATTATCTCTAGGCAGTAGTTTAATTGTTTAGTATGCTCTTGATTGTATGATCTGTAATAAAAAAGAAACCATATTAAAATATTCCGATTTTTATACTATCGATATCCTAAATTCTATTGATAGTAAGTACTGACTTGGATTCTAGTTTTTTTAGTTGCATTTTCAAATTTTATAAAGAGTGGTTCGTGTTAAAATTTAGTAGTGTTGTGATGGAATTTCTAATTTAAATTTTATGGCCAAATGTCAAAATTGCTAATATTTTATGAATGTTAGCTTCGAAGATACGCCATCGTAATTGATTGGACGCTTACAGTTGCAGTGCTTATAGGATACGATAACTACTTTGTAAATTGATCCATTAATAGATGGTCATCCTACAGTTGTAACTATGTGCAGTGACGTCGTTATTCCGTCCGCCATGCGGTTGCGTCTATTCCGCTCGACTGACTGTCCTGACGCTGCTAATGATTGGGCGGTCCAGTGCGGCAGTTCGTTTGCTCCTGGTTTGGAGTCTGTTTCTACTTTTGGATCTTGCTACTGTGTTTTCTTTCAAAGATTATGTTTGTTCAGATATGTTAGGAAGATAAGAAGGAAGAGTATAAATATTTTGTTTCAAAATATGTATTTAGGACTTTTATTAGTATCTGAAAGTTTGGAAATTATTTTTGAGTTTTGTATTTTAAATAAATGTTACGGGTAAATCATCATTCAAAACCTACCATTTTCTGACTTTTTAAACGTTTTTTTCTTCAGTCTTATTTCGCCATACATAGGGAATATTCATTTTTCCTCATTCATAGGGAACAGTCGCTTTGTGAAACGTAGTAAGAAAATCACGCTTTAATTAACCGACTTATTTTCCAACTTCCTTTTCCAGAATAAAATCTATAAATCCTAATTTATCTATCGATAGTTTGTTAAGAGATAGTTTGTCTATAGAGATAAATCTTAGAATATTTGGAATGGCGTTTAAACAGATAATTATTTGTTGGTTAATAGTGTAAAAGAAAAAAAAATACATTAGTTAATTCAGGAAGGTCAAAAAATAAAGGACAAAAAATAATAATTATATTAAAAAAAAATTATGGTGCATAATCAAAAATAGTTGAAAAATATTATGAACAAATCAGATGATATAGACACTTAAAGTAAAAAAAAATGAAACATAACAGTTAGTAATTATTTTTAAGGCAAGGGTTGTTTAAAATATTTTCTTTTCCTACACGATCGGCCACAAAATTACCATAAAATCTACCATTGGCTTGATCCGCATCTTGCAATTTGCAAATTCCTACTACCGGAATATTGTCAAAGTCAACACGGATGGAAGCTCCGTTAACTTTCTGGCACTGATCACTGGAACTATCGGAGACATAAAAGAACATTGCCGCTGAACCTTGCGAGCCACTTGCCAACCGCGCCATACCTTGAATCCGTCTTAATTATGACTGTAACATAATTAACGGACGTCGTTAGTAGTGCCTTTACCTCCCGCTCTAAGAATACAACAGACACCAGTACTGTCTCACTCAAAGGAACCTAGCTCGATGTCGATGCGAAGTTCATTAACACACTAAAGTCTAGACTGGTCGCATGTCATATTCACGATTCTGACGACTGAAAGCGAATGTATCCATTGGCGGTGCGGGCAAGTCGTTAGCCGCTTCTATTCTCGGCCCCGGTAGAGCGTGGGCAGATGCTGGCCACGACGCCGGGGCTCGAGTAATCCCGATTCAATGTGCTGATTTATGCCAATTGCCGATGCGCTTTGGCTGACTGTCGGTATTTTTATGGCTCACTGTGGCTTTTGTGCAGTTTGGCATGACGATTGATGGTAAATGCAGGTCGGTACTGAATGGATGATGCGATTCGATAACGGTGTTTTGACTACGCTTTTCGTTACTCTGTTCAGCGCGTGTGTTGATCGCGCGCTGAACGCTGAACGCGCGTGTGAAATCTCTTTGATTAGAGTAGATATTGTTTCAATTTTTAGCGTAGAAAAGTTAAAAACGTCTCTACTTTTGTAGTTGGTTTGTGAATATAAATTCTTTTTACGATTGTATAGACGAATAGTGACGATGAGGCCTTTGGAAACAATATTTTTTGCTATGTCCATTACTATATATCATAGAAATAAAGACTGAACTTCGTGATCCATCCCTAAGTAGGTTCAAAAATGAGTGAGAAGGGAAATGTTTTTTTCTTTATCTTATCAGTAGACAGGGATATAAAAAGATGTCAATATTCGGACATAATTGTTGTCACTCTCATTTTTAAGCCAACAGAATTATACTGATCACGTGATTTTAATGTCTATGTTATATATTGTCAGGATATTAATTCAGATTTTTAACATGTGGTAAAATTTTGACAGTTCTGTTTTTTGGTAACGTTTTATTTGCAGAATCTTTTTGATAAAATCTAGTGTAATATATTAATGTTTGTTGACATTGTTTTCTTAGATGTTGGTAATTCAAATCCCATTCTCTATATATTATAATGTATTAACAGTGGAAGAATTATAAGTGACACGTAGTTTAACTTTAAATTCTCGAACAAGGTACTCCACGGCTGCCGATTCTGTACTATTGGCTAAAAGGTCGTAAAATATGTAATAAACGGCAAGTTTTATGCATTTTGATAAGTTGCTATAATATTGCCGTATGGAATCGTTCAGTTGATATGCAATAAAATAAATGATAGCCGCGCGGGTGACATCAGGTCAACGTGAATCGATTATGCTTTCAATGAATATTGTTGAGATTACGTCTGTGTGAACATGACCAGGGTCGCGTAGCACTCGTTTGTCGTTCGAGTGCCACTCTAGGTAACGATCTACATGCACATATTTTTTAAATATCTTGGCTTGGCAACTTGAAAACGGTGTCAGTGGATAAATGAACGCTTGCAGTTTCCCGGAAAAAAGATATGCAGCCCAAGTTAATTCAGTGGGTCAGTGAATATTTTTAAAAATGTGTTTTAAAAAAGATAATTCGTCTGGCTAAAATCATTAGGAACAAATCAATCGTAGAGTTCAGTTCTCGAATTATACGTGTCTAGAATTTAGTTTTGTTTCAATTATGACTTACAAATAATTAGTCATTGTGTTATTGATATTATGGAAAATAAATTTAATCTAATTAAACAACCATAGTTAGACGCATGCAGAGGTGAGATTGGCACTTGTGTACTTGTGTAGTATTTTATACGACCTACGAGTATTTATAGGCTTTCATAATGCATTAATTTCGTAAATTTAATAATATGTATAATTTAAGCGATGGGAAGAACAAATATATCAGTGACACTATGATGAGGCCAAAGTATTATTTTTTTTGTAATTCAATTTATTTTGGAAAAAAACGTTTTTTTTTATTATTTTATGTTCTATTTAGTGTACAAAAGTAGAAAGGTTCGTTTATTCGATCAATAGTTTATCAATAAATATTCTGATATAGATACATACAGGCAGTCGCAGATTTTTTAGAAGTCGTTTCAACAAAAAGTCTTCGTCGCGCCGTTTTTGTTACACTATTAGTATTATATAAGCTTTTTGCCATTGTATAGCTATCATATGTAAACGTATGTTCTTTTACTTCTAATATTACAGTTTCACTTGTTTTTGGTTTTTGAGTTACCTGCATTTCTTTTGAGTTACCTGTATTTGCCTACATTTGCTGTTTTTCCTAAAATATCACGCAATTATAAATTAATTAAAAACCAGTATTGAAAAAATATAAAAGTTTATTAAAAAATAAGCAAGTTATGAGCTACCTGCGTTGCTTTTGAGTTACCTGTATTTGGCTACATTTGCTGTTTTTCCTAAAATATCACGCAATATAGGTTAATTAAAAACCAGTATTGAAAAAAAAGTTGATAAAAACATAAGCAAGTTATGAGCTTCAAAATATAATGACGTGGATAGAAGGGAAATATCTCTATCTCATTTGATGTTGTAGAATAATGAACATTAGTAAAACTTATATCCATAATACAATATCGAAATTCTTGTCGAATTGGTCAATTTTTTAAACCTTAATAATTAAGTTAATTTTAAAGGTTAATAATTTTTTGTTTTGAAAAATTGAATTTTTGCGTTAATTTTGTAGAAATTAATTATTCACAATTAAATGAAACTACGTGATGTAGTATTATTTCTACATTCTTTAAGTTCTTTACCACGACCTAGGTTTCGTTGTATTACAACATCTTCAAGTGGGCTATTAGCAAAGATCTTTGTTAAAACTATATTTGCTAAGTTTGTAAGAAGAATCTTTGCTAATAGCCCACCTGAAGATGTTGTAATACAATGAAACCTAGGTCGTGGTAAAGAACTTAAAGAAAATGGAAATAATACTACATCACGTAGTTTCATTTAATTGTGAAAAAAACATTTTTAAAATTTTTTAAAACTTCTAAAAACGAAAAATATAACAGATTTTTAATTTCCGTAATAAAAAAATAATGCAAGTTTTGCAACAACCGTTATGTTAATAACAAAAATAATAACAAAAAATAATTAATTATCAAATGATTAATCTTTTATAGTACTGTGGTTAGTAGCTATTTATTTTCTAATTAACACTACTAGCATCATTTAAAACATTTTTTAAGCTGAGCTAAAAGATATGTTATTACAATTTTTTATCCGCAACCCACACATTATTAGCACCAAAAGTTATAAAATAATTTTAAAAATTAATATTTTTTAAGAACGATTATAACAATTTGAAAGATGCTATAACCGTTAGGTAATATCAAGTTAAAAACCTCTCTCTTTGTCGCTACAATTACTTTCTATTCTTTATCTACAAAAATGGTGCATTTCAATCGTCGTAAAGATTATTACGAGTCTGTCTCATTAAGCGTGGCAATGGCCGATTCAGATTCAGCTACCGAACTAGTTATTTGTACAGTTTGCAGGTGTTTTAACGGTAAAATGATTTAGCGGTTAAAGAGAAAAATGTCAATCGTTTAATGATGCAATAAATATTTATTTAACGGCCGTGCGTTTATAAATGTAATTGCGTTTTGTATGGACGATTTTGAATGTGTTTCGTAAAAAGGATTAAGGTTTAATGGTTAGTAATTTTAAGTATGGATATCTGAACAAAATTGCTTATTTTGTCATTTTAAGTTTTTAAGATTCCGTGGTCAGATGGTAAAAATGGGACCTTTATAATTTGGTCACGTCTTTTTGTCCACCGGTATATCAAAGCCTCTCACTATTTCAGGTACTAATGTTGAAGAAATTGTATGTAATTGAAGTGTTTGAAGGTATAGAACTTAAAAAAAAACCTTTATTTTATTTAACCTTCATATAGCGAAGTAGGGGATGTAGAATCCCCTCGCCGTGGTGTGTTGGGTTGATCACAAGGCATACGGTCTATGACGACGAGGCGCACCGCGGAGACCCGGGTTCGATTCCCGTCCGTTCGTCGAGCGGGGCTGGATGGGTGTTATGGTTGGCTGTAAGAGATTGCTCACGTAGCAATAAGTCCGCCATATGTATCAATTAGATACATTAAAGTAGATAAATAAATAGAATCTAAATGAACTAGGTTAATATACCATCTATATAATAAAGTAGAGAAAAAAATTAAAAAAAAGAACACAGTATCACGTAAACAAAAAATATTAATCAAGACAACATTTAAATATAATAAAACTTTACAAAAGGTATTGGTACAGTACTAAGAATATAAATTTGAAAAAAAAATGGGACAAGTTAGGTAACAAGAACACGCCTGTTTGTTTGTTTCTTTGACCGATAAAAAAATTAAATCTAATGGATGCCATAAAAAAGATAATTTTTTGCTACAAAATGTAGAAATTGGAAACTTGATACTATAATATTAATAAACAAATAAATATACGTATCAATTATTTCTAAAAGAAACTATAATATTATTATCAAAATGAATGCCATAAGAATAAAGACTTTATATGGGTACAATTAAGTTTTTACCATATTCACAATTAAATGAAACTACGTGATGCGGTATTATTTTCATTTTCTTTAATTTCTTTACGACGACCTAGGTTTCGTTGTATTACAACATCTTCAGGTGCTGTTGTATTACAACGAAACCTAGGTCGTGGTAAAGAAATTAAAGAAAGTAAAAATAATACTACATCACGTAGTTTCATTTAATTGTGAAAAATGTAATGATTTACGCCGATATCAACGTCTTCGTTCCCCTCTCCATGCGCGAAAATATCGCACCAAACGTCATTAAATTGGACATTTCTGTTTTTAATCGTTTTCAAAAACCTTTTCAGTTATCTTAAACTATTAATCAAAATTATAAAATGCGAAGGATTAGTTTTAATTCATCTATAACATTTAAAATAACTGTAATATTTTTGTTTTATTTAGAATTAACAAATTGCACCAAACTACCCCACTTTTGTCCCTCGCGCTTTTTTAATTTAACATCAATTTTCATAGCCTGTCTATAAAAGTATATAAATAATGTTTTTCTTTAGATATTTTTCACATTTAAAATTGTCCTGTGCATATTATTTAGTATATCTGTAATAGTTTTTCAAGCGCCCATCACAAGAACATTCAGATGAGTGACTTTTTCTTCGAGTCCGTTGATATTATAAATTATATTTCAAAAATAATCTATGCAACTGTTAAAATTGTAACCCAGTCAATTCTGTACATAGAAAATATTTTAAAAAGAGTGATTGATTTAGTGTAGAGAATGACAGTAGACGCCAGAAAGTCTGTTTTTAGAATTTTTGTCCGTGTGTCTGTATGTTAATTTGTACGGGTATCACGCAAAAACTACTGGAAGGATTTTGATGAAATTTGGTATGGTAATAGTATCGTAACTATCGTAAACTATTAATCAAAAGAAAGGAGCAACATATAAGAGAAAAACATTTGTTTTCCTAATTACACAGCTAGTATATCAATCTGGAAAATATAGCAATCTGGATAAGCTATCATATTGTAGGTCAATAGGTTTAGTAGTTTTTGGATATATCCATAAAAATAGATAAAATAATTTTCTTTTTAATTACATTAGTAGGATGATATAAAAATTGAAAACTTCTTCATCAGCGAGGAGCGAGCAGCAAGTGTCTTCCTTGGCAGTACTGTTTAATAGTTATACAAAGATGTTATAATCAAAAAGTCATATTTTTCATCTTTTTTATTAAATGAAGTATTTTTGTAATAATTCGTTAGTTATTAAATAATTTATTTAAAGTTGATTTTTCATTAGTAGAGTTAATTGTAAAAATGCGTTTTACGATCGAATAAATTAAGTGAAAATTATCAGTAATTGATAAATCGATAAAGATATATTATAAATACTATATCTAATATAAAGCTCGTTAAGTGTCTGCCGTATACAACCCATTTCATCAACATAAAAGAGTATAACAAATTATCACATTTGTTTTCCAACAGAAATTACATTTTCTTATGGATACTTTTCTAATTTTAGTTTTGTATTGTGTTTTAATTATAATTTATAGAAAAAATTAGCATTATTAAAAATAATATCCGCAATTAAGTATCGAGATTATTGTCTAATTTGTCAATATTTTAAGTCTTTAAACTCGGTCAATTTTTAAGATTCGTCAAAAATGGTCCAGTATTCATCAGCTTCTAGATGAGAGATGATATTATTATTCGTGAAAGAAAAAAAGAAACAAATTAGTTAAACACACATGTGCATATAATTTACGTAATAGATCGGTGAACATTTAATTGTAATCAGATAAACTATTTATAAAACAATTGATCTCAAAGTTGAATATATTTGGCGTTAATTTTGTAGACATTCATAATTCACAATTAAATAAAATTGCGTGATGTAGTATTATTTCTACTTTCTTTAAGTTCTTTACCACGACCTAGGTTTCGTTGTATTACCTGAAGATGTTGTAATACAACGAACCCTAGGTCGTAGTAAAGAATCTAAAGAAAGTAGAAATAATACTACATCACGTACTTTCATTTAATTGTGATCTCACTACATCAAAGAATAATACTTTCTCTCTTTGTAATGTTAATTTAAGTACAACTTGAAACTGATGGTATCAGTTATTAATATGTTTAAGTAGCCGACACCAAATACAAATTTGCTTCCCACATATCAGCAAACCTCAACGTTTCCCCCATTCCACCCCTTCTCTCCTCTCATACATCACTCTCTTTATTGTATCCCTCGCGAGGCTCGCATGTCAAGCTATCATTAATAAATGAATTCACGTCAAACGGCGAGGCGATTAATAAGTAACATGACGTTTTTACGTCGGTTTTAATGTATCAATTACTTGATTAGATTGTTATTATTCTAGTCGTAAGTAATTACTTGGGTGCACGGCGCCGGCGTTTGGTGGAATTTGGGGTTACCATGAGAGAAAGAATTGTGTTATAACCATTGCCTATAAGATCGGAGAAAATTACATTGGGCATGTTATGGGTATCCTTCTTAATAGGTTTTATATATAATTGGCATACAGAACGTGTGGTAGGTGAACAAATTTTTATAAGGGTTAAGTCCTGTGTTCCAATAAGGAGGTTAAGTCCTGTGTTCAAAATTTTAAAATTAACCCTTAAAAATGTTGATTTGTATAGATCCTGAATTTATTAATACTGTCGAAATTGATATTCTTATCTTTGTTAGTTCTATGTTAAAAATGAGAAAGCGACTTTCTTGAAACAATAAAAGCGAGTAAGGTAGCCTTTGGAACCGATTGCTTTCTGATATGCTACTGAACAGAACGTTTTGGTCATGTACTAAATTTTCATTTATGAATGTACTTGTAGAAATTTATAAGATTTTTGAGAAATTAAGGTTTTTTCTATGTAATGAATTTTTGACTTATTAATCATTAGTAATAACGCGATATCTTGTAGTTTTAAAATGCACGCCTACTTACTATTAGATCACACGTTAATTTTGTTTTTCTATGACAAAAGACAGCCAATCGAGGTTTGAAAGAGAACAGCCTCGTCAACGTATTGTGGGATGATATAATTAAAATTTTGGTTTTGTAAATTGTGCGTTAAAATTATAATATTCCACACTTTTCCTGTGCATAATTAATAAAATTAATATGCACAATAATTAAAATTAATATTTGGATTCGGCTTGAAATTTCGTCCTTCAGTTAAGAAAAAAAAAACATTGTTTTTTTATAGTCACAGTCAAATAAATAACAATTCACATTTTAACATTGTAATAAACCTTTTGCGACCATGTTTTTGGTTTCATGTTTTGTCGGCTCTTTCCGGCTTAACGCTTCCTCTTCTACTACACTACACACACGCTGTTTAAACCTGTATGTAAGTGTATCAGCATTGCTTCTTATTTACTAACGCTTACAACTTTACTCGTTGATATCGGTGTATTGTATTAAACTGTCTTAAAACGTTAAAAGCGTTTATGAGTTACAGTGATGGTAAAAGTGATAATGAAAAAAAAAATTATGCATGTCAGCTCCGAGGCGCAACTGGAGTGTAGTCCTTAAGTACGATTGTCTGGAAATGTATAAAATAGGATTCATTGTGATATCCACTTGCATTATATTGTTATCTCCGCATTTTTTCATCTTCACGTTTGCTCCATCGATGCGTTTATTTTCAATTACATCTTTGTGAGAGACGGATATCTTCACTCTTTTTAAGTGTAGTTTCTTTTTCTTGTATTAATTTTACTACTTTTTTTAAAATGCAGTACTTCCAGCCAAAATAAACGACGCTTACAACTGTCAATAAATAATTCGATATGTTAAATAAAGATGTGTCTGAAATTAGCTTATTACCCCTTTTTAACCCTCTGAAATTCGTACTCTCTCAACTTCTGATTTTACTTTTCTTAAAACTTAATATCTGGCGCTATATTGCAAAATCGATTCTTAAGGAGTAAACTCCGAAAATGAGATATTTCACATCTGTCAGGCGTCCCATGACGGTCCACATTTTTTTTTAATTATTCCTTGGGTTTCTTTGGTGGAACTCATGTTTCTTATTTAGGAAAATAGCCAAAGAAATAATTTCCAAAAACAGATTTAGAATGAAGGTTTTATTTTTGGTCACCCTGCGCAAGACAGAGCAGCACCAATGACATGTGCTGCACGCTATACGAGGATTGGGGAATATTTAACTGGAGTTACAATTGACTTGTAACGTCATAATTTGTAAGTTCAAATGTGAATTGTTACATCTAGTTTGGTGACGAGGATCGTAGCGCGGTTTAGTTCAGTGGCGAGTCATTAAGGTCGTGAGATATTTTCCTACCATGTTGTAAAGTGATCTAATTAAAGGATATTTTGTCTTTAACTCATCTGACTCATTTTGGATGCACAAAGAACTTGTTAGCTGTATTTAGAGTTTTGTATCCAAAGAGGTCCTAACCAAATACTCCCTTTTCATCAAGTCTTTATAGTGCCTATATATATATATATATATATATATATATATATATTTCTTTTTTTATTTATCTACAAATTTTATCTTCGGGAGTATGGATCTGACTCATTTTGAACACCCTAAGAATTTGTTAGTTGTATTTAGAGTGTTTTACCCAAACAGGTCTAAACCAAATACTCTCTTTTCGGAAGTCCATTTAGTTCCAATATATACGTATTCAAGTGGATAATAAAATTTTAAAAACCGGCCAAGTGCGTGTCGCAACACGCATAAAGTAGAATTCAATAGTCGTTTATATTTCGTGCTATTGCTGGTACAGGTTAACTAAAATAATTTTATTTGAAACCTTGAATCTTTTGTTCGTATCTACAATTTTTTGTAATTTTTCAAACTCATAATCGAATAGTTAGACGGGCAAGCAGTGGGGTGAGAGTGGGCCTAACTGCACCTAACTTTGACATTTAATATTTAATTAATAGAGCTTGAAAATCCGAAATGGTAAATGGAACCTCCCTTGAATTAAAAAAAACCTGATTAATGCTATTTAAATCAAAGGAATATGTCAAAATAAAATTCATCTCTGAGCTGTGAAAAAATTAAGCCTCTAACTCAACGCAATAAAAGAAAACCTGAAAATATAACCATTTATACTGCATTTTTTGACGCTCGCAAATAAACCAAAACCTGTTTTAGGTTTATTTAATAATCGTCTAAGATCGGTATTAAACTAATTTTCACAGAATTACAGATACCAATCTTAAATTGGGTTTGATTGACATCACTTCGAGTTAGTGTTAATGACAACAATGATGATAGCGGTAATGTACTTTCAGTTTATTACAGTATTTTTGTGTTAAGCCTTATTTGTTTTTGGTGTAACCAATACTTAACTTTGTGTCTCGTATGAAATAAAACAAAACATCCCAACGGTCAACACTTTTAGCGAAAATTTGTAAACAACGCAATTTATTCTCTCATGGTTTGCTCAATGATCACATTAGATATTGTCTTCTTTTTCTTTTATGTTCCCCAAACAAGGCACCGATTAATATTTTTTTTAATAATGAGCAAGGGAAGCGCCATAAACAAATATTGCATCGTAAATTACGATTTCATTTGAATGTTTCGTTCGGGTCGGGCCGCGTTTTAAAGTGATTAAAAATGAGGCTCTCTAATAAATTGTAGCAATCCATTCTTGGCTGTTTGTTTATCGAGTTGAGCGTGAAAAATGGAAATAGTCAGTTGGCAACAAAGATTAATTGATGTCGACGCTATGTTCGTTCGGAGGGGCGATTCTATTGCGTGGACGTGAAAAGAAAATGTAGTAATTACACTTTTGGTTGAAAAAGCGTTTTGTCGTATTTAATGAGAATCTCTTAATTACGATTCATTTTATTAAAACCAATAAGTTTGTCCATAATATTACCAATTATAAGTGTTGTATGCATAACATTATTTTTTGAGTAATTTCAGGTAATATATTTAAGTAAATCTATACGTCACGAAAATGCTTATCATTAAACGATGTACAATTATGATATTCTTCTGTTACTCGAAGTATACTGAAAGAGGTTAATGTTGAGAATCTCTACTCCTTTACTCCTATCGGGTGTCGAGCTTGGTTGACATCGATCTATTCTGGACGGGTTCTCTATTCTATCTTCTACTCTTTCTTAGCATTCTGATTGTTTACATCCACCTCAGTCTTCTGCGGCCCCTGGACATTATGCCTATTAGCATGACTTCCAACGTGGGACGGGATCACCTCTCATGGATCATCTATTAAAGCATCCATTTTTTCGAGATATTATATCGATTTAGTGGAGTTTCAATTGTTTCTATTATTATGTCTTAAAATCTATTTGTGATCCAATCTTTACGTTTCCAGGTGTACTAGAAATATCTTATATGTTCTAAGGTTTATGATGATAATAAAATTAGTGAAACAATTTTCCTTCATTATTACCCTAGATTAAATAAGATGGAACATTTCCAGTATCGATTAGAAAACAGAAATGATCATTTTGTATCTAAAACACCGCTTCCTCTATTAATACGTTCCGTGACATGCAACAGTGCAACACGTAACATACTAATGATGCAACGCGACGACTGCACGGATTTGGGATTTGTCCCGCGGCTGCTTCGCGCCGCAGCATCCCCGCGAGACGCTGTCTCAGTTATTATTGATGGAAAGCCGACTTTAATATTTGTGGCTCGTTTGCTCACCGTCGCTTTTTATTTCGAGCTAAAGAATGGATATTCCTTATACGCGAGCATGTAGAAGTGTTTTTTTGCTATGAAATAGTTTCAGATACGGATCGAGTAAGTTTAACTCCTAGAATCTGTAAATACGAACATTATCATTTCTCGCAAAGTAGCGAAGCAAGCAATAATGAGTGAAGGTCACGTCTCATTGATACAAAAAATGTCATCTCACTTAAATCAAATACGGGTAATATATGGCATAAAAGGTGTTTTGTCTTTCTGTTCTAGGTGCCATGATTCATGTCAGACCTAACGTATCTACGCATCTGTAGATTGGTAGCCGGTAGTTTTATAACTTTAAGAAGACACCGTAAAATTAAAAAGTGGAACTAAACAAAACTTATAACAATTTATTTATACTTTGAAACTTTCAGACAAATTTGAATAACTTTTATAACGCAATACTTAGTTTAAAAAGTTTCTTTATGCAAAAACTTTGTATTGGATGAGCTTTGCGAAAAATGCTAAGTTTTGAAGCGCTTTCACTACGAAGCTGTATGGCTATCTGGATCGTATTTAAAATAGTTAAAAGTGATAAAAAAAGCTTTAAATCGATTTATTTGCGATATTTTCGGTCTCAATAAACATTACCATGTTTATGATTATATGTCGTAGCTCAATTGGTTAGTGATACATTATCGATGCAATCTACATATTCTCTTTAGGGCCAATTTTTCAATCCTCAGTTAAACAACTAGATAGGAGTTATTCGACGGATATCATGATTTTGCAATGGTCAGGTAGAAGTTAATTGTTGAATACCTAACTATACTCCTCGTATAGTTGTCTACTACTTCGAGGCCCAGATAAGTATTTATTGGCCAGTTAAAATGAGGTTTTAGGTTATGTTTAGCAACTTATCGTAGTGTATGTTGTCTAGTGGTCTTCTTTGTCCCCTTTTTAATACTCTCGTACTTTAATGTTAAAGTTTTTTTCTGGGAGTGTGATATTACCACTTGTTGCGGCATTAAATTTGGTGGCAGTGGACATTCAGCTCTTATCTTTTTCTCTGAGACTGCGTCAGATTTCATTCATTCAGTCAATAAGCGGACTTTAGATTTTTCGATATTAGATGAACGTTCGCTCGCTTCAGTTAAAATGAGGTTTTAGGTTATATTCAGCAACTTATCGTAGTGTATTTTCTCTAGTGATCTCTTTGTCCCCCTTTTAATACTCTCGTACTTTAGTTTTAATGTTTTTGCTGGCGTGTGGTATTACCACTTGTTTGGTGGCAGTGGACATTCAGCTCCCATCTTTTTCTCTGTTTGAGACTGCGTCAGATTTCTTGTTTTCTAGTGTGATCGGTTCAGTCAATAAGCGGACTTTGGATTTTTCGATATTAGATGGACGTTCGCGTTCCTTCATTTCTTCCATTTTTCTTAACACAGTTTATAAATAATAATACGCCCCGCCAACGAACAAACAAATAAATAATAAATTAGTTTTGTGCGTGTTGCATTGAACGTCAGTTGTCAAACTAAATATTTTTCCTTTCACTGTCTACATGTTGGATTCTATATTTTTCCATCTCACTTACACACGTTTAATGTGAAGTTAGTTGGATTAAACCACAGTTAATTATTTTTTTTTCATTGAAAATCCAAAACGGTTACTGGCAGATAAATAATTTAATTTTCTCGATAAAAGAAATTTTATTTTATTTTCAACGTTGTATTAATTATAATTATATTTAAAAATTTCTTTATCATAAACAGAAACCCATAAAAAAAATTAAAGGAAAACCCTGAAATACCATAACCAATTTTTTGATATGAAATAATACTCATATGTCCAAATTTCAATTATTTGTAAATGGTCGCGTCGTATCGCTTTGATGGTGCCGTGGGGCTCCCTTTGTGTCGTGTACTGCTTGACTTAACCCTTGCGCTAACGCTGAAATAGTGTAGCACAAGATGGGTTGCATGGATATTTTATTGATTATAATAGTCATTTTGTATACTGTTATCCCAGGTATATAGGAGCCGGCTTGTTATACCAAAATTAACGACAGCCTTTGTAATATTTTACCATATTTACGCTTACTGGTTTATTGTTCCGGTATATTATATTTTATACATTAATTTCGGGGGGGTATTTTTACGTGAAGGGTTGAGAGTAGAGTAGGTGTATAACACACACAATTTATCACAGTAAACATTGTGGCAGAATGATAACATTAAAAAAAAATATTCATATTTTTAAATAATAACGTAAAAAGTAACGTTATCAAGCGAACAACCGTTTTCAATTCTAGTGGATTATTTTATGCGTAAGAAAATTAAGAGTGTGGAAATGTTAGTAGATAGTTTTGGCTTGTACGACACGGAAAGAAAACTCTTGGCTCAGTGAGGTGGAAATGCGCATCGCTAATAGATACCGCAGGTAACCAACCGCTCGGCACACTTGCGTCGGAATTGTGTCAGTGCTTTATACGAAGGCGCTCGACCTGTAGAAGTTTCTGAACACTTAAGCATACTTATCTTAACTAGCATAAATGAGAATTGGTTTCTTCTTGAAAAAATATTGGATTTAAGCATTGTGAATAGCTAAATAGTTTGAGATGCATAAATTCAGTTTCGCATTTATAAAATTAGTTGGGGTTATTAATATTGAATATATTTGTCGTTAATTTTGTAGAAATTTATTATTCACAATTAAATGAAACTACGTGATGTAGCATTATTTCTATTTTCTTTAAGTCACGAGAGTGTATAGAACCACGACCTAAGTTTCGTTGTATTACATCTTCAGGTTGGCTATTAGCGATCTCTGCTGATAGCCCACCTGAAGATGTGAAGGGTTCTTTTTAACATATTAAAAAATCCTCATATCCCAAATTATCTTAGTGGCAAATTTAAAGATTTGTCTGCTCACGGCCTTGGGCTGCGATCTGAAAGTTCACACACCCTACTTATTCCTAAACATACCTCTACCACTTACGAAAAATCCTTCACTGTCCAAGCAGCAAAAATTTGGAATCACCTGGATCCTGACATCAGGAAAATCACGTCTCTAAATATTTTCAAAGATCGAGTGAAAAAGTCCTGCACCTTCTGAAACCTTTTCCTTTGTGTCCTCGCCCTTTCATGTCTTTCCCAAATCATGTCAATATTTTGTTTTCTTTTTTAATTTACTTTTGTATTTTTTTGTCTAATGTGCTATGAAGAATTTTCATTGTAAAATCTCTTACAGTCTACCAACTAAATTTCAATACAAATTGTTATGGTTGACTGGAAGAGATTGCCCATGTAGCAAAAGTCCGCCATATGTACTGTACATAAACGTTAATAATAAATAAATAAATAAATAAGATGTTGTAATACAACGAAACCTAGGTCGTAGCAAAGAACTTAAAGAAAGTAGAAATAACACTACATCACGTAGTTTCGTTTAATGGGGTTATTAACTTATTTTTTATTAAATAAAAAACACTTTTTGTAATTTTTCTCAAATATATTTTTAAAATTAAAATGAGTATTTGTAAAATTAAAACGATGTTATTCAATATGTAAATACGATTATATACACAAATGTTCACGCTCTAATTCTTGACAAGGTATTTTTTTAAATAAAAATAAATAATAAATATTATGTTGAAATAAATATATTCGATATTTATTTCCTTGAGATAAAATATCTGTATGCAAAATTTCATAAAAATAGGTTGAGTACTTAAGGCGTGAAATTGAGACAAACAAACAAGCTGATTTTGGCATTATAATGTTATTCTGCGATAAAATTTGGGAAAAAATGTTATTGAGGTTGCGTACCTCAAAAAGAAAAATAGAACTCATATAAGATCCTCCATATGCCCGATTTGGTTTGAAAGGGCTAAAAATATATAATATATCTTCAAAAATATATTATAAAATATGCAAAAATTTCAATTATAAAATTTATTTTTGAAGCTTACACAAACATAAGGAAACTATAAGGAAAGTCATAGTTTTTTGAGATATTTACAACATATATATGTATATATATATATATATATATATATGTATATATATATATATATATATATGTATATATATATATATATATATATATATACATATACACACACACATATATATTAACATACATACGTACACATGCATATAAATTGCACTAGGAGTGCATATTAGTGATTACTTAATACAAATAATGTCACTTAACTTCAAACGGAAAACCGACTCATACTTGGCTGGTTTTGTTTATTTCTTATTACGCTTAAGTAAATAGTAAAAGAAATAATATTCTAAAGAGAAAAGGTTTCTTTGTTTTTTTTTTCTTTTCGTATAAAAACGCTCATTCGATTGACAATTACGTTTTGAGTATCATATTGATCATAGAGTCTCGATGGACCTGTGGTACAGAATATATTTTAGATAGTAATTAGCGATAATGATTAAAGTGAAGAAATTCGAAGTGTGCTGAATGAATGTTACAGTGTGTAAACAATTATAATTAAATTAAACGAAATTTTGCAATATTGTAGACGACATAAAAATCTTCAAAAAAGTTCTAAGATATTTACTAATTAATCGTTATAATTTGCACCGAATGAATTTTCATGTTACCGTGTGAAAACAATTATAGTTAAATTAAACGATATTTTGCAATATTGCAGAAGACATAAAAATCTTCAAAAAAGTTCTAAAATATTTACTAATTAATCGTAATAGCTTGTGCCGAATAAATTTTTATGTTACAGTGTGTAAACAATTATAGTTAAATTAAACGATATTTTGCAATATTGTAGACGACATAAAAATCTTCAAAAAAGTTCTAAGATGTTTACCAATTAATCGTTATAGTTTATGCCGAATTATTTTTCATGTCACAGTGTAAACAATTATAGTTAAATTAAACGATATTTTGCAATATTGTACAAGACATAAAAATCTTCAGAAAAGTTCTAAATATTTACTAACAAATGGTTAAAGTTTCTTTGGTTTTTCATATAGTATTTTTATATTAAACGAATGAGTCATAAATTTATGTCCTTGGCTAAAAAAGGTAAATAACTAAACTGCCAAGAACACGGATAATAATTATACTGTTTGCGATTATAAAAAAAAACCTGTCGAAACAAAAATTTCAGTTATGGATAACTTTTTAACGCTTCGTGCTTGGCTATGATAATTCCTTTTTTTCTGAAATTTCAAATACCTTTGGCAAATAAAACATATCATGAGACTATAAGTACATATGCTTATACACTATAAATATGTTTATGCTTGATATCTGCAGTAGATACGCAGAGCCGAAACTATCTGAGTTTGTGAGCGCAAAAAATCGCGCACTGTCATTCATTTGTTTATTAAATTAATTATTCGATTCGATTCATTATTCAAATTCGGCTGTTGCAAATTAGATTACTCTGGAAATTAATCTCTCTCTGACATTGATGTTAGACCTAGTTTTGAACCATTGTATAGTGAACCATTGATAAGTTTATCAGTCACTCCAAATTTGAAACGCATTGTACTACAGACTTCTTACTTCAGAAACACGCTTAAATGTTGATTGGTAGCCGTTTCTTAAAATTAATGCAAAAAATGTATATTGTTACAGATCCCGAAGTCCCAGCGTCTGTTCAACGCAGATCTCTGAAGGAGTTTCCCAGCTGCAGAAATCAGAAAATGATTCAAGATCTCTCTCTGTACATCCTAGTGAATGTGTAGGATGCTTTATCCCTCGTGGGTGAAGAAGGTGTCGTCCCAATTGTACGAGTTCCACGTACTTAAACCCACCAGTGTCGTTTCATCAAACCATCATTGTCAAGTATTCATTGATATCTTTTCTAATAAAAGTGCCAATTCCGCGTTATCTAAACCAAAAGTTACAATCGTTGTCAATAACGGAGTGTCTAAAGTGTAAATGAAAGTGTCCATCGTTTTATTGAAGTGAATGTTGAAAAGTGTTAATTCGTAATATAATCGCGTCACTTGATAATTAATTGGGATACCGGTCTCGTTTCGTGAAATATATAGCGTTAGTTTTAACTGTTTATTTCACTGACGCTACTCCGTAGTTTTTTTTTAATTACCGCTCAAAAACATCAAACCCGAAAGTCAACTGGCAAGCGCCACTGCATACGATTAACTGTGTTAGCGATCAGCGCCATTTCGCAAACAGCGAGCGTCAACACTCAGAAGCGAGCGCCACTTCGCAAACCGTTAACGCCAAAAATCACAACCGAGCGCCAAACCATAAACGAACTTCGACGGCAGCTGGCGCGCATTGGCCACGCGCACCTCGCGCGGAGCGCGGCATGCCGCGGCGGACGCGCGCCTGAGCGGCCGGCGCAGTGACGGCGCGGCGCGTGCTGCCATGGGCGGCAGGTGGCGGCGCCATGCGGCTGCGGCCGCTGTTGCTCGCGCTCCTGCTGGGCTGCTGCGCCGCCGCCCCCGCGCCCGACCTCGCGCCGCGCGCCCAGCGCTCTGCCAACCTGAGCCACATAACTGGCACCTCCCGCAAAATACAGATGTTCCTCAAGAATCGGCATTTGCAGCTACTGCCGGACGGCACTGTCAATGGCACCACAGACGAGAACAGCGAATACAGTGAGTACAAGTTCCTTTTATTTTATAATACACACGGTTTTATTATTGTAACGTAATGTTTTAATTTTACTATATGATATAAGATACAGCTAAACTTCTATTTTTTAATATTTCAATATAACCTATATACAAAAATATTGCATTTTTTCAACAAGAGGGAGCTAGTTATATACGAAAGAATATTAAGAGTGTGTGGCATAAACAAAATTCTAAATAAAAACAAAACAGTTAAGAATCTCGTCAAACCATTTTGGAGATAAATTGGAACATTCATTCGCAACGATTTATTGTAGTGCCCCCTGGTGAGCTAACACCAGAACACTATTTTAAGAACCGTGGCCGATTAGTTCCAAATATTTTGCGGAAAACCGTGTCTAATCGGTCAAACTGTTTTGAAGATAAATGGGAACATTCATTTGCAACAAAATTTATTGCAGCACCCCCTGGTGAGCTAACTAACACCATAACACCTATATAATAATTAATCCCAAATATTTTGGAGAAAACTGTATCTAAATTGATCAAACTGTTTGGGAGATAAATGGGAACGTTCGTTTGTAACAAAATGTTTATTGCGGCACCCCCTTGCGAGCTAACACCATAACACCTATCGAATAACCGTCGCCGATTAGTCCCAAATATTTTGAAGAAAACCGTTTCTAAATTGGTCAAACCCTTTGGGAGATAAATGGGAACATTCATTTGGTGAGTTATCACCGTAACAACTAAAAACCATCGCCAATGAATCACAAACAGTTTACTGAAAATAGTATCTAAATCGGTCAAACCGTTTTGGAGATAAAAGGGAACATTGGATACAAACAAACAAACAACCTCTCACCCTAAACGCATAAGAGGTATATGCGTTCCGTCCGTCCGTCGCTCCGTTCCGTCGTGTACGAAATGATTAACAACAGTTTCCCTTTCATAATCACAAAAGCATTAAATTTAATTAATACAAATACATTGTATTTAATTAATACGGCTAAGAACTAATTCAGGATATTGAAAATAAGAAAAGAGTTAAGTCAAATTTACATGATTAACATTTTTTACAATTTTTATTTATCAATTTGCTAGAATAAATTATTTGCAGTTAAGTAATTTTTTTTCCTAATTTTGAACATTTTGGATTTTACTCAAGTTTTTTTTGCTATAATTTTGTAAGGTGACAGAGACAATTTTTTTAAAGCTTTTTTCTAAAATTACTTTGAATGTATTTTTTTTTCATATGTATAAATTATGTATGTTTGAAATTGTTGGGTAGAAAAAGAAAAAAAGTTCAGTCTTTCAGTTAACTGCAAAATTCCGTGTAAAATTTATGTTTGGTACATTGTTTAACATAACTTTATTTATAGCTATATTTCGTCAAAACGAGTTGATTTCATAAGTGTCCCATTTATAGGGTTGCGTAATGAAATGTGGAAGCTTTAATTTCGTCATGTTAACCTCTCCAGCTTAACAGCCCCCTAATTTCTATAAAAATTTAAACGTTTGGGCTTGAAAAATTTATAGATGTTTCATTGGAAAACAATATTATCTAAAGTGGAGATCGAAAAGAGCTTTTCGTGCATTCCATTGAATGCGGTTAGGTAGTTTTTCTTTTAAATAAAATTGAGATATTATTAACTGTTTTTTTTCATTTTTAAGCCCCGTTTGTGAAATATTGAAGTTCAAAATGACGCTCAATTTGGGTTTCATTCCTAGTTTTTTAACCTTGAGTTTGAAAAGTCTGAAAATACTCTGATTAGATCAAAAATGATTAGATTTAGGTACATTTGCGTCAAAATTTCTGGGATATAGACGACCACATAACCTTACTTTTTAAGAACAATAAATGAATGTATTGTGGAATCTTTATTATTGCTGGTTGGAATAATAACGTATAAAAACAAAAAAAAAACTTGTATCGTTTTATTCCCATCAGTATTGAGTGGGTAGTTAAGCGAGTGTACTTCAATAAAAGTGTTTAATGAGGCGCCAATTTTAAATAATAAACGAATACTTTTATAGAGAAACGTTGTCTATCAGAAATGGCGCCGATATTAGTAATCACGTTTCCAACATTCGTTGGTTCTCGGGTACGCTGGTGATCAAATGACATATCTAGGTTACTCTGTATGGATGTATATCGTAAATGTGGTTAAATACGACATAAGCATGCTTTAAGGTTAGTCTTGCACATGATACATTAACAATACACGTTAGCGTAACGAGACACCGACTATTACCTAGTACAAGTTGCGGCTTTGTAACTGTAACGAATACGTCGTACATTTTCAGCATGTAGAGTCTTATTGGTCTTAGCGGATTTTTCAAGGATTTTTTTATTAATTTCTGTTTAATCAGTAAGTTTACAAGGAAAGCCGTGAGACTAGTTCCATTCGCCATTTAGTCGGTAACTTTAGAAGGAAAATCATAAGACTAGAGTAATTTTTTTTCGTTAAAAACTTTTTGAAGAAGACCATGAGATTCGATTAATTCCTGTTTCATCAGAAAGTTTACAAAGAAGACCGTGAGACTCGACCAATTTGTGTAAGTAACTTTACAAAGAAAAATGTGATTTCATCTGTAAATTTACAGGGAAGGTCATGAGACTTGGTCAATTCCTATTTCGTCAGTAGGTTTATAAGATGGGCGTGAGACTCGACTAATTCCCTTTTCGTCAATAATTTTCCAAGGAAAATTGTGAGACTAACAATTTCTATTTAGTCCGTAACTTTACAGGAAATAGTTTGAGACTCGATTAATTCTTATTTCATCAGTAAGTTTACAGGGAAAGCCATAATACTCAATCAATTTATTTTTGTCGGTAACTTGAAAAGGAAAGCCATGGAACTCGACCAATTCCAATTTCATCAGTAAGTTTACAAGAAAGTACTTAAGTCTCAATCAATTCCTAATTCATGGCGTATCTGTAAAAGTTAAAAACGGAATTCTTCTAGAATCATTTGTTGGTTAATGTTTCCTAATTTTCGAGTCGGTTAATTATAAAGAATTAGAATTTAATATAAGGTTAATTTTCACAAAATGGCAGATAGTCCTTCAAGTCCACTTCTAATTTTGTTTTAATTTTCAAACCTGAGGTGGTTGTTAAATTAGAGGGAGGGTTTATGAGGAGTCACCTCTTTGAAGTTTAATAATTCGTAATCGGGGTGAATGATGAATTGGTAAATTGAAAATCTACTTAATTTTAAAGGGTCTATCCAATCCCAATTGATGAAAAGCGCGAAAAAAGTTATGTCGTCTCGATTATGTATGTATGAAGAAGTGTATTAAAATAAAAATATTGTGCTAACATGGATCATTATCTCCATATGGAGCCTATAACTGTAAAATGACACATCTGTAACAGACGACGGACGTGACGAAAGAAATAATGAAACGTTATAAATCTGTAATAGTGAGGCTGTAACAGACGACGGACCTGACGAAACAAATAAAAAACGTTTGTATGCTTACCTCACCAAATAACCAAACTCAAGAATATATTATTCCTTATTATTTTTAAACCTGTCAAAAAACATAAAATATTATGAAACGTTCTTCTTATTGTTTCTATTTTACTTTTTTTTATTTTAAAGTCTAGAAGTTTTCGATAGCACATATCTTTTATTATGGCAGAGGGTACAAAATAAGTCGAAAATAAAAATACGCAGGGCACATGGCACTTGTCCAAGAGGTCACTTCGGTGCAAATTGACAAAGGATTCATAATTCAAATATACTACGTTCACATAATTTGCACCCTTGTTAGCGAGTCTTTGCAATAAATAATTGTCGCAAAGTTCCGTACATTACACGGTACAAGGGGACACATCGCAACGGGCGTTCCATGAGACTTGCGTGAGCTGTTTATGCGACCGCCCAGTGATATATGGTCGTGAACGATTTTGGAATTACGGTATCTGCCGCGCTTAACTGAGGGCCGAATCTAATGACTTGTGGAAATTGACGACTGTTGTTATTTGCGACGGCACCTTATGCTTAGTTTTGACACCACGCGGCTCAATGTCGTGTGCGCAAATAAACGATCTTGGAATTAGGGTATCTGCCGGGCTTAACTGAGGGCCGAGTCTAATGACTTAGTTGTGACATCACGTGGCTCAATGTCGCAATAAGATTTGTGTGGGAAGCTTTGATTAGGGATCTCATAAAAGTTGGAAATAAACTTTATAGACTTAACCGGTGTCGAAGTAATAAGTATAATTCAAAAGAAACTTCAGTTGTTTTATCTATTTATTACTGAGCACTAGCGTACATACGAAGGTCACGAAGTTTGTGGCTACTTAAAGTGTTTAAGAATATAGTGATACTGTACCATGAGTTATTGTTAGCTATTCATATTAACAATATCGGCTTTCAGTTATTGTCTGTTTTGAATACTTCATATTTAGAGTTCATCAGAGAAATCATATTCGGCGAAAGCAAATTAGGCAAACGAGCTATAATGCACTAGCGAGATCAACAATGCGCGCAAATATTTCAGGTCAATGACCGCTCTGTTCAAACAAGCATAGCGTGTGACAGTGGTTTAGACCTGCTGATAATATTCACCTAATCACTTATCTCCTTGTTTTTTTCAGATTTTTTTCAAGAATTTTGTTATATATTTATACTGATAGTATAAATATATAATAAATTCAGTCCGTTTTTCTCGGAGGAGACGTTATACTACGCTACAAATTTCTAGATCTTATGGTTTTGGTTAGTGGAAAATTATAAAACTATATTTGTGACAGTTGCTTATAAAAGCGTGAGCTGGCTCGGACATCAGGGGTTCCAGTAACTCGTTTAACGTACTCGTTCTAGTGCAATAAATATTTAATAATATCTGATATAATTCAGTAGGGTGGAAATATACATTATAATGAATATCTATGGCATCTTGAATCATCTTTATAGTTTTCCTACCACTTTTGCGTAAGCTTCCAAAAAAACTCCCAAATGGAGTATCGATTTACCATGTAAATATTTTCGAAAGTTAGTATGGAGATACATGGAGGTTAACGTGTTTTTCTACTATGCCAAATTTCGAGTTTCTACATCAAACGCTTTCTGATAAAATGGCTGTAATAGATGGACAGACTTTTAGGTAGGATTTCGTTTTTCTTTTTGAGGTACGGAACGCTAAAAATTAGGTTTTGCTCTCAAATAATTAAGTAGTAATCTAATAAATAATTGCTCGTCCGTTATGGCGAATACCCTGATCATTCCTATTGAATAAGTGTAGACCAAGCCTCTAAAGTATTAAACTAAAAAGGTTTATTAAAATCCATGCAATGTTTTTTCCAGAAATGTCTCCGATACAATTTTATCATATACATGGATTGTATTTTTAAATTTCCCAACCGTTTTACCAACTTTCAGTTATAACTGATGATACAGTTTCATTTTATATTGCACAATAGTGTTAAAAACAAAATAAAATCATGGCTTCTCTTTTCTCCCGCCAAACTATCCAAATATATTAAATTGTTATATCATGGCAAAATTCAGTTCTCTAAGCCGTATGGTCTTTAAGAAAATAAACTGTGATAAATAGATAGATAGACGTATGGACAAACTTCATATTGATTCCGTAAGTCTTTTCTTATTCCAATTTTGGTACATAATACCAAAAATAGAAAAAAAAACGAATTTATAGTACCGATACCTTAGATTGAATTGATATTGTCTATCAACATTAACGATGTCCTTACTTGGGACACAGCCCGTTTTGGACAACCCCTAACGGTTAGAACTTAACAACTAGTGTCTTTTCCCACTACAGTTTCCTTAAATACATAAAATAATCACACCGCCACTGTGATTTCCTTTTAAGTATTTCCGGGTCGCCCCTCGCTTCAAGTAGGCTTATATTAATTGTTGACCATATATGAGTAGTCTGCGTCTTGGGGGTTGGGTTATTCGGATCTATGTAATATGTTAGTTTGCTCTGAATATAACTACTAGCTGTACTTTTGTATTATGTGGATTCGTTTTTGGCAGTAAGAAAATTAGCAGTTATCTTCAATATGAAACACGAGAGTATCTTTATGCTAATACCACTAACAGTTAATTTTATAGCTAATTTAAAATTGTTACTTTGATCGATTATAGTGAGTAGATCAAAGAATGTGTACTCTATTGGAAAGCTAGCGAGATTAATTGTATTTTTATTTATTTACTAACTGTACCGACGCGATTCGTTCACTTGGAATTCGGCATAAGTAAAGTCATTTTTTTCTCAAAAACTCCATAATCATAAAGTTTACTAAAAACGCTAATAGATGGTTTTGTCAGTACCCTAACGAATATATCTATCGGAATAAAATTTGCTAAAAACGCTAGTAGATGGCGTTGGCAGTATCGATATCGTAGATTTTACCATTATTCACCAAATCAGGGTGTTGTTTATATCTGTAATATGCAGATAAAAGTATCCTATATGTTGCTCTGGAATATTAACTATTACCCTAACAAATTTCATCAAAATCCGTACAGTAGATTTCCCGTGATTGAAGAACAAATTAACACACAGACAGTAGACAGAAAGACGAAAATTCTAAAAACAGGTTTTCTGGCTTCTATTAGAATGACAATAGATATATAATACGCTATGTCAATCACTCTTTTTAAAATACTTTACATATTCAAAATCCATTCTGTTTCAGTTTTACTATATATAGGTTTTATTTTGTTTCTTTTATTGACATACGGTTACAGAAATTTTCAAGTTGTGCATCCACACGTATCAATAAAGACGGGAGTATAACGCTTAAAGAAAAAAAATAATGTCATTCATAAAAAAGAAAATCACACTTTAATACGACCGGTTCATGTGTTGGAGAGTTCAATGCGGCCGTAGATACTTTTATTGGTATTAAATGATGAATATATTTGTGCAGCAAGTTATTAGGTATATAGAATGAGATTTTAATAATCGAAAAATAAATTTCATTTTGATTTTTTAATTTTTCAAAAACATATTTTTTACTTTTTTGCATATACAGTAATATTTATAACAATTTTTACTCCACTGTCATGACACTTTCGGCAACATAAGTTACATATCCCTGTGTAACTTGACGTTATGAAAATCATTATGACGAATGTTGGCCGCCATATTGTCAAAATTAATTTGTTATAACCTTTTAATATACCGGAAAAATTCACGCTCGAACCCAAATTACTAGAACTTTTAATGTAATTTCTAGGAACATATATTCATTTATGACTGTACTATAGTTGTTTTCATCATAGTCGGTTTTCTTTTTGTTAGTTACAACATAAGTTACATATCCCTGTGTAACTTGCGTTATGAAAATCATTATGACGAATGTTGGCCGCCATATTGTCAAAATTAATTTGTTATAACCTTTTAATGTACCGGAAAAAATCACGCTCGAACCCAAATTACTAGAACTTTTAATGTAATTTCTAGGAACATATATTCATTTATGACTGTACTATAGTTGTTTTCATCATAGTCGGTTTTCTTTTTGTTAGTTACAACATAAGTTACATATCCCTGTGTAACTTGCGTTATGAAAATCATTATGACGAATGTTGGCCGCCATATTGTCAAAATTAATTTGTTATAACCTTTTAATATACGGGAAAAATTCACGCTCGAACCCAAATTACTAGAACTTTTAATGTAATTTCTAGGAATATATATACATATATGGCTGTACTATAGTTGTTTTCATCATAGTCGGTTTTCTTTTTGTTATTTACCTTTCTTATAATTTTAAGATAGTAATAATGAAAATACGTGATTAAAAAGAGTTTTTTTTTAAAAATCGTTTACATCAATATCTAGCTTTTGGCGCAATAATATTAGCCATATGTACCATAAGTAAATAATCCATCTGCATCTACAAAGTAATTGTCTTATGTACAAGTAAAATTTATATAAATTTCATTCTTTTAGTTAGGCAAAGTCGGTTGCTAATTAGTTTAAAAAGGGTTAATTAGTTCATACATTTTATGAACACATTCGATTTGGGCAAACGATTTCATTGTACAAGGTCGGGGTGGCAGCCCTGTTAATCTAATCATTAGTTTTTGTCTGTGAATCCATTTCCTGGTATGCCAGATTTTGTATTATGGTAACAGCAAAATGTAAAATTATGCCCATCCAATTACTGTCATGTGCGTGCTATCTCTGGCTCTCACAAAATCGACTAAATGAAGTGAAGGGAATGCCGCGCATACAGAGACCATATGCGACGGTTGGAGAGTGTGGAGGAAAATCCAAGCGTTGAGAATTCATGGTATTGTGAGATATCTTCATCCATATATATAGAGTTTAAATAAATCGTGGAAGTTTTAATTTCATACCTGAGTGAAAACTACATAGAGAGATAGCTAGAAAAATATTTTAAAATGTCTTTATTCTCTTTATAGCAAAAATAAAGTTAAACGTGTCAGATTTGTTTGAGACGTTTAATCTTATTTTTGTTAAAAACAGAACAAAAACGATATTGGAATATTTTTCTATCTGTGTTTTTGTTTCAATGTTTTACCTGCAAGCACATAATTTATACTCAATTATATTATATGAATTTTCTTATTTCACAAGACTCATTCTAAATTTTGATATTTTTCATACAATATTGTGAAATATAAGTTAATTTAAAACCAGTCTTGAAAAAAATTGAAAAATAAGCTAGTTATAGGCTTTTAAACTTGAAGAAACGGATTGAGTTGGGTATATCCCTGTCTCTTTTCCTCTTGTAGAATATAATGTGCAATATTAAAAATGACCTCACAACACAGTATTGCCGTCCTTATCTAAAGGTTAAATTTAAACTTTTATAACTCGATAAATTTTTAAGATTATTAAAAAATTGCCCACTTCAAAATTGCCCAATTCACTATTCATCAGTTTTTACCTTGATATTAATGAAATAAAAAAATTAGTCAAATACCCAATTTTGATAAAAGTGAACGTTTTCAATAACATTGGTATAATAAATGATATTTGTTTGATTCATTTTGATGTAGAGCTACAATCGTCTTACCTGGCATTAAATGGGGGTCTTCCAGAGTACGAAACAAGAAATTATACCCTACATGTTATTAGATAGACTGTACAATCTAAATTATTATAAAATCAGTCCGCACTTTTTACCTCTCAAATTCAGTAGCATCACAAAACTTTGTTAAAGGAGACCAGCAAAAGTCTATATAATGCTGGGTCCAGGTGTTACAACAGTATGTAACGAAAATGTAAATATAAGCTCCTAAAAGTTTTATTTAAATCCTTAATCAGATAAAAGAGAAATCGTTTATTTTTCATAATGGTTTTTTAAATGCTATTTCTATGGAATGATATGAACCAGTAAAATTTAACAAAGTGCACGTAAAATTCGAAAAGACCGGAAACATTAATTTTGACAAAACAGAACAAATGTCAATGTCATTTAACAATTTATTTTTAATTAATTTAGGCAATGGCTACATATTAAAAAACGATCCATATCGCATAGGTTTTGTAATCGTTTTTAAAAAGTTATTATGTATTTTGTTAGATTTCTGTTGTTATTTTTATTATTTATAATCAATTCTTGACATATATGTTAAAAGTAAAATAGATGCGCATTTATAAAGGTAAATCTTTTTTATTTTGTGTTGTGTTTACAAGTTGTATTTTATTTTATTCTTTCCTGATTGTCAATGGCTGAATAGCTTGATTTTGCCTTTCTTCTTTCAAACGATGTTGTATGAAATGTAACAGAAGAAATAAACTAAGTCTTAAGAAAAAAACAGAGAGAAACAGAGATCTGGCGGATATTGTTCACACTACTTTTTATTACAAGAAGTAACAGGTTTGCATAAAGATAACGCCATCTGTTATAAATTTGTTGAACTTTATTAAAATGTTCTGTACTGAAAGTTGCGACGGAGTTTCTACTGTGTTCATAGATTTTTTTTTAATATAATGGATTAATGACCTTTACTGTATAGTGTTCTGAAACCTAATATAACTTTGAATCATAATTTCATACAAATCCACTGAGTAATATTTATATTATGAAGTAATAAACAGACAAAAATTAGTTTATGGTACATAATAAAAATCTTAATAAATAATTCTCTCGAGACAACTTTTAATTTCACAATATTGCTAGATATTCTTGTTAAAACTCTAATTAATAATTAATAATATTCACACGTATGTTTTGACACAGCGAGCCGGATGTGGCTCGCGGGCCGCTTATTGCCCATCTCTGGCCAAAGCACTAACTGTTTGTGTTTGGCGTTAATTTGACGAGGTCGAGATGGGAAGTGGCGACAGTGACGACGTAACGATAACGGGAGTCGATCAGCTCCGCCGCAGCGGAGAAAGCGCTGTGGTAGATGGCGGGTACTCGGTTTAATTGATCTTTCATAGACAGCTGCACAGTTGTCGTAGTTGTCAAGCGGTAAACTGAACGACAGCTTTAGGTACATCGTTTGTTTATCTAAAATAAGTCTGCACCTGTAAGATTCGCGAAATTGCAACGAAATGTCGACGGCGCGCGAATAAAATTCGCGCATTGAAATTCTCGCACCACACCTCCTTTAATAATTATTGATTTAAATAAACCTGATTGTGCAAATTTAATAATCATGATAATAAATTAATAGTTTAAAAAAACAAAAAAAATACGCTTTTATAAATACTGCATGGTCTGCTTGGTCTACTCTGTAAGGGCTTTAGTATAAATTATGTTTATTACTGAGTATAATATTTCAGTGTAAAAGCATGGGGGCTTTTTCTCGAAATATGATTGGAATTTTAAGCATTTTCATTCACATAAGAAATTTTTTTCATTATTTTAGATTTGAGAAGGAAAATAATTTATTTTTGAGAAAAAGCGCCCCACGCTTTTACATTCAAATATTGCACTCAATAACAAACATGGCTTACACTAAAGCCCTTACAGAGCAGACACCGAATACAGGTTCGATAATTATTTTTTGCTTTTCAATGCAATATTTATAAAAACCTGTTTTTTTAGGTTTTTCAATTATTAATTTATTTTAATTTTTTTAGTCTTATGTTAAAGGAGTGAGTATTAATTTGAATTTGCTTTATTTTATATTTTGAACTGCTTTTACAAATATAAACACTTTATAAACAACTTCTACAAATTTCAAATTAGCAGAGCAGTATAGTCGATTAGGCTTATATGTAATTTCTTGATTCTGTGTCAGCTCGTTCGATGGTACCATTTTATTGTATTGTCATTAGAACTATATGCAACTACCAAGTTTCATGATGATACAACAATCAGAAACGAAAACACGGTTAGGATACGTTGTTCCGTTATCGAGTTCAGTGTCTAACTTCCGGTTCTACTTCATTTAATTAGCCAATTTATTGTATTGTCATAAGAACTATATACAACTGCCAAGTTTCAAGATGATACAACAATTAAAAATGCATGAAATTGAGTTTCGTAGATTCCATTACATAGTTAATTAGTTAGTTACAGGTCGACCTGATGTAAGGGTGTAAAAATAATGCAATTATTTCATAACAGTTCAAAAGTAAAATAGAAAGAAATTAAGGGCTTCTGGTATAAATTAGTTTATTACATACTCTCAATTTATTTTCTACCCCCATCGAAAAGTTTCAGCTGAATTATTTGGAACTACGTTTTCGTAACTGGCTTCATGTCAGGCTTCATGTGGTGTAATATTTTATTTGAGATTGGCCAGATACATAAATTATTAACAAACGATGCATTTTTATAAACATACGTGATGCCAATTTAAATATCCGGAAATTTAATTTCTGCGTTATGTAGATTAAATGACATTATTTTTTTGTGTTAGTAAATTTAGAAAGACAATGGGGAAAATACATTGGGGTGAAGCACCGATTTTTATAAATTTCTGTATATTTTTTTGAGTTGGAAATTCGGAAAATCATATTTTTATTGTTTTTGACTCTCAACTTTTCTCATATGACCGTATTTTTTACATTTTAACACACGGAACTCGAAAAGTGCCAAAATTATCAAATAGGATATTCAAGTTATGTATAAATGCATAACTTGGTTCGCTTAGTTATTTCTGTATGAGAAGTTTTTTCATAAGGAATATTGGAAACGACAAGCGCTTCCAGCTGATAAAACGAACGGTGTGCTAATGTAAGTGGTGAAGAACAAATGAGCAATGAAAAGATCTATTACACATTCACATTTTTTAGATAATTACACATGCGTAAAAAATAAAAATGAAAGATAAATTGAATCGCGTAGACATGACGCATCTTAGGGAATATTAGCGAAATGATGGACAGAGAAAATAAATACATCCAATAGACATAAACAAACGAACAACGAAAAAGGCCTTCATGTAATAATGCAATCATTTCGACAATTACACAAGCGTGAAAGATAAATTGAATCGGGTAGACATGACACATCTTAGGGAATATTTGCGAAATGATGGTCAGAGAAAATAAATATACCCAATAGACAAGAACAAACGAACAATGAAAAAGGCCTTCATGTAATAATGCAATCATTTCAATAATTAAACACGCGTGAAGGATAAAGATGAAAGATAAACTAAATCGTGTAGACATGAGACATCTTAGGGAATATTTGCGAAATGATAGACAGAGAAAATCAATACACCCAATGGGAATAGACAAGAACAAATGAACAATGAAAAAGGCCTTCATGTAATAATGCAATCATTTCAATAATTAAACGTGCGTGAAGGATAAAGATGAAAGATAAACTAAATCGTGTAGACATGAGACATCTTAGGGAATATTTGCGAAATGATAGACAGAGAAAATCAATACACCCAATGGGAATAGACAAGAACAAATGAACAATGAAAAAGGCCTTCATGTAATAATGCAATCATTTCAATAATTAAACGTGCGTGAAGGATAAAGATGAAAGATAAACTAAATCGTGTAGACATGAGACATCTTAGGGAATATTTGCGAAATGATAGACAGAGAAAATCAATACACCCAATGGGAATAGACAAGAACAAATGAACAATGAAACAGACCTTCGTGTAATAATTTTGATAATTATCCACGTGTCAAGGAAAACGATGAAACTTAAACTGAATGGTATATATATATATATATATATATATATATATATATACAAAATAAGATTCACTTGTATTTTGAAATGCCTGATATATGAAATTATGTGCTTTTCTCGCTTTCATTGGTCCTTTGTTTTCTTTCACTATCATAATGGAAATATTATATGAAAATATATTGTTGTTGAAGGTCATTCAGATAATCGAAAATCCAGATAATGGAATTTATAAGAAGAAAAGACAAGCGACCAGTACAGAATGTTGAATAATTATGTATTTACTTAAAAAGAACCAAAAATAAAAGGAAAGTTTGACGTTTAAAACGAAGTACTGAAAAAATATTCGAAAATATTCACACGGATAAAAATATCAAGACAGATATCAATACACCGACAAGTATTGATACTCCAAGTTTTCAATACATTTCCTGAATGTAACATTTTACAATTTTTTTACAAGTTACTCCCAATATTCCAAATTCATAAATATTCTTTCTTGCCTTCATAATATTTCATCCAGGATAAATTTGAATGCGAACCATATATAAGAAGCTTTAACTGCACAAGAATAAAGAAAGAGTTTCCTTGATCGCCTTTTCTCTTTAAATTAAGATAAAAACCAATAAAGAAAAATATAAAAAAGAAACAAATCAGCAAAACCATGAAAGACGAAAGTCACCGCGAATAAACTTCCAAACTTCCCGCATTTCCTCTGTGCAATGAAACAGTTTGTCCAATCATTTCGCTAGGTTCCGGCCCTGAAGCATATTTTAAGGTTAAGTTGGCCATCTTGATTGGCAAGGAATAAACGAACAAAGCCTTTTCTCAAATTAAGAACAATATTAATTATTGACAATATGATAATACTTTGGTAATATTGTATTGTCACCATGGAATTGCAATTCAAAAGTAATTTTTGAAGTGTTATATTAAAGGCAGAATTTTAAGAGAGATTCGATACGATAACTGCTGTAAAGTACTCATATGATTTACTCATGTAAGTACTTTATTATCGAGTACAAAAATGTACTCAATATTGAAACGTGTCGATACTTTCGGAACTATTGACATTTTATAGAACTAAATTTCTGCTAAGATATGTGATGTTGTTAACAATGATTAAACACATTTCGTACACATTTCGCCACCTATATATTCGTACCTATAAATGGAATCATGCACTCTTTATCTAAATGGCTAGGCTTTCTGTATCTAAATGGCTAGACACGTTTTCAAAAAAATTGCTAAATCTTTATGAAAATATGTCTAGCCATTTGGATATGTTCCTACCTATAAATCTACCTATACATTCTTACCTATAAATCGAATCATGCGCTCTATCTATAGCAATCTTTATGAAAATATGTCTAGCCATTTAGATATATTCCTACCTATACATCCACCTATATATTCCTACCTATAAATCAAATCAGGCACTCTAACTATAGCAATCTTTATGAAAATGTGTCTAGCCATTTAGATATATTCCTACCTATACATCCACTTATATATTCCTACCTATAAATCGAATCAGGCACTCTATAGTAATCTTTATGAAAATGTGTCTAGCCATGAGATATGATTGAATAATAAACATCTAAATACACTTTTATTTAAGTATTTTAATGTATACAGTTGATACATACGGTAGACTTATAGCCAGCTAGAACTCCAATCTAGCCTCGCTCGGAGAGCGGCCGGGAATCGAACCCGGATCTCCGCGGTGCGCCGCGCCCTAAAAGGCCGTATGTCTTGTAATGAATCCAACACAACACGGCGACGACTTTAAGTGACATTAGTAAACTCGAACTGTTCTATGCTAAATTTTCTGATCATTCGCTGTCAGATTGTAGAGTTATTAGCTAACAAACAATTTTTTCGCATTTGCGAGTACATGTAGTTATAAAAATATAAAAGTTGATTTTATATTTTTCATGATATATTTAACAGAGGTGAGACTAGAAATAACACATTGTTTATAAATACTATTTATAAAGTTTGTATAATTTTGAAATGTTTCATGCAGAATAATAACAATAGAGGATGTAATATCAAATCACTGTAAGTTGAATAAACCGACTCGGTACACGCGCCAAATGGATGTCCAAAATCGTAAACATATTATACCATAAACATTTTTTCACACAAATATTTGGATAGTAATCTACAATTAAAACTGTGTAAATGTTTCGCCGACAGGTGGTTTAGAAAGTAGACGCAACGCAGAGACGCGCCGCTGGATCTAAATGTACACGATGGGGCATTGGGAAATGAGATAAACATTATAGGTACGCATAATTAATTTCCAACGGCTGCATAAACAAACAGAACCGCTTCAAATCCGGTTGTTTTGGTATATTTTCCAAAGTTAATGAATGCAACAAGGTTTAAAGTATGTTTTCGTTAAATATCTCATAGCGAATCAAACAAGTATTTAGTCCGACTTCATTTCTATAATACACGTGGAAAAACATTTGGACATATTAGACTGATATAATGTACGAATTAGTGTGTGTGTGTGTATGTATATACACATGTATTTATTAATGGACAAAAATTTTAAAAAAATCCAACTTTTCTAAGGTCTCCAAAATAACAGTTCAGCTTAGCAGACTATTAAATACAAAATTAATTGCTGCTAGTCGCAGTACGCTGCGGCCAACGGTTTCCGAAAAAGTGGTGCACCAAATAAGTTGCGGGTTTACGTACTCCTTCAGCTGTAAATTGAAAAGAAAATCCATGTGTTCAATTCAGTGTGAAAATAAAAACTGATTTTCCAATAAGAAGTACTCCCTATTTATGCTTATTGTCCTTGGTGATCTAATTAGAGAAATGATCCAAAATTTGAAGGAAGTAAGCCCTTTGTTCACTATTTATGGTAATCAGAATTGGATGTGGATTTTGATTTATAAACCTATATTATGGGAGATTCAGTATACCATCTAACGCCAGATTTGTAATAGCGAAATGGTGAAATCTCAAAAAATAAGTATGAGGCATTTATCATTATTAATCATCAGTAACTTTGTGTTTAGCAGCAAACAAATTTTCCTTCAAGTTTCGCCAGTGTATCTTGCAGGTATCCACCAGTGTATTTTACAGGATTACTCCACTATCCCGCACCACTATACTTACTTTATCAGACATGAATATAGCGACATGGAAACTGTGGAGGGTATGCGTATATGTTTCCTATGTCTTTAAAAATTTTCCAATACCTTTATGAGATATATTGCCCAGCCCTACTTAGTATACCGACTAGCCTATATCTTGAGACCGGTTTACATTTGAATCTCCTCATTTGAAATTTTATTGTACAGCGATTTCAGATCCATTTTTCCCGACATCACTCTCTTCGGAAATAACTTTTCATAATCGGCTATGTTGTAATCGCATTTATGTTTGTAAATGTAATGTCCACTGTTTCAAGATGCTTCCCTTCAAACATTGTGACATGTCAAATTTGAATACATGCATATTTTCGACGTCATATTTAATCATCGTTTTATCTCAAGCCGCATGTTATTTATCAATCTGATAGCCTGTCCAAAGTACTTGTGTTATGTAACTACGTCTTGTTTTATCCTTTATATTGTTAAACATGATGTCACGAGTCTGTTAGCTGCAACTTCGTTCTTAATAAGGCATTGATATTATAGAAGGCTATTTTTGTCTTTGAAATACAGTTTATGGATATTACCCGATACTCTGTAGATTATCCCGTTAGTTTAAATAGTTTTTTATGACTTTTTTCCTGAGTAAATGAAATGTCAATATTATTTACCTCATATTAATTATTCAATATATTTTGCGTTTATTTTGAAGAAATTCATTATTCATAATTAAATGAAACTACGTGATGTAGTATTATTTCTACTTCCTTTGAGTTCTTTATCACGACCTAGGTTTCGTTGTATTACAACATCTTCAGGTGGGCTATTAGCAAAGATTCCTTCTTTGGAAAGTAGAAATAATACTACATCACGAAGTTTCATTTAATTGTCTCATATTAATTGTTTATAATGTCGGCCTATATCTGTTTAGTAAATGTTACCAGTTTAAATTTTCTAAGATCTTGTTTTAAGCGAACTGGTCTAATTTTCGTTTCTTTTACAGAGTTTTAATGATTTACAACTACTCTATGATATATATGTATAAGCCTTGATACGGAAACCATGCAAAAATGCAACGAGTCATGCATCTTTTCATCAATATATTTATGTGTTATTATTCAGTAAAATATTTTAATATGGTTATACCATTATTCTAATTTAGTCGAACATTTCTTTCTAGTTTAAAGGAAAAGAAATTACGACGCTATTGAGGCAAATCATTTGATGTCATAATTTTAACAGTGTTAAAAAATAATAAAGAATCGTCTCTTGATAATGCCTTGAGGTATAATTTATAACCATGTAGCAGTCGTTAAATATAATTATCAAGTTTAAATATTATCTTAAAAGAAACTACTAAGTCTTCATTGCATCGCAGGCACCCAACTAATTAATTTATTATTATAAACAATTTCATTTATAATTAAATTATAGGCTGTATATTGCGGAATATTTCAAAGGATTTAGTTACGTTGTAATTACTCAAATTGTATGATAGTAAACTCAGTTTATGTGTGATTAAAACTAGACAAATTGCTTCAAACTACGTACAGCCGTTTTCGACATACTTCGAGCAGTGTTTAGTTGCAAAATTATCTTGTTATCAGGTTTTGTGTGATCAATGTTTTTTAAGAGTCTACAGGTCTACGACCGAAGATTTGGATAAAAAATCATATTATAATTCATCGTGCTATGAGCCTAATAGAGACATATTTGGCATTAATTATGTGATGTAATTATAGTGAAGAACTGAACTATTCTCCATGATATATGAAGCAAGGCCTTCCTTGACTAGTCTGATAAATAGTAATATAAGAGTTATTTACCAAGTCAATTAAAATTTCCATATGAAAATTGTTGAGACGTATCTCAAACGGTTTTCGGGAAAGGGAGCTATGATAGACGGACCATCTCGCTTTTCTTTTAAGGTTACTAGACATTTCCCTAAAGTTTACTGGAAATCTATAGCAATGCTTTTATCTCGAATTAAGAAATTCAAGATATATTTACGTCTGTAAAACATTTACTAGGAAATATGTTTATATCGCGAAAAATAATATTCATATTTGTAAATAGTTTAATGAAAATACTATGTACCTCTCATTCTTTTTTCACATTTTCCATTTTCACATATTCTTAAGTGTGTACAGTAGAAGTATAAATGTATAGGTTTTATTCGTTTATAAATCCCGTTTTTGAAGCATTTAACTTTTAAAGCGGTGTGCGATATGTCTACACCTCTCTAGTTTTTCGTCAACCGTTCATTCGAAAAATAAAAAAGAATGGATTTTTCATTAGAAGTTTCCATTAAAATTATTTTTATTAACTTATGTCAATTTGTAAACATATAGGTAAGGAATTTTACTCACGTGCGTGTTCCAACACCTACTTAACTGGTTTTTGTGTTTTATGTGCCTTGAATTGTGCTAGGTATAAATATTCACTTATATAAAGTAAATTAAATATTTAAAACTAAAATATTTTTTTAAAGCTGTATAGAAAACTCGTTGAAACAGAATAATTGTTTCAAAGCTCATTTAAATTGAAGAAACGGCTAATGCGAAATAGAAACATTTCCAGTTGTTTGTTCGTTGTTTATTAATCTTGTTCAAATAACACACTTTGAGAATAACTTGACGTCTCTCATTAACAAAATATATTCACGTTTCCATTAGGGAAACTTTCAAGCTAATAACAGTTTGCTACCAGCGATCTCTCGCACCCGATGATAACTGATTTCTGACAGACTCCACTAAATTCTAATCGCCGTTTAGCGATAACTAATTGCAAATGATCTGGTGGAGAGCAAATTTCTCCATCTTAACGAGGCAGTACCATTAACGGATAGTATTTTAGTTAAACTAACCGTACTAATACTATTATCTTATATTTATTTATGATTTCCGATAATTCGTTCTCACTGAGAGTAGCCGGCATTCATTAGTATGTTACTAATGTAAAGTCAGTTTTAATATACGACACGTAGTTGGTTTAATTCACGACTTGTGTGAGTGGATGTAATATTTTGTCATTTTCTATGAAAGCTTCGTTGGAGATTGCTTGAGATAACTATTTATCTTGTGATAAGTTGATTATATTAATCGATATTGCTTTGAAGTCAAAGCCCATCTATTCGATGAGAGTACACCTGTCGTAAGATAATGTTTGTGTATTATTCTTAATAGATGATGTAAGTGCGCGGCAATTAATCCTGTGAATGCAGATTTGAGTCTGGCGTAATGCAGATTAATTTGAATAATTAAAATTTAATAATTAAATGGAAATTAATTTTTTATTAAAAGAGATTTTCACGAAGATACAGTAATTATTGAAATCGAATATAGATCGTAGTGTATGAACAATGCGGGGAGACTGGTCTTTCCTTCGGTGTCTCACGAAAGAGGAGCTCTTCCGGAGTTACTAGATGCTGTATCGGCACGAAAGTGCGATGTGATGGTTTGTCATTGGTGTTTTTTTCTCTTCTTAATATCATTGCTCGTACAATATGTCAACGAAAATTTACTTTCGTAAGATTATGATATTTTTGTGGTCATTACATTTTTGGGACATTCGTTTTTCTATTTAAGACTGGGTCATATGGATATTTTTTACATAACAATCAAAATGGATAGCGCAGTCACATAAAGAAATTATATTGAGAGGTTGATTTTGTTTTCTTTCTTCGAAACATAAAGGACGTTTTTATATATTATTATAACAAAATCAATTGTTAAAATTCCTAAACGCCACTGTTTACCTTTCTCTTCATTATTTGAAAATAACGTAAATTACTGAAGCTGTTTTAAATCTGTCTATTTACCAAATTAAATTCTGAAAAGATAATGCTTTATTATCGTTAACTTGAAACTGTTATTTCACTTAAGAAATAAACAATCCCATTTGATTTTATACGACGATAATGATGTAGTGATGTGCGTCAATCCATTGTAATAATTAATCCATGCAATTAAAGGTTTAATGCAATTGCAAATTTTTAACTTCATAAAATCCAAAGGATTAATCATTTGTCTAATGCGACATCAGTTTTGATTATTTTGCGCTAAATACCTATATATGAAAGATTATATATACATTACATATATATATATATATATATATATATATATATATATATGTAAGTATATATATATGGCTGAAATAATATATTTTTGTGTTGTCAATTTAACATTTTTTTTATGTTTATAGGGTAGAGGGACAATAATTCTTGGGAAATATTGTTCTAAAGCGCAGATATAAACAAAAATATGTAAAGGGAAATATATTAAGTTTTCTTAATTGAATTATATAAGACTAATAAACGAGTATCGAATTATAGTGATAAAATACAAAAGAAATAATATTTAAATCTAGTTTGCGTAGTTATCCCTCAATATATTTTAATCCGTTAGGAAAACATTACACATTTATTATAAGATATACTATTTGAAGATTTTAAAGAAAAACTGCGAAATGGTGTAGAATTATTTTCCCGTTTTTCTGCGTATTAAATAATTTTATTAACAGTAAAATGGGATGGCCCTCAAATACAAAATTAAGTAACATATATATATATATATATATATATATATATGTTACCTGTTTGTTTTTTCTTTACTATTGTGTGCGAAGTAAACTTACTATAATTTTCAATTAAACTAAATGAGAAATGGATAGTTTGATTAGACTAACAGTGGACTAAAGCATCGTTTCGTGAAGTGGGTGTAACCACCCTTGAAACGCTCCCGATGACATATTACAGGAGTCGACCAATAGTTATAAAGGTGAAACAGGGTTAAACTATTTTATAACTATTCATTTCTCCATAGTATCTGGTTTACTTATAACACCGAATCCGTTCCATTCCATAACCGTTGCTCTTGAAATCCCAATTTGATTAATGCTGTTTTTTCTGATGCCCCTGATGGTATTGACATACTATGCCAACACGTAATCAAAATTCCTATAAAGCATAACATGGTCATTCTATTAACACGCTGCGATATAATTGGCAATCAGAGGACCACATGTGGAATTGTATGTTAATGACATAATCTGGAAAATTATGCCGTCACCGTTAGTTATGGCAGATCATCATCGCTATTTATACCGCCTCTGTGGGATTATGTTGATTTACCGATAGATGGATACATGTACTTGCTCCAGTTATTGAAACGAATTAAATCGCTCACGCATACCTATCCCAAGTACAAAAATGCAGTTAAATGTCAATACACGTTCTGCGTGATAAGAATTGTTTGATTCAACGAACTCAACAATTCATTCGCAATCGTTGTTACCACAATTGACAGGTCTATTGATACGAATGAGGATGAGTAGCATACATTATTGTGGCACAATAGCACGCAATCAATTATGTACAAAACTTTGATACTAGGACGTCTAGCTCGTGTTTTGACAAATATATGGATACGAATGTAAATTAATTTATTTTAGACTGTAAAGTAGAGCAGAAGTCAAGATAATAGATTCTACTAAGGCGACTACTTAAAAGTATGTCTATATTTTACAATTAACTTATTGTACTGATTACTGATAATTAATTTAAATACACTTTGTATCTGATAAATAAAAGTTTTTCTAAGTTATTTATTGGACATTTTTATACGTAAACGTAAGTCAATTAAGAAAATTGTGAATAGGAATTAGTTTAATTTTGAATTTATTTTTGAAAGTATTTTTCAAAATTTATCTGATTATCCTGACTAATACTATAAATTTTAAACTATATTGCTGTGTCTTTTTCTTACATCACAACAGAGCAACGAATCGACATATTTTTTTCACATTGATAGTTAGTGGAACGAGAAATGGTTTAGACTTTTATTCACGGATAAAATCTCATCCTAACTAATAATATAAATTCAAAAATGTGTTATGTTTGTCCTTCTTTCAGGTCGCAATGGAGCAAAAGATAGACGTTCAAACGACGACGGTGATAGAGATATTTGGCAAGAAAATAACATAGGCTACTTTTTATTTCGAGAAATCTCATTTATTCGGGAAAATTCTGATTTGAAACTGAAAAACTAGATTTAGAATCCTTGATTTAAAGGGTTTTATTTTTGTTTTAACTGCCATTTATATTATAAAGTTAAAAAAATAAAAACTTAGTATTTGATTTTCCTTCATTATAAAATGGTAAAATCTAATACGTAATATAATATCAATGGCGTGGGTCAATTTTTATACGATTCAACCTAGAGTTAGTTTTTGATTCAACAATCCAATCTAGAGATAGTTATTGATTCAATGTTAAGAAAGCGATATGTAACTTAACATTTGCATCTGGTCATTGAAATATATAGATTCTATTAAAAGGACAGATGTTAGCGGAGTTTACGTATAATTACTGGTAGAGTATCGAATGGGTGCCTATGTAATACATCTTTTATATTTCGTACGAAGAAGTAATTGATTATATCTATTCTCATCATAACAATTTTGAAATAGACAGTGGTCAGTGACAGTGGCAGTCTTTTATGAGTGGTTTTCATACCAATAACAATTTTGGTTGAATGTCAAATTATTGTTTTTATTAATCAAACGAGTCCAAACGTTAAATGAGTCCCAACTCGATGTGTTTACTCCAAACCACTGATGAGTTCCTATCTCCACCTTCCGCCTCCATTATCGCATTCTGACCACCGCTTATAACTAAAAGACTCCTCAGACAAGAAAAATGAGCCCGAAGTCGACAAATCTCGTCTTCACCTTCGAGGAGTATTGTCACCAATTAGTTATAACTTGTTACCGAAAGACTTGAAGAAAAGTCAAACGAGCGCACACAAGATGAATCTATTGCTCATCATTAAGTTCTGTCATCATTCCCTAGTTATATCATCAGAACTTGGCCAGCATCTGTGATTAAGTACTTATAAAAACAAGTTAAATGAGTTCAAACTCGATATCAAATTGCTCAAAGGAGCTTTTACCTTCATCCTTTGAGGGGTTCTTTAAGATATCTCCGTAGTTCATCAGGTTCTGGTTATATTTACAGGAAACCTACCTGAAACCATATTGTTTCAAATAAAGAGTCATGGAAAACGGTCACCGCATTTCGGCGTTATGGCTGTAAAAACATGAAAAAATTAAAAAGTGCCCATACGTCTGATTGAGGTACACCTTCGTTTTTGAAGCCTGTTAATAAAAGTAAAATATATCTATAAATAGAAATTAATTTGTTTAATTTTTAAATTATAATGATCGATATTTGAGATAGGTTCAAAATAAAGTTTTGTTTTTATAAAGTAGAATAATAAAAATAGAGATATATTGAATGAAGTGAAACCAGTTTTCTGTCGTACAAGAGCTGTTTGCATAAATTTACATTTTATGCAAAAGTAGACTGACCTTGTGTATATAATTTTTGGTCAATAGGCGGGTACAACGACTTGGCATCGGTTAACCTTTTCTCTTTTTTGATCACTTTGAAATAAAAATAGTGATGTCGAATTAGTAAAACTGTATATTAAATATAAACAAAAATCGTATAAAATAAAATAATTAAAATCCAAATTTATTTGAAGATAAACCTTTTATTTTCCTTAATATCATTCTAATAATCCATTAATAAATATTATAACAAGAATAAAATTAAAATAAATTTCAAATTGACACGTATTATCTTTTCATATCACGTTAATTTAAAAGTATTATATGGTTAATTAAGTTATACATTTCTTATCTATTAAAAATCTCTCTGCGAGTAAAGATCCTGTTCCACGGCATCCTGTTCCATCTTCATCCTGTTCCACAACATCCGCTCTTCAGTTTTCTCCACCCTGTCTTGTGCAACCGTTTTTATAATGTCATCTTTCCGTCTCTCTAGCGATTTCCTACTTTCCTTTTGCCAACTGAACCATTCCAGATTTTCACTCTTTACGTCTATTTCTTATTGCTCATTCTTGCCACGTGCCTAGCTCTCTTTCTTTTTTATCTCTGATACTAAATTAAGCATCTATAATTTTTGTTTTTTTTTATTTCTTTGTTCGTCTTAAGAGACGAACAAAGAAATAAAAAAAAATCTAATCGTTTCAATTTTGATATAATCCGCTCCATAGATCTATGGAACGTTTGTTTTTTTATATTAGTAAAATATAATTATCTATGTTTGTGATGCATAGGAAAGACAACAGGCAACTTTGTTTTTTAAAATTGGATTGACAGATCAAAACTGAGAATTTCTTTAAAACTCCAAAATTTGTTCCATCTGATGTTTATGCGTATGTTAATATAATCTTTTAATCTGAACAACATTAAATAGATAAAACGGTACATCTGTACCAGTTTAGTTACACTCAGTGGGGAAGTTGGCTTATCTGGTTTTGTAAAATTTAAGAAAAATCTTGATTGCTGCCACGGACGAATAATTGATTTGTAGGTAGCTTTCGTCACACGCTGTCAGTTCCTATTCTAACCGTGAATCATAACAGATGCGACGAATCTGACGGCAGTGCGTATGCTAATTAATGTGACAAAGTCGCTCGTATGTCGTATGTGGCAGCTGAGCGAATCGTAAAGAGAATGACGGATGCGTTTTCTACGAGCTTAGCTGGAGATGCACGCGGTCTTAATGTGTTAAAGAAATTGAAAAAATATTTTCAGGAAATTTTATTTCTGCACAGCAGAAAAAATTAAAATAAACATCGGCTTTCGCTGTGAGAAAATTGTATAATAATGTTCATGTTTTTAATTTATTTGATATGAGCATTAGAGATGCTTTGTATTCGGTTCCATCGTGTTCAACCAACAGCAAACTCCATGTCAGAGTAATATGCAGTTTTGTTCTTATTTCACCATCTACCTTCTTAGTTGAGTAAATATCTTACTTTCAAAAGTGATAAAAAAGAGTGAGAATTACTTTTAAATCGTAAGCTAAAATATGGAAACCAGCGAAGCGAGTATTGGAAGTGGCATAACTAGGGTTAGTTTACTTGTCTATGTCTCCCGAAATTTTTAATGCAAATTAACTCAAAAAAATTATTAAAAATTTTAATGAAATGCTAGTATCTAGAGTGTTTTAGATTTTTCAAATCAATGGCTGAATTTTAAGGTGATTCTTTATTTTTTTTAAACTATTGTAATAAATTTTATAGATGGAAAAATACTGGTAATTTGGCCTTTTGCATATGTTTTGAAGGTACTTTTAATTAAAAAAATTACGTAAAAAAATACATTAATGATTCCGTCGTTTCATTCGTTGTGACATTTTGAAAAATGGATAATTTCGATTTTTAAGTATCTTTTTAAACATTGCAGTTTGCTCTCACATTGGCATGCTGCAGATTGCCAGTAATATTATTAGTAATTTTATAAATAATGACACTAGATTGCGTACCGTTTATCAGTGATAAAGAATCTAGAACGACATGGACCATGTTATGACATTCGCATTAAAAACAATTTTATTTTGCTTGAACTAAGATTAACAAAGACACTTAAGAGATAAGAGTGTCGCTTCGAAATTATTTAGATTTCTCTTAATTTCATTTCAGAAATGCAAAAACAATTTATTTACTCTCTAGTTCACAAAAAATGCTTCAATTTTTGAAGTTATACTTCTTTAGGCGCGTTATGAAAAAATGATGAGAGTGAAATTTTAAGATTCGTCACACAAAAGTTACAGTATGAAGTTGCAGCAGTTGCAGTCTCGAAACAAAAGCTATTGGCACCATCGTCGCCTCTGTTCACTGTTTTCATATTCATAGTATCTAGTGTCTACATTCGTACACGTGTTTTAGTTTCATATAAGTGCGATTGATATATGTGCTGATAAATTATATTCAGTAGTGATTTAAATTCAATATTTTGATTAATATATTTACTATTCGTAAATATTAGTGGAAAAATTGTGTTTATAGACTTTTCAAGTGCTCCAATATAATTGAGGTTATCTATCCGTATGTATTATTTAATGATGCCAAAGAAGTATAACTTCTCACGCGCGTACATATGTACACGCACCCTTTTTTTTGTAAATGGTTTCACGACATAGCGAATAATGATGTTATATGTCTATAGACATGTCATTAACGATCTAAAAGTGATTTTCAAAACACGAGGTCTTCAATACAATTATCTCTTTTATATACGTGCTTTCTTTGACTGTTTATCTCTTTCATTATAGTTCACTATTATTTTGCTATTTGTTAACGTGTCTATTTAGTATAACGTCACTGACAGAAAATGTTATCTTTATACTCCTCGTCTTATATTTTTGCAACAGTTTCTCTGTGATTATATTACATTTCAATTATTTTATTTCACTGTTAACTTTAAACATGGCAAGTTTTATTTTATATTCGTGAGAAGTGGCCGCGCCTGCACGGCGTATTTTATAAACAAAACATCAGGCAAAAAAATGTCATTGCCAAATTAACTTCTCGTTCCATGTTCGACTTTTTGTTTCACACCTTGCCGCGCTATCAATTTCGGCCTCACAAAAAACCCGTGCGTCTGAAGCCGACCGCTCGGCCGTCTCGCCTCCGTTACTCTGTGAATTTAAATCGTAAACGTATCCGTCGCTAATCAAACCTGCATCTCGGATCATAAATCGCATCCACTCGTCAGCCGTTCGGAATACTGCACCCAATATTCCCTCTGACTGATCCGGTTCATTCATGCCGATACCTCGTGCGTATGTACTTTGAAAGGGGATTTAGAAGTCATTTGAAAGTTAACGGTTCCGTTTATAAGCCCGTTACTGATGTAAGCACTGCCTTGCTGAATATAAATTTACATTAGAGCTGGACTAATTGGATTAGGTTGGTGCACTGGTGGTCTAGAACAAAGTGGAGTTTTCCATCTCGATTGTAAACTATCGTGAATGCAATTTAAATCGATATTTGAAAAGCTTTTATTTTGCATAGTATTTAAATCCTTTACATTGTTTATTTATGTTAATACATAATAGTGTTTCGTTTTGTATTTTAGGGTATTCTTAATCGCCACTTTTGCAAAATATATAAAGAAATCATATTTCTTCCCGTATATTTCCGGTTTTATTCGCTTTTTGAAAATTTCCGATGAAAAGCCGCGCTTTATGCAGTGCTGACGATTTTTTTTATTAAGTTCACCCCATTTATTTTATCGAACGTTTATTTTTCACGTAACTTTTGCTCGCTGCTTCGCTCACTTTGAGCATTTGGTTTAGCAAATTTTCCATCATGGTAGTGCAAATAGCATATAAACAGACATTATTTTTTGGTTGTCATACGTTTATCGTTGTCATATCGCTATAATAGATACCTAATTTTGTTTCTAGAACACCAAGTTAGAAAATATTAGGACTTAAGGTTGTAACTTCCATTAAAGTTCCTCCAGTAGCATGATATATCCACTGTTATATTTTTTAAATTTTATCTCTGCAGTTGTTCTATTTTTTATTGAGTAAGAAAATATTTTTGAGTACACTTTTATTGTAATTTTGCTTTATTCGGATTTATTAGCAGTCGGTCTTTGTGGTAAATGTAGATGTTTACGTGCATCACTTGCAACTACAAATTATTGATAAAATCTTTTTAACTAAAAACTGACTAACTGCGTGACCCACAGTATATATCTTTACTGAAATTATTGCCGCAAGTTAAATAAACTAATTTCAGTTGGCGTTTTTAATTAAATCCTAAAATCTAGAATTTTTTCAAATGTTCCATGGTTGAAAAATTAGGATGTCATATTACAAATCCTTTTGAAGATTAATAATCCGAAAGCGAGCCTTACAATTGGAGAATAGTAAAAGAAACACAATTTCATCGAATGGAACATCTATTTCATTTAGTGGGGTGAGCGGAAAAATTAATCGACAACTATATTATAAAAATTCATCGACAGCCAATATTTTGCTGCAAACTGATTGACAGCTCCATACTTGGAAAATTGTATGTACGTAGGTTGAAAACTGTAGAAATTGTAAAGTTGTTTAGGCGGACGTGACGTAATTATAAGGGTGGTTTTATTACGGAAGTCGGTTAAAGTTAGTATATCTCAACTTTGTAGTTTAAATATTACAAGCATTTTTTTAACACAAGACGTACTTAATCTAGTAGTACCTAAGTATATCACTGTATAATACAGTTAACAAAACGATTACTTCAGTAAATTATTATTATTTCAATAAATTACCTACTGAGAGGCCTCTTAGGGAATATTGAAGAAGAAAATTTTCTTCTTTTGCGTAACATATTGTAAAGATTTTTCCGTTTTTCCTATATGTAACTATTATAAATAAATAAACAAGCGAGTTTGATGTTTAGTTTTGTTAGTAATCCTGTTTAAACTCGATATTAGCCCCGCATTTCGTGGTATTAAGGAGCGGGCCTAGTCGCTGTTTGAACACCGGTTTAGGCTGTTTGTGGAGACGAAGCGGGATAATGCGAGAGAAAACATGGGGGAACGAAAGATTAAATACGATAATCCTTTTCAAACTTTCATTTTTTAAGAATTTTACGGTAATTATGTGAGGGAGGAGATAATAGGCGGCTTGGAGAAAGGTACCTTTTATGTTAAGTGAAAAAACGGGTGATCTGTTTATGGTACTTAGTTCTTTCTTTTTTTTGTTTATTTTTGGATAATTTCTCGCATATTTTACCGAAGTTTTGCGTGCTATTTCAAAATACTATTTTTTTCCATCGATATTTTATGGATAATTAAATAAATTATGTATGTATATTAAAACCAGTAAGTTTAGTATTTTTTTTTAATTATGATGTTAACGTTAATTATTATAATTGCGATAATGGTAATTTATTTCATCTTCTTCGATTTTACAGCCTAGAACGGAATATTGCACATCCAGTGCTGTAACTTTTCCCCTTTTTTATTTCAATTTTTTGTAGTCATTCTCGATATTGACAAGGCTTGAGGTTGTGGTTGAAGGTAGTCCTTTTTTCCAGCACTTCTTGGCTTGCTGAAATTTGGTTCTCATTCAGAGTAAGAATATTTCGGAAGCCTTGATGATTATAACGAAGTTAAGTTATTTAATGTTGTTACAAATATCATGATTGTAATACACTGGACTGTCGTCCATTCTGCTCCAGTGCTCTGCCCATTTTATTCTCTGAATTGTGATGTGTTTGACTACATACGGTTCTTTAAATAATTTTAAGTTTAGAGTTAGTTCTTGTTCTCCAGATGTTGTTGCATTTTAGACCACCAAAAATACTTCTTAAAATCTTTCTTTCAATTACAGAAATGGTGTGTTTAACTTTTCTGTCATTGTATATGTCTCAGTAGAGTAGGTAAGAATGGGTCTAATTAAGTTTTTGTAAATCAGATTATCGTCATTATTATAAAGATAAAATAGGAGGCATATATAATAAATACCAAATAGGTTTAAATCCTTTACGGGTCAAAATAATCAAATATTTTTAATAAAGAGTCAGTCTCATATTGTTATAAAGATGAAATATTTTTAACCCTTGTACTACAATATTTGGTATCGTGATTTTTCCTGTTATATTTTTGTATTAATAACAATAAAATTTAGGCACTTGAAAAATTATTCCGTCTCATAATCAGTTTTTATTACCGAAAAGAACTTGTGAAAACTAGTATCCTAAGAGAGTTATCGTGAATTTACATTTTATTATATTTTTCCACTGAAAGGAAACCCATGAAAACGTTATTCCAAGATGACACATGGACAAACGTGTAGACTTTTAAATTTTGAATAGATATAACGCGATCGAGAGGTACACATTTACGATCTTTTAAATTTCAAGGGTTTCATCGTTAAGGTATAGATTATGTTTTGTTTCTGTTACTTGTATTTTGTGACAAGTTTCTACGCTGTAAAAGACAAGTAATTTGATATTGTTCCAGTCGAAAACGAAAATAATATTAAGGAAGCCAAGCAGTAAATCAAGCATTAATTTTTGATTATGAATTATTTTTTTTTTATTAAATCGCTGCTGGCGACCGTTCTCAAGTTCACCATCAATAAACAATACGAAAGTCTTAATACTTATCATATTTCGCCTGTCACAATGCCCGCATTGGGTGGAACAGGTTCCTTAACAGAATATTAACACGAACTGGGGTCAGTACGGCTTTCAAGCAGGTGTTGTATAAAATTAAGCATCGAATATCGCATGGTTTCAGTTAATCGTCGCATGAATGATTCTCCGATCTGGAGGAGTGGAGGAAAATATTTTAAGGGTGTTTTTGTGTGCCAATTACTACGTAATACTAGATCGATCCTGCACTGGGAGGACTTTTAACGACAGGTAATCTTTTAACGACAGGTAATATTTTAACAACAGGTAATCTTTTAACGACAGGTAATCTTTTAACGATAGGTAATCTTTTAACGACAGGTAATCTTTTAACGACTGGTAATCTTTTAACGACAGGTAATCTTTTAATGATGGGTAATATTTTAACGACAGGTAATCTTTTAAGAACAAGTGATATTTTAACGACAGGTAATCTTTTAACGACAGGTAATATTTTAACAACAGGTAATCTTTTAACGATAGGTAATCTTTTAACGACAGGTAATCTTTTAATGACAGGTAATCTTTTAACGATAGGTAATATTTTAATGATAGGTAATATTTTAACGGCAGGTAATCTTTTAACGACAGGTAATATTTTAATAAAAAGTAATAGTTTAACGACAGGTAATCTTTTAACGACAGATAATCTTTTAACAACAGGTAATCTTTTAACGATAGGTAATCTTTTAACGACAGGTAATCTTTTAAAGACAGGTAATCTTTTAACAACAGGTAATCTTTTAACGATAGGTAATCTTTTAACGACAGGCAATCTTTTAACGACAAGTAATCTTTTAACGATAGGTAATATTTTAATGATAGGTAATTTTTTAACGGCAGATAATCTTTTAACGACAGGTAATCTTTTAATAACAAGTGATAGTTTAACGACAGGTAATCTTTTAACAACAGGTAATTTATTAACCATAAGTAATCTTTTAACGACAGGTAATCTTTTAACGACAGGTAATCTTTTAACGATAGGTAATCTTTTAACGATAGGTATTCTTTTAACGATAGGTATTCTTTTAATGACAGGTAATCTTTTAACGACAGGTAATCTTTTAACAACAGGTAATACTTTAACGACAGGTAATCTTTTAACGACAGGTAATCATTTAACGACAGGTAATCTTTTAACCACAGCTAATCTTTTAATGACAGTTTTTGTAATAATTACATAAATCTTAATTTCCTTTTTTGTGACTTTTAGCTACCACGAAAATATGTGGAGTATAGTATTATTTTGTAAAGAAATGATTTTGATTTATTTTTGATGAAATCAGTAGTTTCAAGTTTATTATTTTGTTTATTTTAAAAATATATTTGCCCAATTGTCTTGGTAAGACCAATTAGTAAGCAATAAATATTGATATTATCAGCTGGACTATATGTAAGAACTTATGTGTTGTATTCGAGAGGGAATGAGAAAATTGCTATGATGCTGGATCAAATTCTTTGCGAGTCAAAATGAGCAAGTACTTTAATAAAGAATCAGTCTCACATTATTATAAATATCAAATAGGTTCAAATTCTTTGCGAGTGAAACTAAGCAATTACTTTAATAAGGAGTCAGTCTCACATTATTATAAAAATCAAATAGGTTCAAATTCTTTGCGAGTGAAACTAAGCAATTAATTTAATAAGGAGTCAGTCTCACATTATTATAAAGATCAGATAGGTTCAAATTCTTTACGAGTGAAAAAAAAAACAATTACTTTAATAGTCAGTGTTGTATTATTATAAAGTTTACATAGATTGAAATTCTTTACGAGTGAAAATAAGCATGTACTTTAATTAACACACATTATTGTGAGAATGGATACACTGTCACGAAGCAGTTGTTATGGTGGAGAGATGTATATCTTAAGATTGGTATGACCATGCCTAAATACATTAAATCATTTGTAAACAGTAGCCCGGGATGGGGCTTCATCGTAAAATGCCAATCGAAGATCGTAACTTTGTTGTTGATAAAGACCACAACGAAAGTCATAAAAAAATCATCGAACGAACATTTTCTCAAGTCACACCTATTCATCTTCACGTGATGCACGCCATTTGCCGCTAATTAATAAAAGAAATGACAAATTCGAGAAAAGAACCAATCGATTGTGCAGAGTTCGATTTCCGAAATTGAATATATTTTTTATTACGTTGTTATCAAATGGCCAGTGTTACAATCGTAACCGTTTCTTTATTCCTTTCCAGCGTGCTTCGTTACAGGTCTTCGTTAAACCATGTTATTTTAAATATCCCCATATATGTTAAAAATATAAAGACACAATAACATACATTATGTTTATAACGTTTTAGCCACATCTCCCGCATTTTATTAAAAACAAATTTGTATTTTATTTTTTCTTTTTCGGCATATTCCTTGCCGATTTGCTCTGGCAAATGACCCATGAAAATTCAACAATCAAAAGTTTTATCACTTCTACGAAAATATAAAACCCGAATGTGGTATTTTAATCGAGTGTTAATAAAAAAGATGATTTGTGGTGGCGAATATGGTTGTGACTTAGGAGAAAACAAATAAAATGATATATGAAACGAGTTAAATACAAAGTATAATGTGATTGGTCGAGAGAAGAATTAGCTGTTTAATCAAGCAATGAAGTAATTCTGTTTTATTAATTTAACATTAAAAAATAATATAATGTGGAGAACAGAACTTCATGATATAGAATATTCTTGTTAGAGCTTTATATGATTCATCTTAATCCGATTTTTCTTTTGTATATTTCTTTCAGTCTTCTTTTTTTATTTTCTAATAAAACGTATTTCATTTGGTACTTTTCTAAATGAAAAAAATATAATTTCTCTTTAAAACGATTATCTTCACTACGATTATCTTCACTTAAAGAATACATAGATTAAGATAAATTATTTTGTTTTAAATTTGAAATCATGACAATATAAATCTATTAATAAGATAATAACAATAAATAAATGTTAAATATAGGTAATAGGAAATATTAAAAATATCTGAGTGCACGGTATTGCACAACTATTTTAATAGATTACACTACAAGACAACCATCCTTAACAGTTACTTAAACAATCTTCTTACCACTTCTTACCTCGTAACTTCTTCTTACCCCGTAATATCTATAATTCTAGCTTCATGTAATCCTCCAAGGCTTACGAGAAGTCTCAGTTTTCTCAGTTAACTTTAATTGTAAAAATTAAGATGAAAAGTTCATGCCTAACTAAACCTGTCCAAATATATCTGCCACGGTTAAAGATGGCTAATTTCGATGTCGTTAATAGCTACGTTCAATCAATTGTAATCAAAAAGCTCTAACTTTTTATAAGCTATTTGTAAGCTTGCTACTATTTGTAAGCTTTACTTCCTTAAGGAACTTTCCTGTGATTTACGCCGTTTTTATCGTATGACTTTTCGTAACTAACGTTTTAAACAAGAAATTTACTTTTATACCGGTAATGTTTTTGATGAAATAATATATCAGCTAAAGTTTTCATCAGACATGTATATAGTGTTCAGACCATTTCCAAATTAGTGTGGTGATTATCTACAAAAAAATGTCACATATTTAATATATTTGCTTCGAATTCACAATCGAATTCGAATCGCATACACAGTCATACAATTGTTTTCTACAAACCAACTATATTTAACGGACTTCCTATGTTTGTGTCATCTAAACAATATGTAGTCCTGTTTGCGATAACCACATGGGTACTAATTTATATCAGTGAATAATTTTCCAATTTTAATGGATTTTCCGCAAATTCATGGAGAAATTCAAAGCTTTCGAAGGAAGCTGGTATGACTTCCTTTCAAAGCTTTGTATTTTTCAAATAAGTTCATTATTATTCTAGAATTATTCATCGATCTCGTTTTATATAATATATCTAGTTATCGTAAAAGTTATACGTATTCTTTTAACTACGTTAACACGTATAATTTAGTTGTACGTAACGTATAGTTTAGGTATTGGTTTCTTAGCGAATTTTCAATTTATTCTTATAGAGCGCTATATACAGTACTTACTGCATAAATGCTACGTGATTATAAATGATTAACACTGTCTTAAATCATTCCTTACGTGATTCGAAATGTACAATCATCTGCTTCTCATCTCATAGTGCCAAGGGAGATAACAGCGCAGCGTATAACAACAGAATGGACTGCCCGCTCCCAGCACTTGTCGCAGGCCGCGTGTCACGGGCAAACAGACCTGCGGCTGATAATGCTTGCGGTGAGCTAGGTGGCCCAAGCGAAGGCGGATCAGATTTTTGTAATAAAATAATGCGAAAATTAAGCTAGAAAAACAAGTAAAACTAACTTACTTAAAATTAAGAGAAAGTATTAAAAGCAAAAAGGAAATTAAATTGGAAGACATGTTCCAAGTTACCTGCGCAATTTGTAAATTTTCTGTTTTTTGTTTATTGTTTTAACACGAGATTTAGGACGCATTACGTGTGAAGTAAACTAGTTTAAAATATTTCGTAAGGACGTGCTGAATATTTATATGTACCTATGTATATTTCTTATACCAGGGAAAACAAAATTAGCTACTGCGTATCTTACGTCATTCATTTCGCATGCTTAAAGATATTAAGTTCTGAACACGTTTTCAGTTAAATTATTAAGCTGAAAAATCAATAGAATACACTTTATATTCTTGAAAGTTTTTAAGTAAAAGTGTATGTCCTACAAATTTTACAGTACTTCTATTTTCTTTCACTTAATTAGTTATTTCATTACTAACCTTGATGGTACATAGCAGACGTTATTCTTGATTTTGATTCATCATTGTAACATTCTGGATAAAAGAATGTTACAGTGATGAAACAAAATCAAAACAGCTATTTTCAAAATCATCTATAATTTTACGAAATTTTTGGATGAACAGAGACGATAACGCTCTAATCAATAAAAGATAACATTTCACATTTTTGTAACATATGTAAATATGTTACTAAAACAAAAAAAAAAAAAGTAAATATGTTACTATATGTTACTTAAATAAGTAACATATGTAAATATGTTACTTTAAATAGACTTTAGGTTCCTCTATCGAGCTAACATTGTCGTGGTCAATATTTAGTATATTGACCACGACAATGTTATATAATATACTATTAAAAATAAATTTAGGACTAATAACCTGAATACTGAATAAGGAATTTAAGTATAAAGAAAATAATAATATAAAAAAAAAGAAATATATGTATGTATGTACACATATACACAAATATCAAAATTCACCATCGACTAACATGTTGTTCAGTTGTAACCCATAAGTTAACTAGATCGCTAAACTAACTAAAATAAGTTAACTAGATCGCATTGATTTATCAAACACATTCGATGCTTATAAAATGAAATCACAAAGAAATATTTGTAATAATAGTAGATTACATAGTAAGGGTATCAGCAATATGAAGAGACAACTGCTTATCTTGAGCTCTTAGTCCTACTTAGGCCTATACTGAGCAGGTATAAGATATAGTATATAAAAATATTGATAGGGCAAACGGTGTCCACAAATAAAATTTAAATAGGCGTACAATACGTGACACGTTCAACAAATATAAGAAAAAGATAAATTTGAAGAAATTTAATAAGATTGACAAAAATTAAAATAGTATTAGTGAATAGTTAAGGTTCAGAAGATTAAATTAATAATAGCGTTACTCGAATCCTAAAAAAATATGAATACTAATCGAGAGTTTAAACCGCTGAACTGCAGATGTATTAAAAATTTATTTAAATAAATAAACTTTTGACCGAGTTTTTAATACTTTCTTCTATTAATCTTCAGCTAAAAATTCCTTTTTTTTATTTATAAGCTAAACGTTATTTAATATGTCAATAAAATCAACAAAATCTTTATGTATAAAAAAAGAAGTATGTAAAGAGACATACAACCAAACTTTACGTCTACTTAGTTTCTTTAATATTATCACTAGCTGTGCCTACGACTTCGTTCGCGTAAAATTCCGAATAAAAAAGTTATTACCATTTTTTTCTCTCTCATATATTCCTCTTGAGGATATAAACTATTACCATACTAAATTTCATCAAAATCTGTCCAGAAAATTTTGCATGATTTTCTAACAAATTAATATACAGAAAGACAAAAATTCTAAAGACAGGTTATATAACAAAACAGAATATATCTTAATATGTCTTTTTCATTTGCGATACGCTGGTGTTATATAATTATTGTTCTCAAACAAGATCTGAAACAGCTTTAGTAATAACGAACAAGTAATAATCATATCGACGTTAAGAAAAAAAGAGAAAGCGAATCACAGACAGACTTCCACATATATATGTTGATATATATCGCGTGTTGAAATATACCGTTATTTTTCAGCGTGATTGACGTGTGTCCGATAAGATCGTATGCAAGTAATTGTTACAACAGATTGAATTTCATTCATTCGAACATATACCAAATTAGTCCTCGGTATACTAATAAAATGATTTCTTCAAGCTTAGCTTTTTTCGGGGCACCCAGTTCCTGTGTAGCCGGCACCGTTTAAGCGTGGCAACGTTGTTGCTGTGCAGTGCTGCTCTTGCATCGATATCGATTTTGGGTTAAGGCTGCAGCGAACTCTAATTGGCAGGTGCGTTGAAATAAATCACAACGCAATACAATTCTCGTGTGTAATCGGTTTGTTATCATTATCCTTTATTTGAGTGCAACTCTGACTTATTGGCTACCGTAACACAGTTTCGCTTGAGGTTTGCCTCGGAATTGTAGGCGCTGTGAAAGGCTGCCTTTCCGGCTGATACCGCCTACAGGACAGGCAAAAGATTAAATGATAAACTTAATTATGTCGGACTACTGTTGGCCAATGGATTGTAATATTCCTTTTCAGTTGTTGCCCAGATCTGATCCAGTTCTTGCCGTTGGGACAGTTTGAATATATTGTGATATTGATACGTAGTAATATCGATTAGAATACATAACCAGTAGGTTGTAGGTATTTAACTCTATGTTAATAATTGAAAAATAGTCAATTTCGTTAGTGTTCCGTAGCAATAAAATAAACCAATATAAATTTAATTTCTGTCACAGCCTCAAGTTTCTTTAGTTCTAGAGCTGTACGCATAGAAGTAACAGGGCAAGTAGATGGATTATGGAATTAATTCATATGGAGATTTCTTACAGTATGTAAAACATAAAGAAAAAAAATGTATCTCCTTAAACGTGTAAAGTGGATGTGAACATATTTTTTACGTTTTCACTCGAATGGGGTATCATTGGATAGGTTTATCCTAAATTTGTGGTTCCGTTTATGTTCTTCTTCGTCATCAAGTCCGTTTGCAAAATGTTAAGCTTTAAAGTGACACACTATGTTTACTGTGCTCTCTATTTTTCCAAATTTGGAAAATTTGGAAAGTTTGGAAAACTTTGCGAAAAATCTAAATGCTAACGTCTAATAACGATAGATAGCAATTGCGATGGCGATAGCGTACTGATACTTTCTATTAAATTATTTCGGTTAACTTGCATTTTACTCTGAAACGATTAATTATTAATCAGGCTACATATTTTTATTTAGGTTACACTCATTTTGTAATTGGTTTTATTTTTATTTAACTTTATTTATCATGACGCTTTCGATGTTACTATTAAATGTAAGGAGATAAATAAGAATATTGCATTTTACATGTATTAATCTAGTAATGAAATGTCTTATTTAATTTTTTTTAATCTCTATATATACTATTCATAAAATTGTAACAGAGTGAATTCTGTCCAAGAAAATTATTTTAAAGCGAGTGATTGATTTAGCGTAAAGAATAATAAAAGAAGCCAGGAAACTTGTTTTTTAGAATTTTGTCTGTTTTTCTGTATACTAATTTGTTTGAAAACCATGCGAAATCTTCTGGACAGATTTTGATGAAATTTGTAATAACTTTCTTATTCCGAATTTCACGCAGACGAAATCGTAGGCACAGGTAGCGATAATATTAAAGAAACTAAGTAGACATAAGGTTTGGTTGTGTGTCTCTTTACATATTTCTTTTTCTATTTATAAAGATTTTGTTGATTTCGGTGGCATATTAAATAACGGTTAGGTTATAAATGAAAAAAAAAGGAATTATTAGCTGAAAATTAATAAAAGATATTTTCAAAACTCGGTCAAAATTTTATTTATTAAAATAAACTTTGAATACATCTGTAGTTCAGCGGTTTAAAGTCTCGATTAGTAAATACGTAAAAGCAGATTTTATCCTGGCTTATATGAGAAGTATTCGTTTTTTTTTAGGATCGAGTAAATTAATCTTTTGAACCTTAACTATTCATTAATATTATTTTAATTTTTGTCAATCTTATTAAATATCTTTAAATTTATTTTTTTCTTGTATTTGATGAACGTGACACGTATTGTACATCTATTAATATTTTTATATATTATATTTAATCGATATTTTTATATATTATATTTGATACCTCTTCGGTATAGGCCTAAGTAGGACTAAGAGCTCAAGATAAGCAGTTGTCTCTTCATATTGCTGACGCCTTATGATGTAATCTATTATTATCACAAATATTTGTTTACTATTTCATTTTATAAGCATCGAATGTGTTTGATAAATCAGTGCGATCTAGTTTACAGACTTATTGGTTACAACCGAACAACATGTTAGTAGATGAAGAAAATTGATTGAATTTTGATATTAGTGTGTGTGTGTGTGTGTATATATATATAATATATATATATATATATATATATATATATATATATATGTATATTTATATTTATTTATATATATATATATATATATATATATATATATATATATATATATATATATCCTGATGCCCTCCTCTTTATATTTTTATGATCACACGCAGCCCAGTTTCTAAGTTGCATACTAATCTTACTAAAGCAGTGAATACTTCATCATGTCATCATACCGCTGCTGTGGTGTTTTGTATTGATCACTGCGGGATCCCGGACGCAATTCTCAGCCGCTCGTCGAGCGGGGCTGGAGTGATGTTTGTAATCGTGCAGCTCAAATGCCAAAGATCAGTGACGAGTAGCAGCTCCACTGGTGCGAGAAGCTACGCATTGCGATCGCCAAGCCGCCCGCCCAACGTGACGATTAATGGGTATTAGTTCCAATAATATGCGCATTGGGAAAGGCGTATATCTAGCAGTGGATGGATGACTTTATCCAAATATATTTATTAGTGTGCTTTTTCACCAATTCTAAAACAACGTAATTGTATGTAGGAGCTATTTAGTATTAAAACTGGGCTCAAAGCTTTCAAACTATGGAAATTTCGTCAATACTGTTATTAGTTTATGTGTAAAATAGAGAAACAAGCAAACAACCATAGATACTAAGAAATATTTTTTGGGTTCAAGGGCGTTCAAAAAACCGATAACACTTTTTAAAAAAATAAGTTCAAATCCTAAATACGCGCAAATAAGAGCAATAATTTCACAATCTCCTTTCTCATCCCAGTTTTGGTTAAACTTTATTACTACGTACTCTATGTTAAAAGAATTTTGCTCACCTTGTCTTTGTGCGATATTCGATCTGATTCTGCATTGAGACTTATGAATGCTTTATATACTATTCGAAATACTTCGTTGAAACTGATATTTATATACATAAATAAAGTTTTTCCCACTTTCTTTCTGTATGTATGTTTACTATCTTCTCCTCATTGGATATATATATTTCGATGATATTGATCACATAAGTTACTAATTATCCAAGTAAGATCAAGCGCTATTCAGATTGTAAAAGCATCTTTTCAAAGTTGCCTTCAGGGCTTAACATTATTCTTACGTGCCAAGGGGCTTCAAGAGATTTAATTGGTATAAATATTTAATTTGTGGTATAATACTCTCAATATTGTATCTAAATGGTGTACCGTAAAACAAAAATTGGTGTAACTTTCTAACAGTAAGTACAGAGCAAAGGTCTTCAAACAACAGCATCCTTTTATATTTCAGAAAGAATTGTATAATTTGGCACAACATTTTTGGCGTGAAGTACAGTCAAAGTTGCTGGTGCAAATAAAAAGGATAAACGACGAATTTACTAGTTCTATGCTATACTCTTGAGTGAGCTTTGAGTAAATTTGTAACTTGGTCATGGGGAATTAAAGCAATTGAGCTTGCCCCGGGATGGCTGGATCTTACCAGTGTTATTTTATTTACCGATAAATTTCAACATAATTGTCCATACCTTCAAAAGCCTAATTTTTCTGTTCGTCTGTAATAGGGTCACATTACATAACAACAGGTTCCTCATTCTGCTGCGTTCCACTTGAGAGTCATAACGCGAGATCGTGATTGCTGATCAGTTCCGGTGGGGCACGTGGCGAATTGGCGCCCTGGGCTGTTCTCTCCCACTATGCATTGACGATCGTAGACCTGTGACCGAGTATTATGTTGTAATCATTACATGTGAGCGCCGCGCCGTTCGGAACGCGAGTCTTGATCGGCATGGCCGAAAAGAGCTATCTTTTTAGGTGAAGATTTGAAGCACAATCATTTTGAAAACACTGCATATAAGTTGAATGGATTGTTGATTATACAAATTAGTATAGATTCTATCATTCAAGGTTATATTTATTTATTATAGACATACGTAGGGTCGACCATGATCCAAATCCTATCTTGTAATATTATACATTCAAAACTGTGTTTATTTTCCTGTTTTTAGGTCACAACGTCACAACTTATTAACTTAATTTTTTGTAGAGAGATACTTTGTGGATTATGAAATAACGTACGCTATTTTTCATCAACAGAAATTTAATTTCTTTTGAGAAAAATTTTATTTGGAACTTTAAAAGTACACAAACGGAATAACAAAGTAATCTCGCAACGTAGCAATGGAATGCCGTGATTTTTTGAAACGCTACATATGAACATAATCACTTCCTTAGTTCCCTAATTTAAAGAAAAATATTTTGGTTTTCATTGTCATTTGTATTATGAAGTCAGGGAAATAAAAACTCAGTTATTCATTTCCCTTAATTATTCTAGATAGCGCTGCATGCTTTAATTTCTCCCTATAAGTTTGTGACTTATAGGGAGAAATTAAAGCATCCACAAGTAACCACGCGAGCGAAGCCGCGGGTAAAGTTAGTAATGAATAAATACGTTGTATCACTAGTTCTGTTCGCAGCTTCCTGTATATGGATTTTCGATTATGACGGCGGGATTTGTACCGAACCCAATTAGGCTATGGCATCACCTCCATGTAAATGGTATTAAAGTTGTTAAAGTTAGTGACCCTCTAATTTTCTATTTTTATCATCGAGTGAAGAACCGGTTTCATCCCACAGGAATTATGCTATTTCTCGAGTTAGTAAATACCCCATATATTAATTCACATCATGAGCTACATTTATGCTAAGTTTTAACAATATCTATTCAGTGTTTAAGCGTGATTGTGTAACAAATATTTTCATATTTATAATATCACCAGTGTTACAGAAATATAAATAACAATATAACGATTTGTATTTCACTGTAGTTTCAATATCATTTTTATAAGTCTTTTTAATTCCTTACTTTTTTTCCTTATTTTATACAATTTTGAAGCCAGTTTCTTTAAAAAATAAAATAAGCTCGTGGTGACGATTATGAATGATTTCCAGACGTGAATGATCTACTAATGAGCTTTTTTCAGTAACAGTTTTTAAAATTAATAATTGAATCATCCTCACAATCAAATGATTAGTTATGGTAATTATTAATTGTGATAATTCATTCATGACTAAAGTCAAGTAGTATTCATTTAATTAAATCACATCCATTCAACAATTTAATATTTTATCCAAGGAAGTGAAGGTCATCTTTAATCCAAGGCCGCCTTATAGGTGCTTGTGCAGTAAGATAAAATAAAATAACATTTGTTTTTTTCTTGCACATTGATCCAGTGTTGCTCTGTGCAGTTTTTTTTATATCAGTCAACTTGTATTATTTTAAACGTTCGTGGTGATTCATTTGTTCGTTTTTATACTTAGTTCCTAATTAGTAATTGAGAATGATCATTGCTAGAGAGCATAATAAAATATCTTGAGATATTTTCGTATTCGAATTATTTTGTTGGCATTATTCGTCCACAGCTAAATAAATTATAACATCCCTACAAATAAAATAATAGTGAAATATTGTTTGTTTACTTGTTTCTTTGTTTCTATTCCACTCTTAAACGGTTTAGTGGATTTTAATGACATTGAATTCTATATTTATGACATATATATATATACATATATATATATATATATACATATATATATATATATATATATATATATATATATATATATATATATATCCTAGATTGAAAGACTGGCTACATATAATAACGTTATCACTTACATGAGCAGGGTAATGAATGTAAACTCTAAAATGAATCGAACATTCACGGGACACTTGACAGATGTGAAACATATAATTTTTTTAATATTTTCATATCGAAAAATTTTTCTTTGAATGAAGTGAAAATGAAAAAAAGCAAATATTTGGATATTTGTTAATATTAAAATATTAATTTAATTTTATTATTTTATTTTAATGTAATAATTTACACAGAATTATTTCTTAACAATCTATTGTAAATAAATGCTCTTAATGGTTTAAAACAGTTTAATGCAGTACACCGATTCAAACGAGTAAAGTTTTAAACGTTAATAAATAAGAAACAATGCTGATCCGAATTAAGTCGAAAAGAGCTGACAAGACGCAAAGCTAGTCGAATTAAACCGAAAAAAAGCCGACAATACACGAAGCTGAACGAACGACAAGACGCGTGTTGCCATTAGATGATTTTAACTCCAATCCAAACGCGCCATTAGATGTTTCCCATCAAAATAAATATGGCAGGACGAAAAACTGAAAGCTTTGCTATTAGTTTAATATTTAAAAGAGTAAATATTATAATACTATTTAATATCCCAAACTCACGGGTAAATTACTTGACTACATTTTAGTCCAGATTATCACAGCATAACTCACGCGGCGCGCTGCACAGCACCACAACAAATGTTAAAAATCAGGTCTGGCGAGTTATATACAAAATATTACTTACCTCGTAACTACACAATTAACCTTATTGAAATATACATTTTCCTCTTTACGTGAAAGAAAAAAACTTTTTTGAAGTTTTACTTCTTAATGCGCGTTATGAAAAAATGACGAGAGTGAAATCTTACAATGCGCGCACGATGCAACAAAAATCGACATGATGAAGTTGCTTACTTAATATATATTTACATGCGTGTAGTGACTGATACTATATTCATGCTGTTTAATGGTATTTTTAAATACACAACACGTGTTTTATATTCATATAAATCTAAGTTATATTTGTGCTTTTAAGTAATATTTTTTAATAATTGAAATTTAATAGTGGTCTCCATAATAAAAAAGCATATATTTATTGTGAAATGCATCATAGAAATAGTGCTTATATATAAATAAGCTTTTTAAAATATATTTTAAGGTTATTTCTCTAAGGAAGATTATGTTTCAGTTTATATTTATTTGCATTATAAATTATTTTAAAATTTCATTATTTCCTTGAATTTAGATTTACCAACAGTATTTATAATCACGCTCCTGTCCTGTTATTATTCCGTTAATTATTTGTGTGTTAAATAAAGTTATTCTTGTATTATGTCAAAGAAGCATAACTTCTAACACCCACAATTTATTACATTGCTTAATACCACGCTAGCTGAGCCGCGGGTAAAAGTCCTCTGGAAAAAAATCTTCAAATTGGATTATTACCAATGATTATCTCTTATGGCTTGCGTGTGTATTCTATTAGCTCGAATTTTACTTAAGACATGTCAAATCATTGGTGCTTAAGACATGTCAAATCACTTCAATGGGAAATGACGTCAAAGAATATAAAGAAATTATAACTCTCGTTAAATATCACCAATTGTAACGGAAGTATTCCATAAGCACAAAAGAAAATGTGATATTTCCCTCCTTGCCAACCGCGAAAAAAATTGACGTCCCCTAGGGAGCTACAATCACTTTTCCTTTAACTTTCCTTCAACTCGATTGAAAAGATCGTTTTAATCAATGGCGAACTGAAAATGGATTCCATTATCTGTAATCTAACGGCGATTCACGTCAGACGTTTTAATCCAAAATTCAATCTGAATCAACTCAAAAAGTCTCCGACGGAATGAATGAAATCTAATTTAAAATCCAATATAAATGAATCAATCTCGAGGCGTCTTTGGAGAGCAGTCGCGATTTATGGCGTCATTTATTTGGATCGAATTTGCGATGCGAATCGCCGCCTCGGCACATTATATCTTCGTTTTCAATGTTTGCGATAATAAATTTTCGATTAGGCATCTTTGTACCACTGATACCCTTGTTGACGGTGTCTCTTTTGGCTTCATCTGACTTGGATTCCATTTGGGTTTTATTTGGGTTTTATTTGTTAATGTCGCTTAAATCGTAAAGATATTCAGTAAAGCTGATACATGAACTTTAATTTTATACTAATCTTATATGTCACAAAAGTAATATTTAAAAAAAACTGTCAATGACGACTGATCCTCGCACGTTCCGTGCCCTTGTAAGCTCTTATTTAGGTATTTGAATGTACATAGTATTTCTATTAAACTATATGCACATATTAATTTTTCACAACATGTCTGCAATATCCTTCACAGGTGTATTATTATATTATAAGGTATAAATTCCTTGGTCCATGTTTAGATTTTTTATGTTTCATTTTAACAATTATGTACTCGGTTTAAATACAGAGGATAAAGACGAAAATTCACACAATTCAATAATTAAGTTTTATTGACAAAAAACGCTATCTCAAAACAGTTTTGAAGTTTTTTAGTGTTCCGTTTCAATCCGGGTCCGAACCAATCTCGATTACTGTAGTAACGTCGTCTATTCGTCCGTCTGTCTGTTTATTGTTCGTGTCTTTCTGTCAGAGGCTGTTAATTTGTAAATGAAATAAGATAGAAACTTTAAAGTTGTACGCGGTGGTTCAAAACTTTTAGTTTTGCCAAGCTTATAAATGACAATATGATTTCAGTTTAGCAAAAAAGCGAATTTTACTGTTTTTCTTTTAAATATAAATTCGTGTTTTATATATATATATATATATATATATATATATATATATATATATATATATATACGCTAATTTAAAATTAATGAATGTTAATTTATTTTTAATTTATATAAAAATACATTTTTAAGGCGGGTAGAATTTAATGTTTTTGTTGTTATTAAGTGAAATAGATGTCATCGTTTTAATACTTTGTAAATTTTTATAGTTTTATTATTAACTTTTTTTCTATATACATTAATTTGTTGTATCAAATTATATATTTAAATTAAAAATAGAGAAAACATTCAGCAATACGAAAAATGGGGGGAGGGGTGTGTATTTTGAGTATTATTTTTATCAATTCCATTTAATACAATAAAATGATAGGGATAGAGTTCTACTTTTTTAAAATTTGTTATTTAAAAAAAAAACGTATTTAGCATGGGCTCATAAACATGAAAACGAGAGCTCAAAAAATGTTTTTCTCCGTAGGCATGTCTTTGAAAAAAGAGAAAAAGATCTAAATATTTTTAAAAAAACTATGTGTTTTTAGCTAAAACAAGAATATTTTTTGATGAAATAACGATATTTTTACGGCTAGAAGAATGATAGGCAATAAATTTTACAAAGGTTTTAATCGAAATACAACGGCGATAGCGTAACATTATGCACTTTATAGATTGTTTAAACATTTATAAAGTAGCCAAAAATATAATAATCATTTCAGTCCCCAATCACGATTCATTCTTGACTGGAATACAGAAATATAACTTCACTTTCTGAGATCTTAGACATAAGGAATGGATTATATTTAAAGTGTTCCGATTTGTTAAGAATTTGTTAAGAAGTTCCGAATTGTTCTTCTTGGTCTAAATAGCATAAATTTTAAGCAAATGCATTTAACAAAAAATTTACAAAAATGCATTTAATACTAAAAATTGAATGCATTTTTGTTTAAGGAGAAAGAAATATTAAAACGATTTCCAGAGTTTCTGTGCTGTGAATTCAGTGAACGACATCTTTTTTTTGGGGTTACCAACTAAAGTTTTATTTTTTTTTAATTTTCTTAGATAGTTCTTTAGCAGAGCCCAAACTAGCTTTTGGTGGCGTAATTTTGTTTTTTAGTATATTCATTATATCTAGTGTAAAAAACGTGTTTCTATATCTATCGAAACATAGCTCATTTGCTAATCTAACATTATTCTGTCGTCCACGAATCTGGAGGTAAGCAGTGATCCGTGAATGGTACGTCTCTAACCTTTAACACACCTCACTCATTTTCTAGACTCACACAATCGATTTCCTGTATTGAAAACAATAACTTGCTTCGAAAAATTTAAATTATTAATTAAATTTTTTAAATCTTAGGTTAAATTCAATTATATTTGCAGGATCTTCTATACATATTGTTGTGCACGGATGAGCCAATTTACTTTAAATGCGTACCGTTATTATATGTATTACCACTCTACGTTATTTACCTAAAATTTTCCACTTAAACGATTGAGTTATTATATAAACCGTAAGGCGTAAAATTAACGTCGATTGGAATTTAAACGCCACAACAGTAGCGGGCAGCCGTTTGTATAATTGTCGAGGTATTTCTAAAGGCGGTCGGTTGACGAGCGATTAACGGTGCGGTAGCGTGCCAAACTAAATTATAGGCGTCGTGGAAAATATATGGTGTATCGTGGGAAAACCGCACGTACGATTTGTTATACACGAATCGTGCGATGTTTTATTGACCTTGTGAATTTTAATAGATACTATGTTGCGTTTGTTAATATCGAAATAAACACAGAATTCTGTTTTAATTTTGATACGTACATAAATTATACTGTGGATAAGATTCGCCAACGTGCTGTTATAAACATAGCTAATTTGTTTGCCGTTACAGTTCAGTCTCTCGAACTCATTGCTTCGCGATGTTCTTTTTACTTTTATTTATTTTGTTTTTACGAAACACTTTTATTTTTCTAAAAGTAAAATGGGATACTTTACACATTTTCATGGAAAACAAACGACTAACGTAAGTCTTATTAAATTATATACATACCCGTATATTTATAAGTGTCTGTTAGATAACGATTGTTTGTACAAGCAACAGTTTTATTTACGTATTCTGTACATACATATAATGTTGGTTAGTATGTATTTAACTATAGTTTATCTTATACTGTACGGTGCTGAAGGTCAGAGAGAAACTTTTTAAGCCTTTAAGTAGTTTTTCACTAAAAGTTAACGCAAATTTAATAAACCTGAAAATAATTGTTCGATTAAGTATAAGGTAATAGCGCATTTTGGAAAGTTTCCTTAAGCAAAATTGTTTTCACATATGTGAGCTTTAACTTTTAGAATGTTAGATTTCATAAAAATATTCCTAACACATTATTTCCTAACACAAAAGTTACAGTAAAAACTTATGTTTTTGAGTAATGGTAAACAACTATCAATAACTTTGTATACAAATAACGGCAACCATTTAAACAAACTTATTTCGAATCAGCACAAACAAATTACATACTGAGATAATTATGATTAGATCGTTAAGCAGGTGAACACTGTGAGAAATTGGAAAATTTCGATATAATTCCACAGGAAAACGTGTTATTGCAAAAAGTAACGATAAAAATGCGAGAAATAGTTGCATAAGAAGAAGTAAGTCTGATAAACGCGTTATATAATTTTTCAGTCAAATAAACGAATACGTTTCTCCTGAGTTATAAACAACGAAAACTTAACACGATAATGATAACAACCATGGGAAATAGAACCAAAAAACAACTATGCCGTTTCACGTACAAATATCGTGGTGTTTTAAATCCACTCCGTAATGTGACATCAATACTTGACTTCCCACAGAATCTAAGTGAATTCTATTACTGTATAGGACTTCGCATTAAAAACGACATAAATTGAATATTCCTAGAGTTATATAGCAATGTATTGGCACTTCCACTATTGACTTCCAAGACAATCATAAACTGTTAAAGTATATTAAAATTTTGCAAGTATTTACAAGATTTTGCAAGTATTTACAAGATTTTGCAAGTATTTAAAGAAAACCACACGTTAAGTGTACTATAAAAACGTTGTAAATAAATGCAGTAGAAAATAAAGGATTTTAGGACTAAAATTGGCTATATTATTTATGGCTTCCTTTTGTTATTTTAATATAATGACAACTTCTATAAATTTATTGATTTGTTTTTTTTTAAATTACGAGTAAGTTTCTCATTTTACTATAAAATAAAAAGATATTTAGGTTTCTTTTTCTGTTCACTTGCTTATACAAAATTAATTTATTTAAAATATATTATATGCTTGTCAGATAAATCCCTGTATAAAACTAAATTTAGAACTTTATATAGCTAAACTACTATATAGATTTGTTTCTTAAGATTTATCAGTTGAATTTATCACGATTTACGATGACTTAAATTGTAATAAGGTGATTTAATGCCTTACAAGACACATATTTGTGACAATTATAAAGACGATGAATGTAACATCAGCACTTATTAAACATTAAAAGGTTGACTTTAACGACATTACTTTGTTTTTAATGAGAGGATGTACATATGTTCACTTAAAATTAATACATTTAGCTTTTTTAAATCATGTCATCTCATTAATATTTATGGCATAATTTGTATTACATATTTTTCTAGATCTCAGGATTATGAGTAATTTAGTAGTATCTAAAACCATTAAGTACATATGTCAATAACTCAGAGGTTATCAACCTTTAGACGCTCAAGTGATAATTAGATTTAAATTATTAAGTTTTAAGTCAATAACATTCTGCGATGACACAATTCGAAACTTATTTCTTAATTTTGTTAAATGTAATAAGGTTTATAAGCTTTAATTTTTGAGATAAAATGTAATTAAACAGAAAAAAATGTTATTTTATATATTTTGTGCCAGAGTTTGTAAACGAATACATTTTTGATTTTGTTATGTTATTTTTTTTTGAGAATAAACTTAAAGTGTATTTCAAACATAATTACAATATATTTTATCATTTAAGACAAATATTAGGAATAATTCTCTGGTTATTAACATCTTTAACCTTTTTTTATATGACCGATATTTTAATTTCGATCTAGGGATTTTTTTTTTAAATAAAATGCCTTAACTACAAGCAGACAATAGAACCTTGATAGTTTCTATACCTACTTTAGTACATAAAACTCTTAAGAGTTTATAGTATTGCTTTTAAATTATTCACAAATATTAATATTATTTTGCACCCTAGAAATATCTGTATATATATATATATATATATATATATATATATATATATATATATATATATATACTTTTATAAAATTGTATATAATTTATGAATTTTATACTTATTTAACTTTTTTATTAGGCATAGTATTTATATAAAAAAAATACTCTCACTTTTTTATTTTCATCTATTAATCTCACTAATATAACGATTTCGTTAGTTGTCCATGGTTGATCTACTCCATACCTACACTAGCACATGTCACAACGTGAGATATACGGCGTAAGTGACGTGCCCGTCTGTCCGTCATACGTTTAATATCCGTTATTACACGGCGCCCCGCCCCGCGAGTGATGCGCGTTAATCATTCCAGGACACCCGCCCCCAATCTCCAGACATCAGCTCACTTTCCCCACTTTCTCGCCGGTTAATTATTTCTTTAAAACATACAGCTCGGTGCACGTATGGGATATCTAGGTGCGGTATTAGGTGGTACGGTTATACCATACTGGGTGGTTGCTCAGACACACTGTTTAGTTACAACATAGTTAACGTTACGTTCCGTTATAACTCAGCAAATAGAAAAACAAATACTATACCGATAACGTAATAAATTCTAACTCTTGTTCATATCTACGTAATAAACTTTATTTTATTTTGTATATAAGCAAGCCTGTAACTCGACTCTGATATCTCTGCGTAATTAAACGAAGCGTATTGCATAATAATTAATAATTACCTTTCAAGTTTCTCTATGTATATATCTCGATAAAAATGTTACCAATTATTAATTAAATAACTTATTGCGTCCAAAATTGTGAAAACCGCATTGTAATCTATCTCTCATAAACAATTCTTAACTCAAAATCAGTACTTTTTGAGTTGATAGTGGTTTTTTAATCAAAGGATGATTTTTTATTATTAAATATTAAGTCAATTATCAGGTTGCTCTACTTATGTATCTCGATAAAAAAATTACCAATTATTAATTATTTAATAACTTTGTAAATCCAGACAGTTTCTTTGCTTACTAACTTAATCTATCGATATTAAAACATACTTGAAACGTAAGTATTTATACATCATTTTTTGGCATTTATTGCTTTTGCAATAAATGCCTGCTATTAGACTCGTTAGGTTTCCTACAAAATAACTAAATATAAAAAATTGTTTGTAGAATTTTCATCTGCTTGTTTTTTTTGTCTATTTGTCTATCTGTCTGGAATAAACTTAGAAACGGTTTTCGTATAAAAGATTGTGTTATACTTCTATATAGAGGATGCAACAGATCATAATTTGCGTTAAATTTCATCTGGATATTTAAGGTTTCGCAGAAAATTGAAAAACAATTGTAGCCAAGCGATTGTGGGTAGCAGCAGGCTGTACGAACAAGTGGAAGCTGTCGGGGAAACGGGTTAGTAAGCGCGAGTCAACCTATACGGGACTTAAACTAAACTAATTAATTATTCATTTATAATATAAGAAGGCAAAATAAATGCATAAAAAAAATTCACATGCGTTTTGGGAACCCATGCGGGCCAAGCAAGGTTCTACCAGTTTTAGAAGTATTTTTTGCAGGTGGTCGTAACAGTTTTTCAGTTATAAAGGAAGAAACAAGCAAATAAACATAGTCGGTGACCGACTGATAATAGTTTCACCCCTAAAATTTAACGAAGAAGTCTGATTTAGAAATAATTTTAACCATAATGAATCGAAATAAAATTGGATATTTGTAAATGAAGATTTTCGACAAACATGTAATACCGATGAAAATATGACTGTGGAACTAAAAATAAGTAACGAAAAAATAAGAACGTATAATTTGATTTCGTAAAAGATTAAATGATGAATAAAGACACAATAAAAAAATGTTGCGCGAATGTATCTGCATGAGGGTAATGTAGGTGGCGTAGAAAGCAACTGTGGAAAACACAGCACACAATTTTCCTTTTTCATAAAAGAAAAATGTAATTCCTTGCGGTTATCATACTCAGAAAAATTCATAAGACGCTTTAAGGGAATTTCAATCTTCTCTGTCATCGTTAATTTACTTCAAATGCATTTTATATCTCACTATGGTAGCCATGTGTAACCGTATTCACTTTCGACTTGATTTTACAATATAATTACATCAAAAACCTAATTTAAACCGTAGGTGTCATCAAAAGAACCTCTAATTATTATCTAATAATATTTAATTTCAAAATTCTTCTAAATCACAATGGGATAAACTTCTATTAATACAACCAATGTGCTGTTTGTCTTAAGTCTTCCCACGCAATCCTGGTTTTATTCTGTAATGGTCACAAGCTGATTTATGACATTCACAAAACATTAACACCATGGAGTCGTCTTTATTGTATTTTAATATTATAATTTATGAAATTTGACATTTTTATTACGCCTTCAAACTAATAAATAACTATTCAAATATTAATCTTGCGGCGATCAATCTATTTAATGTGGTCATTTATTTGTAGTAAAGTAAAATGTTAATTTACGTGAGTAAATATAATTTTTAATATTTCAAACAAGTGTCTTTTAGACGCAACGATCTCATTTAACACGGTTTCTATAGATGTAAGCTGTTTCACAGCATCAGTTGATTCACATAGCGACCAATGTATTCATTTTAAAGTTAATAACCTGTTTGGAACCAATCACTACAGAAATTTAGCGAAGGAAAGATAATTGATAAATCTTAATACTATAGTTGTAGTTAATTATAAAGGATTCCTCTAAAACCAAATGTAAATGTAACAATAGTTAACAGTTAATAAACCTGTTAAGCACACTTTTAGTATACGTTTAGGCATATATAAATAATTGATTAAAACTTAAAGAAAGTAGAAATAATACTACATCACGTAGTTTCATTTAATTGTGTAAAGACTTAAAAAAGTAGAAATAATACTATATCACGTAGTTTCATTTAATTGCGCAAAGATCTTAAAAAAGTAGAAATGATACTACATCACGTAGTTTTATTTAATTATGCATATATAAATATTTAAGGGCACGTAGTATTTCTATTGAACTAATTACAAATATTTATTTTTCAGTACTTAAATATATTGCCTACTGTGCATATAATATGCACCATGTTATTGTCTTTATATGCGAAACTCTACCATCTACCATGTGTTTTATATGCGAAAGAACATGGTGTATATTTAATAAAAATATAAGATCTCGTATAATAACTAGAGTTTTCTTCAAATCTTTGCGTGGGCTTCTAAAAGCCCTATTTTTTTATAATTTAAAGTGGATTAGTTTCGGAAATGGGGTGGGGGCATGTTTTTCAGTATATCTCTGAAGTTGTGCTATGTAAAATTATGAAAAAATATCTTTATTCGTCCTTTTTCCCAGAATTAAAAAAAGATGAGTGCTGAATATACCCTGTTTTCCTCCTGAAATTTACGTATAGTTTCAGTGTTAGCTACTGAGATATTTGTAGATCATAGTTTTATTACACTGCGAAATTCCAAGTTTTACGTCAAGCGGTTTCTGAGAAAAACGTCGGTGATCGACGATCGACAGACACATGCGAGTGATTTTATAAGGGTTCTGTTTTTCTTTTGTAGGCACAGACCGCTAAAAATGTGCGTAATTTTCATTTTTTAACTATAATCTCACTTTTGTAACTATAATCGATGTTCGATTTTATATTCACTTGACTGTATATAAATTAAGTTAAAACTAACTGTACATCCAGCGTCTTCTTACAAGTTTATAATTATTGGACATTAGTTTTGAACTTGAAGAGAAAAATAGTAGCGTAATTTAAAAATTATCGGTAAGATTAAAATGATTGTCCCCTTACTATGTTAATATACACATTATATTTTGGGATGGATATCATTCGATGTTCATCTCCATGACATCTACGCTACAAATAACTCACTTTTGTATTTATCCTTTTATTTATTTATTTATTTCACATAAATATAAATAAAAAATTAATAAGTTTCTAGTTTCATTCTGGGCCGACTTGTATCCTAACATTCCCACATCAACATACTATTCTACTTTGAATAGTTAGTTCTATACACATAACTTGTAGAATTAAACCTTAAGCTATATATTATACTATCAGTATAAATTCAAATTGTTAAAAAAAATAATACTAATAACTTAAAATAAAAAATAGAGAAAGATTAAAAATAACCATAACACCAGTTGAATAATTAAAATAATTATTAACAAACAATATAGGAATTCAAAATTAACATTAACGTTAATTAATCAATTGTTATTAACAGATCAATCTTCAAGTCATATTCGATAAACGAAAAATTTTTATCGGGATGACGAATTAAAGAGTATATTAAACTTATAGTATTTATTAGTTAAGATTCAAAGTAAATATAAGCGATTTTTGTTAAGTACAATAACGAACCTGCTATGTTTTCGGGCGTATTGCTTCAGGCAATTAATTACAACGACAAGCAAAACGTTAAAACTTTGATTATTAATATATCCTACTAATATAATAAATAGGAAAGTTTTGTTAGTTTCTTTTTAAGGATTTACTACTAATCTTACTGACATACAACTATCACAATGTTTCTGACTTACTGTAGGTTTTATAGTAGGTAGGTATGCTGTAAAATTTTTGAGATATAGTTAATAATGGCAACGTGATAGAATAATGTATTGCTGGTCTGTGTACTTTTTTGGCAAACGCTGGAAAATTGTTACAGATATAGTAACAATATGTACAGAAGCTGTAAATTTTAAAAATGTTTAAAAAAAAGTATGTGGCAGAATTTATCTATATTTTATGGATGAGCTACTGTAACTGTTTTATCTTAAAAAAATGCGTGGGACAAGAGTGACTAAATAAATATCACAGTCATTTTAATAGTTTTTTTATAGATAACATCTGGTGCTTCACAATTTGTTGGACTAGTAGTATAAGAGATTTTTGGAAACAAATAAAAATAGAAATGCGCATTTTAATGACGTACAATGCAATATATTTACGCTTGGAAAGGTGAACGGGTATATTACCTTTTGTTCAGTATATGTATGTTGGATTTTTAAGTAAATTGCCAAGTCTCCTTGATAAGCTGGTGATTCAGACATAAGACAATCAACAAACATTTCTATGTCTATTTGAATTTATTGGCAAAAGGCAGATAAAGGTAAAGATGTAAACCATTTAAGATTTCACTTTTTTACAAAGGTTTTGGATGCCTGTATTTTTCTTTCACGTCCCGCCCGGTACGATCGAACCCATTCCATGCCGCTAACTGCCTAATATAGGTAATTTAAACAAATTTCTTTTTTAGTGATCTGTTTATGTTTTTAATGAAGTGAGGCTATTAAAGCAGCGGTCTCCGGCCCCGGGCGTTGGACCACACGGGACAGCATCCCACTCCGCCTCTATCCCTGTCCGTGCGTTACGTAATGTCTTCATTAATGCGGTGCCTTGGGGAACGACCCGGTGTCGCAGGGTGCGGATTGATACTCTATGCTCCGAAACGCACAGTGATGAAATATGTAGTTAAATCTACTTATCTTGATGTTTGGTATTGTTATGGCTGTGGGTTTGATTATAGTAATTTTATAAAGCGATTTTGGTTGAAGACTTTTTGCCTGGTACTTTTACTAGATGGTGATCACTGACGGGTTCTATAAAATTTTTAATACGTTTTATGTTTTATTTTTTTAAATATAAACTGTATTAAGATGCGAATATTACTTTATAAGCTTGTATCAATTTATCAATAAAATTTTGAAAAGTATATGATGTAACAATATCTTTTTTGGATTCTTGTTGTTGTATAAAAATAAATTAAAAATTCAGTTAACTAAAGGAATTAATGAAAAAAAAACATAGAAGTATCCCCGATACTAATATAATTGTATTGCAGTGAAATTGCTTTGAGATGCGAGTCTTTTAATTTTGTTTATTCGCATCTTCTTTAATCGTTCACTCATTCTTGAGCACGGTGACCCACAACAATAGGTGCTGTCTTTGAGTCAAGTGCTTGGTGCCGCTTCTCAAGATCTTGAATTAATTTTACGGCCTCATGGATGGTTATTTGTATGGTGCTCGTGATCTGGTCAGTTCAACGAACCGGCTTTCAGCAACGAGGTCTTGTCCCCTCTACCCTTCTTCCCAGCACAATGCCTCGCTGAGTTATTTTTTAAATATTGCCTACATACCTGGGTACCCGATGGGTGACTATAGATTATAGTCTATCGCGAAAACTGATTTCTTCGATGATGGACTCGTTAGTCCTATGAGCAGTCCAAGACACATTTATAGCCAGCATCGCATCTCTAATACGTCAATATATATTTTTTTATCTTCGGTATTAAAGCCCATGTCTTAAAATCATACAAAAATATGGAGTATACCGAAGTATATGCTACACTGATATTGACCTTTTTCTATATATTTGCGTATTCACATAAAAACTGTTTATTTCTTAAAATTATATGTAATTCTGGCTTCGATTTGATGTTTCAAATGTGTAACTGTCATTATCAGGATTCTATTAGGCACTGTTACTATATTTTTTTAACAAGTCTTTTATCTCGTTGGCGCAATTAAATTAAATCAAAGAGTTCGATACAGTGGTGCGACCGACTCTGAATTTGTTTATGAGAAGCCGAATTTCAGCGAAAACTTTTTAGAACAAAAATATCATTCAGATCAGGTCAAACGCCTGGCCTCCGTCGATGTCTTGCGGCTCCCGTTAGCATTTGGCGATAAGTTATCGGTTATTTTTTTACGTTACAACGATCAGACGGCGTAGCGGAGGTGACTCCGACACTGCGATCCACTGTGCTGTAATCGTCAACTGCGGTGTCTCTGTAATACGTTTTAATGCCAATTTTTTTTTTATAATAGGTTTATGGTTTATAAAAAGATGACTCGATTGTTGCTTAATGAATGATACTCAATGGTTCTTGTGTGGCGAGTATACGTTTATCAGCTATTTTTTGAGCTGTTGTATGCACTATGACCTATGAACTATAGTAGAATAGTGAAACAAAATAGAATTTCGTTGTGTCTGTCCTTCTGTCTGTCACGGCTTCACAGTTTGGATAGTTTTAGATTTATGTGCTTGAAATTATGCAAGTAGATACTTCATATAAAGATTTTAGTTAATATTTAACAAAACGTTAATTCTTTGCCATAGCAGGGTACATGCTATACATGTAAATTGTGGTGATTTTTAGGGTAACAAACTGAATAGAATTTATTTTTAAGTTACGTTTGCGAAATATTAAACGTCAAATTGACGTATAATAACTGCCCTTTTTTATTTATATGACTGTGGATTTGAAAAAAAAACGAAGAAATATAAAAATTAGCAATTTTTGAGTGAAATTATTTCGGTTAATTTGAACAAATAATTTCAAGAGATATAAAAAACAAGGAAGACCTACTAGTTTTTTTTTAATTTCCTTCAAAATCAATTGTATTAAAAATCGAGTCCCTTGAATGTTTGTATTTCGATTTCTACTTACTTTTATATATGTGTATGTGTATTTTGAAATAGTAGTTTCGTTCATAATAACAAAATATAAACTAAAATATAGACAAACAAGCTGGTGTCACCATAAGTACCGTGTTATTTCTGCGATATCGGTGTGTGTTTTATTTTTACCTCAATGGTAATTAAAAACCAAACATAAATTTGATTAAGATTTAGAATGGGCCTGAAAAGATCTCGTTCTTGTCAAGTTCATATTTTGTCAGAACCATTTACATATTTTTTTTCCAATTACAAAGTATGCAAAAGTAGAACAGATCGACTATCATGCTTGTTAAATTTAGAACGTTTGTTATTAAACGAGATGGTAGCTTTTCTAATTTTGGCGAATTTTGTTTATACTCAGTTAAAGAATGCTACACGATTTCGTAACTCGTTCGCACGTAGTATTCGTAACTCGTACGTTCAGGGCGTGGAATTCTCTTGTCGGAAGTTAGGAGCGGTGAAATCTATTTTGGTGATCTGCTTTTGAACACGAGTGGTTAGGACTGCGAGATGCTTTTACCTGGTGGAATAATTTGGGGCATACTGAGATGCATTCCGCTAATGTGAGAGTCATTATACTATTCGAAACAGCATTTCCTCAACGCAGAAGACTATAATATATGTATAACTTAGTGCGGGTCAAAGCTATACATATGTAATGCGTTATATAAAAATATACATACTGTAATATGCATATTAGAAAAGGGAAAAATCGTGGTGAAATTAAAAAATTGTATTTCTGTGAAAATATTGTATGTTAGTATTGAAATGGCTGAGTAGTTTGAGACAAACAAAATCGAAGAAATACGGCTGACATGTTGCTGTGCTGGAACGGCTCTTATTGCTTACAATAATGATTTTTAAACAAATAAATGAAAATTATTTTCTTGGATAAAAATTATACTATGTTGATCTCAATGATACGAGCTATGCATATACAAAACTAAACAGATAACGGTAGAGTAGATGAGGCGTGAAAGCGACACAAACAAACTCACTTTTGCATTTATAATATTGTTATGATGACCGAATTCATAAAAATATCAAACAAAAATAATACCTACTCACCATTAACATGTTAAGCGAAAATCTGCTATGCAAAATAGCTAGACTTCATCTCCCGTCTGAGGGTCGATGCGAGGATGCGATATTATTCCACTATCTTGGTATTTTACTTTTGATTCAGTCATTGTCATATAAGTTACTATTCTAGTATAAGCCACTATTCTTAATTTTTTATATCCTGTTATGTCTTTCTTGATTTTCAAGTTACTTATTTTATTTTTACTCGATTCTTCAGTATCTATAACTTGTCACTCTTTTGTCTCTATGGTAAACCATTTCGCAACCGTTATATTTTTTCATATTCACGTTCACGTTTTCTTAAACATCTCATTTTTGTTAACATTTTGATTTATAATTTTCTGAAGTAATCTCGTCTTTCTCGATTTCCAAGTTACTTATTTTACTTTTACTCGATTCTTCAGTATCTATAACTTGTCACTCTTTTGTCTCTATGGTAAACCATTTCGCAACCGTTATATTTTTTCATATTCACGTTCACGTTTTCTTAAACATCTCATTTTTGTTAACATTTTGATTTCTAATTTTCTGAAGTAATCTCGTCTTTCTCGATTTCCAAGTTACTTATTTTACTTTTACTCGATTCTTCAGTATCTATAACTTGTCCCTATTTTGTCTGTATGGTAAACAATTTCGCAACCTTTATATTTTTTCATATTCACGTTCATGTTTTCTTAAACATCTCATTTTTGTCAACATTTTGATTTCTAATTTTCTGAAATAATCTCGTCTTTCTCGATTTCCAAGTTACTTATTTTACTTTTACTCGATTCTTCAGTATCTATAACTTGTCACTCTTTTGTCTCTATGGTAAACCATTTCGCAACCGTTATATTTTTTCATATTCACGTTCACGTTTTCTTAAACATCTCATTTTTGTTAACATTTTGATTTCTAATTTTCTGAAGTAATCTCGTCTTTCTCGATTTCCAAGTTACTTATTTTACTTTTACTCGATTCTTCAGTATCTATAACTTGTCACTCTTTTGTCTCTATGGTAAACCATTTCGCAACCGTTATATTTTTTCATATTCACGGTCACGTTTTCTTAAACATCTCATTTTTGTTAACATTTTGATTTCTAATTTTCTGAAGTAATCTCGTCTTTCTCGATTTCCAAGTTACTTATTTTACTTTTACTCGATTCTTCAGTATCTATAACTTGTCACTCTTTTGTCTCTATGGTAAACCATTTCGCAACCGTTATATTTTTTCATATTCACGTTCACGTTTTCTTAAACATCTCATTTTTGTTAACATTTTGATTTCTAATTTTCTGAAGTAATCTCGTCTTTCTCGATTTCCAAGTTACTTATTTTACTTTTACTCGATTCTTCAGTATCTATAACTTGTCACTCTTTTGTCTCTATGGTAAACCATTTCGCAACCGTTATATTTTTTCATATTCACGTTCACGTTTTCTTAAACATCTCATTTTTGTTAACATTTTGATTTCTAATTTTCTGAAGTAATCTCGTCTTTCTCGATTTCCAAGTTACTTATTTTACTTTTACTCGATTCTTGAGTATCTATAATTTGTCACAATTTTGTCTCTATGGTAAACCATTTCGCAACCGTTATATTTTTTCATATTCACGTTCACGTTTTCTTAAACATCTCATTTTTGTTAACATTTTGATTTCTAATTTTCTGAAGTAATCTCGTCTTTCTCGATTTACAAGTTACTTATTTTACTTTTACTCGATTCTTCAGTATCTATAACTTGTCACTCTTGTCTCTATGGTAAACCATTTCGCAACCGTTATATTTTTTCATATTCACGTTCACGTTTTCTTAAACATCTCATTTTTGTTAACATTTTGATTTCTAATTTTCTGAAGTAATCTCGTCTTTCTCGATTTCCAAGTTACTTATTTTACTTTTACTCGATTCTTCAGTATCTATAACTTGTCACAATTTTGTCTCTATGGTAAACCATTTCGCAACCGTTATATTTTTTCATATTCACGTTCACGTTTTCTTAAACATCTCATTTTTGTTAACATTTTGATTTCTAATTTTCTGAAGTAATCTCGTCTTTCTCGATTTACAAGTTACTTATTTTACTTTTACTCGATTCTTCAGTATCTATAACTTGTCACTATTTTCTCGTGCTTTTACTGGCTGTATGGTAAACTATTTCGCAATCTTTATATTTTTTTCATATTCACGTTCACGTTTTCTTAAACATCTCATTTTTGTTAACATTTTGATTTCTAATTTTCTTAAGTAATTTCGTTTCAATTTCATCTAATTTATTTTCATCTCTCTTTTACATTATTACAAAATATGCATGTACATATTTTATATACTTGTATTATTTTATATATTGTACATATTTCTCACTTGTTTCTGTTCTTTTGTCAGTTATTTTACAAGAGCATTATAATGCCATCTCAAATATGTACCTATCTTTCCACATTCTCGTACCCAGAAATAATCCCAATAATAATAAAACAACAGTTATAACTAAATCAAATAAAAGTAATAATAATATTAACAAAATGAATAAAACAAATAATATATAAAGTATACGAATTACAAAATAATAATAAATCTAAATAAGTCATAAATAGACTACGATGAAAAGACACTGAATATAAAAAACCAATTTATATAAAAGAAGACATATTATTATAATAGAATAAATCAAACAGAAATAATCCCAATAATAATAAAACAACAGTTATAACTAAATCAAATAAAAGGAATAATAATATTAACAAAATAAATCAAACAAATAATATATAAAGTATACGAATTACAAAATGATAATAAATCTAAATAAGTCATAAATAGTCTACGATGAAGACACTGAATATAAAAAAAAAATTATATAAAAGAAGACATATTATTATCATAAGAGGTATAAAATTAAAATATATCAATATAAAAATTAAAATATCTAAATAATATGATCTATATATCATATTTATATTGGGAGGATACCTAACACATCGTTTCCATTTGTTTGACTTTGAATGCTTGCTTTTCTATAACTAATGAGTTTCGAGGTTTGACGTGATTACGTCAAGGAAAGGTACGTCATGAGAAGATTTAAACAATAAAGCAATGTGCATGTTATATATAGGACTGTTATCACTTTCTTATCGGTTAGTAGCAGCAGGTATTCGACTTATGAAAAGGAGGCTTGATTGTTGTCTTAAGATTTACGCGTGGACCAACTGACATAATGTACAGAATGGGAATAGGTGTGTTTTTGAAGAATACTCTTCGCAGTATTATAAAGATTTGCAATGAAGCTGAGTAATGCAGTCGACACAAGTCAGTAAATAACACACAAGTAAACAGATGCCATAGCGTTCATTGACACCGTTTTAGCAATAAGTGCTTTTCTACGACTAAATTAACCGAAAGCAGGCGTATAGTTGAGCTAATATTGTTTTTTTATGGTAAAATGAAGCTTTTTATGAAAAAGGATTGTAATTAATTTATAATTACAATTAATGGACAGTGTGAGAAGTGATTATTAAATGACCGTTAAGTGTATTTCTAAAAGGCAACAGTGATGAGGAAATTTATTGAAATATTCTACAGCTTTATATTATCTCTCAATAAGTTATTATAAAATGAATAGTTTATCAAGCAATTAAGACGATCTGTTTACTTTTAGCAGTAAAAATAAATAGTCGAATTATTCCTTTATACAAATTTGTTTCACAGAGTAACGAATTAGCTGGAATAAGAGGCTGTGATAATTGTACGTTTACGCAAGGTAATTTTGAGTTTTTATTAAGAAGTAAATATTTTGAATTTTCTCTCTATTCTCATGCTATGACTATGATTCTGATTTTTCGCTGAAAAATGGTTACCAAACTGCAACAGTGTTGATTATTATTTATATTTACATTAATATAAATTTATTAATATGTTCTGCAGGTTTATATGATTTTTTTCAGACTATGGTTAATGGCTTCTGTTTTCTTGCAACAATTAGCAGAAGAAACCTTTGTTTCTTATGATCAAGCAATTCTTTAAACAAATTGACTTCATAGATTATGAAATTGGTTAAGTTAATGTTGTCATAATTTTTGTTTATACGTGTAAACCCAATAAATTTTAGGTTTTCTTTTATTAAAATTGTTAAATAAATATTTTGGAATATCTATAATTCCAAATTACAATCCCAACTAAGATTTGTATTATAAATTGTTTTTAAAGATTTTTTCTAAATAATATGGTCTATATATCATATTTATAGAGTTATAGGTATACGAGAGTATACCTAGCACATCTTTTCCATTTATTTGACTTTGGATGCTTAGATTTCTATAACTAATGAGTATCGATGTTTGACATGATTATGCCAAGGAGAGGTACGTCCTGAGGAAGATTTAAATAATGAAGCAACATGTCTGTTATATATAGGACTATTATCACAATTTTACAAAAACAATTATATTCTCTTAAAATCTTCGAAAACTTTTTTTTTTCAAAATGTCTGACAAATTATTATTACTGAATGCTGACGATTCCTTTTGAATCTGGCAGCAACGTAAAAAGTCAATAAAAATATTTATTTCTTTTAATTTTATATTCTATGCTAAAAATTACAAGTTATCTGCCATCTCCAGTTGTTCCGAACCAGTAGCTCCTTTTCGCATAAGTCTTTTCTGTTTGCTATAATAAAATATATTTAGTACGACAAATAAACAAACATATTCTTATTTTAAGTTTTTTAAAAATTATTTTAATTGGTCAAAATTACATACATTCTTCGCTCGTCTAAGTACTGGTTATACAAAAAAATAAAGGTCAATTAAGATTGGCATTGCGTTATTTAAATTACAAAAAAAAATAATTGTAAACAGTCCCGTACATGAGCAACGTTTTCTCACGTGTGACCCCAAATTCGACCGGCGGCGGTCAGCGCTTCACGATTAGAAATATTAACTTGTCCAATTTAAGAATTAATATATCAAACGTAAATTAACCGCTAAACCAACAACGATCGCTCGGTTCAACAACTGAGCCGGTATCTAATTACGGTACGAGAAATGTCAATTACGTATCACGTAGGTACTATTTTTCACGTGGTTGCGCTTACGCAGATTGAAATGGAATCATGATGATATATATGGTGATCGTGGCTTAAAAGAAAACGCTTTATTTCATTATGAGATTTGATACAATTTTTTTAAGATCTGTAATAAGTCAAACAACTCTTATAATTTTATCGTGCCCGCCTTTTGAGCGTCCGTCTGTCTCAGCCCTGTAATGGAGTTTTTACAATTGTAGATATACGTGTAAGTAATTTTGTAACTATAAATATTTAAAAAAATGTATTATCTACAGATGTAACAGAGGGCAGATTTTTTTTCGCCCCTTTTGTTTAATGGAATGTTATTGAGTGGGTCTTTCGAAATAAAATCGAGGTTTTCTTTATAATTTGTTCAACGCAATTTTCTAGTCTACGTATGAAGCTGAAATCCTAATACAAGATGAGGAAAAATATTTTAAAAAATTAAATACATTTTTAAATTATACATTTTATTATCTTTATTTGTTCTCCCACATTTCCAAAATTTTCATTTTAGCCATCGAGATGATCGCATGTACCTGTCTCTAACTTTTTTAAATTATTAAAACATTGGGTTGATAATACCTCGATCTTGAGTGTAATAGCGCTTTCTGCTACTGGCTGCTACATGAATTGACAATGTAATAATAGTTTATTTTACCTATCTAGAGCGCACACGTATATCCTGCAATGTTCATTTGACTTTCGTACACACATATTGTTCAAAACAATATTAAAAGTCTGTCCAGTTTTTACATTTTTTCTTCTCCGTTGACCGTCTCGGAAATTGGATTATGGAATTGCTTGGTGGTGCGCGACTGATCAGTAGATAGAGGGATGTTTATCCTAATTGCTTTGTTTTCATTTCATGTTCGTTATTGTTAGCATTATATTTTATGAACATTTGTTCCTATAGTACTTCCACATCTTAAACTATATGGATAAATCAATAAATTAGGCGTGGTGTTTTCAAGAAATTATTTAATTTAATTGCTAAATTACTTTGCGAAATGTTAGGCTTTTCAAAGGATATCTCAGAACTTGGCAAAATTTAATTTTTTAAATAAGAATAAAGTGATTGACAAACAAATTACTTTAATTTTTAAAAAAAGCGTGGTGTGCTCTCGACTTACATTTTCATAATGATTATATCTTTACAAATAGCTAACGATAAACAAATCTACGACAACTGATATCAAGCACTCCAAGTAACAATAGAACAGTCCATCAGATATTTTGATTGTGATTATTTTATCCCACTTGAAATGAACAGCGAGGCGAACCGTGCAACTTTAACCGTGAGATAATGAGGGATAATAAAAATATTCGGTCTGACGGCAACGGTCCAGCCGATTCGGTTCTGTCACACCGCGTCGTGCAACTGATCGATCGTTGACCCGCACTCGGAGTTCGCCATGAAATGCAACTCCATTACAATGCACCTCTATTGAAATGCACCGCCGTCAGATGCACCGCCGCCGCCTGACGGGCGGCTACAGGTGTTGTCTCGACGTGTGGACGGATGCTGTGACAGATCGACAACGCCCGGATTCATCGGCGAGTCTGGTTTCGAAAGCGGCCGATACTGATGATTTACGGGACGATCGGTATATTGGTTCAATCGCGGCGTGGGTATTACAATGCGTGTCTTGTTTATTGTTACAAAGTCGCTCGTTATGATGTCGTTTATTTTTCGACTTACGAAATCTTGTTTGTTGGTCTGTTGTTTTTATTTAGTCGATTGTTTTTTTTATTTTATTTTTGTGCATTGTACACTGCTAATGAGGATCTTTTAAATATACGATAAACTGTATCGCTTTATTTATTAGATCAGTATAACCAAGTATTTAAATCTCAATTTCATCAGTTTGATCGTGTGGGTGTGCGTGTGCGTGTGCGTGTGCGCGCGCTTGTTGTAACATGAGAGGATTTAGTAAATGAAAATAAGAAAGAGGTGATACTTTATCATGGATCTACATAATATATTGCCTCTCTGATTCACCAGGACTTGTCTAAAACACTCAATCTTTTAACTGAATATGACTTTATGATTACTGTATTTGATTATCAGGCTATAGCGGTCGTTAAATTCGGGATGTTCGCATTATAAAATCTTCAATAATTATTGAGATGAACAGCTGCATACTTCGTCTTACAGAAAACGCTTTCAGTCATTGTTTGATTAGAGTTAGTAAACGACATTTTGTGGTAACTACATTAATTCCAAATTCATTTTGCCAGTCATCTAATTAAAATAACAGCAAAGTGTGTATTATATATGTAGATTGCATAGTATGTTTATACGTTTGTTTGTTTACCCGCCATTTATTTGTTTTCAGATTTTTATATTACCCTGTGTATTAAATATTAAATGTAACCTTCCTTTTGTAACTGTGACTATCAATAATTAATTTAATGATATGATTATAATGGATGTAAAAGATATAATAAAAGCTGGCAACTTAATTGTTGGAAGAAGCAAAAATTCGTGCTCTCTAGTCGTCTACATCTCTTGAAATTATTTATTCAATATAACCGAAGTAGTTAATTTTTAAAACAGACTTTTTAAAATCTTGTTTGAAAAAAAAGTTACTAATTTTCTAAACCCCTTGTTGAAAAATTAAAGAAAGGTGAGCAAATGATATTTCTGTCATTTAAAAGAATTATTCATCAATTTCTACCCTTTCCATGTATAGAGACCTCCCTAATTGATTTAATATTTTTATGACGAAAATTTATTTTAAATTTTTCCATTATATTTACATGTTAATTGAGATATCCGTTTGGAGAATACTCTCTTAAATTTTCATGGGTCTAAAACTGTAACAAATGTGAAACTGTGACAGACGGACGGACATAATAAACTTATAAGGATTCCTTGTTCCTCTATGGTATCGTAAAAATAAAAAAAAGTATTAAATTAGCATAGAACGGCTGAAACTGATCAATTTTAGGATAAGTAATACAAAATTGTATATTAACTGTTTAACGCTTAATTTTTTAAACTATTTATTTATTATTATTCAGTTATTTATTTATAAAGCTTCACCAAAAGCCTAGAAAACTAAATATATAATAAATAAATATATAATAGGTAAAACTAAGTATATATCGTAAAAACTGTGTGTACGATTGTAAAATTAAATATAAAGAGCAAACTCTTACAGTCAATCAAAATGAATAGAGTGGAAATAACAAACACGGTTCGTAAACGTTAATTAATGACACTTTAAAGATAATTATGTAAATTTAAATAAGACAAATACGGTATTAAAATATAGTTAAATAAAACAAGAGCAAAACCTGGACACTTAAGGATAGGAAAGGGATAAGGATGGTTTACAGAAAGGATTTCAATCTGTCAATATCTTCAGACGACTTTTGAATACAGACAATAAGGGCGCAATTTGCGTATTTGTGTTCAACTGATTCCTTAATTTAGTGGCATATATGGTAAAGGACTATAGAATATATTTCTATTTTGAGGGATTAGGAGCTCCCATTTTTAAAACGTAATTAAAGATCGTGGTCGGAGAGGTATTGGAAACTAGATCGGAGCTATGAAGGTGTAATGGAGTTAATAAGGATATCGTATACAAAAAATGAGAGCCGTCATGGTACACCTGGCAGATGTGAACTATCTAAATTTTTAAGTTTAAAACAATGCAGAGTTTATACTAAGATCTAAATAAATACTTTTAACGTTTTAAAACAGTGTAATACAATACATCGATATAAATGAGTACAGTTGTAAGCGTTAGTAAATAATGATCAATGCTGATACACTAACATACACATAAAGTAGCATGTGTGTAGTACAGTAGATAGGAAAGCTTTAAGTCGAAAAGAGCCGACAAGACGCGAATCTGATCGAATAAAGTCGGAAAGAGCCGATAAGACAAGAAGTTGGCCGAATTAAATAGGAAAGACCCGACAAGATACGAAGCTGGCCGAATTAAATCGAAAAGAACCAACATGACTCAAAGCTGGCCGAATTAGTCGCTAAGAGACGACAAGAGGCGAAGCTGGCCAAATGGCATGTCGCAACGTGCCATCATAACGTTTAAACTCCCATTCGAATGAATGCGTTATTAGATGTTTCATAAAAAAAACAAACAGAATAATCATTATACGATAGTAAATATAAACTAAGGTTGTGGAAAAATCCATTAAAGTCAAAACATTACCGAAGCAAATGATACATATTTAATACTTCAATCAATATCTAATGTTTAGTCTATGTTATTACTACTACAAAACAAACAAAACACTTGTTATTCATTGTAAATCATTTATATTTAAGCCTTAATACGGCATTCTTATGGTGTTTTTTTTTTAATTTCCGCTGGGACAATGGCGAAATTGTCTCCATTATCAGATGATAAAACACGTACATTTCGCAGAACGGCATCACCCCATTCAAGAAATATCTCATCATTATCAGAGCTGGCCATTATTGTTCATTATCACTTGGTAGAGCGGCCCGCCTTGAGCGGCACGAGCGATCCGCGCAAACACTCATCTCACGCCTTACCATTATCTGTCCTAATACCCGTTAATCGCGGCGCATGAATGCGTGTGTCGAGGTTGCTGGACCGGATCCGCGGAGCCTGAGAAATGCTGATTACCAGAACCTGAGAAATTTTCACACCATCCAGAGTAAGAATCGTGATCGATAGTACAATAACTTCTAAATCATCATACTATATTTTATGGAAAGTGATTAAAAATATATGATATAATGTTTTGGAATAAGTTACATCTAGACATACGAAATGCTCTTATTATGTACACATTTTAAAATCGACTCAAAATTTTACAGTTCCCGTAATTGTTCATTATACCTAACTTTCTTTTCCCCTTCCATATCCCATTCCCTTCCTCCATCCTATGTCATTTGTATCATCAATTTTTTAAAATTTTTTTACAAATTTTATTTAATTATACGGTCTTTAAAAATACCATTTATCATTGTAATCGAGATTGCACTCGTAGCAATAGGTGCGCCATATGTATTAATAAGCTGTGTGTATTAATAAATAAAACGAATAACATCAAGTAAAAGTGTTGAAAATATTGGATACTAGCAACTTGTGGTATACACTAGCAGCAAATACCCGCTTCGCCGGAATTTTTTGGTTGCACATTTATTCATATCTCATACATTTTTCTTGTATAAAAAATATGAATTAAAATTCTTCTTATATATATATATATATATATATATATATATATATATATATATATATATATATGAAATGATATTATACAAATACATTCTTAAAACTATATTGTACTAATTATTACTGTTAAAAGAAATAAGAAGGAATGAGTTACGGGAGTGATAACAAAGGACGAGGACAATGATTATGTGTGAGAATTCAATAATGTTCAAGAACATTGCAGAAATTTCTTCTAATTTCTAGAGAAGTTTCTAGAAAACTCTGGAATTTTCATGTTGGAAGTCAGACATTTTCGAGATCGACTACTTTCAACTTCGATATATACTTTTGCTATAGAGTGGAATATAGGCACACACATGAGCAATTTTACATATATATATATATATATATATATATATATATATATATATATATATATATATATATATATATATATATATATAGGTATACGCAAGTTATGGAATTGAAAATGTTTATTAAAATAAACTAAATATTGTCATATAGAGAAAAGTACATATTTATGATGATTGTTTATAAAAGAGACAGATGTCGCTGGAGATTAATTAAGTAGTAGCAAAATTAGTATATTGTTATTAGTATTAGTATATCTAAGGTATAAAGCTGGAGATTAATTAAATAGTAGCAAAATTAGTATATTGTTATTAGTATTAGTATATCTAAGGTAGAAAGCTGGAGATTAATTAAATAGTAGCAAAATTAGTGTATTGTTATTAGTATTAGGATATCTAAGGTATAAAGCTGGAGATTAATTAAATAGTAGCTAAATTAGTATATTGTTATTAGTATTAGTATATCTAAGGTATAAAGCTGGAGATTAATTAAATATTAGTAAAATTAGTATATTGTTATTAGTATTAGTATATCTAAGGTATAAAGCTGGATATTAATTAAATAGTAGAAAAATTAGAATATTGTTATTAGTATTAGTATATCTAAGGTATAAAGCTGGAGATTAATTAAATAGTAGCAAAATTAGTGTATTGTTATTAGTATTAGTATATCTAAGGTATAAAGCTGGAGATTAATTAAATAGTAGCAAAATTAGTATATTGTTATTAGTATTAGTATATCTAAGGTATAAAGCTGGAGATTAATTAAATAGTAGCAAAATTAGTGTATTGTTATTAGTATTAGTATATCTAAGGTATAAAGCTGGAGATTAATTAAATATTAGCAAAATTAGAATATTGTTATTAGTATTAGTATATCTAAGGTATAAAGCTGGATATTAATTAAATAGTAGCAAAATTAGAATATTGTTATTAGTTTTAGTATATCTAAAGTATAAAGATGGAGATTAATTAAAATCAGCCCAATAGTTATGCGCGATGCGCGCAGAAACACTTTACAGATACGCGTCCGACATACGTATAATACATACGTTTTTTATTATTAGTATTAGTATATCTAAGGTATAAAGCTGGAGATTAATTAAATAGTAGCAAAATTAGTATATTGTTATTAGTATTAGTATATCTAAAGTATAAAGATGGAGATTAATTAAAATCAGCCCAATACTTCTGCGCTATGCGCGCAGAAACACTACATATACGCGTCCGACATACGTATAATACATACGTTTTTTTAAACACAAGGAATTATCTGTGTAGGGACAGAAAAAGCAATAAAAGTAAGCAGTTCTATTTGATAAGTTACGGTAATTTAATTGCCTACAAATATTTGGAATACCTACTTAATTATTTCAAGACTTTCAAGTTAAGATTTGTCAAGCAATTAATTATAAACGGAATAATTTACCAAGTTCAATATTTCTCGTATTTGAACATAAAATACGGTCGTCACGCCAACAGTAATAAAACATTTAAATTTAGATACGTGCTCTCATCAAACGTTCACTCGTAAATGATTGATATATAAATAAACACGGAATAAAATTAACGAATCAATCGTTAACACTCGCGCGCATCGGAAACACCCTACAATTGCGTTGTCGCTGGAAATAGGGTTTATTAAAAATAGGGTGACCATACGAATGCGAGATTGTGATAAATTAAAATATTTATCAATATTCATTTTCCATAACAATGTTGAGAAATAGTACATATATATGTGCAAATTTGAGTATGCGTTAAAATATGCTAAATAATTTATAAAAATATCTTTGCCATCTAATCGACCTAAAGATTGAATAAGAGTGTACTGTTATAGTTTCTAGGTTCTTTTCTTTAGAACCTGGTTTTACCCAAATTAATGTGGTCCGTCATCGCTTACTCCCATTCGTCATAACAAAAGAGTTCTGTAAATAACGGGTAAATTACATTTTTTAAATTTGTAGGAAAAGTCTAACATAAAAAATGATACAAAAAACAACTGTGTCTTTTTTTTTAATTTGAGACAGTTTTTTTATTACAGCTTAAAATGTAAACGACCAATTATGGATATTGAGAAATTCATATCTTTTTATTTATTTATTAGATATTCTATGCAATTATCATATTCTATGATATACTAGTATGCATGCCAATTTTCAGTTAGTGTATAGAACATAGAGCAATCTTTTGTAAGAAATTTAGAAAAGTTAATTTAAAGCAACTAAATATATATCTGTACATCCTAAAGTAAACTGACCTAATTTGGGGGCTGAAGAAGTCTATGCTTTTTTATCAACTTATTTAAAATTCAATGCAATCGTTCCACATCATACTATTTATAGACCAATTTTCAGTCAGTATACAGAACATAGCCGAGAATCTTAAGATAAAATATTTAATTTAGGCACTTTGGTTCATATTTTACTTTGCTGAAAATAAAAAAAGAAGATTATATGTCGTGAAAATAGATCAACATTTACTGCTTATTTATTTATTTTAAGATATAATTAAAACTTTTAAAACGAGACATTTTATCCCCATCGGAATCTAGAAAATATCAAATATTTGTTGCGAGTTTTACATTAAAAAGAAACTGTTATGTTGAACATCTAGACAGGGATGTAGTTAAATATTTAAAAGAAAAAAAGGGAAGAAGAAAAAACGTAACTGAAAAAATATCGAGCAGTCATGGACACGTATCAGATGTGAAACATCTAAATTTTTTTCCACTATTACTTCTACTATCATTGTAACTCATATTTTAAATTAATAAACGCTTACAACGTTTTAATTCAATAGACCGATATAAACCAGTAATGTTAATAAATTAGAAACAACACTTACGCACTAACACACAAGTTAAGTAGCGGTATGTTACTACATTAGAAAGGAAAACATTAAGTCGGAAAGGGCCGACAAAACACGAAGCATGCCGAACAAAAAGATGCGTCTTGCCATCAGAACGTTTTGACTCACATCCAAACGCGCTATTAGATGTTTCATATCAAAAATAATATTGCAGTCGAAATATTCATATTTTGTCATTTCCCAAGACGCAGCTCAGTTTCCCTTAAATATGAATAATACTATCCACGAATGTTCAAAATTTGGACACAATTGGTTAAATAGTTGATTATTCATTAGGTAATGAATAAACAAAAAACGTTTATAATAATAATTAATTCAGAGATATAATTAAACGCAAAGACTGATAGTGTTATCAAATAGGACATTGAATAATGGGGTTAACAGGGAAATATATATAAAGAAACGTCTAGTATACTTCTAACAAGGAATTTGATAGGTTCTGATGGGTCAAAACTGTCTTATGTCTAAAACGTTTTTAATTCGTATTACCAAATTAAAATGGAAAGTTGAATTACGAGGAACTGCACGTAATCATCTAATAGGTGGAATAAAATGATGTTTTAAAGAAAATTTTTAGGAAAAACTACCTTTGTAAGAGGTTTAGAAACGTCAATCGATAACAATAAAATGCAATATCTACATTTCAAAGTAAAATAAACGAGTTTGGACACTGAAGAAATATATATTTCTTATCAACTTTTTAATATTAAATGCAATAATCACACTTTATACTATTTGTAGGCCAATTTTCAGTTAGTGTACAGAATATGGAGTTACCCTTTTAGAACATTTAGAAAAATCAACTGAAAACACTGAAATATATTCATATATCTGTACAGCCCAAAGTAAAATGACCTAATTTAGAAGGTGAATAAATCTGTCCGCCCTTGTCGACATATTTAATAGTCAACGCAATCATTATACACCATACTATTTATAAGCAAATTTCCAGTAAGTATACAGAACATAAAATTTTGTTTTGAAACATTTAAAAAAAGTGAATTGAAAGTAATTATATGTATATCTGTACAGCCCAAAGTAAAATGACCGAATTTGGAAGGTGAAGAAATCTGTACTCTGTCGTCATTTTATTTAATATTCAATGGAATCATTATAACCCATACTATTTGTAAATCAATTTACAGTGATAATACAGAACATAAAGTAACCTTTTTAATACGTTTAATAAAGTCACTTGAACGGAATTAAATGTATATCTGAGGAGCCCCAAGTAAACTGACGGAATGTGGAAAGTGAAGGAATCTATAATTACTTAGAAATTTATTTAAAATTTAATAATTATACGTCATACTATTTGTAAGTCCATTTTCATTCAATCTGCAAAGTATAGAGTTATATTTTTATGATAGCGTTTATGAAATATTTTCTATAAATTAATTATTAATATTATGTAATATTTTCTAACACATTACATGGAGGTTAGTGCATGGAATAATTCTGTTTCCTACATTTTATGTTATTAATTTTTAGTGTCTATAATGTTAAAACATTAGAGTTACATTTTTATGATATTTAGGAAAGTCACTTGAAAGTAATAAAATAAATACTTGTATGCCCCAAACCTATTCTTTTTTATGATAGCGTTTATGACATATTTTTTATAAATTAATTATTAATATTATGAAATATTTTCTAACACATTACATGGAGGTTAATGCGTGTAATAGTTATGCGTCCTACATTTTATGTTATTCATTTTTAGTGTCTATAATGTTTTACCACAATCTATAGTTTTAAGTACTTTAAATATCAAATTTTAATAGTTTTTCAAATATCGAAGTTACTGTCTTAGGGAGTACGTACGTATTCTTGTAAGGTTACTTCTAACTGTTACCAATATTAATGAGAATCGAATATGCTTTTTTAAAGAGTTTTTATTGAAAACTTGTAAAAATTAAAAAATAAGCTATCAGAATGTTTTTTGTATCCATAACTGTAATGTAACTTGAAATTTAGCAAATGTATGACAATGTTTTGTACCGAAGTTTGATAAAAGTGGCTTTAATTTACTTTCTCTGTACAACAATTATCGCGTAATGTTTTAAGACTTCTCGTGAAAGAGTATGAATATTGAAACATTGATTTTTAAATTCACTTTTAGTTTTGGCCGAAACCAAATTAAAATTGAAAATACAATTTACGGTTGAACCTTATCGGCATCCGAGCGCATAATTATACTACTCAGCAATGAACCGACCATATATTCGAGTATAGTGAACCTGATGCTGTGAACCGATAGTTCGGTACCGAAACGCAATATGACCATATTATTAATATTGAAAAAAATTGTACAAAATTAAACTGACTTTTAATTTCAAGAAAAAGATGTTACGTAAAAAATTCAAATTCATTCAACACCACATTAGAATGTTATTTCTTTTTTCTTTACGACACTTACGTCTTCCAGATTTACAGCAAACTTTACTGCAAACATCTTTCAAAATTAGATAATTTTAGGTGCTTCATCATTTAAACAATGTATCCGGCGGAAATAAACTTGTCTACGTAAGTAAATTGATTTTGTGACTATGCTAAATTGTAGTGACATGACGAGTTAAAAGCTAAATTGCAACTCTATTCATAGGCAATGTGATAAATTATGATATAAATAATTATTTTGTCGATAAGATACTCGCATATACTAGTATCAAACCTGTCATCTGCTTTATCATCTTAGCCACTAGTCTTAGAAACGTAGAAATTAGGAATATACATTCGTTTCTTAAAGTTGTCATCCACTTTTTTAACATAAACGTTAAATGGGTTTTCTAAAATTGGATCCATAAATTTAAAACACGGTTGCACGTTTTTTACAAATTATATGCTTTTGTCGTTAATATTAGTACAATAAACATGAAATATTAAGAATACAATTCCTTTTAATGTAATTTTGACGTAAATTTAATTAACTCGTACCTTCGGACGTATCTGGAAACCTACATAAACGAAGTTGCGAGAAATAGCTTCTTAGTCTTAAATATGGTTATACGATATCCCGAAATAATTAAATAATAATTAAAAAACAAGATTTAACTATACATAGCTATTTAAGTGTTTGCATATATTTGTTATTTTTTACTACATTGGATTTTGAAAAAAACCTTACTTTTATTACTCACAACTTTTGTAATATGCCATAATAAGCTTTTCTTTGAATTTTTATTGCAAATACAGCTTATGAGAAATTTTAATGTGCAATAATAGCTTAATATATAATGGCAAAAGCACCATATACCAGGAACAGACCTGGTGACAAAATTGGTCTAAAAAGGTCAACTTTGGTAGTACTCTAAATTATTATTTTTAATGAAAGAAAAAATTAAAATCACATTTCTACTTAAGGGATCTTTCCAACGATACTCCACGTGTCTGAAGAAATTGTTTTCAGCAGTCTCAACATATTTGGACGCTCCCTTGGAATATAAACTTAAACCATTTCAAATACTATTTTTATTTTGCGGCAACATATTACATGAAAATTTCAAGCATTTATCGTATTTCATTTTGAAGTTAGAAGGCTTTGCCGTTCAGCCCATACGAAATCCGGAAGACAATTAAACTGAAAGGGTTCGCTGTATTTTTATGAACATAGTATAGTCGTTTTATTCTAATAGCTACAGCTATTCTAAAGTATCATGAGGTATGCAATAAAATTTAGAAACGAAATTTCTATAAAATGTAAATAGATTGGCTATCGGAAGCCATTTTCTTTAACAACGCTGAAATTGTTATACAATGCGGGTATTATATAATGCACGGGAAAGTTTCTTCATTAATTAACTATCTACACACCTATTAGTCACTGTGTCAATTATAGGTAAATAAAAGTCTATATTTAAAAGCGTAGATTGTGTAAATAGATTACCGATGGTGATATAAAGTGTAAATAGATTGGCTATCGGAAGCCGTTTTCTTTAACAACGCGGAAATTGTTATACAACGCTGGTATGGTTATTATATAATGCACGGGAAAGTTTCTTCATTAATTCACTATCTACACACACCTATTAGTCACTGTGTCAATTATAGGTAAATAAAAGTCTATATTTAAAAGCGTAGATTGTGTAAATAGATTGCCGATGGTGATATAAAGTGTAAATAGATTGGCTATCGGAAACCGTTTTCTTTAACAATGCGGAAATTGTTATACAACGCTGGTATGGTTATTATATAATGCACGGGAAAGTTTCTTCATTAATTCACTATCTACACACACCTATTAGTCACTGTGTCAATTATAGGTAAATAAAAGTCTATATTTAAAAGCGTAGATTGTGTAAATAGATTACCGATGGTGATATAAAGTGTAAATAGATTGGCTATCGGAAGCCGTTTTCTTTAACAACGCGGAAATTGTTATACAACGCTGGTATGGTTATTATATAATGCACGGGAAAGTTTCTTCATTAATTCACTATCTACACACACCTATTAGTCACTGTGTCAATTATAGGTAAATAAAAGTCTATATTTAAAAGCGTAGATTGTGTAAATAGATTGCCGATGGTGATATAAAGTGTAAATAGATTGGCTATCGGAAGCCGTTTTCTTTAACAACGCGGAAATTGTTATACAACGCTGGTATGGTTATTATATAATGCACGGGAAAGTTTCTTCATTAATTCACTATCTACACACACCTATTAGTCACTGTGTCAATTATAGGTAGATAAAAGTCTATATTTAAAAGCGTAGATTGTGTAAATAGATTGCCGATGGTGATATAAAATGTAAATAGATTGGCTATCGGAAGCCGTTTTCTTTAACGCGGAAATTGCTATACAACGCTGGTATGGTTATAATATTATGCACGGGAAAGTTTCTTTATTAATTCACTATCTACACACACCTATTTGTCACTGTGTCAATTATAAGTAGATAAAAGTCTATATTTAAAAGCGTAGACAATTTAAATATATTGCCGATGGCGATATAAAGTATAAATAGATTGGCTATCGGAAGTCGTTTTCTTTCAGAACGCGGATATTGTTATACAACGAACGGAAAAGTCTCTTCACTGATTAGGCATCTACGCACATCTATTAGGCGTTTGGCAAATATTTATACGTAAGTATAGAGGTATTATTATATTAAAAGAATAATTGACAAGCACCGAATTTTTGTAATAATTTACCTCGTTAGCGAGCGTTATTTTGTTTACAAGCGACTAAAAATAGTGACTGACAAAGCATGAGCAAGCAGTAGTCAAACGAATGCAGTACTTTGTTATTCTAACCATTTTTAAACCTTCCTATTGAGGTTCTCCTGAGTTTATATGATTTTTTACGTTTTCTTTCATTTTTTTTCCACTTCCACATTTGTGATTATGACTAACCATCGCAATATGCGTTGCTATTTGTTCACAGTTATACTTTCTGCAATATCTTGTTCTTTTTGAACATGCGGTAACATCTCGTTCGTGTCGAATATACTGTAATAGTCTCAATTTAAGTTATTAATAATGGTTATATTTGAATAAAAATATTAAGTGTACGACCGCTGTTGAAGTTTTTTGTTTCAAATCGTTGTTGGTTTTTATTTTTAGAGTATAAAATTTACCGCAGACATCATAAGTACTACAATAAAATGACGTGTTTACGTTGAATAGCGTTTCGTTTTTTACGTATTCTCCTAAAGGTGATAGTCATATTTATGATATAAAAATTCCGTTATTACTGTACAAAGAATACATCTTTATATTAGAATCTAAACTGATATTACGAAGAGAAAAATTTTGTCCATTTACAGTTGTTTATCTCAGAACGTACTTATCCATTTCAGGTGAAACTTCAACCGATACATTAAGTATATTTTCAGCAAGAAGCATATGTATATGATACAAAATAGTGTTAATATGATTTTAAGAGGTGATGCTTAAAATTAAACAAAAACTAAGTTCCATAACTGTATGGAATATAATGCTCACTGCCAGAATATAGCAAAAGGGTCTATTAGAAATCCTGTAATAGCCATTAAAATCGTATGAAGTTAATTTAAGGATCAAAGTCATACGAATACCGACATTACCAAGATATATAAACTGGGGTTACTGTCCCCAAGATATAAATAAAATTATATTACATGGGTACTGTAAAAGCAATATGAATAATAAACTCATGATAAATGATCGCAGAAAACTGATGGTCTGATGGTTTCAGAGAATTAACTAGCAGATGTTGACAATCCGAGTTAATTGCTATGGAATTTATTCGTTATGGATAAGCCGTTAATTTTATCCAATGTTTATATCCGCCATTTTTAAGTTACGCGGTTTTCAATATGTTAGGATGTGAAATCTTGGTTAAATCCATTTAATATCCGATACATCCAGTTTTTTTAATTAATTGAAAATATCCTAAAAGCTTTGATTACTGCAGTGTATCATAAGCGTAGTCACAAATGGGGTACGAGAGTCATTTAAATGTTCTGAATACAAATACTGAGAATACAATATCTTCAATTTTCTGAATGCGGCAACACTAGCCACAGTTAGTATTAGTATTTGATTTGGAGCGCATGAACTTTAGTGGTGGCGGCGACGCGACGTGGGACGAAAGCGACCATGTATCTGGTCGGACGGGTATCTCGACATTGACACCGCGATGTCGCGACCTCCGAATCGTCACGGGGCTAATTGCTCGTAATTGCTCGCGCAACGTCACCGGAATGCCGTTACGTGTTACCTGAGCAGCCGACACTCGAGGAGCTGCGCGCCAACAGTCGAATATTATTTAGATATTATAGAAGGATAAACAAAATCAATCTGGTACAAACGTTGATACGCTCAATATATTTCTTCAGTTATGAGACCTGGATTATAAAAGGCACAGACAAAAGAAATGTGTTGATGCCTTCAAGATGTGATGCTGACGACGTATGCTATTGGTGTTTTGAACTATTCATTGGACCATCATCCATCAAAGAAATCGACATCGGCATCCAAATCCATCATCAAAAAATTGGCATCCGCGATAAAATATCCTCTACATTCACCAGTCGAGTACTCAGGTACTTCGACCATATAATAAAATAAAGTCCATACAATCTGGAGCGAGGCATCCTGTTGGAAAGGGTAAAGTAGACCAGATCCTGTGGCCGAAGACCAGTTCATTGTGCTCACCAGATTAATATCACCCTCCAAATGACCATTCATGAAGCCGTAATATTAGCGCAATATCGCAAGAAGAGGTAATTAATTTACTCCAAAACGGCACATATCGTCGTGGGGTGCGACTCTCAGAAGTGATGAAACGACTTATAGACCATATAGAGAGGATTATAGATGGCATAGATTCTTAAAAAAGATGAATATTTGCCAGAATGAAAATAAATGAAAAGAACTACGCGTTCAAAACATGGTTATTGGGACTATAATTGGTTTAAATGAAGTAGAAATAATTGATGTTTCTATATGGTTACTAATTAAAGTTCCAAATGCGTCTGATTATGCTAAATCTATTAAATCAGACGAAAACATCGATATATTTTATATTACAAGCTAGAATGTCAATATCACCGTGAGATGCGACGGTCAGGTATAAACTAACTAAAACACGCAAATGGACTGACCATGCAATGGAATGACCAAATAAAATCTGCTCAGGGTGGCACTTTGCATGAATATACCAGAATGACGGCACACAGAGAGAGATGGCGAGATGTCGTGAGGAGGGTTACATTAGCTCCTGACAGTAACACATAATCACCACGACCACTCTGTCAAGAACGTAATGATACAGAAGCGTTAATAATCGTTTTACTATGATCACATAAGTATATCCATCATACTAAAGCTGTTCACGTGTAACAAAACCTAATGGACGTTGTTCATTACAACTCTCATACCTTGCCTGTACAGGCTTTGTTCCAACAATATCAATGGTATTATGATTCTAAAAATGACTAGAATATGATATTACAACAGACGACAGCGGATAACGGATTTTTTTCGTATTTTACAATTTAATATTTTGTCTGGTCAAACTAGTTTTTTTTACATTCACCTATCAGTATTTTCAACAAAGAACTTATTTGGAAAAATAATAATAAAAATTGCTTGTTAAGATTTAAGACAATCAAAATATCTGTAATACCAAATTAGGTGTGGTTAAAATATTTATCAAAAGAAAGTCTCAAAGTTACGTCTTCAAAATGTGCCGAAAGTATTTTCAACCATGCACCTATACGATAAGGTTAAATCCACAATTCCCATGCGCTTAAATGTATTGAAAGTTGTAATAATGTAATATGTAGTTAACTTGCTCCCATCCCTCCACTTCAGAAGCTTTCTAATTTGTAAGTCTGCTAAAAAGAAGAAACTTTTTCTCGTAGGAAGAAACCGAATTCGTTTCTGTTAGATCGAAAATTATGAGGTCTCTTGTAATTGGCTCTTTATAGTATCACTGATCATTTCCATACTACGGTAATTACTGCAAACAGATTTGTGACTCGCTTGTCACGTATGAAGCTTACTCCAATGACAAAAATGAAGTTTATTTGAGTCTCATGAATCTTTGCTAAACTATAGCATATTATAGTTGATGCAACGGTTTATATATAGGTTTAATAGGACAAAGCTGCGAAGAGATCTTCGATATTCTAAAGAGAAAAGTTGAAACTGTTTTTTTTTAATTCTGCCTAAAGACAAAATTATTCCTAAAGATTTTTAAGTAAATGATAAGTTAAGTAAATAATCGTCAACCGATTTATGAAATATACAAAAACACAGGTTTCGTTCTAAACTTAATATGTTTTTTGTTTTATAGGAAAAAGTTAATTTTTTATCATTAATCTTGAATTATTGAGTGACGTCTCATTATGTGGAAATGAAAAATATAGTTATAATTTTTCAAAAAAATTCAATTTGAAAAACTCCGGAACTGACACGAATTTTAAAAAGCGGTTTCTGTTGTTCTCGTCAGGATATTGAAGAGGATAGAGTTTAGGATATTCAGGATATTGAAGAGGATAGAGTTTGTATTTTTACAAGTCAATGTTGTATGCTGCACTTTAAATTTGGCAAAAGACGGTGTAAAGATCTCATTAATTACAACTTCAATTACAACGTACGCAAGCTACGTATTTAATAAAATAAGATCCTGTTTCACATTTCAAATAATCGTAACATCAAATTGACAGCTTGCTAATTCTAACCGATATGCAATTCTAGCTTGTGCACCAAATATATGCAAACAGATTTAATTCTTATATCTTTAAACTCGTTTGATTTAGTTTCACTCGTGTCAAATTGCACGTCAAGCTGATTGTAATAGTTTTCGCGCCCGATAAAGTGATAGACATATCTGCTTATAAAAAATAATAGACAAACTTGTAATATAAGATATAGATGCAAGTAAAGATTTCAGTCTATTCTTTAATTTGTATGCTAAATATTAAAATGAAAGAAAATTATCACGAGGCATAATTTAAAATAGACATAATTTGCTGTTTAAATTGTATACCAGAATTTACAATAATGGAAATGTTGTTATGTAATATTTTTCAGCCCATTCCTCTTCATTCTTATTTGTTTTTGGTTCCGTAACTCAAAAAGGAAAATGGGACCTTTTCGATGTTAAAGATCACCCATACCATAGCATGATCGTCTGTTATAGTCGTTTTCAGTTCATTCAGAGAGAGTATGGCATAGAAAATAGGAAGTTGGCATAGTAATGAACATGAAGCTTATTAACCTAGGAAATTGCATTAGTAAAAACCAAATAAAAACATTTGCTGAGTATTTTGGAAAGGGAGTTACACAAAACTTTTGATTTTCATTTCAATTGTATGCATAGAAAATTATTGTTTAATTCAGAATTTTATATTAAGTATTTTAAGAGATACTACTGAAAATACATGTTTCTTCTTCATGTGGTGTAAGTCTTCCAAATTTTGTACTGTGCCTTCAATGTTGTGGAGGCCTTTCCGACCTTATTTTTAACTTATTACCTTATCTTATCTACTACGTATGTCAAAATATTTAGTACTAGTGACCCGGCCCGGTTTCGCACGGGTAAATGATGGAAGTAAAAATTCTCAGATGTTTCGATTTTTTCCTACTTTAATCCGCATTTACCACCTTAGATCGATCTACATTAATTAGGGGTAGAATTAAGTAACCATATCCGGATCATTTGTCTGGCGTAATGAAGTAATACGTGTATCTATAGGACTGTCGCGTAAAGATTGTAGGTCAGATCATAACAGGAGTTTTTTTCTAATTCTTTTTTTTTCATAAAACAACGTAATGATTACTAAATGTTAACAATAAATTTTAGTGAATTGTATTATGCCTGGCGTAATGAAGTAATAATTGTATCTATCGGACTGTTGCGTAGAACTTGTATGTTAGATTAAAACTCGATGAATATGGGTTTTTTCTGACTCTTTTTCTTCACAAAATAACGTAATGATTACTAAATGTTAACAATAAATTTTAGTGAATTGTATTATGTCTGGAGTAATGAAGTAATAATTGTATCTATCGGACTGTTGCGTAGAAATTGTAGGTTAGATTAAAACTCGATTAATTTGGATATTTTTCTGACTCTTTTTATTCATGAAACAGCATAATGATCACTAAATGCTAACTACAAATTTTAGTGAAGTGTGTTATAATACGATAATGATTGATGACCGTGCCAATAACAACTCGCCCGAAGTCATACAAACAGCGAAATGCGAAGCAGTTCAGTCATATGTATACCTTGTAGCGTTGATCTCTAACAACGGCGGATGCATGATGGACAAATTGAAAAAAATATGGAGTGACCGAAATATTAACAAGGTCTCTAAGACCCGGCTCGTTCGAACTGGTGTTCCCTATATTACTCTACGCCGTAAAGGCGTGGACGCTACGAATACTTGAGAAGAACAAAATAACTGCTAGTATGTATGTAATAATGTAGTGTTGGAGAAAAATGCTTGGGGTATCGTGGATTGAGTTCCACACTAATGTCTCTATACTTGAAGAACTCGGCGTCAAGAAACGTCTATCGCCACTTGTTCAGAGTCGCATTCTAAAATTGTTTGGTCACGTCATGCGTGGAAACAGTAAGCTTCATAAAGCACATCGTCGTGGAGAGAAGAATAGAAGACACTAGATGATGTGGGAGATCGTCGATGCGGTGGACAGACCAAATCAAGTCTGCTGTAGGCGGTTTTCTGTATGAGTGCAATAGGGCGATGAAAAATAAGGAGATATGCAAAGGCACCGTGAGGCGGTTAACAGCAGCCACCCATAACGATACTACGTGCTGACCACGACCGCGTCAAGAGCGGAATGACGGACAAGAACTTATAATACGAATTATGAAATAATGATTACAACAAAATTAACAATCAGAAGACGTATCTTTACAGACAAACCGATATTATTTATTTATATATAACATTTATTACTTTTGCTGGATTAGGTGCAAAAACAAACATTGTGTTTTTTAATGTCATACGTGACAGAACAACATACAAATGTGGGAGAAGAAAATCGAACGCCGAGATCAATTCTAGCAACATTTAAAGTCTGGCCTTGTGCTTTATTTATTGTCACTCCAAATGCTAGACGCCAAAAAAAATTACACACAACACTGTCATAGAAAACAAATAACAATTGACACTGTCCATACCTGTCAAGCTTTCAAATGTCATGATTTTTCCAGACTTACTCGACAATTTTTATCATAGTTCTGCCAAATTACACAAAAGCTTTATAAAGTATACATGTCACTCTTCCTCGTGAATCACAGTTAATATTGGTGAAAACCGCATGAAAATCTGTGGAGCTTTTGAGATAATTGCGTTCAAACAGACAGATAGACAGACTTTGGTTTATACTGTGTAGTGAGGATATCAGAATAAGGAGGTTTAATATGTGCTCCTATATAAATATATTTTGGCCAACTTGCTGCAATAAATTAAGCAGATATTGTAACTTACGGCATAGTTTTCAAAGGTCATGTTCAAATCAATGTTTTTTTATTGTTAAAAGCCATTATATATATATATATATATATATATATATATATATATATATATATATATATATATAATTATTGTATTGTATTGTGATGTATTGCTACTTATTTCTCACCAGGTAAATTAGTTTCAATGCTATAAAACTACTGGCCATGGCATGTTTTAATATCGTTCAGCTATCTATTGCATTTTGTGGGAAACTTATCATTTATCTTAATAAAAGTCACATTAACAGTTCATTTTTTTTGCAAAGAAACGCTTCAACGTTATAAATTTAAAAAAATGTCAGCCATTTCTGTTCTTCCATTATTTGCTCGAATCGTATAATTTTTTTTATTATCACAAATTGCGTAAAAATTTCCGGAAATCTGAAACGTATTATTTAATTCATACATTTTTTTCCATGTAACTGCTTACTGTCACGGTTAATGATTTATAATTTTTCTGGTAAGCCTGATACTTAAATGTTCGTAATCAATACGATCTACACCTTCTGTCTATATATATCCTTAATAATCTTTGTCTATATATATCCTTAATAACCCTTAACTTCTTTACATCACAGATCTAGATTCCATTCTGTGGCGTATCCTAAAATATTAATCAGCTAAATATGCATACATAGGTTGATATCTAAGTAATAAGATCCAAAAGTTGCCCGGATTTGCTATTGTTAATAGAAGGATAAACCAAAATCCTTTCGCACCTTGTTCCTTGCTATTGCTTTATACTTGACGTATCGTTCGTTTTATTTTATTTAAGTTAAATGACTGTTATAACAATTAAATCATTTTAACATATATAAGTCGTATAAATAAACAAACGAAGCATATTGAAACCTATTTATTTTAAATGATTTATGACAATATTGTCTCAGTTTTTCCAATTCTATAAGCGCCAGCGCAGATATGAGCCGGCTGGAATTGTAAATTATTGTTTAATGTTTCGGTGCAACAATAAAAGCAGTGGCTTCATTAATATAAAGCGAGTCTCGATAAAAATTATATTACTGTATATTATTGTATTCCAATAAATAAATCAATGTTATCAGTGAAAGGTGAGCCGCCTGCGGCTGATAAAACTGGCCAAGTTCTTATGAATGTGACGAAGAATAATTGTATTTAGAAAAAAAAGTGTCATAACATAAGATTGCGAATTATATATATATATATATATATATATATATATATATATATATATATAGCTTTAATTTTAAGCTAAATCGTTGTGGTGATCTCCATAGTTTCTATTTTGTTGCTTGAGAAATTTGTGCAATTCATGGGCTTCTAATTATTTATTTATTTTTATTATTTTTCATTCATTTCACTCTTGGAAAAAGTTTCTTTTAACTTTATTCATTCTTTAAATCCTTGTCTAGTTCTTGATCAAAGTGAACTCGTGAATTCTTTTATCATCCTCTTCAGTGAATAGTAGGTTTTCCTTTTCGGCATTTGTTGCAGTTGGAGCACCACTCTGTTGTTGCTCTGGCTAAGCTATTGATTTTATTCTCTTACTTGGTTCACCTAATTCCATTTTGCCTTCAATACGCATCTAGTTTTTTATCCTTCTTTTCTTTGTTCTTTTTTATTTGTCTGTTAGTCTGATATTTAAAATTATTTTTTCTATTTTTCTTGGCATAATTCATAATTTTTACATATGTCTTTTATTGAGGTCCCACATCTGGAGATAATAGTTTAAAATTGGTACTGTACAGGAGTTGAAGACTTTTTCATTCATTCATTTTTGTTTTTTAATATTTCATCATCCAAAATCTTTCCCGCTGTTTATGCTTGTTCTACCAATCTCTTCCCCCGTATTGATTACAATTGATAATGATTAGGTTTTCTTAAGAAATAATTGAATAATATAAAAGTTTCTAGATTTTAGTGTGAACCTGAAGCATTATTTCTAATGGACAATGCTTCAGGTTCAGGAAGCATTGTTTCTAATGGAAAATGCTCTTTTAAATCGATTTAATAGTATTAGTTTTATGCTCTAATAATCATGAAAACAATTACAAAGACATATAAAAAGTTCTTTGGAGAATATTCGAACAGAATAAAAAATAATCTAGACTTTAATCTGAACTCTAAGCATCAGTGGCAGGAAGAGTTGACATATATAACATCGCCTTTTCCGGGAAATTTCCACAGGATCCAGATGTGGAATTTAAAGCAAAGTTAAAAATAAAACGTCACTGAACTATACCTACACTGTACTATAAAAACCTACACTGTACTGTAAAAATCACCATATTATAACTATTAGTGATTTAAGAAAAAAAAATAATTTGACCCAACAAAAGTTTTTTTTTAACCTAACAAAATATTTAGACCAAAAAAATCAAATAAAAATTGTCTTCTACTACCAAATATAACGTAAATGTGATTTACGTTATATTTGGTAGTAGAAGACAATAAAAGTGATTTATTCATTAAATAATGATAATTTAACACAAACAGTCGTTACATTAGTTATATTATTAAAAGCTAGGTAATATTTATATTTGACAAATTAAACTTTTAAATATTTATTTCTCTTTCGATAATTAATCATATCTAATTGCAATTAGTAACTTAACTTTTGTAATTTAACAATAAAAATATCTAGTTTATTATGCTTATGTTTTGACTTAATAAATGTGTTGCTATCGAGATTATAATTCCATTAAAACTGTAAACTGTCTATATTTTATTAGCTTGTTCAATATATAGACCGGAACGAATGATCCGTAATCATTCTATTCCGGCCTATATATTGATCAAGTTAGTAAAATATAGGTTTGTGGAAAATTCCAGCAAAGACAATTTTTAAGAATTAAGGCAATTTTTTACATTTCCTGGATAAATTTATTCTATTAAATTTGTCCAGGAAAACCTATAACCCTAGTGGTAGATGAGTAGCTAATGAAACTCAGTAGCTGATAAAACTAAATTTTACATTGAAAGTCCCATCACAAATCGGTCCAGCAGCTTTGTGTACTGCTCTAATAAATAAACGAAACTTTGAAAGCAAATTTGTTGTGGCTCCATCCCACCAGACAGAAGTCTCAGACAAAATATTCGATATGCAAAGTATTAACTATATAATAGTATGAAATAATGTAGAGTAATTCTAATCAACCGATGGATTGTTATATTTTAAATGAAGCGGAACTACATAAACAGTAGTCGAAAGATGATATATTACCCGATTCTGACTCGGTTCTTGTGTATGACTCGGATGGCTCTTGTATAACATATTTCTTTAATTGACTGACCCTTTAGCATATTATTAAGTTTTTTTTGTCTTAAGGGTTCTGTTGAACAATTAAATAATTCTCTTTTGATTCTGTTGAACATTTAAATAATTCTCTACGTTTTGAACTAGGTACGCCTTCGTTAACTACTCATTCATATCTTAAATTCTCATTTCTTCATTTATCTCTTAAAAGTCTTTGAACTTTGTGTATATATATATTTTTTTTCCTTTGCGAATAGTTTATTATGTAAACATTTAAGTGTTCTCAAATCAGGTTTTTCAACTTACATTGTAGTATTATTTTAACTTTATGATCTTTAAAAATCTCCAAAAAAGACTGGAATAATATGTCCACATTAAATTGGTAATTAATTATTCGTACACTTTTTAACATTTCTTTTATAAAATGAGTGTTGAAAGAATCTAGAAGCTAGTGTTAGCTCTAGGGAAAAATAGGGCGGCATTATGGGCTAACAATAAACCTGCAGATGTTCCGACATGCTTAGAGTGATGAAGTCTTTTCAGTGTCACACGATAAAAATAGATTTTCCGATAAAAAATCATTTTACGTAATTTTCAAAATGTTTTCGTGAGAGGAGGAGTATGACTCAGTAGTGCTCTCTGATGAAAATGCTTGTAAATAGTTTTTATCATAATCTCTACTCAATCGTTAATCGGTTTCAGTTATATATACAAAAGTGTTTTCTAATTGCCTAATTAACTTATGTTAAAAAGCACGTGTAAGCTTCGAATATTTTTCTATTCCATTACTTCAATTGCAAAACATAAAATAACCCTTAAGAAAAATCGACTTCCTATTTTGTTTAGTGTTTATTTCGAATCGACAGGGTTTTGTTTCTGTCTAATTATAAACTGGTGTTTCGACGGTAATTCTTAGTAAATTGGTAACAATAATTTACACATTATATAAACAAGCAATGGAAAATTTTAATTTATGCATTTGTAAATACGGGGTATGTATATAGGGGATTTATATAAAGAATTCCTCTTTTACTTATATGTAAGTAAAGCCATTGACGTCATTATTTTATGTTGTAAAGCGAAACAGCTGTATATAAAATTTGTTTGGTAATCATTTTAAATGGATTTGAAGCCACTTTGTTTTAAGGTAAATAGATATATTAAACAAAGACACTAAAACTAATTTATTGGATGACACATATTTGCTGGATTCGGATGGTACGTACTTGATTTATTGTATTGGATAATTATACAAAGCGGTCGTCTCTCTTGTTTATGTATTCGGATAGGGTCCTGATAATTTAAATGTTTATTGGTTCTACATTTGTTTTCTTGATTTAAATTTGATTTTAAAGCCGTTTAAATAGATAATAAAAGATCCGATGTCGTCGTTTATATGATGGATGAATTCATTGCTGGAAAAATAACGTTTTAACCGGAAGGTTATGATATAACGGGTTGATAATTTTCACATTTCATTTACGCCTTGTCACTGTCTCGTTCCTAGTTGACCGAACAATATTTCACATTAAGTAGTCTTTTTGATATACTAATAGTAATTTTGATGATCGTAATGCTACATTAGACGCTACGCTGTAAAAAATAACGCATTTAATAAAAGTAAAATAAGTACGGCCATCTATTGGAGAATTCTAATACTACGTATTTATAACGTTTGCTTATAACAGCAATAGATGTTGCTATCAATTAAGTAAGTAGTAATCTGTTAATGTATTAATTTTAATGATTGCTATTGCGGATGTCGACTAAGACTTTATAGCATAAAATTTAAAATTTGAATCAAAATCACAAAGGCCATTTATAATATTTACATGTATAGATGTACGTAGTCGGTGCCATTTTATAATATTTACATGTATAGATGAACGTAGTGTTATTAGTGTAAATATTTCAGTACTTTTTAATATAATTCGAATCTATATCCTTTTTGTCACGGATCTGTTTTATATAAAATTATATTACAGTGACTTAATAAAGTTTCGAATATATACAAAGTAGTCCCCAAAATATTTCTGTAGTACATTTCTGTTACAAAAGGTAATACAGTAACTTCCTCCTAAAATTGTACATTTTTCTCCCTTAGAGTATTTGCTTTCAGTTTCCTATCGGTTTCTAACTGCGTTCAGAAGTATACAAATTTATATTTATAGGTGTACTAAAATCAAAAGATGCAATTAAGAAAGATGGATAGTATAAATAAAGGATTTTTAAAAGGTTGGAAGGTTGACATCTGAAAATCTTGAGTTTTCTCTTTTCTTTTGTAAGATAAATTTATGAGTTATAAATAAATAGATGAAAGACGTCTACAATAGCTTTTGAGTGTAAACAATTAAGATTTTTTGAAGGAAAGAAAGTTGGAATCTGAAAACCTTTTAAATTTAGTTCTTCATCTCTTTGAGAGAATTTAATGGTATACGATAATTAGAGAGGCGAAATAAGTCCACCTTAACTTTATATGAATTTTTGAAATGTTAACATTTTGCCTTTGAAAATCTTTTAAATTTTATTCTTTACCTTTTATTTGTAAATTGGTGATTGTAATTATGTTGTGGTATTTTGTGATTTTAAAATAAATCGATAATATTTAAAATTTAATCTTCTTAAACCAAAAACCCAGTTTTTGTTATATAAAACTTTTATTGAATCTATATCGGTACAATCAATAAAGAAATGCTTGCTGTATTTGAAAGAAAAGTCGTACGGAATATTGTTAGGCGGTATATATACTGATAAAGTATGGCAAAGAAGCATTATTCTCCAACTATATAAATTATACAGGTGCTTCCTGTATATGGTGTAATAAATATTGTATAAAATATGCTCCCGATACAATATAATTTACAAAGAACCAAAGAACAAAGTGGGCTGGTCATCTTACACATATGAAGAAAAGGTACGTGTTCATGGTACTGGACGAGGCCAAGACCCACCATGGGCTGTTACACCACTGAAGAAGTATGAAGTAGATAAAAAAGCGAAAATGCGACGTCGTGAGACACCCGACAGAAGCGAAGCGACTTACGCATCGCATATAACATTATTTTTTATTAATTGATATAGTTTGTTATCGATGCAGTAATAAATAATACACATTTTTACAAATAATTTTTGAATTATCCATCACACAATAAAAAAAAAATACTTAATAAAAAATGAAAATATATAAACGGGTTTAATAAACCAAATAATTGCCCATGTAAGAGAATTTATTTCTTTTTCCAACGCATCAAGCACGTACGTTCTCTCGCTTGGTTAATATACACACAAGTACATATATTTAAATACAACAAAAGTGAAAGGTAATGCCTGTTTGTTGCATTTTGTCTCTATTTTATTCCATCTCGCTCACTCATATAACAATTCGCGCTGCCTAGCCAATGACAAGCGTTTCATCGCCACGTTTAGGACGTTTCAGTTATTTTAAGTTAGCTCCCCATTCCAAGCAAGCGTCCGCTAAGAAGCCTCGCTTCAATATTAAGTTGCGATATTAACAAATTACTTTAAATAAAATCAACACGAATTCCAGGACAAGGTTCCCATACACGTTGTTATATATTTTTCTTTCAATATACCTCCGGGTTACAGTTATTCATCGAAATTCATGCTGCAGTATTAGTGGAATCTTAATTGGAAAGCGATCCATATATTTTGATCCTTGCATCCGAGCGTTGCATTGATGAAGTGATGAAATAACTTAAATATGTGATAAAAGCATATTAACAAATCGGAACCCGGTCGGCTTTAGTAAAAATAACTGAAGATATGGAGTTTTGATATGCTCTAGTAATTTTATGACTAATTTAGTTACGACTGTGTATTGAGTAAAATGTTTGAGGTTTATCTAAAATATTAAAATTACGCAACATTTCGTTTTAAATGTATTTAAAATGATTGAAGAATTGGATCTTCTTACAAAACTTGACAACTTTAAATAAATCACATTGTTCCGCAAACATTTTGAAACGTAGTCTAAAGCCATCTTAAAAGTTAATCCGTTTTTAATGTTTTTTTTTCGTTTTCATTTTCATTTTAATCCGGACCATATTTTTCGGTTTTTGTTTATTGCAGTTTTTTGCATTATGTATTGCTATATACTGATATAATTTTGCCTTCTTCAGTTCATGAAAGCTAAAAGACAACATTAAATATCATTTACACTAGCTAATGTTCACGTTAGTATGAAAAATGTAGATAAAGTTTAAAATTTATTTCGAAGTTAATTACTATTTGTTTAATTTATATCTAATAAATATTTTGCTACTTATTATGTATCGCTTATACAGTTTTTTTTATTAACAGGAGTCTAAATTATCAATTTTTTTATTAATATAAATAAATAATTTATTTATTCAAACCGCAGTTACTTACAGTGCAAATACTGCCCAATATATCATAATATTACAATGGAGTAAAAAGGTGAACAAAGGAAACAATAGTAAAATTTTAGAGACAATATTAAACAATTCAGAATACTGCTAATTACTTAAGAAGAACATCGCAGAATATTGGATCGTGGTTGAAGAATAAAAAACGTAGATGTTTTCCAATCCAACCATCAATTTTTTTCTATTTTTTACTTTTTTAGATACTTTACTATAAATATAATATAAAATACTTTAGAAACATTACATTAGTATTACGTTATATACATTTTAAAAGGTGATTAACATCATTGTCATCAAACCATTGTATTATTTTTAATGGCGTCGGCCATAAAGTAACTGTATTTAAGAAAGAATGTCAGTGGAAGGTCATTTATTAAAAAAAAACAAAAGCTCAACAACGAGTTTTTTTATTGAACTAAAAAGGAGAAAACAAGCGAAATTATTCTATTACAATAACTATCATAATAACTAATAATAAACAATTATGTATTTCCTAACATCTGTTTTGTGAATTAAATATACACGTATTTGTTTCTTTCACATTTTAAAAAATTAATTATCAGCTTAATTATTGTACTGACCAAAAATTCTAAAGCTCTCTGGACACATTCTATAGAATGTTTACTTGGTAGATATTTAATATTCTATTATTTTGACTGTTTCCACCAATAAAAAATTTAAACCAATGTTTTTTACGAGTAGTTAGGGTCTAAAAAGAAAACTGCCCTTCTATGGACAACGGTAATCAAATTAAAACCTTTATTAGGCACCTTCCGTGTACTTTAATTAAATATTTGTCTTTTGATTAATACCGGTTAGTTAAGTTACCCTTTACATTAATTTATTTACACATGATTCATTTAATTAAAAAATAATAATATATTTTACTTAGTAGTCAATTTTAATAAAATACACACATTCAGGTTAACTAGGCAATCTACAGATTAACGGAAATCCGCACATTAGCTTTAATATATACATTAAGTTTTTAAATTAAAATAATTGAATTGAAACATGATTACTTAATTAAAATAAAAAGTAAATAACGATATAAATAATTATATATTCGTAGCCTTGTAAAAAAATCATTATAAATTTAAATCATAAAGGCAAACTACTATGAAAGCCGATTTTTACAATAATTTTTAAATTTCGATTACGTAGTAGGCAGCTGTCATAAATAATGACAACAGTTTTTTTTTTAAGTCAGGCTCTCACTTGGCTGATCGCTCCTTAAGTTATTTGTTGAAATAGACCTTTATACCATAGATAAGAGAAATTTAAAATGGCGTATAATGCCAGATTATTAATACGCTTCTCGTTTATCGAATATGGTTATGTTAAAAACGATGGATTAATTATGACAACTATGAATATATAATTTGGTGATAATTTGCACACATTAATTATATTATAAATAATTTCAAATCGAGGTCTTTTATGGATGCCGTTATGCTTGGACATAAATTGTGTTCATAAATGATTTATATGTGTAATAATTACAATGGATTTTTTTTTCGGTTTGAATTTTACGGGTATGTAGATAGAAATTATCTTTTTTTGTTTTTATTTATTACTTTTTAAAAGTACATTTAATTTCCGTGCTATTTAAATACGCTCATTAGCCTTTAAAATTTTAATTCAGTCATGGCAACAAAGGGAGGGACTGTATGGAACAAGATTATTTTAATATTTTTCAAAAATTAGTAATAAAAAGTATTGTTAGTAGTCATTTTTGCAAATAAGTTTTGACAAATAAATTTATTGTAATTTTATTGTTATGAGATATTCCTTTATTATATATTTATGATCTGTTTGTTCAATTTTCCTTTAAAAAGAAATTTACTTTACAAAATGATAAGAGATTTTGGCATTAATCATAATCATGATATATTTTTAGAAGCTATATTTGGTACGTCATTGAACTGCAACATTGAAAATTCCAAAGCTGTGACACAATTTTCGTAACAAAATTAGGAACATTGTTGCTTCCTAATTAAAAAAAAATAGCACATTAAACATTTTATCATTAACTGTGTGTGTATATACATATACATATATATACGTGTCGATTTATTACATACACCATATATTGTCAGCGACCATATATTATATGCCAATAATATACTTGATAAAAAACACAAGTCATAACAAAGTATGTCATGATATATCTTATTTTTTCTCTATAAAATAAACATCACTGCAATAGGTAATTTTGAAACTTACGTCACCACTGCAACACAGCAGCGATTGCTCATAAAGATTTCACGCGTCCAAGCCCGTTGTCTGGACGCGCAACGGGAACGCCCGGGTGCGAGATTTATTCTTAACGAATGAGCCGAGTTACAGCTAAACTCAAACATAACTCAACGAATGTTAATAAATATTTGTATAGGTTTTTGAGTCACGAACAACCTTTGCATTCTCGCCTGAACAACGAGCCAGCATGGTGAGGGGGCGGTCCAATTGAAAGTGATGCTTTATGTTATGTCACGAAAAAAATATTTGCATATATCGAATGATACTACATATATAATTATGAATGAGTGTAGGTACTCATCTTTATACATCACAAGTAGTGATCAAAATATAAAAAAATGTATTAAAATTCATGATTATAAACTTGAAATGTTCTATACATTTGAACATTTATACTTGACAATTTTAAAAAGACAGTCGCCATTTCAATATATATTTTGTCTTCACAAGATTTAAATATAAAAATACGAAGACTAATTTTATTACAAAATAAAAGTTGAAATTTATTGCAAAATAAAAGATGGCAAGAAATCCATTATGCAATCTCAAATCTTATAAATAATTCAATAATTCTCGTATACCTATAATCATAATACAAGAATCAAATCCATTTAACGCCCTCATTTTCATAAAAATTTAAAGAAATAAAAAAACAGGATGAATTTTTTATGGTCTTTTTTTTAAAAAAAATAGGCTTTACCATTGAGCTAAGTAAAGTTTATTTTTTGTTACTTGATTAATTTGCTAACAATTATATTTTTAGCTCGCAGCCATGAAAGAGTTTTGCGTTTAAAATATAAATATATAACGAGAACAATCCCCGATTTGTCTACTTTTTTTTCAAAATTAATTCTCGCACTGAATATGTTAGTCGTTTTGAAAACCAAGATAAAAATTATTTAAACGGAGATTTATAGGTTCTCTCTCGTTTGAATGCCCTGTCGCGTAGGAGCGGTGGCTTCGACCATAACCGATTCCCAATCGGATGCCAATAAATACACTTATTAGGATCAGATTAAGTAAGTAAGGTCATTAACAACAATTTTTAAAGACGCACCATAGCCATCTTGTACTCCTCTATGTGTGGCAATGAGACCGATCGTAAAGTCACCCCGAAATATGGTGAGCACATATTTTATGGTTATTTAATGTTAATTGGTCATCGTTTTAATTTGTTTAAGTTTTTGGGCATGGACCGGCGCTTCTTGGCGGGTTCGATTTCAATTACCGGTATCTTGGGTCGAACTGGCTCTGATGATATTCAGGTTTCGGCTGATCTAAGTGCTTTGTTGATATAGATACACGTAGTACATTCAAAGAACGCATTACGTAAATTCGCGAATTTACGTAATGTCAATATTTAAACCCATTTGTGAACAAACCAAGAAAAAGGTATACAGGAAAGAAGATGCCCAAATGTTGACGAACACTTGTGAAAGAATTTTGATTTAATAGCTTGTAAGAACGAAAGTGAAAGAGATTATAAATTAATTATATTAACAATGATGCGTTGGGAAGGTTAGAACAGATGGACAGATTGAATGAAGGACTGTAAATAAGTATGTACGAGTATAAATAAAAGGTGGCCGCAAAGATGAGCGTTGTTAATTCATTATTTTAGGAGAGCAACTTTTCATAAAATAATCTGCCAAATCCCTTGGCTCTTTACTTCGCTGATATCCTACGAGTATAGATTTTTTACTCGTAGCTGCTATCCTCTACGAATTCAATTTTACTAAAGAGTCTTCTACGAATTCAATTTTACTAAAGAGTCCTCTACGAATTCAATTTTACTATAGAAACTGATCATAATATATAAGATATGGATTTGTTGACAATCTTTATCACCCTGCATGTCATTATTATGAAAGAGGCAAAGGGTTTATCCGGACTCGATTATGGGTTGCCCCATTATTATCGCAATTCTCTTATTTGCGTGTGAGGGGTTGTTGTTACAAGTACCAATATAAATAGAAATTTATATATTAATATATTTATTCAATCTATTATCGTATTATTTTAGTATCATAATTTTATATATTCAGTTAAAATTCTAGAAATATTTCACATTAAAATATTTCTAGCTTGTGTGGTTTAGGAGATATGTTATTTTGGTAGATGGTAGTGAAAGTAAGAAAAGCGGTAATACTAACTTTCTTTAATATATTATTTATGTAATAAATAGATGGATAAAAATTTAAAATATCACTGTAATTTTAAAAATACCTAAATAATATTTAAAGTGCACATAAAAGCGGAATTATCGTGAGATGAATGTCTCGCGCTGTTTTCAGATTTAACATATATATATATATATATATATATATATATATATATATATATATATATATATATATTTATATATATATGTGTATATATATATATATATATACATACTTAAATAAATCAAAATATTATTCAAATAGGAAAAGAAATTGTAAAAAAGATTAATATTTTGGAGAGAATCGTAGTAACGTATCGTCATGACATATAATCATTATCCTGGCGTTAAAGTCGTGGTAAACAAATAAATGGTTTTGTCGCTTTCCAATTTTCGCCGAAAGGTTAGTAATTTTAGAAATAAAACGAACATCGTTAAAATTTGTGTATGGATCCGGTAAAGGCACATGAAAACTATTTTCAATCTTGAATTAAACTATTCTAAAAAAAAGCAAAAGTCCTTCTTGCTTGTTAAATAACTAAAAAATAAACCAAAACTAGTTAACAAAAACTTTGTCCATCAAAAGCTACACCTGCTAAACCAAAAGGGTTAACGCATGTTTCCAAAGAATGTAACAAACACAGGTGTTACTTGATACCGGTTAATCCAACTGTGTAACTATTGAAATTAAACAAACGTTGGGTTTAACAACTTTTAATAATAGTCTTTAATAACGCTTTAACGCCCATTAATAGTCCGCGGCACTGATGATGGGACGATGCGAAATTCGAGAATATCAGTCATGTCTTTGGTTTATTAATTGTTTAATGACCGTGAAAAATACATTTTGTTTGATTAATATTGACTATTGTGATACTAGTACGTGGCATTTTGACAATGTCTACAGTATTTTTTCAAGTATACGATTCGAGAAATGGGTACATATAATTGTTAAAATTTGTTTATAGATTTCAAGAAGAGTTATTTTATTTTACAAATAGATAAAGTACGTTGCAGCTGTCAAATTGATATTGAAAGGTTACGAAATTTGTATTAAATAAAACTAGTTAAGTGTGAGCATTCCCCAGCGTTGGTGTTAACTTAGACATACAAATAAATGTTTTGTTTTAGCAGAAGCTGAATAAGCAAGTGGAAAATGTTATTTTTTCATAGCAAACTTATGTTTCACGTTCTAGCTACTTTTGTTTTTGGTTCAAATCATCGTTTTTTTTCATGACTGCTTTATTTTCGTCTTGGTTCATCCTTTATTTCAGAATTTTTTTTGCAATATGTTTAAATAATCTTTGACTTTTTAACCAATTCATTTATCGTTTATTACTTGTTTGGCGGGTAAGACAAGTGATCTGTGAGGCACTCTGGTACCGCATAAATTACTACGCAACTTCAGTAAGTTCTGATAAAAACTCTGATAAATATACCCTTTTTTATGTTCGGATCTGTTGCCATAAATTTCGACTGTTATACTTCTATAACCGCAAATAATTTTGTAGCATCTATAATAAAAAACATATTTTGCTTATGTGGATAAAACAATGAATCATTTATAGCTCGTGATAAGCTCGTTTTTGCTTTTAATCTAGAATTTTAATATTTGTTTGCGCTCAAAATGCTAGTACCAGTTTATACTACATTTTCTTTAAACAACTTTAAGCCGTTCGGCGAAAAGTAACAATAGTCATTGCAGATACATTTGGACATCTGGTAACACTTGCCAAAAATATTTACACATTTATGCCATAATGCGCTATGAATTATGTATTGTCGATATTATATACGTTTTGTTAAATACTTTTGGATATCGATCGTAGCAAGTTGGAGAAGTATGGTATATACTTATTTCATGTCCATACTCTTCCCTAATTTACGTAGACAAAGCCAATATTTTAATTCTGTTTCAGATTATAGCAGTGTTTCTCAAAGTAGATGTGTGATTCTGTATCAGAAGAGGGATTATGAGTGTAGAGAGAGTAGAATAAATAAAATTAAAATAAGTATGACTTTTTGAAATATTTTTGTTAAAATATTTAGTCTATGGTAATGTCGCCGCTTGTATAATCCGTGTAGTCTATGGTGGAGGGTATATGAACAGTAACCCCATCACCGCACTTCCTCTTTTACTTATTTTGCTTGGTGACATCAAGGGTTGTGTTGCCTATTTATCCGGATTCCTCGTCAATGAACATCTCAATAATCATCCACATGGTTCCACCACTTACCATTAATTCAACAATTTTTAAGTGTGTATGTATGCAATTGATTCGTAAGAAAATATGTCAAATACAAGTAAAATACGCAGTGCGAAAATTCACTTGTAATCATTTAAGTGTACATAGTATTTATATTAATATATTTAAATATATTAATATTATTTTTCAGCATGTAAATCTTAGTATCTCTTTTAAAAGCGTAAAATATTTCAAAAAAATCTTTAGAATTTATAGCATTTAGAATCATTGCTACAGCTTTCTCATAATCCTTTAGCAATGATGTTTTGACGTGACAACGTCATACTCCGTAGCCTAGCAGGTTTGCATGTTCAAAAAGTTTGCGTTGCGAAAATTACCTTGTCTATCATCGACTGTTTCTCGGAAACTTTAAGTGACACATGCAATATATTTTTATCGTTATGTAATTAAGATCTGAACTAAATGATAAAAAATAACACACAAGTATAGCATCAAATATTTTTAATTAGCTGAAAGGCCGTGATCAGATCAGGTCGTAAATCTCGAATCGATTTAATAGAGAGAAAGAGAGAGAGGGAACACTTAAATTGTTAAAAAAAATCATAGAAAAACAGAAAAATTGGCTCAATCAAGAATTGTCACTCAACAGTATCGGAATATAAACTGAAAAATAAAGTCTAAACAAACTTTCTAGGTCTGAAGTGGTTTTGAATAAATTTGAAGAAGTACTAACTTTTCATATTTATTATATCAATGTAACATGAATTTCCAATGTAAAATAAGGTTATAAAAATACTCGACAGAGGTGGAAGTGTATCGAGCTGAAAATCTGGCATCTGAAAATATTTATTTGGGACTGTCGATAAAATTTTAGAACAGAAATAAAACAGAATTGTTTAATGACTGCAGAGGTAAATTCATTTTAGTAACATTTTATTGATATTAAAAAATAATTAAACTACCAATAGCAATGTATGTGTACCAAAAACTGGCAATTTACGTAAGGTCTTAACAGACCCTCAGAGGATTACACCGCCGCCTCTTTGTACAATTTCAGCAGTTGTAACACGACAGGCCTACGGGGTGATCGTTAAACACTGTCCGGTTACGTGTAAACATTTTTTGTTGCTCCCCATTGTGATCAAATGAGCGGATTAAAAAACCGCCTATCAAATTGCTTTCCGATAGCCATTCGAGGCATTGTTCTCGGTTTCACAGATCAGCAACGAGATTATATCGGGAGCGAGTTCGATTTCTGCTTCAATAGGCAATGTTAATTATTTCCTCAAGAATTATCTGTATTATCTACATGCGCGGGAATTTTAACCACGGGACTGACGTAACGCAGACTTTACCAACTTTGGTTAAAAAAAAATGAAGTATATTTTTCTATTGCTTGGCTGACGGTTTACTGATAAATAAGAGTAAAGAAAAGAAACTTTTAAGTCTAAAAAAAATTAGTTTCTAATCAAAATGTGAAGAAAATGGAAATATTTCGTAATTATATCGATGATAACAGAAATCTGAAATATAACAAAATTTAAAATTGCAATTAGCATTCTAACACCTAAGTATCGACGTGAAAATGCCGTCTTTTTGTACAGTTTCTTTACCCCGAAAATGTGTTATTGTTCAAATACTACCTTTCCAAAGAAAAACTATAAAATTGATTTAATACTTTATTTCTCATTACCAGAAAAAAATTATTTAATTTTTTAATTTTTCCACGACAGATAGTTAACTTTTCGTTTTTCTTAAAATTAAAATTCGTTATGTGAAAGTAAAGATTATTCAGCTAGACTGATTTAAATGGAAAATATATCAATAAAAATTATACTTACAGTATTTTGATTTCGAAAGACAAACGAGTTAAATAATATCATACTAAGTAATTTTACATACTAATGATTTCGTGTCGTTATTAAAAAAAATAAAAAACACGTATCTTTATATTAAAATTTTGGTCAAGAGCGAAAGGACGTCTCACAACTCGGTATAACTTTAATTTTTTAAATAAGTTTAAAATAAGAATAAAGTCATTGAAAAAATAATTAACTTTAATGTTAAAAAAGCGTGGAGTGCATCGACTTAAATTTTTGTAAGGGCTCTACCTTCACAAATAGCTAGCGATAATAATATTTACGACAAATGATTTTTTTTTGTACATTAAACTTAATTTTTTTATCGATCATTTTAAGCTTATTCAAAAAATTATGTTACATCTAGTTATATTTAAAGATTATTTTTCATTTTTAGTTCATATTGCTACAAATGCGTTTTTTTACTTTTTTACGCTATAAAAATGTTTGTTTGAAAGTAAAAAAAGTTTTCTTTTTTTACTATAATTTTATTGTATTGTCATCGGTTTTCGATACGTGTGCAAAATCTTAAATAATTCTGATGTCTGGAAGTGGGTGAAAACTTAATTGAAATATTCTGTTACATACACACGTACATACACACATACATATGTATAGACATACATGCGTACGTACTTACATACATACATATATATATATATATATATATATATATATATATATATATATACAAGAGAAGCTACTTAAAGCATGTTGATAAGTACGGCATGCTTCAGTAAAATGCCTTTCTACGGATACGAAACTATAAGTATCTTAAATATTTTCTTTTGAATTATTAAATATTATGTCTTTAGACTAATTTAAATCTTTGAAAATAGTCTATTGGTCTATGAATCAAGCTAATTTACTTTAATATCGTTAACTATAATTTTCCAATTGCCCATCATTTTATCGGCTTACATGTTCGCTTTACCATGTTTTGGCAATAACTTACTCTCAATGTACCGAATGAAAATCAAATCGATTGAGAGCAATATTCGAAATCGAATTGATGCATCTTATAAATATCGATATATCTAACGCATCGATAAACGTTCGAACATCATACATTCTTGGTCTTCAGAGTTTCTGCAATCCTCCGAAGATTCTGAATGCGGCCCTTATTATTATCATTTTGAACAGCTCTGGCCCAAGATGTGGTCTTCGTTATTTCGAAGATCGCCTTGACGTAACTACTCATCGTATTTGGGTTCCCATGGACAAACTCATTACATCGACTTGGTCAATAGAATTACGTTCAATAAACTAATAAAAGTTACATTAAACGCTAAGCCAATCATCACAGTCAATCAGTGATTCAACCGCTATATTAACCTTTGTTTTTCATATCGATGTCCAAATATAGATTGCTGTATTAAGGTCGATTATAATTTTTTACTTAAAGTAATTAATCAATTATGGCTGACAAATAAATCACGTTTACAAATAAGGAATAAGACTTTAGATTTCTGGCCTTGAAATTGACATGTCAATTATTAAAACGCGTCAAACTAATTGACATTCGTCACGATATTTTTAGATCACGATTACAAAATTTGTCACACTGTCAAGTGACCATTTCTGTACGCATTTAATTTAGCAATATTTAAATTTTTTAACTATCAAAACCACACCCGGACCACATGTATTTATACAAAAAAAATAGTGATACACAACCAGTGAGCTAATGAACTATTACTTAATAGTATAAAAGACACTTATGCATTCTTAAGTAATGTATGAATTAACCAGAACCCAATCTACAATTAAATCGATCTACACATTAAAAGCCACTACGGCATTTATGATCCATTAACATAAATTTTACAACATTTTAACCGATACATTTACTTAAACTTAATTATGTATGTGGCAATTTATATTCAGTAAAATTTTAAACAATAAGAAGAACAAGATAAACGTCTAATTTGTGTGTGCTTTTATGAGATTTTTTACATATTAGCAATAAGACTAAGTTGATATTAATTGCTTGAACTCTACAAGAGTTCAATAAATAACAACTTTTATTTGAAATTAAACGACCCCGTACTGATACGTTATCGTCTAATGACATTAGACATGCGTGTGTAACATAGTCAAATCATGGAAGAATCGGTTTTAATGTTTCAACGAGTCGTAAAAGAAAATGATCCCTAAGACTATTTTATTATCCTATTTGGATAAGGTAACACCGCACAGGTAGGTTTAAATCCCTTTTACGGTTCCTCATGTCTAGCAATAGAAATGGAACTGTTATGGATGGACCTCATGATCTGTCCGGGTAGAATTATATTTTCTAAACTATTTTATGTAGCCAAGTGAATTTCAAATATGTTATTTACCATAATAACATTCGGGAAAAGTGAAAAAAAAATGTTTAGCCTTTTAAGCAGTAGTAGAACACTATCAGTAAAGTTGACGTGAGTAAAATGGTGAGTTTCACGGATACTTAAATAATCGTACGTGTGCATGAAATTCACCATTTTCACGAAGTCTTTCCCTAACAGTTCCATTTTTGTTGCCAGACATGAGGAACCGTAAAAATGATATGCAACTACCTACCTGTGCCGTATAATAAAATATTCTTATATCTTTATTATATACATACATTATATCTTATATCTTGATTATATACATACATCATACAAAAATTAAAGTACTGAGTATTTCTTTTAAACTACTTACTTATAAATATATAGTTTTTACTACCTATATAAAAATACTGCGTAGTATATATTTTACAAACGTAAGCCAATAATTTGATATCCAATATTTGTTTATTAATACAGGTAATTCTTTACGTCGAAGTTCTAACTAAACGCAAATTATTTTACGTTGAAGTTCTTACTAAACGCAAATTATTTTACGTTGAAGTTCTTACTAAACGCAAATTATTTTACGTTGAAGTTCTTACTAAGCGCAAATTATTTTACGTTGAAGTTCTTACAAAAATTAGACTAAAATTAGTCTAATTTTTTTTAAATCGTGTTAAAAGAGTTAGTTGGCTAGGTGGGATATGGCATTTAAACCAAAAATATCTAGGAAAACATCACTAAATATTTTTGGTTACAATGTTATGTTTATAAAATGAAAGATTGAAATAAATGTAATTTTTAAAAGTCACATTGGCGAGAGAAATTTTCGAAATAATGTTTATGCACGGTCGTCTGTTCTCTCATTTTAGGGCCATTGGGAATATTAAAAAACAAAAATGATTCACTTCAAACTAATTAGGATCTTATCTGGAAACTGGGAAAATCAAGCAACTTTTTTTTTCATTTCGTTGCCACTGGAAAATCCTATAAGTTGTATGGTTATATGGGGGTACTATATAGTGTATTTCCAATTCCCAAATTCGCTGTGTCACGCAAACGGATTCGCAGAAATAAATTACAACCTGGATTCACAAATAGGTTACATTACAGCAGATCATTAAAAAAAAGGCGCTCACAGGGGCTAGTTTTTATAAACACAAAAATCTTAAAATAAAATGTCGTTAAAACTCTATGCAATAATTTAATAAATCGCTATACATATTATATATATATATATATATATATATATATATATATAAATATATATATATATATATATATATATATATATATATATATATATATATATATATATATATATGACGTTGCATTTTAAAATTCTGAAACCAATTTAAAAGGACACGAATATGACATGTGCGATGTTCGTGTTCGCAACTTAATCTAGACTAAAGCCATACTCTTAACGGACACGAATATGACATGCACGATGTTCGCAACTTAATCTAAACTAAAGCAATACTCTTAGCTGACACGAATATGACATGTACGATGTTCGCTTAACTTAATCTTAACGAACGTGATATTTCATAGCCGTCCACTTGAACGAAAAGATGATTAACTACTTCGTGCAAAAATTAATTGTGTTAGGTAGTTTACATAAACAGACAATTGTTCCTAATTTCACGATGAACACATGCACCATTAACGTGATGACTTCATAATATGAGATATGAACGTGATAAGATGAAGATCTTTTAAAAATCGTTAGGCGTGTTCGCAGGTCGTAAAAACGAGCATTACAGGATCACGAATACCGCCGCAAATTATGACATAAAATCTTCGAAAACCCGCTCGAAATTTGGCATTTTAACGAGAGCGGTACAGCCCGTGTGTGGCATTCGTAAAGTAAATTAGTTTTCTCCTAAGGCCAAATCGATTGACTACAGAAATTATGATAATGACTGTATAGTTTTGGCTTTTAATATCTTCACTAAGTCGTTGAGAAAATTCATTATGTTTTATTGTAGTTTAATATATATTATTTTAAAATAATATGCCCTTAAGGTTCAATGATACCTTAGACCCGTGATCAGATTACGGACCCATTAATTATGGAAATAATTTTATTGCCTATATATTTAACAGCGGATAAAACGTTAATTTGAAATTAACGAATCTGATTTAGTTTAAAAGTTGAATTTATTTGTACGATCCACGATTTTGTTCTTTTTCTTATTCGTAGGTTTTTATGGCTTTGTGGACTTTTCATTTAATTAGATTTTAATGGTCATATAAATGAGTTTTCTGTGTTTAAATAGGAAATTTATTAATTGTACTGACTGAAAATATCTAAGTCTAAAATCCTAATCCCATTCCTCCTTTATAAATACTCCATCTACGTCTCCTCTTCGCTAGGTTTGAAAGATTCCTAGTTAGTATATAAGGAAACTACAGGTCTTCGTGAACTGATGCCTTCGCCGCATCATGAACGTGAGGTGGTCGGAGGTGAAGAGGAACGAGGATCTGTGGGTTGAAACGAACCAAAAACCCATCGCAGACCAGATAAGGGAGAGGAAGTATGAAGTACGAAAGGCTGACGAAGCCATCGACAAGGCAGCCCTCGACTGGAACCTCCAAGGAGCTAGACGACGTGGCCCACCAAGAAAGACCTGGACCAGTGAACGGTCCAGGAAGAAGCAAAGACAGCTGGAAAGACCTGGAGAGAGGTTAAGCAACTGGCCGCTGACCGCACCAAATGGAGAAATTTTAAGTCTGCCCTATGCTCCGACCGGAGCGACAGGAACTGATGATGATGACATAAGGAAAATTTGACATTATACTTTCATTACCCTTTGAAAATATGGTAATACTGGCGGCCTGGTCCGGCTTCGCACAAGTAGGTGTTGGGAAGGGAAATTCTCAGATGTATGGATTTCTTTCGACTTAATCCGAATTTATCGCCTTAGATCGGCCGATTTACACAAAACCTACATTAATTATATGTCTTTGAGGTAGCATTAAGTGTTTATGCCCGGATTACTTGTCTAGCGAAATGAAGTATTAAATGTATCTATCACACTATTGCGTAGAGCTTGTAGGCAAGATCAAAAGACGACTGATGTGGTTTTTTTTTGACTCTTTGTTACTAAAACACCGTAATGATTACTAAAGGTTGACTACAAATTTTAGTGAAGTGTATTATAATACGAATTATAAAATAATTATACCAAGAGAATTAACTATCAGAAGACGTATCTTTACAGACAAACCTAGAATATTTTTTTATATAAAACATTTATTACTTCCGCAAGATTAGATGCAAAAACAAACATATATTTTGAAACACATGTGTCGGTAACGTACAATTGACCGTCTGAAAAATATTGAATGATGAGATAAATTCCAGCTACGTTTAAAATCTGGCCTTGTACTTTATTTATTGTCATTACAAATGCTATTTGCTAAAAAAATTAAATAAAACATTGTCATACAAAGCAAATATGGAACCTCCAATATTCAAACGACTTACGCTGACCATACCTGCAAGCTAGCTTTCAAATGTGATTTTTACACATACTCGACAATTTTTATCATAGTTCAGCCAAATTACGCAAAATCTTCATAAATTATGCCCTTAAAACTTCCTCGTGTATCACTCTACCTGTTGGTGAAAATTTTGGTTATATAGCACATTCTTCGAGTGAAAATAATAGTGATTGTTTCGGCGAGTTTCCAATATCAGCCCGGTTTTTTTAATGGAAAATTGTGTTAAAATAAATTTTAAATTCTCGTCCCCTTCCATGGTTATGTATGTCAGTTGGCAATTATTATAACTGAGACTTTGTTTTAAAATGTACATAACCTCTATGTATTTTTCAATATTACTCTTTAAAATTAAAAAAAAAATAGATATTAAGTGGACAAATAACTACTAAGTAGTAGTTGAAGTCGAGCTATATGATAATTGGAAGTGCGTGACAGATGATTTGCAAGATTTGCTTGCAATATAAAGAAGTTAAAATATATTTTCTTAAAAACTGTTCGAAATTAATTAAATTTATTAACGAGCTTATAATTCAAGAATGCTCCGATCGATATCCGATTTTGGTGATCAAATTCTACTCAATCATCAGATTTTTATACATTTACAGTTGTTATTAGTCGACTCATGTTGAGGTTGACGCCGCAATTTTTGTTTTTCTAGATTTTAGTATGCGGTATAAATTTTAGAATTAAAACGTGACTAACACGAAAGGCGTTTCGACTATTACCGTAGTCAAAATGTGACGACAGACCCAATAAATTACTTAAGATGCAAAACTAAATAAATTAAAAAATATATGAACAGGAATCGAACTTGGCATTGAATCACATTAACCAAATATCGAGTACAAAGGGTGAAAAGAGAAGTCAGATTCTAACTTCACCACTGCGCACTGTGGTGGTCGAGTCGCCGTGTAGTTTAGATTGTGCACAGTGGCGGTACGTAATTTTATTACTCGGTTTACTTTTTTTAAATGTATTAAAATTAAATGATTAGAATCGTAGTATAATTACGACTAAAATCGATATATAAGTAGAAAATGAGAATATATATATATATATATATATATATATATATATATATATATATATATATATATAGAATAGATATAGAAGCCGCTTGACGTAGAAACTTTAGAATTTGGTACAATAATAAAGTATATTAATCCACATATTTTTCATAAGATAACCCTCAAAAATATTCGTATAGAAATTTTCGGAAGATAATAAGTACTCGAAAAAAATTTAATTCCATCATAGTGTGAGGTAAGGTTTAAAAGGGCTAGTTACATAGATCTGAAAAATATTTTTCATAGTTTTAGGTATTAAATGTTCAGAGATTTACTATAAAATATTAAAAAAGTGTCATAATATTTTAAATATGCTCCATATTTTTATGCCTGTCAAAGATATAGTAGGCATAAAATTTACGTTTGAAAAAATTATAATTGTAAATAGTCAAATAGAAATATATACTTAAGTGTTTATAAGCACTTAAATGCATCGAAACCTTTGTAATGTGAGTTTTGCATATACTAGACAGGATTTATTTAAATAATGCTAAGAGAAAAATATTAAAAATCGTTGGATATTAATATTTTTATACAACCCGGCAATGGAGAAAAGTAATTAGGTGAAATAAGAAGTAGTGCCTCTTCTGGGCTTTTATAAATATAAATTAATGGTGGTCAGATAAATTAAAACAATTCAGTGTCCCATTAACATAGAAACAGTACAATATTTAAACATTTTTTTTGTACATAGTAAACATAACTGAAAAATTCATAAGCCATGAAAATTATTTAAAATTTAGTACAGTAAACTAATGTTCCAATAAGCAAACAAATAAAAAATGAGATCACACTTTAAACGCTCGATCTATCATACAAATATAAGTAAAAAAACTATGAATATTTTAAAAATAATGTATAATTCTCAATAATCATGTACGAGACGTGATTCTAGCGTAAAGAATAAAGCATTAATAAGTAAACAATTCTTTGGATAATGAAATAAATACTTCCTCTAAGTTTTCCTCTTCGATTTCCTTTTATAATTGACAAAAAAAAGAAAATCAGATTAGCCATTCTGAGTTAAACGATTATAAAATAAAAAACATCTCCAAAAATCCAAGAAAAAAACGATATCTAACCCAATAGAGGACATAATGCAAACAATTACAAACGAAAATTATTATTGATAGGTTAGTAATTTTATCTTATCAAGTTTTCATTTTTAGAAAATTAATAAAAAAATGTACAACTGAAATATAATTTGAATGCATATTACCCTGAACCGCCAATGAGGACCCACTGCTAACTCACTGTTTGTTTAACATAATGAACGGGAGGCGAGCCGCGTTCGTTCGCCAGTGGCGGTGCGTTAGCATAATAAGCTCCAAATTATTTAAATTAATAATCATGCAAATTGTTGTTCTGAACCTTTTGTTACGATACAGCCTGTATTGTAAATTTAGTGTAACGTACCCATATAACAATTATTTCTAAACCAAAAGCCGAGACGAGATTTTGGAGAGTGATATTTTAAAAACGAAGATCAACAAATTTTATTGATTTTATTGTTCTAAATCAAGCAGAAGAAATACTAAAATCAGACTCTGGAATTTTGGGTTTGGTAAAAGTGTTGATTGATTTATTCATTTTTTTTTCATTTTTGTATACGTTCATTTACGGAAACATTACGGTTTTAACACCTTCGCGTTTCAATAATGATAAGTAGACATTTAATTAAATTCAATAACACTACAACACATAACTGTTACACATTTCTATAAGCGTAAACTCACTCATCACAAACACATCACACTTTGGTGCAACTGAGATCATTTTGATTTGATAAAAACTTAAAGGAACCTATTAAAAATATGAAGTCATTTTAAGGAGTTATTATTTTTCGCTATTCAGTCCCATATTTTGAAGCAGAATTCTGATAAAATTAAAACTCTTTTGGCGAAGGAACTTTGTACGTCTGTAAATCTTTCCGCGAGAGAGGCAAAAATGAGCCTAGCGTTACAGAATTAGAATACTATTTAAAAAAAACTGAATACCATTTTAAAAAATTAACCATATAAAAGAACCAAACAATTCAGTGATTGAGCATCTTGAAGGAATAAAAATACAATACATTTTGTAACTATAACTTAAGTTATCTTATTAAACGACCATATTTTATATTTGCATTATATCAAAAATTGCAAATGGGAAATAAAAATAAAATTGTGACGAAATACGTAACAATTTTTTAACAGCTTTTTTTAAATTTGTAGCCATTGATTAAATTAATTAAATATAAACTGTCAATTGACATTGGCATTAATATTTGTTTTTTTTTTTAATTTTACATGTTTTTTACAACGATTCTGTCGGTCCTGAGAATTTCAGGAATTGCTATGTTATAACTGCGTGCGGAGTATACAACGGGACACAATATACACTTTGTTTCAAATTGTTATTTGGAACGATTCCGGAGAAATACCATTTACAAACATATTAGAAAAAAATAACCTGACATCTCATAAAAAGATGCAAGATTTATCTGACTAAAGATTTAAACAAAACTTTTGAACAGCTTCGTTTCTCATTTTCTCTATTTAAGGAGCCATTTTTATCCTTCTAACACCTGGGTGAAACACTGTTTGGGCTTTTGCTGGTCTCCTTTTAAATTGTAGAAGTAAAATTTGGTTGCGCATTAGGGAAAAATTTGGGAAAGAAACGAAAAATACAGCACAGAGGAAAAACGCAATCCATTTCTATATTATAATTCAGACTCATTGACATATATGTCTTTTCCCTAATTTGACTTCATCTGAGTCGATACGCCAAGTAAACCTAATTTTAAAAAAGTTATTGATATAAGATATATTAATCCGGAAATTGAAGAGACACTAAGCGATTCTTAAAAATATTAATACATATTTCTAACACCTGATACTCGTTAAGTAGTGACTGGAAAATATTCGGTAAAACTTTGTGAGTGAATGTACTTTGTATGTAAACGTGATTGCTTAATATTTCCACTCGTTTAAGTATAAGGAAGTACAGTTAAATCTATTACCACCCACGTCAATGCCTAACCCGCTGTCGCCCAGTGGGTTGAAAAAAATATAAAAATTCCTGATTCGCGGATATGATCTGCCTATGAATGTTTATTAGCCACGAAAGGTTATGATCGGCGATATATCAAGAGATATCGAATTTCAATTGAAAGTTTAATAATGAGGTGATCATATCTAAATGATATCGGCCAAATATGTAAATATTATGATCGATGAAGCGCTCGCTTGCGCAATATCGTTAAGGTAGGTGTTGTGGGCGAAGGCGATATTCTGACTTTAATGGTAACGTTTAGTTCGACTAAAATTTATTGTTACCTGTGTAAAATTCTATATTAATTGAATTATTTAGGAATCTAGACACACGACCCTTATCAGTCAAGTTCGAAGAAAGAGCGGTCATTGACCGTGTTTATATTTACAGAAACTCTTTCGAGCTACATTAACCCCCCCCCTCCTTGTAACTCAAAATCTATTTAACCTACTGATTTGTAATTTTTTTTATTTATTAAGGCCCATCTCCCTTGTAATTACCTGTAGTCGTAAATTTTATAAACATAGTTCAAATAGGGCTTTAGAGTATATAAAAAAGTAATAACAGGTCAAGTGCGAGTCAGACTCGCACATGAATGGTTCCGTAGCACCAAACAATATTAAACTTATTTCATATGCAATAAGGTATATTTTGACTTTTGTGGCTATAGTTTGACAGTTACAGCGGTTAAGTGGCAATGGCTTTAGAAGTACATATATTGTCATCACCTTTTGATTTAAATAAATGTAATAATCATTTATAGTTTTTATTTTAAATTCAACATAGTTTTTCAAATAGAAAATACAAGAAGTAACCATAATATATAAAGTTTTATTAAATGAGTTATTTTATTAATGTTATCTATCATGCTATTTAACTACATACGTGTCTATGTAGGTTTGTGATAGCTGAAATGAAGTAACATATTTCAGACCCAAAAGTAAAATTTCCAAAAGCATTTTCAAGGTGTGTTCCTACTCGCGTGGTGACACAAGGTTGCAGTAAAGATTATCTGGCAGTCTGTGTAAATAAGCTATTGCTGCGGTCGGTACTGAAAATGTCCCATATTTCAAAAACTACACAACATATCTTATTCAAACCATTTTTCGTTGAAAAATTATTTTAAGTTCTACTACCTAAGTTTTTCAGAATTTTATACACGTTACTTGAAAAGTTAAAGAGTGGGGGTTCACTTTTCAAGACTTTAGAAGCGCATGTCTCACTTATTGGCTTAAATAAAAAACTTGTTTTAGAACCTCTATATTACTTATAAGACCTATCTAAGGCCTTCACACGTCTATGTGCGCTGGATTTTTTTTCGTTCCTCAATTACCATATAGGTTGCTACCCATAACATTAATTTTTCATAATTCCACTATTTCATTGTATAGCGGTTCATAGAAAACATCTACCATTCAAATTTCATCTCTATATTGTCAGAAGTCTCCGAGTAAAATAGCTGTTATATACGGACAGACAGATAAAGAGACAGACAGGATGAAATTATAAGGGAACGGTTTTTTCCAATTTGGCACGGGACCCGAAAAAATCATTGTATCCACGAAAAGAAAACGTTTTAAAAATTGGCAGACCGTGAATGTGCAAGAAAATTTCATCTTTACTAGAAAATATAGAAAATTATAAAGAATGCAGCATAAACGAATAAAAAATATGTAATGTGAAATTTGATTTTGTATTAATAAAGCTTTGCAAAAAGTATTGATTAATCAAAAACATAAATGTCAAAAAGACCTGCTAGAGTCAGCTAAGAAGAACAAGCGGGCCTGTTGGTTTCGCCGATGGAAGGCTTGAGATTAAAATGGATGCCGATAAAAGATTGAGATTAAAATGGATGTTCCATTAAAGTCCTTTAAAATTTCAGAAATACAATGGCGCTGAAAAATAAAAATAATATTACTTGCTAAATCTTTAAAAACTGCATCATGGGTACCAATAAAAGGTTTGAAATTAAAATAGATGCTGATAAAACGCTTGAGATGAAAATGGATGCCGATAAAAGATTGAGATTAAAATGGATGTTTCATTAAAGTCCTTTAAAATTGCAGAAATGCAATAGCGTTGAAAAATTAAAACAAATATTCCTTACTAACTTTAAAAACTGCATCAACATTTTCAAGATTACTCCCGACATGCACTCATCAGCTTTTTTGTCTTAACTTATTGATAAATACTTACAAAAATGTATCTAAAAATGTCACATTTATGAACCCACTCAAAATTTCTTTACTGTTTTTTACCCTCATATTTTTTACTGTTGCAACACAATCAGGCACAAATTCAATGAAATAGTTTGAGATCATTTAAGAAAAAAAAACACTTTTCTAACGGTTTTTATAGACCTAGCTATTATTACACTGTTTGCTCTTGAAACTTAACCGTAGTCGTTTAGATAAAGATAGAATATTACTAACTATGCTATGGCAATATCGACAGTAATTTGCAAATAAATAAATTAATTCTTATTCGCATTTACAGTTTCTCAAAACGTATAAAAACCGGTCTCTTACATGAAATAGACTTAGAATCATAAAAAGAGGTAAAGATTTGCCTTAAAGCTGGTATAACTGTAATAATGAATTTCCTTTGCACGTATAATAAAAAGCCAACTTCGAAGCATACCGCTGTCGTATGCCATTAACTTACGTTTAAATATCTAATAACAAACTAGAATTTAACGTGGTTACCTTGCTCGTCGACATAATTTACCAATCTTGGCTCATAAAGGCGGACTTAGAGGATTTTCCTGCAACATAAACAGAGCATACCAACTTGATTACGTGTAAATCATGACCAACAACGTTTAGGCAACTAGACGCGTAACTTACATCGTAAATGATGTCAGTCAATCAAATGATTGAAGATAATTACATATTTGTACATGGAGAAAAAAAAATTGTTTTGAATATAAGCTTTATTTAGTTATGTAAAGGCCGATACAGTATCAATAATCGATACGTTCTTCATACATAAATGGATTAAAGCACACAGAAGAATATCTTGACATCTTCAAGAATATCTTGAAATTTTCTCATAAAACTATTTTGAACATGGGCAGGACGTTTATTGGCGAAAATAATAATTCTACTCTGATTAAACAAATTGAAAACACTTAGTTTTAAATTAAAAATCCAACTGTATAAATTACAACTGTTTAATAACAGAAGCGAGTTAATATATAGTTCAGAACCGTTCTAAATCGCACTGCTGAATGACAGTTTATTAAAATGCGTTTCATTAAATTTTAATTAAAGTTACTGATCATTACAAAAAGCAATATACATAATTGCTATGGCAATTGTATCTGGGTTTAAATTAAATATATTTTTAATAGTTTTTTTTGCAATCGGTTTGCAGCTCTGAATTAAAGTTTGTTACGTGTATAACTGTTCAAAAACAAGACAAAAAATTCCAATCTTAGGCACGGCTTGTTTAATTATTCTCAAGGTTTCAGCCACCGCCACTTTCGATAATGTTGATCTTTCAAAAAGGGTTATTAAACGAATTTCTGTTCCTGCATAGTATGAATATGCGTAATTAAAAAAAAATCCAACTGACTTGAAAATGCTAGAACCGCCTATGCTACTTTATTGTATAATATAATATAATTTATAAATTTATATTGCATATAGATAAACCTCATAAACAATATTTTTATTAAAAACATTAGAGTTTTTATAGTTCCGTTAAGAACTGAGTGGACTCAGTTCTTAAGGACCTCAGCATGCATTTTAATAATGCGTTCATGTATTCACATGATTTTTAACCGACTTTAGCAAAACAGATTCTCTATTTAACCTGCAAGCAATGCGGGAATGTTCATGATTTTCTCAAAAAATACTGAACCTGTTATGATGGTTCTTCTAGTTGTAGAACGTTTATATTTAAGGAAAGATTGGGAGTATACATCGTTAAGGTATCACTCTTAATTTAATATTTATGGCACAAGAAGTGGCGAAGGGTGCATTGTTATTGGGCTTTTTATTCGGTAGCTACTTGAAGTCGGTTAATTTTGTTTTAAAGCTTTTAAGGTTTTCTTATTTAAAGAATTTATTATATTTTATGCCAAGTGCGAATTTAATTTGTTTTTTAGAAATTTAGAAAAAATAATTAAATCATGAAATAAATACACAAAAATATTTTTAAACCAATTTGAACCGTTTCAAAAATTTGATTGAATCTTTTAGTAGTAGAAATACTTTGACGTGTGGTTATCAAAGTTGCCACGGTAAAAAAAGATTTAAAAACAATTAAAATTTAAAAAAAAGGAAAAATTAAGATTATTCACGATTTCAGAAAAGAAAATATCTAAACCATATTTTTTCTCGTGGTTTTTAAAAAAATATGAACTTGTTTCCCTGATGGTGCTCATGAAGCAAATACTTTGGATGCAAGTGTATTTAAGAAAATTTTACTTTATTGAAACTAAAACTGTTATTCTGTTTTTACTTAATAGTACTTGATAATAAATTTTCATCCAATTAAATGTTTGTTTATGCCCACAGACGAGATACATCTTAACAGGAATCGAAATATAATTTAATCTTTCAACATGTAAGATTTGGTGGCATATCTTGTATATGTTTATTACATCGCGGTCAAGTAGCTGTTACTAAGTGGTTACGCTACTGATATGCTTACATCTCATAATTAAAATATTCTCATAGTAGAACTGGCGATTGAGTTAAATTTTTAACTAAAATTAAATAACTCGACACCCAATTACGATAAGGCGTCTGAAAAGTAACCATAAATTTTAATTAACGACTGTTTGGCCACATTCGCGACCTCAAGGCTTAATCTATGACCCTTCATTACTATCTGATTTATTGGTTGTAAGAAATTAAACTCAACGAAGAAATTATAACATCAATGTAGCTTTCCTCGATAAGATTATATGGTTGCGGTGAAATTGAAATGAATTTTGACGTTATTACAGATAATTATAAATAAATTTCTTGCAAATATTAATTAAATGTTAATTAAACTAGGCAATGTTTTCCAGTCAACAAATGAAATAAGTTACTTGATTGATTTCTGCTTTTGGTAATACTTACTAATAAACATATTTATTTTCGCCTCATTCAAAAGTTATTTGGGTCGGTCCAGATGAAATTTTCACTATTGGAAATTAAAATGCAAGAGGAAGACTTTGAAGGTTACAAAATTTGTTTCTACTGTACCTTGCCCTCTAATCAAACTCTGAAAGAATACTTCCTAGGCAATGTTTTGATGGTAACTAAATTGTGAATTTAATTAATTTATTTTTGGATGGCATTAGGGACACGTGGACTAGGCAGCCAATAGCAACCGTATAATGACATAAGATATATCGACGCTTTAAGTGAGATCGACGCCAGTTTTCTTTTAAACTTTTGACTTGCTGTACTAAATCGGAAATGTTTTTCAGGAAATCACTGTGAATATAATAAAGATACGTCAGTATAATCCTGTATCGGATACTCAAATTATGGATTTAACTAGTTCTGTTAACTTTTGATATATTATATATTTTGACATATTTATTGCGTATAGACAATATTATCTGTACACATGAGATAGCGGTGATATCTTCTACACATTGAAGCAATTTTTACGTAAATCGAACTCTCAATATAGATACAATAGCTCTAAAAGCTACGTATGTATACAAACATATAGGACGGATTGGGAAGTTATTATTTATTATTTATTTATTATTTATTTTTTAATTTGTATACATTTCTGAAATACAATATTTTTAAGATAGAAGTTGCAAAAGAAGAGTTGTTGAAGGCTATTCAATTATTGTTTCTTTATGGAATGTTTGCTTATTTCGTGATTGATTATATTTTAATGGTTTGTTAATCACAACTTTTACATTATAAATATTTTTCTTTTATTTCAATAATACTTTAATATACAGTTTATATCTTTAGAAACATGTCACGTTTCGACGATTTTAGGAAACAAATGTGAAGTAACATTTTTATTAAACTTGTAAAAATCGCAATAATGTTATAATTATTTACAATTTGCTGTCTAAGTTTGAAGTATCCTAGTTGGAAGCGTTTACAGAACATTCAAAGCAAATGTTTAAATTATTTGAGTTACAAGTTTAACATTTAAAATTCTTGGTACATTTTTTGAAATAAAATGTTTATCCCTATATTTATCTTTCAAATCAAATAATTGTTAGAAAATTCACCTAAATTTTCTTTACTTAGGAATTTCCTCCAAGGGAATGACGTTATTGAGGCCATTCTGAGATCGGTAGTTTTCAAAAATATCTCTCTCTCTCTCTCTGTATATATATATATATATATATATATATATATATATATATACATACACACACATAAATACACATACATACTTACCAAGTCAAGTATAGTATATCATATGTGCAGGTACGATTGCGCGAGAAAAAAGTAATTCGCTGATCCGGCGGTTCCGCGTGTCGCTTTCTTTTTCTTTAATTGTATTATTTCAGTAGCAACTAGCTGTTGTTTACATTTTTGGTGACTTATTTTTAATACAATATTAAACCTGAATGAAACCAACAATAAAGTCGTGCTATTATTCGAAATTTATCATGAATTATTTCATATAATGCAACATAGATTATTAACGTAGCATGTTTCTTTTTGTTTCAGGTGAGTTGCTATTGAATCTTTTATTTAGTTTGAGATTTGAGGACAAAGGTAAGTATTTAGCTTTCTTAATATTTGTACATAAAATCAAAAAAATCTTGACAAAAAACTATTTTAGTGGCATTAATATTACGAAGAAAAATATCTTAATGCAGTGGTCTTAAATGAACGTTATATTTTTAAAATTAAGTTTATCGATGAAATTTAATATATCAAATAATTATATTTTAGAAAAAAAATTGTATTACTTCTTCGTTATGTTTTTTAATTATATAATCTAACCTTTATATCGGCCACACCAGAAAACTTAGACCTAGTGCATTTTTTGGAATAAAGATGAAAGACTAATGTTTCAAAATTAAAAGGACCCAAGCCGGGTGACACTGAATCCAGCATGCGTTTGGTTGTTATCTCTTCTGTCTGCACTTTACCCAACGACATAAACAGGCTAAAAATCTTTATTTTTACAATAAATATTAATTATCAACAGGGCGATAAGAAAGCAATTAAATTTTAAATAACGACCATCTTTTTATTATCGCTTTTAAACGGCCTGTTTTCCTTTTGGCCTCTGTTTGTATGTCTTCAGTGATTTTTTTGTTTTGGAAATAAATTTCATAATAAATAAAACTGTAATTATTTTGGGAGTCGGCTTGGAGAATCTTCAAATCATATTAATAAATAAAAACTTTAATATCTAAACCGTTTTTGGTCGAATTAGAAAGAAGAGATACAAATATTGAATGACTTTTTAAACGAAAATGGGATAATTACTATATCATGACAAGACTTCCAGAGTTATTAACTGAACATAATTGATGAGTTTAGGAGCCTTGTGGCAAACAGAATCAAATTTTTAATGGAAATTGATCGTTTGAATTTAGGTTTCTTCAGCGCAAAAACTGATTCATGATTCTGGACGTATGGATAGACCTTTAACAATCAAAGCTTATTTACGTGGTTGGACTAAAGCGTCTTCATCCCTCAGATAGCGTAAATGGGATCACTATTAAATTTCCAAAACCAAATGTCAAAAAAGAACCAAATGTAAAAATATTAGAGCATAGTATTAAAAAAACAATATGGACATCAGCAACTTTTAGAATGTATTCCCAACTCACAGATGTACGACCGTCTCGCCGGTGCACGGTGATAGTACTGGAGACGCTACTAATAATAATTTATATGGGTACCACAATGAAAGCTCAAAGGTTAAGTAAAATTAGTGGGGTGCCGGAAAAAAGATCTTTGTTTCGCTCTCGACCATTATATTTGTACGCGCGAATAAGAGTAAAACTAACATAGAATTATTTGAATTTCGAATTATTTATATATCATATAAATAAGTGATAAAAGTATCACTTTCGCTGCCCGCGGTGAATTTGCTTTGCCTTATTTATTAGAGGATGGTGTATCTCCTTACTATTAATTTTGTTGTCGTTTATTGAACTGAAACCTAGAAACCACACTTTTATTATCGTTTTAATATTTTTGCTATATAGTACCAAATGGGCCGAGTTGTCACTGAAAGCGAATCACGGTACCACGGTAAATAACACCGTTGTCATAAATTTATTTTTATGTAAGTATTTACAACATTTACGCAACCTAAACGTATGTATATACACGGTGTCCGGGAATAAGTATCGGACAAAGAAACTGCCTGAGAAATAGTTGATTATCGTTAAAATAAAAAATAACTTTTTTTCAGAAAATTGAAAACAATATTCATAATTATTTGTCATCTTTTTCGCACACACGATACTTACGCACAATGTTCAGCGCCGCTAGGGGGAATAACCCGCAAATAGCCGCGAAGATGTCGCCACTGCAGATAAACACCGCACACCGGCGAGTATTGGATGGGTTAAAAAGAGTTACGTGCAATATTTTTTTTGCACTCAGAAAAAAGGCGTGTTTTACGTTTTATTTCAACGAAAATTTATTCCTTAATAGCTAACGAATAGCGTCTTTCTTTGTCCGATATCTGTTTCCGGATACTGTGTACATCGAGAACCATAAACCAGATCAGTAGGAGTATTAAGCTACCAAAAAATACACTTATTGCAATTTGACGACTTATCCTAATGCCTTTCGACCATAACGTGCTTTTCACAAAAGTCAAAAAATGGATTTAACTCGACGACCGTTTCGGACCCAGTTTATGGTCTTGTCAATGCCATAAACATTTTCCCTCTTTCTGTTTGGACACCGACGGATGCCACCATTATATTTTATCACCGTGTTCGACTCTGAAGTAGTCGTCTGTTATAAATAACTTCGTCACTTGCTAACGGATTTCCAAGCATTCGTACCATTTTCATCATCAACTCGAACATAGTCGTATAGATATTCTAATCTAATATAAATAATCTAATCTATAGCATGGGATATTTGGAATTCCAAATTAAAGTGTTTATTTTAGAATTTTAATTGATTATATAATCGTGTTATTGAAGTTTATTATATGTTGATGCAAAGATCAATGCATCAATTTTAATGGAAATTTCAATTTCCTAAAATAAAACGTAAAGAGAGAAAACTAAAGGTTATATATTTTGTTACAAAATATTATTCTAAATGTAATGTAATTTGATAATTAGATAATTATAAAACACTTGATAATAAAATATGTTAGTGCGTACATTATTTCAACGTTAAATAAATAGTAATTATTAAAATATTATTTAGTTATAAAATGTATTTATTAATAATTTTAAACAAATAAATAATTGACGTCGGTCTTTTTCTAATTTGATATTGAAAGATGGACAATACCTTATTTTGCACATGTCAACAATACCGTAGCTTGCAGATACTCACACATAAATAATTAAAACTAGATTAAAGCGTCTGCTAGTATCTATAATTGATCTGTAAATGTTTAGCTATGTATGTATGTAAAGATAAACTTAGTATATAACACAGCTGTGACATTCCATAGTAACCACTTACGGTAAAACAACTATAGTTAAATGACTAGAATTTTATGGAATATCGTATTTAGTATATTTTTATGAATAGCTTCATAATTTGAGTAACGGTTCATAGTATGTATGCGTTTGAGGTAAAAGAAGTTTGAGGGCAGTAATGCATATAACACAAAGTGTGTATAACATGGAACTATTTATAACCTAATTAAGTATGTTCATCTTTGAACTACTGCTACGTAAATCATATTCACAGTTTGTAGTAATGTCATTTAAACTTTAGTTCAACCTTTATTTCAATCAGTCACTGTCATCGTACGACAAGCATGTCTACAGAATATGCTGTGATAACATGGTCAACCAATTAACCGTAGGACGAAGTGTTTCGCTTGTAGCACTGTGTTACATAAATCAAGTAATTGATAGCATATATTTTAAATTGATTGCATTAATTAATTAACAAATAGATGATGCTATTCTGATACAAGTATAAATGGCTTAATTTCATACAAGCAAGAGCAATTCCCACGGGCATAAAAGAATAGAGCCATCGTTAAAAAAAATTGGGACAAATTCAAATAGATGTCAGCCAGGGATAAAAAAAGGAGGAAGAAAATGATGCCAGTGGATGAGACACTTTAAATCGGACAGTTACTCGTAACTCACTATTGCAATGAACAAGAACGAGTCGAGAGTAACTGTCCTGATAGGTACTGTAACTGATTGCAATTATGACTTGCAATTAATAATTGCAATAATATTTGTTGATAATTAGTCAATTTTAATGTATAATTAAATAATCAATGAATAATTTCCTTATAATCGAAAAGTATACTCTAGTCTACACAATAAAAATATTGTATTAAAATATATTGTAATTATATGAAAACGTATTTAGGGAATCTCTTGAAAAAAAGACTATTTAAAACAATTTTGAAAATGTTTTCATTGTTTCATCCATCACATTACTATAAAAAATTAATAAAAAACCCACCTTTAATTGAAATAAGTCGTTTTCTTTACTTATCACGTCATAATAAGCCTTATTTAATTTAATGTAATACCCTAAGTGAGCAAGTAAACATATTTTTTTGGTTTTTTATTGCCTCGTCATCTGTGAAACCTCCTAACCATCATCATCTTAATATTTTTTTAAATAATTATAAAATTTAATTATCTTGTTTAATTAAATTTAAATTATAAATATTACTTTTATATAATCTATCTTATTTAACATATGATCCACGGCGTTCTGACCGGATGGCGGTTACTAACAAAGTTTCGTTTTTATTTTTCAGGTATTGATTTCCAATATTTTGAGTTTTGAAAATTTGCCAATTATTATTATAACTATATATATATATATATATATATATATATATATATATATATATATATATATATATATATATATATATATATATATGTATATATATTTGGTTATTACGCACAAAAATACTGCACTTCATACTTAATGCAGTCAAAACTATATTGCATTACGAAATTTAAGTGCACTTAATTAACAGTAACGTCGAAGGCTATCGTTATCGTGACCAACGGGCAACGTCATGTTTACAAACATTAAACTTGCAGCAATTAAGGAATACCCATTCTAATGTTCCTGCGATAAGGCTGTCAGTTACATATACATAATAAATAACCGTGATTTGATTTCGACCCTATTTTGGCGAAACAGAGAGAGAGAACATGTTAGATAATCATAATTTCACTGAAAGATATTCATCATTGAATTGTGAACCTATAGTTAGCGTTCAATTTTAACGTTAATAATTAAAAAGTATTTAATCTTTACTGAAAAGATTATTTCTTCACATAAAATCCGTATCGCTGAGAGTAAATTATTTTTAACAGCTTTATCTTGGTTAGTTACATTAGTTTTATATAACTATATTATCATAATTATGAACTACAGTTTTATTAAAAATAATTTTTATTGTTATATTTTACTTTTTAACCTTCTTAACTAAGTGTTAACTTTCCAATAATAAATTAAAATTTACGAAGAAATCGTTTCAGTAACTGTAAAGTAAAATCGAACCGTATTATTTTCTACCATTCGGTATACACGGTGTCCGGGAATTGATGTCGGACAAAATATATAAAAGAATAAATTACCATTAAAATAAAACCTAAAACACGCCCTTTTTCTGATTGGGCGTAAATAAAATATTACACATAACTTTTTAACACACCCAATACTTGCCTCCAGTGCGGTGTTTACCAGCAGTGGAGATGTCTTCGCAGCTGTTCGCGGTTTATTCCGAGCGGCGCTGAACAATGTACGCGAGTGTCGTGTAAACGAAAAAGATGACAAATAACTATGAATATTATTTTCTATTTTGTGATAAAAAAAACCATATTTTAAATTTCATTTTAACGACAGTCAACTATTTTTCAGTCAAGGAATAACGTCTTTCTTTGTCGGACACTTATTTCCGGACACCGTATATAATACATCCCGAGGGTGTGCACTTTATTATCGACCAGCGGTTTATAATCGATCAGGGCGCCAGCATCGAGTTTTGAAGATGGAAATTATTATAACTCGTCTAATTTTAAAGAAGTCAAACTTTTAATACTTTTTGGAAACAGAAGATTTTCATCTAAATAATTATATTACGTCTTAATTTTTGTTTTTTAGTCTTTATTGTTATCTAAATTTGCCTTTAAAAGTGGTCCATTCCGTTCCTTGGTCTGTATCTATCAACACGTGTATAAGGATACGCTACAGGTTGCAGTTATTGACCGATTTTGGTGATTCTTTTTTAATCGATCAGTTAACTATCGGAATAAATACCCGTGAATTTTAGTGAAATAATTTAATTTTTATAAACAATTTCCTACAAAAACTTCCGCTTTTCGTGCTCGGCGACTGTTCTCGATGACCGTTTTTTGTGGATCTTCTTGAACCTTCTCGATGCTTTCTGCTATTTTTAACCTTTTTTTCTATTTTTAACGTTTTCTTACAATTTTTTAATTAATGAAGAAAAACAGGTGTGTTGTGCATTTTTGCTTTTTCAAACGATTTTCCTTTTCTCATCCATTTTTTTTAAATATGTGAGGATTATCAAAGACGCTAAACTGTATTCAGTACTAATTAGTAGAATCTGTACTACACGGAATTCTCAATAGGTACTTATATGTGTAGCTCCAGTAGAATGTGGAACAATGGTGTTACGTGATAGGTCTCGATCGACTGATTGTTAATTAGGAAAGCCTTGCACGCTTCAATTATGCATCGAAATGTTCGATTGTTCTACTGGGAAAATGCGGGCGATATAACTGGTTCAGAGGATCATGTAATATTAAATGTGCTGGGTTAATGATCCCTCCTTGTGGCCGTTAGTTCTGATCAAAATTAAATAGCAGAAAAAAATGTACCGAAATTTTTATTGATAAAGAGACGGTTTAGCTTAAGGCTTTTCTCTACACATATAAATATGTATTTTCTAATTTTAATTGTTGCAATTAAATATTTCGTTATTTATTAGAGATTTTCATTTACCATATTATGTGCAGTAAAAACAAAAGAAGAAAATAGTAACTGAACTAAAGACGAACTTATATGGATTACCTAATTTTGTAAAAATTAGAAAATTATATCTTAAATGTCATTTGTTAATTGGTCTTGTAATTTGTGTTGCCAGACGTCCTATATTTCCCGGGACTTCCCGTATTTTTAGCCGTATTTTAGTGTTCTGCCGGGACAACAACTGTTTCCTATTTCTGGAATTATACAAAGCGGACAAAACGGGCTAACAGTATTCGCCTGTCAATGATAAGTGAACGAAGGTGGTAAATGTCGAAGATAACGCTGTTCTGGTTCCCTGCCTTAAAATATGACCAATAATTATAATATAAATTACCTTTCTTAACAAAAACTTATTCAATTAAGAAAAAGAAATGATTTTTCCTCGGTTTTTGTTCTTAAAAAGATCTAAAGAAAAGTCTAGCGAAGCTTTTATTTATGTTTTATAGATAAGCTACGGTAACTGAGTTTTAAATTTAAAAAAGGTATAGGACAAACGTGGCTGTGTTTAATTTAATTTTTTGATTGGTATAAATATAATAGTCATTTATGTGTTTTTGATAGATAAAGATGTACTTTGCAATTTTGATTGGTAGTTTAAGGGAAATTAAATGATTTTTGAAAATAAATAAAAGTGGAAATGAGCATTTTAATGACGTCCTATACAATGTATTCGCACATGGAGAGAGAGAACGAAAGAAGTGAAATGGATGTAAGGGTGAAATTTTGCAATAGTTTATTATATTTCTATTCATTAGAATAAAGATCGAGAATACATTTATGAAAGAAGAAACACAATCAAATAACTTAATCGAAACCCATAGCAATTCTTCGTACGGGTCGTTTTGGTACCTGGGCAAGTCTTAGTATGGTAATGTTTACTCCTGGGGCAAAGTTACTTAACATGTTATAAGGGGAAGGTCACTGAACGTGGTAAAGAAATATCTTAGAAACTATCTTTGGCAATCCTAAAAGGTATCCGTGCGAAACCGGGGCGGAGCGCTAGTAGGAAAATAAAAAGAAAACTCAACACATCCTTTTCATTGAGCATTCATACAAAAACAATATTAATTTTGTAAATACATAGCCAATTATAAAAAAAAAATGTTCACGTACGAATAAAGATTTTAAATCTTAGATCAAACAGACTGACAAATCCAATCTTGTTTTAACGAGGCGCTCAGCATCCGCATTCTCTTTTCGACATATCAAATGTCGGCGAATGTTTTCATTGCCAAATTTTTATTATGTGTTATCATTTGAGTATGCGGTCGCCAAAAATGCAGATATCTGATATATTAAATGTTCTGTGATACTAGGCGTCAGCTTTCAAAGCCAGCGGTACCTCGCAATTGTCACAATATGATACCAATTTCTGCCTATCGCCACCTCCCACCGTCTTGGCATAGACAGCATTTATTGAGTGCCACATCGCACTTTATTTGTACTTTTTACACAATGACACTATATACAGTTGGACTAGATCGTTTAACAATAAAATATTGCATGACTAATAATACTTAAAATTGAAACACTGAATTTGTTAATAAACAAAAGTCTTTAAGGAAATATATCATTAATATTCTTAAATTTGCAGTATGTAATCAAACGACAAGCTTTAAAAGCATTTGAGAAAGTAAATATTAATGGGTTAGATAAATTTCATTGAATTTCACTTTTAAATTTGAACGCAGGAAATGAGTTTTCCGGTTTGGGTGGATTATGAACAGAGATTGAGTTATTTGACCAATCGGCGACAGCCCCTTAATTACTGTTTTTATGTAGATTTACATAGTGACGAAAAACTCGATCTACTAGTTCAACTGGTGTTTGGCCGTTTTTTTTTATTCTGCATCAGAAAAGGACAAACGGAGCCTTATATCTTTAAAACACAGAGAAGATACTATCGTAATGAGAATGATATCCATATTAAACATTTGTGACCCTTCGACACTCGGATCATTTTTTCCTTTATTTTGTAAATGAGAAATCCCGCAAACATTACATTACACGTTGTTCTATTTATTAATATGTTATAATAACCTCGACGCAACCACTCTCAAAACTCTAACCACCTTCAAAGCAGACTACCTAACATCTATCACGAAAGCAATCCATAAACGGAGATGCTGCAGACGCCTCGTACAGATTCACCGCCACGGTACGCAGTCGCTTATCTCAGTCGCGACCTGACCTGCCCCAAACATGGGAGATACGTCTCAGCGATATTCAGAACAATAAATAACTTATATCTTCATTAAATATGTATATCGCCCGAGTTGAGAGCATCTTCTAATAGACTTTATCGTGGCTCTTTAACGAGGGCTCTTACGCGCTCTTATCGTTATATGATATTGCTGTTATTAGTGCATTGCCACCTTTGAAGTCTATGTATTCAAATATATGACGAAGATATTCTGGTTGCACCGGAAGTTAGATTGTAACCACTGTGGGATATGGAATGGCTATATCCGTAGCTGGATCGATATATCTGTTAATTCTCATCACCTTCTATTTCAGTGAATATCCCAATGATGAGCTAGTTTATAAAACATGAAATATAACAATTTATATACCCACAAATTATATGTGTAGTTCAATAGCTCAGCTATTTAGAAATGAAAATTTAAGAAATCAACTCATCTCATTCAAAATCATTAAGAAATTAAACTTTGTTTTATTTTTTACAATTTCTTACAATAAAACACTACTTGGAAGGTGATTTTATACATGAACACATATATCTAAAACGATGTAACTATGCTTTTATGTAAATAAATAGACTCATTAATAATACGCGAACGCAAAGAGTGATATTATCTGCAAATATTTCTAGATGCATAATATTTGAATCCGTAACTCCATGTTAACGTTTGGCAGTTATACTTGAACCTAAAGTCAATGTTAACAATCGCTAATCACGGTTAAAAAATGTTAAAGAGTCATTAAATATTTGAAACGAATGCGAAATTAAGGTGTCGTTTTAGTCCAAATCTAGATACTTATTTTTCAAGTAGATGTATTAAAATGTTATTTGCTGTAACTCTTGTAACTATTATTATAGTATCTATGAATTCGATACCAAAAATAATTCAAGAAGCTTTAAACCAACAATAATTTAATGTAATAGAGTAGTTTTGGAATTTTATGTTTAAGTCAACGCATATAACATTATATATACATATAATCGAATTAACACTTGGGGTAAACCAATGACATTATAATAATGACGTTTAAATAGGCACGTGTACCTTAAAAAAAGAAAACAAAAAAATTATTCCAGACAGCTCTCATGAGCACACTTTATAGGAAGAAATAGAGTCAGAGGAAGCACATGTATAAAAGAGATAAGTGTGCTGGAGATAAGGCAAATATCCTGTCTGTCGAGGACTACTTTTAGTACTACTTTTAATGCTAGTTAACGTGACTTCTGACGCCATGCCAAGTCCTACCTCACATTCCTAATCCATGTCAAGTCCTACCTCACATTCTACAATCGATACCTACCTCGGCTTGTTGGAGCTTATTTTTTAAATAAAAGGAGAACAGATATAGTACTGAGTATTTGTTATTATTTAAAACATCGTTTATTGTTGTTATTATGGCGACGAATTATTAACATCCTATTTACAACTGTAAGTTTACCTTACAGTTTAAGTAGAAGATGGCAAAGTTCATCACGAAAATATACCAATGATATATTGACAACCGGCGTGAAATGTAAGCATCATATAAGTAACAGTGTTGTACATCGAAGAAATTCGATAGGAATTTGATGAATTATTAAAAAAAATTAAGATACTTCTCCAATTGGATACTTCTCCAATTGTGTACATATATATATATATATATATATATATATATATATATATATATATGTATATACCTATGTGAAATAAACAAAATACATATTTTAAAGGTAATATATTCATTAATACACGTGGTTACTATGATATATACCTAGTATGAAGGTACTAAACCCTCAAATACGAAAATTTAAATTAAAATTTTCTCTGTTACGCAGTTCTTTATTTCACTTTCGACTGAAATTGTTTATTGTTTTATTCTTATATAATAAAGATGTTAAATCGTATATAACTTCCCCAAAGATCCAATTTCCACTTAATTAACTCTGTTTTTATATTTAATGTTCACAGAAAACATAATAATGAGGGAAAATTTCTCCATTTACTTATGCGCGTTCACTTATAAATCATTCACACTTTTTGGTAAAACCAGAATAAATGCGATGAACCGTTTTAAAATTACTTCAAAATCTAAGATTATTTGGTACAATTCAAAATAGCTGAAAAAAAAAGAATTTACAGACGTTGTCTACTTACACGAACTAGACCATGCCTGTTAGAATAGACGTGTAAATTTTCTTACATTCACGTGCCGTCTAGTTATTTAGTTCACAAACCGCGACGGTACGGGCGGTACTGAACGCGTTGAAATACCAGGAGCGCAGAAAGATAAAGCGGTGACGTAAAGGTCGCAACGCGAGGCGCGAGGTACGATAGCGGGTTGATGACACTCGCATGAGACATCGTCTAGCGACCACCTGTTAGCGCTTATGTTCGCCTAGTACATGAATTCGGCGATTCGGACGCATGTACTGGAATTTGTTTAGTCTGGATGCCTGGGATTTGTATGCTTCTGTATCAGCGCAAGTTTTTTTAACAATCGATTCTTTGACGGTTTGATGCCTTTGAGCTGGAATTCATTTTGCATAGAGCGATGTAGCCGTTCTGGCAGTTTGGTAGAAGAGTGGAAAAGTATCTTGCTTTGTGCTGTTTGCCGGATATATGAGTTCAGTGTTATCTATCTCTTTCTACAAAATCAGTTCGTTCGTAGAAGTTGGAAGAATGCGGCGATTTTCATTTCGATTTTTTTCTATTAAGATTAATTGTATCTTCCAAGACTATAGACTAAACAATAGACTATTATTAGTATTCTTAGGTTTCTTGTAATTTGACAATATATTCAATTATATAACACAGTATCATTTACATAATTTTAATATTTGGAACATTTTTACTGGAAATTTATCATCTATGCGATGCAAATTCAGAAACAAAATAGAAGAACAATAGTAATGGCGTAACATAGCAGGCATACCTCTATGACGGGATACATGCAGTATAATAATAATAGAAGTTAATAAGTGTTATTTGTCTGGAGGTATTCACATTTTATTAATTTAGCGTTATGGAAGACTTTAATGAAGATTAAACTACATGCTCGTGTCTATGGGTATCTAGAGTTTCATTTCTGTTTGTTGTTAAATATATAATTAAGGACTCACTAGTAATTCATTTGTGTACAGTTTTACGTGAAAATGTAACAATTTTATTGGCAATGAGACGTGGGTTTAGAAATGCGACGCTGGAACAAAAGCTTAATAGTCATAGTGGGTGTTAGAAGCGTCATTGCCGCCCAAAGAAGGTACATTTGTGCAGTCTATAATTTAGTTTGTGATGACAGATTCTGAGGGTATTGTTCATTATGCGCTCTTTTGAAAGACGAAATGACAAATCAAAATAGATTATATCGATTTAATGCCACATTTTTGTAATCAGCTGTTACAAAGAGACATGTCAAAAAATAAAAAGATGTCTTAAAAATTGCCTAGAAAGCTGAATTTTTTAATGAATAGCTCAGATAAGAATAACTTTGTTGATATAACTATGCAGTATTTCCAAAAAGAATATATGCGATATGTCTTGCTCATGTGTGATAGTGGTTGTAAAAATTTTAAGAAAGAAACTGAAAAGGCGCACCGAAATAAATGTGAAAACGAAACATTACAATTTAGCGACCTTTTATAAATAATATTTTTCTACAGAAGGGGAAAAATACGTGATGAGAGAATTACTAGAATTACTTAATCACAAGTTAATTAATCATTAAATACGATTTAATATCAATAATCTATATATGACCAAGATAAAAAAAATCTTTGAATTGTAATTGAATAATGTTTCATTTTTAATTAACTTTAAAAGAGTTTCTCTTTCTTATGAAGATAAACTTTTTAGTTCACCGCGTGTATTACATACTTGCGTCGTCCATGTGGTAGAGAAAAGATTTGGCATAGTCCCATTGTAGCATCATCACTACAGAAAAAAACGTTTGCTGAACATTCATTACTTTAAAAAAAAGGTTAATAAATATTTTTTTAAAGTTTCCCTACAGAACAATAACATCTATTTACATTAGTAAGATTTATAATAAAGCATCTGCAAGGCATGATGAAATGCAAATCCATCCCGACGATATAAGGTCCTAACTATAGCAGTTGATACCCAACTAACCCCAGAACATATTTTTGACTGTCCATCCATCGTAAATCCGTAAATCCAAAAAACTCCTCTACACTCCACGAACACAAGAACTGGCATATGCATTTGTACAGGTTGTTGAGGCTATTTAACAACCTGATATGGCTATTGCTAAACCTGAAATACCCAGATATGACAACAAGAAGAAATTGCATTATACGACTGTCATAGATGCCTTTGTCAAAGGTACGTGCCAGTAAGATATTAAATCTATTTCTGTCCAGTTACATTTAGTGAATTGATTAAATTGGGTTTGTATCGAGTCGTGATATTTATTAATAGAAATGCGATGATAATTTCTGAGTTACAGAATCAAGCTCCTATCGTAAAAAAAGTGTTAACAGTAAGCGAAATAAGGAAATTTAGGAAGAAGATCGTAGATAAAGGTATAAAAGTAGACAAAAATTAAGATTTCATTACGAATTACAAATTTTCAAGAGTTGTAACCTGTGCTCGGTAATTTAAATAAATATTCTTTAGTTGAAGAATACGTATATTGGAAAGTCTTTCCAATTTTTCCAAGGATAGAGATACTTTAGATAGTACTCTAAAAATTTCGTATAAAAATAGCCATAGAAACTTTAGAATACTAAATTTAGTTTTTCTACTATGATGTATTGATGTTACGTTTTCAAAGGGATATTCTGTTTTCTATTGATCTTCGATATTAATTGCCAAAACTTTATTTCACCTGTCAACGCAATTCCTTCACAACTAAGCGTTAGTTAAAGTCATCGATTTTTGCAAGGAAAATCTAAACAATGCCGTTTTCTATACAAACGGATATAAATATGTTAACTCTAATCACGGACCATATTTTGGCACACGATTCACAACTCGTGATCGGCCAGACTTTATGTCGACCACCTACGTAGGCGCGTAGTCTATTTCGACTGAATATTTATAGACGACATTATCTTCTGTCCTATTTCCTATATGTTTTCGAATTGCGCAGGCGAAATATTTTAGTGACGATTGTTCTCATGACCGCAGTAGCCAAATGCAGCCGAACTTAAGCGGCTTACAGCTTAAATTGAATTTATCGATTACGTATTTTACTAGAACTAAAATATGTCACATCTGAAGCTATTTCTATTCGGTCGTTCAACGGTATTATTTCATAAATATACTTATATTGAAGTGGAGTAACAGAAATAAATAATGTTAATTATGTGAAAAGACGACATGGTTTACTGAAGAGTTCTTGTTCGATGTTATGTATCCTTCTGCATCTTTTAAAAAGAGTAAAAAAAGGTTTTTGTTACTGTTAACTATTCTAATCTTTGTTTAAACAGAAGTGCGTAAAAAAACCTTGACGAATTACTAAAACAGACAATGAAGAATAAAACCGTTGAACTATGCTTAAATTCGCGCACGAGGTAGGACAATCAGAGCATGATCACGTAGTCATTTATTTGGAACAAAAAGACGTTGAACCTGGCCAGGTCTAAATTTTATCGCAGAAAAAACGCTGAAGACGTGTTGGATTTTACGCGATTAGTGGCCCATGGTAACATATAAAAAACGTTAGTTCTTTTAAATGCTTTCGTTTGATTTGTCTAAATTATTGTTGGTGAGAAAAAAGCATTTGTTTTCAATCTTTTGACTCCGAATTGTTTTAAAAAATATTTTTTTTTTAAAATGTCTATCTCTTTTATTTTCAGTTAATTTTATACTTTTTTACAAATTTTTTAATTCCAGCGGTACCAAAATTAAAAGCATGTACCGTAAATAGAGACATTTTTCATGAATTGTAATTTAGGTAGGGAAGGGAAAAATATTACATAGACAGCTCTATAAGGTATTTTTAAAAATGTTTTTAGCAATTTTTTTAATTTAAAATAGTTTAAAGCTCTGCGAGCTTTGATGGACAAAAACATTATTATATCAAATATTAACTCTAGTGGTATAAAGGGGTATATTAAAGTAAAGATAACACCAAAATATATAAATATTTTATGGCATTTATATAAATAATGGTGAGATTTAAAAATACGTTTTTAAAGAAATTAAAATATTTTTATTATTTCTCGTTTCTATGTTTATTCAATTATATTAATGCCAAAATAAATCGTAACATTTGCTTACTTAAATAACATTTTATTATTTTAGATCTTTTTCACTAATTTGCTAAAGTATTACCTTATCAATTTCGTTTCAAAATAAATGTGTCTCTTGGCAAATATATAAGAACGATAAGAAAAATATTGTAACGTCAAAGTTCTTGGAGAAAATAAACGAAACATTTAAGAACGGTTAGGAATAATAAATAAAGTGTTTAGAAAATATCTGGCAAATCGATGTGCTTAGATACACAGACTAAGGAGAAACTTTAACTAAATTGCATCTCCGCTCTTGCAAGGATGACATATAACGTAGACTCAAAAGACTAATTGAAAATTCTTGTAAATGGCACAGAGTTTACATTACGCTTTGGTCCATTGCCGAATGCATTAGTCTGCGAATTATACGTTATGTAAGATACAATTGTAAATAAACCGAAAAGTTGGCTTGGCTACAATTGAATACATTTTATTCAATTTTTTTCATTTTGAGATAATAATACGTTATTATGTAATATTAAAAATTTTTGTTAAATATTTTCCAACTGTCAAAAAATTTAAATTTATATTTAAATGTTAATAGAGATGAGAATGAGTTTTGGTATAATTTTTGGCTTTCCTTTTAATGTCAAAGAAGATTGACAAAATTTTGTTAATATTTTTCACAAATGTTATGTACTTTTTTTGGAAATTACAGCTATTATTGAGACAATTATTTTAAAGTAGTCTTAAATAAATTATTAAATTAATTTGTTTCTCTTTTCCATAACTACCGAAATATTTCCTGAAAGTTCTGAAAGGATTTCTTTAATTAAGAAATTAATCTGAAGACTGATGGTCAAAGAGTCAAAAATTTTTCCATTGGTAATATTTCTTGCGTAAATTTTTTCGTACTTTTAATATTTTGGCCGTCACCCTAATTTGAATAACAAAAACGAATAAATATCAAAAAAATACCACTCATTCGATAGTTAACAAAATAGGTAAACTGACGTTTTCTTTACAAGGAATATTTTGAATATTGAATATATTTGGCGTTAATTTTGTAGAAATTCATTATTCACAATTAAACGAAACTACGTGATGTAGTATTATTTCTACTTTCTTTAATTTCTTTACCACGACCTAGGTTTCGTTGCATTACAACATCTTCAGGTGGGCTTTTAGCAAAGATACTCAATTCATCAGATTCAACCTTTGCTAATATCCCACCTGAAGATGTTGTAATACAACGAAACCTAGGTCGTGGTAAAGAAATTAAAGAAAGTAGAAATAATACTACATCACGTAGTTTCATTTAATTGTGAAGGAATATTTAAAAAAAAATTGATATCATGTTACGAAAAAACAAGTTTTCTTTACGTTTCAAAGTTAAATACTAATTTGTTTTTTTAATTAGTACAATCCCTTATCTTAATAAAACTTCTGACATCATCACAATAATTAAATTGGCTCAAGGACAAGAAACGAAATTTTTTACCAAAAGGTAACTGACGCGACTCATCTTTTTCAGGTCCAAATCTGATAATGACGTAATGTTGGTAGGATGTGACGAATTACATCTTCTTTGTCAGTTTCTACCGAGCTTTCCTAAAACTTATCCTTTACTCGAAATATGCCTTCTTTGAATTCTACCCATTGAATATTGATTCGATCTTTTCCTGTTGACAAAATATCTATAGATTCATCCATAATTGTATAATATATACACATATATATACACACACATACATATATATATATATATATATATATATACATATATATATACATATATATATATATATATATATATATACACACATATATATATATATATATATATATATATATACATATATATATACATATATATATATATATATATATATATATATATATATTCGGAATATGGTCACAAAATTTGTGCATGCATAATATAATCATACCAATTCCGTACGAGAGACGTTTCGATGACCTTTGTGGTCTGTAGTGATAAAAATTATGGCCAAAATTATGCATATTCAAATCACACTCAGATCACTGAAATATTTTTTTATATTATGGTAAGTTTTTTTTTATTTTATAGTAACACTGAAATACGCTTTAGTACAATTTCTCGCGCGGAGTCCCTGAAATTAATATTAATTGAGTTGCTTTTTGCAACCAGTAAATATATTATCCTTTGATCATACGACGACATGATTTGAATATTTATATTTCACGATATGGGTATTGCTTATTGGATATCCAATACTTAGCACCAAAACTGGTTAAACTTTCTTGGTATTTCTACATAAAAACAAATATCAAAATGTTATTCTTTATTGGAGAATACCCATTATACTACTCAATAAAATAGGTATATTTTGAATTCATCTATCCATAAAAGATTTTATCGCTATTATATATTTAAATGTTCTCATCGTTCAACAATTTTACTGTTAATGGACAAATCTCTTTGATGTCCATTAATACTTAAAGCACGAAAGATGGCGGTAAATAATATAATTGAAAAGCGTGGAGCATAATTTTCTATCAGTCTACTGCTTTCAGTCATACATTTTAATACAACGTTGTAAATTTGTTAATAAAATTAAAAGTAACATAGGTTAGTTTCGTAAGTACAATTTGGTTACGTCATCTTACCTGTTTAGTGCTAGGTGACCCGAGAGGTCACCTCGCAGGTCGTCCTCGGTAAAAAGTACATTTTGTTGGTATTTTGTTAGCGAGATTGTAAATAGAAAAGTGACAGCGTTGACCTACGTCAATAAAACTGTTGATTACGTTCATAATAGGCGTTTGTTTATGAACATTTTTTTCTTTCATATAATTAAAGGAAAAAAGAGATACTGTTAAATACATTCTGCGGGTTGGTTTCTTGTCAGTATATCCGAGACAGATTCAACTTCAATCGTCAATCGTGAATGTAGTGAAAGTTATAAATTTCGTAGCCCTGGATTCGTTCTTTATCAATATATTAGAGAGAAGTTCAATTGCAATCGTCAATCGTGAAAGTATTGAGTGCTATAACTGTCACAGCCGCGGATTGATTCCGTATCAGTATATCATAGAAAGGTTCAACTACAATCGTCAATCGTGAAAGTAGTGAATGTTATAACTTTCACAACTGCGGATTCGTTCCTTAATAATATATCAGAAAAAGATTCAATTCCAATCGTCAATCGTAAAGTAGTGAATTTTATAACTTTCACAGCCGCGATTAACATATCATAGAGAGGTACAACTTCAATCGTCAATGTGAACATTATAATTTTCACAGTTGCGGATTCGGTCCTTATCAATATATCGGAGAGTTTTAACTTCAATCGCTAATCATGAAAGTAGTGAACGTTATAAATTTCCTTATAAATATATAATAGAGAGATTCAACTTCAATCGCCAAACGTGGAAGTTGGTAAAAATGTAGTGTGATGTCAAAAACGGTTTACGATTTCAATTTGTTGCCAACTCTCCGTCCATTTCAATATTAAAAAGTTAATAATAAATACTTTATTAAGTCAGAATGTCGTAATATACAAATCTATAAATATAGAATTTAATTCGAATTAAACTACCGCATGCAAAGCAGACGATTCGACCATCATCAGAGAAAATAGAAAATGAAAAAATTGGACCTGTCCTGGTCGACTCTCGTTGGCGACGAGTACTAACGCTAACGGAAAAAGCATAGAACTTAAGACTGAATGTACGCTGAGATGGCAGGCGTTCTTGGTGCCGCGCGGCTTAACACGTGCGGTAAGTTTATGGAAAGTCGGCAGAAAGTCAGCCGTCGTCCTCATCCCACAAAAGTTGGTATTCGTCGGTCGTCTTTTGTACAAAAGTTGTTTATTTGCATTGCATGTGACAAGTGGCATAAATATAGTGCGAATACCTGTGTAATAAATTTATATGTGCTTAACCATTCTGCAAGTAAAACCGGAATATTCAGTAGCACAGTTTCTATAACCTGTTCGACACAAATTCAAAGAAATTTAGAGGAAAATAGATGAAGATGTAATAAAAAAAAAGAAACAACAAAAACAACAAACAACATCAAACAAGATACTGAAACGAACTAGTATATATTGTGTAGAAGTATATATTATTCTCATATCAATCGTAACCTGATATTTAAGTGATTTATTTACATATTGTTTACACATGTATATGAGAGGAAATTTTTTTATATATAAATGAACTATTAATGGCCGTTATATTTCATAACTTCCGGATGCTACGAATCGCGTAGACCCGAGTTGATTACAAACTCGTTATGAGCGTCCTAGACCTCGTTTCTTCGACGCGGAGGCGTTGGCTTCATCAAGCGCAATTAATATCATGCGCGAAGATCGTAAAATGCACTGTATTTAAGTTTTACAGCGGGAAAACAACCGCAAACAATATGGACAATCAACAGTTCGTTCACCTGAGTCTGAAAACTTTTTCACTTCAAGAAAAATCCTTGTATCTATTATAGTTAAAATCTTACATAAAAGTTTATATTATAATGGTTTTTTTATTGTCATCATCTCCAGAATGTTTTTTTATCGTCGTCTTTATTAGCATAAAAATATAAATTATTAGCTCAATAAACTGGGTTATATCACATTTGTGATAACGTGGATTCTACTATATCGACCCATAAAGTTTCGTACCTTAAATTACTTTTTGACTTTTATTAACTACTCATTAACAGTTATTAAAATGTAAATTTCATTAACCATCAACGCACAATCAATTAAGGTCAACTTATACACGTTTGTAACATTAACCTACAGCAAGTGGCCACTTACGCATTACGATATGGTTTAACTTAACTAATATATGTGATTTATTATTGTTAACAAAAGAAATAATTTATAAATCATGGCATGTTTCTGTCGATTATATATATATATGTCATATTTAATAGTTTTATTTATCAAAAGTGATAAAAATGCAGATTTTGTTGTAGATTCATTTTTCATCATAATTTAAAAGTAATCAGTAGGCAAATGTATCCCATTGCAAGAGGATATTTACAATTTTTAAGATGTCGGTTTGTCTAGTATTAAGGCAATGTCTGTAAGCAAATTGCAATTTATTTTATTCCTATCCTAACCAATTTCAAATTAACTGAAACTTAACAATATTTAATTCCATTAGAGCAAAAATTAATTCCTACATTGTTAAATGCATGTTTATCACGTGGGAGGTCCTATTTAGAAGATCTTTTGACGTCAACGCCCGCACAGATTAGATATGAATGGTCAAAGCTTTAGTGGTAACGCCTTTTATGTTGTGCATTTGTCAGTAGTAGTTTACTTTTATTATGCAGTTAAACATGTTGCGACTAGACACTGGGCGCGCCTTGGCCATACGCGAGCTTTATTATGCATCCGCCGATCTGCATGACGTTAACAAAGTGTACAACTTCAAAAAAGGACCATAGGGATTATGTGTTAGGAGAGTGATTTACAGCAGTTTGAGGACATTCTTGCGGTTGGAAGTAAATTTATTCTGAATGTTGTTTGCAACACAAGTTCGGATAAAACTCGACAGGTCGCGGCTACTGCACTTGATCTATGTTAATTTTAACCATACAACTTTATTGGTAGGTTAGGATAAGAATATCTTACAAAAAACAGTCCAGTTGTAAGTTTTAGCAAGCCATATTATGTCTTATTATAAAGAATGCGATGATTAAGACATGGTGTTTATCGTATTGAAGAAATAAATTCGAATATAATATACCTAAGCGAAAAGAAAAAATATAATCAATTATATAATCGTTACACCATCTTCTACCGAGGCTAGTCAGGAAACGTATCAGCACGCAGCTCATTTTCCGATTAAATTGGACAAGCATCCATTTGCCATCGAATTTTAATAGAAGTGGATGATTCAGATACCAGTTCTATTAGTGACTGACAGTAAATGAAGTTATCATTGGGAGTTGGTACCCGTAAAATTAAAATCGTTAATTCATTGAATTAATAATACGCGCTCATTAAAAATTATATAAAAGATAGTAAAATACACTTTGTTAGAATAATATACAACGGTAGTTTGATACTCAGTAGAAAATTTACATTATGAGCTGTTTTGTCTACAGACGAGAGAAAACCTGAAATACAAGCGAAATTTGAAAGAACTGTGAAAGACGGTTCCATACTTAAATGTTTTAATAATGATCTTGAAATACATTATTTTAACGAAAAAAGCTAAACACTATCTTATTTAAAAACAAACAGAAAAATATATCTTTGATGGGAAATCGAAAATAATTGCCAAAATACATTATAATGTAACCGTAATTTCAAATCGAATCACAAATAACAAAACAAAAAGAACGGAAATGAATTTAAAATTCTCAATGACAAAGAAAAACAAATACTTTCAAAATACTCTTTCAAATTATATGCGACCAGTGGTTACACTTTCTAAACTTAAACAAAGACGCGGACAAATAGGGTTTAAAAAGTTTAGAAGAGAAGTTTTGTTTTAACTCATGAAAGAAATTATTTAATGGCTGGTCATTTTTTTCTTTGATATTTTTTTATAACTGCATTCGGAATTCCACCCCTCTTTCTATATGTGTTGCGTCTTACTTACTAAAATCCCCTTTCGTGCGAAGTGAATTCATTTTTTTAATGTACTAAAATAAAAAAAATTTATAAACCTGAAATGAAAATATCTGCAAAAAATAATTTAATAACGAAATCATTGAAAAAAAATTTTAGATTTTTTATTGACTTCGGTAATAGCTAAATCTCTCACACGCAGCACAAATATTCAGAACAGCTTTCCAAAATAATAGTACACTGTGGAAATTTATAATCAATCATACGACTGTGGAATCAGGTTCGTTTCTATTCTGTTACAAGCAAGGTAGGGTTTACCTCAAAATAATGCTGACCCATGTTTATAAGTATTTTTCTGGATGTCAGATTGATTTTACAAAAAGCTGTCACATTCCATTTCAAAACTGATTTAGCAAGCCATTGAAAAAAAAACAAAGTTGACAATGTTTAAAATTCCAGGTTTGCGTATATAATATAAAAATCTAGTAGATGTATAAAAATGTGCGACAATGCCAGGTATGGCTTTAAAACAGCATTTCAATAAAAATCCAATAAAATGACCAATCAAAAATATTTTACTTTTTTTACACAATTTAATCTTCGTGTGGGGCGTCTTATCGCAGTCATTGGCCGATATTTTTTTCACCATAATATCGCTCAATCACCTCATTGAATAATAATGAAATCGAGAAATGGTTAAGTACAAAATTTATTGATGTATTTGACTACAAGATTACATCTCGAAGAGATTGGGACAACCTGTTATCATTTATGTTCGACGAAGCTTTTAATTGCAAATACATAAGCTTTCGGAACTTATTGATATAAAAAAAATTATTTTTAATAAACAGCTATTCATTTGTTTGTTTAAGTAGATTCTGTTTATTATCGTGATATGAATATAACAAGTGTAGCAATTGGCTGCAGGTAGATGGAGCCCAATGAGCTGTGAATATGAAGTTCATGTTTGTTCGGCCCACGTGGTGGTGTTTCTCTTCTCGTGTATTCGAAATATGTGTCGAAATTGTGTATACTAAGAAAAGCAAGTGGTTTCTTAAATTTATGCTGTAATGTTTTATTAAGTTTAACATGTTATGCAAGTTGATGTCCGATTGAGCGTTATTAAGGAAATTTATTCACTCATAACTAATTAGATGCGACATCATTTAGCATTATTATTTATTGCTGCGCTAACAGCCGTATCTGATGTCAATTCAATTTTGTTTTAAATTTTTTTTGTTTAATGTTCTGTAGGAATCTTTGCATTTGTTTTATACTACTGATTACTGGATACACCCGTGGATTTTATTTATTGGCTTTCCTAATAGTTTTGTAGAAAAGCCAAGAATTCCAAATATTAAAAATAATTTCACTTAAATTTTACTTTCAGATTTTTATTGCAAATTAGACATCGTGGGACATTTCGCAAAAAATAGATACTAATTCTTTGTTGTAATAATCAAAGATGTACGTTCATCTCGTCGGCATACGGCGGGCTTACTGGGGTGCTATCGATTAAAACTTGTATGGATAGCATGTCGGCTGGGCTGCTGGGAGGAAAGGTGAAGTTAGTGGGGAGCTGAAAATGTAATCTTCTGTTTCGCTCTCTGTCACTCTATTTATACAAGTGTGAATAAGAGAAGAACTGTCACAAGAATTATTTGAAATTCGAATTATTTGCGTTTCGTATACAGAAGTGACTATCACTTTCGCTGCCTATCGTGAAAGTCGCTTTGTTCTTCTCCTTTATAGAGGGGATCCTAGCTTCGTGGTTGTAAGTATTTGGATAATTTTTTGTTCTTTCGCTTACTTCAGTTTTATGCTTCATAACTGCCTGACCCCCCTGTCATAGCGTGCTAATAAATATATCACGTATAATTAAATACTGATATTATTGACTCTCAACAAACATACAAATTTTATCTCTTTACATTATTTAGTTCTATTTTCCAATCTTTTATTTCATTGTAAGGCTTTAAGTTTTGTATTTCCATAATCTTCTTTTTGAAGTCTCAATTGATTTATGTGGACCGGTAGAACTTGGTGGATGTGGCAACGATCATTAGTGATAGACCGCCGGCCCGGCATGCCATGTAGGGTTATAATATTGGAATTAATAAAGCAACTGAGGAAAATAATGTACATTTATACAAGTGGTATACAAACTTCGATATTTTCCATCATATCATCGTAATGAGTAAGACTTATTTCAATAATAATTTCTTAGTTTGAGTTTTGTTATCATGGAATATTTGTACAAGATTCTAAATAATGCATCGTATTTTTAAATATGTTACCACCATTTTTTATTTGTAATATTTAATGTTTGCGTATTGCCATAAAAAGAATACTCTTTAAATTTTTCTTTGCTAGTTTTTACTATAAATGTAAATTTCCGAGAGGTTTTCAAATATGTTATAGGTACAGAACTATTTAGACCACTAACATTGTTGACATTGTCTAGAAAGAAAAGATAATTGACATTGTTTAGAAAGAAACAGTCCAGGAAATTTACATTCTGCGATATCGTAATATGGCACAGATATCGATATCGAATTAGAAATATCGATATCGAATTAGAAATAGCGATATCGATATCGATAATATGGCACAAATATCGATATCGTAATATGGCACAGATATCAATATTTAATTAGAAAGAAACAGTCCAGGAAATTTACATTCTGCGATATCGTAATATGGTACAGATATCAATATTTAATTAGAAAGAAACAGTCCAGGAAATTTACATTCTGCGATATCGTAATATGGTACAGATATCAATATTTAATTAGAAAGAAACAGTCCAGGAAATTTACATTCTGCGATATCGTAATATGGTACAGATATCAACATTTAATTTGTTTCTAGAATAAATCTCTAGAAAATATTTTTGTTCTTCATTAATTATCATCTTTCGATGTATTATATTTCGTTAAAGATTTTAAGTTAATTTACAATATTTGATATTATTGTAATTTACAAAAATATCAACTGTTAGGGTTTAATTTTTATAGTAGCATATGATGCAACTGTATATTTCCGGATATTATATTGCTTAATGTATTTTCTTATTGATTTTAAAGAGCAAATTCTGGAAAAAAATCATAAATTTGGATAGAGGATCGTTTGTTAATAAGCGGTGGCATTCTTTACTTCTTAAAAATGCCTACCTTTCTATATCTTCCCGATATCCCTAACATAATTGGGGTAATCAGCGAAGATGAAGCGACATATTGATACTGGATACGTCATCTTATGGATGCTTCAATAGGTTACGTCATAGGTGGTGACCATTCTAGCCAATATATTTCAAATACTTTCAAGTTTAAATAAAAGATTTCTTACATTTTAATATTTTTATGACAATGTACTCTAACAATTAGAATTGCTAATAAAATGAAATTTAAAAAGAAACGGCTAGTTGTTCTAATTTTTTATTGTGGTTTTAGCTCTTTATTTACTTCTATTTCTCTCACTTCGATCTAAATATTGAATATTCTAAATTCCTCCTGATACTGATTTCAAAATTGATATCACCTAAATCTGTTAATTATCATCGTATACTACATTACTAGAATAATGTACTGTGTTCTTATCTTAACTTATCGATAACTTGGTATTCGATTTTATTTTTAACATGGAGAATCGTTGGTTAGAAGCATTTTAACATCGGCGGTCTAACGTAATTAACTACAGCAACTGGACGAAGTAAACAGTTGTTTTTAATTAGCTTCCTGACACATTATTTTCACTGAATAAACTGTTTTTACTGATGAAATGTATCCATATTAGGAACGGGTATATTTGAAACTATATTTACTGCAATCGATATTGTATTTTCCCGTAACTACGTAAAATGTAATGTATTTAGCTTTTCTTTTCAAAAAAAATTTACAATGTTTATGGTCTAGCAACTTTTCGTCATTTCGGTAATTAGGAAAATTAAGTAATTGACATGAGAACACCATACACATAGCGTCGTATACCTAATAAAGTTAATATTTGTGAATACAAAAGAGCAAATATTAGGATATCTATTTATTTCTTTTTTTCATACAAAAAAATTATCAATGCAAACGCAAAGAAACGTGCTTCATTATTGATCAGTGAATTTGGGGCTTCCAATGAACCGGTAAAGTGCTAGCCGTATGATAAACGTTCTTTACGAGAAAAATATCGATGAAAATAGGACTGCCATTACAGAAACGTAATGTAATTTAAAAAAAATGGTTATCTTTAAAAAAAAAAAAAAATCTGGAGAGATTAAAAATAAAATAAAATTTGTAAAGTAAAAAAGATATTTTTCATAAATATTACGTATATATGATATTTTTAATATATCAAGAATTGTTATTAGGAATAAAAATACCAATAAAAATATAAGGAAGTGCAGAATAGCTTTTTAGAAACGATTAAGAGAAATGATCAATGCCTATTGCTTCTTTATCATTTGTAGCCATTGCCTTAATTAATTAAAAATAAACTGTTAACTAACATTCACATTTGTTCTGTTGTTGTTAAAATGAATATAATTTTCGCTGTTTTAGAATTTTACGTACACTTTTTCGACGACCTTGTCCGGCCTGCATGTTTTATTGATTAATAGGTTACATTTGTGTATAAGGAATAAAACGAAACACTCTGCGCTCGATTCGTTTTGGTAAGATGAAGAATTCCGTAGACATAGCATTTCCAATAAAAATAACCTGATGTATTATAATAAATAAAAACAAGATTTCTCACTTGGCTGATTGACTATTAAAATAAGTTTTTTTCCATTTTCAAAAATGCAAATTTTCCAATTTTTTTAGTTTAAATGAAAGAACAACATACTCAGTGTCCGGGAATAAGTGTCGGACAAAGAAAAACGTTATTTCTTGACTGAAAAATAATTGATTGTCGTTAAAGTTAAATTTAAAACATGAGTTGTTTTCTGGAAACTGAATTTCATTCATCTCTTTCGTACACACGATACTTGTGCACATTCTTCAGTGCCCCTCGAGGGAATAATCCGCGAACAGCTGCAAAGACATTGCCACTGTAGGTAAAAACCACACTCAGGGCAAGTATTGGGTGTGTTCAAAGAATTACGTGTAATATTTTTTTCGCATTCAATTAGAAAACTGGCGTGTTTGAAGTTTTATTTCAACAACAATTTATTCCTTTCTAGCCAACGAATAAAATGAATAACGTGTGTATATATATATATATATATATATATATATATATATATATATATATATATGTATATATATATAAATATATATATATACATTATTTTATTATAAAAAATTAATTTGAAAAATGTTCTTCCTATGAAGAAACGACTGTCGAACATAAATTTTATAACCTTTCGCGATCATTTTTGCATATTTCAATGTTTCGATTTTTTCCTTTTTTTAACATCTATTTCTGTTTGTATTTTCAAATCCAGTGTTATATCATTAAGAATGGCATTTAAGTTAAAAAACTTACAACTTACACTTTCTTGGAAAAGCGTACTTTGTATGGGAATTTTTACAAATAACTTTTTTTTTGTAAAATAATCGCGACCGAGCCCTACTTTTGGCAATTCACATTTTTACTAAACTACTCGTATAAAAAAAATATAAAAAATTACTGCTATATGCGTGTTCTTAAATTACAATATTAAAAACCATTAGGTAAAGTTGGAATTTTTATAGGGTAACACAAATGAATAGAAAATATTGTCTAAAATTTTCGAATAAAAAATATTGTCTAAAAATAGTAATCTTACTGGAAAAAATTAAATAGTCTTCTTTGGATTCATCGGGTCTTTAGAAGTAATGAAACACTTGTCTCTACACTTTTTGATATTATTTTAATGATTTTATGCATATTTTTTTATTAAATCTGTTTTAAACAATCTTTTCATATTCATAGGATAAATTAAGTACTTATTCCTTTTTTTTGTTAATTTCACATGTTGTATGGGATATGTTTGAAAAGACTAGTTGCAAGAATCATTAAACCTGTTCCGGCACGCACTTTTCAGACTTTTTCATTTCTGTTATTAGTTTTGAGTTTTTTTCTGAGTCACTATATTTATAGTTAATTGATTAAATATATTAGATGGAAAACTAATTAAAAAATATAATCAATAACTATATTATTAAGGACTTACCGTAATGTGTTTCGTTAAGTTTTTTATTTGGTTTTAAGGTACCTATTAAAAATGTATTCATAACTAATGTAAACGGGTTCTAAAAATTGGAAATTCATATTTTACACTTGTTCCGTCAGGTTTATTCTTAATGGACCTAGACCCAATACCATATAGACTGTTATCAGTCTCCTTCGATATGTTATTTTATTTTATTAAATTTATTTATTCATTTGCTATATATTTATATATATATATATATATATATATATATATATATATATATATATACACATATGTATATAGTATTATCTTAGTTTTAAGGACAAAAAAATATTTTTGGATTATTTGTTTTGTCACCTTTGGGAAAATGGGTTCAACTTAACGTAAATGTCCATTACTTCCACGAACGCATCAGCGTTCGTTCCTCTCGTCCATCGCGACATCTCTTCCACTCGGATAAGAACGTTTAAAGTGCACGCTATGGGCTTGCGTATCGTTAGATCTGTATTACTCTCCGTTTCAGAGTAAGCGATCTTGATGGTCTTTTAAAGCACCTTCCGAGTTGTATTTACTTCACTGCTTGCTTAAAAAACTAAGTCGAAATATTGAGGACTTAATAAGAATATTTTTTTATAAACATTCACGAGGACTAATGTGAAATATTGATGTAATGACGTTGCGAAATCACCATAAACTAAAAAGCAATCTATATATACTTACGCTGCAGGGCGTCATTCGAAAAACATTCGACTAATATAGCAAAGAGGTGTCGTAAATGAATATGAAATCTACTGTAAGCAATTCGGTATAAAATGCCAAAAGCTACCAGCATATTGGAATTTCATTGATGTCATGTATCGTTAAAAACACAGATACAAATTCGTGTGTGTGCGTGTGTATTTATGTATGTATATATATATATATATATATATATATATATATATATATATAAAGGCACATAGTATTTCTATTAAACTATTTAAAAATACATTCTTTACATAGCAAATATACTGCCTATAGTTTTCCCGTCATATAATTTTACCAACTTTGCTTTTTATAATTTGTGCTTCAGTAGTTTCCGGAAATAGGTGAGAAAACCCTGGTGGCAGGAACGCCCCACCAGGTTTGGGTGGTGTTGACGAATGTCCCTTTTTTGTATGTTTATTGAAATATATTTTTAAATGAACAAATTAATACTAAGGAAAATACTATTATTACTTTGAATATATATGGCGTTAATTTTGTAGAAATTCATTATTCGCAATTAAATCAAACCACGTGATGTAGTATTATTTCTACTTTCTTTAATTTCTTTACCACGACCTAGGTTTCGTTGTATGACAACATCTTAAGGTTATTGGCAATCTTTGCTAATTGCAAACCTGAAGATGTTGTCACACAACGAAACCTAGGTCGTGGTAAATAATTTAAATAAAGTAGAAATAATCCCTTTTTAATATTTATACGAATATTTTAAAAAACGTTGGCAAAATACGTGGGTTAATAAAAGGTAAAATTACACCAAATTTCAAGTATTTACATCGCATGGTCCCGCATCCAACATACAAAACTGGCGCCGCTAAACAAACAAGTTAAGTATATACATTTGAAGAGTGTCTGATATACATTGTATAGTTGCTTTTTTATTTCGATATATATATATATACATATATATGTATATATATATATATATATATATATATATATATATATATATATATATATATATATATGCACATGTATAAAATATTTAACCCATATATGCTTCATATGACATATGTAGCTATTAATAATCATTAGTACGATCGTGATAATAATCAGTATTAATAAGGTAGCATCGGCCACACAAGGACCGCGAAGAGTACTTCCACTGTGTGCTGCGCGGTACATCGTTATCAATTACTCGCGTCCCATTTGCGGACCTGACCCCAGCTTGTCGCCCCACTCCTCAATGTCACTTCGTCCCGTGCACAGGATACCGCTGAAAAGTCCCGCTCATACAACTACACGTTGTTCATACACCTTTACATTATGTTTAGCAAACAATATACAGTTTATTTAAATTGTTAGAAAGTAAGAACTATATGGCTGATCTGCTTAGCGATATATTTTCACAATGTACTTACTCCATGTACGTACGTTACTATGACATGCGATTCTCTTCCATTTCACATATCTAAATGGTAAAAGTAATTTTCTTGCGTTAAGATACCTTGTTACGTTACGTTATACGTGTTTGTTTATTGCAAGCTGATTTCTGCATTGAGAACAAACCCTTTTACATTATCTGTCTTTGTTTATTGCAAGCTGACTTCTGCATTGAGAACATACCCTGTTACATTATCTGTCTTTGTTTATTGCAAGCTGACTTCTGCATTGAGAACATACCCTTTTACATTATCTGTCTTTGTTTATTGCAAGCTGACTTCTGCATTGAGAACATACCCTGTTACATTATCTGTCTTTGTTTATTGCAAGCTGACTTTTGCATTGAGAACATATCCTATTAGATTATCTCTCTTTGTTTATTGCAAGCTGACTTCTGCATTGAGAACATACCCTGTTACATTATCTGTCTTTGTTTATTGCAAGCTGACTTCTGCATTGAGAACATACCCTGTTACATTATCTGTCTTTGTTTATTGCAAGCTAACTTCTACATTGAGAACATACCCTGTTACATTTTCTGTCTTTGTTTATTGCAAGCTGACTTCTGCATTGAGAACATACCCTGTTACATTATCTGTATTTGTTTATTGCAAGCTGACTTCTGCATTGAGAACAAACTTGAAATTTTGATGAAATATTAATGTAACTGTAATTGAATAAAGAAGACCTGTTAAGAGCGAGTAGAACTCGCACTACGAGTGTTTCCTAATATAATTTTTGGCGTTTCCTACATAGGTTTCGTTGTATTTTTATTAAACTTTATTACAAATATCTATATATATTTTTTCACCATGGCGTTTCCTACATAGGCACATTTAAACATTTAATATAAATATAACTTTTCACCTTATACTCGTAAATATATTGTCTAGTATATTTTTCTTACGCATAAAAATGTTGGAATTTTCTTCAAAACTATGAAATTTAGAATCATCGCCACAGTTTTAGCAGTTTCAAAAAAGTAAGAGAGGGAGAGGGAATCGTAAGATTATGATTTTTTTGTTGTCTTCATTAACAAATTTCTAGAATTATCTGAGAAAAACGATTATGACAGACATGCTAGCGGACACGTACTTGTCTAACAATGGTCTCTTCGAGATACGGAACCCTAAAATACAAATAAGTATCCGCAAAATTGACAAAAACATTTTTATTTGTAGCAGCTACCGCCTTTCCAAGATTTTTATATCACAGTTTACGATCTGCGCGGAAAGTCTGTTCCTCACATGTAATTTTCTTTTAAGGAAATGTGTCCTAATACAGAAAATTAATTTATTCCAATGACAAAATCTCGGTTTTAATAATAAGCGCGAGTTGTATGTGGCGAATGGTGAACATGCTCGAAAACAATACGAATGCTCGGAAGTGGGGGCACTTCCGGGCATTCGTACATTAATCTATTTTTCGCTTTCAAACGAATATTGGAAATTCTCGTGATCAGTCTTGGCAGACATTCTTCGTCTGACACATCGGCCACGACACTTGTTTACGTACAAACGTTATACACCAGTCGTTACTGTTTACGACTTGTTTTGTTGACCATGAAAGCATATGATGAAAGAGCATGATGAACATAGGTATCAAAAGTAAAGAAAAATTATAAATTACTAATACTAACAGACAAATACAAAATAATTCTGTATTGATATATACATAAAAAGTTTCTATATTTTGTCAAGTTTGTTTTTCGGATTACATTCATATTGATAAATATATTTATAATAGGTGTAAAACAAAGTCCCACGCTGCGTCTGTCTGTACGCTATTTTCTTATTAACTAATCAATTAATTTTCTTCCGATTCAGAACTCAAAAAACTTTTCAAAAAAGTTCGCCGCAACACATGTGTACAAATTACATAAAACCCGTGATGAATATTATACTTAAAAAATTTTGCAATTCAATTTTTTAGAGCTTAATGTGCAAAATTGTCTCAATTTCGATCAAATAAAATAATGATCTTACTCAACATGCACAGATTAAATATAGTCCAAAAGTTTACATTGTTTTTAAGCGAGAAAATTATACGGACGGGACTTCTCACATTAACAACACATCAATTCGTGAAAAATCTATGCCTACCCTTGCGGACTGGGGTAGGTTATTTAAATAATTATAATAAAATATCATTATGAAATTATTTAAGTGAAAACTCCCTTAGGCGTACTTTGTGCACTAGCGCACATTTTCTTAACTGTGAACGAAACTGACCCGTAACGCTCGGGTTGGTGACGATTAGCCGTCAGGTCACTACTTTTTAAGGCGCACCATGCGAAAGTTTTGGTTAATATTTTATTTGTGTACAATTTAATATAATACGCGAATAATATTGAATATAATCAGTCTAATAATTCAAGTGTGTATTTTACAATAATAATCTCGCATTGTTCGTGATGCGTCGATTAATATCATCACATTATATCAATTTAAATATGTATATATATATATATATATACATATATATATATATATATATATATATATATATATATATATATATATATATATATATATTAAAATTAGAAGTTTTCACTTCTATCGTGTGGTCATAAGTACACATCAGACTTTTTTTTTATATACGAGTACCATACTGGTAAAACAACATAATTAAGAATTAAAAAGACCATGGAGGAAAAATAAAAATTATATACCGTCATCAATGTATTTTTCATAAAGTGTCAAAGGAAACCATCGGTTCTGATCAATAATTGTTGTTTTTTCATTCTAGAAGAAATGACGCTTTTCTTATAGGATACGGCTAGCAAATCAAATATTACCAACTTGGATAACTTGACAATCAACAACACCCGTTTATACTTTTTATAAAATAAAAACAGAAAATTTTTCATTTCACTTTTAAAATCACTTTTTTCTCTAAATATCCATAGTAAAAAAAACTCGGTATATATATAATTGGTTTCGTATTTGGAAACTGTTTTTTTTTATTTCTATTTTAATTTTATATTTGTAGAAAACCTTAGTTTAACATGATATTTGGATCAGTGTCAGATAAAAATTCGATTGAAGAATATAAAAACTAAACAATTACTTGGTACTCGTGAATGACAAATAAAAATATTTAACAGTCAGTTAAACCGACTCGAATAAGAAAGGAACATTTTTATTCATATAATTACTATCGTTTGCATCATGATTTTCCTCGACAATGTGAGACTGGAAAAGCAAATGAACTTATTCTCATCTTCGATCTCTGAACCGTTTCCTTTCGACTCTTCTCACGGTAAATTTGCTCTGATCGGCCACCCGAATTAAGCAATCAGACCGAATCTATACATGATCACCGTCCCAACATCAAAGACTGAAACGACTCGACACCGGACCGGCGGTGGGATCATCATACGACGTTTGTCATAAATATAGAATTATCCAATTGAACAATACCGCAATGCAAAATATACCAATTGACAGTAGCAGGAGTTGCAAGGACGGGTGCAGTGAACTTGAAATGTTCAGCACGCTCTCTCGGCTACGTTCTGTGAGCTCAAAAAGAAAGAGACAAGATTCCTCATAACACGTACGACCAGGAAGAAAGACATATATATATATATATATATATATATATATATATATATATATATATTTATTTATTTTTTTTTCTTTTTTTTTTTTTTTATTAAATACTGACATAATGAATACATTGACATAAAAAGAACGACGAGTAATGACGCAAGTAAAGAATTAAATTATTATTTTTACGGAACTCTGTTATTATGTGACATTTCTATCTATACAGAAGAAGTCTTTATCTATCTTTCTTTAAAACAGGCGACCAATTCTCTTTTTGTTTTTTTTTCAGTTACTATTGCAGCGTCTTTGAGGTAAATATGTTTATAAAGATGTCAGATGTCAAGTTGATTTGGCCATATTACTATGTAGCAAAAGTTTTGCTTTGTATGATAAAAAAACTGTCATATACGAATAATATAGAACTCGCATTACAAGGATGTCGTACACATTTAGGTACTTATAAACATTTAAATGTATATAATATTTCCATTTAATTATTTACAAATATTAATTTTGTCAGCGTGAATATATTATCTGATGTATCTTTCACAGCCAAAAAAATATACGGCTTATTTAAAAAAAATTATAAGAGCTAGGATAAATGCTATAATTTTCCTATAATTTTGTACATTTTTTTTGATTCAATATTTTCGCAAACTTTTTAGAATATCTTTTTAAGTATACAATTTAAAATTATGAAAATATGTTTGTATTCAAACGTAACAAGCCCTTTAAAATTATATATAAAATTAACCAACAGTTTCTTTTTTACAATTTTATTTACTCCCCCCCCCCCCTTTCTTCCATCCCCCCTTATGTACCATATCGTAATTTCAAGTTTCTATGTCGCATAATTTCGAAGAAAAATGGCTGTGACCTACAGATTGACAGTCAGATAAGTGAGATGGTCTTAGGAAAGTTTCGTTTTACAATCTGAGGCATGAAATCCTAAAAATAAATGAAAGAATAAATAAAACAATTTTGGGAATATTTTGAGAAACATTAAACGAATAATATAGATATGGAATCTTAAAAATAGTTTTATATTACAGTAAATGAGACGAACTGTATATTTTAAAGTAAATTTTACAGATTACTTACATAATTTTTTATTATCCAAAAGCAGTGTTTAATTATCAAACGATTAAACAATGAAACATATTACGATCGTATGTATGAAATATAAAATAAAATTATAAAGATAAAATATATTGTTCCAAAATAGAAAAAAAAACTTAGTATGAAAAATTGCCTTTTGATCAATGACTGTTACCAGTTTCTAGGATTCTAACTTGTTTTTATATAATATAGAAATTCCTGTCTTACTAGGTACTTAGAATACTGCTTTGCTGAACCTTTCGTAAGCTATAAACCGTGCATGCTCCTATGAAGAAGAGCATGCGAAGATAACTTTAAATAAGTAGCACCAAACCAGGTCACCGGTTCATTGAGTAAACGGGCGAACGCAGAACAGATCAACTGGGCTGCAATGTAGTTCGAGTTGATTATGCAGATTGCACTGTAATGATTGCAGGCGCGTGTCGGCTGCCGCTCGTTACGGCCGCTTGTGTCGCGTTACGACTCGCACGCTCGTGTAAACACTTTAACTTTCGATGAGAATAGAAACTGCAACCTTTGCGGTACCATTTATGCTGTCACGTAACTTTTGAAGATAAATATCTTCTCGAAAGATATTATAGTAAGCAATGGAAAAAGTGAGTTTAAATAAAATGAGACGAAATAAGATTAAGAGTAATTAAGGAATACGAATGTAAAAATAAACTTATAAATATGAGGCGCTTATTATAAAAACCACAAAACATTACAAAAGCATAACATGTTATGCCCTATGCATATTTATCTTGACATTGGTTATTCCTCGATTTTTCTTAGGTAATCTTATTGGTCATATTTTCTTTAAACTAACCTTTTTCATTACTCACTATATATCTACTTTATGAAAAAAAAATATTACGTCGGGTAACATAGCCTAGTAACAATTTAGAACACATTCATAAAAGACAAAAAAAAACTAATGTGATAAATTTTAATAATAAACCTACATCGTTTAGGATATTTTTTTCAATCTCTTTCAAGGCTTTTCGAAATCAGGCCATAAGGCGTTTCTCCAGTCTTTAAGCCTTACTGGAAGATTTCAGCAGGAGTGGTATGATAGACAAACATAGTTTTTAAATGCCTATGAAGTACAATTTATTATATTGTATGTTTAATCTAATTTAAATATACTTTATTGTAAAACAAAACACTTGTTTTTAATTAAAAAGAAATAAATACGTATTAATATTAAATGTATATTTTAAATATTTTACTAGTCAAATCAAAATTTAGGGTAATAATTGTATTTTGACACAGATTTTTTATTAGAAATTGAGCTTTTAGGGCGTTATTTATAAACTACAAAAAAAAACAATTATCAAAATAATCCCGTTTTTCTATGTTTTTTTTATTAACTCTACATATAACATTATGAAATATACTTACACAATATGATGGTATTATTTAAGCTTTTAGAGACAATAAAATTATTTTAGCAACTCAATTAAAATGACAGATATTTAATGAGTTTATTTTTTCAGTAACCATCTAAACCAGAAACCAAAAATTTTCATTGTGCCAATCAAACATTTTTTTCTTCATATATGTTAATATATGTGACAATCATATATAAAATGCATATCTTCGTTATCATCAGCTGGCCGTGATCCACTAGGTTTGAATCTCCTTGGTAAGTTGGTAACTTATAAATCCATTGGTCACCTTGACATCGGGTGTCCCTCCGTTGCGACTTCAATGGTAATTTTACCTTTGATGTCAGTGACGTCAGTTTTCTGTCTTGTGACATTGTATATGACACGTTCTCGAAGAAAGCACATATTCCAATCTATCACTCTATGTTCAATTTTCATCTTTGGTATGATTTTATTTTTAGGCATTCCGAAAACCTGGAAAATTGAAACATTTTTTTTCAATATGTCATAAAATAAAAAGCTATAAACTATTTCTTTGATCAATTATGAGTCTGCGGTAAATTGTTGGTTTAAATATTAAATTTTTTCTAGAATTTAGCAGCTCACGTAATTAATAAATCCTGGTATTTTTATAATAACGCCTTACTAAAATAAGCATTTGGGTCATACGAAGATAAACTAACTGTAATAATTTTACATAGAAAAGAAAGGGCATTTAGTTTATCTCGGTCACGAATCTCCACCCAATTATGTCGTGACCTAAACTCAAAATATTATCCAGCTGGTATATCGAATTTAGTAACTAGGCCAACTGGATATGCCTTCCTTCATTTGAATAATCACATAGTACTATATATTGCATTCTCATCGTATAATTAATTTGAAGGCTCCATTGACTTCGTATATTTCCATAATTGATAGACGAGACAGCGTGAAGTAAAGTATTTTGCTAAACGGAGCGTGACATTGAAAATTAAGAATAATGACAATGGAATACGGTTTTACGTAGTTTGGTTTGGTGTAGCTGCTTAACAATAGCCAGTTATGTAAATGAAATTAATTAGAATAATTCATTCGAAATGATTCTGGAAAAGGCTATATTCTAGGCCATTTAGAATCTCATATAATCTTTTATTGATTATTTATTATACAATGAATCTATTCTACTCAGGTGAAAAATAGTTGACCGATCAAAGGTTAAGTACGTAATAATCAACTAATTTATTAAATAGACAAAAACATACTTTAAGTTCTATACCTTAAAAGGTTTTAGGTTTTATAGAAAATGAATTATTGAATAATATTTTGTAATGTCAGAATAAATATTAAAATGTAGAAAATATGGTAATGATTTTGCAAAAAATTTCAACTTTAAACTGAAATAACTCTGGAACCGCCAAAAATTTCGAAAATTGGTTTCCCCTGTTGTTTTCGGGACATTGAAGTTAATTTGTTCTGTTAGCTGTCGTATTCAACTTTACCCTTTATATAAAGACATAAAATTTATTTATATAGTAGCGTTAAATATTCGGTTTGGCTAATAAGCTGTAGAAAATTCCAACTTTTTCTTGAAAGGTACTAGAGTACCGTATTTTAGAACTTTTTCTAACTTATGCAAATGCCTTTGTTTTGTACCTTGACTACAATTGAGGTATACAGCCAACAGACACGCAGACAGTCGAGAATATTCTTCAATTAGTTGTCGTAATCATTGTGCATCTAATTTAGCGGGGTCTCCGGAACGAGGTCCGTCTTTAAGATAGTATATTCGCTCTAGAATTTCGTGAACCAAATGTTTTACCCGTTCACTAGGGCACCACTGACACGCCCATGGTATGGCATATACTACTTATGACGGTCTTCATAGCACCTAGGCGAAACTTATAAATAGGATAGACCATTACATATAAGTAGAAGAGCAATTGCAGAAGAACCCGTGCTAGAGGTCGATTTTTAAAGACATTTTCTCCGCCGTAATATATTGAAGTCCTGACACTGTCATTAACAAAGTGTACTTCAGTCTATTTAGACCGTATAATGAAATATTGTGGAAGTTCAGACAACAATCTTAAAAATCCAAACTCGTGACTTAAACTAATTGGGTAATACAAAATATATAATATATCCATTTACTTTACAAAATGCTTCTAAAACATTTTTATAAATTTCTTAAATGCAGTCTTTTCATACTTTCAAACACGCCATTATCAGTAGACTTTTCCAACTCGCAAGCCGAGTTCATTCCTATGTCCTATTTCTATATTTTGTTAGTGTCAAGTTGTGTAATAAGTTTTATTCTGATATTGGAAAGATTTCATAACGTTATCATTGTTACTATCTTCTTTTTCTGTAACAATCTGTTCAATCTTCACTTTTTTTTAATTTGAACTTCTTTATCCAAAAATTAACGTCTAAATAAAATTTTGTGGTGTTGAAAAATGCGTCACAAGTAGCTCTAGTATTTTAAGGATCTTAATATGACATAAAGTGTTAATTAATTACACAGTTTTGTTCTAATTATGATTCAGATTATTTTATAATTCAGGGTTATAATTTATAATGTTAAAAAAATCCAAAAAGATACAACATAGATCATCACGGCTGAATATTATTGTGATTTCACATTTTTACTATAACTTTTGCTTAAATAGACTTTTTTAACATCTGTATAATACTTTTAGAAAAATGTACAAAAGACCAGTATTGACTTTTCGAGCCTTGACGAGTTGCAAAGTTCGGTTCTGGGGTTTTAACATCATTATTCGTTATTTCAGCCCATCACATTAACATTAATTTCTTCTTTATATCTGACATGTTAAGAAATTATGATCAATTACAACAGACATAACTTAATCAAGAACAATTACTGCCTGACAGTATAAAGTGGTTTCGCAGTGCGATCCTGATGCACCAAGGCGCACTGGGCGACCGCGTACCCCGAACCGGCGAGAGACGGTCCTACGAGCGAAACAAAAAGCGGAACATATAAATCCTTTGAAGGAACCCGAATCGGTGGCCACATCGCGCCGTGCAATTAAACCCGTTTCCTACTATTGCAAGAAGACCAAGTCAAAATATATCTTATAATTCTGTATTAAAAGACATTTTTTGGTAAAGATGCTAAACAGAACTTTTGTTTTTCGTGGAAACTTTATAAGACTATTCATTTATCCGTAGCAATGGTCTGACACAGCCGTTTTTATCCGAACCATTTGACGTAGAAATCTGATATCTCGAGTAATAATAATGCATATTAATCCACCTTTATTACAATTCAATTTAATACCCAAGATGTGGAAATTAATATGAAAATTTTAGGAGGGAAAGAAAGTTCTATAAACTTTCTTTAAAATTTTCTTTTTCGTTGGTTTATCAATTGAAATTATTTAAGTTCCAAAGATATTGTTGAAAATGTGAAAAAAATATGTCAAGTTCCACCCCCCTTTATCTATCTCTAAAGCTGCTAAGTCAACATTATGATAAAAGCAGCGTTGCTAGGAATTTAAATAAGGTTTACCAGCAAACTAGCGATACTTCTAATTTACGTCTATCACAGATATGTTTTAGGTAATATATTTAACTAGTGAAAAACCATATTAATATTTGTAAATAATTAAATATATTTAAATGTACACGGAACCCTTCTAATGTGATTTACACTCGTATTTAATATATTTTAATTTGTATGCTCTCGATGAAAATTTTTGAATCTTGGAAATTGATGGTATTGTGTTCAAAGATTTTAAAATTTAATAATTGCTATTCTGTTCGTCTTCTTCTAGTTGTTACTTTTTTACTTGAGTCGAATATATTCTATATTGATTTTTAGTATTTTTCGTATAATTATAAAAATTACCATGGACATACTATTCTGCCATAATATTTATTTATAATTATTGGATTTTTTGGGCTTCTTTATTTCATGTAAAAATATCGTATTCCTTTTAGATATCATTAGAATAAAGACTTAAAAAGCGCACAATTTCACCTAGATTTTATCGTAAATATAAAGTCAAAGTTGTGAAGTAGCATTTCTGTGACTTTTTTTCATTTCTTATAACTTCGATTGAATTTAGTTTTGGCAACCATCTGGTAACAATGCTATGCCTTAAGGTTTGAGGTGTTATTTTTTACTAAGAAATAACTGTTTTTTTTCGAAATTATTACAACAACTTTTACAAAATAATTCTTCCTGCCGTGAAGTGTTCGGTTGATCATAGGCTTAAGGCCTTTGATTGAGCTGAGTACTGTGGGGTCACCGGTTAGACTCTCGGACGTTCTTAGATCGATGCTGGAGTAGTCAAAGGCGTAGTTAAAATGCCATACACCAGTGGCGGGCAGAACAACTAGTGTAAGGAGTGTAGTGAACAACTAGTCTACGCACTGCGATCGCCAGACTGTCAGCCCAACGTGGAGATTATGGTCATCACTTTCAATGATACGCTCATTGGAGGAACCTGTGGTTAGCAGTGAAATGAGAAAAACTGTTCCTTATTACTTTTGTTACCAAACATGACACTTGTTCGTGATTAAGTCATGTTTGGAACTCTATTGAATTTAGTTTCGGTTTGCTTATCAGACAGACATGTTGCCATAAAGGATGATGCATGAATGCCAAGTTTTTGCAACAATTTCTCCAAAATGTTACCTGAAAAAACCTCGATATTTACGTAAACGAGGCCACTGTTATAATACTTAGTGGAAAACGCTAATACACATAAATATATTAATACAATTTTTCATCTTACAAATGTAGTGATCACACTTTACCTTGTCTACCCATTAATTGTATAACAAATTTGTAGAAATTCATTATTCACAACTAAATAAAACTACGTGATGTAGTATTATTTCTCCTTTATTTAAATTCTTTACCACGACTTAGGGTTCGTTGTATTACAACATTTTCAGGTAGACAATTAACAAGGATATAGACGGGTATATAGGTGGGCAATTAGCAATCATCGCTAATAGCCTACCTGAAGATGGTGTCATACAACAAAACCTAGGTCGTGGTAAAGAATTTAAATAAAGTAGAAATAATACTACATCACGTAGTTTCATTTAATTGTGAAATTTTAATAACTTCATATGCTTTACGTGGAAAGTGCAATATGAACATTGACAAGTTTACTAAGTAGTTTTTGGATTTCACTTTTCTAACCCTTAAAACAGATTGAATTTAAATGATCTTAATGCGATCGGGTCCCTTTCACTGCGCAGTCACCGAACGGGTTAACTGGCCGCTCTCGTCGTTGATCTCCCGCTGCTGTCACTCATAATATGATCTCTGTTTCACTCGTCGTACCCGACGTGGGTAATTAAGGAATAATGGATCCGCGGTCGAGTTTCGTCGACAGAAGATGCTTGGAGTTTTGGATTAGTTCGCAGTTGTTATTGATTGGCGGGATGCTGATTTTGATATGCGGAGTGGAGGTTAAAATAATCTCAGCGGTTTGTAATAATTATTTGCGTATTGTCTGTTTTAGAACACAAGAGATAAATAAAGATTAAATTAAAGAAAGTATCTGCATCGCACAGTGGATTGAAACTGCTGTGTGAGGAGTAACATAGAACTTTTTAAAAAAAAAACAATTTATTTCTATGCCAACATGCTATGAAGTACAATTTACTATTTTTTATGGTTAATGTAATTTAAATAAGCCTTAATTTAAAACGAAACACTTGCTTTTAATTAAAAGAACATAATAAATATTTAGTGTTAAATAGAAAATATTTTATAGATCAAACCAAAATTAAGATAATAATTGTGTTTAGACACAGATTTTTATTAGAAATTTAGCTTTTAGTGAATTAGTTAGAGACTTTATAAAAAATCGCGTTTATTTATATGTTTTTTTATTAATTCTACATATAAAATTAATAAATAGATTTACACAGTGTGGAGTATTACTTAACCTATTAAAATAAAATTATTTTAATAACTCGAATCAAAATTTTAGATATCTCATGAGTTTATTTGTCCAATAACAATATAAAATAGAAACCAAATATCTTCATTTTACCGAAAAAACATTTTTTTCCATATATGTTAATGTACATGACAATTTATATAAAAATTCATATCGTCGTTATCATCAGCTAGTTGTGGTCCTTTGTTGCACGTAAACCTCCCTTAAATCCTCTCATCTGATTATGCTGATATTCTCACGAAGGTTAACCAGGTCTGCCTGGATGTCATTGAAATTAACGTAACTGTAAATAAGTGATTAAATGCTTTACACAACAAATATTACTGTTCCAATTACAAAATGCTTCATAATTCATCGCTAATTTCGTGATATCATGTACGATATCAATATTAGATTTACCAAAAAATTCCTATGTGTTTTAAATGTAGCATTGCAGGCAAGCACCCATAAAATAACCTTCACGTAAAGATAAATTAGCATATTTCAGTATTTAGGGGAAATGAAGCATTACTTTGTTGCATGCGACATTTTCAAAAACATTTTACTTCTTCTGGTCAAGTGTTAGCTTTACGAAAAAATGTTACTTAACAACTTTATATTATACGAATTAGCTCTATCGATTACCAAAATAATTCTGATTTTTGTATAAAATATTTTTTATCCCTCAAATAAACAATTGGATCGACTGTGCATCGTCAAATCGTGAATACCTATAAGTGTTCACTGTATCTTCACTTTACTATCAAATCTAAAACCTATCGATTTCAAAGATTTTTTCAAAAGGTCCAATAGAATCGTTTTGCATTTTAAAGTATTAATCTTCAAATATTTCCTATTTAATATAACTTCCCAAAACAAATTTACGTCAATGTTGAAGCGTCTTAGTATTACCTATTTTGTATTTATTAACATATAAAATATGAATATACATTATAAACATATCAGCATGCAGGGTAATCTAGAATGTATAAGGGAGATTGAACATTAGACCTTTATTTTTGTTCAGTTTTAAACAAGAATTTTTCCGAAGGTGTGAGATTTCCCGAGATAAAACGCAACCTGTGTTATACGACACGACAAAATTACCTCGATCCGTTGCTCCGTCGCGACGTGGAAGAGAGATACTTTCGCATTTAAAATATTAGTTACAATCACAGATAAAATAAATCTATCCTCCTTGGTTACGTAGAACATAATAAGCTCCATTCAATCTACATATCTTAAAAAAGATGAATATTTTTTATTGATATTTCCAAACTGCCTGTTTCCCGCAAATTCATTTGCCTGAGATTCAAAATATTCAAATGGTATGGCCAAAGACACCAGTCAACTAAAACTTTGTAAAATTCTCATTCGTTCCGGTATTTCTCGTTTTCGGTATTTCTTTATAGACGATATCTCTACAGGTTTAACTGTTTATAGTATATAAAGTGGTATGTAACTATTTATCGTATATAAAGTAGTATGAACTATTCATCGTATATAAAGTAGTATGTAACTATTTATGGTATATATAGTAACAACTAGATGAAGATGAACAGAATAGCAATTATTAAATTTCAAAATCTTCCGTTCAATCCGGTGAATCTATTTTGATTGCAATCTCCATCCAACCCGGTTATACGAATAATTAAAAAAAAATGTATTTAACATTTCAATCTTTTTAGAAAAACATTCTTAAATTGTACGTATTTTATAGGAGGAAAAAAATTACAAATATTACGTTTCTAAAACCAATGATGTTAATAGAATATTTAAATCTATATATTAATATTTACAACTTTTTTCCTCTATAGGAACAGAATTTTGAAAAACAACTTTTTAAACATTGTATTATGCAGATACCTTGGTATCTGCATAATAAAATTATATATATTACAAATTTTATGTTTCTAAACTTGCTTATTAAGGCTACACACGGATATGTCAGTCAGGTTTAGCTTTTATGTGTATGTGTTTATATTAAATTCCATTTATATTTTTATGTGGACGTCACTCGTACATGCGTACATCAATCTAACAGGTTCTGATGAAATTCGCGAGCTACGCATGCCAGTAAATTAATAAACAATTATAAAGCGCGAATACCGTTAGCTTAATATCATTAATCACAGGGTACTTACAGGTGTAAGTGTGCCTATCTAATGTATCGAATGAATAGTGTATTCGCAGCTACTTTACACGCATGCCATCTGATTTGAACGTACATCTTGTCAAGCACTTCAATTTTATTAAGATTTGAATGAGGACGTGTGCTAAATTAATATTTAAATCATTTCACTTGATAATTTCCGAAAATATGGCGAAATTTATTCGCAACTTATATAATTACTGATTTTAAAATGAAATTTTAGTTTTTTGTAGATTTAAAAAAAATTTTTCTTGATTTCAAAGCAAATACTTTGTGATTTTGCAGGGCACGAGTAACAACACAAATATACAACGTAACATTTCATAATTTTAATAAGAGTTAATGTAAATGTTAGTTTTAAATTCTGACTGGACAAGAAACCATGTCCCCTCTTTTGAGCATTTGTGGTTTGAATTCATTTAATAAAAGGCTGTAAGACCACAGAATTGAAAAGATTTAAAACCATATATAATCATACATACCATTGAATATTACTATATATAGATATGAATATAAAACAATGCGATCAGAATCAATTGAGTCGATATTCATTCAATTATAAACGGACATACTCAACAAACAGTTAAACAAACTTTCAATTTAATTACATACTAAATTTACATTTTTTCCCGCTAATTACGTGAAACAAATATTTCAATTGTCAACATACTTTGTATGTAATTATAAGTTTGCATAACCCAGTTACCCTTGAGGGTTACGAAAGATTGTTGAGTAGCGTAATAACCGTTTGCATTTTTGCAACAAAAATTAATCCCGTCAAGACATTTTATATTTTCGGTCGTTCATCTTTTTTTCTGCAACTTGTTACTCATTATAAATATTATTTTATGCAATTATTTTACAATAGCATTAAATTTTATAGTATATATAAGCTTTCATTTAATGGAACGGTAAGAAAACCAGAAAAGGAAAAATTTGTATACGTATTTGTAACCATATCAATTTATTACGCTACGTTCATGGAATAAAAAATAGCAGAATAAATCGCAGAAGAATACAATTTACTTTTAATATGATAGAAAATGCAACTTTGAAATTGCTGCTATGGCTTTGATGAAGAACCAGCAAGTTGTTTATGTACATTTTACTTATTACCTTCATAAGTATAATGTCCTCATTCACTGATTTCCTTTTGGTAACTCTTTTCTTTGCTTCTCAGACTCCCGCTCACATAAATGCTTTTTGGGCGACATTATCTCTTTCTATCAAAACCTCAAAACCAGCCAGAAGGACTTGAAAGCCAGATCTGTTTACATATAGAACAGCCTCAATTACGTTATCAGAAAACGATAATATAACTTTAAGCATACGCAATGAGGCGGGCGGCGTCACTGGCCGCAGTGCGACCAACAAAACAAACCCATTCTATATAAAGAGGAAGAGTGCCGCGACAGATGACCGGCCGCAGCCAGACAGAATTATCTTGAAGTGCTGCCAACATTCAAAGCATCCACGCCGCCACTGTCAAACGGGGCAGACATCGGCAAAAAATGTTCAGTCAATTACTCAGGGAATTCCATGTTAGAAATTAGTGAGGATATTTTATTGACTTCAGGGACGCCTTTTGGGTGATTCCTCGCGTTTCGCTCCTGTTTTTCTGTCGCTGCCGCCAGATTTATAGGTGTGGGAGATCTGTAATATATTTGTCGAATCGGCTACATGCTTCCTGTTGGCTTTAATGGGGCCTAAAACAAATTATGGGTCATAAATCGTTACTGGGCGGAGATTGAGAGTTTCATCTTATTTTATTTGTAAACAACATCATTCGTGATATTATTCTAATCTATTAAGAGTATATTGGGTCAATTTTTAAGAAAAATTATGGAATTCAAGTTTCATGGAGCATTGTAGTCTGGTGTATCCGCGTTCTTTTCAATTAATAATTGTTAAAACTAAGGAAATATTAAGATCCAGATGATATGTAACCCAAATTTGGATAGAAAACTAGATGAACGACCATGAGGCAAGGCCTATCATCTTCCGTTTTACATTTAGTCATCTTTGCAAGCACGGTTTGATAATTTAAATATTTTTCATTGACCTTCACGGAACAAGCGACCTCTTCAGCTATCAATCATATGTACGTGTCCAAATGTACTTAAGTTTTTTTTAAAATTTCTTTTAGTGATATCTAAGTTCGCTATAAAAAAAATTAAAGCACATATACATTTGGACTGAGTTAAATTCGTGACTCTCTTCCGTTATTCTGGTACTACAAGGCTCGCATATTTTATTCGTGCTGACTCCGTACATTTTTTGTTGCCAATTCGTAATCGTTACCTGCGGGAACAATACAATAAAAAAAATATGTTACGCCTTCTAAACCTATCGCATTCTAGCGTATCAAAATTCAATATATTGCAATAAAAGTTTATTCAAATTTGATCCACAAATATTCGATGGAGTGAACGTGAATTTAAAAAAAACATCTCTTAATACGATATAATATGTGCCAATATATTGCAAAATTGTCACAAATCTGTCAGCTACTATATATGTGTGGCTTAGAAATTTAATATGGTGTGAAAGAAATCATAATTTAATACGTTTGTTGCCATATGGATTTAGCTGCCATCTGGTGTCACAACGAAATAATGAATTGAGATTTTTTCTTCTGTTTGGATCATCATATTTTTGCAATTTTTATTCAGTCACTCCCATTTGTCACTCAGTTGTCACTGAAGGTAAAAATGCATTCCAGAGATGACAGACACGGCCTCAAACCAAAACCAACTCTTCCAAACATCAGCAAAAATATTGACAAATGTGACTGCACCAGAAACACCTCTGTCCGTCAGATCTAGCAGACGTGACAGCCAACGTATTAAAAAGTATGTACTACGATACCCTTCTTAATAATTTTTTTTTGATTTGTGGAATAAATGGCTAATAAGAAACACAAATGAACTTTAAAAAAATATTGTAAGAAATATTTGAACCAGATATAGAATTGACATAAAGAAATAAATATTGGGCTATTTATGGAAACTTATTTTTTTTTAAAAAGTAAACATCTATGGCCTGAAAAAATAACTAGGATGTAGCACTCCATTTTATCCAATGAGCAAGTGTGAGATCAGATGATGCTTAGAGAACGGTTGATATCAAAAATGTCTAAACAAAATATGTCTGTTCTCTTAACATGATAGAAAAAACTTACAGTTTATATATTTTTCCGATTAGTGAAATTTTTCTTTAGAACAACATTCTATACGGAATAATTTATTGGAATTTACTTAAATGACTAGATATAGATCGTAAAAAATACTTAACTTTTAAAGTCAAAAATTTTCTCGATCTAATCGCTTTTTGTAAGCATTTATTACCAATGATTCCTTGATGAAACTCCTCATCCACCACCTTTTCTCCATGTCTCCCTCTTAACTTCGTTTTTATTTTTTTATTCTTCTTTAACTCTTGGTAGTTAATTTCCTTGCTTACACAAAATATATAATAATATTTAAATTATAATTTATTGCTATATATCGAAATAAAAAATAATAAATATTTATTATTTTCTGAGTGACCCTCGTTAATTCGAACAGAGAGTTTTTATCTGGAAAAATGTGTTATTTGGTTTTATTATCGCCATCCTTCATTAAAAAAGTTGATGAGTTGTTTCCAATTTTTGCTTTTTAGTTCAAAATTATCCATTACTCAAGTGGAAATACGTCAAAAAGTTGTATTTCCTCATCCTCTTTCGATCCATATGCACACTGGATATTAAGGCACACAATTTCTTTTTTTTTCTATATAGCCATGAAGTAATTATGGAAAACTGTTTACATAAGAAATTGATCAATATTTTATACTGTCTACAGTATTCATACACATATATGTTTACTACTTATGAATAGCAATTATAAATCAACCCTACATCACATAATATTACGTAAATATATATAAAAAATATTAAAAAAGCCGCTAAAACAAAGAAAACATTTTCAACGACATTTCAAAGACTGTTGACCCGAAGGAATTCGAATGAATAATGATATGCGTTTAAAATTGTTTGCCACGCCGGCATATTTTTATTTATGAATAAACCTAATGTTCGGTAGGCGTATTTTACGGCGAATCAGCGCAGAAGAATGTGTCGAATATATCAAAATTTATCTCGGGCGCTAAGACAAAAATGGAAGCGTGGAATGAGTTAGGGTAGAGATGAGCTAAACACGTCGTATAAATTAGGACTAATGTCGCTCGGAAAGGTAAATACACATATGTCGTGAACTTTACATCTAGACTAGATATTTATGACATAATGTGCAAAGTGGGTTGGAATATCATCATCATCATCATATATATTAATATCATCATATATATTAATACGCTAAGGTTTTAAGATGTTACTCTCCCTTTTTAGAAAAAACTTCACAACTAATCCACATAAATTATATATCATTTTATAGATAATTGCTTGCTCTACCGGCATCCACAACTAAAAAATTTATTATTGCTATTGTTTTTGCAAATTAATTAATTATTAAAATTATATACACAAAACAGCAATGCTGCCATCTAACGGCTCAACGTCAATATGATTGACGGTCGGTAAAATTTTTGTTTAATTTCAAATCCACTCACGTATAAATAAAGTGGCGCTTTAGCTCAATGCTTTTGATACTTGCGCCTCTATATGTCAATTTTAGTAAAATGTTTGTTTGATCTGTCATCTGAGCTTCATAATGGAATAAATAATAATGCGAAGACTTCGCACGGGTCACGCTAGTTCGATAAATAACCAAAGTAATAACAAAAAATTTGTTCAAGTTCAATAGGCCTATTGATTTCAATTTGACGACGTATAATTAATATTTCTTATATTTTTTTTATAAAATACATTACAAAATAACATTTCTATGATCTTTTTATTGGAAACAGCAAAGATGTACAAAAACAAATTTATAGCGTGAAAAGAAAGAAAATTTTGCGTTGGAGTAGATGAATATTCCCTCCTTTTCCATCTCAGGACGTTTCCATTTCGTTGTCTCAGGACCCCTCTAGGGACCGGTAACATCCCCATTCATATAAAAATGGGAACTTTCAAAGGTCCCCTAATAATGTGCCGTTACTACCGTGCAGCGCCTTCGCCAGGGTTAAGGACTGTCTCCAATCATTGAGCCTTTTAACACCTCTATTCTTTCATGGACGCATTTTGCGAATGTTCTAAATGCCTCAAAGATTGGTCCACTCTTAATCAAGTCACGGTGACTAAAGATACTACGTTCCAAAAAACTGCGTGTCTCTACTCTACTGATATTTTGACGTATACTCTCTATCAAAACTCTAAGCACATCGGTGTGTTCACTGTAGTGAAACAAAATGTTATCCTGTTTCACGAAACCGTAGGAGCATGTCGGGCTGTCTCTGAATCAAATCTAAATAAGCTGACTCGGAAAGCACCATGCTCCGTAAGAAACCGTAAAGTGTAATAGCCATTGTGAGCCAGATTATATTCAACCGTTCAGTTCCATCGAGGGAAGTAATATTGTTGTCTTGCCATTAGAATTCGGGGAAGTCTACTTAAACTGCCAATGAGGTCTCTAAATTAGGTCTCTTTGCAATAGATGACTGTAGGCTGACATGTTGGCGTGATGTGTTTCTAAGCCTGTAAAGTTAATTTTGCAATATATTTTGAAAACTACCACAGTTTACAAAAAAATATTGCAAAATTAACTTTACAGCCTTAGAAAAACGTAGGTATCTGCCATTTAGAGCGAAGAGATAAAGATTTTATTTATCCTTGAATGCCCAACATGAAACTGCACTTCTTGCTAAAACTGACTTCGGCCGCGTGGAAAGATTCATGTAAATTTTCCCAACAATTGTTTTATTCCATATTTTATTTTAATAAAATGGAATGGAAAAATTATTATTGGCAAGATGCCACTGCTGTAAGACCAATAAAATTGTAACTTACAAACAAATAATTAATTTTCGCAGTTAATATTAGTTAGAATAGTTAAGACTTTATTAAATTGGTTGAAATATACAAGTTTGGTTGAAATATGCAGACTGTAACAAAGAACTAATAAACAAGCAGGCGATTCTATACATCAACTGAGTAGAAAATGTTAATAAACTGTATGAAAATTCTCAATATCTCGAAAAAATATCTTCCAAAGTTGCGATTTCAATAAGAAAAGCTTGCTAAGTACGAATAGAATTCGCACTATGAAGCTTTCATATACATTTAGGTACTTACAAGCACTTAAAAGTACAACGTATTTCCATTAAACTATCACAAATATTAATGTTTCACAACGTAAATATATTGCCTATTATATATCCTTCACAAGCATAAAAACTTTATATGTATTTAAAAAATTATAAGATCTATTGTAATGGCTACAGTTTTCCTACAACTTTTTCATAGGCTTCTAAAAATTTTATTTTTTTCGTAATTTTAGGTTGAGTAGTTTCGGAAATAAGGAGGAAACCAATTTTTTTTGCAAATTTTCAGTATATGTCTGAAGAGTATATCTCTTAATTTATGAAAAATATTTTTAAAGCCCTTGTAATTAGTCCTTTCAAATGATAGCTGTCTGGTATCATATTCGGAATTTAAAAAAAATCGATTACTTGATTTGCCATTTTTAAAATAAATATTTTTTGAGCGTTGCTATCGAAATATATGCGGGTTAATATGTTTTATTACTGTGTCAAATTTTAACTTTCTACATTAAACGGTTTCTGATAAAGACAGCTGTGACAGACGGAAAGACAGACACGTGAGTGATATTATCAAGGTTCTGTTTTTTCTTTTGGGCTAAGAAATTTAAAAACAATTTTTTTGGTTTTAGCATGGAATATCTCTATAAACAACAAACACATTCTTTAGCACACTTATATATACGAGCACTACGCTGTTAATATCACAGTGAGTTGGATCATTTGTTTTGGAAATGGAATAGTAGATTTTATTCGGTTTTTTACTTACTGATCTTTCCTGATGCCATAAGCTCTGAATGCGATAGCTATTTAAAAACGAATGTAATTATAGCTAGAAAGAAAATCGTTTGAAGAAGCGACTTCGTAATAAGTGCATATATTCTAGATACTTTTTGACGTAAACTTCCGTATCCGGCAGCATAACCACGCTCAAATCGGATAATTACACATGCTTTAGACACGTGCGGGAAATGATATAATTATGCACCGATGTTAAGGCTATGTAGGTTATATTCATTAATAACGAATTAAACACACGGTTTTGAACCGCCGTTAACATTTAATCCCAAAGTTAATATGCAAAGTTAACTCGAAACCATTTTACTGCTCATCGATCATTGCTACCTCCGCTTTTCGAGTGCGACCGGATACGGAGCTGCGATTGTGTTCATTTAGTGTTTAAAAATAATAATTGAACTGGAAAAAGCACTGAACGCCAATTAAAGATGGACGATGGAGGTTGAGTTGCGTAAGATATTACGTTCGGGTGGGTGTACTGAATATAGGAATGTTGGAAAGTAAATACTTTTCAGAAGTTGAATAATTGTGCCTTTAGTGGAATATGCAGCTTTAATTTAGTTTATGGAAATATGTTTTCTACTTGAACATTCTACCTGCAATTAAAAATTAACGTATAGGTGCTAACAAATACGACCAGCGGACGAGGAATAAATTACGTGTAATAGTATTTTCGTTTGTTATTTAAATTCTCGATTATTAGAAGAATCTAGGAGCTTATTAGAAAAGTCTTCTACAGGAGACAGAATAACAAGAGAATATACGACAAAATATAAATACAATAGACAAAATTAAAGAAAACAGATAAAAGAAAACAGTATGAATGATAATGCACGAGGAAACGTTAGAAAATTGAAATTACCTTTGAAATTATAAATTTAATCTATACATATAATAAAATTGTAACAGTGAATTCTGGATACCGAAAATATTTTGAAAAAAGTGATGTGGCGTATATAATGATAACAGGAGACAGAAAAACTTTTAAAATAATTTTTGTCTGTCTGTATGTTAATTTTACCGGGTATCACGCAAAATCTATTGGATGGATTTTGATGAAATGTGGTATGGTAGTATATACCCAGGAGCAACATATAAAAGGGAAAAAAAACAAAAATTGTTTTCCTAATTACACTCGAACGAAGTCATAAACACAGCAAGTATAATCTATAACTTTTTTTATATGAGCCTTTATTAAGGAGACATAATGAATTTTCCAACAAAAAATATTTATCAATTATCAACATTTTCCCAATCATATTTGTGTTTACACATTTCATTATCATAAACAGAAGTTCCATGAAAAACAAATTAATTAGCAATATAATCGATATTTCTTCAGTGAAATAATATTTATTTATTTATATAGTTTAATGTATACAGGTGATACGTATGATGCACTTACTGCTACGAGAGCAATCTCATATAATCAGAACACCAGTCCAGCCCGTCTCGACGAGTGACGGGGAATCGAACCTGGATCCCCGCAGTGGACCGTGCCGTCATCAATCCAACACATCAGGGCTAAGACCGTATGTCTTGTCATCAATCGAACACACCAGGGCTACGACGATAAATAATACTGCAGCGCAGCACCCGGTGTTCTTGGACTGCATATTATATTGATTATAATTGTCTTTTTTTTACTCAGAAACTCATAAAATCCGGCTTACAATACAATTTTAAAAACATATGTATAGGAATGGATAGGAGAATATGTGGGAGTGAATTATAAGCGATAGAATATGGTTCGATGTAAAAATATGACAATGTTCGATGTAAGAATGTGACAATGGTCGATGTAAGAATGATGTAAGAATGTGACAATGCTCGATGTAGACAATGTTCGATGTAAAAATATGACAATGATCGATATAGACAATGTTCGATGTAAGATTGGTAGATAGAAGAGAGTGAAGTTTAAAAAATTAAGAAATGAATTGTAGAACCATGGTCATTTAAAATGATTGTATAATGTCACATTATGCGTTCGGCTAAATAATGTTTGAAATATTACTTGAAAAACGTCTATATAAAATTGGAAACTCATATTTGTTATAATTCTATTGACATAAAGTGTAACAGTCGTGTGTGTACTTATGCAAAACTTTGTATTTCATTATTTTGCATGGAATAAGAAAACAAATAAATATTTATGTTTTTTAAATCAGAATAATTCTATTTAGCAAGTTAATGATATTAGTAGCGAGACAAAAATAAATCTTGTGCCGCTACAAATAACATAATAAACAAGGAGGCAAAGCAAGCACTTGTCATATTAATGTGATTCAGCAAAGCGTGCCGACGTTGCATGTCAACGATACATCATTCAATATGTCAACCCGGCTCGAGGGTTCGCCTGTCAGCTACTAAGTCGAACTAATGCAACTTGTCGAAATGTAGTATCGCAGTTGCATAAATACGTCAAATCAATGCACTGAGTGCATTGTAGCGGGAGAATGCACTCGCGAGCTGCTGCAGATCTACGGTGATAAGGACGGGGATATTGATACATTGCAGCATTATGGAATGCGTTCATATTTTATACGTCATAGACAGGTTGTTTAATACGAAAGTTACGATTATGAACTACTAAATCTAATCTTATCATTATGTTTAGATCCAGAGATAACGTTAATTTGCGGATACAATAATTATACCATAAACCAATGTCGTGAGCTTTACTAAAGCTCTAAAAGTTAAGAGTTTGACGAAAGCATTTTCTTTATAGTTGATTCATTATACAGATTTAGTTACTTTCTCCTGACTTTTTTAAGAGTAATCTACTATTACGTTTCGTTAGTAGTGCTTCATAAACATCTTTGTGAGCTTGGACATAGCAATAGGATTGAGTCCTCAATGAGACCACTTTGTATTAGTGAACTGAAATGAGAAAGTTGTGTTTACAGTATTCCTATTATGAGGAATTTTTCATCACTGTAAATTATACCAAATATGCTTTGTAAAGTTAGATAGATTATCATACACTAGAATTTCATCGCATTCTTCAAATCATAATATCAATCCAAAATACATTTTTAGGAAGTTTGAGAAGTAGATATTGATTTATGGCTATTTTGTAGATTCAATCCTCATGATAACAATAATTTATATTCTGATTTAAATACGGCATCATATTCAAAAATTAATAGGAACTAAATCTACAGGTTAATTGATTTCAAATGTTTCTCAAACACAGTAGAAGATTCCAGTCAAATCCGTACTCACGCGAGGCCAAGATGTCTTTAAAGCTTATTAAAGAAGGGCTTAATTTACTCAAGTTTAATTTAGCTGACCCCTCTTCTGATATAAAATATTTTTCTTGCGATCCACTCTGTAATTTCACTACCATAACACGCGTAATCCCAATTATTTCCATTACAGCTTAACCATTCCGTCGACGATAGGGTACGATATAAAATCAAAGCTTTAACTTTCACCGGCCGACATAAACCCACCATTAACAGTTAAACCTATTGACTCCGCACTTGACGTTCGGGGAACGATATCGCAGCCGCCAGACCACACAGGCAGGCGCCTCAAACGTCATTCATTCATGTCGAGGTCGTGACGTCACTGATGTGAGATGACGTAAGCTGGCTATAGTCCGCGGATGCTGTCGGCAGCTGTGAGATAGAATCGGAGCGCGTCGACGGTCCTAATTGGTACCATCAATCTCACGTGCAGTCTGCAGGTCTGAGCTTGGAGGCGGGGCAGAGACTATGTTGGCGTACTGTTCGTGATGGGATCACAGGGTTAGATGGAAAAGATGTTGCATAATCACTCTGTCCAAATAATTGGTTGTACTTAATAAGGTATTTTTTTGCAGTTCTCATTTTTCTTTTTATGTGATAAAAACTACCATGGTCCATGTCAGTCATGATCCATGTCAATGATTCATGTCAGCCATACCACGTATGGCTGACATGAATCTAGCAATCGCACCATAGTGATCAGAGCTTATATTTTTGTTATGCTAATAAGCTGTACTTGTATGAGCAGGAAATGAACTTGACAGCTAAATCATTTCTTGTTTAATTTTTATTAATCGATTTATTATTTTACATTATTCAATCCTATGTCGTTATTTGACATTATTCAATCCTATGTCGTTATTTGACATTATTCAATTCTAATAATTACACATTAGCGAGCGATACCGTCATAAATCGATTTAAACGATTTAACTAAAAGTCGGTAACATATTCCTACGTAATATTAAATTTATTATTACTACAAGAATGTTTCATCAATTTTTTCAACATACATATATATGTAATGTATATTTTCGTTTTTATTTTTAAAAAACAAATGATGAGATAAGAATAATCAGTAATTATAAATATCAAGAACTAATTTTATGTTCACACACATTAAAATAAAAATCCTTGCGGTACTCAGCGACAGAATTTTGGGAACGATACGCAAAGTTCAGCTCAACTCTCACCTAATGATCACTAGTCATGAATGTGTTGTTGTTTCCTGGATCCTTCTTAAAACATTATAATCTCATTATATTTGTTTAAGGTTAATTTGTTTTGGTCCAAAATGTTGCAGATTTTAACCTTACCTAAACGAATTAATTAATAAATATATTAACCCTACTGGTATAATAAAAAGAAAGGTTCGTTTCTTTGTTTGTTTTTAGGGATTCACGCGTATCCTAAAGATCCGATTAATGTAAAACTTTTGTAGTATTTTAGCTAATATTTTTAGATTGCCATAGATTCTGTAGTACTAGTATATACATAAATTGTATAATTTTTGAGATTTAATTAATAATGTCAATGTAGTATTTAAAAAAGTGCTTGTCTGAGAGCTTTTGTGGTGAACGCTGGTAAAATTATTGCAGATACGTAAATATTACGTATATGAGAATTGTAGGCCACAAAAAGCTCGAAAGAAAAGTCCAGGACAGCACTTATTTTTTTTTATAGGTAAGCCACTGTAACTGTTTTTAAGTTAAAAAAGTGCGAGATACAAAACTAGGGCCGACAGATCTGAGCACATAAGTCAAATGGATGGATATTTGATACAGGTGAGCTATTAGCAAAGATCTTTGCTAAGATTGAAGATGTTGTAATACAACGAAACCTAGGTCGTGGTAAAGAACTTAAAGAAAGTAGAAATAATACTACATCACGTAGTTTCATTTAATTGTGAACATCTGTTTGACTTATATGCTTTAATCCAGTGGAAGATTAATACAAATCAGTGACTAGAGTTATAAAATCACATTGGTATATAAGTTGAATTTATTTGCGTAGGTCTGCTGACCCTAGAGCGATGTTAAGTTAATTTATTGATCTTAATTTAAAATAAATATAACAATAATTTTAAACATTTCATTAGTTAAAAATTAACCCTGCACACTTCATAATTTGGATAGGTAGTTTAATGCAAAATGAAAAGGTATTTGAAAGTAAATAAAGGTAGAAATGGTATTCGGTGCGATGTGTTCGCGCGTGGAGAGAAAGAGCGGTGTACGGGTCATTTGGGGGAAAGACGTATCTGATGTATCAAAACATATTGCGGATACTATCTTTGTTTGCCCCAAAATATACCTACCCGAATCAGGGGCGAGTCGCTAGAATTATTACATAAATAAATTTTAAAATAGTGATATCAGTAATAATAATAAAAGGCTACATACCACTACTGTACAAACTTCTTTCACTTTTTGAAACTTAAATATGAAACACCGTTTCCCCGGGCAACCTTACCTTCATATCGCCAGCACCCATCAGCTAATGCACTTGACTAACTCAGGTCGCTCGAAACGGTTACCGAGATCGCGGATAGTGTCGGGTCAGATCGCACGCTGCCTGCTGACGACACGGGCCGCGATGTAACACCAACACGTTACACGTGTCTCCGCCAACCGAGACTCTGTGTGAATGGAGTTTAATTATCTCGTATAAAAACAATTAAAGCTATATTAGCGATGAAATAGCAATTTGTATGTGAGTAGCGGTAAGGCTGGGCGGAATGGATTTGTTCCGGTGGTAGGAGCATCGGTTTAATACCGATATGGCCCAGCGCAGTTAGTTAACACCAAACGGTGTTGTTAATTAAAATACTGTTAACAAATTTATAGAAACGAGCGAGGTACTTTATGAAGTGTTCACAGTATATATTATGTAAAATATCAATGAATTTATATACTATTTCCATTAAATTATTTACAAACATTAATTTTTCACTACATAAGTATATTGCTTACTATATTTTTTATAGCCTTATAAACATGGTGAGTATTTGAAAAAATATAAGATATAGGGTAATCACTATAATTTTCCTGCAGATTGCGTGAGCTTCTAAAATGTATTTTTTTCAGGTTGGGTAGTTTCGAAGATATGGGGGATGGTTTTTTGTTTATTTTTCAATATATATCTGAAGATATACCATCTAAAAGTATCAAAAAATCATTTTCAAAGCCCTTAGTATTAGTCCTTTCAAACGATTCCCTGCACTATATATGAAGTTAAGAACAAAATAGAGTACTTAATTTGCCCTCATACTTCCCATAAAATAAAGAAAATATAAAAGGCTTAATACGTGGGTTAATATTTTTTGTTACTATGCTAAATGTCAAGTTTCTACATAAAACAGTTACTGAGATAAACAAATAGACAGACACGTAAGTGACCTTATAAGGGTTCCTTTTGAAGTGTGGAACCCTAAAAAGAGACCTTTTTAAATCATCGTGTGTATTTCATATTCCCAGTTATTTCAAAAACGTCTCAGATAATTTGCTAATGAAACGATTTTTCTCGGGAATGATTTATTCGTGTTAGCCCCGTTGCATAATAAATAAGATTTATGGGAAGTGAATAAAAATGATCTAAATCGTAATTTCGTGAATAAAAATGATCTAAACGACCTTTATTACTTCTGCGATGATAGATTGTGAAGGCTTGTCTTCTTGTAATTTCAGAGGAGTCAAATTTTGAAATATTATTTACTTATGCATATTAAAAAAAAAAATTTTAAATTACATTTTTAAAAATACACAGATGGTCTGAGTACATTTTTAATATGCGTTCTTATAGACTTCAAAACCATTATCATCTTTTAACGTAACCACATTTTTGGAAGTGAAAATATCTCTGAGTGAGACTGAAAATTAGAAAAACGAAAACACCATATTACCTCATGGGAATGTGTTTTCATAAACTTCTTAACATTTGTATTTGTGTTGAATGCTGACTGAACACGAAAGTACTTTGGATAAGTTTTATTTAAGCTTCCAGGTACCCTACGTCGAGTCAAGATACGAAAGTACTTTGGATAAGTTTTATTTGAGTTTACAGGTACTTTACGTCGAGTCAAGATACGAAAGTACTTTGGATAAGTTTTATTTGAGTTTACAGGTACTCTACGTCGAGTCAAGATACGAAAGTACTTTGGATAAGTTTTATTTGAGTTTACAGGTACTCTACGTCGAGTCAAGATACGAAAGTACTTTGGATAAGTTTTATTTGAGTTTACAGGTACTTTACGTCGAGTCAAGATACGAAAGTACTTTAGATAAGTTTTATTTGAGTTTACAGGTACTCTACGTCGAGTCAAGATACGAAAGTACTTTGGATAAGTTTTATTTGAGTTTACAGGTACTTTACGTCGAGTCAAGATACGAAAGTACTTTGGATAAGTTTTATTTGAGTTTACAGGTACTCTACGTCGAGTCAAGATACGAAAGTACTTTGGATAAGTTTTATTTGAGTTTACAGGTACTCTACGTCGAGTCAAGATACGAAAGTACTTTGGATAAGTTTTATTTAAGCTTCCAGGTACCCTAACTTTTCTTTTATGAGTAATTTCCACTAATTCTTAATTAATAAGATCTTTTTTGCATGAAATTCAATGTGGTTGATTTATTTTATGTTAGTAATTATATATTGATTATAATATTTCATTTAAGATTTCGGAGATCACACTAAGTTATCGACATGAGTTTGATTTTCTTTATGGACCAGTTTGAATGAGTCGTGTGGCTTAGTTATAAAGTCAGCTTTATAATCGTGGTGAAGTAAAATGTGGGTATGTTCACGTCATAAAATTACAGGATAAAACATGCGCTTCTTTCTAATCAGCTTCAGTTTGACAACCTTTCGTTTGAGAACTAAATGATACTTAATTTATTAATACGTTAATTGTTTCTGGGGAGATACGTAAAGTAATATTTAACACTCTTGTTGATAGAAAGAGGCGTATTTTAGGGATTGTCGTTGCCCACTGGCAGTCTAGATGGTCCTCCCCAGATTCCAAGGGGGATACGACCAGGTTGTTTTTCCTCAACGTCTCCGAGCGGTTGAATAAGAACTGGCTCATCTCAGACTATTATACTTCTCAGTTTCTTTCGGAACATGGCACATTCCGTGCCAGCTTGTTTAGATTTGCACTTCGAGAAAACCCGGCATGTACCTGCGGATTTGAGACGCAGGACATGAATCAAGTTTTGTTCCACTGCAGTGAGCACGACGATGCGCGTAGAGTGGCTGAGAGCATTCGCCTAAATTGTAGAGTAGAATTACGCGGTAACTTAGAACGTGGATCTTTGTCACCGAGACTTGGTTGGGAATGGACAGATCTTTGAGTCATTTAGAGCGTTCGCTAAAAGCGTTAGCGTAGGGACAGACTTTAAGCATGTTGGATGGAAGCGCTGAGATTGTAGATAAGGGATACTATTAGGGGACTTTCGAAGGTCCCCTTTTTGTGTGAGGTGGGTCGTTACGGGCCCCAGGAGGGGCCCTGAGACAACCCGGGTGGAATGATGGGAATAGTACGACACATCCACAGTAATGTAATGTAATTTTGATACAAGTATTTCATCTATAATTATTTTAAAAGGGCTGATAGTATACGTAATTTGTCTATCATTTATTTTGAGGCAAGTAAGTTCAATAAGTACTTGCTCATTTCATCAATACTTGACCATTATCAATTTCCAAATTCGAATTTTTTTGTTCCAGTCTTTGATAGTGTTCGTAATCACACAGAATGTATAATTACTTTGAATTGAACAAAAAATATAGTTATTAGTAAATTAACTATTTAGATGTCAATAATCTTACTTCATCGGCTAATTTAATAATTTCCATGCTGGTAATAACTTTTTACTTCGAAGAAATTGTGAGTTTACTGTCAAGTGAAAGGCTGTCGAGCATATCACACGACGAGGGCGGGCTAATTGAGGTGAGTATGACAGGCTTTCGATTAAAGATTAAGGCAAATATTACATGCTTACGTCAAATTTATCATCCATGATTAATGTGTAGAATCAAAGCATTCAATTGTGCCTATATAAATTGTTTGACGTAATCTCTTAGATAATGAAACAATATGACTGAGAAATGCGTAAGCAACTTTCCTTTTTGGATTCTCCAGCGTTCATTTTTCTCAAGGCTCGATGCCTATTCGAATGTTTGATAATGAACTTATTCGAATTTCTATTTCAAAAGTACTTATTTGACGTAGGAGTGGAATTTGGCAAGTGCGTTATACGTTACAGTATGTTTTAACGTACAGATAGGATCATACAATCTAGTTTTTACTAGATACAAATACTGCTGGCAACTTAAATTAATGAGTCGCACTGATTCGTGATTAAATGATTTGACGAATTTAAGTCACATTTGATATTTATTGATACTCGAAGTTGTTATCTTGAGTGTTCGTTATAGAATACATTTTTACAAATTATTTTGGCTTACAGATAAACCTTTTTCTAAAATTCTAAATTTCTACTGGTTACAATTTTCCTACATGTGTCGTAGTGGGGTGGTGACCTGGCTAATATGTGAAGCATGTTGTGCTACAAAATACACTTATTTGCTTAATTGCACGTAATAAGCAGCTCAGATCCTTTTTTCACAATTATGCCTAAATGTTATATTTGTGAAACTTAATTTAAAGACAATTTACTTTTAAGAATTTAACTATTTTTTGGGGATTACGAGCTATAAAAATTCTGTCTTCAAAATCTAGAAAATTGGGAAAATACGTGTCATAAAATAACAACTTTAAATTTGTGTAACTAATACAAAATGAGTAACATAAATGACACTCCAAAATATACATTATTTGAACATAATAGGATGCACGAAAGCCTTTCACTTGAAAGTAAACTCAAAATTTCTTCGATGTATAAAATCGTCATGGAAAGTATTAAATCAGCCGATGAATTAAGATTATTGACATTTAAATAGTTAATTTGCTAATAACTATATTTTTTGCTCAATTCAAAGTAATTAAACATTTTGCGTGATTACGAATACTGTCAGAGACTGGAACAAAAAGATTTAAAATTGGAAATTGATAATGACCGAGTGCTTTGCCACTCTTTTCCTAAAATCATGTATAAAATTTCCCAAACTTTTCAAACAAAACTTTACCTTAGAAACCGTTAAATAATTGATTTCCACATTCCATAAATACCTGATAATATTTATTGACTACTTAGTAATATTTTTAGAGTACTTCCTTTGAAATAGAACTTAGTCCTTTTAGTGAAAAGGTAGGAAAAGAAATTTTGAAAATTCATTATCTCAGTTTCAAAATTCTATATTCCTGAAAATAAGTTTATTTATTTTATTTAATTTTTCTCTTTTTGGTTGTATTTAATTGTTGCCAGTAACATAAAAGAAAAAATAAAGTAAATGTAAAAAAGTTGCTAACTTCAGACCTAATGTCTGTACTTCTTCTACTTCAGACCTATTGTATTTAAAACATGTTTTAAATTGTTCTTTACAAATTAACTTGGGCTTCGATTACTTTGCATCTTCTTATTGTTGACTGAATAGATCACGGAATTTTTTCATATGATTCTTTTTGGCGGTCTTTAGGCGTCATTGTTTTTTGAAGCACTGCCTATTTTTTATTAAAAAGCTTAAATCATTTTGTTTATTGACATGGAAACGTACTTGTTGAATTGTTGCTACAGTATTAGTTTATGTGGCATTTTAAATAAATTACATAAATATGTGCCTGGACATGAAATACATATTTAAATTATATATAGATATATCGATAAGTTATACAACACAAATTCAGATTTTATGACCCTTTGCTACTGGCGACAACGAATCTCGATAAATAACGGAATTCCAACTACAATTTCCTCGTAGGCTTAAAAGGTCGTTTATTGGTAAATGCCGATATACGAAATGGTATAACAATATCACGATCTTGTCTTTGTTACTAGCCATTCTAAGTTTCCATATTAAGGTATACGACATTCTTGTTAACGTATTGAAACATCTCTTCCCTTTTATCTCAGATTATGAAATGGATATCTTCATAAATCGCCTACGGTCGGTTTCGTCTGATTATCATTTTAAAAGGTTATAATATACTTATTCTTAACATACTCGTAACATTTATAAAACGTTACAAAACATTTGGCAAATGTCTTAATAAGCGAATGATGGAGTAGCAACAGGTTTTTTACTCGTCCATTCACAAAATTCAAATCCGTTAATAAATTATTGAGATTTTACGATTGTGGGAGTATTTGTTATTCGACATCAGTTACGGATGTATTGTAATTTTTGTTCGAAGATTTTATCATTAGGAAATATGTTATTTAACCTTCGACTGTACAGATCTCCGGGATTATCTAAATTTTTAGAGAAAGGACAAATTAGGTTGATATGGTAATTAGGTAGAACTAGAATATAACTTATAATACACTCATTTATAATATAACGTAATGTATACCTTATACTAATTAAAAATATTTTAAGAAGTAATTTTGGTGGTCTAAAATGTAACAACATCTGGAGAAGAAGAACTAACTCTGAACTTTACAAATTATTTGAACAACCAGATGTGGTCGAATACATCGCAATTAAGAGAATAAAATGAGCAGGGCACTTGAGCAGAATGGACGACAGTCGGGCAACAAAAAAGATCTTCTCAGCCAGACCAATGGGCTCTCGGAAAATAGGAAGACCTAAACTTAGGTGGCTCGACTGCCTGGAAAAAGACTTAAAAATTCCAAATGTAACGAACTGGATGTCTCTGGCCAAGAACAGGAAAGCTTGGGAGTTGATTCTGCGGAAGACAGGGGCCCATACTGGGCTGTCAGGCCATTGAAGAAGAAGAATAATTATATAAACTTATAATAACCATAAAAATAAAAACTCAATACGCGCTTTATGTTTAATACAAATATTGGTCTATAATCTAATTCCACAATACACAAAGGACAAACTTATCTCAATCAGGTACTGAATATAGCAGTAATCATTCTTATATTCAGTACCTAGTAATTCTAATAAATAATTCAAAAAGTAGTCAGTCCCTTCACTAAAAGTGTCGATACTTACGGATATCTGTAATTGAAAATGTGAACGTTAATGAGATAGCTATAAACTTGGCTCTACGTGAGATCTCGCAACTTTCTATGGCCAAAGGGTCACAAGTCTTGGCCTCATTTTTACTTGTTTATGTTTGATTGGGTTTTAGCATTCTCTTAATGTGTGCGATCTGTCTTGGTTATTTTCCCACTTTTTGAAGATGATGGAATTTTAGCTAAAATTAATCACTAAATTTTCTCCACTTTACATAAAGTACAAGGATTACCACTTCGTTCTTATTGGTTGCGTTTTAACCAGTTTCGCTGTTATGAAATCAATTCATTGCAAAAATTAGTTTTCAAAAGTGAATTGAGATGTTCAGTAAAGAATTAAAAAATCTAGATTCTTTCAGTTATTTGACTATAGTCTGACTTTTTAGTCAAATTATTAAAAAAATAATTTTTGATCAGAAATTTTTTCGACTGTGAACATTTATCGAAACGCTTTTAAGATAAAGCCTATACCAGTCAATCTCTGGAAACTCATTTTTTTCTAATAGTGTTATTTTGCATATAAATCACGTAATGTAGTATAAAATTTGATTTTTATTTTTTACCTTCTTTTCTGTCAAAATAGAGATACAGAATTTAAAATCGAAACCAGAATGAAAAACCAGACCTTCACATCATACAAAAACTTTCAAGATATATATCTCTTATACAGCGAAGAGGATTAGCCAACGGATGTTAAATAAGATTGGAGTAACTGCTTCATGGAGCTTGCCCATAATTTTTCACCGATATATCTTTAATTACTTTAAGCACTTAATAAATTATAATTCTGTTTGCGGAAATAATATGGTGTTGTTTACATTTTAAAAGTACTCAAAGATGACTTCAAAATAAATGATTTCAGGAACAATTAGTATTAAAATTGAGTGACACCATTTCTTTAACGCGATCAACTCAAATTACGTTTGGCCATATTTGGAAAGTTTAGGCATTCATTAAGTTTCAACGTAGTTTAAAGTATTCATTTTAAAAGTTTCATAAATTATTTTCCCAATTTTAAGTAGTTTTTCACGAACTGCTAGAAGTGGATCCATCTTACTATGAAATACACTACTTCCGTTTTTCATGGACTAACTCGAAATTTCTCTTGCTGATTGCATAGTTAAAAAATATTCGATACAAATAGTACGAGTATACACTCATATCTATTTCATTGTGAAATTGAACGCGAATGAGATCATATTTATATTCGAATATGCCATAACGTTCTTGACTAAATTTATGTCATCAAAATGTCCAATAAATAAAACTCGAATATTATTATCGATATAAATACTTTGAGTATTTATATAACAGTAGTGAAGTAACAATTGTATGATTTAACATTTACGAAGGTGGGTACCGACATTAACTTTAAGATTTTGTAGGTACCATTTCTAGTATCGAGATACTTCTAGGGCCACTGGAAATGTTTATAATTTATTATATTCTAGATTTTATTCTCGGTCAATTTAGTTGTATCTCCAAATAAGTGCGAATTTTTAATATGCATTTATTCTAATCGAATTAGAATTGCACATTTTACCCCGTAAAATTATTTATGAGGTTATTAAAAACAATTAGGAACATTAATTTTAAATAAAAAAATATTTTTATAAAAATGTATTTTGTTATATTATTAATGAATTTGCAAAAATATATGGATTTTTTTACAAATAAAATTAATTAATACACGAATCTGTAATTATATTTAAGGTCACTGATACTAAATTAAATTATGGGAATTTTCATTTTGACCCTATGCATTGGATTAATTAATTTTAAAAAAACTTATGATAAGATTATATTACCATATTTTTAATTTATCGGATATCCAAAATATATAATAGTTACAGAATCCATTATTAATAGACATTAGAAATCTAATTTTTGTAGGTACCTACTTTGACCCATCTATTTTATGTTAACTTTACGTTCACGGTTTTGGATGGATTTCATACCGACCTATAATTACTTGCTATTAAATTTTATTTGGTATTAGATATAAATAGCAATGCTTATTTAGATCGAATTACGTACTGAAACCCATTTCTATAGCATGGATAGCTATATATAGTATTACGCTGTATCGAGCGCTACAGAATAACCTATTAATTATTAATAATTATTAATAGACATAAGAAACCTAATTTTTTGTAGGTACCTACTTTGACCCGCCCATTTTATGTTAACTTTAAGTTCAAGGTTTTGGATGGATTTCATACCGACCTGTAATTACTTGCTATTCAATTTTATTTGCTATTAGATATAAATAGCAATGTTTATTTAGATCGAATTACGTACTGAAACCCATTTATATAGCTTGGATAGCTATAGAAATGGGCATATAGCTATAGATAATATTGCACTGTATCGAGCGCTGAAGAATAGCGGTTTATTCACATACAATTTTCCCTAGAGCTATTTGAAAAATTGCTAATACTTTCGTGGGAAATTACAAATTTCTTCATAGTACGCGGACGTTTAAAGTATGAATATTTTTATCATATTTATTTCCGGAAAACCCAACATATCACTGAGACGAATTGAACCTTAATATTTATATTAATATATGTAGAGAAAACTTTGTACCGCTTATTAAGTATATTTTAAGCGTATTGCGTGCACGAAGAATGTGAGATTTGGTATAGTTAAAGTCTATAAGGAGAAGAAGTACAGAAAGCTAAAATTTATATACGTTTACGTTCATATTGTCAATGTCAAACACATAATAATCTGCGGTCAAACAATCGCACAGAGTCGCCAAAGAATTTTAAAGTGTTAGATTGACGGAATGAGTTTCGAGCTGCGAATTATTTTGTGATTTCAAGTGTTCCTTTTTTAATAATCCGTGGAGTGTATGTCAAGGAAAAGAAGCGTTTATTTTATATCTTCTGTAAAAGATATCTAGGTTTTATACATTGGTGAAATACAGCTTGCTTAATATACACCTGTTGCAAAAGGAAAAATTTGTAGCTGCAATCTGATTAATCTGATTAATTCTGGGAAATTGACTTACTCTCGTCATAATCAAATATATTACGGTCGAATTTTGACCGACCACTAGTTTAGTTTAACCACCAAAGTTTTAACATAAAATAATTCAAACAACTTAACAATTTAAACCTTTTTATATTCTGATCATGTATGAATGGAGCCACATTTTATGAACTCCTTGCTGTTTTACTTGTCTATAATCACAGCAGCTTACATCTTACATGCTGTTAGCGCCCGATCGCGGCATAAGTGAAAGTGTGTCGTCTCCTTGCAGGAAGGCGCTGATTATTTCTCTGATGCTGATGGAAGATGACACCGACAGCTGTTTACGATACGTTTCTTCATGTACAACTTGCGATGGCTCGCCGTACAACTTGATTAAGTGCGTTCTCTACGAATATCGTCATTTATGACCATATGAAACAGAATCTTTACTACCGCATTCATTATAATGTATATCCTATGATTATTCATGATGTGCTGCTTGTTGCATTTTATTTAACTATAATTTAAGATTTATTATGTTTTATTTAACCCTAACTATATATTTTTTATTTTTGTTAATTAGTTTTTTCTTCTTTGTCTTTACTTAACCAACGTTGCTAAGAATAATTAAGTACTAAAAAAGCACGTCTGACTTAATACGACAAAATATTTCGTCAGATTATGCACACGACTATGGCGTGGGTATTTCTAGAGAATAATTAGAACTGAAAGAATGCATTCTATGTAATAAAGATTATTTTAAAAATCATCTGGAAATATGGACGGAGTGGGCTGGAGGAGCGCGTGATTTTGCCTATTTTAAATAATACACGCGATGTGTTGATCAGATCATTAACAACGAGGGGCCAATGAACTACTAGCGTCAAGTAAGTAAAAGAATACAAATATCACATTAGACATGCTTGGACCAGATCCAGAAATTGCCAAAGATTATATAAGAAACACTGAGTCATTGTAAGAAGTGAGCGAGAGATCTTTGATTTCACCGACCTGTTGCTTAAATAGCAGTTATCCCCAGTTAGCTATGCATGTAAATATTTATCAACTTAACGAAAATTAAGGTCTGCATATGTACAAATTAGTAGCCGTAGAGTGCATATATTGCTATCGGAGATTTTTTATAGGAATTGAATTTAAACAAATCATGAATAATCCGTACGCAATTCATAAAATAAGAAATATACATCAGTTCAAAGTACATAAATCACAGTTGTAAGAAATCAATTAAATAACTGACGCTAACACGGTCAGATTTATAGCGAAAGACAGAACTGTTCGCAAATTACAACTGTAAGAAATAAAAAAAATAACTGACGCTAACACGGTCAAAGTTAGAGTAGAAGATATAAGTGGAAAATAAAACTAGAAATTGTAAGTCTTTTTCAAGTAGAGAGCTTTTGAAACTGATAGTTTTTCTAAATTAAAGACGTTTTCACTTGATTTAAAATTTAACTGCCAGGATAGAAAATCACTCTTAAAATAGCAGTGGTAAGGTGGTTAAAAACTTCGTTAGTTTTCAAAACGTTAACCTCGGCCCTGAATAATCATTGAAAAAAAGCAAGAATAAAAACTTCGTTGGTTTTCAAAACATTAACCTCGGCCCTGAATAATCATTGAAAAAAAGCAAGAATAAAAACTTCGTTGGTTTTCAAAACGTTAACCTCGGCCCTGAATAATCATTGAAAAAAAGCAAGAATAAAAACTTCGTTGATTTTCAAAACCTTAACCTCGGCCCTGAATAATAATTGAAAAAAAGCACAAATAAATAAATGTAAATTAGGTTTATTACAAATTTTTAACTACTAGAATAAAGATCTTTGTTGAGAAATATGATCATCCGAAGGCATGACACATGTACTAATTATTATTTATTAAAATGGATTTTAGTCAATTCAAAATAATATATATATATATATATATATATATATACATATATATATATATATATATATATATATATATATATATATACTCATTTTAATCACTGTTATCCCGACTGAATAATTTATTATTACAACTTTTTAAATATTTACTAAGGTAAGAAGACATGTACTGCATACAACATTAAATAAGTTCGCTCTACCGGTAGTACGAATGTTGGACGTCCAGCGTGACATGTTTAGAGAATAGGGCATTCGTGAGTACCGTACCAGTACGTAAGGCCAATATAGCACTTCGTTATCGCTTTCTACCACACCTCGATGAGAGACGGCGTAGAGGAATGGGTGAGAGGTTAGGATGCATTCATGCTTGGGGGATTGCAATTTTTAGTCCATTTTTAATAAAAATGATACGATTCAAGATATAGGAACCAACTTATTTGTATAAAATTATTTTAAGATTCGATTTGTTGATTCGGGTTTCGTCATGATAAACAAAAATAGCTAACAATCTAATGAGACTGAACCAGCTGTTAAAATTTATCAATTCAACGCTGGACGCTGCCCAAAAATTATATACTCGTCTGCTGAAATATGGATACCTCTTAACTGCAAAATTCCAAGTTTTCAAGTGCGATAAATTCAAAAAAATTACAAAACTCGTATTATAGTATTACTCTTTCACAGCTCCGTTTTATGGTTTCGTAGTGAAACAGAGACCCTTATAATTTCAACGTGTCTCTGTCCGTAGGTCTTTCTGTCTGTCTTCTTTTACATGTTCGCAATTTGTACAGTTTTAGAACCTGTGCATACAATTTTGCGAATTTATGCTTAATATTAATAAGGAATCTCATTGAAAATGTAGCAAAATATTAAAAAAATATATTTATTGCACTTCCCTGTACAAGTAAAGCGTGTGTTATGCACAATCATATCATAATAATTAGGTTCTATTTACTATTTTTTTGAGGTTCCCATCTTTCTCTAATTTTTCATGAATGAGTTTTGAAAATCTGAAAAAAATTCTAGATTTAAATTTAAATTAAAATGATTTTGATTAACTCACATTTATATAAACTACTTTATATATACTTTATTTATGTAATCCTATATTGTACTTGTTTCGACACAACTTGGCTAGTTTTTATAAACTAAAATGGTGCGGCTATTAATGATCGTAATTTTATAATGCTCATCATGAGTGTCACAGACACATTTATATACAAATATATATATATATATATATATAATATATATATATATATATATATATATATATATAATTTACAATTTTATAATATAATTACTAACATACAAAAACCTTAGTTTAAAAAAAATCCGGGTATGAAGTATCACATCTTGGCCAACGATATTCGCATATTTCGAAAAATGTTATTTATATAAAATGTACACGCAACAACAGGACACGAAACAATGAATACGCAAACATAAAATTATGTTAAAAGGAATTCCATTCAATTCGCTTCTTTATCATTCTTCAGACACATTACCATAAAGCAAAGGCAAAAACTTAAGTATTTTATGTCACATTGGCGACACATCCCAGTTAACTGTGAGATTTGTTTTTGTTTTGTTTATGCTTAGTGTTTTTTTTATTCTTACGCTTACGTTGATATTGCCAAAATTATGAAATTTAAAATTATTAGCTTTTCAGAAAATTAGAAACAAATTAGTTACCATGTTTTATAAAAAGACTTTGTTTAAACCAGTTTTGTTTATACATTTCGTTTTCGTTGTTTTATTTCTAAATTTCTATGTATGATGACATCATGATCATATAGGAACACTCTCATCTCGGGTAATATATTGAAAAATCTCTAAAAAGACAGATCTCGTATTCTTGGTATACCTCTCTTATTTTTTTTATTGACATACAGGTAGGTCATAGGATGCAATATTTTTTTTTAAACTGTTAAAATTATTATTTAAGTGGTATATGGAATGAATTCAGGACATATGGAATGATTACTTATTCAGTAATTTTTCAATTATTTCAAGGTAATGTTATCGGAAATTACAGATTCAGGGTCATTTTTGGAAGGTTTGTTGGCCAAAAAAATGATCTGACTCTTTTAAATATAATATGTGCACACGATACTTAAGTCATTCCCTTTAAACGTCATTTAATTTTGATAAATAATTCTTTGAGTATATATACATTTCATTCATTTTAATGCATTCGTTAACGAAAATCTGATCTTCTTATGGCATAAGCAATCTGAACTAAATATATAGAGAACATTATACAACAAAATTAATCACTAATCAATAAAAATCACGACATAACTTTTTTTTCAAGTTTTCATAATTAACTAAATACAATTATATAAAGTAACGGACTATGTTCAAAAATATGGTTTGTACTCATACATTAGAACTTTAAAAATAATTGTGACATATCTCAAAACTACTGCTTCAAAGTAGTGAGTAGATAAAAAAAACATTTCTTAGTTTGTGATATTTTTTTTATGTCTGACCGTTCAACTCAATGCATTACTATCACAACTATTGTAGTTTGTCTGACAATATTATATTAAGCGCGAACAAAAATAATTCTATTAGAAATCTGTTAAACCGACTTGGCCAACGTACCTCGCCGTTAACCTATTAACTGTGAAAACTTTCCAATGACCTTTGTTTCAAATTCAATTTTACTTTATCTACTCCACAACATACAGATACATAAAGACGAGAAGTACCACAGCATCATTAGCAAGTCAGTCAATGGACCACCGCCTCGCTTGCCGCTAATCTCAGCATCTCAGTCGTTACTACCGCGATAACTCGCGGGTGGCGTCTTCGCAGTAATTAACCCGACACGTTACTCAACCATCGTGGAGGCGGCAAGCCCCACTCATTGCGCTATAAAAGGTTTTATGATCCTCTTCCGGTCTTCCGTCATTTGACGTCAGTGGAATTTTGTTATCGATAAAAAATCTTAACTAAAGTGTAATTTATTGTAGCAATAGCTACGGGTCATAAAACTGTTAAGCTAATTTAAAGTTATAATCGTCAACGCTTCCGCACTTGATTTCTCCTCTAATCAAATTGGTTGAGTTGTTAATTAAATATATAATCTTCGAACACACAGCATATTAGAGTATATGTCCTGGAAAAATAAAATCGTATAGTAAATCGGTAAACGTTAAATGTATTTCTTTCTAGATATTTACCAATTGGTATTTGTTTTATTTCAAGTAAAAACGCATATTTCCCAGCCTACTATTTTTCCAACACTAATGTCATGTTCGTTTAGTTCTAGATTTAACTTGTAATATCGCGGATGTATCAATGCTTCAATTCTAAGATGACTGACTAAAATTAACTGGTACCAATCTAAAGGTAAAAATAAATATTAGTTCTATGGTTACGGTTAGATTTACGGAATTGTTTTAAATGTAGAAAAACTAAAAGTTTTATGGTGTGTAGATTTGTTTTTTTCATTTTAATACGATATTGTAATTACATGGTTGAATATTCTGTTTTAAGTCGCCTCCTGATAATAATCCTAGTAATTGATCACATCTTCCTGAACCTATGTATGTTCCCATCAGTACATAACGTCAAATACGGTTCAGTGTACCGTTTAAGTTAAATCTGCCGCGGAAGAAGATAAGCCAACCGGCTACGATCCCATTGGTAATGAAAACAAAGGCAGCGTATATCTGCTAAATGTAGTTAATAATCGTATTATTGATATATGCTTTAATTTTATAGTAAAATTACTTACTTTCATAAATCACAAGCTGGTTGCAGTTTAAACGGTATTTTTATGTAAATATAATTTATTGTTTTAGCTTTCGTTAAAAGGACTAAACATTTATTGTAAGTTGACGTTACAATTTCTTGCACTGCATAAATTTTAGTTTAATAGTTTTTTAAACGTTTTCTGCATTATGTTTATTAATTGTGTGTATGATAATTTCACCTGGCTCTACTGATGCACATATGTTCAAGTCTTCAAGAGATTTAATTAATTTTCTCATACTATTTATTAGATTAGATAGATGAAAGAGTCATTACGCTTTACTCTATTGCTCCATTATATTAATCTTCTCCTTCTCCGAGCGAGTTGCGTTCCTTTACGGTTCCGCTTACGGCTTCCAGCTTACGCTCTCCCATAATGTACTCCCTTGTTGAAGCTAATGGCCCAACCGGCACATACCGGCCTTAATATGCTCGGTGCGCCAGAGAACGTGAGTTATTATAATCACTCCAAGTAATAAATTATTCCGTTTACAAGCGTTTGTCCGACACAGCTTGGTAGTTGCAATGTGTCAATTTGTAGTGTGATAGCTTACTTTAGCGGAGTGAGTCGCCGTTAGCTGGTAGAGGTAGGTGTGTCCATATAAGGGCACTTTCTAAATCTTTAGCGTATTCTCTGAGTTATTGCTACAGTTGCGAAAGTGAAAAGGCATTTTGTTGTTATAGTGAAATATTCCATTCTCTTAGTTCTATTTCATGAGAGATGCAATGTATTTAAAGAATTTACAGTGGTAGTTTTTGTAATTTGACATCTATGTCTGTTACAGAGGAATAGCAAAGCGTATAATCTAATTTAGCTATAAGGAATGATTCTATAAGATATCAGATTATATTTGCTGTAACAGTAACTATCACAACATATCTGAAATAAATGACATGTGTGTCTCGGAGATGGCGGAAATTGATAATCTTCTGTGTCATATCAAAATTGAAAAAAATCCTCAAAGGAAAATTGTTTATATTGGATTATTGTTGTTATCTTACCATGGTGGAAGATGGTCTGAATATATACACAGATTTTGGAATGATTATACAAGATTTTTAAAAAACGAGTGTGCTTTATTGATATTATCATATGGTCACGACTGAAGTAAAACTTCAAATTCACAAAATATGAACTTTAAAATGAATTTACAATTTTATTTCTTTAAACATAGAATATTTAATGTATTGATCGAAATAATAATTTATAAAATTGTTCAAGAATAAAATGAAATTACAAAATAATCAAAAAATCACCATTCGCGTAACGCTAGCAAACTCGCATACATATATATATATATATATATATATATATATTTCATGCACTGGCTATGAGAGGAAGAGAGAAAGAAAATGTGCGCGCGCACAGCTCTCTCTTGCTCCTGCAGTGTGATAAAGACAATAGGATATCTAAGACACAGTGTAATGTCTCAAATATACGAAACATAACTCTCTCTTTCTGTCTTCACTAACTTATATCTCCCTCTCAACTTCCGTTCGCCTCGCCCGATCACACTTTTCGTAACGCTCTCGTCACTCATTCACCAGCTTACATCTCAAGTCAAGCGTGCGTAAAGAAGTTTTACTTCAAAAAATCGATATAATAAAGTTATTTTTAACGGTCATTGGTACTGGAAATTGTTCGCTGTCGTGAATCGGGAAAAATTTAATTCCTTCGTGATAAATAATAAGAGGAACTTTCATGGTGAAAATGATGTAAAATTATATTTAGTCAAAATTTGGTTAGATAATATGATCAACAAAGTATAATTCCTCAGCTTTAGGACAATCATTATGGGTGTCCTAATGATGTCTAGAGCTGTTAGCTCTTCCAGATCACTTCGTAAACTTTGAAATATATCCTTTTATGAATCTTACGTGACGAAATGATAACAATACTTTGTCAATATGTTAACCATGGGCCAGTGTTAATATCAGTCTATCTATCTATTTACAACGTTTGACAATAATTGGGTATTTGACTAAATTTTTTTTATTTCATGAATCATAATTTCAAGGTACAAGCTGATGAAGTGTGAAAATGTCTTTAATGATCTTAAAAATTGACCGAGTTATGAAAGTTTACATATAACTTTTAGAGAAGGACGGCAAAACTGTGTTGTGAGGTCATTTTTAATATTGCACGTTATATTCTAAGAGAGGAAAAGAGACAACCCAACTCTATCCGTATCTTCAAGTTTAGAAGCTTACAACTGGCTTATTTTTCAATCCATTTTTGATTTATAAGACTGGTTTTTAATTAATTTATATTTCACAATATTGTACGAGAAATATCAAAAGTTAGAATGTATCAACTACCGTATTGTTTGGTTTTGTGAAAATCTACTTTTATTTTTATGTGTTTTTTTTGGAAAAAAATGGTTAATATATATATATATATATATATATATATATATATATATATATATATATATATATATCAGACATAGATTAGGTCAAGCAACCGTCATTCATAAAAACGCATACAAAAAAAAATATTTTCTAAAATATCAGTTTCAATATACAGAAGTGTGTATAATTTAGACCAGCATAAATATAATGTTATATTTTTGACTATGTAAAGACATTAAATACTGCTCTCATATGTGTACATATAGTTTTAGTCTGCTTTTTAACATATGCGCTTTGATATTATCACAAACACAAAAATTGCCTAATATTGGATTGCATAGGTTATATCAGTCACTATGTTTTTAAGCTAGCAAACTAGTTTATTACGGAATCAGTTACAAAATCACTGCAATATATTTTGAAAAATATTGTTAAAAGTTTCATAACAAGGCAAACAATTTCTCTCAAAAAATGGCCTAATATTGTATTACATAGGATATATAGTCATATCAGTCACAATGTTTTTAAACTAGTTTATTACGGAATTAGTTACAAAATCACCGCAATATATTTTGAAAAATATTGTTAAAAGTTTCATAACAAAGCAATTTTCTCTCAAAAAATTGCCTAATATTTTATTGCATAGGATATATAGTTATATCAGTCACTATGTTTTTAAAGTAGTTTATTATGGAATTAGTTACAAAATCACCGTAAGATATTATGAAAAATATTGTTAAAAGTTTCATCGCTCATTAAAAAAAATTATTTGCCAAATTGCTTAAAAAAATAAGTGACGTTATTAAAGTTTAAGTTAAATTAAAGACACAATTTAAAAAAGTTGTGATATTATAAGTGATGTTATTAAAGTTTAAGTTAAATTAAAGACACAATTTAAAAAAGTTGTGATATTATAAGTGATGTTATTAAAGTTTAAGTTAAATTAAATACAAAATTATAATTATAAAGAATAACGCTTTTAAAACTTCAATACTTCTCTAACCTGTTATTGCACCTTCGTTAAACACCGAATTAACTTCTTTTTGCTCACAATTTATCTACTTGCCTGTGGCCCATACATCACTAGCTGTGACATCTGATACTGACTGCGGATATATTTGAAATCCACGTCAATAAATCATCTGTATCAGTGTCGACGGCACAGAAATAACGATGCACTTCCAGTTTTTTTCGTAACGCCTCGATCGAAAGCTCAGTGATGCAAGTGCGAGCGGTTCGTTTTGTTTTTCTCGACATGCATTTCACCGGCGCTACGTCTCAATCGAGACGGCGCAGGCTGGGAGCTAGTAATTGATAGCCGGCACGGGCCGACTCATGAATATTCACACCATCGGTGCGGCGTTAACAGATCCATTAACAACTTTGATATTAGTAACGTTGCCCGTACACCCGGCCGCAGGAGCGGTTTGAGGATATTCCCGATTTATTTCGAACTTGCAGTGTCTCAACCAAATACTGTCCGCCTTAAAAGTGATTCTGTGCAGGTGTGAAATTTTTTTGACGTAAAACGGTACCAAAGAAGACAAGAAGGGAAAAATAACAAATATAATATTCAAATGGGTTACTTATACTGGACACATTGAAAAGATTGAAAATTTATATGTATACGGATGAAGTAAGCAGGAAAAGGAACTTTCAAGACCTAGGAAAAGCAAATAAAAAAAAAATTTAAAATATTTAATTTCGAAAATTGATAATTTGAAAATTTTGTAGAAAAGCGTATAATCTTATAGTCTATGAAAAGGAGAATTGATGAAATTTAAGAATGTTTAGTTTTAAAAACTGATAATAAAACATAACAATATGACACTTTGTAGTAAAATATGAATAAACAGTATATGCAAACGTCCATATGTTTCTCCCTCCTCTCATAATAGTAATGCGAGTTCCACTCGTTTGACATAAGCACAAGTGGAACTCGCACTACTAGGGTTCCGTACACATATTGGCATTTATAAACATTTAATACTATATAATATTCCTATAAAACTATTTACAAACTTTTAATTTTTTAGTGCGGATATTTATTACCGACTGTAACTTTCACAGACGCAAAAAAAAATGTTATGTGTTATATCTACGAATTAATAGTTTTCGGTTTTGTGTTATATCTACAAATTAACATTTTTTGTTTTATTTGTACTGGAAAACCTTGCTTCTTACCAAATTTCATGATTCTAGTTCAATGGGAAGTATCATATAAGTTTTGATTTATTTGCGAGTTTCAAAATATACGTCATAAATGACCGTATTTTTAAGGTTTTTCTTGATTGCGTTGACGTAGAAGCTTGATTTTTTACAGCTTCAAGGGACCGTAGACCTAAGCTTTTAAAAAACTAAGCTTTTTCGGAAAATCTGGCAAAGAAACTTAAATTTTTTGCCACCAAAAATATATATAAACCACACCCTTTTAGTAAAAAAATAATTGTCGTATTGTTGTCGTCGTGCTGGAAGATTCGACATTTGAATAAAAAAATTTCGTTTTGATGAAAATGTTTTTACGTGGGTTTTCCTTCAGATTACTGGGTTCGTTTTTCAAAGAAGTGTAATTTAAAATTTTTCTCAATTCCTAATCTGTAAGAGTGAAACTTTAATAAACGTTAATTCATTTGATTTTAATAAACAGACAGACGTAGTTTATTATATATACGATTTGAAACACCGCTACTTTATAAAACGGGCGCTTAAAATTAGCACGCGAAGAAAATCGAACAGCTGGTTAAACTGTTGGTAACTAATACTTTTTTAACCGAGTATAATTTTTTATCTTTTCCTAATTTAATATAATTTCATAACTTTTTAATTAATTTGCATAAGTTATTACCATCAATTTCACACATCTCAAGGTTGTTGACTGTACCCTGGTTCAATACGTGATGGCTATCCGATAGGCACAGACGCGGCCATTGAAAGCACACGCTGGACATGTGAGTGATGAATCGGATCTACTTTTTGCACTCTTTGGTAATCACTATAGGCTGACTTAGTCAGTAATTAACATTTTAACGACGCCTATAGTCTTGATTGGAGAAGTTTGTGGGTATCGCTAACATTGCCATATTGCGTGTGTAGCTGCGTGCTGATGGTACGCCGGGATGTTAACGAAGGTTACGCTTTCGTTTGTGTGCGATTTTGATTGAATATGAATAGTTAATTTAGTCAGCTTTATCTATAATTGGTTTTAAATCTGTATTCGGGTCACTAACCTTAGTTACCGTGTAGTTGGTGCGCTCAAGGAGCTGGTTGAATATATTAATTTTTTTTATCTTCAAAATAGCGCAGTAGACAACCTTATTTCTTTTGGAATTTCTACAATATAGAATGACTTGATTCAGCAACGGGATAATGAAAATCCAGCTATATATATATATATATATATATATATATATATATATATATATATATATATATATATATATATGGATAAAATTTTGCTAGGTATTACGTGTGATAAATCTTGCACTTTAACTTTTAAAAACAATTTTTAAAATGTTATTTTTAAATCTCTGAAAATAACGTTTGGGTATTATTAGTGTCACAAAAGTATATTTTAGTTTACTAACTCCAATTCTGACTATTTTTAACAATATGCGATATTTTAACAATGGAAAGAGAGAAAGGGATTCTTTTACAGCGGAGAAATAGGATAAATGCGGGCGTTCTAGTTGCGTACGTTCAATAAGCTATATTTCATGTTTTTCCATATTTTGGATGCATGAAAACAACAATTTTCCTACTTCAGAGAACTAAACTCGAAGCAGAAAAGATTTATTCTTTTTTAATTTTCGAAAAAAATTCTTAAACTTAGGAGAAGAATCTTAAAGAATCTTAAGAATTAGTGAAACATTTTTAAGTATCAATTGTATTTTTGTTTCTTGGCAATTTTAATCAATATGTAATCAATAGCTTGTGACATACAAATATATGAATCGTAATTACGTCGGCTATTATTTAGAAATGAATTGGTTATTTGGTGTTTATCTGTTCTTTTCAATGATGCCAAATTTGTTTAGAGGTATTCATGATTCGTACTATTTAAGGTTCTCTCGATTATTTGAGATCCGCAGTCTATTGCCTATCCTAGTATTAATATGCTAGATTATAGCGAACAAAATATAATTTAAATTGCTTTTTAAAGTTTTATTTAATTGTCACTAAATTATTTTATCCATTATTTTCTTTGAACCTTGGAAGCTGTACCGACAAAGCATTTTCCTTCGAGTAGGGATAGATAATGATACCTTGAAGTTCAAATTTGGCAAATCTTGGCATGAAGCATGATCAGTTTCTTCTGTTCGTTGCTGCTAGAACACGTGTTATGGAATATCTACACATGCGAATCTAATATCTAGCAATGACTGTTTTTAAAATTGTCATTTCAATATTACATTTTTTTAATGCAAAGTTTGTGGCGCTCTGAGAGAATTTCTAGTTTGGTCAAGATTTACGCCTGCACTCAAGTTTTGCATACGTATTTGAGGTGAGACTACCAAAATTACAAACTAAAACTTTGTTAAATGCTGCTACCTCTCAAAGGGCCTAAAACGTATGATCAGAAGCTGATCTCTAATCATTAAATTAATCTGCTAGATGTTGTTCGACGTCCACCATGATTTTAAACTTTATCTCTTATTCCCTTCCCACATATAATCCCCAATGATCGAAGCCATCACAATAATTAGAATCGATCGGTGAACGTTGCATTTATTATTCAGACGTCCTCAAGAGTTCTCACGTATCTGTTCATTAAGTTTATTTAAAATAAAGCATAGACGTTTGCATTCTTGTGTTATCACAAGTAAATCAGGTGAGCAACAATCGTTGGGCATTGAGTGAGATTATTACATACATTTCTTATCTCCAGTGGGCACTTAAGCTGATTTGAATGTAGAGATATCAAGTTAATCAACATGAACTTTTGTGTTGGAACTGGTCGAGATAAATTGTAGGTATCAAAATATGTCGTCGCGGCAGGTGGGTGTTGAGACGACATATTTCGGTCCAGTTGTTAAAGTCGCTGCTGTGTACTGTCTGCTAATTCATGGGCATCTGAAGGTCGTCGTGTGTACTCCGAGCGTCTGCGATCGATTTCAGTTATTCGTTTATACGATTTAATATTTATTAATACGCAGTAGAGAATTTTTTGTGTTGTTATCTTTAAGATAAAGAGTGTTGAATGAAGGTATTTCTTATTAAGTTGTATCTTTATCAAGATGAAACTTTTCGAAGTTACAACGTGCTTTTAATGACCAGTAAGTATTACTTTAGTCTTATAATAATGTATAGTAGTATCCTTGTTCCAAGTCAAAAAATTGTAAGTCTAAAAATTGTGTACTAAAACTGGAATAGGGGTACATCCAATAAAACATTTAATCCTATTTAGTGGCGATCACTAGGCATCAAAAACTTCTGAATTCCATACGTTATATTTAAGCATTTAATATAGTCCACTTCAATAGTAGCCTGTTTTGTTGGATGAAACAAACATTTTAAAATTTACAAGAACAAGAACATTTTCAAATTCCATTATATTTTCATGAAAATTTATTGAACTTTTTTGCAAGAAAATCAGTTACTTCAGAATTTATTTGAAAGGAAAAGGTTGATTTTTGATTATTGAAAATAAGACGTGTATTTACATTTATTTTTTAGATTTTAATATATTTTAACGGTTAGTTAAACTTTCTCTTTTTTCCTTAAAGTTGCTTTACATTTGCGTTACTATTATTGCTTGAAGGCCTTTTGATTGTGCATGTGTAAGTTGATAATGTATCTAATATTTTCTCAGTTAATTTCTCAGATTACTGATTGTAAACGAAGTACTAACTAATATATTTTCTTAAGAGATAGTTTAAAGTATGGTGTAGAATTTTCTGCGAAAGTTTATTTGTAAGAAAATTTTGCTGGACTATGATATATTAAAGAAACTTGCGATAAATAAAGTCCTATTAATATAATGAATAATAAAATTGTTTTCTTTATTGTTTACGATGTGCAGACAGAATCTAACATATAATTTTATACGATAGCTTATAGATTCAAGATTGCTATAGGCTTTACGGTTTGTACAAATGTTGATATTTATGCATTTATATGTATGTATATATATATATATATATATATATATATATATATAATTTCTGAGATACATATGCATATAATGAAATTGTAACAGAGTGAATTCTATACATTGAAAATATTTTAAAAATAGTGATTGATTTAGCTTATAGAATTATGGTAAAAGTAAGAAAACGTATTTTTTTAATTTTTGTCTGTCTGTCTTTGTGTTAATATGTTTTTCAATCATACAAAATATACTGCATGAATTTTGAAGAAATTTAATATATTAATAGTTTATATCTTCGAGCAACATATAGAATAGTTTTTATTTGAATATTATAGATATAAAAAAACGGTACTTGGTGAATGTTACGATACTGACACTCCCAATGCCATCTATCTATCTATCGCTCATAGATTTCTCAAAAAAAAGGAAAAAAAAACACAAAAAAATTCCTAATAACATTTCACATACTCAATTCTATGTGAACGAAGTCGTATTGGCATATCTAGTACTCAATGCCAACGTAGCCGCATAAAATATCGCTGGATTGAGCGCTTTCGTAACGAACGCAATATTATAGATATCGAACAATATTATATATGCGCTAATAACACGCTTAAGGGAATCATAAGTCTTAGAAAGGTCTAAAGCAAAGCCTGCGAAAGCATTTACCTATGTTTTGTAGATAAGCCACAGTAATTTTTCAAAATAAAAAAAATCCTGGTACAAAAGTGGCGTTGTTTAGGTCAATTTATTGATCCTCATTAAAATAAATATAATGAAAGTCATATAACTTGATGTATAAAAAATATATTTATAAGGCGGAGCCAGGTCGCTAGTTTATAATAAATACAAAACTCGATTGGATTACACTTGTATGTATCATGCGCCTAATAATTCACAGACGGGAAACGGACACTATTTTCATTGTAAATGGAGTCTGGGCAAACAGCTGCTCGAGTAAAGTGTTAAGCGAGAGATTCTAAATTATAATTAGATTTTTCTCAACTAAGTGAACGCCAAATATATCCAATATTCGAAAATTATGTTAAATGGGTGTAGTTCGACCTAATGATTTTTTTTTTGATACCGTACCGTTTCTAGTGACAAACTTTTGAACATTACTTAAGTTGTTAATCTTATTTTTTTGCTAAGACTTCTTCATTATGAGAATATTTGAGAAACTATTACTTTACGTTACGATGCGTTTATTTCTTAACACTAATATTTTATCCTCAATTAAAAAAACACACAGTTGGATTTATAGTCTATTAAAGTTTATAAATAACATTTCAAATCCCAATAGAAAATTATGCAATACGAAAAATATTTTCAGGCCTGAATTTAATGTCAAATATTGCTCAAACTAACTTGTTTTGGTTCCCATTAATTAAAATACTGGAATGAAGCAATTAAAGTTAATAAAATTTCACGACTAATTTATCTGTTAAGACAAATCCTGTTATTAGTGAATGAAATAAATATATGCATTAAAATACTCTATAAATTCATATACAATTGTAGTTAAATTGGTATAGCAAGCCGGTATCTGTAAGTTCCTATCTACGAAGTGAAATAATTATAATCCGGAAAATTTTCTTGTATCTATTTATACTATTTTGGTGTCAACTCAAGGGTTAAGCCTCGTACGTGCATTGCACGCTGGGTACCGCACGGCGCATCAAAACGAAACGACGTATCGACGCCGCTATTGGGCTTTGAATATTAAGCGATACAATTGTAATAACACAGAAATAAATATAGATTATGTTGGTAATCAGTGTTTTTATTAAGGTAATCAGTCTTTGCGTCGAGATTCTGTTTCAGATAATGAAACCTTTAAATGTAATCATGATTCAGAAAATACTTAATTTAAAAAGTATTATTTTTTTTAAAAATACTTCATTTATTAAGATTTAAATCAAAAAAATGTTACAGGTTACTTTCAGAGGAATTCGAAAAAAATGTTTTTGTCATATCATTTAAACATTAACCTCTATAAACAACATTTGTTTGAAAATGAAAATTTTGTCATGAACGTTTGTTAACTTTTGCAGCCAACCATATTATTAAACAACTTTAAGTAAACATTTTCGTATTTATAATTTTAGTTGAAATTATAAAATATTGCTAACGTTATCACAGTGCTCAACTGAGGTATATTCGACGACTTGCAACAGCAAGGACACTATGCTCCAAGAAGTCCAGGACGGCATACTTAAAAAGATGGTTATAAACCGACAAAGCAAAATTACAATCACGTAGCCGACATTTGTCTACCTGTATCCTTTTGTTTTATTTTCAACGCCCACATCAAAGCATTCCAACTAGCCTAAGGGCACGGCCTAGTCAGTAACATCGCCAGTCGCATAGTCCGTGGGAGCGTCTCGAATTTACTCAGTACGCTCACAATGCATTCAAATGAGATGATAGGCACAGACCCGCGCCAACTTTAGCCAAAGAGCAATTTCTTTGAGCCAAACAAAAAGACGAAATTGCACGCAAAGTCTGCAAAGGCGCAGTGTTGAATGCGTACACTAACAAGCGACATCGCTGCACCGCGGGCCGACTGCATAATGCGGGCAGCGTCTTACCCGCGCCCTGATTGAGAGCTCAGCGCACTCCGACTGACGTCTTACATCTCGCGGAGCCTGCGTCGCAGCATCCCCGTGGAAAGCTGGCCCTTCTGATTTGCATTCATGCGCCATGCGTCGCCGCTTGTTGAAAGTTGAATTTTTATGCGACTACTTGCTTGACGTGAACGTCTGTATTATGGACATTTTATATTCGTGCTGTCCACGGGTACAGCATTATGGTTTGTGGCATCCAGGTTTTCTACAGTGCGTATGCAAAATGCATGCTTTGCATGCGTGTAGCAATCGGTCTTGTTAAAGGTATTGCGGGAAAGTTTTTATTCTCTCCATCTCAGACAGGCTTCCTGATTGTATAAGCTGATCGGTATGCAAATATATGTACATTGATTAATGGGTAATGTTCCGTTATTTGAACCACAATCCGCGTTCTCACATTTAAATCACAAGTAGTCAGTAAGCTATTCCTATATTTCTTGTAACACACAATATTAGAATTTGAAATTAGGATACTAAAAGACAATTTCGATAATCGTGTTGACAAGTATATTTGTCCACAATTCAATGAAACCTCATGATGTAGTATTATTTCTACTTTCTTTACATTCTTTACCACGACCTAGGTTTCATTGTATTACAACATCTTCAGGTGGACTATTAGCAAAGATTAACTCTTAGGAACATCCAACAACATTTATATGTTTCAAAAACAATAGCGGAAGCTGGGGTTGTGTGGGTTTTCCCACTATGTTAGTAAGTTTATTGTAGGGGAGCGGTGTAAATTTTATTATATTTCCGAGGGTTATACGATATACAAGTATTTTAGTGATGGTAATAAATTAAATTGATGTTATTCTATGAGGTTATTTTATATATTAAATTGATGTTATTCTATGAGGAGGATTCTAGTATATATACCCCATTTTTCAATGTACCTCTGAAAATATACCAGCTAAAAATTATGACCCTTATAACAAGCCCTTTGAAATGAAACCTGCGTTTCATATATGTGGAGTATTTTCAAATAATTTTTTGTTTTCGGCTCCTCCTGAAATTTCTATGTATAAATATTTTCGAATATTATTTAGTTAATGAGATAAGTATGTTCCAATACTATATTTCAAATGTTCACATCAAACGGTTTCTGAGAAAAACGGCTGCGATAAAGGGACATTGGAATACGAGAGTGATCTGATAAGGGTTCTCTATTTCGGTTTAAGGTACGAAACCATAAAATTTGTACACTTCATACTTCTACACTGTGCCCACTTTTCAAAATACGGGTAATAAGCTCAATTAAGGATAAGGTCAAGCAGGCATACGTAAAATCCTAAAATTATATCCTTTCCTAATCATAATCCTAAAGTCCCTATGACATAAATCAGGAAAAAAGATACGTTATTTCAATATAATTGTAGTATTGTAATTTTCCACATGCTCGGTATTTAGAGATAAAATGTTATTTCTCAGTTGCTACTAACACACTAATTCAAATAAAACAAAGTCGAGGTTACTTTCTGATATCTCTGATTCAAAATGTTGTAAAATTAAAAATATAAAGAGCTATTACGTTAATTTGTTTGAAATAAAATTATTAATTACTTCATCAATGCGTGTTTAAAAAACTCTATTTTGTTTATATGTCAAATTAAATTAAACGCATTCAATGAGACGATATATTTTCATTCATTTAGTATACGCTAAACAGGGTTTTCCTGACATACATATAATTATTTATACATATAATTTTGTCGATTATTTATACATATAATTTTATCGATTATTTACATGCTAAAATTAAAAAGACCAGGCAGCTTAAAAAGACAAACATAATTATCAATGTATAAAGTAATTTTTCAAATTTATAATCGACCAGTCGTATCCAATTAAAAAAAAAACCACGAGTTAACGAAGAAATTAAACAAACGGTAAACTGCTAAGTGTCCGTCGGTACGCGGCTATTTACATATTAATATTTACATTGCTCGTTTTATCTCGAAGAGCAAGTCTGTAATGGCGGTTGCCGCACATCTTTATCGAAACATTTCGATCTTAATGGTATTATCGTGCGTGATTATAAAATAATTACGGCTAAGTACGAAAGAGCACTGACAAATTGCTATTTTTTTATAATATTTTAATTAATACTATTTGAATGTAAATTTTGTAATTATCTTGTAACAAAATACGCCATTTGCTAAAATGTTAATTTGTATTCACGGTCGGCGGCTACAGTGTCTATATGAATGGTATAATAATGACAACGTTAATTATTGGATATCAAATCAGTGACACCGGAAGATACTTTTATAATTTGAGTCAAATCCACTCCAACTTGTAATTAAACACTACTTTATAATACTAATCTCTTCTGATGTCCCCGATAATCGTGTTTAAATTTTCCTGCTTAATTACTAACATTATCTTATTACTTAAATGCTACTATATACGTCCCGTATGCTCTCAAAACGATATCTAAAAACACGAAGCTAAAATTATTATTACTAGTGGTCGCCCAGTAATAAATTCGACCGTAATTCTATTTTTAATTTGAACGTTATTCATTTACGTGAAACTGATTCGGACACTCTGACAGTTTAAAATTTTTTGGCGGCAATCTCTACTCTTTGTGACTGACCACAGACTATTATATGTTTGACAATTGACAGTATGAACGTAAACAATGAATATTTTAATGTATTAATATACAATTTAATATGTTTGTAACACATATGATATGTATAAATTTTAGCTTTCTGCACTCCTTCTCTATATTAACTTTAACTATGCCAAATCTCACATCTCTCCGTGCGCGCAATATGCTTAAAAAGGGGTACAAAGTTTTCTCCTCACATATTAATATATGGGTTAATTTCGTCGCGCTAATGTTCTATTTAACTACTAATATGATTGCACTAATTATCACGGCCCACAAATTATACAAAATATACCTATTAAATATTGAATACCTGTCAGCAAAAAGAGTAGAACTGGCACTATGTTTAGGCACTTACAAACATATAACAACAAACAAATATTGTTCGTAAACTGTTTAGAAATATTAAGTTTTCACAACATAAAATATATTGCCTATTGTATCTTTTACAAACGTAAAACATAGTGTATATTTAAAAAATTATATGATCTAGAATAATCGCTATAGATATCCTATACTGTTCTAGTCAGATATTACCAACCTTTTTTATTTTAATTTTTTTTCATAATTTTTGATTCAGTATCTTCGGAAATAAAGAGGAAGGATGCTATTTTCGCATATTTTTTAAATACAGAATTTAAAATGTTAAAAAATATTTTTGTATTCCTCATAGTTAATAAATGCTTTTAAATGATACCACTATACATGTAAAATGAAAAAAAAACAATTTTGGGTACTTTACTTTTTTCTTTTACCCCTCTTTGATACTTGTATGAATATTTCCAAGAAGTGATGGATAAACGTGGGTTAATAATATGTACAAATACGCCAAACGTTAAGTTTCTACATCGTATGTTTTCTTAGAAAATCAACTGTGACAAATGGATAGACAGACTGACACATGAGTGATATTGTAAGGGCTCCGTTTTTCAGTTTGACATACTAAACACTAAAAATGATAAAATTTAATATAAATAAATAATTAAAATGGATTTAGATGTTATCATGAATATCTTGAACTTAACGAATTACACGATCCTTTGATAGATCTTCATCTTAAATTTCTTTCTTGTACACTAAGTTATTTTTATAGAAGATCTATTCCTTTAACTTCTCATTATTATTACGATTAAAATCTGTGCCTAATATATAATATTCTACTACAACCCACGTTAACTCCAAAATCAGTGTGCATGTCGGAGGTACAAATAAAAAATATTCCAACGCTATTTCGCTAAGAGCGTCACGCCAAATCTACGCGTGCATTAGTCTCGAACACGTAAAAAGACTTGCCAAACAAAAACAAACAAAAGCAAACAGTTGCTAGATAAAAACAAACAAAGCAGAGTAAACGCCAGCTGGGGAAGGGACCTAAATTTAAGCTGGAGCCAACCAGGAAGCCGGGAGGCGACGAGAGACCTACGGCTACTGCGGACACATCTCGATCTTTATGCGAATAGATAATTAAAACGTCGTGTCACACCGTATCTTTTCCCTCGTTGTATTTCAAGAGATGAATTCGTTTTTGAACATGCTTCTGTTATTGTAACTTCTTAATTTGATTGTGAGAAAATCTTCCAAAACATCTTTTACTCTTTTTCTAATTGTTGTATAGATTTGCAAAGTTACGCAATTTTGGTAAAATTACAAGGGATATAGTGCCAAGGGATATAGAGCTGATATGATGTTGGTCGTAGGCACTTCTCAATGACTAACAGTAAACTCGTAAGTTTAAAGTCGTTTGACTTATTTCAGCGGGTCATTTGGTTACATATTCTAACCAAAAAGATCGACGACGGAGGAGGAAGATGGTTGTGGAAACTTCGCAATGACAATCAGTAAAACCATCGAGTTTGGGCTCGTACGATTTGTCTCAAGGAGTACTTTGCTTACGAAACCTTGGTTTTAGTCTTTGTAAATCTAAAAATTTTGTTTTTTTATACTACCATTCTCACCATTTTTTGTTAAAGCACTTAAAATTGAATAATAACTTGGTTTTACTGCCATATCCATCCTTATGTATTATTGTTTTTTTTGCAAGATTTAAAACGTATATTATTCCATAAGCGGAAACGTTTCCGAATTTCACAATCTTTTCTTAAGTATTGATACCGCGCTTAATTAAAAAAATATATCCTAGTTTTTCAGGAATACCTTTGTCTTATACACTTTACTACATGAAGCAGTTATGCAAATATAATAAAAAAACATTATTACAAATTTCATCCAGATTTTTGCTCTTGGAATATTGTGTGAGTCCGTACAAACAAACGGTATTCGTTAATATTTCTTGGGAATGAATCCTTAGGAAAATTAATGATTTCTGAAATTAAGGACTTACTTTTTCATGATTATTTTTCATTATACAATACAAACATCGTCATTATTTACTAACTTCTGCACAACATTCGTAATCTGATCAACACAGCACTCATCAGATACGCAACATGCGCACCTCCCACTTGTACGCCGCAATCCTCACTCGAGATTTTATTTACGCACCTGTCAATGCATAAATTAGATACAGGCAGAGATTTAACACACGCCCATCAGACACTTGCCGTAATTCTAATTGATTACGTCGATATATATATATATATATATATATATATATATATATATATATATATATATATATATATATATACCCAAACCTCTTAGTTAAGTTGAGGATTTAAGAAAAAGGATAAAATTGAAATTCATAACTGCAAACTAAATTATAATGGTAAGTATTCACAACATATATATTGCTGTAATATAATCTGATACCATCCGCCCTGGTTTAAAGCTGATCAATATTACAAATGTGACATCGAACAATGTTCTGTAAAAATTTGTATAGAGATTTAATTCAACCGCCAAATTCACCTGATATTTCATTTATTTTCTTCAAGGAAATGGCCATAAATTCGTTATTTGTAAATTCTAATTTTTCTGTGAATGTTTTAGTAGACTATTCATAACGTTAATGTAGTATCAGATGCCCAAAGAACACACGACATTATGTAAGAGGTTATTACCGCGTGATTCACTGTTGTTTATCATATTTATATTTGAGATGATGTTATATAGTATACACCGAATTCTAGACTGCTAAATAATAGTTCGGAATTTTAGCTCAAGACTTAACGCTTCATTTGATTTTTTTAATATGCACTGTTACGTATCGTAGGAAGAAAAGTTTTATAACGTAATGTGGGACATACGTTTAATTACCATTGAAGTATTATCACATTAACTACGACATTTACGTTAATTAACGTTTTGTTAATTAAATTTAGTTATCAAAACATGCAGTTGATTAAAAAATTTCTTGAGAAACTATAATAAAGTCAGTGTAATAGTGCTTTAACGAGCGTTACGTACGTAGACAACGATTTATAATCGATTTGGTGCGAACATAAAACTAAATTTCAGTATAAAAAGTTATATAACTTAGATATGCATGCAAAAGAGCACTGAAAAAAAATGGTATGTGAACATATGTACATTTAATAAATATTAAAGACAGCATGTCTTTCGTTTTTCTTTAGTGAGCTTCTTAGTCTCTCAATACCCAAGCCCAATTGTCATCGACAGTGTCATAATGAAATCTTCATCTTCCTTCGAAAATCTAATTACTAACTTACTTGCTACGATGTGAGAAGCTTCCCTCTTTTTCGTCTATCTCCTGACTTTATTCCCTTTCCTCCATATAATTTTTATGCGATTCTGCTGTGTTTCCAAATTTTATCGCCTTGCATTTATACAAAAAATGCAATTCCTTTGTGTCAGAAATTCAAGATCACAATCCATTGTGGTATCCGTTGTGATATAGAAAATAAATAAGCACATATTTATATTAAAAATCAACAGACGTCAAAGAGAAGATCGTAAAAGACGATCATTTTTTATAAGTAACATAGAAACAAAACTCTACAAACGCAAGAATTAAATTCAGAAATAATATACAGACTAATGAAATAAAAATACTTTTTCAAAATGTTTTTTCCAGCCTCTTAGCTAAGAGCTTATTACTTTTAATGACGTGGATTATTAGTTGCAAAAATGTTAAAAAAAATATGAACACCTCTAGTTAAAGGCGTTTTTTCGCAAAGCGAGAACGTCTTCAATATCATCAGCTGAATACACGAAAGAGGCGAAACTCTGAATGAAATGAAAGCGTTTTTAAATAAGTTAGACAAATGTTATCGCCTTTGAAGTGAGGCGACGTCCGCCGCCCACGCTCACCGACGACAGACTGACGGTCGGCGCGCGTTTGTAATCTGCCGGTGGGCGGCACCGAAAACGTTTTAATAGTCAATTTTCAGGGCCCTAGTGTGTTAAGTGATTAAATTAATTGTTTTAGTGTTAACACTGATTTACCGTTATGTCTCGTTAGGGCTACGCATTCATTAATAATTTGGAAATGATGTTAAGAAACATGTGGACTTGTCTGTCACTGGGGTTGTTAAGATTAACGATGGAGGTAAGGAGTGAGTTGAAGAGTAGTATTATATCCGATGTGATAAATAGAGAACAAGTAAATTTAGACGACTATCTGAAACGAGACATCACTTACAAACGATAGGACCATTATTATAGTGAAAAAACATTTAGATTGGGTCATCAAGATTGGTAATGTTATTATAGAATAAGAATGAAAGGTTAGAAATGAGCTGAAGGAGAACTATATATATATATATATATATATATATATATATATATATATATATATATATACACACACATATGTATATACTACACTATAAAATAAACTAATATAATATCGAAAATATTGAGAAATACCTCTACCTCTTGGCTGACTTAACTGAGTGGATGTTATTATAAACGTAAAGTAACTGATAAGAAAATGCATTGATTTGGAATGAAAGGAAAATTACTGTCTATTGATACAATATAAAATGGAGTAATATATTATTGAAAAATATTGGCGCTTGTGCATTCCGTAAAATTGAGAATAATAATCGGGAAAGTATATTGATAGCAAACAAATCTTGAAATAAAAAAATGAGTGTCGGCATAGAGTATACGTGTACTTAAAGAAACCAATTGGTAATTAAAAGGTGTGAACATTGTCGATGCCGTACAAAATTTAAAGACGGACATTTCATTGCTCATTATTATAATCTTTTTCTAGTGGAATTCTTGATATCTTTTTTTAAATTGCATTTCCGCGTTTAATGAAGTTTTGATTATCGGAAAACTTATATTACGACATTAAGGCTTCATGAGATCTAAAATTTTGATAATTATTTTCTTTTATTTTTATCTACCCATCTATAAAATATATTCTATAGTATATTACCTTCACGAAACAAAGTGTTAAGAAATACTTAAACTTACACCTATCGAGTTACTGATACTATGCCAAAGAAATTAGGTTTTTAATAAAGTTAATCATTATTTCCATAATCCTGACACATTTATGTTAATTGATATCGGTTCTGATATTCTTTCTCCATTCCATGCGTTTCCTAATCATCTCTCTATCCTAAGTTCTATTGTCTGTATATCATTCCAGATTATTCTATTACAGGTATCCAGGTGGGTGGGTGACCTCAACCACTCTTTGGTCATAATAATTCCACCGATATGACCTTTATCACGGCGCATGACATGCCCACATCAACGCTGGCAGTTATCTTTAAATTTGATCTATTTGGCTTTAAAAATACCCCCGGATATTTTCAAAGTACTCGTTTTTAACTTTATCTAGTTTAGGAACACCACCGAATCAGTGCAGCATCTTGCGTATACTTTTTCCTCGTCTGGTTTCCTCGGATTCAGGATCATAAAATATTATATTTTAAAACATTTAGATTTATATTTGTACATTGTATAATCACGCGCAATACTGGAATTCTCCATTTGTTTACTTTACCGAGTTCAAATAACTTCTAAATATTTAAAAAATTTAATTATAGCATACGTTTTATAACAACGAAACCAGTAAATTTGAGCGAAAGAATGCAGAAATGCAAGCGATGTTAACGTTAAGTGTTTAGCTCTTAAAATAGTCGCTGTCTTATTTTATGCAGTAATTGGTTAAACAAAATTGATAGATTGAATTAAAGATTCATTTAGACCATCAACTCGTAGTGCACTGATAAAGAAGACATGAGATGCATTACTGTTCAAACTTTGTGTGACAAAATTTACCTTGGAATCAAGACTATATTTTCTGTTATTTTGCTATTTTTTTGAAGATGGTCACACGACTTCAATTTCGGTTAATAACCGTCTAATTTAAACTTCACATATTTTTAATGATTTCGAAATTTAATAAGTCCGTAATATGTTGGACTAAATTATTATAAAAGGATTATGGATATTTGGATTTATTGAAGGATTGATGATGTTAAGCTAGGAGCCATAGTTACTTGAAATAAACAATGTCGGTCGTAGAGGTAAGTCGCTTACTATTAACATGCGAAAAATGTAACGTTAACTCAATCTAGCTATCATTTACGTACATTGCTTACTCGTTACCAGCGGAAGGGGGTTTAAAATTATGCACTTTTAAATGACTTTTGGCGGTAAATGCAGTTTTTTTTTCACGCCGACTGAAACGGCGATGCAAACGCTAACAGATTTATGTCGACAGGCGGCGTTGGACAGATTTACTCGTATTTTGATTTGCTTGTTGTTTTGACTTCACACGTTCATCTCCGGATCGTCGCGTCGGATGCGTGTCGTGGGTGATGGAGGAATTGCATTGTTTGAAGCAGTGGCACCGCAATTGGCGTGTTTATGAATGTGTTGGTTTCAATTCATGTAAGTGCATAATTCAGGTTCAAATGTATACATCTGACCATGTAGATTCTCAAAATATAGCCTTTTTTATTAGATTTGATAGTGTTGACGGAATATCGTATTTTATGGTAATTGTACATCATTTTTTATTCTTCTCAACTTGCCACTGCAAAATTCTCACATAAATGTTTTTTTATACTTTACTATCAAGAGATAGGCAGGTCAATAAGCTCCTCACTATTCCAAATTCAATCAAACTGTTTATGAGAAAAACACTTGTGAAAAGTAGACCGGTAAAGGGTTTCGTTTTTCCATTTTGAAGTATGTAACCTTAAAAACAATACGTATAACAATAAATATCTATAAAATAAACTCAAATTCAGAAGAAAGTGAATTATATTATCATCATCAATAGCCTTCTCCGTCCACTGCTGAACGTAGGCCCCCAATGTGTGTATAATCGGAGGTAATAGTACTGCTGTCCTTCAATGGTCTGTGATATTTTTGCTGCGCTATTACAAATATTACCCTAGGCCTATTCGACAAGCCGAGATTCAAACCCAAGTTTCCGTGGAGCCTTGTGATCCCAACCCAACATAACAACTTAAAAGCATATATCGACGGTACATTTCTGATACTGGGTACGTGAACAGAGTCCATTTATGATACTAGGTTCGTAAGCAGAGAACATTTCTGATACTGGTTTCGTAAAAAGGTTACGTTTCTGATACTGGGTTCGTAACTTTTCTGAATCTAGAACCAGATAAGTTCGTTAAGTTTAATAAGAGTGTTCGTGAGCAGATATGTTAATAAATTCGGCACCGTGGTAAAAATGTATGGGTGGATTGTTTAAAATATTATAAAGTAACGAAAGAAAATGGAAACTGAACTGACTAAATTTTATTAGGAATCAGAACTCTATTATATAATCTTATTTTCAGAGGCCAAATGTGTAAAGGGTCTACACAATTTGACGATTTTCTAATTTGTTGCATTAAGACTTTATTCTCAAGTTATTCTTTCAGAAATTTCTAAATATGATCCAACCACATTATATTTGATCTTTTAAGTAGCCACTTTCGTCAGACACTCATTATCCGAGTGCTTTAGAATGATTGATATTTTAAAAATTATAGTTTTGCTGAGTACTATCGGCCGAGTTTACGATAAACAAATGTCATACGAACGTTGTTTTCCGATATCGTTAGAATTATTTAGGATATTGTTCTTTTTTTGATTTTGTACTTCAAGAGGAAAAACAAAACATTTATAAAATCGCTGCCGTGTCTCTCTATCCTCCTATCATAGCTGTTTTTCTTCAAAACCTCTTGACATATGAACTTGGCATACTAATAAAATGTATTAATCTATATATATCTCTTGGCACACAAATAAAATGTATTAATCTGTATATATTTCAATCTAAAAAGTAACACTCAAATATATATTTAGGGAATTTTTATGGGTGAACCAAATTCTCGATTTTTCTTTCAATTCCCTTTGTAGTGTGGGTATGTGTATAAAAGGGCTAATAATAAGGGCATCAAAAACATTATATCTTCAGAGACATACGAAAAAATATGTAAAAAATATGGAATATAAGGGGGGAGGGCCCCCATGTCCAAAACTAATCAGCCTAAAATTATGAAGAAAATAGAATTTTTAAAAGTTTATTTTAAAAGCTTTGGAGGAAAACTATAGTGATTGACATTGATCTTATTTTTTTTTAAATATACACCATATTTTATGACCTGTGAAAGATATAATAGGCAAAATATTTACCTTGTGAAAAATTTATATTTGTAGATAGTTTAATGGAAATACTGTTAACATTTAAATGTTGATAAGTACCTAAATATGCACGAAAACTGCATAATAGATGCTCATCCTTCATTTTTATTTAATCTACTTTTCAAAATATTTTCACTCCGAAATATTACGGTTCCATAAATTTAATTAAAAACTGAATAATTTTTATCTATATATTATATTACAAGATATATCGTTATACAAAATTTTAACATTTTATGTACGTTTACAACATATTATGTATGTTTGCCATAAACTCAAGATCTGCTGAGTCCTGAGTATCCTTAAAAAATTCAGGAACAATCTAATCATCGTGGTATAATTCCAAGAAAATAAATTATCGTATTGATATATTTTGCATGGCAAATGAATACTTTGCAATCTTTATGTACAAGATGTTATTACAATTTATGAAATATTTTTGCCAGTCTAGCATAAACTACTCATAGAGCTAGTTAAGATTCTGTCATTATTGTCAACAATATGTTTCATCCTAACTTCATTCACAATATTTTCCATATGATCAGAGTGTAAAATTTTGTCGATACCTCTAATCAACCAGCAATCTCATAGCAACTAATGATCAAACTGCTTCGCTCAGAAATAAGCCCACGCCCACAAGAACCAAACTAAAATTAAAAATATTTACGCATCCATCAACAGCCACAATGATACTAATTACGATATGAACGATTTAATTATTCACCATAACTTGAGAGTTATTATTATTGAGAAGTTCGTTAATAACAATTTATTAAGTTGAACAATAAAACTACTCCGGTAAAATCTTAAACGGCGTCTTAATGAACTCGCGCCGGGAGTTATTAGTAAAAACTTAACAAATGTTGTACTTAATTAACCTGTTCTTGTGCGGGGATATTTGTACAGCGAGATGTGATATCATCTCTCACACTTTTATTTCGTAATACGATTAACGATTAACTTAATACGTTACGACATCGAGTGTGACACCTTCGGTAACTTTCTGCGGATTTACAGATGCTTCACGTTTTCAATATAAGTTATCAAATGAAGTGTGTATATATGTACGAATACAATAAACTTAGAAAATACTAAACGATTTATGATGGATATGAACTATCATTTGACAAAAGTTTCAAGAATAATCATGATATATAACTATTGTGTAAATATAGAAAATCCAGCAGTAAATAAACACAAATAAATGTTTTTGTTTATTCCACGTTTTTTTAATGTTTTGGCGCAATATATGCAGAACAAAATATTTAGAATTAATAGAAGGATAAAAATAAAAATTGATTTTTAAACTGAGATTTTAATAAACATTGTTTGTTGGGTTTAGGGTACAAGGATTTTTGGGACGGAAGACAATAAGACAATTAAATGTTTATATGCGTCCCCTATGGGAAAGAAATCTCTAGTTTTTGGAAATCGTTTATATCCTGAAATACCATCCGGTTATGCTTATTATATCTTAGTCTATGGCATGATTTATATTTTTAACAATGATTGATCAAGTTGTTTCCAAATTATATAAAAAGCAAATTAATTTTCATATTTATATCATTCAGGATTTTAATAGGTATTCAAATCCTATATGAAAAAAAATACTATAGTGTATTTGTAAAGTACGTCACGTTTGTCGTTTCTATTGTAAAACTCACGGAACGATGTCTCTTCGAAGTTTCTGACAGCATAATCAAATACTTGTACGGGTATATGCGTCATACCGTTTTTGTCTCTAGCTTAGAGCTTAATGGCAAAGATAATAATGTAGTCTAGAAGGCAATCGTTTAAAGCAGGGATTCCCAACCTTTTTTGCGCTCAGCCCCCCATATTTGTATTCATGCCCCTTTTAATTTTTCTTATTGTTACAAACAAAAATCACCCCATTTATTTCTCAGTATAAGCTTAAATAAATCGAGATTTTAGTGTTCACTCCTAAAAATAGTTAAATATAATTAAGTAACAAAATTTCATTAATGGGGTGTTTGTGCCTGAATGTTCTGAACCACTTGGTCGTTTTAAAGTTCAGTTTTTGACTGAGCTATCATCAAGTCGCTATGGTGGGTACGACGATTTAGTCGTATTTGAACCAATGCTAAAAATCTGTCTCACATAAATAAGTCGAGGAAAACGGTGCAATTATTTGCAAAGCAAGAAAGGTAATGTTTGAACTCCCAAACTCCAATATCAAGAGGTTAAATTTATCTTTCATGGTATTCATTCATGAATTTGTAAAATCAAAACCATGGACGAAGCGAGAACACGGAAGAAGCACTGCAAGTTGAGACTTATCAAAACTGGAACAACGACCTAATGAATTAATGAGTGGATTTAAGACTTCAAATGAATTTTTCTTTAGAATGTCTTAACACATTGAGCCCCCCTTATGATCTCTTTACGCACCCCTAGGGAGCCGCGTACTACATTTGTGTTGGTTGGGAAGTCCTGCTTTAAACAGTTCCAATCGGAACTCCAGTTAGACGCGTATTGAATGTATCGAAGGATATAATTCATTTTGAATATTGCTATGCTTTGATAGTATTGCAGGATAGTAGTATCCAAAGCAAAATAAAAGAAGCTAATAATTAGTAAAAGATATGTGTACAAGAACAAGGATTTTATTTAATATTTTATGAATATAATTAGAAAATAACCTTTGCCTATTCATGCTCCGACTTTCGACAGGCGTTCTCCTTAATTTCGTCTAACCATAAACATGCTATGAAAAGTGCAATGCACGTAAATGAAAAACTGTGGAATCTCGAATACAGGAATAACAATGACTTTATATACGCATTATGGACGGAATAATATAAAACAAACTCTACGAAAAGAAGACTACGAAAAATTATATGTAATCGTAGCAATCTTTATGTTCTTTCGCCATTTTATAATATTCCAAAATTTTGAGTAATATATACAGATACTCTCACCTTATTACCAGACTTTTTACAGCCTAGGGTCAGAACTTACTGATCCGTCCAATTCATTGAAATTGTTTATTTCATGAATATTCTTTATCTGTTTATGATGCTAAGTTTTGAAATTAATTCTATGCTTGAGAAAACAATAGTAGATTAATTTTAATTTTTTTTTCTTTTTTCGCATACTGTTAAATAACATAATTTTCCTTTTTTCTTACAATTTTTTTTTAAATATTCGTTTTGGTGCTTGAGTTTCTATACCCCTAAATAAAAGTATTCAAATCTAGTACTTGTATTCACATAATTTCTGCAGTTCACTTCACGATTGATTGATTTAATTTCTTGATTTTGATTAACTGGAAAAGAATGTTCTTTCAACAATAAGTTTGCTTTATGCGTATATTATACAAAAGACGCAATTGATATATAAATGAATGCGCATATTATTATTTTATTTCAATTCAAACTTAAATTATCTTTTTGTTACCTTTTATTTAGCATTTACGTAAAATTGTTCAAATTGAGGTGAGCGTCCAGTAGTTAGAATTTAATATATGCTCAAAAAAATCAGACAATTAGCAAAATAATAATATAATTTTAAATTAATTAAGAAACAAAATTATTTCTGATGAACAAATATGTATCCTGTAAACTATTTTCGATAGTAAAAATTGTGTTCTTCAGATAACATTCTATATTTCAATTTGATTTTAATCTCATTTTTGCATATTAAAAGGGGCTAACATTTTATTTGTTTCTTCATGTATATCAAACAGAAAATGATGTGCGAAAATAATATTTTTGAAAAAACTTGAAATAAATGAACACTTGAAAAAAAACTTGAACACTTGAAATAAATTAATACGTAATAAAAAAAATTGATCCATTACACAAATATTTTTTCACTTGATAAGAAAGACATTATTAATTTCACTGCGCTCTATATACATTAGCAAACCCCTTATTTATATTAAATATCATTACGTTTACATATACATAAGTATATACATAAGTTTACCGCCAATGGTTTGAAGGTTATGGGCAGATGAACAGGTAAACAAATGAAATATCTTTACGGGAAGATTCCATTTTTATACCTTATGATATGGTGTCAAAAAATATTTTCTAATTACCAACTCCACTGTTTTCCTTTTATGCATCATACGATTTACAGAATCGCCTAAACCTCGTATTTTACGACAGATCCTTAAGGAGCATGAGTGACCTGAAATAGAGTCGTAAGACATGAGATGGACAGAGCATTTCCCAGTTTTAATGTGCGTTATGTAACTTAATCTAACCATAAAGCCGTTCAGATTAAAACCCTGATAGTAGTTTACAGTTTAGTTCCTAATCTTACCGGCGGCCTGCTGAGTCGTAAAATTTAACTACAGACCTGTTCCTTTCCCACTGAGACAACCTTTTGGTTTATGCTTTTGCATAAAACTTAACGATCTCAAATTAAAAAATATCGGTTTACACATTCCCGGTGTTAAAATTGTATTTATTCCTCATTAATAATTAAGCGGTTCCGAGATGGGCGGCGGCACTACTTCGATCTTTATCTATCAAGGTGGAATTCCTACGACTGTTTGTTTACTGTGTTTACGTGATTTTTATGGATAAACACGTATGTAAGTGAACTAGCTACACGGTGTTGCTTTGTGTCATAAAATAAGAGCTGGTTTTAATTACAACAGACAAATTTCCAAGAGCTGGTGCCGGTGCAGCCGTATGTGAGTGTAATAAAAGCGATTAGCCATAAAATTTTTGTACAGTACCCGTCCATGAACCGCTATTCTTAATGGGTCAAGATGCATCCGGAGACTACGTCGCGTTTATCTTATAAATATAAGGCCACCTTAACGATCTTTCCTTTATTTATGGAACATTTCTCCTTGGATAAGGCAAATAAAAGCCTAGTGCAGCGCGTGCTTCAGGAGTAAATATCTTCTGTTAATTGAGCTCATGTTTAGATTCAATCTAGGTGGAAAAATGATATATTTTATGGATTTGAAATTTCTGATTGAAATATAATATAGAAATGTGATATTTAAATTTAACTACAACTACATTGCAACTAATACGATCATTCTGATGCGAAAAATATTTAAAAAATATTGTGTCCTAATGTCATCTTTACAGTGATGATGTGTGCATATCGAGAGAAAATTAAAAATTATGGTCAGAAATTAAAACAATTATCTTTCATGTTTTGTCTGTCTGTATATTTGCTTGACTGTGCATTATTTAAAATCTACTCAATGGACTTTTATGAAACATTCCTTGATGTATTTCTTACAGTTTAAGGAAGTATTGGTAGATATTAAGGGTTCTCATAATTTCTGTCTGCCTGTCAGTGTGGTTGATTTGCTTACTTCTGCTCACGTATTTTCAAAACTTCTTAGTTAATTTGTATGATGCTTTCATTATTTTATCTCATATATTATATATCATATACTATAAGATCGTTAAACTATATCAGCCCAAAAATCTTCCTTCAAAATGAGCATGACATGCTCTTTTAAAAGAGCAACTTCCAACCGCCGAAGGCAAGTTTATTTTACTTAACGCCTTCTACCCTACACATGTAATTTCGTTTTACTCCAACATATCACCATTCATTCTTTCCAAACATATATTTCTTTTCAACACAATATTCATTCTTTTCCAACACGTCTTTCTATGAGCTTAGAGCTTACTCATAAAATCTCACCTACTTTGTCTCTTCTTGGCTTCTTTCAGAATAATACCTGATTTCATGAAGTTCCAATCGTTCTGCAACATTTACTTCAAATAATCTTACATCCTTTTTCTTCTAACCCTGGTCCGCTTCTTCTAAATGTTCAAACTGATCAAACATCATTCAATATCCTCATTCCCTAATTAAAACTTTCGTTCAAAAAATAACTTGTAATTTTGAAACAGAACAATCGCTAGTTTAAAATATGTGGAAAATATGTTCAATGAATCTAAATTGTCGCTTCTATTGTCTTGCTATAAATTTTGTTAATTATTTGAATTATAACGGTATTGAAGGAACGTTAAAGCTTTTTAATATTGCTAACTATTTTATCATCCTGTGTTCTGCTTTCTTTCTTGTTTTATTAGCACTTTTGCACTATTGCAAATCCAAATTTTTTTTTCGTTATTTCTTAAACCTCATTGTATTATTTTAACAAATAAGTGAAACAGCAATAACGAAGCAGCGATAATTACCAATACAGCATTTCTTCAGGTCAAGAAACCCGCAGATCGGTCTTTCACCTGTCATTCGGATCAATAATCCGACTTAGTACAGTATTAATTTTAGCTCAAAACATCTAAATCTTAATAGTATAACGAATAGAAAGGTAATGTACTTTTCTATTCGTTATACTTTCATTAATCCTATGCACTTATCTTACCTCATCTTCAATTCCTTCATACAACGCACCCAACATACCCCGATCGCACTTCGCTTCATTAAAAACAATCTTGACACCATCACTAACACCTTGCGGTCTCGTTGACCCACTTGTTCCCTCATTCAGTGCTGTCGGTGCATGCTGGTCTATTACGGTCCCGTTGCCTACTGAGTCGCGGCCGGTCGGCGCGCTCGGTTTATTTGAAAACAATGAAGGTTAAATTTAGATCCTTTCGATGAAGCGTTACAGTTATTGCAGGGTTACCGTCTGTGTGAGGGTTACGGCACGAAAATCGGTGGAGAACAAACAGTTAACCCGCAATTATTTTAGGAGCGCGCACCAAGTTTCATTCTTTCCTAAAATTATTTTTAACTTTTATAATTTTTAAGATAACATTTAGTAGTCTAACTCTATAGTAGCCTATTGTAGAGTATTTAAAATGAATTTTTTAAAGAATATTTATTTAATTATATTGTCACAGAGGTAAATTGATTTAAATAAAAAATGTTTAAGGGATTTCATAAACCTTTATTTCATCAACTGATATTTTTTTCTTAGATTTACATTTTTGTATTACATATTATTTTTAATTTTAAAAATTCAGTCGGTTTTTATTATTGTAACCAACATTTGTTTACTTATTAACTCTTCATTTTTAAATTGAAAAAAAAGAACCTAAAAACAGTAAAAGCCTTTCATTTATATTATTTCTATGTAATCTTTACACGACCTGTTTCAGCAAACATTATTTAATACACTAAAAATTGGTCACATTTCAGAACTAAAATCAGTTTTTTTACTTTTCACGTTTTTAAATTGTAGTTTAAGCAAACTGAATCTCAAAAGTTTACAATTAGAAAATTAACGGTTTTAAAATATTAATCCAGTAACAAACAGACAGACGAACGCAAAATATATTTTTGTAGCACTAAATTTGATATTACGGGGTCTACTACCGGTTTCTAAATTTTCATACAATGGTTGATACTAGCGTATACCACAAATGATACATTACCACAAATGGCTTAGTTCTTTAGACTATTACACGTAACATTTATATCCGCTGATATAAGGTATTTCTTTGACCTTGTTACATTAGAGAAAGGATCTTTCTCTTATGAAACGTTTTCTAATCCCAAAACCTAGCTTACATGACGTGGCAAACTTTCATCCATCCAATATTATCATATTTTATATGTAGTTCAAATATTCCAGTTTTATTTTTCCTCCTTTTAGAGGAATTTATGGTGACCCTATTCAAGAATGGAGTAGCTGCTGATTTAACCCGTTGAACTACGCTGCTTGATTCGTCAATATTTTCGAACCAATGTTTAAATAGTAAAATGGGTCTTTTAGTTTATTTTGTTTGGCGCGCACGTAGAGAAGCCAGTATTGTGTGCAAAATGATGTATGGTGGTTTCTAGGTTTTCAAGTTACACTTGAAAACAATGTTTGAATTAGATATAATTGTTTAATAATAATTACGGTTAATTCTTTTATGCTAACGCAGTTTTCCTCAACGTTTTACCACTATCACATCTTACACCAATACTGCCTTATAACACTACTTAAAAATGCAGAAAATATATAACCCAACATTTATTTACTTTCTAATAGCCGCTTCACTATATTACTTGACACTAACAGACCACACTTTGACCATTTTTTTAATGATATTAAAAGCTCCTATAAACTTTAATTTACTGACATAATCCTCATTTGGTAATTCCTGTATTTGCTCCAGCGGAAGTCCGAACGCATTTCTCTTCTGAGTTCCTTTCTGTTCACGTTTCGTTTTGGTTAAAGTATTTCGAAAGTCTTATTGTTTCTTATTCCCAGTTATTGCCTACGTATATGTTTCCTAACTGCATTTTTCCTGAATTTAATATTTTTTTGTGATCTACTTTCATTTACAGTTAGTTAGTCATAGCTATAAATAACTAAGCGAAACTTGATTACTTCTGATTGGAAAATGGTTACTGGTTTTTTTTGTGCTAGGGTTTATGCAAATTTGCACGATTTTTTTTGACTTACGTCCGTACTGCACAGCGTTACTTAACTAATTTTCATGTATTTGGAATCTACAAAGGTATTGTCTAGTAGCGAAATGGGTACACAACATTCATCTATCGTTACAACATATGTATTAGGCAACAAAAGAGCCTCACCTGCCTTTCATCATAAATCTTACTTCTCTACATCCAGTGACATAATCATTCCCTTTCTCCGTTCATCCCCTACTAAATTACGATCCACGTTTTTGTGCAAATTCGTTCTAAGTAATAAGGAACTCTGTTATTTTCAAAAATAAAAAAGAATTAGAAATGTTCAAAAATGTTATCACGTTTTTATGTTGCAAAATTTTTATTGAAGTTATACTTCTTTAGGCGCATTATGAAAAAATGATGAGAGTGAAATTTTAAGATTCGTCACACAAAAGTTACAGTATGAAGTTGCAGCGGTTGCAGTCTCGAAACAAAAGCTACTGGCACCATCGTCGCCTCTGTTCACTGTTTTCATATTCATAGTATTTATCCACATGTTTCTAGTGTCTACATTCACACACGTGTTTTAATTTCATATAAGTGCGATTTATATATGTGCTGATAAATTATATTCAGTAGTGATTTCAATTCAATATGTTGATTAATATATTTACTATTTGTAAATATTAGTGAAAAAATTGTGTTCATAGACTTTTTCAAGTGCTCTAATATAATTGAGGTTATCTATCCGTATGTATTATTTAATGATGCCAAAGAAGTATAACTTCTCACGTGCGTACATAAGTACACGCACCCTTTTTTTCCATATTCAATAAATCAATTCAAAATTCTTTCTGCAGGTGCTACCAACATGACATTATCTCAGTAGATAAAAGGTGAAATTTGTGTGCCATGTAAGTGTATGTTATAATATTTGTAATAACTTGTTGAAATAACGAGGCATCATCTAAGTACTTTTCATGATTTCTCATATTTAACTTTGTTATTAACGTACAGTTATGTAAATATGACAGTTGGAAACCTCTGCACTACAATTGTAATAAATATATAATAACAGTTTAACATTTATTACAAATAACGACGACATATTTAAACAAATATATTTACAAACAAGATTTGTAAATCACACGCTGGTGTGATCGCGGTCAGTTAGTTTTGTAGTTGAGTACCGTGAGAATGTGGAAACTTTTTAGTTCTAGATAGCAAAGAGATGGTGGTTAAGTGAACGCAAAAAAAAATTATCAACGGCAAAAGGAACATATTAATGAAACCGTTTTTTTAAGTAAAAAATGGTATTGTCACAAAAATTAATTTGATATTTGAACGTAAGGCATTACGACATATTTTGGTTTTCGCATACGAAAATCACTCTGAATACTGCAGCCTAGTTATAAATATTTTCTAGTTATGTGTGACCAAGAGATTGTGGATTTAAATTCTACAAACACCAGAAAATTATTCAGCAATATAATGATAATTTCTGATATAACATTGAACTTTCGTTAATCTGTTATTAGACTATTATTTCAACCGTCGGTAATAAAAGTCAGCATAAAGTTCACTGTTATCAGATAATCAATCTATTTATGTATGTCTTCTCTTTGAATTCTAGAGAACATATTAACGGGGCATGCTCAGCCAAGTACATTTCTTTAGGTATCAATCGATTTTAGACATTTTTCATGACGATTTTCCTTATTCGACTGTCTTAGATAATAATTTTTCAAGCTGGTTATTTCAAAGATTTTCTTTGACTTGTTTACTTCGTTTTTTTTTGGAGGTTATTGGCCAATTTTGGCACATATCACTAGTGCCCCTGAAGTATTTGCAGTATACGGTTCTGATATACCCGGTATACATAGCTGAAGTCTCGGAGACTGAACCATACACAACAACATGCTGGATATGATAAGCTTGAGATTTTTCAAATGCCTTATCATGAACAAATGATTAAATTCCCTAATTTAATCAGAATATCAATCAATCTCATATAAATATACAATCAAATACTCCGTTCAATCTATTTATCACTGGACTATAACTTTTTCTTTGTAGTTGCCGCAAAATCGTAGGTTCCTCAAATTTATATTTCCATAAATTATCTCAGTTCAATCTATAATCATAAATTTACACCGATGTACTCATCGATAGACTATAATTTCCGATTATAATTTATTTTAACAATCTTTGGGTGAATCGTGAGTTCCTCACATATCAAAATATGTTTGAGTGCCTTCAAAGATTTGCATATACGAATCAGTCCATTTGTAATTCGAGTATTACTTACCAATAATTATCATTAAGACTAGAAATTTCACGATCAAAAGGGAAAAACATGCTATTGGTAATTACTTTGTAATCATTTAAACTACTAAATTATTAATCAATAATAAACTATTAAATTTACTATTCGTTCTACCCAGTTGGTTGATTAATCTGATCCTTGATGAGATAGCAAAGTGAATGGCTTCTGAATGGCGTACAAAAAGGATAACAAATGACGAAAATACGACCATCTACTCTATATGTTGCTTATCGTTATCTCGTTTTCAGAAATGTTCGTTAATACTATTGCCAACTATGATCTTATCCTGTGATGGAAGCTAATTGGCGTTCTATTAATACGAGATGTGATGGAATTGAAAAAATACAAGTTGACTTTAGCAACCGAAGTCACGGGAAAGAATTGCATTTGCGGGTTTAATTACGTAGTGCGGTGATATTATTTCTAAAAATGTATAATGTAAGATGTAAATTCTTAAAGACCTAGTTGTTATTTTGAATTTACAGTAAAATTATAAGAGCTTAGTTGAATATATACATAACCAATTTCAATTGATTTTTTTTTCATTTGATGTATTTTTCATTGCGAATTGGTATAGTAATATTCATCAAGACAAACGAACCAAAAAATGTAAATAAACAATTGAAATCAAAATTCACGTATACGAGATCAGAAAAAAGTTACGAGATTTGATTTATAAGCATTTAGAAACAAAATTTTTCAATTGTCCATCTTGTTTTCAAAATCGAAACCTTGCCGAGGTTGAAAATAATTATAATGCTTTTAAGTTGAAAGTTTTTTTGTTTTTGTCGCACAAGAAAAGTCACTAAATGTGATAATATTGACTTTTTTAAAATAAATCCGTTTCGTTCCTTAGGCTTATAATATTGAAACTATGTTTCAAGAAATTTTCCTCAATTTTATATTCTTTCTTAAGAATAAGCATTTAGAATAATTTGACCCAATATTCCCTATAACATATTAAACAAAATTGTATTATGTATGTAAATATATGTAAAATTATTTTTGTATCAGGATATTGAAATAAAAAAAATAAGTTTTACCCAAAGATTACCTAATAACATAGATTAGATTACCGTTACCACAGTTAGTATAAAACCATGGAGTATGAATCTACTCTATGGTTTTAGCGAATTTATATACTTATCTATTTTCATTTACAGTCCATCTAATTGTTTTTCAGGAAAATAAATATACGTTTAAAAGACAAAATTCAGATTTAAGTGTACATGTTAAGGCCACTTTATTGTAAATATTATGAAAACACAGCATTAATTATAAAATTACATTCAAAATAAAAAAAAAATAAATTAAAAACGTAAACAATCACGAACTTGTTTTCATGAAAAGAAAATTTAAATGAATCATAAGTTTTCGGTTTTCTAAACTTCACAAACTCATAACAGGCCCATTAAGGTTTATATAATATGCAATAAAATATGACACTAGCATTTAGTAAAAAAAATTGTAACCCACACTTAATAAGCAATAAAAATGCCGCACACGAATCACAGTTTTAAAAACCAGACAAACGTTACGTAACACGCTCTCACGTTCATCATCTTAATGCGTTAACAAAAAAAAAACGCATCGTGTAATCTCGTTTTCCTAACATTTACTTAACTGTCACAAATAACATAATTCAAAGTCGGTTAACTGTGAGTTATTGACGCGCAGTCAACCTGACTTTCGGTTGGAAGATTTCTTTATTACTACTGGCTTCGGTGTTTCTATTAGGTACGTTATAAGTTATTTAATTAAGCGGAATTTCTTTTTAATTAACTTTGATATGAAGTATGTTAAATCATTTGTAAACTTAATTGATCATGAGATATCCGGTCGATCTGTTCATTCGTCGGATCTTGAGGAATGCGTGGAATAATATATTATGTTTATTATTTGAGCCTGCAACACAGACCGCGTTTGCCGTCGTAACAATCATCGTTTCATATTATTTTGTACTATTCTGTACGTCTGAACAGCAGCGCCAAAATTAAATGAAAATAGTCGTTTTCATAAAGTTATTTCGCATTTTATCCACACTATAACTATCAAGGAAGACATTTGTGCTTATAGACCCAGGCTTCCGAAAATATTGAGACGATTTTGATGAAACATTCACTGATATCTTCCTCTTAATACTTCAGAATGATTACATGCTATGTGCTGTCAAGTTATATGTCAGGAAACTGAGCAGTGACGACAATTGTGAGAAAAATCGGAAAAGGCTGCATTTTCTCGCTGCTGCTAATAAAATCGTGAAAAATAGATCAAAATAATCTCACTGGCGAAGCTAATTATGATAAGAAAATTAATAATTAATCGAAAGAATAAAATATATTAGGTACACTAGGAATTGAAACAGAGTTGAACTTAAACTTTGAATTATTAACACCCACCTGAAATAAAAAAATGCAATGCCCAAAATTAATATTTGTTAATGTAGACAAACGAGAAAAATCTTCAAAATCCTAAACTGGGAAAGATTATAAAATAAAAATCTTGATTTTACGACTCATCGTAATATTTTATCTTACAACTCCCTTCCTATTATATTTAGTGTAAAAATTAATTACAATTTTTTGTAATGTACATTTAGCAACAGTTAAGCAGAATTTAAAATATATTATAACTGGAGGCCCCATGTCGAAATACTACGACGTAGTTATCAAGAACGTAAATAAACGTATCTACTTCAAGCACAAAACTTGGAAAAAAGAAACAAAGTTCTAAAATAAACAAAAGAATCCATTCAGTTGACCTCTGTTTGGCAACCTAACCCACATATTAAAAAAGAAAACAATCTGGCAAAGAAAATTTGCGATTATCGTTGTACATACGAAGTTAAGACCATTTTTCTAACTCAAAAAAATGGCTAAAAAGCGTAGAATAATCCAAAGAACCATCGAGCAAACCATGCTCGGTATCAGTTTGGGGCACAAAGAGCAAAACTAAGAGGAGCTGACATGGAAGTAACCGACATCATTGAGAGCTGCATTATTGAAGTAGGGTTGAACAGGGTATATCGCAGAAGTTAAGATGAAAAATAGAGAAAGTGGCTTTTGAATTGGCTCCCAAAAATCAGAATCCGTAGCGCAAGTCGTCCTCGGTATCGCTGATGACATGATAGCTGGAGTATAGCTAGAGTATCAAAAAATAACTAGAATGTCTTCGATGCATGGAAAGTTAAGGAAACAGCTATGATGGAGTTATAGAAACGGCTATGTCGAGGAGGGAACGGATATATGCTGAAGAAGAAGACGAAATAGATATTATTTGCAAAAATAAATCAGCTATAACCTTGCAGAATTCATAAAAATCCATCAAATGGATTTTAATTTGAAATGGGACAGATAACCAGGCACACATTGCTACTTATTAAAAATTTAAGAAATCTAGTTAAAGATTGAATTAAGCGTATTTTGATTTGAACCCAATTCCATAAACATTAAAAGATTGTATATTGAGATGTCCATAAAGTAAGAACCCAATAGAAATGCCTGGCGCGTTTGATGAGCACGGCCATCAAAAAATCATTCGAACGTAATATGTTCTTCATTAATAGACACATAGGGGCGTTGTATAGACTATCGATTGTAATTGAGATGCGAGCTTTCCTCAATCAAATGCCATGTCGAATGATTAAACGATCATTAATGTATAAATTAAAAAAGATAACGTTTGTAGGAAGAAGCAAATATCTAAAATACTTTTAGTATTCTAGACTTTAATTTTTTATTAATTCTTATTTACAAATTAATAAAATAAACATGCTCTATTTTCTTTTCGCCCAGTGTTAATTAAGTTTACTAAACATTAACAAATTTATTTACTTTAAGGCGTCGTTGAAGTATTAAGACTGAATTAGAATTATATTAACATTTCTGATTTGATAGTTATATATTATTATTATATCATTAACTATTGCAAAATACAGATAATATTCTTCCTTGTTAGGGCGCCCATAACTATAATGCAGCCATAATGATAATGTAATGTTTAAAATTATCTTAAGGATTTGATCAAAGTTCTTTACTTATCACTTATTCGTTTATATAATATACAAAATTAATCCCAAATAAATATACTTCTAACTTTTATTTAAATTCATAAACTCTAAATATTTTTGCATTTATACCGTCTTATTTGTTTTTCAATAAAGTTAAGAACTTCAAATAGCGTTTTAAATAAAATGACCATTTGAATGGTTCACTTTCCATTTAGATATATTTATTATGTCTATTGGAAAACCAGGATTTGGCACCAGGTTTTAGCTCCGCTACTGACTATATGTAAATAATATTTAATTACGTTCTTTTCTACTTGTATTTTGAAGTGATTGTGGGTATTAAGCAATATATGCTGAGACATAAAGGGATGTGAGGTTACGAGTAAAACAAAACAGATTCGTATGTCAAGACAGTGTGGGATTTCTGCGATGTTTCTAACCCTAATTGAGAGATAATGCTTTGTTTAACAGTGATATACTGTATCATGTACAATATTTTGTATATTATATTGATAATATAATTATTAAATTTTTGCAAACAGAAATAATTTTATTTTAAGATAAATAATAAACCTCAGATTTAAACCGCGAACTAATGTTTTATTACCCCCATTTGCAAGCTTATTATAATTTTTAAGACAATAAATATTAAATATATTTGGCATTAATTTTGTAGAAATTCATTATTCATAATTAAATGAAACTACGTGATGTAGTTTTATTTACACTTTCTTTAAGTTCTTTACCACGACCTAGGTTTTGTTGCATTATAACATCAGATGGACAATTAGCGAAGATCTATAGCTAATAATAATATAATAAATAATCATTGATAATTGCCCACCTGAAGACGTTGTAATACAACGAAATCTAGGTCGTGGTAAAGAACTTAAAGAAAGTGTAAATAAAACTACATCACGTAGTTTCATTTAATTGTGAACGATAAATAGTATTATATAAATTATATTTCGTGTCTTGCTTCAATTGTTTATAATATTGAATATTAGGTCTAATACATACATAATGAAAACTGGTAAGCCATATATATAAATATATATATATATATATATATATATATATATATATATATATATATATATATATATAATCTAGGTAATAGCTGCTGGTAAATATCTGTACGGCCGTCAGCAGGAAGGTTTGTAAACATTGATTCGCCTACCAAGGTCAGATGTCATTAACCTCCAACACAGTTGAGGAAATATTTTGAACAATATTTTGTTTATTTTTTACCATAATTGTTTTGTATAACAACTCGCTAAATGTATGTATAGTCAAAATAAAAAGTAATTTTATGTTGAAACTCATTTGAATTTTTTTTCTATTTTCTTGCAAACTACCATTTTCGCCAGTTCTTCACACAGAAAAAATTGTGTTATCTTGCACGTGAGTCTAATAAATATTCCTATTTATCCTCCCGACTCCCCGATACAGTGGTGAATAATATATAAATTTGAATATTAAAAATAAAATAAATACTGTCATTTAATGCAGAATTATAAAAGTAAGGTCATTAAGGTTACTTATAAAAGAAACAAACATAGCTGTTAAAAAATTAAGAATTAGTCTATTAATTAACTGCTTAAATTGCATAATTTCTGTTGCAGATGTTAACTAAGCCTGTAAAATGAAAATCTGACGGTTCTTTAAAATTCGTCTAGTAGTTTTTGCACTATGCACTTTTGCACTACACTCTCACGTTATTTTCTCCGTCTATCTAGTCATCACAGTAAAATATTTATTAAATGTGAGCTAGCATTTCAAGTTTTTCATTAAATATTGTTAATTTAAATAATTATTTAAAAATAAAATCTGACGGTTCTTTAAAATTCGTCTAGTAGTTTTCGCACAATGTGCTTACACTCTTACGTTATTATCTCCGTCTATCTATTCATCACAGTAAAATCTTTGTTAAATGTGAGCTAGCATTTTAAGTTTTTCATTAAATATTGTAAATTTAAATAAATATTTAAAAATAAAACCGACCAATGCGAGTTGGACTTGCGCACGAAAAGTTCCGTAGCACCAAACAATATTAAGCTTATAACTTTGTATTTCTCGAAGACACTGTGAAAAACAAAGTTATTGTTGCGGTCAAAAACTACACAACATGTCTTATACAAATCAATTTTCGTTGAAGATTGGTTTTAAGTCTACTACCTTAATTTTTTCAGAATTTTACATATATTACTTGAAAGGTAAGGGTATTTTTGAAAGGTTACACATTTTAAGACTTTAGAAGCGTATATCTCACCAATTATTGATTTAAAAAAAGTTATTTACGAACCTTATTATCATTTTTAAGACCTATCTAATGACTTTTCATTTCTCAGTTACATGTATAAATGATCCCTAATTTATTTTTTTCATAATTCCACTACTACATTATATAGCAGCTTATAGACACCTATCATCCAAATTTCATTTAAATAGAGGCTATAGTCTCTGAGTAAAATGGCTGTGACATACGGACAAAGGGGAAAACAGACCGACGAACAGGTCAAAATTATAAGTGTTCCGTTTTTACCATTTGGCTACAGAACCCTAGAAATAGACCTAAGTATCTTGTAGATGATAATTCTTCAATCAAAAATTAGATTATTTCAAATCAATTAGTATTCAGTGTAACTTTTCAGTAACTACTTTTACAACTATTCAAGAATCATACCTGAACAAACGTCGCTGCGGATGCAGATCCTCTTGCTATTAGGGTACGGTTAAACATTAAAATAAACCGTTTATATTTTATTGTACAAATAACCTGAAGAAGTCCCGTATGAAGAGCACAACACACATGCTGAGCAATCTATCACATAAACTGAACTTGTTGCAAGTAAATGCCTAAAATGGTTGTTATGCGTAATATCCTTCGAGTTTGACAGCTGCTCATTTCCGAGATTTGAATGATGATAATATTTGCTGCTTATTTAAAATTTGTATTAACTCTTCTTCTGCTATTCTTGCTCTTGAATATATTTAATTTTCTGTGCCAGCACATCCAAATTCATCTATCTTTAATAGTGGAAAGCCATTAGCATTTTATGCTAAGGCTTCTTGATGTTTCTCTTTCTCCCTCCTCATCTAATCTTCTATTTTTGGAGTAATTTTTATTGAATTTTTTTTTGATAATTTTTATTGAAATTCAATGGTTTAATGTTATGAAATTCATTCAATGGTTTAATGTTCAATGGTTTAATGATTTGAAATTCAAATGTTATTAAAAGATGTAGTCAAAAAATTTTTAATTTTCTGCTACAATTTGAAAAAAGTTCATTAGTGATGAAATAATGAAAAGACGAAGTAATGGAAAAAGAAATAATGCAACATTGCCGAAGAACGAATCAAATTTTCATCTTTGATGGAATGACACGAATGTGCCGGTCATTATCTGTGTTAACCACTATATGTACTTTTATCGTTGCATAAATCCTGAAACACGTCATGGGAGAATGAGCCGGCAATATGTAAGCGACACCTATCGGCCGCCTGCAACAACAATGAGATCTATTTTAGTGATCGACGCCGCGTGTAGATCGCCGCCATGGATCGCTATACGTACATAGATCATGTCCCGTGGATCGCGAGCCCCTTGACGGATTAATCATTACCATCTGTGCACGCGGGCATAGCTGAGGACAATTGTTTTTCTAATAGATGGTATATGAGCCTCGTTCCTTGTCATCATCGTCGTTATGAGACGTAATCATAGTTTATTTGGACACATTTGGTGACAATACTTCATGTTACACTTATCCGTTACTTCATGTTACACTTATGTTACGACAATACTTCATGTTACACTTATCGTTACGACAGGCTATGTGACTTTTATTTTTATTTATTTAACTGCTAGTTTATTGGATATTCGACTGCTGTCTAAAACTAAGATAGAAATATTGTATAAAAATAACCATATTCTAATCCATAACTACTTTGCTAATTAATACCAAATTTATAATTTTGATATAACTTGACTAGTCTATGACAGACAGGAAGACGGAATATTAAACAGACATAACTAATATCGTCTAGTGTTTACTGCTATTTGGGACGCTCTAAAACCATAGGGTTTCAAAAGTAATCTAACAGATTATTAAGCATCTCAAAAATCTGTCGCTTGGATTATTATGATCGACATAAGTATATTATATCGGCCTTTGTGTTTCTTTTATATGTCTTAGCCGAATTAGTCGGAATTGGGGTACGAGTCTTATACGTTACTCATTTTTGGTTACAGAAAATTTAGTTCTTGCTATCATGATTACTTACGTAGTATTGATTTGATTTAGTTTCTTGACTTTTAAGAGAATACTAAAAATTTATAAAAAATATTCTAAAATTTAAAAAAAATATAGAAAGTATTAGTTTAATCGCGCGGTTCTCCTAATTTCAACGTGAAATTAGGAGAAACGCGAAAATTTTTTATGAATTAAATAATTAAATATTTTACATTTTTGTGATGTTTTTTAGAAATTCCTTAACAAATCCACCTAGTTTTTCTGTAAATTTCGAATCACTGAACATTGCAACAAATTTTAAAATGTTACTTAATTTTCAGTTCATCTGAAAAGAAGTAGATACGTCAAAATTGTTTATGTCATATTACACGATTATTTCTTATCTACAACTCCCACAGGAAGTTGCGTTTTCATTTATTTCTCCAATTCTTCAAATTCTACTTCAGAATTATCCGCGTCGAGAAAAATCACTATATTTCAAATTTCATGAAAATACGAACGGATGAACAAATTAAATATCCCATAAGATTTCATGACAATAAAAACGTTTGGTCACCCTACGTTTTTATTATCTCTATGCTATATTAATACGACGAAGGATTAAAATATACAGTCGATCTTTTCTCCGTTAGAGCAAATCTGACTTTCTAGCCCCATCAATGTCCTTCCCACGGTGTACTCTAAGCCAGCTTTCCTATCTGCCCCGCAGGCATCCACCGACCGTATCACATGTCGCGTGCCTCGTACTACGCCACGGTAGTTATTTATTAAACGGGCCGCGTCGTTGCGTATTCAAGTAGATGGCTGTTAGTTTCCTCTACACCGTAGAAAGCCGTTAAAACGTTGAATATATGTCATGCACTTGCGAGTAACTTAAAGGGATATACAGGTTGGAATAAACTTAGCCGATGTTAGGCTTGAAACTTTAAAAGAATGTACAATTAAATCAAACAGATTTTAGTTATTAATAGTAGTACTGAAGGAATATCAACTACTATTCACGCATGTTTATGTAAGCACATACGAGTATAGGCCAACTTCATATTAAATAATTGTGATATTAGCGTTCTATAAGTGGTACTCGAAAGAAACGCTTGCCTTTGTTACAAATATTTTGAAGTAAAACTTCTTTACGCACGCTTGACTTGGGGAGTATGCTGGTGAATGCGTGACGAGAGCGTTACGAATAGTGTGATCGGGCGAAGGGAACGGAAGTTGAGAGGGAGATATAAGTTAGTGAAGACAGAAAGAGAGAGAGTTACGTTTCGTATATTACTGTAGGGACAAGAGAGAGAGGTGCGAGCACACATTTTCTTTCTCTCTTTCTATCATAGCCATGTTTCGTATATCTAAGACACAGTGCAAGCCTATTGTCTGTATCACACTGTAGGAGCAAGAGAGAGCAGTGCGCGCGCACATTTTCTTTCTCTTTTCCTCTCATAGCCAGTGCATGGAATATATATATATATATATATATATATATATATATATATATATATAAATATATATATATATATATATATATAAATATATATATATATATATATATATATATATATATGCGAGTTTGCTAGCGTTACGCGAACGGTGATTTATTTATTATTTTGTAATTTCATTTCGTTCTTCAATAATTTTGTGAATTCATATTTTGTGAATTTGAAGTTTTCCTTCAGTCGTGTGGTCTAAAGCACACTCGTTTTTTATATACGTGATTTCTTTGATTCTCTATCGCTTTCTTTGCAAACTGAGTGTGAGCGCAAGGTGGAATCACTTTTTATATGCGTTTCGTTCATTTTGTATGCGTATGAACGAAACGCATATAAAAAGTGATTCCACCTTGCACCTATTCAATGTAACGTCGTTGAGTATATGTCCCTCGGGCACGTTTAATGTAACCGAAGTGTTAACGATATTCTTAATTACATGAAAGCGTGCAATTCAGGACTCACTCAAATATTGAGAACTCGGAGCGAAAATACGTCGTCACCGTGGTGTGTTGCGTTAATCACAAAGCGTATGGCTTTTGATGGTGCGCGCATCGTGGGGATTCGGGTTCGATTCCTGGCCGCTAATCGAGCGGGGTTGGCCTGGTGTTCTGGTTGGCGGTAAGAAATTGCTCTCGTAGCAATAAGTCCGCTATATGTACTAATCGTATACATTAAAGTGTGTAAATAAATAAATAAAATACAATATAAAAACCTGTGAAGTAAAAGTAGAATTCGTACTACGAGGGCCCCGCACATATTACACTTATAAACGTTTAACGGTACATAGTACTTCGTTTAAGCTATTTAAAAATATTAATTTTTCACAACGTAGATTGTCTACCATATCTTTTACAAATGTATAAACATTGGGCATATTTTAAAAGTTATAAGACCTAGGATATTCGCTATAGTTTTCCTATAAAATTTAGGCTTCCAAAACCCCTATTTCTTCATAGTGGCTAGTTTGAGTAGTTTCAGAAATAAGGTGTGTAACATATTTTTAGTACATCTCTAAAGTAACATTATCTAAAGTGTTTGAAACACTTTTAATTAACCCTTTCAAGCGATATTTCACATTATACATGGTCTTAACAAAAAAAATGTAAACTTACTTTGCCCTCCTCAAAATTTCCGTATGAAAATTTTTGCATGTTGAAATACGTGCACGTTAAAATGTTTTATTACTATACCAAATTTTAAGTTTCTACGTCAAGCGATTTCTAAGAAATACGGCTGTGACAGATAGATAGACGGACACATGACTGATCTTGTAAGGGTTCTGTTTTTCATTTTGATGTACAAAATTATGAAACTTTGGAGAGCAATTTCTTAGTTTTATTTCATTCATAGATACAAAGCATTTAATTTTATATCCATGAATGAATTAAACGAAGAAAACATTTTACTTGCATAACAAGCTTCCGGCAATAAACGATTGCAGACGCTGTGAAAGTGTAATAATAATAATAATGCCCTTCTATACTGAATAGGATTCCGTTTCCATGATTTGTTAGAGTATGTCTCTTTCTTCAGTATGCTTCTTGGAAAAGGCCTCCTCTAGATATTTCTATCGAGTTCAATCACAAATCACTCCCATCCAGTACCACTGAGTTTTAACTGATCTTTCTATCTCCTTTGTTGTTTTCCCTACTTCTTTTACTGTTTATAGGCTACTTTCATCATATGTCCTATCCACCTCCATTTTTGTTGGTCGAATTTGGTCAGGATGTCCGTCACTTTTGTATTCGGTCTTAGTTGTTCATTCCTTATTCTTATGTTGGAATTAAGATTGACACCATTCGCACTTTCTGATCTGACAAATACTCTTGGATCGAGACTTGGAAGGTGATAAGAAGTTTACTGTAATTTTCATCTGAAAACCAATGATAATGAAACTAGGCTATTTGGTGACACGATATCCAATTAATTTTTTTATTAGTAGATAGGAAAATACTATTTGAAAATAAATTCACATTTATAATCAATCGCTATGTACATTAAGTCACCGTATTTTAAATTTACCACAAACAAAATACTGTTGACAAAACAAGGCAGGGTAAGCAATAATATAATTTATCACTTCGTTTCACTACTACCCTCTCGAACCCATATTTTTCTTCATCTTAACATGGTTTAACTTTCCACAGTTTTTCTCCATGTGTATTTTTTTATTAATATTTTTCTATATTCCCAGTTTAACATTCCTTTTTCATTTCACGATAACATTTTTTTCCTTAACATTATTTTCCTTAAATCTACATTCCCAAGTCTAAAACGGAAACTTCATTCAGCGATATTCTGTTTAACTCTATTAAAGTCGCTTTAATCCCACTTTTGTACTAAATAATAAACACTTTCGTAGATAATTATTTGCCTCTTAAATAATATAAAAATGTGTTTTTATTAAGTTAAACTTAAATAAAGGAAAAACACTCGAACTGGTATAATATTTCCAACTTTTGACGTCGCTTAATAAATATGTGGAAATATGTGGGAGCTTAATAATTATATCTAATTGATCATTAAATAAAAAGTCGGTACATCTGCCAAGGTTAGTTTAAGTACCCGTATATGTATTTTCACACTTTATTACAAACGCCTTACCGAACATTGATACATGATTATCAACTAACAACTTGCGTAATGTAAACGTTACTTCAATGTCCTCGTCGAAGATGTAAAATACGAAATTCAATAAACTTATGTACATTTAGAGGAATAAACTCCTCATATTCTGTCATTCAATCTGTTAGCCTCATTTGATGGAATTAAAAAAAACTTAAACGGCGCTCAGAACTTCCTCACTTTTTGATGTTAATTAATAAAAATATTAAATGCTATTGTTTATCAACCGATCATTAAACGTAAATTTACTGTGGTTAGTATATTAATAATCTTTCGCCAATTCTCGACATTCAGTTATCGAGTTATAAGTTTCAGGTACTAATGTGTACACAACTCTGCCTCTTGCTTAGATTTCAACATAAAGATGATAATAGACAGAGATATAAATCAGCAAATTATACTATATAGTTAACACTTCATCTACTTGACCAAAACTTCATATACTTGACCAAAACTTCATCTACCTGACCATAACTTCATCTACTTGACCAAAACTTCATCTACTTGACCAAAACTTCATCTACCTCACAACGACGATAAATTTGTCGATAATATTTGGTTAATTTAGATAACATTGAACAATTCATATATTACGTATGACGCGCGAGTGCCGCTTGCTTTACCGCTAGGCAAAAATCGCCTAATTATGTATGTACCTAATCCACTCTATTACGTCCTAATACATTCGATCCCCTTGAATTTTTTTTTTAATATTCGAGCGAGTGACTTGTTGAAGAGTTTTTCTTTACAATGGTTACCAAGGAAATAAATAACGACAACAATATGTTTAACGAATCCAAAACGAGCAATGATTTAATTAGCTAAAGTCCTAATATAACCCGGGCCATTCCTAAATACTGTTCAATGTTTAGTTAGGTAGCCCAGGCAGGTGCTTTGGGAAACCAGTTTGTCTGATCTTACCTCTCATAATAAAAATTTAATAGAAGCAATATTCTTAAATACATTTTATTTTGATGCGCTAAAAAGTAAGTAATTCAAAGAACTTATTAAGACAAGTAAAATGAGCTCAAACTCGATAGACCTATCGTTCAACGTTAAAGAAATCTTTTGCCCGTTTTCCATCTACATCGTTAGAATTTGACGATTTCAGAATCTAAACATGGGTAAAAGTATCTCATAGAAAGTAGATATCGACATTACAAGAACTCTGTCTCTACCTTTTGACATTAAATTCGTCAAATTCATATGTATAAACACGCTTTCACATATGCAATATTTTAATTGGTTTAACCCCATTTGGCAATCCACGAAATTGACATATTGTTTTTGGATAGAGCGCCGTATTGGTTAAAATTTATTCGTCATCCGTCAAGGCGACGTCGGTATAAACAAAACAAAAAATACCTATCCAAACAATATACCTCAAAGTTTAACTTAAGATTATCAAGGAGCTTCCATCATAATTACGATATGATGGTAGTCTGTAAAAGTAACCTTCTGTAGAATATAATATAATGTCAAATAAACGCTGCGCGCGCGAGCCAGGGTAACTCTATACGTCGGCTTATTAATTTTTATTACGAATGTGTTCATTAGAGGCAACGCGCCGCTATGTTTTATTAATCTTAAATGTGTGACTAGTAGAGCGGACATGAAAATGTACTTTTGAATGCAGAAGAGATTGCGACTGTATGGTAAAATATCTACCAAGCGCAACGAAGTAAAGTTGAATAAACACATACTTCTAAAACTTTAAGGTACTTAAGATAACAGGGACTGTAATAAGGAGACTACTCGCGACTATTGACACAATATAGTTCATTTCGCAGATGGATAATGAATGTTTTGGTTTAAATGGGATGATATACATAACTCGTGAATGATGAAATAATATTAGACGTTATTTTATTTCCACGTGAATTAGAACATGTTTTTTTACATTGCTTCTTTTTCCGACCCAACTGCGCATAAACAAATGAAGGAAAAAGCTTTTCACGCGCATCGATGTCCAAATCTGATATTAATGTATCTCTATGTATACATGTGTATCTATATTGGATTCTTTATTTCCTTATAGATCCTTAAGTATACGTCTCACTGCAAATACACGATATTTGACAAATACTTATAAATTAATAGAAATAAATTTGGAAAAGTTGAAAATTTTACCCATCCTTGTTCTGGTGTCACCCCTAACAACGACTTAATCACAGAGATACAGCAAAGAGTTGCGGGTAGGTGCAAATGTTTTCATGGATAAAAAAACTATTTAAAATCTAATCTTTTTAAACCTGTATTGACATACTCTTCTGAAACATGGACACTGACATCCAGAAATGGAGAAATGCTTACTGTTTTTATCAAAATAAATGAGTTACATTTTCCTCTAATAGGCATGAAAGAAAATCATTATTTCAATTCTGATAAATAAAATGAAATTGGAAATATAATTAAAGATGATTCTTTAGAGGACAATATACATATATTACATGTGTCTATGGGGGCTAGGTACTAATTTAAAGATATACTCTATTAAACTGTTTAAAGAATTTAATTATATTATGTACATTTTCTTTGCGGTGGAAACGGAAGCAGTTCCCAACTAAGCCAAATGAACTTATAATAAAAAATATAATTTTAATAAATTATTATATTACCTACCAGTATTAAGAAACTTTACTATTATACCTATTTATAAACTTGAATTGATTTTATTGTTTATTTATTTAGTATTCCAATGACTTTCCTAACTTAAGGCATATTTTGTTATTCGTTTACTGTTATTACGTAATAAAAATACTTTAAAAACTATTTAGAACTATATTCTATTTGACTGTATTTTGTGAAATTTCTATTGAAATCAATTACTTTTTGCATGCCAAAGTAACAAGGAGACGAAAATTATGAAAAATAATTTTCATTCACTCTGTTTCCGTAGAATTCTTAATACCTAACTAAGGCAATAGATGCGAAAGTGAGTCTGTTTATGTTTGTTTGTAACGCTTTTACATGTCAACTACGTAGCTGGTTTCCATAAAATTTTGACAATAAATTTTATGTATTATTTGTATGAATACAGAATATTTTTATTTTCGGATAAAGTTTATTTTTTATTGGTTATTAAAAAAGTATCACATTAAAGATAACAGCATGAACGAAAATATGCAATAAAAAATCACGGCAACATATCGGCTTACTGATTCTTGCTGTAGGGCTCATACTTCGTTCTTTTTACGTCAATTCTTTGATTCTGTGCATATCAAACATCTTAATCATGTGCAATTATAAGATCCACTATTCTCCTAGCGAGGGAATCCATAGGTTAAAATTATTTGATAAGAATTGCTGCAATACATCATAATATCATTACATATGTAATATATATCATTAAACTGCTATCTAAAAGCACTTGGAGTGTCTGTGAAGATAAGTACGTAAATCTATATGACAACGCGTGAGTACATATGGACATTGATAAAAACGGGATCGATCAAAAATATCACTTTTGCGAAGACCCTTAGTAAATAAAGGTGGAAATCTGGAGCTCATGTAAGAAAGATGTTGTGGACATTACAGAAATGTTATCTTTAACCGTAAGCTAAGATCCATATGTTATATTTATCCAATTGTCAATATATCGGTTACAGAAATTAACTGATTTATATAATCATTTTTTTAAATTGACGCTTAGATTAACTTCCAATTTCAATTGTTCGTTTTTGTTCACATGCTAAAATTTCTGACTTAATTTACAGTCTCACAATCTCTCACAATGTTTACTAATTTTTGTTCACTTTAACTAAACAGACAGACCATAGTATCTATAAACGTGTATATAAGCTTTCACTGATTTGACTTTTTATTTTTTTTTTGCGTTTACTTTCAGTGTCAGAAAACTCCACCTTTTCTGTTTTAAAGCGTATAAATTCGAGTGTAAAATGTTTACCATGAAAAGAAATAATGATATCAATATTTTTAACAAATCCAAAACGAGCAATGATTTGATTAGATTAAATTTGAACACTGACTGGGCCATTTGTAATTCTGTTCCATTCTATAGTACAGGCAGATACGTTGGGACACAATTTTGTCTGACCTTACCTCTCATCTACCCCTTACCTCCGTATACAAGTGATGTATTTTTATTTACCACATTCCTTCACAGGTCTGATTCCTCACATCTCTCTGAATGAGAAAAATAAGATCAATGTAAAAATACAACCGTCAGTTTAAAAAAAAACAACTGTTTCTGAGATAAATGCCTTCAAGCTTCAAAATTTTTAAAAAATCTAATTTTTTATCTTAGAATTCCGTCGATACATTTATCGCATTAAATTGTAGAATTCTTCCAGAAAAATAAAACTTTAGAAACTATCAATAAACTCTTAAAAACTAAATATTAATAATAAGATAATCTGACGATTTGCAAAGTGACCAGATGATGTTTGTTTCATAACTTTGATTGTAGGTGCGTCACGTTATTCTGAATAGAAAAAATTGGAAAATCTGAATAGAAAAATTTTGTTGTTCATAATAATGAGCCAAATAACACTCTCGTAGGGATATCGGTACAAAATTCAGTCGCAAACAAAAACTTATATTTTTTATACACTTTTTCCAATATACGTAAAGATATTGCTTCCCCTACCAGCGTCACAACCCTAATATTTCTGCCGTTCATTACTTGGCCATAATACTAACAAGCTCGAAGCACAGAGGACAGTTCTCGCGGTACGTTTCCATCAATTGTGGAGGTGCTTGTCGATAGGTGCGCGGCCCCGAGACGCGGACGACGCGGCTTCCTGGTGCCGTGATTGAATGAACGGCCCCAACCCGACGGCCCCAACACAGTGAAACGAAACTGTCATATGGCCAACACAGAGATGTTTTATATTATTAATATAATTAAATATTATTAATTAGGTGTGTCCCAAAAAATAAGACGGCTTAGTTTATGCAGAACACGAAATACTTACTTTTAAAATATGATCAACAGAATCATAAAATAAATTCCATTCGCATAAATTGTGCTTTGTATATTTTCTAGGTAATTCGAAGGATCATTTGTTTTTACGAGGGCACTAGAATATATATTTTTTATTTTTTTTTGGATTCACCAACTTGAGAAGGGGCAACTTTGGGTACGCGCTGATATTGTAGGATTAAATTAGTCATTAAACTAAAAAATAAAACACAAGTAGTTTTAAAGCAAGACCTGTCAAAGACTGACCGAAACAGAGCATTTTCTGTCTCGTTCCATACAAAAAAAATAATAAATAGTTTTCCTGACAAACTATCACTTTTAAACAGTAACTTGTAATAACAATTATTCATCAGAATGACGATACCTACCGATGAGTATTTATAAAAAATGGGATTTGTAAAAAAATCTCTATGTCCGCCATAGAGCAGTTTCGTTCCACTGTGCGCCGCCGGGACAACGCCCCGGGACCCTATCCTTCCACGGACGTACGCTGTAAACACACCGCCAATAAAATTTTTCATCTAACTAAATGTAGAAACAAAATATTGCGCAGTTGTTCACATACTATTTGAAACTGGCAGCATATAGTAGCGTAGACTTAGGATTGCTTTGGAAAGAAGTATATGTTTAAGGAGATTAGGATTGCTTTGGAAGGAAGTATATGTTTCAGGGGAGTTAGAACAACAAGCTACATTTTGAAATATATAAATGAGCTGTGGTGGTGGTGACTTGCTCAGTCCGGATAACATGTATGTATGTAATTGTAAATTCTGATCTTGTGAGGATTTGTGGTGTGTGAAATATCGATATGGTGATGGATATCAGTGAAAAACATGTAGTTCTGTCATAAAGTCTGCAAAGCTTTCAAACTATTATTTGCAGTACAATTTTTTTAAATAAAGTCCTTCATAGTAAACTTTATTTAAAAAAAACAAAAAAAAACTTTTTTTTAAGAAACACATTCCTTTGATCTTCTTATAAAATTATATAAATTTGAATATAGCAGAAAGTAAAGAAGAAATTTATTGTTTTTTTTTAAATAATAGAATGAATAGATTGTGATTTCGCTCGAGATTTCTAGACATGTTACAATCGTACCATATTTTCTTTAAACATCCAAACTAGACCGTCGAAAATGGGGGCCTGGCGTTGCAGAAGTAGAATATATTTTTTAAAAAGCTGGTAATTTTTGGAAGTATAAAAAACATATATTTTTAAAAGCTGGTAAATTGTGGAAATATAATTCAGTGGCTGACAATGAGGAAAATTCAAACAATAATTGACAATTTGTAACCATAATACAAAACAAAAAATTTCTGGTGTGTGCTTATGGCTGATTATGATATTACACTGATTATATACAATAATATTCGCGTATTACATTAACTTATACTCAAATAAAATATTAATTAAAAAGTGCACGGTGCGTCTTAAAAAGTAGTTCACTTCATAATTTAAAATAGTGCGCTTGGTACCCCTAAAAAGTGATTTACTTGGCCGATGCTGAACGGAACCGAGTTTAAAAAATACAATTAAGAAATAAAAATACAATAAATATCCAACGAAGTTCATAATAATTTTTTGGAAACTGTTTCGAAAAATAATCAACACCGATTCTTCTTTTCAATTTTTAAACTTGTAGCCATCGCCTAAATTAATTAAAAATAAGAGTTGACAGTTATTGACATTGACAATCGTTCAGTTGTCAAATAGAATGTATTTTTGCTCTTTTCGAATTTTGCGTATTTTTTCCGCAATACTATTGAGCCAGTAAGTTTAGATTAGTATGTTGTATGTTTTAGAGCGAGTTTCGTAGACATGTAATTAGTATTTCCATAACATGTAATATACTAATTACATGTTATGGAGTATAAAACGAGACACAATCTGCACTTTGTTTCACCTTCAAACCAAAGTCTATTGTTTGTTTTGTGGTCAAAAAGGTTAAGCATTTCCAAACTAATTAATGAATTTTCATTTTTCTAATTGACGATTTAACTAAAACTTTTAAGGAGCATATTTTTTTCATTTTCTCTATATAACAGTGTAATTTTTATTCTTGTAACACCCGGGCCCACCGCTATGTGGACTTTTGCTGGCGTACAGTTAATATAACAACCGGCGTACAGTTTATATCACAAATACAGTTAATATAACAATAATATAACAAATAAAAAAAACTGTTAATACAACAGTTTTTTTTATTTCATAAATAAACATTTCCAGGTACAATTTGATGAGGAGCAAAAACAAAGTTGGAAAATGAACCCAGTTATACACTTTTCAATTAATCTTGTATACAAGGACAGTAAAATCGTGATGCCCTTTTTAATAAAGCAATAAAAGTATTCAAATTGATTCAGGTACTCGTTGATTTTTAAAAGATTACACGTATGCATGTAATTTATAAACGGTACATGACATTTTATCAGCAGTTTTTTTTATTCATAGACATTATAGATTTATATAGATGGTAAATTCTTAATAGTACTGTAGGTAGAATATGTTTACTTACCAAAAAAAAGTAATTAAATGACTTAAGATAAATCCGATAATTTTCCAAGTTGTGAAATATTGAAACATATCTTGTGCGGAACAATACCAATATGAATAAAAAAGGAACACTAAAAAACCAAAAAAAACAAGCATGCCCTTTTAATCGTATTCATATCTTCTGACTTTTTGAAGTTAGATTCATAAAATATTTTGTACATTTAATACGAAATAAAACTAGTATGAATGATAGCAAAAAAAACAACGAAATGAACATAGGAATCTGATAGATATTTTCCCTTTATCATAATTCCGTCATAAAATGTACGTTTAACGCAAGCATTGTATCTATATTTTGCTTTCATCGACTATAAATTGTCCAAAAAATGTTTGACAAGATTGATGTAACCATGAAATATTAAACGGAACGATATGAGCCATTTTCCACCTTCAGATTTTCACGACAATCTTAGACGAACTGGTGACATAAATTAAGATATAAATAATATATGTTCTTATCAGTCAGTAATAAAAAATATGCAAACAGTAGTCACATTACCCATCCAATTTATATTTTCTTTTTAAACCCTTAAGAAACGAATTGAAATTAAATATATTGATTCGGACTTAACTTCTTCTTCTTCGAACTTCGACTTAAATATATAGCTTATTAAAAGCTAATTTGAAATAGCAATGGCTTAGATCGTACAAAATTGACATGAGTAACAGATCAAGTTTTTTCGTGAACGTAAATACTTTCGGAAAATAATACAGACCACTCACAAATACTCTTTCAGTTTACCCCAAAAGGTCAATTTAACTTTTATAAATCAGAAAATGAAAAGTATTTCCAAAATGTCAATTCGAATATCCGAAACCGAAGTTCCCAGAAATAACGACTACGTCACTTGATAATTGAATCGTCGACAACAGAAACCACTGCTGCATATCGTAATCACCAAATGCCCCCGCGCTTAACACATGAGAGATAAACTAAACGAATACAATATCCATATACTCATGTATCAAATGCCACAGGTAATTATCACTATCTAGTCTTCAAACAAACCTATCTCAATCGTGATAAATCAAATCCTAACCGAGACGATCAGCATCCTCACACAACACACTGACCATTAACCTATAATCCCCAGAAGAAAGTAAGAAACCATGTCAAACTGATAAACCACCAGGACAACAAATCCAATCCAACGGTGCGCGCGTAATTGGCCGCCCAACACTAAGTCCAACATCAGGCAATGGTGGGATTAATGCAACACAAACCCAACGTGTCACAACAAGATGTCGGACATCGTCGGCGGAGAAAGATTCATCATTGTTAAAGCGGTAAAGATACTGGGATCGAGCGCATACCATACAGGCGCGAGATGAATCAAAATAGTTTGATTAACCTTATCGTAATGATATCATCCGTTAAGCATGCGAGTCGTTTGTGATAAATAGTATATTGGGATACGTATTTCGAAAAAGGATAGTATTCATCGCGTATATTGTTGATTTAAGTAATTAAAATACTGCCAGTGCCCTTCTATTTGTTCTACAGGCGTGATTATATAGATTCTTCTTTATCATAATTTTGATTTGATTTTATTTACCTTGATAGATAAAAATTTATTTTTTGTCTATGTCATAATCGAACAAAGTATTTAAGAGTAATTGTCAATCAACGATGAATTAAAGAGTTCTTCATTGATTTACAGTTACCTTAAATAGTTTATAAGATTATGATATGGAGATAAAATTATGTAATTTTTTTTACCTAGATAGATAAAAATTCTACTTTGTCTATGTCATAATCTAATAAAGTATTTAAGAGTAATTGTCGATCAACGATGAGTTAAAGAGTTCATCTTTGATTTACAGTTACTGTTAAATAGTTTATAAAATTATGACATAGAGATAAAATTATGACATATTGTTTACCTAGATAAATAAAAATTCCACTTTGTTTCTTCTTTGATTTACAGTTACCTTAAATAGTTTATATGGTTATGACATAGAGATAAAATTATGACATATTGTTTACCTAGATAGATAAAAATTCTACTTTGTCTATGTCATAATCTAATAAATTATTTAAGAGTAACTGTCAATCAAAGATGAATTATAGAGTTCATCTTTGATATACAGTTACTCTTAAATAATTTATAACATTATGACATGGAGATAAGATTATAACATAGGTAAAAATCGAAGCTTATGTATCCATTTTCCTACCTTTTTCTCTGATTATATATTCGGAATAATCTTTAAATATATTATTTCTGAACAAATCCATTGTTTAACTATTATACGCAATAGCGGGATATTCAACAAAAAACTATTCATGATAATTATTAAATGATAAAATGTCACGTGAAAATATTTAATGATAAAATGTCACGTGCCGTTATCTTAGTATTCGTGTTTATGTAGTCATTTAAAAATCATCAAATATTTCTCTAAATAGATCTTGGGTAAAAATTAACTTATATTTATTAAAATTCTCGGCGAGTCAAATGGTGGGAAACGTTTTCCATGTGATCACACATGCGCTTCGCACGCTTAATTCATCCACTCACTTTTACCCTTTTATCTAGAATAATATGACACGAGCAGTGAATAATAGTTTAATCGACCGCACTAAAAGCACACGTCACTTATAATTAACGCATTCACACCTCCGGCAACAGCCGCAAAGATAAATGCCGACCATTTTCCTCACGGCTTCCCCGAGCTGGCCATGCCCGCACTGGACGTGTTATTCTACAAAATTCACTCAACTAAATATGAATCCGAGTTTATGAAAGTCGCGTCGAATTAGGATATCCGGATGGCGTCAGTTAGGGTTGTGTTTTCCTTTGATTTTTCAAAGCATACTCATGGTTTAGAGTAACACAATCGCAATAGCGACGATGCTGATGACGAGAAATTGCGTTGAGAAATGTTAAGATAACACGGTACTTCTATGTCTCCACGTTACTGTATCTCGCTAGAAGACGATATGAAGAAATATAAATAAAAAGTTAACTATAATTAACTATTTATAATTAACCTTTATTATTAGATTATGTGAAAACAATTGATAAGTAAGATTGTAAAAGTCTTGTAATTAACTTTTATTTTTCGAATTTCTGAAAACAACTGAATTAATTAGTGGAATTCTAGAATTATAACGGTTTCAATATTAACGGATTTTGAATTATTTTAGCCGAAATGAAAGGCTAAAAAAGTAAATACATCGGCGATAGGGATCCCGGGACAGGATGGGGAAGAGCAGAGTAGAACTGCTCTTTATGTTTTGCGCTTCCTTTCAATTGTTCATTGTTTTCCCGTTTAATTTTTCCCATATAATTTTACTGAAATATAAAACACAATAGAAAAGCTAAAATTTCAAGTGGGATTTCTAGCGGACATTGCTTATAGTAGCCTAAAATATCATTTAATCAATTTATAACTGAGATGTCAAATTTTGGATAAAAAATGGTAATTTAAAAAAAAATCCAATATTGGGAATACGAAAAAATTTTCAAACTAAAATTATTTTTTTTTTCTGTTATAAATAGAAAGATAAAATTAAACTATTTCCATCTTTTTCTAATCCATTAATTATTTATAATACTCACCTACTATTACTTAATGGTTATTGCGGATATATAATTGTATGACTACTGCATTGTAGTAGTCATACAATTATATACAATAAATTGCTATACCAGAATCATAAATGTCGAGACAGTTATGGATATGTCTTGTATTCGGTGGATTTTTACACGAAAGATCTGAATGGAACTTCATTGTTGTGGATCGTTATGTGTTCGTCCGTCTGTTTATCTATCTAGAGGCTTTTCATTTAAAAATAATTAAACTTAATGAAGATCGAAACTTAATTTACGAATAATATAGTTAATTAGCTCAAAACTAAAAATGGTATTTAAAATCACATAATATTTTGGCAAGGCTCCCAAACATGTGAAGGAAGAGGTAGGAGGATATTTACTGCATAGACATGTCATAGACAAAACTCCATTTAAATATAGTATAATTCTGTTTATTTTTTTTTCAATCAAAAACGATTGATTTGGTGAATAATTAAAGTTGCCATTATTAGACCAAAAGGAAGCTGTAACAGAGTCCTAATATGCTTCGTATTTTGTGTTTAAACAACTGATAAAAAAGAGAGTTAAATGTAGAATAGGTAAAAGTTATGAGCAAAAAAAAACAAATTATTGAGAGAAAATCAACGATATTCCACGCCGTTAATAAAAGAAGATTAATATTTGCAAATAGTTTCTTAAAAACGATACGTAGCCCGTAGCTCTAAATATTGATTTAAAAGGTTTACTTGAGTATTTATTGCCGTTCAGTTGACTCGAGAAAATGTTAGCTGAATTGAAATTCGAATTTCATAGTAGTAAGGCGCAATATAAATAATACTTCATAACTCTTATAATTTTTCCACACCATGAAAGATGGACCTGTTGCAGTAATCCCAAATCATCTTCGCAAATATTCCCGCGGTAACCCTGGACCTGTTCAAGTTTACTGTGCGCATGCGTCATTTGGTCTCCATCACTGCGAGAAGAGACTATGGGAGGATCGAATTACGGCTGGTGTGATCGCATGTCGCGCCGCCGCCGCCAGTCAGTGTGGACACGCTCCTACTGACCCCATGGAAACCAAGTTCTGGTTTAATGTAGAACTCCAGGAAAAAGGTAATTTTCAGGAGATAGATTGGGCGATTGTTTTCAAAATGTATATATTATAAAACAATAGCATCAAAGGACTGATTATGATGATTTTGAGACCGCGGTTTCTAAACAAGATCTAAAACTGTTTTGCAAAAAATTTAACCGACTTCAAAAATATCGAATAAGAACCCTACTGAAATGTATAAAATGTTGAAAATACGATTATTTAGTTGGAATTTTTGCAGTATAACTTCGTTTCCGGAAAAAATAAATTTGCTAAATACTGCTACTGGTAGAAATTTTTGAAATCGGTGCCAAATCGAAGTTTCTCTTTCTCTCTCATCTACATGCATACCCACATAGACAGACGAGTACTACATTTCACTTAGCACCGACTCTAAAAATTAGTATAAGAATTTTGCAAATTTATTTATGCCAATAAAAATGGAACATCAAGTTTTCCTTATCTATGATACATCAGGGCCTATATACTTTTTATTTATGATTTAATTTTTTAATCTACAATTATAATAAAGTAAATTACATCAACAATCGTATTAATAAAAATATTATATAATAATTAGAAATATTGCTTATTGTGGAAGCTTGCAATTAAAAGTTGCTAATTTAAATTTAAAAATTAAAGAGTGAATTATTTTACCTTTCGTTGTAATTTTCCTTAACTTTCATTTCCTTAACTTTGATTAAATTTAAACCAAATTTTAATATTATTAGTAAGTAGTTAAGACGTTAATTTTAAAGTGCAAATTAAAAAAAAAAATTATAATTTACATAATGTTAACAGCAACCAAATGTATTTTGTCATCGTTAACTTGATTCCAACTTGACATGAACATTTTTGTCTTCATTAAAAAAGGACCCTTTCAGCAAGTTCATCTGATCTTTCTACATCCTGTTTAGTATTCCATGTATATTCATAAGAAATATTTTTTTCTTTTTTGATTAGATCTCATATACTTTAATTAATATAACTGATTTTGGAAGAATACGACTGATTTTTAGATTATATTAAGCAATAGAAGAAAAATTTTCATGTCAATATTTATGTCGATAACAATAAGACCAATACAGAGATAATAAGATTATAAACATAGATAGCCACTGCTTTTCACTATAAAGGTCCCATTTTGATATATTTTTATTTCTGAAATTGGTACTCGATAATAATATTGGTAATTCATTTTTTAAGAAATGTTTTGCAAGTTACTATGATTTAAAAAGAAAACTGCAGAATTATAAGTATTTTATGAACACTAATGAAAATAAAAATATATTCCACAGCATTATGCTATGTATTAAAATACCTCAAATTATGTATCAGTAGGTGTTATTAATATAATTGTCACATTAAAACAAACACAGTATATAAAACAAAATCACACGAAAATAATTCAATTTATTATAAATTATCTGATGATAGACGTTGATGGCGACAAATACTTCACCCGAAACCCGTATTTAATACTCGTTAAATGAATACACATAATCCTATAATGAGTCTTACGTTAAATGCCAGTGTTAATGCTCATGTCTAAGAAGCTTAAATGCTAAGCTCCCTACGCGTAATCACGTATCATCATAAAGCTCTGATGCTGTGTGAACGTGAGACTTAAAAGCTCGGAGGCCTTTCGATACACCGATCGACCGGAATGTAACTTCACGTGTCAAATCGAATATCGCGAAGGGATTCCCGAAAGAACGTTAACCTGTACGCTATTAACGGCAAGTGAAATGACGGGATCAGGTTAAGGGTTATGTGTTATATTTTGTAATATACAGTTTTGTATCACGTCAAAATTTTTTTTAAAATACAGTTTAATATCACGTTGTTAACATCAACCAAATGTGCTTTGTCATCGTTAATTTGATTCGAACTTGATATGAACATTTCTGTCTTCCTTAAAAACGTAATTTTTCAGCAAGTTCATCTGATCTTCCTACATTCTGTTTAGTATTCCATGTTTATTCAAAAGAAACATTTTTCTTTTCAATTTAATAATAATCATTAATATTTAATTTAATAAAAATAAATTATATAAGAAATACAAAGAATGTGCATTATAAAGAAGAGATTCTATTTTATAATATATAAAATTTTCTGTTGGCCTGTATTGTTGATCAATAGTATGTATGTGCGACGGACACAATTTTCACTAAAATCCCGTGATTTTCATTTTTTGTCTTTACCTGCCATCACAATAAAACCCGAGTATTGTTTATTATTAAAAATTAATTATGACTTTTGAAGAATTTTTTTTTTCATTTCTTTACGTCGCAAAATTATGATTAATTGAATTTCTCCAAAATTGGAGAAATTGGGTGTGTTGAGCGATAAGCAATTTACTGGGTTTCCTCTTTCAGTTTCATCAACAACATTTGCCATTCATATTTATTATGTTCATTAGCTACTTATATGTTGTTTATTCCATAGATAAGTTGCAGTTTAACGTCATAACTGAGGGTGCACGATTAATTAAAGGGCGTGGATTTGTAACCTTCTCGATACTTCTCTGATTTTATTTTCACTGCAACACTTATCTAAATCATTCTAAGGTTATACTATTTTATCGGTCGTATGGAATCTATAAATGAATGTTTAATTGGAAATCGTTAAAAGACGAATTCCTTGTTAATATTAGTAATTTATATTTACATGCTTACCAAATAGTTAAGACGCCAAAATTTTTATTTTAGACGTCCCAAATGGGTCAAAAATTAACCCTATTATTATGACTATTGTTGAGTTCGTCCGTCCATTAGAAACTTTTAATACAGATACTTCTATAAATGAACTAAACGACGAACTTAGCGAAATACGTAGAATATTGTTGAAAATAGTTCTTCGATGTTCTTTGACAACTTTCGACGTCTTTTTAAACTTTTTTTGAAGATAGTGATAAGGGGAGATCGTCTATGCCAGACCTTTTTTGCTTCCTTCAGAAAAGAGGGGGCTTATATCACACACAGATACCAATTTAACGCTTTACTGGCTGATAACCATTTGTGCATATGCACTCTGTGATACTGCACTGAGTATACTTATGTTTTCCATATAATCTTAGATATAATTATTTATATATTTTCAGAGAAGTAACTTTTCTCCAATTTATTCTTATGTTATAAAGTTGTGCTATCTTATATTCCTAGATGTCCAAACTTTCCCCTGCTAATGTTGCATCCAGTGTTGTAGCATTTTCTCCCATTGTTGTTACATTCAGTGACGTTGCTCTTTCTCCCACTTGTGTTGTACACAGTGTCACTCGTATAGCATGTACCCCACTGATGTCGCTTCCAGTGATATTGTTCTTTCTCCCAATGGTTTGCACACTATGTCATAGCACTTTTCCCACTGATGTTGAAGCCAGTGATGTTGCATTCAGTGATGTTATCCTTATACCAATAGTGTTGGAACCAGTGACTAATATGTAATATAAACATAATTAGATTATTAAATTAAAATATTCAAAATATAAGAAATAAAATATGAATTACTATCTACTGGAGAAATATGAAACTATTAAATATGACCTGAGATTTCATTCGCATGGAAAAAGATACTGTTAAAAAAATTAAAAATGTGTATTAATAAAAATATATATAAAAAATTTAATAATATATGATAATTCAACATAAAATAATCGTTTATTCATCTCCATATCTCAGCTCTATATATGCAATTTCACGAATATCAGTTTCAGGAAATGAGGCGTGAAAAAGAGAAAAATAAACAAACAAACTCACTATACATTTATTATGTTAGAATAATTACGGCGATTATTTATAAAAAATACACATGTCACTATTAAATACTTAATAATACATTTAACATATGCTCAATCCCCTTGCGGAACAGTATGACATTGCTCATTACAGATATTGAGAAAGACTGCACGTTTAGCACTGCATAGTTTCATTAAAATCAGTCCACTGGTTTATAGAAAGGGTGGTAGATAATAACATCCAGAGATAACATGACAAAGTCGCTGCTAACCTAGTTAACGCAATATCTATTGGTAACAATTAAGTGCTAACAATATAAGATAATTACGAAATTAATAAGTAATCTTATAACAATAATAATATATAATGTAATAGAGACTATAGAGAAAATTATTATAATTTTTAAATATAATTTAAAATTATACTAATTTTAAATTATATTGAAACTTTATTGAAAGTTTTTGCGAGCTTGACAATCCCACATCCCCCATCATCTCACAGGTCAAAGTACAGCGTTACAGTTCAAAAGAACACGGCGACAGAGATTCCAGCCAAGCTTACTCTCCTATTCATCCATTCATTTCACCACAAATATCTCACATCACAATCGTCTCCATACGTTACGCGCTAGGCGGCAAATGTATTATGTTTAATAGACTCCACTACACGATATTTAAATATGTAATCTGGGATATCTTAATAAATAACATTGTAAGGAGGATGCCTTGAGGATTATACGATCAGGACAACGCTCCTTAAGCGGGAATGTTATAATTTAGAACGATGGCACGATGCTCGACGATATCCTTTTAAATTTACTGATCCTTGTGAGGTACGTCGGGATCCTTGAAACGCTAGATACGAAGGTTTTATTTATTTATTACAAAGGAGAGAATGGTGGTATCAAAGTTATGGCGGTTATACTTTGTTGTTTTGTTGAATTCGATTTATTGTGTCGTATTTGTACGTTTTTAGGAAATAAATAAGCGAGTCTCTCTTTCCGTGTGTCCGTTTACGTATTTATTATAAATAGACTTACATTTTTGAAAATCTGATTTTTCTCATATTTTAGTAACCCAATATTTTAAAAATATTGTGTTAAAGTTTTAGAATGGAATTTTTATTAATATACATTAACTAGGAGAATCATGCGCTACATGTGAACTGCAACCAAGCAAATGTACAAGCCAGTTAAAAGAAATAAAAATAAAAACGAAAAATCCCCATCAAAAAATCAGTAGAAAAAGTTCGTAATACGAGGAAAAATTAATTGATTAAAAAATTAAATTGCAAATTATGAAAAAAAGTTTAAATATATTTATCGGTTTTTTTTATCACGGGCGCTACTGTACAAAATTCAATTTTCTAATTGCTTTGGTAAATATTACCGCATTTTATTTGTAATTAAATTTGCTATGTAGCATCTATAATTTTATAGAATTATTTGTTATGAACAAATTTATGAGTAAAAAATGTTTTTATTTTTTTTCCAACATCTGTCAAAATTCTCCATAATTTTTTGAAATCAAGAATACTAAAAAGAATAATTTAATTTTTCGGATTTCCGATAATCTTGCCACAAGGTAACTGGCGGCGTCCGCCGGGGACTATAATTTAAATAATAAAAAATATGAGAAAATTTTTTTGTCACTGTTTAAATGTTTTATAATATATCTTATATATTTAGTCATTTCATAGGTTTAATCGGTCTCAACGAAACTCTAAGTAATGCCTATTATACCTAATATATTTTAACTAATACCTATTAGCCCTTTTGATAGTAGTGTCCCGTTAATCTACTGCTTCGATGTGATTTTTCATAGCTTACTCTAACTATGGGAAATATAATGATGAAATTTACGCAAATGGTATTTTCTATGACTTTCTATGATATCCAATTACGTCTATCAATTTAGTAAGACTTTTTGAATTTCTGCTGATTTTTTAAAATCACTCAAATTAGTTTTTAACTTTATAATTAAATTACCATAGTCACTTTGACGTAAAATATAAATTTAAAACTTTTATTTATCTATTCACAATCGTAATAAAAGTGTATTCCACAATAACTAAAGTGTAATATTAAAGTAAAAATATGAACAAAAGAATAAACAAAATTTTGAGTCGCCATTGAATGCCTGGCAGATGTGAGACATCCAAATTTTTCATAGTTTGTATTAAACTATTTTTATTTTACCGAATTGAAAACAAAAAATCAAAAATTCAGATAGTTGTTAATAATAAAATATTAGTTTAATTTTATTATTTTGCTTTTATGAAATAATTTTTCGCGGAACTATTTCTGAACAATCTATTGAAAATATATAATTAGTTTTAAAATACAGTTAGCAGATAAGACGCGAAGCTGGCCGAATTAAGTCGGAAAGAGTCAAGAAGACGCGAAGCTGGCCGAATTAAGTCGGAAAGAGTCAACAAGACGCAAAGTTGACTGAATTAATTCGGAAAGAACAAAACGCGAAGCTGGCCGAATGCCATTTGTCGAAGTAGAACGAAGAAGAATTGAAAGAAAATACTAATAGCGAAATTATCAACGATTTTTGCTAAATATTATATAAACACTTCATTTTACAGCCGATAAAGAGGTAAACACAAAAAAGCATTAGTATTTCTACTTGTTATATTTTTACAAACAAGATTGTTTTCAATATAGAACACCGCCGCTGACATAAAACGGCGTCTTTGTACGATGCTCTCAAAAAATTCCGACTCAACCGGGTCCAATCACCTACTTTCGCCCATAAGATCAACCCGTCACGCCGATACGGCAGAAGCTTCTCTAAATTCCTGTATGAAGCTGACAGTTTTATACACGTTTTATGAACTGCTAGATATGAATTTTACGACCCTTATCGGAGCGGAAATTCAATGGGAATTCGAGTTTCATTAAATAGTCGTAAATGTTTAGTGGAGCGTGCGAGATTTTGTCGGTTGAAGTATTTTTGTTATTCTTTTTTTCATATTTGTATACCGGCATCACAGACAGATCTGTCAGATTTGATCATATATTCAAAAACTCGTAAAACCTTAGTTTCCGTATCCCACGTCCAAAATTAACTGTATGACGATGGATAGAAAGAAATGGCCGTAACATTATCAACTGATAATCTATCTAAAAATAAAAAATTCAGGCAGTTGTTAATAATAAAATATTAGTTTAATTTTATTATTTTGCTTTTATGAAATAATTTTTCGCAGAAATATTTCTGAACAATCTATTGAAAATATATAATTAGTTTTAAAATACAGTTAGCAAACAAGACGAGAAGCTGGCCAAATTAAGTCGGAAAGAGTCAAGAAAACGTGATGTTCTTGTTTGACATAGAGATCTGTTATGTAACGATAACACTATGAAAATACCTAATATACCGTTCGTAGTAGATTGCGAAAAATTATGAAAACTAAGCAAACCAAACGAAAATGCTGATAATATTCTTAAAATAAAAATTATCTTCCTTTTAAATGAAACGGAAAGTAAGTAAGGAAATGAAATATAATTTACCGAGATATTTTGATAATGAGATGATAGTCAAATTGATACCATAACTTGAAATTGTTGACGAAAAAATGAATAATTATAAGAAAATCTATCTATTTATTGAAATGAGGAGTGTGTAATCTCAGTCAGTCGGCTTACTATTTTTACGTATAAGATTTATAAGTCTTGCTAACTTCCCAAATTATCCTTTATTTTTTCATACCATAGAACCCAGCATTAAAAGCTTAATATTTATGTTGCCTGGATTGGTCACTGCTCTTAAATAAAAATTGCAATTATTGCTACATGAACGATTTCTTCTAGCCAACAACGATGGTTAAATATGAGAACATAATAACGGAGAAGACTGTAAAAATTATTTATAAACGTACTCTATTATAACATTTATAAAGTAACATGTTAATAAAAAGCAAAAAATATCAGAAAATTAATAAATAAAAAACGTGATTAAAAATAAAACATACATTAACTACATATCTTATCAATTAAAAATTTTGACATGGCATTGTAAAAGCAAGGGAAACAAATTAGGATTAATGAAGAGTAGAAATAACAGATTATATAGGGAAGGATTTTTTCATGTGACCTTTGAAAATATTTATAAAGGGCGAGTCCCTGGTATCAAGAATCTAGTTAATTCCAAAGTTTTACAGCTAGGACAAAAACATTTTCCATAGGGGGGGGTTATATGTTTGGAAGAAAGCCAACTGTGCTTTTCACAGCGTAGCTCTATACCGGCAACAGACAAATAACTAAAGCCTTCAGTGAGTAAGAAACGATATAAATCTCCACATTCACCATAATTGTCTAAATAATAGTTAAGAGGCACAAGCTATTTACGAGTAATATTGCCTGTCGAAACTATATTATACATTGAAAGATTCTTAATATCACCCTATAGTTTTGCGTAAAAATAAAATTGAAATAAATTCTGAAATCGTATGTGCTCTCAATTCAAAAATAAAACTGCAGTTATAAAACCTACATAACTAGTCAGCTTCACTAAACCTACCTAGCTTATTCAATTTCATATCTTTAATTTCTCCACATACATCCCTATAAAATGAGAAATGAAACCATAATATAAAGTTTCTGAAAATACACAGTGAATTTGAGCTTTCCAGCGTTGCTGCTTTAACCTTGTGCTCCAAAACTTCTAAATATAAAATTAAAAGTTTTTATCCCTGAATAGCCGAATACAAGAAGGAGTTTACCGTTACGCATCTCACAATTGATAATCTGGTGACAAATCAACATCGTCTACCACACCGGGTCGGATGGAGAACAGATGAATGGGTAACTGCATTGATACCATCTTTAGCTTGGTATTACGTTGCCACAATGCGAGACGTCGTGATTGAACGAGTAGCAATGCATATCAGTTTTACAATCCAAGTTTCATTCAATAACGTATGAAAAGATATGACTTTATGTTACTATATGTCAAAGAAAACTTGTCTGATTGTCTTGCACTGTAGCATAATATGAAAATTAATTTGATTCTTGACACATAGGATAACTGCTCCGTAGATCTGTTAGCTTAACGTTTAGTTGATTAATTATTTTAATGTGAAACAAACTTCACCAAGCTTTAATAAAGTTTCGCAACGTAAATAATAGGTTTTACTGATTAACAGTGATTATTTTAGTGAGTAATTTTAGATTTCTACCAATGAAATTGAAATAATCGTATATCACGTGTATCTATGACATAAATCTCAGCGCACTATGAAAACAAAGATATTGGTTTTTGAACCATGGAAACATAAATTTTCGAAATTTTGTGCAATTATTCATTTAACAACTAGCATTTTATCCATTTCTTTTAATTGCTTCATTTATTTTAATATGGGCAGAATACTGTCAAATATTGAGTTTTCCGACACTTATAAAAATTGTAGTCATCAAGAACGTTTTAAAGACCCTACTATACAGAACCTTATATTCCTTAGTCAAATAAGGAACCCTAGTAAGTCAAATAAAGAACCATTGAGGACACCGTGTATACGTCTGCAGCCATAGTCCCTTATTTTCTAAACTTTTAGGTTTATGTGGATGAAATTTTGCAAGTAAATGCTTAAAATGAGATGTTTATTGATATGTAGACCTCCGAAAATGTAGCTTTCTATGTATATAAAGAGAAACCAAATTTTCTTTACGTACCCTATCAAGTAAAAAAAATTAAATCGAGATTCCATTTTACATATTTTAAGATCCTCTATATGTCTAGTTTCGTTTTTTACTTTTTCATTAACTGAAAATTTACAGCAATTACAAAACTAGAAAAAATGCGGAGAATTTTAGGAGCTGTCTATATGCATTTAGCTACACGTTTTAAAATTCTTGGTCTATCCAAGAATTCGACAAATATTAAGAATAAGAGAAGAAAATTACCTCTTGTGTTTATTTGTTTATTATTTATACATATATCAAAATAAACGCTCGCGAATTGATCCAAATTCTCGTCTTTTGTAATTAAAAGAAATAATTTTTGTTTAAATAATTCATAGTAATTTTCTGAAAACCTAGTTGTTAACTTTTTTTCATTTATCTTTAGTGTAAAAGGCGGACTTCTTACGGCGGACTTATTTTAGGTTGACATAAGCAACTATTCTCAGTCAACCCAAGCACCAAGTAAGAATACAATGTTTTTACTTGTGTAACTGGAACAGATTGTGTATACAATTCCAAAAAAAATATTTAAGACAATAACAAATAACATGGTAAACTAACAAAAAAATTAATAAATAAAAAGTAATAAATAATATTTTTATTTATTACTTTTTATTGGCAAAAGAAAGAAGAGGGACAAAATTCAGAAAAGAATATCAGAGTTCTCTCTCTATAGGGAGTTACGAAAGGCATTTCTTGCATTCCAAATTACAAGATCCAACTTATTCCACATTTTAGCAGCATAAACGTACATGGAATATTCGTAGAAAAAATCTTAGAAAATTAATGAAATGAGGAGATTCTTAGAGCAAAGACCAAGAACATGCCTATAACGAAACAATTTATACTGGTGGTCGCCCAGTGGTCGGAATTCGACCGTAATTCTTTGGTGACAATGTCTACTCTGTGCGACTATTTGACCACAGACTATTACGTGTTTTACATTGACGGAATGAACGTAAACAATGAATCTTTTAATGTATTTCTAATATATAATTTAATGTATTTGCAACACACATTATATATAAATTTTAGCTTTTTAAATTCCTTCTCTGTATGAACTTTAACTATGCCAAATCTCACACTTCTTCGTTTGCGCAATAAACTTAACAAAGATACAAAGTTTTCTCTTCAAATATTAATATATAGATATTAACTTTTTCGAAATCATGAACTTATTGAAAGCTTCATTTTAGCCACTGAGGAGACATCATAACTTTAATGATATCACTTCGCTTTTTCCTGCTATTTAAGAAAAAATCTTTATGTATTTTAGATAAAATCAAGAGTATTGAATTTCGGTCAAAGAAAGCAATTAAATATGCAATTCGATATTTCTGGAATATCCTTTAATAATACTTTTAAAATTCCTTTTGATCCTTATTTACAGTTGCAATATTTTGAAAGCACCTAAGGAGTAGAGAATTTAATATCAAAATGATATTATCCTTTTTCCGGAATCAAAAGCACCGAATCCGAATATCGGGGTCCTATCCGACATCGCGCCGCATCCGACACACATCCGATAAGGCGGACACCCGTGCGCCGTCCGTCCGATCGCTCCATCAACGTCTCATTACCGCGTCCTGTTCACGCCCGCTCTCGTTACAGACCCGATCCAAGACGAAGACGATCCGATGCTCGCCGACAAACTAGACCAGAAATGCCGAACATTTCATTCCGATCCGACGTTGACGAAAGGGAAGTTTATTTAGCTTTCGTTAATATTTGAATGGTCCAATTACTTATCTATATTTCGTTCTTCAACGATTGAAAGTGACTATTAAAAAATATTTTTAAAACCCTTATAAATAACCCTTTCAAACGATACTCAATATTATACGTGAAATTTAATTGTTTTTCACTTTTATTTTTTCTCCTTAAAATTTTCATATGAATATTTTTAAGTGTTATCTATTCAAATATATACAAGTGAATATAGTTTATTATTTTCTGCCAAAATTTCAAGTTTATAAGTCAAGCGGTTTATGAAAAAAACACTGAGACCGGCGAACAGATAGAGACGTGGATGTTCTTAAAAGCCTTGTGTTTTTCATTTCAAGTTACACAACCCAAAAAAAAGAAATGAATGAGATACTAATTGAATGAGATAATAATCTACGTATTTATAATACCTTAAATAAAGCTTCAACTCATAAGATCTACAAGTCCGGAACTAGTGCAGGAACCTATCCCTTTGTAAAGAAATATTGGTTTCCCACGCCACTAAATTTTCATTATAGTAGTATCTTAATTCAAATTAATAATCTATCATGCAACAAACTTGAATTATGTGGGGTAAAATAATATTAATTTGAATATATTTGGCGTTAATTTTGTAGAAATTCATTATTCACAATTAAATGAAACTACGTGATGTAGTATTATTTCTACTTTCTTTAATTTCTTTACCACGATGTTGTCATACAACGAAACCTAGGTCGTGGTAAAGAAATTAAAGAAAGTAGAAATAATACTACATCACGTAGTTTCATTTAATTGGTAATATTAATTTCTTTAATGCAATTCTACGCATTTATAATACCTTAAATAAAGCTTCAACTCATATGATCTACAAGTCCGGAACTAGTGAAGGAACCTATCCCTTTGTAAAGAAATAATGGTTTCCCACGTCACTATAGTAGTATTTAGTTCAAATTAATAATCTATCATGCACCAAACTTGAATTATATGGGATAAAATAATATTAATTTCTTCGCATATTCATATATTTCAATATCTAAATTTTTATAGTCTATTTTTTCATAACATGCACTTAAACTATCTATGGATATGGTAAGCTCTATTATAATTTAAAGTTTTAGAACCACTACAAATATAATTTTATGATTATCCTATAAAAAAATTTAATATAGAGCAACTTCCGTTCTTTTCAATAAAGAATATTCAAGATTTACATTAATTTTTAAAAACGCTACAACGATTATTCGATAGATAACTGCAGTTACGCCATAGGTATGCGTATCACATTAGAGTCTGTAATCACGAGAATCAAAGTATGGTAATCACGTTAGAGTCTGTTAAAAATTACCTGTTGCTGCTATTATATAAAATAAGGATATCCTTGAAAATAAAAAAAAGTAAAGTTTCTGATCATTTGGTACTTTATGGCTTTTGCTTCAGCGGCTTTCATAAACTGTACTTTTTCAATAGTTCAGTGTTGCATTATGGAATTTAAATTTTGTTTTATTATTTTATATTTGACTTTATATTTTTTTTATGAATTTATATTTTATTAGTTTATACTTTATATTTATGAATTTATATTTTATTAATTTACATTTGACAATATGGAATTTATATTTTACAACCAGGCTGATTAGCCGCATGTTTGAAGACATGCAACTAAGGTCTATATCCGACAAAGGCTGTTTCTTCTTTTCTTATCTGTTGTAGAAAAAATCTTTCGTGCAAAATTAGAAAAGCAGGATTAAATCCTATCAAACAATTTATTCCACTTATTTGTTTGATATGATTTAATACTTTTTTTAAATTAGTATGGTTCGAAGTCAAAGTTGTAAATACTCGTAAAAGTATCTACAAAAAGTATATTTTAAAAATAAAATATATTTTTTTATTTATAAACAGATAAGGGTTCTTTTATAAATGCTTACTTTTTTCCCCTTTCTCTGTTCCACCCTCATCTAAAAAGCAACACATAAAATAAGTAAAAACAAAAAACTACAAAAACAAACACACATTCTACAATAACCTACTTAGAATATGATACATGTCGTATCACTAATCAATATTGAACCCGATCAATACCGGACAAGGGAGAAAAAAGAAAACAGAACTCGAATCCTTTGTCCCTGCGCCAGAGGTCCTGACCCGCCCCATTGTGTTGTGGTGGTCAGTGCCGATAACGTTTTGATCAATTATTATTGACTAGCATGCCTCTCTGACACGCATCTCCGCCGCGCTTGCTCCACATGTACCCATCAACAGGAACGAATATAAACTTCGTTTATTGAATAATGTACCGAGAGCCGCAGTTGGTTAAGTCAAGAATTCAAATCATTTCTTTACTTGACTACCTTGATTTTATTACTTTAACCCATTCATACCTGCTGTACAGTATGCTATAAATAAAATCTCGCATATTTGAATTTGGGGCCAATTTATTCCTCTGATCTTCTAATTTTAGTGGAAGTGGATTTAGCCACTGTAAATTTTCGATGGAACGAGTAGCAAATGTAAAAGGATATCTAAAAATCTTTTATATTCGCACAAATGCAGAACGGGACGGAAGGGGTTAAATTAAAAACATTAAGAAAATATTTGAAAAAGTTGCTGTTTCCTTGACCCTTTCGTACTCATATTAAAATATAGAAACATTTCAAAAATATATTAAATAAAGACAAATATCTACTTATCGTCCGTATCATTTTGATATCAATCAAAATTTGCTAGCTAACATCGTAGGCAATCTGGCTCTTATAAGGATATTTAACATTTTTGTATATGTATGTGGATTCATAAATCTTTTTAAACATATTAGTTGCCAGGCCAGGCATGTAAACATAACAAAGAAAAAAGTCATAATAATCATTCCAACTTGTTTTTATCATATTTGAATTACTTCGTGTCTTAGCCACGATCAAATTACGTGGATACGAGATCAATACGTAAAAGTTATGTTTCACTTTCATGAGTGCATCACGTGAATGAGTCATCGGGGTCGAAGTTAGTCGGGATGCAGAGAAGAAACGAATGTGATGAAATGGATAAAAGAGATCATAGAGCCTCAATCAGTGATTGCATAATTTATAATCATCAAAGCGACACTTCACTTGGGTTAACTTATCTTATTTTTCCTATTGATAATTTGCATCAAAATTGAAAAATGAAAGTTTAAATTAACCAAACTCGTATTATTTCACAAACATTATTGAATGGCTTTTCCCAATTATAACAGAAAAGAATAGCCTCTAGATTGATTAGAGCTATGAAAGAGGGTAACCATAATAACGACATTAACACGGCCGTTATCTTTTCTCTGCCGTACAGACAGCCGTGTGTGAGTTTCTAGTGTATTGGAAATACATTCAATTTTTCCTTTACCTCCGGTAATACTTTTCCGATTGTTATCAAAAATAATAAAACCTATAAACCAATACGAATAGCTTGTAATTTCGGTTCAAATTCATTTAGTTTTTCTTTAGTATTTTAACCTTTTCAGTGGTACAACTCCATAAGAGTGGAACGGACTTCCGAATTATGAAACTTATCGTTCTGTTCATTCCGCTGATCACTATCAAATTAAAAAATTCCCTGGCCGATCGAATGTTTCCTATAGATTTTATAAGCCTTTGAAAGCGCACTTATTTACGTGTATACGTATATATAAACCCAGACTTCGATGTGATTCGTGATTATCCGCTAATATTTCCTTTGACAACATCCCTCTTCCCTTACTCTCATTGACTCCCTCCTGGATGCTAATGCAATACTTTCATTGTTTTGATGAAAGTACAAACTGATAATAGTTATTAAGGAAAAAATAAAAAAAAATATTTTCCATTGATTATTATATTTCCTTTATTTATTATTTATAAATTAGTCACAATTAAATGAAACTACACAAAACATTATATGTAAATGCTGTTGGAAGTTCCTAAGAGTGAATCTTTGCTAATAGCCCACCTGAAGATGTTGTAAGACATCAAAACGTAGGTCGTGGTAAAGAACTTAAAGAAAGTAGAAATAATCACGTAGTTTCATTTAATTGTGAATAATGAATTTCTACAACATTAACGCCAAATATATTCAATATTATATCACACTAAGAAATACTCTGATTGCAAGTATGTAAAAAAATAGACTTACTTTCGTATATTCTACACTAGAATTATGTATATACCAATACGCCTTTACTGCTCACAGTCACTTCTTCAGCCAACAGTAGCTGACTATTTCAAACAGGAAGCACATTATTTTATCGTACACGTCCGTCGTTAGCGCCTACCCGAATGACAAGCTTTGAAAGTGCCCACCATATGAATGGGCAAATAGATTTCCTTTAACAACAGTAAAAATGAAAATCTAAAGGCGGATTTAATATTATTGTTTGAATGTTGTGTTTAAAATTTTCAAAACTACCTGTAATTCAAATTCCATCACTGTAACCTCAGTTCGGGTTCTCAATTATTATTAATTACTAATTGTATTGTGGCTGAATTTAGCAAGCATAACACGCATGTAGTGTCTATATTAAAAATTTTTTAAAATTTAAAACAATTGTCGAAATATTGTTTCAATACTTTGAAAACACTGGGACAATCTATTAGACTTATTCTATTTTTATAAGTTCTTTTTTTATGATCCGATAATTTAAATAAAAATATAACGAATACGGCTGATAATATGAAGAATGCGGCTGATTATTCCACCGATTCAGACATAAATCGATTCCCTAACAATTTGTTACATGTCGAAATCATTTCGATTCAAATCTAAAGAAGTATAAAGAAATATCATATATGTTACATTAACTTCACGGATAAACTCTAGTTGCTTCTGCCAACAAGACTAATCTTCAAAAACCCGAAAGAATTGCACTGATATGGCATCAGTGTACTGATGTAGTATCGTTAATACAGTATAAAAACTTGTAACCTACATAGTAACATGACATATAATTATATAGTACAAAGTAATATACTAATAATAAAAATACGGTAATATAAAATGAAATAATACAGTACCACCATTAACCGACAACTTCTGAACGAGTTTTGGTTCACAAAAACACGAGACACTCGAAGCCTTCGTTATGGCGTAAGTCCATTTATTATTACAGCATTTAATTGATCGACTCTGAACATGAGCATTCTCTTAGTACAACCTCGAATTCCTCCGAATTAAAATTGTCATCGAATGAGCTTCCGAAATATTTGCTCATATTGAATAAATAATATTGATTTGTGGGCCATGAATAAAATATAAGATGTCTGATACGTCGCATCTTCACGTACCGAAGGAAAGAAGAAAGAAACTAATTGAGATATATTTTTATTTTGAATTATATCTGTATGTTTATGGGCTCGACTAAAATTGAAGATTTTCGCCACTGAACCGATTTTCCCAGTTACTTGTATAAGTCAGTAAACGAAAAAAGCCAAAAACAGCTACATGATAGCTCAGAAACTATTTTTCATTTCAGTTTGTTTACTTTTTAAAATTCCAAAATGTCAAGAAATGAAACCTTTGTAGATTTATTTCCTTTTTGCGTTTCTAAGCCAATCAGGGAAATTTATATAGAACTATTATACAAAATTGTTGTATTTTAAAAAATTAAGAAAACACGTTTATTGTACATTACGAAAAAAACATTATTGTTTTTTTAATTCACATAAAGATATGTGTAGACATATAAATTTATTTATGCTCGCTTGAGAAATTTATCTAACTTCTATATTTTCTCTTTTTCCAGGTAAGTTACAACAAAAATTTGGAGACCGCATTCGGTAACTATGCATGCGCCATTTTGTTTATTTTGTTTGTAAAAAAACACATACATTTCCATAAAAAGATCAGCCGTTTTCTAACTCTTAATTTTTTAAATATTTTTATTAACAAAATATTATTATATTTATTAATAAAATATTATTATCATTAATTACTATGTGATACTTTAGTGTTTCATGTAAAATTGCTTTAAATTAATTTACTTGAAAAATAAGGAAATCTCTATATGTTATTTTTACTATTTTAATTAAAAATTTTTATATTTAATAAAATTATTTCGTGATGACAGAAATACGTAACAATTTCATGGTTTCAAGTGAAAAGATGAGAGAAGTAAAACTGTACTTAAAATTGGTAAAAAAGAAAATATTCCAGACAGCGCTATTCTAGAATTTTTGACTAAATTTTTCCATTAATATTTTCTTAACATTATCTAGATTTCTATTTCTCCGATAAGAACAAATTTTTTGAAAAAATCACTGAGTGCAATGTTGAAAAACTTTTCTATTATGTAGCCAAAACAACATTATAGAACATAAAATGTCATATGGAAAACAAGTTGATCAAATACTGCGCTCGAAGGTTCTCCTCTCAATCGAAAGCAAACAGATGTTGTCATGTTTATATTGCATTATTCGAAAGAGTATCATACTATAATCAAATCTCATATGTGTAATAAAAAAATATATTTTAAGTAGCATAATGGAACCGAATAGCCATTTGACACTTTATAAGTGCAGAAATTGATGATCACATTGGTATCGCGTTTCACTTCTTTTTGACCCTTGAATATATCATCTTTGCCACATTCAATGGTATATATAGTGAACCTTTTCAAGTAATTAACTTACTCCCTCTTTGTAAATAATAAAGAAAAAATAATATAAGCATAAACATCCCTAGAACAAAAACCTGCCTTGTCATAAATATGTTTATATCTAATCGGATAATATGATGATATCCGGCTATAAACGTATATTATGGCCACACATTTTAGTGACGTTGCATAAATAAGTGTAACTACATAAAGAGCTGAAATGAATGAAATTTAAACGGAAGAAAATGCGAAGTAAAAGTTAAAAATGCAAAAAGTTTTATCTTTGTTAAACTAAGTAAAAATAATCTTCCGTCTCATGCAATACTAAATTCAAAAAGTTTTACCTTTGTTAAACCAATTGCTATCATTCGAGTTTCGAAGGGATCTCACAATTGTTTATTTAAATTTTTCAAATACTGCACGAGACATATCCTATCTTCATATCATACAAGAAGTGCAAGATATGATACGTTACAATATCGAAAAATATCATTTCTCCAACTTTTTCAGATATCTTCCTTTGGTCCATTAAATACGTTACAATACGTTAAGACTAAGTGAAAGTTTATTCAAATGTTATTGTATTCAATCCTTATCTTTTGATAGATAAATTATATAGTCATATTTTTCCATATTTCATCATTAGTTATTTTTTTATCTTTAGGCATCACTTATATCTTTAAAGTGAAAAATAAATCAATAAAAACGCAACCAAATGTGGATGTCCTATAATTCTATAAGTTTTTTAAAAATAAAAAACCAGTAAAGCATTCCATTTTAAATTAATATCTCAAATAGGTTTCAAAGCATTATTTGGACTTCCGCTCCAAGAGCGTGGGTTCACAAGTGCCTGTGAAGTTTCGCGTCCACGCGAAGCGCTAATTGTTAAATAGCTCCGCACGCCAAACGCGGCTTGTCCGTATCGTTAAAGTGCGGTTAATTTAGTCTAAACAAGAATTGAATTAAACTGTTGTTAGACTAAACAATCATTGTTAAGATTAAAATATAGTTAGTGTAAACTAATATCTACCGCGTTAGAGTTTAACTAGAAGTAACAATGTTTTCGTATTAAATTGTTGTTAGTGCTGAGAATTGTTTATTAAAATGGATTCTAGTTTTAATGCTAGCAAGATATTTTTACGTTTCATTATACTCTTTTTCAACAAAGAAACAAATTAATACTTTAAGGCGAATGTGGCAGAAATACGTCAATTGCGAAGATCTCGATTAGTATTCTGAGATAATTTTGCTGTCGATCATGGTCTCGAAACACTAAATCCATCATTACCTTGACACAAAAATAGCTTAGATCAAAACATAGATTAAGGTCGCAAGTAAACAAAAATGGAATGATTCTTTCAATATGACCAATGTTCTCAACATTGGTCATATTGAAAGAATCTAAATATGTAAACAGTGTTCTTTTAAACTACAAGTGTTCTTTTAAACACAATATTCTTTTAAACTAAAAGTGTTTTTTTAAACACAATATTCTTTTAAACAGTGTTCTTTGAAACTAAAAGTACATAAACGACATATGGTTAAAAAGAGCTTTTAAAATACTGTAAATGTGTTAAGTAATATCCGTCAGTTACTAGAAAGAACATAAATCCCGTAAACTGTACTTCGGCCCATTCATCCACAATACTCACAGCACCTCCACATAACCTTATTTCATTTTCATATTTTTAAAAATATTTTGGAGCACAAGAATCCTATTAATTAATTAATTTATATTTAGTTTTCCCCGATTTGTACATACACCATTCAAACTATGACGTCATACAATAAAACTGAACAATTTCCACTAGAAGATAACGCTGTACTTTATTTATATTTTTGTATTTTTTTTAATTTTTTCCAATATCTAAATTTTATATTATTAAAATATTTTTAAGATAAAAATTTTAACAATGTTTATACTTAATTGCAACAAATACAAAAACTATACAGATGTTTAGCACGTACATGTTTATGAATATAGCTGAAACAAAATACATACGAACAGGATTACATAGCTGAAACAAAATACATACGAATAGGATTACATAACTGAAACAAAATACATACGAAAAGGATTACATAGCTGAAACAAAATGCATACGAACAGGATTACACAGCTGAAACAAAATACATATGAACAGGATTACATAGCTGAAATAAAATACATACGAATAGGATTATAGCTGAAACAAAATACACACGAACAGGAACATACATTAATAATCTCATATGTTTGTATCTATCGTTTTATTCATAACGATCGACTAAACTCATTTGGAAAATTCAATATTTGGAATGCGCGTATGGTCAATAATTTACATAAAAATATAAATAAGTGTGAAGTTTTATTTGAAGAAGACAATAAATACATAGCTGTACGTATGCTATAATTAAGATATTTAATGTGTCTATTTCAATTAAATGGACAGATTTGCGTGTATAAGAAGCTGATTAAAAAATTATGGAACGCATTTATAGAGAGAAATGTTAACCAAGACTTACTTTTGTTTTTAAATACCTGGATGACGCGCTAAAATAATTGATAATTAATAAACTAATTACAAAAAAAGAACCCTAACATAACCCCTGATCACAAGGCATACGACCTTTGGTGGCGTGGTGCATCGCGAGGACCCGTGTTCGATTCCGGATCGTTCGTCGAGAGGGGCTAGATTGGTGTTCAGGTTGACTGTAAAAGATTGCTCTCGTAGCAGTAAATCCGCCATATGTTTCAACTAGATACATTGAAGTAAATAAATAAATAAACAATGACGTCACACTAAGAATTATGTCTAGAATCAAATGAAATTGCGTATAACATTAATATATACACACACAAATGTTTTCCAGAAAAACTTTACCTAACTTAAAATTCGATGTATAATATATACACCTTTTTTATAGCTGTATGTATAATAGTTATAAATAAATAATTATAGAAGTACCGAACATCGTCACAAATGTTGAGAAACACTAAAAAGATAAATTAATTTCTGCAATAGAATGAATGGATCATAAACATAAAGATGTTGATGAGTTGCAGCGGAAGTCACGTCATTTAGCAGGGAAACTTTCCATCTGGATACTTTTCAATTGTTCTCGGGTTAAATCAATTTTCAATTTCAAACTCTCCTCGTCCGCTTCCGTTATTCTGACATTTACCATTGTTAAGAATTACAATTTATGTGATTACTAATGGATTAATACACGGAAGCTTCTTATATAAGAAGATACACCAAAACCTGCTTACCATACTTAAATGAAATATACTGTGTCTTTTTTCAGACGTATATCACTAATCGCAACGAATGAGATATATATCAACATACGTATAGGTACGTTTAATTACAACCAAAACTATCTAGATAGATTGAAATATACACCCGGATAACGCTGACCTAAATTTCATCTTCTTAAAAATTAACTCGGGTCCTTGAACTCTGATTCAACGTAAACACAACTTGAATCAATATGCTTTGTAAATATACACATTAAAAGTGGCTTTAAAAATAGTCATGTGTGTGATTAAATACTCAAAAACAATAGACGTGCCAATGATTTTACCTTGTATTTTCTAAATAGTACAATTATGGCTTTTATGTAAATATTTTGTAAATTTTGCCAAAAATTTTGATGTAATTCCTTATTTAAAGAAGAAATCATCATGACAGAGAAAGAAAACCTTAAATAAAATAGATTTAACCAATGTAATATTAGAACAACATAAATTGTAATATTTTTTTCTCTCTTTATGAGCTTGACAAAGGACATATCTCAACTCATAATTAAAGTTATACGAAATCAATATATTATTCTATAATTCGACCATGTCAGTCACTCGTATAATACAATTTATAATACACTGCTAAACGTTGATGATAATAAGGTGCCAATACACAAGACAGAAATACCACTTGCTAGTTTTGAAACTTACCGAAGTCGATAACCTATTGACATTAGGGTTAACCGTCAGGTTGATAATATCTCCCGTGTTGAGAAATTAATTGCCGTTGCGACGTTGATAAGCTTGCACTTTAGACTTTCAAAAGTACAACACATTTGAAAACCATTAATTAAAGGTATCTAACCTGCCATCTAATTTGACACATGACACTTGTAATGGACATAGCACAATAAGGTGAGGTGTAAATTATCGTTGTAATTTTCAAGTTACAATGCAAACGATAAACTTTACACTTTCTTGCGGAATCGACATAAAATTCCAACAAAGGTCCGACAAAATAACCAGTTGCAGATCGTTATCACCTTGGAGTTATCGCATTTAACATAGGTCATTTCGCATTACCTATCTGTTTTCTGAAGTTTGTTTAGGCCTATGTGAATCTGGAAATACTATTAAAATTATCCACCATTGGCAGATTTGAGACCAGATTTTTTTTGGAGTTTACTCCTTAAGAATCGATTTTTGTACATAGCGCCCGGTATGAAGTTTTATGAGCATTAAAATAAGAAGTTCAGAGTATTGAAAAAATTATGAACGTTAGGTGGCCTCCCCCGCAACATTTCTATGCATCTTTAGAATGAGATATCAATATGTTTATTTGGTGTTTTATATGTTTATTTGTTATTATTTAATCGCAATGACAGAGTTAGATACACAGGCTTATAATAATAGACAAAACGTAAAAGCAGATTAAATCACGATTACGTAAGTCTAGATTGATATGAATTATCGCATTATGCTCTGAAGATTTAATAAGCATGTATTAAACTATTATTAATTAATCGAGTTTGGAATATCAAAGGTTAGCTGATCTGAAATTTATGTATTGATTCAATACTTTTGCCTGCGCAGTACGTACTGCGCATCAATTGTTAGCTAATTTCAGGCACACTTGACATATCGAATTATTTATTGACAGTTGTAAGCACAGATCATATACTATAGATGTAAGCGTCGTGTCTTTTTGACTGAACGTATCGTGTATAATAGCAAAGTATTAAAATGAATGCAAGAAAAAGAAACTACAAGGAAACAGTGAAAAGGCTACTGTTGCAGATATTGGTATCCCTTACAAATATGTAATTGAAAATAAACGCACCGACGGATCAAGCGTGATGATGAAAAAAAAACGCTTGAGACGCTATTGCCGAGAAATATAATGGTACAGTGAAAATATATATATATATATATATATATATATATATATATATATATATATATATATATATATATATATATATATATATATATATATATATATATATATATATACAGTGTTGCCTATTTTATACATTTCAAGACAATCGTACTTAAGGAGTAAACTCCAGTCGTAATCGAGTATAAATCTATGATCAATGTCATAGACTTATACTCGACAGTCTTCGTATTGAACATAATATAAGATAACATCGATAAAAGAAAAGTTCGTAAAATATTAAACATTTCATTCAAACGGTTATTCTTATACTGTCTTTGTTTAAAACCTTCCACTTTAATGATGTCATATAAAATAACAGCTTCCAAATTGAAGCATCATTTAACATTAAGGCAGCTGAATTTTAAAATTTCCGGGATATCGACTATTTCAAATGCTTTTTTTGGCCCTACGAGTCAATGTTCTATTTATCGAATGGTTTAAATCACATCTTTATGTATTGAATATATTTGGCGTTAATTTTGTAGAAATTCATTATTCTCAATTAAATGAAACTACGTGATGTAGTATTATTTCTACTATCTTTAATTTCTTTACCACGAAACCTAGGTCGTGGTAAAGAAATTAAAGATAGTAGAAATAATACTACATCACGTAGTTTCATTTAATTGAGGACACATCTTTATAGTAAACAAGTGTGAAATTCCCGATCGTAGTCTAAGAATTAACCACACATATTCAAATAACGCGCAAATGTACTCACATACTGATCCTGGTCATATATGGACTGTTGCTGACTGCCTAAATGTGGGTCATTGACTAATCTAGTTTGAGTATAGTTTTTGAGTTATGTAAACTCCTGGCTCTTATTATTGATAGAAACTGATTTTTCTACATATTTACCACGTTTATCATTAAACAGCTCGTCATATCTTCATTCAACATTGTAAAAGACCCGGATCTATTGACTGGATAATATTTTAATTAGCAGTTAGATGTAAATGATGTAATCTGTCGTGTTTCCAGCAGAATATAAGTTCTAAAATGTTATTAATAGTTAGAAACTCTTTTTCTACAGACAAATTTACGATGTCTATCATTAAACGGTACTGTATTTCTTTATCCACTACTGTAAACGACTCAAGTCTATTGACCGAACAATATTTTAATTAGCAGTCACACATAAATGATGTATTCTATCAAGTTTCCAGTAAAATACAAGCTTTAAAATGTTTTGAAAATTACATACTCATTAAAATAAAACCATTTTTGCCATACTCTTTTACTTCCATTACTAGATTACGGAGACATGATTTATAACATCTTAATGAATTGTTGCCTAACAAGCTGGAACATCCCAAAATTTGTTTTAAACTAATTTTTCAAATGATAAAAAAATATGATCGCATTTCTAAATTTAGATACGACTGATGTGGATCGAATATTTTTGTTCGATGCCAAATCCATATTCTCTCGCTTCTTTTTAATAACTTAAATAATACACACATTCTCTATTATATTTCTCCAAGATTCCCTCTGGTCACGATCTGAAGAACGTTCAGAGAAACATACGACTTCATATTCCTAAAAATAGCAATAATTTTTACGAATGATCAATTAATTTGTAACCCTTAAAATTATGAATAAAGTCGAACGTGTATCTAAAAAATATTCTTTGACATTTAAATCTTCTATGACGTTCTGATAGAGTTTAACTTTTAACACCTCTTTACAATTGTGTTACATGAATGTATATCAAAAAAGTATAATATCGATTTTAAATAAAAAACAAATTAATTGAAAATCATAAAGTACCCAACAAAGGCTCATCCTCGTCGTTAACGGATCTGATAATAGAAAAATGAAAAAAAAATACAAAATAGATCTTCACCATCATCACAAATGACATAAAAAATAATAGACACCTATTTGCAATTTCAAAAAAGTCTTCGAGTTTAAAAGCAGATTTCAGTAATATGTGAGTTTATACAATATAAAAAACGATTACGGCAGTTTATTCAGTACATGTGTCATAACGCGAGATAAGATCCGCGCGAGCAACGAGGCAGCGGGCCGTGATTCGCGACACGTACGCCGCGCAGCATCCTTAGTCGCTTTTAAGCGTATTCTTTCCGTTTCTTGAATCACTTCCGGGAAAGCACTTAAGCTTCAAAAACATTCTATTTACTAATATAATGTTTTTGAATCTTAAGTGATTAGGTATTTAAATATATTTATATAGAATATATTTTATATGAATCGAATGAATACATAATTAAGAATGACCCTATTTAAATATTCCAACAGGGCATCACGTTTTACGTATAAGAAAAATGTAAGCCAATACTAGCAATAAATATAGCAATAAAGAAAGTCACAGCCGGTTAGGGTTGGAAATATTTTTAAAAAGTTCAGTTATGAATGAAAATCTAGAACTTGGTTTACGGAATGATAGAAACGATAATTTTAAGTACATCGTATTATGTATTTATAAAATTGTTGTAAAATTACTTGGTGTTTCAAATATGTATATCAAAATGTTAAGGAACTCATCTATAGATGAACGTGTGTGAAGATCATTATGCCAATATAAGTAGCAAGTGAAGTAGGTCAGAGTTGAATTAATTATGGTGCTTCATCATTTCTAGCTATGAAACCTTGATCAAAATGACTTCATTAAGAAAATCGATAAAATATATAGAAATTAATATAGCATAATCATTTGTAATTATTGTTTTATAGCCTTGAAACATAATGGAAAAAAATTGTATTAGTCATAATGGTGTTCATGACTAGCATTACAACTAAAAATACGACTAATGTTACAAAGTACACACAGAATACTGCATTCGTTTTTGATAAGTGAAATTGCGTAGATTAAATTTATTTACTACAGAAAGAACGAAATTAGCAAACCCTCTTATGCTTCAGATCGACAATTTTACGATCGAAATAATGTGCTTATGAAACATTACCTAAAATCTTAAAAATTCACGAAGAGTTCTATAATGAATCATTTATTAAAATCGAAAAAACATTTGCAGTATTTATAAACATAAATATATTCATATCTACCTATATACATATATATATATCCACACCGACATATGAATATATATGAATATATATATATACGGACATATCAATAACATGTCTCCCACCTGGCTTCACCGTAGTTAGTATTTCACACCTTTGCATATACCTATATATATATATATACTTCCGTAACTACGTACTGTTATTTTGGTTGCACCGTGCCTTTGAATTTATGGGTACGTACTGACTTATCTTCATATTAATATCTTAGTTATGTCATGTTTTTATATGTATCTGTATGTACTTATGTACAAAATTTAGTTTGTTTACTTTCTTGCTTAAAACAAGTCAAATAAGTCTGTAATCGATGAGTTTATTCCTCACCATTGGGGAGTTTCTGTCACCACCTTTCAGCTCCATCATCACACTCTGACCATCACTTGTGTTTAAAGTCCACGTCAGATAAGTAAAATGAGTTCAAAGTCGGCGAACCTACTCCTAATCATTGAGAAATTCCTGCAACCACTCTCCAGATCCAAAGTCATAGTCCCGGCCACTTACACTAGTAGTGCTTAGTAAGATTAATCAAACGAGCTCAAAGTAGGTGAATCTACTCCTTACAACTGACAATTTCTTGCCACCACCTCCCAGTTCCATCATCAAACCCTTGCCACTACTTTATGACCGAAAGATTCGTCAAGAAAAGTCAAATAACGACATATATGAAGAATCTTCTCCTCACCATTGAGAAGTTCCTATCATCAACATTCGTCTCCATCATCAGGCTCTCGTCCCCAAAGGCCTGGTCTAGATAAGCCAACTAAGCTCAAATTCTGTTAAACTAGTCTTTCTCGTTGAGCAGTTCTGTCACCATTTTCCAACCCCGATACTAGACTCTAGCAATCCACGATTAAATTACTTGTAAAAACAAACTCGATAGGAAGTTTCTGAAAATGACTTTGTACTCTTAGATCTTGAGGAATTACATAGTAAAAATGTGTAAACCAAGTCCTAACCATATTTACATGGGACATATACGAACAATTTCCTTTAAACGAAAAAAGGATTATGAAAATCGATCAACGCGTCTCTGCGTTACGGTTGTACATGCATTAAAAAATACATTCGCGTCGAATTGAGAACCATTTCTTACTTGAAGTCATGTAAAATCAAACTCACACCTACGAATACGGCTCCGTGATTAGCAGACGTCAGTGCTCGCGGGTGGGAACGCCGACAGACTCCGCGGCCTCCGACGGCGCCCGCGAGGCGTCAAGGCCGAACATCTTCAGCCGCGGCGAGTGAGCTGACGACGTCGCTGGGGAAAGTGTTTGACGCAGGTTGCGATCGCCGAGTATTGGAATTATTAAACGTCATCGTTAACGCGTCATTCGTAAATCATTCTTGCAATTTCACTCTGTCTTTTTGTTTGTCACAGCTCCGTATTGAAATTTCGCAAGTAAATTTAGTTTTATGTACTCGGGAATTTTTATATAACAGAATTGTAAACAATAATATTATTGTAATTTCCTTTTATATAATGGAAATCAATACAGTAACTGGTTTCAATCTTTGTAAATTTCCATTCAGCGGATATTAATAGATTTGTGTCAAATCTATTAATATCCGCTGAATGGAAATTTATGTCGTGACTGTTACGTCAAATTGCACGAAGATGTAGTAGTGCCATTCAATTATCTAACTGCCTTCGATACTCTCTCAGTCCAATAAAATCTTTTGGTATGCTTATTGGTTAAGTAAGAGTAGGGCACGCTTCAAGCTGAAATCATTCGCACATTGAATCGGACAAAATTTATTTTCTGGTATTGTAAAAATGTAATTTAATTTCTCTGTAGTTTATTCGACTATCTTTTCTGAAGAAAACAAAAAAAAATGAAGAAATAAAAAGTAACAAGTATAAAGATGTGATTACATGAAAATTTAATAGTGAAGGATAATATATTCGCTTTCTTGTGAAAAATGAAGAAAAGCTTCATCAGTTTTTAGAAACAGGTTCAATAATGTTCCAGAAGAATATTATCTTGATTAATCGATATCGGAACATTATCGGATCGGATACACTACGAATAGATTAATATATTTTTAATATACTACTCAATAACTACCATGATCTATTTGGGCACTGTTTTACTTGGATGATCTTCATCTAATCAATTATTTATTGTGTAAACATTGAGCCTCATAAAATTATTTCCTTTCCTAGCCTTCACGAGATTATATGAGAATATGTTTGCATTAAAAACTCCAAAGTAATTAACTATTTTATTTATTGGTTCATATCTATCTCCTCTGCTGTTTAGGCAGAACAAATAGAGTTGGCAGGATATAGTAGTCTTCCATTTTTCTCTTGCCTGTGCTTTTCTGAATCGCTCTTATGATCTCTCATGTTACTGTCGTTTCTAAATTTTCCACTATACTCCGGTCGTACGTGATCTTTAGTGCCCTTCGTGTGGCAACTTTTCATGTGTTTTTCTTATAAATTCCCAATCAATATGTTCAATATAAGCCGATATTTTAACACAAGAACCCAGTCACATACTCATTATGCATATTAACAATGACATTTTCGATGAAATATGTCGTTGAATATGTATAGTGTTGAATGTTCGTTCTTTGGAAACATTTCACGTAAATCTTTTCTCTTCTACAGTTTATGGAGAAACCTCATAATTTCGGTCCGTTTTTTTATAAAATAGTTTAAAGTATTGAAATGAAAAATAGTAATTTTAAAATCTGGAACAGGGAAATAACTAGTAACTCTTCTAAAACCCAGCTATTCAAATATTCTTTCCCAATATGAAACCTGATTTGCCTAAATTTTCATTAATGTTTAAATAATAAACATCAATTTAAAAATCTTGACCAAAACGCCGGTGCAATTCGCTAAGCTGGTCTGAGGAAATTACAGACAAAAGGTCATACAAAAGCGTCAAAGAGATAAACTCGATATGTTGACAGACGCCAATTGCGATATAAGAACAAATAAACTTGACGTGAGTTACACGTCTGACATTCTTGTCATAAAAACGAATCGTAACAAATTTTAAATCGTAACCAGAACTGTTATCATTACAAACAAAAAAACAAGCATTTGGAATGTAACCAGAACTGTTATCATTACAACCAAAAAACAAGCATTTAGAATGTTACCAGAGTAATGTTACCGCCACTAAATAAATATATCAGCGATGGCAATATTAATAGGTATTTTGTACAATTTATCCGTAAAAAATAAAAAAGTAACCAATCTGTTAAAATCGATAATTATGAAAGGACATTAAAACAAAATGTCAAACACAAGTCAAAGTCGGACGCGAAGAGACTCGTATTTTGAGTAAGGTTTAACAAATTCACTTATGTGGTACACCAATAGTAATCGAATCTGATTCTTAGACGTAACTGATGACTAAAATTGTTTCTACAATATTCGAGAGCTTTAATGTTAGATACATGATTTTATTTTTTATATAATCTTTAAACGAATATTTGTTGAAAATAATTTCGAAATGTATGGGCTTCAGAGACAATGCGAAGGATATACTTTTTGCTACTATACAAAAACAATGTCCAAGCTAAAATTAAAATAAAAATTGTTTTAGAATTAATTAGATTGTTACATATGATAGCCAACTCCATCTGTATAAAGAAAATAATTTTTTACTCCTCAGGAAAAAATCTTAAATCAAGACTAGGTATTAACAGCGGCTGGTCATAACGGTGTCAATATTTGCGTCGATAGGCATGTATAGTTTTTGACATAAAGACAGACAGGCGGACGTACAAGTAAATGTCACCACAAGGATTCTTTTTCTATCACTTTGGCATGCAACCCCGAAAAAACCCTAGTAATAATTAATTTTGTATAGAATATTTAAAAAAAAAATGTGTTTTCCACCAGTCCTTCCTAGAGCTTTGATTCATATGATCAATGCCTATATCGAGGGTATAAAGTTATGTGAAAATTCTGTACAATCTTTAATATTTCTTGTTGATATTATAAGCACGTAACGAAAAAAAAATCAAGCGCGGATGGAGCTCGCACTAAGGGAGGGGGGCGGTTCCCTACACATTTAGGCATTTATAAACATTTAATAGTACTTAATATTCCTATTAGACTATTTAGAAAATTTTAATTTTTAGAACGAAAATATGTTGCCTACTATGTGTTTCACAGGCGCATATTTAAAAAAAATTATATGCTATAACTACAAACTGACGATTTTCAGAAACTTGAATTTTTTCCTTTACTTGTACGGTGAGACATCGCTTCTTGCCAAATTTCAACGGAGTAAGTTTTTATTTATTTACGAGTGTCAAAACCTTATTTTTTATTGCGTTGTCTTAGAAGCATAAGTTTTTATAGCTCCAAGGGACTGTAAACCTAAGTATTTGATATTAATTTCAACCTAATACCTCCACGCGTTCCTGAAAAAAAGGGTCTTGACACCCTATAAGAGTTCCTTTTTTTTCCTTTTGAGGTACGGAACCTTAAAAAGTAATTTGAACGTAGAATAACGAATTTTTGTTTCGTAAAATGTAGCCAAAAATAGTGTATGTGTGTATTCTCAACTACATTGCGTAAATAAAGACGTAAAACAATGCCGAGCGTAGAGTCGGGAGGTTATCAATCCAATTACTAAAATACATTTATCAATAGGCGTTAAGATATACTCAATTGAATAAGAGTAATTATTGTATTATTAACATAAACTTAAATGTCGATAAAATAACACTCCTCAGACACTCAGTGTTACTCCAATTATATTCAGAAGAATATTTATTTTGTCAAGGTGGACTTTGAAAGCATAAGTGCTAACATATTCATCACTTTATAAGTGTTTTTAGGTTAATTAGAGCAATTTATAAGACATTTATCATTGAGAGTAACGAATTTGAAAACTTTCTGTAGATAAATGTAAAAATAATGCTATGTGACTTATATTTTGCCACTATTGATATCGAGACTTTAAAAAAGTTTATCTCTGTTTATATTAAAAACATTTAATTTTTTTCTCTGAAATTTCTTTTATTTAGAACACTAATAAAGATAAAAAAATATGTGGATATTTCAAATTGTTCACCTATAACTTCAAATATACTAGGTTTAAACTAATTTTTAAATAAAATAACATGACTTAGAATTGTGGTTAACATTTTGCATGCTGCACTATGTATTAAAAAACTTGATATTGAAGGAAAGTTTTGTTTTCGTATATTTATATATGTTATAGCACGAGATTAACTGGGCCAAATTTAATAAAGGTTCTATAAAATATCCTAGCTATTATATGGAGCAAATAAAATTATCTTAAGCTAATTTGCTAATAGATGGCACTACGAGTAATTGTACAATGCACCAACATGCGATTTGTAATTTGTGATTTTCAAAACTTTTAGAAAAACTACGGGTAAGTCAGAATAAACACATTATTCATCATTCTTTTGTTCATAAATTATTTTATTACTTTAAGAATCTATATCTTTTTAACCTTTATTATCAATGAAACGTTACAGGGGATGCGGTAGAAATATTTGTTAAACACATAAATAAGGACTTGGCCAAAATAATGGACCAAAGCGTGACAACAATATTAGCTATTTCTGGATAAATAAATAAAAAAATTAAAGATTCAAGCCAATCGTGAAATACGAACCCTCTTATTCGTGGCTCACCAGAGTCAACTAGACTAGAAGTTCTAAACAACAATAAACTCGGAATGCAACAACAAACATGCGACGCGCAGCGAGATGCAGCTAATATCAACGCATCGAGCAAAATGCATTTCATTTGATGTGCTTGGCTCCAGTTCGCATGTGCAATAATGCTGATGTTTGTTTACCCCGCTGCGCAAACGAAGATTGGGAACGATTCAGTGTTGATTTTGCAGACGATTGTTATTTCAATAAGCGTCATAACGACGAAAGGCTACTCTTTCTCTCGTCGTTGTGTCAACAATTGGGGTTGTTTTGGGAATCAGGGTTAATTTGAAGCACGGCTTTTACGTCATACTTTGCTTTGTCTAAAGATGTCTTGCTGAATTCTATATATCATAACAAATTTGGGAGAATGTCTCTATTGGTAGAATATCTGTCATCTACAAGATAAATGTTTGCACGAAATTTTAGAAATACTTTTGCTTTTGGGATTCTGTAGCTCAAAAAAAAAACGAAACACTCATAATCGATCGCTCAAATCTCCGTGTTTGTTCTTTTGTCACAGCCGTTTTTCTCAAAAACTGTCTATCTTAGAAACTTTAATTTAGTATAGTGATAAAGCATGTGCAATCTTATAGATTTCAGTAGTGTACACTTGCAAATGTTGATACAGAAATTTTGGAGGAGACTATGATTTAAACGGTTTTTTTTTAATTTTACATTTCGTGTGAGTTATCAATTGGAAGGAAAAAATACAATGATTTTATAACTTTTTTTTGAGCCCTGCCCACAAAAACGTGTTCCTCCCACTTATTTTCGAAAATGTTAAAGGAAAAATTACGAAAAAAAGCGTTACTAGAAATTTATCGGAAAACTTTATCAGTAATCCTCATTCTCGTGGTTTCTGAGAAATTCACAATATTTTACGATGTGAAAGATAAACTTGGCTAAATATATATAGTGAAAATAATATTACTATGGCTTATGAGAATATTATATAACGTTTATATATTCCAAAGGAACCTCGTAATGCCAATTCTAGACATACTTAACAAATTTTATTTTGAATCCGGTATATACATGCATCCGGTATATACATGTATTGCAAGTGTTTGTATAGCTGATAGGCCTCAATTAGTATTTAAGTTGCCTATAATATGTCAAATTTCGCCACATTAGCCTAGTGATGGTATTAAACATATAAATCATTAAAAAGAGGCGCGAAAATGAACAATTTTCAATTTTACAATAATACGCCATTATTCATTTGTGACTAATTCTAATTAAATGTAGCAATAAAATAAGGGATTTAATCAATACAATTAAATGTAGCAGTAAAATAAGGAATTTAATAAATGCAATTAAATGGAGCACTAAAATAAGGGATTTAATCAATACAGTTAAATGTGGCACTAAAATAAGGGATTTAATTAATACAATTAAATGTAGCAGTAAAATAAGGGATTTAATCAATACAATTAAATGGAGCACTAAAATAAGGGATTTAATCAATACAGTTAAATGTGGCACTAAAATAAGGGATTTAATTAATACAATTAAATGTAGCAGTAAAATAAGGGATTTAATCAATACAATTAAATGTAGCACTAAAATAAGGGACTTAATCAATACAATTAAATGTAGCACTAAAATAAGGGACTTAATCAATACAATTAAATGTAGCACTAAAATAAGGGATTCAATCAATACTTCTTACTGCCATTTGAAACAACTGTAAACTTTGAAACTCGGTTAAAGGTGTCCTCCAAAATAAAAGTGCGTCCCTTTGGGCGTAGAAAAATGTTTAACAGAATTGTGATTTTACACCATTATCTTATAAGACATTAGACCCAAGAAGATTTTGTTGAGCGTAGAAACAGTTTTTAAGATATAACTATACAAACTATAACCCGTCGTATATCAATTATTATTGAAATAATTGATACACGATACAACAGCAAGTACATAAGTTAAAAAAATTAATAATAAAATAGCGGTAACAGATCACGAAATCGACGCACGATCTCCACAGATCTTTTTTTACATTTTTCATATTATAATTTTAATTAAATTCTCATTTTATTTAAAAAAAAACTAATGAAAAGTTATAATTTCAATTTTCGGCAAGAATAAAAACGATAGCCCTTTTTTAAGCCAATATAACAATAAAATCGGCCATATTGAATTTTGCAATTTTGGAAAACAATTTTAAGTGACCAGAAACATTTATATTAAAAAATTACTTTGCACAAACCATTTATGTCCATGAGTTATGATCTAGGTCCTTTGACTGAATATATCTTTAAAACTATTTTTCTTGTAAATTTTTTGGATTTAGCTCATAAATTAATATAACATGATTATACCCCTAAACAAGTGAATTTTAAAATAGATTTTTTTGTTTATGGAGCAACACGATCTTCGTATTGATATCTCCGTATTAATTGATGGAAATCTAAAACAAAGTTAATACTTAAATCTATTTTGTTTACTTGCTGTTAGAAAACAATTCCGATTCGTGCATTCGGGTGACACGGTCTGCCTTAATATAAATAATGTTTATCATTATGTTTAGGTAAACCGTGCGTGACTTTAGTATACGATAAAAATATGTTACTGGACTAATAATTTATAAATTTTCTCAATAATTTGCCAGACTTTAGAAACAAAAATTTATGTAATAATTAAATATCAATCCGTTTCGCAATTTTTGCTTAATTAAAAAAAACAGCTTTGGATGAAATTAAACACGAGAAACCTTTTTTATATGAAATGTAACAAAAATTGCTGAAGACGAAAATTTTTATAAATGGAAGGGAACACTGTTTAACATTTTAACGTGAAATTTTCAATTTTTCTTAAAAATTTTACATTATTAATTTTTCTTAAAGGAAAGTATGAAGTAAGATAAAAATATGAAGTTTCAATTCATTTGAAAGGTGTAGTCGACGTGGTGTGTTGGATTGATCACAAGGCATACGGCTTTTGACGGAGAGGCGCACTGCGGGGACCCGGGTACAATTCCTGGCCGTTTGTTGAACGGGGTTGAACTAGTTTCTTGATTGGCTATAAGAAATTGCTCTCGTAGCAATAAGTCCGCCATATGTATCAATTGTGTACATTGAAATACATAAATAAATATTTATTGAAATTTTAATCTCGAATAGTTATTTACAATTATTATTTCTATGAACGTTACAATACTCCGTAGAAATAGTAATTAATTAAATTGTTATATAAGAAATAGTTATTATTATACAAATTATTATTTTATTTATCATAATAATAGCTATCAAAATAAAAAAAAACTGATAGGCTCGTTCAGAGAGAAATGCGTTATGTATTTGAAACAACCTCATCGAAATGTCAGAGCTTTTTAATAAACAGTGGTGGAAAACTAAAGACTTTGTGTGTAAAAGCAACATAAATACAAGCAATAGCTATTCTAGCTAATTATACAAAGTTAAAGAAGCATCCAAGTACGCAGCTTTTACGATTTTCCCCTTATTTATTTAATAAAGGACGTCTAAATTTACCGCAAATGTAACAACAACTTGTCAAATGACAGCTTAATAGACTGCGCGCGCTTAATTTGCCAAGACCACTCAGTGAGCGAGATAAACAGACAGATGACAGATAAGAATTAATATTAATGGATTTTCTGATAAATACGTCGAGCATTAATTGACTATCGATGTAATCACTGGACACAGGACAATCGTGTCGAGATGGTGACAAGGCTAAATCCTGGCGCCACCTTACCGGTTGTCATTATTATTATTTTTGTTTTGCGTATAAATTCACAATATTGTGAGTAAGACCGCACCAAGTGCGATAGGATTTAAAAACTGGCTGATTGCTTAAATTATATATATATATATATATATATATATATATATATATATATATATATATATATATATATATATATAAGAGGACTACGTAAATTGGAAATTTAGTGCAAAGTCCCATTTTTAAATTCGAAATATAAATATAGATAAATAGACTTTATTGTTTCCTGAATGTTGGTACCTTGCAAGAGAAATATAATTTTTAAAATTAAAAGGTTAAGAAAACAGTCACTATTTGATAATTTAATTTATTTATATTCTTATTCTAAGTACTTAATAATTTATTTAAATAGGTCTTAGTGTAGAAAGAAAAACTGAATTAAGTGGGAGAAAAAGGTTAAAACATATTCTCCTGCAAGCAAAACTATCAAGAATGAAAGTTTTCAAATAATCGCGAGCCGTTAATTTTTTTTTTGAAATACGTCGTTTTTAAAACGTTATTTCATAATTAATTAAAAAAAGTTGTTAAAAAGTCATTAGCACTAAACTGCATTCATACCCCTCTTTTAATATATTTTATGTATTCTTTTCCTGTCTTTTAAACTATTTTTTTAGTAAAATTCTTATTGAAATCAATTGTTTTATTGTATCCTGTTTGATAAACTAAAAAAAGTGACAAACAAGCCAAGTAATATATCAAACGTATCGACAAAATATTCAAAATGTTCAGCATTTAAATTCATATTTTTTTATTGTTTACTTGTAGCGAAATTGGATGGTGTTTTGTGTGAAAAGTGGGAAATGATGCGTTCTTAAAATTACAAAAATTTTAATTGGAAAAGTGATCGGTAACAACAAAAAACGTCACGAGTATTTAAAATAACAATAAAGAGCATCAAGACCGTAGAAAGCTTCATAAGTGTATTCTAACTTCGACATGATCATGATAATGGAAATAACATTTGATAGACGGCTTCACACTTACATAATGTCAGTTTTGTGATAAACAAGATGGAAAATGTAAAATATATTTATATAATCAACTCGCACTAATTTCTACACGTTTTCCTCAAAAGGTACTCCAGATTTCATTTTAAATAAATTAGTAAGACGTCACCAAATGTACAATAATAATCCCAAAAATAAAAGTACATAACATACTCTACACAATTACATTCCAGTCCAAATAATCACTCATTCTGAGTTCAAATTCTGCTAGATTCAAAATTTTATTGGGTATTGCGTAACTTCTGTGTAATAAAAATTAAATATCAACGAATTACCCACCAGCTACAACTGCTACTGAAGTGCACACAAATCCAATGTTTCTCATGTCTCAGTGATAGCAGAGACTGGCTATTTATACAACATTATGTGTCCCACAAAAGCAGCACCGCGTGAGATATGAAGACGCTGAGCCGTATCGGTATTAATATACAATACATATAGTGTGGACACAGCTGTGATAGGTAGATAATCGTTACCGGTTTAAAATTTAAGGAAATGAAGGCTGTATATCACGTCGTCGCATTTTAAACTTATATTCGAAATACTTCAAGTTTTATCAACCTCAATTCAAAATTTGGAATTTATATATTAACACGTGAAGAGAAATCTTTTTTCAACTTTATCCTTATTCTATCCACAATACATGTGTGAAAATACAGGTCCCTATAGTCAATAATTCAAGTGAAATGACAATACTTGCTACATAACATGTGTGCCCTTACTTTTATTTGTCAGCTTTATGCTTATTCTATCTACAATACATGTGTGAAAATACAGATCCCTATAGTCAATAATTCAAGTGAAATGACAATACTTGCTACATAACATGTGCGCCCTTACTTTTATTTGTCAACTTTATCCTTATTCTATCTACAATACATGTGTGAAAATACAGATCCCTATAGTCAATAATTCAAGTGAATGACAATACTTGCTACATAACATGTGTGCCCTTACTTTTATTTGTCAGCTTTATGCTTATTCTATCTACAATACGTGTGTGAAAATACAGCTCCCTACAGTCAATAATTCAAGTGAAATTGCAATACTTGATACAAAATGTGTGCGACCTTACTTTTATTTGTCAACTTTATCCTTATTCTGTCCACAATACATGTGTGAAAATACAGATCCCTATAGTCAATAATTCAAGTGAAATGACAATACTTGCTACATAACATGTGTGCCCTTACTTTTATTTGTCAGCTTTATGCTTATTCTATCTACAATACATGTGTGAAAATACAGATCCCTATAATCAATAATTCAAGTGAAATGACAATACTTGCTACATAACATGTGTGCCCTTACTTTTATTTGTCAGCTTTATGCTTATTCTATCTACAATACATGTGTGAAAATACAGATCCCTATAGTCAATAATTCAAGTGAATGACAATACTTGCTACATAACATGTGTGCCCTTACTTTTATTTGTCAGCTTTATGCTTATTCTATCTACAATACGTGTGTGAAAATACAGCTCCCTACAGTCAATAATTCAAGTGAAATTGCAATACTTGATACAAAATGTGTGCGACCTTACTTTTATTTGTCAACTTTATCCTTATTCTGTCCACAATACATGTGTGAAAATACAGATCCCTACAGTCAATAATTCAAGTGAAATGACAATACTTGCTACATAACATGTGTGCCCTTACTTTTATTTGTCAGCTTTATGCTTATTCTATCTACAATACGTGTGTGAAAATACAGCTCCCTACAGTCAATAATTCAAGTGAAATTGCAATACTTGATACAAAATGTGTGCGACCTTACTTTTATTTGTCAACTTTATCCTTATTCTGTCCACAATACATGTGTGAAAATACAGATCCCTACAGTCAATAATTCAAGTGAAATGACAATACTTGCTACATAATATGTGCGCTCTTACTTTTATTTGTCAACTTTATCCTTATTCTATCTACAATACATGTGTGAAAATACAGATTCCTATAGTCAATAATTCAAGTGAAATGACAATACTTGCTACATAACATGTGTGCCCTTACTTTTATTTGTCAACTTTATCCTTATTCTATCTACAATACATGTGTGAAAATACAGATTCCTATAGTCAATAATTCAAGTGAAATGACAATACTTGCTACATAACATGTGTGCCCTTACTTTTATTTGTCAGCTTTATGCTTATTCTATCTACAATACATGTGTGAAAATACAGATCCCTATAATCAATAATTCAAGTGAAATGACAATACTTGCTACATAACATGTGTGCCCTTATTTTTATTTGTCAGCTTTATGCTTATTCTATCTACAATACATGTGTGAAAATACAGATCCCTATAGTCAATAATTCAAGTGAATGACAATACTTGCTACATAACATGTGTGCCCTTACTTTTATTTGTCAGCTTTATGCTTATTCTATCTACAATACATGTGTGAAAATACAGATCCCTATAATCAATAATTCAAGTGAAATGACAATACTTGCTACATAACATGTGTGCCCTTACTTTTATTTGTCAGCTTTATGCTTATTCTATCTACAATACATGTGTGAAAATACAGATCCCTATAGTCAATAATTCAAGTGAATGACAATACTTGCTACATAACATGTGTGCCCTTACTTTTATTTGTCAGCTTTATGCTTATTCTATCTACAATACGTGTGTGAAAATACAGCTCCCTACAGTCAATAATTCAAGTGAAATTGCAATACTTGATACAAAATGTGTGCGCCCTTACTTTTATTTGTCAACTTTATCCTTATTCTATCCACAATACATGTGTGAAAATACAGATCCCTATAGTCAATAATTCAAGTGAAATGACAATACTTGCTACATAACATGTGTGCCCTTACTTTTATTTGTCAGCTTTATGCTTATTCTATCTACAATACATGTGTGAAAATACAGATCCCTATAATCAATAATTCAAGTGAAATGACAATACTTGCTACGTAACATGTGTGCCCTTATTTTTATTTGTCAGCTTTATGCTTATTCTATCTACAATACATGTGTGAAAATACAGATCCCTATAGTCAATAATTCAAGTGAATGACAATACTTGCTACATAACATGTGTGCCCTTACTTTTATTTGTCAGCTTTATGCTTATTCTATCTACAATACATGTGTGAAAATACAGATCCCTATAATCAATAATTCAAGTGAAATGACAATACTTGCTACATAACATGTGTGCCCTTACTTTTATTTGTCAGCTTTATGCTTATTCTATCTACAATACATGTGTGAAAATACAGATCCCTATAGTCAATAATTCAAGTGAAATGACAATACTTGCTACATAACATGTGTGCCCTTACTTTTATTTGTCAGCTTTATGCTTATTCTATCTACAATACGTGTGTGAAATACAGTCAATAATTCAAGTGAAATTGCAATACTTGATACAAAATGTGTGCGCCCTTACTTTTATTTGTCAACTTTATCCTTATTCTATCCACAATACATGTGTGAAAATACAGCTCCCTACAGTCAATAATTCAAGTGAAATTGCAATACTTGATACAAAATGTGTGCGCCCTTACTTTTATTTGTCAACTTTATCCTTATTCTATCCACAATACATGTGTGAAAATACAGCTCCCTACAGTCAATAATTCAAGTGAAATGGCAAACTGAGAAACAATTTACAGCACCTAATGATAATAACAAGAGATGAAACGACCGCCCTTTTGGACCGCCGATGGCTTTATGACGCTTGGCGGCAACTTCATTACTGGTCCGATGAGTGTTGCCATTTGTTTTATGTCGTTCGGTAGCCTGGGCGGTAATAATGTTGCCATGCGGAAATTGTAATAAAGTTTACTGACATAACAAAGAACATCATGTTGGTTTTTATTCGGTGTTTTCCTTCATTATTGTAGATAAATGCTTTGTCAACAAAACTATAAATTGTTGTTAATACAACAGTTACGTATTAATAATTATTATTAATTAAACTGAATATATTTTGACACGTTTGTCGTATTTCTTCGATCTTTTAAAGTTAGAGAAATACAATTATAGAGAGATGCTAACAAAGACGCAATGAAAATAAATTTTGGTTTCCAAAATTGTATTACTATTTTTAATTTGAACTCTCCATTAAAAATTATGTCTCTTAATTTTGATTGCAGCTTTTTACTGTCATCAAATGAAACTTAAATATACAAGAGAAAATCACCAGGTAATTTTTTCTTAGCCGTTTTGCAAAATGCTTGTTAATATATTTTAATAAACTGATTACTAACAGTATGTTTGCAAGCAGACTCGTTCAGTACAACCGTATTACTAAAATGATACGAAAAAAATAATTAATTACTGCATAAATATAAGTATATATGACCGATACACATATTGAAAATTTAATAAACCTGTCATTACAAATACTAAAATATCTAGAAACGAATTTACAAACATCTTCAGTATTTCATTATTCCTATATTTTTCAGTCATATTTTCAATGGCATTGTGTTAAATTTACGAGAATCGGTATTAAAACTTTAATTATAATTGAGCGTAATATCCGTATATGTATATATGAGACCTTAAACGAACAGTATAAATGTTCGTTTAAGCTCACATATATGCATAAAAGTAATATGTCAAGCATGAACTATATAAAAAAAAATAGTCCACGTAACTAGTTTACAATGATAATCATCAATCCAGCAGAAAAATCTATACGCAAATTAGATGATATTATGTGACGGCCGGAAGTTAGACAGATTGCAAAACTTACGTAGAGTACACGTTTCACCTACATTTCCTTTTACTATGAGAAAACTATAGCGATTGTCCTAAATCTTACATTTTTTTAAATATGTGCCATGTTTTAAATCCTATTAAAGATATGGTAGGCAATATATTTATGTTTAAAAAGTTAATATGTATTTTCAAATAGTTTAGTAGAAATGCTATGTACATTTCAATGTTTAACATTTTAAACGTAAAATGTAAAAAGTTTTAAAATGCCTGAATACGTACGGGACAACGTAGTGCGAGTTCTACTCGTACTTGATAAGTTTTTATACTTACCTTAGTGAATGCCTAAACCTTAAAGTGCAAGTTTTTCTCGTATTTCACGCGTATATGTATTTTAAATAATCATAATTACGACATTACCAATATTTTTCAAGACAAGTGCTAAACTCTAGCAATCGATATTTTAGTAAAAGTCTGAAAATTTTTCAATATATTTTTCCTACCAACGCTCAATCTGAAATACATGTTTTGAAAAGACATTGTTGTTTTGTCTCTAGACTGCGTCGCCTACAATAAAGCGGGCGATAGCGAGCGAGCCAACAGAGGAGACAATAACAAATGTTTCGACGAGTAAATAACTGTAAACATTGACTTCATTTGCGACCGCAGAGTAATTGTTAACTCCAAAATTTTAAAGTATAAACAGGATAGAGATAGAAAAAAACCGCTACTAATATAATATGCATAAATGTGACATATGTTTTTTGTTCTACTCAAGCAAGTAAAAACAATACTACACCATAGTAGTGCAGTATTGTTTTTACTTGCTTTTTACTATATGACCGAAACAAGCTTAATTTACTAAAGGACCGAAAAAATTAATATTTTTTATGACGCTGGGCTATGATTGGAATCTTTGATCATCTTGATCATGGTTAACTGTCTATATCACCAGGATACAATGACTATATTATATAAAATACAATTTTATAACCCACTAACTTATTTATCTGTGATTGATACGTCGTTATGTATGATTCCCAAAATCTTAAAATGCTCACATTTTCCATATCTATAGAAATATATCACACATAGGTTCATAAAATCAACTTCTTTTCAACAACAATTATATATATTTCGTATATATTACTTATAACTATCGATAGTCTATTAGCCATGCTTGCAAAGCAACCATATGCAAATCAGATACTATATGAACAATTATATATATTACGTATATATTACTTATAACTATCGATAGTCTATTAGCCATGCTTGCAAAGCAACCATATGCAAATCAGATACTATATGAACAGTTATATATATTACGTATATATTTCTTATAACTATCGATAGTCTATTAGCCGTGCTAGCAAAGCAACCATACGCAAATCAGATACTATATGACCAATTATATATATTATGTATATAATACTTATAACTATCGATAGTCTATCAGTCATGCTTGCAAAGCAACCATATGTAAATCAGATACTATATGAACAATTATATATATTACGTATATATTACTTATAACTATCGATAGTCTATTAGCCATGCTTGCAAAGCAACCATACGCAAATCAGATACTATATGAACAATTATATATATTACGTATATATTACTTATAACTATCGATAGTATATTAGCTATGCTTGCAAAGCAACCATACGCAAATCAGATACTAAATGAACAATTATATATATTACGTATATATTACTTATAACCATCGATAGACTATTAGCCATGCTTGCAAAGAAACCATACGCCCAGGTGATTAAGAATATCCACTCTTATAATTAATTTATACTTTATATTGTGTACAAATATTTTGTTGAGAAAAATCTTTTTTTTTAATTTATTTTAAATTCCTAATATAATTCCAATGCTTGAGACAAGACTCCTAAAAACCTCCTCTGCCAAAATTGATCCACCTCCTCTACCAAATTGATAAAGTGTTTGGGCCATAGAATGAAATAAGTAAACTTACTCGCGTCAATATTGCGCAAATGCACAATTACACATATATTCAAACGATTATCTTCCTTTTTTTGCAATTGTTTACGTGTTTTACTTGTTTTAAGAAGCTAAAAATAAAACTTTGCAAATAAAAACTGACAAACGCCATAATCATAAACAGACCAAATCAAGACGCGTGAAACCAGAGTAAATTTACATTAAAAAACAAGCGCACACTCACACGCCAGTCGTATATCTTCGCTAACCATTCGCTAACTAACTTGTGTTTAACTCCCATTTAACTTGGCAGTTAATGACGCGGTAACGACGTCGGCTGAGACCACCACGCTCGATCGGTGCTAGATTGATTTCTTAAGTATAGGGAGCGGACATCCGACCGGCGCCCAAGGTGTAAATTTCCTCGCTTCAACAGACAAGCATTCGCTGGGTTTAGCACTCTCCGCCGTCTTTAACTCGGGAATGTTAAATTATATTGTCCTCCATTCGATATTACGTTATAGGCTCAGATGACGAGAGTCGGCGCTGTGTTTACCGGCAATTGAAAAGCGAACGGATAACTAGACACTGTAGTAATAACAGATCGTTACGTTGCCGCATAACGTGGGAGTTTAAATAGATTGTATTCGCTTTATTTCGCACAATTTCTTCCAAATAAACTACATGATTTATGTTGCAAATCAAAAATTTTACAATTATATTATCCGATTTGAAAATATTATCAATCCAGAATTAGTATTTAATATTGCAGGAGTCCTGCAAACAGACATAATTAAACAGGCCCACTTGTATAAGTCAGTGGACAAAAAGGAAGATGTTGATATTAAAATTATAAAAGGCGTTTTAAATCATGAAGACACAGATGATTTTATTGCATATGGGATTAAAATAATATTTAACAATAAACTCAAAACGTATTAGTATCGAGAAAAAAATGAGTTTGACATAACTTTAATATTTTTAATCTTATGATCCAGATTTTCGTCCGAATCAATTATTATAATTAATTGGGATTTCAATGCATAAAAGTAGCCTCATTTTAAGTAATGGATTTTATATTTTGAATTTTTATCTATCCAAATAAATTGAAGATAAATGTTATTTTTCATATGGCAATTCTGAAGCATGAAAAAAATATTTTTAAAGCAGTCGCGAAACAATTACTGCATAAAATGCCACTTTGTTAAGAAATTATTTTTGCAAATGTTTTCGATTTTCAGACATATCACAAATAACATGAAAAAATGATCAAAAAATGCGCATTTTTTGGTTACTTGAGGTTTTTCGCCTGTGTATGTTCTCATATGCATGGTTAAATTACTATTAATTCTAAACCTAGTGTCACACATAACACACTTGTAGAGTTTTTCAACTGAGTGTGTTTATAAAGTGCCTCGTTAAACTATCATTTTCTGTAAATCTTGCATTACACGTGTCACACATGGCGGGTTTTTCACCGGTGTGTGTTTTGACAGAATTTTTTATTAAAACTATTTTGATATATTATGTAACTAAAATTCCTAAAAGAGTACATTGTCACTCATATAGTACCAAAATCGTGGGTTTAATTGTAATGGAACGAAAAAAATTAAATAGGATGAAAATTTGCCCTTAGTATTGGTTTAGAGATAGTATACGTTCAGCGATATAGACAAATCATGTATATATTCACGTACACTTGTACGAATATAGAAATAGTATAAAGTCCACGTTATGTTCCCATCGCGAAAATAAACATCTTGAACTCATAACCAGCATTGCGGAAACAGAGCTACTCGCGTGACAATATTGACATTCACACTAACAACGTTAACATTAAATAAACTTATTTCACGGCCCTCGTCGAGACAACGACACGTCCCATCTTCACCCTAACAATCTTCAAAGCATATCACATCCAATAAGGTTCCACGACATGTGCAATACGAAATAAGGATATGCAAGCAGCGAAACATCAAATGCACCTTATCTGCTGCATCTGATTCAAGGTTATTGTTATCGTGCAGTGGCGGACCACAACTGCGAAGTTCTGCCGCGGGGCTATAATATTGCATCAAATCGAAAGAGCAATCCGGGATATAAGACAACTGTAAAGGTCTGTATAGACTTTAAGCTGTGGTAGGTATAGAGACGAAAAATGATCAGAGGTTCAAATTTCATGTTTGGCACAAAATACTTGGGAAATTTATAGAGGACATGAAACATTGACCATGAATATTGAATTTTTATGCCCATGCATAATATTCAAAAATTACATAACGTTCAAAGTAAGATTGGATCAACGTAATGAAAATGTGTTGAAAATTGAATAATTTAAAAAAAATTGTCTGTAAATAAAAGGGGAAAAAAAATAAGAACACACGTATTTTTGCAAAACGAGATAAAACGTCAAATTAGTACATATCATTTTCAGCGTCCTAATAGAACACATACAATTTTAAGTTTTCCATCAGGACGCTGATGGAAAACTTAAAATTAGAAACTTTGAGTTTTAATGAGAAACTTTAAGTTTTTTCAGACTAACCTTTTTATATCATATTTTATATTTACTAATTAACTCGAATACTTTATACTTTAACTTTCTCATTGAAGACGAACAATCCATCTATACTCCAACCACATTTTATTACAATTAAATATAATCTTAGTTTTAGTGAATTGAAAATAAACAGCTTTTCGAAACTATTTTTGGTTAGATTTATAATTACAAGAGATAACTTGAAGCCAACAGTGTGCAACTGCTAAATTTTCAGTGGTACCACAAAAAATTGGATTGTAAAAGAATTATACCTTCATTTGAACAGAAATTTGAAGTCTATAAAAACAATGTTTATGGGGAAATCGAGAAATGGAATAAAATATACGTTCTAAAAGGTATGGACCACACATGAAGGGATTGTTTAGGCTTAAAAAAGCTATTCAACATTACTTTATATATGTAAATCATGCTGGTGTTACTTTTACTTTTATTTATTACAACCCAATAAAACTCGTATTGACCTATTGGTACCAACTAGTATATACTAATAGACCGTAAATACAAGAATCAATCTACAATAGGCAATTAACAGTAGTTAAACAGGAATAGAAATTACATTTTGTTCTGTCATATATTTCTGTCACTGGCAGTTGCTATTAACGATGCCTTTCACTTCGAAGATATAAATTTACGAGGTTTACAATTTTATTTCCGTTTCGAACTGGTATAGTAATTAGATCCTATTGATAAATATATTTAAAGTTCAAATTTCTAGTGTTACATTATTTATTGTAAGTGTACCGCAACCGCTACATAAACTAAAACAAGTGAAATTAAAAATAAAATATTTTCTTACTCCTAAGGTAGTATTGGAAATTATTAGTACTGGCCATTAAAAATAGAACTCTTTGGGAACTGATGGAATGATTGTTTGAATTTGTTATTTGTTTTCACAAATTGACGGTAACATTTTTTATAACTTTTGTTATGGTCTCAATCAACAACAAGTTACGTTCAATTTCGATTGACATTTCGTGAAGAAAGCCCATCCCTTACTACAGTTTATGACTAGTTTAAAGGGTTTAAACCTGGTCATACCAATCTCAGTGATGATCTGCGAGAAGAGCTTCCCTCAGCAGCAACGACAGACAGTAACATCAATGATGTTCGACTCATGATAAAGAATGACATGAAAGAAACATTTCAGCAGATTCAGGCAAGTTTCAGCATTAGTATGAATCAAGTACAAAAAATTCTACATGAACGTGATGTCACCGAAATTCAAAAACGTCGTCGCGTTGATTAGCATCTGGAAATATTAGAAAAAATTGACAAAGGTTACTCAAATAATGTACTAACATTGTCACGAGTAAGGAAAGCTGTATATACTGTTATGAACCCGAAACTAAGGGTCGGACAGTGCAGTGGAAAGAGTCTAAACAGTGGCCTGCAAATTTAAAGAAAGTACTCTGGCCCCGTTTTTAGAATAGACGGGTTATTATGCAACAATCGTTCTGAAGAATAAAAACGGTTACTGCACACTGGTATAACAGGAATTGTTTACCAGTAGATTGGAAAAAGTTCGAGAGCAATGCCCTCGTGATAGAATCCTCCTTCATCACGACAACGCCTCCCCACACTCATCCAGACCAACGACCGAATATTTGTCGTGGATAGAAATTATGGGATAATACATGGTGCTGAACCGCCATGAATTTATATCACTATCGATTAGCAAAAACTAAACATTTAACTAACATGTTTACAGTGGAAAAAAAACACTATGCGTAAGGAAAAACTGCGAGGAATTCGATTCCTGGACGTTGAAAAGCAGTGACTGCCTTTGAAAGGCTATGGAAGAGACATCCTAGGAAGTGCGAGTCGACTGTCTCCTAGTGGCTCCGTCGATGAAAACGGTGCATAAAGTACCATGGAGAATATTAAATAAAGTTATTTTGAAAAATAATAAATAAACTACAAACTTCGCCGTTGGTTTCATTTTTGATATTCCAAAAACTTTCAACATTACTTATCGTACACCTAACGTTTGTACAAAATAACAATTGGCACAAAAATGGTGCTTAAAACCTGAGTGTTGCCACATTCTTTACGCGTTATACTTTTCTAAACGGAAGTAGAAATAAAAAATCTATTTTTTACCTTAATATTATCATATTATTATATTGATATTATATATTCAATACCGATGAAATAACACAATGGTTTGAGCGATAGTTTTACATTTACAAGGATTATTGCTAGTGGTAATATTAAAAAAAACTACCGCAGATATCAATGCAAATACATGCAAATATTCTCCGTGGTACTCTATGTAAATTTATTTTAGTACATGTGTTGCATTACCACCAGTACATTTTGCAAAAAATGGTGTCGACAATGGTTTGCGTCACATTCTTCAAACAAAAGAGAATTATTTATATTTTTATAATATAATCTAGAAAAAAGATACATTGCTGATTACAAACAAATTTATTAATTAACCAAATATAGGTTTCTTAAAAACAAAAATAAAATCTACCAGTAAACTTTGGCGTTTGTTTTAATTACCGTTTGCGTTTGTTGAAATTACCTATAAATTCATAAAATACGGAATAATAAAAAATACTGAATATAATATCCTCTATTGTTTATGAAAAGAGCTACGAAACCAACCCCCCCCCCCCCCTAGTGGATAAGCCAAAGCTACTTTCCCAGTAGGCAACAAAAGTGATAATTTTATCACTTCTCTATGTGAAATACAAATCATTCGAAATTTAAATAATACTTGTATCAGTATTCTCTTCTTCACGCGTGTACAAACAGAACGATCGAGAGCAATGCAGACGTTTATCTTTTCAGGTCTTCGCTAACTTCACCTCCGTTCTGAGCTATTCATAAAAATTATCGATAGCATTGCCAGTAAGCCGGCCGTGCCCCAGCGAAATAGCCATGTCTCTATGAATTTATACCACTACCGGCTAGCAAAAACAAAACATTTCATTAAAATTGTCACAATAGAAAAAAACTCTAAGCGTTTCATCTAACAAGTGCGTCTGGACCTCAAACGACGCTCAGTCACACAGCATCGTCTGAGAAACCGCGGCCCGATTTCCTTAATGCCGTCTAGCACGCGAGCGCTATCCACGCTCATCTCAATAATTATTGTAATTGACCCAAGGTGATCGTAAACTGTATGTAGCTAAACCGAATTATCTATTTGGGAGGAAATAGTATTTTATTGCTTTTAGATTTGTTTGTTTCCGAATAGCTTCGTAGCGGGTGATATATATGGTACTTGTACTTAGTATGGTTGAAAACCGTATAAACTCTATTTCCGTCATATAAAAAAAAACTTATTATCAAATTAAAAATAACTTCATATCAATCAAAATAATTTAAATTTATCAAAATATTATAACATTTTTATTTTTTAGAATTCCAATCCCAAACGTTCAGAACCCTATTACTTTCAACCGTCTGTCTGTCTATTTATAACCGCTTTTCGAAACTATTAGCCTCGTAGATATATGATACATTAAATATGCAAAAAGTAAATTAGTATAATTTTATGCATTTTATGAAGTATATATTGTAATAATATTTTAATATATATTGCTGAAATCTATTTGTAACTAACCTAAATAATAAGTCCTGACTCCTGAATAAACAAAACCTAAACTCACTAGCTAATAATACTGTCCAATCGGAAGAGATTTTCCTTCGAACTGGATTATAGTTCCATCATCAGTTCGAGGATGTGCAAGAGTAACAATAGTTTATTTTAGTTGAATTGCTGTTTAATGTGGATGTACAGCCGCCATCTTGATGTTAGCCGCCATCTTGATAAACGCGTTTTCATTTCGAAAACGTTGTGTCAAGATCGTTGATTCTAGACTAAGTAAAAACATTGCACTTTTCAAGGAAACCCATCATAAGGTTATCTGTATTTTATAAATCATTAAAGATAAAAGCATAAAAATGATCATAATCATGGTGTGTCACGCGAGCCCTGATTTAGATTATTAATAAAATATGTTATTGAATAAATAAAACATTTTACGAATTTAAGAATAAATAAAACATTTTAGCAAAACTTTTGAAATTACGTGGTTATTAAATAGAATACGATACTTTGTTTCGCAAAAAATGAGGAAAAATAAAAAAAATAATAACTTATTTGAATTTATTGACGCTCGTCGACAATTTTGTTTCGTCAACAAAAATGTTTGCATTTTCATTATATTCAGTATATCGTTATCCTTTTTTTTAATCTACCTCCAGAGCCTCGTATTTTCCTTTAATTTTCGAAACGGTTTCAACTCTATTTTTTCATGTTTTCATTTTATTTTTTGTTTTTTCCTAATACTTTTATTTAGAAGGTAAAGTTTCAAAATAAAAACAAATTTATATCAACCTATAAAAATATTATTAACTTTCTCTTAAAACAATGTCGATTCTTTGTCGCATTTTTTCCAATTAATATTAGTTTATAAGTATTTATAAATACTCAGAGCATCTTTTAATATTACTTCTGTTATTCGCAAATTTTTAAGCGTGGGTCATAAAATGCTAATGGGATAGCATTATTTACGTATATCAAGCTTGAATATTTTAGTATCTCATCCAGCGTCAACCAATATAGATAGGAATTTATTTACCAATGTCGGATGTCGATGGCGATCTCACGTCACATTTCTGACACTATGATGGGTGAGCTAATCTAATAAAAAGCAATGTCATGTACAGTTTTGATTTCGAATGTGGCAGAAAAATAAGGAACGTATTACATTATCCACTCTGACCATCAGACGTAATCAGTAATATTAAATCCAAGGAAGTGTTCTACAAATAGATAATTTTCCTTGCCATAATAGCAGATCATTTAAAGTTAGAGAAGTAACAATAACAGGAACTAAACAGAAGTAGCTTCTCTTGGTTGTCAGGTTCCTTATCTCAGTTTCTGTTTTCAGTCGAATGCGAATGAATGAAAGGTGTAAATTAATTAAATCTCATTAAAGACTGTTCAAAACTAATGATATAAACGCTGTACAGAAAAAAAATGTTTCTTCAGTCTTCTAAACATACATGTTCTTTTTCGAAATAACCCCCACCCCCCTCGGATTTTATACACTTTTGCCACCTTTTCTACCACTTTCTAAAGACGAACGCCAGACCATCTTCGTTGTGAGCTCCTTGCAACGCGCCTCCACAGCTTTGATGACCTCGAGATTGGTCTTGAATTTCCGTCCCCTGAATGTAAACTTGACTTCGGAAAATAACAAGAAGTCTCAAGGGGACAAATCTGGACTACATAGTGGGTGGGATACAGTTGCAATGCCGCGAACATTCAAGAAATCCACTACAGTGTGAGCAACGGAGGGCACGCGTTGTCGTGATGCAGTAAAATTTCGTTGATGTTTTTTGCGGCAGTTTTTTCTTTAAATGGTGCAACATCGTAATCAAAACCGATTGATAATAATCTGCTATGACCGTCTGGCCTTGAGCAACAGCATGTTGATACAAAAAACGCTCGGAATCGAAGAAGATTATTATCAAAACCTTGCCAGCGCTGCGACTCGTCTACACTTTATTTGAAGGTGGCGACGTCGCCCTTTTCCATTCAGAACTTTATTGTTTCAGTTCCGAATCGTAGTGATACATCCAAAATTCATCTACGGTTATTATTCAATTTATTTCTTTATTTGCTTCTCCACCGAACTGCAATAACAAGTCTTGACACGCTGAGACACGATGTTGCGTTTCATTCCGGTATGAGGAGGCTCGGCACCTATCTGCAAGACACGTGTCGCATGGCCAAATCATAATGCAAAATCGAAAATGCACTACCAAGTGAAACGTATAGACGTGCGTCAAGCTCTCCAACGGAAATTCGTCGTTCTCCATAGACGATAGGGGCAGCTGTATTCTTTAAAACCTCGGTGCGAAATTTTGAAGGGCGTCCCTCGCGTGATTCGTCGGCGATGCTCTCTCTATTCTCATCAAACGCTTATATCACTTGTAGAAGGTCACCTGGTTCGCAACCTCTTCATCATACACCTTACTTAGTAATTCATTCGCATCTTTTTTTTCTTCCAGAGCTTCACCTTTAACTTTAACGTTACAACTTTGCTCTAACTTTTTATCCATGCTGGACATATTAGGCGAATATCTAACACACGTTACGCGAATAATTACTTACATCTACTCACTGCACCGATCAACTTGAAACTGTCATTATAGATTTCTCAAAGAATAGGTCACACGACGGTATGCAGTGTTGCTACCTTTCGCTATATATTTTCCCTCAGGATCACTATTATCATTACTTTTTGAACAGCCGTCTGGTAGGCATAACTATATTGCTGCCCATAAAGTTACACTATAAGAAGCATTACCATTCGATGATGGTTTCGGATGCGGATATCAATAGTGTCATCGAATCTATCAAACTATTGCTGTTGACATTTATGATTGAAATATTATTTAACCCACATTCCACCTGCATCTTGTCCAAACACCACATAAATCTCACATCACTATGCAGTTCACAAAACATTCAAAGAGGCAGTTAATTTAAATTATGTCACGCCGTCGCAGTCAGTTAAGTAAGCGCAAACTGGGTTTAAATATAAATTCTACTGTCTGTCGGCGTGGAGACGGAGTGAGTCGGAAGATGACTGCGGTCTCGATAAAGTTGTCATTAAAATTTAAACTTATGGCTCGTTTGATATGCTCAGTGTTATGCTAGCTTTGTGAAATATTTTATAAATATTGTTGATGTAAACAGTTGATAAATTATAATTTTTATATCTTTATCGTGATTGTTTATATGTTATATAGATATACATCTATTAGGTAGCCCATTTTTATGCAAACAAAATCATTAAAATTCGTTGGTGCGAAGAGATTATGCTATCATATGTATGATCTCAAATATGTCCCCTTATCTTGTTGTAGCTTGGAGAAATCTGATGTCATCCTATCTTAATTTTTTCACATCTCTACATAAAATTCCAAACTTTTTACGATTTACAGTTTAATTGTAATAAAAAATCAGAAATATTTTGTCTAACACATCAAATTTAGGCCATTTTTAAATAAATATTCATTATAATAAATATTGTTTTATATCTAGATTAACTTTCTCTTAATTGGTATGGTTATTTCAATATTTTGCGATTCACCTCAGAACTGGCGGTTTTTGCTGTTTGGAAAAGATTTTGTAGTTTGTAAAAGAGTGTTCTTGTGGAAATAAATCAGCCATATGTACATATATGATACGTTATCACTATAATTTTATAGATTTTATGGAGTATACATAGTAGTATATATGTTAATCCTTAGCGTTGAAATAAATCTGCAAATAACCTTGGTAATAAGTTCTAACTCCTAAATAAAACCCAACCTCACTAGCTAATTTGGCACAATTTAGTACAATTTCTGTTTAGCCCAGTCGAAAAAAGAAGTATTAGGAGGTCAACTATAAGTATAAAACAAAGTAGATGCATCGCGGCCGGACGTGCAACAACTGCCATCATCAGATCGCCATTTATCAATAAACGCTTTTCGTTTCGAGAACGCTGTGTCGAGAATAGTTGATCCTAGACGAAACAAAAACTTTTTACTTTTTAGGGAAAAACAAAAATTTTGTAACGCTTATTGCGTTGTCTAACATTTCCCTCCCTTATTTCTGAAACTACCAAATCAAAAATCATGACCAAACCAGAATATAAACCGCCGATTCATATTTAGAGCTAGCTATATTTCAAATGTAAGATTTAAATGATATTCTGATTAACTGATTGTTAGATATCTCGAATCACTTTATAATTCTATTAATTTACTGAGGCTGAAGTAACACTTAATATAACTTACAGTTTCCGTAATTTTACATACCATTCAAAGACAAATAGATCAATACTGACAATCGAACTTCGTTAACGTCACCCGCCTTAGCTACGGTTCACGTGGTACATTCAGAGCGCAACCAATAAGCGGAACACAGCGAGAGCCGCGGGCCGATAGACGTATACGTGAAGTAACAACGTTAAGGATGCGTCCCGTAGTGTTGTTCTGCTAACTATTTCCCGTGCGATAAATCCCGATGTCGACAATGACGGGCGCAGTGCGGTACGACACCGAACATGCGTTATCGGACACTAAACACGGAGTTACGTGATGAAAGCGGACGACACGTAATTTCGGCTTTTCTTATTGCCTTGAAGAATGCAATTACGTCAGTGGAATAAAATATTGACGTATTTTCAAGAAATAATTGTATTCATATTATCACGTAGATGCGTATTATCCTTTAGGGTGTCATTTAGGCAAATACATGCTTGGGTTCTATTATCGTCACTTTCCTAATATCGACATCTTTTGCCTACTTATCTTTATGTATATTTATTCCTGTTACACCTTTCGATAGCCATAATAACTAAAACTGCATCTGCATTGAAAATTCTGGGCAAATGCAAAGAACTTTGTTCCACAAAGAAATTGTTTTAAGAATTCTTTCGGTTCTTTAAAACATGAATTTTTATGAATTGTATTTAAAAATAAACTCAGTGAAGTTTATACGAATATATGCTAACATAATCCTAACTAATATTATAATTGTGAAAGTGCGTTTGTTTGTCCTTCTTTCCCGTCGCAACAGAGCAACAGATCGATGTGATTTCTGCACAGAGGTAGGTGGCGGACCTGAAAATTATAGACTTTTTTATCTCAAGAAATCTCATTCATATGTAATATATTCATTCTAAAATATTGGCGTGATTTTTAAAATGCTATATACGCAACATAAAGAATCGACATGACCACTCCCTTGAAACCCTGATTTAGAGGAAAATAATTTTTTTCATCGTCATTTTTATCAGAAAGTCACGAAAATAAAGGTCTTTGATTTCCCATAATCATTCTACATGGCGCTGCACGTTTTCCCTAAATATTTGAAACTATAACCTTACGAACAAAATCACGGGTAAAGGCTAGTTCTAGTGGCAGAAAAAAATGCTTCAGACAAACAGACCAAAACTGAGATAATTATATAAAAAATATTATATTCTAAGGTTTTCTTCAATTTTAAAAGGTTATATATATATATATAGGAAATATTGATTGTAACTTTTATTTAAAACTCTGGATGAGAATTTTATTAAATTTATTAAACATTTCAGCATTGTTGTTAGTAATGGAACGCAACCCTAATTAGTTCCTACGACGGCCATTACGTGGCGCGCTCTCTGTGCTTACGTATGTTAAATAAAAAACGCACTGTAATAATTGTTAAGCATTAAATCAAATGTTTTATAATAAATAATCTCTGTTATTTGTCGAAAATCTTAAATTGTACTTACTAGCTGAATGTCTATATTCCTGTATATACCAAATTCTCAACGCAACTCTCAGAGAATAAAATATCACATTTTTAGGTAATGTATTTTTTTAATTCTGAAGGGAAGATAAACTGACAGACAAAGGGTATACTTACATAAAAAAATACTACGATCTTATACTTTCTACGATCTGTTACTTTCTTTTTGAAGTTTAAATTTTCAATTTATTTATCTAAATATAATTATTATTATATTATATAAGTATATAGAACATTTATTTCAATAATGCTCTTAATCAAAAGTATTTAATACGGCAAAAAATAAAAAGACTAAAACGGCTTATCAAAAATAACACATTGCCGCCATCAGCCACCTCCACAGTGCACGTACTAATCACCATTCCAGTTTCACGTGCATCGCGTGCACCGCGCGATCCGTACCGGCTGTCAACGCTCGATTTATAACGACCACGCAGTCCTGGATCTTGATGGATATCCTGTAATGTAGGACAGACCGCCTGGCTCTTGCTTCATCATAGCCTCCGATTTGTTACAGAGTTTGATTTATGCGGCTGATAATGGTGAAGGCTCCTTCGGTTATTTCGGTATCGGCACGCAAACTCGTTGCAACAGAATCGGTTTTCGCAAGCTTTAAGCCTTGGCTGGTGGGCGAAACAGCGTTGATAATCCCGTGAAGCCATTAAAGCGTAATTATGGGTGCATTTTGCTTTAATTGTATCTGATTAACTACTGTTTAACGCTAGTTAATTTAATAACCTGTTTCTTAATCGAATTAAATATATTAATAAGTGTGTTTTGGCATACCAATGTTTATACTTGAAAATCGGCAACACTGTGGATTGGAGATAAACTATGGGTTGGTTGGATTTCATTATAATAGTATATATTAAAATTTCTTAAAAATTATACGAAAACAAGTTTGAAAATCGGATATTGGCCTTAAACATTAATTAAATTTCGCATAAAATCTGATAATTTTCTTATGCAATTTATTATTAATTATTTTTTTAGCTAATTTCTCTCCAAGCTTCGCTGGAGTGTATTTGTATTAAAGAGGCGGGATTTGTGCCTGAATGAAGGAGATTATTGCCACACCTCTCTATAAATCATTTATATACGTTTTGTTGTTAAATTTTAGCTGATTTAATATGCATATCGCACCATCTGTTAACATGTTGTAGTGTCACAACCATTTTATTCGGAGACTATTGGCACTATATAGATGAAATTTGGATGGTAGGTGTCTTCTATGAACCGCTATTCAGTGAAATAGTGGAATTATGAAAAAATATAATAATAGGGGTGGCACTCTGTACCTTTAACTGAGGGATGAAGAAAAATCTCGTGCACGTAGGCGTGTGGGATATCGTTAGATAGGTCTTAAAAATTATATAAAGGTTCAAAAGTACCTTTTTTATTTAAGTCGATAGTGATCAAATAATAGGTGAAATATGCGCTTCTAAAGTCTTAAAAGTCTGCCACCCTCTCTAAATTTTCGACTAACGTGTGTAAAATTCTGAAAAAACTAAGGTAGTAAGAACTTGAAATAAACTTTCAATAAAAAGTAATTTGAATAAGATTTGTTGTGTTGTTATTGAGATATGGGATATTTTCGGTACCGACCGCTGCAATAATATTGTTTTCCTTAATGTCTTTTTGGAAATACAAACTTATAAGTTTAATATTGTTTGGTGCTACAGAATCCTTCGTGCGCGAGTCCGACTCGTACTTGGCTGCTTTTTTAAATCGAATCGTGTTTCATAAAAATATGCCCAATCATGAATGAATAACAAACTTTTCATGATATTAGTATTTCACCGATGTTATTGTGTATTCTTTGCTTGATTACATAGTCATTTTAGCGATTCTTTGCTTGCTCACATAGTTATTTTAGCGATTCTTTGCTTGATCACATAATTGTTTTAGCGTATCTTTGCTTGATTTCATAGTAATTTTGGCAATTCTGTGCTTGATCACATAGTTATTTTAGCGATGCTTTGCTTGATTAGTTATTAAGTAACAAAAAACCAGACAAAAATACTTTTATATTATGATATTAGTAGGGATTAAATAATATGTCTCAATTTTAAATCTCGTAGTAAACAGGACCAACGAATTCTTGCTTCTCATTTCATTCAGATAATTCTGTGAACGATGTTTGTTTTCGTTTCTATTTTTTTTCATGTTTTTAATGAATTATGAAAAAAAGTATGTTCTTATTTCACTCGTATATATGTGTGTATGTATGTATGTGGGTACGGTTGCGATTTCCTAAAACTACCTAATCTATTTTAATGATTCCTTTATCCATAGAATCTTCATATTTAAAGGAAGGTTTAACTGTATAAAATATTAAATAATCGCTCTTACTTTAACAGTTATGGTGCAAGAACTGGAGAAGGGTGCACTAATTGAATATTCAGTGCGCTTCTTATTCATAGGTTATTTTAAGTCGGTTAAATTAGTTTATTAAAAAGTTTTATATGTATAAATATATATATATATATATATATATATATATATATATATATATATATATTTAATTTTTACAATATATTAACTAATGTCCCCAGTTTTGCTCGTATCGACAAAACTAATGAACATCTGTATTAAATTTGATGCAGCTAACACTACTTCGTTTTCAGTCATGTCTTAGAAGCTTTAGAATAAAGTAGAACCCGCTTCAAACATTCTTGTTAAATGCGAGATATCCGCGAGACATTCTTATTCAGTATTATACACTCTTTAACGTTGGATTCTTCATTTTAACTCGAGACCTTGCTAGCTATGAATATGTTAGGCGAAATATATCGTCGCTTATTTGTACGCTACAAAACATTCAAATATAGGGAACCATCATGTGATCATATTGTATTTTTCAAACTTTACGAAAGAAGATATATTTTAAAGTACTTTATTAACTACACCACAGTTTCGGTTTCTGCTTAAAACACTTTTTGGTTTAAGCCTTTTAAATATACTGGTATCACTGTATTACCACTTATTTATCATTCAATTAGATTTTATAATTAAACCACTTCAGTAACACTTCAAGCAGGTTTTTGAACAAGAAATAAAATGTATTAAGAAGATTTGTAGAATATTTATCTGCCGATGGATAAATGGATAACCTACAGGAAGTAGTTCTTTACTTCAGTAATTTTAATGCGTGTCTTCAAAGGATTAATACACAATATGCGCATGTAAAATAGTACAAAATGAGTTGTTTTCTACTAAAATTTAAATTAAAAATCTCAATTCATTGAATAATATAGGTTTTCAGTGGACGAGATTTTCTTTTTAATTTTACAGTCTTAAAACGCTTCCCTCCATTTTCCATTGATACATTTTAATAAAATAAACCTCCCATGTAATTCTGAATTCTTCGCTAACACCTATTCAAAATGAAATTCCATTAAATTATAATGTTATACGGGAATTAGTTGTATAAGTTTTGGGTGATGAAGTGACAGATGAATAAAGCTCCAAACGAAGTTTTAATTGCTGCAAACTTGGACCTGGAAATGTTTACAGGTCACATTCATTACTGAAATTAATAACAATTTATGCCGCTACTTGTATTAAAACCGAGTGCAGTTGTGTCCCTAACCTAGAACGCCCTCTACACTACTCACGAAGTTACCTCGACGAAGTGCTCGTCGAAGTTGAACGCAGTCTGAAGTACGTCTGAAGTACAGTCTGAAGTACGCACAAAGCGAATCGAAATACCTCTCTACACTATTCTCTTCGCCTAACTTCGTTGAATTTCGCGAGTAGTGTAGTGCATGTATAAAATTTGGCAATAAATTAATATGCAAAACATTTTTTTCAAGTTCAACGCGGTTATTGCCCTTTAGATCAATAATACTTCAAAACTAATTAATTTCCTCAAAATAATTCTTGCACGTCACAATTAGTATTTGAACGCGTACTAAGTTCGGCCTCGCTTTCTTTTCTCCAACAGCCCACTTTCCTCAAATCCATTGTTCAACGTTTTACCCATCAATATACTAGTTATATTTAATCGTAATGAACGACTATTAAACCTTTATATCCATTTAGTTTCAAGCGCCTTATAAATATGAAGATCCTTATCGCAATAATCCTCGTTCACACGTAGCGCCCGAGACACGTAAATGCACAATTCTCGTACTCAATACACATAAACACAGAACAATAGCCGAGTCCTGGAACAAATGGGAGTACGACACATCTGATAGCCCTCTCTTTATCTGGAGGCCGAAGGTAATACGATCGATGCGATAAGTCGCGGGGAGAAATACGACGCTTTAACGGATGTTAACGAAACGCCTTTATTGAAGGCAAATGAAGTCGTTAAAATAAGATACGACTTTGTACATGGTGTCTCAGTGACGATGTGTCATAGAGTATTTGTACGTTCCACTTGTGTTAGTGCTATGAATATGGTCCCAATTCCAATTATCGAGTTGCCATGAATATTCGGCGACTATTCGATATTAGGCATACTCGATCACGTAATATTCAACCGAATACAGAATACGTGCAAATTACTTGAAAATTGGGTTTTTTGTCTATTTACTTTTAATATATCTAATTTATATTTGGATGAAGTATTGATACTTGGATGAAGTATTATATTGGCTGACTAATTACTACGAGAGCGATCTCTTATAGTCAACCATAACACCAGTCCAGCCCCGTTCTACGAACGGCCGGGAAGCAAACCCGGGTCCCCGTGGTGCGCCGCATCGTCAAAGATCGTATGGCTTGTGATCAAACCCAACACACCACGGTGACGACAACATTTTATGATCTGGTGTTAAATATATAGTCGTCTTAATCACTTGTTTATTATGTATATAATGTATATTCTTACAACAACTATTAAAATTTCTTTAATGTTATAATGAAAGTATAGAAGCAGTAGGTTGTAATGCAGAAATATAAGTGTATCTACGTTATTAAAAAAAAATGTGAGTCGCCATGGGAAGCCTGCCAGGTGTGAAACGTCTAGTTTTTTTTATAACTCATATTTTAAATTAATAAACGCTTTTAATGTTTCAAGACAGTTTAATGTAATACACCAATATAAACGAGTAAAGTTGTAAACGTTAGTAAATAAGAAACAATACTGATACACGAACACACACGTAAAGTAGCGTGTGTGTAGTGTAGTAGAGAGGAAAGCGTTAAGTCGGAAAGAGCCGACAAGATGCGAACCTGGTTGAATTAAGCCGGAAAGAGCCGAAAAGACACGAAGCTGCCCAAATGCTACGTGGAGACTTGCCATTAGAACGTTTTAACTCCTGATGGAGCGTTCTTTCGCAATTAGATATTTCACATCTGATGGCACAAATGAATCTGTTTCTTTTCTCCTTTATAGGGTAATGATAGTTCGGAAGACAGTTTTTTTCTAAATATTTTGCTGCAAGCTTTAGCAGACTTGTTTTTCATTTCTTTCTATATGTGTACTCTTCGCACTTACTTTTCATGCGTTATTGTTTGCTTATATTTACTATTTCTTAGTAGCAAATCAAAAAAATACGTACGAATTCTCTGGACTTATCAGATGTCTTTCGTTTGATCAAAACAGAATAAGGGACCGAGCTTACATTTAGGTCACTGCTTATTTTAAAGCGGCGACAAGGCGTTAGAGTGAAATGTTCTGACGGAATCTTTCCTTTTACAAAAAGTGTTTATTTTCATTAAGTTTTGAAACATTTGTTGCAAGATTAGTACTACGGCTTTTAATTTGCATTTAGAATCTGACGGTTAAACTGATGGTGTAAGTTTTATAATGACAACATGTGAAATATTTTCATATTTGCATACAAGCGTCAAATCTAACCGAATAGTTTTTCCGACTATTCGCTTAGTCCACCTGGGCTTTTCGGTATTCAATTTAAGGCCGAATGTATTATTGATTACATTTCTATTAATTGGTAATTCCAAGAGGAGTTTAGGGCAATTGTTATATCAAATGTATAGTTATAAGATGGTCAAATATGTCTAATTAGAGCATAGTTTATGTCAGTGAAAAGTGTATCGCTGAAATTATAGCACATATAAGAAATTCCATTCCTTATTCATCCTGTTGCTAACTTTTCATACCTTGGTTGGTAAGAATATTCATGGAAACAGAATTTATTAAAAGAGAATGTAACCAAGAGTCATTATGACAGCCAAATATCTATGAAGATCTAGATCAGTGTAGGAAATAAGTGAAATGTATAATGATAATGTATATAAACCATCAATATTAACACATAAGCCAAATCAGTGCAAAATAGCTTCATCGGAGTATATGTTTTACCATGTGGTCGATATCCATCAAACGATAAAGTCAGTTCAAAGTTTAATTATTTGAACATGTTTAACCACTGTTCAACTGTATCAAAGTTCTCCCTTGAACTTTGTAATGTTATTTTCTTCACCTCATAAAAACAGTGTTGTAAATACAAATCATCTATACATATACTTAAGCAACAGAACATATCTATACATCATTCATCTATACATATACTAAACCAACAAAACTTAGTACATTGTGATTTAATTTATACGTATATACACATAATACAGGAACATCACTGGAATTTATTCTGCAGTCAGGATATCTTATGTCCGCTTCGGAAGCGGTATTAATGATAACAAAAAATGTTTTTATAATAAAAATAAGGCAAACGATGCCCGAATTACAGCAACTATGCAAACATTAAGATTTATTTGAATATATAATATATAAATTGAAACTTAGCATTATAATGTAGCTCATTCAATACTACAATACATAAGAAGTTTTAAATTAATGATATGAAACTAATTCAAAATAATTTCAATGCAAGACCTTTGAACAGATGACAGATACAATTTATAACCTACCATTGACAAAATGAGGTCAACAATCAATATTAAAACTACGAGTTGTGAATTTGATTAGCTAAACTTAAAAACTTTTTGAAAATCGAAATTGAATTTTGAATATATTTAGAACACAATACAATGTATCTACAACATATAAATAAAGTAAATCTATTTAAACAAAGTTAGTGCGAAAAATAAGTCACAAGCGAAGGTTTCGTTGACTATGGTTTCTACATGTACCAAAACATATCCTTATTATTCAGATGTCAAAACTGCATTCCATATTTAAATTAATGTAATCATTAATCAATCGAAACTTCAAATTGACAGCTCGCTGATAAGTTTAACAATTTCACGTGTCTATTGTTCAGAAACCAATCCACCTTCAGGCGCTTTTTAACCTAGTTTCAAACAACTCAACAAACTATCAAATTTAAAACTTTATGGGTTTCGTGATTTAGAACAGAGAAGTGATGTCTATACTCATATTATCTATAAGAACTTAAAAAAACGAGACACAATGACTTACATTCATCAAGGTTTCTGATTGCTTTAGTTACGGAATTACTGTCGCTAAAAATTTGCGTGAAAATATAAAATTCGATTGGTAGATTAAGCTGTAATACTAATTTTCTCTCATGACTGATACATGACATAAAAGACCGTAAAAATACATGAACATTAAACATTAAATGATTCGATACTTATTGTATATATTTGGCGTTAATTTTGTAGAAATTCATTATTCACAATTAAATGAAACTACGTGATGTAGTGTTATTTCTATTTTCTTTAAGTTTTTTAACACGACCTAGGTTTCGTTATAGTACATCTTCAGGTGGGGTATTAGACAAGAATTATGGCATTCTTTGCTAATACCCTGAAGATGTCGTAATACAATGAAACCTAGGTCGTGGTAAAGAACTTAAAGAAAGTAGAAATAATACAACAACACATAGTTTCATTTAATTGTGATTCGATACTTGTTAAATGACATCACGAGGTTGTACGTTTGCAGTTTCTTAATCAGACGTCTGTTCCAGGAAGACCCTGGCTCGTGCGCACAAGGTAAAACAAGTGGAAGAATTGGTTTGACCAAATACGTGGGTGAAATGTCGTGATGTTGCCTTTATTGTAAGCTAGATTAGGTCACGGCTGTATCCGGAACGATATCGGTTCTGAGTATCACGAGCTCGTGTAACCCGCACGTCCATCGTTCATATACGTATAGTTGAACAATTTAGTTAAACATGTACTGGACATGTAAATTCATATGACATAAAATCCAATTCCATGAATTGTTTTTAAATTTATCTCGCTGACTCATCGGAAATGTTATTTTAATTAGCGCATCATTTAATCCATTGTATCTTCTATTCATGCTCTAAGGCGTGTCACATTTTATAGGCTTCAATATGTTTATGCTATAAATAAATATTTGATAACTAATTATTTGACTGCACTATTTATAACATCATCACTGATCACCTTAATTTCGTGAAAAATAATCTTAATGATCAAGAATTTTTAATTGTAAACATCTTACTTGAATGTTTTCTTATAACCAAATAATGTTTGGTGATTCAATTCTTCGCTGATGAATATCCACATATGTATGAAACATGATGTTCACAATTCGAGTGTAAACTAGAGAAATGAAAAAATACAATGTTTTCCACTTGCCTTCTATATTACAGTATCACGACCAAAAACTGTTTTCTAACTTTACCCGTAAGGATCTGGATTTGAACCCTTTTTAACAGTCTTAAGCATCAGGTTTGTGATGAATGGGCTTTTCTCTCCGCCCAAGACTGAAGCTTATGGATACTTTTACTCATCTGACGTAGCATCGTCTTTGTATTTATGTGAAGTTTTAAATAAGACAGGGCTGTAAGTTTCCGCTCCGCTAAATCATGGTGGTCACTACTGGTGGTCACGGCTTCTTCGTTAGACAACTAACCCTTCATGTTACAACAACATTTTCTGCTATACTTTTAGGATAAATAATGGTAATAACATTTTATATTAATGGAGTTCCCATAGTGATCTTGATCAACGCCAATATGTTTAGCAGGAAATAAATGATATATTTAAAGTATATTACAACAGATAAAATTTAAAAGCATTTTAATTACAATCATTTGTACTGAAAGATTATTCTTGTATTTACCTGTATAAAAAGAGTTCAAATAAAAATTAACAAACTTGTGTATTTATAAGCGATGTTAAATTTTACTACATCTTTGTCCAGCACTATCAAAAGCTAAAGCTTGTACTGTTTTGTTTTTTAAATTGATTTATAGTCGTTTTATTTTAAGTGCCTTTATTCACTTAATTTCTGGGTCAGAAACCCACGTCAAACTGAGAACTTCAGGATTTACTAACAGAGATGTATCTCTCATTCGTTTCCATCAGGTTTTACAGCGTGCTGGTGGTGATCAAATGTAGACAAACCAGAAGAGAGTGTCGTGGATCAGTCCATAAGTGCAGTCGGCACTGGACGAGGTTTGCCTTACCCCATCTTTAACCGATTCAGCGTCTTCCAAGTTGCATATATAATAAGTCGCAGCTAGCAGCTTATACAGCTCTATTAGAGAATATGGAATGGAATCATGTGACTTTCTGTGGAATGAACTGCATTAAAATTTTCAGTTCTCGAACGATGTAAAGACAAATTCAATCATTTCGTAACAGTATTTTACCTCGATTTATGTCTCGACCTGTATATGATCGCGGTCCAAGGATAATTCCATCCTTGTGTGATTTATCAGAGAGTCGCGTACCGCCCACCACACGTCCCGCACGCATTGTTCTCACCGGCCGCTGCGCTGGTCGAGCGGAGCTCCCAGTACGAATTCGATTACGATCGTTTTTAACATTTCGACAAACGCGCGCAGTTATTATAATCGTGTTAATGAATGGCCGTTATCGGTTTTTAATTAACGAACCGCTTTTTTTGCGTGTCCCAATGCCAATCGGCGACGCGGTTCGGTTTTTGTAAACCCAAAAGTTGTGCCAGAGGACTAGTAGGCCGAACCTTTTTAATTGTAGATTGTTATTTCCTCATTAAATTGTTTGTTAATTGGTGGGTGCGTCTAGAGGGTTTAATTAAGATAATGGGCTATATGTTGCAACTAAGTTGCGTTATGAGAAAGACGCCTTGTAAAATGTACAACAAAAAACAACAATGTTTAAAAATTCCAGCAGATATAAATTCCATTTCCCAGATGCAACGCGTTGAAAAAAAAAATGTAACTGTCATAAAATTCCTTTCAAAGAATCTAAACATCTTCCTCAACTCTTATAACAGCAATAATTTGAACAGTTAAAAAGAATTTGCCTTACTGCGTATATTTAGTTTCAATTTATTATTATAATATTTACCTTCATCATCAGACAATCACATTATTAAGATCTTAAACCAATACTCCCTATATTTTTATATTTTATAGGAATTTTCAGTTTCCCCCATAATTTTCTTTTTTAATAATCGTTACATTGAAAGAACCTAACACTTATGGAATCACCTAAGTCTCTGTCCACCTGTCTGTTACAACCTTTTAAGAGTTCCATGGCCGAATGACGAAAATAGCACCCTTATGAATTCGACTGACATATATGCCTGGCTATTTATCCGTTTATGTATCACGGTGTCAGACCCCTTTCAATTTGAGTCTGATCGTGATGATATTTTATAACAACACGTAAAAATAGATAACTACAATTTTTATTTTTCATGGATCCGCTTTTCATTAAACTTAGACACAAAAAAAATTGCGACTCTCATCGAATCGCTTTCGATTGCATTGGAATCGAATGGGATGTAGCTTTTTCAAAATATAATGAATATACTATTTACATTTTTGTTACAACGTTTTCTTCGCGTGATGTGAGCCTCCAAGTTTTCTACGGTAACTAAAAATTAATTTAAACTACAATATTAGCAAAAAATATAAATTTTTGACTGTAGTTAGGACCCCATTCGGATAAAGGCCCCTTCCAGCCTCTGCCGGTGCTCGCGGTCTTTTGTGAGGGTCGTCCAGTTCTTTGTTCCTGCTCCTTTTTCTATATTGTCTGCCCAGCTTGTGTATAATCTACCTTGTCTTCTTTTTTTATTGATTCCTTCCACATCGTCACTATACCATAATTGAAAATAATATCAATTTGCGTAATAGTTCAACAAAAATACCATGTGCATAAATGGGTACCTAACCCTCGCCGTAGTTTTTCTATTCATACTTAACACATTTATTAAGGGACGAATTTAAGAAGAATTTTGAAATTTGGCATAGGTATAGAAAATTGTGGCTCAGATGCAGACGGAAAGTGGAAAAAATTATATTTTTCCGTGGGGACAGTTTTGCGGGATAGAAAGGGGCTGCCACAATTTTATTAAGATTTGGTATAAAACGAAAATTTATAAAGGTGTGTATTAACATGTTTCTAAACGTATTATAAAAATATTTGTCCCTCCCATAACCTCATATAATATGACACAGAACAATCTTAAAAAAGTCAGCGAGATACCTGATGAGATGTGTACTAAATGCAAATGATCAGCAGCCAGATCATGAAATAAATTACCATTATGCAGAATGTTTATCGCACGAGTTCACCTCATATTAGACAGCTTTTTTAATTTCTGAAAACTGCTGACATCGTCGGAAAACAGTGGAATATATCATGAACGTGTGAACGTGTCTTCCTTTCTAACAACTAAACATCATTAATATTGAACATAATAAATTCGTTTGGTAAATGAGGTACGAGCATAATGCAAATAAGTATACTTGAAATAGATTCGATTTATGAGCCAACTTTTCTGTCATTATTACATCTATGTTTTTATGCACTTGTGAATTTTGTGGAAATATGTTTTCAGAAAACTCTAATGTCGGACACTCTAATGTTAAATTGATTTTGAGGCCTTTCAACTTTTATGTACATGGAAATTTGTTCAAGTAATTAGAGCTAATTTTTGTGGGAAAAGTATTTTTATAGAAAAAGCAAATCAACATTTTTTAATAATTATTTTTCATTTACCGTCCAGTCTGTATATTGGACTATCGCACAAGATTATATGTCGACAAAATCAAAGCGTTTTATATTGTTACAGTCAAATCATAGGATTCCGCACGTCAAAAAGAAAACCGGATCCCCTTATAAGACCACTCACGTCTCTATCTATCACAACCGTTTTTCTCAGAAACCGCATGACATAGAAACTTGAAATTTGACATAGTAATAAAACATATTAACCCACATATATATATCAATAAATAATAATATCTAAAACTCAAAAATACTCATGTGGAAATTTTAGGAGGGCAAATTCAGTACTCGATTTTTTTAATTCCGTATATATATCATTTGAAAGATTCGAAATTTTTTTTTTCATGATGTTAAGTATTATATTTTCAGAAATATACAGAAAAATATGCTAAATAGTATGTACCTTCCTCCGATTATTTTGGAAATTACAATCCGAAATTATGAAAAAAATATTGGTTTTTATAAACCCGCACAAAGACTGTAGGAAAACTATAGCGACAATTCCAGATATCATGGTGCACATTCCAGATATATTTGAAATATGGACTATGTTTTTACGCCTATGAAAAGAATAGTAGAAATTATATTTACGTTTTTCTATATTGACTACCGATTTTCTCAGAAAGCATAAGACTTAGAAATTTTAAATGTGGCAAACTAATGCCACCTTTTTCAAAATATTAATATAAGAATTAAAGCGGGAGTAAATAAGTGTCTTAATTTTTTAATTTTATGAGTCATGTATTATTTGAAAGAGCTTGTTATGAGGAAACGGAAATATTTTCGTCCTAATTTTAAATTGTATAATTAAAGATATGTTCCAATAATATGCGAAAATACAGCTTCCACCCCTCCTTATTTCTGAAACTATTCACATTACAGAAACTATTAAGGTTACAAGAAAACTATAGCGATTATCCTTGATCTGATATTTTTTTAATACGTGCCATGTTTTTACGCCTGTGAAAAAATTGTATTTGTATATAGTTTAATAGACATAGTACTCACCCTTAAATTATAAGCGCACAAATGTGTCCCAAACTCTCATAGTGCGAATTCAACCTGTATCTGACAAATATTTTAATGATTTGCTTCTCAATCTGCTTAGACTACTCTTTTTTTTTCAGTCTCTTGAAACATGAGATTACTTAGACTTCATTTATTGGATTCTATTTCTAGATTTAAACGTTGTCTTCATGGATGCAACCCTTCTTTAACGATACTAACATCACAAAAATATTCGTGTCGCCCCGTAGTCGATTTACCGTCAGAGTTCGACTGCTCGATTGACAATAATTTGCTTCGCATGAAAACCGCTTGGCTTTTAAGTAAAAACCGTTATGAGAAGTTATGTTTTCCTAGTTATTGACTCAACCCTGGAGTTTTTTTAATCCTTAAACTTCTTTGTAAGTGAGGCAATTGCCATTGATTGTAATGGAAACACCGTGTACCTTCGATTATCTTTTTTCCGACAAAATAATTTGGGTACTCCTTTGTGAGACATAGAGCAGAGACAATAAATTGCCATTAACAAATTCCGTGATACATCGAAATATATCCGACCGAACCGTGAGTCGCAACTAGCGGAGGATGAAACACGTAAATAAATCAAAATTTGCAACGCATTTACTCGGCGTCCGCGTCTTTGGTGAAATCTTTAGTTGACCACAATTCACCGAAGCGAAATCGTCGCTTAAATGCAAGTATTTGCATTTTAAAATTCAAAGCGCGTTGATCCGTATTCTGTTCGGGGCTTTTTGTTGCGAAACGTGTATTTAGCATTACTTTACATCACGTTACCATGTGTCAATAAGGTTTGGAATATTTAAAAATGTCTCAATAGTTGTTATGGGCCACATTTTTTTTCTGTTTTAAAACAAAGGGTATATACTAGAATACAATTGCAGTCGGAGTGTGACAGGGACTTACTTAGTGTTAATTGTATATTTTCAGCGGTAGTGAGAAAGCAGTCCACCTCGCTATGATCTCTATAATAACAAGCACTAAAAAGAGACAATAGAGATATTTTATACTGATTTCTACATTATTTAGCTTGTATGGATAAAATAAACATTGTCTTCTAATTATCTGCCCATATTTCTTTCTCTTAATATTCTTTAACACTTTCCTTGATCATCTTGCATCTTATCTACTCAGAATATAATGTTCAAGTGACCTTCATAAACCCTAAATCTTCATTTACTCTCCATGTCTCTAGAACTAAGAAATTGTGAGGCTGTAATTGTAAGATGGAAAAATCATCAATGACTTTTTTTGCGCAGGACGGTGTTATGACACCGATAAATAAGTTACGCAATTTCCACTTGAAAGTCTTTTTGCGCACTTTTTCCTACGACATTATTCCATTTATAAATTTAAATTGTGGATTTCTTAATAAAATTAATTTTTCTTAACGTTCTTTTACATTTAATTTTCCAAATCATTAACAAATTCACTCTTAAATAGATTTTTTTTAAATTTACCTTTCTGAGATTAATGACCTATTTCCTTAACTAATATTATGTTCATAATTGTTGGTGATTATAACCGTGTAATTTAAATAACATAGTTTTATGAAAGCTAGCACACGTGTAACTCTAACTTTCGATAAGTCAGTAAATATGACTTGAAGTTGAGTGAAAATAAATTATTTATCAATACGAGATTTTTTTAATATTTTTATTTTTCAGGAAAATGTTCATCATCCACCGTTAATCTGGATTCGAGGAATTTGAAGTCTTTTTTTTTAGTTTCTTTGAACACTGTGACGGATTTTGATATTTTTTAATCGAAACCCACAGGAATAAAAAATTCTATTTAAAAGTAGACTTAATACAGTATAACAAGTATTACGTTATCCGATATTTTGTTTTGACCTGTAAGTTGATCAAGATTTTTTAAAATATTCCATAAAAAACTTTCTGGACAAACTAGCTGCCTGTAACGAAAGTCGTTTCTGTTCATTCAAGAAACGAAACCGTCAAAAGTCCGCATAATACGCTTTAAATAAGTTATTGGGTACTTCTTCACATTTCTATTTTTATTTTCTGTATATATACTTATACTTCTTATAAACGATTTTAAATATATTAAAAATAAAATATTGACGCGTTTATGAAGATATATTTTTTTTATTTTTTGCGCTTTCTAATTGTCATTCGCTGAATTTATAGCTTTTTCAGGGTTTCGTTCGTCAGGGTCGCGCAAGAAAGAACCCTAAAATACAGCTATTTAAGCCGCATACTTTAACACCCGCAAATAAATCAAAACCTGTATAGTTCTTCCCGTTGACCTAGAATCATGAAATTTGGTAAGAAACGAGGTCCGTACAGCACAAGCAAAGCAAAAAATCGACCATCATTAATTTGTGGTTATTTCACATAAAAAATACTTGTTTTTTTAATATTCTCTGGTGAAAGGTATAATAGACAATATACTTTCATTCTAAAAAATGAAAATTTTGTAATTAGTTTAATAGGAATATTATGTACCATTAAATATTTATAAATGCCTAAATGTGTACGGAACCCTCGTAGTGCGAGTTCCACTCGTGCTTAATGCCTTATTCTATTTTTTAATAGCGGACATTATTTATTTAACCCATCCGTTACATAAGTAAATAAAGAATAACAAGCAACAACGCAGCGATGCGATGTCGGTACAGCTGTCGTGTCACGACGAATTTTCAAAACGGGTTTTGCTAATTGGTGATGCGTCCGCCCAGCTTCGCCTGGTCCCGCTGCACCCTGCCGGCAGCGAGAGTGTGACGTTAGCAAGTCTGTAAATCATGGATGACAGGAAGGAATTACTGCATAATGTTGCAGCTTTGTTTCCACAACTCATGTGTCTGTATTTACACGTAACATACAAGAGTTTGTCGGCAAATTGAGTCGTCGGCTCTGCCCCTTCTCTTCATTTCATTTTTTTGTTTATTGTATCATTTCGTACCTTCACTTCAACAAAATCTTCATTACGAATCCTTTCCGGAGAATTCTGTCTGTTTCTTCTGTTTCTGCATTTTTAGCTTTTTTATTATTTTATTTTCAATAAGACACGCTTTCGCGTCATTATCACTGTCAGCTTATGCGAATATGAAATAAGAGAAAGATTATGAGTTTTAGAATGAAATGATAATTTATGAAAATAAAATATTGTATAGTGGTCAGTATTAAGACATATATTCACTTATGATCGAAACAGGTTGGAGTAGATGAAAGGCAAAATAATAAACCTGTCAAGTACGAGTAGCACTCACTCTATAAGGGTTCTGTACACATTTAGGCCATTATATATATGTAAATTCAGTTACGATGGGAACAGGTTAGAGTAAATGAAAGGCAAAATAATAAACCTGTCAAGTACGAGTAGCACTCACTCTATAAGGGTACCGTACATATTTAGGCCATTATAAAAATTTTAATGTTTATAGTATTTCTATTAAACTATTTGTAAATATTAATTTTTTACAGTGTCAATATGTTTGCCACTACTTCTCTCACTGGTGAAGCTATCCCACAGGGGAGAAGGATCAGCTTTTTCAAATTTTCAATATATTTCTTTTTTCGAGATTTTATATACGATGATTTTATAATTATATAACAAATAAGAATACTTACAATTATATAAAAAAATGTTTGATACCCTTACAACTAGCTCTTTCAAACTATACTCCACACTATAACTGAAATTTAACATTTTTTTTCGTGATCTTAATATTCCCGCCCTAAAATTTCTGTATCAATATTTATAAGTGTTAGCTATGGAGCTACGTGTGGGTTTCTGAGAAAAAAGCCTGTGACTGATGGACAGACGGACACTAGTGATCTTATAAGAGTTGCGTTTGTCCTTTTGAGATACAGAACCCTAAAAACCATATGCTTATCGGCAGAACACATATAAAGTAAAATTCCCCAACTGTGCACATATCTTGAAATTTTTGATAAATTCCTAATTAAATTCTAGATTTTTTTCAGAATCTTCGAATTCACTTTCGATGAATTAAAATCACATCCTGAACAGTACTCTGAAGCGTAATAATTCGAAAAGAAGGCTTAAAAATGAAAAGTATTAAATGGTACCTCAATATTCCTTTGCAAAATCAAGCTATGAAATTCGCTGAACAATTTGTCTGTCCTACCTTACACGTGTTGGGAACATTTAATTTTTTTTTAATATCACAAATTAAATATACATGAAGCGTCTGCTTGTAAAATTTCATGCACACAACTGTGAAAACTTTGAGATTGTGACCAAAAAACGGACGAACGTACTTACAAAAGGACGGATAGACGAATATAACGAAAGTAAAAAATTCCTTGTATCATTATGGTAATCTAAAAAGAATATAACAATTTGGAAAAATCTGAACATCAGTAAAGAATATCGATGTAACCTCCATTAGCACTAATTTTCTCTCGCTAACTAAACTCATTAATTTTGACTTTTAAAATTTGTCAACAATTTAAACATCAGAAGCAACTATCACTAACCCTACCACTGCTCGCACCACCACCAGCACACTTCGAAAACAAGTCCCGGACCTGAACGACCCGCAGTGGCGCCTCCGCGTAGGTAATTACGATATTACATCCAATAACGGCGCGCCTCTAATGCACTTAGTGCGTAATAATCGCGTAATCTACTTACGTGCCACTTGTCACACCGCCGTGACTGCGACGGAGACCGCCGCGGGCTGTGACACAAGTCACGGACGGTTTACTCGCCGAGATTAATGCTGTTAAGCGCTCGGGTGGAATTGTGACACTCGTCTGAGATAATGAAAAGTTGATCCATTTGTTTTGTTTCTGTGCGGACGTGTAAATTGTATCCTTAGTTGATTTTATTTCGCTCCGTTTGGTTTGGTTTATTTTGTTATTAGTCGACGAATGTTCACTGATGGTATAGGTAAGTTGTATATTATGAAAAGCCTATAATTGAAGTCTTTTTAAGGGTCTCTTACCTCAAAAAGAAATATGAAACCCTTACAAGATCCCTCATGCGTCTTTCTGTATATATATAATAGCCGTATTTTATCAGAAACCGCTTGACATCGAAACTTGAAATTTGATATAGCAACAAAACATACTAACCCGCACATACCTCCATAGCTAACATTCAAAAATATTTAGGAGGAATAAATTACCCGAAAGTTTTTCAGTTTAAAATATAGTTTGGGGTATCGTTTGAAATAGCTATTAATAAGAGCTTTAAACATATTGTTCATAATTTTAAATAGAATATCTCCAGAGAAATACTGAAAACTATGTGAAAAAAATATGTCCTACCCTCCTTATTTCCGAAACCACTTCACTTATAATTATGAAAAAATAGGGTTTTTAGAAGCCTATGCAAAGGTTGCAGGGAAAATAGCTATTATCCTAGATCTTATATTTCTTTTTAATTATGCACCACGTTTTACGCCTGTGAAGGTATAGTAGGCAATATTTTTACGTTGTGAAAAATTAATATTTGTAAATGGCTTAATAGAAATACTATGTACCCTTAAATGTTTATGAGTGCCAAAATATGTACGGAACCTTCGTTGTTCGAGTTCCCCTCTTTCTTGACAGGTTTTTTTATTTTAAAATATATATTTAACACTTTTAAGGCCGCGAGGAATTTTTTTTATTGAAAGAATTATATTAGAATTTTCAATTATATATTTTTATTTCATTACTTTGCCAAATTTATCATTGGCGCAGCGATAAAGCTATCGTACGGAATCCAACAGAAGTCTGAGTTCGAACCTCGATACTAATGTTTTTCTTCTATAATTTTATTAAGGAAGTAAAATGTTTTTATTGAATTCAAATCATATTCAAAAAGTTCTTTATTGAATTATAATACGTTTCTTAAAAATTTTACATATCTAAATATGGTATAAAACATATACGAGTATGTATGCATTAATATAGCATATTTATTATGACATCATTAGGTCACAATTAAATGAAACTACGTGATGTAGTATTATTTCTAGTTTCTTTAATTTCTTTACCACGACCGAGGTTTCGTTGTATTACAACATCTTCAGGTGGGCTAATAGCAAAGATTAACTCTTACGAACATCCAACAGCATTTATGTTTCAAAAACAATGGCGGAAAACGGGTTTGTGTGGGTTTTCCCACTGCTCATATTAATGAGTTTATTGTAGGGGAGCGGTGTAGGTTTTATTATATTTCCGAGAGTTATACAATAAACAAGTATTTTAGTGAGGGTAATAAATTAAATTGATGTTATTCTCAGGAATATATTTATATAATAGCAAGGGTATCTGAAAGTTAGAACAAGGTTATACCACTAATTCTATATATCTCGAGTTTTCTTTATTCATTTATTTATTTTAATTTCTTTTTTTTTTCCTTTTTTTATATTATTATATATATTTATATTTAGATGTGTAGTTGGGCTGAAACAATTTGAAGAGTACTGTAGTACAAATGTGGTCTAACTATATTATGTCTAGAAGATATTAAGTATGGGTGATGATATTATATTTAGTTGTTCATTTAATATATCGTGTCGTTAAAGAAAGAATACTACATCACGTAGTTTCATTTAATTGTGAATAATAAATTTCTACAAAATTAACGCCAAATATATTCAATATCGTTTGGTGTCAAAGTGGATAAAATATGTTTAGTTGAAGGTACACAACATTGTTTTGGTTTGCTCACATGTCTCCATACTTATATATGCAGTAGTACTACGTATGACGTATACATACTAAACATACTACATGAGTATTATTAATGTTGATTAATTTTGTTTTTAATTTTTGTATTCAAAATGTCTAGCGTACACAATACAATTATATCGATTGTCAAAATTTTCACTTCTTCAATGTAATATTAAGCACACCAATTTTTTTCCATCCCTAAGTTCGATGTATGGTCTAAACCAGGGTTTCCCAACCTTTTTTTTGTTGAAGCTCCCCGGACTATAAATTATATTTTCATATATTACTAGAAAAAGTAAAGGGGGGCCCCTTTACTTTTTCATCCTTTGATTTAGTAAATTAAATAGAAATGGTAACTGAAGTTTGTAAATACACAAACTTACCTTTTAACAGTGAGACACAATAATTTTACACACTCAAACTTATTTCTCAACAAAAAATGTACACCAAAACGTAAAATTTTTCGCAAGTTTGTGGTAATAATAGTAAATATGATATTTAATTTCATTAATTTTATGCATGTAAATTAAACATTACCTTGTAATGTTATTTGTTAATGTTGTTTGTATATTTTTTTCTTTTTTTTTTCTAAAATGCAAACGCTTTCCGCCCCCCTTGACATCTCTCCATGCCCCCCTTGGGAGGCGCGCCCCCCTGGTTGGGAACTACTGGTCTAAACAATTAGAAAATACGTTTTTAATCTTATATGCTCACGTAATTCGACTACTTCTCCCGTAATTTCATCACGATCGGTCTAAAACTGAACTGATTATAAGGATTGGCATGACGAATTATAAGGATTCCGTTTTTGCTATCTGGCTATAGCATTTTAAACGTCCCGCCACTGTAGAAAAGCAGTAGGAGAAGTCAAATCGTGATGAGGAGAACTGGAGTTCAAGTCTCACTCAAACTATAAAAGTACTGTTTATGGCACAATAATTATATATTTCAACTTGATTTTAAAAACAAAAGTTTAAATCTCTTCATCGCTGCCATAGAACTTAACCATTGTCGCCAGCATTGGAGTAAAACTATAAGCCGGGACTTCAAATTCATGTGTACAGAGTTTTAGGACACTTTCACTATTGTCTTTTGAGTTAGTACTACCAACAGGGGGAAGAGGCAGATTCCTGATTCCGTCTAGCTGCTGCCAGCTGATCGTTTTAGGACTTGAGAATGTGCGTATTATGAAATGTTAGTTACATGTTAACTTATACGTATCCGATTTTCTATTGTTATTAGCATGTAAAAACTGACCAAGTGCGTGTAGTAATCCGAGTAAAGTGGGGTTCCGTAGTTGTCAATGACTCTTCAAATTGTTTTAATGCAATTTAACCGACATAATTTTAATTCAGCGTCGATATTCCTCTCATTCGGGTATACTCGGCACTGGGCCGAGTATAACCGACGAGTGTTGAACCGTTCGGCTGTACACGGCCTACAGCCGAAGATACCTGAAGCCCGAAACCGCAAATTTTTTCCCATCAAAAATTTTAGTCAAAATTGTTTCTTGCGTTTTCACTTTAAAGAAAAAATGTTATTGAAGAGGTTCTTTATAAACTTAATCAAAAAGGGTCACTAATATTTTTGATCACTTATTCGCGAAATATGGCACGCTGTCTCCAAAGTATTGTACAGTGTCCGCCCCACTTTCTAACTTTTTAACCACGTATATCAAAAATCTAAAAAAGCCAGGATAACAGCATTATTAAGTGTGTTAATGCAAAATTATTTCGGCCTGTTTGTATTAAATTATTTCGGTCTATTTGTATTAAATTATTTCGGTCTATTTGTATTAAAACATAAATATATTTAGACAACCGATGTTAAGATCGTATAAGATGTAAAGCTTATATAAACAGCTTGGTCGCCAAGCTATTTATATAATCTTGTGAAAAATTACAAAGCAGTTTATTTACGTAATGGATCACAAGTATAATATCAACATTTATAAATAGTTTAATGGAAGCGCTACGTACCCTTCAATGATTACTTTTCATTGCGACCTCTATTCGTACTTAGCAGGTTTTATTTATTCTTCGTTTACGTCTTAAATTTGAATACACAAAGGTCTAATATACTGTCCGCTTCTTCTTTGCAGCCATTCTCCAACGGACCACCGTCCGCATCGGCGAGCTGAAGATACAAGGCGTAGCTACCTGCCTCTTCCTCTGCATGGACCACTGTGGATTCCTATATGCCAATGTAAGTAAACCAGCGTTTATATTCAAAACCATTATTCAGAGTTCTTCAATGATATTGATTGTATTATTGATTGTAAAGTTCGATTAATCGAATATTTGAAATTATTATTTTTAACATATCCTTGATCTAAGGTAACTAGCCTCTAATAAGCTTTTAGAGATGAAAAAATATACAGTTGTGACAAACTCTAAACCATTATTCATAATTTGGTGAAATACTAGTGTTGGACAGAATCGATTCTGATGACCGATTAATTTTTTAAAATATTTAAAACTAATGGATTCAGTCAAGTTTTAATATAATAAGAACAAATCCAAATCATTATTCATAATTGTATTAGTAGGAATCGATGTGTAATAAAAAAATTTAATCAAAAATAATTAGTAAAAAAACAATTATAATTAGTCGTTCATTCATTCGTCAGTCGTTCATTAATCGGAATCGTAATCTATTATGCAACAATAATTGATTAAAATAATACTTATTTTTTTTTAATTGACAAGATATTTCCCATTTTGTACTAAATATAATTAATTATGATTTCGATGATAACAATATTTAAAGATTTATATATTGAAACTAAAAAAGAAAATATTTTTACTTTTGAGCCCGAATGAGATAGGTAGGTAAAAATGCCTACGTTTATTTTATAAGGTTCAACGTATTTTAAAGCTAAACAAAAATAATTTTTTACTTTTGAGCCCGAATGAGATAGGTAGGTAAAAATGCCTACATTTATATTATAAGGCTCAACGTATTTTAAAGCTAAACAAAAATAATTTTACAAAATATTTTTACTTTTGAGCCCGAATGAGATAGGTAGGCAAAACTGCCTACATTTATATTATAAGGCTCAACGTATTTTAAAGCTAAACAAAAATAATTTTACAAAATATTTTTACTTTTGAGCCCGAATTAGATAGGTAGGCAAAACTGCGTACATTTATATTATAAGGCTCAACGTATTTTAAAGCTAAACAAAAATAATTTTACAAAATATTTTTACTTTTGAGCCCGAATTAGATAGGTAGGTAAAAATGCCTACATTTATATTATAAGGCTCAACGTATTTTAAAGCTAAACAAAAATAATATTGCAAAATATTTTTACTTTTGAGCCTGAATGAGATAGGTAGGCAAAAATGCCTACATTTATACTATAAGGCTCAACGTATTTTAAAGCTAAACAAAAATAATTTTACAAAATATTTTTACTTTTGAGCCCGAATTAGATAGGTAGTTAAAATGCCTACATTTATATTATAAGGCTCAACGTATTTTAAAGCTAAACAAAAATAATTTTACAAAATATTTTTACTTTTGAGCCCGAATGAGATAGGTAGGTAAAAATGCCTACATTTATATTATAAGGCTCAACGTATTTTAAAGCTAAACAAAAATAATTTTACAAAATATTTTTATTTTTGAGTCCGAATTAGATAGGTAGGTAAAAATGCCTACATTTATATTATAAGGCTCAACGTATTTTAAAGCTAAACAAAAATAATTTTGCAAAATATTTTTACTTTTGAACCCGAATGAGATAGGTAGGCAAAAATGCCTACATTTATATTATAAGGCTCAACGTATTTTAAAACTAAACAAAAATAATTTTGCAAAATATTTTTACTTTGAGCCCGAATGAGATAGGTAGGTAAAAGTGAAAGATTTTCTTTTTAAGAAATTAAAATTTTCTAAATAGTTTAATAGGAATATTACGTACCATTAAATGTTTATAAATGCCTAAACGTGTACGGAATTCTTGCAGTGCAAGTTCAAACAAGCAAGACAGATCTTTTATTTATATATCTTGATCTAAAACATATTCTGTGAAAAAAATATCGCTCATTATATAAAAAAACTGTTTAACATTTTTACTACAAGTAAAATGAAGAAAATTTTCATTGCGATTTACGTTTATAATAACTATATTCAGCCGTTGTGAAGTGTAACTAGTCTAAACACTTAGCAATCTACATTGAGGTTAATGAATATACTTTAATTTATATATGAATAATACGCTCACGATTCAATTTCTTTATATCTAATTCTGTCGTCACATTTTTTCTTGAACATTAAAACTTTTCTCAAGTACAACTTTTATCAAGTTTCTCAACTTTTCTCATGTTAGTCGTAAGATTTTCTTTAAAATACAGTGTATTTTCAAACGGCTTCAAAATTTTCTTCCACTGCGAACTAAAATACAAATTTATCAAACTTTACTTCTGCCTATTCTTGATTACACTACTCAGCAAATTAGAACAACCTCAAAACATGTGTATTCGATATATTTTCGGTCTTAAAAAATTTGACCATATATCCGAGTATCGTTCACGTCTTAAATGGTTAAAGATTCATGATCGACCCAACTTCATCTTCTATGTTTTGTATATAATACCCTAAATAATCCCATTATACCTTCATACCTTTAATCTAAATTCCGATACCTGTCATCCCACGACCTCGAACTACGATCGAAAAACAATATATCCTCCTGATCCCTCAACATAGAACGGAATTTTATGGACAATCCTTCACCGTATATTCCACTCGATAGTAGAATGAACTGACTACAAATATGCTAAATGCGCCCTTGTTGTCTGCGTTCAAAAGTCGTCTGAAAATACATTATCTATCATAATTTGGCAGATCTTAATTCCTTCCATTATAACCCATCCTTATCCCTCCCTACTCATAAAGTGTCGTTTTGCTTTTGTTTTTAATACGGTAGTTGACTCATTCTAAATTTTGATATTTTTCGTACAATATTGTGAAATATAAGTTAATTAAAAACCCGTCTTGGAAACAATTCAAAAATTGATTGAAAAATAAGCCAGTTATAGACTTCTAAATTTGAAGATACGGATAGGGTTGGGTATATCCCTGTCTCTTTTCCTTTTGTAGAATATAATGTTCAATATTAAGAATGACCTCACAACACAGTATTCCCGTCCTTGTCTAACGATTAAAAAATGTTTCATTCTTCATCAGCCTGTATCTTGAAATTATGATTAATAAAATAAAAAAAAAATTAGTCAAATGCCCAATTAATATACACAATATTATATACTTTATATTTTAAGTAGAATTAATTAATGTTTAAAAATGACTTACAGTCTGCCACAGCACTTAATGTTCTCATCTAATTCATTGGCTGGAAGAGTGTACCCTTCTGTAGCAATAAATCTGCCACTGTATAGTTAGATTCCTAAGCTTGCAGAAATAATAAATAAAATTACTCAACAAAAATCTGCAACCCTGAAACTAGTCCAGCCACAATTGCTCTTTGTTCTGTATTTGCACTTGACTGGTATTGTAAATCGAAATAGATACATAAGTGCAAATATCTCTAAACCAGCATATAACCCACATTGATGGCACATATGTTGCCAATGATATCATTAAACATATCTCTCATTATATTAATCATCAATCTTCTAATGTAATAGATTTCTATCATGTTCCGTAAGAGAAAATATCTTAGTATTATATTTATTTCACAAACTAATAACCTTGTTTGGTAGACAGGTTACCGGTTTATAGCCTTGGACTTGAAGAATCATTAATCACTAGAGAAATTTTTTCTTCGTGTATAAGATTCAAACTTTACTCCGTTTTAAAAACTTGTGTGGTATTGTAACCATTTTTATATTTTTCGTAAACTTATGTTTCTTTCGTACTACATAGTTCTTATTTATCGACTTATTTCTTTAAACTTTGTGGGTATATATCTTATATTTCTTTCATATCCACGGATTCATCCATGTAGACCCGAAACCATTGAATCTAAAAACATGAAATTTGAACTAAGCAAGGTTGAACATATTTGGCGTTAGTTTTGTAGAAATTCATTATTCACAATTAAATGAAACTACGTGATGTAGTATTATTTCCACTTTCTTTAATTTCTTTACCACGACCTAGGTTTCGTTGTATTACAACATCTTCAGGTGTTGTAATACAACGAAACCGGTCGTGGTAAAGAAATTAAAGGAAGTAGAAATAATACTACATCACGTAGTTTCATTTAATTGTGTCTAAGCAAGGTTTTTGAAGTGAAAATTCTTTGGACGCGGTGAGTGGAATGTCAACGTTTATTTGTGATGGGTGAATGTAATGAATATATCGCAATAAGGACGAAAAATAGGTAATTGGCTAACAACCGAGGGATAAAGATGAACCCGACAGAATAAGACAAGTGTACGCATTCGCGAATACAAACAAAACTGGCGCTCAATACCGTTATCAGCTCTTTTATACATTATGTCTGTCAAAAGTAAGCTGTCAAAATTTTGTCGATTTGTTTATCTATTTACGATTGATTTATTACAAATTTTGCGTATACTTCATCCATTACAAAGCTAATAATATATGTACTTAATTTATTTATAAATCCGCAATGAACCCACACATACAGTTGTTAGAGCTATAAATCCCGTCTTCCTTCAGCCGCATTTCGCCGTGTTTTCGGCTATTTTTTAAACTGAAATTTATCTATTTAAATCTATTTGAAGATTTTATTAGATGTTTACCTCGATTCGTAATGACATTTTAATAATTTTTCTCAATGTATAGTATTAAAATCTTATACGGATGTAGTACAATCAATGGACTTACACTTAGTACATTCTCTCCCTCTATCTCTCTTTCTCTACCGTTTTCCCCCTTATAATATACTTACAAATTTAGATTTAGATCGTCAAAGAAGTTTCACTTCTGTCAAGTGCGCTGATTGTGAGTGATACACACAATTTTTTTTAATTTCATCCCTAAGAGGGTGAAAATAGATTTTAAAATTGAAATGGGAAAAAATAATTTAACAACGCCTAACAGAAAAAATACCTGTTAACGTAAAAAAGAGCGTAATACGTCAAATATGACGTAAAGGATCAACTAAATAACTACCTTGACATTTACCTTGCCAATTGTTGATGCCAACCAAAGTGGTCAGTAGGAACATTCTTTCAAATACAGTAAGGTCTTCATTCCTGAGCTGTTATTATTTCATTTCTGAACATTAATATCCATGTATCTGATGAGGATATCGATATGGGTCAAATTAAACGTTTACAAGAGCTTGATTTCTAGTTTAAGAAAATGGGATTAATATTTTTTTTATTTTATAATACCAGCTGCGGCAATTATTTGCTATATCTCTGGTGTTAAGTCATTGTTAAGTGTGAAAACAGAACCCAGATAGGTAAAATTTCCAACTTTTTCAGATGTAAATGTTTTAATTTCTTTTTCAGACATTGTGAATTTGCAGCGAGATAAATGATTAAACATTTATCTTACATATTGAAATTCAACTCGTAAGTGGCCGATTTCCGCCACGGACGCATTCGCGCGCTGTTATTGGTTCTGCATATTAGCTCTGATAACTTTGGATTTCATTTTATTCTCAATTAGCAAGCTAATTGAGAATAAAATGAAAGCCGTTCGTGACTCCGAATGAAAATCGGACCTAAATCGCTTTGTATATTTTGATGCTGGCATGACATATAAATCAATGAATATCCATAAAACAGATCAAGTACGCGTCAGAATGCACATAATGTAGGATAGCTGTCTATGACTCTTGATTCACTGAAATTTTTTATATTATTTTCAAACACTTAAAGATAAAAATAATAAAAAATTCCAAAACCTATCGCTAGTTTTAGAGCTATCCCGTACCGAATCGTAAAATCAAGGCTCGGTTCGTTAGCATGTTGCTTTTATGATTTACTCTAGGAATAATTTATTTTTACGATTTATATCCATTTAGTTTTATGTTTGTAAAAACTCTTTATATAAAGCTATTTTGCATTACGTGAGCAAGATTTTCTTTAGCGACTCGATGCCAATCGGGCGTTGACCGGACGCCAGTCGCATTAATTTTCCAACAACTTGTAGTGGAAAACGGGCTACCGACAGCCCGCTTTTATTACAGTTGAGTGTGAAAGTTGAGACTTTATTACTCACTGTAATATTTCCTTCCTTCATATAAAAAATAATAATTCAATTCTTTTTTATACGACGAAAGAAAATTTATTGTAGAAAAAACGGACTACCAAGAGCACGATTTTAATACTGCAGATTTGACAATATTTTAATTTCACTTTGGAAGCCTATAACAGTAACGTGAACAAATGTTGGACACATTTGTTATAAGTTTAATATTGTCGTTAAACAAATTCAACTGTTACTTGTAGGACGTGACCGTTAAATTTAATAAATTTGCAAATATCATGATATGGTTTCAATATTTATTAACGAAATTAAATTATATTATTTTTTATTGTCACACAATTATGAATTATAATATGACAATGATTTCAAACTTATGTATTATATAAAACATAAATTTAAACAACAATGAAGTCCAAGTAATAAATTCTAATTTTCATCTGGAAAAAAATATATGTACACCAATGAATATCTACAAAACGGATCAAGTACGCATCAGAATGCACATAATAAAACATAAATTTAAACAACAATGGTTCATAAACAAACATAAACTCAAACATATATTTAAACAACATAGTAGGGTAGCTGTCTATAACTCTTGATACTGTTGATGTAAATTAAATTAAATAAAAGTTATAACAAAATGCTCGTGTCTAGTATTTTTTTTTCAAGTTTATCAAATCATAGTTTAAAAAATTTTAAGCGCATATTTTACATAATTTTTTTGATTAATATTTTCCAAACAGGGCTTAAAAATAAAAAGACTAAATTGAAGGCAATATTATTTTGAAAGACTCATCCACTTGATAGGACGCGCGAAAAATAATATTTGCACCCAGTTTACATTTGAGGGAAACCTCACCTAACCTCAAATTTTATTTACGTAGGTATAAATTTATAGAAACAATTAGGCTGTGACAAACGAATGGACTGACAGACACAATCAAAGATTAAAGGTATCTTACCTGCTTTATATCTATTAAATAAATAGAAAAACAGGTAATTATTCTTCCATTTAATTTGGCTTGATAACTAAATTATTCAATTTCAAATTGAAAAATCAAACGTTTGTGTGCTTGGGAATTTAAATTATTCCAAACTTTTCTAATTCCCAATCACATAATTATTTACATTTCTAAATAACACTGCCCAAGTTCCATCTGCGAAACTTAACATCTAATTTGGACCAGATACAATTGACTGCTTCAATTTACAATTGCGACGCGAAGTTATACATCCAACAAACTAATGACCCTCGTCCGCGGCACAATAAATACTCAATACCTTGAAGATACGCGTCTCATTTGGCCGATCGCCAACTATTTAACTTTAATCGTCCGTCTACTTCCATCTCGATGTCGGTTATTCCTGTTCATTGAATATTTCAGAGCTTTATTACGAGACCCCGTTTTGCTGCGTCCCGTTGCGTCGCTCAGCACCTGTCGCCGTATGATTCATGTAATTAGATGTCAAGCTATCTGTTATTCTGTCCGACCATTATCGCTAATCAAGATGGTTTCGCGTATATTATTTATAATTTTGAAGTGTGACCAGTTCCAGTAATAAAAGTCTTCGTTTTATTAATTTACAAGGTGTTGTGATCGTTTTTTACCTGAGCTCGTGCGTGCAGATCTTGAGATGTCTTTTTCGTGAAAAAGTAAGTCATTGGTTATTTAAAAAAAAAACTTAAATGCAAACAGCTTCCTCATTATATAATTTACTAATATATGAATATGAAAAGCATTAAAATAAAAAAGAAATAATTTATTCTTTTAGAACGTTTGAGACTTAAATTATTTATTAAAGAAAATTATAGTTTGAAAAACTGAAAAACATACTTTTGTAGTAACATGAATTAATAAATTAAAAATAATCTTTAACTATTAAGATTTTGGTGAAGAACGAAAACATATTTCACAACTCGGTGTACTCAATTTTTTTATTATATTGAATATATTTGGCGTTAATTTTGTAGAAATTCATTATTCACAATTAAATGAAAGTACATAATGCAGTATTATTTCTACTTTCTTTAAGTTCTTTATCACTACCCAGGTTTCGTTGTATTACAACATCTTTAGGTGGGCATGTTAAAATCTTTACTAATAGCCCACCTAAGATGTTGTAATACAACGAAACCTAGGTCGTGGTAATAATACTACATCACGTAGTTTCATTTAATTGTCAATTTTTTTTTAATAATGTAATAAACTGAAAATAAGAATAAAATGATTGACAAGAAAATATGCTTGATATCGGTCGTCATAAATGTAAGTTGAGATCCACGCTATTTTTTACATCGATGTTATATTTTTTTTAAATAACTTTATTCTGATTTTAAACTTTTTAAAAATATCCTTTTGCTGGTAACCAATATCTGTATATTTAAAGATTATTTTTTTTATTTTTGAATTTATTTTACTAGAAAAGCATGTTTTTTTAGTTTTTTTAAAGTATAATTTTATTTTCCAAATTTTTAATTATGAAATTATTATATTATGTCATCAATTCCTGATGCATATAAAAATTTTAAATAATTGCGACATCTAGAAGTGGGTTAAAATTTTATTTTTTAGTTCATATTGCTACAAAAGGGTGTGTTATTTTGATTTTTTTAAACTATAATTTTATTTTCTAAACCTTTAGTGTCATCGGTTCTTGATGTGTGTGTAAAATTTTAAATAGTTTGGATATCTAGAAGTGGGTTAAAATTTTATTTTTTAGTTCATATTGCTACAAAAGGGTGTGTTATTTTGATTTTTTTAAACTATAATTTTATTTTCTAAACCTTTAGTGTCATCGGTTCTTGATGTGTGTGTAAAATTTTAAATAGTTTGGATATCTAGAAGTGGGTTAAAATTTTATTTTTCAGCTCATATTGCTGTGAAACCGCGTTTTTTTAAGTTTCTTAAACTATAATTTTATTTTCTAAATTTTGAGTTATAAAATGATTATATTATCATCGGTTCCTTATAGGTATGTAAAATGTTAAATAATTCTGACATCTAGAAGTGGGTTAAAATTTAATTTTTTGTTCATATTGCTATAAAAGCATGTTTTTTTCTTTTTTTAGGCTATAATTTTATTTTCTAAACTTTTACTTATGAAATTATTGTATTATCATCGGTTCTTGATACGTGTGTACAATTTTAAATAATTTGGACGTCTGGAAGTGGGTAAAAATTTGTGTGGGTAATAATTGACAGATTCCTATACATTCATACATACATACATACAAACATACAAGTAAAGCTAATATCATACTAAAATCGAAGTAACCAGGCTATCTGAAACTTTGGAATTTTAATTATATTCTTATATAATTAAAATTCCTTTCTTATAATAAAAATGCAGTTTAAAAAAGGCCCCGGGCAAAAATGCAGTATCCACCTTTGCATCCCTTTTGTAGCGTAATTTCGAAAACCTAGAAAATAGAGAAAATGTTTGACAACTGTCTATATTAAATAAAAAAAAACCACGGTGACAGATAAAAGGATGAACGTATAAGGGGTCCTATAAGGGTTTCATTTTTTTTTCTTTTGTAGTGTCGAACGTTCCACTTTGAATCGTAGAAATGAGAAATGTAACCCACTGTGAGTGTCGAACTTTCCACTTTTAATCTAAATCCTTAATAGTATATTGTTACATCGATCAATGGTTAAATTAATAAATTTACCAACTACTTGTGACTTGTTACCAACTACTTGTAACAAGTTACAAGTAGTTGGTAAATTGGTTCACATTTCTACGATTCAAAGTGGAACGTTCAACATTCACAATGAGTGTATTAGCAAGTGTCGAGTAGTCCAACATTTAATACGCTTGAAGCAATAAATCCCAAAAATTATTGTTTTCTCTCACTCTACACATGCTACTAAAGCAATTTCCGTCCCGACAAAGCCGGGTGACGCCTTTAGTATCTAGTATTTATATGATGAACACGACAATTTAACGAAGCGGAAAAGTGGGCGAGTTTCCAAGTGTTATTTTTTTGTTCTGATTTTTCATCTGTATTCTACTGGTCGTCTCCGGTACAATGACCCCGTGCCGATTTTTTTTTCTGCTAAAGTAACTTTAGTTAAGGTTCTTCTTAATTTTTCCCACAGTTTTTCGATGCCTTTATATTGTTTTGTTAAATTAATTATTAATTAAATTAATTACATACGATCATACCGACCGAGCTCAATCTAATTTGCGAGGAATTTTCTACATTTAATACCCACTTATATCTGTAATCTTTTCCTGATTGCCTTAAAGCAGTTTTATTTTCAAAATAAACATTTTTTTTACTTGCAGCCATATAATATTGCCCAGTGCATATGATAGCGACGATAAGTTACCAGAAATTATTTTTGGCCTTTTTTATCTTACTTTACTGACAGACTAATTAATTTATATCAAATATTTAGAGTTTAAAAAACATAGGCATATTTTTAATTGCACTATAAAACGTGTTTATTATTTTTTTTAAATAATTGAAATCATGCTGATTCTTAATTAGGTTACCTTCGATAATAAGGTTATGTCTAAATAAAAAATCCACTATCGTTTAACCAATTGGAAATATTGTAGTGTTTAATTTATTTTTGTTTTATAGTTTTACGTTGTGTTTTTTAGTCGAATGTACCTGAAATCGAATAAATTTGTTAGTTAAGATTTCAGTATCACTTTTGCACATTATTAGTAATTCGCACAAAAAAATGCGTTTTATAACCGTAGATGAAGAAGAACTGAGAAAGAGAATATTTTCTAACATTGACAGATATCTAAATTTTATTGGAACGCCACGAACTATCTTCTCTATACATTACTTTTACCGGTAAGTAATGATAACAATTGTGTCCGTAAGTAATACACAAAGATAGATATATCCAAAAATCGATAGTATAATGGGACGCAAAACGTCACTAACAGAAAAATTCTTGTTACCGGTTATAAAAAAATATCATATCTAGGTTATAGGGACCGGCTGTAAGTCAAATTGAAATAGGTCAGAGGTTTTAATAATGAGTGAGTCAGTTAGTACCAAGACCAAATTAGTAATTTTTGGGATCTTTATTTAAGGAATTATAAAAGTTTGATGATGTTAGCTATTGCCATATTCAAAGTTTTAACGTGGTACTCCAAATATATATTAAGTTAGAATAGCATCAAAGATCGAAATATTTCGTTTAAGCGCTCACGACTGTAGAGAGCGTGCCTACGCACATCCGCAGGTTTGAGAAGCAAGTTTATATTTATGTCTTTACTATTGTAAATTGCACATTATTTATTGAGATAAATATTATTTTCAGAAAAACCTAATAATAGTGCTAGATTCCATATTTAAATTTATTATTATTCAAAACTGTTTTAGAGTTTAAAATTTCTAGAGTTCCGTACCTCGAACAGAAAGACGGAACCTTTATAGGATCACCCATGTCTGTCTGTCAGTCTGTCTGTAGCAGTCGATTTTCTCAGAAACAATGCTACGTAGAAACTTGAAATTGGGCACAGTGATTCATCTCATTTGTTTTCGAAATTTGTAATGAATTTAAACAACCAGACATTGTTAAAGTCATCAAATCAAACCGAATATGGAATCTTGGATACTTATTTAGATCAGAAGATAACAACTCGGCTAAGCTATTAACTTTCAACAAGCCAGGGTATACCAGGAAACGGGGAAGACCTGCACTCAAATTGCTTGATGATGTTGAGAACGACTTAAATATTAAAAGTTACCAACTGGAAAGCATCTGATAGATACCGACGGGAAAAGCTCGTTGAGACGATCCTGGCCTGCTCTAGGCTGTAGTTTCAAGGAAAAGAAGAAGAAGATTCATCTTATTAATTCACATAATTTATACTATTACCCACATTTTTTCAAAATATTTATATTAGAATTAAAAAGGGGTTAATAAAATAAATATTTTTTTTAATTCCATGTATCGTGACGTTATTATTTCTAAGGGTTAATCTAAAATAACGTATATCATATTCTAAAAAATATGCGGAAACAAAGCATCCCCTCCCCCCTCCACTCTTATTTCCGAGACTACTAAACCAAAAATCATAAAAACAGGGTTGGTAAAATCTGAGTAGAAAATTACCGAAAAACCATAGCGGTTATTCTAGATCTTATAATTTACTAGCTGTGCCCGCGACTTCGTTCGTGTGAGCTTTAGAACGTTGTTCACAAAACTTCTCTGTAAACAATGTTTCCTATAGAACTGTCAGGGACATAAACAAATAAATTGTTAGCGTTGCTGACGAGGGAAAGTGTCCAGCTGTCCGTGCGAAAAGCAACTGATGCTTAGGTCCACGCTAGCTATGCGCAAGGTTTCGAAAACACAATGACACCACGATTTACGCAATTTACTTGGGATATATTTCATTGAATAGCATGCAACGAACAATTAAAAAAACATATCACGTTATATAATAGAAAACATTTAACGTTATATATCGTCGAGTAGAAATAAAAAATATATGAATTAATTAAAAGAACTAAAGTGCGTTATTAAATGTCGTATTTATGTTGTGTTGTTTGTTTTAAATCACTATTTATTATATTTAAAGCACTATTTATCGTAGAAAAGCGAAATAATAGTACAAACCTTGTAACTTTATTTAAACCGAAAAATATTTAGAGAGCCTGGATATGATGTGAATCATATTGCATTGCATTATGTAATTTGACACGGTGCTATATAAAAAAGATTTAAATCCATTGAGTGATAATTGACTTGGTGTGATAGAGGAAAATTACGTATTTTAAAAACCTTGTGGTGACATCTATTGGTGATTTTTTATACTGAACTTAGTTAAATATTATTGAGCCGTTTTACTTTATTTTTTTAATTATGGGTATTTATATGTATTTATTGCCACATTTTGTAATTTTTATATTCACAAATATGTATCGATATTTATAGATCAGCAAAAACATCTAGAGTCGGTGTGATTTTTGCACGCACCAATTTTTGTATTTTCGCTTGAAAATGGGACATTTACAATTAAAAGTATTCTAAATGTTGACCCGGCTAGTCAGTTATCATCATACCAAATTTCATCAAAATCCGTTCAGTGGTTTTTGCGTGATGCGATCACAGTAAGACAGACAGACAGACAAAAACTTTAAAAATAGTAAACATTGGTCTTTGTATCGATAATAATGACAATTAGAATAAGATTTTCCTAAAAATATAATCAATACGATTAAATATGCGCCATGTTTACATGGCTATGAAAGGTATATATAGTAAGCAATATATATATATATATATATATATATATATATATATATATATATATATATATATGTTTATATATATATATATATATATATACATATATATATATATATATAGTGAGCAAATACGTTGTGAAAAAACCATATTTGCGAATAGTTTAATATAAATACTATGTACCCTTAAATGTTTATAAAAGCTTAAATTTTTACCAAATCTTTGTCGTGCAAATTCTACTTGCACTACACACTTGACAGGTTTATTATTTTTTAGTTCCAAAATAAATTATTATACATATATATACTATACGAGCATTTACCATACGTTGCATAGATATAGATCATCACGTCTAAAGCATTGCTCGTCACCATATTTCATCATCTCCAATTCCACACCCCACCTACTTCTTCCTGTCATCAATAACAGCAAACAAACACGTGTCTGCGTCACTCGTCCGAGTTAGATACGCTTTAATGACGACGTTACATTGTAAATCAACAGGTGTTAATGCGCAAGCCACGTGTCGTCCACGTGTCCGCTCGCCGTGTATACCTGCCTAATTAATATTGCGGCTGGCGAAGACAATACGCGCGACGCCGTCGGTAGAGCCTTCGTTGCCGAAGGCAATGAGTCGTTCCCTCGAAGCCTTCATCCGTTATCGTTAAAAGAGAAAGCAGAGATTCCCACAGGCTGTGCGGCGGAGAGTTGAATCACTTTTTCAAAAAGTCATCGTGGCCGAGTGAAATTAAGTTGTGTCATTGTGTGTTAATATGATGGGGGTACAGGGGGTGTTACAACGAGGGAAGGGGATGTCTAAAGACACTGTTCTGGACGTAGGATGATATTTTTAGAAGCATTTTTTATTAGAAAAAGGTATTAAACTATATGCTTCTCTAGACCAGTTATGTTAAAACTAACTATATTGTTGTAGCCCTCCGAAGATTCGATTCTACCAAAAGTACAGTCTGTGTTAATTTCTGTATTGACAAATTACCAAAGAAAACTATTGACATAATAATAATTTTTAAATCATTGAGAAACGTACCTAATATGGTAACAATAGGTGTATGTCAAAGATATCATTCAAATATTGATATCAACTTAAAAATTATGTCTTAATATCAAATATATAATGTCATTAGTAGCACATGTTAAAACACCTTTTTTTCTGTCAATTAAATGTGGCGACTAAAATAGATCCATTAAAAAAGCATCGTGAAATACTGATAATTTATTAAAAATACAATCTTAGGGTTTACTGTGGTAAAATAACAAAAATTGGATGTTATAAATGGAAATTGGCACGATTAACGTGCTAACAAACCACAACTAATAATTTAAATGAAATTCGAAAAAGTTATACAATTTCTAAACAAGTTTTATCAATATATATATATATATATATATATATATATATATATATATATGTATATATATATATATTGATAAAAATACAAAATATCATTAAATATAATTTAATAAAAATAATAAATAAACTACACAGATATAGAAAATATCATTTTCTATATCTGTGTAGTTTATTTCCAAAAAAAAAATATAAAATATGTAAAGAGTTCTACAGTCAGTTATGGAGAGATATTTTAATAGGCTAAATACATATTTGTAGATATAAATGTAACTTACATATTTTATGGAAATATAATTATTAATTATCACATCTAGAGACCTTTCAAGACCAATAAAATGAGAATTAGTTTCTTTATTCAATCAAAGCCATGATTTTGTAATAAGGTTGTGATATTGATAAGCAATTATAATTTTGTGTAAAATTATGATTAATGGCTAATATTACAACTCTGTAACAAAATTTTGGTTTTCCTTAAGTACGGAAGACCCTTGATGTTATCATTAATGATGTGGTGAATGTATATTTAAAGTGAATGTAATCTTTTAAATATCTAAATCCCAAAATAGCATAATGCGACTAAATATTTCTTTTTGCTTAAAATAATATTTTGCATAAATATATAATAAAACATTTTCAGTTTCATATTGTATTTTAACCAGTTACAATGTTACAAAGGGTTGTTTAAAAGTTACAAACGAACATATTTTGAGAATTGGAAACGAATTTATTTATTTCTATTTTTAATAAAATTAACTAACCATTTTCGATAAAATTAATGGAATGAAAATTATTTTTGTTCTACATTTCGAATTACGATTTTTCAATGTTTTTTTTTGTTTTTCTTAAGTGGCTTAACCCATATTTTCAGTATTTACGTAGATACAAAATTGCTATTTACCTACATTTCATTTCTTTTATATATATATATATATATATATATATATATATATATATATATATATAACAATATAGGACAAACTAATGATATTGTTATACAGTTCCGTCTCACTAAAACATTGTTTTGAACTGAAACTCGATTAATGAAAATTATGCCATGTCTTTAGTTTCTTCTATTACATTTCCAATTTTCTTTATAAACTTGTTTTTTAGGGTTACGAAACCTTCGAAAGGAAAAAACAGAACCCTTATAAAATCCCTTAAGTCCGACTATTGCAGTCGTTTTTTTTCAAAAACCTTATGACATAGAATGGAAAAAATTTTTGATGTGGGTTGTCACGATACAAGTTAACTTAATAATTGAAAAAGTCACTCATTGCATCTCACTATGACAAATCTGTTTTTTCACCATTGGTGATAAGTAAATAAATACTATAGAAGCTTAAGATTTGGCATAGTGAAAACGCATATAATGTCAAAAGCTAGCACTCAAAAATATTAGTAATTTTGGATTTTTTAATTTTTTAAATATTTTAATTTTTTTTCGATAAAGCGTCTAATAAATATTTCGAAACTTATTTTATTTTGTTATGTGAGATGATTCTTTAGTTATTACTGAAAGTTACTGAAAAAATTTAAGATGTAATATACAAATATGTACAATCCCTTAATACTTTCAATATTATTTTATTCCATACACCATATTTTCTTACTTCCATCACGTGGTTATATTTTGCATTGTATTCACTTGTAAAAATATCATTACGCAATAATGGAATGAGAAAAAACATTTGGTATGTTTTTTGATATAAAGTTTAATACTTATAATCATCGTATTAATCAATACTACAGTTTTCATTACGCATTAAATTCTAACATTTTATTAACATTAACAATCCAAGCATTTGATCAAATCATTAAAATTCGGGGATCTTGGCGTATAGTTTTAACGCGATTTTTTATTTTCGTAAAGTAAAACCAATTCTCGCAGATTACTTGTGCAGGATTTAAAAGACTATCTTCGGCAATTAGTTATTCTCCGCGATTGGAGAAGACAGCACAGCCTGTAGCAGGTACCAACACGGTGTTTACGACAGAGCTCCAGAGCTAGATAAGATTACTTACTCCAGTTGTTTTAATTAACGTCTCGTCGTATATCGGGACGCGGCTACATCCAGCATCATTACCGGCCAGCGTATTTACCGTAAACAAATACTGGTTAACACCTAGCTTGTGTGGTTAAATCTTCGGTTCAGTTAATTACGTATCGTATATGGTTGTGTTGGATGATTTTGAATATTTCGATTAATAGATTAATCGGCTGGTGCTGCAGTCGTGACGGTCCTCATCCGGTCGGTATTCGTTGTAGAGTTATGTAATTTTTTTGGATTGAGTATTGAAATGTACACGCCAGCTACGGGTAGTTAAATTAAGAGAATTTAGTTAGTTTTTAATGAGTTCATTTATCTAGATAATTATTTAAGTGTAGTAATGATTTTATGGGCGTGTGAGTTTTGTCAATTCAACAAGACTTAATTGAATGAAATACATGTTTTTATACTGATTAAATATTTTTGTGGTGGAAAGAAACAGAGATACTTCTATTATAACACCACGTCATCTCTTATCGAGCTATGGCAGGTAACATTGGAGATGCCACGTATACTTTTTATTTTGGAGTATTTGCATCCTGTGAAATCGACTATAGAATCATGAAAGTGATAAACTTCAACTATGATCGAAACGAATTGGGTAAAAAGGCCGGTCTTCTAGTAAGTTTAGTGATCATTGACACGTTGTGCATATATATTTAGGTCGAAAATGAAGTTTAAATGATCGAGATATTCCAGTTCTAGGATCAGTCACTTTGACTATTCCGCTCACTCTGGGTATCGGCTATCTTCTCGCCTTCCAGAAGAACATTAACCACATCGAGTACGCCTTATACTCTCCTTGCAGCTAGTGGAGTTCTTCTTTGCAATCATTTTTATATTGACCATGTGTTCTGCACCCTCTTCTGATTGATGAGTTTTTTATATTGTTATTTATTATAAGTATAGCATTTGCATCCTTACGGTGGTGAAAAATGAGATACTTATAATATTATGTCACTTTATTTGACTTTATATTTTAGACAAACGTTTTTGGAAATAATGACAGGTTTATTAATTTAAATTCAGTGCCATTTGTGCTACTCAATTTAAAGTACTTTTTTCTACATCTACGATTAATTCTACGATTTAATCTACAGTGTGTAACTATTCTCAAGCCCTCGTACGAGCCTCGTCAAGCACGTATTCTCGTTCCTCATACACAGGATACCACTATCCACACATCGGATTTAGCAATCATCACTGCATCACTACCTTCTTGACAGTGGGCCATAGATGAATAGTGTGCTCCAACTAGGTTATGTAACGGTCCTTGATATTACATAGTGACGGATAAACTTCTAGTGCCACCTTATCGCAGAAATCCTTCTAGGCCATAGCGTAACGGCTTGCGCCCGATCGCTCCAGCCACTGCTTACATAACGCCAGTGTACCAAATTTTTTGTTGATTACATTGAGGAGATGCTTTGATAACTATGGCCTGAGTGATGTAAACTGTGCATCAATGTTCTTCATGTAGTAGCTACATTCCATGTCGTCGTGCACCTGGCCGCATCCCGTCGAGCCAAACGTTTCGATTGCGTTGACCTCATTCTCTTCCATGAACGTAGTCTCGCCGCCTTCACTATTGACACTGTCTTTCCAGCGTGTATCCTACATGATAGAACGAATGACCATTCAAGTTACCTATAGAAAGTAGAGAAAAGTATTTCATTCACGAGAAATACTTTTTTGGACAACGGCGTGAGGGGTGTCTTCGGTCTACAATTCCAACTCCGAGTTACATGTGACTTTAAATTAAAGGTGTCCAAATTTTAAATGTATAGTTATACATATTTTATTTGCTTTCTTTATAATTTTAATAGCAAATGACTGCAAAACATCGATAAAATAGTTGTAATGGAATTATGATTTAACTCAATTCTGTCATCTGATAGCACTGTGCTATACTTCTACTGATATTACGACACTTTTCTATTCTAGAATTACGAAGCCAAAAGGCAAAACTAATTTTGTCATTTGCGTCTTTCCATCTGTAAATCCATAAATCACATCATCCAGTTAAGACCATTTGTGATGAAATTTTACAGAAAGACATAATCAAATTACGCGAATACCTAAAAATACGACAAAAAAATTTAAATTTTTTTGGCGTTTGACTATATCGATCTTGAGGACATTTTTTTTTCAAAAACTCCATTGGAGTGGAGTGTCATTGAAAATGTATTTCAAAATGTATCAAAAGTGTATGTATTTTTTTAAAGGGCGCTGTCGACTCTCGACTTTGCGAGATGAGTCTCTAAAGCGTTTTGCAGCTCGTTTTTATTCCTCCTAACTTTTTAATCAAGTGATTCAAAAATAAGATAAATATCAAGATAACAAGATATAGCAAGTGCTTCAATGTAATGTTTATTTGGATTAACTTGTATAAATAATTGATAATGAAAGTAGGAATAATGCTGTTTCATTAGGGTAAAATGCTCATTAATTTGCATAAGATATGTATTCACAAATATACTAGAATTAAAATTGTATAATTCGAGTAAAATGAAGTCAGGTTATTTTTCATAATAGTGTATAAATGGTATTTCTGTGGGATTCTTTGAACCAGCAAAATGATACAAAGTGCAAATTATGCCCCATTTTATCATCCATGTGTGTACATGTAACATACTAATTTATGAAATTGACAGAACCGACCGGGTTGTTGAAATAAGCCAAGTCAAATTCGAAAACAGCAAAAGACATTCATTCAACATAGAATGATTGACAATGTCAGATAAAACTTTATTTTTAATTAATTTAAGCAGTGCGAACATATTTAAAAAAGTAACCGGTTACAACTACGTTTTGTTATCGTTATTTACTTTATAATCATTATGTACTTTGTTACATCTAACTGTTATTTTTATTTCGTACTAGCAATTATTGACATATTAAAAATATATATGTTTATGTTTGTAACTTTTTATATTATGGTTACAAATTTTACTTTATTTGTTTACTTTTTCCTGATTGTCAATCACTGAATTGTTTGTTTTCTTATATTCTAGGAAAAATCAGCTTTTTTTAAATTATATTCTATTTCTGTAACGCCAGACCTATTTTCGCCCATCTCCTTTCAGTACAACAGAAAGTTCCTCGTTTCCATTTATTTCGAAAATATATCTTCAATATTCTCATGCTAATGTTACTGTATTTCATAGTATCGTACCTACTCGTTGTAAAACCGTTTGTTTACGTATTCGTGGGAAATTGAAGTTATTAAATTAATTTTATTAGCGAATTTAAAATAAATAGGGTACCAAAAATTTTTTTTGACGGCTCTATTTTCCGTCATTGCTTCTTAATCAATTACCATAAGAAATGCAACAACGTATAAATTTGTTATGTGAATTTTGTATTATATTAGTTTTCTTCTGCCACAACGAATAAATCTGTTATATGATTTTGGTATTATATTAGTATTCTTCTGCCACAACGCATAAATCTGTTATGTGAATTTTGTATTATATTAGTATTATCATAAGTAATTGTTTTTAATCTATTTGTTTCATATTTTTAGAAATCTCACTCGTCTTTTTCACCGTAAAATAATCGAATTAAATAAAAATCATAAACACACACCGAACATAAGTACACAGCGTCGCTAACCAAACGCTTCTCTACACAAACGAAATTTATATCCAAAAACAACTTTGTTAAACAAACCATTGACCAAACAGATAAATAACGACATCGCACATAAATAAACGCTTAGACAAAACCGTCTAATTTATGTCTCTATACAATTTCTCCTCGCGCATTCTCTAGGCCGTTTATTGTCAGGCCTTTGTTGGCCAACAAAAAAACCGATCCTAAAACACCACACAGGACCAAGCCAATGTCGCTCGTGGCGCGTTTACTATGACAAATGTTTGGTTAATTCGTGGCCCCAACACTTTGAGGACGCGGCGACCGACAAATTATACTCGAAATAAATTAACTAAATAATAATAAAGTTCAAATGACGATAGGGATCTTAACATCGTATCGATACAACTGTCCCCTTTACCGGGAAAGGGGTTGAAAAAATTACAAGGAGACATTTTAGTGGGTACAGTCAGCGATGTCGCTTACAACGAGCGAGCCTCCACTCGCTCCTTCCACTTTCACTTTCAAAGTATTAATATGGTTCTTAGCTATTTCTTTATTTGCGTTTGTAAATTTCTGACTAACTGGAGACGAATTTTTATACTGCTTATTTAATTTGATGGAAAACGTTCCTGTAGACGTACATTATCTAGATACTCTTTATGTTAGTAAAATTGACATTTAAAATAATGTGAATTATCTAGAATCTCTTTATGTTAGTAAAATTAACATTTAAAATAAACGTGAATTATCTAGATTACTCTTTGTGTTAGTAAAATTGACATTTAAAATAAATGTGAATTATCTAGAATTTCTTTATGTTAGTAAAATGAACATTTAAAATAAATGTGAATTATCTAGAATCTCTTTATGTTAGTAAAATTAACATTTAAAATAAATGTGAATTATCTAGATAATCTTTATGTCAATAAACTTAACATTTTAAGTGTGAAATTCTTGTTTTTTCTTATCCATACTAGAAATATAAAAAATGTTTTTTTAACTTCAAAATTGTCACTTTTCTGTTGTGTACATTGGCGAACATTGGCGACTGGAATTGGCTATGTATAGCCAATTCCAGTCGAGTTTGACTGGAATTGACTATACATAGCCAATTCCAGTCGACCGACTTCTATTTTGGGATACATCCCAAGTCGGTTCAACTGTCTTTTTATTATTGATACTTAGATAATATTCAGCAATATTTTATTTGAACCATTTGTTTTCTTTATGTTTTCGTGTTTGTTTATTAAAATCATTTAATAGATGCTGTACCTTGAGCAACAAACTAATAATTATACTTTTCTTTTGATGATATTATAACATCATTTTTCATTATCGACTTTACGAATATGTAATTTAATTAACTATTGAATAATTGGATTTTTTTATATGTAGGTAAAATACTTTTAGATTAATATCAATAAATATTCGTGATATTCTAATATTAATAACTAATTAAATAACACTACGAAATGTAGTATTATTTCTACTTTAAGTTCTTTACAACCACCTATGTTTCGTTGTATTACAACATCTTCAGGTGGGCTATTGGCAAAGATAGTCTATCGATATGTAGTCGAAATTTTTGCTAATAGCCCACCTGAAGATGCTGTAATACAACGAAACCTAGGTCGTGGTAAATAACTTAAAGAAAGTAGAAATGATATTACATCACGTAGTTTCATTTAATTGTGAATAATGAATTTCTACAAAATTAACGCCAAATATATTAAATTAATAACTAAGTCAGAATATCGACTAATGCAAAGAAACAAGTAGTCTGTTTAAATTATTTTAATTTTACACGTCATTAATTAAAGTCAAATTAGGAGCGCATTAAACTAATTGATTTTCAATGAAAATTTCCGGCAATTGATTTCAAACTGCATCAAAATAAAAATGATTTTCCTGTAATCCATAAGTCTTAGAGAAAATACATAACAACAGAGATAACATAACAATACATAACAACAGAGAAATAAATAACAGAGAAATTGATTGACCGATTTCATGCAGCCTCCGCTAAGTTATTACATTTTAGTAATATAGTATATACTGGCATTTCAGTATGTAGTACAAAAAGTGGCGAAAAATACCTACTATCGTAAATTCGCTTTACTGACCTTCGTATTTTCATAAAAATTAAGACTAATGGACGTATGATTTTAAATCATTTATAGGAACTGTTTTTTAATTTGAGGAGATTTTTTGGGAATTTCTTTCTCCCTATCTTGAATAATTTTCCAAAATTTAAAATTATATTTAATTCAATTCTCTCTAACATCAAAATTTCAAAATTTAACACTAGCTACTATACAATAGTCTATCGTCGTTGATATGTGCACTTCTCTATTTTACGACGTAAAAACTCGTAAACATTATTTTTTTATAGCAAGGATAATTCTTTTTATTTAATATAACCCAGTGGGTAATATATAACTAGGAAAAGAGAAATTTACTTAAATAAGAAGTTTAACAAATTGTTTTCGTTTATTATAAAGTTTCCTTGTTTTTAGAAACAGCCTATAACCAATCAGTAGAAAATTATACGTTTTGTTAGATAATTTTTCTGTATAAACTACTTTTTAATAATAGGTTTTAACTAGATGGCTCGTGCGAATAATTCGCAAGTCACCGAATGTTAGTTAAAAGATTGTCAATAGATGGAGCTGTTTTCAATAATTACTATCACTCGCGTTAGTTAAACACCTTTGAGAAATAATATACAGAGAAATAAAAGAATTATTTTGAATTGTTTGTATATTTTTCGTCAATAACCGGGAACATAAGCTTTAAAACGATGTTTGAATCTTCAATTTTGATGAAGAATTAAGGGATAAAAGGCGTTACCACAAAAAACACCTTAGAGAAATAGTATATATGATACTGACACTTGAGTTTATTTATCTCAGCTTTGACCAAAAGACGTGTATCAGCTATCAAGCATTCTATAGTTCATATTCATATTTTGCTTCGCTCTACATATATATGGTAACTTATTTTCTTATTGTTCTGTCAACTATGTGTATTTTGTAACTATATGTAATAATACAACTATATGTAATAACCCATATATCTATAATAAAGACAGATTTATGATTATTACTAATTTTATTTCTACTTATATTTATCACGCGTATATCTATCTACTTATATTTATCTGCTTATATTTATCACGCTCTTTTCGCTAGCGACTCTACAATCCACTGGGAGTCCTGTTCCGCTCCTGCGGTCCTGCGACATACACTTTTTTATGCGGCGCGAACAGGTACACACCGTGTCCGTGTGACACTTTTTGTCCTTGGCCAGGAACAAAAAAGGATATTTTTATGACACGATCCATATCAATTTATGAAGCGGTCACTCGCTCGAGGAAAATAAATTATCGGATCCTGCTATGGCATCCCAATGTCTCGGCTGAGGACGCTGCTAGATTGTCTCATTATCGATGGATAGAAAATACGCATTTATTAAATCCCTTATTAGGCCGGATTAAAAGATGCTATTGTAATCTCATGTTCAGTAAGTGATTACGTTTTTAAATCGATTTTTCGCTACAGAGCGTTATATTGAATAATGTAATTGACGCCTTTGTAATATTGACAGTTTTTTCTGTACTCCAGAAAACAATATTTTAACAAAGCGAGTTTTCTTCTTATCAATATTTTTAACTTATAAAAGTCTCGGGGACTAGTCTAGAACCCCTAAACAGCGCATCCCCGGGTGACGGAGAGGAAAGCCTACAGAGGATTCCTCTGAGTCGTAGAAGGAAAATAATATACCTTTCGTGAACCAACAGGCAGAAGTCCAAACTTTCGAGGCTCAGGCAACCATTCTTCCATATGAGATGAGTTTACAGCAGAGTCGGTTCCTCATCTCATGTCGACAAGACAACAAACAACCAACCTTATAAAGGGTTCATTGTTATGCAATATGAAGGTTTTACTTTTTTTAAACTAAATGTAGTTTAATTATGTTCTTTCATTTGGCTTTATCTGGTCATAAAAAAATCATTATATTGGAAGTAATGAAATGAAAAATAGAACGGAAAAAGTAGCGACAAGAAGGAATACGAGGTTATTTATAGAACTATAGCAAAATTAAAAACTCCGCATTGACAGATGCCCTTCCTAAAAGCTTAAAGAAGAGAATGGGTCTATCGGCTGGAAAGTTGTTTAAATTACAAAAAATCGTTGTTGTATCTTAACACTCTTCTTAAATAAATATGTAAACTATTATTCAAAAGTTATGATAAGTTATAAATCTTCCAGGACCCTTGAATTTCAAGTTTTTTGTTTATTTATTACCACATGATTGTCTGTAAGAGAATTTTTCCTAGCAATAATTATACCATCTATATTCACTTAGTTTTATTAATTTTATTTTAAATAAAAAGAAAATGTTTAGAAAAAATATAAGAAAACTGTGTAGATCTTCAAATGCTTAAGCGAAAAGTATAAGGACATATTACGCAAATGAAGTGTTAGTAACGGCTTGCTGAAGCCATGTGACGAATACTCTGAATAAAACCTCTAATTCATATAGAATTTACTGTTGTCTTCGATCGAAAAAATTGTTTGTTTAATTTTTTTTTATTTTCTGTAATTTCATTAAATTTTATATAATATCTGACATAAAATAAAACATTAATTTTCAAATCACTTCATCGTAGCACGATTGACAAAATCTTACAGGTTATATTTTAGTTACTATTTAATAACGATATGAATTTCTCTCTCATTTCAGTACTTATTCTAAAAGATACAACGTTCACATCCACATATTTTTATAGGTATAGTGTAATATCAGGTCAATCACACTTTCTTCAATATACCCTTTTTCTTCTGATATACGTCTTGGAAAAATCATGCTTTCAAGAAGCCCTATCATCGATCGTGCCATTACCTAACCTCACAACTTATCCATCTTACGCGGGTCAAGACACAAAAGATGACCAAAATCTCCACCGCTGAGAACTCTTGAAATGGTAATGATAATATCTTGGTCCAAGATACAACTTCTATTTACATGATGGTGCTGCGGTTCTTTAAATATTGCAACAACATGTAATAATACATGAACCGGCATTTATGTAAGAATACATGAACCGGCATTTATGTAAGAATGCATGAACGGGCATTTATGTAAATTGTACTTTTAACCGTCTTCACAAGGAGTAAGTTATTATTTCAACGCGTGCATAAATTTTCACTTTAATTCAGTGAGAGGTATGTTCTACGAGTACGTGTAATGAAAATTGACAAAGATAAGAGTATGGTGGAAAATTTTGGCAACGTAATCTCCATCATTACGTTTGTGCCCACATTTTTGAACACATTAATATATTTATTTAAAAACTACAAGAAATAGCATAATATTTACATATTTAAAGGAATAAATTTCCCAACAAAGCAGTGTGGAATAAATTTAAAATAATCTAATTCGTACAAACTATTTTCCAGCAAAACCTCCGAGTGATTTTTTCCATTTCACTTCAAATAAAGCTATTACCGTATACGATATTGTCCTAATGGTCACTTCGCTTTAATTCTTCGATTAGTTTGCTTTTTTAACTTCCTTTTTGAAAACATTTAACTCCCATTCTAATTAAGATTCAAACTTTAATATCAAGGAAGGAGGATCCTTTTCTTATCATCTTCGCCAGACTCAAGACTACATTCCTTGTTCACTATGATATCTTCATTACAAATAACTTTAAAAGGAAATGTACACACTCTTCCAAATACAATATTTTCAAAGAAAAAAAAACTATCGTCCTGATTAATGATGCAGACATGGCCTTATCAGACTCAGCGAGTGTTTCGTAACAATGGACACTTCGTCCTGGTGGATGTGCCATGTAGAAATTAATGTTGCGACATTATTCTCCTGGATAACGTAGCGGATTTTTAGTGAGACTTTTTAGAGCATACTGGTTAGAACAATGTCTGTGGATATATTCCGTCGAGTTAATAAATTAAATAGACATGGTTATAAGTATATAAAAGTATGAACTCAATTGACTAAACAGAAGTACAGTTAGTTGAGTAATTACAAGCAGATTTGTAGATTTGTACGTATTTCATATTACAGGTTTCAAGAGTTGTATTAGCTCCTGCTTGAAAATATACTGTTCTACCTTAGGAGTAAGTAAATATATTCTTTCAATAAACCACCACATTACGACTGCCCTAGGAGAAGTATTGTGGTAAATGAAAACTTCCACTTCCGATTATATATCCAGACTTTTCACGGCTGGCAATAACGAACGACGAAGCTGCTATGGTTGATATATTGCCTTCGTTCTACATCGTCTACGATATATTCATTAAACAATAACAACAAAAGGTTTTTGTATTGTTGACGAAATAGAATCGACGCCGCCGAGACCCGGAGCGTTGATGCTGACAAATTAACGTCGTGTCTCGTTAGGGAACAGGATCGCGATAAAGGATGGAGTCAGGACTAAGTGGAGGCGATGCGCCCTCTCCGACACGCCGTCATGATTGATGGAACTGTCAGGGTCGAGCCTCATTTGTTATAATTATTTAACAAGCTTTTAAGGGTTGGCTGAGAGGGTAATATATATCGTCAATAATTATATAATAGTAGATAGATATAAATGCAAAGGGTTGTTCTTATCATTACTTTGCCAATTCGATATTTAAGAAAAGGCGTACAAATTATAAACGTGCGAGGACTAACGTGATGCGCTTTATGAAAACAGGCAAATAACTGAGCTGGTGAAAAGAATGTGACCATGATTTATTTCGACTTAATATATTATTTATGTAACAATTAACTGAAATTCGGAACTTGGACAATTGTGATGCGCTTAATAAAAACAGGCAAATAACTGAGCTGGTGAAAAGACTGTAACAATGAACTGAAATTCGGAACTTGGACAATTATGATGCGCTTAATGAAAACAGGCAAATAACTGAGCTGGTTAAAAGAATGTAACAATTAACTAAAATTCGGAACTTGGACAATTGTGATGCGCTTAATGAAAACAGGCAAATAACTGAGCTGGTGAAAAAACTGTACCAATGAACTGAAATTCGGTACTTGGACAATTGTGATGCGCTTAATGAAAACAGGCAAATAACTGAGCTGGTGAAAAGAATGTAACAATGAACTGAAATTCGGAACTTGGACAATTGTAATGCGCTTAATGAAAACAGGCAAATAACTGAGCTGGTGAAAAGAATGTAACAATGAACTGAAATTCGGAACTTGGACAATTGTGATGCGCTTAATGAAAACAGGCAAATAACTGAGCTGGTGACGAGAATGTAACAATAAACTGAAATTCGGAACTTGGAAAATTGTGATGCGCTTAATAAAAACAGGCAAATAACTGAGCTGGTGAAAAGAATGTAAGGTATGATCATGATTTGTTTCGACTTAATATATTATTTATGTAACAATTAACTGAAATTTGGAACTTAGACAATTTGGATTGATTCTGCTGAATATACAAATCTACCCTTAATAACACTCAAATAGCTTTATTGTTAACTTAATTATATTATAGACTATTGTCTATAAAATAATTATTTTATATAATAAAAAATGATTGTAATAAAATATCGTCGACTGATTTAAACAATTTTGCTGCAACAATCTATCGAAGTTAAGTAACTATCTTATTTATAAGTTATATAATGTTATTCAGATCTGTAAACGTTTGTGTCATTTATATCTAACATAATATTCGACATAATCAAATTCAGAACTTATTTTTTTTTTTAAAGTTGGCAATTTCGAAAATCACAATTCAAATCTAAGTACAAAAACAGACGGATTTTGGATACCTTGTTTAAATTGAGATAAGCTTCATTTCGTCACTATCACTTTTTTTCTTAACTTGTTGTGATATTAGTAAATTATGTATATTAACTACCTTCACACTTGGAAATTTATTTTATAAATAATTTATTAATGAAACCTAAATATATTGTCAACTAGTTTGATGTCTAACTTACAACAGGCACTCCGTTATTACCATATAAAAAAATATATTTAATATTAATAAGTACTATCATTATATGCACCGCGCTAGGCTTTAAGAAAAGCACGTTCAATATTTAAAAGAAATATTAAATATTTAATGTCTGGCATATTGGTATCCGCAATAACTGTTATATAAAAAAAATTATATCATTTTACTTAAAATTGGACTGTTTTTAGAAATATATGTAATCATTTAAGTGTTCTTTTCATTAATGTTATCCGTTCGATCTCATTAAGTTCTCAATTTTATCTACAAAATTTTAGCTATTATGCGCTTTATATATGATAAAAAACTTGAACACAAATCAAGCTCGCTAGGAATATCGAAATCAATCGATAAGACGGTAAAAGTCAGCAGGTTAAATGTAACAAAAAATAAATTCCAAGTATACAAAAGGAACACCGTCCAAATATTTACAGTCTTAATAGAGCCATTAAGCCTATTATTCAACACTAAAAAATCTCAAAATTATGATTTAATTAACTCGTAATAAACCTATCTTAAAAAACAGGATAAACAACGATAACTATATTAAATATTAATAATTGCCACTGTTCTAACATTTATTATCCATCCACATTTTTTAAGGCCCGAAACTTAAAAAAATACTACCAACAAAAAAGTATATCCCAAAAACACAAAGTTATTAAAACATAAATACCGTAAACAAACATAAATAATAAACGATAATAGGCTGTCTCAATCTTCCATAAATAACGGCTATTTACACTTTTGATTGTATTTTATTTATTTTTTCGTGCTGGTAATACTATCTCCGTCTCCAGCTGTGATTGGCCTATTTGGGGCGCGGGCGGTAAAACAGTTTTGTTTAGAAATGGAACAACCCCGATTAGTTTTATTTCTTTGTTGTTGTGTTGTGTTTTGTTTGACGGCTCTGTATTGTCAATCGTTTATCTGTAGCCAGTATTGTTGGGCGAAACAATAAAATAATAGTTTTTAACATGAAATAGAATATTAGCGTCTCGGGTTACTCATATTTTAATGCATTTTTTATGTCGTTTCTAGTGATCATATGTAGGTTAAAGTTATAAACGTGCATTCATAATATAAGCATTGATATTGCTTAAGAGAAAAAGTCGAATCGAGGTTTAAGCGTCTTTGTCTCGGAAATGCGAAATATTGAAATGACTAACGGGTTTTTTTAAAGTGTTTTACTCGTTTCTTCCTAAATCTTTTCAACTAATTCTGATTCATCAGACACATTTAAATTTATGGTTTGCTTTTAGTATTATTGTTGTAAATTATTTACGATTTAAAATAGACAAGTTTTAAAACTTCTAATATGGAATCTGTTAAAAAAATGAGTAAAAACTATGTTGTATATAATCTACGAGTTGCTTTAGTGTACACAAGGATAAAAAAGCAGTTTGTCTTTATTTCTCGTACAGACACTACAAATGACAATAAATTTAAGCCAATTTCGTCATCAAGTGTATATATTTCGAAAAACATAGAAGAATTTAGCTCAGCAATGTAAATTTCTAAGATTTTTTGCGTTAAACGTATCATTTATCTTGAATTTATATGATATTTCTAATCCAAAGAGGTTGTTTTTAAAGTTTCGTTGAAACAATTGTTTTCGCAAATTTAGTGCTTTAGAATAATTTAATATCGGTCCAACAATTTCCGAGATACCACGCAGGAGATTTCCCAAAAAACTTTTTCTTTTCAGCAGAATCGTGAAAAGTAACGTGGAAAACATTATTTTGAAATATATTTTTCTTAAAAAATATCATTGTGAATGAAAATGGAAAATTAAATTGAAACTCACTAACCTCTACGTGAATATTTCACAACAATTTTGCTCCCCATAAAAAATAAATATATAAAATTAACAGTTTCCACATAAGCTCTTTTGATACTCCGGAATTATCGAAAGATTGCGAAAATAGATAAGAATCTGCAATTTAAATTATTAACTAATTTCATAAATATTCAATAAGATTAATTAATTAAACGACATAACTTTAGGTGATATCACACCATATGGCTTTAAAAAATATCTATAAGTAATAAAAAAAATTATTTAAAAATACAACATAAATAATTAGATACATTTACATATCAGGTAGGAATAAACAGATTAATTTAAAATAAAAGTCAGACAACATATTTTAACAAAAATTCAATTAACACTAAATTAAAAATATTTTACTGAATTATATAAACGTCAATACAACGTAACTGTCATTATTACCTAAATTTAAGATAATTATCAATAAAAGTGTCATCATATTTAAACCATATTGTGGATCAAAATTACAAATAATAATATTGATATTGACAACAATAACATTTTAAATATTAAATATCAATCAATAAAAATATATTACTGTAATATAATAATAACACAAAATGTCAAATTTGAAATGTCATAGTAATAATACCAATGATAATAATGGAATTAATAATAACTATAGTTGGAAAACATTTATTAATCAGCTAACGCTTCGTTTGCTGTATACTGCTATTTTTATAAGCATGTTCTTCACTGAATGCCTTCAAAAAAATTAATAGTTGCAAGCAGTTTATTAAAACACAGGTATGCTGTAAAAACACAGGTACGTATTAAAACATAGGTGTGGTATAGTAACTGTAACGTATGATATGTTAATTGAGAGGAATTTATTAAATTTTCACTACGTAAAAGTAAAGGTAGGATGTGGTATAAGAAGCAAGGAAAGGATTCAATCATGTTTTGGGGGAAAGGAAAGTGAAAAATAGCAACAATAATGATGCCACAGAGCTTCCTGCAGAAAACATATCAACCTCCTCTTTTGACTAAATTCTCATCGGCAGCAGTAAGGCTGCTTTTTCGGCACGGTATAAACAAGCCTGTTTGTTTGTCCTCACTGACATAACGAACTTATAGATGATATCAAAATAACCTGCCAAACGTGTTTATTACAAAATTTAACGTACGCTTTCAAGGTCTTCTAAATGATTTTGCTTTAGTGCGATAAGTAAGATAATTTATTTTTGGGAGTTGTTACTGCACACCTTCAGCTACCAGAAAACAAATCTTCACTTAGTTTTACTTTTTACTATTTTTCATTTATATTATATCGTGTTTCTTCTTTTGTAAAATGTGACTATATTGTTACACATTGTAAATTATATATATTTACAATGAATGAGATATAGATACAAAATCTTCGATGTATGGATCTAACTAAAAAAAACCTTCGAGTGTGGCCATTTTTTGTAAATATATTGACAAATACGTTACGTCAATTGAAAACAAAACACTTTGTCCAGTCTCTTAATCCTTATCAAAAGGAATTCAAAATGAAAAGCCTCCACAAAATATTAATGGTCTTGTAAATAGATCCTGTTCAAGAGCGACTTATTTTAAAACACTGATAAAATCAGTTTTCTTTTTTATTTGACCAAAATCTTTAAGTTCCGTAATCAAACGTAGACTTTTTTCATATCATCATATATCTGTCATTGCCTTAAAGTTTCTATACTTTTAGATCCATAATTCCAAATAACATAGGAAATATAAAAAAATGTATATTTTTATAATCAAACATCATTTCTTTCGTCTCCTGAGACTGATGTTCGAATTGAAGTTCCACTTACCATTTTTCATTTCTTAAACTTCCTTTTCGAAACATGCTCCACTTCGAATTTTTATTTTCTTTAAACCGTAGGTTTAAAGAATTTGAAAAAAATCTAGGTACTAACGTTTTATTAAAACTTTTAATTAAAATGCGTTCAATTAATCAACATCAGCTGTTAAAATTATCAACTGTTGCGATTAATTTCGTAATCAATGTATAATGTACGTTTCTTTTAAACAATTTCAGATCCTACTTTATGCGCATTTCGACACGCATTTGGCTGGTGTTTAACATTTAAAATATTCTGGTTAAAAAAACCTTATATAAAAGTTAAACGGGGTAGGCCGTGTCGTCTACAGGACACGCATGTTTTGAGTGTAACAACTTTTGCCTTTGTCGAATGAAAGGAAATTAATTTCATAACACAAATTACATTATTTTGTTACTTACAGTGAACCTAATTATACAATTTTTACATAATTTCATATTGATACACAGAATTTAATACAGGGCAGTGGTATAAAAAATAACATATATATCTAAACGTTTTTTCAGTTATTTATAGCAATAATTACGCTTTTTTTTAAATATATAGTTATATAACTTAGCTAAGCCCCTGTGTAAACAAATGACACCAGAATCTCATTATATTGCCAGAAACAGCCAAGATTTGCAAGCAAATTTTCGTATCTTTTTGGACATATTCGTACATGCTTACTCTCATGAAGAGAGAAATTGTCACTTCAATATTGCGATTGGAAATCGAAATTGTTTTTACAAAACATGGCTTGATACACAGAATTCGATATAGATTGTAACAACGAAATAATACGACGAATAAAATAACTATTACGAATTTCTCTTTACAAATCCTCGGTTTCATCCCTATATCGCAGTATGTATCTATAGTATCTTCAATATTAACAATTGTCGTATTTACTTGAAATTATAGCTTATAGCTGTCTTTGCTGACAATATTTTCAAAACATCACATTATATATCCAATTACTACATGAATTATAAAGCGTTGTCCTAAGAGACAATTCTATTTTAAAATAACCGGCCGCAAATATGCTCAAACTGGTAATTTTAAACGCTTATATATGAGTGTTTAGGATCTAGAGAGGACATTCTAGCTAGTGATGCCCATTCACCGGTGCACTTTACGACCATGAAACCTATGCGTACGATCCGTAAGGGTGAAAACAGACAAGTCGATAAAAATAATGTGCGTGTATAGAAAATATCGTAACGTGTGAATATATTTTGAGCGGATTCAATGCGCAGAGTATAAAATGCAGTTTTTATAATTCAATAATTTTTTGCTATCTATAAATAAACATATTAGAGAATGATAATATTACAGAATATTTTTTCTTTTTTTGAATTCACCATACGAGACAAGGGAATATGTTGGATTAAAAAAGACAAAGGTATAGAAAATAAAAGTAAATAATTATAAAATGTTATTTAAAATAGAATAAAATGTCAAGAAGTCGCATTATGAGAGTTTCGTATACATTTAGGCACTTATAAACATTTAAGTTTACACCGAATGTCTACTAAACTACTTACAAATAAAAGTTATTATTACTGACTACGTTTATAAACATTTAAGTTTACACTGTGTGTCTATTACACTATTTACAAATAAAAATTATTGTTACTTACTACGCTTGTAAACATTTATAAAACTTACTAAACATTTATGTTTACACGGTATATCTATTACACTATTTAAAATAGAACAAGCTTGTCAAGAAATCGCATTATGAGAGTTTCGTACATATTTAGGCACTTATAAATATTTAAGTTTACGTGGTATATCTATTACACAACTAATAATATATTGCCTACCATATTTTTCGCAGGCGTAAAATCATGCTTACTTATTTCAAAAATTATCATCGCTATAGTTTTCATACAACCTTGAAATAGGCTTCTAAGAACCCATACCATTTTCGCATAATTTTAGTTTATCTTTAAAGGATACGAAAATTTTTTTTGAAAAATTGGGACGATACGCCACACCATACATGCAGCTTAAAAAAAATCGAGTACTTATTTTAATCCCCCCCCCCCCCAAAGTTCTGACTATGGAGATATGTGGGCGTTAATATGTTTTATTACTATTCTAAATGCGAAGTTTCTACATCTAGCAGTTTTTAAGAAAAACGGCTTAGACTGACACATGAGAGTGATCTTGTAAGGATTCCGTTTTTTTTCCTTTCGAGGTATTGAACCATACAAATATTAATAGAAATACTTTCTACCTAATGTTGGCCACATGCTGATATCGGGAAGAAGGTGTATCGCTGCTGATGAGCCAAATCATAATAAATATCTATCATAAATACACAAATGATTAAGTAAAGAATGTAGATGTACACTAAAGAAACCATTTATTGAAAAAAATCGGTCATTGAAGAATATCAGGCAGGCAGCCAAAACAAATTTGATTATTACACGCAAACTCTATTCTTCAGACGACAACAATAAAAGTTAACAAAACCAAATATGAAAATTAAAGTGGAAAATGTTTGACGTGTAAAGTGTATAAGATTCCTTAATAAACCAACTCAAGGAACTGGCGTACACTCGTTCACATACTGGCGTCCAACATCTCATCCCTCATTTATAGGGTTGCAAAATTACAAATCGATACAAAAGACATAGCGCTCAAAAAATCTATGCACATCAAGAAATAGACCTTTTAAAGAAATATATCGTATGTCAACTAGATCTTTTAAAGAAATATATCGTATATCAATCACATAAATAATTAAAAATTTCGTAAATATTATAATTCATTAAAATATTAAGAAAATAAAATGAGTTTAAATGAAAAATTCATAAAAATATTCTGGGAAATAAACAAAATTGTTTATCAGATAAAGTAACGATTCGGGAATACACTACGCGTAAAATTTTCATCTGGATGATGATTTCCAGCTGTCCATTGTCGCTCCTTGCCCAATTTACAGAGAAATAAATGAAATACTTAGAATGAAATAATAACTCTTTCTATTGTAACTAAATATGGACTAACATCGTTTATCGCATTTAAAGATATTATGACCATAATTACTGTCAATAATTTTCTAATAAATCCTTTGTTCGCCAGCCTCTGTCTAAATAAAAATAAACATTATACCTACTTACACCACTAAATATAACTGAAGCTGCCTTCTTTAAATTCATTTCAAAACGTCGACATTCAAAATATATGACACATCCCTACAAGTATCTCATTTCATCGATCTTCGGCCGTTTTACGACCGTGCCATCGATATCGCTATTCGGCCGGCATTTTTTCAGACATTCTGCTTTGTAAATTACTTTTATCTACTTCCAATTTTTATTACTGTATTTAAGGGGGTTGGCCGTCCCAGTTTACGACCCGCTTTGTAGTGTTATTTGTTTTGACTTTGTGTGTTTTAACTTTCATCTATTTTGGGGTGTGAACGAGATAAGAGAAGGGGCCCTAACACTCGCTTGAATGAAGTTATGTTTGCATCTATTAGTTATCTTACACAGGTAGATCGTGCGCCTGCATAACATGATATTTTAGTTAGTTACTTGATCGTTTTATGGTTTAACTCTCGACGTGGCTACGGTTTATTATGAAGTGGATCGACCTTTTCTTAATTATTTGACATTTAAATGTTCCGTCCGACAAAAGTTAAACGCGTGGGAATGAAGGTTGCGTTTATGATGTCTCATTTCGGATTATGTCCATAAAATAAAGCTAATATGAAGTAGTACTGTGCTAAACAATTCTGATATGCTTTTGATGGCCTATTTCTAAATTTACCTCTTTCTTATGACATATTCTATTTTTATATGGCATTTTCTACCTTTCTCATACTGAAGCTTTAAGAAAGACAAAGAATTGATCTTTAAAGATTTCGGTAAGAACCTTTCACAATAAACCTTTTATTTTACGTTATTGAAAATTTTACATTATTGTTTTACATTATTGAAAGTTTTTCAGGGGTGGTTTTCTACGACCCCCTTACAGTGCATTCATTATATATGATTTACGTTGCACCAATTTCGTGTGATGGTTTGCATATGTATTAGTGTTGAATTTGAATTACTGTAATCGCTTGTCATTCACAAACTTGTTGATCTGGAATTCCGAAAATTATTTCGTTCGCATTATTACGATTTCTCACTTTAACTCAATTCATTTGAAAATTATTAGGGTAACTTGACGTCTACATCATTTTTTATTATTTCAACGTTTTGCCAGATCTTCTTAACAATTTTTAAGTGCGTTTATCATTTCTTTATATCATATTTGTACTATCTTACGTTTATTTTATGTTGCAACGAATCAATTCCCAGTTATATTGTCGAAATATATTACTATTATAAGTATATTTGACAAGTCATTTTAAATTTTATATGTAACCCTGAATAAAATTAACCTTGAGCGGTTTTTGTGAATACCTACACTGTTTAACCCACTACAAAACAGAATTTTTGAAGAAATTTATATCATCATTAGTGTCCCATACCGAACTGGATCCATTCGTCTGTCAGTCTGCCACAGCTTTTCTTTTATCTTAGAAATCGTTTGAATAAATATTTGATACTTATTGCAATAAGTTACCAAAACTTTAATTGTTTTTTTAGAGCAACAGAGGTTCCGTTTAACCCTGTGGGAAGTTTAGTCCCTCAGGGTTGAACGGCTAAATAAATTGTTTTTATTTCAACTTTATTTAATTTTTTACGGCTTAATAGCTTTTACTTATTTCATCTTTAATTCATTTTTATCATTTCCATTATAAGATCTTCTAAATAAAAATTATACTCATAGTATGTTTATAAACTTGGTTAAATAACATTTTTTAAAAATTATAAAAGCTTTTATTCTACCCCTCTAACTCATATAATATAGAAAAATTTGAAAAACTCAGTATGTATATGTTAAAAATAAATAATTATGAATAAATAAATTCGTCAATTAATTTTTTTGTACACTACTTGATCGTTTTTTTCTTTATTTTGTTTTCAGATATTTATGAATGAATACTCTAATTTAAACATAATATTTTCATGTCCTTTCTGTCGTCATTGTTTTGTAATATAATTAATTGTGTGTATAAAGAGAAAAAAGAAAATGTTGAAACCGTAATTAGGTAATAGTCGTATCGAAAGCAAAATATAAATATTATTTTTTAAAAATCAACATATTTTTTTTACTATTTTTTTTGTATTTATATTGAAGCATTACGATTTTCTGTAGAAATTAAGTGAAATAAAATAATTACTGTGAATCTGTTTTTTGAGGCGAAAGCAAAAGTTTAAAGAAGTAGAAACAAAATCGACTTCTTGATTTACAGGCGACACTTCGTCGAATGAAGATATACTCTAGAAATAATTGAAATTAAAATAAGTTCCAAACAAAAAATTTAAAAAACAAAACTGTTACGAAATGAGAATGATGATATTTCTCCGTTTGTTACGCAGATTTGTAACTTCCATCGGTGTTTCCAAGTGTGAGACTAATTGAATTTAAAAAAATCAAAACGTATTTTACAGTAGGCTATTTCACAACATCAAAAATATACCACAATTTGTGGTCATTCTATTAGATTATAACGTATATAAGCGTATTGCTTTTAATTTTTGAAAGAATAAGTTTATATTTTATAAAAAAAAAAACGTAAAAAAATCACAATATTTTTTTAAATTCAATCTGCATCGTAAACGCCCTGTTATTGGTTAAAAGTCAAATGACATCACAGGCGAGTAAAACACATTCATACCAAAATTTAACGTTCTTGTTCTTTTGATTTATAGACATTGATATCCATAATAATATTTAAAACACGAGCATTACTTACATCGAAATGATCTCCACACATAAAAACATTTGAGTGAGCTAAAATGCTGTTTGGATCTCTTCGGGCTAATTGCAGCCACTTTTTTCGTCTTTTAAGATTCGTTTGTACTAAAACGAACACTTTACGTAGACTTTTTATAGACATATTTGTACATTGTGGCACTACACGCCATTTATACATCATTTGAATATGAAAATAAGTAAAACATGAACAGTCCTTCCCCTTCAGCGTGCAGGACTGTTCACGTTTGCATTGTGTGTGAAGTCACGCCAGTCGCCATTACAAAAATTGCATTTTTAGCGCAAGTTCGAAAATTAAAACTTTAAAAGTGATTTATGTAAAAAATACGGCATATCTCCTGGAAATATAAATGTAATGTGCTTATAATGCAAAATAGAACAATTTAAAAAACAGGTCAAATAACCTATTCCTTTCCTCGTTGACACGCGAATTTCCGAAACGCGACACGATTTTCTTTTCCGAAGCAACGCATTTATCATACGATTCTGCAGCTATCCACGCAACGGCACGATACGCGCCATTACGTCACAGACGTAACGAAGTTTCCAAACCGCTCGTTATAACATACCCCCCGTTGTTGTATCACAATGATGCATGGCTTCGGTTACTTTAAATGTTGTTAACGATTTAACGAAGTCAGATTCCGTTATTCGTATTAAAATAGCTGTGACACCCGATGTTGCTAGGAAGTAACTTTATTCGTTTTTAACAGAAAACAGAGCAAATCACCGCCTACTGTTCAAAATAGCAGAACATTGGGCACTTTAAAGATATTTGTTGTGAGTTACAGTGTTTATTTATTTGTAGTACATGTCAGCGTTTAAATATATACATTAGACAAACTCATTGCTCCACGAGCGATTTATTACAGTCAATCAAAGCGTTGTGTATTGAGAATTTAATGTTGAGGAAGGCAACAATTGATTGCCAATAAAAATGATATATACAACGATGCCTTACAATATATAAAGAAATCACTCAAGTATTAACGTAACTAAGGGAAAGGAGAGAAGGAATATAATAGTGGTAAAGAATTGAGATGACAATAACTTTTTCGGATGATTTGAAAACATAAATCGACAATGTGTTTTGGATGTCAGAATCAAGTTTGTTGCCCTTTCGTTTAGTCCAATGTAAGTATAATTTCTTACATGATTACTGAGTCAGGCATTGACAAAAGTGTTAAGAGTCACTCTGAGTCTTCCAAGTTGGCCCAGTCTAGGAGGTTATGATGAAATCGCCATCTTTATAAACATTTTGAAACTGTACTTTATAATATTTTATTCAATCCATACAGACCTTCATACTTCGGTTTCAAATTCGCGAAATTATCTGCTCACAGCCTGGGTTTGCGTTCTACGTTCTGAAAACTGCGCATGTTTCTCATTCCTAAGTATTGTCATTCTTTTATGAACATTTCTGTAATATTTACGTCATTAAGTTATGGAATTAGTTGGATCGTTACATCAGAAATTTATCGTCCACATACACTTTGAAAAGTCATCTTAAACTATTATATCTCCCTTTACTTAACCCGCGCTATTCTTTTTTCTTTCACACTCTGTTTGCCTTTACACCACATCCTTTTCCTTTTTATTACCAACATATTAAATAATTATTAATAAGTTTCGTCGTTTTTTTAAAGTTTCATACCTCAAAAGGAAAAAAGGAACCCTTATAAGTTCACTTAGTTGTCCATCTGTCTGTCAAGACCCTTTTTCTCAGGAACGCGTATAGGTATCACATTAAAATGAATATCAAATATTTAGGTCTACTGTCCCTTGGAGCTGTAAAATAATCAACTTTCTAAGTCAGTGTACATAAATACATACATGACAATCGTAAATAAATCATATAATTATGAAATTTGTTTTTTTCTATAATTATGAAATTTGGCAAGAAGCAAAATCTGACAGCATGAGTAAAGGAAAAAAATTCAAAAATTGGTAATTTGTATGTAGGTAACTACAACACACATAATTTTTTTATAGATATGCGCCTGTGAAAGATATAATAGGCAATATATTTTCGTTCTAAGAACTTGGAATTTTGTAAATAGTTTAATGGGAATATTTAATATTTATAAATTTCTAAATTTGTACGAAACTCCCTCCTAGTGTGAGCTCTACTCGTGCTTGACAGGCTTTTTTATTTTTTTTTCAAAATAATTAAATAATTCATTGCATTCCTTGGTTGTAACTGAATGGTAGAAATTGTTCTTTTAGGAATAAGTCTAACTTGTGTATAAGTATTACATTATAGACTTAATAAATAAATTTAGTTTCATTGCTCCCCAAAATGTATTATACATCAAAATCACTTCGTTGACTTCCTATATTGACTCAATTATCAAGACAGACAAACAGACCCACTGTTTAACGAAATTGAATATAATTTACAATAATTTTCAACAAATTATATCGGCGAAGATCAAGTACCATCAATAACACGATACACCAGTTCGCACCAATACAAATCGGAGAACGAGGACGCCATCTACAATAGTGTTAATGCTGAGCCGCAGCGCCCGCGGCCGGAGATAAATCTCGTGGTTTCTGTCCCGGGCACGAGTTATGACCGTCGCGTTTTGCGAGACGCCGCGATATATTGCGGCGGCGACAAGCCGGATAGATCTGGGGGGCAGAACGGTCCGGGGAACGATGCAAGTGACGTAGCGGACCGAGATCGAGAGTGAAATCGGAGACTGGGTTCGTAAGATGGATTGTTTATTCGACGAAATAGCTAGAGAAGGGTTGTTTATTCAACGAAATGGCTGGAGATGGATTGTTTATTCGATGAAATGGCTAGAGAAGAGTTGTTTATTCACCGGAATGTCTGAAGACAGATTGTTTATTCGGCAAAATGGATGGAGATAAATTGTTTATTTGAAGAAAAGGATGGAGGTCAAGGAATCTAGTACTCGATTTCTAAAAAAATACATAAAAAATCTTATGCTATTCTGTGTTACATTGTAAAATTTTCGAGATGTTAATTTCTAAATAAGTACCAAAACTCACATAACGATACATAGATATATCTAAATGTTTAAGAATACATAGTATTTTAACTAACCTAGTTACAAATATTAATATTATTCTTTCACAGAGAAGAAAATGTAATGAGATTTCTTAAAAACCATGAAGTGATCTATAGTGACCCTATTTTTTTCATAACTTTAAACTATGTTTCAAAGTTTAAATGGAACTGGTGGTTTGTGACATTTTCAGCAATATATTTATAACTTACGTAAAATAAAAAAACAATCGGCCAAGTACGAGTCGGGCTCGCGCACTAAAAGTTACGTAGCAGTAAAAACCATATAGTTATAAGTTTGTATTTTTCAAAGACACTGTGAAAAAGCAAAGTTATTGTTGCCGTCGGTACCGAATATATTCCATATCTCAAAAACTACGCAGATTCAAACCGATGTTCCTTGAAAGTTTATTTGAAGTTCTACTACTTGAATTTTTTTTCAGAATTTTAGACACGTTAGTTGAAAAGTTAGAGAGGTGGGCATTTTTAAGGTTTTAGAAGAGCATATCTCACCAACTTTTGATTTAAATAAAAAAGTTATTTTGGAACCAAAATAACTTTTTTATTTAAATCAATAGGCAAAGATCGAGTATGGGGTACATGCCTATGTGCACTGGATTTTTTTTCATCTCTCAGTTACATGTGTGGAGTGCCTCACCTACTATTATTATTTCTCGTAATTCCACTATTTCATTGTATACCCGTTCATACAAAACACCTAAAATCTAAATAATGGCATGACATATTGTGCCAATAGTCTCCGAATTAAATGGCTCTGACATACAGACAGACAGACAGACGGACATACGGACAGGACTAAATTATAAGGGTTCCATTTCTGCCATTTAGCTGCGGAAGTCTAAAAATAAATTTTTGAAATATTAATAACTCTTCAATTGGTACCCACAGAACCAAAAGCGATTTTTTGTATAATAAGGAAAAACTAGGAATATATCATGAAAAAGGATAGGTAAGAAATTAAAATATGTTATGGTAAAAATAACCAAAAGGGGGAAAATGTATCTGGATACCCATATTATCAAAGTTAGTTTTTTTATACCATTATGAAAATAAATTTGACTAATTTATTTACCTTGTCTGCTTTCCACTTAGCACATAACACAACTTGTTCAGAATATTCTTCCCATTGTTGTTTCCTTCGTTTTGGCACTTGATTTTTTTATACAGACTTTATCCCGTCACACATCATTTCAGATCACATCGTGGAGTACGCAAAATCACTACGGTCAAGATTGGCGTAGAATTGTAAAAAAAAATGAAAAGTGAACGATTTATCCAAGGCGTCTCTAAAGATTACAAGTACAGAAAGACCTCTCCTCTCTCCTCTTTATTGGAGTTATCCAATAAATGCAATATTCTTAGGTCGTAAATATATTAAAATATGATAATTTCAAAAGGCTTAATAATAGATGGGGGTCGTTGGAGGTATATGGTGAGCTAAACAACTGAGATGTGCCAAGATCAGATGATGTATCATGATGTGTTATTCGTTATCATTGTTTACTGTAGAAATATGAATAAAAACAGAATATTTCAACGTGAGATACGAACATAAATTTGTGCAATATCTTTTAAGAATTAGAACGATAGATGCTCTAGATCGATAATTACCTCGAGTAATACCGACAGCAATGACAACATTATTATGTCATCTTAAATCTAAATCTAATCGTAATTTAATTAGAAATGAAATGAAATGGAACTAAATATTTATTTATTACAGCTGACGCTTGTTTAAGAAACTTTCAAAAAGAAAACCATGAAACACTACGTAAACAGACATCTTTAATGGAAGACAGCGTAAAGTTAGAGATAGAAATGACTTGAATATTTCTTGTACGCGTGGGGGCCTATATGACCATAAACAAACCCCTATACCTGGACTATTTATGAATGGACAGAGATTTTGTGACGATACTATTTAGCCACCAGACTCGTGTGGTCGTCGAGACAATGGGTCCTAAACGGTCCGGCGGCGCGCGCGTCATCTGTCCAACAAAAAGTAGCTTGCGTTTTGCTGAATGACAGACGCCGTCGGATGCCACCGCCGAAGCCCGTTCTAACGGTATCGGCTGCCGTTTGTTGCTAATGCTCTCTGTCTACTTGCTCATTTGTAGAGGAGTTTTGGCTAGATGCGATCGATTTGTATCTGCTCTCTCGTATTTTATTGATATTTTGATTTGTCTTTTTCTCGGATGTTTATTATTTCGCTAGCAATTATATCGACTGGACATTGGAATAATGTGATAAAAAATTTGAATTACTGTTACCAATGTCTTATATTATCCTAGTCATATCACTAATTTTAATCACTGATAAAGCATTTGACCAACATTTGCTAAAATGTTCTAAACAGTATATTCCTCAAAATTTTCGATGTATGCACGGTATTCGTTCCAGTGATAAGAAAATATATAATACTTATAACCACTTCTTTGTTCATATCTATATTCAGGCTTCCATCACAATAATAAATCTCATATATAGTGTAAGCTAGAATGGATAATTTTTCAGTGATAGCAATAGCAGATATCAATTTAAATTGTATCATTGAAGATGTTCCTCAAAACTTAGGCGTTAAATGACCAGATCAAAAGAGACAGGCAAAAATGGATCCAGACGTTACAGAGATCATTTTTCAAAAAAGCTAGTGTTTGTTAGAAAATAAACAACGAAACCATTCAGTAATTGACAAAGAGAAAGAGGAAGAAATGGAGTTATAATTTATTACTATAATAAGAAGGAAAAAGAGCTATCTTCATAAATGATATTATATTTTTAGAATATAAAAAATTGTTAATTGGAAATAAAAATAACACAAACAATTGAATGGAATACATAATAACTTTTTAGAAACAATTACAAAACATAATCAATGTCACTTGCTTTCTTCAACGTGTAGCCATTGCCTAAATTAATTAAAAATAAACTGTTAACAAACATTGACAATGATTCTATTGTTGTCAGAATGAATGTCTTTTTCCCTCTTCTCGAGTTTTACGTAATTATTTTCGACAACCTGTTCTAGCCAGTGTGTATTATGTTTAATATTTACTAATTGTTTATATTGATATTTGAAGAAGTAATAGTGCGGAAATTTGAAGAATTAATAGTGCGGAAACACATTTCGAAAGAATGTCACATAAAACCCAAAGGACCATTATGAATTCGAGTTTCGAAATAAATATTTACCTGCGTATCTAAAAGATACCTGCGAAACCCTAATGGAATTTCGCATTTAACTATCTATGGTTTATCTTATATATTTTGATTTTTACTAATATCAAACTTCCATGTTACTAAATCTTAATCAGCTCATAAATCTTTACAAGATGCCGTTAAAATGTATCCCGCCAAGGATTCTTCTATAATATATTGGTCATCTATAAACTCAAGAAAGACACCGCTATACATTTTTCCGACAAAATATTCACGGTTAAGCCAACAAGTCACCGTATTCAAATTCGAAGGTCATAGAAAACAAAAGCGGCACTTGATTCCAAACGATACCGAAAGCTCATCAGTCCTCGGCAATCACAATAAATAACCTAACACAATGTGATAGGGCTGATAGGCATCGAGTATCCCACAACGTAGAACAAGAACGAGATCAATACAGGATGTGTCAACAACATTCGGTGACCTGTGGAAGATCCTAGAGCTATGGACTTGTACTCCATTTAACCTAATCCTCGAGCTGTGAGCAGAATTTAAGCAGGAAATACCCCTTGTATTTCCTGTTTAAATTCTCCAAAAAATCAGTCTCATTACCCAGCTTTAATAAATTATCTTAGAAGCATTAAATTTAGAAAATACATTCCTATTATAACATAGGCACATGATTTTTCAAAATTCCACCCCTAAGCGGATGAAAACTAATAAATGTGCTTTTACAGATTTAATCATTCTCTTTTCTTCAATAATTTTGGAAAATCCTGCTACGAATGTGGTTTTTAAGAGGTCTAAGAGGTTTTAAAAAGGTTTGAAAATGGAAAAGTTTTTTTTATATACTTATTTATCATCAATATTCATTTCGAATATCACACGACTGATGCCGCATTCGATAAAATTTACACCATAAATAGATAAATTTTCATAAACGTCTGAAATAATTATCAAAATCAAGTTTGAACCGGTATTCACACAGACACAACAGATGGCATTTCTCGACATATTCAACTGATGTTTTTCCTAACCATCTACCATATTAAGAATTAACATTTAACGAAATTCATAACAATCAAACTTGTAGTTTTTTGTTATAACAACACCTGTTCTCTGTGTACATACAGCAACATATGCTAAAGTGTAACTATCTTCATCTTAATACTTTTCAATAAAATTATTATATTATATCTATAAAATTATATATAAAATTATTTTATTATATTATACTATCGGTGACATTGTGCGTCACGTCAGGTAGCTTGCGGAGCACCACTATTGTTTTAATCAACTACTTAAATAAATCATTCTATATTTTATGTGTTTATCGATACATTACACGTTATTAACGCAAAACGATAAAAACAACTAAATATTGAAAGTAATAACGATTCTATCGGTATAAGAACTGAACAAACTGTCCTGACTGAGTCGGAAACGGTGTGTATTTAAAGTTTTCTGATATAAATTAGTTTGGGACAAAAATACAGCAAGCAATTTGTTTCTGTGAGAAAATATTTATTCTAGGACGTTACGTTAACCTACGAGATTACATTACTATCTTACGTTTTGACAGTTAATTAATTGTCAGTATGCATCACTTTGAAATTCGTGAATTATATCGAAATGAAATACATTCAGAAAATTGGAATACATCTGTTTTCTCTTCTAAAAACTTGTTATCGTAAATATGTTTTTTTACAAATGTAACGTTATAATTAAATTTATAAATAAAACCATTACTATCTTCCAGTTTATCAGCACCAATAAAATTACCACTAGTTTACAATTATCATTGGAACAAGTAGTTTCACCGACACAGTTTTAGATGCTGTCAGTGTTGTTCTTCCGACTGGCTACCGTAATAGGAATATATTTGAATTGTTTATTTTCCGCGTTGTATATATAATATATCTGACGTTTGGTCACGATTTTGCGTTCGCTTGCATTATTTCTAGCACTGTTGGAAACTGTGTACTATAAATGGTAACCCTCATTGAGTTTAAAATATGTTTTCTTGTTGGAGAGCACACAGTTAACCACTGAATCGGATAAGTGATACAAAATTGTAATACCTTACGTTATGATCACCTTTGAGATTTTTGAATACGTTGGTCCAGATTTTATATTTCAGTGTAACCATACAAAACCTCTCCCTCTTATCACGATTGACGTAATATTTAACGCAAAACCACGAAAGTTTAAAGATAAATCAAATTAAACATTTAAAAAAAAGATTACATATTAAAGCAGAATTCCTTAGTTAATTACATACTTATGTAATATGTAATTAACTAACTAAGGGACTCTGTCATGTGCTCTAGTATGAACTACTGTCTCTTATACCTAAATTAATATCAATATATATATAATGTATTTAAGTCTTTTTACGGTTTATGGTTTTTCTCTCATTATCGACTAACGAATTGTTCTAGGAGGTTTGATACGTTATTCCTCTTCAATTTCAGTTAAAGACCAGAACATTCATATGTTTAACTTTGTTTAGTAGTTAGCATCTCGCTGGGAAATCTTTCGCTTAACAGTTATTAGTTTTAGATCTTGCAGAATATACTTATTATTAATGCAATTTGGTTCATTAAACATGGATCTGATAGTTTTTGTCTGGAACATTTCCGGGATTTCGATGTTACTGTTGCTAGCTGCACCTCAGAGTTTTTCTGAATCCATATCGGTATGAGTATAGTTTTATATATTGTCCTTTGGCTGTTATTTTATAGCTGACATTTTTCGATCAGCCAGTACATGCTTCTGAGCTTTGAGTTGAGCTGTTTACGTGTTACTTTAGTTGTGTTTTATATATGTTCTCCGTGTTTAAAAAAGATTAAATTTTTGAAATCTATTATATGATTTCAATTACTTTTTTGATCATATTTGATCATATAGGTAGTATCGAAACAAAAATCGACCAGGACGCGCTGTATACGGAAAGTCCTTCAGAATACGGGCTTTTGATATGCTTGGTGTCCGTCGACATACCGAAATGTCAAACGCACCGCTCAGATTTCCGTCAAAATACCCAGAACTGAACCCTAATGAGAATTCCGCCGCAGATTACGCTCTCCGGCTCGCAATGCTAACGGCGGACCGCCCGTTTATCACCCATTAAACGAATTGAATGTCGAAATATCTCTTTTATGTCAGATTTTATTATTTTTAAATTTAAGTAAAAAAGTATGAACAATATTGAATATGTTTTTAACATAAACATTGATAATATTTACTCATAATAATATTCGACGACCTCGTGGTTTACATCACACCCATTCTTAAATAACAATTTGTAGTCAAAAATTCTTGTTAAGTGGATAATTAAGTTTATTAATTTGAAAAGCTTTTACGTCATATTTCGTTTTGAAAACGAATATTATGTCCGTTACATAATTTTAAAAAATATACATTTTTGAACTTATATGCACGCGCAAAAAAAAAGTGTAAACAATATTTAAATACCGAAAAAAAATAATAAGAAACGAAACTGGAAAAGGTACCGTTTAATTAACTCGGTATTATCTCCATATATAGTTAATTACATGATTTTTATTAACAATTTTTTTAAGCTTAAAACAGCAAAATATTCTGTCGTTTTTATAAACTTAATACATGTTTATATATTGTAATTTTGTAATCCAGGTTCGGATTCTTATAAGTTCCTCATTTTTATCCGTCCTCCCGTCTTAACATTTTTATAATTTTAAAAATTTTGGAGGTGTATGTTTCAGATAGAGGCCCCAATTAATACGTAGTTAAAGTAATATTAGTTTTAATATACAACCAACCAAGTGAAATGTCATTATACTGTTCTTTTCAAGTGAAATTTATGGAACCTCCAAATTTTTAGGGATTCGTAGCCAAACTAAAAACCATTATAATTTCACCATGTCCGTCTGTCTGTCTATTAATTTGTAGGTCACAGTCGTTTTACTTGCAGACTGTTAGTGCTATAAAGCTAAAATATGGCATTGGTCCACACATTCACATGATCTAAAACGAAATTAAATATTTTAAAAAAGTTTTAGGCACCTCACTTAGATGTAAATTGGGGTGATTTTTTTCTCATAGCCATTTTTAAGGCATTCTTGAATAGGTCTTTCAAAAATATTGATGGTATGGCGTGAATACTCGATACCGGTATCTGTTTACGAAATATTCAGCTTAAAAGTGGTAAGTTTGTTAAAATATTGACAAAAGTAATATATATGTATATATATATATATATATATATATATATATATATATATATATATATGTATATATATATATATATATATATATATATATATATATACATATATATATAAATGAAAATTATATGTACCCCTAAGTATTTATAAGACCCTAAATGTGTATGGAACCCTTTTAGTTTGACTTCTACTTATGTTTAACAGTTTTTTTATGTTGACGTCTCACGTACGAAAGATTAAATTTCAAAATTCTTTGTATTGTTTTATCCTTATAATTTTTGAACACAGACAAAAAATTTTAACATGTATCTTGAAATCATTGCTTAGGTACGTATTTTGGGGTATTCTACATATTTTGCAAAACAACAGAACAAAACTTTTGTGTGTTTTGACACGCTCTTGACCGGTTTGATTTAAATTGATAACGAAGATTAGAAAAAAATTGTGGAAGATCATATTAAAGTAGACGAACATTTTTTTTTGAAGTTTATATCTTTAATTTATACATATTTTATATTTTTAAACTCACAAAATTTAAACTCATTTTATTGATACTATGAAAAATCTGCAACATTAATATCTGTATACAATTTAAGAAAAAATTGAATGAAGTGAAATCGACTGTGAAATTGATGCAAAAATATCTACTTAAATTTGAGCAAGTTTTTTAGAGCAATCGATATCTATATGTACAATAATTTACGTAAATAAAATAAAACCACAGACCGTAATTGCGTGACAAGTATTTCCCATAAACAAAATAGTTCATGCAACGCGTTGCCGACGTTCTCGAGTCAGTAATATTTTTCTTATGCACACATATTTTAGTTATTAAAAATTGAATGGTCTTACTTTAATAGATATAGGGGTTGAAAAATTAAGCAACCTTGTTTTTTTTTCACAAATTTAAATTTTATAATTCGGCATTTTCATTTTATTAGTTTGAAATTACACTAAATGGGACGGAAACTGTTAAAATTAAGCTATAGAATGTCGTCCTTCCTGTGTAATTCGTATAGTCTACGGTAGACTAAATTTTTCACAATGTGAATACCTATATTGCTCTGTGACATCATGAGTTGAGGTTACTATTTGTTCCAGGTCCTCATCGCGAAATATATCAAGAATCACCCACTTGCCTTCTACAAATTTAATATAAATTAACAAGAACGAAATAATTTACAATTCTTTTGGAAAAATTCTTACCTTGTGGTTGAATAACTTGCAAGTTCTTAGCGAATAATGAGAAAATTCTTTTATACTGTAACGAGAGACTTTCTTTTGTTTTTGGACTTATTCCCTCGAGTCGTCATATTGATCTTACAAACGTTAGTATAATCTTAGTATTGGTCTTGCCATTCGGTGCATACTATTGGATATAACACTCTATGCTTTGTATTGGTCTTGCCACTCTATATATAGTATTGATATTTCCACTGTATGCTTAATATTTGTCTTGCTATTCTATGCATACTATTGGTCTTAACACTCTATGCTTAGTACATATTAGTCTTGCCACTCTATGCTTAATATTGGTCTTACCGATCTGTTCATAATATTAGTCTTGACACTCTGTACATACTATTTGTTTTGATATTCGCTGTATAGTATTGATATTAACAAGCTATGTATAGTATCTATATCGATATTTATAGTTGCTATTATAATTATGTATATACTTAGTTTTAGTCTTTTCACTATGTGCATACTATTGATCTTAACACTCTTAATACTTCGCGCATAGAATTGATCTTGCCAATCTATGCTTAATAGTAATCTTACCAATCCATGCATAATATTAGTCTTACCACTCCATACACAATGTTAGTCTTGCCACAGTATGTTTAGTACTTATTGGTTTTGCCGCTTTATGGATAAAACTAGTCTTAACAATCTATGCTTAATATCGGCCTTGTCACTCAATATAGTAGTATTGGCATTAACACCTATGCATAATAGTGGTCTTCAAACTCTATGTATGTTGATACTCTGTGCATAGTATGGATTTTGACACTCTATTCATACATAGTATTGGTCTTGACAATTTATGTTTAATATTGATCTTGCCAATGCATGCCAATCCATTTTGACACTCTTTGCATAGTGTTGGTCTTAACATTTTATGCAAAGTATTAGTCTTGGTATCATTAAAAGTGCAATACCAGAACTGAGACTCCAAAGCAACGGTATAAGAGTAAAACAACGGTGAAACTCAAACATACATATGTACTACGATTTAACGCTACTATTTTTTTTTTAAATTTTGATGTCGAAAAACAAAATACGACCATCGATTTATTTTTCTTTTATTATGACAAATTATGTATGAAACATAGGGCAAGTACTGTACACTTATTGGATCTACTAAAATATTAGAATATCCTCATCGAGTATAAGTAATATGACTATAAAAATATATGTAGTTGTGGTCGGGGTGTTCAAGCTTTTGCTATAGGATAGATGCACAGGTGTATTGTTTCTAGCCACAGCCAGTGGGCGATGCAACAACCTGATATTACAATGCTGTCGATTTTGTAACTTGTCACAGAGATTCAATCTCACTCAACTCAGTCGTGTTCTCTATAGTAGATATCCTCTTCCCGCAAGCTTTGTTGAAATCGCGTTACTTGAAAAGACAAAGACCGAATATTGCTATAGTTCTGATATATGTACAGACACTAAGAGATTCCTTCCAGAACGTTAAAAAAAATAATTTGACATTTTTGTGAAAACAATATCGTCTAGATTTATTTATTGATTAGAATTTATCTAATCTATTTTTGAAAATTTTATCAAATTATTTATCGTATTGTTAAAATTTAGATCGATAACTAAACTAAACAATTTTGTACTTTTTCAAAATGTTTGACGTATTAGTCAAATTCATAGGGATTAAATCATTGAGTAAGTTTATATATTTATGTTCTAAATCATGAAAAAAAAACAAACGAAAAAATACGATGCCACATCTGGCCATTAGTTGTTAATACATTTAAATATCATGTTGGTAAAAGGATAATAAGTGAATTCTAACAAAAACAGTACGTTTTTTTTCTTCGCCTATAAATATAATTTATGACGCTTAAGTTAGTTTTACCAGTTAACTAGTAACCGACATAACCAGTAACCGACATAATTCTAAAATGCTTCAAGGCCTTAAATACTCAATTTAGAAAAATACCTCAACAATTTCAAATACTCGACATAATTCCAAAATAATTCAGGGCTTTAAACACTCAATTTGCGAAAATACCTCAACAACTTCAAATACTCTACATATTTCTAAAAAACTTCAGGGCCTCAAACACTCAATTTGCGTCAATACCTCAACAAGCCGAGCGAATGCCGATATGCGTTAATCTTTTGTTCTCATTCGTTTCCTCGTTTTGCGCAAATTAGACATTTCTTTAGTTTCTCCGCGCGTGCACGAAATTCCTTAACATTCCCGGAACGGTCCTCAATGGACTCATGTCCCGAATCGCCCCGCATCCCCCGTCGCGTGCCATTGTCTAGCATATGTTTTGCTCCGGACGATGTGCAATTAAACGGTTTGGTGAATATTAAGTGCGCCGTTTCCCGTTTTTCGGAACCCAGGGATGTCCTTTATTCCGCTTTGTGAGGGTGAATAGCTTACATTTTTGTCCGAAATTAAGTCACTGACGCCCTTTATCGTTGTAGCTGTTTGTCCTGAATTCGGTGCAATAAATATAATAGTGTTTACAATTATGTCGTCAGTATATATATATATATATATATATATATATATATATATATATATATATATATTTATAATATTGGGTTGATTAATAAGTATTGAAACGTCATTAATGTTATAATTTGTTATTATATTTCCAATTTAAAATTAATTAATCGTCAATATAACAATCACAATCATTTTGTACTACATGTCTCCAACGTACTGGTAGGAAGTGAATAGCATCTGCGTAAAATTCAGGTGGCTTGGAATGAAAAAAATGGCCTATGAACTATGGTAGGTAGTCTTCATCATAAAAGTTTTTTTTGGCGTAAGACGTTGATGTGCGATCTATACAAATAATAATCAGTGATTACAAGGTCTGGGGAAAAAGATGGGTATAAAGTGGGGGAAATAAAATGATCTAACCAGCGAAATGTTCACCAAAAGTTGAGAATAGGTTTCAGCGCGGTGGTAAAGCTAGTCCGTGCTAAGTTTATGTATTTCAAGCTTTTTCCCAAGCGGTGGGAATGTTCTCTATAGTTCCGTGAGAGCGCCCACGCTCAGTTGCTAGCCACCGTGTTGTTAATCGGCTATCGTTTTCAATTAAAAACTTTAACCTGTTGCTCTTCAAGTCCACCGGTCGACCAGAGCATGGTCGATCACTCAGAGAATAATCGCCGCTGTGAAATCGCTGGAACCATCATTTTGCAGTAGCTACAGATATTGCTTCAGGAGCTACGCGTTGGCATATATTACGCGTAGCCTTGGCAGCAGAGTGACCAGATTGGTATTCGTAGAGTCGACATTGTATCACATGCTTCTTAATGTTTTTCATATTTTATGCGTGTTAACAGTGCTGCGTCTTAAATACTACTGAATCAGTGAGAGCGTGCCGCGCCCTTTATATATCTTCGATTATGGATGCTTCTAGAACGTTATCATATTTCCTAGATAATTTTCGAAAAAACGCTCATTACTTATTAAGCAATCCAACAATTACGTCCTTTGTTGGTGGATTGCTAACCCAGTTTTTCTGAAGTACCTTTATTAATATTAGACCAAAGTTTTTTTTCAATATTAGACCAATCTGCGTTGAAAAAAATTCCAATTAATTCTACTGGTTCATTTAGAGACTTATTGAATTTGTTTATTTATACTTTTGCAATATCTCCAGTGAAAATAAGATAAGTAGTTTGACCATCCATTTTCTTATTTAGTAGTTTGACCATCCAGTTTATTCATTTCAGTTAAGCAGCCTATAAATTGTATTCATAGGAATTAGCCAAAAACATTTTCCCTAGAACATAGTTCCCGCATTCAAAATTAGTTTTCGTACCTCAACAGGAAAAAAGGAACCCTTACAGGATCATTTACTTATCTGTCTGTTTGTCATTATATCTGACCCTTTTTCTTAGGTACGCGTGGAGGTATAAAGTTGCAATTAATATCTAATACTTAGGTCTACGGTTCCTTGAAGCTGTAAAACCAAGCTTCTAAGTTACCGCAATCCTAACATACGGCCATTTATGCCGCATATTTTGATACCTGCAAATAAATCAAACTATAGGCTACTTCCCGTTGACCTAGAATCATGAAATTTAACAAGAAAGAAGTCTCATAGCACAAATCAAGGAAATAATTCGAAAATCATTAACTTGTAATTATACCAAACAAAACAATTTTCGTAAATATGCGCCTGCAAAAGATATATATATATATATATATATATATATACATATATATATATATATGTATATATATTAGGCAAAATATTTTCGTTCTAAAGAATTAAAATTTTGTATATAGGTTAATAAGAATATTATGTACCATTAAATGTTTATAATTGCCTAAATGTGTACGAAATCCTCGTAGTGTGAGGTCCATTCGTGCATAATAGGTTTTTTTTATATTTAATATCTTAAATTAAAAACATCCTTCTTCACAATAAAGAAATTCAACATCATCTCTGACCAAATTTATCAGAAAAATTTTCAGAAATGTTCCAAGTAATTAGATCTATTTATTAGTTAATTAGATCTAAAGGTGTTTCTAATTTCAGAATAACGCCTTATTCGAACTAAGTCAGAGTACCAGCGCAAATAGAGTATATGCTTTCAGGTATACACGTATTTGTACTTTATGCTGTCACATTCACAGTTACAGACACCTACAGACATTCCACTTTGATAATTCTTTACATCGTTTTAAATTTCCTAAAGCAATTTTCTTAATTTCCCAAATCGCATGCCCATGTTTATGGTTTGGTATTTTTTTTAAATAGTCAAATCCAGTCAGCTAATTCTGCAGTAGCAAAATTTCATAAAACATTATTCAGTTACGTAGATAAAAACAGACACGCAAAAACGATTTCGTTTTTTTTATACTTTAATGCAGGAATGCTTGAAATTAACAAAAAATTGTCTATATTAACTTACCTATTATATTGCATCATTAAAACAAATGAAGTAAAATAGGTATGATAAAAGATGTATTTTCTACGACGATGGACAAAACGCGCTGGTAGGTCTGCAATACATCTAGGCCCAGTTCAGCAATATACAAGCAATCGTATATTGCTTGTATATTGCTAAACTGGGTAACAGTCACAAGTATTGAACAAAATCAGTATTAGTTATGGACGCTACATTTAGATATTAGCTAATACCTAAATATAGCGTCCATAAATAATACTGATTTTAGAGTCTTAATAAGTATAAAAAAGAGACAAGTATTTCTTTTAACTGCCTTTAATTAGATAATTAAATTTTGCCGTTTTGCGAAAACAATTATGAAGAATTTTTCAGTTTTGCGTGTTGACTATTACCGAAAAGCTATTTGAAGCGAATAAACTAAATAATAGACCCCATAATTTATTCATTATATTACTAGTTGGAAGAAACAAATAAAATTATTCAAAATAATAATATATATAACATAATTTTGTCATTGGACATGAAAACGCGTCCATTTTTTAACGAAGAGAAAGACTGTTAAACGTTTAAATTCCTCCCTATCCCAAGGGTAAATGCACTTGAGTCTAATAATTGGACTCAACACCGATCAACTTGAGGCTAATATCGATCAATGCCTCTATTAGCCTATTATATTCATCCCGTCAGTGGCAGTGAGGCGCCAATTACTGCGGAGTTAGCGCCAAGTGCTGGAAGGCAGTAGTAGTTAGCGCCAAGTGCTGGAAGGCTCTAGTGATGTACGCAACACTGATCGATTTGAATATATTTGGCGTTAATTTTGTAGAAATTCATTGTTCACAATTAAATGAAACTACGTGATGTAGTATTATTTCTACTTTATTTCATTTCTTTACCACGACCTAGGTTTCGTTGTATTACAACATCTTCGGGTGGGCTATTAGCAAAGATTAACTCTTAACTTACAACAGCATTTATATATTTCACAAAACAATAGCGGAAGCCGGATTTGTGCGGGTTTTCCCACTGTTTACGTTAGTGGGTTTATTGTAGGAGAGCGTTGTAGTTTGTATTATACTTTCGGAAGTTATACAATATACAAGAATTTTAGTGAGGGTAATAAATTAAATTGATGTTATTCTATAAGGTTATACAATGCAAATCTTCCGGTGTATGTAATACAATTAAATGAATTTTATTCTCAGTAAAATATATATACTAATCAATTTGTTCAAAGAATAGGTTTAAGCCGGTAGGAAAAGTTAATGGATCGTAGTAGCTATATACTCTATTTAATATTAATAGACAAAAGTATACAGGGTGGTATAAATATGTATAATGTCTGCATCACAAACAACTTTTCGCATTTTTCACAAAAGCACTGACTGTAAGAGATTACTCTTGTAGCAATAAGTTCACCAGATGATTTTCATCAAAGAAGTAAATAAATAAATAAAAATTCGCAAAGTAGAATCTTACTTTAAGAGTGAGACGAATAACGTGTCTCTATAAGTGAAAAAGATTCAGATGCATACATAATGGTATTCGCTTATTAAATATTGTTTACAAAATATTTTTAATATTGAATTAATGAATATACTGTAAAAAAATATGGGAAGTATATTTTCTAAATATTTTCAAGATACTATCAATAAAAAAGCGAGGTAAATATATGAATTAAAGTATTGATCAGAAATCATACAACAATGGCATAAAAGTAATGTTCAATTCCTGCGTAAATTTTACATAAATATCCACATGATCCAAGAAATGCTTTAACAATTAAAATTACATTACCTATTTGCGCCAATCGCGATATAACTCACAATAAATTACTTCACATGCTTTTGACGTATAAACCTAAAATAAATACTTGTTTACGTCTATGATGGACAATCTGCCTTATACGTGTTGTATATAAACACATAGATCAAATATTTTTAAAAGCGTTGTCCGTTGACTAAAATACCATAAAATGTAGAAAAAAAATGTAATTTTCATTATTTACTCCAAAAGTTTTAAAAAAATGGTGTGTACTTATGATTACACATTATAATTGAAAACTAAAATAAAAAATACAATAATACGTATTATATTAAACTACTCTCAAATAAAATATTAAATACTAACTGTATACTCTTGAAATATTAAACTGATTATAAACAATAACATACACGTGTTATACTAAATTATACTGAAATAAAATATTAATAAATAAAAAAAACGTATTTCTTGAAACGATGCACTTTGTGTTGGACTCGCTTTGCTGAAGGGAACCGAGTTTACCCGAACAGTGAACTGGATTGGCCGATGCCGAAGGGAGCCGAATTTACCCGACTCAACGTTACCGACCCAAGCGTGGCGGCTCAATTTCGTTCACTGCTCAGAAAAAGTGCCCAGGTGCGCCTAAAGTAGTTTTCATTTCAAAAATAAATTTTCGGTAAAATCTCAAAAACAACTCTTTGCTCAATTGTAACGTTTTTGAATGTAAGACAAACTACACAAATTAAATAAAAAAATTAACTACATAAGCACATTACATTATAAACCGTTTCATAAATGTTTTTCAAGAATTAATCAATCCGTTTTCGCAAAGCCACGGTTCAACGGTAGTAATAAATGAAGTACATTTAGAATCACGCTATCAAATACAGACTCTACTTCAAGGAATCAAAAGGAAACCCGCAGACTGTCCTGCGAATTCTCCAGGCTGATTGGGCATGTGAAAAAAGTGTTCTATCTCCAAAAGAAATAAATTTATACAACGTCTGCAACAAGGCGGAAAGACCGAAGATAGATTTACAGCAGACGCGCTAGATGGATAAACGATTGCAAACAGCCGTTCCGGCCGACAAGTATCGACGCCAAACCGACACTCAGGGCGAAAGAAAAACTAACATGTACACGGATAGAGCGAGTGAAGTATACCTGAAAGTGATTTTATTGATATAAACAAGTAAAGAGACTGAGAGCAAACGTTATTTAGAACACTTTGGGCTAAATGCGTTTTTGGTCAATTAGACCGAATTAATCATTAATTGAATATTGAGCTGATATTAAAAACACACTGTATTTAAAAAAATGTTTAAGTCTTGATAAAAGCAGTACGTATACAGACAAATAGAAAGAAAACCGCTGTGCGCGCAAACATCGTATTTAATTCATTAATGTAGAAAACCAAAAATAAAAAAAACTATCAAGCGCGAGTGAATCTTGCAGTACAAGGGATCCGTATACATTTAGGTACTTACAAATTTAAAAGGTGTCATAGTTTTTATTTAAAATTATTTACAAATATACATTTTTAAATGCAGATCAACCGAACTTTAAAGACCCAATAAAATTTTTTAGATTTTTCAATCCCATGGTTGAAAAATTAGTTGGTGAGACTTTAAGGTAAATATTTTCATGGGAGACTTTAAAATGAAAAATATCAAATAGGAACTTAATTTAATTTTAAAGTAATAAACTGTCCAGTTCTACTTTACTTGTTTACATAAAAAAAATCATAAATTAATTCAGATCCCTTCACGAAGCATCAATTTAAAATATTGTATCTAAATATGAATCTAAAATTGAAGAAATTATAAGGCAATAACAGACAGACGGACGGATAGACACGGCGGCGGTAAAGGCTCCTTATTTAACTATGGAGACCTTTTTAAGTTGTCTGAAAAACCTTTGCATTTCTCGAAAATCATAGGCGCAGTTTCTCAATAAATATATTTTTTTAAATATTTCTTTTTATTTATTAATTAATTTAGGATAATTTGTATTGAAAAATGTATTATCATATCTTTTTAGGATCTTTAATGTTTACCTTGTTTCATATATTCGACGGAATCATTTATACAGACGTAACCTCTCACATATTTACCAGAATGCATTTTATAACATAGTAACATATATTACAACAACATATACATGTCTAATATCGTACATTTACATAATTTTTATTTTTTTTTATTATATATTACCTAATTTTTTTTCAGGTATTGAGAACACTTTTTCTTGGTATTTTAACTAATTTAATTTTTATCATTGTCAGAGATTTATTTTATATAAACTTACTCAATTTCAATTTAATTTGTAGAATAATTTTTACACCTATCCCATTCCGTTTTCAAAACATGCAGATTTGCAATGATTATGCACCCACCATTATCATCTTATTGAAATTCAGTGTGACGTATGTTTTTGGAAATAAATTTTAATTTCAAAATATTAACCCAATAAATACCCCACAATTTTCATTTTATGAAAAAGTAAAAGATCCATTTATGTCGCTGCGGTGGAAATGTAATTATTAATTAACTTGTTATCGATATCAGGATTAATTATTTCACGTGATACACAATCGACGTTCAAGAAGCTCATATATGATATCAATCTATGAGTATATTGAAACGTATTTAAAATAATGAAACTTATTTAAAATAATTAATTATTCCCAAATACCCAAAAACTAAATGAAAGTTTCTTTTGTCCACAGAAGGAGTTCTCAACCGATTGCATATTCAACGAGCAGATGGAGCAGCACCACTACAACACGTACTCGAGACGCGGCCCGCGGCGCATCTCATACGCGGCGCTGGACGCACGAGGTCGCCCGCGCCGTCTGCAACTGCCCGTAGGGCGCGCGCTCGGCAAGCTATCCGCGTATGCGCGCGTACTGACGCGCGCTGCACCCGCGCACCTCGCGCGTGCACGCCACGGCCACGGCTGCCCTCTGCGTCCGCGTCGCACCGCGCCTAGAAAGATCTGCCAGCGCCCGCCCGTGCTCCAGCGTCGCCCACCCGCCCGCCGCGCTCGCAAAGGCGGCCCCAAAAAGAAAAAGCGGAGGCGACCGGCTAAGGCGCGGCGGCGCGACCAAACAGAATCTACCACCGCCCCCACCTCCACGACCACCGAGATGGAGGAGAGCAGCACGCCGACGACGGAGGCGACGGAGTTTTTTCGGTCGGAGCCGCCCGCGCCACCACCCCCGCACTCGTAGCGGCCACAGCGCTGCTGATCCTAGCTCTAAGTGACGACGGACGTCAAACATTCGATATTTAGCTTGTAGTTTAGATATTCCAATGCGCTGACGGCCGGTGTACGGCTGTCGTCCTTCTTGAATTATGTGTGCACTGTCTACATATTAAGACTCAAAAACGAAATCCAGCAAAAGATGATCGAAGCGAAATAAATTTATACAAACATCGAAAAGACCGTAATGTATCGAAAGAGTAGAATTTTCATAAATTTCGGCCTGAGACTTCAAATCATCTCGGATGACGATATTCAATGTATCATGAATAGAAGCACTTGTGCTTCCTTCGTTTTCGACCTTTACTAAATTTTTGTGAGATACATAAATTTTCGCTAATAGTTTCCGACTTGAGTCTTTCGATTTGTTGATCGCTTAATTCGATTAACGATCTTTACAATGTCTATTTAACGGAAAGCTTTCGAAACTCTTTTCATTGAATCATTTTTCCAAAGCTTTGGTGGGTTTTTTAAAGAATAAATTCATTTTAGCAGCTTACTCCGTCCGCATTGCATAATATGCCCTATAAACCTTTCATTTGATTGTTCATCTCATTTAATCCGCCACACTACACCTCTTGCCGGCAACCAACGCATGTACTGAGACACAACCTTCGCTACTATTTTCCAACCACGTAAATAAATGTATTTGTAGCTTCCTATATATCATATGACACGTTTAAAAATTAAACTTTCAAAAAAGTCGTGTAAGATTTTTTTTCTATTCACAACAGGTTTAATTAAGGCAAACCTAGGAGCATTCCTCTTATCAGTTCAACATCTTTTAAAAATTCACAAACCGAGAAATATTTTTCATCTCTCGATAATCGTATTAACCTGCGCTATATAATAAAAAGGATTCCTTTAAATCTATATTACAACCCCTCCAATAGACACCACCGAGTCAAATCAATAAAAAATCCACAGAACCAAACATCAAATTCCACGGTCCCGAACGAAAATCCGATACAATTGATAAAGTATAAAATCGACTGAACGCTAAGAACTGAAAATTAAGTGTAAGGTATTGTTTGGTAAAAATAAGGCAGGCGTCAAAGGCAAGGTCAGAGCTGCGGCAATAGCGATACTGAAGCGACGCGATTTTTTAATCGCTTCCGCATCGTTGCCGTTCACTGTTTCATGTTACAGTCTCTATTAAACCAGTGTTTTGGAAGTGTTCATTCCACAACATTTCCGAAAATAGTTCCCGTAGTCTTATCACGAAAATTTGATCACTTTATTAATTAAGATTAGAATATAAGTTATCGTTAGTATCTTAAGCTGAGTGTCTTTTTATTAAAATGTGACTTTAGATGTACCATTTACATGTATGTACGTAGTATTTGTATACAATATTGATCATTACTTATACTTAATAATTATCTAATGTAAATTATTTATTTTTCATATAGAAAACGTATTTTATTACATTTAATTTGAAAACAGACAGTAAAATATATACAGTGTTAGTCATGTATTATCATTTAATATTTTATATATACTCTGCTTAAGGTTCATTCACACTTGTATTTTTTTACTACGCCTCTGTTTGAAATTGAAATTAAAGAAATTTTGTGCATGTTACACTGTAAGGATTTTTGCATGGAATATTTCATTTATAAACGAATTAATATATGTTTTTATCGGAAAACCCTATAAAAATGATAATTATTATCAGAATAAATCAAACTAATTATTATCATAAAATTATATTCGATAAATAACCATTTTCTACAAATAAATAACTACTTAACATGACCTAGGATGAAGTTCGATTTATTCTACTAAAATATAATTTATGTGAATGTTCCCTAAAAGACTTCAACAATAATCAGTGGCGTGCTCTAGAAAATATTATTATATAAATTATTGTAAACATAATAAGTGAGAAAAACAATAAAAAAATAACGCAACCTTTAAAAAACATGCAAAACCAACAAGTGCGCATTGTTTACAAGACACAATTTAAAAAGCGATAAACACATATTTTGTGTGCATTGCCAAAACAGTTTACTTACAACGGTAATGGAATAAGTAGTTATTATTCTAAATTCATTGCTTTTAAGAAGCCTAAAAGTAAAAAAAACATTGTTTTTTAAAGAACCAACGAGTGCGCATTGTTTACAAGACACAATGTCAAAAGCGATAAACATATATTTTGTGTGCATTGCCAAAACAGTTTACTTACTTACGGTAATGTAATAAGTAGTTATTATTCTAAATTCATTACTTTTAAGAAGTCTAAAAGTAAAAAAAAACATTGTTTTTTAAAGAACCAACGAGTGCGCTTTGTTTACAAGACACAATGTCAAAAGCGATAAACATATATTTTGTGTGCATTGCCTAAACAGTTTACTTACTTACGGTAATGTAATAAGTAGTTATTATTCTAAATTCATTACTTTTAAGAAGTCTAAAAGTAAAAAAAAACATTGTTTTTTAAAGAACCAACGAGTGCGCATTGTTTACAAGACACAATGTCAAAAGCGATAAACATATATTTTGTGTGCATTGCCAAAACAGTTTACTTACTTACGGTAATGTAATAAGTAGTTATTATTCTAAATTCATTACTTTTAAGAAGTCTAAAAGTAAAAAAAAACATTGTTTTTTAAAGAACCAACGAGTGCGCTTTGTTTACAAGACACAATGTCAAAAGCGATAAACATATTTTGTGTGCATTGCCAAAACAGTTTACTTACTTACGGTAATGGAATAAGTAGTTATTATTCTAAATTCATTACTTTTAAGAAGTCTAAAAGTAAAAAAAAACATTGTTTTTTAAAGAACCAACGAGTGCGCTTTGTTTACAAGACACAATGTCAAAAGCGATAAACATATTTTGTGTGCATTGCCTAAACAGTTTACTTACTTACGGTAATGGAATAAGTAGTTATTATTCTAAATTCATTACTTTTAAGAAGTCTAAAAGTAAAAAAAAACATTGTTTTTTAAAATGTATGTCTGAAAATCAATTGGAATAAATATCAAATTGTAAATTCTAATCTTTAAGTACACGGCACGCTACTGCATTTACGCAGCGTTATGGTTTACGTTATCTTTTATTATAGTGTAGAAGCTTTTTATCTCCATTTCACTGTAAAAATACGCATTATATATTAGTTCATTAGTTTAATTTTATTAAAGCATTATTAAAATAAATGATCCCTCGCAAAACTATCTGTAGAATTTGAATAGTTATAACTTTACAACCATACCGTTTATTGTTATTTACGAAAAGAAAGAGCACTTTCTCTATCTAAATAGATAATTGTTTTTTTTTCATATTAAAAGCAAAACTTTTAATTAATATTTTTAAGACTTTAGAATCTAATTTAATATGTTTACGGAAATATAATATTGTAATTTTAAATTTGCCAAATATTTGTGGTTTATTTCACTTTTGATTGTAAATAGTTTTTCATTAACGATAATAAATGTACGTTTGCCATTCATTCTGAAGTGAATTTTGAGAATATACCCATAGCAAAAAAAAAAACAAATATACTCCCGGTTCTTTATCTAATACTTCTTACTCAGTGAAACCAATTTTTTTAACATTTGTATCAGTACACCTTCGAGAGAGACAAATAACTTCCAAAATAATAACATAATTATCGATTCACAATTTAATTCATATAAAGACAACTGAAGACACAACAACTTCTCCGATGTAGCGGTAAATACAAACTCAGCAGTTTGCGTCGCTTCGCTGTACGACGTTAGCTAACGATCTGAATTACGAGAAAAACAAGTCAACCAGGAAGAAAGAAACATTATTTGATAATGAATGAACGAATGTATTTTAATGGTAGAACATCATAAAATAAATATTCAAACAAAATGCACTGAAACAACTAAACGTGTCTCTCTATTCATTTCCGTCAAAGGCTACTTTAGATAATACACTAATTTATCAAGTAGAAATATGAGACACGATAGTAGCTTCCAAATCTATATGGCTATATCTTTGGCCCATCAGAGATACGGTGGGCCGACTGTCTGCCGCGTTCTGTCCCAAGTTAATGGGAGCTAGCGCTCCTCACTTTATGGCCTTGTTTAATCTGGTCATAAAAATAACTTTGATTTATATTTCACGATTGCAAAGTACGTGAAATCGTTTTTATGACTACAACATGTTATGGGACTCGATATAAAACGTAATGAACCTGATTTAATATAACCGAACGCGTAAAATTTAACTAATTAGGCAAAAAGACGCTAAAATTTTGAGCGTATAAAGTCGTAAATATGATACATTGAAAAGAAATACTAAAACCTTTTTAAAACGTATTTAGCATTATAATTTGGTAATTTAAGATATTCGATTGAAAATTTAATTGAAAATTCGAGAATGTTTACGTCAATATAAGCCTGGAGACAGATTGTATCCTCTCCATATGGCTTTTTAACATGTATACTCGTACTCACACTAATTATTTTTTTAACGGAATCGCTAAATATTAAATGCAAATAAAAAACCAATGTTAATGCAAAACGACCTCACGCTTTTTTTGATGTTCAAATGCAAATAAGGGTGCCAATTTTGGAATATTTCAATATTTACCCTATACGACATTTCCTAATGTATTCGCGTAATAAAAATAAAGTAATATATCAAAACAGGGGCGAAACGCAAATAAGAACATGACAGATCCAAAGCGAACATTAAAAGGTGTACAGCGATGCTACCAGGGCGCAGTGCAAATTCTAATAAATACTAAAACAAGATTTATTACGCTTTCAGTGTGCAAATTTCTGACGTGCAATTTATTACATTCAACTTCTTAATTAATCAAGTGAATGTCACAAATATTTGGCCGGAAATGAAAAGTTACATGAAAATATCACGTTTTAACAAAGCCCATTTGTAATGTTTTGAGAGCTGGTGTAGAAACTTCGATGCGCAATTTTGTACTAAAATTTTTGGTTTATTGTCTTTACAAGAAAACATTTAAATACTACGGTAAATAAACGTAAGTATTTAATTATTATAACATGAAATAATACCATAAACGTCCCGTAATTTTGTTGTATCGCTGTTTTCATATCTTTTACACAGGACTAAAATTATATTCCAATAGTGCCAAATTTCCATCGAGTTACGAACTCCTCTTTAACGGAGAACCCAAAGCAACTTTTACGGCGAATAGCGAAAGAGATACTTTTATCACCTCTCATACAAATAATTCGAAATCTAAACAATTATTTTTTTATCTTATTCGTGCATGTACAAATAGAACGATCGAAATCGAAGATTATCACTCCATTTTAACTTGCCTTCCTCTCTAAGATAACCCATATAAATCATTATCGACTGCATCTCCAGAAGTAACAGTTGTTTCTCTATGCAGATTCGTAATAAATTTATAATAATTTTAATATAATTTGTGTATATCAATGTTTCTATGTGGTTTTAAAATGTTATGTTCTTCGTTATCTCTTATTTTGAAAAAAGGGACACTGTTAAATAATTAACCGTTTCGAAAGAATATTTTGAAAACCTTATCTTAAAATGACACGATATTAGAATATAATTTTTATATACAGCTCTTAATTATAAATAATAATTATATTAATTGATTAATGTACAACTTGCTATGCGTTGTATAAAGTTGAAGAAGTCATTGTGCCATAAATGTAGTAATCCGGTAAGTATTAATATCTCCACTGAATTCAGGGGAATATTAACGTTAAGATAATTTCCTAACTAAACCTTAATTCTGACAATCCAGCATTACAACGAATGAAGGAATAGTCGTTTATTATTACGGGTATGCATGTACACCTAGTGAACTGTTTAACATTTTGTTAACACAGTTTTTAAATTCACATCACATTGATTATTTGTTAAGATGATATTCTTAAAATTATTTCTTTTTTTTTCTTAATATTATAATACTACATTATTATTTAGAACGTCTGTAAGCAATGTTATTTTATTAAAATTCGTTAATTGCCAATCAATTTGTTTGTTAATTATCTTTTCATTAGCTTTATATTAAACTGAGTAATACACAACGACAGTTTTTAAGTTTTTTACTTATAACGTTTGGAAGGGTTTTGGAATAATAATAAAGATAATACTGTATTTTTGGTAAAGCAGTAGTTATTGTTAATAATTGAAATTCAGACATTTATGTTTAATGTATCTTATCGACCGATAAATAATTGTATCTTTTTTAAAGGTTTATCTAAGTATTTAATTAAATCGAAATTAAATTACCAATATAGAAGCACCAATTTTTATTTTCAATTTACAGTATTTTGTTCTAAATATTTCGATGTCTGGCGTACGTGTCATATCCGACTGCTATTTACAGTTCTGGCAAATTTTTTTAAATGACTTTTATTTCGTGCATAGACAATTTCTTCAACGCTCCTCATCTATGGTGCTCGGTATTATTCATTCAAACCTGAAAATTATATTTCGATAACAACAACGTAAATTTTCATTACTGAATTTTTTTTTAGTTATTTGTTTTTCATTAATTTTTATTTGAAATAAATTTTAGCTCCTTATTTTTAACAGATTCTATTTACTGCTTAAAATCTGTCAAATACCTAGGATGTAAGTTCTATTGGAATATGTATAAGTAATATAAATTATATAAATGCTACTTAAATATATTAATTTATAATAATTTTAAAACGAAAACAAATACTCAAATCAAATGGTATTCGATTATATCAGTATTTTAACCATTAAAATAAATTAATTAGTCGTCATCACTGTTGCTATTTTAATTATATTTTAAGACATATATTAATTTATTTATTAATTGAGTATATTGTACGGTTGATCTTTAATATTATCATATTTATACATTTATATATTTATATATATTTTGTAGTTAAATGTCATATTTTCGTGTAATTTTACTTGTATAATTATTTTGTAATTTAGTGACTCGGTGAAAATAAAAATTAAATATTGCAGTCATAATTAATTAAACATGAATATTTGATCCGAATATTTTTATTAAGATATTTTTTTTTTTTTTTTTAGGAAATAAAATGAGAAAAGTAGTGAGTGGTATTGTCATTCTGTAACCAAATAAATCAAAAGTCGAGACAGAGATAAAAAAAAATTAAAAATGAATAAAAAAATATTATAATTTCTATAATTTATTTGTTTTATTTCACACATAATATTGAAGGTGTTCAAATTACGCTAAAGAACTAATAAGACACGATAATAGTGCTAAAGATGACTGTGATGTACTTTTGGCCTTGCCTTAAATGGCTATAAGTGTTAAATTTAATAATGCGGATGATTAATTCTTAAAATAAATACCTTCAAAAATACAAGGATTGAAAGCTGTTTAGATATATTTATTTCCAAATTTCAAACTGCTTTCCGTCGCAAATAATTCTGCATGTTTTAAAGTCATTATTCCTAGTTGTATACGTATAAAGTTTACATACAGTTATTTTTAAATTAATGTTTCAAATAATTTGATAACAAGCAAAAGAAAAGAAGACAGCAAAGAAATACAATTACATAAAAAAAATTGCAAATGCACACTTTTGACGCAGCTAAGTAATGGATGATTTATTCAACAAAAAAGACGGAAATTTGATCAACACCAAATAATTTTTCCAGAAAATTAAATGATGCATACAACAGGTAATGCGACAAATCGTAAAAAAAAAAATATATATATATATATAGTATAATAATATATATATATATATATATATATATATATATATATATATATATATATATATATATATATATATATAAGAAAAGCACGAAATTCTCATAAATATGTTCTCAAAATATTACTGCTTGCATAAAGTCAAAATTAAACATTATTCAAATGTGCGAACAAACTTTAATAATAATACTACATCACGTAGTTTCATTTAATTGAAAATTTTAATAATTAGCACATAGTCTCATCCCTAGACATAGTCACTCCAGAAAAAGTCATAACTAAATTCAAAAAGTTCCCTCGTTCTTTCTAACTTTTAGTTCACAAAAAGTCAAAAATTGTTTGTGGGCTTTCGAATGTAGTTTATAAATATTTTGCACTTGTTACATTTATTAAAACCCAGCTAAATCTAAGCTTCCCATAGAATTTATGATAACGGTACCATATTCGAATTGTAAATTTATAAGCTATTCACAATCAAGTATACAAATTGATCGTTTTGTTAAAAAAATTTGTTTATAAATTAGGCGCAGTCTTTAAAATTCAGAAGAAAAGAAAGTTCCTGGAATTAAAGATATTCAATATGTTATTTACAAATATAATAAATTGCATAGTGGCTTCCGAATTCTCATGTTGAGATGAGTTAAAGAAAATCATGACAGCACTGAATAAGCTCTTGCAACAGACCAAGAAAGTAATGGTGCTGCTAGAACACCATTTTCATGGTTTGATTTGAAATATTTAATGTGCCTAAATGTAATTTTGTTCTCCAATTTTAGATCTTCTTTCATTTGAATATTATGTTAACATATCGATATAACTTTTCGATAAAATAATATGAATCCCTGTATCTCAATCTTTATAATATTAATTCCTATATAATTTTTACGAATATAATATCTCATAATTTTATTAACGAACCTTAATAATAAATAATAAAACGTAAAGCTAAATGACAATTTAGAAAGGAACTAACAAAAAAGTAAGTAAGTGCCATTGTACTAAACGATACACCATTGCTTATTCTAAAATAATATTCTGAAAATATTAGTTGAAAATAAAACGGGACGCTAATAAATTAACGTATGTATTTAATTATTTTCGTTGAATAGTTTAATATGTATTACAATTAAAATTTTGTGAATAATAGTTTCGTAAATCGGCATTAGTTCGAAGCCGTCCACAATCGTTAACAACGAATAAGATATAAGAAGGCTCCTCAGCATTTTGCCACTTGACTTAGGTCATACAGTTTGTATATAATTATAACGAAGCTCAGTGAGGAAAAATGATTTTTCTTTTTTAATAATTAAAAAATATTTCATCTACATTTTTCATTTGTCGCGAATGGGTTTTGAAAAATTACCAAACGTCATTAACCTCTCCAGGATCATTTGATAAGTCTGATTAATAAAAACATCTCGCATTTTTTTATTTTTGTTAAAAATATCGAGTGGCATTTTTTCCTTTTCTGTAAAAAGACGCTTTGTAGTGTAGTCCTGTGAAAACTTGTCCAGGCCTTGTGCCAACACACAACACAACACGTGTACCAACACACGACACAACAGTTTAATTAATTTTTCAAATAATTCCATATAATTAATGCAATTATTCATAGTCGTACTTGTCCCTAGTTTTGTTAAATAAATATGAAACTGTGCAATGGATATTTCCTAATATAAGAATTAAGATAACAGTATCGGAGAAGACAGTTTCATTTTCCAATTGAATACAATTACAGTATTATTTTCCAATTGAATACAATTATTTTTATCCTTGTATCGTTTCTTCAAAACGAACTTCATTACTTTAATGACTATATCATTAAATGTTTCGTATTGAAAATAATGGCTTTGCACACTTATATAATTATTTCTGTCTTCTAAAATGCAATCCGTGTGATCATTAAAAAATGTTCTTGAGCGAGACTTTTGTAAACAGGTCACCAAATACTGCGATTAATATGAGGATAAGGGACTTAAAGTTTTCTGATAGCCAAAGTTTTTTACTTTAAATTGGTATACATTAAATATACGGACTCGACGGAGGAGGTAACGAAATGGAAAATAAATAAAAAATATTCAGTTTTTATTAGGATTAATCAAGATTGAATAAAACTAACTTACACTTTTCAAGCATCCTGTCAAATCTTCAATTTTGTAAGGTTGAGGTTCCCACCACTACTGGATGCTGTTTCAGGTAAGGTTATCATAGCATTTGATGATAGTTATTGCTAGTACTGTATTTTCTGAAAGTGTCAGAGACAAGGAAAATCACCTTCTCTTTCTCACGGTACACGGTAGGCTCTACGCCTGTTCGAAATCTAAAGCTGATAACTTTTAATTAATAAAATTGCTCTTTTTTATTGAACGTGTTTTATTATTAATATCATTTTTTTTATTAATTTAAGTTTGGAAAAACGTCTCTCGGTTTACTTTTTGATTGAGACACATGTCGTGAAGAATTGTTATAAAATAAGATATTTGTTTGGAGATTTAGTAGATACTGTAAATTAAATTGTTTTATAATTGTGGAACTTTTTTAGGTAGGCATGCTGCTGCTGTCTTCTTGGTGATATTTTTAGAGTACGATGAAATCCCACAAAAATGTTTATATAAAATTTTACCTGCAAATTCTTTTAAAATCTTCTTGTAGAACAGTGTCACCTACACACCAATCCAAATAAGTCAAAAATGTAAAATTGCGAAATTGAAAAAGCCTGCTCCTGGTGGAGTTTAAATTATCTTTAGAGGAATCACACATTTCATGAAAGTTATTCGCTTATTAATCTACTTTTTCTCTCGCAACTATAATGGACTCGTAATGAGCACTCCATAATATTTTTACACACTTCTTCTCACTTTCTCTGAGAATACTTTAAATTTTTGAGTGGAACCAGAAAATAAAAAATAGAATCTCTCTAAACCCTAGTGGTTTACAGATTAAAGTTGTAGGGATGTGTGCAAAAGAACATATTGCACTAACATTAAAAGAGTGATTCACGCACTTATTAAACAAACTTAAGGATTCATTTCTTTGATGTTTTGTCTAAGTCCACCATATATACTGACATCAATGCGGAGACTGCGATCTTTACAATGGACACTCTAATCTTTATAATATTGAATGTCCATTCCGTCGCTTTCTATCTTCTGCAGAATGACCTCTGTCATATCCAATGTAACCTTACCTGATATCGAGAATAAACATCGGATTCCGAACCTCGGCGAAGTCTCTTTTGATGTTAAAATTGCCTTTGTTTTCTAAAGTAACATTTATTCTATGACTTATGAATGCCAGGTTTTGGTCATCTAAAAATCTTGGTCATCTAATAATTTCCAAAAACCGAGGTAATATACCTCGCCATTCCTTGGCCTCATTGTTGATAATGTTTTGATTTCCGTTATCGATGATTTAATTACATCCGAACTCAACATTTAAGCTCTTTCATTTCTCCAAATTGTGCAAGATAAGGCACGTGTTCTAAAATTTTCAAGTTAAATTAAGATTGAAAAATAGATACAAAATGTTTAATCATATCACCCGAAGATGCAAGAGTTGACAATAAAAACAGCCAAGCATATTTTATGATGTAGAATACATGTCGTTCATTTTCGAAAACACTTTTACAATTGGCAATATTAAATAAAGTCAGAAAGTCGTTAAGTTACGATGCGAGCCTTTAGAATAATCGCCCTGCTTCCAACAGAAACGAAAGGGCCCAAAAAAAGTGTATTGTCTATTTGACTCTGTACCTTGCTTAATCTATGCCCTCTACATTACTTGCGAAGTTACCTCGAAGAAGTTCTCGTCGAAGTTAATCGCAGTCCGAAGTACGTGAGTACACACTCGTGCAACCGGGCGAGGAGTTCAGTAGCTGTGAGTCGCCCACACGCACCCACGTCTAAACAATACGACGTCTATCTGCAAAATGAAGTACTCTGAGTAGTATAGTGAGACGCTTCGCAAAGTTCTTTGACTTGGCTGCAAAAAACCGACAGCGATCGGAAGTCACCCGAGGCAAGGCGAGGTTGCACAAAGCGAACCGAAGTACCTCTCTACACTATTCTTTCGCCAGACTTAGCTCAACTTCGCGATTAGTGTAGTGCAGGTTTAAGTTAATTGCAAGTCGTATGTTAAGAAACACAACTCCGCCATTTTGTTTCCGAGTGATGAGATTATAAATTTGAAAATTTCTTGTTCCGTTTCTTTTGTAGTTAGATTAAATTTGGTTCGGTTAGGTTGGATTAGGTTAGGTTAAGTCAGTTTAGGTTGGGCTTTGCATAATGTCAGATTTTGTTAAGTTAGTTTGGGCGAAGTTAGATTAGTTTGAGTTCGACTAAGTCGGATTTCATTGGATTAGACCGTGTTAGGTTAGCTTAACTTGGGTTAGGTTCCTATATAATTCAATTTAATCCAACGTAGTCTCACTTAATGTAACCTAACTCAACGTAACCTAATCCAACCTAATTTAATCGAACCTAATCTAACCCAACGTAACCTAATTGAATTCAGTCTAACCCTACCTAACCTAAACCAATATAAACAACCTAATCTAAATTAAACAGCCCGAACCCAATCTAAGTCAACTTAAAGAAACCTAATCCAACCTAATATAACTTAGTCTAACCTAATCCGACATAACTTGGTCTGTCCCAATGTGTTTAGGCTGGGTTAACCTAACTTAAGCCAACATGAACAATATAACACAATATATCTCAACCTAATCTAAGTTAATCTAACCCCCCTTATTAAACCTAAACAAATCTACCTCAATTTAATCAACTATCTTAATGTAAACTGGCCCAACCTAAAACAATGTGACTCGCCTTAACTCAACCTAAACTTACCTATCCAATGTAACTTAATCTAAGTCAACTTAACCCAACTCGACCCAATCCAACCTAACTCAACCGAATACAACCAACTCTAGCAAAACCCAATATTACACAACTAAACTAACCAAACCAAACCCAATCAAATCTAATCTAACCTAATCGCAAAAAAACGGAATAACTAATTTATACTTTTGGGATCTATCACTCAAAAACAAAATGACGGAGTTCCACGTATTTACTCAAAAATACCTAATATTTTTCCTTAAATGTTCTTTACTTGTTAGCTAACCAGGTACATAAACACAAACATTACTAAACCGATTTAATTTTTTTTTCTCTCTGTAATGAAGCTAATTTAATATAAGTAATTATTTATATTAAATTAGCTTCATTACAGGGGATAAAAAGGATTTAATAAATATATTTCTTCCAAGAATATTGCCATATTTGTGAATTTAGTCGCAAAAAAATCAGCAATCTGAGCGTTTTCTCCATTTACGCTAGCAAATACGTTAGACGTATAAAACAAAACAATTTGTGAAAACATCGCATATTTCAAAATAATATTCAAATAATATTATTGATGTACACAATATTAATTTGTTTGATACAATACGCAAATCACGTAAGATAAACCGAAACTAGCCACTAATGAGGATAAAGTATTTTTTTATAAATCCTGTCTGCCCGATAACACAATAGCGTCAAGACCAGACTTTATCTCACTCCGCGCGTCGCGGTGCATGTAATTAATTTATCTATTTTTTTTTAATAAATTCACCATTTCCCCACGTTTTGAACTATTAAAATTAATTTAATTAATCTAATTACATACAATAAATTTATTAGATAAAATTGTTCTTTCTCATAATATCTTAATGAACTGAAAAATTTCCATATCGTTTCGACAAAAGGTAAAATATTAAACGTATCTTGCGTGCAGCTCTGGAGAACTTGACAGTTAGTTGTATACGACAAAGTAAAAAATGTTTTTTTGTTTTACAATATCAATGTTTTATACCAAATTTCCAATAATTTTCAAACATTTTGTAAGTTACTTGCTTTTTCCTGTAACGACTGACAAATTCGTATAAATGATTATTTATAACAAAAAGTATTTAAAAGATACCTGTTTATCGACATGATATCCAAAGTTCTAGTGATTTTTTGAAATGACAATCGTGCATGGTGTGCATCAGTAGTAATGAAATACGCAAAAGTGAAGTTGTGAGGTATTATACCTACAATATAATACAACATTCTCAGATTTATTTATCTATTTATTTAATAAGATTTAGATAGTACACATTCATATAAACATTTTTTTATTTTAAATCACGCTAATTCTTTTCGCTTATAACTTAAATTTGACTGGATGGATTTTGATACGGTTTACACTTTTGATTAAATAAACGTACGTTGTAAGATTATAGAAACATAGCAATATATTTGAGACAAGTCGGAGAAATATCTGTAGATTGCGGTACAATTTAATTTGTGCCCCATTAACAGTTTAACAGTTTTGCGCCCCATTAACATTTATGTTAGCTTTAAAAACCCTCAGTAGCCTGTTTTTAATATTATTGACAAATAAACCATAATAATAGTTTGCAACAATATATTAAGATGTTAAAATATGTTTTTAACTTAAATTATTTCACATTTTTAGTGAAATTTAGATATAAATATCAAAAAATAACTTAAACAACATACCACAATAAAACTAAAACGTTAAGTGTAATTTGCTAATCTTAAACGCTCTATTGCCTACTTTGGTGTTCCGTCAAACTTCTTTCTATCGGAGTTTATACTTCCGACATTCCGAACATAGCTCTTTCCATTCCTCGTTTGGCCACCTTAAATTTATGGATCAGGTTGGCCGTTAGTGTCTACTGCGCCTTCCATCATTAACGCCAGAACATACTGATTGTAAACCTTCATTTTAGCGACTGCGGATTTTTTAGGATCTAACGCATTTCCCTAAACGCTGCTCAGCCTAAACGAATTCTTCTGTCAGCTTCTTCATCGTAAGTAGTTTCTACTCAGCTGAATCATTCATTCCAAGTAGACATGCTCTTGAACAGCTTCATTGCTAATATTACCGATATTCAACGGTAGGCTTCAGTGTGGTCTACGAGTTGAACACTACTGTACTCGTGTTCTTGGTCAAGTACATTCCGACTACTAATACGTGATACTTCAACGCAAGCAGAACCAGAGACAAAACTAGTAGATAGTATACTTGAAATAATTTTCGTTCAATGTGTTCACTATTACATGTTTTATAGACAAATTTAAACGATTTCGAAGCTTAATAACTTGGAAAGAGGATGTCAAAATAAAAAAAATATATAGCATGACGTATTTAGTCGCATTTAAAGGTTTTTTCTGACCCACCTTATCCAGATACGCGAAAAAATCGCATTCTCTTTCCTTGCATCGGAAGGTAATCTAAAAATGTCTATTCGCATTTTTTCTACCCCAATACTAAAACAATACAGACGTAAGCAAATAATAAGGGTTAATTATGATTACGTGAAAATATCATTATTTTCACCTAAATTAACTGAATACACAGAGCACACAACCTACATCATATATATATAATATATATATATATATATATATATATATATATATATATATATATATATATTAATACGCTAAGGTTAAGATGTTACACTCCCTTTTTAGAAAAAACCTCACAACTAATCCACATAAATTATATATCATTTTATAGATAATTGCTTGCTCTACCGGCATCCACAACTAAAAAAATTATTATTGCTATTGTTTTTGCAAATTAATTAATTATTAAAATTATATACACAAAACAGCAATGCTGCCATCTAACGGCTCAACGTCAATATGATTGACGGTCGGTAAAATTTTTGTTTAATTTCAAATCCACTCACGTATAAATAAAGTGGCGCTTTACCTCAATGCTTTTGATACTTGCGCCTCTATATGTCAATTTTAGTAAAATATTTGTTTGATCTGTCATCTGAGCTTCATAATGGAATAAATAATGCGAAGACTTCGCACGGGTCACGCTAGTCATTATATAATAAATCAAGAAAGAGATTAAGATTATATATTGTTGTTGTTGTCGTGTCCACATGAGATGAAGAAGATCTCATTAAGAAGATCTATTATGGATTTCTCCGGTCCCGCTTGATGTGTGGCCGGGAATCGAACCCGGGTTCCCGCGATGCGCCGCACATTCATCGATTTATGTCTTGCGATCAACCCAACACACCACAATCTTGAAATTATATCGTTTCCTAATTTCAATATATTGCGAGTCCAAATTTACAAAATGTCATTATGTTATTCTATGATCAACAAGGTAATTTATTATAGAATATCATTTATTGTTATTGCTACTCCTGTCAATAGAGTTAATTGAACGTTAATTTTCCAAATTAAAATAAATTTATTATAAACTTAAAAAATCATCCTATTATAATATTAACCACTTTTATCTAATACATGATGACACAACTACATATGATGATATTATGTATTGACACCAATCTCCTGCTTTGTCAAAATGCGTCGATGGTTACGCTATTTAGACCACTCATGAATACAGGTCTTTACTTGCAATAAAATTAATTAGACATTCGAATATCAAGTTAATTTTTAAGCAATACATCACCACTCCTCAAATGATGTTATTAGTTTACACGTATGGAAATGGCGGTCAATCAGATAGTCGCTTATTAGGATTTCGTGTCTTTCTTGTTTTGCAAGTATTTCATACAAAAACTGTGCACATTTATAGTTTCTCGTATTGCTGTTTCTGCTAACTATTTGACATTGAGACGTCGTCGACAGATAGCATGTGGGCCATAAAACCGAGTTCGAGCAAAGTCCTTGGTCCTTATCCCGTACGTGCTTATGTCAGTCACCTCGGATCTTTCGTAATAGACTAATTTAATGGTATACAATATTTTTGATATTATATTTTGGGATAAGTAGAATTAAATAGAAATGATTGATTTCAAGAAGAAAGTGGTATTCGGTTTGAATTTAAGTCGATCGATACAATGTTAACTGTTGATTGTGACTGGAAAAAGATTTCATTAAACAAATTTAAAAAATATTCTATGACGTGTGGGAAATTATGTTTCTAGTTGCAATATTACATATTCCTAAACAGTTTTAAATTATTAAACTCCCACCACCTTTCCACAACTTTCCACCACCTTTCCACAACTTTCCACCACCTTCCAGAATCATATATATATACAAATATGTTAAATCTTCAAGGAACAAATTTTTTTCAAAATAAAAACTTACTAAGTACAAATATAACTCGCACTACGGGGGTTCAATAGACACTTACGCACTATTAACAGTTATACAGTATTTCTAATGGACTGGGCCTATAAACAGTTACAGAGTATTTCTAATGGACTAGACATGTTAACAGTTACAGAGTATTTCTAATGGACTGGACATATAAACAGTTACACAGTATTTCTAATGGACTGGACTTATAAATAGTTACACAGTATTTCTAATGGACTGGACATATAAACAGTTCCACAGTATTTCTAATAGTATTTCTAATGGACCCCACAAATTTATGAATATATTGCCTGGTAAATCTTTCACAGACATATTAAATTAAATGTATATTTTAAAATACAAAGTTAATTTGCAGTTGGTTAAATTCATTTATGTGGAGTTTCCTTGCATTCCTATAAACTTTTTACCGATCCAACTACACATCATAAGTTTGTTGATTGTTGCTAGTAAACTAGTACAGAATACTTAGTTTTGATAATTTTGCTTACAATTTCATTGTACGTATATACTATTGTCAGAAATAATTTTCAGATATTCAAAAATTAACAGTGGGGATGATCTATGTTATTCACGTACTCTGTTGTGTAGAACATTGTTGGTTAGGTCTTTCAAAAATACTGGGGGTGTGTCATGAAAAAGTATTCATGACACACCCCCAGTATTTTTGAAAGACCTGACCAACCATATTCTACACAACAGAGTACGTGAATAACATAGATCATCCCCACTGTACACAAAGTACTCTACACATTTTTTTGTGATTTTATTTCATAACTTTGTAGGTATTGTATAAGCATGCTAACTTTCAGCTTCATAGCGCTAATAGTATGCGAGTAAAACTGCTGTGACATCCGTTTTACTAGCACGTAGCATCGCATACAAACAGACAGACAGATGGACATGACAAAACTAAAAGGGGCTCTAGCTCGGCTACAAAACCTTAAAAAGTGTACGTGGAAACGAACTCGTTTCAAACTGTTTTGTTACGAAATTTTTATTTATTTTTGTGAAATATTTATTATTATTGAATGATAAAATAAATATTTTATAAAATATACAGTCTTTAAAAAACGCACACTATAGTTTATATTCGCCAATAGAGGACTACTCAATAAGTAAACTAAATTATGCCGACTTATTAATAATGAATATTATATAAAATATACAAAGTCTTTAAAAAACGCACACTATAGCTTATTTTCGCTAATAGAGACGCTACTCAATAAATAAGCTAAATTACGTCCAGTATTTCGTAACGCAGCTTCCATCACATACTTTCATAACGCTATAATTTTTTATGCAATAATAAATTTAAAATTCCTTTGTCTATCTCCCTCTATAATCTATGTATATAATAAAATTGTAACAGAGTGAATTCTTTCGAAAAGAGTGACTGATTTAGCGTATAGAACGATAATAAAAGCAAAAAATCTGTTTTTAGAATGTTTATCTGTCAAAAAAAAAACAAATTAACACATGTTAATTTGTTTTTTCAATTACGCAAAAACCTACTTGTCATAGTTTAATGAAATTTTTAATATTGAATATATTTGGCGTTAATTTTGTAGAAATTCATTATTCACAATTAAATGAAACTACGTGATGTAGTATTATTTCTACTATCTTTAATTTCTTTACCACTACCTAGGTTTCGTTGTATTACAACATCTTCAGCAAAGATTCTTTGCTAATAGCCCACCTGAAGATGTTGCAATACAACGAAACCTAGGTAGTGATAAGAAATTAAAGATAGTAGAAATAATACTACATCACGTAGTTTCATTTAATGGTGAATTTTTTAATGCTAATAGTTTATACCCCTGAGCAACATATAGGATAATTTTATTTGGATATTACAGATCAAAAAAATCCTGACTTGATGAATATTATAGTATAGGTACTGTCGACGCCATCTCTTAGCGTTCTTAGTATTTTTTAAGTCCATAGATATATTTCGATATGGTACTGCTTACGACATCTATTAACGTTTTTAGCAAAATTTTGTGCTCATGGATATTGCAAAAATAAATATAAAATAAAAAAACAGAGTAATAGTGATGATAATGAAAATAATAGTAACTATTGTTTCAGCAGTTCAGTTGGTGTATTGATTAACGTATTGGCATAGTAAACCGAAGGCCTGGGTACAATTTCTACTGGCCGATCGACTTTTTCTTTGTGTGCTTTACAATAATGATTGCTATACTAATTTTGTTTAGAAATATTACACTTTTTTTTAATTTGGCTTTCGACTTATATTTTCAAAATAACTGTACAACTAACGCCATCTATTAGCGGTATTTGTAAGTTTTACACTAATAGAAAATGAAGTATGTGTATTGATTTTTTAAACAAATCTATTTTGTGTCGATATTCACACATGCGTCTTTGATCCATTGTCAGAATTTTTACATACGACAGTTATTTTAAACAATAATCAAAGGTGAACTTCACGCAAACGAAGCGGCAGGCGCAGCTAGTAGAAATATAACCCGAATATTTTTAAATGTTCCGCTTTCGAAAATTGAGTCGTATTATTACGTCCTATTATTCCTACAACTAAAAGGCATATTAAAATTTAAGGTTAAGCATATACAGAACGATACAATCCAAAACCACGAATAACTTAAGCAGTTGTAAATGTGGAATCGACAATCATAGGACTCTAGAAATAATTTCAAAGCGAAATATGTGAATTTATGGAATTCATCAGATACGTATCTCCTAGTTGAATCGGAACCTATATTTAAAAGATCGCAGTTTGAATCGTAAATGGCACTCGTACTCGAAAATGGTTTTATTAATTTTACCTAACATCATTCACTGTATTTAAATCATATTCATTGGCCGACTGTATGATCAATGTAACTAATTACAAAAATTTAATTATTATCATAGGCATTCAGAAATAATTTCAAAGCGAAATAAGTTAATTTATGGAATTCATCAAATACGAGTACGTATCTCCTAGTTGAATCGGAACCTATATTTAAAAGATCGCAGTTTGAATATTAAACGACACTCATACTCGAAAACGGTTTTGATTGATTTTACCTAATATCATTTACTGTATTTAAATCATATTCATTGGCCGACTGTATCATCAGTATAACTAATTACAAAAATTTAATTATTATCGTAGGACTCTAGAAATCATTTCAAAGCGAAATAAGGGAATTTATGGAATTCATCAGATACGTATCTCCTAGTTGAATCGGAACCTATATTTAAAAGATCGCAGTTTGAATCGTAAATGGCACTCGTACTCGAAAATGGTTTTATTAATTTTACCTAACATCATTCACTGTATTTAAATCATATTCATTGGCCGACTGTATGATCAATGTAACTAATTACAAAAATTTAATTATTATCATAGGCATTCAGAAATAATTTCAAAGCGAAATAAGTTAATTTATGGAATTCATCAAATACGAGTACGTATCTCCTAGTTGAATCGGAACCTATATTTAAAAGATCGCAGTTTGAATATTAAACGACACTCATACTCGAAAACGGTTTTGATTGATTTTACCTAATATCATTTACTGTATTTAAATCATATTCATTGGCCGACTGTATCATCAGTATAACTAATTACAAAAATTTAATTATTATCGTAGGACTCTAGAAATCATTTCAAAGCGAAATAAGGGAATTTATGGAATTCATCAGATACGTATCTCCTAGTTGAATCGGAACTTATATTTAAAAGATCACAGTTTGAATATTAAACGACACTCATACTCGAAAACGGTTTTGATTGATTTTACCTAATATCATTTACTGTATTTAAATCATATTCATTGGCCGACTGTATCATCAGTATAACTAATTACAAAAATTTAATTATTATCGTAGGACTCTAGAAATCATTTCAAAGCGAAATAAGGGAATTTATGGAATTCATCAGATACGTATCTCCTAGTTGAATCGGAACCTATATTTAAAAGATCGCAGTTTGAATCGTAAATGGCACTCGTACTCGAAAATGGTTTTATTAATTTTACCTAACATCATTCACTGTATTTAAATCATATTCATTGGCCGACTGTATGATCAATGTAACTAATTACAAAAATTTAATTATTATCATAGGCATTCAGAAATAATTTCAAAGCGAAATAAGTTAATTTATGGAATTCATCAAATACGAGTACGTATCTCCTAGTTGAATCGGAACCTATATTTAAAAGATCGCAGTTTGAATATTAAACGACACTCATACTCGAAAACGGTTTTGATTGATTTTACCTAATATCATTTACTGTATTTAAATCATATTCATTGGCCGACTGTATCATCAGTATAACTAATTACAAAAATTTAATTATTATCGTAGGACTCTAGAAATCATTTCAAAGCGAAATAAGGGAATTTATGGAATTCATCAGATACGTATCTCCTAGTTGAATCGGAACCTATATTTAAAAGATCACAGTTTGAATCGTAAATGACACTCGTACTCGAAAATGGTTCTATTGCTTTTAGCTAATATCATTACTTAATTCATATTGTATTTAATAAATATTCATTGACCGATTGTATCATCAATGTAACTAATTACACGCTTAAGTAAAATCACCAAAAGAATTTGAAAAAGTTATATTTTACTTTAATTAGTATGCATTTTTAATTCGACTATAATTTAACTGTCAACGACTAATGTTATTTACTTGATTCGACCGGTTTCTGGTCGTCTTAGACTAAATCATTTAGCGGTTATAAATTAAAAGCATTACCAAAAAAACAATTACCGTACTAATAACAAAGAAAACTCGAAAACAAATTAAATTTTAATTTCATTTTTTTAAGGAGACAAGTTTACAACCTTGTCCTTTTATTAACAATAAATTTTGCTCAGCATCACTTCGCTACTTTTTTTAATTTGATGTTAAACTTGAAGAAATTTATCTAAATTTGGTTTAAGAGCTAAAATTCTGACGTTCCAAAATTATTATGTATTTACAATATTTAGATAGTCGGAACGACATTTTTTACATCTAATTTACCAAATGTTTTGTCTATAGAAACTCGTGAAATTTAAGTGCTTCGAATTCTATAGACAAAACATACGTTCGTTGGGAACCTGTCAAAATCAAAACCTTTTCTTCTTCTTTTATTCCATGGCGATTATTCTCTCCAGAGGGAACTTTTGCCAGTGTCGAGTTTAGATTTGTTGGTTAAGCAACACTGACTGGATTACACTCCGAATATTTGTTACTATTGCTTTATAAGAAAAATAAACTAACCAGCAAAACAAAAAGCAAGCAAAACCTTTTTGGGTGGTAAAACAGTCCAGTAGTGAGAATGAAAGAAAATGTCCCAAATTCCAGATGGAGGAATAATGAAAAAGCGGTAACGAGCACCTGAAAAACGGTAACAGCTATCATGATAAATGCCGCGCCAAAATATTGCTGATATCGTCGATAATATCTAAGTGGTTCTATTTTTTGCCTCAACATTGAACCTTGTCTTCAAGTAATTAGTATGTGTTTTTATACGACTATCGGAGGTCAATGCTTTTATCAAATTTGCATACACGTATTAAATATTTATGTTTTTGCCGCGAAAAGATGGCAACAAAAGAAAGGAAACGGTTTCTAGAAAAACTATATAAAATAAATGAAAAAAAATTAAATCACGCTAATTTTTAACCATAAAATTTAGAAAAAGAAAATATACAAAAATAAACCAAAAAATTAGTCCCAAAAAAAGGTTTTATAATCCATATTTTCGAAAATTATTGAAACGAATGAACTAAAATAATTTTATTTTATATGAAATGTTAGCATGTAAAATGGTTTTTCAAATTTTTCATATCCATATTTCAAAAATTAAGTCAATTTCATTAAGATTAAATTTACCAGCATGTATTCAATGATACCTCACACAATGTTATGTGCGAAAACAATTCCTTATCCATGCAAAATGAATGGTTTACAGATTTTCAAGCTCCCTCCCCTGTTAATTGTTTTGTCACTGTTACAATAAAAAACGCCACATTTTCAGGACATTTATTTCTTAATTTCAAGCATAATCAAATAAATTAAAAATTTAGTGTTAAAAGATAAATTAATAGTTTTGTGTCTAAAAATAAATAAATATAATTATGTAATAAACTTGTATCCCTGCGGTCTTTATACCTACATGCGACCAAATTAATTATTGAGTGTATTTAAGTCTTCAAATGTATTTATCATTAAAATGTCATAACAAAATAGCCCCCCCCCCTACCCCCCCCTTATAAACACGTTACGCCGCGCCCTACTGGTTGAGAATTCTTGTTATAGAATACATATTAGAAGATATATTTACAGATGAAAAAACCATATCAATAGTTACAAAAACTATAATAGAAGTACCATTTAAACTTTTCTACATACTTAAGTACATATGGAAATCTCGTAGTGAGAGTTGTATTTAACAGATTTTATTTAATCTTCCGTTACACCTTTAAAAAGACCGGCAAAAGTCCATATCTTATTGTTCCAAGCCAAAATTGTAGTTTTAAATATTAAACATGAAAAAATAAAGTCCTTACAACTTTTATTTATGTCGCAAAGCGGTCGAATGAAATTGGAATATTACTTTCTTTCTTTCTTTGATTATATAGCGTTCGTTCTCTCCAGAAAAGGAATATTACTAAAAATGACAGTTAAAAGTTTATTTTCAATCAATTTATACAATAGCTACACATTACACAAAAACAATCAGATTTGCAATCCTTTCGTAAAATTATTACGTACTTCGTTAGATTTTCATTGTTTATTTTTATATCTTGTTATAACTTTAGAATTAATTTTCACTTGCGTTAAGAGGTTTTGAAATAAAAGTTCTTACAAAGTAATCAAACTCATCGCCCAACTTTTTAACATTTTTGGGGCTTGGAGTGAGGAAGTTAATTTTTTTTTTCAAAGTTCACGAACAAGAGTTGAATGACACTCGGATGCGTGCCGGCAAATTTAGGATCGAGACCGGTTATTTACGCATTTATGATCTTCGCATATCTACGACTTGATTTATTCGCGATTCACCGACATGAGTTCTACAAAAACTTTTTCATGCTTCATATTAAATTTCGTCAGTTATTATTAAATTTTACCATTAAGATAAAAATAAAACAAAATTGTCTGCATTAAAAACCGTAATAAACCTTTAAGCCAATACCAAATAATTTAATCCAAATAACTCCCAATACTTTCCTAGTATTCTCGATAATTTTTTTAGGGAAAAGTTTTCCTACACTGTTTGCAATAAAGCAATGAGTATGTTCTATTGATTCTAAAATTTTTAATTATATCTTGATAGTCTCAAAATAGGCCTAGTACACCTACAAATATTATGAACTAGCTATAGTTCCCGGCTTTGCACAATCAACAAGGAACCTGACCGCGTTTTGTTTTATACATTTTTTTATTAAATTAATCGTTTAATTTTAGCGATTCGCCAAAAGGCTATAATAGATGCTTCATTATTTCTATATGATAGCCTAAATTGAATTATATGGAAATCCCAATACACTTTTTAATGATCGTTTTAACACTATTTACTTTTTCAGAAAGGCCAGAAGAGATATACGTTTCAAATATACGTGCTTTATAATTCTGAAGCTTTCGTGGTGAATCAAAGGAGGGCAGGTTCAATAAGAAATTAATAAGTTTTCATTGTTTCGTCAAATGGAAAATCTTGTTAGGCAACGGCAAAACGATGCGAAGTTTTAGAATGATGTTTCTTCCTGTACATTACGCACTGGAATGAGAGCTAGCCCGAAAAAAGTGTAAGATTTCGACCGACATTTTTGCTACAGTTTAAAGTGTAATATTTCGACCGACACTTTTGCTACAGTATAAGCATTTTCGTGTTTACAAATTTCATTTAAAAGTATATTACTACAGTATTGACGTGCGGCGTGCACGTCGGCTGTATTCGTTTAAAAGAGTGTGTTTAACTATCCTCACGCGCCATAATACTCATAACACCTCTTCACTATTTTCTAACTCGTGTTATTTTTATAAATAAAAATGATTGTGAAAGTGATTCAGTAGAAGTTGAGGATGATGATGATGAAGTCAGGTAAGCATCAATGTTAAAGTTATAATAAGTGGATGATATATTTTAAACTTAAATTTTGATCTCATCTTTTATTTGGATTCGCAACAGTTTACACATATATTAACTGACACAAATATTAAATCATGAACGTATTATGCAAGTTTCGAAACACTTTGATAAAACTTAATCCCAAACATGTGTACTTTAGTTAGCACAAACCAACCATAACTAAGATTAAATTGATTGTACTGATTAAGTTTATAATTAGTTTATATTTTTATAATAATTAATAATGTAACGTTTATTTCCATAACTTTAAAAAAAACATTATTAATTACAATTTTATTACCTTTCTTTCAATTATTTCTTTTATTTTTTTATTTAATTACTCCCAAACGTTAACTCATTTTTTTAGACTATTGTTTAATACATAATATATAGCGAAAAAAACTTCGTTCCAACCAAGTGTACCGCGACATCTCACGTTGTTTTTTATATATTATTTCTAAATATAATTTATATTATACATTTGATTAATTTTTAACATTTCCTCTATATTGGGAATCTTACTGGCGAAACAGTGCGCACGATTTCTCAAAAACTACTGTTCAGATTTTATGTCTTTAATCTATATTTTTTAACACTATTAATATAATAAAAAGGCTATTATTGTAGAGAATCAAGGAATTTCGTGGCAATCAAAACTCAACGCTGGAAAATCCTAATTGGAACATAAAGTCTATTTCAATCGTAAATTTTAAATTGGTCGTAAAACGACCCTATAACGTTTTATTCTTATTATCTGATGATATCGCTGTCACATTTAAAAAAAATGTTTATCTGCAATATATATCTATATTTTGGGAGGAATTTACCGTCATCATACAATAACAATAACAAAATATTTTAATCCATTAGCGCTCAAAAAACTTCCATAAGATTAATTTTAATGAACACCCAGGAATCACCACGTAATTTCGCTAGTTATGAAACTGTTCTTTAGAGTATTCAAAATGGCGCCCGTACAGAAGGTGTGTCTATTCAATTTTTAAAGGTTCCGTACTACATAAGGAAAAACGGGATCCACATAAGATCACTCTCATGCCTGTCCCTCAGTCTGTCACAGTTGTTTTTGTCAAAAGCCCCTTTAGGTAAAAATTTGAAATTTATCATAATAATAAAACATATCAATTCACACATATCTCGATAGCTAAGACTCAAAAAAATTTTAGGGGGCAAATCAATACGAAAAAAATTTGTTAATTTCATAAATATTTTGTGGTGTTTATTTTAATTATTATATCTCCAGAGATAAACTGAAAAATATGCAAGAAAATACGCAACTTAACTACCGCCCTATTTCCGAATGTATTAGAGTTAAAATTATGAAAAAAAAACTTTCAGAATTTAACGCAAAGGTTTTAGTAAAACTATAGTCATTATTCTAGATATCATTATTTTTTAAATATGCTTCGTATTCTTATGCCTGTAAGAGATATAATAGACAATATAATTATGTTTTCAAAATAAATTAATAGAAATACTATGTATTTAATCTTATATCTTATAAGTACCTAAGTATGTATAGAACTCTCGTAGTGCGAATTCTACTCGTGTTTGACACGTTTTCAGGATTGCGTACTTCAAAAAAAGAAAGGAACCCTTATAGGACCACTTCGTTGTCCGTCTGTTGGCCTGTCAAGACCCTTTTTCTCAAAAACGCATGGAGGTATCAAATTGAAATTAATATCAAACACTTAGATCTACGGTATCTTTATGCTGCAATAATCTATGGTCCCTTAGAGCTGTAAAAATCAAGCTTCCAATTCAACACCATCAGAAAGAACCCTAAAAATACAGCCATATATGCCGAATATTTTGACACTCGCAAAAAAACCTACAAAGTGCTTCCCGTTGACCTAGAATCATGAAATTTGGCAAGAAACAAGGTCTCACAGCGCAAATAAAGGTAACAATCCGAAGATCGTTAATTTTCAGTTATATCACATAATTTTTTTTAAATATGCGCCTGTTAAAGATACAGTAGGCAATATATTTTCGTTCTAAAAAATTAAAATTTTGTAAATAGTTTAATAGGAATATTATGTACATTAAATGTTTATAAATGCTTAAATGTGTGCGGTACCATCGTAGTGCGAGTTCCACTCGTGCTTGACAGGTTTTTCTTAATATACACCATGTGTTTACGCCTGTGAAATATATAGTAGGCAATATATTTAGGTTTTGAAAATAATTTATAGAAATACTATGTACCATTAAGTATTTATAAGTATCTAAATATGTACAAAACTCTCGTAGTACGAATTCTACTAATTCTTGACATATTTTTTGAGAATGCTTATTATAAATCACCAGCTGATTACTGATTAAGTCTCAGAATAGCAAATGTTATAATAATTCATTGAGTAGAAAAACAATCGTTGTTTTCACAACGAGAAAATTTTTGCTTTTGCCAATATGATTTTTTTTTAAATTGGCCACAAATTAAAACACAACTATATTTTTGTGATCTCTAAAACCATTATAAATATATTTACCACGTTCAATTTAAGCAATTTTACAGAATACAGCCTATACATATGATAAAACTGTAACAGAATGAATTCTGTACATGGAATATATTTTAAAAAGCGTAATTGATTTAGCGTATGATAATAGAAGCCAGAAAACCTGTTTTTAGAATTTTAGTCTGTCCATCTGTATGTTAATTTGTTCATCAATCACGCAAAATCTACTGAAAGGATTTTGATGAAATTTGATGGTAATAGCATATACCCAACAGCAACAAAGGAAAGAAAAAACAATACTAATAACTTTACTTATTCCGAATTTTACGCGAAATCGTAGGCACAGATGGTAATTGACAAAATTCGATATGCTACTTAATGTCAACACTCAAAAATGCATTATATTTTTAAAAAAATAGACTTCTTTTGGATATAACTTACTTTTAACTATCTTTCGTTCTGAAACAGCAAACAGTTACCAAATTTAAAGCAGTACAATTACTCCTAGTGTACTCAGTTAAGTAACGTCTCTTCATAGCTATACTCATCTCTCGAATCATCATTATATAAATTACGTCATCTCTATTATATAAATTACGTCATCTCTAATATATAAATTACGTCATCTCTATTATATAAATTACGTCATCTCTAATATATAAATTACGTCATCTCTATTATATAAATTACGTCATCTCTATTATATAAATTACGTCATCTCTATTATATAAATTACATCTCTATTATATAAATTATGTCATCTCTATTATATCAATTACGTCATCTCTATTATATAAATTACTTCATTTCTATTATATAAATTACGTCAGATACGTCAAGTGGTATAAGTACAACACACTGTTTAACCTAGAAGTGTTAATTATTATTTATGAGGTTCACTTTATTTCGGTCGACGGACACCATCCCATTTAATAAGCAACACTGGTAACCATACCCAGACCCCGAGAGGCAACATAACTTGACACTGCATTTACAATATCATAACATTTATTCCTGTCTTAAATTTCCTCGTGCAAGCTCTCCGGACAGACGTCGACGAGTGCAGAATGCTATTTCTACCACTCAACTCGGCGAGCAGTTCGAGTTGATCAGCTGATTGCTAAATTAGTAACGCGGAGGCGCCCGAACGATCACATGCGCCTCGTCACGTACGCCCGTGTATTAATGATCTGGTAGTAAAATTGATGTAACGGCTGTTAGTAAGAATTCCTAATTCACAAAGGGACTATATTCGAAAAAATTTGGTGAGCTTAAGATCACAATGTAGAAGTGAAAACAATGGCAACCAATATAACCCCTGTTGTATATGTTGGAAACCTACCTACTGTATATGTTGGAAATTTTCAATAGAAAAATGAAAAAAACAAAAATATCATACGCGTATTATACAAATTATACACAAATAAAATATTATTCAAAAATAGAACGTAATTCTTTAAAGGTTCTCTCCGTATTAAACAGTGAACTCGCTCAGCGAATGCAGAAGGAAGTCGAATTTACCCGAACAATACAGTTCACATTAGTTTGACCGATGCCGAAGGGAACCGAGTTTACCTGATTCAGCATCACCGACCCGGACCTGACGACTCAGTTTCACCTCGGAGGGTGGTCTACTTTTTTCGTATTTCTTAATATATCTCGAAAGATATAATACCTAAAACTACAATAAAAATATTTTGCGACCAATATAATAAGCCCTTTCTAACGATACCCTGCAATATACATGGAATTTTAAAACTTTTTCTAGTTTTTCATTACCCCCCCCCCCCATAATTATCATATGAATATTTTTAAGCGTTATTTACTGAAACATGTGAGGGTTAATAAATTTTAATATTATGCCAAATTTCAGGTTTCTACGTCATGCGATTTCTAAAAAAAAGTCTGACGGACGGACAGGCAAACACGTAAAATTATAAGAGTTCCATTTTTTTCCTATTGACCTACGGAACACTAAAAATTAATTGAAAAAATTAAAAAATCACAAAAATTAAAAATAAACTAAACTCAAACTCCCATTTGTTCAGCGGCGCTAAACCTTGACTACCAGCAAATTTACCAAAAGATTACAAACAAACTAAGCTCTAAACTCCCATTTTTCAGCGGCGCTAAACCTTGACTACCAGCAAATTTACCAAAAAATTACAAACAAACTAAGCTCTAAACTCCCATTTTTCAGCGGCGCTAAACCTTGACTACCAGCAAATTTACCAAAAGATTACAAACAAACTAAGCTCTACATTTCCATTTTTCAGCGGCGCTAAACCTTGAAACCTAGCAGCGCTAAAGCTTGTCTCTGTTTAGTTTATGCGAAACAATTGCTGCTTTAATATGCAGTGGATATATGAATATTTCCAAAATAATAGATTCTCCATCACGACCGAGTAGACTTCGATGAAATTACTTGATGATAGACCTGATGACCCCTGGTTATTAAACATTACAATTTCGTGATTAACGGTTATGTAGCTAGGAATAGTTTCTAACCGCACCTGAAAGTCATTCGGTTTTTTTTTCTCAATTTTTAGTACACTTTTCACTACGCTGTCGATTTTTTTTATTATTCACACTAATTTATTTTTTATTTTAGCTTTTTTGTTAACCATTTACTCGTTAAGATTTGTGTCTAATTGTTAAGTTACTCATTTGTTCTTAAATTTCATATATGATGCAGTTCTCCCAGAGAATCAGAATAATATCAAGTAATTAAAGAATACCAGTACCTGGTGATGTTTATTTAAAAATTAGGACCATTTCACGATAATCCATTTTCATGAATTTTTACCAAAATTAATAAATAACTCATCAAATAATGTTATATAACGAACAATCCTTGCAACTGTACGTAGATAAATTATAATTAGTAAAACTTCGAATCAATAAAAAAAGAAATTCAGGACATAACCAATGAACATCAAAGCTAAAATTAAAAGCTAAAATTGCTTAAAACATAAGGATAATAAATTAGTACTAATTATTAATTTGAAAAAAGGCAGTTTCATCACCATTTACAGTAAATAAACAAACACTGTGTATCATTTTGTGTTAGTAACGTTGTTTATATAACCGTTTCATCAAAACTATAATTATTAACGTCGTTATAAGTACGATAAATATAGTACATAGCCTTAACACAAACCAATTTACGAAGAAAGCCTTGTAATTTCTCAAATCCCTTAAACTATTCAAAATATCCTAATTTAAAAAAGTGTTCTGAAATAAATAGCCATAGTCTTTATCGCGTTATAAGGTTTCAAAAGCTTTTTTTCAAGAATTTTACAGGATATCATTTAAGAGATATAACTGAAAACATTAACAAAAACATGTCCACGCCCTATCCCTTCTATCTTATCAGCTTCGTTAATAGAAGTTTACCTGTAAGTTAAGGAAAACTATAGCAACGACATTCACGATATTATTAAGCCTGTGAAACATCTAGTACTTTCCGCCAGCTTTTCCATTGAAATTTTCGTGACGTCATATATCTTATATCTCCTGGGAAACTATGACGTATCTAAGAACATTTCAAACATCAAAATTAATGCCGCCATTTAGGCTCTACGGTCTTATAATGTATCATACACATTGAAGCGAAAAATATTACATCATTCGCTCGTAAAGTTGGGTGAAAATAATTAGATTCCAAAAAGATGTATCACTAAATAAGTAAGCGAAAAGCAACAAAATAGCGTGGAAATTTAAGAAATAAGTAATTAAACCGCAATGAGAGAATTTTGAATGAAAATAATACAACCCAGACAGGCCTTCAAAACAAGAACGAATGCAATCAAAAATCGACGACGCAAAAATACGTTTGGTATATCCGGTCCTTTTCTGACATATTCCTGTTAATCTTGGAATCAATGTAAAATAAAATTAGTTTCATTAAATAAAGTTCGTTAAACCTTTGGAGTAATTACAATAATTGAGTTTCATTTACCCTTCAAAAAGAATAATTTCTATATGGATCGTATAACTATAGCAATGGATAAATGACGTGATTAAAGATTGACACCTCTTTGATCTCTTAATCTCTTCAAAGCTTTGTTAGTATTAAACACTTTTTAATTCAACTTGAGCATAGCTTTAAAATAAAAGCTTTTGGAAAACGAGCTTTCCTATTAATGGATTAAGAGACTAAGCGAGATATATATTGAAATGCTAAACTGATAATCGAAACGATTATTTCACTTTTCTCAGTTCCGTGCTGATTTGATCACATCTGCCTTTATAAACATTAGTTTGTTATGTTTAATAACAATGTAACTATTTTGTACAATTCGAGAGTCGAGCTTCATACCTATGTAAACTACAAAACCTATGTACATAACCTTATCCAAACAAAGCGCTGGACAAGTTTATGTACATAGGTTTCTAATTCCCAAGTTTCTAAAGGGAGGTTAAATTTAGTCGTATTTTATGGGCGTTTCGCCACTTAAGTCTGTTCTTAAGTGTAAGCTTTGGCTATTTGACTTCGGTATTTAAGCGACTGACGGCTATTGTTCTCGCCATAATAACTCAACATTTCTAATATATTCGCGAGGTAAGTTTGCATTGGCCCCTTAGCAATATTAATAAGGACGTAGTTGCAAATATTTTAAATGCAATGTGTGGAAAATGTACAGTTATGATTATCAATACTGATAAAATATGATTTAAATACATCATGGAGTAGATATTTGGAACTAAAGAATATTTTTTTCACAAATTATATTCACCTAACTCATTTAAAAACTTGATAACTCAACTTTTTAGGAAGGCTATGCAATATTCATTACTTTTTAAAAATAATTAAAGTAACGAGGAATAAATAAATATTTAATAGAAACAAAAATATCTCAAAAATAAATGTTATTTTAAATGTACTAAAAAATAAAAAATACAATGAATTTATCTAGAAAATTGAAACGAGCCCAAACCGGATGGTACTAATATTCACCGTTGAGGAATTCCTTTGCCCACTTTCCAAATCCATCATCGAATCAGGTCTCCATCATCATCATTATGTGATGTCACCTAAAACAATAATGAACGCCAGGAAGCCTGTGAATCGAGTGAAATATCAATTAAAAAATTTGTAGCTGACAGTCGGACAATAAACCAAATTAAATAAAAGCTAGAACGAAAGGAACAGAAGCAAGAAAGAAACAAAGCCTAAAGTTTGAAAAAAATAAACAAAGAAAAAATATTCTGTAGCTTAACTTCATATAAAATAACGGATAATGAACGTTTAACGAAAAATATACATGAAGTAACTACAAAGTAGTATTACAGTTTAAAAAAATAAAAAAGCTCGCTTTTGTAACGAAAGGACCTATTGAGATAAATGAAACTACCACGAACTCGAAGGATTCACTGTCATTCGTGACTATGACCTCCCTTCTCCACCGCAGACTCTCCTGGTTGCAATATGTAACTAAAAAGATGATTAATATTAGTCGAACGAGCTGAAATTGTATAGATTTATTATTAGCTATTGAGAAGTATCCATGACTTTCCACTTCTCTCCTCCAATATTCCATTCTTCCGGTTATAATGCGTAACCAAAAGACTCATTGAGACAACTAAACGAGCCCAAAATCGACGTTTACTTTTAGCCATTGAGAATTCATATGACTACTCCCCTCTTCCATCATCACTTCAGCTCGGTGGTGATACGTCAATTAGAAGAAGAAAGATTTACTTACACAGTTAGAAAGTTACGTGTCAAGTTAATAAAAATATGGCAATATGACAAAAATATGGCAACAAACTTCAATATTAAGAGTTGGAATGAAATTTTTCTTATGATGAGTCAACGAAAAAGATACACATATATTTACCGAGTAATAATGTTATATTTTGATTTTTGAATGCCCAGTGATGATTAAAGACAACATTTTTCCTTTTTCGGTACTCTTTGAATCAAATTTTAAAATCGGCTGTAAATAACTGTGAAAAAACAATATTGAATACGTTTGAACAAAAAACTTTAAAAATTCTGAATTGTTTTTACCTCGTAAAATTTAGTGAAAAAAAATTGGAAAACTTTAATTTTTATGTAATTCTTCTCTTTTCTCTTTTTCTTTGCTAATAGCCCAGAAAGATCTTTGCTAATAGCCCACCTGAAGATGTTGTAATACAACGAAACCTAGGTCGTGGTAAAGAACTTAAAGAAAGTAGAAATAATACTACATCACGTTGTTTCATTTAATTTTCAATTATGTAATTCTCAAAGAAAACAAGATTCCTGAAGAATTCACTACTTCGAATAAAATAAACACGAGATGTTCGTAGTGTCTCATATTTTTTTTATTTCAGGGGTTTTTGGTTTTGGCAGGAAATTTCTGCAGACTTTCATTTTAAGAATTAATTTAGCCTGAGTGAACTTTCAGAATGTAACAGAATACTATAAGCAGATAACAGGTTAATTCTGCTTTCGAGAAAAATATTTAAATCTTTTTCCGTAATAATGAATTAGGATAACAATAATAATAATTTCGTCTATTCCTGTCCATCGACTACATTTTGTTGGGAAAATTCATAGATGAAAACGAAGATTTCACTAAATTTTATATCATCATATCACAGTCGTTACAATAGCTGCATTTAACGACCCATTCAGGTGCCCTCAGTAAAACACTTTAAATTTACAATAATAAACTGGAACGACGCTGGAGATGCGCCATTTTATATTTTCACTACAAAGTAATCCGGCCAGACATTAGCGATTTATGGGCATTCCTCCGTTGATGTGTGCTAAGCCGCTTTAGACAAGTTGTAAACGGATTGCCTATTCGGTATTGCTGGCAGAGTTTATATTATGAAGTGGTTATATATTATGCATCACATGGGCATAAAGTTAGTTAATGGTGTGGTAAATAAATCTATTTATAATGCTATAAATATTTCTAATTTTTTTTCAAATTAAACGTTTGAACGCTGTAGAAAATAAGAAAAAAAGTAATTGCCAAGTTTATGAGTATAATTATATTTAAGATAAAAACTTTTAACATTATAAGGTAAGAAAATGGTTAAAAATTTCATTTCATTAACAACCTGGAAAGTTTTTTGTCTACGATTTTTTTGAGACGTGAAAAAAACGTGAATTTAGTACTTTTTAAAAGGCATATTTTGGGACAAAACATTTTTTTATTACAAAACCATTTTAAGCATCAGAGTGTGCAGTCTTTAAACTAACTTTCTGTAGGATGATTTATTCGGAAGTTTCAGGTCATAATAACGGAGATCCATGTTTATTTGACGGCTAATATTGCCTTCAGGAATATAAATATATATATTTTTGTTCAAATTAAAATGAGAGTTAAGTCTATATAGGTTGGTTAAAAAATAGCCAAGAAAATTTATTTCATCTACGGAGTAATTTAAAATTTACAAAAACGGAGTAATTTTTTTTTTAAATTTCATTTTTTCTTGCTGAATGTTAGAAGAAACTGGAATTTTTTAAAATTTTTACGGCTATTGAAAATTTTGTAAATAAATGAAAGGATTTTGAAAATGAGTGATGAGACGAAAATTTTTAAAAGTTTAGTGTGGCCTTCATTTTTTGAGTAGCGTATAAAGTAACAGATCGTCAGTTTTTATAAATATACCAATATGTGATACATTTACACAAATTTGAACTTTTTCTTTTGCCAATTGAGCTATTCTCGCACATTCTCATTCTTATAATACTTTTTCTGTAAAAAATTGCATAAAAATATAATTTTTCTATCTCCTAAAGTGAAGAGCTTGGAAATGCTATTTTGCTTCAATGTACCTATACACAAATCTGCAACAGAGTGGTACATGCAGACAAGGTCCGATTACTACTAATAAATAAATTTAAATTGACGTTCAACTGTCTGATTCTACCTTTAAATCATTGTGTGAAAAAATTTTGTGGTTGGTTTTTGGGCAGACCGTTTTTTATAAATATTTTATTTTAAATCTCATACATGATAGTATACCTTAAAAAAAACAATAAAATAATGAAACTATAAATAAAAACTTGTGTATTAAGTATAATAATGAAAAGAAAATAATTGCAATGTTAGTAAAAATGTTTTAAAAATCATAAAGAAATTTTATACTGAAAGCTTCGTCAAAATCGAGCCCCTTATCATAAAAATATAAATTATTATAAACAAATAATCTTGTCCAAAAACAGTTTTATTCAATGTTCCATCCTTAATTAATTTATTAAATAATTTTTCCATAATTAATTTATTACAAAACAACTTGCTCTATAAACGGAAGCAAACATATCGAACTTGTATTAAATTGTCTTTGATTCGACGTATTCAATTTCTGCTCCTCATATTAATGGCTTGTTAATTTTCATTGTTAAATTTTATGATATTATATAACGATTTAGTTAAGTCATTTGCACGCTATTTTCTTCCCAATTTCATTTTCAATACAATTGTATCCTTTTACTATATGAAAGTTATTCTCGTGGGATAAGTTTTGAAATGTTCACTTTAGCGAGCTACGTTATTACAATTGTGGAATCCTTATTACATCATGACGTAACGGGCTCTTACTAGTTACTGCTTCGTTTGGCACAAGCTCTACGATACCGCTCTCCTCATATTTCTGCACAGAGCTTAACTCGAATAATTTGGACTCATTGAGCGGACTGCGCACATCTGCGAAGCATTCTTCGTGTCCAAATGGATTATTGTTATTTATTAGCATCTCACTTACTTCTAGCCGTTGTCCCCATTTCCGGTAAATGTAAGGGAATTTATCTGCGAACAGTGTAAATGATTTTTGAAAATTCAACAAACGTCCTTATGATTTTCCGTTCTCATTCAATTTAGGTAGAAAAGAAATGGTGTATATGTATTTTCTGTCATTAGTCGTTTCTTAAAACGTTTTTTTTTTGTTAATTCCCTTAATCAACGGTATTTTTTTAATTTTCTGTTGTAATTTTATAGCCGTTTTTCTTCTCTTTTTTTTACAACTTTTACTTTCAGTTGACGTAAGGAGTAAAGGTGGTATTGTAATCGTCCAAAAATATGAACTTGAATTGACTCAATTGTATTGTATTAACAGCAAGTGCGTGCATATAGTGGAGTGAGCGCGTGCATGGGCGAGTGGCCGAGAGCGCGCATTCACCTGCTCGTAGACACGTGTATGTGTTTGAATGTGTGCGTGTATATACGGTGATTTTGTGAGTAATAAATGGACTGATCTGGATAATATTGGGCATTTGGCACTTTCTCATAAATACTTCTGACCGTTTTTCAGTTTCAACTTCGAGATAATTACATAATTGAAATATACGATTACATAAATGAATAAAAACTGGTTAAATTTGCATTGAAACCAAAATAAAAATTGAATTTCCGTAACAAAGCACGAAAAACCCTTTAATTTTCCAATATTTTTTTCGAAACAACTATACCTAAAATTATAAAAATAATAATGTCCCCAGAAGCTTTCTTATGGTTAAAGGAAAACTGTCAGCAGTGTAAAATAACATCAATGTTTGTAAATAACGCGGAAGTGCTTCCTCGAATATTTCCTTACAATCGGACAATCTTTGGAAATATCTGTCGCCTAATGCTTCTACCAACAAGTTGCAAAAAAACGTATACACAAGAAAACTTCTTTTTTTTAAACTAACCTTCGAGGTAACTTCTTTCAACATTGAAAGCCTCTCTGTAAACAAACAAATTTTATTGGCGGTTGTGTGCAAGCAACAAAGCTATGATTTACTGGTTCTGCAGAAAATACATGGAGGCGTCACTTATCAAAAACCATCAGCGGAATAACGATCTAGATTAACTTTATGATCAATATGGAAGAGTAATATTCACAAAGCCAAACCTTCAGGTCAGATAAGGTACTATAAACCATATGGGTTGCTGTACCCATAAACTTCATAACCAGAGGACGAAATTCATTATCGATTATTTCAACAACCACAGTGTAACATGTATAACAAAACTAGTAGAATAGACTTTGACGCTCAGATAGCACAAGACCATTACCTTTACTCTAACAGACGATATCCAACAGGATATGTTCCTGTGAAAAGGTTAGACAATGAAGTCATCTAGCTGACTTCAAAAGCAAAATATAATGTCTTTATAAAGTTGAAAGAGGAAATATCTAGGCGATGCGTTCCAAGAGCAAGTACAAAATAGGACTCACCGGTGAATTCCAATTTGTTCTAGAGAGGTACTGGCAGCTGTTCTATGACGACTATTTCTCTGAGGATACAAGCGAAACAGGTGAGGAATTCTTTAACGTCTTGCCAACGTCAAAAAGAGAGAAGTAGTTCAACCTAATGATATGAACATAAAGCAGAACACTAATCTCACTTTCCTTAACTAGAGAAACTGTTAAAAAACGTTACCTGCTACTGAATCATATGACCTCCTACAGAGTACCGCAGATGAAGATTGAATTAGAAGATAATACTGAGAACCACTTACTACAGAGTCCATTCCCAGATCTCCAGAATATTACCAAACAAGTAGATAACAAGAATGTAGCCGTTCTGAACTTAATAAATCCTAGTGGATAGAGTAGATTCAACACAAATAAACTCTAAAATGAATGGTGCTAAACGGCAACATAACGCTAGTTGACGAAGTTGATTTCAGACCTTGAGGACCTCAATTTCGTCCAGTGTATAGAAGATAGTTTCGAAAGAAAACAAGTAACAGGAATTATGTTAATCGACCAAATTGCTACATTCTATACCGTCAACCATATGTTAAAAGCCCTTCAAAGCTTGTCATCTAACGAGGGAATTAGAGATAACACGATTCATCGAATGCATTCGGCAGTATGAGACTTCCACATTACTTCTAAAAACAAAAACATTCACTTCAGAAAACATGAAATAGGTCTCACCAAGATAAGTATGCTGATCCCCCTGCTATACAACGCCTACACCAATGAAGATTCAGTCCACCCTGGTGTTAGGTAGTTCGTCTGTTTCAAGCAGCCGTTGCAACAAAGGGGTTACGTTAGAAGAAATAGAAGGAGAACTACCTAGATCTCTACAAGAACTCGCTGCGTATCATAATCGAAACCACCTCCAACCGAAACCAAACAAGACTCTAGTTTCCGTAAACAACTTACAAAAAAGAGAAACAGCGAGAGCTAAAATGTACCAGGGAATAAAGACAGGATAGTTCAAAACTCTACTCTCACGTTCAAATACAAAAAAGAAAGTGTATGTGTGAAACTGCATCATCCACAAACTGACGAGCACAACATGGGGATGGACAAACAGTATTGCGAAAATCGCCTTGACTTTTAGACTCTGCGCAACGGAGTATGTAGCTCTGGTGTAGAGAAACTCCACACACGCCAAACGACTCGTCGTCGCCGTCAACGACACACAACGCATCATAGCAGGATGTCTCAGACCAACACCCATTGAGAAGATCTACTCCCTCATCAAGATGGAGCCGCTTCGTATGCAATGGGACTAACATACAGATTAAAAGATGTACAATTGTGTAAGATTTCTATTTTTTAGTTTATGAAATGGAATTCTAAATAATATGGTGCTCTAATTTAACAATCTACGATCTTTACGTGTTTGAACGAGAACCTAAATACGTAAATGTTTTATTACGGGGATTGTAAAAAACAATGTTTCGAAAATAATTATCCAATTATTTCCATCACCTTGTGTTAAAGTAGTATATCTCTATCTCTCTATCTCTCTCTCTCTCCTTCTCTTTTTCTGTGGATTTTCCTCCAGCAAATGGGTTAAACTGAAAACAAACGCGGTCAGAAATAATAAAAACTGGTAAAGTGCGTATCACAACAAGCATAAAATGATGTTCTTATACTTGGTCTATACCCATTAACTATTATACTTGAAAATTCTAATATGTAAAGAACATAAAAATTGAACATAAATTGGACGGAATTCGTATGAAAACTATTTTTGCAGTAAGAAAAGTCACGTATTCTTGCATTTTTTAGCCTGTCAGACCAAGACATTTTTGAAAAACATTAATTAAAAAAAGAGAAATTTCTAACCCAGCCAAAAGAAATGTCTATAATATTAAATTTCTATTAATTCACACATTCTTCCGACAAATATGACAAACACTTCCAGCAGAAGAGGACGAATGCTTTTTTCTGAATTAAAATTTCTGATATAATCTTTTATACGTACAATAAATTTCTTTAATAATTAATTCAGTCAAAATGTTTCCAGCAAACTTTGTGCCGCCATACATGTCTTTGCTTCTATTATCTGTTTGTGTACAATTTATTTAAATCCGCTATAATAACACGATTGATATCACGAACTCCCCGCATATTGAAAGGTGGGGATAAAATTGAATGTAGCTTGCCTCTTGATTACATCTCTATAATATAACTAGTATTCATTAATGGATTACCAATATATCTTATATTAATGTATAAATTATTTAACGCCATTTATGCATCCATTGGATTTTTTATACATGCTAAATATACTTCCAAAATTATAATAAATTCTAATGAAGGCGGTGACCTATTTTTTATGATATACGATAAAAATATAAAGATTATAATAACCGTATAACCAGTTTTAAATTGCAAATCATATCAACAATGATGTAGCACTATACAGACCGGGACTCACCGGAAACGACAAGCCGTGCTGTTGTTTTGATTACGGCTATAAATAACATCGACAGAATTGGCCAGTCACAACTCCTAAACGAAATGGTGTCAAGAAGTCGACGAGTAGTGAGTTTATTGTGAACCTGGACTGACGCTTTTTTATCTGGGCGATATTTTGCTGCATTGTAAGGCTAGCTAAATTGAACGTCATAGATATCATCAACTAATCGATTTCTCTAAGAATTAGGGATTAACAGAGGGACTTATTGAAACAACGATGCGTAATTAAATATCTAAAGGTAACAAAGAAAACGTTCTTTGTCACCTTTACAGTGGACGTATTCGAATAAAAAAATGCGAATCCAAATCCTTTTCGAACGAAAAAATACTTTCTGTACTTTCTTTAATTGGCATACTTCTTTATATTTCTCGTCCAAATCCAGCTAGTGATATCAAATACAATGGATTTTACTGCATTATTTATGCGCCCAAGTGACCTTTACAGTTCAAATGGCTCAAGGTGGCCGTTTCCTAAGTGGGAGAGAAATTTTCTTAACTTACCTCCACAATATTAAAAATGGAAAATTCTGTTGTCGAGATATAAACTGGAAAAAATCATTCAAATGCGATTGCAATAACGTGACATGTCACTTGGAGAAATATAATTCAAGGTTGTATTTAAACATTAAAATAAGGTTAAAAATTATAAGTTATTCACTATTAAATTCAATTTTACCGCAGTTCAAAACATGGTATTGTTTTTTTAGAACTTTAAACGTTTTGCTAAAATGTCATCTTGGCAATTAGCCCCCTAGTGTACCATAGATTAATCGGTCCGCTAATTCCTATGTTGATAATCAAACAACAAAACCGAAGCAACCTTTCCTCGTTAAACATTTCCTACATCCTCCCCCAATTCGTAATTGAAATCCAAATGATCTCTTATATTGGAGTGCTAATAAAGAAAAGAACGAACAAACATCTTTAATGATGCACCTTTAATTGTGAACGGGATTGAATTCGGCATCCTGCAAAAGAAGTATGAAAGGAAATCGAGTGCAACAATGAGGTCATTAAGGAAAATTTTTAAAAAAATTTAAAAAAAAAGTTGAAAGATTCAGCCAAAAAAGTAATGTATTCAGCAAATAACTGATGTGGTAGGAAGGATGCGTTTGTGAAAATTTAAAAAAGGAATAATAGGATAAATTGATCACTTCAAACAACACAAAAAGAGGGAATGATGGAAGAAAAAGTCAAGACGATGTCAAACAATATTTATGAAATTTAGAAAGTTCACAATTTTTACTGTAAAGAAATATTTTTTGCTATCATTGAGATGGTATTTGCATAGAGAAGACCTTTCAAACAATATCATGTGTCACAACTAATCGTTCGACAATCATCGTATTTTTCCGGCAAGGCTTTTTATTTCTCGTTCACTCACATGGAGAAGCGAAAAAGAAGTGTTTATCTTTTCACACTAATTATCTCATCTTTTCACTTTGATCGGGAAATACGAGCAGGGTTGAGTGTAATAGCATGAGTATGGGATGACCGTTATTATAAATAAATAAATAAAATATACTTTGTTTAAGAAACAAAATCAATAGATAATTTAGTGCCAAAAATTTATATTTTCGTAATTAATTTTCATCTGTCCATTTCATATTTTTCTACAATATCTTATCACACACGCTGGCACTTTTTAAGGTCTACAAAAGTCGCTAAAACGTGTAGACTTGTCGAACGCTCGCGAACGACTAATGTAACTACGGTGACTGGACCGCAATTCGGTTGCCCGCGGACTGAGCGCGTATGGCATCGCTGTGAAAATAACACCTCAGTGCCTGCTATATACAATAAATTATTATTATTTTAAGCATTATTTTATAAACGACATTATATATAATTTATGACGTAAAAATACCATTAAAAATGTAGTAACTTGAGGACAAATAAGACGACTGATCTTGGATTGAAATTTTATAGAACACAGATGAAAGTTGGTTATTGAAAATAAAAAAAATTTAAAGCGCGGAAACGCCGTTTATCGGAAGAAAAAATAATTTTTTATTATTCCCTCATATTTCCGTATTAAAAACGATATCTATACTAATTATACGTCGCAGAAATACATCGTTTACAATTTTCAATAAGAACTAAGATGTAGTAATAAAACATAAGATAAGGCATGGATCTGCTCCTCAATATTTTTAATTTGATACCACACTCGATATTTAAAAAAAAATATTTTTAAATTGCCAAAAATGCTTGTCAAAATGGCCGTCAAAACTCAAGATGTTCCGAATGACTCAAGGTTGAGTACAATAGACTGCATTGTGAAATCAGCAACTTTAAAATTTATATAGATATATCGATGATCTACTCCTTAATACTTTCACTTGACACCACATTTAAAATTTTCAGTTTTTTTTTCGAATTTGCAAAATGACGATACAAGATGGCGGATTTCCAGTAAAGTTGAACTCGAGAAATGACGTAAGAAAATCGCTGCCAAATTTTATTAAATTATATGGAGTTATACGGTTGTATCGTATTATAACACACATACACACAGCAACCTCACCACTATAATCAAATATAAGACTTCGTTAGTCTTACGCTCAGCCTATTTATTCATTACTTATCTATACAAATGCAAAATTTGGCAACGTTTGATCAAATACTTCCTTACTTACTTGACAATAGAAGAAAACAATAATATATATGACAAAAAACACACTTTCACATTTATAGTTAAGAATAAAATTGTTAATGAATGATAGTGCCTTCAAAGGCCGTTCATTCTGATATCGCTAATAGAAATCCACTACTGTAAACATATTATGTCCATTCTTGTGTGATTTCTGTTAGCAAGGCAAATCAGAATTGCGTTTTATGTCATTTTCATTTATTATAACGGAACACTTTTGGAGTCACTTCGGAGTTTGTCCGTCCGTCCGTCACAGGCGATTTTCTCGGAAACGATTCTAAAATTTCGATGTTAGTAGACAAATAGAGTATAGTAGGCCTATTTTAGACGTGAAGTATAAAAAGTTCATTTTTGATTTTGAATGTTAGTGTCCAAGGGAAAATTGGAAAAAAATAAAATGCAAAAGAAAATGTGTAACGAAAACTTATTGAAACATGAATACAAGAATACCTATAATATAATTTTTATACGGAATTATAAAAAAATTAAAAAAAGCTTAAAAATGGCTAGTTATGATGATGAACAATTCTTTTGGTAATAAACCCCTACGTTTATGAAAAATATTTGAACAAAACCATAAACAATAAGAATTAACTATAGATTGGATCAAAATCATCAGAATAGAAAAATTTAGGGCGATTAATTGCTATAAACAATATAATTGTTTATTTCCTTAGAAAAGCTGAAATTGTCTTTCTAGAGAAAAAAATTTCAACGAAAAATATTTCCCACCATATAAGGAACAACTTCTGTCCTTCTGTTTTTTGTTTCTTTTTGTTTAATTAGTACACATTTGACTCTGTGCAACGCTGCCATGATTTTTGAATTTCTGCTTTTGCTGACGCCCAAAGTCTAAAGCAGCGCTGCACATAGTCCAAGTGCATTGTTATTAACAATTTAAGTGGAAGCTGGTGGCACGGAAAGTAATTGTGCAAGTATATTTGTCACTTGATCGATTTCTTAAAAATATTTGTGTGTCTTGTAACGCACGAGACAAACAGAAATGACAGGGAACAACGAAATTTAACCTTATTTCACATAATCTTTTAGTCCACCAAATTTCGCTAACTTTGTAGTTACAAAATTAAAATGTATTTACTCAAAGACTTCATCACATAGAAATAGCATCTCAAAACAAATCTTGGCAGCGTTCTGATCACGTTATATACATAAATATGAAAACTTCCCATAACAACAGAAACAAATGTTGCACAACGTTTCTCGTTGCACAGAAACTCACACCGCACCCGGACATTACTGAATTACAAAACGCGATGCAATAAATAACAAACAATGTCAAATTCACTACACGCCACCAACACATCGTACTCAAACTGTCGGAAGAACGTTTTACTTAAATTTGTTTGGAACAGAGCCAAGAATCTACGGATTTCAAGGTTCCAGTAGCGAATAAATTCGGTCAAGGTAAATTAGAACTATTTCACGTATTTATGAGTCACGGACATCGCAAGTACTGATTTAGATGTACTAGATGTAGAACTAAACTAATTTTAAATTAACCAAAAAAAATAACGAGAATTTCCGCTTTTCATACATGTAACTCCGTTTTGCCTAAGTATTTTGAAAATACTTACTTTTTCTTTTTCTGGACAACTGCAGAATTTGACCTTTTCCGACCAACAGCAGAATTTGACCTTTTTCCGACCAACCGCAGAATTCGACCTATTTCCGACCAACTGCAGAATTTGAGCTTTTTCTGACCAACTGTAGAATTTGGCCTTTTTCTGACCAACTGCAGAATTTGGCCTTTTCTGACCAACTGAAGAATTTTATCTTTTTATGAACAACTGCATAATTTGACCTTTTTCTATACTAATTACATTCACTAATTTAAATCAATTAGAGCCCAGGTGTTCGCCTTTTACCTGCTCCAAAAATGCTTTTCCAATAATTTAAAAATACAGAAAGTTCAAAGTTTAATAAAAGTTTAATAAAATACAACACTGAGTTAAACCGTCCAGTGAACGTGTAATTAATTTTGAGTGATTTATTATAATTTAGAGGGCAAGATCGTGGCAACTACACAAAATAATTATATTTTTTTGCAAGATAAAAGATAATAAAAATATTTTACTAAATAATATGTTAGTGGAAAATAGGAACAGCATGAAATGTAAAAAAAAACAATTTACGTACGGAGTGAAAACAATTTACATAGTGAAATTAGAGTGTAAAAACAATTTACATAGTGAAATTAGAGTGTAAAAACAATTTACATAGTGAAATTAGAGTGTAAAAACAATTTACATAGTGAAATTAGGTGAAGTATAATCTTTCAGAGAAGTTTAATTTTATATGTTGCTACCCAATTAAAGCGGGAATTAAATCTAAAAGCCTGCCAAGTGCGAGTCGGACTCGCGTACGAAAAGTTCTATACAAAGGGTCCCGTGGCACCAAACAATATTAAACTTATAATTTTGTATTTCTTTAAGACACTTTAAAATACAAAGTTATGCTGCTGCCGGTACCGAAAATATCTTATATTTCAAAAACTTCACAATATATCTAATTCAAATCAATTTTCGTTGAAAGTTTGTTTTAAATTCTAACCTCAATTTTTTCAGAATTTTATACACGTTAGTTGAAAAGTTAGAAGAAAGGCACACTTTTTTAAACTTTAAGGTGCTTATCTCACCAAGTATGGACTTAAATAAAAAAGTTATTTTGGAACCTCTGTATCATTTCGATGACCTAACGATACCCTATCTAATGTGTATGACCTATCTAATGTATATTTTTTTTAATTCCACTATTTCGTTGCTATATATAAACCGCTATTTATAGAAGATACCTACAATCCAAATTTCATCCATAGAGTGTCAATAGCCTCCGAGTAAAATGACTGTGACATACGGACAGACATATATACGAACAGAAGGACAGGACGAAATCATAAGGTTCCGTTTTTGCAATTTGGCTACGGAATACTAAAAATTATAAAAAAAATAAAAGTTCGTAATCACTTCAAGAATAGTATAATTTTTCATCAAAAATTGTTAATAAGCAAAAAACACAGAAAAATTCATCCATTTAATCTTGCTTAAGTAAAAAGCTTTTAGTTATATTACATGATTTGTATTTTTTAGCCACGTCATCCCGACGACTTTGCTAAAAAAAGTTAAAATATACATATTTTCTCTTTACATTCATCTGTTTATTTAATTCGATTGCATCTTTCTGTAAAAGAAGACGGGAAAAACTCCATATAGTGTTAGAAACAGGTATTATAAGCATAAAAATTATACCTATTACAAAATGAAAATGACACCTGTTACAAGAATAATAATGACACTTTTTACAAGAATAAAAATAACACCTCTTGCAAGAATAAAAATAACACCTGTTACAAAAATAAAATGAACACCAGTTAAAATAATAAAAATGATAGCAGTTACAAATATAAAAATGACACTTGTTACAAGAATAAAAATGACACCTGTTACAAGAAGAATAATGACAATCGTTACAAGAATAAAAATAACACCTCTTGCAAGAATAAAAAGCCATTTGTTACAGGAATAAAAGTGACATCTGTTACAGGAATAAAAATGACACCTGTTACAAGAATATAAATAACACCTCTACAAGAATAAAAAGGACTCCTGTTACAAGAATAAAAATGATACCTGTTACAAGAATAATAATGACACCTTTTACAAGAATAATATTGACACTTGTAACAAGAATACAAATGACATCTCTTACAAGAATAAAAATGACACCTGTTATAAGAATAAAAATAACACCCTTAAATTTAAAAAAATTACAAAAATAAGGTCCTTGAAATATTTAGTTAAATTTTCAATCAGACAAACGAGAAAACTTGTATTTTTACCTGAAACGTCAGATTATTTTTCACAATAGTTTGTAAATGCTGTTGTTGCAGAAGTATTCGAGTTATGGTAACAAATTGTATTTTATTTATTGCTCTTCGCTGCTCTGCTTTCTTAAAAATCATGTTCTATTCCTGCAACACTAACAATTGATCTTACTTAAACACTTTCAATAACAATTGATCTTACTTAAACTAAGAGTTATATAACGTTATAACATACGGACGAACAAATAGACATAATGAAATTATAAGGAATCCATTTTTTCCTACTACGGAACTTTAAAAGTTTATGTATAATAACACTTTATATATATATATATATATATATATATATATATATATATATATATATATATTTACATATTCATGTTAATAAATTTCCCTTTTTCCATTAATCAATATACATTAGCATTTAAACAATCGCTTAAGATTAACCTCTTACAAACTCACTGACACGGAATGAATGAAATATGATACGATTATTTAAAACTGATAGTTCCTTAAAATTATAACGATATATAAAAGAGACGATTTATGTAAAGTGTTTTGTTGCGTGGATCGTTTAAACGGACAGAAGAAATAAACACACTTCAGCTGTAAAAAATCCCATCAAAACTTAAATATGAAAGTGGGACAAGTTATCTTAAGGTCAATTCATTAGCTGAAAAATAGTTAATATCAAAATAACTATCAAATTCCAAGTATTTGTTTGCGTGAAAAAAGAATAAAAAATTAAAATTAAATTCGAAATTTAAAAGTATTTAATTTTGTATTTGGACTAGACACATTTTTAAAACCTGATAAAAACAAATTGCACAAAAAGTTTAATTAGATACATCAAATAAATATTGGGTTAGAGGAGTGTTAAAAATGGTTGAAAAATGTTTCGTGTAAATTATCATACGATATTTCAAAGTTTGTCTGAGCTCCACCGCACACTTAGGTTACTATAGGTAAATAATAAAGTTTCCAAATGTATTTTTACATAATTAAAGGAAAAATTAAACATATGCAATTGTTCTTTTGCAAAACTCTATCCGTCCCATTTTACACGGAGTATTGTTAAACTATTGAAACCATACGATCAATAATCCCTATTAACATTATATACTAGAAAGTCTGTTTTATTTTTTACTTTGTCTGTCTGTCCCTTATCTGAATAAATCTAACTCTAAAACCAAACAACGAATCATTACGAAATTAGTATAGATAGATATAGTTCGTGTAGCGAAGCAATAAATAAAATGTTACCGAAAAATCAACATTAATACCACGAGAGGCTTGTTTGAATATTTGTTACTAAATCAGCCTAAATTTATTGACATTTTTTTAGACTCTTGGTATATTATAGTTCATAATTCGAGTTAACTATATAGATAACTTTTTATTCGAAAAATAACATAATTAATACAGGATGAAACACGATGTTTTTTTTCAAATAATACAAATTGAGTACCACAGTATGTCAATAGGTGTTGTAATGTGTATATGAAATATGTTGCTCACTTGTTCTAAGCCCAAAATCTGCCTGTAACAATTTTAGCTTGTAGTATTTTAATCTAAAAGCCACATAGGTAAAAGCTTGTGAAATATAAATTGAAATCATAATCAAGTTTGTAGTTTGCACAATGTAATGCATGCGTCTATGCTTAAATCAAACAAAAAGAACTAGATATATTTTATCATTCTAACAGAACTTTGTCGTTTTATACGTTATAGAGGTTAGATCAACAACATAATTTGTTAAGATTATTACTCAACTCGATTATTATTTAAATCATACAGAAGAAAAAATAGCCATCTTACCGTTACCCAAGAAAATCAAAGTAAATCAAGAAAACTATTAATAAAGTGATAACTTATTTCAATGCATATTGCTATATGTTAATAAAGGCAATGCCAATCAAAAATGAGTTTTAAATTTACGTTTTATCACCATTTACTGAAAACAGACCAGTTATTGGAATATCAAATATAAAAAAAGCTAACTTAGGCGCCAATAAATGAAAATGGCCGCTTTTAATCCCAGTGTCGGTAAAGATGGCCAACTTTTGACACTAAATCATGAAAAAAATGACACTTTTACTTCCAAACCGTAAGCTAGTAAATCATATTTGTTATTAGTAATATCAAATTCTTTATTTATCAAAACAAAGTTAAATAAATAAGGAATTTTATTATACATATATCTGATATATGTATAATAAAATTCCTGTGTATATATAACATAATAATGTATATCTGCACATGACAGTTGAGAAAAAAAACTGTCAGCTTACTATTGAAAACTGAATTGGTTTTTAACCAAAAACCATGAGAAAATCATTTCTTTTTTAATATTACGGACATTGTTTGTAAAGAAATTTTAAGAGCATTATTTTTTTATTTGGGCATTTCACATTTTTTGGGTATGGTTTGCATTCGTTTTTATGGTTATCGACTCTTCAGAAACTAAGATCACTTAACCATTCAGTATACAATTAACGATATCATCTTTCGATAAATCCGTCAGGAGTGCAAAGTCTATGTAATAAGAACCTATACAAAATCATTTAGTAATTATAGATTTTTTCTCGTCTTACTTTTTTAATTTTTTTCCAATTTTATTTTAATTGTTCTCTTGTCATCAATTAAAAATAAACATATAAAGCCAGTTTCATGTTAATTGAACAAAACGTTTTTGTGCAAATATTTACAATATTGATAGTATAAATTATAAAACGTTGCCATAATTAAAAAACATTAACAAAATTTAATGAGTAGACATTCTTGTCAATCTTTGAATTTAGATTTTCATTAATGATGTATATCCATGTAGATAAGAATATTTATATATTAAATGAATTAATAAATTGTACTCTAATATTAAACAAATATTTCAATAGAATTAGTGAAACTAAGCTCCGTTTTTTTAAATTTATTATTTTCTTGTAGATATCTATAATATGTTCGTTTTTATACCAACAAAAATGTTGGAAAAGAGGAATAAAACCCTGATGGTACCCCATTTCGCTATGGGCTTGGAAATAAGTAATCGAGATCACAACACATACACCTGTAGACAATGCCCGCAAGAGGAATAAGGATCAAAGAATAATCCTCTGGAGTAATGTCTAGATAGTCACTTAAAATAATAAATTAATACTAAGTGCGTAAAATCAATGAGCTGTGCTTGCTTCAATAAAAAATAATACAATAAAAGTATTTTAAAAACAAAGAGCAATGATCTTAAAAAGTTGCCAGTTGTGATCACCCAATCCCAATAAAAAAAGTAAACTGAACTGTGATCATAAAAACATGTGAGCTATGATCGCCTTTTCCCAATACAAAACACTAAGATATGGAATGTGATCATAAAAACAAGTAAGCTATGATCGCCTTTTCCCAATACAAAACAGTAAAATATCTAATGAGATCATAAAAACGTGTGAACTATGATCACCCTTTCCCAATACAAAACAGTAAGCCATAAGGTGTGATCATAAAAACAAGTGAGCCGTAATCATCCAATCGCAATACAAAACAGGTAACAATATCCAACACCGATGTGCAAACTAATGAAAGTAAGCAAATCGAATTATATAATCAACTTAACAATTATATAATTGTACGTGCACGTACTATTCTTGACATCTGCTAGACATTCCTCGTGTCGCTAAAAATATTTAAGGACTTCGAAAAGGATGTAGTTTTTATACGTTTCCATTTCCGCTCGTGTGCAAAATGTGACAAAACGAATGTGTCTGAATTGTGAGAACAAGGGCCTAGAAACGAACGTAACTTAAAAAGTCCAGACAAAACAAAATCGTAATAACAAAAAACCCATCTGTAAGTAATTAAAAGATCGTTGACCGTTCCCAAGATAGAGTGTATCGTAAAAACAATCGTGTCCACGCATTTCTATAACCAGACAAAACTGGATATATTGTGGTTATTTTTTTAAATGCGTAATGTAGACACAATTAAATGAAACTACGTGATGTAGTATTATTTCCACTTTCCTTAATTTCCTTACCACGACTTAGGTTTCGTTGTATTACCACATCGTCAGTTGGACAATTAGCAAAGATTGAATCTTAGAAATGAGACTCCCTTGCTATTGTATAAATATATTATTGAGAATAATATCCATTTAATTTTATTACATACGCCGGAAAATTCGCAATGTATAACCTCATAGAATAACATCAATTTCATTTATTACCCTCGCTAAAATACTTGTATATTGTATAACTTTCGAAAATATAATAAAAACTACACAGTTCCCCTATCATAAACTCACTAACGTAAACAGTGGGATAAGCCGCGCAAACCCCGTTTCCGCTATTGTTTTTTGTAATATTTAAATGCTGTTGGAAGTTTCTAAGAATCAACCTTTGCTAAGAGCCCACCCTGAAGATATTGCAACACAACGAAACCTAGGTCGTGGTAAAGAAATTAAAGAAAGTGAAAATAATACTACATCACGTAGTTTCATTTAATTGTGAACAATGAATTTCTACAAAATTAACGCCAAATATATTCAATATGCGAAATATAGAATTTTCATAAATTTTAAAAATATAAGTTTTTTTTTTACAGTCCTACTTGACACTTCTCACCAGTTACTTTATTTGTTACGTTACCGGTAATTTCATATATGGGCCAAGTATGACATCATTGGACCAAAAATTAATAGTATTTAAAATATTTATTTACATAAAATGCACGTCTGTACATCGGTAATATCAAGATTTTATGTACATATCCCGTATGCGGGACCACACTGGTGTCAAAAATATCAAATCCAGCTAAATTTAGCTGGAAATTTGAGAATTTCGTGTTTGGTTTCGCATCAAATGTGACTATATCCATATGATATATTATGTTTGGTATATACATTATATTGCGTGGTATGTTTGGAGTCTCCTTACGTGCGGAATTGCTCCTCTCGGTGAAGAGGACAACGATCAAAATTCCCATTTCTATTGGTTAAATCCTAAGAATTTAGGAAGCTTATTAAACTGTTATGTTGAGAAGATTATCTGTTCTTCAGAGGTCCAACCTGGAGGTAAAGAAATACGAGCGGTGGATATATTAAATGAGATAGGCAAAAGTAAATATCATTTATCTTACGATAGGTACTACTATAGTAAGGAAAATCTTTAAAATCATGACTTTAGAAATGGTACCGCAATAAACAATAAATTTTATTGTAACATTAATTCAGATGCTTTAAAATAAATATTAAAACTCATGACGTAAAAAACTACTGAAAATAAATGTTACGGGGAAATAAAGAGAGCGAAGTTCGGGCGTCGGGTGTTCTATCCGAGTAATAAATATTATGTTTAAATATATGGGGCATAGAAGATATATTAGTGAGTCAATAAATTTTAAGAATTTTTTGACAAACTTTCAACATAAAAACATACATTCCATATTGTTGGTTTTTGTTAACCACAACGACGAATGTGATATACAATGGTTTCCTGTTGTCTGAAAAAATTAAGAGTTAAATTAAAGAAAAAAAATATATATTTGGCATCTAAATTAAAAATGTAAATATTAATTTAAAATAAAAAATTATGAAGTTAGCATCGGTGTTAAATATGATGCCAAGCATAATTTTTTTACCGAATGCAGTTCCAAGAGAGAAACAGTGTATTTTTTTATTACAGTTTAATGGCATAGACTCTTCTTAATACGGACATTTTAAAAGGCTCTCTTATATTGAATATATTTGCAGTTAATTTTATAGAAATACATTATTCGCAACTAAATAAAACTACGTGATGTAGTATTATTTCCACTTTATTTAAATTATTTACCGCGACCTAGGTTTCGTTGGATGACAACATCTACAGGTGGGCTATAAAAATCTTTGCTAATTCTTTATCTTTGCTAAAAACGTTGTCATATGACAAAACCTAGGTCGTGGTAAAGAACTTAAGTAAAGTAGAAATAATAGGGGAAGGTGGTACAAAATGATCCCTCAAGGTAAAATGATCCCCGGCTATTATATCGATTTTATAGCGCCATCTAGAATATTTTAAGAGAATTTCGTGTTCGTATGGTTAAGCCATACATTCTCTGTCAGTGTTGTGGCGTCATTTGCAGTAGAAAAGATTTGACCACAAAATATTTAAAATTAATGTGCTCAATCTAAGGTAAGCCATTATTTGACCTTATGTAGCTTTAGTCTACGTATATGATGTGACATGTGTGTTTGTCTCAGTTTCTGTTATCAATTAGCAGTAGAATTAACCGTCGTTCATTACAATAATCGCACAACATAGGTTATGTTCCGATGTTTTTCGTTAATAAGACATTTGGGGCAAAATGATCCCTGTATGGAGTGGGCAAAATGATCCCAGGATCATTTTGCTCCATGCCTATCTACTTCCAATCATGTTCAATTAACTTTTAATACACATATTCTTGGATTTTTTAAATATTATGTATTGTATGCGTAATTATAACTTAAATGAATGAATATAATCCACATATTGTGTCAGAATATAATGTTAGAATAAGTTTTTATAATCCATAAATTTATAATATTATTAAATTTATCTTTATTTTGCATCTTAAAATGTGCGATAGTCGTTAATGTTTTTTTTACTTTTAGAAGTCATGCCACGAAATTACATTCGAAAAACCACACGCCAGAACTGGGATGAAAACACTATGATTAAAGCCATAGATGCCGTAAAACAGGGTATGCCATATAAAACCGCCTCCAAACAATTCTCAGTTCCACTTATGGCACTCAAAAGAAGAGTGAAAGGAAAAAACATTCACGCTGTGGGAGGTACCAAAATGTTGGGGAGTATAAAAAAGGTATTCACAGATGACCAGGAGTTGGAACTTGTACAACATATTAAAGATAATGAAGAGACTATGTACGGTTTTACAGTTGATGACGTTCTTAAATTTGCTTTTGAGATAGCTGAAAGAAACCGAATCAAACATCCGTTTTCTACTACGTCTCGTAAAGCTGGTAAAGACTGGCTAAGAGGGTTTCGACAAAGACATCCCGATATTACTCTACGAGCTCCGGAGTCAACGTCAGCGGCACGAGCTCGGGCTTTTAATAAGCCGATTGTTGATAAATTTTACAATAATTTACAAAAAATTCATGAGAAGCATTCATTTCCTCCTCATCGCATTTTTAATGTCGATGAGACTAGTTTAAACACCGTCCCAACTAAAAATACGAAAATTTTTGCCAAAAAAGGGCGCAAGCAAGTAGCAAGAATAACGTCTGCTGAGAGAGGTGAATCAACTACAGCGGTTATTTGCGGATCAGCTGGAGGAAACTTCATACCACCAATGTTAATTTTTCGCCGTTTGCGAATGAAATTAGAATTAATGGATGGGACTCCACCAGGCTCCGTGTACGCTTGCAATCCGTCCGGCTGGATGAATATTGAGGTCTTCTCTCTATGGTTTGACCATTTTTTGGCCTATACTAAACCATCAGCAGAAGATCCCATTCTTCTGGTACTAGATGGCCATCTTTCTCATACAAGAAATTTAGGCGTCATAATAAAAGCAAAAGAAAATCACGTCACAATTTTGTGCTTACCCCCACACTGCACGCACAAACTTCAACCACTTGATGTTGCTGTAATGTTTCCGCTAAGTGTGTACCACAACCAGGCTTTAGAAAAGTGGATGAATAATAATGCTGGTCGAGTAGTCACAGTTTTTCAAATAGGTAAAATTTTTGGAGAAGCGTATTTAAAAGCTGCTGTACCTTTAAATATTATAAAAGGATTTCAAAAATGTGGAATATGGCCTCTCAATCCTGATGTTTTTACTGACGTAGATTTCGTTGCTGCTAATACGACTAATCAAGAAAGAAGAAATGAAATCTTGGAGCCCCGCCCATTAATAAATACAGCATCTGATAGAATTCAAGTTTTCGATGACAACGTACAGCGACCAAGTACTCCCAGGACTCCTGTTCTTCGTGCCGATTTATCGACATGTGTTCCAGTTGAGGAACCAACCATCCCTCGTACTATGTCACCTTTTATCTTACCAATCTGTGCACCCTGTGGACAAGGAGAGAACAACGAATATTTGGAAACGCTTCCTTCCGGAAGTGTAGCATCTATTACGATTCAGGTTTCCGATGAAGGTATGAGAAAATCATCTCAAGCAGATTGTGAAAAAACTGTAATGCCATCTCTTCCAACAACTGCCCAATTGGCTTCTTGTGATACTTCGGACGTAGATCCCTCTAAATCACCAATTGCATCCACATCTTTTAGCATTCCTCCACGTCAGATTCGACCTATGCCTAAATTGACAGGTGAACGTAAAAAAATTATCAAAGCTCGGATTTCAACAACGATTCTTACAAGCACACCTTATAAAAATTTTTTAGAAGAAGAAATGAATAAAAAAATTGAGAAAGAATCCAAAAAAAATAGACGCAATGACAATAAAAAGTCTTTAACTAAGATAAATTCCAAAACAACGAAAGAGAAAAGAGGAAAAAGAAAGGAAAAAGAAAACGTTGCCGAAAAATGCAAAAGACCAAAACCTAAAAGGAGCAAATGTGCAGTAAGTGAATCATCTTCAGAAGACGAAAATGATGCTGAGTGTTTGTTCTGTAATGAGATGTTTTTGAATAATAATAAAGGGGAAGGGTGGATCAAGTGTTGTGTTTGCTTAAGATGGGGCCACGACGCTTGCGCTGGTGTTAATCCTGATGACGCTGACGAGTTCACATGTGACTTTTGTGCCAATGATCGTTTCGCTTCTGTTCGGAAACAATTGAGACTGTAAAACTAGATACCATATACTCAAGAGAGCGTAGCTTAAACTATTTGAAAACAACGAAGACTGCAAAATAAATGATACTAGCTATGAAGAGAGCTTTATTTGATTAATAATGTCTTTTGAAACAATTAAGACTGTAAAACCAATCGCCCTAGTTAATAAGAGAGCATTGCTTGATTGTGATAATAATAATACTGTAAGGTCAATGATAGTAGTTCTTTAAGAGAGTTGTTTGTTTAAGATTTTATTTAGAAACATTATTAAGGCTGTAAAACCAGTGATATTACATATTAAGAAAGCGTTTTTGATAAATATTTTATTTGAAAATAATTATATCTGATAAGCCAATGATACTAGTTACAATAAGTGTTATTGTAAAAATTGTTTAGAAGCATCAATAATACTAATATAAGTGCTATTACAATTACAGAGATTTATGAGAATTAAGAATTTACTATATAATTAATCAAACAGTTATTTTTGAGAGTGAATCTACAATAAAACCACTATAAATACTATTGAATATTTTATTTCTTGCTTGAATTTTGTATAATTATTTGGGGATCATTTTACCCGCACCCTGGGGATCATTTTGGACACAGGGGTGTACAAAATGATCCTTTAATAGACTTTCACAAAAACGTTGATAAAAATTATTCCTAATGGCTAATGCGATTCAATGCTTATTAAATTTGTAGTTCGATTGAATAGCTACCTATTAAGTACTTTTAATTTAAGAAAAAGCTGTATACACTCGTTTTACAGATTATTTTCCTTAGGGGGATCATTTTGTACCACCTTCCCCTACTACATCACGTAGTTTAATTTAGTTGTGAGGCTCTCTTATGTAAGGAAACAGAAAAACACATTAAGTGAAAATATCATGGGGTGCATTAAATTACAAATGATTTAATTTGTTTACTAATATTATTATCTAAAAGAATTATAAAGAATTCGTACATCCGATGTAAACAAACATACTTACATTTTCTTTCTTTTACAAATAAACGTAAATCTAACGAAAGCCGCTACAATGTATTCTCAAAATCATTGTAGAAACGATAAAAAGAAAAAATGCTATGAATATCAAAAAACCTTGTCTTGAATTGTCGAATATTCTTCAAAAGTTGCGCCATTGTCTGTTAATAAGTAAGAGAATATCTGTTAAACCCTACTTGGCATAAACTATCTGCACGCCTTGTCGCCATAAGATAAAATCAATCGAACTAAAGAAAATAGAAAATTTAAAATAAAACTGTCACACAAAGTAAATACAGTGTTGCCAACATTATATTATATATCCATTTAAAATATAAATTATTATAGGAAATGAAAACGGTACAAATATTTTAAACATCGTATTACGTATATGCATACACAAATATATTAGGAAACTAACCGCGCCCGCGGCTTCGTTCACATGAACCACTAGAAAATATTATGAAGTTAAATAAAAGATTATTACACGTAATATCATCCAGCATAATAATAATTATAACAGTAAACTTTATAAAGTTAGTGCGCCTTGTATTGAATTGTCAAATTACCATATATTCTTTTTAGTGGGTTGACTGGGATGAAACATAGCCTATATGTTACCCCAGACCCGATAAAATGCACTGAAAACTTAATCGGAATATTTTTAGCTCTTCTTGCGTGATTGTGAATAAATAAAACCTATTTACAGATAAAGTGACAAAACTTTTAACTATATTTTTTTTCTACTACTTTTGCTTCTTCCTCTAAATCATTTTTTTCCTAAGCATCTTCAGTTTTATTACATATATAGATAGATATGAACAATGTAAACTAAGCAAGTAACCACCAAATTTATAAACCCTAATACTAAACCTACCAAAGTAATCAAATTACGAATATTGGGAAAATATTTAAATTATAAACAAACTGAGAAAACGTTATGTGCGGCAAAAAAGAAATATGTGCGGTATTACGGTTACTTAATCAAGCATAATTATGGTCGCTACTCAATTACGACGAAATAACTAAATATACGTACAAGTTAATGCCTAAGTTCAATTTGGGTCAATAGTTTATATGTGATACATGCGCAAACAAACATACAAACAGGCAAAAAGAAAAAAATTCTAAAAATTATCTTCATCCCCCTAATTCCTATTTTTCTACAAATATTTTCAATGTGCAGACATGCAAAGTTTACAGTTTTCTTATAAATATACACATACATATACATATAGATATACATTTACACATACATATAAACATATTAATATATATATATATATATATATATATATATATATATATATATATAAATGCTTTATGCTATAATTTTCGTATTTACTATCAATTATCAAAATTTAAAAGTTGAATAACAAGTCATATGGAAGAAACTTTAGCTTTAGAAGATCGTATTTTTCAAAATTTCAATAAAAAATCTGGTTTTGTTTAATCTGCTAAAAGATAGACCTCCTTAGATAGAAAAAACATAGTCCCCGTCATCAATAACCTGATTTCACGATTAATACCATTCAAACCAACGGAACACATGGCAACACTATACATTCCTATGGGCGCGAAATTCTCATTTCGAGCGCGTAAAAAACTAAATCACATATGTTATTTACTGATCCCATCTATTTGATCACATCTTGCCTGAATCGATGCAAGGACATTAAACTGGTGTGAAAAACAATTTATTGGCATGCCGCAGTCTTGTACTGGAGTTCAAACTTCCATCTTTCACAGGCGATGATCAAAGTTGACCATGTTGTTATGTGCGGATGCCAGTAGATGTTACGTTTGTTTCTAATTTAAAAATACAATAGTTTCTTTAGTCGAAGTTTTTAGATGAGTATAAACACAGGTAGGTACAAGTAAGGTTTTGGATTTGGACTTTCTCTTCATTTAAACTTAAAAAATTAACTTTTTACCAATTGACTCCTTGAAAGAAAGGTTAAGAGTGATATTGACCAAAACTCGTGTATTCTTTCATAAATATTTGTTTTACAGCTTCTGATAATTAATAATATTTTCTTCGATTTTACGTAAATATTTCCACATCTTATTTATTTTTTGAGTAACGATTACGAGCCAACTCTTTTCGCTTAAATCGATGAAGTTGAATTTTTAATATACGAGTAAAGTATATGTAAAATTTATTTTCAAAGAAAAATTTTCGACAAATCAATGTTATGCTAATTAAAAAAAGTATGCAAGAAAAACGGTTGTAGTAATCGAGATTGAGGGAAATCGCAACGATTGTCGAAAAACATTTTCTTTCTACGACATAATTTGTCATAGAAAGAATATGTTCAAATGTTCTCTGATACCAGTATGCAAGCATACACTAGTCAAATACGTCGATGGAAATTCAAATCTAACTGGGGCCAGGAATGTTTGTTTCACAACAAAAAATTAATGAGAAGTGTTGTGGGATACCCGGTTGGAAGTTCCTTTCGCTATATATATATATATATATATATATATATATATATATATATATATATATATATATATATATACATGTATATACATGTATACATGCATGTATACATGTATATATATATATTAAATTTGATTACTTAAAAATTAAATTAAATTTGTTTATAGATAAATTTAATTATTTTTATTTTATTTATTTTTTAAAAAGAATAATTATTTTAAGAATGTTTTTTTATTTATTTAATAAATTAATATTAAAATTAAATTTAACTACTTTATATTAAACATAGTTATTTTAAAAATTTAAATGAATATATGAATGGTTAAATTTACTTAAACAATCTAAATAAAGTATAATTAATACCGTAATTAAATGAATTTGCCGAAAATTTATAGTAATTTATCAGTTTTAATTATTAAGGAAATGATAAAATAATAATTTATAATTTATTACGCAAATAGATACATGCCGAATAGAAAACGGTCTGGCAGATATTTAGTTTACAATAGAAAGCCAGTAGAAAAATTATTTTGACTAACACATGTTACACACAAACGCTTATACCGTAACAAAAGTGTGAGTCGAAATCTTACACTTTTATACTGTAACAAATGTGCAATCAAAATCTTACACTTTTTTCGAGCTAGCTCTCATTCCCCAAACGTGTAACGTGCCATAAGGAACTTTGTTCCAATATAGTTTCGTACGACCAGACTACAGTTAATACCGTGATAGGTATATCAAACCAAAGCAAAACCTGTCTCTTCAATATGCATATCATTTAAGTATATTCGTAATATTCATAATGGCCACACAAGAGAGACGGCTTGACGAACGCAATGCATAACTTCTCGTACCAGTGGCGTTGCTGCTCGCCACTAGTCTGTGGCATTTTACCTTCACCATTTTAAACACCACTCCAGCTCCGTTCGACGAGCGGCCAGGAATTCAACCTGGGCCCTCGTAGTGTGCTGCGCTGCTAAAAGCCGTAAGCCTTGTAATCAACTCAACATACCACAACGACGACTGTGCTACATTTGATGTAAAATTATAATTTTAAGATTGCAAGGGAAAGCATAAAAAATTTAAATTTTGAAATCACATTTTACACTCCGTTTAATTCTAAAAAGATAATTTTCAGGTTGGATTAAAATGTTAATTAATTTTAGCTTTAGAGTTCAATGCCTCTAAAACCAAATTTTTCCGAAAGACAAATTTTTCAGTTCCCAATAAAAATAAAATCTGTCCCAAACTAGTAATATTAGTATTAGAAGAAAATGTTCATCCTCTGTCTTGTCTTGTAATTCCAGCAATAAAGGAGGATTTTTCCGGCACTAAATTGTCATTAAAAACTACAGCCGTGTATCTAATACAGATTAGTCTCAATATGATATGGAAGTTGTGTATACAATTTAAAATAAGCTCTTGAATTGATAAAATCCATAAAAACGAAGACATTTTTTATCAATGTATATTTTTTACGTTTGTTCACGCATAAGATCGTACCAATTTTCTTCTTCATATACTTTGCATCTTTGATTAAAAAATATCTATCCACGGTATTATTCCGCTATGGCAATCGATCCTTGGCATCACGTTTTACTTCGCTCCAAGTCTTATCGACACTCTTCAAGCCCACCAGTAGATGGCCATGTCTGCGTCAAGTAGCCACGCTCCTATTCGCTTAACGGTTCCAAACGGTAACCTGTTTGAAATATCGATAGATACCCTTCTGGGCTGACAGCAAAATCAATTAAAATAGCAGCGTTCTATTTGATGCCTAAATTTCCTCGCATCATTCTAACATATCTTAGTTAGATCTCTTCTCGGTCCAAAATATATAAGATGATGACAGCGGTACGGCTTAAATGTTGGACCCAAATATTTTGAGTTAGGGCGAAGATCAACCTAATCTCGACGATCTTTGAGGAAGGTACTCTTTATTTCATTCGGTCCGCTGCGATATTTATGCCCATATGCAAAACATACGGTCAAGACTGTCAATCGGACTTTCTGATAGTTAAAAACGTATTTATGTTTCTCATTAACTGTCAGTCGAGTTGAAAAGAAGGGTCTACTTTACCGACCGTACCCTATTGCACGGTAAAATTCCTAAAGTATCCATACTAATATGCATGCAAGTAGTCTCTAGTATTATTGTTCCTAAAATCATTGGTTCATTAGTATTAGTAACATAATATTTATTTATAGCAAAATATTTCGAAAAAATTTCATTAAATATATTTGTGATCATGCGGTTTCCTCATATTCACTTATCACGTAAAATGCAAATAATAAGATATTATATGTTGTCAAAAATGTCAGTAAAACTTTTTAAAAATGTTAAACACAAATTGTATAGGTTTGCCCTATAAAAATAAATACGAGTTTTTCTCAAAAATGTAATACTTAACACAAAATGATGTTAAAGGTTACAAGATTTTTTTACGTAATATCTTATATTATTGATCTAATATTCGGAGTAATAAATATTCTACGACCTAACAACTATTCGAATAATTTTAGGTATTTTTTTTTATCCATTACAAGTATCAAAATGAAATGAAGAAAATCACGAAATATAATTTAGGGGTAGAAATATGAATCAGGTTCGTGAAGCTTGGAAATTTATTGTCATATTGTCATTATTTGTATATTATCAGCTCCAGCAGTAAACGTGATTTATTATCAAAAACGGTTATACACTAAGATATAAGTTCACTTCAGCGAAATGTTAATTTCCCTTTTTTTAATGAAAGAATATACATTAAAAAACGAAGTATTTAAAAAAATAAGAATTTGGACATCATTATTTTATTATAAAAAAATTATTTCAAAAAAGCTCTTTCTATGAAGAAACGATTGTCAATTGGCTATCAAACATAAATTTTATAACCTCGTATTAGGTTGATCGATCCTCTGCTCATTTTCAAATTTTTTTATTTTTTAAGTTCGTTTTTTTATATCAATTGCACTATGTATTTGCAAACTCTGTGTTTATATATTAAATAAAAATAAAATAAAAAGTTAAATAAGTTAAATAGCTATTCCAGTATTACTAAAAACAGCTATTGAGTCGAAAAAATTATAACTTTTACTTCCTTAGCAAAGTGCACTTTTGTATGGGAACGTTTTGAAATCACTTTTCTTTAATAAAATAGTCGCGATGGTGCCCTGGTTTTTAGTTAATACTTCGTTTTTTACCTATATTCTTTCATTGAAAACAAAAAAAAATGAAAATAAAATTTTTTCCTAAACTGACCTTGTTCCTTCAATAATACTAAAATGGGCAAAAAATCCTTTAAAGAGAGGTTATGAAATTTATGTTTGACAACTAACTGAGAGGCGTTTCTCCATAGAAAGTGCATATTTCAAATCAATTTTTTATAACAATACAATCAAGTCCGAGCTCTAATTTTTTAAATAGCCCATTTTGTATGTATATTCTTTCACTTAAAAAAAAAGGAAATTCGCATTTTCGCTAAACCAGACTTGTACCCTTGTTTCTTCCCCTATATAAATATTTCATTTACAATTTAAGTATCTTTATCTTTGATTATATGGCGTTCGTTCTCTCCACAGACAATTTAAGTATTCTACATTTCCCGTATTCTCTTCATGATAATGTGACATTAGTGAACATTTTTCGTACCTACATTTGTGCCTATTGTTTTGTAATCCCAGTAACAATGTAATTGGTAGACTGGACCAAATATGAAATCCTGTTGTGTTTTCAATTATTTTGTAGATATAAAAGACGAATTTAAAAAAAATAAAAACTTTAATTTTGACTACTTATTGTAAATAAATAATCAAAATTAATAGTAGGTAATTGGCAGTATACTTTATAAAATATCTTTCAAATCCATTTATATCACGCCAACGTGTAATTTTATGGCTGAAACAAATATTGAAACAGAGTTTTAAAATATTAGTAATAAATATGATTCACAAAATTTTCCTCATGAACGCAAAAAAACTCTACAAAATTAAGGTAAATCCTTAGTCAACATGATGAAATATAACATATTTTGATCTAGTTTTTATTTTGTCCCGCTTTTATAGAATAGAGTTTAATGTACAATTTTCCCCATACTAGAACACTATGAACATAAACTCTCTTAAACAATAATTGTATAAATATTTAATTCAGATAAATAAGTTAAGTCCTCCGTTATCACATCAGTACAATATTTCTAATTATATAAATTTGTTACATTTATATAATATAGATTTGCAACAGCAAATGAACTGCACACCGGAATGATTTACGGCCAAATTATAAATTCTATATCAACAAAGGCGCAATTTTAAAAGGAAACAATAGTACCTGCCAAGAGAATATGAAAACAACAAAGATCTTATCTTAATCGACCTGGTTATAATTGGTCCTTTTTAATTTATATTATAATTGATTCTTACTGATTCTAAATCTCGTAGTTTCTGAGGAATTCATATTGTGTTATGCATTGGAACGAAATAATAAGTATTAATATTTGTAAATATTTAAATAGAAATAATATTTATAATGCATGCCTAAATGTGTAAGGTATTTCGGATACTTTTTTCGATTCCTAATCTTTAAGATCATGTTTAAATTAACGAAGTTAAAATGTTTCATAAAATTTTTTATTCATCAATAAATGAAATATTGGATGTTTCCAAAAATTAATCGATTTATGACAGAAAAAATATATTTATGACACATGAAAAATATATTAATTTTGGGTAATAAGGTAAAACTAGCTGACCCGTGCGAAGTCTTCGCACTATATCGCCATCTAGCGTGTTCCAAGTATACAATTTGGCTAAGATATTTGATGTTAAAATTAATTTTTTTATTAACAAAAAGATTTTTTTCGAATTTTTTTGGTGCAGTAGTTAAAGAGATCGAGCCGCTCGACCAAAAAACACCTTTTAGAAATAATATATTTAGATAGATTAGATTTATGCATTTTCAGAGAATAAACGATTAAAGAAAATTTTTTGTGCCATTCAGTTTCAGACTGATATTGTTATTTTTCATGTCTATCCTTCTTTTGATCAAAAAATATGTAACATTACTGCACTATTAAAGAAGAAATACTACAAAACATAAAATTTAAGGCAATAATTCAAGCATATTTTCTAAAAGAACCGATGGGCACTTGAGTTGCATTCGTAAAGTTACTAGGTTTTTGGGAAAAAATTTTGAATTGAAAAAAAAACTTCCTGATTGACTTGACTTAACCTATTCCATGCCATCATAAATTATATATTGAAATAATTTTTCTCATTTTAACACTAAAGTATTTTAAAATTGAAATAACATATTTTTGTAAATCCCTAAAAACAAAACAGATTTTCTTCTTTTTTCACAAATACTTATATAGGACCAGACTAAAAATCGTTCGTGTGTTCCATGGTATAATTCTTACTTAAATCTAATTACACTACTTTGCTAAAGTCCCGAAGGCTTAATCTCACCACGTTCGAAGCACACCAAGCCCATCGTCCTTATTCACCATCCCTGTTCTAGAAATGGATTCCTAAAAATGCCTTTTTAAAATCCCATCTTGAACAGCGACACAAAAACAAAGGGTCACTCGATATGAATTCTCGTTCTTCATCAATCACTAGAATATGTATGTACCGATATAATTCCTACAGTTCCTTTGCTTACCACTTACCTAATGTTTTTATTCCACACCTTTGAGTGTTGATATTCCACCTTTGGGTATCGCTCTAACGCATAAACGTGTATAACACCCAACCCAACTTCATGCTGCTTGTTACATGAAGCAACAATACACATAATTTAATTTGCGTACATTTATAGCACAGATAACCATCGCTGCATACCTTTCATAACAACCTTTTGTAAGCCGTAATCTAAAAATAGAACACGCGGCACACTGGGTAACATAATAGTCACAAAATGTTGCATTGTAGACTGAAGACATTAAGCGTCAAGCCGAGCTGAATCGCATACAAATAGCACTGCAGATGCTGTATTCTATTAAATTACGGTGGTGCATACGACCAGCATCTGCTCTCCTATGAAGATTGCATCTCGGCTGTATGGGGACGGGAATAAATCCAGGTTTAGACGGCGTAAATATTGCCACCCGCATGGCGATCCTGTAACATTATATTGGCTAAGTGGGTACAGCCTCTCTCGGGGCGCCATTGCTGTGGCGTTCGCCCACGTAATCTTTTGATTTGCGGTGATGGGGTGTTTGTAGGTCTTAGGTTTCTATGAGGAGGTTATTTGGTACATTAAATATAACTTAAATGTACATTTATTACAGAACTGGTGTCAAAGGTTCTTACCATCAAAATGTATTCAGGAATAGGAATTTCTAACCAACAAATAATAATTTAGGTAAGCAGGTTCTGATACATTCGTACTTTTCTGCATTTATTTAATGAAAATCTACCTTACATTGGATTAAAATAACCAATTTTATGAGTAAATTCAATTTCGATGTATTATATATAGGATACAACAAGATATTACGGGACAATTGGATTGAGGGAGCAATATCCAAGTTGCTGGTTGTGTGGCAAGACTGGAATAAAAGATTGAAAGTAAATTATTTTTTGTTGTATTAGACGTAAATAATTTTCAGATTTATTTATATGTCAAAACCGAACTCACGACGACTAGCATAAACAGCATATGTGTTTATGAAACCATTATTATGATTAGAAACTTTTTGCTATACCATTATGTTTAGGGTCAAGTACGGAAAAAAGTAATGAAATCGCTCAAATGGCCGTCCGTGTGTAAATATGTTACAGTTGCTTTGTGAAAAAGAGTTTGACGTAGAAATTTGAAATGTTCCTTGATGAAAAAGATATGTTTTTAATGTCATTTATCGTATATGGAGTCTTTTAAAGGAGCAAGGTAAAAAAGGATTATAAAACAATTGTTTTCATAGTTTTATGTAAGATAATTCTTGAGATATATCTGTGGGGGTCTTTACCACATCTCTGAAAAATTTATATTAATTTTTTTTTAAAAACACGGCTAATAAAATTAACCTTTAGTTTATCGAAAAACTAGTGTGGTGATTCTAAATCTCGTAGTTTATAAGAAGTTTACAATATGTTTTACGCCTGTGTCAGAAATAATATATTTACATATTAAAAAATAGTGTTAATATGTACATATAATTTCTTGGAAATACTATATAATCTTAAAAATTGATAGATTCCTAAGTATATAAAAAACAATGGTGGGAGTTGGGCTCGTATTTAACATGTATTCATTTTTTAATTGTTTCGCTTATTGTAAGAATATAATTCATGTCGCATTACCGCCGAAGTCCATTAATCTTTAATAGAAGTTTTTGGATGAATATTTTTCAGGGTAACGTAACCTATTGCCAAAATTGAATCATCATATGTAAAAACCTGTTGTATTTACGTCTTATTTTTTTATCATGATTTTAATAAATATTTATCTAAAAAACATTCTATTAAATTAATATTCTTTTAGTAGCTTCACCTATAACCTCCCAGTATTATAAGACAATTTTAAAACTCATTTTTCGCCCATTTCTAATAGTTGTATCAATTTTAAAGTTTTCAAACTCATGACAATACTATAACATGGTACCACTAAGCTGATATGATGATGGAGGTGGTTAAAGGAATTTATTATTTATATTTATATTATTAAATATTGAAAGCTAAATTTGTCGAGTTTGGACATGTTATACTTGTCTTAAAGAGTCCTTTAGTTACGTATTGTACCCAGGAGTTTCTGGTGATAGAGAAGAGAGATAATCATGGTAACATCTCAATGGTGAACAGTAAACCCATAGCTGTTGAGCTTTGATTTGTCTTAATGTGTTCTTTGGTTACAAAAGAGTGGAGCTAGTTTTTTTAGCTATAAATATTAGTTATTTAAATTCCGATTTCTCGGAATCAAATGAATATAATTTTGGTCTATAATTTTATATGATTATAATTAAGTTCATAGAGTCGTTTGGTGTTCATAGAGTCAAGTTTAGTACTCACGAAGCAAAATCTTCGTTACCAATATTTCTTTTTGTCTTTATTTATAAAGATTGGAAATGTAAATAGAGAATGTTTTGACATTTTTAGGACCCGTAACTTTTCGTGGCCACGTTTTGAACATAGCTTTTTTTTTAAATTATATTTTTAATTATTTTTTACGGCGATATAAATATATGTCGTTTTATGGTTCGGTCAGAAAAATGAAACCCTTATAAGACCATTCAAGTATCCATCTGTCTGTCACAGCTGTTTGTCCCAAAAACCGATTGGCTTTGTGACAAATTTTATTTACCCCCATGTCTCAATAGTCAATAAATATTTATATATAAATTTATTTTTCATTTGGTGCATCGATCGTGAAGGAGTGAATTATAAAAGTTTCGAAATTATTCATCAGAACTTTACATAGCTAATTCTAGATATATTGCTAAACTGTTCACACAAAAAACATACCCCAACCCCCTTCCACTCCTCGAAACTGCTTAAGATAAAATGAAATAATTTTTTAAAAACAGGGTTACTAAAATATTTTCTAAAGCTTATCAGAGAACTATACCGATGGTCACAAATCTTATAGTTTTTGAGAAATTTGCGATATTTTTACGGTCTCAGCAATATATTTCCATATGCTAATTGAAACATACGTGTGGTGAAAAATTATATTTATATTTGTAAATAGTTAAAAAAATATTATATATAAAAAAATATATAACCAAAAATATTATATTCAAAAAATATAATATTGTTTATAATAAATATTTAAAGTGCCTGAGTGTGTAGGATGCTACTAGTACTTAACAAATTTTTCTGACAATTAAATGAAACTGCGTGATGTAGTATTATTTCTACTTTCTTTAATTTCTTTACTACGACCTAGGTTTCGTTGTATTACAACATCTTCAGGTGGGATATAAGCAAAGATCTTTGCTACTATATAGATATAAAAGCTCCATGAAATTTTACACAAATCTGAAACATTCTTCATTATCTACGTATAGTTATTTTCTTTAGCCAAACGTTTTGTCTTATTACAATTACATCTTATGTTTTTAATCATAAACTTTGGTAATCAATAGTACAGAATATTTGATATTAAAAACATTCATAGCTGCTTTTAAACATCTTTGAAATCCAAATATTCCAATAAATTAATATTATTAATAAAATCATTGTACATGGAAAATGGATTACTAATTTGCAACCGGTAAAATATATGTGACCACATTTTTGAATAGAAAGAAGCGAATTTCTATTGAACAAAAACTTTACCGGCAAACTTCATCTTAAAACTTGAAATACGGAGTGGTAAATAGCATCATAGATGTGCAAGAATTACATAATTTCTTCGATTGTTTTCTTGCTATCAGAATTTCGCCGCCACAGCAAAATATCGTTAAATGTTTGCCGACTAACCTGATCGCTTATGAATACCTAAAAGAGGCAAAACAAGATAAAATCTCGTCTCCCGAAACCGCCGTGTAGACATCTTTTATTCATAGACTGCAATGGAACTGTCTACGTAAGGGTCCTCTTTCGCGTCACTTTATCTATTTCCCACCTACAATAATAATTAAATTTCTGTATGATAAAGTATGTACATATATATATATATATATATATATATATATATATATATATATATATATATATATATATATTATATATATGTATTATCGTTCTTGTAGTGTGTTGGGTTGATCACAAGGAATACGGTCTTTGACCGCGTAGCGCATCGCCAGGACCCGAGTTCGATTCCCGGCCGCTCTTCGAGCTGGACTGGTATTCTGGTTGGCTGCAAGATATTGAACAAACATACTTAATTTAATGTGCCAATGACCAATTAGCAAATTAGCTTAAAAATTTTCTATATTAATAATTCAAATTACTAATTAAATATGTGCATGTTGTGTGTACTTCGACAAATTACAATCAATGTTTTAAAGTGAAGCATTTTGCAAAATAATTAAACCGACTTCAAATAATCGCCGAATGAAAAGCTCATGGAAAGTTCAATTAGTGCATCAATCACCATTTCTTGAACCATAACTATGAAAATGGGAGTAATACACTTAACTTTCATTTAAACTTTCTCATAAATATAATAACTCTACATGTTAAAGAATCATCAAAATCTCTTCATTCGTTTTTGAGAAAATCTCAAACATACGAGGCGTGTAAAATAAGGTCGCCAAAGCGCTGGAGCCGCGGAGAAATCTTTTACATGAGATCTGTCACAATAGTGGGGATTTGAAGGAGGGAAACCAAGTACCCCCTTCAAAACCCCATCAATCAACCAACAGAACTCGCTGCGATGCTCTGTTCTGGCTGGACAGCGGTTCGCAATGGAGCTCCCGCCAGGTGTGAGTTACATGCGTAATATATTTTTTTGAATACGAAGGGCAATATCAGCATTGACATTCATCGTCAGCTATGCGAAGTATATGGGCCATACTATATGGACGTCAAAAACGTGCGAAAGTGGGCCAGAGAGTTCAAGAATTGACGTACAAATGTCCATGGCAAACAGGGCTCCGGTCGGCCTTCGGTTTCGGACGAAACAATTGCGAAGGTGGAGAAAGAATTGCTTGAAGATCGGCGTGTGACAGTTCGCGAGCTGTGCGAATAGACCCTTGATGTCAGTAAGACTACACACGATTTTGACGGAACATTTGCATTATCGCAAAGTGTGAGCGAGGTGAATCCCTAAAATGCTCCTCGAAGACCATAAACAGCAAACTGTCGAAGCGACCCACAAATTTTTTGAGGGCTACGCCGAACAGAGTGAGGAATTTTTTTAATTCAATTATTGCTGGCAACGAAATGTGGGTATGCTACACGACACCCAAAACTAATGAAAAGTCTCGTCAGTGGCGGCATTAGAATTCGCCGAAACCGCGGAAGTTCAAACAAACATTGTCTGTCGGCAAAGTGATGACACTTTATTCTGGGACAGAAAACCGACAGATACCGACCGGTATTGTACGAGGACGGACGTACAGATACCGACCGGTATTGTGCGAGTTAATGCCTACCGGCATAATAATAAACGCTGATCGCTATTATGAGACTTTGAAAAACGTGCCGTGCCATTCAAAACAGAAGGACAACGCTCGTCCCCATAACGCCCGTGCAACAGTAGATTTCCTGGTCCAATTCAAATTGGACAACGTTACACGTTCTCCCCCTTACATACCGAAGTCCAAGTGATTATCATCTGTTTCCTGGCTTGAAGTCAGACGTCTAGATGAACGAATTCTAGACCGACGGCGAGTTGAAAGACGAGGTCAAGCGCTACCTGCGCGACGAGGTACACATGACGTGACGTGACGAGTTGACTATTGCATTTTTCGTACACAAGATTATACGAAAAATGAGCAGCGCCTGTAAATCTGCATCGATCGCATCGACGATTACGTTGGAAAGTACCTAAATCCAGCCTTTCCACCGATATACAATTCATTGCCTTTCCACCGATGAAAAGTCTAGCCTTTCCACGGATGTGAAATTAATTGGCAATTAACATGTTTTTCCTTTTAAAAGAAAATCGAGGTCTTATTATATGGACAAGCGTAAAAGGTAAAAAGGAGAACTTACTTTTTTGAAGTTATCTTCATTTTGCTATTGATATTTTTAGTATTTTATTTGGATGACAATCTTGTATTTTCTATAAAAATAATATGGTTAAACCACTGTCATAATTTTAGCGCACTTTAATCTAAACTAATTTAACATATTCATCCTGCCACAAGACACGTAGACAATTAAGAATTTCAATATAAATGAAACATTATCATATTATATATCATAATCACGACCTCAGAATCAAGAATGATATGGTCACGATTACGAGTGATTAACGATTCGCTCACTATTTCTAACATAGTTTGTAGTCTTACAGTTAGAAGCTTTTCTTGAGCTTTTAATTAATAATTAAACAATTCCAATTCTTGTAGGAATTGTTAAGACTTATTAACAAAAAGGATTTTTTATTCGCTAGACATTATATTTAGATATGGTAGTTGCTATATGAGTAGGTTACGTGTGCATAATCATATCACTGAAAATATAACGGGCCTCGTTAAAGAACAAAATTGTCAAAATTGAAATAATAAATTAAAAGAAATACAAAAACAATACCGAGGAGTAATGAGGAATTAAATTAAAAAAGAGTCAAGGCTGTATTTATAAACCAAATAATAGTTAAATAACAATTTAATGAAATCAATGGGATATTAGGAAGTTTACAAAATTACCTAAAGCCATTCTCAAAAATCTAAGTCTTCCTGTTTCCCCTGTTTTCCTTAAAGGAGACCGGCAAAAATGAACGTTACAAAAATATATTATAATTTTTTAATTTTCTAGAATATAAAAAAACAAACAATTCAGCAACTGACAATCAGGAAACAGTAAAAAGTTTAATACTATTTGTAATATAAATCAAAAAATTTTTTTTATGAGAAAACTAAACCGACTTCGAATAACCACTGAATAAGAAGAAAAGTATAATAAGAAGTATAATACTTGAAAAGTATAAAATAATGAAAATACTTGGTACACTTTTGCGGTACAATATCGTTTCCGAAGGTAAAGAAATTTATAGAATGCTAGAAATTTTTGGAATCGGTGCCGAGTTGACGCTTTTCTACTATATTAAGCACATTTTACCTAGCATCAATTCCAAAAACCTCTAGGAGTAGCAATATTTTGTAAATTTACTTATGTTCTGAAACGATATTATACCGCAAAAGCTTCAACTGGGTACTCCTATTTTCATTACTTTATACTTACCTTGATACTTTTTTCAGTGGTTATTTCAAGTTTTTTTTATAAATCTTTTATTTTTCCGTTTTTAGTTACTATGATCATGAATGTCAAGAACTTTTGATGAATTGAATATAAATAATATCTCATTTATAGAAATCCGAACAGATGTTTGCAGCGTTTAATGAACTGAAATATATTCATAAATATCTACATACGTACATGCGTGTATACATGTACTCATATACATATATACGGACGTATAAATCATATTCCCTCTCTTGGCTTCACCGTAGTCAGTGCTTAAACCTTTATATATCTTTGCATAATACTTGTATATATCCACCTGCTAACATCCTAGTTACTTTATGTATATATGTGTACATATGTACTTAACTGCTTTCTAATATTTTAGTTGCTATAGGCCTTGCTATATACCTATATATACTTACTTATCTATCTATCTACGTACTAATGTTTAGTCTTCTTCTTCTAACTTCATACATTTATTTAGGCCTGTAGTTATTTATCTTCCTACTAACTAACAGTTTCATAATTATTTCATTTTTTTTAAATGTTTTTATATATACTCACCTACCAATTTACTTTATTATTTTCTTACTTACGTCAAGACAAGTATAACGAGTCGAAGCTCGATGTGTTTACTTCTCATAAATAAAAAGTTTCTGTCGCCACCTCCCAGCTCCATCATTGAACCATGATTTTATTTATTCCCCACTTAGGTATGTCAAGATTTAAGAAACTTTATTATTAAATAATAACTGTAATTGTAACTGTTAAACCTGGTTCATTCAAAATCGATCACGGCCCTGTGCTGTTCCTTGTTGAGGAATACTATGGTGTACCTTGAAATTCCATAATCAAATTCTAACCAATTTTGTTTGATATTACACTGGGGTCATTTCAAAGAATCATCTAAATTGGTTGATTAATGCCAGAGATATAAGTTAACATAAACAAAATAGCAGTGATACTGTAGCATCAGGCTGAGGAAAAGCAATCCACAGTTAAATGACAGAATCTCTGTTCGAGACCCACAATGCAAATTTAAAAGCAGCGGGCTCGCAAGTTTCACGATTTAAGCAGGCAGTACACTCCCTCCCAGCGTTAAAACTGAGAAGTTGAAACCCGAAGTTCAATGACAGAGTTTTTACTTCAGAACCTTAAAACAACAGATCTTTAAGTGTCACAATTTAAGCATGTAATACCCACTCAGACTCTCAAGACTGAGGAGTTGGAATACAAAGTTTAGTGGCAGCGCCACTGCTTGAGACTCACAATACTAATTTAAAAACAGCAGATCCTCAAGTATTACGCCTCAAGTATTCCTCAAGTAAGGAGTTGGAACGCGGAATTCAATAATTTTGCTCCTTCTCGCTACCCATAAACAACAAATTCGTAAATCTGTTGTTTACCGGTAGCGAGAAGAGGCAATCAGGAGTTAGAACCCGAAATTCCAGTCGGCCCCTTTAATAAGGATTTTTTCTTTTTTATTAAAAAGCAAATTTAAAAATGCAAAATAAAAAGCATATTTAAAAATACTTCTGGCTCCTTTAATAAGGATTTTTCCGTTCTTATTAAGAAGCAAATTTAAAAATGCAAATTTAAAAAAGCAAATTTAGAAATTTATATCACCCTTAGTCGCGTCTTATTAGATTATCAATTGTACTATATCATCTAAACTCGATCACGATACCTTGTCTATTCAGTGTCAAGGAATTCTATAGGGTACCCTTAATTTCCATGATCAAATTCTAACCAAATTTATATAAAATATGCTAGAATCATTCAAATTGATTAGTCGAATATCATCCAAATCGATCACGGTAGTTGTGCGGACCAACGTTGAGGAATCCTATGGCATATTTTCCATTTACACGATCTATTTCTGACCAATTTTTTATAAGACCATACTGGAAGTATACTCTTACAAATAGAAAATGGGTTATCCAAATATATTATAACCTGAGATATGAGGTAAATTACACAAAAAAAAATTGAAGTCAGTTATAAAACTATCGTCATAAAGACGTTATGTATTTTGTTTTTAATACATCGAGAACGAATAAAAAATAAATAAGAAATAAAAATAACTAATAAGAAATAAAAACAACAATAAATATTTAATGAAGTATGTAACAACTTTTTACAAACAATAACACCGATTGCTTTTTTTTAATTTGGGCCAGTGACTATATTAATGAAAAATAAACTGTTAACTGAAATTGACATTCGTTTTTTTATTGTCAAAATGAATTTATTTTTCCCTCCTTTCGAGTTTTACGTAATTTTTTTTGTCGACCCTCTCTGTCCTGCGAATTTTATATATTGGTATGTTTCATCTGTGCATAGAAGATGTAAGGACTCGCAATCTGCACTTTGTTTCATCTTGCTAGATTAAAGAGGCTGATAGAAATAGTATTATGAAAAAGTAACCTTACTTTTTCTAAATAAATAAAATCTCTCCTTTGTCTGAGTAAGAATTTAAAGAACACTTTTAAGGAGTCTGTTTTTTTCATTTTCTCTATTTACTTTTGTAACACCTCGGCTAAGCACTATGTAAACTTTTGTCGGTCTCCTTTAAGTATAATCTAGGTGTATATTTAATATTCTCTTTAAGTACGATCTTGGTATATATTTAACATTCTCCTTTAAGTATAATCTGGGTATGTATATAACCTTCTCCTTTAAGTATAATCTGGGTATATATTTACATTCTCTTTTAAGTATAATCTAGTTATATATTTAACATTCTGATTTAAGTACAAACTTAGTATTTATTTAACATTCTCCTTTGAGTAAAATCTAGGTATATATTTAACATCATCATTTAAGTATAATCTGAGTATGTATTTAACATTCTCCTTAAGTATAATCTGGGTATATATTTAACATTCCCCTTTAAGTACAATCTAGGTATATATTTAATATTATCCTTTAAGTATAAACTGGGTATGTATTTAACATTCTCCTTTAAGTATAAACTAGGTTTGTATTTAACGTTCGACTTTAAGTAAAATCTAGGTATATATTTAACTTTCTCCTTTAAGTATAATCTAGGTATATATTTAACATTCTCTTTTAAGTATAATCTAGGTATATATTTAACATACTCTTTTAAATATAATCTGGGTATATGTTTAATATTTTCCTTAAAATAAAATTTGGATATGTACCTATTTAACATATATCTAAAATCACAAAAATTTTAAACGAAATTCGGAATGTTATTTTCTTTCTGATTTTTTTACCACATGTTATTTCTAGATAAGTACTAGACACTCGGCCCCCCGGTCCGGTCGCCGGAACTCGAAGCTGTGACACGTGCGGTCATTTGCGGAATGAACCGCCAAATAATAAAATAAAGGTAAATATTCATCTACAATAGAAAAATATGTTAATATTTTGTTCTATGAGAGTAATGTTAATTTTATATAAAACTGAAATCGAATACGCGAAAACTTAAAAGTTTATTAATATTTGTTAAAATAATTTAGACAAGTTCAGAGAGAAATTCCAAATTTCAAACTTAATAAAAACTAAATTTGAAATTATATTTACATTAACTGATGTACAGTTTGACCATGCCGATATTACATGGGTTAAATCAAATGGTATTACCGATCAACTGTATTCAATTGGCTAAGCGACTCTATGAATATATCAAAACGTTAATTGAAATCAAAGTTTAAATGAGAATTGTTATCAAAATAATTCATTCGATTTCTCTACTCAAAGTTTATGGCTTAACTTAACCTTAATTTAACCTAAAACTTATGAATTCCGCGCAAGTCAACTTTAAGGTCATTATGTTCGACTAACGCGTAAAGTAGGACTGTGAATATCTGTGTAAAGTAGAACTCTGCAAGTGAGAAGCAAGTTCCACTTACCTTTGTGTGTATATATATATATATATATATATATATATATATATATATATGTATATGTATATATATATATATATATATATATATATATATATATATATGTGTGTGTATATATATATATATATATATACTCTTCTCACCTGACCTTTAGCAATCATTATGCTCCAGTTCGCTCGTGCAAGCTCTCGATGCATTTTTTTGCACTTTCCCTTACTAAAGTAATACTCTTTAACTTTATGGCTAAGTCAAGAATCGGGCATAATCGTTTTGGTCCTGTGTCTTTGTGTTGATTACTGACTACACCATGGTCTTAACAGTATTTTTGACTCGTTGGATGATGCAATCAGGGTCAAACTTTTGATAAAGGTGCCGCCGGACAAATATACTCTTATCTGCAAGAATTTCAACAGTTGATTTTTTTGAGAAACAAATCTAAAAAAAATACAAGAATTAAACAATTTTTTAAAACAATTATTTCTAAACGTAAAAATAGTAATTATATGTTAATTTAACATATTCTTATTCTCCACATGCGATGATCAGGAGCTTGGATCCTGATCTTATATGATCTTAATCTAGTATCTTGGATCTTAATCTTTCTTCTTTATAATGTCAGTAAGGTGCGATTTCTTTATTGGGTGGTAAGTTGTCAGCCCTTTTCTTGCAAGACATCTCCCGACAGTTCTTTAGGATACAACTGTTTCAGAATCATGAACAATTTTTATGATTAATGTGATTTTCTACACAACTATCTTTATTTTCCAATCTGTTGAGGAGTGATTATTAGTTTTCTACCACATTTTGCTTATTTCTTCAGGGAAAGTGGCACATTTTTTCCCAAATTTAACTTAATTTTCTTTACTACTGATTTCACCCGTCTTCATACTGCTGATCGACACTCCTGCTAGTTCCAACATTTGCCTTTATAAATTAGATGTCTGAAGCAGAAGGATTTTTAATCCAGATTTTTTTCTGGGGATAATGTCGCAAACTCGCATGAAACTATGAAAAAAATAATATTTAATAAATTTACTCGTAATTTTTTATAATTTTCGATTTAAATAATAGTTGACCAAACAAATATTTACTTTAATTAATTAGATTAAATAGTAAAAAATAAATTCTGACAAATTCTATATTTTTAAACCTCTTGGAATGGATGTGGGAACAAACAGTAAATAAATTAACGCTGCTCTGAATTTGCGTATCCACTTCAATACTTTCATAAGTGTCCTTTTATATATATATATATATATATATATATATATGTATATATATATATATATATAAGGACAATTATCTGTGGCAGATCGATATTTTCCTACAATCGGGGATAAAACGAGACGATAAATTGGCATATAGACGCGTGATTGATCTTATAACAATTCCTTTTGAGCTTTGGAATATAATGATAATAATTCATATCGCTTAAGTGTGAAGTTACACACTTTTAAAACTAGGGCTTTTCAGCAAACAACTTTTGCCGGGTATTTGTCTGCCTATGCTCTCATTACTTTTGAATTACATTATGATAATTATGTTATGGTGCCTTTTGTTCCCGGATCGTTATATGCGAATACGAAGATTTGAATATGAACATTTCCTATAACGAAGAATATACTAAATATATCCGGGTGCAATCCGCTAGCTTGCGCATTAAATTTGTTGAACTCAGTATTGGAGGCATTCACTTCTTTTTAAGCGACTTCAAAAAAAAAGGAGATTCTCTTTTCGTCGGAATTTTTTTATGTATATTCATCGATAATTCTTTAGCCAGTCAACCGATTTCGATGATTTTTTTTTGGAAGAAGATCCTATAAGTGTAGTCCCATATAAATATGATAATGATCTGATGATAAGGTTCGGAAACGAACGACGGAATTCCTTAACGAATGGCAGTAAATCAACTATGTTTCAAGATATTTACTACTGATCGTTGTTACTTTGCAAAATAACTACACTATCGATCATGTCAAAGTCTGATAATGCGTTCTGGAGATAAACAATGGTACTCCTTAACGGATCGTACTAAATCGATCGTGATTTACTACCATCCGTTATTAAATCAAACGTAATTCAAGATAATTTACTACTGGTAGTTTTTACTTTGGAAAATAGCTGAAAAAGAAAAATGTAAATCGATCGTAATTCAATATATATACTACTGATTAATTGTTTCTTTAGATATTACTTTGCAAAATCGGACATTGGATTTCGGATGTGGAGAACGGGACTCCGCAAATAGTAGTTTTTAATTTGTAAAATCTGATATTGGAAATGCTTTAATCGTCAACAGCAATCTCATTGAGTTATAAAAACTGATTATTTCTGGTCTCAACTGGAAAGTACAATATTTAGAGAAATATGGTTTCAAAAGGAAAAAGAAAAACTTATTGCTTACCAGATCTATTAATTCACAAATTAATAGATCTGGTAAGCAATAAGTTCGACGGTTCAGTTATTTCACGTGGTCATGATATCAACTGATTGCTAATACCATCTAATTTAATACCTTTGGACTATCTTATACAGTGACGGTAAATATAGGTATATGTTAATACACGGCACACAATTGACTACTTAGAAACATTACGCGCGTCATGGTGACATTCAGCTTAATATGACAATTGTATATAACGGATACGCGCCACCGAACTAAATTAAGACGCTTACCTATTTGCCCGAATTTTTTTTATTCTAACTTTTTTCTAACTTTAAAATTTTAACATAATATAAAAATTTTAATTGGATCGAAAAACCAACTTGTTTAATACAAATTCAAAATTTTATTAAGAGATCCATATTTTCTATTCATTTTCTTTAATGGTGGTCGTTATTGGTACTAAGCTTTAAGTTAAGACTTTATTAAGTAAATCACAAAATAGTATCCCGTAGAAATCTCCAAAGGTCTAAATATTAAAATTTCTCGATTTTTCATGCCTAAAGTTGGCTCACATCATTTTTAAATATTCTTCTTTATCTATTGAAACAAAAAAATGATTTCGTAAGACTGCAAAGGAACTAAGTGGGTTTCATATAAAATGTTATAAAATCTAAGAATGAAAACAAAACGAATAATTGATAAATTTAGGTCAGGAAAAGGATAGGAGAAGAAATGAGACACTAGAATGAGAAGAGATTATGAGAAGTAGAATTTCTTTGGACTCATTTTTGATAAATGGTTGGATGGACTAAAGCCCAGATTTTTTATAAATGGCTGGATGGATTAAAGCCCAGCTGATCTAGAATTATATAGGACACCGTGTATAACCGCTTCCAGCCGTTGATGAATATTTACCCTTTCTTCATTAATCGGCGCCGTCCAATGCAGTGGCAGATGGTCGCAAAAACTGTCGCGAGACGCGCGTTCGAGCCCCAACGGCGCGGCGGGGGTCCGCGGGCTTCGAGCTTGTCTAGGTGACAGTAATAAATCGTGAATGTTGACTTCGGACATCACTTTCCACTGTCGCTGATGTATTCAATTACATGTTTGTGAATGAAAAAGAAAACTTTGGTTTGTGTAATTACTACGTAACAATGTTCTGCATCCGTAATAAAATAATGAACAGTTTAGCTTTAAAATTTGGGAAAAGTTTTAAAACTCTCATAAGTGTTTCAGCTCTGCAAGTAATTTTCAACTTTTCCGCATTGAGTCGTAGAATTTATTCATACATTTATTTGTATACTACTTCGGTACAAAAGAAAATGTATTCCTGGGAATCTATCTCACTATAACAATTATAATTTTGGGTTTCGCATAAAATTATAAGATGCATAACAAAAGACGCTTACAATGAAAAATAATCGTATTTTAAATATTTCAAAAGACAGAAAATAAAATAAGTTAAGATAAAATGGGAGATTTTTGGACAAGACTTTTTAGACAAAGCTACGGGCAGATTGACTTCATGTAATAAGTTTGCAACATACGTATATACCATGTATACAAATTGAGAGTAATTACCAAAGCCTTACTGAAGCTAAAATTAAACTATCTAAACGAAACTATATTAGTTTCGTTTTTTTCGTTTTTCATAGATTGGTCTGCTTAGGTGGTTAAGGATTAACGCTCGAAATTTCTATTAATGAAAAAACTGCCGACTAACATTTTTACAAAACACAAAGCTATCGTAACGATAGCGGTTTAAGTTTAATACAGAAACGAAATTCCAAAGAACTTAAATAGTTCTAATACATATATAATTAAGTTTCATTTGCTTTTTAACTCAAACATAACCACAATTTTCTCATAATTATACCCTCGGTAATATTCTATAAAGCATTATTTAATTCACTGATTTACTTAATTATTCATTAAGTTAAAAAATATGGTATAATAGAAATAAATGTAATAATGTACATGCCATTCTTATGCATTATATAACAGTCAGTAACAATAGCTCTCAACGCTACAAGAAAAAAAGAAAGTTCCAGTGGCACCAAATAACTACAAAAAATACCGAAGGGGTTACAATACATTATATAATATTGTCTACTTATTCTCATTTTGGTAGTATAAAGTTGAAACAAATACACAGAAGAATTAAATATTACCAATCAACTAAATATAAGATTACTTTAAATGCCCATGAAATAATATGTTAGATGCTATGTAAAATTTAAATATATAAGCTACAAATTTGAGAGTTTCATTGTCGTTTTTTTTTCTTCCATCTTGCAAAAAGAGAAAAATCTGGCAGATCTGACTTTTTGCTACATAAAGTAATTGTTTTTAACTTTTTGCTACATAAGTAATTGTTTTTAATCTACCAATACAGTACCTGTTGAGAACTTAATTCTGTGGAACATTACAATAAACTCTGCGAGGAATTATAAGTCATCAATATCTACAATGTATTAACGTGAATAGGAAAGATGGAAAGTATAAAATAGAATAGCATAGGAGTATCGGCATGGGTATTATGATAAAAATAACTCGTATGAATATTTTTAACAAAATAAATAAACGTTATGTTAATATAAACGTCAAATATAAATATAAAATTGCTTGCAGTTTGAAAGTACATAGAGTAAAATAAAATTTGTAGAAGGTGATACTTTGTTTAGGAATAAGATGGGTGAGGTGGAATTTAGAACGTAATCCAAGGCCACGACCATCTAGAACTTAAAATCTAGAATTAAGATTAAACATTTTCCACTTTTTTTCAACCTTTTATATAGAAACCTATATAAAACAATGAAAAATAAACAGAATAATAAGTTTGTTGCATCGGTCACTCATTTCTCATCAGCTAAAACGTGACCTAAACACAGAAATGTGTTTACTAAGACCGACTATATAATGAATACTTAAATTCTGAAGGTTTTCTAATTTCTGTTAATCGATCTTTAGTGAGAATAAAACAGCATACATCTTTCTTCAGTGAAAACAAATAGCTATTTTAATTTTAATCTAATTTTTATTCATAAAAGATTGCTGTTTAATAAACCACTAACAGCATTGAATGTCTAGCATATTTTAAAATTAATAAATTATAAACTAATATACGTCTTCTTTGTGTTTTAAGCATCTTACATTTAAAAAGAAATATGTTGATTTTAGATCTTCAACTTGAAAAAGACGAAACCCACGTTCACTATTAATGTTGGTAAAATAGTTCGCTAAAAAGAGAACTATAGAAAAAAGGCGCTTTTTTACTCTTCACATTTTTGAAACTTTCTGGTTCTTTATCTGATACATAATAATATTAATATTAAACTCTTAAAAGATTTAACTCTCAATTTAAAAACAGTAACAATGGCATTCGCACATATTTTCCACTTAAGATAGTATTTGCATAAACTAATGAATTACTTAAGTTATTTACTTTAAATTCTACATGGTCATGAAGATATTACTCATATTACTAACATACTTTTAATGCTTTATTATATCGTTTTTAATGCTAATGCACCTGTCTCCGGGAGTTGTTCGTATTACATTTCATGCCTTCTAGCGCTTATTGAGAAGCTGTTTTACCATCCTTTAGCTCATATTTGTGTATGCCATTAATAATTAATCAATTTAATATTTAACTGTGTATTATATAACTAGAATACCTATGATTATCATTAGAAACAAAAATGTTGGAAACAATTTTGTGGCCTCATTGACTAAATATTAGTTATACGAAGCAAATTGTTAATGAAGTAGCATATAACAAATATCGAATACAAACAAAATGTTAACTGAAAATTTATTTCATTAACAAATTTTAAAAAATGACATGTTTACGTAAAATATGAAGGATGTTATAATAAGGCATATATAATAAAGCAAATATGTTACTCGACAGACTCTTCTTGTTTTTGTAATAAAAAGTTATGGCGCATTGAACAGCATTTCGATTGTTTATAAATAAAGCTGCAGATGTTACTGCTTACTAATTTGATAACACTTTAAATAATTTAATCAAACATTAAAATGTAGGCACTCAGACAGATGCCATTTAATGAAATCGTACTGCAAACGAGCGCAATATTTGACGCTTAAACGATGCTGGCAGCTGTAAAAACTTTGATATATGCTCTATTAAAATCCCATTGAGCGGCAAATTGTGGCACGGTGACGTAAGGCGTTTCGCGCCAATTGACCGGCCATAGACAAGAAGAATTTTTTCATGCAAATCGACCGTTCAATGAAACGTTATGGCATTAGCGTTTTATTTATGGCGTGGGCGAAATTTCGATTTCAGTAGCAATCAACTTTGGATTGATTGACCTCGAGGAGACTTTTAGTTACCAATATAGAAATGGGAACGCGCTTATTGTATCAACGACATCCAAAAGTAAAGAGTAACTTCAGGGGATGACTTGTTCTGTGTTAGCTATTAACATTCAAACATCTAAATAAAATTATTGTCGATTATAAATTAATTGAAATTTAATATTTTATAATTCATCAACTCTGCAAAGAAAAAAATTAGTAGATTTAAGTTAGTATGTAAGTACCTATATTTAAAAGACTTGTCGAATATGAGTAGAACTCGTACAACGATGGTTTCGTATATATATATATATATATATATATATATATATATATATATATATATATATATATATATATATATATTTATATATATATATATATATATATTGTAGCTTGCGATTATTTATTATAAAAAAGTTTATTTGAAAATTTTTTTGCGCAGTTTGTTTTAACCTTTTTTCTTTCACGTAATTTACCTTCTTTTCTATCATTTTTGCATGCATTCTTTATTTATAAACCTTTTTACGCGACCCTTTTTGCTTATTAAATTTTTGGATACTTTAGATGGTATTTTTTTGTATATCAATTTGTGTTTGTACTTATAAACTTTTTTACGCAATTCTTTTTTATTTATAATTTTTTTGGAAATTTTGTTTTTTTTTTAAATCAATTCGTATTTACATTTACATTTTTTACGTAATCCTTTTTAATTGCTAAATTTTGGAAGTCGTGAATTTGTTTTTTTTTTAATTAGCCATTGGTGTTTTTAATCGTAAACTTTCTTTACGCAACCATTTTTGCTTATCAATTTGCTTACTAAGTATTGCATGTTTTGGGTTTGTATTTTTTTTTTAAATTAACCATTCGAGTTTAAGTCTATAAACTTTTTTACTCTACCCTTTTTGCTTATTAATTTTTTTTACATATTAGGGTTTTTATTTCAATTCGTGTTTGTGTTTACAAACTTTACATATTTGTAGTTGGCGCACCGAGAAAAGATCTAGATCACATTTCGTCCCGAGAAATATAATTCTAAGTAATATTATAATCCTAACTAATATCATGAATGCAAAAGTGTGTTTATTTCTTCTTCTTTCACGTTGCAATGAAGGAACAAATCGACGTGGCTTTCTGTCCAGAGATCCTTTTTGGCCGTGTAATAATATAAACTACTTTCCAACGTGAATAATCTTATCCTAACTAATATAGCAATTCCAAAATTTACAAATTAGGAAGTACATTTGTTTGCCCTTCTTTCACATCACAATGGAGCAACAGATCGATGTTATTTTCTGCACCGAATTAGTTGGCGGACTAGGAAATGAAATAGGCCAATTGCTAAGGCGGGATATCTCATCCCATCTAATATGACAGTTCTAAATAAATTAATAATTCGAAAATATGTTTGTTTGTCCTTCTTTCACTTCGCAATTAAGAAACACATTGACATACTTTTTTGCACAAGGATAGTTTACAAGCTAGGAAATAACATAATTGTTAACCCGAAACCTCATCTTAACTAATAGGACAGTCCTAACACACGTTAAAAATTCAAAAGTATATTTCACGTCACATTGGAGCAACAGATCAACGTGATTTTCAGTTCACAGATATTTGGCGGATCAGGAAATAATGATACAGGCTACATACCAATCCGATAAATGTTATCCTAACTAATATAATAATCCTAACAAATATTACAAATTCCAAAGTGTGTTAGCGTAATTTTCTGCCCAAAGATAGTTAGCGGGCCACAAAATGATCTAGGCTCTTTTCGACCCGGAAAATTTCATTGTAGCTAATATCACAATCCCAAATAAAATTAAAAATACGAAAGTGTGTTTATTTGTCCTTCTTTCACGCCACAACGGGAAAATTAATTTCCTGCACAAAGATAGTTGACGGACCAGGAAATGGCATAGACAGCTTTCTAATAAATTTCATCTTAACTAATAGAACAATCCAAACAAATATTAAAAATTCTAAAAGATAAAACACTTTGCAATGGAGCAACAGATCGATGTGATTTTCTGCGCATAGAAAGTTGGCTGACCAGGAAATAACATAGGTTACTTTTAAATCCGGGAATCTCATCCTCACTAATATAACAATCCCAATAAATATTACAAATTCCAAAGTGTGTTAGTTTGTCCTCCCGTCACGTCACAATAGAGCAACATATCAACGTGATTTTCTGCACAAAGATAGTTGGCGGGCCAGGAAATTGCTACTTTTCAATCTGGAAATCTCATCGTAACTAATATAACAATTTAAAATTAATATATATATATATATATATATATATATATATATATATTTATATATATATATATATATATATATATATATATATATATATTATATATATATATATATATATATATATATATATATATATATATATTTATATATATATATATATATATATATATATATATATATATATATATATATTTCAATTATATGAAAGCAATAAAATGTATACTGCCTGAATTATAAATACAGGTTTGATATATTTCTTCATATTAAAATCAATAATTGTGCTATATATTCCCAGAGTTTATAATAAGTTTCGCGAAAATAGATTTTTTTCGTTAAAGATGTAAATACGGCTTCAAGAAACATTTATAAACGATATTAACATTTCAAAGAGCATAAGCCACAAATTATCATCCGTGTGGCTAGCGAGCTATTGACGCGGTGAATTTAGTTCTTTAATATGTCAGAGGCCTGGCGTGGCACTATTTTATCGGAAAGAGAAAGAAGCGGACTTTGAAAATCTAATCCTTCAAGGTCGCTGACTATTGGCATCGCCTTAAGCAAAACGTTTTTCGCTTTAAATTAATGTCACAATCCTTTAATTTTCAAACTTCAACTAAAACTAGGATATAAATTGTAGCTTCATAATTTTAAAAGAGAGAATTCCGTTCCAAAAACGCTTATTGTTAGTTGGGAAAATATAGGATGAAAAACGCATTCAATATCATTAACAGAAAATGTTGAATTGGTTTCAATTTCAATCTATCTAATAGGCATATACTTCACTGAAATATGTTGTTAAAATATAAACCTATTAAATACGGGGTAGAACTCGTATTTAATATGTTTATATTTTCCATCACCTATGTGCCTAAGTACACGTAAACATAATAGTACAAAGTATTTCAACTAAGTATTTATGTGAAACGAAAAGTTAGAAAAAATTTGGGTTATTTAAACAACTTTAACAACGAAAAAAATTGAACTTGAATTTCTTTTTTTTTTTATCTACTACTCTTACAAAAGTACAAATGAAAATATAAAATAAAGGAGTATGCCTTAATTTTTTCATAACTCAGACTTCAATACAGCTTAAAGTGGAAGCTATTTCGTTTAACTTCGTTTTAAACTGAGTTATTTGCAAAAAACAAACTTTACAAAAAAAACTTTAACAAACTTTACTTTTATAATAAAAAGAGAAACTTTATTTTTGAATTTCACTGTTCCTAACTCGTGAGCAAATGACCGTATTAGAAATGTACGTGCAGTTTCAAAAACCTGAAAATATTCTATTGAAGATTTTATGATTTAATATTTTCTTAGTCGGGGATATACACTTTAAAATTATGTCGAAATTAGTATTTTTCACATTTTGTATAAAGCACGTCGTCACGTTTTGGAAACAAATTGGCTTTGGCTTTACGTTCATAGGATTAACGTTTTTCTTTTGTGAATTTGGATAACTAGTTATGTATGTATCTAGGATAAAAGGTGGATATGGTTAAGAAATCTGTAGGTTTTTATTATATATTTAATTCCAGCTTTTTCATAATTTCTACTGGTTCACTATAGAAAAAAGTTATGAAAAATTAGATCTTAAGAATTATAATAATCACCTTCGCGTAACGCTAGCAAACTCGCATATATATATATATATATATATATATATAAATATATATATATATATATATATATATATATATATATATATATATATGTATATATTTCATGCACTGGCTATGAGAGGAAGAGAGAAAGAAAATGTGCGCGCGCACTGCTCTCTCTTGCTTCTACAGTGTGATACAAGACAATAGGCTTGCACTGTGTCTTATATATACGGAACATAACTGGCTATGAGAGAAAGAGAGAAAGAAAATGTGTGCTCGCACCTCTCTCTCTTGTCGCTACAGTAATATACGAAACGTAACTCTCTCTCTTTCTGTTTTGGGTTGTTCACGTGTTTCCCTGAATGTATAAGTAGGTGGCTACTATTAATGTTAATTATTTCTGTTTCTTAATTTTCATATTTAATATTTTTAACATACATTCTATGATTGTATTGTTTGCCAAAGAAAGCATTTCCAAAGTGTGGTTTTATGTATGCCAACTTTTTTAAAAATTAATTTTCACCATATAAATATATTGCCTAGCATATCTTTCATAGGCGTATAAATATTGTGACTATTTTAAAAATCTTTAGACTGACTCATGGCTGTAATTTTCCGGTATAGTTTAGTTAAACTTCTATTAACTTAGTTCTTTGTAATTTTGTTGTTATAAGATAGAGAGTATATTTTTGAGGACATTTTTAGCAATATCTCTGGTACTATTTTATTTAAAATTAGAAAAAACTATTTCATAAAAATAATTGTTCGTTTCAATAAAATACATGAACATAGATAATAATTTGAATACGTGAATTGCTACTTTAGTGGGACATCACTGCGTTCATGACTGAACAGAACAAATTAATTTCTATTAAGTCATAAAACTTTATTACTTATTTATAAAACATAATAGTTAAGTGATAATAAGAACTTTAATTGAAAATTGATTGTTCGTTTAAAAGTTATTGAAAACATTGGCTTGTTAATAAATTATTTAAACAGATATTTATTTCTGTACATTGCATTTTACTTAATAAAAAATAGTTATATGTTTTTAGATATTTATCTCCTTGTACAGGCCCGTACCCAAAGTTTGTCTGTCCGTCCGTCGACGAACTGACAAACGTCGTTTGTCTATCCATTTATCCGTCCATCTGTCTGTTAGAGACTTCCAGCTGCTAAATAAAATAAGACGGGGACTTGAAATTCACACGTAATATGTAATTACTTGGGTTAACATTAGAAACTACATTCGAAATGAAAAAAAGTTCTTAAATCAAAACACAAATATGCCTTTTTTAATTGAAAACTCAACAATTTCATTGGCTATCAAATTTGCCGTTGCGCAGAAAGCTTTAATTACGCTGTAATGTTTTTCATATTATCTATTGATATCACACAACACGCACGCATATATAAATATTTTAATATTGTGTTTATATTATATGACTTACGTTCTAAAATCTTACGCAAGCGTCTCATTCCTAAATAAACACTGCTCATCCTTTTATGAACATTCCTTTACTGATTACACTACTTAATAACATTATGCTACTTAATAAGATACGCTACTTATAAGATGGCGTTACGTAATAACATACGCTACTTAATAAGATTACGCTACTTAATAAGATACGCTACTTAATAAGATTACGCTACTTAATAAGATACGCTACTTAATAAAATTGCGCTACATAATAAGATACGCTATTTAATAAGATTACGCTACTTAATAAGATACGCTACTTAATAAGATTACGCTATTTAATAAGATTACGCTACTTAATAAGATACGCTACTTAATGAGATGACGCTACGTAACAAGATACGCAACCTAATAAGATTACCCTACTTAATAAGATACGCTACTTAATAAGATACGATACTTAATAAAATTGCGCTACATAATAAGATACGCTACATAATAAGATTACGCTACTGAATAAGATACGCTACTTAATAAGATTACGCTATTTAATAAGATACGCTACTTAATAAGATACGCTACTTAATAAGATTACGCTACTTAATAAGATACGCTACTTAATAAAATTGCGCTACTTAATAAGATACGCTACTTAATAAGATTAGGCTACTTAATAAGATACGCTACTTACCTTTCAAAAGACTTCTAAAAAAATTATACTTTGAATATTTTCATTTCTTATCCATTTAAATATTTTCATTTCTTTCTTACTTCAATAGTCATTTTTTATTTGAAAAACGGAAACAAGTGTATAGCTAACGTTATAAAATATCATGAAATCAAATTGGTCCATTTGTTATAGATTTATGCGGGCACAGGAGTAGACTACAGCTACACGAAGGACATGTTAATACATTATGTTTTGATCACATTTCGTCTAATATTGTATTCGTTATCTACAAGGACAGTATGATAACTTTTAATTGATTTCACTACGCTAATGTAAACATCTGTCTGTGATTAGGTCTGTTAAACTTATTACACAATGGTTTTATTTATATCATTCCACGAAATATCATTATGCAATTTTTTCCACAAAACATTTGTGATATCGATATCTGTGACTCGTTGATTATTCTGGAGGAGACATTAATGAAACTTTAAACAAATGATGAAATGTTTTTTATACATTAAATGAAACATTAGAACCATAAATACATATACAATTCTAGTCTTATTCAATATGTGATTGTACCCTATTGGCTACAATGAGTTTCCAATGATATAGATACAGTATGTTTTATGAAATTATAAAATAAAATTTACAAACATAGACTATAAGAATGTAATAATAATAGAATGTAATAATAAGCTTTAATAAATACGGCTTCTTTTAGTCAACATAACTGTCAGATTTATTATTAACGATTTCCTTTAGTGAATGTAACTGTCAGATTTATTATTAACAATTTCTTTTAGTGAATGTAACTGTCAGATTTATTATTAACGATTTCTTTTAGTGAATATAACTTCCTGATTTATTAGAAATAACTACTTTTAGTGGTACGTGAAGTATAGATTTAATTTAAACAGTTTGCTTTAGCAAATCTAGGTTTGAGATTAAAATAATTTTTTTTAATTACGATGGTGATTGCAGCATGTAAGATATTGTTTATGGATTCGGGAATTATCCAATTATAAAACAAGACAAAACCCTTATAAAATTATTAATTTGTCCAATTGCCTTTCCGTCTTTTACTGGATGATAAGTCTGAAACCATCTGTGGTAGACTTTGAAAATTTAATAAAGTAATGAATTTTACAAAAAAAGTACAAAACTTTTTGAATTTATAGTGCAAGTTACATTAGTAGAAAAACATTTTTTCATAAAGACGATAAACTTGGCATAAATTATGAACAACAACAAAAATATTTAAGCGAAACAGTGTGAAAATAAAATAGAATTTTTAAGTATTTTAATTTCTTAAAAGATAAATACTTACTATTTATACAAAATAGCAATTAAATAAATAAGTGAAACCGATTTTTGCCTACAAAGACGACATGGAGGAAAAGTGTAATTAAATTTTAAAAGCAAACAAAAATTAATTTGCCTTCATATATGAAAGGTAGTTACATTAGTTTATTTAATTTTTTTACGTTTTTTTTAATAAAAACAAAACAACTTTAAAATAAATGACTATCGAAACAGAACGTGTGGCCACGAAGCGTGTTTTAAGTATATACATTTTATATATTTATTTTAATTTTCATCATGCATATATTAGACAAAAATATCGCTATGTGTACAGTTTCTTTTTATGATGTTATAAATAGAAAACGAAAAACTTAAAAAAAACTATTTTAAGAATATGACTTTTATTTATTTATTGTAAACTTTATCATGCATATATTAGACAAATATATCGCTGCGTGTGGAATTTGTTTTCACATTTTTAGGAATAGAAAACAAAACAATTTCAATATAAATAACTATCGAACCGAGACGTGACTACAAACGTGTTTCAAGAATTTGCTTTCTTTATTTATTGTAAACATCATCAAGCATACATTAGACAAATGTATCGCTACGTGTGACATTTGTTTTTACATTTTTAGAAATAGAAAACAAAACAATTTCAATATAAATAACTATCGAACCGAAACGTGACTACAAACGTGTTTCAAGAATTTGCCTTCTTTATTTATTGTAAACATCATCAAGCATACATTAGACAAATGTATCGCTACGTGTGACATTTGTTTTTACATTTTTAGAAATAGAAAACAAAACAATTTCAATATAAATAACTATCGAACCGAAACGTGACTACAAACGTGTTTCAAGAATTTGCCTTCTTTATTTATCCGTACACTTCATCATCCATACATTAGACAAATGTATCGCTACGTGTGAAATTTGATTTTACGTTTTTATAAATAGAAAACAAAACAACTTTAAAATAAATAACTATCGAAACGGAACGTAGCCACAAACGTGCTTTAAGAATATACCTTTTTATTTATTTGTATTTACTTATTTTAAACTTCATCATGCATATGTTAGACAAACGTATTGCTAGGTATGGAATATCTTCTAGTAAACGTAATGTTATTGTAGTTAACTGGAAGAATACGTCGAGAAACCGTGATATAGGACAATAGACTTTTAGTTAAATTATTACAACTAACAAATTCTCACAATATATTTAAATTAAAAATAAATCAAATGTCCATATGGATATTGAATATATTTGGCGTTAATTTTGTAGAAATTCTTTATTCACAATTAAATGAAACTGCGTGATGTAGTATTATTTCTACTATCTTTAATTTCTTTACCACGACCTAGGTTTCGTTGTATTACAAAATATCTTCAGGTGGGATATTAGCAAAGATCTTTGCTAATATCCCACCTGAAGATGTTGTAATACAACGAAACCTAGGTCGTGGTAAAGAAATTAAAGATAGTAGAAATAATACTACATCACGTAGTTTCATTTAATTGTCCATATGGATATTGAATTTGGATAGGACCAAAATAGGAGAAAATAGTGGCAGGAAATAAGATAGGAATAACTTTTTCACACGGCTTTTGAATACAAATCGGCAATATGTTTCCGAGAAATAAAGCCTCTCCTAAACTTCATTATTATGTGGGATATTTACAACATTCACATACCTTGCTTTGTAAATCAAGTATTTTTTCTTCTTTCCCCAAATTGCTGAATTTAGGTCATATTTTGTAAATTTTTAATTATAATATAACTGCAATATTTTGCGGTCCAACTGGAAAGATGTTTTTTTTTAAATCCCTTGACTGTGGTTTACTAGTACATATTAATGTTAAAATAAAAGACGAAATAAATAAACTTAAAGACGCAATAACTGTAGAAACTACAGTACGTATATAAAAATTAAGTTTCCCTATACACATTCCCCAGATTCATAAAGCTGATAAACTCTTGAGCTGAGATTGACAAATGGAGAAAATGTATGTGCCCATTGCAAACTTGTCCTCAGAATTCTCTTGAAAACTAAGAAAATCTCTTAAACTTAAAGTGATAAATGAAGAAAATTCATGTGTTCGTTACATGTTTGCCTTCAGAAAAACTTTTTGAAATTTGGACCAACTCTCTGAAAAATTACTGGACTGAGATTGGTAAATTGAAAAAAAATATATGTTCCTTACGTATTTGTCCTCAGAGAAACCTGTGTAAACTCAGGAATACTCTTGAAAGCTTAGAAGAAACTCTTAGAATGAAATTGGTTAGTGGAAAACATTTTTGCAGCTGTCACAAATTTGTCCTTAGAGAAACTCTCGAAAACTCAGAAAAACTCTTGAGCTGAGAATTGTAAATGGAGAAAATTTATATCTCCGTTACATATATATCCTGAGAAAACTCTTGAAAATTCAAAAGAAAGTCTGAGATTCGCAAAGGGACAAAATTATTTTAAAAATGATACCAGTGTACTCATCCGAAAGCAGTGGTAAGAAGATCACGTGACACGACGTTCTCTTTCTCGACGTCTACCATTTCAAACGCGTGTAACTTTGTAACCTAAATTCGCAATTTTTTTGAAAAAAAATAATCTTATGCATAAACAAATCTAGAACGACAGTAGCGACATTAAACGGGTCGGAATGCCGTAAAAGTTATTTACAACCGAACTGCTAGCAAGATCAGATTAACGTGTCAGAACTGACGCACAACAGTACATGACCCCACATTTCTAAAACAATTAAATTTTTTCTGGCATTGCAAGTCAATCCCTTTATATTTATCTCCACAATCACTTTATATTTAGGGCGCTTGCTACAATGTCTTATTACAATATAACTCGACGTAGTTGGCCAATTCGAATGTGCGTCAAACAAATTTCATTACTAACCCTCTTTAAAGACACCAGTAAGATACACTAGCAGGTGGTAATTACCAAAAACCATTAAAGTAAAAGTATAACTTGCATTGCGAGGGTTCCGTACGCATTTAGGCACTTAAAAACACTGAAGGGTACGTAATATTTCTATTAAACTATTCACAAATATTATTTTTTCATAATGTAAACGTATTGCGAAAAACCTTTTCATAGACGTAAAAACATGGTCCGTATTTAAAAAATAATGCCTTTTAGAATCATTGCTACAGTTTTCCTACAACCTTTGCGTAGGCTTCTAAAAACTACATTTTCTAAAGAATCCATTTTATAAAAACTCTATTTTCTAAAAACTCTATTTTATAAAAACACTGTCTTATTTTCATATTTTTAAGTTCATTAGTCTTAGAAGTAGGAGAAGACATATCTTTTTATATATTTTTCACTATTTCTCTGAAGATGTCTAAAATAATGGAAGAAATATTTGTTGACTATGTAATTAGCCCTTTCAAACGACCCATACTGCATTTTTTTCATATATGCCCGCATATTTTGGCACATTAATAAAGCATACAATTATGCTTTATTAATGTGCCAAAATTCAAATTCTCGAAATTCATAACTGCCCGAAAACTATATAGTTTAACATAATAGACAGCCCTAACAGAAACAGACTTTAGTAGGAGTTTAAAAACTTCGGGTTTAAATAATAAATATAAATAACAACAGAAATAAATTATCTAGTATGAAAAAACAAACAAACAAGTATAAGGACTGATAACAAAAACATTATAGCCACTGATTAAAGCACAGAACAGTTATCTCGAAATTCGTAAATGCCCAAAAACTATATAACAGCCCTCACAGGAACAGACTTTTAGTAGGACTTTAAAAACTTCGGGTTTAAATAATAAATATAAATAAAAACGGATAAAAAACCTAGCATGAAAAAAACAAACAAACAAATATAAGGGCTGGTAACAATAACATTATAACCAATAATTAAAGCACAGAATAGTTATCACGACTTATTTAATTAAATACTATAGTAATAAAAACTGTAGATATGGCACTGAATAAAAATTAGTCGAGGAGACATAAAATTAATATTTGTAAATTGTTTAATAGAAATACTCTGGTACCCTTAACTGTTTGCATGTACGAGTATAGTACATGCAAACAGTTAAGTAACGTAATTTACACATTTAATAAACCTATAAAATTGACTTGTCTTTGACATTGAAAAAATATGTAAAAAAATTATTTAGGGTGACATAATAAAAGTAATCCGACCTAAAAATATCTTCGAATTTTTTAAAAAAAAATCTCTATCGAATTTGGATAGAGATTTTCTTTTTATAAAAACTTAAGGATAAAATTGAAGTCACTGTTAGTTTTTATTTCATCTCAATAGGTTTGCTCGATCAGAAGATATTCAAATTTATAGAAGATATTTAATTTATTAAGTTATCAAAAATTAATTTTCATTGCTTTAGTACATTAAAAACAAAAAATGCCTAGCTAGTCGAAGCGTAATTATTACACAAATATACTTTACCTACATACACCAATAAATGGCTTTACGTGAATTATAAATCGCGCAATGAAATTTTTCAACCGGACATATGTTAGCCAAATATCAAAATTAACATGACTAGAAGTGAAGTGTAGAGGAGTGCGAGAAGGGTAGGTGCTTGAGTAAACAATACTAATAAGAATACGGGCATACGCATAAGGACATACGTCGCTGTCGGTCGTCTTCTGCAAATAAAATTATTCGCTGTTGTATCTTTAAGCTTAGTTTGTTTGATATAAATTTGGTTGTTATCTACTTTATTGTCTATACATATAATAAATCTGTAAAAATGGTCTATTTCTATATAAAAGATATTTACAAAAGAATGATTTAGGGGAATATAACAAAGGTAATATAATACAAAAATATTGTTTTTGAAATTTTTGTTGGTTTGTCTGTGAGTCTGTTTATTTGTTCGCGCATCACGTAAGAACAAATAAAGGAATTTCGATGAAATTCTCACTGGTGAATTTTGTTGAATTCTAGGGCCATATATAGTCTATGTTTAATCGTAATCGATAAACTGAAAAGACGATTAAGTTATTTTTGTATTTAAGGTGAACTTAAAAAAAGTTTACTTTTATAGTTATTATAATAGATATCATTACATGTATTAATTTTACAGTTAACTTAATAATATTTTCTAAAGACCTATACGAGCAAAGTGACACATCTAAATTGCTAGTTAGTAATTAATTTTACGGTTAACTTAATATTTTCTAAACATCTATACGAGCAAAGTCGCAGACACATCTAAATTGCTAGTTAGTAATATGTAAACTTCTTCCTCAGCCACGATACTTACCCACATTATAAGAACTGATTATTCTTGGAAGCAAATCCGGTGACAGCTTCTCACAGCTCTAAACTTTTAATGACCAAGACTTTTCCCTCTTACTCATAAATAATAACGCACGGCTGGGTATAAAGGTATTAAATTAATATATATTGCATAAATGAAGACATTCACAGATAATAAAGCTCTTCCCGTCTATGATAAGATATAAAATCAAAATGGCGTATTTATATTCGCCTGTTGACGCTTTCTATCTATGCAAACTAATTCGTAATCTTAAAAAACAATGACAATGTGCGTAAAAAACAATTTGTATTTGTTTCAAAATAATGACAATTTGTTACTTTCACGAAAAAAAAATTAAAAACCTAATTGCATAAAAACTGTATACGATCACCCAAATTGAATATAAGAACGTCGCACTTAAATACTAAATATAAATACAAACAAAAATAAAAAAATCACAAACAAGTGCATGGACTGATAACAATAACTCGCAAGATATGATCATAGCTAATCAAAATTGTTGGCAGCTTATTCAATTATAGTAATAAAAACTGTAAATACTGGCACTAAAATAATACTTGCATGGTGAAGAATAATATTAAGATTTGTAAATAGTTTAATAAAAATATAACGTATCCTAATTGTTTATATGTGGTTAATTGTACACAGGACCTCGTAGTACAAGCCCCAATCCTGCCTATATAATATTCATAAATATAAAGTGGATTAATGTATACTAATGACAATCTACGTCAAGTATCTAATAAAAAGTTCTCATAATAATAGTATATTTTAATGGTTCGATGCCGTTGGGGATGGTATATAACTGACACCCCCTACTATAGATATCTGCATTACACTGGACTGCATTAAAATTCTATGCAATAAGGGTAACATCAAATATCCTTAACTATATTGCGTATACCATTCAATTGACACCCGTTGGTCAGAGATGGACTACCTTTATCTGAAATAACGAGGACCTTGGAAAATTATATTTGACTCAATAAACTTTCATTGCTCGCACCATAAGATTGATATCCTTTATTGTTCGTATTTATTTCTTTGAGCATTATTATACAATTCACATACCTTTCATAAAACTAGTGTACTATAATTATAAGGAAGAATCACACCATTATATCTGATAAATGCTGAAATTGAAAACTGGAAAACATTGTAAATCATTTTGCCCAAAAAGATAACATTTCAATAAGACAGCGCCCACTATTTAGCTACGATTCTCTCACTTGAGATAATTTCACGCGTACCGTAAGATAAATATTCTTTATTGTTCGTACCATTCCCTTGAACATTATTATACAATTTCCCATGCTTTCAAAAACTAATTTACTATAATCATGGTAATAAAGAATAATCACGCCATTATAACTGGTAAATGTTGAAATTGAAAACTGGAAAAACATTGTACACCATTTTGCCCAAAAAATGTTACCTAACATTGCAAGACGACAGTGCCCTCTATTTAGCTACGATTCTCCCACTTGAGATGATTACAAACAAAAGCTCTGTACGAAGCATACGATTACAATGCAAAAGCTCTGTACGAAACATACTTACTATTTGAAAATTATTGATATACATTTAATTAATTTAATACGCATACAACGAGTTCGATATAGTGAAGTCTCGCACCTGGACTTCATAACCTGACAAACATTTCGTTCACCTTTTAAGAAGGGTTATTGCGATATTAAGGAAAAAACCAAAGTTTATAGTCATATGAGTGCCTGCTTATAATGTTCTTATATCGTCTATCGTTTTCATGCATCGCTATCTTATCTTTACCTTCTAAACCTGCTCCTAAAATCTAACAGCTTTTTTTGATGATCAATTTTAGGGCACTGCTCCGAAAACAACAAAGGTTATATTTCGGTCTTGGAAAAAAAAGGTTAACGACCACTGATTAAGATAAAGTCAAGAATTATTACTTGTTATGTTATAATGGATTGTATTGTAATCAAAATTAAACCGAACAATTATTTTTAAATAATAACAGTAATAAAAACAACTTAACTAATTTTAAGGTTCCGTACCTAACAAAAGGAAAAACGGGACCATTACAATATTACTTACGTGTCCGTCTGTCACAGGCGTTTTCTCAGAAATCAATTGACTTAAACACTTGAAATTTCGCAAGGAAATAAAACATATAAAGCCGCACATATCACAAAGTTAATACTCAAAAATATTCATATGGAAATTTTAGGAAGGGCAAATTAAGTACTCGATTTTTTTTTTATTTTAGGTATAATGTGTCATTTGGAAAGGCTATCTAAGGGATCTACTCAAAGAACTATAGGAAAATTATAACGACCATCCTAGATCTTATAATTTTCCAAATATACACTTTGGTTTAATGCCAATGAAAAAATATAATAATTTACGTTGAGAAATAATTATATTTATAAATAGTTCATTAGAAACACTATGTACACTTAAACAGTATATTTAAAAAAATATATTTATAAATAGTTCATTAGAAATACTATGTAAACTTAAAATTATATTTATAAATAGTTCATTAGAAATACTATGTGCACTTAAAATTATATTTATAAATAGTTCATTAGAAATACTATGTGCACTTAAAATTATATTTATAAATAGTTCATTAGAAATACTATGTACACTTAAAATTATATTCATAAATGGTTCATTAGAAATACTGTCTACACTTAAAAAGTTTGTAGGCGCCAAATGTATACGAAACCTAATTTTTGGTTTCTGCAGATTGATTGGAAACTTATATCCAACATATGTGAATGTCTTCGCACGAATGTTCTATAATTACCACTATACAATATTTAGAACTACGCTATCTAGAACTACGCAGGATATCAAGAACTATGCTGGAAGAAAAATATGTTTTATCAGTAACTTAAAGTAAAGTGAATAAATGCTTCAGAATGTTTAATAAATGGTTTCTTCGTCCTTTTTTAAGACGACAACAGGAGATTGCATGAAAAAATCTATCAAGTTCAGATGGAATTCGCACTACGATGGTACCGTACACATTTAAGCATTTATAAAAATTTAATGGCACATACATAAGATTCCTATCAAACTATTTAAGAAATTTTAATTCTTTAGAACGAAAATATATTACCTACTAAAATAAAAATTATGTGAAATAACTACAAATCAACGATTTTTGGTGTTTTCCTTTACTTGTGCTGTGATATCTTGCTTGTTGCCAAATTTCGTGATTCTATGTCAACGGAAAGTACCCTGTAGGTTTTGATTTATTTGCGAGTGTCAAAATATGCGGCACAAATGGCCGTATTTTTAGGGTTCTCCTTGATTGCATTGACTTGGAACCTTGTTTTTTTTTACATCTCCAAGGCACCGTAGACCTAAACATTTGATATTCATTTCAACTTGACATCTCCACGCGTTCCTGAGAAAAAGGGTCTTGGCAAAACGATAGACGGGCAACAAAGTGATTCTATAAGAGTTCCTTTTTTTCCTTTTGAGGTACAGAACCCTAAAAAGTAGAAAAAAGAAAAAGAGGAAGACGAATTAGAGTCTATCTATATTTAAGCCATAAAGGTTAGATTTAGCAGTGCTCAAGAATAGACCGACGTTACCATTTAGCCATATCCTCCCAAACTTATCATATTCACGGGTTTAGGAGCTCAATTCTTCATTCACATTGGTGTGACCTTAAGACTTCCAATATAAAATACTTTTAACAGCCCTTAAGCTTATTCTTATTTGTTTTCTTCTTTAATGGTTTTTCAAGAATTCTCTTATATACTTAAAAAAAATTATATTACGCAATTTTTTTACTATTTCTTCAGAGTGATCAAATCATCTCAAGAGACTCAGTTTCAGCTATATTTGCTGGCATAATTGTGAAAATGTCTTATTCTTTAATTGTTCCTCTTCTCTGAATATCCTGACCCACAATTATGCCCATGTGGCATTTTGGAGCAATTAGCTTGGTGACAGGTCTCACGATCTCATAATAATTTTACAGTCTGTCATTGTAGGATGCTTGTTATCTAGTCAAGTCAACAGATCGGGCTTCAGTTATGAGATTTTGTCTCATCAAACCTTCCTAGAAAAATGCTTCCAGTTGTCTGGCCTATTATCTCAAAAAATTCTCCAAGTTGTCTAGTATATTATAATATAACCGAAGTATCTGAGTACCCGATATCTTAGTGTAAAGATTTATTTGATAATGTATTCGTTGGTCCGATGAGCAGTCTAAAACATAAACAGCACATGTCACCAGCATCACATCTCGTAGACATCAATATATTTTTATCTGTGACTTTTATAGTCCAGATCTTAAAACCATTGAATATTATGAAGGGTAAGAAAATTTATACCAGATTGATTTTAATCGCATATTATATATAAGCTCATTCTAACCATGCTTATATTTTAGCTATGGTTTTTCAAGCATTCTCTTATTTACTACTTCAAAAAATATATGTTACCTAATTTTTTTACTACTCTTTCATTCTAAGCCATCAAACCATCTCAAGAGATTTGCTCATAAATCTTCAGCGACGTTTGCTGGCATAATTTCAAGAATGTCAATAAAATTTGCAATCGTTGCATATTAAAGGGACGCGAAGACATCGGTACCTTAGCTTGCGTTTGTCACATAAACAAATAATGTATGCATGCAAGCTGGGTGGGCTTTAACTGACAATTGGTACGTGAAAAAAGAGATAAAATTCGACTGACCCGTTCGACAACATCTTATTAGAGCAAGATACTGACAGATTTTAAATTTCTGAGCTCGCCTGCTTTTTTTAGATCGGTGAAGGCCAATTATTTAAAATAGATAGACTGACTAAGATACTGTATAAAGTTATATATTTTGACTATTTAAGCTTTATGCGTACTGTAAGCTGCTATCGATGTAATCGTGTGTTTAATGCACTCTTATATTCAGTCCGACATAAACCCTTGACGATAAAATAATGTGAAATCCCCATGTTTTAAATTAATTCTTCTTTATTCTGACTTAATATGAATAAAGTGTATTTGACCAGCTGCTTCGCTTACATTCAGACGGGAAAATAGCAAAATAAAATTATTTTATGATCATATCCATTACAGAGATTACTAACGGTAAGTAAAATTTCACGGAGATGTTTATTTGCAAAAGTTCACGGAAAAATATTCGAAATTTCACGAAAGTGTTTATTTTCCAAGGTTCACGGAAAAGATTCAAACTTCCGCAAAAGTTCACGGAAAGGGATTAAAAATTTCACGGAGAGGTTTATTTGCAAAAGTTTAGGGAAAAAGATTCAAATTTTCACGTAGATGTCTATTTGCAAAAGTTCATGGAAAAGGATTAAAAATTTCACAGGTATGTTTATTATGCAAAAGTTCACGGGAAAAGATCCGAAATTTCACGGGGATGTTTATTTGTAAAGCTCACGAAAAAAGATTGAAAATTTCACGTAAATCATTATTTGCAAAAGTTCGTGGAAAAAGATTCAAAATTCAGGGAGTTCATTTTTTGTTAAAGTTTGGAAAAAACATTCAAAATTTCACGGAAATATATTAGTCGGGAAAGCTAAAAAACAAACAAACGAGCAATCTCTCTCTTCTATAATATCAGTTGACGAAATATGTTTATCTCCATGATTCACGTTACATGACTGAAAGAAACTCCTCAAGTACCAAACTCACGTTGTAAGAGTTCCGTACACATTTAGGCCCTCATTAAAATTTGATTCCAATTAAACTTTTATTTCTGTTAAACCATTTAAAAATATTAATTTTTCATAATGAATATATATTGTTTATTATTTCACGGATGTGAAAAAATATTGCATATTTCAAAAATTATAACATTCAAAATAATCGCATAGTTTTCCTTTAACCTTCAAGTCAGATTTTCCAACCCTCTTTTTTCATGATTTTGGTTCCGTTGTTTCGGAAATAAGGGGAAGGAATACTCTATTTCCACATATTATTTAAAATATATTTTTAAATATTAAAAATATTAAAATAATAAATATTTAAAATATGAAATTACAAAAAAAACTTTGTTCGTGGGATAAGAAGATGTATCAATTATTATGCCAAAGTCTCTTTCGTCACATTGTTTCTGTGGAAATCGGCTGTTAAAGACAAGCATATCGACAAATGCATGAGGAATTTTACAAGTATTCTGTTTTTCACTTTGAAGTAGAGAACCCTAAAAATTTTAAAAGATCAGATAAGAGGCGTAAAAAGTGACAAACACACTCACGTTCCCATTTATAACAATAGTTAGCATTAATAACGACACTGAGTTTTCCTGATATTTTTGTTCGTTCCTTATGTACCTGATTAAAATATTATATATATGTATATAATAATTGTACAATATTATATACAATTAGCAGCTAAATAAACTGCAAGCATAAAATATCAATACGTATATGCTACTAATAGGATTTATAGTGAGATTTATACGACAGACGTTGCTTTAGTTTTCTTACTAACCCCACTCCTATTGCGTAACTCTCGTGACATATTTTCATGTTACTACCTGGACCGGCTTACTTCCTAATGCGCAATGAGAAATTTCGCTTCAAAAAGGTATATTTCTTTAAGAAATGTAAATTGTAATCACGTGATAACAGGTACGTGTAAATTTAAAATATCAGTTAATAACTGGTAAAATATATAAATCATAAACATAAATAAGTAGTACATAATGATAATTGGTACATAAAGGTCAATATTAACTAATTACGATAAACATAATTATTTTTAAAATTCTAAGGTTATGTCTTGTCTGAAAACCAATCATCTTGTTAAAAAGTTTAAAAGATGGGATATTTATAAATCCCATCAAGTGGACGTTAATTTTCCGTTTTTTCTTCCAAATGTATTATTTTCCGTAAACTACAAATATTTTACGTGAAATTCATATTAAATACTTTTTCTACAAATAATTACAGTATTTTTTAATAGTACAGTGATAGAGATATTACACGACAATCTTTACTTTAGTTTACCCACTATTCCTCTAGTATAGTGCAGTTTTTGAGATCAATAATCAGTAAATCAAAGGTTCTCGTTAATTTATATACAAATCCAAAGTAAATATATCCGAACAAAAAAAGAAAGTCTAGTAAGGAATTTGTAGATTCTGTTCCCGATTTGAGACATTTTTTTCGTAGCGTTTTTCAAATCCACCGTGTGTAAAAAATTGTTATAAATTTATTAGGAACAAGAGCGGAGCTTTATCGAAGTTTGAGCAGCTCTGTAGTGTGGACTAAGCCTTATACTGACAATATACAATGCAAATCAAATGCAGTTTAACATGAGCAACACGGCAGACATGATGATATATTTTAACATCACGCTATGGCTCTGAAGCTAATTAAGTACCTACGATAGAACAACGAGTCGGCCATTCCTCCCTTGTCATACTATACCACCAACTTCTATTTTATACATTTAATCAAGTTGTGATACTTCCTCGAATGGGCCGATTTAGTTACTAATACTATTCACTAATACTTTTGTGTAAACCATTCACTACAAACATCTATAACTTTTAAATTGGTAGATTGGGGGCAAAACATCCATCGAGATCTCTGCATTATGGCAAGTGTAGTTTTGATATTAACCAATATATGTGTTTCATTAATCATTGAAATTCAAAAACTAATCTATTAACAAATATTATACAGATAGAAATCTTTTTTTTATGAGACTTATCACATTATGTCATTGCACAGTACTGTAATGACGGTTTACTTATGGATTAAAATAACTCACTAACATTCATCTACATTGGCGCTTTATTGACGGTTTATTGATGGATAAAAATAACTTAGTAACAGCATTTTATAATCGACGACCGGGTAAGTCTGGTTTAACTAATTATTTTTAGTAGTATTTATAAATTAAATAGAAAATGAAAACTAGGGACGATTTAACTTATTTAGCAAAACAATTCAAATCTATCAATCAGATTCATACAGAAACGAGTACGTTTTCTTATAATTCAGTGTGAGTTTTGGTATATTAAAGATTTATATATTAAAGATTTAAACAGATAAGAAGGCCTTCGACATATTTTATGAACACTGTATGATTGATTGGTGTCAGAAAATATAAGTCTTTAGAACCAAGGTTGCCGATGAAAAACTTCCTTTCTTTGTTCTCATCCATGATGAAGCCACTTGAAGCATAGAGGACATATCTTTGAAGAGCTTCGAATTTTATGATATGCAAGCTTTTAAAAATTAAATGGTATTTAACATTTATGTGGTTTATAAATTAACGAATTGTTGTTCGAACATCTTGGGAAAAAGCCAAAAGTTATTTTAATTAAAAATATTATTGTTTATAATCGTAACGTCAGGACAGACACAACTAACAGTACTACTTGTGTAACACTACAGATAATACATAATTTTTGTGTTGTGTCATTTTGTACAAACAACTTAAAGAGTGTGTTGATAAATTTATATCCGTGTGACAACGTATGGCATTATCTTTGAAAGTAGTTTTTTATACCTCTCTATAAATAACGGGCTCATGTCAATGGGTTGCAAATTATCTTCAGATTATCTTATATAAATACACATTAAAACTACGCGTACCCGTTATTTCAATATATTTAGTTCCCAGTAACTCTTATCTAAATAGATAATGGTAACTATTATCTATTTAGATAAATGTTACTGAGAACTAAATATATTGAAATAACGGGTACGCATAGATTTAAAAGAAAAGAACGCTTCGGGGAATAAAATTTATATACTGAATAAAAAAATTAAAAGTAACATACTAAATGCATTATTAATATTGAATAGGCTTACATACAAAACAATCACTTTCTAAAGATTTATTTGTTGTTTTTGTGCTTTTTCTAAGAACCTGTCTATCGATTCTTAAAATATAAGTTGTTTTCACTTTAACTTTTTTTTTTGTAATTTTTACCCAATCACACAAATTTGCCCTTTCACTAATGAATGAAGTATTTTTCTGGTTGGACGATATCAATCATGATTTTTTTTTAAGTAACATTTTTTTATAATTTTCGTAAACACAAGGCGAAAAAAATTACGTTTTTTTAACATATTTTGAAATCTCTTTAAACAACAAATGTAGATTCGCTTTCTCGAATGTGTAAATTCTTGTTTGTAAAATTGATCATATGTTTTTTACGATATTCTATTTTCATATCTATCTTCTTTTCGGCCCTTCTTTCCCATTCTTCTCCCTCCAATTTAATAATTTCACCATTCGCCTATATTTTTATAACTTTTTTTATAGACTTCGCTTATTTTTTTATATTTGGACAAAGACGAACGCAATACAATTCGCAATACGCGAACGCAATACGTTTGTAATGAACTGTGCCACTGTGAAACTACTACAGACTGACAGAAGAAGAAAGAAGATAGGCATTTCTGGCACCAAAATCTATAATATAATCACCTCTGACCTACCGGAAATAAAATATGCCATAGACCATCACTTAATGTATTTGGTATACTCTGGCTCTTCCACAAGCATAGATAGGAGACGAAAAGGTTTGCTTTTTGAGTGTATTGCGTCTGGTTCTACACTTTTAGTTACCACTGTAAAACCAGGCATCGTGAAAATCTACAAAAAGATACGTATATTCAAATGTACATTACTGTGTTACCTACTGTGGTGTTTGAAGAGACAATTTCCGCTTTTCCCCCAAAGCATGAAGTGGTTTTTTGTTTTATTGTATTTTAAGAACATGAAATTACTAAATAACATGAAATTACCTGGGATCTGTTTCAATAGTGCATTATAGTGTAAGAGCTCGCTCTGGATCAGGATTTTCGAATATATCAAAGTTTCCTTCTTTGAATCTTTGAAACCTATGTTTTCCTGTATTAAAAGAGAGTGTACGATTTGTTGTACATGTATTACGTGTTGCTTCGCTGGTTTTTCGCCATAAACGGAGTTCTTGAAGCAAAAACGCTTCAAGTTCTGTTGGTAAAATTTCCATATTTGTTCATTGTTTATAAGCCCTCACTTAGTTGCTAACTCAACCGAAGATCATACGCCATGCTCTTTATTTACGCTACAAGAAATGTTCGAGAAATTTCGATGACATTCTAAAAGCCATTGGAAAACAGTGACTCATTTGTTAGTGGCCAATCTAATGCAAATTTTGGTATCTATGCATTTGTGTGTAAACATGAATCGGTCTTCATAGTTTTTCTCATGACCAACTTTCGTGAAAATATAGAAGATTTTTATTTACGATTGAGCATTTCCCCATTGTTTCTTAATATTTTCGACTTATTTAACACCGAAAATCGCGAGTTTGAATTACTGAAACTTTGTTTGTTGCAACTGCATACGACGATGAGACCGATGTAATTTGAAAATTGTTTTTCTAACGAAATGAATTTAACACTATTTTTATACCGGTTTATAAATGCGAAAGTGACAAGTTTGTTTGTCCTTCCTAACTAATTGTGTCTTATGTATCTTCTTTTATATCGCAACAGCACAATAAATAGACGTAATTTTTTACACGCTACGTACGTAATATAAAAAAGGAAGAGAATCACTGATTCGAATCCTCAATTTAGAGGGAAATATTTTTTTTTATTATCATTTGTGTTACAAAGTCACGAAAATACTCAGTATTTAATTTCCCTTAATCTTGCGCTACATTTATTAATTTCTAACTATAAATACGCGAGCGAAGCCGTATAGGAAAAGCTAATCTGAAATCAAGAAACAGAACTCATATTACGAGGATTCCGTACACGCTAAAATACATCGTATTCCTATTAAACTGTTTACAAAAACCGAATTGTGTTCTACTCAAAGACCTATTTTCAATGATTAGAAGGATTCTATGCACGTTTAAGTACGTCGCTTATTTTTATGTTTCTATTAAACTATTTACAAAAACCTAATCGTGCTCTACTCAAAGAGCCATTTTCAACGATTACGAGGATTCCGTACACGTTTAAATACATTGTATTTCTATTAAACTATTTTCGAAAACCGATTTGTGCTCTACTCAGAGAGCTATTTTCGGCGATTAAGATGATTCAAATGATGAAAATTTATAGTTTGAATACGATTTCTAGTTTTGAACCTACTAACTACCTATAATATGTAAATTTCAAGTCGCTATCTTATTTGGTCTCGAAATTAGAAGCCATAGGTTGGCAGGACAGACAGACAGACGGACATACGACATTACCATGACAATTCCATTCGGACCTTTGACTACGTTAAAAATGACGAGAAAAAAATGTTAATTTTTATTTTAAAATTGGTTCATTCTTGCTGTTAGATTGTCACTGTAGATACTATCAAAATAGTTATTGAAGACTGATTTGTAATACGCCCATAATTTTTATTTTGGAGATAATCCAAAAAAAATATCCACATAGCGGGACCATCCTACATCCAAGTTACCGAACTAGATATCTACTTAGTATACGTTTGGCTACAGCCACTAACCAATAAAGAAAATTCTATAGACGACGTATTTGTTTAAATAGAGACTATGTGAAGGCATAATGTCACAAAATCATTTTTATGGTTACACACCTCAAAAAAAACCCTTATGAGATCACGTCACCGTGTTTGTCCATCCGTCTGGCCCTCACAGCTGTTTTACACAGTTTTTTTTATTCAGAAACCATTTGAGGTGAAATTCAATTCAGTTGTACACAGACCTTGTTCAATTCAGTTGTACACAGACCGACGGTTCTCATATATGCGGGGTTCTTGAAATTAGAATTACCAGTATTTCAGTCAAATTGATCGAAAAATACTTTTACTAGATGCATTAACCATTCACCAAACAAAAACAGGACACATAGAGTGACTTTTCGTGCGTGTAATTGCATAAAAATGTCATAGTTTTCAAAAAAGTATTTTCTTTTGTTACTGTCATGTTTGAACAACAGTAGCATGCGCAAACGCCGCACCCGTGAGAAGCTTTAGTACTAGCAAATTCGGTGCAAATTGTCAATTTGCTCTTAATTCACTGACGCTACAGTCACAATGTATCGGTTTGTGACTGTAGCGTGAGTGAATCGATAATGAATGACTGTAGCGTGAGTGATGAGCAAGTTGACAATTTCGTTTAATTTTACATGTAAGCAGTTTGTGATTGGCGCTGGGAGAGTTGTGTGCGTGTAGTTGTACCTATGCCTGTTTTGCTTTTAAATAGTCTTACTTTATGTACTGTGTACTGTATCTTTCCTTTATATGTGTTGTTCTAAGTATCTCCATAATAATATCGACATGTAATTATCACGAACAAGTATGTATTCCTTAAATATTCCAATTAACGTAAATTTAACATTAGGCTCTAATAAAACAAATTTCGAGTGGTTTTGCGAATATTTCTTACTCACTTTATATAATTCATTACGCAAAATAAAATGACGCATCTACCTAATACATAATGGATTAGTTACAATTCAATCTCTGAGCGATTTTTGTACAATATAGAAAGGAATACACATAATACGAAAAATGAATAAGACGTAAAGAATCATTTCCGTGAGAATAACAAATAAAGAATCATTTCCGAAGGCGACCGCCGAGCGAGTCAATGAGTGATCGTGCAATGCAATATAAGAGTTATATTGAAACGTTCCTGAATGAAAAAATAAAATGACTCAATAATATATCTAGTGCGTCATTTGGCGTGATGGATCAATGTATTGAGTTGATTGTTTTGATTCGTAACACGTCTGTTACCCAAGTCTAGTTAAAATTACGAAAAAAAACATCGAAAAAACTGTATCACTAAAAGTTTGCCCACATTTTACAAGGACACTACAGCAATGACAGTCTCATACTTTTTGCGAAATTCACGATATTTTACACCTTTACAAGATATACTGGACATCAATGTAAAAGATATTGTTAATATTTGTAAATAGTTTTATAGAAATATTAGTTAAATGAAAATACTGTGTATGTACCCTTAAATGTTTAGGTGTATCCCAGATAGCATGTTAACTTGAAGCAAACTTTTTCTTCGATTCTAAATTGTTGCGTCAAATATGAAAGATGAAGTTTGTGGCAATATTGCTGCAATATTGTTAAGCTAAGTATGATATTTCAAGTTTGTGACAATATTGCTGCAATATTGTCAAAATAAATATGATATTTCATGTTTGTGACAATATTGCTGCAATATTGTCAAAATAAATATGATATTTCAAGTTTGTGACAATATTGCTGCAATATTGTCAAAATAAAGATGATATTTCAAGTTTGTGACATTATTGCTGCAATGTAGTCGCTATCTATTGCAAGTAGAGCGAAGCACTCAGACTTGATTTAAACTTGCTGCAGGTGTATAAACTTGACACAAAACTTCTCTTTTGATATATCAAACTTGTTGCAAGTCAGAATCAAGTTTATATTGCTATCTGGGATGTGTCGTACTTAACACGTTTTATTTATCTATTAATATCAAGGGAGGTCTAATTCGTACTGATGGCAAGTGCTAGACGGTCTATACATATATGCATCTACAATCAAATGCTAAAATCCTCTCTTCATCGACTGATAACAGTTGGCATGAATGGATATACTGTACTGTCTATTGTTTACTCCAGTTACTGGCATTAGCCCTATTTAATCAATTGCGGCGGATCAGTTTGTCGATTCAATGTTATATTAGAGACTCTCATAACATAAAAAAACATATTCATTTCTAGTTTGAATAGAATTTAAAACAGCCCCTTTATTGGCTGCTTTCAATGTTTTATACCGCTACATTGCAGCATTTAAAAAATAATTGTAAGACATAGCCATAGAGTGTCCCTTAAAGTGTCTACTTTAAGGGTAAACGAGTTACATTTTATTATAAAAAAAAACCTCTTTGGACACCTTTTTTGACTGTCGAATTTTAAACGTATTGTCTAACGTACCCTGAATTTAATTTAGACAAAAAAAGGGCTGGAGATATTTATAAAAAAAATAATTTCTCCTAAACCGGTCCTTTGGTTTAGTCGTTAAACCGTCGAAGGCGTATGCACCACGCAAGACTCAAAAAATAAATGGTTAAAAATTCAAATTTGAATATAAAATGGCTTAAAATTATACTTTGATGGAGTTCTCGAAACGACTAACGAAAAATTACTTTTCTGCACAGGCATGTTGAAAAGAAAACTCTTTAAATAAAGAATGTAAAAATCAGTTTCTTTTACTGAAAAAAAAACCAACCTAATCGTCCACCAAAATTATTGAAGTTATTCTTCTTTAGGCGCGTTATGAATAAATGATGAGAGTGAAATTTTAAGATTCGGCACACAAAAGTTACAGTATGAAGTTGCAGCGGTTGCAGTCTCGAAACAAAAACTACCAACAAAATAGAAATAGAACCTCTATTAGTCGCGCAAGTCCCATCGTCGCCTCTGTTTAATGATACCAAAGAAGTATAACTTCTCACGCGCGTACATAAGTACACGCACCCTTTTTATTTTTAAATCGATTGTGGGACCAGATCTGTCTCAGAAACGGTATTTCGTACGAAGCTATGATCAGTTCTAATATTCTGGTTGGCTGTAAAAAATTGTTCTCGTGGCAACAATACCGCCATTTGTATCAATTAGATACATTAAAGTAGATAAATAAATAAATAATATTTCTCATATTCTGCATTCTAAAAACAAGTACAATAAAAAGCTAAACATATAATAATAAAAATTAGTAATAAAACTAAAGCATTTCTGAAAAAAAAACCATGCTATTGTTACTCCTATGAAATTTATCCTAGGCAATATTTGCTGATAGTTGAATAGCAACACAATGTATCTTTTAATGTGTCAATTTTTTTTATATACATATATTTCAACGTGAACGGAACCTTCTTAGAGCAAGTTCTGCTTATGCTTAACAGTTTCATTTATTTGTTTTATATGTATAAAGTGCAACATAATGTCATTAGGTAAATAAATAATTAAACATTATAAATTATCTAACTCAGCACTTGTCACAACAATACCGTTAATTCCATTGCTTTTGCGATAAATAACTAAGCTACAAATGGTTTAACAATCTGCAAAACATCTCATATCAGATAAGAGTAACACGAATTAAAAATAACGAATTTAAAAATAGTTTCCCAGTCACTTCAAAAAACACTCGTGTTTATGGCTATCCAGTTTGTGAAGAGATAAATATAACCTATACATCCTCACACCATTCAAACGTCGATATTTCACACTAATGATAAATTACTTCAGAAGGCCAACGTGAGTACATTTTCATTTGCTGAAAAGCAAACAAAGTCGAGGCCGGCGAATTTAATTAGCAAGTTCGCCGAATCACGTGTATCCACTGCGCAAACTCAAAATTGTTCGAGCGCATGCCGCGTCCTGCTCGCGCGTACTACTCTGTCTCGCTTCCCTACAATCGGTCGGTCAGCTGTTTGAAATTCCAAAATGGCCACACTGGGTCGATCGTCGTTAAATATATTAAGAAAAACGCCTTTTACCCCATTACCGACGCGTTCTTTCAGTAAAATCAAATACAGTGGCGTGAATAAAAATATAATAACGACATGTACTTGTGTAGTGAGTGGCGGTGTAGTTTTGTTTGCGGCACACAAATGGATGAAGTACAATGCTACGGTATACGCGCTAAAATCAAAGGTAAGTCGACAATATTTGTTACATTTTCTAAATAAAAACTAGTTCTGCGTTACCTAATAACAGTGCGATTAATATTTTGCTTTTAATATATGTCAAAGGTACAATTCTTTCTGTAAAATATACATAAGATAGGCTTATTTTGTATTGTTTATTTATAGCGTAGCGAATGACGTGAAGATAGTTACAGTTGAGATCCGCGCGCTAGTATGACGTTTCGTCTAACTTCATTCGGTTACAATGTATTTTATAAATGTCGGTGACAATACGAATATAGAATTTATTCCGGTTTTTGTTTTATGGTTATTCTAAAACACTCATTGGACAAAAATTCGCGAAGAATCCATCGAAGAGCTACGTAACGTTTAGCCGCTTAATGATCGCGTGACCTTGTGCTTTTGTTTAGTCGCGTAAAACATTAAATCGTAATAGTTGGAAGACGTCAAATCACAATAATCGTAGTAACGTCACAAAATAAATTCTTTTATCTTTTTAAAAGGCGATTTGACATTCATTCAGACGAATGAATGTCAAATCGCCTTTTAAAAAGATAATTTATGTAGACGTTTTTTTTGTTGACATACGATTATATCGCATTAATGAAATCTATGTTTAATGGAGAAATTTGTTGCTATAAATTGATGTATATTTGTATAGATAATCTGTTAATCCCTTATACGAGTAAAGCCCTTAGTAAATGTAAATTAAAGAGTTAATGCTTTGCAATAATTTTTTTTAGTTATTGCCAGTTCATTCTGTGTGTACGCCAATTATTACTAGTTTTGGAACAAGTTCAGTTTAGCGAAAATGTGAATTTCCTATTTTTTCAGTTTTAAATGAAAGAAAATATGTAAAAATCGAAGTATCAACGAAAGTTAGGGCTCGGTCTCGATTATTTTATTAAAAAAAAGGGATTTGAGAAAAGTTCCCATACAAAACTGCTTCGTCAAGAAAGTATTAGTTATAAGTTTTTTGAGTTAATTGCCATTCTTAGCAACACTAACCACAGAATTTGAAATTGCAAAGGTATGTAATGTATGTTTTGTATACAACATAAAAAGAAAACCCAAAAATAAAATATAAAAATGCTCAGTAAAAGATCGCGTAGAGAAGTTATAAAATTTATGTTTGATAACCACCTGACAACCGTATCTTCAAAGAAATAGCATTTTTAAAATAATTTTTTATAATGAAATCGTGTCCGAGCCCTAATGTTTTACATACGTCGTTTTTTATGTAATTTCGTTCATTTAAAACAAAAAAAATAAAAACAGAAATTGTACTCTAGTTTTTATTCGAATGTCCTAAAAAGGAACAAACAATTTTATTTATACTAATTTAACTTTTTCTTCAAATGAGAACGGCCTGCGCTTGCTAAGCATTTAAAATCTTAGCTGGCAGGCAAACTAATAACGTTATTTGCTAAATTTTCGAAAAAAGTACTCTTAAAAGCATGTTCAACACTTCTTTGTAATTAAATTAAAATTTATATTCGCCAAGCGCCTTTAATCAAATTAAAACCCCTTCAAAACTGATGCATTCACATTATATTTAACCTCAGAATATATGACTGTAACTGACAAAAGTGTTTATTTTTGTGTTTAAGTCATGTTTTAAATGCATGAAAATAGTTAACCGGAGCAGTTGTTTTGCGTATTCAATGCCTTCTTTTCAATATTTTATAGACTGTTTTCAATTCATCTAATTCAATTCATGATTCAAATCCGTACGTTTTCATGGACTTGGATTACGTTCTGAATCTCTCATCACTCTCTTTATTTCTCTATATCACCTTTTACGAGTACTTTTTCACCGAACACGCTATCATACTGTAGAACAAACATAATACCGACTTCGAAAACGCACCGCCGGTTTGTTCTTTTCTAAAGTCGCCAGAATCAGTCATTCCTATATGTTTCCATATTACCACTAGTCCCCTATTTTAGTCCTCCTAAGTCACTTAAATTATTTTTTAATTTAAATATGTTGCCACGTTACGCATGTACATATGATTGTTGAAGAATTTTATTTTATATATATCAGAGAAACACAATTTCATACTATGTAAAATGTTTCTCTTGTCCACAATTAAATGAAACTACGTGATGTAGTATTATTTCTACTATCTTTAATTTCTTTACCACGACCTAGGTTTCGTTGTATTACAACATCTTCAGGTGGGATATTAGCAAATATTAGCAAAGATCTTTGCTAATATCCCACCTGAAGATGTTGTAGTACAACGAAACCTAGGTCGTGGTAAAGAAATTAAAGATAGTAGAAATAATACTACATCACGTAGTTTCATTTAATTGTGAATAATGGATTTCTACAAAATTAACGCCAAATATATTCAATGTTTCTCTTGTTTTAAAATTGTCTCCGCTCAAATCTAGATTGAGAAAAATAATTGCTTTTATATTTTCGTATAAGCATAAAAATTATGTAAGACGCCATATGTTATAATTCGGAACACTGAAGAAAATTCTATATATTACTCGTAGCATTTAGCAAAATACGCCGTCTGAAAGTGTCTGCAGAGTTGTCATCAATTCAAAGTGGGATTATTATTTTCACTAAGACATTCCCTGCATCTATTATTTTCACTAAAAGTCTAATAAATAATAATTTTCGAAACTGAGTTTCGTTTGAAAATTTCCTTGCATTATTATTTTCACTAAGACATTCCTTGCATTTATTATTTTCACTAAGAGTCTAATAAATAATAATTTTCGAAACTGAAATAATTTCGTTTGAAAATTTCCTTGCATTATTATTTTCACTAAGACATTCCTTGCATTTATTATTTTCACTGAGAGTCTAATAAATAATAATTTTCGAAACTGAAATAATTTCGTCTGAAAATTTCCTTGCATTATTATTATCACTAAGATATTCCTTGCATTTATTGTTTTCACTAAGAGTCTAATAAATAATAGTTTTCGAAACTGAAATAGTTTCGTTTGAAAATTTCCTTGCATTATTATTATCACTAAGACATTCCTTGCATTTATTGTTTTCACTAAGAGTCTAATAAATAATAATTTTCGAAACTGAAATAGTTTCGTTTGAAAATTTCCTTGCATTATTATTTTCACCAAGACATTCATTGCATTTATTATTTTCACTAAGAGTCTAATAAATAATAATTTTCGAAACTGAAATAGTTTCGTTTGAAAATTTCCTTTCATTATTATTTTCACCAAGACATTCCTTGCATTTATTATTTTCACTAAGAGTCTAATAAATAATAATTTTCGAAACTGAAATAGTTTCGTTTGAAAATTTCCTGGCATTATTATTTTCGCTAAGACATTCCTTGCATTTATTATTTTCACTAAGAGTCTATTGCTGTTTTCCACTATACTATATTCTTCGATCTCATCATAAATGTCACTGGTTAAAGTTATGAATTAAAGTAATAAGTAACTGGTGGTTGAAGTAACGAATAACTGGTGGAGAGAATTGAGTTATTTACGTTTATGATACAAGCAAACGCTATTGGATTATTGTAAAACAAACAGGAGTTTCAGTAATCTTATCTGAATGAATACCAAAAAGAAAATGTTGATGTTCTGATGCAATATCAAATTATTCGTTGGAAGTTGTTTCTAAATGAAAGGAGAATCTAAGAAATCGGCAGGACATTTTCTCCATTATAAGTTAACGCCAAACGATATACCCAAAAATATACTCGCCAAAAGTTACAAGAGTAAAACTGGGTCTGCTAGTACATCCACCTTATTTACCCGACTTTGCGCTCCTTGAATATTACTTGTTCAGAGCTTTAAACGATTATTTACAGAATTATAAATTTGATAACGTGAAAGACCTTCGAAAAGATCTTGTAATTTTTTTTGACAATATTTTTATGCTGTAGATACCTATATTGCTACTATCTATATTTCCACATGATCCAGGAGTTGAGAAATATGGTACATACATAGTTTAATTTCTTTAGGACAATTATATCCGATTTAAAAAAAAAATACTTAGTTAAAACTTATTAACTGCCCATACATACTATACATTTGCATTAAATAAATGCAGGTTTACAGTATTGGTATTAAAATCACATGGCCAGGCAATTAATGTTACCAGCATATTAGTCTGTAAACTCTACTTTAAGTACCCATCTCTTTCACCTAAGGAATGTCTTAGAACTTTTCAGATGAGACATTAATTGATATTATTCTAATCCACGCTGCTTTTTCTTATTAAAAGGCTAGATTATTCGCTTTCGCTTCGATTATTGAGGGATTATCTTGCTATAGTGTCTTTTTACCTAGCCTCTTGGCTTTCACAGTTCTACGTACGACAATTATGACCATATTGCATAGATTTCTAAACTCGTATTTCCAATTTTATGATCAGCCATAAATATTTAATGACAATATACAGACAGTTTATATGGAAATATGTTGTCATGACATTTTCGAATTGTCCAAGAACAATAATTACGTTTACAAGAAAACATTAAAAGTAATAACAAATAAACAAACCCACATGTTTCATTTTTCTTTTTCTGTATCTGTATACTTTTAAAGTTATCGATTTTTGGCTCGGGACAACATCTCTTCCGCCATTAGACGATATAATGAAAATATGCCTCACCTTAATAGTACAATGGAATATGCATCAATAGTACGATGAAAATATGCCACAATTGACTGTACGATGCAACGAAAATATATCTCACTTTAACATGATTATACGAAAATATGCCCCACTTTGTGAATATGATGCAACGAAATTATGCCTCATTTTGATAATATGATACTATGAAAATATGCATTATTTCAATAATACATTGCAACGAAAATATGCCTCATTTTTATAATACAATGGAATCAAAATATGCCACACCCCCTTGATTTTACGATGCAACGAAAATATACCTCACTTTAACATGATTATACGAAAATATGTCCCACTTTGTGAATACGACGCAACGAAATTATGCCTCACTTGGATAATATGATACTTTGAAAATATGCATTATTTCAATAATACATTGCAACGAAAATATGCCTCACTTTTATAATACAATGGAATAAAAATATTTCCCACCTTGATTTTACGACGCAACGAAAATATGCCTCACTTTGAGCGCTCTGTCTTCGATATAAGTATAGATTTAAAGAGATTATATAAATCAATTTATGATAAGAAATCTATCGAATCTACTTTTTATCTCTTAAATACAAAGTTACATTACATATGATTTTGTATTATATCATATTCTCAAATATGAGAAAAAATGAAGTCGTAAAAAACTAACTTCATCTACCTGATATTATTTAAAAAAAAAAAAAAATTCATAGGAAATTAACGTCAGCTATTGCTTTTTGGTCAACTTTTTTACATTTGTTTCGATTCATTTAAAAAAAATATAATGTCTAAAAAAATCAGAAGTATACAGCGTGGTGCAATTCTGTGTTGCTTTGAAAATATGTTGCTTTTATGCCTGTTTCAATTTTTTTTCTTAAAACCTAAAATAATTCATAAAAAGGGAACAGAATTCTACAATGGAATCGGTGCTCATGGATGAAAATTCTGATTTCTCTGATCTCTTCCTCACCTTCAAAATTAAAGTGAAAAATAATTATTCATTGTGAATATATGAATTTTAATTTCAATTATAATGTTGACCTTAAAACTTCATCATTTCCGTCCCTCTGTGACAGCCTCATATTTTCTACAGTTTTAAATCTAAACACATCAAATTTTGCAAGTAAATATATAGACATCAATACAGATAAATAAACTGAAAGTGTCTGTCTGTTATTTTCAAATTTTCAGCTTTTGAATACTAAAATTAATTTAATTTAAAAAAATAATCTGTCTTCCAGCATAGATTTAACACAAATATTACTGAGGCTATTGATATAACTTTTACACAAGTTATAGGTAGTAACCTTTAGTTTTTGTTTCACCGTTAAATTTCAATTGATTCCCAAGTTATGAGGACGTTAGTAATGGATTTCCAGGAGCATATCGCCTCACTTACTTTTTCAGGATGACGTACCTACACATATGTATGTGTCGCGTAGTCCATACTTTATGCCAAATGCAGGTTAAATATGCATTCTAATACAGTTGAATCTAGATACCTCCCTGTATGGAACCATATAATTACTGAACTCTTTGATCAGTACCTAATATAGGTTATTATATAATATTCGACGATATCTACATTTTCGATCAATCAATGATGCAATAGCAGAACCAGTTCCACTGATTATTTTACTTTATTTTTTGTTATTTTGCGAAATTTTATGTTCATACAAATTGGCACGAGTTTATAATACATGAATATATATATATATATATATATATATATATATATATATATATATATATATATATATATATATATATATATATGTATGTATGTACGTGTATATGTGTATGTGTGTGTGCGTATACATTTGTATGTATATATTTATATATATATATATATATATATATATATATATTAATCACTCACTAACTACTTTGGCACATATATTTCTCTTGGATTTTATGTTCTTGCTAAGAATCTGGATAATGGAATACAGCTATTCAATTTTTTTTTCTGAATCGAGCGAGATTCCTACATATTGTGTAAAAACGGCGAACGCGGTATGTGGTAGAAGCAATGAAATGAGACCTTTTTTTTGGTACTTAAACTGCAATATAATGAAATTTTAACCACTTATTCTTCATAACGAGATAAGCATTTTGTATAGGTCTCTGATTTTTTTGAACCGGGAAAATCAGATTATTTTTACTCAGTTATATGAGAAATAACTGAAATACTAAATAAGTCATGTAAAACATAGGTTGATATGCCATTTCACAGATTCTAAGGAAATTTTTTACACGTTTTCATTTTTTTATATATTGATATAAATTAAAACTAATTATTTTAGTTGAGCGAATACAATAATCTTGTCCTAATATATTTTTTATTCAACATTTTTTGGGTATTTGACTAATTTTTTTTTATTTCATTAATCATAATTTCAAAGTACAAACTGATGAAGAGTGAACATTTTTTTTAATAATCTTAAAAATTGACAGAGTTATAAAAGTTTAAATTTAACCTTTAGAGAAGGACGGCAATACTGTGTTGTGAGGTCATTTTTAATATTGCACATTGTATTCTACAAGAGAAAAATAGACAGGGATATAACCAACTCTATCCGTATCTTCAAATTTAGAAACCTATAACTGGCTTATTTTTCAATAAATTTTTAATTTTTTTCAAGACTAGTTTTTAATTAACTTATGTTTCACAATATTGTATGAAAAATATCAAAATTTAGAATGAGTCAAATACCGTTATCGGTTAACCTAAAATCACTATAATTGATTCCAAATATTTGTATTACTATATATATATATATTGTGTTGGTAGTAGGAATAAATAAAAAGGGGTTTTGATTTAAACGTTTTTATTTCAAATTTTCAAAATGATACTGGTAAAAATAATTAGGAAACTCAGATAATCGTAATGCTAATTACGATTATCTGAGTTTATTTTTCATTTATAGTGAGAAGTTACATGTTCCTACAAAATTCATTACCAATTTTCTTGTTTTTTTTGCTAGTCTCCTTTAGATCTGTGATAAATATATCCTATACTATTAAACGAGCAATTCTTGTATGTATACTCGTATATATGTAAATGGTTTCTCAAAAACGGTTCTAACGATTTCGTGATATCGAAAGAGCCGTCTCCTAAATGGAAAATCGTTAGATCGTTAGAGCCGTTTCCAGGGGTCATTATATTTAATAAGTTCGAAGATGAGCCATATCGATTAATTATTTTGAAAATGGCGGCCATATAAAATTTTCAAAATTACTATGAACTTTAATATTATCACTTTAATATGACTTAAAAGGTTTAAATGGAAATACATAGGAGAACGGCTAGGGGAAGCAGAAGAGGGAGGTAAAGCGGGAGAGGGACGTGAAGGGGAAGGGGAAGGGGAAGGGGAAGGGGAAGGGGAAGGGGAAGGGGAAGGGGAAGGGGAAAGGAAGGGAAGGGGAAGGCGAAGGCGAAGGGGAAGGGGACGGTGAAGGAGAAGAAAAACTAATACCATGAAACAAGCAATTTCACGTTTCTATGAGAAACTTGAAATACACTGAGAAACCCTCGGTCACACGCTACTGTTAGTATAAGCTAAGTAATCATTATAAAAATATAAACCTGTTATATAAGAGTACATCTTGCATTAACAAAGGTTATGAAATATATGAATGTTTAAACCCTTGAGGTTACATGGAATGTTTATTGAAGTATTTGCAAATGTTGCTATTATTTTTGACTATGTTAATATAAAGCCCATCGTGCCTGTCGCAGGCTGAAAACAAATAAATTAGTTGTCCATTTATCTTAGAATAGTACATTGACCGCAATAATTTTCCTTTCATAAGTACTTACAAAATGCTAATGCCCTTGTACTGATTTTCTTTTAAAATTGTTAACATACTTGACTAAAATTTGAGGAAGGAACACTTCAATTTGGAGACCAGTATTTCCCGAAAGAGACGCCGTATCAAAAAATGTTACTAGTCACTTTTTATTGCATTTTAAAATACCTCATCAATGATATTCCACTCGATGGTGTCCGGATAATCCACTAAGAATCTATGGGCAAGATAGTTCAAAAAAATTTAAATATATTTTTTTATTTCATCGCAATCGGTATTAAACCAAAATATTTTTTATACTATGGCTTACGGATCAACGGGTAGACATTACTAAATAACAAAGATGCCGCTTTTGGTTATAGAATCTTAAAACAAATTTACAATAAACTATATTATAATTTTGAGTTTTAAGAATTTTATTTTATATGTGGAGTTCGTTAGGAGTACGGAATTATGGAAACACGTGTAAGATGTATCTCGTCACCAATAAAAATATCTTCGTTAAGTCTCGCAGATGACATAATAATAAATAAATTAAAACGACCCGGCATTCAGCCCGAGATTCAAGGACATCCGTCGTGCAACTTCCGCGTGTAGTGCATAATACAAACTTAGCAAGAATAAATTACAAAATTAGATAACACCTTGTGAATTAATGGCTAGATCAATATATGGTAATTTTATTTACTTGTCATGTCTGAATCTTCCTCGTTATGCTCACCTTTTTGTAGGATCTTGGATTTATCCTCATTGTCTTAAGATGAACCTATACCAGTGTCTGATCAAAGTGTTATCAGAAAAGTAAATAGTTATTGATAAATTGGTATTGCAAAACATCTTTATAGATTCCTGAGAACAAAATCAATTTTAAAAAAAACAATGTGCTTTAGACCACACGACTGAAGTAAAACTTCAAATTCACAAAATATGAACTTTAAAATGAATTTACAATTTTATTCACTTTAAACGTAGAATATTTAATATATTGAACAAAATAATAATTTATAAAATTGTTCAAGAACGAAATGAAATTACAAAATAATCAAAAAATTACCGTTCGCGTAACGCTAGCAAACTCGAATATATATATATATATATATATATATATATATATATATATATATATCATGCACTGGCTATGAAAGGTAGAGAGAAAGAAAATGTGCGCGCACACTGCTCTCTCTTGCTTCTACAGTGTGATACAGACAATAGGCTTGCACTGTGTTTTAGATATACGAAACATAACTGGCCATGAGAGAAAGAAAGAGAAAATGTGTAATCGCACTTCTCTCTCTTATCCCTACAGTAATATACGAAACGTAACTCTCTCTCTTTCTGTCTTCACTAACTTATATCTCCCTCTCAACTTCTACGTAATACTAGTGATACGATGTAATATGACGATTTATAAATAAATTCCATATTAGGATTTAAATATTCAGCCGTACGCTTGTTCACAGAATTAACTTTCGATTACACCAGTAATCCAGTATATTTCTTCAAGTTTTAATTTCTTCACGAAGGTTCATTAATTTAAAAACAATCTGTACATATTGACCATTAAAATGAGGTAGATAACAAGATCAAATTTTTAAATTAACAGCAAGACAATTAACGAATAAACACAGTTACGAAATTGTAGTATAAATAGATAGAAATTATTAATAATAATCTTTACATACAAAGATATCTCATACTAGTACTTTCCATAGGAACATGTTTTTTTTCTATATTTCTAGTGTCTGTTTTAAAAAATTACTGAACTGTTCTTACGTGGAAATGAGTAATGAAATTTGCAAATTATCGTTTTTTACGTATATACCTTTAAATAATTTTTTTCTTATTTTGTAGTCAGAAATCTGTAAAAGCCGGCTTGATATATTAATTTAAGAACAGCTGTACATATTGACTATAAACAAGAGATAGATCATATTGATCAGATTTTTAAATTAGCGGCGAGACAATTAACGTATAAACACAGTTGCGGAATTGTATTATAAATAGATAGAAATTATTTATTCTGTACTTTTGATTGTGCATAATCTTTACATACAAAGATATCTCATATTCGTACTTTTCATTGGAACATGTTTTTTTCTATATTTTTAGTATCTGTTTTAAAAAATTACTGAGATGTTCTCACGTGGAAACGAATAATTAAATTTGCAAGTAATTATGTTTTTGATGTATCTACCTTTAAATTAATTTTTTCTTATTTTGTAGGCGAGAACCTGTAAAAGCCGGCTATAAAAATGAGATAGATAACATGATCAGATTTTTAAATTAACAGCGAGACAATTAACGAATAAACACAGTTGCAAAATTGTAATATAAATAGTATAGAAATGATTTCTTCTGTACTTTTTATTGTGCCTAATCTTTACATACAAAGATGTCTCATATTCGTACTTTTCATTGGAACATGTTTTTTTCTATGATTCTAGTATCTATTTTAAAAATTTACTGAGTTGTTCTCACGTAGAAGTCAATAATTAAATTTGCAAGTAATTATGTTTTTTGATGTATCTACATTTCAATTAATTTTTTCTTATTTTGTAGGCGAGAACCTGTAAAAGCCGGCTATAAAAATGAGATAGATAATATGATCAGATTTTTAAATTAACAGCGAGACAATTAACGAATAAACACCGTTGCAGAATTGTATTATAAATAGATAGAAATTATTTATTCTGTACTTTTTATTGTGCCTAATCTTTACATACAAAGATATCTCATATTCGTACTTTTCATTGGAACATGTTTTTTTCTATGATTCTAGTATCTATTTTAAAAATTTACTGAGTTGTTCTCACGTAGAAATCAATAATTAAATTTGCAAGTAATTATGTTTTTTGATGTATCTACATTTAAATTAAATTTTTCTTATTTTGTAGGCGAGAACCTGTAAAAGCCGGCTATAAAAATGAGATAGATAACATGATCAGATTTTTAAATTAACAGCGAGACAATTAACGAATAAACACAGTTGCAAAATTGTAATATAAATAGTATAGAAATGATTTCTTCTGTACTTTTTATTGTGCATAATCTTACATACAAAGATGTCTCATATTCGTACTTTTCATTGGAACATGTTTTTTTCTATAATTCTAGAATCTGTTTAAAAAAATTGAATCTATTCTTAAATTAATTAATTATTTTTTCTGGTGCTCAAATCTAATTAATCACGTAGAAAATGTGAACAACCGCCGCGTTACCCTCTGCGGCGTAAAGTAATGATTTTGGAAGTGGAATTTGGAAATTATACGTCTTCCTACCCATCTCTCTTCAATTTATTCAATTTTCCGTACATTCTGTCACCAAGTTCTATATTAAAGACTCGTCGAAACGCCCGTCTTGTTGGTTCCTTCATCCATGATATTGTACAAACGGTACGGCGATATTGTAGATGCGAGATGTTAAGCGAGATGATTTTCTTTAAAATAGGATATTTTGTTGCTCCCGTGATGTCTGTTACATGTAATCCGTAAGCGTGATTTTCCGAACGCGGAACGTTTGGTCACGATAGGTATGGAAGACATTTGAAGTAAATCACACCACAATTTATTGATGTTTGAGGTTTTCCTGATAGTAACTACGCTCGCTTGGACTTGAAAAGGTTCAACAATTTATTATGAACGGAATTAAAGAAAGAACGTGGAAAAAAACCTGTGGCCCTGCTGTAGGTAGTCGGTTGCTAGTATTTTGCTCTGATACTTATATGCACGCTGAATAGGGTGATTTTTTATTGACATAAAATGTATTCCGAGATAAAAAATGTGACTTTCATCTTAATGACACAAGCTATATATATACAAAATTTCACGGAGATCGATAACTCAATCGGTTGAGGCGTGAGAGCGAGACAATAAACGAAGGAAACAACTCTGTTTCACATTTATAATATTATAATAATATAAGCTATATTACATTATCCAGGTGTAACAAAGAAGGTGTTCACTATTTATGCGGGTAATACTGTGCATCGAAGTGGGTAGGATTGGAGCGTATTTCTTTAAAAAAATATAAATTTTTTCATCATTGTAATCGCAACTTTGACAGTGCACGGAACTTTTCAGAAACGTTTGAGAATTTCATATATTTCTTAACATTTTTTACTCAGTTTTAGTGCGCAGAATTATTGGTATAAATAGTGGGCATGTTCTTTGTTACATCTTGAATAGTTAGAATAAGGTACTTGCGCACTGGGTCCGAAGCGATAATTATCATCGATAATTATCAAGATAAATATAGGTCGATAATTGTCTTGATAAATATAATCGAAAATATGGAGTACATCACTCTGAAAATTTATTAGCAATATTAAGCGATTACGTGTATCGGAACGCGCGCCACTAACATTTATGGCGAGGCTTTCCCCGCGTCGTGTTTCGTATCTGTCAAACTGTCAGTCATTCTTCATTTGTATTGATTATTCCTATAACTGTCAGCCATTCTCCATTTGCATTTGAAATCAGATTTAAGTTTTATTGGGAATTCAGAATATTCAGATTCGGACAATCCTCAAAGAGTAGATGCCGTTGAGGAGGATGAGGATGATATTTCACTCTTTAAATTTATTAATTAATATTTAGTTTGATTTTTGCCTATTTTTGTTTGAGAAGTTTTTCATTTCGAAATCATGGTCAAAAGAAATAAAAGATTATCTTGGCTATTAAATGTGTATAATTTATTATTAAACTACTTGCTTCTAACGTAAAAAATTATAGATAATACCAGTTAAATAACTATCTATTGATATATATTTGTTTGATAATTATCATGAGACCCATTTGTCTTGATAATTTCGAACCCTGAATGTTCTGACGTATAGGCAGTATCTTAAAATTTAGTTATTACTAGATCTAAATATTGATCTGGTGACTTAAATTGATGAGTCGCATCGATTCGTGATTAAACGATTTAAACAAATTTAAGTCACATTTGAATTTATTAATACTCAAAGTTGTCTCCTTGAGTGTCGGTGACAGAATACATTTTTATAAATGATTTTAGTTTATAGGTGAATCTTGCTTTCTTAAATTCTAAATTTCTATTGGTTACAATTTTGCTCTATATATATCATAGTAGGGTGGTTGTCTGGCTAACACGTGAAGCGTATTGTGCTAGAGGATATCCTTAATTGCTTAACTGCACCTAATAAACAGCCACAGGCCCTTTTGTCGGATTACCCCCTTTTATTCACAATTATGTCTAAACGTTGTATTTGTGAAATATAATTTTACAGAAAATATACCTTTAAGAATTTAACTATTTTTTGGGAATTACGAGCTATAAAAATTATGTCTTCAAAATCCAGCAAATTGGGACAATACGTATTCTGGCATAGTTAGTATTAGGAATATGATATTTGCATGCCTCTTGAATATTTTCCAGATATGCAAGCCCTTGAATTAAGGTTGGCCACTCGGGAAAGTAGTGGTCCCTCTTCAGGATTACATAGATACAAATGTGATACTCGGTCGAGTCTGAAATGGGAATTTTGATTTGTTCCGCTTAACTATGAAAACTCCCCCTTGGAACATGCTCGTTTTATTTTTTTAACCAATCCTAGTCGCCACCATCCGTGTGCCAGCTGTGTTTTGTTATGAAAAAATCAACAAATATAAAGTGGTACGTCAAGCAGTCGATTACATCGGCATTAGCTAGCTGACAGTCCCGTTGACTGCTGCAATGAGATCTATTCATCACGGCGCGCTCGGTGCGGCCGCGAGGGCGGCGGGAGCTTTGAGCTGCTCCGTGTGGAATGACAAAAAGCGGCGATGTAAAAAAGTGTCGCTTCTGTTTTGTCGATCTAACGTAGGCGTTGATTAGTGTGCGACGGCCGCATATTAGTGGCGGAGTTAAGTGGTTATATGTCTTTTAGTGTAAGACTATATTCTATGTCTGGGAATGCTACATTCTAGGAGCATGTTTGACCTGTCTCGTAGTATACGTAAATAGAATCTAGTCATAGTGTAGATAGATTTGTCCGTGGTGTCACACATGTACACAAGTCTTATCGACTTTAATGATGTAATATTATGTGAGTATCGATCCAAAAAGTAGATTGCTTTATTTACAGTGATATGTAGATCGTGGAGTAAACGCAGTTAGAAATAGTATAGGCTGTTAGGATGATATGAAAATTGTATTTCTTAGCTTCTACGTAATGAACTGAAGTAGAACATGCGTTATTTGAAGTATCTAATTATCGATATTTGTACAACACTAATACAAATTTTCAAAATGTGTCGAAACTGAAGATCAATTCATTTCAAGTTGTCTAATTAGTTGGATTTATAATAATTTTTTATAAATCCAACAGTCCACGTGTGTGTTTGGGTATTTATAATCAGTCACGCTGTATCCGTTGATGAGATTGAGGTGAAAATTGATACTTTCCGGAGCGACATTTAATTTAATTTTCCGGAGCGAAATTTCTTAATTAATTTAAGCCTTCGTAGGCACGAAGGCTTAGAAATTTCACTCCGGTAAATTGTATTTTCTGTAATTTTTAATTTTTTTTTTCATTTTTCCGAAACTGATCAAAAGCAAGCCAGCCACACGTAACACGTCGCCAACCCCATTAAAATTTTGAAAAACAACCCTCATATTTTATGCTGACTTTGGCCCGCGGTATTTTCTGCGTAGAATTATCTTTATACTACTAGCTTTCAAAGTCTCAAACTCAAATTTGCTGAGTACATTCGTTTAAAATACGTATTTGCATTCGTTGTGCGAAATCACTATGGAATTTTTCTTACGTACTTAAACAACAAATTTTAGAATCGGCATCTGCTTGTTTGTTTACGTTCACATCAATATTAACACGATTGAAACTCGGATATAAACGCGACTGAAGTTCATATCATAAAAACACGGTTAAAATTCATATCATATAAACACGATTGTATCTCACATCACATAAACACGGTTGAAGTTAACATCATATAAATACGATTGAAGTTCCCATCGTATTAACACGATTTAAGTTCACGTCATATTAACACGATTAAATCTCACATCATGTAAACACGGTTGAAAATCCCATCATATAAACGCGATCGAAGTTCACATGATGTAAACACGATTGAATCAATGGAACTATTTCGCAGCTTGGTATCCTAGTAATGGAGCTGAACAGTACAATTATCGAGACGATTTTAACCCGTTAAAATAATGTAATTTTATAACCGTTTAAATTATAGATGCATGTATCTGTACGACATACATTAAGCAACATATATAGAGCAAACGTATTGCTTCTAGAGCAATCCAGTTAACCGAAAAAACGATAAAACCGTTAGTGGTCCGGTGAACAACGAAAGGCTTTGGGCACAATATCAAAAAAAGAAAATCGTAATAAAATAACTTCGGTTTACAGGGACAGTATGAATGGGGTAATGAGAACAAGTGAGATAAAAGGGGTATATAGTTACAGTATGAATGGGATCAGGAGAACTGGTGAGATAAGAGGGGTGTACAGGGACAGTATGAATAGGATAATGAGAACAGCTGAGATAAGAGGGGTATACAGTTACAGTATGAATGGGATCAGGAGAACTGGTGAGATAAGAGGGGTGTACAGGGACAGTATAAATGGAATAATGAGAACAGGTGATATAAGAGGGGTATACAGAGATAGTATGAATGGTATAAGGAGAATCGGTGAGATAAAAGGGGTGTACAGGGACAATATTTATGGGATAAGGAGAGGTATAATTTTTGAAACAATTTTTGCCAGCTTGTATTAACAATGAACTCCTGAAATTTAGATTAGGTTACTCCAATTTCGTAGCGTAGAAAGTAATCGAGTATTCGAAAAAGGAAGTACTTTATTTGGGAATAATTAGCAATTGTAGGTGATGGACATTATCAAATTACGAATAATAAAATAGTAAAAAATGTATCTTCAGAAATATACATTTAATTGAAATAACCGGCGGCCGTAAACAGGATACATTTATATGTTTATTCACATAAAAATCGTTTTATTGTAGGTGATGGACATTATCAAATTACGAATAATAAAATAGTAAAAAATGTATCTTCAGAAATATACATTTAATTGAAATAACCGGCGGCCGTAAACAGTATACATTTATATATTTATTCACATAAAAATCGTTTTATTGTAGGTGATGGACATTATCAAATTACGAATAATAAAATAGTAAAAAATGTATCTTCAGAAATATACATTTAATTGAAATAACCGGCGGCCGTAAACAGTATACATTTATATGTTTATTCACATAAAAATCGTTTTATTGTAGGTGATGGACATTATCAAATTACGAATAATAAAATAGTAAAAAATGTATCTTCAGAAATATACATTTAATTGAAATAACCGGCGGCCGTAAACAGTATACATTTATATGTTTATTCACATAAAAATCGTTTTATTGTAGGTGATGGACATTATCAAATTACGAATAATAAAATAGTAAAAAATGTATCTTCAGAAATATACATTTAATTGAAATAACCGGCGGCCGTAAACAGTATACATTTATATGTTTATTCACATAAAAATCGTTTTATTGTAGGTGATTGACATTATCAAATTACGAATAATAAAATAGTAAAAAATGTATCTTCAGAAATATACATTTAATTGAAATAATCGGCGGCCGTAAACAGTATACATTTATATGTTTATTCACATAAAAATCGTTTTATTGTAGGTGATGGACATTATCAAATTACGAATAATAAAATAGTAAAAAATGTATCTTCAGAAATATACATTTAATTGAAATAACCGGCGGCCGTAAACAGTATACATTTATATGTTTATTCACATAAAAATCGTTTTATTGTAGGTGATTGACATTATCAAATTACGAATAATAAAATAGTAAAAAATGTATCTTCAGAAATATACATTTAATTGAAATAACCGGCGGCCGTAAACAGTATACATTTATATGTTTATTCACATAAAAATCGTTTTATTGTAGGTGATGGACATTATCAAATTACGAATAATAAAATAGTAAAAAATGTATCTTCAGAAATATACATTTAATTGAAATAACCGGCGGCCGTAAACAGTATACATTTATATGTTTATTCACATAAAAATCGTTTTATTGTAGGTGATGGACATTATCAAATTACGAATAATAAAATAGTAAAAAATGTATCTTCAGAAATATACATTTAATTGAAATAACCGGCGGCCGTAAACAGTATACATTTATATGTTTATTCACATAAAAATCGTTTTATTGAACACACGAGTATGTTTGAAAATTGTTTTGCAACCCAGTTCATTTTGCCAACTCACGCTTCATATACGTATATAACAATTCAAGCAGATGTTTTTCCTTCTACATGTTAAAAATAGTTCAAACACATCCTTTCCTTTTTTTTGGGAAAAACACATGTCTCACATTTTATAAACATAATTATGTTTTTAAAACAATCTGGCGGCGGATGTGTAAAGCGAAACTGATAAAATAAAATTCTGCGCGCTGGACGAAATATTTTCTGTGCTAAATAAAAACGGCTATCGAAAAAAAAAATAATAAATTAAAATAAAGTAACTGATATTTTCTTAAGAAAATAATTTAGAAATTTGGAGTCTATGAATTTCTAAAATTTAAGAAATCAGCAATCAGTCAACAATTGACTATTTTCCAGAAATAACCAATTCACGGATTATTTCACCTCCCCAGCGTCTCACCCATATTCAGTAACGATTAAACTTATCCCCATAAGATTCATCCCTCTTTTAGCTGTTTCGAATATATCAATAAGCAAAATCTTCAGTAAGAGAGAGCTCCATGTAATCCACGTTGGTGCTTGTTAGAACTATATAACATAGTAAATTACTAGAATATATTACTAGAATAGCCATTTAAAAGCAAATTTAAGTCATCATGTCTTACCGATCTAAAGCCTAAACCGTTTAATTTGAATAGAAAACACCCTTCAGTCCCATTAGACCTGTGTCAAAATCATCTCATTCCAAACTGAAATTAAAAAAAACTAAATTGTCTCAAAAGCCCTTTCGCCACCTACTTTCTCGGTTGGAGCCCAGCAGTAGGCAGCTGGCTAATAATTAGACAACGCGGACGCCAACGAGATGACAGCATTCCGCAGCTGTCAAAAGGCGCCGCCACCGCCGCGTCATCGCCACCCGCGACGCCCATCTCGATCTACGCAATTTGTGACAGTAATCGAATTTTGGAGCGTTACAGCTGGCGGCTGACTAATTAGACGTGGCATTTAAATTGGATTAATAAATAAATAGATATGCTCACACGACCTGTTCCCACCCCTAATCAAGAAGCGACTTATTAAATTCACACCGTCCATTTCATTATTTTTATTCGTTACACCCCAAAACATTTTTGTCAATTGTTTTCCTTCCATTCCGCTAAATGTTACGACATTACGAGAATCTAATAGAAACAATTTATTAACCCCCGTTTTGTAATAAGTATATCGAGCAATGATTTTAAAAAACGCAAACCATTTGCATATGGCAAAGAAAAGATCGGTTAGTGAATGTACCCTGTCAGAACTTTTTCAATATATGTAGGCGTGTAGAAGATTTTCTTTCCACGAGCTTATTATGATCTACTCTAAACTACCAATAAAAGTTTTGCATCTGGACATTCATCTAAAGCAGACGCCTTTTAAATTGTTACATTATGTATTAATTTATATGTTCATTATTTATTTTATCGCTACTGTATTACCAACTAATATATATCTCTCCATCAAAAAATGTGTATATCACGCCTGATATACAGATTTCTTGATGGATTTAATAGAGCGTTAGATATACATTAATATAAGTATATACAAGAAAAGATAATGATAAAAATATCTGTTACTCCGAATTTGCATTTCGAAGGGTTTCAGCTAAAAAAGCTTAATAGTATATAGCATTTCCGGTAAACTGTTTACAAATATTAATTTATACTAGTGGTCGGAATTCGAACCTAATGTACTTGCCTACACACTTTCTTGAAAACACAAACAGTAAGTATATTCAGATTGTTATTACATAATTTTCCTTTTGAAACAGTTGTTTATTAAGCAGGCCTACATATTTTTCCTTCTGCAACACGTGTATATTAAGCAAGCTTTATTTCAGTAATATATAAAACACACATCTATTAGGCAAAGTATAAAATAAACGCTTTTTTGCCTTGACATACACTCCACAGACTATTGAAAAAGGAACATTTGAAATCACAAAATTCACAGCTCGAAAGTTATTTATCAATGTGACATTTTTAAAAATTCTTTGATGATAATCTCTACTTTGTGCGATTGTTTGACCACAGACTATTATGTGTTTGACATTGAGAGTATGAACGTCAACAATGAATATTTTATTGTCTTAAGTAAATTAAAAGATTCGTTCTTTTAATATAATTTTAAGTTAACAATGCATCTTTTAATAAATTTTGGCTTTCTGCACTCCTCCATATAAACTTTAATATGCCAAATCTCATAATGGACTACAAAGTTTTCTTCTTCACGTAATACGTGGATATGGATTTTACTATGTAAACATATTTCTTAGTATATTTTTCATAGGCGTAAAATGTACCGAATTTCTCAAAAACTGTACGACCTAAAATATATAGGGATTATTTTTAAGCTTCCTTGTAAGCTTTATATAGCTTCAAAAACTTTTATTTCAGCGAATCTCTGCCTATATGCTAATTAAAGTTAAGAAAATATATTTTTGAGATATTTAAAAATGACCTTTTCAAACGATACCCCATTCGATATGAAGAAAAAAAAATTGACGTTTTTAATTTTGAGTGTTTACTACTAAAGTATACACGGCTACTTGACCACTATACCTAATTTTAAGATTCTACGTCGAACTTTTTCTGAGATACTACATACCGGCAGACGGATGGATTCGTGAGTGTTCTTATAAGGTTATGTTTATCCCTTTTGGTATTTAAAACCATGAACAAAGACATTAAATTAACGATAGAGAAAAAATACAATAATGTCTGAAAGTATTGCCATAACCACAAAGCTATTCATAGGGGCATAATGGCAATGACTCGTTCATAAATATGTTACTTCTAATATAAAGTGTTTACCTTTGAAAATATTTATATTAGAAAAAAAGCTATTTATGGACGGAGCGTATACTTTTATTACTCAAATTCATTTGGCCGCTTCATTTCTATTGTGACAAAACATTGCCGTTGTGGAAAAAAACAAAGTAACATCAAATCTGTCTAGAAATCTAAAATATAAACAAGTGTCACTTGTTTGCTACTCTATAACAATTGTCTCCTCAATTTAAATTCCAGTAACCACCGAATCGGCTCAATGCTACTCGTGATGTCATGCTTTCCTCGCTGTGTCAGCGACAAGGAATTCGTGTACGTGTGAATAGCTATATCAAAGATTACAACCACCACAAGATCGTTAACGTCTATTGGGCGGCATTCATTTGATTACCCAACGAGCATAAGGAAATCTTTGTTCAGACAACACCAAATGCATCGCATCATCAAGTGATTCACGCCGATGATAAAACTAGCGATGACGTTCTTAAGCCTAGATTTGCGATCGCGTCGAGGTCTCAATCATCGACCCCTGTTATCCTGCAACGATCCCTAGAATGAGCCACAGGATCAGACATGGACAGAAATTGAATTTAGATCGGGTTTGTCTGTACCATCGTTTCTTAAACTGTGAGACGATTTTCAATAACGTGAATCAACAATTGCTGAAGAAACACGCCCTTGACCGCTATGTATCTAATTGTTTTTACCTTCATAAACATTTTCAGTTACCACCATCTTTTCTTATAAGATCAGGACAAATAGCAAAGAAAAAACCTTGCCATTCTCTGTATTAATAAGTCTTCTCCACTTGTATATATATAAGGTAAATACTGCCCTAATCCTTTGATTTGTAAATTTGAATGAATTTTTGATCCATCTTGGTCTTCGTTTTGTTTTTCCATATAAAGCGTGTCAACCAGTTCATCTAGGCACTAACGTAAAATATCTTTGTTACGTGTTTCCTTGACGCAATTTCTTTGCCTAACAGCATCTAACATTAGTCATTGTCACACTTATATGTTTATAAATGTCTTGAACCAGCCACAGTCAGTTATAAACCATTCAATCCAATCAATATCTCATGTGTAAGTTAACCGATTATTATCGTGAGTTGATGTTTTGATGATATTATATCATACAGATTACAATGCTGCTTGAAGAAGCCGGAAAAACTTTTCTTACAACACTTTATTTGTAATTAGCATTAAGAAAGGGTCATGTCATCCAGACATTACCCAGAGATGCTTCACCGCTGCTCTCGAAAGAAAATTATTGTAAATAGTTTATCAAATTTCTCTTCTTAGCTGGAGAGTTTGCCATTGTCAATGGGCAGTATTACGATAACATAATGACACATATCTCCACATCTTCAATTTACGATAACATAATGACACATATCTCCACATCTTCAATTTACGATAACATAATGGCACATATCTCCACAACTTCAATAGCGTCAACATTGATTTTATGAGAATGCAACTCGCTGATACTAGGTGCGTCAATGCAACATCCAACACGGCGGACGTGGATGTCACAATATATGGCCAAGTTTTATACAGTCATGTTTGGCTTATATATTTGAAATACTAGTATGTGACGTACGCTATTTAAATTACATCAATACTTTATAACAGCTTTCGGTACTTTGTTCAGTTTAATAATCTCTGGCAACCGCTCTTCAGGCGTTCTCGTATAGGGGGATGTCGATGGCTGCTTTGAACATTTTCATTAAATTTACACCGAAAGGGGCGTACATATTTATTTCAGTCGTATTGGCTGTCATGTTTATGACCAAATCCAAGTTTATTTCGAGCTTTGCGTATTTTATACCTGAAAAAATATTTATTAAATTTAATAGCGAGATAACTTCACTTGGATTGTAATTTTTTACGACTTATTAGTTGTTACACACAGTCTCACTTGCATGGAAATAGAAAGAAAGAAAAGAGCAAATTTATGGAAAATTGCTAGGTGTATCAAAATAAAAAAATACCTAAAGAACTGCTTGGTTTTTCGAAATAAAACTTTTATATTAATTTCAAATACTAACAATGCCAAAAACTATTAGTAAAGTCTAACAATGAAATATTTAATTGTTCCTCACTAAATATTTCTTAATTATATTAATAAATATTTAGTGAAGAACACTTATATTATCTTAACATACTTACGAGTCACTAAAACTATCAATAAAGTCTAACAATGAAATATTTAGTTGTTCTTGTCCCACTTTCTCTGTCAGTCAGCAAGTGTAGTCAAACCAAATTGAATTCTATCGTTTGGTAGTGGATTAGGATGATATCCACACCTTACAGCGTTGCTATCCCATTCGCACCTATGTTGTTCCTATAGTTCTATGCTTACTCTATACTTTATACTCACTCGCTCTTCATGAAAGTTTGTAACTTAGAAACTTTGATAATTAAGGCTATCGCTTGTTATGCGTTCTTTTTTGACTATATATTTCGTAATTTCGTCAGTTTTGTTCTGTATGTATTTAAATGTGTGTGTAAATCACATTATATAAGGGTACAATGCGATGACAAAATAAAATGCTTATATTTTGACACCACTGCGGTCAATTTAGTTTAAGAGGTGGTGCTTGCCTCCTATTAGAGTAGAAAATGAAAAAAGACGGGCTTTGGTTAACCTATCGTCATTACATAATGGAAATAATGCTAGAAGCAGTCATACTTCAATCACTAGGTCCATCAAATGGCCAGAAAAAATTTAATATTTTTAAATGTTTTAGAGCTGCTGGGACTAATATTAATCAGAATAAGTTCAGCACGGTTTCTTCAGATCCTGACGCGTTAAGACATGTATTAAATGTAGCAAATAGCCAAATTTTATTCCCTGGAAACAACTAAACATTAATCGACCTCGGGAAGATTACAAGGAGTTGTTGAATTTATAATAATATTTCTGGAAGTTGTGCCTGACAAAGGGATATCATTAGGAGCTCTAGCAGGTCTTCATCGTGCACAAAGGACGACAAAGGCAATTTACGGTTTTAAGCTTTTCATGTTTAAGGATAAGTTTAAATTGACAAAACGGGAACTAAAAGCTATTACTAAAATTTGTGTTTTCGTTGTCATATACAACGTATCTATTTAACATAACATCGTTGGTTAGACAAGTTAATGGCGTAGGACAAAATACGAGACGAGCAATGGCTGTCGTAAAAATAAACAAGAGATCGCAATATTAAGTGCTGTCCAATATTATAACGCTCCAATTTTGAAATGGGAACAAGGCTGCCGCTGGTATAGAAGTTACAACTCAAACGATTTGTAAATAAATCACAATTGTAATGTTGCACGCCTGTTACGTATGACGCTCACATTTGGCCCATGCTAAGTGCATTGGTCACTTTCATTTGTGTAAACAGTCTTACAGTCGCACTGGTGCACGTGTTTAATGACGCCCAATACATATTACACGTCGTATATTAGCAACGAGGTCATCACGTATATTGAGCGCATATATCATACAACCTTTATTCTAGTAGGACATGTGACCAGGATCTGAAATATGTTTTATAGAAATTACGGCAAATCTGAAACACATTTTCATAATTTTTTCGTCCGTCTGATTCGTCTGTCTGTCATAGCCTCGTAGTTTCTCGTGTTTTAGACTTATGCGCATGAAACTTTTGTAATTATATTCTTTATAGGATGTTACGTTGGACAAGTCTTTCAAAATTAAATGTCTACCTCATCCCCGCCAAGGTCGACTGATTAAGAAATTTGAAAAAATTATAGGTATTAGTACCCGATTGAAATTTCAATTAGAATTATTTAAGATTACTTACATCAACAATATCAAACCATATAGGCAACTACCACACGCTACTTTTTGCCTGTTCTGATAAGCACTTGGCCAGTTTTTTGAGTTCTGTACTGTAAACAAGAAAAACGGAATCCTTATAAGATCACCTACGCGTCTGTCTGTTAGCCGTTTTCTCAGAAACAGCTTGATGTAAACATTTGTGATTTACTGTCTTAATATAGTCTGTTAACCCACACTATTACATTAGCTAACACTCAAAAATTATTTATATTAATTTTTTTTTACATTGATGTATAATTTTTCTTGATTCCTTATATTGAGGATAGTTATATTAGGTATTATTAAATTGTTTATTGCACTAGGAAGTCAATGTTAATGACGACTTATGACAATTGAAATAATTTCACTTCAAACGAAGCACGGAACCGTAATGATCGAGGCAGTCTCGAACTTGGTCGATTATCATAAAATACAATATTTAAATCAAGAATTGAAATTATCTAAAGCACCAAATTGTAGTTAATCCGATATAAATTATAAGGCATGCTCGAAAATTGCGGGATATTAAAAAAAATAATATAAAATATTATTTATAGGCACTTCCATAAATCACGTGGTCTCGTTTGCTCATACATAATATTTAACACAAACGTTAAATATTGTCTATGGGCACTTCCATAAATCACAAATGTCTCGTTTGGGGGAAGATTCTACAGACTTCTATGACTAGCTACATTGGGAGAGAAGGTGCTACGCATTTGTGCTACGTAGGAATAAAAAACACGTGAGTGATCATATAACACTTCCGTTTTCCTTTTTCAGGCGGAACCCTAAAAACTGGTCAAATACGTGTCAGAACATGTATAAAATAAGTAATGGTAATTGTCCATATCTATTGAAATTGTTAATGCGAATTAATTATAACAATTTTACTTAAAAGTTCTAATCAAGTACTAGTACATTTCATTTTGTGTGTCCTGCCCAACATGACATCCTACTAGAAATAAAAAACCTAAATTTACCCCCATTTAAAGTGTATGGCGAGATGCATTATTTTTTTTAATACTCGTATTTTACTAAAAACAACTGAGATCTCCACTTGAAGCATCTTCAAAATCTCACAGACATAGGTTTTAAAACTGTAGAAATTATCAGGTTGTAAAAACGAATGATCTGGTACAACATCTTCAAAATGTATCTTGCTTGTATGCAATTTATAAATATACATGTTTTTAAATTGTATTTAAATCAATGTATATATTTAATTTGTTCTACATCTTTTTGAGGTCGTATTCATATACGCAATGTATAGTACATTGCGTGGCTCTGAAGAAACTCTTTTTATGGAAGTTCCCTTTTTACGCCATTTTGTTGCGGCTTATAAAAGATATGTCGTGAAATCCGACTGTTTTGTTTTATTTTTCTATACATTTAAATTTGTGGACTAACAGTTCTGTCTGTCAATAATACCTGCCTCAAATCCAATCTTTGAATATGCCGGAATACCGACCTCGAACAATGGTATAAATTGTATTGTAATATTGAAGGTAGGTTTTAATTTTGTTTTATATTTCCATAAATTTAAATTTGTCGACTAACAGTTCTGTCAGTAATAACTGCCTCAAAGCCAATCTTTGAATATGCCGGAATACCGACCTCGAACAATGGTATAAATTGTATTGTAATATTGAAGGAAGGTTTTAATTTTGTTTTATATTTCCATAAATTAAAATTTGTCGACTAACAGTTCTGTCTGTCAGTAATACCTGCCTCAAAGCCAATCTTTGAATATGCCGGAATACCGACCTCGAACAATGGTATAAATTGTATTGTAATATTGAAGATAGACTTAAATTTCTCACTGTACTCAAGTTTATTGAAATTGGAAAATGTAATAACGTAAAAAATAATATTTCTGACCTGAGTGTGGTTTACTATAGTGTCAATAAAACATTGGTATACCGCTAGCATATAGCAACCGCATTGATATAAATGCTAAGTTATTATCGATCGATAGTCGGCTGTTGTGCGAGTTTATGCATCGACAAGAAACACAACGAAGATGATGGTTTCCTCAGTCCTTTCCAGGTGTTATTACCTGACGAGGGGATTAAAAATTAAATATTTTGTTATCACGTTATCGATTACAAATTATCCATTTTCCGTACTTGCCACTTGATCTGGCTGAATTTAGTTATACGTAAAAAATAATTTTCAACTATATTAATATATCCTTTGGGCCCTTTTATAATTTTGAACGTCACAGGAATCACACATTATTATCGTGACCGTCTACGATATGTCGTGCTGTAGGACGCCTTTATAATTTCCATATCGTGGACGTTAACGTCATTCTGTGTAGTTTTATGGCAAATATTGGACGTTAATTATGGCCGATATAAAACAACGACTAAGTCTCCAATATTTAATATATCCTAGACGTAAGAGAGAAATAACGAGACAATACTGACAGCATCCTCTGCTAAAAATAAAATACTTGGAAGGAACGTATTATATATTGCTTGAAAAACTAAATGATCCTAATAAAACTAAGGATCCATGGGTTTATCCCAAAGATATGGTCGTGATTCTGCTAGTTCGATAATTTAAATATATTGTATTTGAACACCATATTAGCCATACAAAAATCTTTAAACAAACAAACGTGAGCGTACCTGCCTACCATATTTAATAGTTTTGTAGATACACATTACATTCTCAAGATTACCGCGACGACTTGACAGGGAGCCTAGGTGTGCTACAGAAATGGCATTGTATACCGTGGACGTGCACGTTTTAATCTTTATCGTCGACGGAAAATTAAAAGCGTCTTCCTATAATCCCATACATTTTACTTCCCTGTTAAATTGAGACAGTAAAAAATGTCGTGTCGTGCAATTACCATGTAAAATGATAAAAATGCCCATAGTTCGAAATCAGCGTCTAAAGTTGTCATGATGCTTAGCCCGACAATCATTAATTCTGATATGCATTATTTATAAACAACAACATTAGTGGAACATTTTGTAACAAAAGTATTTACATTATCAAAAAACTAACCCGCTTACAGCAAGTACATTAAAAATATGTCAAATTTAGCATTATTAATTATAATTATTTAGTCTAACATATACTAGGCTTCCTATTACACATTTAGTATCTCATCTAAACTTTGCGTTGCATGCTATTCAAAAAAGATTTCACTCAAAAACTATGCTACTAACTATGGAAGATAAAATATTGAATAATAACGACAAAATATACTAGGAAGTCTGATGACACTCAAAATCTTCGAAATCTTATGACACTCGTCAATTCTTAATTCCTATTTTGTTTCTTTATTTTAATAGTACAATTGGGTTTACAGTAAATGATTGTTATAATAGACAAAATTCTGAAAGGCTTTTTAACATAAAATAACTATGGTTGAAAATTATTCGCAGACAAACAATTGATAAATTTGTTTAAAAATTAACAATACGTACGTACTTCTTTTTAATTAATGTTGAAATCTGGGTTTAATTTCATCATATTGGGAAATACATTTTAACTCCACTAATAAGTTAGTAATTATTTATTTCCATTTTAATTCACAATTAAATGAAACTACGTGATGTAGTATTATTTCTACTTTCTTTAAGTTCTTTACCACGACCTAGGTTTCGTTGTATTACATCTTCAGGTGGGCTGTTAGCAAAGATAGAATATTGTATTACAACATCTTCATTACAGCAATCTTTGCTAATAGCCCACCTGAAGATGTTGTAGTACAACGAAACCTAGGTCGTGGTAAAGAACTTAAAGAAAGTAGAAATAATACTACATCACGTAGTTTCATTTAATTGTGAATAATGAATTTCTACAAAATTAACGCCAAATATATTCAAAATCCATTTTAATTGTTTATTATCTGCTGCGATTGCGTATAATTCTAACAAGCTTAAGAATGTATCCAAGTGATTGTTTCTAATAACTTTTTTTATATACTCTTACGTAAAAATATATTTACTACGCATCAGTACCTAATATTAAGGATTTCGGCACGCATCTAAGGTATAGAAGAAGATTATTGATGAATGTTTGATAAATTTTAATGTTAAATCTTAAATCTGGAAAAAATAGTTGTACAATGTTCAATCATAAAAGTTTGAGAATAGCCGCTTCACCGCAGACACGACTCGCTGAAGTCCAGACTTGGTCACGGCGATTGTTACGGAATCGTTGATTTTGATACTGACGCTCCCATATCCGGGCGATATGCGGTCAGGACTGTCTAAAATTCGCCGTGTGCGGTTACCGAATTGCTGATCGAAGTACGTGATATGTGACGTTAATGTTACCTGCTACAATGATGGAAACGTCTTTGTTTGCAGAAAGGAATTAGTCATCAGCGGCTTTCATGTTTACTTCGAATTACATTAATGTTATATCTTCTGTTTTATTTGCAAATTATTTTTAAATTTAATACCGTAGTTTACTCATTCTAAATTTTGATATTTTTCGTAGAATATTGTAAAATATAAGTTAATAAAAACCAGTCTTGAAAATTCAAATGAATTCAAAAATTGATCGAAAAATAAGCTAGTTGTAGGCTTCTAAATTTGAAGATACTCTTTCCTCTTGTAGAATATAATGTACAATGTTTAAAATGACATCACAATACAGTATTGCCGTCCTTCTCTAAAGGTTAAATTTAAACTTTTATAACTCGGTCAATTTTTAAGATTATTAAAAAAATGTTTCACACTTCATCACCTTGTACCTTGAAATTGTGATCAATGAAATAAACAAAATTTAGTCAAATACCCAATTGCAGTGGCCACATTATAACTGTTGCAACGTATAATCTTTATAAGTCTTTAATTTTTACCCTAATCCGACTTTTTTGTCTGGCACTGCCTTACGCTTCGAATACCTTCGACCTAAATACTTTCCGATTAATCTGCCTTAGGTCCACGCTTACTTTTAGCCGGATACGTGCTCACCATATATGTAAGGAAAAAATGAGGTTAAAGAAATGGATGATGGAGGTAACAACTCTCTTGTAGGAAAATGTGTATACGGCAGGTAGAAAATTCAATTCTATATAATCTAACTCACTTATATATAATCTGACTCGCTGTTTATCCTTAATTTTATGCTTTCCCAAAATAACTGGATTATAGTTCAAGGCCCTAATATTCTCAAACATCAAATAACTCGTATTATTTCATCAATAGTTAGTGAAATTAAGTATACAATGTTCTAACTTTCCACAAGTCACTAAAATTGTTAATTATACATCGTTAAAAATAAAAAAAATCTGAAGCAAAAAACTTGTGAAATACGAGTAAAACTTGTACTACGAGGGTTCCCTACACACATAGGTATTTATAAACATTTACGGGTACAGATTATTTCTATTAAAATATTTACAAATATTAATTTTTCACAATGTGAATATATTGCCTACTATAACTTTCACAGGCGTAAAAACATTAGTAAGTTCAGGATAATTGCTGTCCTTTTTCTATAATCTTCTAGTCACAATTTTCCAACACTGTTTTTTTCTTGATATTTGGTCATGATATTTTTCATGAGTCCCTATTATCGCATATTTTTCACATTATCTTTTTAAATATGCAGTTTAAAATTATGAAAAAACATTTTTGTATTCCTTACAACAAACCCTTTTAAATGCTACCCCACATTATGTACAAAATTATTTTTTTGAGTACTTCTTAAATTACTATTTTTAAAAAGTTAACTAGTGCAAAATATGATGTATTACTATGCCAAATTTAAGTTTCTACGTCGCATGGTTTCCGATAGACACAGTCGATTTTCTTAGTGATCCTATATTCCATTTTACAATTTGAGACACAGAACCCTAAAAAGAGCAGTCGTTAGTTTATACAAACGGAAACGACAAGACATTTGTAACAATACTTAAATACATTACAAACAGATTAACGATGAAAACGCAATAATGAAGGTCTAATTTTATTTTGACATATAATAAAAAAAAATTATTAAGCTATGAATAGAATATATTAGAGGACAGAATTTCGTATATGCTTTTCACACATTTCTTGTAAGGCATAAACAACAAAGTCTCGATTCACAAGTATATGTCATTCATGATGAAATTTCTTTAACTATCAAGTAATGGTGATTGTTGTAAACAAATATACTATTACGTCGTAATAAATCAATGAAATATACTTGCAACAAACGTAAATATACACCTAACAAACGAAGATTTCTCTCGAGCTATTGTTTGACCTACAAATGTGGAAATAGTACGCGTGTGGGATGTTAGCTTTGAAATTTCATAGCTGAATGCCTGGTTTACAAAACGAGCTGTATTTTGTATTAGTGTTTAAAGTTAAATACAAATTTACTAAATTCCTTTAATATGAGTCAATTTTAACTATAGTTTATAGTTTAACTAGCGACCCGCCCCGGCTTCGCCCCGGGTGCACAGTAGGTACTAATGTGGTGTAATTGTGAAGCGATTAATACAATTACTGTGATTATTAGAATATACTACAGATGTCTTTATATACAATGTTTACAGCTGTTTTTGCGGTTTATAGTGTCGCGCTGAGAAACACGTTTTCATTTTTTTTTATTTTGCTTACTTGAGAGCACCGTAATGCCATAGGGTGACGCGCGTCCTGCGACGCACTATTTATAGGCACGCGCCGCTGCCGCCGTCCGTGCACGGCATCGGCATCGATAATACTGTTTTTTGGTAATTTTAAATATATCTTCTAAAATATTAACGATAATTATTTGCTGTACAGAGCAAATTTTATCTACGTTGCCCAACGAAACCAAATTATTTAATCCGAAAGTATAACCCACAAGAAAAAATAAATATCAATCGCATAAAAATGGTTACTGTGTATTATCCATAGGATTTTGTAGATACTTTGTAAATACACAATTCCGTAGTACAACATTTTGATATATATCGTAAAGTTTAGTCTTCGTTAGCAATGAAAGCGCCCAAAATTCTATTTTTTTACGAAACATTGACTTGTTTTTATTATAAATTAAAACGACGTCTACTCAATTAGATAATCAATAGCTGACAACTTTATTTCTTAATAATAGTGATGTACAAAAGGTTGACATATCAGAGACAATAGTTATAATCACAATCACATACGTCATAGATGTCGCTACATTGTTTATTTGATGTTACTAATTTAATTATATATTTTAACAGTTTTAATGCATGTATTACCTATAAACTATCCGGAAGAAATTATCTGAATGATAGTGACAACCGTATCAAAATCCGTTGCGTAGTTTGAAAGACCTAAGCGTACAGAGGGACAGACAGACGCGGGAAACGACTTTATTTTATGCTATGTAAAGATGTAGAAAATGAAATGACGTGTCCATTTACTGAAATAACAGATTAAAAACTGTCTAAACTTTAAGTTACCTTTTGACTGCTTCCTCTATTTTGAAGATGATGTACATATTGAGAAAGTTGGGTAACTTTTCCTTTTGGACGTAAGAAGTATTACTTCTTTTTAATCTTCCGCGTCTAATAGATGAAAACCTTTTAAACACGAGTAGAACTCCCACTACTTTCTTCTACATTAGAAACATATAAAAGTTTAAATATTGCAGGATGCATAATATTATTTTCTTTAATCCATTAATTTATAACTATTGTTTGCCATAAATTCTGTCTGGAAATCCAGAAAACTAAATCGAGAAATCTTAGAAAATATACACAATTAAATGAAGCTACGTGATGTAGTATTATTTCAACTATCTAGATAGTAGAAATAATACTACATCACGTAGCTTCATTTAATTGTGAATAATGAATTTCTACAAAATTAACGCCAAATATATTCAATATTAGAAAATATATTAAATTTAGTATTAAATTAAGTACGTATACTTAAATATTAAATTGGTACTTATAATCGAAAATTCAAAAAATGTGAATTTTAAATCACCACTTCAAAAATGTATGAACTATCAGTATTTTTCAGAAACTTCTAGCTTAAGCCAATAAATAAAGATTTATTAAATGTAATACTTATGTGATCTAATAAATTAATATTTAAACACCCTAGCAAATGACAACTTTTGTTAGCTCTTTAATAAATATCCCGTATTTTACTTTTATTGTAGTAAATAAAGGAGCAATGGTGAGGACTGACACGAGGGACACAAGAGGGTGACGTCGCCCTCACAAAGTACGCAAAAGATTCCACGTGACATCTGTCTGTCAATCATATCCGTCACTAGTGCAATCCCTTAACGTCTCCTTTACCACGTTATTATTTACGTTAGGTCTGACGACAAAATTTAAGTTATTTATTGTCGAGTTTAGAATTACGAGCCGCCGACGATGCATTCTAGATTAGCAAATGCATTTATTTAAGACGGTACGGAGTACTATGCCAAGTATGCGGTCACGTATTTCTGGCTCACAAAACAAATTGTTTCTGCCTTGCCGTACGTGTGCAAACTAAATCTTTAAATTGCACCCGCTGTTTCATTATTGCATTTAAATTCTTATGAAACTTATTAAAATGCCATTTATTATAGGGCGAAAAGACAGACAAGAGACAAGATCGTGGTGACCTATGATTATTCTTTTAACACTGAGTAATATCACGTTTGTTCCGCACACTTCAAAAGTGCAATTGAAGCAAAAGTGATTGCATATAATGGTATTAATATCAGTAATTATATAATGCGGTACGGTAAATAGAGTAAGTAAATAAACAACCATTTTAAGATGATGATTTTCTATTTAATTAGATATTTCTTCCTGCGGTGTATAATGCCATGAGTATTACAAACAACAACACATATCACCAGCTTCTTTGATGTTCGCATAATTGGATATTTGACTAATTTTTTATTATTTCATTAATCATAATTTCAAAGTACAAGCTGATGAAGACTGAAAAAATGTTTAAATAATCTTAAAAATTTACCGAGTTATAAAAGTTTAAATTTAACCTTTAGACAAGGACGGCAATACTGTGTTATGAGGTCATTTTTAATATTGCACATTATATTCTACGAGAGGAAAAGAGACAGGGATATACCCAACTCTATCTGTATCTTCAAATTTAGAAGCCTATAACTGGCTTATTTTTCAATCAATTTTTGAACTTTTTTCAAGACTGGTTTTTAATAAACTTATATTTCACAATATTGTGTGAAAAATATCAAAATGTAGAATGAGTGAACTACCGGATTCAAGTTCTTATAGATATCATTAGATCACATTTCTTTAGTCATCATTCATAATTAAAATCTTTCGTATCTCACTATATAAAACAGGTCAGATGTTGAATTAATCCCGCATTATGGTACAATTGGATTTTTGGAGACAGTAATTACTGGACTCGTTTCTGTCATATACGTATGTATCTTTCGGCACTTGCGTTACGACATTAAAACTGTCGCAGTGAAGTTCACTTAATATTGTTTTAACTTTTTCCAATAATTATAAATTGCCTATAAAATACTTATCACCAATAAATGAATTTATATAACACCCTGAAATTCGAGAAAGGTTTTAATTTACTGGTCTAAATTAAAATTGATGAGAAAGATGTCTCTCTGTTGGTTTTACTTGCGCCGTGTATTTATGCTACCAGCGACATCTAGTTAGTTTTCTTTGATTACTGATTTAAATCGACATTTTCATATTCAGACCAGTCCAATTATATAACTTTGCCAGTATATTGTAAATTTTGCAAGTACAAATACAACCCCTTAGACCCGATAGTTAGTTAGCATTGTATGAGATTGAAATTAAAATGTACTAATTTCTTGAATAGTTTTAAAGAAATAATCGACTCGTTTTTCTTAGCTGTGTTTAACGTCAGAAGTTGGACTGAAAATGTTTTTTTTTAATTTTGGTCTGAAAAAAGAAAGAAACAAAAAGATTCACTCCGATATACGAAAACGCTATTTCTGGGTTCAAATTCTAGTGCGTTATTGCTGCACCAATGAATTACTTGAAAGCCAGGAAATCAAAGTATATTTATTACCTACTTTCCCCTGCTTCTAATTTTGTGTGGTAATTAGGTTAAAAACTAGCAATGTCTAATTTTTCCAGGTATCTCCAAGTCATTTATTATCCAAATGTTTCACGTTACCAGTCTAAATAAAAAAATATGTTATTACATAATAGTGCAAAGCATCTCCATAAACGTTTTCAATAAATGTACTGAACAGATGTTACTCGATGAGGTATAGAAACCTTACATATTAATTATCCCATCGCGCGCTTGCACATCATGGACAGTAACCTTTTCTATACGATGCATAAACTAAGTTAAACAATAACTTAGCTCTCTATAGCTTAAAGCTTTAACATTCAATATGACACTAGAATTCAATATAAGACATATAGAGCCTGTCGCAGTATATCGCTCGCACCCCACAACAATGCCACCCCGTATTGTGCGCTCCGCCTCACGCCGCGCGGCCGCTATCGGCAACCGATGCGCTATCTCGCGAGCGACGCGTGTGGCGCAACGGCCGCTCGCCGTCTGCAGTGATGGCACAACTTCAAATTTACTATCAAGTTTTCGTTTAGAGAATTTACTGACAGTGGTTGTTTTTCGCGTAGTAATTTTTTGGAACGAAGTTCCTAATCAGACGTAACACACTTAGCAAACGAGAGTTAGCCCGAAAAGAGTGTTACATACTTGGCAAATGAGAGCTGGCCCTAGAAGACTTCAACCGATACTTTTGCTACAGTATAAAAGTGTAATATTTCAACCGACACCTTTGCTACAGTATAAACGTTTGCGTGTTTACAGTCGTATGTCAATGTATATGTATATTACTACAGTATAGATGTGTGGCGTGCGCATCAGCTGTATTCGTTGTGTTTAGCAATCCGTGTGTAAACGTGTATGTTTAGCAATCCACACGCGCCATAATACTCATAACCTCTCTTCCCTACTTTCAAACTCGTGTTATTGTTATCAATGAAGATTCAATTGTGAAAGTGATTCAGTACAAGTTGAGGATGGTGATGATGAAGTTAGGAAGTACCAGTGTTACAGTGACAATTAGTGGATGATTTATTTTAAACGTATATGTTGGTATCATATTTTATTTGTAACGACAAAAGTTTGCACATATATTAACCGATATCAAAATTAAATAACGTTCACGTATTATGCAAGTTTTGTTTAATTAAAAGATGTTGCTCAGGTCGCTTCATTATCATTATTTTGCTGAAATATTTGTATTCCTATATAAATAAATGTATATATATATATATATATATATATATATATATATATATGTGTGTATGTAAATATATACAATTTATAAGATCAAAAAAGAAAACCAATGCTCAAAGGTGTAAAGAATATCATGATCCCTTCATTTATTTCTTTTAATTTTTTATTTAATTACTCTTAAACGTAGTTAACTTATTTCATTGTGCCAGTTTTTAAACCACCTTTTAAATAATTTTTGCAATATTGATACGGCGAGAAAAGGCTTAGGCCGGCTCCTTACTAGTATCGCTTTACCTAACAACTTAATACTAAACATAAGTTAAATAACTTATGTATTAAGTATATAAATATCGATGTATTCTAAATATAACTGTGTGAAATTTAATTCCTTACCCCAGGATCGCGAATTATTTCGGAGAAATGCTGTAACGGGTCAACCGACAAAAGAATGGACAGTTGGTACCATAAGAGCCCGTTTTTTTAAATTTTCTATGGTATACTAAAAACAGTTTCGTATTACATCATTTTTAATTACATCAATTTTGTAACTTGAACGTAAATTGCAACATTTCTGTTAAAAGTTAACGGTCGTGATTAACATTTAAAAACGTACCTATCGGTAAGTTGAGTACGTTACGTTTTTAACATGATTTTTACATTTTAATATTTACACAATTAAATTTTAACAAGTCCAGCGATTATTTGTGTTTCTGGTTTTTTTTTTAATATTTTAGTCCTTACGAAATTAACGAAGTAAATTTTCATCAATTAAGAAAAAACAGTAATAGTAGAGGTGAAATTCTCGAAGAGCGACAATTCAAGAACTATTTTTGATTCCTGTAATATCTCAAATTAAAAAAGTTCCTAAACATCGTTCGAATTTCAAGTAAAGACCTAAATGAAGTAGAAAGAAAAAAAATGTTGATGACTCTTAAAAAACTAGATAAAAATCGACATTGCTTCTCGATAAAAAATTATTGATTTCTGTACTTTAATGTGTACAATTGATACATATGGCAGACTTATTGCTACAAGAGCAATCTCTTACAGCCAACCAGAACACCAGTCCAGCCCGACTCGACGAGCGGCCGGGAAAGTGACGAAAAATTTACATTGGTCACCTAGAATTATTCCGTCTACAAATACCGGACAAATTTTAAAGATGTTGGGAAATCTATAGATGTTTTAATTTTTTTTCAGTTTATGTGACTTCAACCCCTTTGACGAGCTCGCGACAATTTATTATAAAATAATAACGTCCGATAAGTGTTAAATATAACATTGAGGTCAGAAATTTTGAACAAACCCCTCATAAGCCTACATTTCCTACCGCCATTCGGAGTCAGTATAAGACTGTACGTCGCTCAAATACGTCTTTTTTACACAATTGCGACTTAGTATATAATAGTGCTCAATACGTCTTTTTTACACAATTGTGACTTAGTATATACTAGTGCTCAATACGTCTTTTTTACACAATTGTGACTTAGTATATAAGAGTCTACGAGACTAAAATGTATGATCTTGCTTCATTTTCGACTTGTACCCCTGAAACCTCTTTATACATTTAAGGTACCTTTGACGTTTTATGATATTTTTAATGCGTTATATTATGAAGTTTTGTATAGTCTTTTGGCTGCGACTTTGTCTAATTATTTTTGAACGGTTTTGTAGATAAGGCATTTTTTTAAACTGAAATATCTTAGATAATCGAAATTATAGGGGTATTTCTGTTAAAGCAGTATAAATTGTATATCTTACTGAAGTGTAATTAAAAATATTTTCAATGCTTGATCATGAAACGAGAATATCATTAAGCGTACCATAGTTAAGTAAAGGCATAACAATTATAATCTATATAAGCAAAACTATCAAATATCTATAATATTTTTTTATTTATTTCGGCCTGATTTTATTCTTTGTATCTATACTAACACAATTGCTATTATTATTAAAATTGACGAAACCGTGAAAAGCACTAGATAAGCTGATCACAAGCGAACATTCCCACTTCGCGTCTCACTCGTATGCCAAAATATGCTCATCGTTGAGTCTTTATCCTTTTCAATCGATTATTCCATAATGGAGGTTTCGATATCCTAAGCTCGTTATCGATCAACTTCCTAATAACACTTTGTGAATCGATTTAAAAAATCGCAGACCGTAATCAGGATTCTTATTATTCTAACAAAACTTTGCTTCTATGTATAGATAATAAATTGTGATACTAAGGAAAAATATTTTTATTTGTTTTTACGACAATTGTTATTGAAACAAAACCAGCGTAATTTGTCTTAATAGGGAGGTGCTAATTATTTTATATATTATCTCGTAACGAATCAATCAATTACTAAACTCCTTTTTCTACAATAATATTTATAGTGTTTTTAGTGTATATTTGTAGGAACTAATTTCAGAAACTAAACAAAACTGATTCTAAAAAAACGAGTGTGCTTTAGACCACACGACTGAAGTAAAACTTCAAATTCACAAAATCATCAAAAAATTAGCGTTCGCGTAACGCTATCAAACTCGCATATATATATATATATATATATATATATATATATATATATATATATGATATATTTCATGCACTGGCTATGAGAGGAAGAGAGAAAGAAAATGTGTGCGCGCACTGTTCTTTCTTGCTCCTACAGTGTGATACAGACAATAGGCTTGCACTGTGTCTTAGATATACGAAACATAACTGGCTATGAGAGAAAGAGAGAAAGAAAACGTGTACTCGCACCTCTCTCTCTTGTCCCTACAGTAATATACGAAACGTAACTCTCTGTCTTTCTGTCTTCACCAACTTATATCTCCCTCTCAACTTCTGTTCGCCTCGCCCGATCACACTTTTCGTAACGATCTCGTTACGAATTCACCAGCTTACTCCCCAAGTCAAGCGTGCGTAAAGAAGTTTTACTTCAAAAATTGTTTCACTGTTTGTAAGGTCATGATTTCCCATCATATATTGACTACATTTCATCTGGTAAATACTTATATATAAAACATAGTGCTGCTGTATTTATGTCTGTCCGTCTATAAATTTAGTTCTGTTGAATAGGGTTTCACCTTCGGGCAGAATGTTTATCCCGGAAAGTTCTTGTGTATAAAATATTAGGCTAAAACCCCAAAGTTACGGAGTTAAGATGATATTTATAAAGCAAGTCCTAAATCGTGAGCACGAAACGTTACGGATGTGAGACGAAAGTGGAAGACATTTCCTCCAAGAGAGATAACGTAACTTTCACGTAAGCGGAGCCGGGGGCAGAAGCTAATCTAAACATATAATAAAATTGTAACAGAGTGAATCCTGTACATGGAAATATATTTTTAAAAGAGACTTCGCTTATGTGATGATGATAGAGGTCAGAAAATCTGTTTTAGAATTGTTGACTGTCTGTCTATCTGTATGTATGGTAATTTGTTCAATCAGATTTTGATGAAATTTGGTACGGTAACAGTTTATACCCTCGAGCAACAAATAGAATATTATCTGGATATTAAATATTTAAAAAAACACTACTCTTGGTGTAATGTATATTACGATATTGGTACTGCCAACGACATCTATTAGTGTTTTAGTGATAGTAATGATAATAATAATAGTTTTGACAGTGAAACCGTAATTTTACGCAAGCGAAACCGTGGGGCGCAGCTAGTTTGTTTCATGATACATTATTTCAAGTGAAAATTTGTGCAACGAACGACCGTGTAACACTACTGAACCAGCGGTGCGCTAAATCCATAGTCGTCTTGTAGATTATGAATGAATGGAAGTGATAATAAATAAAATGTAACACTTTCGTTGCGCGCACCGCGCTAGATTTGGGAGATCATTATTTACATATTTGTCTGTTGTGCTTAATAAGAACAAATCACCCACGAGCATTTGTATTGATTCGAATATTCGGGAATGTCGACGGAGGACGGGGTGCGTCGTCTTTGTCCCACGAAAGTGAATCCGCTCTGACGTGTTCGTTTTTGGTTCATGTCCAGATTGGCGATAACCGGTAGCGTGGGCTTTTCGAACTATCGATAAATTCAGTAAGAACAATAGGCTGCTCTTTGTCGAGTTCATTAGTCATTCTTGTTTATTCATCATGTTCCAAACCTTGCGTAACGTGTTCGATAAGTTATGGTTAGTGCATTGCGTTGTAGACATGGTCCAGTATTGCAGTTACTATGGAACAGATTTCTCTATTTGGTGCGCAAAGGAGCAATTGATGAAAGTGGAACATGTTAACAGGAAATGTGGTATTTTCATAGCTTATTAAATATTTGTGTTTGCGTAATTAAGAAATACGTATTTGTAATATCAAATCTTAATTTGTTTTCATGTAATTAAAAATATATATATTAATTGCTGCTTAAACGCATGTGTCGTAGTGTCTACACGTTTTCTTTCTAATAAAAAATAGAAGTCAATTGAAATTTAATAATCATTTTTCTTAAAATTTGCAAGGCTATAATGTAATTTTTTTGGATACTTATATGCAGCTATTTCGAAAATTTAAGATGTAAAAATAGAATAAAATTGATCATTTGAAAAAATGTGTCTTAAAAGATTGTTAAAATATATATATAAATATGTATACTTTGTATAAGCATTTTATTTATTCATTTATTTATATAAATACAAAAAAATACTACTAGAAGTAATCTATAAACAGTAATTTATGAACAAACTTGTATTCTGATATGGATGATGTGTCGTGGGACTCTCGACAGAAGCAAAACTCCTTACGCATCGCATATAAAATTATCTTTTTAATATAATATAATATCGATATAGTAATAAACAATATACGTTTTAACAAATAATTGTCATCACACAATAAAAACACTTAACAATAACGAAAAAGGGCTAAGTATACCAAATAAACAGGCTAAGTATACCAAATAACTGTCCACGTGAGAGTATGATTTATTTTTCCTACCACATGCGCATGCGTGCAGGTGTAGTATCAAGCACGCAAATTCACTCCTTGGAGCAATTATACACAAACATATATTACATATATATATATATATATATATATATATATATATATATATATATATATATATATATATATATATATATATATATATAAATAGAACGAAAGTGGGAGAGAGATAGTGCTATGCTCTGCCTGTCGCGTTTTGTCTCTCTTACTCCATCTCGCACACTCAATATCATTGGCAACAACACACGCTGCCCAGCCAATGAGGAGAGTTTCATCGCTGCGTTCGTTCGTAACGTTTCACTTTTTCTCAATTAGGTCGCCACCCCAAACGTTTCTTAAGGAGATTCGCTTCAAAAACTTATTATTAAATGTTAAAAATATTTAGGACGCAATATGTGATTAATTAATTAAATAGATTTTAAGGTTACAGGATAAAATATAATGGTCATAAATATAATAATTTTTAAATGAAAATATCAGTCGATAGTTTCAACTATTAATATGGCTGCCACTCTTGCATTGCCCAAAGACTGCTTTCTACGCCTATTCTGAACTGAATGTGCAAACTTGCAAGAATCTCGAAAGACATCATCTCCGTATTATACAGGTTAGGTTATATTGGCTGCCTGTGTCCTAATTTTATTGCAGTTTAATTTTATGTCCATCTCAATGAAATTTATTTTCATGATTCTTTATGTATATAATAAATGAATCTATCATTTAATTAACCTCCAACTCCAGACCAAATTTTAGTTTCTTAGCTACAATAATGTGGAAGATCTTGACAGTTAGATAGACGAGGTAAGTCTACGGGTCCCATACTACAAATAAGGATTCTTTTCATCATTTGAGGCAATAAATCAGAAAAGTGATGAAAAATAGTGAAGGAAATATTCACTTCCGTAGTTGGGAAACTAAACGACTTATATACACGAATTTGTTCAGACACGCGATAGACACGCGTAGTGTTCAAATTTAGATTAAGAATAAGTAAATCAAACAATGGTCTAATGTCAACTTTCCTGCGTTTAAGAAAACCTTGAAAAAAACCAAACACAAACAATGAAGCTCAATTTCGATAAATAAATATAAATTCATAAAGCTTTTTAGGTGCAGCAAAATTGGATATTTAAAAAGCCAGCCACACAAAAGCCAACTGAACGAAGCAAGTGCCCAAAGTGATCACATTCATATTGTCGTTCTTTTATTTTAAGTCCCAACTTAGAGGAGGGCGGCAATCCACGTGTCGAAACAAATTAAACAATTTCCAACCCCAGCCCTCTTGATGGATGTGCTGTGGCCGCTTTGACAACTCACCATTAGGGAGTAAATATGATAATAATCCTCCCTCGAAATGTGTTTTAAATAAACAAATGTATTTAATACGTGTCATTTATTAACTGTTACCCACTGCATGTCCATTTGTAGAATAGTTGGGGACCCACCATTCGCACAGCATTTTATGAAATAAACTGAAGGATGGAACGAAAGAGAGAGACAAAAGAAAGATCGTGATATCATTAGCAAGTGTATACAGTTGGCAGAAGGAGACCCGCTTATAGAAGTTATAAAGAAAATCGAAAAAAGTACATAAGTTTTCCGATACCAACTGTAGATTGTCGGAGCGAATCTTAAGGGTACATTCCGATTGATTAGTTCAAGTCCTTTTTTTCTCAAAATTTTACAATTCCATTATATATAACCTAAACAAAATATCTGGTTCTATATTTAAACGTAGATGATTCTTGTTCGTCAAAATAAAACACAGTTTTTGATGTCTCTTGAAATTGTTAATTCTGGTTAACGGAAATTAAAATAGAAATTTCTAAATAAAAACTACTACCTAGATTTTTTTTAAATCCGTGGTTGAAAAATTAGAGGTAGCGACATATTTTACATCACGTTAAAACTTAATATTTCACGTTTAAAAATTAATAATAGTAACTCTAACTAATAATAGTAGTCATTAACAGGCTCGAGAATGAATAATAGTAACTATAACTAATAATAGTAGTCATTAACAAGCTCGAGAATGAATAATAGTAACTATAACTAATAATAGTAGTCATTAACAGGCTCGAGAATGAATAATAGTAACTATAACTAATAATAGTAGTCATAAACACGCTTGAGAATAAATAATAGAATCTATAACTAATAAAAGTAGCCATTAACAGACTTAATAATGAATAATAGTGATTATAACTAATAATAGTAGTTATTAACAGGCTTGAGAATAAATTATAAAATCTATAACTAATAATAGTAGCCATTAACAGTATTAAGAATTAATAATAGTAACTCTAACTAATGACAGTAGTCATAAACAGGCTTGAGGATAAATAATAAAATCTATAAAATTGGTCATAGTCGCCATTGCCAAACTTAAGAATGAACAATATAGTAACTATAACTAATAATATTACCCATAAACAGGCTTGACAATAAATATTAGAATCTCTAAAACTATATGTAACTGATCATAGTCGCCATTACCAAGCTTAAGAATGAACAATAGTAACTATAACTAATAATATTACCCATAAACAGGCTTGACAATAAATATTAGAATCTCTAAAACTATATGTAACTGATCATAGTAGCCATTACCAAGCTTAAGAATGAATAATAATAAATGCAACTTCAATTTCTTTTCGAAAGACTTATTAAATAACATTCCACTCAATATGGTGAGTTTTCTTTTCGTCACTATTTACGCTTATAGAGAAGTACATTTTAATATTATGCTTTTTTATTAATTTAGATCTTCGTCTGACTTATAAAACTTCATGCGGGTAGATCTAAAAACTCTAGAAACCTTGAAGCCTGTAACTAACAGAGGTATGAACGGACGTGATGAAATTGTAAGGGCTTTCCTTTCACTACGAAACGGATTTTATCAGTATTTTGTTTATAAGATATTCGAAATAATTGGGTATTTGACTAATTGTTTTTTATTTCATTAATCATAATTTCAAGGTACAAGCTGATGAAGAGGGAAAAAATTGTTTAATAATCTTAAAAACTGACCAAGTTATAAATATTTAAATTTAACCTTTAGAGAAGGACGGCAATACTGTGTTGTGAGGTCATTTTTAATATTGCACGCTATATTCTACGAGACGAAAAAAGACAGAGATATACCCAACTCTATCCGTATCTTCAAATTTAGAAGCCTACAACTGGCTTATTCTTCAATCAATTTTTAAATTTTTTTCAATACTGTATTTTCACAATATTCTCCTCTTACTTATGTTTCACAATATTGTACGAAAAATATCAAAATTTAGAATGAGTCAACTACCGTATTGTGGTATCTTACAGACATAATTTTTTTCTGACATAAACATGGATTCGTTCAGAAAAAAACTGGTGAGTTATAATTTAGACACCACATTCTTTTTCACCGTCTAACTTAGACTTTGGTGGTCTTATATTACGCTCCAAGGGCGAGTAATTTTAAAAACATTCCTTTCGTATCAAAGTTTTCAACTTTATTACCCTTCCAGGTCAACTTTATTACCAAATCATTGCAACTAAAATATAAAAGAAACTATTTTCAGAAATGTAGTTTTTTAACCAACACTACACGTGTTGATGATTGATTGTAATTCATAAGTTGTTTATTTATTTAATTGATGAAGAAGAAAATAACAAAGCGAGATAAAAGTATATTTTTCTGAATTGAAATTGGGCTAATATTTGACCCTCCCTGCCCATAATTTATGAAAGTCTTTTTTTTGTTGAAAGTCAGGTCAGACTATTGCGGTGTAATCCAGGGATTGCACGTCTGTACGCGTTGTACATTGTAAGGATGAAGATGATATCCTTTGAAAATCTATAAATTGTTGATTTTGTAATACCATTACTTTTTTACATAGTATGGAAGAAAATGGAGGGATCGTCTTCCGCTTGTACTTCATAATTAAATATTTTACGGGGTCCTCCTTCACTGGTATCACTCATGATTGTTACGAATCCAAAAGTATGCATAATGTAGTCTTGATATGGTCCTTATTGGTGGATGGTCTAAATAGGGGCGTGCTTTCGGGTACTAGCACAAAAATACTGCACAAGCATAGTACTTGCATTCGCTATAAATTTAATTTACATTTGTATCCTTTTGTGGTATACAACATATCAAAGTAATGTGATTCAAAGACAACAGAAAATTTGTTATATATCAAGTTCTCGTTAATGGACACCAAAAAATCGAAAATGCTATGAAAAATCCAGAGCTCAGATGCGTGCGGAGTTTTCAATCGCACTGAAAAAGTATACTTTGCAGAAAAGGCATGTGGTAATTAAGCTATAATCTATGTCTCCTCTCACTGTGCCTCCTTGCCGCCAGCAAGTGCCAGTTAAGCTATAAAGCCATATAGCGTGTGGCAGTTAAGCTATAACACTTCGTTACTACTTGTCCCTTTTACATGCTACAGTCGGCTGTAATAAAGTATATCGTTTTTAAATTGCATCTCAATACTGTCGATGCACATAACAATTTTTCAGTCAAATTACGTGCATCTTCGAGACCACGCCAACTTGTTATGCGCTGTGTGCAGTCAAAATTAATATAAACAAATGTAAATCTCTGAAATTAGGTACTTGGACATTGTAGTTGCAATATTTCGGCCCTGAAAGGGCAAATTAACTAGCCTCGTAATGCTTCTTCATTTGATTAATTTCTGGTACGCTGCATTATTGCACGGAATTGTGCATTATGGACTTTGTTATATCAGTTCACAGTTTAGTGAGCGAACTGTTGGTCGTCGGCCGTTTACTTGACCGTGAACTATTTCCGTGATTCCATAACCAAAGGATCAGGTCCTATTTTTATGGCAACATCGTCTGTCCATCCGTCTGTTTGTCAGAAGCTTTTAACTTCTAAATGAAATAAGACAGGAATTTGATATGTAGTAACAGAAAACGGTATTTAAATCACTAAAAATTTATTTTGAGAGGAATCTTTAACGTATGAAGGGGTTGAAAATATACTTCTGCATGAGCCTGTGTCTTCTGTAAAAACTTCTTTCAGTAGAGCCTACATTTGTTTTCAATTTCTATTCATTGAAAAATAACATGTTGGTGACCCATAAAGTTTACCATTTTTGCACATATTTTGATTGTAAAATGTCATTACGTGGAAAGCTGTGATTCGGCTCCAATATATCCTGAATTTATACAACAAATAGTATTTAGTTTGAGAGTTGGATATAACATATTAAAAAAGTAAAGCGTAATAAAACCAAAGTTTGTTTGAGAATTTCGAGACATCTTTAAGCCTGTGAAGGACACTTAGACAATATGTTTTCATAGCCCAAATGGTTTAATAGAGACATCGTTTACCCTTATATTTACATGTTTATATTTGTATCCAGAACCCCCATAATGCTCGGTCTACTCGTACTTTACAGTTTTAGTTTATCTTCTTATGGCGTACCTAAGGAAAGTTAAACAAAGTAATTCTAATGTAAAATAATACAAACATTAATAAATCTAAATGCCAGTTTGATCGTGAGTCCAAAACCAGACCACCTACTGATAGTTCCGTGGACCGTAAGAAGCGTGTTAAAATGCAATTATATAAAGTTTTGTCATAAGATTTTTCTCATACCTGATATATTTCTTATATAATATCAACAACATTAGCAGTCGCTATAACCTTTGGAATTGATTTTATATTACATATAAATAAACACAGCTGAAGTATAAGAGATGATTTAATAATGTAAATAGACAGATGTTGTTTTAACATTCATCCGTTAAGTTTTTATTAAAATAATAACAGCTTAATCAAACGTTCAGAGTAACACAATAATATGACACGTTATTATAATAGTAGATTTGTAGCTATAATGACAATTAAACCGGTGGCAAGTACCAGTCGGATGTCCTAGAATTTTTAATGCAATTTTGATGCCCTGTGATAGTAATATTGTTAAGTAAAAATTCATAACGAAGAACAGTGTACGAGGGACAATTATTTTTCGTTAATTTATTCCAAAAACCCGTTTTCGAATTGGCACTTTTCGATTTGCGAATATAATCGTAAATAATACAAAGTACAAGTCATATACAGCGCCATCTAAGTAACTTCTAGTAGATATCTTATTATTTATTTAATTATAATAATTATTACAAGAATTAGTATCTATCAAAGTTAAAATTTAATGTTAATAACGCAGATATCCATTATACAACAAATAAAACAAACGCTTCATTGCCTTGGCATACACTCCATAGACTATTGAAAAAGAAACATTTGAAATCACACAAAATTCACAGCTCGAAACTCATTTAGTCAATCTGACATTTTAAAATTATTTGGCGGCAATCTAGTCTGTGCGACTGTTTGGACCACAGACTATTATGTGTTTGACATTGACAAATGAACAATGGATCTTTTATTGTTGAAGGTGAACAATGAATCTTTTAATATATAATTTAATGTATTTGTAAACACATAAATGTTAGCTTTCTGCACTCCTTCTCTATATAAACTGTGACTATGCCAAATCTCATACTCCTCTGTGCGCGCATTATACTGATAAAGGGGTACAAAGTTTAAAAAGCGGTACACATTCTATGTTCGAAATTGAATTTGACATAAGAACAATAACGTGAACAATAGAGTGACAAAATACAAATGTTTTCAAGAGAATGTGTACATACGAACGTATTTTGTAGACTCGTAGCTCGCAAAGGACCCAGCATAGCATATCATGTACATGTATATAACAATTCTAAGATACGCCATTTGTTTCAAAAGACCTTTTCTCTTGCATCTCACTCCATGGGGTCAGCGAAAAAAATCCCAAGTTTTATTTAAACAGATTAAAATTACTGTTCTATTCAGAAAACTGTAGAAAATGTTCTTGTATTAATTTACGTATTTATGATGCTGTAGCATACGAGTGGATAGACAACATGACAACATTATAAGGGTTCTATTTTTTTTTCACGATTTGCTACGCAAATAGGTTCTGTCACGCGTACTTCCATCTTAGTACTTCCATCTAGTTTGATATCAAAAAGGTTTGGCATTCAGTCGAATGGACTATCTATTAAAAAGGCGAGTTTTGAAGATTACAAAACTATATTTATTTGAGAATTGTATAATAGTTTAAGAGATATTATTGAAAATGTCCACAGAAAATAAGCCTCACCCCATCCCCGAAATGGCTTGAATTGAAATTATAAAAAAACAACGGTTTGGATAATTACTTAATCGGAAAGCTATAACGGTGATATTAATTCTCATAGATTTTGAGAATTTCATGGTGCTTTTCTCACTGCTTTTTTTTTGGTGATATAACAAGGCAAATGTATTTACATGGGGAAAAATAATAATTATTACTTGCAAATAATTTAATGGAAATTCTAAATAATCATGTTTGAACGCTTCCACGCATCTAAGTTTAAGGCGACCTTCGTAGTGCGAGTTCTATTCACAATAAAGGCTTTTTTAATCTTTTTCTTTCGTTTTTTATCTATCATTGATCATATTATTATATTAAATAAACAAAACAAAAACTAAAGGCGACCAGTACTGCAACATTAAAAACCTAAAACAACCCAATCTCTAGAATAAATAAAATTTATCTCAGGTTTAAGAAAAACATGATAAAAAAGCACCATGTTTTTATATCACAACACGAATTACTAGGTATAACTATATCGATCTTCAACATGTCCAACCGAAATTTCCCTTGTAATGTTGGACGGTGTTGCCTTTGAACCAGCATTATATAAAATACTCGTTAATCACATATGGTGATAACTCACATGAATTCTATAAACGAATACGAAATAATGAGGAATTATCGTTAATTACATATGATGATAGCTCACATGAATTCTATTTGCGATCGTTCATCGTTATATACATATGGTGAAAACTCACATGAATTCTATAAGCGAATACGAAATAATGACGAATTATCGTTAATTACATATGGTGATAACTCATTTGATTTCTATAGTTTTCCGAATATGGCATAGTTAACCTTTATTCCTCTGTTTCGTATAATTGAGTTATTAATATTGTTGCGCTTCGTCATTGTTCCTCAACCTACACCTAAGTAGAAAGCATAAACGCATATGCAATACAGTTTTAAATTTAGTACGTGCATTTTCCTTTTTACATACTTTTTAACTGATCCAGGATTGCACTCTATGAACATAAATTTCCAATATATTTTAACAATGAATTACTTGAAAATAATATAATAAATTGGCCCTAAAATCAGTTTATTAAAATGTATTTATCATTCTTGTACTTCTTTTATTCAAAAATATTCTTTTTTGTTTCAGGTGAGCATTTCGGTTATAAATATTAGTTGTGTAGAATATAGCTCTAAGGTAAGCCAATTATATACTAAAAACCTCTATATTTTTTTTGTAAATGACTTAAACAAGGAACAGATTACATGCTAAACATATTATGTTCGCAGACGATTTTAAAATTTACAATATCATAGAAAACTATGTAAATATTGCACAACTAACAAAATCCCAACTTCTTGTCGGTATAATCTTCTGGTAACAAAATGCACCTAAACCGCAATAAATATTTCTATTTATAGTTCTCTAATCGTTACCAAACTTTTAACAGTCACTATGTCATCGACAATGGAAAAATTGGTAAATATAATAATATTATAGACTTGAGTATAATTGTAGATGATAAATTATAATTTTAAAAAGACATGAATTACATTATGAGTAAGATAAAGTTGTCCGAAACTGTTTTAAGAGCGAGCAAAGATTTTTAAAATGTTCAAATTTTGATTTCTCTATACAATTAATTTTTGTGCAGTCAGCTAATATATCGTTGTTTGATGTGAAATTATATATTTACGAAATTCAAAAGGTTTCAAAAGATATTGTTGCATAAGATCCCTTGCAGAGCAGCATTGAACAAGAAATTACTCAATTATCAAAAGCGTCATTTATATTTTAAATTAAATACTCTGGCTCAATATCCACCACTTCAACACTTTCAATTTAACATTAATCGTAACCACATATCTCACTAATAACCATAACCACACATCACTTTAAATTTAACATTAATCGTAACCACATATCTCACTAATAATCGTAACCACACATCACTTTAAATTTAACATTAATCGTAACCACATATCTCACTAATAATCGTAACCACACATCACTTTAAATTTAACATTAATCGTAACCACATATCTCATTAATAATCGTAACCACACATCACTTTAAATTTAACATTAATCGTAACCACATATCTATAGTTCCTGCATTGCCTCTAACATTAATCGTAACAATCCACAAATATCTATCGTCCCTTCTTTGCCTCTAAGGGTCGCACCAACGTTGAATTTTTTGGGCCAGTCTATAGACTAAAGGCACCGTTAATGAACTTCCTTGATTTGTGGATTTCTTTGAGTCCTCAAACTCATTCTTTAAGAACAAACTTAATAAAAACCGTATTATTTAGTAAATTCTATATAGAATAGCTAAATATTTAATGTATTTTTATGCTTCTTTATTAACTTAATTTGTGCTTATTTGTCAACATTAATCTTTATTAACATCAAATTTTTTGTCTAACTTTAAATTATATTACTCAACTGTCTATTTTATTGATTAACTCCGTTTTGTTCCCCAAGTAAGCGTGAAGTAATATTTTGCGATTTTCTTTAGTTATTCGAAACCTTTTTCTCTTTAATTTGTACTTAAGAATTTTCAATACGATTTTAATGTTTTCAAGGATCAATGTCTGTTACTGTTACTGTTTTAATGTCTTAATTTTTGGTCTAAGTCGAACAAAACACATGAATAAACAAATTATTTATTTACTTAGTAAAAATCCTTGCACAATTATAGCATTTTGCCAAAAATGCCTTAACAAATTAATTGCGAAACAAGCAGGAAAATTACACAACGGACAATTAACGAAACAATGAACATAAACATACAATGAATACCAAACACTGCTTAAAATTACACGGCTAATACAAACATAAATTTAACGTGTTGAAAAATGTACAAACATTCCACGACATTAATTCTGAAGTCGCAAATCGAACAAGAGACTTGTTCTCCTTCGAGATGGGGCAATGCCTCCAAAATCGAGTTAGGCAAATTAAGCGCACGGAAAATCGAAGTTCCCAAACGGAAGTATACTAATTAAATGTTATAATGTATGAAGGATAATTATTAAATGTTATAATTTTTGTATCGACAGTAACAAGGGACTATATGTATTTATTATCGCTAGACGCCACTAAATTAATTATGCTCTGCGTATTGGATTTGTGCAAATACGTATTAAGAGATCTTATCAAAGCTACAACGTGTGTGGGCCGAGGTCAAGGATGGAGAATAAATGGACCACACAATGAAATAGCGTGATCGTATCATTTAATTATAGCCTGAGGTCTTCCTGTGACGACCAAAGGCTAAAATATAAACGCTTCATGTAACTCAACGATCACGAAACATATTTAATCAATTTTTCAATGAATGTTTTCTACAAAGGTATCAATCAATTAATTTCATATGTATAACTATCACACGGCCACATTACAATGAAGTAAACAATAATGTGAGCAGAGGTGTGAATTCTCACAGAGATCATCATATCTTAGAATTACTAACACTATTTCTAAAATATTTTTTTCAAGGTTGACCCTGAACACTCGCACCATCTGCTACCAATATGAACTTGTATACTAGGCCATAGTATTATAAAAGTTTGACATTAGTATTTTAGATTGATGTTTCAGTTTTAATACACCATTCGCCGAATAATATTTAGACAGTACAATTTTAATATAAAGGTCTAGATTAACGTTGATTCACAAAATAAGCCTACGTCAGAAACCTACATAGGAGTATTTCTATGTTATTAGAGGCTTTATTGTGGTCCACTTAGTTTTATTTGATTTACAGTGATATTGCATGTTAGTGACAAACAAAATGCAAAATAGAAGTGCCGATTACGGGGTCACAAAATTTATGCCTAATACTGGACCAGAAACAGTAGCAAATTACTAGTAACTCCAAGTTTTGACTTGAACCAATAAATTGACTACCGCCGCTTGTTACATTTTTTGTTTATAGTACCTGAATTACTAGTAGGCTGTATGTGGTTCCATAGACACTATGAAGTGTCTATGGAACCTACTATACACATTGATTGAGGTATCTACATCTGTTTAATTTATTACGAATGATGCAAATTGACCGAAATAATTATTGACGTATGTGACTGAAAAGTTAGCGGGATAAGAGAAAGAGAGGCGGTCAGGGGACGCCATTTTAAAACACGTCTTTAATAACACCCTACTCAAAAAATATAAAAAAAATATTCTCTAATTCTGTGTACAATGACGTACTTCAGAAAATTGAAAGATTATTTTTATTTTTAGAATTAATTGAAACGCACACTTATAGTTTTCTCAACAGACTGACATTTATTAAACCATAGCTAATATAAACGTCATAGACATAGAGTACACAGTTAAACTAGTTGTCTACAGATGTTGCTACTGGTATATTAACTTATTTTTATATAAAATCAATAATTTTTAGTATTAACGTAATTAATCTAAGTCTTCGTATAAAATTTCATCATTATAAAAATCGGTCTTTAACTGAAAGACTTATTATATTGGGATATACAGACATAGAAGATGACATTGTTAAGGATATTTTTTTTCTATTTGTCTACAAAATCCTAAAAAGTTGTATTATAACAGTAAAGTGTCTAAAATTATCATATAAGACAATTTTTATTACTTTACGACAATAAAATTTGCTTATCTGTTATTCTTCTATCCCTTCTTGCACTCATGTGAGCAACAGAGAAAAAAAAACCTGACCCTGAAAAAAGTTGGTCTTGTTATATTGCCAATACGTGATTATGTTAACGACTCTTTTACCAGAGATACTATGCACTGCATAACTAGTATGTATGACCCCCCTAACTATTGAAGGGTTGATTTGTAATTTCTTTTTTACAGGTTTTTCAAAGCCAGGTTCATTAAAATATCAAACTACACTTATAATCCAACTTAATAACTTAAATGTTAAATTCCTTCAACGCGATGAATTTGTGAATTTCTTGTGATTTATATAAATGAATTTATAATAAATATAGATCCATCCTCTACCACAGCGCAATGTCCTGGTTACGACACGGCAGTAACATAAAGCGCGCAGAGACCCCGCAAACGGATTAATAAAGGAGAGCGCAACTTAACCCTGGCATTCACCCCGACCGGGTCAAGCTGTTAGACGCAGACATCGTTCAACCCTAAAACGGGCGTCGGTTGCGCTGTAAAGTTTGCTGTCGCGAGTGAATTTCGTCACTTGGACTGGAAATAATGGGGCGAATAGCTCAGTGGTCAATGCCCTATTCAGTGCGCAGCTGAAACCTAATTGTTCATTTTGTGCCGGGTTCGTTTCGTAACTAGCCCCATACTAACGGTTTATTGCGTTTAATGGAGCAAATTCGCTAAAATTTATTGCAGTACTGTAATCTAGAAAATGTGTTACGTAAATTTGGTGACATGTTATTTGAAAATGTTTTTTTTTTCGTGAAAATGGCAATGTTCATGTCGATTACCATCGAATTTAGAGGAAAAATGTTGCGAAACATTTACTTAATTAGTAGTCGTTAACCTTATTTGTTTTACAGAAAATCGAACAGTTCCCCTAAAAAGAAAGCCGATTTTTTTATATAAATAAGATACAGATGTCTGTCCTCACTGCTCATTGCACTCACTGACTCCGAAAAGTACGTTTTAAATATGTTTTCTTTATTGGGTTTTAAAGAAATTGCGAAACTATATTGTGAATTTACAATTACATACACTTTACTTGAAAGACATTAACTTGAAAGATTGTGTAACTATGTACACGTTCATAATAAAAACAACAATAATTAAAATGTTAGAAGATCGCTGGTTTTCAGGATCTAGAATCTGAAAATGTATTTAGAATTTTTGTCTGTTTTGTTTTTTGATACAAACTTCATGCATTACTAAATGGATTGAAGTTCTTATATGCAAGAAAACAAATGAGGTCATTATTATCGTGCCATGTTATAGAGAAACTAAGTGATGGTATATTTAAAATATTATTATTTAAAAGAGTATTTCCATTTTTATGTCATACCAGCAACCCGGCTCGGCTTCGCACGGGCATGTGATGGAAAGGAAAATTCTCAGATGTATGAATTTTTTCCGACTTAATCCATATTTATCGCCTTAGATCGGTCAATTTACATAAAATCTGCATCAATTATATACCTTTGGATTAGCATTATCTATCTATGTCCGGATGACTTGTCTAACATAATGAAGTAATAATAAGTGTATCTATCATACTATTGTGTAATGCTTATAGGTTAGATCAAAACATGACTGATGTGAAGTTTTTTTTCCAACTCTTTGTCCTACAACGTAATGATTACTAAACGTTAACTATACATTTTAGTGAAGTATATTATAATACACATTATTAAATAATGAATACGAGAGTGTAAACAATAAAAAAACGAGTGTGCTTTAGACCACACGACTGAAGTAAAACTTCAAATTCACAAAATATGAACTTTAAAATGAATTTACAATTTTATTCACTTTAAACGTAAAATATTTAATGTATTGAACAAAATAATAATTTATAAAATTGTTCAAGAACGAAATAAAATTACAAAATAATAAAAAATCACCGTTCGCGTAACGCTAGCAAACTCGCATATATATATATATATATATATATATATATATATATGTATATATATATATATATGTATATATATATATATATGTATATATATATATATATATATATATATATATAAATATATATATTTCATGCACTGGCTATGAGAGGAAAAGAGAAAGAAAAGGTGCGCGCACACTGCTCTCTCTTGCTCCTACAGTATGATACAGACAATAGGCTTGCACTGTCTTAGATATACGAAACATAACTGGCTATGAGAGAAAGAGGGAAAGAAAATGTATGTTCGCACCTCTCTCTCTTGTCCCTACAGTAATATACGATACGTAACTCTTTCTCTTTCTGTATTCACTAACTTATATCTCCCTCTCAACTTCCGTTCGCCTCGCCCGATCACACTTTTCGTAACGCTCTCGTCACGCATTCACCAGCTTACTCCCCAAGTCAAGCGTACGTAAAGAAATTTTACTTAAAAAACGTATTTTTATAATAAAGTATTTCTTTATATAAAATATTTATTACTTCTCTCTGATTAGATTAAAAAACAAACATATTATTCTTTGATGTCATACGTGACAGGGCAACGTACAATTAGCCGTGTGAAAAACACTGAAAGCTGAGATCGAGTCAGCAAAGTTTAAAGTGAGTCATGTGCTCTATTTCTTGTCATTCGAAATGATAGCCCCTAAAAAAATGCCAGAAAACATTGTCACACAAAACAAATGTGTGATCTCCGATATTCTAACGATTTACGCAGGCTATACTAGTCATTTATTTAATGTCATTTCTAATGTTAGCCGTTTAAAAAATGACAGACAACACTTGTCATTTGAAAGTAATATGCCTCCTTCGATATTCTAACGATTTACGCTGCCATATCTGCCAACCTTTTGAGATGTGATCATTTTTTCCAACTTACTCACTAATTTTTATCATTGTTCGGTCAAATTACACAAAATCTTCATAAATTATACACCTAAACGTTCCTCTGTATCTATTGGCGAAAACCGCATGAGAATCCGTGTAACAGTTCTTGAGATTATCGCGTTCAGACAGAAAGATACACTTTATTTTATACTATGTAGCGATAAAATATCATGTTATTCATAAAAACCAATTATAGCACATTTGGCCAAGTAAGTCTAAGCGGTGGGAAAGACTGGAGTATATACTCCATGTGTTGAAGCACTTAATTCTTGTTTATAATTTCATACTGGGTTTTAAACCCCACCCCAGGCACATTAGAAAAAAAGTAAGCTAACGACCACTGCACATTAATGAGACGGCTGGTGTACCTACGTCACCACTTTAAAAACAATGCCAGAAAATTTAGATCATATGGTCTATTTTAAAATGTCACTTTAGGTCAATGTGCATTGTGACTTCAATAATTTCACTTTTTATTTGTCCAACAGATGTATGCACATAAAAATAAACGGCAGTCACGAGTAGTCATAAAACACAATACACTTAATGGAGACTGGCCAGCCTATAACGTTGCGCTCCGTTAATCTCCTGACCTTTCTAAGTCCAACATGAAATGTATCAAAACATTTCCTTGCAAAAGCAGAACGAAGTACCCGTAATTCGTAACCTTTGTTCATCTCACAAAATAATATTTGTAAATATATTAATTATATGAAATCAAAATAATGTAAATACTGGTAACACCATGTAAGAGGTAGCTAGGTAGGAGCCCAGCTTAATATTCTAAGGTTGTTGTCAGCATACAATCCGGAGCCGGTGAACCACAAGTAGTGTTTGGCTTCCTGTAACGATACTTTTGGGGGAATTACTGGATACAAAATGAGAGCTTTAAAAAGGCTGAAATTCGATTTGCCACTAACAACTAAGTGTGCTGAGGAGCAATCGGTATACCGATCCAATAGAAGTTAGAGGTATGGCTGTTGCCATCCAGTTGCCACGAATTTCGAAATTATTTTTCATGAATTATTTCTGTCTCCTTAACTTTGATTAAAGCTTACATGACATCTTTTAAATAGTAATGCCCCGTTTAACGCGGCAGATACGTTTTGGATGCAATCGCACAAAGTGAAAATCAAATCTAGAGGGGTTCATTCGTACAAGTGTGAATGATCAAACTTTAACAAAATTATGTACAAGAAGGCGTTGAAAAAAGGAACTAAATATTATACGCCCTTTCTTGTCAGTTACATATGTAAAATTACATGAATGAAAAATCAACAATAACAAACCAAAAATTACTCGAAAAGAGAAATAAAGAAAACCAAAATTACTATTTTTATCGTTCCATTACTCTTAAGAAATGTCCGTAATGTGCTGAGTGGCTTTTTGTTTTCATCAATCGCTCATTGAATAATCACCTGTAAAATAACCGCGTTGAACGGGATCGCGTAAAGCATATACTGGATAACTATATAATGTGTTTTTGATACGAGTGAAATAAAAAAAACAAACAAGCTACCTTTATATATTACTAAGTAAATACGAAATTCAAATGAAAGCTATTATAAAATTATTACTATTTATTATATTATAAACTATTATAAAATGTTATATGACATCATTTTAAATTGACTTAGGTTTTTAGATAAATCGCTCAACACGTTTTTTAAATAAAATTAAGTGTGATGATATGACTACTTTTCCCGTAAAATTTTTGATAGCAATTTTGTACCAATACTAAACGGTAAATAATTTTTTTTTTCAAAATTTTAATATAACATCACTTTACATTAACTTAGTTTTTTAGACAAATCTCTCGGCGCGTTTTTAAATGAATTAAACGTGTGGTTAAATTACTATTATATTTTTTCTGCAATATTAATTTTACAATTTTTGAGAGCTATTTTTACCAAAAGCAAACCGTAAATATTTTTTTCTATTTCAAAATTTTAATAAAACATCATTTTACACTGACTTAGTTTTTTTTTAGACAAATCGCTTGACGCGTTTTTAAATTAAATTAAAAGTGTGGTGAAATTACTATTATACTTTTCCTGTAACGTTAATTGTACAATTTTTGAGAGAAATTTTTACCAAAACTAAGCAGTAAATAATTTTAAAATTTTTAAATGAGTTAGATATTTATAGTTTGAATAATATCGTGATGAAGTAAAATACAGTATCTGAGATTTTCCAACATTTCGTGACACTGATCAATGCGACGGTATTTTTGAATTTCGTTCAAATCTCGGAGTATTTTCTGATGCGTAAATGGTCATGCACAATTTTCTGTACCTGACCTTATATCAGTTCCTAAACTTACCCAAATCTGCTTATAGCTTATTCTCTTGTCAGTCTTTATTATGAGAAACAAAGCGTCGATGGTATCGTCAGTTATCGCTGTTGAGGAACATTCCTCACGCAGATCATCACTGTGATTGATACGACCACGCTTGAACTTGTTAGCGCGGAATGGGTCATAAAATGCCAATTGAAGTCAATAGTAACTCTGTTGTTGATTGAGACCACAACGAAAGTCATAAAAAAATCATTGAATGGAAATTTTCTCGTGTTATATTCATCTTAACATAATTAACATAATTTTCGAATTGATACCAATTTGTAAACAGAAATAACAAATTGAGTATCTCAATGCAATGTACTACCGAAGAGTTCGATTTTCGAAATTTGAATTTAGTTTTTATTACTTTTACAAATGGACAGTTCTAAGAACTTTCAATGCTTTCAGTCCTTCCCTATAGCTTTGATCTATGAAGATATTTTCCTGTATTTAGTATGTCCTCTCTCTTCTTCGTAATTATACCATCTGAAAAATCCAACCTTCGCACCGTAATTGTATTTTTTGATGGACATTTGCCGTCGAGCACCCTCAATTTTTATTTTATTACATAAACCATCGGCATAAATTCTGTGTTAATCCAATTTTGTTTGCCAATTTAGTTTTTTTTCTTATTTTTCATAAATGTTTGCTATTCATAACAAAAATTCTCGTATGCTTTAATAATTTTTGTCTTATACCACTTTCATTGGAACTGCTTTACTGTACTGTCTGAATATACTTATTTTTTTCATCTTTTTATTCGACTTCTATTTCATCCTTTTATATATTTACTTCTTAACTATTATTTCACGTATCATTATATATTTATTCTCTCTAACAACTTGCCACTTTCTTACTAGATTTAAAATATTTCTCTATAGCTTTGCTAAAAACTCTGTACATATTTTGTGCCTGTACTTACCCCTTACTTCTACGATGATCATTATAACGGCAGTTATTTAAATCGCAATTAATGACGAATTGAAATAATATGTGGGTATTTCATATCCATATTACCATATTTTTGACAGTTACCGAATCGAAATAAGAACAGGAGTTCATGACCAACCTAACGATACGATTGGTATCTAATAATGTATTAATCGAAGAATTTTATATTGACATGTTCAATTAGTACAGTTTATTGTTTATAGAATATTCCATATTTACAATCGAATCCAAATAAATCGTTCTCGAGATTGATCTAAATGACCGAATTTACTGCCTTTGTTACGACTAAAGTCTATACCTAAACGCAAACTCTCTTTCAAAATAAATACGTTTATCAACTAAATCAATTAAATTCCCTAAAGCCCGAAGCGACAGAGGCTGTACCGGTGGCGAGACCGCCAATATCTCTTAGATATTATTTAAAATTTATGAGTCATTCAATTTAGTAGCGGAATTGCAAGTCGATTCTCCGAGAGCGCGCTTTTTGCCTCCGGCGAGCGGTTCCACATTATTCACCATTGGCAACACTGAAGCCGTTACAGTTATGATTTGAAATTGAATTTCGAATTTTAATTCGCGGTTTTTGCGGCGCCCCTTATGGTTATGCAATTTTATTCTATTATGTTTTGTAGAGTTGCATGCATAAAGATGGCGGCGCACGATTGTCTTTGGGCCTTTATGTCCGTATGTTTGTTATTAAATTGGCTATGCATTAATCTATAAAGTTTTTGTATGGTGTGTTAAATTATTTGCTAACGAATCTCATATTCCACTTAATAAAAGTCGACTAACCTTCCTACGTATCGCGGTAGGTAGACGTATGTTCCGAACTTTACTTTTTTGTTATTGATCAAGACAATTCAAGAGGAAACGTGATTAAATATACTATATCAATTAATGTTATAGCCACCTTCTTTACACCTGGTGTTGGTTAATATGTACAGCAATAATTTTACTTTAAATTGTTTTTTCCCTAAACAATTTCTCGTTTATAATAATTTTAATTGTTTTTTCCCTAAACAATTTCTCGTTTGTAATATTTAAAAATATCTTTATTACAAATATAACCTCTATGAAGAAAATCTTTAAAAACATTAAATTACTAGTATAATAAATTTTTCTTTCTGCGAAATAGCACTCATATTGCTCTCTCTTCTAAGCCGAATAGGTGTTCGGTGCGTCGCGTCGTATATCGCTTCCGCAATATTGCCCGACGCCCGGTCTACGCGTATTGTAAGACGCTTAACCCTTTCATTTGATTACAATCGTCTCATTTTATATTCAGAATCCTATGGAATATACAAACATAAAATGCTGTAATGACCAATTAACAAAATGCCAATTTAAAAAAATGTTGTTGGACGTTTTTTCTTTGTGCTGTTGTCTTTGTTAAATGCTAAGAATATATTTTATTTTTTAATGTCATTTATTTATTGGAGTCTCAAAATATATTGTTTATATTGTTTGGAGTTGGAAGATTTTGCTGTCATATATTTTTTTTAGATGAATTAAGAATAGATAGTTTTCGTAAAGTTGGGTCAAACTGCAAACGTTTTCGCTGCGTATTTTTTTATTTAACTGGCACATCTAATATTAACCCTTGTCTCATGTGAATTTCGGAAAATGATCAAATGTTTCTGTTGTGTGAAAAAATTACACGTGATCGAATGTAAAACTCGGTTTAATTTATGCTACAGTACATAACAAAAACTTTTTCATCGTACACGTGATCGAATGTAAAACTCGGTTTAATTTATGCTACAGTACATAACAAAAACTTTTTCATCGTACACGTGATCGAATGTAAAACTCGGTTTAATTTATGCTACAGTACATAACTAAAACTTTTTCATCGTACACGTGATCGAATGTAAAACTCGGTTTAATTTATGCTACAGTACATAACAAAAACTTTTTCATCGTACACGTGATCGGATGTAAAACTCGGTTTAATTTATGCTACAGTACATAACAAAAACTTTTTCATCGTACACGTGATCGAATGTAAAACTCGGTTTAATTTATGCTACAGTACATAACAAAAACTTTTTCATCGTACACTTGATCGAATGTAAAACTCGGTTTAATTTATGCTACAGTACATAACAAAAACTTTTTCATCGTACACGTGATCGAATGTAAAACTCGGTTTAATTTATGCTACAGTACATAACAAAAACTTTTTCATCGTACACGTGATCGAATGTAAAACTTGGTTTAATTTATGCTACAGTACATAACAAAAACTTTTTCATCGTACAATACAATGCATGTACTCGTATATGTGTAGATCGACCAAGAAAACTGATAGCTGCATTATTTCTTGACTCAGTTAAATCTGTGCTATTTTACAAAAGCTTAAACGTCGTGCGAACTTGATTTTTAAAACTACTTATCTGATATGGATGAAATTTCTACTAATGGCCACATCAAATTTTATAAATATATATTTACTAGCGTGACCCGTGCGAAGTCTTCGCATTATTTATTCCATTATGAAGCTCAGATGACAGATCAAACAAATATTTTACTAAAATTGACATATAGAGGCGTAAGTATCAAAAGCATTAAGCTAAAGCGCCACTTTATTTATACGTGAGTGGATTTGAAATTAAACAAAAATTTTACCGACCGTCAATCATATTGACGTTGAGCCGTTAGATGGCAGCATTGCTGTTTTGTGTATATAATTTTAATAATTATATAATTTGCAAAAACAATAGCAATAATACATTTTTTAGTTGTGGATGCCGGTAGAGCAAGCAATTATCTATAAAATGATATATAATTTATGTGGATTAGTTGTGAGGTTTTTTCTAAAAAGGGAGTGTAACATCTTAACCTTAGCGTATTAATATATATGATGATGATGATGATGATGATGATGATATGATGATGATGATAAGTGTTATATTTACATCTCGTATACGATGTAAACGATGTTTATTTTTTATTTAAATAATTTCAGTGTTTCTGGTGGTACTACATTCATTAGAAACCTATCTCCTTTAGGGTTTGCTCTTGTATGTATGCGGGCGAGTTATTGAATAGTGAGGTTAACAGATGGCGCTTCTTTATGGTTCACTTCTGTGTGTAGGCGTGCAAATTATTTACTAGCGGGTGTTAACAGAAAATTATATCACCATATAGCTGATTTAGTGTCAGCATGACGGTCCATCTTCCTCCATCTTCCCTATCGATTTATTTATAAAATGTGATTTCTGCTTCAAAAAAATGTGATCTGTTCAAAGTTAATTTAGTATGCTATGGAAATGGATGGAATGGAATCTCGAATGCTATGGAAATATATTTTAGGTTCAAAGAATATTATAATTAATGTCATCATTGTACACTGAAACAGGTATATAAACTGGAAGTGATTTTTGAGTTGTTGTTTTGTAATATTAATTATTGATATATTGTATTGAATCATGACAACAAAGAGACCGGTATTTTTGGTACTTGAATTCATAAGATTATATTATTGTAACCATTTTTTTCTTACGAATCTTTTTTTCAACAAGTTGATTGTCGAAATCATGTGGTAACCACGTGGTAGGTAAATAGACACTTTTGTTTTTTTTCTTCATTTATAAGTGCCTAATATTTCGAAATGTAGTAAATAATATTGTAATTTACTTATTGAGACTTTTAATTTTATATCCATTTTGGTATGGCTTAAATTAAATTTTTATATCATCCGGGACAATATAGCAATCAGGGGCGCCATTTAGCATTTTATGCTATATTATATATTATTTAGCCTATGACGTTCTTAATATCAAAACGAGTTCAAAAATAGCTCATGGCCCCTAAGATGGAACATATATATAACCAAATATCCACATAAATGGACTGCTGAAAACATACTTCCTTTTTGGACTTGCCGTAGTTGGGTGAAAAAAATAACGCGCATGACAGATTTTTGGAGCAGCACAACCCAGAAAATTTAATATGCCATTAAACTATGGATCTCATCTCCTGTCAGTTATGTTAGTTGTCGCCATATCTATGACCGAAGACATGTGAAAGCTCCGCGAATTTTCTGAAACTTTTTCAACACCTATTAGTCGCGTTAAATACGTTTCTCACGGCTGAGTTAAGATTGCAAACTTAATTGTTAACAAAACTATTTAATTTGAGCGCAATCCAGAGGAGAGAGGGATATAGTAGATCATCAGTCATGGGGATTTGTCAGTAACAGTGCCGTAGTTATTGGGCGAGCGCTACCGTCATCGGCAATTTTGTTTCCACTATAACACGAGACTGCCACTACAACCTTTTTGTGATGGACCAAGCGAAAACTTCTTCTTTCATAAGAAGAATTCTTTCATAGGTGCAGACATTCCGAGCTACTTCTACCATAAATCAGCCACGTCGAGACCCAAGTAACTTCAAGGACGGAAACGGAAAAAACGATAAGCAAAATTGAAGCCAGTGTCTTCGTCTATACGCAAAACAGCATCGACCTTAAACGTCATTAAATAGACCATAGAATGGATTTTCTATGGTCTATTTAATGACTCTAAAATTCAGGTAGCGCAGGCGATAGAGGTGATTGATTACAATTTACGAAGAAGTTTTTGTTCGACTTTAAATTCTGTATTTTGAAGTGACGAAACCCACTGCCATTTCCTCACTCTACATTCCATTTGAATGTGTATAAATAAAGAGAACTGTCACTTTTGGTCATTTATCAGTCCCATATAAAAATATAAACACCTTTCCATAACCCTAAACTAAGAATTACCAGTGAAAATTTGGAAGGTAATCAATAATATTGTGAGGGCAAATAAAAAGTTATTTTACACCCCGTACAACTCAAGAACGTGGTTTCAGCAGGATGGAGCCACTTCCCATATTACAAGAGCGCCACTATGGACCAACTTCGTGAACTCGTTCCTCTAAAAATGATTTCTCGCTTTGGTGACATCGCACGGCCTCCGCGATCATCAGATTTTTCTCATTTTTTTTTCTTTTGGGGGTATCTTAAGAGAAAAGTACATCAACACTCCTAGAATTATAGTTTAACTGAGGGTAAATATTGGTCGAGAATTTTCGTCGCAAGCGACATTAAGCCTGCTATGCTCCGACGTGTAATGCGAAAGTTATGAATATATTTAATAAGCATCTAATGAAATGGGGGACATTTGGAAAAAAAATTGTAGACTAAATCATCTTTATAAACAATAATTGATTCATAATTCACTTGGAAAAATAAACAAATGATGGTAATTATTGTTGAAAAAATGGGGCTGTAACTCCATACAATTATTACAGGCAATCGTTCGACGCCAAACAATGTCGTGTCGTTTACTTTTAGATTCCTACAAATTGCCGACTGACAACACAAGAAATAAAATATACTAGCATTACGGAAGCACGAAATAAAAACGAACATGTTTATGCTCATACAGCATTTTGCCGACTGACAACACAATTGTTGCCGACTGACAACATAATTGCCGACTGACAACACAAGAAATAAAATATATTAGCATTACGGAAGCACGAAATAAAAACGAACATGTTTATGCTCATACAGCATTTTGTTGAATTGGCATAGCAAACCGACTTCTGTAGGCTTCTGAGAGTAAAATAAGAAATATTGTAATCAAGACAATTTTTTCCCATTCTCGAAAAATATTACACAATGGTTATAATCCGTAAAAAGAAAAAACGGAACCCTTGTAAGGTCACTCACGTGTCTGTCTGTCACAGTCGTTTTTCTGAATAACCGCTTGACGTAGAAACTAGAAATTTGGTATAGTAGCTAAGCATATTAACGTGCACATATCTGTAGCTAACGTTCAAAAATATTGACATCGAAATTATGTAGGGGGAGGCGGAGGGATGAAGGAGGGTGGGGGGCTTTTGGAGGGGGGGAGTTTCATTTAAATACTCCAAATTTTTTGTTTAATTCCATATAGTATAGTGTGGGCTGTTATATGAAAGGACTATTAAGGAGTAGAGCCTCAAAACTATTTTTTTCTTATTTCATCAGAAATATACTGAAAAATATGCAAAATAACTTACTCCCGGTTACATCAGAAACTACAAATAGAAAAATTATGAAAAAATGAGCTTTTTAGATTTTATAATTTTAAAAATATGCAACATATTCCTATGCCTGTGAAATATGTAGTTAGAGGGAGGGGAGAGGGGAGCGGACGCGTTTTCACGAACGCGTTGTATGTGAAATCGCCATCGCGTACCAGCCGCCGTCTTACTGCCTGCTGTGTCCCGATACCATAATATGTTGTAGATTATTGCCGTTTCCTCTGGCGATCGCGCCATTTAGAGCGTTGGATTGTTTACCAGTGGTCGCTTTAAATTGTTTGAAACTCGACCACGTCACATCACTTCAGCAAAGTTGTAAGCGATTTTGATATTCATGAACGGATTTCGGCTTGCAAACGCGCCATTTGGAGCGTTAGACTGTTCATCAGTCGTCACTTTAAACTCTTTGGGCATCGACCATGTTACACAACTTTAATAAAGTTGTAGGCGATTGTGACGTTCACGAGCGGATATCGGCTTGCGAACACGCCACTTGGAGCGTTAGACTGTTCATCAGTGGACGCTTTAAACTCTTAGGAAATCGACCGCGTCACTTTTTTTTTGTTTGCGCCATTTGGAGCGTTTTTACCTTAAGTCTAGCTCTCCAGCCTTGAATACTATCTAATGGTAACCTAGACTTGACTCTAAAAATGTCTATTTTTGTTTTGAAACGCTTCTTCTTTTTCGTTATACACGTCGCAGTTGAATATGGTTGCGCTACCTGGAACTCTTCGTAGATATCGAATTCAAGATTCTTATGCAAAATTTAATCTTCATAATCTAAATTAAAAACCTCGCTTTCCATCATATTTTACGAGTCTCGACGTGCACACAAAAGCGGAACTCCTTTTCATACGTCGGGGCGTCGAATAAAAAGTCTAACTCGTTTATTATCATTTAGGTTGTTTTTGTGCATGTCATCACAATTCTTTACAATCTACGGCATTGCTATACATTTTAACTTGTTCTGTCGAGATCGGTTGTGAGAGATTGCACGCTGATAAAGAAACTGCGAATAAAGCTTACTAGCTGTATTTTCCGGGCTCTAATCGGTTGCAATCTGTTTTATATAGAAAAAAAAAATCGTTCGCTACCGCAATTTACATTGAGACTGTAATACAATCTGTAATTGCATATACGTAACCAAAATAAATTTACGGTTACTTTCCTAGGAATCAAACAGTCGAAGACAATTTCTGTGTAAAAAGGCAACATAGTCTATATACGTTGTTTTAAGTACAAATGGATACAGATATATAGTTGTAGTTAAATTAGTATAGCAAGTCGGCTTCTGACCTGACAACAAAATAAGATAATTATAAAAAAAATTCCTATATCTCATCTCATTCTCGGAATAAAGTATTTCAATGTATATTGCATGGCGGGTACTGAGCAGCATCATCAAAACGATACGACGTGACGCATCAAACCTCTTATTGAGATTTGAGTACTTAGCGATAAGATTATTATTTAAAATAATATGGATTGTACGGGTAAATCACTGTTTTTCTTAGGTTTTTTTATGGAGATTCTGTTTCTAATAATGAAACTTTTAAATATTTAAGAAATGTTACAGATAATAAATATATTTAATTCAAAAATAAATTATAAGCCCATAACAAAGGCTTAAATCAAAATATGTTGTAAATTATTTTCATTTTATATTTTAAAAAAGCCTGCTGTTCCGATCATCAACATTCTATATTAAAAGTACTCAGTTGGATTCTCGGAAACTACTAAACTTATTTTTAGGTAGCTTCCATCATTCGATAGCATATTCATATTTAAGGACGGTTTAAGTCTTTAAAAATTCATGCCATGTTGACGAGGGACTGAATAGTGAATCAGAATATGCGTCATTGGAAAAAAATGGAAGCTTTCACACAAAAACCTAAACTGTGAGAGATACATGGAAATAGAATATTACAAAAATTTAGGACTTTTTAACTTCTTTTTAAATTTCTACCTTTGTAGCAATATTTCAATGTCAATTAAAGGGTTAAACATTGCGCTGCGCACCGCACACCGAGCGCCCATGGTAGCTTCAAAGCGATACGATGGAACGCAGTTATATACATATAAAGGGTTATTGGAATTTTAATATTTATATATAAGGTTATTACTTCACTAAAGATATATCTTCCATATAGTAATTCAATGGTTTTCTCAAGTTTTTTTTTTCATATAATTACATATTTACATACGGATATATATTATATAAATAAATAAATATTTAAATAAGTAGATAATAAATTAGGCAAGTACAATTGTTTTCCATTCATAATAAATCGGTCTTATGTTAATTATTATAAATATCAGTTATTATTTCTTAAATACTTAATAATATTAATATATTAAGAATATACGAAAATAAAGTTCATATAATGATTAAAAATCTTTCCAGGGTAGATTTTATCTTAAGATACACCTAATAAAATAAACTTTTACCTCGTATTGGTCAGACGTCATAGCTACTCCGAACTTCCCTTCTATCCCATACCTAATTTTTGGATATTTTTTATCACAATTTTCTCTCAGGTTATTTTTAATTCTATATAGAATGAAACAAAAGTTCTATATAGAATTTAAAAAAAACATTTGGAGTATTTAATTGAAACTCTCCCCCTCCGAAAGTCCTCCCACCCCCCTTCACATTATGTTAGCTATTGAGATATGTGCACGTTAATATGCTTAGCTACTATACCAAATTTCTAGTTTCTACGTTAAGCGTTTATTAAAAAAAACGACTGTGACAGACAGACACGTGAGTGATCTTATAAGGGTTCCGTTTTTTCCTTTTTACATACGGAACCTTAAAAATGAACCTTATTCCATCGGAAACAAATAAAAATAATGTAAGTATACTTAACGCATTTTTGTGTCGTTTAGATAATATACTTATTAACAGTCAAAGTAGCTGTTTCATATTTTAAGTAAAACGCTTGAGCCTAGGTTTTGTAACAAATCAATGTAGCTAGTAAAAAGTAGTCTATGTGTAATCCAAGATCAAGAGAATCAAGATCTATGTGAATCCAAATCCAATCCAGTTTTACATTTATATATAATAAAAAATAGTTTGATTGATTGAAGTACAAACGTGCAGAGATTCTTTTACATTTATAACATTATGACGTCTTGTACGTGATATGGTTTTTGTTTCAACCACTTTTGATTTTATAATTACGAGTCGTCTTTAATGAGCCGCCTGTTATACGATTTAGTTAATGATGATTGCGTTTCATCGTCTCGTTATGTCGGTTAGTTACAAATATCATGCATTCCTTGCTTTTACTAATTAACAGTGGGCTGTTTACATTTTGATATTTTTTGTGCCTCTAATAATTGTTACCACTTACGAATCGCAAATCGAAATCATTCACAAACGCATATTTTTGAAAAATTTTTTTTATGTGATGTAACTACAAATAAACGATTTTTTGATTTTATTTTCTTTACTTGCTTTTTGCCAAATTTTATGATTCTAGGTAAACAGGAAGTGTCCTATAGGTTTTTATTTATTTGCAAGTGTCAAATACGCGGCATAAATGACCGTATTTTTAGGGTTCTTCTTGATTGCGTTGCCTTAGAAATTTGATATTTACAACTCCAAGGGACCGTAGACCTAAGTATTTGATATTAATTTCTACCATGATAATAAATTCACACCTCCACGCCTGATAAAAAGCGTCTTGACAGACCGACAGACGGACAATAAGGGTTCCTTTTCCTTTTGAAGTACGAAACCCTAAAAATTTGATTTAATTTGAGTATTTGTAACGGTTTCTATTGTTTTTTTTTTTTGTTAAAACGCTAACTAGAAAAGTTTCAAATTACAATGTTAACAGACGGCAAGATGCGTCTTACTTTAGTTTTTTTGAATTTTATTTGATTACGAGGCATGTGTCATAATCAGATGACTCTACCCCGCACTACTTTTGGTGTGCTTTTCACGCTGTTTTTTGTTTTTTATTAATTGAAGTTCGTTCAGTGTTCTTGCATAAGTAAATGTGTACGACATAAGTATTTCACCTACTTGATGATCCTGTTACGGGTATGGAAAAATATTAGGTACAGATATCTGTTACAAAATACTAGACCGTACGCGACATGCACACTTTCTTGTCGGGTGTCAGTAGAACACTCGTCATAAAATATTCAAAATTTTTTTTGCTTGTTATATTTCCGGATTTCCCGTATTTTGGTGTTTCGTTATTTGAATGAATTTAGACAATAAATTACAAAAATAATATCTAATGATTATTGTTCTATTCTTATGAAACATTTTGTCACGGGCTTTCAGATACTATGAATGAACATCTGCGTACCAAGTGTCGGTACGCAATGGAGTTTAGACAGACTAGAGAATACCTAGTATGATGCAAGCACAAAGTACGAGACATGAGATACTAACTTGTACAAAAGTATAACGCGTTACAAATACGAACCTGTTGTGTTGTTTTGTTTCGTTTTTTCCTAAGAAAAGATTTATATAGTGAAAGGGATAGCTTACGTAAGTCCGTAATTGCTTTATTACTTTTACTCTTGTAGTAGATCAATCATTACAACAGAGACAGAAAGCCGCGTATTTAGTAACAGGTATCTGCGAAATGTCATACGCTAGTACGTCCGTTCCCTACAAATACTTTATATTCGTATGGGTTACACCTCTAGCATAAAGTGATCGTTTTATAATCTGAAAAGAACAGATTGTTAAATTCTATATATAGTTTAAAATAAACTAGCTACCTTTAAGAAGGTAGGGCAGTTATGAGGTATTTTATTACTCGCAAGTTGAAGACTTGTTAACGCCAGTAAGTTATATATGTAGTCAATATTGTTACGGCTGTATTGTCTGCGCTGTCAGTGGACTGACTTTTTTACATATTTTTCCGAATTTCGGACGTCATATCAAAATAAAATATATCTTATTTTCTTTCCAGACTTTTTTCTGTTCCAGACAGAAATAAAAACAATAAATGGAAATGTCACATGTGTTATTACTTATAACATTTATTAAGAATAAAAATAAAATAAAGATTATAGGTGATAATTTAATATCATAACCAAAAGTACTACAAGCGAAAATCGTGAGGAAAAAAATAGTCTACAAATTGTATGAAATGAAATGAAGTAGCCTTGAAAAGAATCAAACAGGATAATATAATAAAATATTATCATTTACATCCCACAAGAAAATAATTCAAACTACTTAAACACCTTCTCCGTTTCCACAAAAGTAACTTTCCTCTACACGTACGCGTTATTTTCGTCCTTCCATTGCAGAATTGAAGGCACAGGATCATAACTTGGTCCTGTTCAATACAATTGTAAATTAAATCACTAATACTATAATATATTGTCCAATAACTAAACGCACCACTGTTGCCGGTGCCAGTAGCGAGTTATAACGAGCGCTTCTGTTTACAGTTATTTAGAAAAGGTGACTACTCCTCGAACCGCGCCTTTACCAGCTCGCTGAGTATTTAAATATTGGTATAATTTCGCCATCTATCACAGGGGAAACTGCCAGTAAATGGGATGACTAGAGGCAGGATATATCTGCAAGTAATGTTGTTTAATAGTAAGCTAATAGGCGGTTAGTTTTCCGGGTTTAAATGGAACGTAAGTTAACTGAGTGCTTAGACATCCATTATTGTTTGAAGATGACTGATTATTCTTTCGATATTTCATGGATATGGATATTTTTCCTACATTTATGATAAATCGTTGATGTTTGACGTTTCGTGATGCATATTTATGCAAGTGTTGCGATTTTGCATTCATAGCTAATGTACCGCAAAAGTGCCGTGACGATGCATATTATTTGAGGATGGAAGGTATTGGAAAAATAAATGCATTACTGGAAAAATACTGATCATTTATTCTATTTGTTGGTAATACTCCATCATCAGAGATTTTCGATATCTTGCTTTTCTTAGATATATTTTTAATACAATGAATTATTTTGTATAACTGTTGTATAGATAGATTTTCAGTGTTGAGGATATCCAGTTCTGTGATATTTGTTCACGTCCACAATAATTAATCGTTTATTTTAAGAAAAGAGATACATTATTCTCAATATATTTACATTATTAATTAAAACTAGCTTTTCCTAATGAGATTAATGTAGTTTCGACACACAAGGACAGTTATAAAGATACTAACAAATCAGATAGGGATTACTCTGCATTATTCCGTGTATTGAGGGTATATATCGTATTCTTAAACCTATTAAACTTTTGCAGCTATTTTCAGTTAGGCATGTATCATTGTTGCTGAAGAATTTTAAAAGACTTTCAAAATCTTATTGTCACCTTTCACTACATTGCTTTGCTCTGCGCATACTATCTTTAAAGAATATTTACCCAAAAAAACTATATTTAAATTTAGACATTTAATTCTGTCAGTTACTGTAAACTACTGGTTTCTTTATCAGTTATTTTAAAATAGGTGTGAATATCTCTAAACCTGTTATATGTAATAATTATCTATTCCCTTCCTAGCTTATTTTCATTATTTTTAATTAACTATAACATTTTCTGTTGCTGCAAAAACAATTGCTTCTTTAGCCAACTAAATCAACTGTTTCATTTCAGTACCCTCATCTCACTAAGAAATTCTTTTTGTATTTCCAATATCCATTGTTGGGCACTTTTCCCTATCTCCACAGCTAAATGTAGCCAGTTGGGCTGACTGCCAAAAAAACTGCTGGTGCTTTTCCTTACAACAAGCAACAAAATGAAAGCAATTTAGGTCGTACTCTCGATCTTCTTTAATTTCATCTCCCAATCTGAAGTAGTATCAAAGTTAAATGGATGCAAATTATTCAAAATTGGGAATATCGTGTTATTTTATAAATTAGAGAAATCAAATAGAAAAAACCAAGATTTAAAAAAAGTAGTTCCGTTGTATCACCTTGAGCGAGTAAATATCGTATAGTAACCCTAATTTATGTATATGAATTTAAAATGAATGACGACAACACGCCCATAATTAGATGCAATACTTAATGAAATAGGCAATGACTGGGTCACGCTGTCGTACCAAAGGAAGATAACAAATTGCTCGACAAAAAATAAACACAATCCCAATAGCATTTAACTAGTTGATTGAAACGAAATGCCATCTCACCCTAATAAAGACTTGATTGGTTATAATTGGTTTGATCGCAATTGGTAATGACTGTGCTGCGTTAAAATATGGTTATCACTGCTTGCCCATTGTCAACTGCTGCTATTGGTCTAGTATGCGATTGTAACACAGTTAACTTGAGCAATGCACGAACAAGTTAATGAGCATTGTAAGGTTAGTTCTGCCGTGTTGCTTTTTAACCGAATTATTAAGAAGAGAAGGTTACTGGCTCATGTTTTACTGTTGTTGTTAGTGTTACGTATCGAGAATGGTAGCAGGGCGCTCAGGATCTCACCTCAGTGTGAATTTACACAAAATATGCCTCATCATCCCCTTAAATATCAGACTACTACGTCTGATGGTACTTAAACACATAAAGGTCACCGGAAAAGTCAGTGTATTGTTGAGCCAAATGTTACAAGAACAAAATGACATAAATAGAGAAAGACACTCATAATAGAGATAATTGTAAAATAATAAAATTTCGTTTAATTCGTCAATCAGGCAAATGAGAAATTTTGGATCTTTTTAAGAAAAGTCAATTTCTTATTCCTGATAGTTTGTAAATATATTATTACGGAACTATATGAACCGGCAAGATAAAATATAGTGCTGATTGTGTCTCGTATGCTCTATGCGGAGAAGTAACATACTGAACCATGAAATGTCCAGGCTTGACAAGATTGTCGAAAAAATCCACGTAAAACTCTGAAAAGAGCGAAAAAGGCATCCATTTTGACAACAATAGAATGAATGTCAATGACAGTTAACGATTTATTTTTAATTAATGTAGGCAATGGGTACACATTAAGAAAGCAGTCGGTATTGATTAGTTTGTGTAATCCTTTCTCCAAAGTTATTATGTTCTTAGTTGGATTTTTATTATTATTATTATTTCTTAATAACAATTCTTGATGTATTAAAAATAACAAATATGCGCGTTTAAGAAAATAACTATTTTTTTCTATAATGATTATAAATTGTATTTTATATTTTGCACTTTTCCGATCGTCAATTGCTGAATTGTTTGCTTTGTAATATTTTGCAAAATAACAATTGTTTTTTATTTGTTTTATATTTACATAACGCCTCTGCGCTTGGTAATATTTTTTTATGATTTAGAAAGCATTCCAGAACATTTCGAGAATAAGGTTCACACCATTCAGGCTAATACAAGAACTTATCACCTCGCAGAAGCATCCACCGCTTTTAAGAGGCAAAGCGTAAGCAATGGCCAGTCTCTCTACCGTTCGTCGTACGAACATTCTACTTCTGTTATAGTATTCTGGTCGTAAATAGATTCATAATTTCGACGGTACATTCTTTTGTTGTACTCCAATAATATAGCACTCCACAACTTCCTTCGAGAAATGTTCTTCACACATTATTGATTTATTGTGCTGATCTTTTGATTTGCATTTATATATTTGCGAAATGTTGGAGTAATCGTCTGATGGTAGGTAGACTCATAATTTCAACGGTACATTCTTGTACTCAAATTATATAGCACTCCAGAATTTTCCTAATGGAATGTTCTTCGCACATTGTTGTTTTTCTGTGTTGATCTTTGATTTACATTTAAATGATTGCGAAAATTGTTGTTTGGTAAAATTTCACCAATTGCTAGCGACTCAATTTACTTTTATTAACCGGTCATAGAGTTCCATGATCGAAATTGTTTTTGGTTATGGAAATTTCTAGATACTTTTTTTTCTTTTATAAACCGCGCTTACAGATTGCTTTAATTTATACCTATGGTACTGCGGGAAATTTAATAAAAAAAAACTTCGACTTTGTTTGCTCTATTTATAAGTGAGTGCATTTGTTATTTAATGCAATAACTGGTGCCGCAAACTATTTTGAAGTCATATTAAGATTTAATTTTTATATAGCCATGCTTACTGAGTTGGCTTTAATTTATACCTGTGGTACTGCGGTAGATTTAATAAAATGAAAACTATTTTAACTTCAACTTTGTTTGTTCTATTTATAGTGAGCGCATTTTTTATTTAATCCAATAACTGATGCCGCAAACTATTTTGAAGTCATAGTAAGATTATCATTTTATTAAAGTTATAATTATAATTTAAATTGTGATAATTTAAATTATTTTAAATAGTCCCACGGATAAATAGTTACTGTATTCCCATTTGGTTGATTGAATACTTCCCTTAACAAGTATCCTTAGTATTCAGTACTCATTTTAAATCTTTTTTCGTGTATCTATCTAGCCATTGGTCTGACTTAAACTTTTCTTTTAAATTGACGAATTTCATATTCGAAGTACAAATTCTAAAACATCTTACTTTGCTATGAAAAGTAATTATTTTTCTGTAATACATCTCCGACTCTAATTTTTCCTTGTTTACAGCGCACCATGCAACATTCATTCAATATTAAATATACAAATTACAACTCCTTCGCGAATCATTGAATAAATCTACGTCATCAACCTGACTACAAGGTCTATTTGTTTAATCTTGCTCAATTACATCATCAGAACATCATATTCAAGGCATCTTCTGTCATATCTATAAGTGCCAAAGCTAATCTGCAAAAAAAATAAGTGAATCTCCTCTCCGTCCTTTTGCTCCCGCCTTATTTGCCAATGCCAAGCATCGCAGACGGTGCATCAATATTCCCCGTCACCTGTCACCACAAATCATAACCCGGGAATGCGTTCCGGGACAAAAAGCGACGGCAGCCTAGAGGTGTTACGTGATCCGAAATTTGAGACCTTAGTCCGGGTAAAAAGTGACCGGCAACACGCCGTTTGACGCCGAGCGCGCGGCACAAATCATATTTGGAACAGCAAAGCCTGCCGACTGGGATCAGATGAATCAGTTATGTATGATCGATTTGACGTGCTTAGCGGATGCTTGTTTCACAAATAGATTTGAAGAGCCTTATGAAGAAGGCTAAGTTTTTTTTTAACTTGCATCAATTAGTCATGTCAGTTGTTACATGGTGCGCGAAATAGAAAATATTTTATCTAGTTTTCTATAATATCGTCGTCTCTTATCTAAACGAGGCTAACTACAATAATACAAGAGGACTTCACATTCCAGACTTGTCGTATTTTATAATATTAAAAAGAACACTTCTGGTATTTTTTGAAATGTTGTCTCTTTAAAAAGGATCTCGCCTTGACCTGCTGCTCATTTCACTAAACACTGACAATTCGAGAGACTACTTTAAAAAAAGAAACTAGAATTAAATTTAATATAAAAACACGTCTTCTACATCTAATGCCTAACAACGAACTGATAGAAAAGCTACGAAGTTGTCTAAATAGAAAACTTAACGCGGATTGGTTGGGCTCATTTTGGTGTAAGTGAAATGCAACAAAAACAGGTTCGTATAAACCAAAATCTATGCATTTCAAAAGTATACTCGAAAAAGATTTCCACTATTTTGTATTCTTCGTTTTCAATAAGTAATCAGTGTATTTTAAGTAGGGTTTCACCTAGGCATCCATTCGTCCGGTTGCCTCGTGAAACCTAGAAAAATGGAATTTAAAATAAGTCTACAGTTTGATGTCCCAAACTGTTTAGGAAAAGATATTATGGTATTTTTTGTTAAACGTGTTTCAACGCAAAGTAATTGAGACTTAATTAATTTCATAATCGCGTCGTGTGACGTATTAAATGAAAGCTGATATTAGAAAAAAATTTTAAAAATTGCGAATATTTTGAATATATTTAGCGTTAATTTTGTAGAAATTCATTATTGACAATTAAATGAGACTACATGATGTAGTATTATTTCTACTTTCTTTAATTTCTTTACCACGACTTAGGTTTCGTTGTATTACATCTTAAGAGAGTTAATCTTTGCTAATAGCCCACATCTTCAGGTGAGCTATTAGCAAAGATTAACTCTCAGGAGCACCCAACAGCATCTATATGTTTCAAAAACAATAGCGGAAGTCGGGTTTGTGTGGGTTTTCCAACTGCTTGTATATATATATATATATATATATATATATATATATGTATATATATATATATATATATATATATATGTATATATATATATATATATATATATGTATATATATATATATATATATATATATATATAATATATTTATGTTTATATATGTATTTTTGGTCGCTTTCTATACGTAATATATTCAAAATATTTAAAATAGTACCAAAACTCTTTATACTGAAAGTTAGCTCTTTAAAAATTATCTGTCAGTTCTATCATTTCTTGGTACCTAAGCGGCTGCTAGGAAAATCTATTCATTTTTTTTAAATAATTAGTTTTGAAATAATTTTTTTTGCAATACTTAAGAGAAATGCCAGACACATCTGTTTTTGATAAAAAAATTGTTGACAAAAAAATTTTTTGCATAAAAATTTCATAAACACACTCTTTAGTACAGAAGTGGTTTTTTTATTACTTGTAAATTTATTTTTTTCATAAATATATAAGTTAATTAAAAACCATTTTTGAAAACCCGAAAATTATTAAAAAGTTAGCGCGTTATGCGCTTCTAAATATTTAATAGAAAGGGTAGTGTAGGGACCCCTGCTACTATATATTTAGATGCTGTTAAAGTTCACTCTCTTAAAATGTATCGTTCACTCACTTAAAACGTTCATCCTCATAGAAGCCATGTATCGTTCACTTTCTTAGAGTCCAATAAGCGTTACTATAATAAAATAATGTCACGATTCAGTATTGCAGTTCTTATTTAAACATTAAGTAAGAATCTTTAAGAGTTACGATTCAATTTTTAAAATTTCTCAAAAATGTTTTTACTCCTCGCCAGTTTATACGTTGAAATTATGATTTATAAAATTAAAAAAATTGTGCGTGACAGCTCCAACGCTCGACTGGAATTGACTACTTAAGTACGATTGTCTTAGAATGTATAAAATAGGTAACACTGTATATAAATATAAATATCAATATCGTTAAACGTAAATGGAAAATTATTTAATAAACAAATGCTGACAATATAGTTATTTTCAAGTATAATACAAATGAACAAGATTAAATTTATACAACAAAATTAAAAACATTTATTAACATCAGACTAAGATGTTAAAATTAACAGAGACTTTTTAATTTTGTACGACAGAAGACACCAAATATTCACACATAATGACTTTTAATGATTACATCTTGATAAAGCGAACAATAGTAAGCTAAGTGTGTCACACTCCATTATTGCGATTACGTCATAAGAAAATGCCAAATAAACATAATGATATCTCACTCTAAAGATGTGCAGAAATGTTGCGCGGGGAGACCACCTAACGTTTACACTTTTTTTAACGCTCTGAAATTCGTACGATCTGATCTGATCTGATCTTTACTAAAAAAAAATAAATAAATAAAGTTAGGTTATTTTTCACAATACTTTGTAAATGCTATTTCTGCGTAACTATTTGAACTATCAAAATGAAACTCTGTAGGAATCTGTATTTTACAGCTTGCGTCTCATTGTACCCTCCAAACACAGATACGGATAGCCCATTTACAGTGGTCCAAAAAAATATTAGGTAGAAAAAATCGTGATAAGTCATTAAAAAAACATTAGTCCTGCGAAGATCAATAGTTTAGAAGTTTTATTTTATTATACTTTTTTGAAAAATCTTTATCCGAGTCACATAAATCACTTTTGTTCTAAAACTATTCCACTAAATCGCAAGAAATTTGATATAGATGTAGAGTAGTCATGTAGCAAGCATGCAATGAGCGATTTTTGTGTTTATTCTTAGCTTCCGCTATTGTTTGAAACTTTTTTCAAAAGAAAGTAAATTTAACTAAAATCTCTCTAGTAAAATCTGTACCACTAAAGATTTATTTATGATCTTAAAAACTACCTTAGGATATGGTATAGTCTAGACCAAAAATCGTAATGATGTAACTGCAACATCTTCAGAAATTAACATCGTATCACTGAGTCACGAAACGTGAAATTTCCGCCATAATCCCTATTCCAGCAAAACTAAATGTGTTTCTTTTAAAAAAGCATTAATTCAACTCAGATTTACCTCACTTTTTACCTAATCACAGACTATAACATACTAATCCATGAAACTCGCAGACCCAACTGGGTCTTTGAAAAAAACCACGTAAAATTCGTAAAGAGCGAAAAAGACCTTCAGTTTCACAACAGATATTGTCAATTTAATTAACAGTATATTTTTAAGTAATTTAGTCGACGATTACAAATTTTAAAAAAATGTATAAATTGATTATTTTTTATAATCATTTCTAAAAAATTATGTTATTCATTAGATTTTTGTTGTGTATGAAGATATCTTGTTTGTTTTGTTACTATGAGTACAAATTGTATTTTATTTTTTGCCCTTTCCTGATTGTCAATTGTTTACTTGATTCTGAGTTTTTGCTTTGTTTTTTCTAAAAAAATACCGGTTTTTTTAAAAATTATGTTCTATTTCTGTAACGCCAGGTCATTTTCGCCGGTCTTTTTTCTAACTCAGTAGTTTCAGCCAATTTATATATTTATCAGATTAGAGAAAAATAAAATCAAATGCTTTCTTTCAAGACTTGAGATAGAGAAGAAACCCTTTAACTAGCAGAAGAAGTTCTTTAACTTTCTAATATTTGTTTTTTTTATAATTAAATAAGATGTTGACCAAATTTAGTTTTCAGTAAAAATGAGGATAATATTATGCTGAATTACTTTAAACTGTGTAAGAAACTTACAAAGTACAAAACTACAAACATATAGACATATTTTTTATTACCTCAGATAATTATATTTAAAATAACCACGTCATATCTCACGTCATGACATCAACTATCACACACAAAAACAAGGAACTTTGAAGGTTATCAATTATTTTTATTTTATAAAATTCGCCTTCCGTACGTCCTAACAATTCTTGAATACGCGGACGCTTTCTTTCCGTCCGGCCGTATATTCCCTTATACGACCAAGAGCTCTTCCGCAGTTGAACACCTTACGTCTTCCGTTCACTATTTACGTCACGATCTAATTGTGGAGCTCATTAGCCAAATCGACGTCAGCAATTGGTTTTCGTTGTAGGCGAACTTTATTGACCAGCCAATTTATGAGACGCAGCCGAACAATAAAACACACCAGCTACCAATATCGCCGATCTCTTGCAAATTAAGATATTGTTCGGTGAGATAATTGATGTTTATATCTATATGTATAATCTATAGAACATGGGTAATGTTAGTTCAATGTGTCTGAATCAAGAAACCTATGAGAGTTTCTTGACTCAGACACAGTGAATTTTCTTTTTTACTGTTAGAATATCCATTTACGAAAATTTCGTAAGACCAATTGAATGATTAGGTTTGTGTGAAGATTATTTTAGATTTTCCAATAGCCTATTGTTGCACTAAACGCTTTTCTCTCTATATATTGTTTATATTATTTCTCTCAGTGCTAAACTGTTAATTAACTTACAACAAATGAAGTCAAACACTCGCCACATGCTCCAATTTTACAGTACTGTCGATAACAACTTTTTTACAAAACACTTACCGCCAAACCTTTTTGGATAATAACTTTTTTAGAAGAATTTTTACCGCCCTTCAGTTTTACTCTGAACGGTAATTGCAATTATAATCAATTCGATTTTTAAGTCCTTTTCTCTTGGCTTCTGTTCGTATGCTCGTAACTCTTGCGTTCCAACAGTTTATAGCAATGTGAAAATAAAGTTTATTGGGTAGACCCATAGAGCTACGAACCCCCCCTTTTAACAGAAAAACCAAGCGACTCTCACGGTAAACATCGAAAGTGATGCTTTTTTATCACTTCTCTATACAAAATTAAAATAATTCAAAATTCGAATAATTCTGGTGTCAGTTTTTCTCTCATTTACACATATATAAAACGATAGAGAGCAAAACAGACTTACTTTCCCGCTCCCCGCTATCTTCACCTCCCCTGTAAGCCGCCTACGGGTACCTGTATAAATTTCTATTTATGGTGTTTCCAGTAAGCCTGCAGTATGCTGGTGAGACGGTCGTACCTCTGTAGGTAGACCTAAAATGATAGCTCCATAGTGTCAGTGATCCGTTCTAAATGCATTTCTGTTCCACATATTACAGCAAAAATCAGGTTCTGGCATAAGAAATATTAAACGACGCTGAACTAACCTGTGGGCGTATATATTCAGGTAAATATATTGGTATCTTTATATTTTTCAGCTACTGTACCCAAAAATTATGTTTTCATAGATAACCGAACCATATGTATTTACAGGTACGTTTAAATAAATCTATATACGTACACATTTTATGACATATTTGTGTAATAAATGATCTATTTTAAAGTGTGACAAATGTCTTCTCACAGTTATGTACCCATTGTATGACTAAAGTCTTAAATTTATCATTTACTTTATTAGTTACAAAAGTTAAGGCAGTTTAAAAGTTTTATGTACCAGTTTCATAAAAAGTTCAACCATATCTGACATTAAATACTGGTTAATATTTGAAAAATAGATTGCGATATGTAAAACTAGAATTAACTTTTTCCGTTAACTAGATTTTTCGTTGGCGTTCATTTCATCGATGGTTGATCAAACCAAACTGCCTATTCTAAGTCTAATGACGACCTAACACGGATTTTGTAATTTACAGTTTAACATTAGCTCAGAAAAAAAATCTTTTAGTTTTCTGCGTTAGGTAATCTCAAACTAAAATGTATAATTATTAAAATACAGGAAATACTTACCTGTGATGAGTTTTTTTCTGGTTTTAACTTGTATGTGTCGCGTCTTAAATATTAAGAGTGTATTATAAATCTTTAAACTTATACGGTTTCAACAAGAGATCGAAGACAAAAAATGTAATTATGTTTGATTCACTTTCTTATTAAAAATTTAACTCTATATTATCGATAATTTTAATAACCTCACTAGATTTATTTCAAATCACAATATTATCATATAAGACCTCCTATATATTCCATTGCTTAGTATGTGATTACATACTTCAGAATTATTAAGACGATTTGAGTAAATTCAGAGGAAAACATAAATGTGATGATAGACGACTTTTAGACATCAAAACGTCTCCAGAAAATATAGTGAATTTTTATATCACTACGATTTATATTGTTTAGTGTGGACGATATTCGTATTTGAGCTAAACAATGATCAATATCTTGTTACATAAAATCTTGAAAAAAATTGATTTTATCACTCCACCCCCGTCATAGATCGCTAAGAGAAACAAAGTTGTTAACAAAACACACTGAAAATGAGAATATTTACCGTTCACATATATCACCATAAAATTTTGATACGCGATTTACTAAAAAACGAAACGTTCAAATCTAACCCAAAACCCTTTCCGCGACGTAAACGCATCAGAATACTAAAGTACCAATTAGGTGGTTCTTTCCTTGGATTGAATCTGATCTCTGACGGGGTGAGTTTTTGCCGCGCGTGTAACGGTAGACGGCGGCCCGGTCTGCAAGCTAACAGCCTAATGCGAGCATTCCTACTTTCGCAACTATTTACATATGAATTCTGCTAAATGTTGCCGCGTGTCGTTCGCTTCAATGAAGTTGAGTTATGTTGATGCGGTGAAGAGAAATGTATGGGATGGGCGTCGTGAAGTTATGGGATATCCTGTCGTGGAGAGAGAGATTTAAAACGTAAAGACGGCAAACGTCGGTAATGAAACGCACGTCGGAAAAAGGGCGCACGAATTGATTTACATTTGTAAGATCTCATGGAAATGTGTATCTCTATATATATAAAACTCTAACGTCTGTCTGTTTGTTTATAACTTGACTTCTGTTAAATTAATTTTGATGCGCTTTTCATTGTCGTGGAAACTATTTATCCAGGAATATGATATTTGTGAGCTTTTGTGAGTTGTGTACTTGAACGCAGATAGACGCGAAGCGCGCTTGAAGGCAGTGACACCGAGGAAAGGAAGTAGTCACTTTCTCAGAGGGATGTTCAAATTTAAAAGTTAATCGTGGAAGTTGTGAACATCACAAGAAATTGTGACGCGGACAGAATAAAAAACAAATTCATTCTGTTAAATATTTTCTTCTTACAGCTTAACGAAGCCTGCTTATCAAAAAAAATTGCTTAAGAATCCAAGACACTTTCTACCGAAATATTTATTTTATTGTAGTTTACTCCTTAAGAATCGATTTATAAATACAGTGCTCGGTAAAAATTAAGAGCGTAGGAAGTTCAGAAATTCAGAGCATAGGAAGTTCAGGGCGTTAAAAAAAGTAAAACCGTTAGGTGGCCTCTCCGCGCAATATTTCAGCACATCTTTAGAGTGAGATATCAGTATGTTTATTTGGCATTTTCTTATGGCGTAATTGCAATGACGGAGTGTAACCACATAGTTTACTATCGTTCGTGAATATTGGGTATCTTCTATCCTATAAAATTAAAAAGTCTCTTTTAATTTTGACTTCTTAGTCTGACGTTACTAAATATTTTTAATTTTATTGTATAAATTTGATCTTGTTCAATTATGTTTTACTTGAAAATAACTATATTGTCAACATTTTTTATTACAAATTTTTTAGTTACAATTAAATGATATTGATGTTTATATACCTTTTTACCTGTTACCTATTTTATACATTCCAAGACAATCGTACTTAAGGAGCAAACTCCAGACGCGCGTCGAAGCTGACACGCACAATTTTTCTAAAAACATCTCTAGCATAAAGAAACTTAATAGAGAATCCCTGAAGGACTTTGGGTGTATTTTACTCTTTGAATATGTTTTTCAAAGTAGATACAATCAGGAAAACGGTTTGTAACGGGAAAGTCATTAACTGATGTGATTGAAACGATGAAAAAAATATTATTAGAGACGTTCGTAAAAGTCTACTTGTAAGAGGGTGTATCAAGAAAATATTTTCCAGGTGATTTTCACAATAAATGTATTTACTTTTAGAGGATAATAATATGTTTAGAAGAGAGTATTGAATCTTCTGTAGTAGAAACTGTATTATTCCTTGATGTATTACGGAATATTTGTAATGCAAAATTCAGCCAGGTCGTAGAATAAATTGGGCCGTAACGTCATTGTATATATGATATCGAAGAGTATATTCAATAAATTTAAATCTATCGTAATCGTCGTAACCGTTATATTCATTTAATACTGTTTACGTTCGTTCACTTCCTTAAATAATTCTAAAGGTCCATAATATTTTAGGGCTAGAATTACCACCTTTATTGTGCAAGGCTTTGGAATACATCTCTCAAGACTCATTATTCGTTTAATTTCTAAACATTGTACTATCGGTTAAGTATGAAGAATAATTTACGGTATAAATGAGAGGGTGTAGAATGAACTCTCCGTCTATATACAATATTGTACTATCGGTTAAGTATGAAGAATAATTTACGGTATAAATGAGAAGGTGTAGAATGAACTCTCCGTCTATATACAATATTGTACTATCGGTTAAGTATGAAGAATAATTTACGGTATAAATGAGAAGGTGTAGAATGAACTCTCCGTCTATATACAATATTGTACTATCGGCTAAGTATGAGGAATACTTTACGGTATAAATGAGAAGGTGTAGAATGAACTCTCCGTCTATATACAATGTAGTTCAAGAGGGCCTTCAATAAATAATACCATTCATAATTCCTTACTTCAGTTATCCTCTTGTTTGAGTTGTTATTACGATTATTATTTTTCCCCTCGTCTAGCCTAAATTAAGTACGTGCGGGATTGGTTTCTTGCTGATTTATTCTTTTTACTATTACCTCAGTCTGCGCAATCGATTGTCGTCCACCACAGCACTATTAACCCTCTTTCCGCCGTATGTATCATTTATGTACATAAAAATTGTTTACTTAATCCAAGAAAAAAACAATTTTTGCAAATAATTACTTCAGTATATTCTTATTATAAATTTCAATTGATAAGTGAAAAAACTTACTACACCATTTTTCTCTAAGAAATTGTTTCTTCGAAAAGAAGTATTTTCAGTTACGTCTATTGTGTCGTAACATATAATTATCTTCAATAATTAGACCAGAAGTACTTTTATAGATCATCGTACTATTTTGATGATCAGTGAGTAACACCGTTGTACAACGGTACTTTGGGTCAACCTACAATCTGATCAACATGATGGAAGATCTTGTAACACAAGTAAGTGGAAAAATCCAAAAATCAATGACTTTTGATTCTATACAGAATTATATATTCTTATAATTAGTTTATTTTTACAACGGTGAAAGATACAATTGGTAATATATTAACGTTGCAAAAAATTTATATTTGTAAATAGTTTAATTAGAAATACTACGTACACTTAAATGTTTATAAGGGCTTAAGTGTATACCGAACTCTTGTAGTGCGAGTTCTGCTCGTACTTGACAGGCTTTTGTATGACAAGATATTGTTCATCGTTATTTACGTGAGCGCTTCTTATACGCTAAGGATAAGGACATTATTAATAAAAATATGCTTATTCTTGCTCCGCTCCGGAACGGGAAAAATATATTGGACATTATTTTATTAATGTGAAACATCTATAGGCGCGGGTATAAACTAGATCGTTGGCGTGGCGACGCTTGCCGTGGCGACGGGTGGCCACGCTGTACTAAGGTATATAAAGTTATATATATAGTCTATATGTAGTAGAGTGTACGGTAAATAAATGTTTATTAAATATAAAGTCACCATTTTCTGTAAGAAATTCATTTTCACTCACCGTGCTAGAGTAAAATGCATTGACAGAAAGCTCTCTTTTGGAATATGTCTTTGTTTATACTAATGGGGTAACAAACCTTTTGATGTGAAACATCTATAGGCGCAGGTATAAACCGGATCGTTGGCGTGGCGTCGCTTGCCGTGGGTCGCCACGCTATACTAAGGTATATATATATATATATATATATATATATATATATAGTCTATATGTAGTAGAGTGTATGGTATGGCGACGTGTCACCATGCGCAACCGACTACGCGACCCCCTCCTCACTCAGTTCGACGCTGTTGTTTACTACGGTACACATAACCTGTGCTTTATTATTTTTGTATTAATTGTAAATAAATGTTTATTAAATAAAGTCACCATTTTCTGTAAGAAATTCGTAATACATTATTTTTTCATTATGCTATATTTAGTTCCTGTAATAATCTTGTCTTTTATGCATATTACTTGTACGAACACGATGTTTCACCAGGCGTCCCGTGACGGCTCACTGTTTTTTTTATTTGAATTGGCATATACTTATTTCATAAAGTGGCCTTCAAAGTATTTGAAGTTACGGGAAAACTTTCAAAATATTATTATTGACATTAATTTAAAGTAAACTTAATCTCATGAAAAGTAGCGCTTCTTTTCAAAAGTTTCATTCGTGTTTTTAACGTTTTATTCGTGATTTCGACCATAATTTTCGTGAAATATTTCGTTTTTATACATTTCGGAGTGGGGCAAAAAGAGGCCAAATAACCTTTCTGGGAAAGTTCTTGTGATTTTGAAATTCTAAATTTGTAACGTACTGCCTATTTTTCACTTTACCATTATCGGATGTATACTATTCATGTTTAGTGAAACTATCACAGATTATATTTCTACTGTTTAGTTCGAGGCAACATTAAGTATATTAAGAAATATTTTTCATGAAATTAATTTTACCTTAATTAAATTAATTAAATTACTTTGATTTGGTTTAACTTAATTAAATCACCTATTTAGAGTATTTTCCAGGGACTACAAATATTTTCACAGAAATATCTCGCGTATTTCTACGAAATTATATCCGATTAATTTTGCTCTCTTCAAAGTTGGGCAAAAACGCATATCTTCAACATTGTTCTTTATAATTTAATCGAATATTGCGAAAATTTTGAAATATACATTATTTCAAACAAACGAAGGCCCAAATTGCGGAGGTTATTACAATTCCGTACGTTCAGGTACGGAACCCTAAAAGGAATCTGTACTTTCTCAAACAAAACTAGTTGCGCGTGTACTCGACGTCAGCGAGAGTGTCCGCGATAATGTTCGATCTTTTCGGCTAACCATTCACGGCACGATTACGAACTCCGAACTTCGATTACTTTTCGTAATATCTAAGAATAATTTCGGCAAATCTGTGTGGAATGATCATTAGAAGAAGAATTAACAGGATACTGCAATTTTGAGAAGTTTCTATTAATTCATACCAACTACTATTACTTCTCACATAATATTTAACGGATTAAAATAAAATAATAAATTAATTAAATATTATTTATATTGTGCATGTTGTTTCGATTTCGTGTATCTCAATCTTTTAACATTACGACAAAGTAGCAAATGTATACACAGACAGACGCTGCATTTTAATTATATTGATGTGATTATCGCGCAAAAAGCTCTCTCATGTAGCGGCAGCTTGTCGGCCGTACATATCGAACCTGTTTGGCGCGGGACGGTGCATCATGCCGATCGGGACGTCAAAAAACGAAAATCCAAAGCGTTCAAACCTTTCGATTTCTCGGAACGCCGACAAGTGTACAGCCGAGCCAAACCGGTAAAGACGAGTGAAGTTTCATTATTAAAATACACATATTATGTTTCCAAATTGTGAATTGTTATAGGTATCTCAGCGGTACAGTACCGCGCGGTTGTTTCTTCTTATGCGTTCATTTTTTTAATGGCCTTAGACGACATTAATTTTTTACATTTTTAATTGCCTTTTGTTCGTGGCTTTGTTTCTGAAAAGTGTTAGTCAAAAGAATACTTCCATTGTTTATATACATAACAATTTAATACTTTAACTAAACTATGACGTATCTGAAGTAATTGTACAATAAAGGTAAAACTATAGATATTTATAAAATAAATTAGGCATTTTATTAAAGCTGTCTTAAATTCCATTCAAGTCGACGTTTAGAGGCCGCGTTATGATAGTATGGTATATAGACTAAGAATATGGTATGTAAGATAATTAAAACTCATAGTTCTCTTCATAATATTTATATTTATCATAATAATATTTATCTAAACATTCGTTATTATAATTTATTTTAATATTCTCTAGAGAATACGTACGATGTTATTAGCGTGTGCAAGTAAACACGGTGTGACTGACATATATATAGAATGGAATTTTAATTAGCAATTCCAAACTCAATAGTCAAAAATGCAAATTTAGATTTGAACATTTTTACACATTGCTTGGCTAACTAAACAACATCTGTATCGTATGTAATAAAGGTCTATATCTATCAAAGCACTGATATTAAGTCCTCAACTGTACGTACATTATATGCTAACTTCATAACCGTTTAATGTCTTTATGTTGCACACGCGTGCCACATGTACTGCAGGTCTCATTAGGGGGGCGCCGCATGCCGCCGACATCGCGCCACCAACCTGTCTTGTTGCCACGCCGGAAAATGTGGCGCACGCCTTATAAACTCTTGTGACAACTCGAATTTTTTCATATGTAAGATTTATCAGATATTCGTTTTCCGTGAAATTAACGTAATATAAAAAAATACGTTACAACATAGAATGAGAATAAAGTTAAATATGTGAAAAAAATTCAATAAAATTTAAAGGTTATCGATGGTAAGCGATTGTGGTGCATTTTCTTACATTCATATTTAACTTATCACTCGGCCACAATAACACAAAACTTTTGAGCGAAGTTGACTAAAATATTAGAAGTGAAATTGGCAGTTAATTCTATTGTGTATAAGGAAAACATGACCCTTCAAATTCTAAATGAGTGTGGAAATTAACAATTAATCGGGTATAAGTAACATTCAAATGTATTAAACGGATTCCGCCGTAACTTTGTAAAACATCCAAGTTTATGTGAAAATGTTGCCCATTTTACCACTAAAACCAAAATGTTGGATAAGATTATCGTATGATAAAATAGTATAACTCCACAGAATTACAGTGTTTTAATTATAAAGTATAACTATCCAAAAAGAAAATCTGTTTCAATCTTGAAATTATATATCGAGAAGAAAGAAACTCAAATTCTAGTACTGCGCTCAACACTGAACTGTAAGATGGATAAGTAAGAACAATCGAATGACGCTTATGTAGGTTCAGGTTTTCCTGAACGGCGTTTTTATACATATAAAATGCAATATGCCCTTTTAAGTGAATGTTCTTTTCCTTCTTAGCCATGACGCTCTTAGCAGAGTCCTGATGAATAAAGATCTCTCTTTCTTTTTTTTTAAGGATTCTCTTTGAAAAACGGTCTCGGGTGCACTCGCATTAGTGGAGTCATCCGCATAACGAATATTCAATATTTTTAAGGCACCGACCATAATTCCGTTCGTCCAATTCTCGAGAGCAATTGTTATAAGCTCTGTATAAGAGCTGACAGTCTCTAGCATTGGGGTGATAGTGATTCGACTGTACATCATCTACTCTGACTGAGGCTGTTCCATTTTTATAAAGACGCCTTAAGAAGTGCGTGCAAAATGTTTCGTCGTACGTATCTCCATTAACTTTTCACAAAATTTTATCCATTTTACCTGAGTTAAATCTGTTAGAAAAATCAACGAAGCTAATATAGGGGGGCTCGTTAATACCCGGAGTTTGTCAATAATCTGGCACACTCTTGCAATTTTTTCGTGGATACCTTTTTATTTCATGAAGCCTGCTTATTCAGGTGCAACCTTTTTAGAAAAAAACTCTTTAAGACGCTGGGTTAAGACAAAGATAGTAAAATTTTTATTACATCAGAAATTAAGCCATTAAGACCGTAGTTACTACATGGTTTTATAGAACTACTTTTATGTATCTGAATGAAAATTTTATGATCCTTTTCCTGTAGTCATTTCCCTGTCTATCAAATTTTACTATAAAGAATTTACCGTACTTTCCTGATTTGTTTTCGTGATTTGTTTCCTTGTTTTACTTTTTACTTTAATAAGCCTCGAAAAGAGTTGCTTGGGATAGAACTTTCCGTGACTTTCCCGGTCTTTAAGTCTTTTAGATTATCTGGCTCTATTTCTTCTTTCTTCCGGTATAGGGCGGCACAATTCTGCAAGTATGGATCCTGAAATAGTAACTGACGGTGGTCCGCCCATATTTCGAAATTTCACTTATTTCAACGACTATCTTGCTCTGAGAATACTCAGTAACCTAAACTTTGGAGATGAGACTTTTTATGATGGAGCGATTTTCTTATGTAGATCCCTGGATTCTTGTTTTTTATGTTTGCTTCGACTTCGAAATGTTTGAAATTTGTCATTTTGCTATCGCCTACGTGCAACATGAATCTGGGGGGACAATCTATTCAATTTGTTCATCTATTCGTTTTTCGTCTCGGTTCAATGTCACTCATCTGATTATAAATTTGTATATCGCTTGTGGTGGTTTGGATTTTTGCCGCACTTTCTAGTATACTGCCCGATCCTGTAAATCATTTAATCCGTAAATCATGTTGCATGCAGACAGACTGGCTCCAGTTTTGTTCGAAAACTGACAAAAATTTTAAGCTGTCTTTAACTTCACGCACTTTCTGTTTCACGAGTTTTTCGGTTGCTCTTAAATTAAATTGTGGTTTAGAGGCCAAGAGTTATGATCTAACACACTGTCTTCGCAAGATAAGTGTATGGACTTTCCGAATTGAGGTTTTCTATTCAGAATTCAGTCAATATGGTCACGATAATAGCCATCAGGTGAAATCCATAAAGCCTGCGTGGATGGTTCTGGAAAAAAACTGTCCAAAATCATCAGGTTATTATTGGCTGCGAATTGTAAAAGGAGTTCACCTTTTTCAATAACTCGTCCGAGTTCAAAATTTTCTTACGTAATTAGGAGTTTGCAGCGACTTTTACAATAAAGTCAACCGTAATCAGAAGTATTTCTCTACTAACTAGAAAACATCATTTGAAAATAAAAACACCTACTGAACTAGAAAACACTATTTCCAAGGTGCCTTATCTTTAAAATCTTACCTTTGAAATGTTGTTTTCTAGTTCCAGATAGAATTTCTCTATGACTTCATCTTTTGTAAAGTTCTTTGATTCATATATCTGCATGACATTTAGATTTACTGGTGTCACCTCGAGTTTGATACTCACTACTCGATTATCGACAGTTTCATATCCCACTGCAATGTTTGAGATATTTTGGCAGTAGCCCCTCTATTTTGGCTGCTGGTTTCACTACCAGAGAAATGGACGGACCTTTGAAACGTTGTTTTCTAGTTTCAGGTAGAATTTCTCTGACTTCATATTTTGTAGCGTTCGTTGATTCATATCTGCGTGATGTTTAAATTTACTGGCGTCCCCTTGAGTTTGATGCTCAGTACTCGATCGTTAAGAGTTTCATATTCCATAGTGCAGTGTTTGAGATGTTTTGGCAGAAGCCCCTCTATTTTAGCCCCTGGTCTCACTACCAGAGAAATGGACGGACCTTTGAAACGTTGTTTTCTAGTTTCAGGTAGAATTTCTATGACTTCATATTTTATAGCGTTCGTTGATTCATATCTGCGTGATGTTTAAATTTATTGGCGTCACCTCGAGTTTGATACTCACTACTCGACTGTCGACATTTTCATATCCCATAGTACAGTGACAGATATTTTAACAGAAGCCCCTCTATTTTAACTACTGGTCTCACTACAAAAGAAGTGGACGGACCTTTGAAATGTTATTTTCTAATTTCAGATGGAATTTCTCTGACTTCATATTTTGTAGCGTTCGTTGATTCATATATCTGCATAACGTTTAAATTTACTGGCGTCACGTTGAGTTTGATGCTCAGAACTCGATCGTTAACAGTTTCATATCCCATAGTGCAGTGATTGAAATGTTTTGGCCGAATCCCCTCTATTTTGGCTACTGATCTCACTACCAGAGAAGTAGACGGTGTGGGTTTCGGTTAAAAAATTATCTTTAATTCGCCGATAAATTTCGCAAAGACCATAGATATTAAGCGAATATTACATCTAGGTATATAAAACAAGGTCATTAAATCAATCAAGGTCATTATCAATGGATTATTATATAATTATTAAACAATATTATAAAGCGTTTATTCAAGGGCGATACTCGCCTAACAAGGAGAGAATTGCAAACGGCTTTATTTAAATTGACAGAAAATCAGGAAAACTATTAGCCATATATATTGAGATATAAATATTTCATCATTTCTCTAATATAGCAATATAAGTATTCTTATATTCGAAACGAATAACTTCGATTATTTCTAGATTACTCCTAACAAATATATTAAGTATTTATAAGTAATATTACAGAAAAATTCATGTATATTTTTGTACTTATTCCACCAAGTGCTTAATCTGGGATTGGCCTGCTTCAAACGAAATGGGACTCGAGACTACCTCGTGTCGATATGGGTGTCCGAGCATGAGAGGAAATAAGCGAACCTTCGCCAAAAAAGCCACGGGTCTTTCACGCCCACCTGATGATTCAAAGATTTGAACAATTGCAGAGCTTGCGAGCTGTAATCAGTGCATAGGTACTAAATGAAAGGAAGTTATTTTTGTGGTGTATCGTTGACCCGAACGCCGTCTTTGAAGGTAATCAACACTTGCTTAATTCAATATTTTGAAAGTAAAAAATATAGATTGAAATATATTTAAAATTTGCATTTTCCATCTTTGATTTGATGTTTTAAATGAGGATTGTAGGAAATGGAGAAAGTATTTTTTGAGTCTGCTTAGGATTTGGATGCATACAGTATTACCCAAGTTTGAGTACTCATGCGGCTAAGTCGCGACAATTCCAAATTTTTACGTGAAGAAATCTCATTTTGGTTTACTTGAAACTCTTGATTTAATATTTATAATTTTATACACTTTGCGTCTTATTAAGTATACTGCTGCATAATGCCCAAAACCAATATTCTATCTGTCTTAGCTTTTATATTACTAGCGATAGAAATTCTAACTGACTTTTAAGTTTTGCCTATCAATTAGACAAAACTTAAAAAAATAGGGATTACTATCTCCGCACTCTATCTACCAATGGAAGCGCAAATCACTCACTGGCTATCCGACGTTGTATAAAAATGACAGATTTTCTTTCCAATAACTTTTTGACAGTTATCTTTGATAAGTTAGGTTATCAAAAGTAAGCAACTTTTCCATCTGTCATTCACGAGGGATAAACGCCTATCAACGGTCAACGTTTTATTGTAAAAATTTATTGAAAATCAATAGCATATCATTCTCTAGCTATCGCAATTTAAAAAAAATTGCGATCATTATCATCCTGGGATGATGATTCCGATAATGAAAGTAATAAGGCCCGGTGTATACATAAACACCGAGAAAATTCTGTGTGTGAGCTCAATGAGCATATTAAAACTATATTTCAGATAATAATAAAAAATTAAATTATACTTAATATTATATTAATACTGACTTTTGTCCGATATAACACTTAATAGAAAAACAGAGAAAAACACATAAAGAAAAACAGAGTCTGATTGCGTTCCAGAACTACGCAAAACTTTAATTGCGTTTCCTTAACTAATATTATTTTTTATTTTAAAATGTAAAAAGTACATCCGCTACTTAAAATTACGTCTAATCGTACATAATTAAAATGGTTCTGTTTAGTTATCATTTATTAATTTGGTTCGTACATATTTTTAATTTCGAATTTGTAATACGTATTAACGGAATGCGTCTCTTGTACGGGCCCTCCCGTGGAAGAGACTCGTATGGATAGAAAGGTATCTACGACTGTCGATAGACGGTTAAAACATCAAAATACTTGTGTGAAGCACTATTAACTATCTTAGATAGCTATCTACGTTGACGGATATATCGAATATAGGTTTTGGACGTAAAAGAATATGAACGCAACGAGAATAAAAAACCGCCCAAATGTGTACCGAAACGTGCATAAAATAAATGTCTATATTTTTTGAAAGTTGTAATCATGTACTAGACCTGGAATATTTTGCTCGTTTCCGGTGATTTTCCGGGACCTTGAATCTTGAATCCGGGACTGCAGGCGCCGTGCGACCGACCGACCCTTAATTAGCTAAGACCACAGATATTCAGGGAATGTTACGTCCGGGGATATAAAACGAAATCAAATGAAAAAAAAAAAACGATGGGTTATTATTATAATTAAAACCCATTAGTACTGGCTTTTCACAGAATAATAATAGTGATAGAATTGTTTCAGGTTTTGAAGTCTGTGGTTGAAAAATAAGAAGGATTGTAATACATTGTCCGTGACGTCGAAACTTAACATTCAGAAAAGGGACTTAAAAATTAAGCCTCATTTCATTTTGGAACAGCTGTCCACTGAAACTCCACTCGTTAAAATGTGCAAAAAATACAAAATTTTTAAAATTTTCATATATTAATTAAGTTTCCAATATGAAACATCTACTTGCACCATACACATAGGGCAAAACCAGTAAAACTGTGAGACTGTGATAGATAGACGGATGGGCAAGACTAAGTCATAAGGGTCCTACTCATGTCACGTCGGAGCACCAAAGGTGACAGCTTACTAGTTGTTGTTTATTCATCCTGTAATTGTTTTCCTAAACTTTCCATTTTCTACTGCACCTTGCAAAACTACTCCACATATATTCCCAAATAAATTCGTTTCTACAACTTGTACTTTGCATTGTGTATTGCCTCTAATACATTTACTCTGATATCATTGTTTTACACTATCATTGACTCAATTACAGATGACTAAAGTATAATAAAACTGATATATTATTGATTAGATTCTCTAGAAACTGAAGAAGGTTTAACGTTCTTTAACAATACAAGAATTATTCTGAGTTAAACTGTCTTTTTATTTATCTTGACAGTTCACGATAAAGTATCTGATACATTTACTTGTTATATTTCCGTGAAATAAATGATTCCTCATTGATATTCAGTATCTAAGTATCTACACGTGTTTAAACTTGCTTACAAACTTGACAACGCATATCAGCATGAAGTGAACACTTAGTTTCGGGTATTGTGACAAGTATTTTCTGTTTCACAAGAGCTCAGCAAAACCTTTCTCTAACTTCCAAATAGTAAATCAAGTAAATATTTAATACCATTAATACTAACTTATCTCTTTTCTGATATTTAACTTCTCAAGTGCCTTATTGTCTACTCCAGCCTTTTGTTTTGATAATTGCAAATATTTGCCTCATTATTTTGTTAACGTTCCAACACTTTAGTTGAAGCTATGAATTGGACGTAAAATATATTAGCAATCATGATAAACGAAGGTCGTAATTAACATACTTAATGACTTAATTAATTGCTGACTAGATGCGTGCCAGATAAGAGGTGTGGTTCCAAGGAATGCGAGAACGGCCCCACATGGGTACGCTGCCTGGGGCAGCATCGTGACTGCTGAGCCTAGCGTCACATTATATCAGCTTTTATAATATCTAGAAAATAACTCTATCCATTTGTCATGTGTCATAGGCACTTCAGGGGAACACTTTTTTGTGTATCATATGTGCTATTATATTCCGATGTATATAAGTACCTGTATAAATTAACTACTCAGTTTCTAAACGTAAAATCTACATCTCCATTGAAATGGTGGAGAGTGGTATTGAATGCCATGTCCTTCTATTTTTTTCCCAATAACTGGGTTTGAAATTCAATCTACAGCAATAATATCAATTTGTACTAATTACAAGCTCTAAATTTAATCTCTACGTTAGTCCCTTCTTATGAAACAACAATATTTTTCCATAATCGTCTATATATTTTTAGTCAAACTTGAAAAATTTTAACCTATACTTAACCTAAATAATTCTTGATTCTCCGTAATCTGTTGGTCATTTCTGATGATCGGAACTGAACCAATTGCCCTTATCGTCTGCGAAATTAATGCAATGTATCTCTTTAATGCAAATGACCAGTTAAATTTTTTCACCTGCTCTCAAGGCCTTTGCCCTTTATTTTTCCTGTCATCAGCAGGTTTTCCATACTTTCGCTGATTGTATAGCTAAGATATTGGAGAATTTCTAGCGAATAATGCCTTCCCAAGAGTTTTAGAGATGCAACTCTAATTTTTCCATATATAAGGATATTTTATTTACCGATTACTATTTCAAAAAACATTCAAGTAAGACGAAAACTTTATGAGCGTTACTAGACAATTTTTCCCTCAAATTCTGCATAATGCTCTACTTACCAACCAAATCGAAATAAATTGTCAAATTTGGCAGCTCATGTCAAGTTTGCTACTACATCCTTGTCCATGTCTGCTGCTCTCTTAAAAGTATTCCGAAAAAAATCTTAGTCTAGTTCGACCTTTTCTTTTTGAAAAAATACATTTTCCTTCGTCAGTTGTTAAACTCTCCTATAATTCTTTATTATATAGACTTTCATCTGTTGAATGTACTTCAGTTAATGTATTTTTCATCATAGCAATTTTATCTCCAAAATAATATGTTAGAGTTACAAATTTGGTTGCCACTTTACATCCGCCCTATTAATTTCCTTTAAATATCCAACCATCTTAGATCCGCCATATTAACTTACTCTATATATTTTTCCTTTGCATTGGAATCATAATAACATAATGTAAATAACAAAAAATAATATTATATCCAAATCTATGAAACGCTATCATAATAGAGAGAAAACGTGTTTGTGATACACTTATGTGTGTGTGTGTGTTTGCACTTTTCTTCAAAATTTTCAACATATCACCAGACTTCTATACGATTTTTTCGATGAAACTGAATCATGATTCTCATAAATGCTATTTTGACCGGGTAGTGTAGGTTTCTGATTAATGATCTCTGCCGGAATATTCCCCAGTAATAATAATTGCATTTCAAAAAGCCCCTTAACCGTGATGAAAATAAATTTTATGTTGGCTTGAACTTTAAACAGAATCGTTGTGACCGTCTCAACAATTACTATTCATCAGTTCTTGATCCCGCGCACTCGGTTCTCAGTGCGTCAGCACCAATAATTCAATTTCAAGTCTTTTGTGGATTAATGATCTCGGCCGGATGTCTTGAATTAATGATCTCTGCCGGAATATTCCCCAGTAATAATAATTGCATTTCAAAAAGCCCCTTAACCGTGATGAAAATAAATTTTATGTTGGCTTAAACTTTAAACACAATCGTTGTGACTGTCTCAACAATTACTATTCATCAGTTCTTGATCATTAGATTCAAGACATTCGATCGGGGCACAATATACGAGTAGCCTTTATTTTAATCTGAATCCCAAGCATCGTCCCGTTGAAAGCCCCGTTTAAACCCATCCGGTAGTTTTGACACGTTACCTTAACAAAAAGACTAAGAGACAATAACACTAATAATAAGTTAATATACAAACTCGGAACTCCCAACATCCCTCCTCTCACCACTTCTCCACGTTTTTATATAACAGTAATCTGATTACATTTAAAACGTCAGTCACTGTCTTAAACTTCTCTAAAGGCTCAAATTGAATATATAAAGTGTTGGGAACTGACTAATTTGAGCTGAAATATCAGACATTTTCTATTTTATTTTAAATATTGACTGGTAACTTATATTTAGAAACAACTGTCAATAATACGTGTTTTGAATATATTTTTTAATTTTGGAATATTGAAAATAAAGTTAGGAAAGGTATGATTTTGTCGGACGACTTTATAATGCTTGAATGGACGGTGAAGTCTGATATCATATTTTAATTTGTTCCGTAACTTTTTTATCCATCGTCTAAATTTCTGTTTATCCGATGTGGTGAACACCATTACCGAGTACTTTTCTGAATTTTCAAAATTACGCCCTCTTTCACTTTTTTATATTTCATGCTGTATTCTTAACCTTGCCTTGTTTCTCCAAGTGTATTTGCTAAAGTCAAAATCGTTTTTTTCGCCCGCTATTTCTACATAATCCATAGTGTCAAAGAATACCTGTTAAGTGCGAGCAAAATTCACTCAACGATTCACATAGATATTATTTTTCATTATATAAATATGATAAATTTCCACTGACGTAAGAAAAATCTTTAATTTATTAATACAATTTAACAAAACAACTAGAAGATGCCTCTTATCAAAAATATTACAAAAAAATTTCTATGTCATTTTGAGAGACCTTTTCGGTGACATTCCACAAAATAGGGATTCAAGAAAAAAATACAAAAAAATGTATAAGAAGGAAATTGTTAATGCAATTTGACAAAATAATTAGGAAAACATTACTAAACATTTTAGATTTTATTTTAAAAACCTTTTCAATGACAATCCGGAAAATAGGGTCCGTTGGAAAAAACTAATTTTGCATTTATATTTTATATTTCATTTTAAAAGACCTCTTCAATAACACTCCAGAAAAAGGTGTCCGTAAGAAAAAAATTCATCCCCAAGTTGAATGTATCGGAAGGAACTGATTAATAAAATTTACTAACTTACTAAACTTTGTTGATTTCATTTTAAAAAACTTTTTCAATGACATTGGCCTAAATGAATTCGTAAGAAAAAACTCTTCCCCAATGTTGATGTAGTAAAAGAAATTTATTAATACAATTTAATAAAATAATTAAGGACGCCTTTTTAGTAATATTCCTTATATTACTAAACAATGTCGATTTCATTTTATAAGACCTCTTCAATGACACTGCACTAAATGGGGTCCGTAAGAAAAATGCTCGTCCCCAACTTTGGTGTAGGGAAAGAAACTTATTAATACAATTTAACAAAATAATTAAGGGCACCTTTTTAGTCATGCTCATTATATTACTAAACATTGTCGATTTCAATTTAAATACCTCTTCAATAACAGTCAGAAAAAAAAGGATTTCATCCCTACGTTTGAGGTAAGGGAACGAACTCCAAAAAAAATTAAAATATACTTTTTGATTGCTATGTATTTATGTAATTCAACTACTTCTTCCTGTAAAATTTTATCACAATCGATCTCAAACTGAAAGAGCTATGATACTTTTACATACTCATAAGACATATTTGACGTAGATAACCTATGAGATAAGAAATTATAAGGTACCTGTTTTCACAATTGACCTATTTAATCTTAAAACGACTTTTCACAAGTTGTCTTTCAAATTTCAGTCCTGTAAACAATCTTACGCTTTCACATAAAGTGAAATCAATTTTCAGCTTTTCACGTTAATTAGAGAACTCAAATATAACTCAAAACATTCAACCAGTTACAAAACATGCAAAAAACATTACTTATATTACCAAACATTTTCAACGAAATTTGACAAACCATTGAGTCTCTTATGAATAATGCGTAACCATATTATTAAAGGATACACTCAGAAATTGTTGCTTAACCTAAGCCATACCGGTTTAGTATATTCCTCAGCGTATAGATCCGTACAAATTAATCCTCATCTGCTTTCACCGCCTCAATAACTGAGTTTAAAAATCGATCCTAGTGACATTTTATCGATATTAAATACACCCACGAAACCCACTACTGTGCTATTATAATTGTTTAACCTATAGTAAAATTGCTCAGGTGCTCTTTAACGCTAATTTTACTTCAGTCCACTACACAATGTTGTTTACCGTCCGCATTCATTATTCAAAATCTTGCACGAGTCCTGGAAGCGCCTGCCTGCTGGACACAGTGATTCGAAGGCTACACCTAGCTTGACCAAATTTACAATTACATCATTCGTCTCTACCGACTTCATGAACATGGGCTAAATACTCTAATAATACTGTCTAATACACCAATAGAAAGAGAGAGAAAATGTCAAAATATACAACTTTATTGCATTTCATTGATCTTAATGGAGTATGTGAAAATAATTCGCCTCTGCTTTTCTGGTGTGAGAAGATACCCCAAAAATTGTTGATGTGAAAACTTCTTTTTGGTCACTTTATCCTATTTTAATGGGAAAAAAATTGCGGATTCGCTTCATGTCACTAGCGTGACACGCTTCGCATATATTCGGTGATAGACCTAAAGTTCGACGCACTTTGAGTATTCTCGGCAATGGAACGAGTACGGCCGAATGACAAGAACGACGAGCGGCCGAGTACGAGAGATTAGACGGTTGAGTATTACACGCTTTCTCTCTTGCGCGCTCGGGGTATACTCAGTATATAAATTCCAAGTTTATAATGAAGATGTGTATATTTTCTCTTTAGATAGAATATTTATATTTATTATGCTATCTATTTTGTATGTAATTGCATATGTTATATAAATTGATTGTGTCTGTTTGTATGAATTAATATATCATATTTATTATTGTATTATTTATTTACATATGATATATATTCCATTTTTACACGTAAACAGTACAATTACATTAGTTGCCAATATTTTCTCTTCTACTAATTGCTCTTAAGCACACACCCAATTTTTGTACAGTTTTATCTTTACAGCTATCTTGGCGAATATTAAACACGCTGGTTACGTGATTGTGACAGAGAGTAAATAATAGTAGTAGAACATGACAAAATTATAAAGATATCTGTTGACTACGAAACTACAAAGAAACTGTCAGGAGAAAATTGCAACCACTCGTCAAGTGATCAATACTTATGAAATATACATACAAATGTAAAGTTAATCTAAATAACACTAAAGACGGGCTAAGATAAAAGAGAAACGGAAACAACACAGATTCAGAAACAAGCACCGAACGTAAGCTATCGTGATATTTCAACACTTTTTGTATTCGAAATACGTAGGAAACAAGCAGACACAAAGCAAGACAAGCAGTGTATATATTTATATCGAAACAAATATGACCACGTGTGACTTTGGAATATTAAAACTACATTTTTTCATGTTAGGGTACACGATATTAGTCTATCTGGGTTCCGCCAAAAGCCCACTGCGTGCCATTCCGTCGCGTAATGGTAATCGGCTTACATAATAATAAAAGCATGATAGATGAATCCCTAATGCCGGCCTGATTGAGACGTAATTACCCCTGATAAATCGACCAGGGTAACGTAATGGGTACTTGCCGTTAGAGTGACATTATGTCTAAGTTATGGCCCTATTAATAACAGTTAGACAAGTGCATAGTGTTAGATTTAACAACTCGCTAATTGGTCGGTAGGCGGGTAGAAAGGAGCTTTTAAACTTCGAGTGGGGTGTCTGGGTCGGTGTGTGTGGGTGATGCGGATGTAACTATATAATGTCGACCTGTCACTCACCATGCTAGAGTAAAATGCATTGACGGGAAGCTCTGTTTTGGAATATGTCTTTGTTTATACTAATGGGGTAACAAACCTTTTTAATGTAATATTTTATTATAGCTTAAATTATCAACTTGAATATTATGCAATGTGGCTCATTTATATTTAATATATGTATGCATACTTTGGAATAAAATGAATAATGCCTCTTAACTACATTCACTTTTACGCAATGCTTAGTTATTTGATAATATATTTCTATAAATGATGCAATTTTTTTAGAAATAGGAAATGCGTCGTTGCATTATAGCGATATTTTTTTTAAAACATTTTACTGGCTATGTCTAAAAAACATTGTTGACTGCAAACACTTAGTTTTGCTAGAATTACGATTATGTCAGAAATTTCACATTTACATCACTATGACTTTTTGTCCAGACTATCACCATATCATAAGGTAATTTTAAGACCATGAGTAAATCTCTAGATGTATAGATTTTACTACACTAATTTTTTAAAGTACTTTTTTTCTTTTGAAAACATAAAAAAACATCAGAAGCTAAGAATAAAACCGATCATTGCATGCTTGCTACGTCTACTCTGGTCCCATACAAAATTTCATGTAATTTAATGGAATAGTTTTCGAGCAAAAGTGACTATATGATTGGAGTCATAACTTCTGAACTATTGATTTTCGCGGAACTAATGTTTTTTTTAAATGACTTTACATGATAAGTTTTCTACCTAAAAAAATTTTGGACCACCATCTGTATGTACAATACGAAATCATGTACCATGTCACTTAGGTGAGCGCCTGGCCTCACTGATATTACAAAGTGACACAACATGCGGGGCGTGTACATTTTAACTTTCTCTACAAACGATACATGCCCTATATTTGCATTATTTTTAGTTTCGTGTGTCGTGTGGTGTAACGTTTGAAAAGGGTAGTTACGTAATCTTAATTTTTTTTTCATAATTGTTTTAATCTTAATTTCTTTTTATAATTGTAAATAATTCCAAATTTTTTTATAATATTAAATAATCCAAATATCCAGAGAGATGTTGCAAAACATGTGAAAAGGGGGTTTAAAAGAATTACTTAATAAACCTAAAATTTCACATGTACCTATATTCGCGCGGACGGACTCGTAGTGCGAACTCTAACGTGTACGTAATATGTTTTTGTTGACTATTCACTATTTGAGGTCTCAATCAATTAATCCTTTAATTATTTGAATGGCCCTATATTGTGAAAGTTATGTGGAAAATTTAGTTAATTAAATAGTTTTTAACAAGGATGCCGATTTTTTTTTTGTGTTCACCTACAACGGAACTTATTGCGGTTTAGTACCAGGAATATATTGCCAATTTTTTTATATCATATGAAAGTATAGACTTTAAAAATGACATTAAATATGTCATTTTCAAGAAAATTCTGCAGCTAACCATTACAATAAAAAAATCAACTTAAAAAAAAATACTCACAAGAAATATGTTCAGATTTGTATATTTCTTGCCTATTTTTCACTAAATTTGCTATGAAATTATGGTTAGACATTACACATTTGACACACATAAAGGAATAAACGAAAATTAATGAAATTAATTTATTTAAAAATAAACATTTAAGATTACATTTAAAGAATACAATTTAACAATGACATAAACGTCAAATAAGAAAATTATCAATCATACCAACTTAATATCTTTCACTATCTGTCAGTCTTTAATTTATGGTTCTTTTTTTAATTTATAACATCAACTTTTGCATTTGCCATTACTATAAATCCATAATTATGGTTTAGTTTTTAAAATATGTAATTATAGTATACTGTGTATGAAAAAAACAACACAGATGATATATATAACTATAATACTTTCTGACCGTAACTAATGTATTAATTTGTTTAGAAAATAACTTCCAAATAAAGTGTATTTTTACTAAAAAAAATATTTCGAAAGAATTAAGCAAAAGCCCAGCCCAGCCCAGCACAGGGCTGGACTGATAATAGTCAACAATAAATTGAAATAATCAACAATAAATATTATCAATATTAAAATTTTTATTGTTGATTACATTAATAATAAAGTGTTAAAAATGAAAAAATAATATATGTGAATTTAAAATGTATTTAAAAATTTTAATTTTAAAATTTAAATTTTAATTTTCAAATTAGCAACTGTAAAATGAAATGAATGCCATACAATAAACAAAAAGAAAATATAATCTACAATACAAATAGACTATTGTTTCCTGAATGTTGGTATCATGTAAGCAAAATATAAGTGTTAACATTAACAGCTTAAAAAAATATTCAGGTTTGATAATTAAATTTACTTATATTTTTATTATAAATATTTAGTAATTTATAAGAAAAATATGCTTTTAATGTTGTAACAAGTGCTTAGTGATAAAATAAAAAGTGAAATAAATGGAAAAAAAAAGTTTAAACACATTCCATCGCAAACAAAATCATCAGGTACAATATTTTTCGAATTGATTTTTTTATAGTAAATAATCGTCAGCTGTAGAATTTTTTTCAGACATGTCCTTTTTAATGTATATCCTTTCATATGATATCAAAAAATTGTCAAAATTGTTCCTGGTACCAAAACGCATTTATACCCTTATTGGTCTCATCACCTTCATATTATTTCACCAAATCGACCTCGAAATTTATGTCGATATAAATTTAAGAAAAGTATGAGTTAAAAATAATAATAAGTAAAATTTAATGAGCGGTTAACGGAAGCGTCTACAAAGACGCCGCATAACTGCACTGTTAAATGTGCGGACACACGCCCCGCCCAAAGCCAAGTTTGGTCAAGATAAATCACCGTGATATTGCGAAAACTCCAATGTCGATTACGCCATAAATGAAATGCAGCGTGTAAGCCAATAATTCCAGTTAAAATGTCGAAAAAATTGTATGTAATTAAATATTTTCATCGCCGCGACGTAAAAGGCCATGCTGATTGATGAAGTGATGGAGATTTTACGTGAGGAAGTTAATAACATCGTTAAAAAAATTGTTACCCTGTTGTTACCGTCCTAATAATGTCCATCTAAAACAAATAGTCATAAAAGGAACCGACTTCTTAACTTGAAACTTTTATTAGATTAAGGAATCGCCCTGTCAAATTTATTTTTGAAGTCAAATCTTTAGTCACATTTTACCATTTCACAATACATTAACGCCCGTATGCACCACTCACGGTTAGGACTCTCAGTTGGACTTATTGACAGTTAAAAACCTATTTTATGTCCTATATATACCTTAGCTATTGGACCGTGCAATAGGATACGGTCGGTAAAGTAGACTCTCGTTTTGACTCGACTGACAGTTAATGAGAAACAGAAATACGTTTTTAACTGTCGGTAAGTTCGACTGACAGTCCTGACCATGTGTGGGCGTAAGTCACATATGTGAACCGGTTACGTGTGACATGGTCACATTCCCATAGCTGTAATAAGCGCGCAGCAGCATTTCATAACCCCATCCCCTAGCCCTCTTTAGAATGGTTTATATTTTTTTAAATGTTTATAGTAATTTTTATTGCATTTATTTATTAATTGAATTATTACAGTAGTTATTTTTAGCAGCACAAAATTTGCCAGAAACGTTTTAGGGTTTCATGGTGAAACAAGGAACCTTAAGATATAACATTTAAAACGTCATTATATCCGTGTGTTTGTCCATCCTTTGGTTCGTCTGTCACAGCCTCATAATTTCTTAAGTTTTATACTTATGTACATAACATTTTAGATACTTTCGCATCATGTAATTTCAAATCAAGGGTAGCAAAATACTTAATGAAAAAATGTATCTACCGTATGAGGACATGGCAGTTGGGGGTAATACTTTTGCATTATTGTTTTTCTTTTGTACTTGGGTTTCATTTACAATTTTTCTTTTTTAAACCCCGTTTGCGAGATTCAAAACTTTAATGTGATGTGCAATGAATCCTCTTTTCCCGCTAAATTTTCAACAGAGGATTTGAAAGACTTGAAAAATTACATTTATTTGATTAAAACTTTTAATTAAAATTATTTCGACGAACGTACATCAATCATTTGAAAATATAATTTATATTAGATAAGTAAGAAATAACTTGAAAATGTGTTAAATTTTTGTCTATTCTCGCGCGTGTTAAAGATGTCTTAATGTTTATTTACTTGACAATCTTGGTGGACGCTTCAAGATGAATTCTGCTGAAATTTCCTGTGCTAATATCTAAAAAAACCGACCAATTGCGAGCCTGGCTCGCTCGTCAATAGTGCCGTATCTCGTTTGAAGTATAAATACTTTATTTACCAAAAGTCGTCCCTAATATGGTCATCCAAATCTAAGAAATATTTAATACCTAACATAATTAAGTAGGGGGCAAATATATTATCGTTAATACCTGAAGAACTGTGACACCTAGAGTCATCGTTATAATTTTTTACTTACAATCTTGGTGAAGGTTTCTAAAAAACATTTTTTTTCATAATTGTATGTTCAGCAGTTTTGAAAATAAGTGAACATATATAATGTATATTTTTTAATGTTTTTGTATATTTCTAGATATATACCACAGTATATTTCTGGAAATAACTAGCCCTTTCAAAAAATATTCCAAACTATATGTAAAATTTTTATTTTTTTCGAGTACCTACTTAAAATGTCTACAAGTACCTGAAAACACCCCCCTGCCCTCCTAAAATCTATTAAGATATATGCTTATCGTTATCTATCTTATGGTTATCTATTGAGATATATGCTGGTTATCTATTGATATATATGCTAGTTAACTAGTGAGATATGTGCTGGTTATCTATTAAGATATATACTGGTTATCTATTGAGATATATGCTGCTTATCTATTGAGATATGTGCTGGTTATTTATTGAGATATATGCTGGTTATCTATTGAGATATATGCTGGTTATCTATTGAGATATACGCTGGTTATCTATTGAGATATATGCTGGTTATCTATTGAGATATATGTGGGTTATCTATTGAGATATATGTGGGTTAAAATGCTGTATTACTATGCTAAATTTAAATTTTCTACGTCAATTTTTTTTTCAAAAAAAACAGCTGGCAGGCAGACAGATGGGGATATGAGTAATCTTATAAGAGTTTTGTTATTCCTTTTGAGATTCAGAATCCTAAAAATAAGCCACGAGTTATAATTGAGGACAAACTTATACGCGTGTATAATCTAATTGAATTGGCAGTCTGTTATTTTAATGTCATTAAAATTATTTGTTACGTCGTTATTATCTGAAGTTCTACCTAAACGGATCCAAGATGCCTCAGAACTATTCTACGCCGCAATTAAATTACAACTTGACCATTATTCTCAATAAAAACCTCTTATTTTTGCCTTTAACCTGTGTTCCGTGGTTATTTTGCCTTTACTTTTTAAGAGAGGCCTATTTTATACTATATTATCAATATAATTTAAAAGCTTTAAATAATATGAATATAGTTATATTTTATAAACATATATCATAGCAAAAATTAAAAAAAACATATATCATAGCAAAAACAAAACATATAAAAAACATCTATCATTACTTATTAAATTATTAAGTATATAATGACGTCATCATATGGGTTTTTAATATAAAATATGAAAATACAATCTATTTATATGCATCATTATCATTATGGCTAAAGATCATATAAATAGAAAATATCTTCCTAATAATATTTTTCTCGAGCAATGTAATTACTCAACCTATCCTTCACATTTGATAAGCCTTTGAAAGCGCACAAACTTTCGTACGTACGTACGGATACATACAAACTAAAATGTGATTCGAACTTATATGAAAAGTTTGTCCGATAAAATCATTATCCTGTTGAAAAGGACTAGAGGTCATGGAAATAGATGCGAGACTAATATTCACGGTCATAGCGACACGCTGTACAATTATCGCTTTACGGTGCAAACGTGATTCGTTAACAATTATATTAATATCCATTCACCGATGGCGCATAGAGTGCGTCATTGATGGTCATATTAACAAAATTTACCTATATACAAGTGAGTCATGTGACTGGTACATGATGCCTCCTGCACATAGGTAAATTTCGTTAGTTGCTATTTGAGGAACGTTTTAAGGGATACGAGACCTATGGCAAAAGAGGATCCCTAATTGTTATGCCATGTCCGTCGTCCTTGTCTGTTACATCCTCATAGTTTCTACAATTGTATATCTATGTTTTAAATATATAATTGAACGTAAATTCTGAACACGAAGATCTTACTCAGTCTGTAACAAAATATTTTAAAAAACTTTTTAATGTACCGCCCCTTATATGTAAAGCAGGGGCAAAAAAAGGCTGCTAAGGGGTATTATTTGATGGGTGCTTTAAAATGAAATCGAAATTTCATTTCAATTTTTTTTAATGTTCAAGTCCCGTTTGCGATAAGGTTCAGAAGGACGTGACCTCTTATTTTTGACCATGGGTTTGGAAATCTAAAGCAAAATTTAAATACTACAATTTTATTAGAAGTTTCAAAAGAAATTATTTCAGTTAACTTGGAGCGACGATTCCAAGAGCTGTAGACAGCTATAGCTAGACTTCGTTCAACGCGCATTTAGTTGATATTTTCAGTTAATTTTATCCGAAATAAAAATTATTTACGGGAGAATAAAACAATTTTTGATAAAATCGACTATATAATTGGCGATTTACGAAAATTTGTTTTTTCTGGAAATTGGCAATCATGCCAAAATATATTTCTAAATAGAAGAATATTATAATTGGAATACATTGTTTAGCATAATATTTAATAATAGTGCATACAAAATTAGTGGCTCAATGCGGAATTCAGTCTAGTCCAACCAGGTTCAGTACAGACCTAATACAGGTTTATTACAGACTTAAAAAACCAGTAAAACCTATAAAAGTCAAGGACTATCAAAAAAGAAGCCACGCTTCCCACTTTTTAAGATAAGTTTATTGCTTATCGTTAATGCAAGGTTTATTTTAACAATAAAGTTTTCTTTCGGCATGTAATAACAAATAATTCACTAAAAAATGTTTGTCTCCTTTAACATCGTCTGAATTATAAAATCCTATGTAGTATGTACGAATTAACTTTGTCGTCATGATACCTAATTATACAAATAATATCCTTTAAAAATCTTTCTTATCATATCTTACTTTAGTCTTCTAGGCTGTGAAAATATCTGCTCTAAGGCTAGAAAACCTGGAAAATTCAAGAATTTCTAAATTTTCTAATCTATACCAACGAAATCGAACTCACCGAGTGGACTAAATGTTTTCTGAAAATATAGTTGAGCATTATGACGGCTGCGCGTTTTTGCCATAAATCCATCATAAATATGTATCTTCATACGAGTGTGAAGGCAATTATTGTTAAGTTATTATGGATAATTGATGTGGAGTAACAAATATGTGGGTCCAAATAAGTCAATATCACGTTATCTTTATTTGCACATATAAATGGGCGACCCTTGCTTATCACAGAAATCAAACGATGAAACTACGAGAATCGCTTCTTACTGACGCGCTCTTGAGCTTTTTAAAATTAATATTGAATAACCGGTTTAAATGGGTCTGTGAATACAAAATAAGGCGATTATATCATCCCATCCTATAAACACACTATTTCAACTTAACGCAAGGGTTAAATGTCGTACAGCACGCTGCACACTGGGCGCCGTATGGTTCCATTAAATTGATATGATGCAACGAGCGCCTAAATTCGTGTTGGGTATTGAATGTTGTTTCACAGAAAAAATATCGATTGTACTGGTTGTAATCCAAGGTTTTCCTAAGTGTTTTTATAAAATTGTATTTTTATCATAATGTAAAGTTTAAATATAGTCGCGTTACGTTTAAGCACATTTCGTTACACGAGAGAGAATATATGACGCAGAGAGAAAGAGACAGAGAACTATATATTCCGACACCACAGAAGTGGAGCAAATGAGAGCAAATATATACAACGATACAAAGCGATTGAATAAGATAGTGTCACGCATGCACACCTTGCTGATGTTGGCTCAGATGCTACATATCAACATCTGATGTATCACGCATACGTTGTGTTATTAACATTTATTTTTATGTTATATATTTATTTTTTTGTTTAATTCTTTTAGAGTATTTTCCTCTCTCTCTCTCTCTCTCTCTCTCTCTCTCTGCCTTTTTATCCCTTACTATTTACTTAAAAATCGAGGTTTAGTTCGCCAAAGAAGTATCACTTCTATCACGTATACTGAGTTGCACGCGATCAAATTTTTTCCGCGATCAGATTTTTTTTTATAATATTACGTTTGAAATGTAAAAATAAAACCTGTATGAACACAATATAATCCGCATATGGCTTTATATAATTACAAAAATAATCCACCGCTATATTTGCCACTGTATGCCAGATTAAAGTTCAAATGTAAAATATAAATAAAAGCGATAACCGCCCTCTTTTTGTCGAGAGAAACAAAGTCAGCCAGTTCGTTTAAAATGTTATCCTGTACCTGTTCCCTACTATTTTAAATTCATAGTATAGCAAATTTACGTACATGAGCACGCTTTCTACATAATAGAATACGAATTTGCTGACTACCACTCGAAAGCCTCGCTCTGAAGCGGCGATCGCTGGAGGTTCAATGATCTGCGCGCCTCCGCCCGCGGAGTGTTATATCAACAATGATTATATCAGCGGCGCCGCCGGCGCGCGTGCTCGTAAATTGCGCGGACCCTAAAATGTTGGCGTAAACGGCCCAGTAAGCAACAACTCACAATACCGCACTCGACACTGCTCGGCGTTCAGCGTGATACATGGCGTTTTCCTAAGTCGCATATGCGTTTTTATCTATACATATATTTAATGAAACTGTAACAGAGTGAATTCTGTACACGGAAAATACGTTAAAAAGAGTGATTGATTTGTTTTTAGAATTGTTGTCTGCCGGTTTGTCTGTCTGTTAATTTGTTGCTCAATCACACGGAATCTGCTGCAGGGATTTTGATGTTTATATATATAAATATAATTAAATTATATATATATATATATATATATATATATATATATAGTTTATATATATATATATATATATATATATATATATATATATATATAAAAACTGTGCGGTCGGGAGACCCCCATCAGGAACGAAGTTCCTTACGTTATTTTTTCAACTCTCAACGTGATTTAATATGTAGATTTTTATTGAATATATTAGTGTATTTTTTTCACGCCAAAAAGCGCAGCCCTCTTTTATTCAAATCTCTCTCTAATTTGTATATTTTATAACTTTTTCAAAGCAAAAATGTAAAGTAAGTATTTAAATCAATAAATTTCATTTAATATTTTAGAAAAAAGTTAAATTTTAAATAATGAATTATAAACTAAATATAAAAAAATAAATTTTTAGAATAATAAAATTTCATGTTGAAATTAAATTTAGATTTAATTCAATTAAAAATTAAAATTTAAGCATTTTAAAATTAGAATTTTTTTTTATTATTTCAAAATTTCATTAAATTTAAAATTAATTTTAACATTAAATTATATTATTCTACCAACTAATTTTTTCTTATTTTATTATTTGTATTTTTTTCTATTAAATCAATCAAATTAATTTAAAGTGAATTTTAAGTTTAAATTTAACTATTTTAAAAATTAAAATTTCATTATTTGCATTTTTTAATTTTTTTATTATATTAATCGAATTTGAAATTACTTTTAGAATTAAATTTAGTTATATTAAAATTTAAAACTTATTTATTTTTGTTTTATTTTAAATTTAAATATTTCAAAAATTTAAATGAGTATACTTAATTGTTAAATTTACTGAAACAATCTAAATCAAGTTTAATTAATTAATGAAAATAAATGAATATGCTGACAATTTATAGTAATTTATTTATTTTAAGTATTTAATAAATAATAAAGTAATAATGAAAGTAAATAAATTTCTTGAATTTTTTTTTTAATTTATAAATTTTTAATATTTAGTAAACGATATAGCAATAATTTATAATGCAAATATATGCATACCGAATTGGAAACAATCTGGCAGAAGATAGACTTACAAAGAATAAAAAAGTAAGTTTAAATAATATTTACACGTGTTTAGAATTGAGGTCATACAGCTGACCGCGCACAATGCTCGCTGCTCAAATGTCGATACTCGCGCGAACACACAGATATACAACCGTATATAATAGAAAGGAGCAGAGAGAAAAAGAGGGAAAGATCGCCTGGAGGGGGCATAACGCTTTTTCCTTACGTGACTATTTCTGCCAGTTCACTCTACTGTAAGCCGCGTAAAAGAACTTCGTTCCAAAAACCTCTGACGTGGTAAATATTTCGATACTTATACTGCCAACGCCGTCTATCAACTTTATGCTCATAGATATATAACGATATGGTACTGCCAACACCATCTATTAACGTTTTAGTAAACTTTATGTACGTAGAGTTCCGAGACATAAAACAATTAAAAGAGCAAAAAATTCCCAATAACTCTTTTATACCGAATTCTACTCGAAAGAAGTCGCGTCGGGCAGCTAGTTTTTTTTTTATATTTCTTTATTTCTATAAAGAACTTGTATAATTTCGGGCTATGATTCGGGTCTCTCTAAGCTTCATGCTTAATTCATGCAGAAATTCAATATATTTGTATGTAGCATTCAGTGTTTATATGCGATGCCCAAATATTCCAATATGTTATGAATAGAACCTGCCAAGTGCGTGTCGAACTCACGCACGAAGGGTTCCGTAACATCACGGATATATTTTAACTTTTGTACTTATAGTTAGATAGTTAGAGCTATTGCTGCGGTCGGTACCGAAAATATCTCAAAAACTAGGCAATATATCTTATTCAAACCAATTTTCGTTGAAAACTTATTTTAAGTTTTACTATCTTAATTTTTTCAGAATTTTACACAGATTAGTTGAAAAGTTAGAGGGAGGTGACACAATTTTTAAGACTTTAGAAGCACATATCTCACCAAATATTGACTTAAATAAAAAAGTTATTTTGGAACCTCAATATCATTTTTAAGACCTGTCTAAAGTACCCGACACTGGATTTTTTCATCCTTCAATTACATATATGGAGTACCACGCCTAATATTAGTTTTTTCATTGTATAGCGTTTCCCAGAAGACACCTACCATCCAAATTTCATCTATATAGTGCCAATAGTCTCAGAGTGAAATGGTTGCGATATACGGGCAGACAGAAGTACAGGACAATATTATAAAAAGTCCGTTTTGGCCATTTGGCTACGGAACCCTAAATAGGGAAATATTAAAATAGTCGTGTAATAAAGACAGTTGTATCGACAGAAAAATGACACTAATACATTTTGTTATCTTGGTAGAAAGTACCTGCCGACTTTTATGAAAAATAAATAAAATTTTATATATTCATAACTCGAGAAATTTATAACAAACATATATATATATATATATATATATATATATATATATATATATATATATATATATATATATATATATATATTATCTATTATTTCCCGGCACGGCAAGAATTAGTTACGTGAAATTTGAAATCGTTACGAAAAGAGATGGGCAGAAGCGGGCCTGATGTTATAAATATAGAATATAATTTTCAAAAAAAAGCAGTGTGCCGTCACGGGACGCTTGGCAGATGTGAAACATCGTGTTTGTACAAGTAATATGCATAATAGACAAGATTATTACAGGAACTAAATATAGCATAATGAAAAAATAAAGTATTACGAATTTCTTACAGAAAATGGTGACTTTATTTAATAAACATTTATTTACAATTAATACAAAAATAATAAAGCACAGGTTATGTGTACCGTAGTAAACAACAGCGTCGAACTGAGTGAGGAGGGGGTCGCGTAGTCGCTTGCTCATGGCCACGTCACCAACTACATATAGACTATATATATATACCTTAATATAGCGTGGCGACCCGTCGCCACAGCAAACGTCGCCACGCTAACGATCCGGTTTATACCTGCATTTTTGGAAAATAAAAAGAAAATAAAATCAAACAATTTAATGAAAAAATAAACACAATATGTGATCATAATAGATAACGAAATAAACTTCAAAATACGCGCATAAAATATATTTTTTATGTATCAAAAATTGTTAATAGGAAATGAATATAAAAATGAAATATAACGGAAACAGGATCATCGTAAAAGCCATTTAAAACTCGAAAAGAGCGAAAAAGATATTCATTTTTACAACAGTACAATTGTCTACGTCAGTTGTAATTTATTTTTAAATAATTTCGGCAATTGCTATATATTAAATAAAGGAATCAGTATTGATGATTTTTTTAAATTGTTTTTAAAAGTTATTGTGTCATAACGAAAGGCTGTTTCATAATTTGGAACTTAAACTCCACTGGAAACGTTCATAACACGATAAAGTTTTCTTTCTGCATGATAATGCCTGCTCACACATGGCATCAAAATTATTGATGGGAAATGATTCCATATGCTCTTTATTCAACAGACCTGACGCTTTCCGAGTTTGTCTAATTAAATCGTCAACTAATGCGTTGCGTGAATAAAACTAGGATGATAAAAATTTTATTTCCAAAAGTTCATCAACGAATTTTTCATTGAGTTTTTCTATTTTATTCCGTGATGTTACTTATGATTAGTTACAGTATACTGAAAAGTATTTTTAATTTTTTTTTTCTTTGAAAAAATATTTCGACAATTTTTTTTTCGTTTTATAGGTTCACATAATAAAGTAAGTCATCTGCAGATAAGAATGCGGCCTTTTTCGACTTTTATAAAAGATTTTTTGAAAAATTATTTTGGTTTTCACCTGCACATTTTGGTTTTCAATTCAAGGAAGTCATAAAGGGTTGCTGTAAGTATGCTGTCTCACATTAAACGCTTTTAGGAACACGCTATATACGGCGTAGGCTCAAAGCGTACAAGTACGCTCGGCGATATTTTGAGCCGTAAATTTGCCATGTTGGTGAACTTAACCGAGAGGTTAAAGCTACCGAAATCAACAGAATTAAATTAAATGCTAATCGAAATACGGACGGTGGAGATGGGCTTGCGTGATAAACAGGAGTCAATAGTACGTGATGCATGGGGGTTGAATGTGACCTCGTACTTCAATTTGTTTGTTTTGATGCGGCAATCAGCATCCCTTTTATGAAGACATGTCCGTTAATACTTTTTAGTGTTCCCCTTTGCGATAAAGTTGTATATGATTTATTTGCTTGTATAATTAAAATAGTATAGTTGTTTCATTTTTACACAATGACGGTGAAACCAAAAGGAATGAAAACTGTTTCGTTATATTGATACATACGTATATTCAAATTCAATACTGAATCTAACTTCTAATAAGCAAGATATCGATTGATGGATTTTTATTAATTACAAGTTAACACCGAGTTGGATTCTTTACTTTATAACGTTAATATGCTCAGATAAATAAAACGAGCTTATTGCTTCAAGAGTAATCTCGCTCAGTAAACTTGACTAATAAGTAAACTACATAGTCACGTGGGAAAATACAAACGGCTAAGTGAACAATAAATTGTATGTACATATACACAAAAACAGATACATTTATATTCATAGACTTATACAGACACGTATACATACCCATATGCTTATATAGACATTTAGCTGCCTATAAAAATTGGAGAAAGGAAAATAGGAATGGGATACGCGAGGAGGATGGATACAAAGGTTGTACAGAGTTACGTAAGTATAAGACATTTTACACGTGATGGAAACCTTCCACTTCTTACGACTATGTCACAGTTCAACTTATTCCACAGACAAGCAGCACATACCGTGAGTTAGTGCTTGAGCGCTCTTAGCGGTGTCTTTAGAAATGAAGAGGAATATAGAATAAAAAAATTGTTTTTTTTTGTAATTATAACTAGGAAAATAAAAAGGAATATGAAATGACATGTGTAAAATAAAAGCATAAACAAGCATTTTAAAAGAATTCCATGGATTGTTATAATTTCGTAATTTCCATCCGCCCTCCTATTACAGCTTCACAATTTCAGTAACTTTAGGTTTATCCGTATAAAATTTGAAAATAATTGCGGTATATAAAAATCTCAATTAATAGGCCGCAAAATATAAAGCTTAGCGACTGTGATATAATCACATCTGGTGGAGTCTCATTGATCTTGATTGAAATTAAATTCAAGTTCGTTAGATATTTTTTTACTTTGAAGCCTAGCTTATAAAGCTTTAAACTGGTTTGTGATGTACTTGTGTAATATTTTAATGATGGAAAAATCTTAAAAACACTTCAACGGAAAATACGCCTTTGTAAAAATATAATTTCAAAAATATTTTGGCCACGTTGTTGCATTGATAAGTATGTTATGTAGAGCGACGAAGTGGAAACCGTATTTTTACGTATTACAACGCTAATTTAACCAATTGATTTAATGATAACATGTTAGCTGCGTCCCTATCTTCGGGCACTTCAAACGAGTAAAGTATAAACAGAAAGATTTGTGTTTCAAACATTTGTTAATTTTTCTATACCCAAATTGCATTCTTTGCACTTGTATATTTCAACTGATAAAGGTATTTTGGATTCTTCCTGCTGAAGGATTTAATATGATAAAGTTAAAACTATTTTATGCACGGCAGTGTATATATTTTTATTATCTATAGTACATACGGTTGTACTGTGAATTCAACCATATATTTTTGCTTTTTTTAATTTTTTTAAATGAATTTGGATGATTGAATTTATTTGGCGTTAATTTTGTAGAAATTCATTATTGATAATTAAATGAAACTACGTGATGTAGTGTTATTTCTACTTTATTTAAGTTCTTTACCACTACCTAGGTTTCGTTGTATTACATCTTCAGGTGGGCTATTACCAATCTCTGAAGATGTTGTAATACAACGAAACCTAGGTCGTGGTAAAGAACGAAAGTAGAAATAACACTACATCACGTAGTTTCATTTAATTGTGAATTTGTATGATTTAAAAAATGCTCTCAAGTAAGATCATGATAATGTTTATCTTGTGTACTCCTTGCCAATGAATCTACAGCTTTGTCTACCTTCTATGATTAAACCAATTGTACAGGATAAATATAAAATTATATAAATTTCTTAAAACATAGCAGCAACATCTCTTGGAGCCATTGAATATATGAAGAAAAAAATACGGAAAATTACGATGATTGTCGTCTCATAATTGAAATGGAGTTTTAAAAGATATCTCTGGTTAGGCTGAATTTAAAAGAATAAGTTACGAAAAAACATGGTATCCTAAATCCTAAAATCAATGTATAACCTGGAAAATTTTCGAAATATACCCTTGTTTACCACTGATATTTAAAAATTAAAAATTAAAAAGAGGTTGGATGTCCAAAGACATTGATACGTATCTCAAAATGAGATAACAATCGATTTTTCTTCTTATTTTCTTTTGTTTCCGATAAAAAAGGATATTGTGAAAAATATGGACTTTATAAAATTTTTTATGTAAACGTATTAACATTTATTAATTTTATTTTTCGTAACAGAAAAATATTATCCACAAACTACTCGATAGATTGTTGTTTTTAATGATTAATTAAAAGATTATTATTATATTTCGAAAATAAATTGACAAAATTACGAATTCAATCACGTGACAGTGAAACTGTCAAGTGTAAGACACCAATCAGAAAACGTCAAGTCACAATTTACAAAACACCATTGTGTTGTTGACATTTTCATATACAGAAGAGATTATTTGATTAATATTCCGTTTTTAAGTTTTTTTAACAATTTAAAAAATAGTCACTTTTTGATGCGAAAAATTGACGCTTGGTCGATTTTTAATCAGAAATTCGTAATGTTTAAACTTCAATGTAAGTATAATATGTATTATAAGCTGAAATAGTATTATTTCAGTTTCGTAGTCAGTAACTGTTTGTTTTCCACACGTATTATAAAGTAATTGATACTGGTTTTAAGGTTAGATTTGCGAATTATAAACATAAAACCAAAACAAATTTGCCTTGATTCATACATTATTATTTTATCAATAAATTTGTAAAAATATTAACTGCAAAATTCGTCACTATTGCTTTAGATTAAGAAATAGATTGCGTCTGAGTCATAGTAATTTGTTCGTTTGTAATCAACTTTATTAGTTTAGAGTTTCTATACCTTAATGTTTTTTATAGAATTTGTTCGTTTGTAATCAACTGTATTAGCTTAGAGCTTCTATACCTTAATGTTTTTTATAGAATTTGTTCGTTTGTAATCAACTGTATTAGCTTAGAGTTTCTATACTTTAATGCTTTTTTATAGAATTTGTTCGTTTGTAATCAACTTTATTAGCTTAGAACTTCTATACTTTAATGTTTTTTTTATAGAAAACCCAAATCGAAGTGTTTAATACAAAACCACAATCACAATGACTTTGTAGTGAAAACACAGTTTATCGAATATGTATTTAAACTGCAAATAAATACTTACATCAAAATGATCTTCACAAAAATACATCTTGAATCTGTAGACAAACTACGTGTATCCCTCCTTGAATTTTAACCACTTTTCCGTATTTGTTCAGTGTTTGAAACGTATAAAAATAATTTGTTTGTCGTTTTAACAGTTGTGCTTTTACACTGAGGCTCTACACAGTATTTGTAATAAAACGAATTCATTTTTAATTAAACAAACGAAGCAACTGCCATACATAGACACGATTGTTTTTATTTGTTTCACACGCAGTTACGTCATTCAAGACGCCATGACAGTCTTAAGCATTTTCGAGGTAAATTTAAATTGATTTTTTAAAACACAATATATGTAATGTAAATCAACTTCCCAAATTTAGTCAACTAGCCCATTGGTTGTTTGTACAAGCGGTACTACAGTTGGAACGTAATACAAATACGTATAAACAAAATGACGCGAATATTTTAAAAAATAACCACTGCGATAGAGATTGGGAGATATCCATGCGCCGTACACATACGAGTTGTTACAAGTTCCCTCCTTTTCGATATCACACCCAGTCCCACGCCCCAGTGTCGTCGGAGAAGACCAGGAAGCATTTAAAATTACAAATATTACGCAAGTGAAAGGCGCAAGACCAATAGACGGTATAATGATAACCATATGGGAAATAACAAAGCAAGGTAGGGATACAATGAACAGTAACAAGACATTATGCATTATGTTAATGAAACGTTTTGTTTAAGTATTTTTGAACGTTTATTTACTTTTCTTTTGTTTCGTAATGATACTTAAACAAAACACCACGTTGTACCATGTACCTCTGTTGTGCTTTCGGATTAGGAGTTTATTTACATATATCCGTCGATTGAGGTGACATTAAAAATCGTATAATATACCCTTCATTAAAAATCGTATAATATACCCTTCAAACTAGGCGCTTAATCTTAAAGCATTGTAAAACCTATATTGTAATTTTGAAGACGAAATAAAGACTTTGATATTCTTTTGACATTATAAAAACAAAACACCACGTTGTACCATGCACCTCTGTTGTACTTACGGATTAGGAGTTTATTTACATATATCCATCGATTGAGGTGACATTAAAAATCGTACAACGACTGGGCACTTAATCTTAAAGCATTGTAAAACCTATATTATAATTTTGAAGACGAAATAAAGACTTCTATCGATTGTGATATTATTTTGACATTATAAGACTATGTTTGTCTAGTAATTTTGAGAATTATTGCGAGATTGCAACAAAATAAATTTGAGGCAAGAAACTACGATTGTTGGAGTAGCATAGACGATGAAGCTCCAAACCGCGTCAACGCTAATAATAGTTTGGGTATTTGACTGATATGAATATTTTTTGTAAAAATGTTTTAAAATTGTAGAGTAGGTTTAAAAACAATTATGATGAAAAAATAACGCATATAACAAATAATTAATCGAAACTTCTAAATGGGGAAAAGTGTAAATTTTTTGTTAATTAAATTGAAAACGTTATTATGCGTGATATGAGATAATAAAAATGTGCAATAAACTCCCATATAATGAATGCTAAATAACTGGCCAGTGATGTCATAAGCCAGTTGTGTTTTGTATGTGGCGTTTTCGCGCTAATCGTAGTTCGTCAGTTTTTAAGTCGTTACAACTTTGTAATGAAAAGTCCTAGGTACGATATATTTATTTTAACCGTTTTTAATGTTATTGCATATTCTATTTTAGTGATAAAAAATATAGGCAAATACCCTATTGGTTCAGTGAATTCAAGTGTGGCGTAAACACTATAATCAATAGTTTTAAAATTAAAAATTAGCAAAGGATTTATAGGATATATTTTTACAGTTAATTTATATCCAAAAGAATCAAAATAAGCTTAAGAACAGAAGAAACGAAATTTTATTAAAACGTTTGTTGATAATATTTAGTAAAAATACGTATACTGTAGATAAGCCATGAGTAAACAAAACTTAATTGCGAAAAATTTTCGCGACAGTGATAATTAAAAGTTTTATGATTATTCAAAATTTTACTAAACATTTTCACAGTTTTCCGTTACGCCATGATATTATTTTATATTTATATAAATTAATAAAATATTTCAAAAATCACATTTTCTAAAATTCTTGAAAATCACTTTCCAAGAACTCGGCGGTAAAATATTTATGTAATATGTAAAAATGCCTGTATACCTTAGCGCCATTTCCAACTGAGCCGCTGTTTACAGCGACAATGAAGTATACATCGTGCTCATGTGTCTTATGCTATTAGCATGAAACCTGAACCAAGTTTTGCAGCAAGAGGGGTATATTTACATCAAAGATATGCCTTACAATTCCCGTTTGTACTCTGTAGATTTTTAACTTGAATAATATATTTTACTGCTGTGAAAATATTTTCGAACCAGAATTTTCATGATTACGTTACTCTGTTTTTTACACCTACACTATTCTATAGCTAAGGAATGTTGGATATAAATCAGACTTATTGCATATTAACTTCGTAAAAGGAAATCAATTTTAGAGTTTTTCCATGTGGTCACTAATCCAAATACTTTCTCAATTCGTGGTTATCAAACTATAATATGATAATGATCGTAATGCACGAACAGTAAAACAAATTACTGAACAAAACTTTTTTACCCAAATTAAAATCAACTCTAAACGCACCAACGTCAAAACGAATCCAATTCAATGTTTGCCTATTTCAATTCAAAATAAATGCAGTAAAAATAATGCTTTTAATTTATTCCTAAAACGAAGTATGCTACGCAAATATTTTTTACTGTGAAGTGTCTATTCCTAAATACCGTTCTATTAACAAAACAATCTAGTGACCAAGTGGGTTAAAAACCTATTTATAATTATTTTTTTGCGTGAACATCTATTAATATAAATAGATAAACGTTCACTGTCTAAGCGAACCCAAATTAAGACCAAAATGACTAGAGTAAAAAAATCAGTACCAAGAAAAACTTAATCTTAAACAATCTACCCTATCCATGGATAAGTAACCACTGGATGACGCATCAACACAAAATCTAGCCGCGCGCTGGCACAATTCGTGCCACCGCTCCGCGCGAAGAGCTTATGCGCGTTCAGTAAGAAAACGAACGACACAGCGAAAGTTTCTCGTAATTTTAAATCAAAATAAAATAAAACAATGCCTTCTTGTGCTATAAAATGTTGCCAAAACAGAAGCATTATTACATCATCACTTCAGGAAAATGGAATTACTTTTCACAAATAAGTACACTGTTAACTATTATTTAAGCAAGTATATCTTCGTATGTTACAGTCAGATCGCCGGCAGCGATTCCGCCATATTGTTGATTTTTTTCGCTACTAGAGATGCGTCGCGCCGTTATCGATAACTAAAAAAAATACAAAAAATTATAAATAAGATATTTCTTAAAAAGTAAAATAAGTTCATTGATTTCTAAGCATTTAATATTATATTTTACTTATATTTCACTTATAATCTTAGGTTCCCGAACTGCCCGCACCGAAAACAAAAATGGATGCAAGTGGCTTGGCAATGCGAGTCATGGTTATTTGGCATTTATTACTAAAATTGTTTATATCTCTGAGTTTTGTATGATCGACAAGAAGTGTTACCCTTTTTTCTCCAGTAAATTGTACAATTCATATTAGCAAAATAACGATGTATTATATATATGTAACATTATTTCGTGCAATAGTTTATTAAGTTAATTAGTGATTATAATATAATAAAAATCTTCTTTTTAAATAACGATGTTTTTAATTTGTTAAAATCCTTACTTTGACACATATCGAAAACACGTAAGTATCGAACAAACTACATCTCTTTGCTCCAAGGGACAAAGCACTAATTGGCTAACGGTGTTACGTGGTACGTTTACCCTAATTAGTAGTGGCTAGCTTGGTTTTCATACAACTGTGTTCTTATGCGCTATCCATTGGTTAACTTATCTATGACACTATCCAACGTCTATGTCGACTGCGTAAATAAAAGATCATGCAATGTCCCAACTTCATTGATCCGACTGTACTCGATTGAGTTCATCTCTTGAATCAATTTCAAACGATTACGTTTATCATTGAAATATTCAGTCCAGCTTGGTGACACTTATATAAGTTTTTATATGTAGATCAGGCCAGTAAGTTATTGATGTTTTAGAAAAAAATAATTTAAAATTCGAAAATAGAACTCTCCGTCGTTTAAATAACATTGACTCACTGCGATTGTCATTAGTCATATTTTGGCGCGCGCGATAAATAACTCATCCAGCAGTCTACTCCGATTTAGCGCCGTTTGATTTTTTTAAACCAAAAAGTCGGCGGAACGGAAAGCGGCAATTATGAGACGTAACATTTATAAGTAATATATTGGCGGTTTACTGGTCGTAATAGTGACATTGTTGCAACACCCTAAGCCAAAAAAAACATTTTGCAAACATTCAAACGTGATAAGTTTATTAGCTCATAAATAACTGTTAGTATCCTGCGTCTAAATTAAGGAGTGACCCGAGTGTATTTTTTTTAAAATTGATAAAATCATCTTATTTTGAAAAAGGTTGTCGATTTAACCTAAAGCTTGACTACATGTATATGTGTGTGTGTGTGTATTTATATATACATATATATATATATATATATATATATATATATATATATATATATGTGTGTATATATATATATATATATACATATATATATATATATATATATATGTGTATATATATATATATATATATATAAGACACAAGACAAGTTTAATTATTGATTTAGGCGTCTTCATAAATAATTGAATCATAACACAATCGAATCCCTGATCTTAATTATGGATATGTGAAAGGCAAAATGAAACATTTAATTTGGTGGCCATATAGTTAAATTAAATATATTTTGTTAATTCATAACTTGTTTATTGATGGCAGTACATATACTGAAATCAACTCATGATATTTTGTACGTTAATCGTTACATTAGATGCACACATTATACTCATGAAACGAACAAAAATCTAGGTCCAAGAAGCGCTTATATGCGAATCATAAAGAAAAATATGGAATCATTGAAAGCACCCACAGGATAAAAGATAATATTTGTTTTGAAGACCTTTTTATCTTTTGGGGAATACTTTTTTAACACCAATGACAAGTCTATTTTAAATAACTATATTTATAACTAGCTCTGCCTACGACTTCGTTTGCATGTAATTAGGAAAACATGTTTTTGTTTTTTTTTCTCTTATATTGCTTCTGGTTATATACTATTACCATACCAAATTTGATCAAAATCCGTCTAGTAGATGTTGCGTGATACCCGCTCAAATTAACACACAGACAGATAGACAAAAATTCTACCACTTTCAACCACTTTTTTAAAATAGTCAAACTACTGTTTAAAAATATTTTGAACATACAGAATTCACTCTGTTACAATCTTATTATATATAATATAGCTTATAACATAACGCCCCTAACTGAATCTATATAATTCTTAAATTGCTATAGCAAATATATTGTACGACTTTATTAAAACATTTGACGTCTCATATTTCTCCAAATATGTATTTGGTACATGATTTAAGAAGTAATAAGAATTTAAAATAAAATTTGGAAACCATTCCGTTGTTCCAAAATTATGATGGTTTTCTTTTTGCTCGTGAGTATTTTCTTTTGTTCACAGATGTTTTCAACATTTGCGCCAAAGTTTAACAATTATTAACGGTTAGTAAGAATATAAAGTTATACAACACAAATACTGTTTAAAATTTGAACTTTTTAAATAGGTTTTGCTGTTTGAACATTTCAATAAGGTCTATATTTCAGACTCTGGAATATGTGCAGAACAGATAAAGTATGAGTAGATGAATGGAAAAAAGTGAAAAAAAAAATATTTGCAATATAAAAAAGTTTATGTTCTACCTCGGTAATAAGTCATTTTGGAATTAAGTTGGTTTGGATGTAGCGGTGTACTTAAAAAAACTTATGAAGTCCTTATAATCGAGAGGATGTATATTATGCATTTGCAACGATAATGCTTATAGAAAACAAGAATAATATTTATTTCTACCAAATAATTTGGTATTTGACTAATTTTTTTTTATTTCATTAATCATAATTTCAAGGTACAAGCTGATGAAGAGTGAAAAAAAAAGTGAATAATTTTTTTAATAATTTTAAAAATTTGCCGAGTTATAAAAGTTTCAATTTAACCTTTAGATAAGGACGGCAATACTGTGTTGTGAGGTCATTTTTAATATTGCACATTATATTCTACGAGAGGAAAAGAGACAGGGATATACCCAACTCTATCCGTATCTTCAAATTTAGAAGCCTATAGCTGGCTTATTTTTCAATGAATTTGTGAATTTTTTTCAAGACTGGTTTTTAATTAACTTATATTTCACAATATTGTATGAAAAATAACAAAATTTAGAATGAGTCAAGTACCGTATTCTGCGAATCGGCGTTTACGAAAACGAATACGTTGCGAACCGGCGTCTCCGTAATATACAGCACAATGCAACGGGAAACTTATTCGAACGCAGGCAAAGCCTTAGACAAAAGCTAGTCAGTCTATAAAATGCATCGTCTGTTGGCTTGTAACTTTTATCCGATTTTTTTCTTCTTTTTGTTACTTGATACTTCTTGTCAATTGTAGGTTTTGGTTACACTACTAGACTAAATAACTTAGGTGGTAAACTGAGACTGAGTTTAATTGCTAAACACGTGATACAACTACGATAACTGATAACTCTATGGTATTTTATGTAAGACGAAATACACATGAGAAGTGCACAGAAAATTTCTGTAATTAAAAATCAAATAACATATTTAAAACACCAAATATATTTCATTTTACGTATATATGAACTACAGCCGTTCTTGAAATTTTTATCTCGAATAAAACTTCATGTAAAGACTGTACATTGAATAATAAAATCACTAATTCAGTTGAAACTTCAAACTTATCAGTACGATTTTACGGTTGATTATTCAAACTTGTCAGTTAGACGTATAAATTGGTTTGTTATAGTTTATTATATATAGATTTTATTATATAAATTACAGTCTCTAAACATGATTCTGCCTAAAATAAAAAAAATTAAAAAACAGCCGTACTTAACGTATATTTAAAATGCAACATAGATAATATTATGATTTATTAATACAACCACATGTATGAAGATAAATTAAGTTAAAAGTGATGTCAGAATATAAATATTCATTCCATCTCTAGCTACGCCGGAGTACTGTATGTAGTTATGGATAAAGGGAATATAATTCATACTGACGAATTGATGAAGTCACACTTCGTTCAAACTTGCGTTGTCAAATGATGAAATTTAATGTCGATAAATTTAATAAGTAGTGTCATAAAAACTGCATAATTGCTTAAGTGTTATTTATTCACATGCGCTTTTAATATTTCCATCAAATGAAATTTATCTGTAACATATGCTCATTCGGCTTTTTTCTATACGTATTTTAAAGTACCATCGAACTTTATAACAATCAAATGAGGTTTCTGTACATTTTTAACACAGCTGCGGTTCTAAAGAAACACAACCGACAGAACTACCAAAGGACGTGAGGGAAGTAAAATTATTTTAGCACATTTTCACGTGCAAAACTGGAAAGATTAATTTTTCCAACGAGTAGTAACGAAATAAGGCGAAATGTAAATACAACTCGGCGAAGCATTTCCTATTTGAAATTTTTGTCCTAATACTGTGGTTTTTCTGAAATTACTTTTACTCTATTTGTCATTATGGCTGGGATTAACAAAAATGATGTATCATCGCGGCTGTCAGGTGACGATATTGAAAATGGTATATTTAGATGTCACTGGTGACATATCAGCATAAATTTTACTGATATCCATTACATAACATCAGAGCTAATTGGTTCCTATATATACAATTTTAAGTATATTTATTAACTTGGTAATAACCCCGCTAAAACTGTAAATCGATCCTCATTTATACTCTCGTACTTTTCAAAAGCCATAGGTTCAGAGAGCTTAATTTTTTTGACAAATGATGTCTTTTCCAATTCCACAGAAATTTAAGAAACACTTATTATAAAAAATACGTTTTTAAATAATGTAATTAAATCTTACGAATTTTCACTAATTACGCATTTCAACTATTCTAGAAAAATAGTATCGACATTAGAACAAAGACCTTCAAAGGCTTGGAAGTTCATCCCAACGACACAAGATCCTTATTAATTATGGAAATTGCCCATATATTCAACTAACCCAAGAATATACTCCTATCTATCAAGCCTTTGCAGCATCCCTTTCTAATCTTAATATAAATGTTACCACAAATATTCCTCCACAAACCACAAGCACCTGATCTAGAAGCTGCAGTTATGCAGTTATAGCAGAAGCTTTTGGACATTCTGCATTATTCACTGACATAACAACGACAACAATATATTTTCATATTGTTATTTTTAACTATTAATAAAATGATGATCAACTTTTAGTAACGATACCAAACTACTCTTTGGCTTGTGTGTCAAAGTATAAAAAGTATAATACAAAACTTTAACACTGTTACTAATAAACTTGGAATAGAAAGTTATACCTTGCGTAAACATAGAAGAGATAAAAATGTCACTAATAAACTCATAATATCTGTCAAACACTATTCCGACATCGACCTAAGTTTAACTTTGGTATAATCTAAAATAGTTGACATTTCATTAAGTATATTTAACAAGCATGTCAGTTTTTGCAATTCGATTTTGTTTATAGTTATTTTGAAGAAAATGTCTACATGTAATTCAATTTCTGCAATCGGAACTATCAAGAAGAATTGTTGCTTAATTTATTACGTGGAACTGCACCAAGACTAATATTCATTGGAGACAATTTTTAAATGAAATAAAATTGAGAAATATTATTTCAAGTGTGTTATTATTCATTGCTAGACTATATAAAAAATGCTTAATCTTAATATTGATATAAAAGTATATTTTAGGGGAATTGTGACATTTTTCCAAAATCTTTTGCACAATTTTAAGTTTCCACGACTTCATATTTTTATGTATTTATCTATGAAACGCAATGTTGCCAAATAGGATTTTTTTAAATAACTGCGGAATACCTATATACCCTATTGTTTTATTTGGTTTATTAGTAGTAATGTTTTACTGAATTTATTAATAGTAATGTTTTACTGGGTTTATTAAAAGTAATGTTTTACTGGGTTTATTAATAGTAATGTTTTACTGGGTTTATTAATAGTAATGTTTTACTGGGTTTATTAAAAGTAATGTTTTACTGGGTTTATCAATAATAATGTTTTACTGGGTTTAATAGTAGTAATATTTTACTGGGTTTAATAATAGTAATGTTTTACTGGATTTATTAATAGTAATGTTTTACTGCGTTTATTAATAGTAATGTTTTACTGCGTTTATTAATAGTAATGTTTTACTGGGTTTATTAACAGTAATGTTTTACTGGATTTATTAATAGTAATGTTTTACTGGTTTATTAATAGTAATGTTTTACTGGGTTTATTAATAGTATTGTTTTACTGGGTTTATTAATAGTAATGTTTACTGGATTTATTAATAGTAATGTTTTACTGGGTTTATTAATAGTAATGTTTTACTGGGTTTACTAATAGTGAAGTTTTACTGTGTTTAATAATAGTAATGTTTTATTGGGTTTATAAATAGTAATAACTACCTTCATTGTGTCAACTTTATGAACTGTATAAGTATTCTCAGAATAAGAGTAGTATAATTAAAGTTTAAGCATTCATTATGAGTAACAGTGTAATATGATAATACCTTGCTGTACGGCAGCCCTACTGCGATACTTTCTCTTGGGGAGTTATAATTGGCAGCCGCCAATCGAGCTGATGATCTCCGCGCATCTCAATTACGAAGGCCCAGTAGCCCGAAGCGTAATAAGTGACGCAGCCAATAGACGATTAAGAGTCCTTTATCATTTGAACAGAGATGCGACTTCTTCCTGCTCTCTATCTGAGTAATGCATCGCATATTCATGGCGCCTAACCCAGGCGGCGGTAAGCTTTGAACTTAATAGGAGTTTGGGATCATAGCGATACGTTTACGTCACTGTAGCTTCTGAGTCGGTTTGTTGACCCCAAACGAATGTGCAACGACTTTATTCATTTGTGCCGCCGATTTAAAACAAATTAACAGTTGGCTTTATTCACAATTAAATGAAACTACGTAATGTAGTATTATTTCTACTTTCTTTAAGTTCTTTACCACGACCTAGGTTTCGTTGTATTACAACATCTTCAGGTGGGCTGTTAGCAAAGATTCGGCTAACAGCCCACCCACATATCTTTGCTAACAGCCCACCTGAAGATGTTGTAATACAACGAAACCTAGGTAGTGGTAAAGAACTTAAATAAAGTAGAAATAATACTACATCACGTAGTTTCATTTAATTGTGAATAATGAATTTCTACGAAATTAACGCCAAATATATTTAATAGTTGGCTTTATGTAAAAATAAGCTTTCAAGATTTAAAATATAGCAATTCAAAATCTTATTAAAGTATCGCCATTTCTTGTTACAAGTAAACACTTGCAACTATGAAAATTGATTGAAAATTTCATTGGAATTTTTACATCTTGCCAAAATATATACATGTTAGTAGTGCAAATTTTAATACAATGTTTGTATACATTGTTTAATTACTTCATATTACGTTGTGACCTATATACAAATATTACTGTAATTCGAAATTGATAAAACGGGTTTCATTGATTTCTTAAAGCCTAGCTTTTCCCCGTGGCTTCGCTCACTTCATTTATAATACACTTCTATTAGATGGACATGTATTATAGTATTTAAGCAAATCTTACAACTCACTTTTCAATTGTGGTATCGATTTGAAACTTTGCAATTAAATTGCAAACATGTACAATTCTGGTGGTAATACTAAAATAGGGCATCACGGAGCTTATTTGGTTATGGAGGAAGCGAGTAGTCATAGGAACTTAACATAAACCCATCGAGTTTGGTCTTGTTTCACTTGACTCAGTGAGCCCTTTGATTGCATTTTGTAACTAGAATGGTCTTATGATGGAGAATGAAGGTGATCGAGGAAACATCGCAATGTCGAACAGTAACCCCATCGAGTTTGGACTCGTTCGATTCGTCTTAATGAGTCAACTATCTCATAATTTTTTTTATTGCGCCATAGTTTTTCTCTGGGTTTTTGTTTGCATTCAAGAGTGTCCTTAACCTGAAATCAAATCACTTGTGATAACTAAGATAGCTGGAAGTTTAAACTGAATCGCTATCACAATATTGACAATTCCTCCTGAATCTTTGTCACAATATTGACAATTCCTCTTCATCGGTTTTTAAATCTATGCGCACGGTTCTCCCTACGTGGACGCTAATAATTGAAATTCAGATCCTTAGATAATATTCGATAGTAACAAAAGGTAACCTATATCTAAGTTCATACATCATACCAGGGAAAAACTCAATTACATCGATTTAGTTGTTTTTTGTTATATTCTAACATACAGAAAAACAAACAGGCAGACATATATGACACCTGTGCTTTTTAGCCAATATATCTCTATATAAAAAAAAATATATATGTGTGTGTAAATGTGTATATATATATATATATATATATATATATATATATATATATATATATATATAATATTATACGTGCAAAATAAAAAAAAATTCTTAATTTTTTATATTTTTCTTTCGTACTGTCCTATTCGGACAGACTAGAGACACAAGCCTATTGTGTCTTTTGACTTTAAATAACGCAACAGTGAATGTTTCATCAAAGGATATTAAATTACGCACGGTCACAGATGGACAAACACGACAGATGGACAAAAAATCCAACAGTATTTGATTGTTTCTCGGTAGACAAACAAGAATTAGGTGTCAGGATAAATAAAAGTATTAGTAACACACTGTACGTGGAAAATGTACACATTGAAAAGATCTTGAAAAAAATTGGAATCATGAAATACAAGTTTTTCACCAATTGATTACTTCATAAGTTTCTGACTTTCCTCAATTAACGGAAAAGCACTTAAAAGAACTATTTACTGGTACCAGCCTTCGCTATTCTCTACTTAGTAGAAGTAAATAAACTCTAATAAAATAAACTCTTATCCGTGTTTATGATCACGTTCTATTCAACAGACTATTCAATACGATTTTTATTACTCGTTAAAGTTACTTATTTTAAACACAACGAAGTAAGCACATGATTACCAACAGGCATAAACATTGAATAAGCAAATTGTGCTGCTATTACATTTTGAACAAAATAAAGTCTCATCGGTGTTTATGATCACGTACTTATTCAATACGATCTTTATAAATATATAATTTATAAAGATCGTATTGAAAAGACAAAATATTTTGCCTAAAAGAGACGAAATATTTTGCCTTCTAAATCATTACTTATTTTAGTAAATCATTTTCGCCTTTTATTCTTGTCCAGAATTTGAACTTAGTCAGTACACTTTGACGTAATTAAGCCAATAGCCAAAGCCTTCCTGCATCGCTCGAATAAATATTTATACATCAGGTGAGCAATAAGAGTCCGGGCGCCAAGGCGCTGAGCGGCGATGCGGGCCGACAATTATCTGTCACATAAATAACAAAGGCAGCCTTTAATTTTAACGTCGGGCAGGACGACTCGTATATCATTCATGCACTCATTGTCCTGCCGCCGTGTCGCACCGACCTCGTTCAAAGATTTACGACGCACTAAAGTTCGGGGGTTCAAAAGCGTTTTATGGCAGCACGGATTCTTTTCGGAGTTGAGGGATTAAAAGGTTGTCGGGGTAGATGTAAATTTTTTTCGAGATGCATGTTTGTTAGAATAAGTGGCTTATCGCGAACGTTAGCGGTGTGAAGAGCCTTTTTTTTGACGAAAATGCTCAGTTTTATGTTTATTGGTTATTGTTGCACGTTTTTATATTAACGGAAACAGGGTTTACGATTTGCAACTCATAAAAGAGTAACGGTGTCTTTCGCTTAAATTGGCGTAAATGACTGAATTGAAATTGATATTTTTGTGGTTTATAACAATTTTGTGAAGACAAGATGCTCCGGAATTAAATGTTAACAAATTATACTATCTATGCCTATGACTTCGTTCGTGTGTAATTAGGAAAACAAATTTTTTGTTTTTATTATGTGTTGCTCCTGGGTATATACTATTACCATACCAAATTTCATCCAAATCCGTCCAGTAAATTTTGCGTGATATACTCAAACTAACATACAAACAGAAAAAAATTTTAAAAAAGTTTTTCTGGCTTCTATTATCATTCTATACGCTAATTCAATCACTTTTATTTACATATTTTCACAATTAAATGAAACTACGTGATGTAGTATTATTTCTACTTTCTTTAAGTTCTTTACCACGACCTAGGTTAGCGAAGATCTTTGCTAATAGCCCACCTGAAGATGTTGTAATACAACGAAACCTAGGTCATGTAAAGAACTTAGAGAAAGTAGAAATAATACTACATCACGTAGTTTTATTTAATTGTGAATAATGAAATTCTACAAAATTAACGCCAAATATATTCAATAAATATTTTCAGTTTCCAACATTTTCAAATTTAAAATTTCTTTTATAACCTAGAAAACTGAATCTAACCGTGTATAATATAAACATATTATTTCTGCTGTATTAATCATTTTTTTATAATCCCATTATGTAAATCTATATATATAGAATTAGTTGTTATTAAAAATCTATTACAATAAAAACTATTGAATTGTTTATTTTCTTTTATTAAAATTGGAAACTTGTATCAAAATATTCTAAATTAAATACAAAATTAAAAAAAACAATACTTTGTTTGAAAATATGTCTTGAAAATATTAATTAATTATTTTAGTCAAAAATTAATTGTAGGAACTTCATTAAAACAAATAAATTACAAGGTTACAATAAAATAACAAAAAGAATCCGATTGAAAAATTATTTCTTTTCTTTTTTAAGTTTTCGAAATCACAGCCAGGAACTCACAAATTTCGTCATATCTGTCCGTCTGTATGTTCCCATCGGCTTACTATCACATTATTGCACCTATTGAGATGAATTCTGGGGTACAGATGTAAGTCAGTGACGCGGCGTTTACACTGTTACAGTTCGTGCGTCAGTAACCATCGTGGCAGTGTCGCTGCCATCAACTGTCGACGGTATACACAGGCGAGGCTCCACAATATCATGGCAGAATGCTGTCACAACAGCTGACACGATGGCAACTGTCGCGCGAACTGTCACCATATAAACGCCGCTTAAGGGATAAAAAATTACCTACCCAACCAAATGGGGTATCGTTAGAAAGGTCTTTTAAAAAGCAACAAAATTTGTTTTGGAACAAATCTAAATCAATGACGCGAAATCAAAATTGAAGTCAAATTTTGGAAAACATTTTTTTGCACAACCTCCCATTCAATCTAAAATGGTGTTTACACTGTGACAGTTCGTGCGATAGTTACCGTCGTGGCAGTGTTGCTACTACCAACCGTCAGCGATATACACAGACGAACCTCTACATTATCATGGCAGAATGCTGTCGCAACAGATGCCATGGTGTCACACGAACTGTCACCGTGTAAACGCCACTTAAGGGATAAAAAATTACCTACCCAATCAAATGGGGTATCGTTAGAAAGGTATTTCAAAAAGCAACAAAATTTGTTTTGAAACAAATTAATTTAATGCTTTGGTTTCGAAATATACCCTCCCACCGTCGTCACCGAAGCATTAAGCAGGCTTAACTTCCAAAATATCGTTCCAAAAAATCTGAAAATACTCATATGTAGGTCGTAATAAGTACTTTCAATAAATATTTTAAAGAATATCGTAGTTTCCACACTTTTTAGGGTTCCGTAACCCAAAAGGAAAAAAAGAAACCTTATAAGATCATTTAATTGTCCGTCTGTCAAGACCCTTTTTCTCAGGAACGTGTGGAGGTATCAAGTTGAAGTTAATATCAAATATTTAGGTCTACAGTCCCTTATAGATATAAAAAAACGAGCGACGCAATCAAACAATACGGCTATTTATGCTACATATTTTGACACTTCCCGTCTCGACTTTTTCGTTTACCTAGAATCGTGAAATTTGGAAAGAAGCAAGGTCTCACAGCACAAGTGTTTATGTGAATTCGTTAATTTGCAGCATATATCACATAATTGTTTTTTAAATATGCGCCCGTGAAAGATATGGAATATATTTTCGTTCGTATAATAGTTTAATAGGAATATTATACACCATTAAATGTTTATAAACGCCCCAATGTGTATGTAACCTTCGTAGTACGAGTTCCACTCGTGCTTAGCAGGTTTTTTTAGAAAACTATTTCATGTAAAGATGAAATTTTGTCAAGATGAAGGGTCATAATCGTTTTTATATATTCTTATACATCATCTATCATCCATACATCTAAGGCTACAGAATCCTATCATAGGTACGGCACACACTCGGCTATATTTTAAAATTATGAGGTGATACAATAAAAATGTCAATTTTGTATTTTAAACCAAAGTATGTATTTATTGTATTTAATAACTCGGTAATAAAGTTATTAAATACAAAAAAAAATTTTTATTACAATTTTATTATACTAAAATGTTTACTTTTGTCTCAAATGTCAAAAATGTTTTATTTATATTTGTGAGCGCAAACGAGTAACAGAACCATTCTTTTATAGAATACAGGCATTGGAATTATATAGAACACTAAAAAGAGCATTAGAAATTACATTGTATGATAAATTATTTTTGAAATTTAAGTTTTATTTACCACATAATCTATGAGTTATCTATTAAATTACTTTCGAAATAGAAATAAAGTACCAAAAGGTTGCCATACATTTTTTTTAATACTAGCATTGTTCAAAAATCACTTTTCATGTATTGTAATTGAAAAAATAATGACGAATGAATAACATTTTAATTAGGAAGACGAATGTTCTCTTAAAGATCTTGGACAATAAAAAAGCAGAAATATTCGTAGTAAAAACACCTAACAAAAAAAAATATTTCATGCGCAATAACAAAAATTTAAAAAAAATTAGAAAATCACATCTCTAAAACTATTAGGCCTAGGATAATAAAATTTATTGTTTCGTAAGTGCAATAACCCCCTCTTCGCCGACATTACGTTGGTCCCCTCCTTCGGGATACTCTGTATAATATTAGGTATTATAAATTAAAAGTTGTCAATTAATAGAATTATAAAAAATATTTTAATCGATTAAAATGACAATCCTGTGGTGCAAAGGAAATATTTTCAAAGTATTTATAAAGCTGTTATCAAATGAAATGTAACTTTTTTAAGAAAATCATTTTCCAAATATTTTCAATGTTTCATGTGTTTCAGTGGTTCCATTAATATTAATGATATGACCAAAAAAATTGTATTTTTAGTGTGCAAATTAATTCTGTTCGCTCTGGTTTAAAGGGTTGGTCCGTTTTCGTCACTGTTCTAGATTTGTCCCAAATCACCCACTCACTCACACACACACGCCATATATATATATATATATATATATATATATATATATATATATATATATATCTACATATGAGAACAACTATATGTACTATTTTCCAAACTAGTCTCTATCTCTTTAACTTCTTCTGTTATTGCTTTGAGTTATCTATTAAATTACTTTCGAAATTTGAAATAGATTTCCTCTATAATAAAAATAGAGTTTAGAAAAACATATGGAATTAAAATTGTTTGCCCAATTGTTTTGCCTTGAACATTGACCAAATGATCTGTGAAAATTTTGTAAAGTTCATACATTAGTTTTCGTACTTTGAGGTAATAAGAAATAATTAGATAAACCGAAAAACAATCATTTTTTCTGCTAAGGCTTCTAAACACTAAATTTCTGATAATAAAGCAATATACGAATATATTATTAGTTGCATAAATTTCTGGCTCAGAATGCTAACATATAACGCCCGTTTGCACTACACACGGTCAAGACTGTCAGTCGGACTTAATGACAGTTAAAAACGTATTTATGTTTCTCATTAACTGTCAGTCGAATCGGAACAAGAGTCTACTTTACCGACTATACCCTATTGCACGGTCCAATTAGTTCCAAGTATCCATACTAAATACGTTTTAACAAGTCAGTAAAACCGACTGAGAGTTCTGACCGTGTGTGGTGCATCGGGCGTAAATTGTTTATCCAAAGCTGGCGCATACACACATTTACAAACTGCGCTTGTATAGTATCTGTGAATAGATTCACCACACATGTGTATATGACGTCACATTGTAGACGAAACATATCAATTTCTTTCGCACTTTTACACACTTATGAACGTAACTACTATTCTATTCTTTACTGCTAGCGATGTAAAATACAGCGTGCTTTTGTTTATTTGGATCGTTTGAAATGGTCAGTTGTCGGTTAAATAACTATTGACTTATTTAAAAATAATGAAATTTCTTTTAAAATTAGAAGTAGAGGACAGTTCGCGCGACAGTTGCTATCGTGGCATCTGTTGTGACTGTATTCTGCCATGATAATGTGTGTATACCGTCGATTAACGAACCAATTTATGCTTTTTACTTAGATTAGAGTTTAGTTGGACTAAAATGTTTTTGAAAGGATCGCACTTGGGAAAAAGCTTAGAGGACGACCTCGTTAAATTGTGTATAATGTTTTTAACTATTTCTTGTCAGAAACTTCTAAATTGGAGGCGAGCTAAAATTTTAGCTCGGTTGCACAAGAGTAATTTATTCGATCCAGAGAAAAACACACCCAATTTTATGTGACATAATAAGAAGGAATAAACCGAAACGTAAAGAATATGCACTTGACAAAATCCTGGAAAATAACGAACAAAATTCACTGCGTTTAACATTCCACCGACAAGAACTAAAACCAATAGAAATATTGTGAGGTATTATCAAGATTAAAAGTTACTTCACAAAAATTTTAAGTTTATCGTAAATATCTTTGAAGAGTTATTTAAAAAAGAAACGGAAACTTCGTTTCTTTACTGTTGATTTGTTCCGAAATATTTGTAACAAGACGAGATAATATGAGCAAAAATATATCGATCTCGAACCGAAGGTTGATAATTACACTGATAGCATCATAATAAAAGTAAGGTTATTCGGATAGCGACTCGTCTGCGTTCGGGATAAAAAAGTACAATTCGTAGGGTAAAAAAGAACAATTAGTGTATTAGGTAAAAGTATATGTCAAATAATAGCCAATAAAGACGTAAATAAAAAAAAATCACTCAAAATAGCTTTCAAAAATACATTAATTTTTTTTAAACAAGAAGCATATATTATAGTAACATATTTTAAAAAATCATCAATAATTGGGTATTTGACTAAATTTTTTTTATTTCATTTATCATAATTTCAAGGTACAAGTGATGAAGAGTGAAAAAATTTTTAAATAATCTTAAAAATTGACCGAGTTATAAAAATGTAAATTTAACCTTTAGACAAGGACGGCAATACTGTTGTGAGGTCATTTTTAATATTGCACATTATATTCTACAAGAGGAAAAGAGACAGGGATATACCCAACTCTATCCGTATCTTCAAATTTAGAAGCCTATAACTGGCTTATTTTTCGATCAATTTTTGAATTTTTTTCAAGACTGATTTTTAATTAACTTATATTTCACAATATTGTACGAGAAATATCCATATTTAGAATAAGTCAACTACCGGATTGCAAGCATTGTACGTATTCCACGTTTTTATTACTTAGTATGGTAAGCGTTAATGAATGTTTAACTTTTTTCAACAACCTGTATATTAACTTACTGTGAACACGTTAGCTTTAAATCTTTCTAGAGAGAAAATTATTTTTCGACTGAATGTGGCGCACGAGGAATTTCTCCAATATTTGATCAGGCTGGCTGCCGCGGCATCCAGCGAGCCGATATGAATGCTATTTCATCTCGATTCATATGTCCCCGTTGCTTTCTTCCATCGTCCACAATTATATTAATTGTCCTCCCGTTCTGGTCTCACGCAAGTGCTTTACCTCCGTAGATAAGACGCAAATGAATAGGAATCCCCGTCGCAGCAGCGCTCATCTAAATGCAGTGAACGGAGACATAAATCAGCTCGAACTGGGCTTTTCCATGGGGCGAACATACAAGGGAAAGTTTTCGGCGAACCCGATCTTCCAAGGAACTGAACGTGTCGGCTTTGGTCCACTTTGTTGCTGATTTGGAGTCAACAATAAGGTCTTCATTTAAGTATTCGCAACTTAAGGGTATTTCAGCAAATAATGGAGTATAATTTAAATATTTTTACGGCATTTCCGTTGCTTTTATACTTCTTGGCCTCTATTAAATGCTTAGTTTGCACGAAAACTATTTAAAACAAACTTATTTAGTGTAAGTAGCGCTCGTACTACAAGGTTTTCATGCGGTGATGAGTTTTAGTTTTCTTGTGAAAAAAATCGGATCTTAGCATTAGAAATGGCTGTGCCCAGCAATAAGTGATGTTGCCCTGATGTGTCATATTTATGTTCACACTCTTATTCCTAACGGAATGACATTTATAATTATAAACAAAAATAAATTCAATTTTGTGATAAATGTATTATGCTATGTTTATCACCAATACACAGGCTATATATATGCAAAATTTCATGGAGATGAGTTGAGTAGTTGAGAGGTGAAAGCAGAACAAATATACAAACAAACTTGCTTTCATATTTATAACTTTAGTTAAGATATCTTTGGAAAATGTTATCAAAGGCGTATATGGAATCTAACACTAAAGCAAAAATTTTAGAAGCAAAAACCACTTAGTTACAACCTTTGTCTGTATGTTTATTAAAAATGCATGCGAAAACTACTGGACTAATTTCAATGGAACTTGAAAATTAATGGGAGAAGAATTATACCGCAATAATAAAACCTATGGGAGTGAAGCTGCTGATAAACGCCAGTAACTAATACTCGTATATTTTTAAACCCACCATTATAACGAAAATACGTTTCGTTATTTATACATTTGTGCGTAAATTATTTAAATTGTGCGTTAATTGAAATGAATTTCAATCAGAACCGATTTACAGGACCATATCCTGAAAGGTAAAAACGAAAGTTTTGCTACAACTCTCTCTTCTCCTTGAATCTTTTTGTCATGGAGCTATACACAAGTCTGATACACGAGCGAATGAATTTTGGAGCAGAGCTTAACACCCAGACGCGGAATTAAATTAAAATGAAGCAGAAAAACGAAAAAAAAGGTCTGAAGGAAATAAATTAAAATGTATTTTTATTTAAGATCGATAAAATGAAAGTTGGTAAAATGCCTTTCCAAAATTAGTTATGATTTTGATATATGTACTTATTCCGTTACGAAATATTTATTTTCAAAAATATGTACTAAAAGAGTATGAAGAATCGATAATTGGAAACAGTTGTTAAACTCACTTCACCATAGAGAAATCCTTAATTTTTTTCTGATTCAAATGAAATTGTGGTTATATCTGGGCAAAATGGAATTGATTTTTTTCTGTGAGTTTCAATTCATTAATTTGAATAAACCAATTTTAAGAAATTTTAATCAAGTAATATCGTTTTCAACCTTATTTTCTCTGATGTAGAAATATTTCAATTTTAGCCCCCTAATTCGGAACCATTTATACATTCGTCGTTTCTAATTTTCAACTGTAAAATGCGTCACTTTGTTGAAGAAGTGTAACCTGGTTACACTCTCGCGAGACCAGGTTACTCTCGGATGAAAACGGTGATAAATGGTTTTTGCCGATCTCAACCCTATGGAAAACAGAAATTGACTTTTTGTGCCCTTTCGTAATTCCAAAACATACTAAGGGTGCTAAGAATATACAGACGTCACAGGCACTACTTAGTATTACTATATGTGACATGAAAAACCAAGCTAATACAATTAGGATTCGCTCAATGAAAATTTCCCACCTACAATATTTAAAGTCACATGCATTTATATTCCGAGAACAATAAAAGTAAATATATACTTTTTTATTGGATTGCATTACAGATATACATATTTTCAAAGTTAAAAATTTTTATGTGGCTACGAGAATCGTAATAACTAAAAAATTACTATACTACTTAATGTGTTATAGCTTACAGATCATTATTTGTTATTTAAATACAAGACGTTTACAATATAGGCCGCAAATTCCAGGTATTAATACCGTGAATGTAGAAAAGTTAAAAAATTGGTCTAAAACTCATCGAGGTCGTTAAACTCAATGTTTAATGAGTTTAACGATCTCTATGAGTTTTGACTATTATCTCTTAAAAAAGCTTGCAAAAATATATTTGTACTCTACATAACCAATTCTTCTCAACGAGATCCCAAATGCCTTGCTGAAACGTAAAAAAAGTCTATATCTACCTGTGGCATCTTTGAGCGGTTCCTGAATTAAAATTGTATATAATATGAAATACGACGTTCGATTTTGGTTCAGAAAATATGTTATGAAATGTAAGCCTACATCTTATTCATTAATCACAAAAGTAATGTCCAATATGACACTTTGTATGCGGAAAAAGGCTATGTCTTTTTATCAATAAAATATAAGTCTTAGATCTGACAGTAGATAGCAGAAGCACAAGGGGGCAAGCTATTCGGTTTAATGGTTTTAATCAACCGACCTTTTAAATACTCGCCAAATAATGTCGATAGATTGTATTACAATAATACACGCATAGTTAATGTGTATATTATTGTAAGTAATACGATCTCTCCCATTTCCTGCCAAATAACGACACTCGTTTACAATGTTTCTATTGAGGATACCTGTGATCTTGATGTCCATGGTACTTTGTTTCAAACCATGCCATCAAAAAAGCAATAAAATGTTTAAATAGTTCATCATTGGCTGTCTTTATAATGTTACTTTATTATCATTGCGTATATTTTATTTCATGACCCTAATACGTTTTTAGTTCTTGGCAATATAAATAGCAAAACAAGTTCTATATTATCAGTCGCACATTTATTAAAGTAAAACTTCTTTACGCACGCTTGACTTGGGGAGTAAGCTGGTGAATGCGTGACTAGAGCGTTACGAAAAGTGTGATCGGGCGAGGCGAACGGAAGTTGAGAGAGCGATATAAGTTAGTGAAGACAGAAAAGGGAGAGTTACGTTTTGTATATTACTGTAGGGACAAGAGAGAGAGGTGCGAGCACACATTTTCTTTCTCTCTTTCTCTAATAGCCATTTATGTTTCATATATCTAAGACACAGTGCAAGCCTATTAGTCTGTATCACACTGTAGGAGCAAGAGAGCGCGCACATTTTCTTTCTCTATAGCCAGTGCATGAAATATATATATATATATATATATATATATATATATATATATATATATATATGTGTGTGTGTATATATATATATATATATATATATATATATTTATATATGCGAGTTTGCTAGCGTTACGCGAACGGTGACTTTTTGGTTATTTTGTAATTTCATTTCGTTCTTGAACAATTTTATAAATTATTACTTTGTTTAATACATTAAATATTCTACGTTTAAAGTGAATAAACTTGTAAATTCTTTTTAAAGTTCATATTTTGTGAATTTGAAGTTTTACTTCAGTCGTGTGGTCTAAAGCACACTCGTTTATGCTACAAATTTTTTCTTTATATTTTCAGATCCTTTCTTTCATTACAGTTTGTCGCACTTTTTATATGTACTCCGTCAACATGTGATTTAGTAAGCGAACAACGCGTGAGCCCGGGGCTCGTAATACTTTACGTTTATATTTAAAATCGGAATTTTTGAATACAATGATAAAATAATGCTATTATGTAATAATGAAAATACAAACTAATTCCCAATCCTTTAAATCCGTAAAAAAATAATGATAATGAAAAAAAATAAACCATAGATTATTTATATTTTTATTCTTAAGGTTTCGTACCTCAAAACAAACAAAGGGACCGTTTAAGACCACTTACGTGTCTATCCTACTTCGCGTTAATGTCGTTTTTCTCAGAAACCGTTTGAGGTGGAGGGGTGCTGTTGAACGGATAAGTAGTTTTCTTAGAATTTTAAATAAGAGAGATAGCGAAATATTACTGAAAGTATTAACAAACATACATATAGAAGGTGGAAACTCTCCCGCGAAATTGGAAACCCCCAATTTAAAAAATTGTGAAAAAATAACTTTACTAGACGTTTCATCTAAATTTTACCGAAAAACTGTAGCGATAAATCTAAACTTCATAATTTTTTAAAATTTCCGATATTTTTAGGTCTGCGTGTGCTAGACGGACGTATACTAGACAATATATTTATATAGCAAAAAACAATCTTAATATGTACAGTACTAAAGAACACTTAAATGTTTGTAGATGCCTAAGTGCATACTCACAGTAAGAGTTCCATTGTTACTTAATAAGCTATTACTGGAGGTACTGGAAAAAATTGACCAGAAAACATGAACAGGAACTCAGACGTATTTAAAGAAATACTTTTTTAACCCTTCAACATGAAAAATGAAAAGATAGAAAATTATGAAATGACGATTAGGTAGGACTGACAAGATGAACGCTCTTATGAAAGTGGTGAAGAATAAAAGTATATAAAAAAATTGTGAAATGATGTCATTAAATGGAATTGTGATGACAATGAAAGGAATATTATAATGGTTTTGCCATATTGAACATATGGGTGAACAGGAAAAAACTGGCGAGAAAGATACATACGAACATAGATGAATCAAATTGAAAAATGCCTTAAATATGAAGCTCCTTGATAAGTCAATCTGTATGAGAATTGATAAAATGGAAACACTATATTAGAATGGAAGATTATATTGTTCGTAACAAAAAAAAATATGTGCATTAGGGCGTCCGTTATTTTTGAAAGTTTTTATTTTCTAACGCATAGGTCCTAAATTTGCCCATTGGCTCCTAAAATGCTTAAAAATAAGTGTTTACCTTACTTGGAACCCTACAACTTGCATCGAAACATGTTCATACAAGTGCGCGGAAGAAGAGACCCATGCTCGCGGTATTTCTCAGTTGTTGTCGGATGGTCGGGTAATTAATACGTATAGTTTTATATTCAGAAGACGGCAGTGGAATTAAGAAGCAATATAAAAAGTGTTTCCTTGTTGGTGACGTAAATTATCAAATAACAGGTTCAAAGTTACCATCTAACCGTTCAAATTCTTGCAGTTCTATTTTTTAACATCCGTGAAGTTAAATTGACTGTTAGTTAAAGCGCAAATCTTGTCATTAGAGTGTGTATTATATTCTGGGAAAAAGCTAGAATACCTACCAGGGCTATAACTAACTGTGTGAAGAAACTTTTGGATGTTTCTCAAGCTTGGAGAGAGTTATAAGAAAATTCCAACAAAACACAAAATTTTTATAAACGCCGTGAGAGAAGAGAGAGAAAACTGAAAGAAGAGAAAAAGACTCGAGCAAATGTGTTCCGAGAATTTGTCGTCATCTCTTGCATTACACGACTCTATACAACGTCAAGAACAACACGATCAACCTACCAGCTTTGATGAAACCTGGAGGAACCCCTACCATCAACATCTCAATCCATAAGTTCTGGGACTACTATAAAAAGAGGAAGAAAAGACTTTATCACATCTAAGATGGTTATAGTTTTAGACAGATGTCAAGTAAGCAGGATTCTGTTTATATACTTGAGATTGTAATAGAAGCACTAAGCTAAGAACTAGCTGCGATGATTTCCCAATTAACAACTCTTCTATTTAACGCGTTCGTACACAGAGTAGATAGAGCGAAATCCATAAAATCCGATTTTCAGAACAATATGCCTGAAATAGCTACCGTTCACTGGAATAGGAAAGTTTACCTGAATGGGACGTGAGAAGTTCTAAAGAACGCTTACCAATTCTTATTTCATTTGGAGTGAAGGAACAACTTCTTGCTGTACCAAAATTGGAGAGCTCTTATGTTTGGAACCTAAATTGACAAAGTACAAATAATGTGCTGTGACACAACTGCGTCTAATAGAGTTCCATTCAAGCGCCCTATTGAATGGAACTTGTGTACTTTTGGAACAAAAACTAGTAAGAGAATTGCTACTCTTCACTTGCCGCCATCACGTTTACGAATTAGTCTTAAAATGTGTATTTGAAACAAAAATCCACCACAGCCCTGATATTCCACTGTTCAAAAAGTTTAGAGACAACTGGAAAAAAGATTAATCCTACTGCTATTGAAACATATATCGACTTCGTCAAACAACATACTCGTAATACACCAATTGAAGGATCGTTGAGTTTTATAATCAAGAACTGTAAAAATCTTGTATACGTGACGATAATCGGGAACTGATTGAACTACCTATTATTTTCTTAGGAGGAGATGACGAGAGAAAAATTAAAATCAGACTTTCCAGAGCTATGCACCAAGCAGGTGGATGGATAACACTATTTACAATTTGAAAATATGTTTGCTGCAATCCCAGTTTCAAATGAAACCAAGGTTTGTGCTTTTTAAAGATCTCAAAGGAATATGAAACTGTAAATAAATTGATCTCCAAAGCAACCCTGAGCAAGTTTAACCAACACTTTTGGTACTTGTCAAAAAAATTGCCGTCTTATCATTCTTTGATAATGAACTTGATGATCAAACCAAGGGAAATGTTGTAATGAACTTACAAAGAGAGAGCTTGTATGATTTTAGGCCGAGATAGGTAATATGAAAAAGAGATATCTAATTATTTGTATGGTGGGTTAGAATACATAATTTTTTTCTTACGTGGTTTTTTTTCAAATTTCAATTCTAAAGGTAATAATATAACCTTATTTTATTGTCGCAAGAAAATCATTGAATGATTTTGAGTCAGTCAAGAGCACAAATTTGTTTTCCCGATTAAAAATTGATGAAAATTTCCTACAGAAACACGTTTCTACGTGGAAAGAAAATACTGCCTTTTTAGAAGCAAAAAGAACGGTTATTTATTTAAGAGCAGTTAAGACACAGCTGAAAGAGCTGTAAAACTTATGCATGACTTTCATGATTGGATCAAAGCAGAGAAAGAACAAAAGCAATTTTTTTACGCTGTATGCAAGAACATAGAAATCTGTATGCAGACTGTAAAAAAGAGAACCTTAAAAGGAAATAGCCTGATTGATCTGTGATTTTATTTTTTTTTTAATAAAGAAGTACCTATCACTTAGACTTGCTTTTTGGTTAATATTTTAATAAAATATAAATATTTCAGTTGATCTAGCTATATAATAGAAAGCGTTAAAATATCTATTTTTAAAAACTTCAGAGCCCTGTCGGCATTGATATTGACATCGAAAGATAACATTTTATATTTGAGTAAGTCCAAGGAGTTTTAAAAAAAAAATTTTTCAACCATGTAAGGGACATCCTAATATGCATCTAATTTGAAGGCGAAAGGTTCAGATCAGATCAATTAAAATGGACGAAGTCGTGAAAAAATTCCGGTTGCAATTATTTTAATAAAACATCGATTAGAAAAATGATTTTACAGTGTTTGCTAATTTAAATTTTTGGATTTTTTTATTTATTTAATTTTTATAAAATAAATTATAAAGTCATGTTTGTATTATTTACATATTAGATAGATATTTAGTGTTATTCAAAAAAAATAAAATAAATAATTCTCCTAAAAATGCCCTTTGTGTGGGCACTATTTTGAAATCACTTTTTTATAATAAAATAAGTGCCACCGGAAATTATTTTTGTTAAATACTTTCAGTTTTTAATATAATTTTTTCGTTTAATAGACAATAAACAGTGAAATTTCCATTGGTACAAAACTGCATTTGTTCCACGATTTTGAATACACGTACTCGTATTCTCTAATACGAATAGACACAATTTGATGTCACGACCCGCGCGTGTGTTATCTACATTAGTCGAAACAATCTATCTTCCAGCACAGTGACATCGCGGAAGGTAGGAATTTAAACTGTGCCGTGGCGATAGGCGCGGTGATAACAATAAAAGGATGTCTCCCGGTTTTAAGTTCACCCGATCAGACAAATGCTGCGAAGGTTAAGTGCGGTATCGGGGTAGATTATTAATTACATGAATATACGGCACTTGGCGCTGTCACACTACTTTGTCAGCGCGCTGTGACGTTGATAGACGGATTGTCTTTTTTTTCGTTTTCTCGTCGCCAATATATATAATATTTTTGTTGATGTCGGTTAGAAAGGTAAACATGGCAAGAGTTATAAATTAAAATGGAACAAGCTGTGGAAAAATTGAAAATACAAACCGGCTCTATTTAAAGTGGGTAATTGAAAGTACAAACCGGCTCTATTTAAAGTGGGTAATTGAAAATAACGCAACCGACACACTCAATGTTTAATAACATTTTACGAAACATTTTTCTTAGCTTAAATGTTCGTAAACTTGTAGATATACACACTTATGTCTAAGTGTATTCGAAAGTTAGCATGATCGTAGGATACGATTTAGAAGTGACATTACCCACCTTTAGAGAAGAGAGGTTTAGTGAATTTTTTTGGCTAGCTCTTTTTCGGCTAAGATTATAGAAAGCGGCTTATCTTAAAAATGGACCTATCGGACCGACCCTCCAATATCAATAAATTGTGCTAGTTGAAAGATCCATTTAACTTAAACAGAAGAAATGATACCTTTGTTTAAATTGATCAAATCTGTCCTAATTTCAAGATTTTCCACAATGACCTGAAGAAGATATAACATTACTTACGTTAGGTTCATATTAGCTGAAAACGGCTAAATTCTATTGCGCCGAACATCTTCAAAATTGATTCTGCGTTATAGAGGCATGTAGACAAAATGAGCATTTCGATTAACCGAATTAGGTGAAAACTGTGAAAATGTTTGGTTTTAAGAGGATACATACGTTAAATCTATCCACCCTGACCTCATCCCCAAAACTACTACTAAAGTCAAAGTTATGAAAAATCGAGTGTACTACAGGTTTTCAGAAAGTTTACTGGAAAACTCTAGCTATTGTTTTGAATTTCAGTTTTTGGAAAATTCCCGGCAATTTTACACCTCCGAAATGTACCTATATGTTGTAATATATTTATATGGTCAAAAATTATAACCACATTTGTAAATTGTTTAATAGAAATATTACGCATCCTAATATTTATTGATACCTAAGTGAACACAGAACCCTCGTAGTTCGAGTTTTACTCATACTTAATAGGTGTTTCCATAAAATACGCAGGTAACATGAAAGTAATTAACAAAATATGAGCATCGGGCTTTTATATACAGATTTTATAACTGGAATAATTTGGAACTATTAATATGAGATTTTTAATTTAATTCGTATAACTAAAAGTCCTGTTTTACGTTCTTGTGATTTTCTTGCCACAGTTATTTGTGGTGGTGTCAACTAGTTGGTACCCGCGATTTCATCCACGCAGGATTTGCAATATAATCAATATTTCGATAAAGTTTTTATTTACGAGCAGAAAATAAACATATTATTTGCCGTTTTTAACCCTCTTTTGAAAAATATATTTATAGATAACTATATTGTCAAAGTAAATCTTTCTCGGGCTCTCTTAAAAATTAAATTTTTTTCGGGCCAGTAAAATGAATAAAATTTTTAAATCTACGGAAAAGGTGCTCCTTTCCTATTGGCTGAATTTAAAAAAATCCATACTTAGTGAGTGCGTACTTTATAGAAGAAATGTATTCCTTCTTGATAACCTTAGAATCGTAATTTTGGAAACCTCTCCTTCATTGGCACCTTCGTTATAAAAGGAAAGTTGTATCCGTTAAACTTCATATTCCTGGAGTCCGCGATTACCCAAATCGTATGATTTCATATCATGTTTCTAGGATCAGATAATGCTAAAATATTTTAACCTGTATTCACAAATTGTCTAAAAATTTTAAATCCTAGAACTCTCCGAAATTTTTGTCGTTAACCGCCTTTTTATACTATTTTAACGTCACGTATATTAAGTTTTAATGTGAGCACCCCAGCTAATCTGTGCATTTTATGTGTCATATAGAATCGTCTAGAAGAAATCGGTTTCCCAAGGTAAAAACTAATAACTCCCTACGATTGCTGAAAAAATTTTTTTTAGTATTTTTGTAAATAAATTCCTAATTTAAAATTTTTCTTGATTCTGCGAATTTTGATTGCAAATGCATGGTAAAGTGCAAATTTTTATTTTATTGTTTAAAAAAACTTGTTAAGAACGAGTAAAACTCACACTATAAGGGTTCCGTACACATTTAGACATATATAAACATTAAGAGTGCATTTAAGTTTTATTAAACGACTAGCTGTGCCTAGGACTTCGTTCATGTGAAATTCGGAATAAGAAAACTTATTAGAATTTTCCTCCCATATTTTGCTCTCGAGTATGAACTATAACCACACCGAATTTCATGAAAATCCCTCCAGTCGATTTCGCGTGATTGAGGAACAAATTAGGGTATATATATATATATATATATATATATATATATATATATGTATATGTATATATATATATATATATATATATATACATATGTATGTACATGTATAAAAAGAGAGATTTAGAATAATTTGCTCAGATATCTGATAAACTTTATGTAAAATTTGTTTTTTTTTTCTTAATTTTGGAGAATAAGGAGGAGATATTTATTTTTTTTTCACATTTTCAACGATGTCTCTAAAATAATCTCACATAAAAAAATTTTAAAAATATGAAAAAGCTCTGGATTTGCTCTGAAATCTTTATAAACGCTCTTTGACTTGATACCCCACACGACATAAAAACTTTTAAAAATAAATTCGATTGTTTCATTACCCCTATAAACTTTGAAAGAAATATTTTTAAATTCCTATCGAAATCTATACGGCAACTCTTTTCACTTAATACTCTTTTCACAATGCATAATTTCAAATTTCCAAATGAAATGCGTTTCTGAGACAGATAGAGGAACGAACACGTGAATCACCTTATACGGGTCCCTTTTTTCAGGGAAGACCCTAAACATGAGAAGAGAATAATTTTCCACTCGACATTAATCAACGAAAATCAAATTATTTTGCACAACCAAATTTCATTTTCGGTTATATCATCCAACAATGTACTGATCTTAAAATACGACCTTGAATGTAACATTAAAAATAACATAATATGGGGTACTAGAAATAATCGATTAAATAATAAGATAAACGGAGTCCACATCACTAGAATGCTGCGGTCTACAAGAAGTTACACGATAGAACCGCGTAAAGATCAGACATTTATCGTGTCTCTAGATTTAATTATTACAGCCTGTTCCGAACATCTGTCGCGGACTATGTTGAACTAGCGGTCCTATAAAAACTTTCAGTAATCTTAATGTCGACATGTAATTGATAACATCTTGGCACAACTCGACAAATACTAAATTTCTTAAAAATTTACTTTGATAATAATAATATGTAATGGTATCTTTAACTACGCGGACCAGGGTTGCCTGACAAGATGAATGCAAACACTATAATAGATCGCCGAAACGAAAGAGAACTCTCGTTACATAATTTCTACTTGTGTTTTTAAATATTAAGGGGACATTGCTACATGTTTCTTAACATCTACCATTATTTAGGAATTAATTGTATAATACGGTATTCGCAGATTTTGTTTTTCAATGTTTACATCTAAATCTCACTGATATTTTATTTATTTAATTTTTAATTATGAATTTTTAATGTAACTTAAATATACTGATTACTACAAGTACAACATCTTCCAGTCATTTAATAAGAAGGATTGCAGTAATAGCCATACAAACTTTTTAAAAAAATCCTTAAATAAGAAACTATAATACACATAATTACAAAAAACCTGTCAACCACGAATGAAACTCACAATGCGAGAGTTCCGTGCACATTTAGATATTTATAAACATTTAATGGTATATACTATTCGTTTTAAACTATTTATAAAATTTTAATTCTGTAGAACGAAAACATATTGCCTGCCATATCGTTCACAGGCGTATATTTAAAAAAACGTAAATTTATTAAGTAAATTATTAAATTAAATTACGAATTAACGATTTTTTTCTTTACTTGTGCTGGGAGACCTTGCTTCTAGCTTTGTTTTGATTTCTTTGCAATTGTTAAAATATTCGGCATAAATGACCGTATTTTCAAGATTCTCTTAAATTAACTTAGAAGCTTGATTATCCAATGAGATTTTCCAATTGATTCAAGAGAACGCAAACCTAAGTATTTGATATCAATTTCAAATTGATACCTCCGCGCGTTCTTGAGAAAAAGGGGTCTTGATAAACCGACAGACGAACAACGAAGTGATTCTTTAAGGGTTCCTTTTTTTCCTTTTGAGGTACGGAACTCTAAAAATGGCCTGAATTTGACATATCGGAAAGAAAAAAAAGAGAAAGAAGTTAAAAAACAGCAACTGAACGGAGGGCTATAGAGTGAGTGAAGTTTGGAGACGTATGATTATTTTGGACTCCTTCTGAAGGTGGTATATAGACAAAATATTTTCGATATTATTTTTTTTTATTTACTTTGTTTTGAGAGCGGAAGTCAACATTATTTTTATTTATGAAAAAAAACTTTTTTTAAATGATTAATAATCAATCTTTATAAATATACAAAATACATTCTTTAGAACAAAACGCAGTCAGCGATGGCTTGGGAATCAACCCCTAAAAGTGCATGGAAGTTTCATATTTATTAACTTCAATTAAGCTATATCTAAAGAGATGGAAAAAAAATAAGATTCTATTATCACACTAGAACTAATACTGACCGCTTCTAACGGTAGTGATAAGGCCCACCAGCAAGTAAATATGATCGATTCCGATATTGTATAAAAAAGCCTATCATAACATTGACATATGTTTTCAACATAAGTTTATTCTTAAAATTTTCTTTTGAAGTTTAGATATTTTCAACTTGCGAATAGTATATTGACGCAATTATGCGTCAATGTATTTTCCAACGATAATTATTTTTGGCTAATGCCAAGCACGCCTATAATATTAGCAATACTCCCATTTTTTCAATGTCTAGAGAAGGTCAGCATATAAGTGGTACATTTGTATGCACATATAAATGTAATTTATCTATATGATGCGAATGTAAAAGTTGATAATAAGGGCTTGAAATGTCAAAACTAATAATTTACTTTACTTTAGCTTCTTGTCTTCAACGTTTTAGCGAACTTATCGCTACAAGAGTAATCTCTTTTAGATAACCAAAGAAAATCTGTTAAATGTTATGGAAAACAACGGCAGTGAATTGTGAATACAAGAAGAAAAGTTTAACAATAAAGTATGTAATTCAAAGATAGTAGAGTTCAGGGACGAGAAAAAAGGCAAAGCCAGAATAGTATGTTACGAAAGGAAAATCTTGTTTACACAATGTAATATACCTTTGACATTTTCATTATTGTTTTTGGGTCTACCTCTTTCCACAGTTTGGTAATAAATATAATAAACGATTTCCTTAGAAGGAGGTACCGTCTTTTAGGCTGAAAATAATTACAAATCTCTAACCAGTTGAGATGCCTCATGTATCATGTAATTGTTTTTTCCTCCTCAGCGCCTTGGTTGTTCAGAGTAGTTTACAGCTTAGATATAATGTAAGGTTCTAAGCTAAATACAAGCGAAACTTTCATTGAACTCGATTTGGTACTTATTGAGTAACGCGCAAAGAAATTTACTGACAGGTAATAATTATCTTAATTTAATGCTTATTTTTAATTTCATTAACATTAATCACAAAGGAATTTTTCATATTCACCACGAAATAATTTTGCTTTTTCTTAATTTTCTTTCATGCCCACCTATAAATGAAAATTACAGGTAACTTTCATTGTATGAGTTTATTTATATAAAATGTCCATATTTGACGCATGAAAGTTACAATAACATAACGGGAGAAAGATCAGTACAGGATTTTGAGGAGTTTCCGTAAAGAGGAGTTTTCATTTCAGAAAACAGCAAGAAGCTGAAAGTAGTCGAACACAATTAAGCATTTATGACAACATAATTGCTATGAAAGTGTGTTTTGCATAAAAGAAATTTTAGTTAACACGAAATTTTTGAAACGAGAAATTTTCACGAGATATATAATAACATTTTTAAATATTTAATGTGAATGTAAGGTAGAAAATAGTGTGGTTTTAAAGAAAAATATGTTTTTGTTCATGTAAAAAAATGTCAAGTTCGTGTCGGGACCTGCATATAATAAGGTTCCGTGGGACCACCTCTTGAAATTATTGAAGTAAATTACCCAATATCATTTTAACTTGTAGCTAGAATTTCGAGGTGCTTAAAATTTTTCCTGATTTTTCAAACCCATTTGAATAATTAGAGCATCTCTTTGAAACGTAATATTTCACAAATGGGACTTTGAAATTATAAATTGAACACGAATCTCACTTTAAAAGACTTTTCCATTAATATCACACTCGATGGAGTGCGCAAAGTTTTTTTTCTCTCGTTTGTATATATGGGTAGGTCCATTAAAAAACCTTTTTTTTTAAATATTTTTTTATTAATTGAAACATTAAGTGAGATCTCAATCTGAAGCAAAGATCTTTGCTAATATCCCACCTGAAGATGTTGTAATACAACGAAACCTAGGTCGTGGTAAAGAACTTAAAGAAAGTAGAAATAATACTACATCACGTAGTTTCATTTAATGGTAACAGAAGATACCCAAGAGCAACATATAGGCGAAAATAAAAACAAAAAAATGTTTTTTTAATTACACGCAAACAAAGTCGTAGGCACAGCTAGTATGAAATAAAATAAATATAAAATTTAAAATCCAAAGTTATATTTGTGGTTGATTATTGATTTATGTCACTTGTATAAAGTTTCTCTGAACTTTTTACATACGCAATTACGTGTCATAAATTAGTTGAAACTAATATTCTTTTTAATTTCATTATGTTTACTCCTATTTTGAATACATTTTAGATATGCAAAAATGGCGGTTTAGCTGATAGTGGTGGGGATACGTAGCTATAATGAAAATAACTGTTTCGAAAAACTCTGAAAATAACTGTTTCGAAAAACTCTTCATGATATACCCTCAACATTTTTGAAAGAGTGGGGACACTTAGCTATAATAGAAATGACTTTGTCGAAAAAGTATTCATGACATACTCTCAATATTTCTGAAATAGTGGATACGTAGCTATAACAAAAATGACTGTATCGAAAAAGTATTCAAGATATACCCTCAATATTTCTGAAATAGTGGAGATATGTATCTGTAACAAAAATGACTGTATCGAAAAAGTGTTCATGATATACTCACAATACTTTTGAAAGAGTGGGGATACGTAGCTATGACAAAAATGACTATCGAAAAAGTGTTCATGATATACCCTTAATATTTTTGAAAGAGTGCAACACGTAGCTATAACAAAAATGACTGTGTCGAAAAAGAGTTCATGATATACCCTCAATATTTTTAAAAGAGTGGGGATATATAGCTATAACAAAAGTGACTGTATCGAAAAAGTGTTCATGACATACCCACAATATTTTCGAAAGGGTGGGGACACGCAACTATAACAAAAATAACTGTATCGAAAAACTATTCAAGAAATATCTTCAATATTGAACAATACCCTACAGAACATGATACCTTAAATTTTTTTTTAAACATTTTACTTCATAGGTTTGTAGGCATTGTAAATATATATAAGAATGTCCGCTTTATAGCACTGATAGCCTGCGAGTAAAACGGCTGTGACATACAGTCGGACAGACAGACTGACATGGTGAAACTATAAGATTTGCTAATTTTGGAACCAAATTCTAAAAAAGTAAAAAATGTAAAATAGATTCTCCGAAATGAAATAAACGACCACGTAAACAAATATGATCATTTTACCACTTATACCATGAATTCGCTCTTAAATTAACACCTGCTCTACTTGTAATTAGAAACAGTATCTTCTGTAACCGAATCCTCGTCGAGAGGAAGAAAGCTCCCAGTAAAGGTGGCAATTTAGTTCAGCTTCCGTCATATCTGCAGACGGCCAAGCGCCGTTGGCTATTTCGGACGCGTATTTTTAAAGCATCTCGAATTAGCTGCATGTATCTGTAGCTACTAGCTGTACTTTTAATGTCTATGATTAGGGCTGTCACAATAATGTATCTGAATCTTAAATGCTTATTTCGTGGTGCATATATGGTCTAAGATTAAATATTGTTCAGTATTTTTCATTTGCAAAAAGTTCTCTTAAGTGTCATCAACATTGATATTAGTTTGCTGGGTTAATTTTTCGGATTTTATATCTTCTTATTTCGAATTTTATATCATATATGGTCTAAGATTAAATATTGTTAAGCATTTGTCATTTGCAAAACGTTCTCTTAAGTGTCATCAACATTGATATTAGTTTGCTGGGTTAATTTTTCGGATTTTAGGTCTTCTTTTTTTTATATCTTCTTATTTCGAATTCTATATCATATATGGTCAAGATTAAATATTGTTAAGCATTTGTCATTTGCAAAAATTTATCTTAAGTGTCGTTAACATTGATATTAGGTTGCTGGGTTGATTTTTCGGATTTTAGGTCTTCTTTTTTTATATCTTCTTATTTCGAATTTTATATCATATATGGTCAAGATTAAATATTGTTAAGCATTTGTCATTTGCAAAAATTTATCTTAAGTGTCGTCAACATTGATATTAGTTTTGCTGGGTTAATTTTTCGGATTATATATCTAACTTGAATCTTCTTTTACGCTCAAGAGACCGGCGCCGCTTGACCGTTTCTCTTCTGCCTATTAAAAAGAGTATTGCGACAATAATTTAACAATCTGTGTGTATCTACACACGTATGTATTAACGAATGTGCGTCCGGTTTAAAGGGCTTATGTAATTTGGAATGAAGTTTCGTCTACGCGAAACTTATATTTCCAGATTCGGAAAATAGCACTGCTCTTGGAAATACGCTTGAGAAAAACTTATCGGATTCGAACCTTATAAAATTAAGGTTGGCAGATGTGGTACTAAAAGTATAGAAGCTAAAAATGACTGTCATATTGTTGTCGTCGCTATGGTTACCTTGTTTGAAGTTTAAAATTTTGTTTCTATAATTATTTTGGTAATTACTTGTTGTTTACATTGTTCTTAGTATTTAGTTGTCACTGAAGATTTAATTAGTTAAATAATGTTAATTTGAAAAAGTGAAACCTTTATGAATCCAATCACATAATAATATAAAGAAATTAGTTATCTACAAACATTTATATATGTATAACCTTCTTACAACCCATAATTTTTTTTATTTGACAGTTTTTATGTGAAATCTCACACTTTTCACTTTGACGCGAGTGTTATTTTGATCCATGTAATTCGAATTTTGGAAAATGTAATTTTAATGGAAATTTCATGAGATATATTTTCCATTAGACCGCTCATTTTGCTATCACTCATAATATTTGCTCTTAAATGAATGTGGACATTAATTCAAGAGTAAGTATTGTTTTTTATGACCTACTTATTTGTCTTCTCCTAAATTAAAGACAATATTTATACATACGAATTAGTGTACATATTCGAATATGTCATATACACAGTTTCTTTAAAGTTAGAATAACATTAAATGTTAATGAATATTAAACTAAAAATAAAAACATTATTAATATTTTTTTAAATATTTAGAAAAATAAATATATTTTTAATGTTATTTATATTTTTGGAACTAAAAATAAAAACTTAGGATGCTCAGGGCAAATATTTGTAAAATTGTAATTTGGAGTCATTACAATGAAATAAATTTAAATACCTAGTATAAATACAAAAAAAGTATAAGCTACACTTAAAGCCAAGGCTGAAATATGATCACGCTAAGCCAAAAATATTATTTTTTTAAATTTTGGAGGTTAGTATTATATCGGTCACCTATATTTATATTAATTAATGTTTATATAAATCAATGCATCGAAAATCATCTCGAATGTTTTAATGATCCCTATTTATATTATGACTTCGCAAACTTATGTGTTTGTTTCTTATCTAATAACATTACCACTAAGCAACGAACCTTTACTAAATTTTAGTGTGGTGGAATAACACATAGGTTTACTGACATAGATATAAAATATACTGTGGTAGACAGGCACTGCCCATACATTAAGAGCCAAAAATCTCCAAAATAGATCGTGTGTAGGTACACATATTATTGTCATTTGCTTATGGCAGTCGTTGCAGGTGGTCGTGTGTCAAGGATGAATTTTTTGAGAGAAAATTCGTTCACTTTACTTGATGTATACGTTAGCTCACGCACGACAATAACAGTTGTCTTAAAGTTCCCTTTAAAAATCGGCATGTTGTATGGCACTGGCTTTGTCCTCACCTTTATTGTTCGTTAAAGTAACGCTATTTTTAATTGACTTGCGAAAATAATATAATTTTATGAGCAGAAAGAAAAGGGTGGACTATTTCGACGATAATGACACTTCTGTACTTTATCTGTGAATGACAGTCGATGCGTTTTTATTGGTTATTTTGTTGTGTTAGCTCAAATTGTCAATTATACATTTTATTATTTCTTTAGATAATCGAAATTATTATTTGGTAACGTATATGAATCTGAAAGATTCATTCTCGAGTACGGATTTTATGGGCGCTTCCGCGAATGTAATATAATTTTTATGAGATGAAATACATAACGATGTTTGCAGATATCCAAACTAATATATAACATACTTTTGTAAGTAACTCTAAAAATAGTCATTTTACTTTTCAGTTCCCCCAATTAATTATACTAGTAAGACTAAATTCACTAAATTATCGAAAGAAATATTTAAATAACCAATAAAGTCAACCGCAACATCCAACATTTTAGCTACCTTTACGTAAAATGAAATGATGTGCCAATTTAACGTATGTAGTTGTCAAAATAATGGATTCGCAATGATACAGCATGCGGACGTCTGCTGAAAGGCTTAACAACTCCTTAACGTCTACGTTATTCATAAAGTAATTTGATCCGACATAGGTCTAATTATGATTTTATGCTCTTTCTAGAAGTGCAGAAATACCAGTTGTAACACGAATATGATCAAAGTTGTAACTTTCCACGCGTACGTTTAACGTATTAAATAAATCGTAATTATTTAGAAATAAATGCGTGTCTAATTTTTACAAAATTGCGTCGACACTAAGAAATAGAAACAATACTTTCCCTATACTGTTTCTATTTCTTGCGGTCAACGCAATTTTGTAAAAATAAAAACGCGCAATTGTTTCTAAATAATTACGATTTATATAATTCTACGTTGAACGTGTACGTGGAAAGTTACAACTTTGATCGTAGCTTTCCCGAGTGTGAGAGAGACGACTACCTTGAAACACGCTTATATAGAGCCTACATACATTAAATAATTATTGAAATAATCTTGAAACACGCTTATATAGAGCCTACATACATTAAATAATTATTGAAATAATCTTGAAACACGCTTATATAGAGCCTACATACATTAAATAATTATTGAAATAATCTTGAAACACGCTTATATAGAGCCTACATACATTAAATAATTATTCAATAAGTTTAAAAACTGGGTTTTACGTAATTCTTCCATATTATAAAAAAAGTTACAATTCTCAATAGCTATTAAACAGATTTATTAAAATGTAACTATTTTAATTTGGATAGAAGTAAGTTTTTTCTTTTAATTTTGGAAAAAGAATTTCTGTTAGGAAATTTGCTACATTTATCAGTGTTACAATTTTTGTTACATAATTTATAATGACTTTCTTGGTAGAAAATGTTAATTAATTTTTTTTAAAATTGTTTATTTTATTTATTTATCTACTTTAATTTATCGAATTGATACATATGATGGATTTATTACTACGAGAGCAACAATCTCTAACAGCAAACCAAAATTAACACATAAGACGTATCGTTAAAAATCTATTTCTATTATTAGTAGGATTTTCTGTGTAGCACAAAATTTTAACGAAAGTTATAAGTGTTTATACAAAAATCGAAAAACAATTTTATAAATTTTAATTTTTGTCGCAAATACGGAAACTAAATTTACTTAGATATTCCAAATTTCTTCTCATCCATTCCAGAGTTTACTATTACCCCAGACCGATAGATGGATGAAATTCTTTCGCTTTTAGTTTGACGAAATGCTAAGAAACAGTTTTGGATAGTTTTTTAATGCCATTTTCTACCCTACAGGAATAGAGCCCGTGTCAAAAGAAAATTTTTTGATGTCACGCATCTAAACCTTGTCCAAGCCCTGACAAAACCAGCGGTGGCCAACTTTATTCGTTTGACGCATTGTTATTGTAGCAAACGAGTGCCAGTCGCAATTGTCGAGGAGATACACTGTCGGGCGGCCAATCATCAAACGGCATCAGCCGCTATAGACCCCAGGTCAGACGTTACTCATTAAGCGAAAATTGACACAGACTGGCTTTGCTCTTGGGAGAGAATCCAGTTCCGAGAAGTTGTTTCTCGATAGACACAAAACAACGGACAGAAAAAGGTGCTACACAGTCAAATACTGGAAGCATAAAAAAGTATTTCAAACGTAGAATGGCATGCGGAAAAAAGTTTATGGACAGTGGAATAGGACAGATTAAATGTACTACTGATAACAACATTTCACAACTGAGTACTTTGTGTGCAGTTAATAAGGAATCGCAAATGAAATGATGTTGTCATTGTAGTAGCGTTGCTAATGGGGAAACATTGCAAACCGCTACTCTTAGACTGGATAAGCCATAAATGATTTAAGAGTTTAAGTACGTATTAAAAATTACTTACAAACTTTACGAATTTAAGTACATATTAAAAATTCAGATCTCTTTGCACTTAGGCATGAAACTTTATTTCATGCCTAAGTGCAAAGAGGTCTGAATATTTTTCTATTCTCTTCTTCTCTTTTTGAGTATCGTACAAAGTTATTTTAATTTTTTTTTCTTTTAATTATTACGATGCAAGATACAGCCATAGTAATTGTTTTAGTCTATTTTGTGCCAGCTACATCTTCATAATCCTGGAATTTATACTATTACAAATATCCTGTGTTACCAACCTTCTAGTGCTACCAATAACAGCTCAATCATAATCTTAGTACATATGTAAGTACTAAGGTTATGATTGAGCTGTTGTTATGGCGAGTTGGAGGCTCCTTTCTGACCTCACTGAAGATCAGTTAAATAAACTGGAACGCGTTCTAAATTTATTAATAGCTTTTTTATGAAAAATTATGACCGTATTTCCGAATTATGTCACGTCTTACTGGACGAAAATAGGTAACCGGCGCGACTTGCATATGACGTGTACTATATTCAATACCTTGAAGAATTATTGTAGCCCGTCTTATCTCAATTCTAAATTCAAAGCCTCAGGGGCTCGTGATCTTAGATTACGTTCTGAATCCTCACTCTCCTTATTGCTACACATAGCACTACCTTCATAGAGTACCCCTTCACTGTACATGCTGCCGAACTCTGGAATAAGCTTGAGCTAACTTTCGAAATATATCCTCAATTTATGTTTTCAAAAATCGTCTAAAAAAGATATTCCTAACTTGATACCCTGCAATTATCCTATTCCTAGTTTTCCTATTTTATCCCTTTATCCATGTTGATTTTTAATTTTATTTATCCATGTTGATACGCTCTTTTTGATACTTGATACGTCTTTGTTTATCCATGTTTATACTTAATATGCTCTTATTGATACATGATACGTCTTTGTTTATCCATGTTGAAACTTAATATGCTCTTATTGATACTTGATACGTCTTTGTTTATCCATGGTGATACTTAATATGCTCTTATTGATACTTGATACGTCTTTGTTTATCCATGTTGATACTTAATATGCTCTTATTGATACTTGATACGTCTTTGTTTATCCATGTTGATACTTAATATGATCTTATTGATACTTGATACGTTTCCATTGCTCATTTAGCATTAAGTTTACCATCTAATATAATTTGTAAGTTACGAGTAATACGAAGATAATTTTAGTTATCACGATTATTTACAGTGTCTCTTTAAATACAATATAAATAAATAAATATTGTAACCGCGTCCTGTTTTTTTTTAAATTAAACACATATATACATATTAGACCAAAATGTATACTACTTTAAATAACGTTGATATGGAAGGAACCCTCATAATGCGAACTCAACTCGCAATTGGTCGCTTTTTTTGGAAATACTATTTTTAAAAACAACAATGAGAAATTTTTAAAATTGGTTTTTAAAGTAGTTACGTGGATTTCAACGATAACCTTTTTCACAATTAAATGAAACTACGTGATGTAGAATTATTTCTACTCTCTTTAATTTCTTTACCACGACCTAGTAGGGTTCGTTGTCTTACAACATCTTCAGGTGGGATATTAGCAAAGATATTTGCTAATATCCCACCTGAAGATGTTGTGATACGAAGAAACCTAGGTCGTGGTAAAGAAATTAAAGAGAGTAGAAATAATACTACATCACGTAGTTTCATTTAATTGTGAACATTGCATTTCTACGAAATTAACGCCAAATATATTCAATAACCTTTTTATTCACCCTAACATATTTTATACTGTGTTAATGTAGTGAAAAGACTTACAGTATTTTACTAGAAAATTAATTTATAAAGTTACCGTATGGAAAACGGAATTTCTCTCGAAATAGAAAATAATGCTAGTGAGTCATTCCTTATCATATTATAATTAAGTAAAATATCCTTGATGGATCATAATTCAACATATTCCCAGAACTGCTTCATCTAAAAACAGAAACTAACATTTTTGTAAACAAGAAAGTATAGAGTACATTTAAACTGAGCGATATTTTGTATAAAAAATAAATTGTTGCAAAACACTGTGACTGTTGCGTCGAAATAAATTGTTGCAAACGTTGTGAATGATTGTTGCAAAATTTCATTATAATAACGTTTTAAGCGTTTTATAAACGAGGCCAATATTTCGATACATACGACTATATGGACATTTAATAAAAGATCGTTGCATTTTAACTTTCTAAATATTCAATTACTTTGAAATAACATTTTGTCTATAAATTGTTGGGTTAATGCAAAACTTCGTCATGTTTTGGTCGTTGCTGGCATAGCATCGTAAAGTGTTGTTAATATTCCGCTTGCAAAGTTTTGTTGTCATTTTATAGAAAGAATTTTATTTGCACCTGTGAAAAAAAATTGTTTGAATTATTTAAAATTTGTTAAATATTAAAAATGTTCTGAAATAAGGATTCGTTTTCCACATATTACACTTTCCGTCTTCTGAAAAGGCACGAATGTTTCGCAGATGCAAAACAGATATGAGCTGAGATCGGTGATCTTCTTCTGTACCTTTGACAATTGCATGTGCCGTAAGTGTTTCAAGTAGTTCCGTGAAAAAGGTTTAATCGTAGCGATGCATTGCATTCTGGACGACCATTTAAGGTTGTTGACGACAAAATATTGGTGCTAATTAAAAGAACAACTCGACAGAGGGAGAAATTCTTGGAATCGACTAGTCAACTGTGATAACGTGAAGCTATTAGCAAGGCATCGTATGCTATTAGCAAGGCATCATATGGCATCGCATGAGTTAACGGAGATAAATTTGATGGACCTAATTTCTGCTTGCGATTCTATATTGGAGCGTAAAACCCAATGATGCCTATTTAACCAGCGCATAAACCAGGTTACAGCCGAAAAGGTCATGCATTTGTTGGGACTGCGGGAGAATCGTTTATTATGAGCTGATATCTAAAATAAATACTATTTATACAAATCTAAAATCTAAAAACGACAGTATTTATTTGGATAAATACTCTTTACAACTAAGCGGAACGAGAAATCGACCATAAGCGTCTTTACCTTAGGTCACAAAGAGAGCCATTGTCTTCCAGTACGACCATTTTAGACCAGGTGTGTCTTTGGCCACCCGGCACAAACTTTTACAATTTGGCTGGGATGATTTGGTCCACCCACCATACTCTCCCGATTTTGCGCCCTCCAATACCACTTACTCAGATTGCTTTGAAACAGCTTAGACGGTAAAAGTTCACTTCTTTGGACGACGGCAAAAGTCACATGGCTTTGATTTTTAGCCAGAAACCTCGGAAGATCTATGAGGGCAGAATTATAGGGCTACCGGAGAGATGGAGAAAAGTCTTCGAATAGAAAGGCACATACTTTATTGACTAAATAACATTTTAGTAAATAAAATTGCTTTCAATATATGTCAAAAACTAAGGCAAAATTTAATAATATTAAAAATTACGTAATATTGCGTCAGTCACAATCCACCTTAAACTATCGAAACTTTATACGCGTACCAATAAAGATTTCGCCATAATTTTTTCTCGAAAAAAACCTTCACAATTTATTCTTACGACTAACATATAATTAGCAATAAGAAATTTCCTCGTATTAATCTAGATAATTTCAACACATTTATCGCCTAGCCAGTTGAGTCGTAACATTTTTTGTGGAACTATCAGAAAGATTTATATTGAATAATAAGTACCCAGAGATACTTGGTAAAATTTATCGTCTATACTCAGTACCCACTCAGTGCAATATAAATAAAATTAAAGTCTGACCGTTTTTTGCGGTTTTGTATCAATATTTCATTAAAATTGCACTCTTTCGTCGCTTTCCAAGGAATTTGGCGCTCAAGTTCCGGTCATTAGATCAGTTTATGTACATCAACCTTTAAACATTCGCTTTTACCCATATATATTGGACAACGACTTTATGTGAATTGTATTGTTATATATGTGTTATATAAATTATATTTTAGCGATTTTTAGGGTTTCCTTAATGGCATAAGTGGAAGCTTAGTAATTTCGTCATGTCCGTATATATGTAATAGCATCCTAGCTCTTTCAGTTTAACACCGACGGTGGACACATTTAAATAAAGAATAAGTATCCAAACTTTTTGAACCTAAATATTTTAAGTAGAACTTGGAGATGAAACATTTTTTCTCATGGATTCAATCGAGTGGGGTATCATTGGAGATATACTTTAAAGTACAATTCATATTGTCTAGTAGTATTTTTAGGTTGTCCCTTCTTCGCATGACATAAGCCCACAAAACGTCATACAGTATGCCTGCCCCTCCCTCTAAATTGTTAAATACGCATATCAAAAATCTGAAAAAATTCGAAATTACGGCAATTAGTCAGTAATAAATTAAAGCGAAATTAGCACACTATAATTTTTCTACATCTGTCGAAAATATGATAAGCAATATGTTACATAGTAAAAATTAATATAAAGATTTATAGCTATATATATATATATATATATATATATATATATATATATATATATGTGTGTGTGTGTGTGTGTGTGTGTGTGTGTTTGTGTGTATGTATATGTATATACACTAGTATACGATCTGAAGCAAAGTTTCATTAAAAGACAAAACTCTGAATTGCCTTGGAAAGTTTGTGTCATAGATATGATGCCATAGAACTGAGCAGTAACCAAATGGCTGATCAGGATGTCACATATGTAGCCGCTCAGACTTACCAACACCGGCCGATAGTTCAAATTGTTCTGGACATTTCGGAGTTCCGTGCCTGCTTGCTTCGCTGGATGGCGACGTGTTGCATAGGACAGCCGTTCGGAGGCAAATGTGTCAAAATCAAATAATAAGAATAACATCGTTCTGTTATTCTTATTATTTGATTTTAGCGTATTCTTTGCAGGAAAGCGTTTATTGTTTGATTGTCGCACGTTCTTTTTATAAAAATATCTAATTGTTTCATTGTCGGCCGGTATTGGTAATTCTGTGCATCTACACATTCCTCGCTTAAAGAGCAAAATCTCGTTAAATTTCAAACTATCCGTACGTTCATTAACTAATACATTCTTAAGGCATCTAAGAGCAAAAAAACGTATACCATACTAGAATCTAGTATGGAAACAGCTTTACTATTTTTTAAATCAACACCCAGCCTGTCGGGCAGGAACGCTAATTAGTAATCACATAATAAATTATATTTACGTATTGCGAACGTTCCAAATATACGCATGCTAAACAAAAAACAGTAAAAATACTTGATGCACAGACAGAGACAAGAGCTTTATTATTAGTCGAGATACGGACCACAAATTACTTACGTACGTACGTAGAACAGATTCGGGTATGTTCTGTGCCCGATCGACCAGATAGACGCGGGCGTGTTTAGTAGGCCGGTGGAACTCGTTAGCGAACTCTGTCTATTTCAGCTGAGGCGCGCGTCTCGTCCAAAAATAGGCTGCTGGAAAGTGCGGCGAAAAACTGGCCGGTCGCCGAACTCAGACCTTGAACCTGCGCCTGTTTACATAACACGAGCCATTACTGCGTTATAAACATTCTCCGCTCGTCTGTCAGCCTGTCTGCGCGCCGCCGCGCCCGACAAGGAATGTTTGGGAAACGCTGCTGGCGAGGATCATATTAACGAGCTTTTTTCCTCGTGGAAGGCCTGCAAAACGGTATACGTAAACTTGGAGAATCTAGTAAAAAGAATAGTATAACTTTTTACTTTACAGCAACAGGAGGAGTAGAAGAAGTATTATAATCTCCCAAAAGTTCTAAGCAGAATTTTTCACGAAAATAAAGTATATTGCATTGACAGAGTTTAAAAAACGTTAAATAAGGAAATGTGTAACACGTCTAATGATTTTCTATAAACTTTCGACCTTATTTATAAAGCTAAATAATGCAACATATGTAGCTCATTTTCCTGAGAAGGATCTGATAATTACCTCTTACCCTAGAAACATCTCTCGTATAAAACTTAAGTGCAGAATTAAACACATTTGTAGGGCAGAGCACGACGGTGAATGCACATCACGTCAGTGATTAATGCTTAATGAGACTAACAAAACAAATCTGCATAATGCAGCAATAAGATAGTCTTTGTTACTTGCTTATCTGTTCTACACACTGACATTATCTACATGCTGTTTTCTCGACATTTCTTCTCAACACCGTACTCAATATCAATAATTTATCTAGATTTAAATTTTGTTCTTCATACATATTAATATCATGTAAAATTGACCTACGCTCCAAGTGATAACTCTATGGTTGGCGACCAAACCCCATCTTTTCTGGCTGTACCAAACCGAATGGAGTGTTCAAATACATTAAACACTATAGAAACAAATTATACAACTCTTTACTTTTAAATCTCGAACACAGATACATTTTACATATAATTTTAAACTTCGAACACGGATAGAAAATGTAATCCGGGAGAAGATATATTTAAAATACCCATTTCAATATTGTAATTAGTTAGTAACAACTATTGTTCTAATCAAAATGGGAATTAGAACATTAGTCGTAGATACGGTTTGAGTGCTTATATAAAAGAATTCCATCTGCCTTCATACTTGGAATAGGTTATCCTTTTGTATATTTCATAAGGCATTATTTGTTTTTACTTAGCATCCAGCATGAAGCCTCTAGTTTTACCCCCTGAACATCCCTTTTTCCAATCCCAAATCGTATATATCAATTTAAATGTCTCTAGTTTTGGTTCAATTTTATTAGTTGTTATTGAAATTTTTTGTTTTTGAAATTATATGCTAATAATTTTGTAATCTATTTATTGCCCATTTGTTTTCTTATTTTGCAAATATGTGGAGTGTACAATCTTCCGTCACACAATAAATTTTTCAATACATTTATTGTGATAGACTGAAAGAGATTGATCTTATAACAATAGGTTTGATAGAATGTATGTAAAGCACAAATTATTTTCACAATGTTTTAAATATTAACAAATTTAAAATATTTTCAGAAATTTATCGTGCCTTTACAAAACAGATTACAAATTTTTCACACATGTAACTGTCTCCTCTATCTGGTAATTGTCTACAGAATTCGAAATAGTTATCGAAATATAAAGTTATCAAAATACCCTTGCAAGCAAGATCCTAATGACTTTGTCTTATTGTTGCAGCCGGATGAACTGACAAAATCGGTGAAACTTACATCACGGGAGAGACGCTTCATCAAGTTCTCAAGTGCCGAGTATAATGGACAGCTCTACATGACGCCACAGGATTTCCTTGATAGTGTCGTTGAACAAGAACCTAGACGTTAGTCCACCTCTTTTTTCTTGCTCTGTCTCCTTGTAAGAAAAGAATAATGGAAGAAGATGAAACAATCAAGCTTCAACTTTTAATTACATCACTGTTATTTTCTCTTGTGAAGTTCCCTTAGTGTAATTATTGTAATGAAACAAAATTATTTGTCAAAAAAATTTTTAATCATTCTTAAAAACAGCGTAGTGTTTAGTATTTATTTTAGTACCTCTTTAAATTCAATGACATTTACAATATCCTGTCTATAAAATACTACATTGTAATTGACAAACAAGTTCCAAGCCAAAAGTTTTTTATTTCTGTCATTTTCAAACAACCTTCATGTTTCCTGTACGGTCCCTATAATTCTGTGCCACCCATGTCAACCATTCACAACAATCTTTTTTTTTTCATTTTGTTCTCTTCTTAGATGTGTTTAGTTATGTGCAAGATTCTTTAATTTTCTCACTGTGAAAAAGTATCTTTTACATATGTTTTGAAAATTGATTTGCAATTTTTAATAAATTAGTTTGAAAGCTTTCCATACCTATAAGGACCTAAGAAATATATTGTTGACAATGGTAATTTTCAAAATACATTTTCAGCTCGATTGAAGCGAAGAATTCTCACAACGAAGGAAATTGACCAGCTTAAAGATGCTACACCGCCGTTGCACAAAGGATCACCACAGATGTTCCGAAACCTCCGTGATAAAGGTAATACTGTTTTTTTATTTATTATTTCATGATTTCAACAAATGTGAGGCAAGAAACGGTTACAGAGCAAAGCCTTCCACTACTTAATGGACATGATTGATTATTAATATATCTCGATCAATTTTGTAATTTTTTTCAAGACTGGTTTTTAATTAAATTATATTTCACAATATTCTACGAAAAATATCAAAATTTAGAATGAATTAACTACCAGTAGTATTTTCCCCACTCCTTTGCTCACGTGGGTTTCGGGTTGAGGAAGTTATTTTAAAAAACTTTTTTATAAACTCAACTGAAACCTAATTAGGAGTTATAGAAAATTATCTAAATTATTTTGTATATTTTTACAAATTTAAAGATTTCACATGACATATGATACACGACATATTACATCATTCTTAAGGTATTACTAATAATTAAAAAACTTAAAAATATTTGTAATTTTTTTAAAACCACTTATGTTTTTCCATTTTGCAGTCACTACAGACTAGTTGTATAAACACTTTCATCTTATGACATAGAATGAAATAAATATCTGCGCTATTTCCAATTTTATCAGGACAGATAAATATTTTCTGCCTTGTAGATACTTTTATATTCTGGAAGATATTAAGTTAACAAATCTAAATATAGTCTTTATTAAACTGCACTTCCTGTATAAACATTTGATGTCGGTATGAAAGTTCTGTTGCAAACCGACCATTTGAAATTTATTTGCTTTAAGGTAGTGAAAATTTCTTTAGGCGCATCTGCGCTCGTTTTCTGAGCATTGAATGAAAATGAGCCGGAACGGTGATGCTGAATCACGTAAACTTGGCTCCCTTCGTCATCGGCTAAGCAAGATCTAAATTCAAAAATGATGAAATGTGATCAATTATATGTGCACTGCATTATTAATTAAAATCATTTCTATTCGGCATCGCCTGAGCAAGTTCACTGTCTAATACAGAGTGCATGTTTCACGAATTATATTCTATTTTTGAATAATATTTTATTTGATTATATTTCAATATAACACGCATATCTTATTTTTGTTTTTAATTTTCGTATTGAAAATTTCCAACATACACAGTACAGTTATAGTGGTTGAATTTTTTTGATAGAGCACATATTGATAAAGCGAACAGCAGAATTTTGAATGCTTCGATAAACTTAATACAGTTTGAATTGTAAAAGTATGCATTTTCTAACTATAATATAATTTTAATTCTAACGCTTCTTGTGATTACAGGAATCATATCCTACACGGAATATCTTTTTCTGCTATCCATCTTGACTAGTAAGTATGATTTGTTCCATAATATCATTAGGAAATCCATTCATAACTTCGAGTATTGAATCCTTAATTCATTACTTGCCAATGCTGTGCCACCGTTTGATAAAATAATGGATAATTTCTAAATTAATAAAAAATATCCCTTATAAACAAACTTTATAAAACATAACTTTTTTATTCACATGCGTATACTTTATATAATAAAATCATGAAAAAGCTTTATGTATTTAATATAAATGAAACAAAAAATTAATCGTTGTATTAGAAACCTCAGATTTCTCCATTTTAAGATTACATTTAAAAGTAATCTTTTATATTGAAAATGTTTCTGCTTATATAAAATTATAAGGGTTCAAACAAGGTGTGTTGATCATATATATATTTGCCATATACACTTGAAGAAACTTTCGTTAATGATACCATATATCATTTGATGCCAATAAAAGAAATAAATTTTGTTTTTTTTTGACAAAAGATATTTATTCATTTATGCGAATTAACAATTAATTTTTAAACAATGCTTTTAGACAAAATACTTACCGATGCTCAGACACTTTTTAAACTTTTATTAATGATCATAAAGTTTAAGTGAGAAAATGGAGCCTTTAGTCCCCTTGTTCAATGGTTCAAAAACTCTATTAATGTCTTTCATAAAATATAAAATTAATGAACGTCAAACTGTGGTTAGTATTTCAAACAACCTACTAATAACTATTGTTTATTAATAAAAAATGAAGGAGTGAAATCCACTACAAGAAAATAAATTTTACATCTTGTGCAAAGCCATGTGCCATAAGCACTATTAAAAATCTTTTTCATCATTGTGGTTGTCAAAATAATGCTACGATTGACTTATCGAAAACACATTAAACGATTTTGCATACCAAAAAAATGTGTACTTGAAAATAAAAACAAATTTGAAAATTTTTTTTCAATAGATTCAATGAAGAAGCTCCATGTATAGTGAAGCCTTATTTCATACTAATTTTCACCTAAAAATATAAGTGATTCGTTTATATTTATTGATTGACCAGTTAGTGATGCTTTTTAATGCTATAAAATGTCAGTTAACAAAAAGGCTTCAAAAGAGTAAAATTTTTTTTATAATTGAAATTTTTTTCAGTTATGAAGTTTTAATTCTCTACGTTCTTAATAGCACAAAAAATATATAGCAGAGCAAATATGGATGACCTAACAGATATGGATGGCATAACATAAATTTTGTATAATTCTAGAACCACAGTCAGGCTTCCGCATAGCTTTCAATATGTTCGATACTGACGGCAATCAAAGGGTAGACAAGAATGAATTCCTAGTGGTGAGTTACGATGCGCTCTTCTCGATATAATATTTCAGACAACTTTTTCTTGCTTATATATTTAATTTTCGTCTTGATAATTTACTTTTCTGACCTTGATGATTAATTTGCATTTGAAAGAAAGAAAAAGCTTTTAACTTGGAAACTTATTATTACATACAAATTGTTACACAAAATTCATTTTTCTTCCTAGTTTATTAGATTTTGTATATTTTCACATATTTACATACAATTTCTAATTTTATATAATTTATATAATCTAATTTTAAATAATCACATATTTACATACAATTTCTAATTTTTTTTCACTGTAGACTTCTCTACACAATTGCTAACTGAAAATGTCACAATCATAAGATCCAGTACCACACAGCAATATTTAAAAATAAACTTATACTTTATCTAATTTAATGAAAACCTGTCTTGTCAAAGAAAAAATGTGTGAACCTTTTTTCACAATTGAGTATTTGACTTAATTTTTTTTATTTCATTAATCATGATTTCAAGGTACAAACTGATGAAGAGTGAAAATTTTTTTAAATAATCTTAAAAATTGACCGAGTTATAAAAGTTTAAATTTAACCTTTAGACAAGGACGGCAATACTGTGTTGTGAGGTCACTTTTGATATTCCACATTATATTCTACAAGAGGAAAAGAGACAGGGATATACCCAACTCTATCCGTATCTTTAAATTTAGAAGCCTATAACTGGCTTATTTTTCAATCAATTTTTGAATTTTTTTCAAGACTGGTTATTAAATAACTTATATTTCACAATATTGTACGAAAAATATGCAAATTTAGAATGAGTCAACTACCGGATTGTATAACAAAATGTGAAAAAGCTCCTGCCTAAATCTATATTGTCCATTTAAAAATTATTACCACACAGTCAATTATAGAAAGTTTTTTTCTAGATTTCTTTTATGAATTTTACAAAAAAAAAAGTAAATTTAATATAAATTTAAAATGTGCTTTGTTGCAAAGGATTCATTTGAAGATACTGAAATTTAAAAATAATTTATACATATACTGATAACTATAAAACTCTGCTATATAAGAAAGTTCATATTATAATTAGTTTTTTTTCAGTCTACTAGTCATATTTAATCGACGATTTAATTTAAAATGACTTACATTTTCTTAAATCTATGTAAATATTCAATATACAATTATATTTACTATAAATGTTTAATAGCATATATAAAAGAACTACACACTATTAGATATCTTGATAAAAACAGCAATACCATTTTCAAAATAATGGAAGATAATTTCTGTTGTAATTTTAATAAAATAATGGAAGATAATTTCTTTCTTTTAGAGATTTCTTGCAAAACTTGCATCACACGGGAATAGGTACACGGGAGGGTTTTTTACTTGATCAAATAACATTTGACTATATAATGATTTAAACGAAAGTATATTGAAAAATTGTACAAATCTAATTCTAAATAAATACTTGTAAATTTTCTCAGCGTGACAAGAAATTGTACATATGTACAAACATAACCATTTTCTATGTTATATAAAATACATTGTTCAATATCTGAAAATTTCATTAATTTTTTTCTAACCAGTATTTGATGCTATTCCATTTAATATTTTGGATTCAAAATTGTTGAATGAATTTTATCAAATTTTTACTTTTCACCAATAATATTCACTATTGAACGATACTATATGAACATTTTAGAACATAAATAATTTTTTTATAGAAATGACAGCCTCATAGTCTTACAACATTTACTTAAATCTGATTGACTAAGAACACCTCAGCCTACACAAATAAAAAATAATAATTAACTTAATTTTCTAACTTATAAAAACCAAACAAAACTTGGCTATTGTTAAATGAATTTATAAAATTAACGTGTATGAAATAACATTTGTAAGTTTATATTTAATTATAGCATGTGTCGTATTGCACCATGTCTAGATCCAGAGTCTACTAGGTGGATCATTGAAGCATCGCACCGACTTGGATCTCATTGGCCGGCGTGCTGTGAGTTGGTTTTGAAAAAAGACGCTGTGCCATGTCTATGCCTGCTTCTTCTTTGTGTGTCTTTGGTCTAGCTCTTGTAGGCAGGAATATTGTCATTCCCCATCATTGGTGTCAGAATTTAATTTCGTTCGTTACGGGATTATGTGTCTACGTTTCCATATACTTGAAATATGAAATAAATTTGGAAATATTTTACCGATTTTGTCATATAATCTTTTGATCTTTAAATTTTAATTTTGAAGAATTAAACATTTTAATTATCTACCAAAATTAGTAAAAATTGAAATGCTCAGAGAAAATATGTAAGTTTTTACTTTCTTCCCGCTTTAATTCCATTGCAGTCACTTATTTACTGCAATTTAACCGCAATTAGACTGCCACATTTGTTGTAAGTCCATTTAGCTAAGGTTCATGTATAGATGTGTCAATGTGACAGGTATTCATTTTAATGTTTGTTCGTTACTCAAAGTGTTCCAATATGAAGGTGTTAATGCCAGTGTCAACTTACATTTGGTCGTTATGTATTTATGATAGTGCTAACTCCTCTGTCGTGAATTTCACTAAATGTTTTATTGTGGTATAATCGTTAACTTTGTAAATAAAATTAATATCTAAATTATTTTATTTGATTTTATTTTCTTTTTATATATTTTTATGTACTCATATTAATATGATGGGTTTTTTATATATAATATTTTAATTATGACAAAGTAATTTGTGATTTTGCTCTAGTATTTTTGAAGATATTAAAATAAAAAATAGATTTATTTATGACTATTATAAACTATTATTTTTGTTAAACAACATGTACTTTTATTCCTCAGCAAGGAACATTAAATCTTGAATATTAAAGATAAATTTGGAAACTTGAAAGAAATTTTGCCACTACTTACATTTGATAATCCCATAACGATGCCAGGTAACATCTCCCACTTAAAAAGTAATTTCTTTGATAGAAGAATTGTTAATCGAAAGAAATATCTGGAAAATGTCTATGTAAATATCTTAAAACTTAATGGATATTTTTCTCTACTTTTCTTTGTTTCTTTGCATATTTTAAATAATTAAGAAATTTTTATATATGTTTTGAAACATTGCATTTTTATTAACCCAACATTAATTTTATTACAATATTAAAAATGATTTACTTAAATGTCTAGTATTTTTTATGAATATGACATTTCTAAACACTTGCCCTTGTAAAGTGGCTATTTCCAAGTTAATTTATACTCTATTTAAGTCATTATTTCCAAATTAATTTTATGAAGACAACATTGAGTGCAAACCACTTTCTTCTTCATAGTTCTCTTATTCATTATACTGTCACATTCCATAAATTATCTGCAGAAACCTTACAGATTTCATTATTTTTCTCTGAAAATTTTTTTCTAGGTATTTGACATTATTAAGATTGAAAAATTACGAAAAAATACAATCTCGAAAGCTAAAGTGTGCAGTAGGTTTGATAAATAAGTTTTACTAAAATTAAAGCAATAAAAAGACAATACAATTTGCATGAAAATTAAAAATTAGCATAATCAAAATTTAAGTAAAAATGTAAATCTACGTGGTCCATGTTTTAAGTGTTCCCATATTCAAAAAACGAAAGGTAATGTACAGATACTTTTTCGCTTAAATTTAATAAAATTAACATCACTAATAAAATTTCTTAACTATATTAAATATCTTTCTACAATATAAACAATAAAATTCTTCATAATAGTTAGAAATGTCTCAACTAGATGGTGATTTTTTTGTCGGCGAATAGTCTGTAGAAGCCGACGAGTTGCAAATGCGGTGAATATTTTATTTAAAGACTTTTTTAAATGGAAAGGTATTGTTAAATTGAAATCATCTAATATATTTTGGCATTGAGTATGATTTTAACTATCAATACAAATATATCTACTAATCCATCACAACCAACTATCACGTTAGATATGAATGAGTGGGTAACTAAGGTACCAATTTTTTATATTTCTTATTCATCATTAGGGTTCTGTACCTCAAAAAAAACCACTTGTACCACATGTCTGTCTTTCACAGCCGTTTTGCTCAGAAATAGTTTGACATGCAAACTTAAAATTTAGTGTAGTAATAAAACATATTAAGACGCACATAAATCAATAGGTAACATTCTAAAATATTTATATACGAATTTTAGAAGCGAGGGGAGAAATTAAGTATTAAAAAATTTTTTTTACTTCCATATGGGGTGGGGATCACTTAAAAGGGCTAATAATTAGAGCCTCAAAAATATTTTTTTGTATCATAGCATGTATCTTCAGAGATTTACTGAAAAATACGTAAGAAAATATTCCGTAAATATTTTTGAATCTACTAAGTCTAAAATTATGAAATAAATAGAGTTTTTAGAAGCCAAAAGGCAAAGGAATTGAAAAGCTATTGAAAAATACATGTGCTAATTCCAGATATCAAAATTTTTTAAATATACACAATGTTTTAACGCCTGTGAAACGTGTTTTAATGCCTATGAAAGATATTATGATAAATTAATATTTTGTAAATAGTTTAATAGAAATGCAATATGCCCTTAAATGTTTATAAGTGCTTAAATGTGTAAGGAACCCTCGTAGTGTAAGTTGTACTCATATTTTACAGCTTTGTGTTATTTCATTCAGATTACTTCATCAGAATACAAAATATCACTTCACTGTGTTTTTTGTTAAGTTTTGATAAGACATTGACAACATACGAATGGGTCAAAGTATTCCTCAAACATAAACTATAACAGTTGGCCGACTAGTCGGTGATTTATTAGCCAAATAGTTGGATGGTCGGCAAAAGCCCTGGTTGATACATTTCTTTTAGCAATGTTTAACTCTTGTGTTGTAAACCAACACCAAAATAAGATGAATCTAGAGCAAAATCACATTTCGATAAATTGACTTTTAATATCATATTTATATGCAGTGTTTTATTTTTACAATTTGGTTAACTACTGACTCAAATCACAATTTTTATATTTTATTAATTCGTTTAATTATTTGCAGTGATCTAACAGGACACAATTGTTTTCAAATGATTTATTTCACTGTACACCTACTTACATTTAATAATATGTGAATATTACATTGGTTTGGCGAGTAGCTGTTATCGTTAGTATCGTCGAGTGCGCAGGCCAGACAGCTGGGGAGTGCGGTGAAAAAGGAAAAACATAATCCTTCATTCGTAAGTCAAAACTCAATCTGCAAGAGAAAAATGCTTGGATCGCACGAGACTTTGTTCTTTTCTTACTCGTTGGTTTTAAAATTATGTCTTTAAATTGATTATGCTAGTTTGGAGGTTTTATATATGTTTTTGATAAATGATCTAATATGCTGTTTTTAAGATGTATTTATATGTATTTTTAAGATGTATTTATATGGTCATGAATGACTTTATCGCATTTGAAAAAAGGTAAACTGATATTTATATGTAGAGTTGATTTAAGAAAATTGTGGTAGTCGATAAATAATGCGAAATTCTGTATTAGTCCAATAAAATTATACTTTTTTGTATGGTAAAATTAAGTCAATTTTTTTGACAGTTTTGTTAAGGGTTGTGTCATGAGTAATTTGCCAAATTGGTCAAGTCTGTCTGAAAGTTTTCTCTAAATCTGCCATTTTTACAAAAGCTTACAACTAATTACAGAAACATTTATACTTGAGAAACATTCATACTAGAATAAAAGGGATAATAATAATAATAATAATAATAATATAGTTTATTTGTGGATATAAAATACAACAGGTAAAGTAATAGACATGTAAAGAAATTTTCTTAGGGCTAATGACAATATTAGAGTTAAAAATTAAGTTACAAGCCTTAACCTAAATTTTATTCAATATTTTATCCACAAAAAGGTTACTAGCTCGGCTTGTGCAGTTATGCTATAAGCAAAACCGACACAGCCGGTTTACAGCTAGCACCTGTTGATATACATACATATACAAACAAACACTCACATATACATATACACACACACACATATACAGTTTACACGCGCAGATACACAATATATAATAATATTAATAATTATTTTTAATACAGGTATTATATACAGACATATAACTACATACACATTATTATCCAAAGAGAAAATATAGCACAAGAAAATATAATTTAGATGAAATGATTTCGAAGATAGAAGCCGATATTTTCCGTTTATTCCGTTTGCATTTGCTGGGTCAAAAGCCACTTACGGATTGATCTTTTAAAAGTAGTCATGGATACAGCAGTTTTCAGGGGCGGAGGGAGGTCATTCCAAATTTTAGTTGCGGAAAATTTGAAACTACCCCGATAACCGGTTGTGCGATGTTCCGGGACTAAGAGAAGTCGGTCTCTGGCGCGCGTCATGTGGCTATGAGCACTGCCGGACCAGTTTAATATGTCGTAGAGATATTTCGGCTCTTTTGCTGTGAAAAGTCTACGCAAAAAACAAAGAGTGTGATAACTGCGACGATTGTGCATTCGGAGCATTCCATGCTCATTTAAATACGGTGATACACGGGATCGCCGCGGGATGCCGAAACAAAAACGCGCGCATGCATTTTGTATTCTTTGGATTGACTTGGCTGTTTTTGAAAGTAAACGCGGGCCGTATACGATATCACCATAATCGAGTACAGGAAGAATGAGGCTTTCAACTAGAATTTTCCTAATGGGAACAGAGAGATAAGGACGGTATCTGTATAGCGTTTTGAGACGCATAAAGCAACATTTAATTTTTGTGGTTATGTGTTCATGAAATCTCAGCTGTGAGTCCATTATAATGCCTAGATTTTTGGCGTGTTCCAACATAGGAATGGACTGCCCGTTTATGGCGAGCTTCAGTCTTCCTGATCTTGATACCTGAGCCCTACTTCCCGTAATTAGAAAACAGGATTTGGAAGGGTTTAACAATAAGGCATGTTTACACGACCAATTCCAGATTTTCATAAGATCTTCATTAACTTTTTCACACACTCTGTCTTCATCTCCCACAGGAAAAGATTTGTACAGCTGTGTTTGTGCATTAAATTCTCCAAAACTGTTTTAAAGGAATTGTTTTTATTTAAGCTATCATTTACAAGTTTTAGTGCGATAAATTTTGCGGAAATTTTATATGAAAGTGCATTTTTAAGATCGCTAAATTGGTAATTAGATCATTAGTGAGGGTAATTTAATGAGCCATAACAAGTTCAGTGACTCGTTATTAGTATAAATAGCAAGTTCAAACCATACTGGAAGAGACGTTATCCATTTGCGGGGACTCTTGCCCAGATAAAACTATGATTTATAAGTGACACAGTATCTTTAAACAAGGCAGGGACTCATTTAAAGGCAACCCACGGCCTGGACGGCCAATCAATGTGACAGCTCTGGTAATCATTAAAAAAGTCGAAAAATTAATATTGGAAGACGCTAGACTAAAGAAGAAACAGCTTACAGAAATGATTGTAGTGTCAGGTAAACCCATTTTTAAAATTCTTCACCGTCATCTTGGGATGAGTAAAACATTTAATATTCTACAAGAGAGGTATTTACCATTATGGCTTCATAATTCAAAAGGAAGAAAGGAGCATTTGATAAGATCATTCACATGTCTATCCATTTGTCATAACCGTTTTTCTCAGAAATCATTTGTCATAACCGTTTTTCTCAGAATCATTAGCATATATCTCAAAGCTAACTTTAAAAACTAGTAATACGGAAATTTTAGAGGAGCCAATGAAACACTTTATCAAGCAGTATCGAAAAATTACAATTTATGAAGATTCCAAAACTGTGTTTTCAGCATTTTATACAACATTGTTCCAGAGATATTGCTAAAAATATCCACAAATAACAGCCCCAGCTCAAACTGCTAGTCAAGTTATAAAAAAATAGTTTACCTATTTTTTTATAACTTGACTAAACCTTACCTAACTCTAGCACAAAACTACAGTGATAATTTATGATATTTTTAGCCTGTGAAAGATATACCAGGTGACATTGTGATAAATAATATTAATATATGTAAATGGTTCAATAGAAACAATGCGTACCCTCAATTGTTTATATGTGCCTAAGTGGGTACGGAACCTCGTATGGAACTCTTAATAGACAGGTTTTTTTGTCATATATAATTTTGGAATAACCTCTCAAAACATGCGGACTTAGCAAACTACTTATGAATTGACTTAAAAATATTATCAAAAAAATTGTCTTAGGCTAATCATTACAAACTATATTTTCGGACTGTTTTGCTAGATTCGTCTCTTTTCTTATGTTATTAACAATTTTTTAAATGCACAGAGACCTCTTATAATGTAAATAAATGTATGCTGGTACAAAATTACTAAATTATAAATTAGAATATAGCCAAAAAAATAGAAGATTTAATAACAGTTTTCATTAATTCAACTCTACCAAATAAATAAAGCGTATTGTAGATACGGGTGAGTTTATAGATGCAATTAGCATAAACACAATTAGGTTAACCAAACACCACTATGACTAATAAGTATAATTAGAAGTACTTGTGGATTTCAAAATTATAAAGCAAATATTTTTTGTAGTTACAAAATTGCTTTGAAGTACTTCAAAGTAATTTTTTTTAATGTCCTCCGTGAATATAAATTTACCTTCACTGATGTATGTGTTGTTCCTTTGATTAGTTGTTTTCCAAAATATCTGTTCACAAACACTTAGTAGCTTATGTTGACTTGAGTACACCAAATGTCACTTTGTTAATATCTGGAAATATGTAGTGCTTTTCAAGTTTGTATTGACCAAGTGAAATTCTCATATAACATTCTGTTCTGTCAAAACTGCCCCACAATGTTAATATTGATGATGAATAAATAATTGGTTTTTATTCTTTTAACAATAATCATACCCATTTACGTTACGAAGAAGAGAAATATAATATAGTTTTGGATTGTATATGTATACAAGTGTTGGTCAACAGGTATGGCAAGAACTTTTTCTGATTCCTCTCAAAAATATATGAGGATAATAATAAAATATTTTTTAATTTCAACCTTTATTACTGAGAAATAATTAAATTTCAATAACAAAGTATTTTTTATTTTCAATGTTTTCTAACATTTCATTATCATAAACAAAAAAACACTGAATTCCCATAAATTTTTTTCTACAAAATAATACTGTTATTGCTCGCTATACAAGGCCTATAAGGTGTTTGGGTAATGCATCGTATATTGCTTTGATGATGGTGCAAGGAACAGGATGTGCGTGGGCTATGTGACACTTAACCCTTAAATTAACATTGAAATAGTGTATCTTGAGAAAAGGATAAGCTACGAACAAATAATATAGATTATATAAAATAACATGATTATATGTTATTTTATATTCAGCAACCATAGAAGCCAGATAGATACCAATTGAACAACACTTGTATATTTTCAGTAGTATAGACTTACTTATATTTTATGTTTCTTAAATAACAATAAAAAATTTTATGTAAATATTATGTAAAATGTGATAGAATAGTCTTTAATCCTAAGGTTTTGACTTATGTTTTAATTATTAACAACGGTTACTTTGCCTCTGCCATAGTAGAATGAATAAATTTTGCAGTTATAAGATTTTTATTACTACAGGTTTTTTTTTAAACAAGGAAATTTGAGAATGTTTTTTTCTTTTTTTTTTTGAAAAACTAATATATTGTAGATAACTCTGCCAAATGCTTGTATGTTTGTAAAAACCTTGAAAATAAGCTGCAGAAATATGAGTAACATATACACTGATACCAAAAGAAGTTAAACAATATATACATGGTTTGTTTACATTATAATTATTGCAAAACAAGTAAGTTAGTGAAATGTTTTTTATTTCAACCTATATAAAACCCATGAAGTAAAAGTTATGTGTGAAAAACTTATTTTTTTATAAAGTACCTGAATATAAAAAATGTAAAAATTCAAAACTTCTCATATCTTTTATTAAAATGTGACATACGCAGATAGCTTAACCTATATTTCATTAAGCATGTACATCAAAAATTATGTTCTTTTTTTTCATTTTTCGAAATGTAAATGCTGCTTAAACATAGAGTTTTTGAAGCTTTTCTCGACTAACAAAGGAATTTGCTCTATCCGAGGAGTACTTTAACATTATAAGAAATTTTGTAAATGAATAGTTTTTAAATTGTTTTTTTCAACATGGTTTTTTCAATACGAATATCTCCACATTTGCATGATCAATAAATTTATTAAATTTTCAAATCCTTGTTGAAATCTTCTATATTTCTATTCTATTTTATTCTTTCTATATTTCTGTCAATTTTTAAATAGTTTTTATTTTTAATTATTATATAAGAAAATAAATAAGAATTTATTTATTTCTTTCAAATTCTATTTTCTTCAGAATTTTAATTCTTTTTTTATGTAATTTGTTATAAAAATAAATAAAATTGAAAATATCATTATGACATGTGCATTATTATATACATTTTTTTTCTCATATCTTATTCCAGAAAACAATAGTTTAAATATTCCTTGCATAGCCTACTTTTTTACATGTAATAAGTAAAAGCAAAAAATTGTTTATTCTTATTTCAGATATGAACTTTTAGCTTTTTGCCACAAAAATGGTGCTGGTGCTTTTTGATCATAAAGCTGGTGTTGGTGCAATTTATTGTAAAATTGATGAAATATTTTTATGTATTTGTGAATTTTTTATTATTTAAAACTCTAGAAAGAAAATAAGGGACTGGTAACCAAAAAGAAATTAGAATATAAGCTATCCATTTAAAAATTTTACTTATACAATTATACCCACTACGGGAATTATATATATATATATATATATATATAGATATATGTATATATATATATATATATATATACAGATATATGTATATATATATATATATATATATATATATATATATATATATATATATATGTATATATAATGTCTGAACTATAAATTTTAATTGACTATTAGAATCTGTCAAAAAACCTGTGGTTTCAATTAGTATCACACAAAGGAATTCATAAACAAAAATTCTAAATTGTGTCCGGATGTCAAGTTCTGCTGTTTTCTTACAATTTCATATTCAGCCCTCCATATGGCTGCCTAAATTAAAAAGATATATTTGTTAATTTATTTTATATACATATACTTACATAAACATAAGAGTTAGTCACCAGTATATGACAGTAATAAAAAGATGGATTGGAATGAGGTACGCATAACATTTATACATTCTACAGCACTATAATAGTAGTTATTATAAGAAATTTGGTAATTATCACCAGGTATCCAACATAATATATTTCTAAATGCTGGAATGCTACAACAAAATGGTAACTGTTTGAGCGTAGAATATAACATACACAAAATAAAGTGGGAAAAGTTCTGAATATCATGAGGCACAGAATTTTTTCATCAATCTTTTGTACATTATATTACATTTTCAGTCTGGGAAATAAAACAAAAAATTTTGTAACCAATTTTACAACATGGAAGAAGGAAAAATACCTCTCAAACTAAGGTATAATATTCTTAAAAACTGTGCCTAATACATTTACAACTTGAATGTGTCCCATCAGATTAATAAAATTTTTACTGAATGTCTTAATACTTCCATATTTTTACAAATTTGTAAAAATATAGAAGGTAAAAAAATACAAGAATTATAACATTTTTACTTGCTCTCCAGATGGAGAAGATATTCAGCTACGCATGGCGTGGTAAACGGGGAATGGCAGAGGTACCAGATGAGAGCCAACGTTCGCAGGGAGACCAACCGCAGGCGGTCTACGTAGATGATGACCAGGGTCTGCAGCGAAGACACAATGTGGACACCACACTCACAGTGCACTTCTTTGGAAAGAAGGGAACTAGCGACTTGCGCTTTGAAGGATTCAAACAATTTATGGAAAATCTACAGACAGAAGTGCTGGAGTTGGAATTTCATGAGTTTTCTAAGGGTGAGTGGTGTGCTACTTACCTATGTAAACTTCTTTAGAGTCGGTGTATAATGCAGCCAGAATAAAAACTGTTTTCGAATATTACAGTAACCAAAATTATATTGAATTACATCCATTTCAAATTAAAGTTTAAAAAAATAACTGTTAGTTTGAAATCACAAGAATAAACAAGTTGCTAAAGTTGTATATACTCTTATTTTGTGTATACAGATTAAGAAAGAAAGATTAGATGACTTTACTGCAAAACAACCTAATTTTTCTACTATCAGACATTTTATTTATTTATTTATTAACTTTTATGTATAGTACATATGGCGGACTTATTGCTACATGAGCAATCTCTTCCAGTCAACCGTAACAATTTGTATTGAAATTTAATTGGTAGACTGTAAAAGATTTTACAATGAAAATTCTTCATAGCACATTAGACAGAAAAAAATTTTAAAAAATACAAAAGTAAATTAAAAAAGAAAACAAAATATTGACATGATTTGGGATGGGAAAGACAGGAAAGGGCAAGGACGCAAAGGACTTTTTCACTCGATCTTTGAAAATATTTGGAGATGTGATTTTCCTGATGTCAGGATCCAGGTGATTCCAAATGTTTGCTGCTTGGACAGTGAAGGATTTTTCATAAGTGGTAGAGGTATGTTTAGGAATAAGTAGGGGGAGTGAACTTTCAGATCGTAGCCCAAGGCTGTGAGCAGACAAATCTTTAAATTTTGCCACTAAGATAATTTGGGCTATGAGGATTTTTTAATACGTTAAAAAGAAGTGTAGGTATGTGAAGTTAGCGTCGATCACAGATCTTTAGCCGTTTGAGAAGTGATCTGTATTCAGAAATGTGATCATATTTTCTGAGGCCGAAGATATACCGGATGCATAAATTTTGAAGACGTTCCAACTTGCACAAATATTTTTCATTAAGATCAGGATAGCACACATCTCCATAATCAATTAATGGTAATAAAAGTGAAAAATGAAAAAAGTAGAAAATTTTGAAGACGTTTCAAAGAGTGTATCCTGTTGAAAACACCACGACTAACATCATTTACTTGAGGCCACCAATTAAGATTTTGATCGATCAGTAGGCCCAGGTTTTTAACAGTTGACGTGTATGGTATTATTGTAGCACTAATTTCGGTAAACTAGGTAGGTTCACTTTCTTAACGATAGTAGTGTAATGTTACTATATTTACCTCCTTGTCATGTGTAGTAACTTCCACTCACCTAAGCTTTGAAAATATATGAAATCCCTCATTATCTTTTTAAATTATTGTGAGAAAAAAATATTGTATATACATCTCTATTATCATTTTATTATTTCAAAAATCTTATAGCAGATAAATTCCATATATAAAAAATTCAATGTTTGCCTCTCTGTCTGAGTGCGAGGTTTGAGCAAGCGTGCATCCACGCACAAAGATTACTGATAATCTAACAAAGGTCACAAGCTTTTCAGATTGTTACTTAATATTTCCACTTAACTAATTGACAACAACATCTGTTGCTTTTACGAGCAAACATCATTAACTCTGTACATAACAGAGGTTGTAATTTCATTAAAAATTAGTTATATAATTCTCCACCCGATGGTGCTAGTTATTTCATTTCTTTTCATAGATAACTCAACATTTTACATCTATTGAGACGTATAATTTAGTCAATCTCATGTACAAACGTGATGTTTTCGTTTCGTTGTAATGAGCCTTGGTCACCCAAAATATTTTTATTCTGTACACTACTATGTTGTTCAGTAAATACTGTCATTGATTATACACCAAAGCTTTAAACAGTTAAAAAATTTAAACCGTTATCTTGACATAACTGACTTCATACTATCTGTTGCCCACAAATGCAAGAGCTTGGTGAAGTCTACCAGCGTAACAAAGCAGACTAAATGAAACTTTTTTCACTTAATTTATTTGCATACAATTTCTTTCCCTTTCTGGTAATGTTCCTTAGATACAGAAACATTATCATTTCAACATAATCTTTTCTAGTAAGCTATCAAGGAATATAAAACTCTAATATTCTAAGGGTTTATCAGTATCTGAAGCCTCATTGACTGGTCCTTGAATTTGATAATTGTCTTATAACTGAGTGTCCATAAATTTTATGAAGACTGCAATACTCCATTGCCTTTCCCCATGTGCTGCCCCCAAAATACAAATAATAGTGATCACTTAAATGTTAGGTCTTCTTTGTAATATATCCAAAGGTACTGATACAAAAGAAACAGCTGTAGGAAGACCTTTCTAAATTATTTTCATGTTCATTACATTCGAGGTTACTTTTGATCTCAGAAGCAATTTCCGCTTTAGTTTCATCGTCGGCCGAGAATTCTTGAATTTGTTGTTCTGACAGATTTTTACAATTTCAAAAAGCAAAAATAAACTAAGATAAATGATCGCAAATCGGTTGAATAAACCCTTACCCCTTTACACAGTCATCTACTGCACAAACTGACTAAAATGAGGGTGTGTGGATGCCTCGCATATTTGCTTAAAGGTGCTGGATAGGATGGTATGTAACCTGAATAATTACAAAAGTTATGACCTAAAACATAGAGGACTGGGTTTTTTGGAACCATGTGAAATGAGATTAAATACTTATTTAGTTTCATGTTTCTGAATGTAAATTGGAAGTAATCTATTAAGATGTAAATTATATTTGACTTTGCATTTCTTTAAATCACGAGTTTCGTTGATAATACATTCGTATTGAAATATAGTGTTTTTTCATCTAACTATTACGTTAGCTATACTATGTATTATATATATATATATATATATATATATATATATATATATATATATATATATATATATATATATATATATATATATATATATATATATATATATATATTTTTAGAGTGAGGGCATAAATGACTGGCTGCAATTAAAAATTTTGCCTGCATTGTCTTTGTTCAATTCTATGTTAAACATGACTTTCTGTTTTAAGCCTGATTCATAATGTGTTCAGCAATTGAAGGCTAAACCTTTTTTCTTCTTTTGCTTTTGTCATTAATCTTTTTATTTCCAAAAATTCCTTAGTATATATTAAAATGCTTGCTTCTTGTTAAATATTTTGGCATGTCAAGTGATAGTATGAGTAATTTTAAAAAATAAATAATTCAAACATAATAAATAAAGAAATTTTAAGGCTGTCGCATCACCGTCAATTTGTTTATTTTTAATGCAATATAAATTTAATATAATTTTTTTAAATTTATTTGTTATTCAAAATATTTGTATAAATTATATTCTGACCAATCTAGAGAAATTTTCATTTATACTGTCTCCGCTAAAAGGTGTATAAAATCCAGTAAAGATATACGCCCGTGCTCCACAGGTCACGAAACAATATCAGAAGTTGACTTTGCCAAAATACTGCTACGCTATACGTACCTTGACACAGACGAATATGACATGTATCTCGACCGTCTGCTGGATCGTGTGAAGGACGAGCGTGGAATTACTTTTGAAGAGTTCAAAATTTTCTGTCAGTTTCTGAACAACCTCGAGGACTTCACCATTGCTATGCGCATGTACACGCTGGCTGATCACCCCATATCAAAAGGTAAGCATTGTATCTATTTATATTTGATATATTTTAAATGACAATGTCCATTTTTATATTGACTCACTATACTTCCGAGCCAAGTGCAAATGCCCACTGACATTTTTTAGAATGTGAGATTTTGGTATTAAATGATTCATTTCGTCATCGTGAGATTAAAAATAAATATAATAAAATGCAATGAAATATATATATATATATATATATATATATATATGTATATTTTTTTTATGTATTTAATCTTTGCAATGTGGTCATGTATATATCTTTGACTTGGGGGGTATCCATCCAGTGACGCGTTCCCTGATAAAATTTTTCTGTTATAGGTCTACAGGTGATTTTCTTTTCAATCAAGTGAATTTAGAGTCACTATGCATTAACTGTGCAGCGAGTGTGTTTGGATGATTGACTATCCTTTTTTTGTAGGTTTTTATAGTGTTGATAGATCGAATTTTAAGGTTATGATGCAGTTGTTGGTTGGTTAGAAACCATGAAACGTTAGTAGCCAATCGAGGATTTTGGACTAAAACCTCTGTAGAATTTCTATATTCGAGTTTGATCCGGTTCCCCATAATTGAATGCCGTAGGTCGATATTGGTTTAACAATACATTTGTACAGGAGCAGTTTATTCTCTCCCTAGTTTAAGCATTAGCTAGTCAGGTTATTCAACCGCCGCCTGAGATTCGGCGTTGTTACTTGTTTGGCACCACCCAGGGGAAATGTATAGGGTGGGTCTAGGAGTATATGGTAAATCCTACAGACGCAACTTCATCCTCCAAATATATAAAAAAAATTATGAGTCGTCGTGGGATGCCTGGCAGATGTAAAATATCTAAATTTTTTTTATGTTGAAATATTTTTATTTGAACGAATTGAAAATGAAAAAACAAATATTCAAATAATTGTTAATAAGGAAATATTAATTTTATTTTATTATATTATTATTATTATGAAATAATTTATCACAGAAATATTTCTTAACAATCTATTGAAAATATATTTTTAATTTTATAATACTTTCTGCCAAGACGCGAAGCTGGCTAAATGGCACGTGCAAACACGCCATTATATGTTTCACATCAATATGAATGCTAATCAGCTACAATCTTTATTGTTTACAACCAAAGTGGAATATCTCAGCTCCGTGCAGATTACGAATACGGCACATATTTACCACCAATATAACTTATACAAAAAGGAGATAAGAATATAGGACAATGATTATCCTCAATAAAATAGGAATCGACGGAGAATAAAACAAAGAGTAATAGAAAAAACAAATTATTGTAGAATACCCAATAAAAAAATCATTATATTTTTTGTTTCCATCAAATATTGAGTCTATTAAATTTTGTCTTTGATGCGACTAAAATTACTGAACCAATGAATCAGAATTTTCAAATATATCTTTAAAATTTCAATATATATATATATATATATATATATATATATATATATATATATATATATGTATGTGTAATTACATAAGATGTGTTTTGGTACAATGCTACGCTACATATTTACTATATTTTCCCATCTGAAATTTTTAACATATTTTCACAAAAGGGATTCTAGACAATATTTTTACATGGTAAAACATTAAATTTTAATTAATAACTTTTTAGTATCTGTAAATAACTTTATAGAATATTATATTTGCTTAAATATGTGCAGAACCTGTAGTACAAGTTATATTGATTTGTTGACCTTTTATCATTTGGCAGTAAGGGATTTTTCAAAATATTTTCTCCGCCCCTAGAACTAAAACTTTCCACGTATCATATAATAGTTATTGATTAAAAAAGAGATATTAATTCTATTTTCTTTTTATGAAGATATAATTAACCACTTATGCCTATAATAGACCTACAGCTAAAATGACCATATGTTCTTCACGATAATTTGTAATTCCAGATGAGTTCCATCGAGCAGTAAAGATCTGCACGGGTATTAGCCAATCGGCGCATCTGGTGGCCACTGTTTTCGCCATTTTTGACGCAGATGGCGATGGCCTGCTCAGCTACAAAGAGTTTATTGCAATCATGAAAGACCGTCTTCACAGAGGATTCAAGGTTATATATTTTTCTATGCTTACTACAATATTCAAGTTTATTTAGTCGGGTATAATTCTTCATGTTTAATCCGTCCGGAGCCCGGGCGCTAATTAGCGAATTTATAAAAATAATATTTGCAAAACTACACCGCCAAAATTGAATTACCAACTAATTGTTGTGTGCAATTACTTTGACGAAAATTATTTACAACCATATATTTTCGAAAATGTTATGAAATTTCCTAAATGATTAGATAATTTTTTTATTTCCAAGTGTATAAAGAGATGTCAAAAATATTATTAATTTTTTAAAGACCACTTTCTCGCTAAATTTTCAGTAACTTGACAATATTTCGTGAACTATGGCAGATAAAAAAGTAATCTAAATAAATTTCCAAATAAAATGTTATAAGATATATGAGTCCAAATTATATATAAATACTTGAAAAAAATTCCTAAACATTATGAACAAAAATGCAGCGTATCGAATGAATATGTCGTTGGCCGTGCACAGGGAAAAAATCATTATAGTGAAATTAATTACGTTTCAGCTATATAATTTATATTTTGAATTTGGCATAAAATTCTAAAAAAGTGGTGTAATTTTCATGAAAATAAAATGGTATAATTTAAGAAAAAGCGTGAAAAAATTTTGTTTCGTCATATATTACCATAGAACTACCAAAACCTGGATAAAATAGTATTTATTACTCAAATTGTATACTTTCATTTATACAGATATATTCTCCGAAATATATATAAAGAATAAAAAAAATATTACATTAATCTAATAAGTGAAATATAATATGAATATTCTAAAAATAATTATAAACTTTGTTCTTTTCAGCGGGAAATATCTTCCTTGGTTATAATTCTTTGGGAGAAATAATATTTATTATTTTATCACAAAATACATAATATACTGAATCTAGAAATAAGGATTTCCCGCTGTGAATATGTAATATTACAATTAAAGCTAATTCAGAAACAAATACTGTGTATACATCCTCGAATGCAAGATATGCAAATTGAATGAATTTGATATGCATTATATATATATATATATATATATATATATATATATATATATATATATATATATATATATATATATATATACATATAGATATACATATACATATATATATATATATATATATATATATATATATATCAAAAATCTTACCACATTATTTGTTCCATTTCTGACAAAAAACTCACAAAACACACTGCACAGTTCACGAACATAGGATGACTGATTTCAATTATTCATTTCGCTGGTTCACCAAAACAATAATAGTGCCAAGCTCATTATTGCAGAGATTACAAGTCGTATTTCATTCATATTTATTGCTTAAAGTGGCCATTCATTTCTTGCCCGGATTAAGGCCTTGTTCATAACCTTCCATTTCTATAAAATATTCTAATTTAATGGGGTTGAAATTGAAATTTTTGCTTCAGACTGTTATACATGAACAAAAAGTTTTTTGTACGATATACACAAATAAATATGCATTTATGATCCCCGTTAATGTCCATAAATGTTCTTATCTTTAGTGTCTTCAGCGTATGTTGAACTGGTTAAGCCACCTTTCACTGAATACAAGAAGTGGTTTGTAAAATTTGAAAAAAAACTGATCCTATTACAAAAAGAAAATGTCATATGTTTGGTATTGATTGTGAGTCATATATTGGGAAATATTTTCTAATAATACAAATATCATTGCAACAGTATATTGCAGTCATCAAACTGATTGCGTTTACGACTTCAACTCCGTTGGAAACGTCCACAACACAACAAAAGTTCCTTTCTGTATGAGAATGAAAGTTTCTTTCTGCCGGAATAGAAAAATGATTCCAACATCCCTCTCTTTCATTAGATCTGGCTCCAGCTGAATGGACAAACCATTTAGGTCATTAAGTAATGCTTCGCATGGAAACATTTTGCTGATGAGAATCATATCTGAAAGCCCATTAACAAATTTTTCAATTCAAAATTTATGAGTTAATGCTTTGATGCTATCCATTCTTTGCCAAATAAATGGAAACAGATGCAGTAAACTAAGATATAGTTTGCAGTAAACTAAGATATAGTTTACTACAAATAATTATAAATTACATTATTTTATTATTTATTTGCTGGCCCAAAAAAATTTAACAAATATTCAATTACCCTTTTGCGATAATTTTTAAATTGGATCCAACATTCCAAATGTAAACGAATTTCACAAATAATTAATGTGTAATAGAGTAAAAAAGCTTCAAAAAATATTGAATCTCCTAACATCTAAAGAGGGGATTTATTTTATTTTTTTTAAGCACCCATAGAGTGAGAGTTATTGGACTTGTTATAGAACTTGGCCTTTCAAAATAGAATTGTGGTTCGATTTGCCATTTTCCATTTTTAAGCCCCATTTGCGAAATATTGTGATGGTTCAAATGATGTGTCTTATCACCACTGATCTCTAATTGTTGAATTGTGAATTTGATAGATCCGAAAAAATTCAATATACTAGCATTTAAATAGAACTTTCAGTTCAAATTATCTTGCATAATTTGCAACGAAAATTTCTAAAGATATAGACAAATACAGAGCTATATTTTATATATGTTCAGACATGCACTTGGCAATATTAAATGTGCTTAAGAGCAAATTTTTTAACCAATTATATAATATATTTATTCAAAGAATTTTTGAGTCAAAACACGTAGAAAAGCCAATATGCACAGTGCTATGGTTGCCGAGTAAATCCATGCATAACAAGCACAAATATGATTATATAGTTGCTTGGATTATATATTAAAGCAATTATTTATATTTGAGATGTCATTTATTAGGTGTACGGCTTTGCTTCTGCTGTTTTTTTCCAAAATTGGAGTCTTTATTGTAAAAATCTGTTACATTTATTATTGAAAATATTGTCCATTACTGGCCACTAGTTCCTCCCGTCTTTCGGACAGTGTACAAATCCCGCATCGATAAAACTATACATCTTTTGAGACGATCCACGAATCGATCCAATTTTTTGCTTCTTCATAAGACTAGATATGCTGGTCAGCCAGGCTGTGTGATATTGCTGGAAACAAATGATAGTTAGAGGAAGCAACATCTGGAGAAAACGGCTAGTCGGGTAGGATTTACCACTTCAACGTTTCCAAGTACATCTTGCTCATTTGCACTACATGGGATCGAGCATTGTCATGCTGTAAAATCACTTTATCGTGTCTCTCGTCACATTGCAGCCATTTGTCTCCCAATGCTCGGCTGAATGCCTAAATTGCATTCCATACCATTCGCCTGTGTTTATTTCAGTCGGCTTTAACAGTTCATAAAACACTACTCTGAGCTGGTCTCACCAAATGCAGAACCTGACCTTAGTGCCATGAATATTCGGTTAGGTCGTCGACATGGAAGCATGACCGGGAATTGCCAATGATTTTCTGCACTTGGAGTTATCATAATAAACCCATTTTTCATCCCCAGTCACAATGCAATTCAGAAAACCCTTCTGCCTTTGCCGTTCAACACCTCTCAGCGTCAACTCGTACGGTACGACAATTTCCTTGCTTCTGAATCATTCCCATTGCTTTGTCATGTTTTGAAATAGCTTGTTGAGTCACTTCTAATAATCGTGCCAATTCTTCTTGGTTTCAACTCGAGTCTTCATCACGTAATGCCCCAATTCTATATCTTCGAAATCTCTCTTCTGGCGCTGTACCGATCTTCGATGTCAAAATAATAACATAACTTTCAAAGTCTTTGAAATCATTCGATGAGCTTCAGCCGAAGATTTCTTCATATTGAAACAGAAAATTAAAACTTTCCACAAGTGATAAGAATTTGGCTCGAAATGTTTTTCATATTAAAAAATATTTTTCGTTAGTTTTTTATGCTAAGCTAGTTAAAAATTCCTGTTTTCTATTAAGACTAATTATTCTTAGGGTAGTTCCTAGAGTCCCCCAGACCAGGTGCTAATTACCGAATCGATGCAGACGGTCCTGAACAAATGACAGCTGCACTACAAAAATTTAATTATCAACTAATTCTCAAAATTACTTCAATGGAAAATATCTACATTTTTATTTTCATGGAAATAGTCTTTATATTTACAAATATATAAAGAGATATGAAAAAATCTTATTGAATTTTTAAAAAACTAATTTTCTATTTAAATTAATCTCAAATAAATTTTTAAAAGAAATATTATAATATATATAAATCCAAATTATATACAAATACTCAACAAAATTCATAAATATTGTAAAAAAAATGTGTATGGTTGTAATTTATTGAAATATATAAAATGTTTAACAATAACGGTTTTTATTACCTATAATACCCAAAGTTAAAAAAGAACTTCGTGGGAAGAAATTTTCATACGATGAAGAAGTGAAGGATTCAGTTTCAGCTTACTTTTCGAAACAAAGGTAAAACGTTTTATAAGCTAATTGAAAGATCGGAAAAATATATTAGGATAGTGGGTGAATATATTGAAAGAAGAAAAATTAATTTGTATTTTAATTCTCACTTATTAACCCTCATTCCGTGAACTTAAAAACGCACCCACGTATGTGTTACGATTAGTAACTAATAAATCGACAAATGTAACATAATCAATTGAATCACATCTTTTGCTGTGATCAAACTCACAAATACAAAATCTGTCAAATATCATGGTGTATATTCTATGGATGACTTATTAATCCCTTCAAATAACGTGGCTAGCATTTTAATTGTTAAAAAAAGGATAGATGATGAGTTCAACTTGCGCCCTTCCATGACTTCGAAACCTTCCATGCGATTATATCAGTTTTATCGTAAAGCTTAGTGAGTAATCAAAAAAATAAAGTTTTAAACTAAACATTAAACTAAAAAATAAAAATAAACATTAAACTAGAAATGAGTAAATAGAAATAACTGAGCGTCACAGAGTTATTTGATATCAATTTCAACTTGATACCCCTGGCCATTTCTTAGAAAAAGGGCCTCGATGGACAAACTGACCATAAACTATTCCTATAAAGATTCTAAATTTTTCATTCTAAGGTACGGAGCCATAATGATCTTCGATAGTTCACCAACAAATTGTACTTTTCCAAATAAGTAGCCCTATGAAGCTTTCAGTATGCACTGACATATTATGTTGCATTGCTTGTCTTATGTGCTGTGTGTACTCAGCATTTTTTAGAAAGGTATTCCAATTTTCTAGTAATCACAATTTTTTCGTAAGTTTGCTGAAATCATGATCATTTTAATATATATCTCATTGATATATCTACTTCTGTGGATCAATGCCATTCGTTTGGTAGCTCATCTAATGTCATGGATTTCTTTGTAAAAATTGTTTGCACTGTATTTATTGATATTCAATAAATAACATATTTTTTGTACATTGAACAGAACACAATTTATGAAAAACACAAACTTTTTGGTACATTTTTTTTTCTTTGACCAAAATGGAATAATACGATAAATATTAATTGGCGTAATCAAAACTTTTAATGTATAATAAAAGTATCTGCATATTTTTATTGGAAATTCTATTTTACAGTCAACTTTGCCAGTATCTTGATATTTACCAACTTTGCTAGTATCGAGATTCTAGTCAACTTTGTTAATATGTAGATATTTCTCAACTCTGCCAATATCTAGATACTTGTCCACTTTGCCAGTATCTAAATACTTGTCGACTTTGTCACTATCTAGGCATTGGACAGAATGAATACATGAAACAATATTTTAAGAAGTTAATTTTTTTTGTCTAAAATATTTGTCTTTCCTCCATAAATTTTCTTTCTTTCCGTTTTAGTTTCATCAATTTCAAACAAGTAGGAAATTCTCTGTTTAACCTAATTTTACCACAAATTCTAATTTTACGAATCAAAAAGAACTGTTCTGTTGACAGGCTATTATAAAAACCCCACTAATATTATAAAATTGAATGTTTGAATATTTATTACTCAAACTTGGACCTTTACTTTTTAACCCAAGAAATAGCTTAATAAAACTTAGTATTCTTATTCATTGATATAAATTTTTTACTATAACATGTCAAAACAAGTATATTAAAGCTATTGGTTACGTGTTTCTATAACCTAAAATCTGCATGTAAATCTGCAACCTTATTTGAAAATTTACGCGAGTGAAGCCACAAGCAAAAGCGAATTGCCAATATAAACGTAAGAGATTTTACATTGGTTATACAAAGTTCGAAATTACAAGTGAAAAAAGGATACACTTTCACGAATCATTTTTGTTAAAAGCCCATGTTTAGTTAACTTTAATATGTTAGATACAAAAATCAGCATGTTTCTGTCCAAGGTATTATAGCTTTATCCAGGAATAATTCTCCTGGATAAAGCTATAATACCTTGAACCCCGTTCGTTTAAAGAGTTTTAAATTTTTCTAAGAAAGAATCCAGGACCTCCTGAAATTTATGCAATCTCAAAATTCTGAAAGCAAAATATGTGTATTGAGTATGTAAAAAACCCAAGCTCTAAAAATTCAACACCAAACAAATATCCAATTTTTATCTTCAAACTACTTCAATACCTTTATTATATCAAATCATACTTAATCCAAAAAAACCTTAAAACCTCAGAAACTCTGTTTCAAAGGGTTGATATGACTTTTTTCCATAACTTTTAATATAGGTGAGATTTGTCACATTATTCTGAATAGAAGAAAAAAAATTTAGTATAAGGAGTAATATTTTCTGAAAATATTTAATTTTTTCTTTCTTTATGATTCGGAATAATGAGCCAAAGCACTCCTGCGTAGGAATTTCACAAAGAAAAATACGCCTGTATATACTACCATATATGATACAATATAGAATATTACAATGACTTTGCAAACTGTGTATTTTATTTATTTTGGGCCTCGGGAAATAGCCATAATTGTGGGTCATAATTTGAATAGGTGAAGGTCTGTAACTGGTGCAACCTCTTCATTTTGTATTGAAACCAAAATCTTCTTGCTTTGAAATTTAATATTACCATTTTCTCAATCTCTCTTCGAAATTTTAGCATTTATCAGCACAGGCCCTAAAATTGTGTTCCAAAGAAAACAATTATTACTGTTTATAGTAGAAAATTTTTTCCACTATCTACAGTAGAAACTTTTATCCACTGTCTATAGTAGAAACTTTTTTCCACTGTCTATAGTAGATATGTGTGTTTAAGGTCACTTGTGTGATTTAGTTCAATCTAGGTCTTTGAAAGTCAAAAACTAGTTCTTTTAATTTGTTCTTTGTCCTTAAGAAAAACATCAACTTTCTTCTCTGCCTTTCCAAACTTGACAATCCAGGTTTATAAAAATCAATGTCACTCGTCACTGTGACTATTACTTCTGTTATTTATCTACAACTAGTGAACCAATTTAATAATCTACACGAACTTATTAACAAAATACTCATATTAAATAAACATATTAACAAAATACTTAAATCTTTTAAAAAATAAATAGATTATCCAAATATGGGAATTATCATTAAAAATTTTTCAATATGAGCCTCAAGAAATAAAATCTTTTTAAGTTTAGAAGATGTTAATCTAGATCTCCTCTCAATGAGCATTTGACCTGCCTTCGAGAAGATCCGTTCGCAATATCGCAACGGAAGTGGTCATGGCCACTTCCGTCACTTGCGAATGGATCTTTTTCACACAGCCCTTTTTCGCTATTTTATAGAGAACTTGTATAACAGTTTCATATTTCACTTCATTTGCGAGACAACACAATAGTATTTTTTGGAAAAAAAGTAATTAAACTTTTTATTTTAAATATTACTTTTTAGGAAATTTAACTATAAACTCGCCACTGACATATTCAAATTATGCAAAATATTTCAAATAATCCTAATAATAAAATAGAACGGCAAATGTCATTAAGATTCCAAAAATTTATATTAAACTGACAAATGTGTATCGTTTTTCCATGGTACAAATAATTTACGAATAAAACAAAGACAACTGACCGATTGTTCGAGATTTGCAACCTATTGATTTAAATCTTTTAAGATCGATACATTTTGACAGATCGATTCTTTTGGTTTGAATGAGATCGAAATGAAATAGACCTGTAATATCAATCAATCTAGTACATTTGGTGTCCCACTCTCTCTTGAGAAAATTATTATATGTCTTTTTGTTCTTGCATGAGTATAGGTCTGTGAAGTTAATGCCACATATCAGCAATGTATTGCACATATTGTTTGTTTCACACTTCATGAATGTCTTTTACGACTGATCTAATTCCCAGATATAAACACATATTTAAATATATGTACCTACTTAATACGTAAACATCAAGTTCAATTGGATATGGGGCATGTGAGGACAGAATTTTCATTTGTTTTCATTTTTGATTCAGTGAACTAAAGAATGATATAAATTTGATTTTTTAACCTATTCGGTCAAAAAATATTAGTGAATTAATTTATTTAACTCACTCAATCTTTTCTGCTCATCTCCACTCAATAGATTACCCGCAGTGTTTGAGTCATCCAAAATAAAAGCAGAACCAAACATAACATGACGATAAAAATATGCTTCGTACTTTTTACTTCATCCTCTACACTTGATGTGCGTTTTATTTGTTTTGGTGTATAAGGATGTCTGACTATTTTCTAAAACTTATTGTGTTGCAATTAACAAAATATTTTTTAATTTTCTATAGCAAAGTAAATAAACCTTACAGTTTCATCAAATATATCTGCCCTTCCATCTGGATGCCCCAGCTTAATTACTCTTTTTTTTACACCTGTTTAGACAAAATTTGGTATGGAAACAGATATTTATAGATAACCCAAATTCAAAAATCAACATGCGACCTAACCTCCCACCTAACTCTACCGCCTCCCTCAAAGCAGGATCATGGACGAGGCACCCGACAGTAACCAGTCACACTAGGATAAATTCAAAAGAGTAAAATTGTTTGGGTAGCATTGTCATTGTAATACCTTATTTACTGAAACTTTTATTTTTTTTTCAGTCTTACGCCAAAAATGAAGGCTGGGAAGCGTTCAAGACGTGCGTGAAACAAGAGATGAAGAGCGCTGTTTAAATATGTAGTTCAAAAGATGCTTATTATAATTATGAAAATTTTTACCAGTAGGTTTAATAATACTCTCTGTTAAGTAAAGGTACACTCAACACGTGGATATAATGCAGTCATTAAATTATTTTAATTCTGTCGAGATTGTTTGTTGGAAAAATTAGTGTATAATTTAAAAATAATTTTTAAGAATTTTCGTAGGACAGCATTTTAATCTGTATTAATTATAGTTAAATGTAATGTTTATCTATATTGGCATACTGTCACTTACAGATGTGGCCAGATGCTCGCAGAGAGGTATAACCTCTCCACTGTTCTCGGATAGTATATATTTTAATATTATGTTTCCCCCGTATCTTGAGACGTCCAGATGCCCAAAAATATTCTAAAGCTCCATCATACTTATCGTTTTTCTTAATTATGACAAAAATAAACAATCGAGTGCAAGTTCAACCCTCTCGATATGTGGCTATCCTGTTACTACAAATATAATTTGTTTGTAAAGACAACTAAGAATTGAGTGTTACAGTTTTTCTTAGTAATGCAGAAATTATATAAAACTGAAAAGATTTCGGGGCTAGAGAATAGGATACGTAAAATATTTATTTATTACAGATGATAACATCACAATTGCTCGTTGTAATAATTGTTTTATATATTGGATATTTGCTGAGATAAAACAATTAATTTCACGCTCTTTTCCTACATTAAATATTTTTAATATATAAGTTAACTTTAAATATAGAATTATGTACCCAATTAAACTGTAGGAAAACTTTATAATATTGTTAATCCACTTCCCAAATAAAAAAAAAATTGTTTTCTCGTATTTATGCCAGTGAATAGTAAATTTATGTGTTTCTCTGTTCAAGCTACGAATCAGCAATATTTGTGAATCTGTAAGATAGTTAAAGTATAAATGACACCGTTTTTCCTAAAACTCAATGTGTGCAGAGAACAGGTTTTATTGTTTTTTATATGAGCACTTATCGTTAAGTCAGTATTGTTACATTTTGAAATTGTCTTGCAAATAATTTTTTTTAGGGAGTTTATTTAATCATAGTTTATTTGGTAATTTCTAGTCGTCTATAAATTATTTGAGAATGTTAAATAATTTTAAGGTTATTATGTTAGTTAATGTCATTATGAAGTATGTCCAAACTGATAAACAATAGGGTATTTGAAAACTTCAAAGTAGGTTTAAGTAAAACTTGTGATGAAAAAATAATGCATATAACAACAAATAATCGAATCTTCTAAATAGGAAAATGTGTCAATTTTTTTGTTCATTAAATTGAAAAAGTTATTATGAATTTAGTTTCCACACAAAATAATAAGAAAGTTATAAATATGCAATATATAAATTAAACGCAATATTTAATGCGATACTAAAAATATTTAATAAACTCCCTCATAATGAATGCTAAATAACTGGCCAGTGACATAAGCCAATTGTGTTTTGTATGGGGCGTTGTACGGGAATCATAGTTCATCCGTTTTTAAGTCGTTACAACTTTGTAATGAAAAGTTCTAGGTGCGATATATTTATTTTAACCGTTTTTAATGTTATTACTTATTTGATTTTAGTAATAAAACAAATATAGTCAAATAACCTATTGTAGTTACGTTGAATGTTTGTTACAATAATTGCATAGCATCACTATTTACATATGTTTATTTTACGAAATAGTATACATTAATACATCATAGAAGGAAGCCGAAAAGCCTCAAGATATTTCTTGCCATTGAGTATATTCTTCTAACAATTGATTTTGTTTTTAAATGAATTTTACTTTTTATAAAAAATTCATTTATATTTTGATCGAAATTGGAGACTAGCAGTCGATATAGTTGATCTGCACTTTTAGGATAATTTATCTTATACATGCTAATGTTGCAGAGTAAGTCGCTAACACTGAAATTTAGTCATGTAATTACTTGACATTAATGTAAGATTGTGAAAATTGTATATTTTGTCCTGGCTAAATGCTATCAGCTGGTAAAATCAGAATTCAAATATTTGAACATTACGGCCTACTGATTATAGAGTAGTCAGTAATTACCATCTTGACATTGTTATATATTGCCTGTGACAAAATATTTTATTTTATCATAGGAATGATTTACCCTTTTCTTAAAGTATTTCATAGTCCTTAAAGCAAAACTTTTACATATTTAATCATTGTTTGTTCTATTAATATCTATGGTTGTCTAGTTATTTTATTTAACAACCTTAAGAAACTGATGTTTTATGTAACAAATTATCTACCGCTAACTCCTCAGAATATACTTCACTATACCATTATTATCCCTCTTTTACAAGTCAGTTAGCACTGAACTGGAGCTAGATATAGAATAATCTTTCTAAAAAAAACTAACTGTCGACTAGAACGTAGTGCCTACTTCAGAATATTATTCAGTTGGAATATAAAAGATTGTGGTGACCTACCTCTTTATATGAGATCATACCAGCGGTTAATTGTACTATGTCTATTTATAAATATATGACCATCAACTCTAAAAACGTGTACAGTGTGGTCGCATATAAAAGTGACTCTTATTAAAAATTAAAATATTATATAAATCACTACGGGCTGACTTTGTAAAAAAAACATCTTCTTGTGTACCTCGTTAAAATAAACCTTAATATAACACCCATGAATTGTAAACTTTTATGTGTATAATCACAGCATTTTTAGATGGACTTTATTTACTTAAATTATTGTAAAGAAACAACATAATTAAATTATACAATTTCCTCACCTGGGTGATTAAAATTATAAACATTTCAATGTCCGCGAAATATGACTAAAATTTTTTGTATGGCGATGCCAAGTCTCATATAAATTCTACTGCTAGCTTGTGGTTTTCGAGAGATTTGAAAACATTTTAGTGTTTAAGAAAATTCGTCATTTTTAATTCTAACCTCCAATTTTCTATAATTTTGAGAATATATATTAGTAAAGGTCTGGATGTCTTATTATTAATGTGATGTCACTTGTATTTATACAATAGCTTTCACATGATAACAAAATGGTATTATTGGCATTTATGTGATTGTTTTTTCACTCTAATGATTTGACATTTTATTCCTCATTTCGACATTTCAACCATCTGTCATGTATTGACATCGGGGTCAAATTAAATGTTAAAATGAAAAGCCACTCGCATTACTACAGTGTTGGCTGCTGATGGACGTTACTTCATATTGACATATAAAAATCAATTACGGTCTACTATAAAGGTCTTTAAAAAATGAATTGTAAAATATTCTAGATAAAACAAATAATATTAAAATTTTAATTTTAAAATATTCTAGATAAAACAAATGTCAGAGACACTTGGTACATCATTCATCAAAGAAGGTGCTACTTTTACTAGTCATAGCTAACAATATATAAGTTTAAATAAAGCATAATGATTATTAAATTGAATTTATTCAGGTATTTGAAATACACTTTATATGTAGTCTGTCAATATTGTTAATTCTATTTAGTTTAACGATGTTAATAAAATTACTAATAGTTTTTGCTTGTGTTAAAAAATTTGTTAATTTTTCTAAAACCACGGTGTTGCATTATATTATAATATTCTAAAAGCGTATTTTGTCTATATACTCTCTATTTATTTGTTACTCTATATAGTCCGTCCTTTTATAACATTTGTACATATAACTTTATTTTTTATGATCAATTCCTAGCAAGTAGTGTTGCTAGTTTATATTTGTTTTTGATATATTATTCAAGACATTGAAAATACTACAGCATCGTGGTCTAAAACAGTAATTAACCAAAAACATTTTAATCCGAAAGCCTTAAAAAAAATAGTTTAAGAAATGTATGATTGGTACTAACACTGGTATTTCAATGGTAATTTAAATATATACACGGTGTCCGGGAATAAATGTCGGACAAAGAAAGATGTTATTTGTTGACTGAAATATAGTTAGTTGATTGCCGTTAAAATAAAATTTAAGAGATGACTTTTTTTCAGAAAATTCATAACTATTTACCATTTTTTTCATACACATGATGCTTGTGCACATCAATTAACACTGCTCGCCGACCTGCCGTGCGAGACATTGTATATTATGATAAGTAATTTATACATAGCGAGTATTTTATTTAATTCATTGATTAAATAACATGAAATATAACTATTAAAAACTTAATAAATAATATTTTTGTGTACTCACTCATATTGTAGTTCTGTGAACACCACTCAATCCATGACTTTTTTCACGTTTGTAAAGTATTACACAGAAAAGTCATTTTAGTAACAATTATTTCACTTATTTTCTTTAAGAAGTCTTAAAAGAGATATTCAAAATGGTTCCCGTTTTGTTCTACACACAATCGCGCTCTCCTTATAATTGAATTAGTAACATTATTCCAACTTTTTTGTTTTTTTCATGGCTCGTGACATAAAAATGATTGAGAAAAAATGGCTTACACTGTCCAATGTTTTGTCAGATGAATCACTAAAGTAGCTAAAACTTTGTTTTTTCCAAATAAATTCAGTTGTTATTTATTATGCTAATTATAGAATATTTGTTGTGTTTATTTTTAATTAAAGTAATTATTTTTAAAAAATATTATGTCACTGTAGTTAGTAAGGTAGAAATTGAACATTAGAATATAATACTAAACACATGTTTAAGAGAGAGAAATGATACTTCACGAAATTTTTAGGGTGCCACTGCCATGTGTCCTGTTAGTAAATGAAAAAATTGTGGCCAAGGTAAAATAAATATAATTCAATACACGTTTAATTTATCGTATTTTCCAAAAACCAATGTGTAATTATCGATTACAATTTTGATTAGCAAAAAATGTTTCTATTAGCAAAGACAATACAGAACAAATACAAAATTATTTTTTCTTGAAATTAACGATATTTCCATAATTTTACAAACTAAATGTTGCACAATATGACGACAGCTTCTTGCAATTGTTTTATGCAACATTTAAAGCTACATTCTGTATAGGGGATAACAAAACTTATTAAAAAATTATCTTTCCTCAATCTTTTCTTTGTAGGATTCCTTCCAAATCTGGTATTATCATCGCTATTTATAAGAATCCTCTTATGCAAACATGCTTAGTTAATATATCACAATACTCAAAATGCGAAGAAATAACAAAACCGATATTGATTAGATTGGACATTGATAAACAAAATAAATAACGTAATGCAGCTTTGGAACATCTAGCTATTTTATTTTGCGTACGTGTCGGTTTTGCGTTTTAAAAACAAGGAATCATTTCTAATTGGTTGGTATATCATAAGATATATACCTTAGCCAATACAATCTAGTCCACGTGGACTGTTAGCTAATAGAAAACGTTAACAGTATTATAATGCCCCGTCCCTTTCTATCATTCCGTACTTTTTAAAGTAACCTTCTCTCAGTAAAGATGCAGAGTATTGCTAAAAACACATATGTCGTCTCATATTTGAAATACAAAAACCTTTTAATTAGTACAATAAACTATAGAACTAAAATGTAGATATTTAATACCTTCGTCTGTTACACTATTTAAATGAACTTTAATTATTGTTTTATCGATGTTATAGTGTACCATGTATAGGCGAGAAGTTAATCGGAGATAAATATTTTTACTCGTTTTATAGTTCAGACTTTAATTTTATTGTATCTATCGATCAACCTATGAAGAGAGTTTATGCGAAAGGATTAGCAAAATTTTAATACGATTAATAGAAATACTCGAGTGATTGATAAAATGATTAACTCGATAATTCGGAGAGTGCTATTGTGTTTACAATAAGACGGTTAATATTACATATTTAAGGCTAATCAAACATTAAAGTGAAGTAATTTTTCAGTGTACATTTAGTGAATAAAATTTAATTGAAATATTTTTTCTGTGGAATATTTTACAAACTATTTAAATCATGTGTTAAGTGATTTCCGCATACTATAATATCAGTGAGTTACATTACATATTAATTAATTTATTATGTTTTTAATAGTCATGTTTCATGTCATTTAACAAATAAATAAAATGCAATATTTAGGTATGTATAGTGAAATATGGGTATAGTGAAATAACAATGTTCGGTAAATTAAATAAAAGAAAATATTTAGTGGTTGTGTATGGCTAGCGTGAGTTTGTATGTGTGCGTTAACAGTATTAGGTGTGTTAAAAAGAGTTATGTGTAATATTTTTTTGCCACCCATTTAGAAAAAAGACTTGTTTTACGTTTTATTTCAAAGAAAATTTATTCCTTTATAGCCAACGAATAGCATATTTCTTTGTCTAACATTTATTCCCAGACGCTGTGAATGTATGTAATATATATATATATATATATACTTTTTTTTTTTTGTTTAAATTTATTGTTAAGAACACAGATATCTATTACACAAAATATAAAATAAACGCTTCTTTGCCTTGACATAGACTCCGCAGACTATTGAAAAATTGGAACATTTGAAATCACACAAAATTCACAGCTTCGAGCTGTCAATCTAATTCAGTCAATCTGACAATCTGACATTTTAAAATATATTTTAAATAGACATAAAGGTATATTTATATATATATATATATATATATATATATATATATACATATATATATATATATATATATATATATATATATATGTATATACCTTTATGTCTATTTATACATCCCTTTTTCTTTTTAGTTTTTTTTTAATTTTCAAAGAATTTGCCTAATTTACCTATTATTTATTTTATTCAAAAATACATAATGATATTCACAAATAAATAGCTTCCTCATAAAAAAGGTATAAAATAAATGCTTATTGAAATTCAATGAAGAGGCTTGCCAATACATTGTATATGCTGAACTAAGCTAGGATAATATAATATATTAATTTGACACCTCAAAGAATTAAAAGAAATCATTTAAAATTTGGAAAACTTTTAAAATCTTAACATGTTTTCATCATAGTTCCAAAAGTAAGAAAATGAGCCTCAAGAGCGTTCCTTGTTACTTTGTTACGAAAGAAAATATCTTATCAACTTCAGAATAGCAACAAATAAACTAATTTTGAAAATCGTATTAACAATGTTTGAAATAGTATTCAATTGCCAGATTCAAATAAAAGTAGATTATAAATACTTAAATAAGAATTAAACATTTTATTTATTTAGATGTCTTAATTTTAAACTCAATTTTACAGTTTTTTGATAGAAAATATTTTTTAACTAATGCATGGCAGCTTTTAATCTAGCTCAATTAATTAATTAAAATTGATGTCTGTGTTGTAAAACGTCTGCCCTCTGTCAAATGCATAAAAATGTGTTAACACTTATATACGTAATATTCACTTTGTATATTATTTAACGGTGTTACACTGCGAGGCAGCTCTTATTACTATCTACTTTGTATTTTTAAAATTGCCCCTAAATTTAAAGCTATATATGAAGCATTGTAAGCCAATTTTGGCAAATATTTAAAAATCTGATATTATTGTCTTAGCCTACTTATGTTTTTGTTTGTGTTGTTTTAATGAAATGTTACCATTAAAATTATTAAATAATAAAGAGAATTATCACAAGTGGTTATTATTTTTTTAAATTCTTGTTAAAAAAGAGGAAATCAGTCATGAAAGTAAATTTAATAGAATTCATTATTGTTTCAAAAAATTACCACATTAAATTACATACACTCAGACAATGAGTAACATATCCATGGGATACGAAATGAAGAAATTGGATGGAGCAAGGATAACCCTAAAATTGCTTTAGTATGTTTAATTTAAAATTGGATAACCTACAGAAAAACACAAAATTCAACGGAAACAGAAATATATTTGCGAACAATATTCATTTAATAAACCATTTAGATTTAATTCCTCTCCAAACTAAAAAAAATTTGTTGTGTGTAAGTAAGACCACAATGTTGACCACAATAAGTGAACATTTTGGCAACTAATATAACCATACTGTATATGTTTTTTTTCTTGGTAATCATGCAATCAATCATAGACTATGAGCAATGTGTGATGAGCAGCTTGTCATGTAGAGTTCATCCTCAGTAGGACATAACTCTTTAAATGATTTATAGTCTACTACTCGAGACTATCTAGTTGCATGATTTTGCATCGCTTTAGTCGTCCTCTGTCGTCGAAAGTTGTGAGTTGCACCGCTAGTTGATTAGGATGATTTTTTATCTAGCTTTGTATTTAATGCTAAAAGATCTAATTTCCTCTTTCACTGTGTTTATTTTCAGGTACTTAGCTAAGTGCTTTAAGATGCCATTTTGAGCTCTTTGAATCATAATAATATTGGAGTCGCAGGCTGATCCCCAGAGTCAGATACCATAGGTCCATATAGGTTTGAGTACAGTCTTGAAAATCAACAACTTATTGTCTAATAACAGTCTTGAATTTCGGCCGAGCAACCAATTTAACCCTCTAAATTTTAGGTTTAGCTCATCTCTTTTGGTGGCTAAGTGTTTCTTCCAATTCAATCTGCGGTTCAAATGCATACCCAGGTATTTTACTAATTCCTGGTGGGGAAGTTGGTTACCATCGATTGGTTACCACATTGGTAGCGAGAACTGCTGTGTCATCTGCAAAAGTGGCAATAGTCACTCCTGGGGTCTGTGGCAAGTCCGATGTGAATATTGTGTACAGTACAGGCCCAAGAACTAAACCTTACGGTACTCCAGCTTGGATGGCATGGAATTTGGATGTAGAATCATCTTCCTTTACCTGGAATATCCTTTCTGATAGGTACAAATTCAATACACTATAGAAGGTGTGAGGCAACAATTGTTTAATCTTGCACATAAAACCTTTGTGCCAAACCTTGTCAAATGCCTATTGCACATCAATGAAAGCTGAGGAACAGTATTGCTTTTCTTCCAGCGTTGTTCTGATAACATGACACACTCTGTGAATTTGCTCTATAGTAGCATGTTGTTGTGTGAATCCAAACTGATGGTCGGGGATAATTGTTTTTTCAGACAGAATACTAAGCATTCGTTGAAGTAGCACCTTTTCTGAGAGTTTAGATATTACAGGCAGTAAGCTGATCGGTCTGTATGATGTCACATCATGAGGTGGTTTATACATTATTACTTTTCGTGGAAGTTCTGTGGGTACTTTCTTATCTATAAGATCAAAGCCAAGAGCCTTTTTTCCATCCATGCTATTGATGTGCCTAGCTATCTCTTGTGGTGTTGCAGCTCTCAGAGGCAAGTCTAGTTGAAAGTCTCGTTTCAAGATATTGTCTATTTCTTCATCTGTAGATATATCAGCTTCATTACTTGTGTATACCGTGGCTAGGTGATTCGCGAAGAGTTCTGCTTTCTCCAAATTTGATCTAGCCCATTTGTTACCTTCTTTATGGAGGGGCGGTTTGGGGTTTTGTGACTAATTGAAGCCTTTGCAGGCACGCCACAATTAGTAATCAGTGGCTTTAGTGACAGTAAGTGACTCCAGGTAGGTTTCCAATGTTGTATTTTGTGTTTCCTTCAAGATATCCTTCAATTCTCTTATGGCTTTATTAAGGGCTCTTTTATCATCTGGATGCCGACTGTTGTGCCAAACCCTTCTCAGTCTCCTTTTCTTCAGTATTTGCTGCCTAATATTCCATCGTACCGTATTTTGTCTTGGCGACTTATTGATGGGTTCCGGTGTGCATTGCCAGCATGCCGATTTAATTGTCAGAATAAGTTCTTGGGTTGCAAAGTCTATATCACTTGTCGACTTCAGAGGAATTCAAAGATTCAGTGTCTTGTCCACTATATCACAAACTGAATCCCAGACTGTGTGTTTGTTATAGAGTCTTGGTCTATTTTCTTTGGTAAAAATTGTGGTACTGACTGACAGTCAGGATATAACTGGAATATGGTTAGTAGAACTGTCAAGGCATGATTCTATAGACATAAAGAGTCTAGACAGCCCCTTTGTAATGAAGAAGTCCAGGACATCAGGTAATCAATTGGGATCAATTGGCCAATGTATTGGCTCTGGTGTAGCAATAGTGATAAGACAATTCATATCTACACATTTCTTAAGTTCTCTGCCTCTAGTTGTGTTTATTCTACTACCCCAATGAATGTGCTTCGCGTTCCAGTCACCTCCAGCAATAAATCGGTCTCCTAAGGTGTTTAGGTACATTGTGAACAGGTCAGCCGTTATTCTGTGTTTTGGGAGGCAATAGATAGAGGAAATATTGAAACCCCCATTTTTGTCTTCTATAGCAATAGAAATAGCTTGTATGTATGCTGTCCTAAACTGTGGAAGCTCATAATGCTTGATTGAGGATGTTATGGTGATTGCTGTTCCTGCGTGCGCACTTCCATCGGGATGGTTTGTATTATAGATATTATAATTCCTTATTCTCAGATCACTCCTTGAAGTGAAGTGTATTTCTGAAATTAATAATACATCTAACTGGTGTAGCCTTAGTAGGATTTCGACTTCGCTTTTTTTGGGGGATAAGCCATCTATGTTCCAAGTTGCTATTTTGAGTGTACTTATTTTGATAGTTTGTTTAGCATTATGAGATTCAATAGAGTGCTCATTTGTTGTAAGATCATTTCTAACTTTTCTGATTGCTTTATAAAGATTTCTTCAATAGCTTTCATTGTTGTTGAATGTGGATCTCTGTTCAGGTTGGTATCTTTAGCTTATTCCATAAATCTATTCTATGACAAAGGAATGTTCTTCTCAGCCATCCTTGCCTTGCTGTTACTTGCCTTTTCCATCATATCCCTTAAGTGTTTTAATCATTTTTAACAGGCACACCTAAATTTATTTTCTCAAATAATATGTATCTCCGCAGAAGATAAAAGTGTAACCATTGGGAGGATGAGATAACCTTCTACCCTCTCCCACACTTCTCCTGATTTCAAGTAGCTGTGACGCTCAAATAGATAAACAGGTAAATAAACAGAAATTCAGACAACGTCCCTTAAGAAATAATTGAAAAAGACAAAGGATAAATTTTGATGTGAACCTCAAAGGTTATTTCGGTGAAAGTTCCATTCAAATCATTTCTATAGTTTTCATGTGATCCTCAAATAAACAAAAAGACAGACAAGCAAATATTGTAAAAATATGCATTTTTGTTTCAGAGAAACCTGAACAGCAATTCCCTAACTTTTTGAAAAATTTGTTTAAGTATAGGCACACCATATAATGGAAAAATATTATATAATGGAAAACATTCAATTTTTTTCTTTATTACTTAATTTTATTCCTCTATTTTTTTATATTTCATAAATAAATTAGGGAATTAATGGAACGTATAGGAAAAACAACTCAGAAGCAAAAAATGTTAAGTATTACAAGCAAAACTTGACAAAATTACATAATGGTGCTAAATTATGATAACATGCTATTCATATGTAATGTACACATTTTTGTATGTAAAAACCATTACTTGTGAACGACGATCCTGACACAATATCACCAGAACAAAAAATTGAATACCCTCAATGATGGATATACCTTCAGGATGATTAGACCATGGCTTTGGTTATTTAACCTGGATGATTTGACCACTTTCAGGGATTAGCAAATTTTTGAATAAAAGACAGTGAAATATTATGGCCTAAAGTCAGTGGATCAGTAATATCCTGTAACATTCAAAATCAAATTTTACGCAATATTACTCTGTGAGAAGCTGGGTAACACACCAAGGGCAGCTGTAACGGCGCTCATTGGATAAAACTGCAACACCGAACATACCAATTCAGCTTTTAGCATTGACACTGAAAATATTAACCCTGAATTACTGGCCTGCAGCAAAAATTCAAGTTAACATTTGTTTTCAGTTGTATTCTATTTTAGTATCATTCTTGGCCAGAAGAAAGTAGGAATCTATATAATTTGATTTGCTCCAAAATTTTCACTGATATAAAGAAGTCCCAATACCAATTAAATAAATTTAAAAAGAGCTAGATTAAGTTCAAAGATCCTTTATCATATTTTATTTGATTTGAAACGGGTTTTTTCGCGGTAATTATATATTTAATGAGTAAACTTAGATATTATAAACTAAGTACTCACTATGTCCCGACGTTTCAGACTGGTTGCACAGCCTGTGGTCACGGGAAGACTCTTCTTCCTCCTCCTCTTGAGTCTTCCCGTGACCACAGGTTGTGCAACCAATCTGAAACGTCGGGAAATAGTGAGTACTTAGTTTATAATATCTAGGTTTACTCATTAAATATATAATTACCGCGAAAAAACCCGTTTCAAATCAAATAAAATATGTGTTCGAATCGCGAAAGTTTAAAAAAGTCTGATCCTTTATCAGCCAAAATGGATACAAACTAGAAAAAAATATGATGAGCAAAACATTTTTCTTGACACCTAAATATTCATACAGAATCTTTGTGTTCTTGACTGACAGTGGCTAAACTTGCACGAATCTGCTGATAGGTTACTCTCTTGTCAGTTTTTATTATGAGCCGCACAGCATTGACGTTACATCTGTTATCGATGTTGAGGGACTTCCTTCACACAGATCATCACTAAAATCGGTACAACAACATTTGAACTTGTTAAACCAGTTGTAAATAGTACTGCGAGATGAGACTTCATCATAAAATGCCAATTGAAGGTGATCGTTACTTTTTTGATGATTGAGACGAGAACCAAAGTCATAAAGAAAAATCGTACAAAAATATTCTCGTGTTAAAATCGTCTCGAGTAATACGCACAATTATCTAATTGGCCCCAATTTATAAAAACAAACGACGAATTCAAGCACTTCATTGTATTACCAAAGAGTTTTTCATTTATCTTCTTCATTCTGTTTAACAAAATAAACATTATTTTTAAATTACGTAGTCTTGCATTTTTCGTAAGAGTTTATGAATTTTAATTTATTGCAAATTAAATTTTGCAAAAAGCCCATAAAGAGGCTTAAATATATTTTTTATTTTTAATATTGGCCTTCTCAAATTGCGATGTGTTTTACAATATGAATTCAAATGGTTACAAAATGGACTCAAAATAGTTTTTGCAAACTCAAGTCTAGAATCAAAATGGAAAACACGCCATTGTGCATTTCGTAAAGACCTAACTTACAAAACAGACTGGTTACGACTATTCGTAACAACCTGAATACGACTCACTCGACATTGATAAAATATAATGGCTACAATAATAAAATGGAAGACACTGAATAGAACAAACCTATTACGTTGGTCAGTTAGAGAAAATGCTTGTAAGAGTCTAAGATTTTTGAAAGAAAATCTATTAAACTCTGAAGATATTTAAAAATATCAATATATAACATTGGGAAACCTGTCGAAGTAATGAAGCTGATCGAATTCTTTCCAGGTTACAAAAACCGAAAACTGCATTTACAATTATTACTTGGAATATTGTAATATATATATATATATATATATATATATATATATATATATATATGTATATATATATATATATGTATATATATATATGTATATATATATATATATATAAAAGACAAATGTCTGTTCATAACCACTTAGTCTTCTCTACCTACCGCCTTCCACGTCGTCTTCGTTGTGGTGGTAGATAGCCCTTGACCTCTCATCGATGCTAAGAGGACTTGGTAGTGATAGCTATGTTTAGATGGGGTGAATTGCAAAATCTTTACTATGAATGTTCCAGTTATTCTAGAAAATTTCAGAATTTTCTGTAAGATTCCACAGTATCCTGGAATTTCGTAGATTCTCACACACAAATGCCTTTCTCACACCCCTCGCCAACGGATATTAAATGGGTATGAATATTCAAAAATGTTCTGAACTGGAAATTGTATATGCGATGTTCTAAAAATTTAGATCCTCGAAGTTATACAAGGCGAACTGTGGCGCATGCATTAGTATTAATTTAGCAAAGTACAGAAACAAATCAAAGAGAACAAAAAGCAAAAGTCCAAAGTGACATTTGTTTTTTTTATTTTTTTCTGTTTAATAGTTTTTATCGCTAAAATGCCAAAATCCAAGAGCTAAAATGCCAAAATCCAAAAGTGCCAAGCTACAGCGCGTGAAGTATGTCAATGAAAAATTCAACCAAAAACATGGAGTGTTAGTCCAATAATGAGACAATAGGGCAACTCTACATAGTGCAGCCAAGAAATGCTGTACACTTCTATTTACGTTTACTACGTCACACTATTTATGTCCAATATGTCTTGGAGGCCTAAGAACTGTTGACAGCAACCTTTGTGAAACATATCGAAAAACAACAGCGATTAGGCCTGTTAGTGAAAAACAAGCACTGCTTTGAGAGAAAGCGGTGCAAACAGAAAGGGAAGATCAAATAAAAAAATTATTTGCAATTATATTAAGTAGAGATTATATTAAGCATGTATTCAATTAAATCCCAATCCCAATGCTTGTATTAAAAAAAAAACTCTGAAAAGTATGAGGGACAATATTCTAGTTGGACTACGATGATAAAATTCAACGTAGAAATTTTCAATAAAGCTCTAATGTGACTTGAAGATAAATGTTTAATGATGGTCAACCAAACACCAATACAACTGGCAGTCCAGCCACGACAACGAAGTGAATGTGACGCTACTAACAATGAACTATTAAGAGAAAAAATTAGAATTGAGTTATGACACTACATTTAACACAACACACCTTTACTAATTCGAAGTCAAAAACATATCTATGATATAATAATAGACTAAATCTAAAAACAATAAGGCAGCATAATATTTCTGGATGCACCCAGCCGCACAGGAAAAACATTTTTAATCAAACCCTGCCTAAAATTTACGAAAACTACAAAATAATCTTCGCTCTAGAATTATCAGGTTACATTTATGGATAGCAGATGAACAGCACTCTCCAGTCTAAAATTAACATTAAATATGCAAATTTTTGGCTGTGATGAATTCCTGGTAGGTGATATCACAAGATCGTCGACATGTGGTCAAATATTAAAACAGTGCAGGACCATCATATGAGATGAATGCACAATGGCCCACAAAAAATCCTTCTGAGCACTGAACAAGACCAAAATTTATGATTCAAGATACACGAGTCTAATGAGAGGTACCTTGCTTATATTATTGGACAATTTTCACCAAATGCTGCCCATCATCCAAAATCGACGAAATAAAGACATGATTAAAACATTTGACGAATTGCCAGGAAGTAAACAAAAATGAAATTACAACAAATAATGGAGTGCACATCACGGGAGATGAAAGAGCACAAGTATTTGCTACGAAACTCCCGTAAATAGGAGAAGACATCTACCCAGTAGACGAAAATTACAAACTAATTGTATCGACAAATAAGTTATGCATCATTACTGAAACACCCATATAACTTTTTCACAAAATATACACAGACATTGTCAAAAATTACACAGACTCAATGGTTATGCAAATTAACCATTCTGGCAATGACAAATGAAATAACCAATAATATCAAGAAAAGCATCCAAGACATGATTTGTGGCTAAGAAAAAATTTTCATGTTGATCAACACTATTGCAAATTTTGATTATTATGCAAATTTTCTTACAAAATTTTTGAATTCCTTAAATGTGCCATTGCACTGCCTCAAACTAAAGGTTGACTCACCCATCATTGCTCCAGAATTTGAATTTACCGAAACTGTATAATGACACATGACCCTGTATCAAATATGTGCAGAATAACATCATCGTAGCAAATATAATAACTAACAAGGAAACAGGGAAAACTGTATTTATACAGCAAATGCCTTTATCTGAATTGCCCTTTAGTTTTAAACAATTGCAATTTCCAGTGAACTTGGCTTACTGTATGTCTATCAACAAAGCACAAAGCCAAAACTTTCGATATTGTGGTATCAGCTTGAAGGAACCGTATTTCTGACAAGGCCAATTAAAAATGGGGCGCTCACAAGTTGGAGTGCCTGAAAATTTATTATTATGGGTGTCCCAAAATAGCGTCGATATTAAGAATGCTTAGTGAACTTACTCAGTACTCCAGCAATATTAGCACTACTGTACCTGTTTGTACCAGCTAGAAGGCACCACTGATTTTGTAGTTTGTTAATCATTGGGTTGGCCCTCCTGTTATTCTTACAGCTCGTCATAGCGTTTTGTGATCTCCCACGTGACAGCCAAAAATTTGCGTTATTTCACTACTATTCACTATTCATATTCACACTAATTTGCGTACTTTCCCCGTAAGACGACAGTAGTAGAGACACTGATTCGGATTCGGATAGTCAATCTGCTCGTCCTCCCAACAAAAGGGTCAAAAGTAAAAAATCTGATCGGACTGACCCGCAGGTCAACACACTGATTTCCCATGTAAGTAGTTTGACAAATTACATACAGAACTTCATGAATTTCCCCGTGAGTTGAAATACTTAGCTCGGTCTGGTTCCGCGGGAGAATATTTAGTTATCCTTACGGCAGGGCTACTTGACTTAGGAGATGTTCAGACAGTTACCGACAGTCAATCTCTAAAGACCGCATCCCCACATTGTGTGGCCAAATTAATGAAACTACAACATTTTAACACCGAGGGTTGGAAGGACATTAAATATGCCAAGGTTTTACCTTCACTCTTAGCAAAACCAGGCTTCTCTGAGTTAAAGTTGAATGATGATTTGTGTCACCTGAATTAGGGCAAAGATTATTTAATGTCAACAGAGAAGGTAATGGCTGGTTTGACCAACGGACTACTACTCCTACTGCACTACTGCTCTGTATGACAAGATTTTAATATATAAAAAACAATAACCCTCTTCTCGAAAGCGACCATATGAATCAGCAGCCACAACATTGACTTCTCAACCAACTCAGGCGGACCGTGTTTCAACTAACTGTCCTGGAAAGGAAAGAACAAATTTTTAAAAATACAAAAAAGAATTCAAGCCCGACAACAAAAATTCCTTTCGTCCCAAAGATAAAAAATTACTATCTGAAGACAGTATTCAGGAAGGGTTGCTTGTAAGACTTCCTCTCAGCATAGAAGACCCTAGGAGCAAACAGATTTATCCTGAAAATCATCTGGGGACCCCATATCCCTGGCATCATAAAACCTCCTCTAAATTACCCAACCTCTTCCCTGAAAAATCTGTACAAAACCAAAATTTCACCGGATATGACAAAGATAATCAGAGAATTGATAGAGCAGAAAGTTCTGAAGTGTACTGACTGAAGTATACTGACAAGGAGAGTCCAAGTTTCCTATTGAATATGTGTATGGAGAGATTCCGGGTTTCCCTGGATTTCTGAGTGGATTCCGCCCCATATTCTTCTTCAGGGGACTAAACAGGTATGTTTAGACAAAACATTTCAAACTAATCTCACAGGCCACCGTGCCAGAGTTTCTCCAATATCAAGATTGGATGGTAAAAATAGACATATCCAGTGCTTATTTTCATGTACCAATCGCAGCATCCCATCACTTTTACCTAAGAATGACCTACCAGGGGCAGCTGCTACAAATGTCCCTGCTACAAATACCCTTTGGCATAGCATTGACACCTCATACCTTTGCAGCATTAACAAATTGGATTGCGGAAATCAAGTCCTAGTCTACCTAGAAGATTTAGAAAGTAGAAAAAATTCTAGGTCAACTCAATTTTCCCACCAATTTCGACCTCAGTTGGTGGAGATAGGCAGTACATAACCAGAGTGCCCTAAATCAACAACCTTATTCCCGTTTCCTGACGACAGATGCAGGGGACACGGGATGGGGAGCCCAGCTGAACAAGAAACTATTGTCAGGAATTTGAACGAAAGAACAGAGAAAGAAGCACTCGAATTGGAAAGAGCTATTCGCAGTACTTGTATATGTCTCAATTCCAAACCAATCTCACCACCTTCGCAACTCTCACATTTTGTTCCAATCAGGCAAAGAGACGCTGGTATCTTACGTATGGAATGAAGGGGGAACTAATTCCCTAATATTTTAGACCTGACATGCAAATTGTTGAAGCTGACAGAGAGACTGAACATTCTCCTATTAGCTCACTGCCCCCCGGGGAGGTACAACTGCACAGCCAATCGTCTCTCACGGGGACGGCTGCTATCCGAATGGCACCTGTTGCCCAACACAATAAACCAATTATTTAATTGTTGGGGCCCTCCAGTTGTTGACCTGTTCGCATCAGGAGAAACAAGAGTGGTCAACAGGTGCGTTTCACTCGACTTCTGAGATCAGTCAGCGCTCTTTTGCAATGTCTTCAGCCAAGATTGGGATTTCCATCCAGGTTGGATTTTTCTACCTCCCAATCACATTCCCAGAGACTTAGCGCAGCTAAACAAAGCGAAGGGCTGTTACATATTGATTGCGCCCCTCTGGGAAAAGACCTTCTGGCTAGCCAAACTCAAGTCGAGAGCTCTGGAACCATCTGGAACATCTAGCCATGACCCTGAACTACACCAAATTTCAAGGTATTTAGCCTATTTACATTTGGAAGTGAAACTTGCTTACAATACCATTCTAGTTCATAAATCAGCCATATTCACAGCTACTCTTGAAACAAGTGCTTAAGGCTATCGCCACTGACCAACCAGAAAATACAAAGCCCCCAGTGTGGGATCCTCAGATTGTATTTGAATGGTTATCTCGGACGTGTCAGAAAATGACCTTGTTCGAGATATCAAGACGAACTGCAGCCATTCTCACATAATCAAATAAGGATCTGAGATCCTTATTTGATTATGTCCGATGAAAAGATCATCTTATGGCCTATGTTCGGGTCTAAGACAGACTTGGCTTCACACCGGTAGTCAGGTTGGCTGCTCAGACATCATAATGAGCAAGTCTGTCCTGTAACATGGATTAAAAGATTAATTACTGCCTCTTGTGTTAGAAGAAATGAGATGCATGCACTAGACCAATTGTTTATATCCATCACTGGTATGACATGTGCATCCTCCAGTACAATGATTGGTGGATGGATTTGCACTGTTCTGAAAGATGCTGGAATAACAGCATCACGGGGCTCCTTTGGGTCTGCAGTAGCTTCAGCAAGCCGGATTGAAAATCAACTTGTGGGTGAGATATTAGCCAAAGTAACTTGAAAGTGAAAACACTTTCAGAAAGTTTTATTGTAAGGAAATCCAGAAAAGAAAAAAAGGGTTTCACTTATTATTTAATAATTTTCAACCCGAATAACTTATTGAACAATATTATTGTGTTGATTCTGTGTAAATTCTATTACATTCCATAATTGTTATGGAATGTAATAGAATTTACATAGAATTAATTAAAAGATCTATTTGACAATTTCGAATGTTTAAGAGTTTTATACTTAATCTAGTTTTAGAGATCTTAATCTCATTGTGTTTTAAGACCAATAAAACTAATAATTATTTTTCACATAGCGTTTTGTATTTGTCACCAGCAGATATCAAACATTTGCTGTGTATTTTGGGAGACACATAATATGATATTTTGAATTACAACAAAATAGTTATTGTGTTGAAATGAAATACACAGCGTCGAAGGAATAACTTCCTGGTGAAGACTCTATGACAAACTGCCAGAATAACAGGAGGACCAACCCAACGAGTAACAAACTACAAAGACAATGGTGCCCTCTAGCTGGTACAAAGTGCCAACATTCTCCCATGCTTACTGGGTAAGTTCACAAAGCATTCTTCATATCGATGTTGTGTATTTAGTTTCAACACTTAATAACTATTTTCTTGTAATTCAAAATATCATAATTTACAGGTCAAATAATAAGACTACAAATATAGTATATAAACAAGTGTTGTAAGAAAAAGCGATAAAAAGTTATTGTAAGATTAATTTAAAACAGGATGCAAAGCCAATTCATTTGAAAAACTCTGCCCAACCAGCTGGGCAATACAGCTATAAATTTTTAAATGAAACAAAAATATATCAGATCACATTAGATTTTATTATCTACTTAACATATGTACACAACAATATGCCTTATTACTCTGTTGCAGTTATTCATAACCCTTTATTATCGCTATTGGGCACTTCAAAGCTTCGTCATGATCAACCAAAGATATTATTTAATTTATTGCGATAGCAAGTTATACAGTCAAGTAATAAATAAATTACCTAATTAGTCTTCTAGTTTATTTATAAAAAAAAGGCTTCCGAGGCAGGTAGCGTAGTTTGAAGAAGAAAAATTAACAAAACATGATATTCTAATAAAATTCCATTTACAAGTTAAAAAATTTGTCACTGGTTTATACAAGCTGGTATATATTTGTATATATACAATTTTAATTCGTGAGTATTTTTAAGGTTCTTTTCTTTTTATGTAAAGGCTATGAAAATCATTAAAAAAAATTTAATAGCATTTGTTTAAGTACCGTTAAGAAATTTTTTGAATATTTATATTATTTACTGAAGAATAAACATTAAACGAAAATTGGAAGAAAAATAAAAGGGTCATTGTTTAAAAAAAGTAAATTAGAATCTACACATATAATTTCTTTCCATTTTTCACTTCAGCAACATTTTTAAATCTGGTAGATTTTCTGTTCATTGCTCTTCTTATAATTCAAACATAACCAAGTTCCAAATATAATCCAAGCCAAATCCAGAAAGAAATAAAATTGTGATTTATAGATGATCTGTTTCTGATAAAATTAAAATTTTATCAAATTTTGTTTACCTATTTTAATTGTGACAGTGTCTACCAATAAGACAAATTTAATAACATTAAATCTAACCATCTAAATATAATCTTTTTGCTTCAATAGTGCTCAGCACAGTAGATGGGAAAACTAAACATCTAAATTAATTATTTTTTTGCAATATATATTTTTAAAAAAAACCATAACAATGTACTTCAAAAAGATGCAAATAAGGAAATAATTAAATTTTACATATTATCAATAGCGAAAATGCAAATTTCCTAGTAAGATTGTAATATTCTTATCGAGAGCCATTTAGACAGATTTTTATATTTTCATATTCTTGGCGAAGGAAATGTTTCAATCTACATATTCAAATAGAAATAAAATAACCTTTCTTATTTTAATTAAGCAAAGGAATAAATTGATATGGAATCAGGCATTATAGATATTTTAAAGAATCAATATTTGAAAACACTTATACTTCAGCATATGGAGATGAATCAGGAAGAACATTCCCAATATTTCGTATAGATGTCTTATTTGAACCTTATTTCAAAACTGAGTGACAATGGTGTCATTCAGTGTTGCCGTCATATAAATTTATTTTGCACAAATTAAAATCGACACAAGATAAAGCTTTATTATCATTTATTTTACATGAACAGATAAATCAATGACTAGCACCTAACACATAATTACCTTGGCATACAATTTCCTATACTTACTTGACTCTAACTCACATATTAAGAATTTATTAATAACATGCCATTATGACATTTATAAAAGGTAGTAAAAATACATGTAGAACAAAGTAATAAAACTCTTTTTAAAATGGAATAGTGTAATACTACATATCTGCACTTTGGAAGTGTAAACTTCTTTATAGTTAAATTTTGTGTGTATGCGTGTAAGTTATTTATTAATGGGACCAACAGAGGGCACTTTTTATGTTCACCTATGTTTGTGTAAATTTTCCAAAATATAATACATATTAGCGGAACCAACAATAACATTGGGTATGACACGTCTGCTTTAGTCTCAACTTGACTGAGTAGTCTCAACTTGATGAATACGTACTTTCATAATAGAAAATTGTTTAATATAATTTTCGATAAAAGTATATAATACAAAATTATTTTTTTTACAAACTTTTAGCTGTGTGAATGAATCAAGCTATTACTTTTTTTACAAGTTTTAAATGGATTATACAAAAATTTATTCTGCAAAATACACATAACGTACCACTCTACTACCTTTTTTTATTTTGAGACATATTAAATGTATTCGGCCACAAAATGTCAATATTTAGAAACTAAACATAATGGTTTAACATCAATAATAAAATATGTCAAACGCCGAGCGTTAATTACCATTAACGCTTAATGTGTGAAGTTTAATCCTTCAATAATGTTGACTTACCACATAATCGGAATAACAAATTGAATTTTTCGTATCTTTACTTAGTTATTTAACATAGAGCACAAGCAAGTACTAGCAAGATTTTTATTTATATTTGGATTTTTATTTATACATAAATTAAATCATTTACAAACACTTATGAAACCCATTAGCCAAACATCACATATGCAAACATCAGATCATTGTACTTATCATCTCGGCAACACCAATATCTACCATTGATTTATATCGGAATTCTTTAATTTCCCACAGTATTTACACAATAACTGCTCAATTACCTGAATATACTTACACCAGAATATGACCACCAAATTTATTACCATATCATAGTATTGCCCAATTGTTGTATACAGTATGTATCTCCACTAAATAGCGTCACTTCAATCCATAATAGTGCATATTGAAATGCATCAACCTATATCTTTTGACAAATGTAAGAAATGCAGCAATATTGCATTAAATACTTTCTTAGGAATCGATAATAAATTTGACTTTTCTAACTATCCCTTTCATGTGCATAGTTTCACAGAAGAAGGTTACAAAAAAAGAAAAGGAAAAGAGATAACACAAATCAATTTCAAGGTCAATTTCATTTAAAGGTCAACGTTTTTTACAATTCATAAATAAATATTATAAGCATTTGAAAATCTTTAACATCCAAATATAAAAATTATCAAAGTTAAGTTATTTGAATAACTATTAATATAATGTCGTTTATTTACCATTTAGGTAAATTATTATTTGCTTCCTAGTAATAATATTAGTCTAATTTCAATTACGATTTAAAAATAAATTTACGTAGTTTATTTATTATTTAATATAGCAACACTCATAAATATATATTTAAACCAATTGGAACATTTAAATCTTTTTGATGAGATAGTTATTGTTTTTAGAATGACAGTTGTGATTGATTATATAATATGTATCAGTGGTTTTTGTCAAATATTTGTAATACATTCTCGAGTGACTGGAATTAGTGAATATTATTTCATTTTTAATGCAAGCGGATATTTGGACATATTTTAGTGTATGCTAAATACAATTATCATACTGGCAAAGCTTATGTTAGTACAAAAATACATTCTAAAACAAAATAACTTGAATTTTAATTATTGTGTACGCATGCACAAACTAATTTTTAAGTACAAATATGAATGACACGAAATTAAATATGTACTTGGTAAATTAATAAATGAAAAAGAAGCAAATGTATCGAATTAAGCGCACATCTTTTTATTTTATTTCATTAATTTACTATTACCATTATAATATTTAAGTGAAGTGTGCTAAATTAATTAAGAATAAAACCTGCGCATCGCTTTACTACTTTTTTATAAACAGAGAAATGACATTTCATAGACAATTTACAATTCGTTAAATGTTGCCAACTGACAATTGGCACTATTTACACAGGTTGCTAATTTACACATAATTATAATTTCATTCAAAATTTAAACTTAAATTATTTTTTAAACTGTGCGACTGATTTAAAAAAATAACATTTTGTCCGATTACACATGATTAATTGCACAAGTGGTTGAAGTGGCGCTATTTAGTGACAGTACATAATGTATATCACAAAATTAGTCTTATTATTATTGAAACCTATAAGTTCACAACTGCAGTATTTCCATAGCTATACATAAGTAAATAAATATTATCTCTATAGAATAATCTACTATACAAGTTACTTCTATAGGTTATATTCAAGCAAGCTTCCATAGGTTTCTATTTGCAAAATAATATGATTATAATCAATACAAATTTTTTTTCATATGACATTCCATTCTCGTAATACCAAGCTTAACTAAAGCATCAGGCACCTTGCAGCACACTATGCATGCAATCCCCTAATTAGGCTTTGAACATTGTGTGATATGAATATTGTATCACAGAAGGAAATATTGATTATACTGATAACACGTGTTTTACTTAATTTTTTTTCAGAGTTTCTGTTAATGATAATGAAAAAATTAAATATAATTATAATTGAGAAAATATTAAAAATAAAAATATTTTTTTTAATTGTTGTTCAGTAATAAAGGCTCAAATTGAATATTAGGAATCGGGAAAAAATTTCTTGTTGTACTAATTATATAAATTTCTTCTTATGTTAAACTATAAAATTTCAAAGTCAAATGACATGAAAATATGGCATTCATCTCATCATGCTTTTTCTTAATGTCTGTAGTCAAGCTGACCGATTTTTTAATTTATTGTTTTATTTTTTATTCAAAAAAATCATTAATATTATTGTTTGGCATTCCATAATAACTAATTAATCAATATTTAGTAAGTGAAGTTAACATCTTTTTATTGATATTGACAAATTTTCTGTAACTGTAAATCTTCTAATTATCGTCAAGCTGTTACACACATAATATAAGAAATGAAAACCTATTCAATTTGAAAATTATGACAAAAGTAAGAAAAGATATAATATAAACTTACATTTATGTAACTAACAAGTCATGTCCGTTAACATAAATAACTCACTTCGATACTTATGAAAGTGTGTACTATTGCATACACTTTCAATATCTTCAATTTGAGTTTATTGACTTTAGTTGATTTTGTTTCGAAATATCAATTCATGAAGATTTGTTGTACAATGATGCTCACAATAAAAAACTTTACAGCCACTCATTTCATATTCCATAAATAAAAAATTTAACAGCATCAAAATTTATTTGCGCACAACAAGTTTTGCGAAAATGACTTTCAAATGGTATATAAAGGTTTCTTCCAAGATATGCGTTTTCTGTATTCATAATCAAAATAAGTTGAAATGGCGACTGTCAACACTAAATTTCTAATTAAATATTCAATATATACATATAATTTTCAGACTTTCAAAACAATGAATAACACTTGAAGTATAATTGAAAACAGAAAGTTATACAAAGCTACTAAGATTTTTGTTTGAGACTATGAGAAACCTTTTGCCTTAAATATAGTAAACAAGTTTATTAAAATCGAGCCATGAATTTAATAAAACTTGCAGCGTTTAAATAAAGTTTAAGTGTATCTTGAAATGGCCACTTTATAAGCTAAATTTTACTATTTGTTGAAAGTTATTTAAATAAAAATACTTTACAATGACATATCAATTATTACTTGGCTAAGTAAATTTTATCCTAAATTTCTGTATTTTTTATTACATTTTTTTTGACAGGGTTGATTTCTCTCTTTGTTTTGATTTTAAAATGCTTTTGGTGAATGAGAAAATACCCAACTGATTCCAAGTTGCATTCAAAGTTGAAAATTTAAAGAAAAATTTTAAATTTTTATCATAAAATAACTTCATTATATTTATTACACCAGATCCTACTACACATAGAATAATCAAACTTTAAAAACCATTAGAAAAACCCTTTTTTACAATTAAATATCACTGACAATCCGCAAAGTAATTTGTCACTCGCTTCTGATAAGAACAAGTAAAATAATGAATTTAGTAAAAAATTATTGTTTGAAAATAGTTTTTTTTTATTATATATTTTATTTTTTTTATTCAAAATAATGGACTAGATATCTAATAAAAAAAAATTTGCTAGCTAAGTTTCAAAAAAGAAACATATTCAAGGACAAGTAAACCGTTGACCATAATGTAAAAGAGGAGTAAGGTGACAAGACTAAATAGATTTAAATTTATCTGAAAATTCCTTAAATGTTTCCCATTTTTCAGAAAATATATTCTTGCGCTGATCCACACTAGCCAATTTAGCAGTACTTATATGTTTGCCTCGATCAACTCTTATTTACATATAAACGTAAAAAAATCTGTTCATTTATCACAATCTAACAAACTACTACAATACGAACCAATCTAAAATTTTGGTCACCAACATTTCAAAAATTGTTTTTCGACTTATTAGTTAGCTAGAACAGCTCATATAAAAAATACACAATTTTTTCCTGAATATATTTCTCAATAGAAGATGCAACCAAATCACAAAATTAATTATATTTTATATAATTAAAAATAAAATTTGATATTACAAGATATATATAATTAATATTTATTTTTAACTGCAAAGCTACAAACAAAGGACTGCATACTCAAAACACCACATTATAAAAAACTTACATGGACAGATAGTCACTTATAAAAGATATGCGCATCCGAGGGGTGAAAAACACAAAGATGATCTGATCTAATCTCATCATCTATTACTAACTACAATTATCGCCTGTATAAAGCCATATTAATCGACCATAATACTACCACACAATAAAATTGTGCCTCCAATCATATCCCGGGTAGTCAACCATTCAGCAGACGGGAAAAACCATTTAGCAGCCAGGCATGGATGTAAAGGAAGCCATAGCCCCTTCGTGTACTGGTGAAGTGAGTCGGTGCCGCAGAAGGAAAGCAGCAATAACGTGTGCCACTTCCTCTGGACAATCCTCATGAACGGCATGCCCGCAACGTGTCAGTACTTGCATTTGAAATTTACCTGTTAAAAAAATTAGTTATATTTATTAATTATATATATATATATACACATACACACACACACACACACACACACATATATATATATATATATATATATATATATATATATATATATATATATATATGTATATATATGTATATATATATATATTTGAATTAAGCAAAAACTGCAGATTCGTTTGAAAAAGGCCTATCAGCGTCAGAAATGTCACGATACATTTTGACAACAAATAGCGCTAGTTTACTTTAGAGATATCTAGAGTCATTTGATTTGGTTGACTTTTGCAAATTTCATAACAAAGATAATTTGGAAAACCAAATTGTGCATTTTTGCCACGTTTTACTATTTTGCTTCTGTAAAGAAAAGAATGCGCATGAAGCTTGTGCAAAGTTGCGTAAAGTTTATGGTAACAATGCTGCACAAGAATGTCAGGGCTAACGATTGTTCAAAAATACCGTATTGGTAATTTTGATCTCCTTCTGACACTACTCTGACAGGGAGGCTCGCCTAGGTCGATGACAACATTCAAGCCAATTAATAGAGTCAAACCATGTTACACAACATGGCTTTGACTCTATTGATAGCTTAAATGGTGTCAACAACATAGATTGCCGAAACATTGAACATCCATTAATCTAGAGTACATAAGAAAGGTTGATATTTGGGTTCCTTGTGGATTCAAAAAAGTACAATTGATGATGTATTTAGACATCTGAGATATGCTCATTAAACGTGAGGAAAATAATCCTTTTTTGAAGAGAATAACTGCTGATGAGAAATAAGATAATGTGCACAATCTTCTTTCCAACGGTTAGTTCCCCTCAAACGACATCAAAAGCAAACATTCCTCAGCAGAAGGTTATGTTCTCAGAGTCGTGGGATTTTAATGGTGACATGTTTTTCAAGCTCTTACCTAGGAACTAAACAATCAATTTGAATATTTACAGTTAGAAAATAGATAGTTTAAACAAATTAATCATCCAGCGGAAAGATATGTCATCATGGTTATGCCTGACCACAAAAGTTTGATTGGTGAAATCACACACCAAAATTGTTAGAGCTTGAAACATACACCATATCATCTGATCTTATGCCATCAGGCTTCCACTTGTTTTCCGCTCTTTAAGATTCCTCGTGTGATATAATATTCAATTCTGATGAAGCCATAAATTAAGCCCCTAGTTAATTTTTCACCAATAAAAATAGTATAAACAAGGGATTATGAAACTCGCTGAAAAATGGCAAAAGGTTATCAAATAAAATGGATAATATATTGATTGACCTTTGTTCTTTATATAAATATATGACTGAAAGACATGATGACTGAAAAATATGTGAACAAAACATGAAACAAAATGAATCAAGACTTTCTCAACAATCCAATATATCTTCATATCATAGTACATACTGAATGTGTAATTTAAAAGCCAAGTTTTCTTTTTAAAAACTCTTCGACTGTCTAAGATATTACAAGCAAAAGTAGAAATAAAATATTAAATGATTTTGTTAATTAAAAATAACTATCGCTACTATTAACCGATAATAAAACAATTCAAACAGAGAAGAATAAATAACCAAATACATTGTTGTATACCAAATATATTTTCTGATACTTGAATAAAACAAGATTTCATTTTAACTTATTTTTCACTATGAGTTTATTTTGCACAAGAAAGCACCTCCCAAATTTTGACACACATTTGAAATTTTACATTATAATATAAATAAAAACCTTGTTTCTTCTCCATTTTAAATAAATAAGCAAAGATACAATTTTTGCTGATTTTCTGTCAACTCACCTTGCATTTGCCCCACAGTGAGCTCGCGGTCTAAGCCATCAATTGAAGCAAGCAGTAGAAGTCGGGGAGCTCGCACTGTAAGGAATAAGGCCGACAACCCCTGGAACCAACCAGCCCAATGCTGCTCCGTGCGAGACAAGTCTATACGCCAACGATACCTGAGAAGTTCGGTGTGGACTCAAATATTATTAAGCAAATACTAAATAATATTTGTTCATTACATAGTAATCACCTTTTACTGTCTTTGGCCTACTTCGACTAAAGCCTTCTTTAAAACCTTGTTTATTTAATTAAAACTTTCATTGAAGCATAATACATGCAATACAATAAATTCAAAGCCGAGATCCAAAAGTGAAACCAAGTGAATATAATGAATTAAACTCTCCATCTAGAAGTTGCATATATTCATAACTAAAATTATAAAATTTTCCTTATATATTCGACTACTTTTCTCTTTCTATGCTACAATAAAAACTTTGAGAAAATTTTAAAATATATTCATTTTTATCTATATGCATCTTCCTTATTTCCCACAATAGTAGAACAAGTTGCAATAATGAAATGCCATATTCCTATATCGTAACAAACTGCCTCCCTCTCCAATCTTCATTTGGGCTATCTGAGTCCTTCTTAACTTTCCACGTTTTATCCCACTTAGTTCTTCAACATATCTAATACGTCAATATTTGTCTTAAAAAAAATTTTAAAAAATGTCCTTACAGCCTAACCACGGGGATTTAACTCGGTCTGGGGAAAAACCTTCACTTGACAGTCGTCAGCCTACCCTGTAGCAGTAAAAAATCACAGCCAGCTAGGCCCAGCTTAAAATCAATCTTTCTATGTTTTACATTAAACATAGCCAGACTATATTAACACCCATTACGCCACATTGGTGTTGTGCATAAATTGACAATTAATTATAGGTTGCACTATGATCATATTAGCAAATTTTCCTATTGTGAATTTTTTAATAAAACAGGAGAACAATCTACGCAAGCCTAAGAGTTTCATTAATATGTGCAAATGTCAAATAATAAAGCTTCCTAATCTTTAGAGTGACACATTCTTGGACATCGCAGTTTTCCTGATTATCTGCATTTTCAACTTTATGGTATAAACTCTGAATATATAATTAATAATGATTTTAAGTGCACTTATTTGCATTCGTACTGCATTTGCAATAGCCAGGCTTTCTTTCCATGTGTAACTGTGCATAATTAGTACATAATTATGTATACCTCAAGTAATAGGGTAGTTGCCACTAAGCAAAATCCTGATATATTTTTGTTCTGCTTAATTAATGGAGGTTTATAATCACTAAAATATTAAGATTATTTAATATTTTTAGAAAATAGATACGTGCAATTAAAGACATTGATCAAGTGACATCAAACACCAATCAGAATGCGTGATGTCACGTCTTGCCTAACAAGTTGTTGTTGATATTGTGGTTCCATAATTTTTGCTGTTTTCGGTTCATTTTAACTTATTTTTGAGGTTTTTGTGAGATAATAATACCCACAATTTTTTGTGACGGAAGGTTTTACAAAAACATAACCAAAATTGACGAATAATTTAACCAAAATTGACGCAAATGTTTTTCGTATCGAACACTAGTTTTTGCTCAGCAGGGTTTCGAATATCAAAATGTTTATATAAGTATACTTATGAATAAACTAAGCTCAACTTATCAAAGTTATTGTTTAACAAAAAACATGTGTTAGTTTTGTATATGATTATTGATTAGATATATTTTTAGGTTATGTCAAAAGAAAAAGCTAAAAACAAATTTTGGTCTCAAAAGTATTTGTGACACATATCCCATAATGTGATACTCCATACATTTCTCCATATCGTTTGGCAACTGTAATAAAGAAATATTTGTACACATCACTGTAAAAAAAAACAAATAATACAAAATTAAACTTGGTGGTTAGGTTAAGTGTTAATGTTTAGTTATCTGAAAAAATCAATGTTATATTGACGTAATGTTAAACTCTTTTAATTACGTATCAAATTAACTTTGGCACTATAGAAATATGCAATACAATTTACATCAAAGTGGTCTTGCAAGTTGCAGCCACTTTTTCTGTATTTCTGGCTTATGTGGCACGAAATAAATAATTTATTTGGTGTTTTGATTGTCGTACTATCTCATTGTGGCACAGTACGGCACTTGTAAAAGTTTGAAATCATTATAAACATTGTTTTATAAACACTATTTTACTCAACTTCACTGCTGTTTGTTTAGAAAGACATGATGTCATACAAGACACCATGATAGTTCGGTGCTTTCTTGTGCAAAAGTTAAATGGGTTTATAAAAATGCAAAATAAACCATGTTACGTTGGTTTTTTACTGAAGTATTTATATTTTGGGTATAGTAGACTGCAAGGCAAAATATTAACTAGTTTCTAAAAAATTATATACCATTATCTTTCTATGTTTGCAAAAAATTCAAAATTAATGGCAATTGTAATAAGAATTTGAAACATACAACAACACATTACCCTTCAATAAATTAAAAAGGACATTTCATAATCCACAAAATTGTCCTATCACAAAATTTTCACAAAATGTTACTAAACCTGTGATCTTGTAATCTTCCTGCACTTGCCAAATTACCAGGTATTTTGAAACTACCATCTTCTGTTGAGTTAGCCGTTTTAACATCATTCTCAATCATCTCCCCATCCTCTTCCTCTTCTGCGATGGCATTGGCCACAGATGGTCGGGCAGCCATCTTGGCGGGTGGTTCAGTCGGTGATACCACTTCCTCCGGCTTATAGTTGTCCAACTCGTTCGTAGCCAGGAAGCCTGTCTCACAGCTGTGGCAGAGAAATGGGAGAAATGTTCATTCCTTGTCATGGTACATGTAAAAGTTACTTAAATTGTTATCAAGAATACTCTATGTAATTGCTATGTATACATAAAATACTGGCTTTTTATCTGTATGATTTTTTTTAGCACGAATATCAGCCAACAAATCCATTATTATATATTTTTACTTTTGGAAGTTTAATAATTCAATAATAATTCAAAACAATATTTTTCAATTCGGGACTAATATAACAAAATGTAAAACACTGTACATTAGTGATGCTTGAGAGACACATTTGGAATGATTAGGCTAATTTATTATTTATTGAATATATTTGGCGTTAATTTTGTAGAAATTCATTATTTACAATTAAATGAAACTACGTGATGTAGTATTATTTCTACTTTCTTTAATTTCTTTAACCACGGCCTAGGTTTCGTTGTATTACAACATCTTCAGGTGGGATATTAGCAAAGATATTTATTATTTATATTAACTTTTTTCATAAACAATAACTGACAATATATAAATATTATATGAGAAAAATTTTGAAAACTACCTACTACACTAATTAATTTTACATTATAAGATCCTAGAAATAATTGTATTCGAGATAAATAACATAGTAAGAAATAATGTGACATTATAGACTCTATTAAAAATAATATTTACTTAACAATCTGTCCAGGCATTGAAACTTTAGCTGACTCCACGTTTCTAACCTGGCCACTGCGTACACTGAAAAAAATAAAACAAAAAAACGTTTAAATATAATTGAAGTGTCCATCTGTGACATTTTTAAACAATTCAATGATTTTTTTAATCGACACCTAAACCATATCTTTCTGAACAAAATTATTAAAGCTTTTTCTATTAAATTTATATAGATATCTGATAATATCTCAGGATAAGTTTCATTCCAACCACTTTTTAGAAACAGACATAAAGCTTTATTCATAGAAGTGTCACATAAAATTTGAAAGGTTCACTCTAAATCCTATGTGCCTGAGACAATGCCATCTATGAGGCAATAGCGGAACTATATATAAAAATTGTTGTCTACAATCACATAATCATAATTGGTATAAAATACTATAAATATGGCTAACGTGCACCTACAGCGTGGCCGCTGATAGTCGGACCGATGTTGAGTAGCATGACAAATACCCGTCACCAATAAATGTGGGCTTGTGATGAGAGTCAAGGACTATAAATAAAGACTTTTTAGTAATTAAAAATGTCATATTGTGCAGTAGAAATATTTACAAACTATAAGAAAGTCAAAATAAAACCAAAAGCAACATAATTGACCACTGGTAAATATTAGGTTCCTTTAAATTCCTTTTTTTTAATTTATTATTCGTTCATATTCAATAGAGATGTACATAATTGTAATTATATTTATTATTGACATAATATTTTGAATTAAAATAGTATTATTATCTTATTTCTATTACAGCATGATATTTGCATTTCTACTCACGAAAAATTCAATCTATAACATATTTCTATAAAAAGTTATTTCCCATTTTATAAAATTAGAATAGATTTATCAAAACCATCAACCCAAATGTTTTAAATGCGACTCTGTTTCGTTGACTATTATGGAAATATCATTATTCAGATGCTCTTCTAGTGTTATTTTTAATTATTTACTTTGTATAAGTGACATATTATTATGCACCATCTATCTTTCAATAAAGAAACTTCATGAACTTTCCCAAAAAAGATTGAATATTCGGTGATACGACTATGCATATCTTATAGTCAATTAATCTGCCTATTATTACTCTCAAATACGTACAATATATGTAAATGTATATATATAGATACACAGCCCTACGTAAATGTGTTTAGAGAAAAATTTATTTAGTAAGAGTTGTAGATTAATTAGAATGATGCGATGCATTTTAAATTTTTAGGTAGATCCTTTCCTGAATGTAAACACTGTAAAGACAAGTACTAAAAATTAATAAACAAGTTTTAGTATAATGCATACAACTTGTACATTTTCAAGTTTTTTATGATATCTTATGTAATTTATTGTGCATTTGAGATCGACATAGTCCCATGCATAAATTGTGAGAAGAAACTAAATTATTTGCAACGTTCAGAAGATAAATTACGCTTGGAAAATTAATATTATAAATAATTTTCTAGAAGTATTTTCTTGTAATCAAAAATTTTTGCAGCAAATGAGAGACTCGGAAGATTTAGAAAAAAATTAAATACAATGAAAAATCTATTAGGAACTCTTCAAACTAAATCCTATTTAGGATGTGAAGAAATTAGTATTTTAAAAAACTTAGACACAAGCTTAAAAGAGATTATTCGTAGGCGGTATATTGGTATAAAAGAAAACAAAACAAAAAAATTATGAGGTTACGAGGAAACGTATATGTATGTCTATTGAAAACTACCTCATTCACGAACTATTATAAAATGGTACACATCAGTAAATGAAGAACCAGGTTTTTTATAAGAAGCTCTTCAATCTATTGAGCATTTGTGTCAAAACACGAATTATCCAATTTTTGCCAGCCTTATGATGGATGAAATGGCGATGAGACAAAAGTTGAGTGCGATGATAAGCAATACCACGGGCTGCAGACTTCGGGGTTGATGTAAATCAGAATGATTTTACATCAATTGCGAAAAAGGTTTTAGTATTTATGGTGGTTGGAATTAAGTAATTCTTTATGATTCCGATCGCATATTTTCTGAAAGATGGTCTTACCTCTAATCAAAATGTAAAATTAATTAGAAATTGCCTAATTCATATAAAATTTATAAAATTATTTATTAAAACATTCACTTGTGACAGTGCACCTGCCAACTTAAGTGCCATTTAGGTTTTAGCACACACCAGCCATATGTTGAAGTTGGTTGAATGTGCTTTACACATATTTCATGAAAGTAATTTACTCCGATGGTAACACATCATGAAATATTTCATTTAGGCAATAAATTGAGTAATGCTAATTGAGTAATAATACATAAAGAAAATGCGACTAGGTTGTGTGACTGTTTAGTCAAAATATATCAGAAGCAGTTTTACCACACAGATTTAAAACTAACTGAATTTAAAAATTTCATTGAGATTGTTGTATTCACAGAACTAATTAATAATTTATTCGCTGTATTTATTTAAAAAAATCTTTACCAAAAAAACTATAAACGACTATTAAGTGTGCCATTTTCAATAAAAACTAACTCGGTACGGTCGTCTGAGTTAATACCAGCCCAAAACATTACTGAGCCTCCACCATAAGGAGGTGATTTCCTCAAAGCACACTTCTGCGAAGCATTCTCCAGGTCTTCGTAAGACTCGTCGACGTCGATCCTCACCACTAATCAATATGCGAGCATCATCGGAGAATAAAACACTATTCCAGTCTTGTTGACTCCATGATGAAAAATTTTGAGCGAATCTCAATCTGGCAACTCGATGCTCAAGGAGTAATGTAGGGCCCCGAGCTGGGTGATAGCTACGTATATTGACGGCCTGAAGTCTCCTTCTGACTGTCCATAGGCTTACTCATGTACCTCTGACATCCTCGAGGTTCTGTTTGAGATCCACGTATGTAAGTTGACGATTTCGTAGTACTTGACTGACTATGAAGCAGTCGTCCCGTGGCTCAGTGCACCGTTTTCGTCCAGAACCGGGCCTTCTACTAACAGAGCCCTTTTCTCGGTATCGTTGCCAGGTCCTTTGGATGGTGGAATGGCCCACATTATACTGCTGAGACACATAACATTGGCTACAGCCTTCTTCAAGCAACGCAATAATTTTACTAGCCCTTATCGTTTTTTCAACCATACTGAGAACAACAAACAGAAGTGATCTAATGCAGCAAACAGCAGAAATTTAATTAAAATTTATTCGTTAAAATGAAAAACGTAACAAATGAAAAAGAACTTAATAAGAGTTGGATTTCATTTACCGCCAAAAAATATGTTTTTGTCAGTGAAAGAGAATTTTCACTGAAAAAGAATAAATTTGAAATTTAGAACGTCCGTTTTTATGTGCTAGAATACACTATACCTGCCAGTAACAATTACAATTAATACAACCTCTTAATAAATAATATTTTGTTAATAATATGACAAAATCAAAACCGCCCATTTTTTATGCAAATGAATGTATATGAAGACTTCCTCGAGACTGAAAAATTAATTTACTTCCCTTTTTAAAAAGTGAGTCAGGACTATTTAGGTATTGTTCTTTGACATCCGTGCACACGGTGGTTCAAATAATAATCTGGCAACAAGACAATTAAAAACAATAAGAAAGAAAATTATAGTACACAATGAAAATGTGGGTAGCACATGAAAAAAAATGCAAGCAAAATGCATCTCCTCATCCATAAAAAATATTAATTCAATAACAAGCCGTTTGTCTGAACATTGTGAAAGTGATTATAATAAAGGAAGAAATATTTTTAACAGAGAATTTGCCATTTTTATCGCAATTTCCAATGCAGTCTATAATGTATATTGCTGGATTTGTAATAAAATTCCTATCAACTAAAATAAAATGTCAGCACTATGTTGAGCTTAATTAACAGATGAACTTATACTCGCACTATGGAAAGACAGAAGATTATGTTTACTCAAATTCATATCGAAAGATGTAATTTATATTTCCAAATTACGTGAAATTCTCATAAGAAAACGCATAAATAATCATAAATCAAAACAGACGTCCGGATTAAATTAAAAAAATCGAAACGACAGATTTTAAATAGTATTTGTAATAGTAAAAACTTAATATTAAAAAAAAAACTTATTTGTAAATTAGATAAACCATCAGCTCAGTCAGAATGTGTCCAACAATCACAGTATTCTTTTCATGAAATCCATTGCAAGCAAATATTTCCAATACGAGGTTACACTTTTGATAGAAAATAGAGAATTTATGGGAAACAATGCAACATGGGCATATGAATATATAATAATATCCAAATGCGCCCTATTGCATATAGACATATTTAGAATTTATACTTGTACATAATTAAATAATTATTAAGAGTTTCTTTACATGGTTAAAAACATTTAAGTTTTGCATATTGATATTTTGCGTAATATAAAAATGACATGGAAAATTAAGATAAAATTAGAAATATGGATTTATCTTCTGTCATTTCCGTATGACATTTTTAACGTCTCCAAGACCAAAACTTGATTGATTTTGGTGATAAGATTAGAAATTATTACACAGAGCTATTTATATATTTCTATTCTAAGAGTTATTAATGATTCATTTGACAAAATAAATATTTTTGATTCCGTAACTTAAGTAACCTATTTTTTATATTGTGAAGTCTGTCAATATCAACTTTCAGGACATAACCTTAACTCTTCCATTTTGTTTTCCTTTGAAAGTTTTGCTATTAGTGCTAGATGATGTCAAACGTTAATTAATCAATCATTAATATTACGAGGTTCTCCTACCTCCTGACGCAGGTCACACATATTTCTATGTGAATAAATCGTCTTACCTTATCTATTGTTTTTTTATATAAACAATAATCATACATAAACAATGTAAAGCAATATAATAAGCATAACGTAACCATCTAATTCTCTATAGCAATATAGTAAAGAAAAAATTGTGAGTTTGTTAATATTCAGTAATTACGAAAACTACCCAATTCATTTGAAATATCTTTCACTGATGGACAAGTGACACCTTGCATTCTAACACAGTCCATATTTTATGGGGTTTTATACAATGGGGTTCCTGAAAAAGGGTTTGTAATTATAAAAGTCGGAATAAAATGTCTATATTTCACAAGATTCGTAGAATATTTTGCATAGTAAATTAAAGTTATACAGTTCTTTTTTAGAGGCAATTTGAACAAAAAATCATTGTTTTTAATTCAGTGGGGATTTTAAGAGGGAAGGTTAATTATCTAATTAAACAGTTCCCTGGGGTGTAGTTTTATATATTGGATTTCTCAAAAAAGAGGACTATTTTAGTTTATGCCACAGCTCTTTGTGGAGTATACTAATATAATCCTATTATGTCTTGCAGAAAGGCCTGCCCTCCCTTTGTCCTCGTCTCGTTTGGATTCTGATGGAGGCCTTAAGATCTTAAATGGAAATAGTTATATTTTTAAAAATTACATACCTTATGTTTTTCTTTGACCCAAAGCTAAAAAAATGTCGGTAATTTACGTCTAATCATTGTGTAATTCTTGTTGTCTTTAACTTTTATTTTACATACACTCAAAACTTTTACATAGACTCGTAAAATAAAAGTTAAAGAAAAATTATTTTTCTAGTTTAGCTCATCCATATCATTGGAAAATCGGAAAAATGATATGTAAGGTCCAGAGCCGAAATTAATAGACAAACACAACAAATATTTTTAATTATGTATGTCTATAACTTACAATTAACAAGATGAAATTTTATAGATGTCAGTCTATAAAATTTCGTATTATTTCATTTATTAATGTACCTATAATATAACTTATAAAAATAAGATATCAAATTAGTAAAAAATTATAAAAACAAATACTTAAACATTGAAAAAATATTGCCAAGAAATTGTGATCATCAATTTCTAGACTCCAAGAAAGACCTAAACTGCATCAAATGAAGGAAACTCACCACCACTCTATGGCATGCTCTATACTTTTGAAATGTGTCGGTCTACCTCGCAAGAAACTCTGCATACTTGCCAGCGCATCCATCGCTGTACCTGAAACGAACATTCAGGCACTATTTATTATGGATTTACAATACACTATCCCATTTCCAAATCTACATATTTCTATATAACTATATAAAATTTGTGCAGCCTAGTAGCACTCTTTCATATTTTGCAAGGGCATGTTATATTTTGTATAATATTTTAAAAGTACATAAGGATATCGACGAAATGGATCAAGCTCTAATTGTTTTATTTCATTTACTTATTATTCAACAACCTAATAGCACTCTTTCATATTTTGCAAGGGCATGTTATATTTTGTATAATATTTTAAAAGTACATAAGGATACAGCCGAAATGGATCAAGCTCTAATTGTTTTATTTCATATTTTTGTGTAGTGGAAGAAATTATTAAAAACATAAGCAGGTTTATGTCATACTGTCTCAATTAATTGAATTAAGCAATAATACACATATACGAAAACTGCTCTTGGGAAATTCTAGAATTTTTATTATAAGAAAAATGGGCTGAGAAACATTTCAACCTTAATACATTTAGTAAGTTGTAAAGTGTTCTAAATATCTATGTGCGAATATACATAATGATTTAAACTAACGATATCATCTGCCTTTTTGTTTGATTCTTGTTTGATGAATACAGTATCGTAAATTATGAGACATACATAACTTTTCTTTGAATCTAAAATTAATAAAAAAAATAACTAAAACATAGCATAACTAAAACATAACAACAGTCGGAAAGGACAAAAATGTAAAATTATAAAAAAAATTTTAAATTGATTCAAGACCAAGATTTCCCATAAAGAAAAACACTTTATAACATTAGAATAAAATTACAGATGTGAAGTCGGCGAATGAGGAAAATTGTTCTTCCTATAGTTAGGAATCCCTTTTCATAAATAGATTATTTGTAACAGGTATAAAAAAATATTTGATTAATGTGTCATAATTTTCAGGTTAAGAATAATGATTAACAATGTTTAACTGTGATAAATTTGCTATAAATATTTGTATTTAAAAAATAAAATCAAAAATAATATTGCGTTTTAAAATTTACAGCTAAAGACCGAAACACAAATTCTTCAGAATCAAAATACAAGACGTTGAAATGCACCACACAAATCACACTATACTAATAGATGGCCAACTTTAAGTAACTGTGTGAGCAAGATAGTGCAATCCCATAAATTTACTTCCATAAACAATGTTATCTATCACTACAGAATGATGTTGAATAGATAGATAATTTGTATTAAGCTTGTGAAAGAGATAGAACCTCCCCTTTTCAATACGATATTATGGAATTTACAATATTACTTGACTAAAGGTTTTCACTCGAAGCTTTACATATCAATATATTTGTATGCAAACCTTCGTGCCAAATTCTTTTATCAATATATTTCTTATAATTCTTAACACTTTCAAATAGTCAAATATGCTATTGTGTGGTATAAGAATCAAGATAATAAAAAGCGTAGTAAGTACAAGTATAACTCGCAATACAATCGTTTTAATTATGCACATTTAGACAAATATAACAATAGTACATAGTATTTTTTTAAACTCTTTACAAATATAAAATTTTATATTTTAATATTTTATTATTCCACCATGTAAAGATATTGTATTAATATTTTATTATTCCAACATGTAAAGACTAGTTTATCTTTCAGAGGCATAAAAATATTGCAAATTTATCAAAAACTATGTAATTTAAAATCATTGCTATAGTTTTCCGGTAAATATAAGAAAACTTATAGTAAAGCTGTTTTGATTCATAATTTAGTCTTTAGTTGTTACTGAAATAGAGTGGGGAGAACATAATTTTTGTGGACATTTTCAACAATATCACTAGTAATATCTTACATAAACATCTGGAAAAATAATTTTGGAACCTTATTACTACCTTTTATAACATAAACTCTAACTACCTTTTATAACATAAACTCTTTGAATTGATACCCCACACGACATTTGAAAAGGATCGCTTCCTCTCCTTCTTTGCATTCTCTAAAATTTCTATATAAATATTTTTAAGTGTTATAATTGAAATATATACAGCTAAATATATTTTTATATTTTTTACTAAAATCTACTCTTAAAAATACTTATATTCGACACATAAATTAAATTTTGTAATTCTGAAAATATTTACCTTCAACCACATCTATCACAACCAGTCCTTCAATAAAATGCTCTAGCTCAGGCAGCAGAGAAACTCTCACAGCTATGGCCCCTCCCATGGAATGACCGACGAGCACTATTGGAGGTAGTTCCAAACCAAACACTTTTTCTATCACTTGCTTCACATCACTATAAAATAATATTTATTTTTAATTACAAAGCAACCACTCTAGTGCTATTTAGACTGGATCAAATGCAAATTTAATTTTTTTTGAAGTACATTCGGTGCCATTAGATTTGAAAAAAGAATTTCGAGCAAGTGATTGCTACAGCTTCTTTTGGTGGCATAAAATATCTAATTTTCAATAATAGTTTCGCAAAAAATAGACTGAATATCACAAAAGTCTCATATGACTTTGTTCTTTAGATATTTCCAATGTTTGACACAAACCTGTTATTTAACATAGCCTACTTATATAATACAACCCTATAAAATAATCCAAATAATTCATTTTCCATATGCATATACAAAATAAATCTCATACATACCAAATCGTTATTTTTAAAGTTGATGAAATGCCATTCACTCTAAAGCTATACAAATTCTATGTCAACTGTCAAAATTAATAACTAGTTACCCCTCCAGGCTACGTCCAGGTGAAAAAGGGACATAACTGAATTTTAATCGCTGTTTTTATATAAAGATTATTTAGGGCAAACTTATTAACAGCATTTTCATTGATTTAGTTATTTATTCTGTGCTTTAGTTGAGAGTTGAAATGTATGGCCAAGTGTTGTAAAATAAAAATGCTTATAGTTAAAAATCTATTATAATTAACCATATATATCCTGGAATTTTTTTGTCCTTGTGCATAATTGTTTCAAACATTACTTTAACATAGCTTAAAGCATAGCATAAAAATATTTCTATGGTTAAATTTTGCAAAAGAATATAGTTTACAAGCAAATCTGTTATAATTAGAAACCGGTGATCTTTTTTTATAGATTTTCACATAGTCTGCCATATTTTCATAGATTTTTTAAATATAGCTACAACAGTTTAAAGTTTAACTCAAAATTGCTGGCAGCACACTTTAACTTATATACACTGTGTCTATTTGGATACTATAAGCTACATGACTATGGATGTTTCGTGTGAATCATATAAGCCATATCTATGCCAAATCCAAAAAAAAAAAAAATTTCCTCTTTTTAAAATTAGAACTATGATATGATGAAAAAGTATAGTGGTTAAAACCTGAATAAAGCATGTCGTACAATTTTTCCATATTAGAAAATTTGCCACCAAATTCACCAGTAATTCTACTTTACTACATTTAATATCGTGGGACATATTAGATGTGAATTACTAATTTCTTAGGCAGTAGAGCTACTAAAATTAATTTAGACAATATAAGTTAATAGAACAGTTCTACTATTTACATAACTTTATATATAAAATGCTCATTCATTTTCTGTATCCATAGACAAGATATTTTCACATTTACAGGAGGCTGATACCTTGACTTACTTAGTTAATGAATCGGCACTTAAATTGTTCATATCATCGCATTCCGTATCTCCGTGGCCTCTGAGGTCTATAGATACCACTTGGCAATTAATCATAGATGTTATTTCTTTCTGGAAAACAAAAAATTCCTTTTTATACAATTTATTAACGACTCACCTGACTTTCTTAAGGTACTAAAAAACAGAACATCTGTAACATTTGTTACTAAGATATACTAAACACATGGACAGTGAATCTCTATAGACACCACATAAGAATTAACCAAAACTTTACAATGCAAAAAGTAATTAGCTATTCTTATTTATAAAACTGGAAATTCAGAAAATATTAGTACAAAGCACGCAGGTTAAAAAACATTTTTTAGAGTTATTAGTGTTTATGATAAATGTTTTACATAGAAGACTTTTTTACATTGTTTTCCATGGATAGTTTAAGCACAGTATTTAACCATAATCATCTGAACAACTAGTTCTTCTCTCAATTTGTTCCCTTTTACAGTCATTATTTCACTCATGTTCGACACAATCTGAGAGTCATATAGGGAAATAAACACAATATCAATTCATTCCCGCCAAATTATGTTATAAGCAACAAAAAGGAAATTTTAATGTTTTTAACATAAATTTTTCCATCTTCCTGTCAAGCTAATATTTAGCAAGTTACTATTTTAGGAAGAATGTGGAGCACCTCACTCAGTTCACCCTATGATAAAGTTGAAGCAGAGTATCTTGAGAATGGCACAAGATACGAAAGAATTTTATTGAATATAATGCTGACTTACTATACCAATTTAACAACACTATACATTGCAACATTCATACTATAGCTACAACTATGATACATACTATAGTACATAGCCAACCATTGGTTTGAATAAAAAAAATGCAAAACAAAGCAAATGTGTAACGTGTTTATTCATTTATGACATTTCATATAAATCAAACCGAAATTGGAATAATATTGACTAACTCAAATTGGTCCTCATATTAGATTACAATTCGTAATTCTAAATTAAGATTCCATTTGGAATCTGTGCAATGTGCAATGTATACATTATACAAATATATTTATACAAAATTATATACGCACCTAAAGGCTGCCAGTTTCATTGGTATAACCAATAACGGTTGGTATAACTAGTAACAATACAGAACACATGCATAGACGTAGCATACATCTATTGGTATTAAATAACAAAATTTGGGTTTTATTATCGCAACCTATTGTTCACAAATAATATATTTGATGTTTGTTTTGACATTGATGAAAAGTAATAACTACTTACAGTGAAAAGGGACCATGTCAGTCCAGAGTAACCACCACCGTGAAGTGTCACAATTCTAGGTCTCCTTGGATCGTCTGGTTCTGCCGACAGATAGACACGAAAACGTCCTGCTTCTGTTGCCACGTCCAGATATTTATCAAAGTATTGCTTCCACGATACTGGCGTGTAGTCTTTCCGACGTCCGGGTCCGAATCCTGGAGCCAGTCTGGTTCAAGACCGTTCACAAAATATTAAATACAAAACCTACGAACGCGAAGTACAAATAAGAACTATTAAAATTAGGTCACAGTTCAATGACTGGACTTAGCATACATGCTTTATCTAATGATTCATTATAAAATAAATCATTGTAAATGATTACTAACACTCATATCTTAAGTTTCCTTTCATGTTTATGAAATTTATCAAACTACACCACGATTTAAAGAATTATTCATTTTAAAATCTACGTTTGAAAGTAATGTGTAATAATATAAGTTAAATACTTTGCAGTTTTATTGGTTGGACATCTTGGAGGTAGCTTAGATTTCATTAATGACTTTTGAAAAGCTGACATTTTGATTAATTTCAGATTAATTTCCAATGTCGGCTTTTCTTAATAACAATAATAGTATCAAACTGACATTTGTCGTTGTCGGTGAAACGAAAATAGACAAGAAGGCATAAAGCATAAAGTATTTTATTTAGATACATTTACATAAAATAAATATTTATATCCTTTTAACCAAAACGTCATTTATTCATTTTAGTAAAAATAATTGAAAACTTGATTTAAAAGGAAGTATTCCTAAATCATACACAATTTTCGTAGAACTTTAAAAAAATATACTAAATACCGTAAATTAAAACAGCCATGATAAATACGTTGTCCGATATAAATTTAAGCATGTTTAAATTTGTAAATTTAATTAATTTGTTGAAAAATGTAATATTTTAGGTTAAATATTTAAGAAAAATATCTGGCATGTACTTTTATATTGAAATTAAAACTAAATATTTGCTAATTGTCAGCTGTCAATTGCCATTTTTGGCATTCAGAGGGCGGTTTGTATCAATTTTAAGTCGTTACTTGTTCAAAACATTTAATCAAAAGTTGTTTTTAAAAATGTGCGACGAGTTTAACAATATGTGTAGAATATGCATGGGTGAAGGTAATATAGAGATTTTTTCTACAACTTCATCAAAAACAGAAATTCTATATTCTGATATGATTAAACAGTGTTTTGACATTAACGTAAGTTTGTTATGGATAATAAAAAATTGTATTTATCGTTATTGGTGTGTGATTAAACTTATTTTGTTAAAATTATATTTCGTTGAACTCTTATTTAGATGACGCAGTATATTTAATTGAATTACGTTTATGAAATCATAATTGTACTTGATTCAAGAACCTCGCTTTCTTAATGCTTTATTATTTAACTTTCCGCCACCTTAAATTTGTCGTACTTTGTTCTTTATTTTTTCATAATAAAAATGTTGTTATCACATTTTCGTTAAATCGCACTTAAGGTAAATTTTCCACATTCTATGCTGGTATATAACACAGTCAGAACAAGTTTGGTTTAGCAAAAAGGCGAATTTTTCTTTTTTTTAGTTTAAATGAAAGAACATAGGTAAAAAAGGAAGTGTTTACAAATATTATTTCGCTCGGTCTAGGCTCGGTTTTAAAAAAAAAGTGATTTAAAAAAGTTCCCATACAAAAGTGCGCTTTTTCAAGGAAGTGTAAGTTATAAGTTTTTAGACTTAATTACCATTCTTAGTCATAAGCACTCAATTTTCAAATATAACAGGAATTTATACATAAAAACAAACCCAAAAAATAAATATATCGAAAAAAGCAAAAAGGATCGCGTAGAGAGATTCTAAAATTTATGTTTGACTGCCAATTGACAACCGTTTCATCATTGCGAGAATATTTGAATAATCAGGTCACGCCCAAATTTTTTGAAATATGTCGTTTTTTATGTATTCTTTTATTTAAACAAAAAGGAAACGGGAGATTCGCATTTTTGCTTAACTATACTTATACCCAACAGTGTGTTATTTTTTAAACTAAATAATGAGAAAACTTATTCACAATTTAAAGAAGTTTTTGTTGCATATGTTTATGAAAAAAATTCAGCCTTACCATAAGTTTCCTTTATTATATCATCTAAAATTTTTATTGAACTGTTCATAAACAAGGAAAAAATTTGTGAATATCAGTTGTATCACTGACATTCTAAAGTCAAATGATAATGATTGAAACACGTATACTTAAGGATATAATTACATTAATATTTAGTTTTGCCATATATATTATTAATTATTGTTTATTCAAAAATCTACCCTTCACTATAAGCTAAAAAAATGTTACGTACAAGTTCCCTGTTGCAAAAAAGAATACGAATAAAGAATATGTAATAAGGACATAAAAAATGAAGATTTATATTATATCTGGATGGATAGTATCTTGAAATATGATGAATATTATGATTGTTAACTATTGTGAGAATTGTTGGAAGACCTATTCCAAATATCAATATTAGTTAGTTCAAATTTAATGCTAACACAGTTATTAATCGGGAAATGTTGAAACTTAACAGTTTTTGTAACTTCATCTTTTTGTAACTTAATTTGCTTATAATTTCCAAATTAAAATAACCAATGAGCCACATGATTTTTTTGTACACATTTGAAGAAGAATCTAAAGATTTGTATACTTTATAAATTAAAATGAAGAAACCTATCGCAATTACTTTTCTTAGTGATTATCAAACAATAAAATGCAGTAGGTAAAACTGTAAAAAATTCAAGTTATTAGAAGAAGAATCCACAGAAGCAGATATTTTGTCTTTTTCTAAAGATAAATAAGCCTCTACTTAAACGCATCTTAATCCACACTCAAAAAAAGTGATAACAGTTTCTGATGATAACTATACAAAATCACCATTTAAAAATGAATTTCTTGTGGATGGAACTTCGAATGTATAGGTTATCAAAGACATATGAAGTATAAAGAAAAGCGAGATTGTATACTATATGTAAAACAGGATTTAGCAATCTTAACATAGAATTACAGACATTTAAGTGGTTTAGAAATTTATTAACATATCAAATACATGGATGACATTTCAACCCAGAGCTATATCTAGTATACTATTTAGTAAAAATCCCACGTATTTGAAATATTTAAACTTTTTGGATTTTTTCAAAAATAAATTCCTTTGGTTTATTTTTTTAGGTGCTATAGCTACAAAAAAGAAATTTTCTTATTCTATTTTTTGTATCATATTTAATGTGTATTACAATATTTGAGTGACTGTTGTAATTTTTTAAATCCTCAACATAAAGTTAATGTTTCACACTACTTACTCTTTACAGTATAAGTGGTTAAGAAGTGAAAATGTGTTGACACCAGAATAGACAGGACATTTAAGTTTATGTGTGCATTTAGTAGTAATTCATTGTATATGTTAGCTTTTTTCCATTTAGACAAAAAGAATATTGCTGTTGAAGCTGATGTGAATTTTTATACCAAATTTAAAATATCAATAAAATATTGATTGAAATCAGTTGATCCAAATTGAATACAGCTTCTAAATTATTTAACAGAATGTGTGAGGGATAAAGAAAAAATAAAATAAGGTGTTCAAACTGGTACATAGAGGCCCGAATGCAAACTCTGCCCCATCTAATAAAATATTTATTAGATGGTGCAAAGTTTGCATTCTAATAAATAATTCAGCGCTCTGGAGTGACCTGTAAACTGGACATGAAACTTTTGACATAGAATAAATAAATAAACGGAAAAAAAGAAGCGTGAAATAGTTAGAAAGTTAAAACAGATATACTTAAAAATATGTACTAAATTTGCAATTTTCGAAAATAGTCAGCTACTCAGGTCTTGATACAGTTTATTCACACAAATCAAATTAAATTGAATAACACAGTTATTAAGAAGTATTATACAAAAAACAGAATAGGAAATTTCCTTCATTTTTAAAAAAAATTAAAAGAACTCCGAATATCTAAAATTGGTACTAAACTTGAAATTCCATTTTCTAACAAAGTATAATCCATATTCACTGTTGAAAGATTATCCACTGTTTACAAGACAGCCTATATAGTATTATGCAATATAAATATAATGGTTAATAATCTAAACCTATGATATACGTCTTCAAGTAAGGGCAGTTACTTTTATAATTTTTTTCTAATATATTTAATTTTTTTATTTTAAATTTATATAATTATAATTTTTTTTTATAATTTTATTTTTAAGTTAGTAATGTGTTTCTGGTGTAGAATACAGAATATTTGCCTTTTAACACTATTATCTAATAAAATTATATCAGAATTGAACATCTCTAATTGAACAATTTGACTTTTATTATCTCGTAAATATTTTCTAGAAAGACGTTTTCATCATAATTTCAAGCTAGTTTTAGTTACACTGAAAAAAAGCGAACGAGTATATTTAGTCAGGAGTGATTTTTTTTTTATTTTCCTTTTTATAATTGAAAGAAACTTACAACACATCGTTTGAATAGTTATAGAACTCATTCAAAATTAATTTTATGAAAATATTGATTTAATGATATTCTTATCGTACAAATTATACTTTAGCACACAATCACTTGTCACAGTTTTTTCAATTTAATTTACTTTTTCTATGGTCATAAACCCTCAATACATAAATAGGAACACAAAATGCAAATATGAATCAAAAAACATAAAAATTTAATAGTGGATAGAAATTCTGTGAAAAGGCAATGCATTTCTTAAATCAGTTTTATTTTACTATTAAATTGCGTGCGGCTTTTATAAATATACAAAATGTTTTTTAGATTCATTGTTTTATACAACCGCACAGTGTTTATATACCTATTTAATAAAGGAAACCCCAATTTAAACAGTTCTCAACAGTGATAAAACACCAGTCATGTTTTTTTAGCATTACAATGTAATTAGTATATTTCTTATTCATAATTTAAAACATATATTTCTCTAAAACTTTTATGTAATTAGATTGTTCTTTCGTAATCTGAAAAATTCTCTTTTGAATTGCAGATTTCAAATGGTGATGAACTTCCAACTCTTCTGTGTAGGCGTTGCGTGAAACAGTTAAAAAAATGTTACTCCTTAAAGATATTATGCGAATCTAGCGATGTCAAATTACGTAAATTACTGGCAAATAAGAAAACTACCCTCCACAATGTCACCATTAAGAATGAGAGTATCGCAGATGGCGAAAGAAAAGTGGTGGTTAAAGAGGAGTTCAAAGGCAATTTATATGTGCAAGATGAACTTGAGATTGGAAAAACAATAGAAGATGTATTTAAGAATGGTAAGAATTGTATACTTTGCAATTTTCTGATCCTTCTTAATATATGTTGGGAAATAATATTATATATGCTGAAAAGTTTATATTATACATGCTGTAAAATAATATTAAGTTAAACTTTAAAAACTTTAACAACCGACCCGATGTTCTTTATATGTAATATGACTGAATTTAACAGATTATTTATTTGACAGCAAAAATGTAAGGTATAGTAGAATTATATTTGTTTATCAAGTAATATTAAAAAACTTACAATCCTGTTTACTGCTAAATAACATTTCCATCAAAAATTATAATGACACAATGTTCAAATACTTGCTGAAGTCAAAACACTAAGATAGATTGTTAAGATGGTTTGAATGATGAATAAATGAGCAGGGAATAACCAGGAATACAGGAACATGAAATTGTTACTGAGTAAATGTAGTCTGATAAGAAGATGTAAGGTATTACTGAATCAAATTGAGTATCAAATTGAGTACAAAAAGAGAAGACAAATTGAATATAACAAGAAGAGACAGAGATTGTTGTGTTGCCTTAAAAGTTTTTGGGATGCTTAAAAGTCCTTACAAAGTGGACAATTATATTTTGAATATATTTGGCGTGAATACGATAGTTGACTGATTCTAAATTTTGATATTTTACGTACAATATTGTGAAATATAAGTTATTTAAAAACCAGTCTTGGAAAAAAATTCAAAAATTGATTGAAAAATAAGCCAGTTGTAGGCTTCTAAATTTGAAGATATGGATAGAGTTGGGTATATCCCTATCTCTTTTCCTTTCGTAGAATATAATGTGCAATATTAAAAATGACCTCACAACACAGTATTGCCTTCCTTCTCTAAAGGTTGAATTTAAACTTTTATAACTCGGTCAATTTTTAAGATTATTAAAAAATTTTTCACTCTTCATCAGCTTGTACCTTGAAATTATGATTAATGAAATAAAAAAAATTTAGTCAAATACCCAATTTTGTACAAATTCATTATTCTCAATTAAATGAAACTATGTGATGTAGTATTATTTCTACTTTCTTTAAGTTCTTTACCACAACCTAGGTCATGGTAAAGAACTTAAAGAAAGTAGAAATAATACTACGTCACATAGTTTCATTTAATTGTGACAACTATATTTTCAAGTACTCCAGTGGCAACAACACTGATGCATATTTATTATAAATCTATATTTAATTTTCGAAAAACCAATGAAACTCAATACTTCTCAAGATAGATGGATATAAATCATAAAATGTCACATTATGTTTATCTGTGATGTATACATTATAGCAAGGTAGCCTCCTAGTGGGAGAAATTGGCAGTAAGGTACCCTATTGAGGAAAGAAGTATAGCAGATCAAGTTCATGACATTTCACATAATTACTACCTATTTGACCTTGGTGAAAGAAATTGGTATTTATATATACCCAAACTTAGAACATATTTCTGACATGATTGTAATAAAAAGAAACTTTTTATTTGTATCTTTTGGCCTAATATTCATATGTTAAATTTACATCACAAATACCTGTATTCGGTTAAGAAAATCGCAATGTAAATTTGTACAGGAAGCTACACATTGCTATCGCCATGCTGCCTGCACAATGTGGCGATTATAGGTAATTACATTTAGTGATATGTGCATTTGGAGAGGCTTATATCCAGCAATGAACTGTGACAGATAATACGTTATGTATTTTGTTATACATTATACCATTTAATGATTACATATTTTGATTAAAATGAGATAAGCAAATCAACATATAGTTATACATGCTAAGAAAGAGAATGAATCTAATGATTATACATTCATCAACGGCTTATACTTATTTTCACTGCTTCAATTTTTGTTCTGCCTGCAACACATATAGAACTAAGATGGCTCACCAAAAACTTAAAGATGACATAAATTTTTATTAGAATTATGATTGTTTTATTTATATTTAAGTTTAATTATTGTTTATACTTTTCTTGTGGTAATAACAAAAATTGTATTTTATAAAGACTTTTCAGCTTTTAAAGCCTGTGAGAAAAGTGTTATTTTGAGAAAAATGCATTTTTGCACCTCATTATTGGTGCAAGATTAAAAAAGCATTAAGTTAGCCAAGGATAACTTTTAAGTATTGGGCTGAGGGTATTAATTTTTGAAACTCTTAAACAATTTGAGTTACCTCATAATTATTTCGCTGCCTCTTCGGTTCACGATAGAAACTATATTTTGTATACTATTTGAAAAAATAAATTTATCAATCATTGACATGTTTTCAAAAATTACCAGTCTTAAAAATGTTCACATTTAGCTTTTGTACATGAATCAATTTTTAAACAGGGTTTTAATAATGTATATAATTATAACCCAACTATCTGAGGTTTTCCAAACTTTGTCGTTTTATACTTTTATGTGTCTTAATATTTTGTAATTTATTTTTATATTTAAATACGCCACTTTCTTTAAGGTTCTAGTTTTCTAGAACCTTATAAATGAAAAGTATATTATTTTATGTTGCAGAAAATGACAATGATTCATTTAACAACGACGACAGTGATTTTGACAAACCTATATCGATTCCGTTGATAAACCCTAATGATGGTAAGATCAAGAAGAAGACTGAACGCAAAAGTTGGTATATTTCACTTAAAATTTTTTGAAACTCACATCATTTATTGAGCTGGCTTTTACAATAGGTAGTTTTTGGATTTGAAAAATTTTTTTCATTTCCAACCTTCAATTTAGGGAAAAGTTTAACGTTCAAAAACAAACATCCCAACAAATTTTATTTTCTTAATTTTGTGAAAGAAAGAAAACTTGTGAGGCTCAAAAATGTACATGTAACGTCTATGGTGTTGATTGTTTAAGAGAACGCATTTGTCGGAATTGGTTTAAAAAATTCCATTCATTTGAAAAATCTCACTCGAAGTTGACCAACATTGTGATCAACCTAATGACTTAAAGCTATAAATGGATAGGGTCATCACATAACTATGCGAAATATTGCAGTTAACTTATATGTATCACATACCACAAATGACAGTCGCTTAAAATATCTTAGACTCATTGAAAGCTCAATATTAAGGTTCCACATGAATTGACTTAACAAATAAATATTTGCGACTTATATCTCAAATACAATGAAATCTACCCTGTTTTTAAACTAATAATCATGGATGGTGAAAAAAGCATTGTCTACAATAACATCAATTAAAATGATTATGGTCAAACGGTGATGAACCAGCACAAACCACATAGAAAACTAAATTCATCAAAAAAGATCAATATACTTTCCAAATTGGTGGAATTACACAGGTGTTATGTATTTTGAACAGCGTCAAGGAACCAAAAAATCAGTTCATATGTTCATAGTCAATAACTAAATAAACTAGGGGAAGCAATAAGAAAAAACATCTAGAATTGGCAAATTGGAAAGAAATTGTGTTCCACCATGATGATGCAAGACTTGACACATTTTTGGAATTTTATTAGGAAATTATTTTACATATGTATGTACTAAGAAAAACTTTTGGGAAACTCTTTAAATGGTAGAACTTTCACTAATTTTTATGACCTGAAATTGTCAGACAAGGACCAGAAATTCTATGAGTACGGTGTCATGAAATTGTCAGAAAGATGATGAAAGGTCAGTGAACAAAATGGAAAAACTGATTAAAGTTATTTTTTTGTAGTTTTATTTTACAACACAAAACTGAAATTTCTGTCGTGCCAACCCTGTCCTTCAAACCAATGTTTATAAATATATGAAAACATATTGTACCGAAAAAATAAAAATTTTAATCAATTAAATATTCATATACATTTGTATATGAATATTCTTTATAATAAGACTATATCAGCCATCGAAGAGCAAAGTGCTTTATGGGATCTTAAAGCGTTTTAACGTAACATATGGTAATTTAGTGAATACGGTATTATCTGTCCATTGGTATGAGAAACTTTTTTATCTAACAAATAGTTCCAGAGATATACCTTTGGCAAAAATGTTCTATTCGCCAAAAACCTACGAAACTAAATAAGCGAAAATCATTAAATTGAATCACAATACCATATTACAAATACAACATATTGTCATCCGAAGTGTCTGTTAATTTATTATATTAGACTTTATTATGCTACTATAATTTTATATAGCTGTTATTGAATTTGACACTTCTTTTTAGCTTTAAGTAAAATTAAGATTACACTACAAATATTGACTATATAAAAAAATCCTTCCATTTTCTTTTTCCCAAATATCCAGGTAGACTACAAGGAATAAGAAAGAAATCTGTCAAACAAAATAAAGAGAAACCACAATGTGATGTATGCGGCAAGTTCTGCAGCACCAGAAGCAATTTAAGAGAGCATAAAATTTGTCATACAGACCTTAGACCCTATAAATGTGAAGAATGCGGCTTAACTTACAAGTAATTTTTAATTTTACTTCATGGACGAATGAATTTCTTTGTAATCAACTAAACTAGTATCTATAATATCCAATGTAGTTTGGCATCTAAACGTATTGCTAGTAATGTGGGTGCAATGCACTACATTTTGTGATTTCAATTTTCTTATTCGTTTCACCTGGTCTTGCAATCCCCAATTTTTCTACCCGCTTCTACTATAATATTCTTCGATGACTATCTCCTATTTATTCGCCTTTATGCCTCCAATATTATTAACAGTGAAACTATATTGTGGGTTGGTGTGAAAAAATAGTTTAATCAATTTTTTTCATTTTTCAAGTAATTTTAGTTCAATGCTTTACTTGACTGTTTACTTGACTGCGGTAGAAAATGTAGTTTGGTCCAGAAGTTAAACAATGAAAGGTAAATAAAAGAAAATCCAGCATATTATTATAACACTTTATAAACTATATTTTTTCTTTCTCCCCTGGGAACAAATATAAACAAATTTTTGTGGGAACTCTTCCTTGAGCATTCAACATAAAGTTGCCCATATGAGAAGTATGCTCCATGGCTATCCATAACTATTTTTAGTCGACCAATGAGAAACATTTACATCCAGTTAGGATTGCCTTAATCCTACCGTATATTTAATCGATAATTAAGAAACAAGGGTACCAAATTACGTTCAGATAGCTTTAGCTTTTCAAATTAATTCCAGAAAGTTCAGGTTCTTCAATTGTTTAACCATTTTCCGCATGGAGATTAGAATCAAATTTTCCAGCACATTCATCTCTTTTGTATGGGTGGAGATGAGAAGGGAAGACCCATCACTTTGTTAATTTTTAAATCTAATATGAATCATGGCATATTTCACAAAATTTGACTTTCTGCTGCACACACTTTCTGCCATAAGCTTTGCTACTAGGAGATGGAGAGTAAAATTTGAAAATTTGAGAGAATTTTTTTGGAAATTATAGGAGCCTATTAAGAATATAATAACATGCATAAATTCAGTTTTATGTGTAAAATTTATTTACTTATTTAGTCTTTAATGCAATACTTGTAAAGACGGCTTATTGCTTACTGCTACAAGAGCAATGTCTTCCAGTCCACTGCAACTAAGGAGTGCAATTGATTAGTTCTGAGTTGGACTGCAAACTACTGTATTATCGTAATTTTGACAAAAAAACGTTTGTTAGTGAAATTTTTCAAAATATGATTGAAAAGAAAAACTCTAAATTGGAAATAATGGTAGAAAAAAATAAAGGGAGGAAAACGGGATGTAAATAGACAAACATAGGCGCAGGTTAAGTCAAGAGATATATAGTTATGATAATTTTGCAAAATTTATATCGACAATAATTTCTTATGTTGAAATTTCATATAGTCATCATCAGTAAATTTCGTTCATCAGTCATTTTCATGACAGGAAAAAGAATGTTTAGAATTGAGATACATGCATAGCTTTACGAAACGTAAACCGAGGCCATGTGTAGGTAAGATAGTAAATCTGGTATGAAAGAATCTCTATGTGGATTGTTTAAAATATTATAAAGTAATGAAAGAATATGAACTATTTGAGCCTTGATCTAAACTCTGAAAATTGTCTCAAATTTGGTGCTCACTAACTTAACTCCTTTTCACACGGGCCTACATTATGTTTCCTATATATTAGCTCAGCAGTGTACTTTTTGGTATTACATTATTACTTTTATGTTGCATATGATAATACATTGCTTATATACATGTGTAAAGAGAACTGAACTGGATCAGGCAATTATAAGCCATAAATGGTCAAGGCTCAGATAACAAGGACTCTTACTTGCATAATCTTAGTAATTATGAGTCCTTCATATTAGACCTAATCGTAGAAAAAATAGTCCTGGTTGATGTGGATTCTACTGTAGATAATATTTCTCATCATATATATAATATACTTCCATGTTTTTTTCCCAATTATTGCAAGATTCACTTTATTTAAGAAGTAACTATTTCAAGAACAGGCAGTTCCTTTCATATGTATGTCAGTTTTTTAGTAGGTTTTTTTCCAAATACCTTAAAAGTATATACTGTTATTATTTTTATTTGTTGTAATTAAATTTGTTAGTTATTTTTATTATTTTTAATAAATAGTATATAAATAATTTATATTGCCTTGCTAATTTAGGGTATTAATCCAAGTATTGGAATTTGACTCCCAAAATTTTCGAGAGAGGAATTTTCAGCAATCTTGACACCAATTTTGGAATTTCTTCGGGACAGCCACAGGAAGAAAATATTTCTTTGAAAAACTTTTTTGATCACTTTAAATTATTTATTGAAACTGAAATAAATAATGCTTAGCAAATCTTTTAAGTATTTTTTGCTTTAGTGTTAAATGTTGTAATAATTTAATTATCCAAAATAAAACTAGACTAAAAAAAAAGGCTATTTTAATTAGGTTGCAACAGAGATATGAGTAACCACACAGCCATGCACAAAGTTCTTAACACGACATAAAAAATTATGTTTACTTTGTGTCATATAATCCTGCATATTCGTAATTTCGACACCAGTATTAATTTGGGTTGGAAAATTATAGAAATTTTATTCCAATCTTAAAACGCTAAAAATCAATTGGGATTCCATTAACTTGCTAATTTTACTTTCATGAAGTGCGGTAAATTATTACAGCGTCCAATTCATTTTAAAATCTCCTTGAAGCATAATTATATGTTTAGAGCAAGTTTACTTAATAAATGACATATACATTATCAAACAAATTATGCACAAATTGTTGCGCAAGATTGTGTTGTGCATCTAAACTTGATTAAAGTTCGTTCAAACTTTTTAGTACAAATTGCGAGTTGTATGACAAACATGTCCTCAAACACTAGTGCTCTTAATAATCCAAATTTCAGACATATCCCTGTATAATGTGATGAATTCTCTCCAAAGTCTACTGGTTTACTAAATTTTATCTTATTTCGTTACTTACCAAATCTATTTTCTGTATTTACACAAAATATTTCAAACAATTTTAAAACTGATCAAAAAAATCAGCAAACTTTTATGGAACAACTCCTGTTGCATAATTTGTTTGATAATGTATGGGGCCTATATGCATTTAAAATACTCTCTTCAATAAAAAAAGATTATATAAGTATTACATTTTTTTTTAAATATTTCAGGGGACACAGTGCTTTGTCCCAGCACAGAAGGGTTCACACAGGCGAGTGCCCTTACAGCTGTACTGTTTGTCCCAAAGCATTTAATAGGAAAACAGCTCTCGTGTACCATATGCGTATGCATTCAGGTATGTTCATTTCATTTCAATTGACTATCAATTTATCTATAATATTATATCTTCTCCAACTAGGCAGCAATAATGACATACCCATGTCATGAAGGAAGAAACTAATACGAATTTGTTATGATCTTGATGCAAAACTCAATCAATTAATGTATTCATAGTAATAGGATAAAACAATTAGTCTGTTACTAAAATTTCTATCATACCTGTAAATTAAACTTTTATTTAGAATTTAACGTTTTAGCCATTTTTAAATATTTTCTTAACCAACCAACAAGATTTTCTGCCTTAACAAAATTTTGCAATAGTTCAATTTCACTGTTAATTTATAGTGCAGTAAAAAAGTGACCAGCAAATTATCTTTGAATTGAAAATTTATTACTATGAATAAATAAGTTATCAATTAATTTTCAAATCACTATGTCAAGTTAAAGAAGTTTAAAATTTACAACTACCGACTTAAAAGCAAAAATAAAAATATTAAAACTTTAGCAAAGCAAAACTCCTAGTTACCAACTAAATAATTTTAGAGCCATTTCAAACAGACCACAACAATAAAGTGAAGTGACCTACAAAGGTCTATAATTACATTTTAAATAGCATTTTGATTAGAAACTCGTTTAGGTACACAGCACAAGCTTAAAATCTTCAATTAAAATTGTCACATACAACATATTTTATCCCTCGTCTAAGCTAAGCAATGTTAGATGCAGTCCTTACAACCACACAGACCACTGTTTGACTTCAGCTCTACAGGCATAATGTTTTCATTTTTAAGAAGCAATAGTATTTATACAAAAAATTCCTCAATTTCGAAAAATTATAAAACCCTTTATGCTACTGACCTCTATTGTATTAGTACGCAAGGCTATACTGTAGAAAATTATAGCTATTTTTTGTACCTATTTGAAACGCTGCCTGGAACGTCCCAGGCACTAAATTTGACATTTAATTAGAGATGGCCAAAATTTTCCTTTTTCTAGATTTATCGTATCAAACAATATCGCAATTCGTACCGAACCATATCGGATATAAATAAAATAAAGAAAAATATTTCCCGCTTACGACTTTCATTTGTATTAAAAGAAAAAATGTTTGCAACTGCCTCGCAATGTCTGTATTATAAAGTAAAATAAAAACATTAGAAGAAATATAATAACCATCACTGTAAAATGAATTCTTTTGAATTTTTACACTTATATTTAGTGATACTGGACTTTTAATGTGAATGTGACTTATAGACAATATGTCAAATATATTGCAAGGTTTATCATTCGAACAAATCGAAAGAGCGTTAAGCGTGATGATTGTTTAGTTGCATTTGAATCTATACAACAATGTTTCTTTTAAATAGTAGAAATACTATAGCACTCTTCATTCATAAACAGAGGAATGGTTTCTCTTTAAATTCTGCAAGTGTAGGAAAGTAAAGCCTAAAAATAATAACGATAACCTCCATGGAAGTAAACTTTCCCATGGTATTCATTGCGAAAGTCCTTAAGGATCTTACATATAAAACAAGAACATTGTTTCCTTCACAATTAAAAGAATCTTTGGTGATGACAAGATCAATTTAAAGTATCTTTGTTGTCAGATAATTTTAATACCCACTTTCATATCTTAATAAAACAAATTATTTGTTGTGTATATATATATATATATATATATATATATATATATATATATACACATACATACATACATACATACATACATACATACATACATACATACATACATACATACATACATACATACATACATACATATATATATATATATATATATATATATATATATATATACGTTAAAATATGGCATTTTTTGATATGGCACGTTTTTTGGGCTTGGCCAACGGTAGTAATCAATTAATTCTTATTCAATGTTCCGTATGTTTTTTTTATATATATTATATTTTATTCCTACCCATATAGAACTTTCAGTTATCAACACTGCATATTTGCATATTATTAGGTTAATTGTGTAAATAAATCGAGGAAGACCTTGATAGGCGGGTGATATGCAACTATAATCTATTGAAGTTTTTATCGATTTACTTTGTCACTCGGTCTCATTGCTAACATTAGTCTCATGGACACTCACTACAGCTATCAGCACCAGAGAATCAAAAGTGAGAATCAAATTGCTTCATTATGACTTTGTGTAATTAGTCCAGCGTACTATTATAATAAAGGACAGAGGCTTACACAAATCAGCTTCTAAAAATTCCGAATATATTTCTCATCACTGTAAATTCTCTAATCATAAACTACATATGAACTGTATGTCATGTGAATGTATCAATTGCATATGTCAAATCTAAGATGAGTAGATTTTCCTAATTCTCATTCATAAATTTGTTCTTACAATTACATTAACTAAAAGGAAAATAACATGTTTCTTGTCGAGTACACAATTAAATTGATGACACATTAAACGTTAATTATTTTTCATGTTTTAGGTGAAAGGAAATATGTTTGTAATGTTTGTGAAAAACGTTTTATCCAACGCGCCCACCTAAGTAGGCATCAGTTGAGGCATACGGCTGACAAGAGATTTTTGTGTCAGGAGTGTGGTAAAGGTAATTTAATGTCATTTTTATAATAAATATCATTTAGATAGTTTAGATTTTATCCGAGCATCAGAACAGAAATCGTGGATAAAGTGTCGCTGTCGTGGTATGTTGAGTTGATCACAAATCATCCATTGACCGCAGAGACCTGGATTCAGTCTCTCGTCGAGCGAGGCTGGATTGATACTCTGCTTGAGTGTAAGAGATTACTCTTATAGCAATAAGTCCACCATATTTATCAATTATGTACCTTAAAGCATGTAAATAAATAAATAAATAAAGTGCAAAAACATGCTCTAAAACTGAATATTCACCAAAAAAAAAGGTAATGGTTTCTGTTTGATGTTATCCACTGCAGCTTTATGAAACCTGATCAATCAACTATAGCGGATGTCTACTGTAACCGTTTAGACAAAATGATGGAACTTGCACTTAAACAGCCAATTCTTTTGCAGGAGTTAGTTTTATAATAAAAAAAATCCTGTACCATGTCTATTTCTTCTTGGTTTGTCTTTGGTCTAGCTCTTCTAGACGAGAATGTTCTTGTTGCTCATAATTGTTTTCAAAATGTATGGTACAAAATATAAAATTTTCATTTTAAATGTAGACATTTTATGAGTTTCACCATTAATTTTTCGTCCAAAGAGTATTTTTTATTAAAATGCCTTGACTTGTATAAAAAATTTGCAAAATGGTACGTTTCCATTATTGATTATAGAGGTAGAAATCGGCAATATTCTTTAATGCCACATTATTAACTTATTTTAATATATTTTATTTCCTAAAATTGCTCTTAAATATATTTTGTACTTATATAAATTGACAATTGAAAGCAAATGAAATATCTGCCCGAAATTTTTATTCACTCACATTACTTGATTACTTTTATGTAATTAATTAAGTATGTAATTAATTTACTTTTATTAAACATTTTATATAATGTAGATCACAATTCAGTGAACGATTTCCAGTCCACGAAATGGGCAACCCAGTTCACACTGCTCGATTTTGTTACCTTCATCCTTTCTTCCACCAACGTGAGATATGCAGTAATTAAATAATGTAATACATCATCATAGAGAATGGACAACCCCATACTAGAATGTATGATCCATAGTAGTAATGGTAGTACCTCAAAGACATTTTATATATAAAGACTAAGGCAATTTTAAACCATATCTTCATATCAATTTCAGGTTTCGCCATGAAAAGTGATTTAAAAATCCATAGCAGACTTCATTCTGGCGAGAAGCCCTACTCATGTCCCCTGTGCTCCAAGTGCTTCGCAACCTCGGGGAATCTCTCCGTTCACTTACGCATTCATAGGAAGGAAGTTAAGTAAGTTTCAGTGTATTTATAAAAAACTGTTAAGTACAAGCAATACTCGCACTATGGGTATTCAGTACTCACTTAGGCACATATAAATGTTTAAAGGTACATCTCTTAACCTATTCACTAATGTTAATAATATTTTTCACCATGTAAATATATTGTCGTAATCTATGATGATTCAGTACTCACTTCACTAATGTTAATATTATTTTTCACCGTGTAAATATATTATCGTAATCTATGAAGATTCAATACTTACTTCACTAATGTTAATATTATTTTTCACCGTGTAAATATATTGTCTAGTCTATGAAGATTCAGTACTCGTTTCACTAACATTAATATTATTTTTCACCATGTAAATATATTGTCTAGTCTATGAAGATTCAGTACTCACTTCACTAATGTTAATATTATTTTTCGCCATGCAAATATATTGTCTAGTCTATGAAGATTCAGTACTCACTTCACTAATATGAATATATTGTAGTATTCTATGAAGATTCAGTACTCACTTCACTAATGTTAATATTATTTTTCACCATGTAAATGTATTGTGTAGTCTATGAAGATTCAGTACTCGCTTCACTAATATTAATATTATTTTTGACCATGTAAATATATTTTCTAGTCTATGAAGATTCAGTACTCAATTCATTAATGTTAATATTATTTTTCACCATATAAATATATTGTCTAGTATAAACATTTATGAGATTTAGGATGATTGTTAAAATATTCAGTTAAAATTTAGGTAAACTACTACAAAACGCTGTTTTTTTTTCATAATTTTAGCTTTAGTAGACTTGGAAATGGGGAACACGTTTTTGTAGACATTTTCAACAATGTTTCTAGAATGATCTTATACTGTATCCTAAAAAAAATAGCATTGAAATACTTATAACTTGCTCTTTACAATTATATATCACACAACACATGAACATGAAAAAACAATTTAGAGAAAATTCATGTGAACATGTTCTGCTTTTTTCTTTTGCTATAAATTAAGAGACAATAAAGCTGAATGTACCACATTGTCTCTATATGCTACAAGAATATGAAATACAAAAATGCAACTAATTATTCTAAACTGTTAATACTAACTGCCCAATATAATCTTATACTCATTATTTTTTCAAACAATATCTATATGTGGTGCTATCAATCAGGCTCTTGTAATAATTTTTCCCCATTTTTAAAATAGTTAAACACCATAAATTAATATTAATAACAGCAGTACTTACTTGCCACATAAAACAACAAAATTCTTCCATACTTCGTTAACGCCAGATTTCTTTCATAAACTTAAACTGAAATTATTTTCATAACGTCACTCTGAATATCTTATCAAAGCCATATTAGTTCAGTTCAAGTAATCACAAAAAAGTCTAGACCTCCTAATAACTCCAATAGAGTTCAAAATTTGTATTTACATTAAATCAAATATATCATTAATAAAATTGTCATTAATAAAATTTACAAGTTGTACAATTTCCTACAAAATAGGTTATTATATTTTTTTCGTGGAAATGGTTGTGAAATATTGTGAAGAAAATCCGCGCTATAAAAGTCTTACAAACTACTTTACTATGCATAAACATCTATTGCTGTCTTCATCCATATAACATTGAGAAATATCTGCCTGTCATTATATTGTACGAGGATTGGCTCTTGGATATCTGTTTCCACTTGGAAAAACGTAAATAACTCACGAACAATCATTTGAATAAAAATATAAGGACCTTTTTTTATAGGTAATTTTATGACTCAAGAAATATTTAAATATTTGCGGAAGACCAATTATTAGGAATTTTTATATTTCACTTGACATGATGATTTGAAGGTCTATATAAATTTCCTGCTCTGTTGGAATCTATAAAACAATTGTCATTTTATTTTAGCCTTAAGACCAATATCACCTTTCATTAATATCAAATTAATTCCTAATAAAACATTACATGGAATTTAAATATAATATATTTTAATATCCATGTCAAAAACGTCAATATCTTTCAGTAAATAAAAGTTTTAATAGTGTTTATGTGACTTTAAATGGTAATAGCATAACCCTTAATTTCAGACTCTATTGATCAATCTGTAAGACGTTCACAACTATAGTTTAAACTATTAAACATGGTTATTAATTATAAACAAATTTGAGTTTGTTTCAATCTCGTCTTATTAAACGTTTCACTTATTTTAACACTAGCCACTTATGTTCATTTACTCTAAATAACGAAACCACTTTAAGTGATAGTAGCAGAAGATAATCCAAAAAAAAATTGTTTAACAGATACCACTGCAAAATATGTTCAAAAGGCTTCATCGTGCACAGCGCCTGCCGTTTACATGAAAAACGGCACACCGGTCAAAAGGATTACGAGTGCGAATGCGGAAAATTGTTCTACACGCTTTCCAATCTTAAAGCGCACAAGGTAACCCATACAGGAGCTCTGAATTATACCTGCCTAAAGTGCAATCGTAAATTCTCTCAGAGCAGTCACCTGAGCCGACATCACAAGAGGGACCACGCAACTGAAGACGCTCCTAAAGAACAGAGTAAAGATACAACGGATATTGTGAATGATGACAATGTCAAAAATGTAATTGTGCTGCCTCAATAGTAATAAAAAGCTGTTTACCCATCGAAACTTGAAGACTTTTTTCGAATATTATTGATTTTAAATAAGTAGAAAGTATTATTATGTGATTTTAAAAATTAAGGTTTCTTTATTTATATAATTTTAATTTTTTGCCTCCAGTTTTTATGTCATGATATATTAAAGTCTCATATGGACATAACATTTATGAAGCAATTATCTATGCGGAACAGCAGAACGAGGATACGAGATAGGAATATTGATAATGTGTATATAGAACTTAAATTTTTATTTAAGTTTTATATGCATATTTTAAAATAGGCGGATATTACAGTCAAATAAAAATTAAACCTCGTAATGAAAGATAGAAACCTGAAAATTTGTACAGACTTTTGTTTTGACAATTTGAAGATGGGCTGAACAGTCTCATAAGATATCATATCCGCTAATCAAGATATCAAAGGTTGCTCATTATACCTCGCATCTCTTAAAGGTCAAATATAACATTCTCTACAAGTATGGTTATATGTATTTGTTTGTACAACTAACCATTTTTAAGTTACAGCTTGGAGCGGGGTAACATGCGTCGTTTATAGGATAACATTATGTAAACTGCAGAGCCACTATTATTAAAGTTATAAAAATATTTAAAAATACTTTAAATCATAGGTGAATTTAATATGTAAAATGCATAAAAGTTTTATTGCGTAATAAAACCTATGCTATCACTAATTATGTATATAAATATTTTAATTCGATAACTTACAATTTACATTATTTTACTTTACTTATTCTTATTCATAAATAAACAATTTTTAACTCTAGTAATGATAACTAGTTGAAATGATATGCTATGAGATTTTCAGCCCGTTTTTAGAACATCAAAACAAAGGTTTTGTCCTTTCATTCCATGGTTTAGCCTTTATTGAATATATTTGGTGTTAATTTTGTAGAAATTCATTATTGACAATTAAATGAAACTACGTGATGTAGTATTATTTCTACTTTCTTTAAGTTCTTACCACAACCTAGGTTTCGTTGTATTACTATTAGTAAAGAGTAAAGATTAAAGGTGGACAATTAGTAAAGATTGTTAATCTATGCTAATTGCCCACCTGAAGATGTTGTAATACAACAAAACCTAGGTTATGGTAAGGAATTTAAATAAAGTAGAAATAATACTATATCATGTAGTTTCATTTAATTGTGTTTAGTCTTTATTTCGTCTTGGTTTGTTATCTGGTGATAACTGGGCTACTGAGCTCACTTTCAGGCAAGCCACATAAAACTGACCTTATGAGAAAAAGTCCTCACTCAAGTCAATCTAGACTTTAATGGCCATTCATTAGACTTATTTTTCGTCATCCCTGAGACTTTTTCATTGCAAAAGAGAACTTCAAGGCATTCTGCAACCTTTTCAATGTACTCTTTTGTATTAAGAGATCAGAGTTACTTTTCATTGACAGTATTGTCATTAGTGATTATATTGTCAGTACAGATGTTCCAAGATTATCTAAAGGAATTCTATGTCTTCTTAGTCTATTCGACTTTAATTGCCTAAAGTGTGATAATGCCATAGAAGATGTTTTAAAAATGACTAGTTGTTACAATACTGCGAACAAATGTACACAATTCTAATTTGATTTCAAAGAAAGATATCTGTGGAATAAATAAAGTATTGTTACAAGATATTTGTCGTTTCAAGTTAGATTAATGTATGTGTAGCTGTCTATCCCGCCTAGAAATACAAAATCTTCACGTGAAAAAGATATTCAGTGATCTGGCTAGGGTACAAACTATTCTTATTGAGAGGAATTAATTTTATATTTTCAGTTTTATCATCAATTAATTTTGTCCTGTATTTCTTGGTTTTAATTGAAAAGGATTATGGATTTAGTACAAAAATAGCTACAGGTTTCAGGGATAAAAATTTTGTATATTTATATTTATTTTAATTATATTCCAATAATAGAGAGGAGGCTGGGGATTTCGTTAAATAATAGAGCTCAATATACATAAATGCTGTTTGAAAAGGTCTCAACCTCGACTGTAAAAAAACAAAAATTGACTATAAGGGTACTTTTATTTCTAGACATAACTCTTTATTCCATCAGTATTCTAACTCCCTAAAAAACTGCTATAATGCTGTTTTTAACTTTGGAAAGATTAAGGTCTGATGGCACCAGATTTGATGAGAAGGGGGATAATTCAGTATTTTTAACTTAGCCATCACAAAGTAGAGCTTTGAACATCCACATTATTCTAATGAGACAGATCCTTCTTGTAGTAGTACTGAACAATGCATTTTCATCCTTCTTAGTGAACAATGACATTTTCGCCTTGGGGAAAACAGTAAACAAAAATTATATGCTTGAAATCACAAAACACAGATGCTCATGATCTTCCCACTAACAGAATTGCCGATACAGCACCCAGAACCACAATACTTCCTATGCTTTTATTCTTATCTTGTCTCCAGGGTGAAATCAGAGATATCTTTCCTAAATAACTACAAATTGCTATTAAAAATTCTCACACATGAATTTTTGTTTTGTTGTTAACAAACATACCAGCCAGTAGAATTTACGGATACCTTTCAGAGGCCTGATTAAAAATACGGTATACTTGTTCAGTTGATATACATATAGACTCATCAATTTCACATATTTTTATAATTTAAAACCATTTTTGTAGAATTTACTGATGTCTTCTTGTGTGGATAAGGATGCCTGCCATTTCAAGGATCACTTTTCATGCTCTCCTCACAATATTTAATCAAAACAGACCACTTTTTAATTGTTGATAATGAAGAAACTGACTACGCTAAAGTATTGCCGTATCCTTCAATTCTCATTCAAGGATATCTTCCACACTATCCTCAGTGTATTTAATCAAAACAGACCACTTTTTAACGAAGGAGAAGTCTAAGCTAACAAAGGAGTACACAACGCTAAAGTATTGTCCGTATCCTTCAATTCTCATTCAAGGATATCTTGCACACTATCCTCGGTGTGTTTAACTAAAACAGACCACTTTTTAATTGTTGATAACGAAGGAGGAAACCACGCTAAAGTATTGTCTGTGTCCTTCAATTCTCATTTAAGCCTATCTTTCATGCTATCCTCAGTATGTTTAACCAAAACAGACCACTTTTTAAATGTTGATAGTGAAGAAAGAGACTACGCTAAAGTATTGTCTATGTCCTTCGATCCTCATCTTGCTTTCATTACTATGTTTATCCAAAATAGACCACATTTTAAATGTTAATAACAAAGGAGGAGACTACGCCAAAGTATTATCCATATCCTTCAATCCAATATCAAGGATCATTTTTCATGCTCTCCTCACTATGTTTATCTAAAACATACCACTTTTTAAATGTTAATAACAAAGGAGAAGACTATACCAAAGTAATGTCCATATCCTTCAATCCTCATTCAAGGATCATCTTTCATGCTATCCTCACTGTGTTTTACCAAAACAGACCACTTGTTAAATGTTGATAAGGAAGCAGGAAACTGCGCTTAAGTATTGTCCATATCCTTAAATCCTCATCTTTTATTCTCTCCTCACTATGTTTGTCCAAAACAGACCACTTTTTAAATGTTAATAATTAAGGAGAAGACTATGCTAAAATATTGTCCATATCCTTCAATCCTCGTTCATGGATCATCTTTCATGCTATTCTCACTGTCTTTAACCAAAATAAACCACTTTTTAAACCCAAACAGGAGACTGCTAAAGTATTGTCCATGTCCTTCAATCCTCACTGAAGGGTAATCTTTCATGCTATCCTCACTATGGTTAATCAAACTAGCCCTATTTTTTTCATTTTTGATCAGTCGCATAAATTGTGGTTCAAAAAATTATTTAAACGACTTGGCACAACAATAACTGGACATGTGATTAAAAATGTATTATATTTTTCTATAATCCTCATTAATAGATTAAAATGACAACATTTCAAACAGCCCTTGTAAATGTATTGTGGTGCATTATCTACCCTTCCTGGGTACTAATTTTATTTTAAAAAGTTTCGCTGGGCTACTAATTCTTATTACTTAGGTTTATTCATTTTTTTAACAACTCTTAATAAAAATACATGACTACAATTAAAAAAATGAGTGACTTTCTTTATTTTAATTCAGATATAATAACTTAAATTGTTTCTCTTTATATTTATTTGTAATGAAAAATAATTCTGTCTAAAATAAGATATATTGTCTCAGTGACTTAAATTCAAAACTGTGATCTCCTTTCTCATATTTTACATGTAATTAAAGCGAGTTACAAATTGGTCTTCTTAATTTATTTTATTTTAATGTAACCGACTATAAATATGGTACAAACTTTATAAGCTAAACATGCAAAATAAAGGCATCATAAAAATTATTCAATTATTTATGACTTGTTATTTTTATTATTCTTAAATTCTAGAGCTAGTTGTGTGTGTTTTAATTTATAGAATAAAAAGTGATAATCATTTTAAAGACAATATTTTCTATTTGTGATAATTTCTGAAAAAAATTGACATTTATATGGCCAAATTGAAACAAATTTCCTTTGTCTTTTAGTAAGAAAATGTTCAAATATTTATCATTATTTTTTGTTAAATTCTAGAACTAGTATTGTGACTTTTATTTGTTAAATAAAAAAAAGGAAAATATTTTTAACGAACGTGTTTTATTTGAAGATTGTATTAAGGCGATGAGATCACTCGAAGATCCCTTTCCTTTCCAATAAACTAGGGCCACACCAAACGCCCAATATATTAATAAAGAAAATTAACCACATCAATAACTCGCTAACCGCATGGATGATAATTTGTGACTTAATGCTCTTTGAAATGTTGATAAGGTTTTTAAATGTTACTTGAAGGTGTATTTACATTTTTGACGAAAAACATCTATTTTTGCAAAGTTTATTATAAAATCTAGGAATATGCAGTATAATTATTTTAATTTGAAATAAAAAATAGATGAAACCTGCATTTATAATTCAGGCAAAGTACAGGATGTCCAGATTTCAATGTTTGAAAAATTGTAAAAAAAAAACTACACCTCTAATACAAAGTAGGTTTATTTTAACTTTATAACAACAAATGCGGATTTCATTTCTTAAAAACCACGTTTTCCAAATGGCGGCCATCGAATCTGACACACTCTTCGAGTCTAGCACGCATGTTTTCAAAAATGCGTTTGCAGAGCGACTGGGATATCCTACTGAATATTTTCTTTAAGTTGTGTCACAGTGCTCGGATTTGTTTTGTAGTAGTATCCCCATAAGAAAAAGTCACATGGGCTTAAATCGGGTGACCTAGGTGCCACGGTACAATATCGTTTCGGGATATGTTTTGTTCTGGAAATAACTGCCGCACTGCATTCATAGACACATTAGCAGTGTGAGCTGTGGCCCCGTCCTGCTGAAGCCATGTGTTTTGGTTGAAGGATGGACTATTCTGTAGTTCTACTCTGAAAAAGTCATTTAACATCTGGACATATCTCTCCGAATTCACAGTTACAGTTTGGCCACGTTGATTTTCAAAGAAATAAGGCCCTATGATTGCAGATGCAGACATGGCACACCAGACTGTTACTTTAGGCTTATGTAAAGGCTCGTGATGCATTTGTCTTGGGTTGTGGACATCCCAGTAACGAAAGTTCTGTTTATACACATATCCTCTAATGTGAAAGTGAGCTTCGTCACTAAAGAATATGTTGCCCATCCGGGTAGCAGTACGAAATCTCAACAACATCACCTCCGCGTAAGTTTTTCTTAATTCAAACTCAGAATCGTGTAAATCTTGAACAATTTGAATTTTATATGGATGGAACTTGAGCTTTTTTCACATTATTACCTGTAAAGTTGATTTCGGAATTCCCAATATCGATGAACGTGTACGCAGTGATAAATGGGGATTTTCAACGACAGAAACCATAAAACCATAACACGCTCGACATTTTCATCCGTGGCTATCAATGGTGTAGGTCCTGGCCTGGGCCCATTTAATGTTGATCCTGTAGCTCTGAACCTTGCTACCCATGACTGAATGAGGTTGATCGATGGTCCATCACGTAATCGACGAATACTGTAACGATTATTAAATCGACGGCGTGCTACAGACAGCGAAAATCCACTCGAAATGTACGCCTGTACGACGGCAAAAGCGCGGTGCTCTCCACTCCACTGTTCCATGGCTACTAAAACATCCGCACCGCTTGCGCTTCTAACGACGCCCCCCACGCCCCTCTTATGTGTTGCGTTCAAAAACTATGTTTGTTCAAACTTTGAAATCTGCCACTGGACACCCTGTACTTTTTATTTTTTTTTATATTTTTATATAACGGAAATATTTCATTTCGTGGTGTCTATTATCAATTTTATATTTCACAGATTAAGTAGCGTTAAATACATATATATACACACTTATACGATGTACATGTGTATATATATATATATATATGTGTGTGTGTGTGTATGTGTATATATACTTTTTTCGACCGATTTCTGCAATGTTACAGAAGCTTTTAGAATATTTCTTGTAGGGTATATAAAGAGTGCGGCTTTCAAACTTCTGTTCAGTTTGCAATTGAGTAATCGGCATTTAAAGAATAAATTAAAAGAGGAAGTATTTTGAAGTGAACTTGAAGGACTCTTTTTATTTAATGTCATTTAGGGTTAAAACCAGCGAAGCACCATGCAATATATACCCAGACTAGTTCTAAAGGTTCAAAGAAGGGAGTTTTGATCTGTCCGATTAACCTCATCCAAATCGAGTTCCTACAATTGATTTAGAAACATTTAAAAGTCTTATTGAAACAGATCCTAGATTAAGTTCACATTGTTCGGCAGTTATTTTCATACTCTTATACTGTAATGGAAAAACAACTTCATGCTTTGAGAGAGAAGTGAAAATATTCCGTTGGGCTACCACATGAGCTAACCTTTCAACTTCAAAAGAGAGCTATAATATGTGCGTGGAGCTAATGAGTTCCCATCGTACCAACGACAGGCTAAAGTATGTGGTTACAGACGATGAAAAGTGGGTGGCATATGTTAATTTTTATCATAAACGCCAGTGGCTAGGAGCTGGAGGAAAAGGTGTACCTAGACCAAAATATGATATTGGGTGCAAGATTCTTTTGAGTGCATGGTGGGGTATAAATGGAGTTATTCATTGAGTTATTGATTGGAAACTCTTTTAAGATAACAGTACAATTACAGCTAAGATTTATTGTGAACAAATGTGCAAAGTCACCGCTAAACTTCCTTCTGATCAAAGCAAAGTTTATTTTTTACATGACAATGCTCGACCCCACGTAGCAAAAGTAACGCGTGGAAAACTATTTTCACTTGGATGGAGTATGCTACTTCAACCACCGTACTCTCCAGATCTTTCACCATCTAATTTATCTGTTTTGCTCTCTGTCAAATAATTTACGCTACAAATAATTAAAAGACGATTGATTTTATTGACTATTTGTAAAAAGTTGAAAAATTTATGTACAGAGATAGCGGGATTGTTAGTGTTAACCTAATATATGTATGTATGTATGTATAAATACAGAGACATAATTATTTAAACAATTAAGTCCACTAATCTGTAGTATAGTGAGCTTAATTGTTAAATTTTTTAATTTTAAATTGTCATATTAGTTACGATAAGATTTCCCAGGTTGGAAAGGAGCCTATGTTATTTCCTGACCCACCAACTATCTTCGTGCAGAAAATCATGACGATCTGTTTTTCCATTGCTATGTGAAGGGAGGACAAACTAACACACTTTGCAATTTGTATTATGTGTTAGGATTGTTATATCAGTTAGGATGAGATTTCCTGGGTTGAAAAGTAGCCTATATCATTTCCGGGTCTATTTATATAACTATTTGTATGCAGAAAATCACACCGATCTGTTCCTCTATTGCGACGTAAAATAAGGACAAACACCTTTTGGATTATCTCTGTGTTGAAAATCATGTCTATCTGTATCTCTATTATAATATCAAAGAAGAACAAACAAATACACAATTGTATTAGTTGGGATTGTCATATTAGGTAGAATGAGATTTCCCGCATTTACAAGTAGCCGACGTTATTTCGTGGCTCGCCAACTACCACTGTGCAGAAAGTCATGTTAATCTTTTGTTTCATTATGACTTAAAAGAAGTACAACACACACTAATGTATATAATAAACACCTCATTCATGTTAGGATTATAATATTACTTAGAATGATATTTCTCACAGTAAAATGTAGCCTAGGTCTTTTCCCGGTGTGTGTTAACACACAGTACCTTGTATCTGTAGTTGTACCACAGTGTAAAGTTTGTAAACACAAACACAAATTGATGTATAAAAAAAAGAAATAAAATATCTAAAATTTAGCAACCAAAAAGGGTTACGTAACAAAATATAAATACAAACACGAATTAATAATTATAAAAGAACAAACCCAAAACATCCAAAATTGAGGGATTATATAAAAAAATATAAATACAAACATGAATTGGTAATTAAAAAACCTAAAACTTTCAAAATCTAGTAAGCAGAAAGGATTATGTAAAAAAAATATGTTAATGTAAATTGATATTGATATGATCGGTAGGTAGGTTAATTAAAAAAAAAATTAACCAAAAACATCCAAAACTGAGTAAGTAAAAAGGATTATGAAAAAAATATAAATATGAAGTGATATAAAAAAAAGAAACTCAAAAGGTCTAAGCGTTTAATAAGCAAAAAGTATAATGTGAAAATGGTTTATAAATACAAACACGAACTAATATAAAAAAAGGCAAAATGCTCAAAAGTAAAAAGGATTGAAAAAAAGGTGAATTACGTGATAGAAAAAAGGTTAAAACTAATTCCCGCGCAAACAAATCTATGAAAATTTTGAAATAGATTTTGTTATATTGCATTCAATATATAATGCATATTCTTCCATGTCCTATCAAAAAATGTCAAAATATCATTGATGCTAAACTGAACTTACACATATGATATTAAAACACAGATCCAAACCTAAGATTAAAATTAATTTAATTATATCTCTTTTTATTTTTATTGCTTTTTAAGCGGATGGAGAAACAAATGACACAAGTCCAACTACACCACACCTCAGCGCACACTATCTATTTGAATGAGAGGAAAAGAGAAGCATTAGACTTTGCCAAAAAGTGTCTTTGTATTAGAGAAAACTAAGTCTTTTATTTTTTTTATTAGAATCCTATCTACTTTACTGAAAATAAAAAACAACAAAGATTTAAATAAGACAGAGCCTTAAGTGTGGAAAAGGTACATTCCTTAATACCATTTAAATCTGCATAAACTATAATTCCGTGAAATCTGTTTGTTAGATACTATTAAATGTTGCCTATCTAAATACATTCTGTAATAGCGCAAAACCAAAAATGTACTGAATAAATCTTGTGATATCCAAATGTGAAAAAATAACTTGTAGTGTTATGACTTTATCTTAAGAGGTAATGCCACAGTATAAGAACTAGTATTAACCTCCAGAAAACTCTTTTCTGCGTTCACCTTTGAGGTGCCGATAAAATAATACCCATTCGTTCGTCCGAATTTAAAAATATAAATAATATAAGTTTAACGACACGCAGACAATACTCTCTTTGCATTAATAGTATTAGTCACGCACACTGCATGTGTTTATATGTAGGGTTAATTCAACAATAATATATATATATATATACATGTGTAGGAGAATAGGTATTAAACGTATTCAAATGTAATTAAATAGTGTAGTTCTGTAATTTAACAGTACTGATAGATTTTAATTGCAAAATAATTGAAAATGAATTTGATTGACATTTTTTATTATATAAACAATGTTACAAAAGTTTTACTTTTAAATATTTTATAACTCATTAACAAGTTTACCAAAAACAACTTCATAACTAACAGAATGAAACCGTTGTGTATTTAAAAGATATCAGCTATAAGCAATTTTTTGAAAAGAACCTTTTGACATTTTATTTAGCCAGTGCCTCCAATTTGATCTGTTTAAGTTAAATATATTTCTTAACTTGCATGAAAATTCCCTTGGAAACACAAGATTCTTTACATAATAATAACAATATTTCCCTTGGAAACATAAGATTCTTTACATAATGCAAACTATAGACCAAACTGAATGTACATTTATGTTTTGTAGACTTTGTGTACGAATTTATGTCCAGCCATAATTTTATTTGGTTTAGATAAAATATGGAGAAGTGTATTATATTTTGTAAGTCTTTTGCGAATAAAAATTTGAAAAACCATTTAGAAAATGTTTAACCGAGATGTGATGATCAGAACATTCGAATCAAATGTTCTGCTCGACTGGTGGTAGTCGAAAAGCTACCTGCAAATTTCAGCTTAAGATTTATACCATCGTATGTCAATATCCCCATATATTTTGTTAAAGCACAATTAATTTAAAAATTCTGAAACTTGTAATGAATTGCATACAAAATTTGAGCAAGGGTTGTATAAAATTGATATATTCCCTATATTCTGTAACTTATATACTCTTTGAATATAGACTCTGACATCGTTTTCCATTGCTTTATAAAGATTTGTTACAGAAATATAAAAGGTATTTCTGGTATTCTTGTATAGGTATTTCTCGAAAATGGAAAAAAATCTAAAAGCAAGTCATTTATATTAAACCTTACATCATTCTCTAATCATCTTTATTTGTTTGTATTCTGAATACTACTCCCTAATACTCAAAATGGCGGTTCCACCCAACTGTAATTTTCCTTAATATATATGTATATATTCACAGTTGGCGCAGCATCTGGAAGCCCTTGCTACTGGGCTTAGTGATTGAGTTGTGCACTGTTGGTAAGCAATCATAATTCTGCCAATGTCCATAAAATTCAGTTATTCACTTTTTAAGGGTTTATTTAAGTCTCAAAATGAAAGTTAGTGGAATTATTCGGTACGCATTTAACAGTATGTTATTGAATCATAACCATTTGCCGTAGCATAAATAGGACATGTCTTGTTTCCAATCATAAAGAAATTCAAAAACAAACATTTATATCAGAATCTAAAAAATTTTTATAAAAATATTTCTAATTACTTAGACCATTTTGTCTTTTTGAAAATTTCAAAAAGGGCTTTACAAAAGCTTTGATTGAACTTTTTACAAGATAAACCAACTTATCTCATTCATACTGTTTCATCACTGTTTTCCACGAGGTTATAGTACTGAATTATGCAATGTAGCTCTTACAACAGAGTTAACTGACACCAGCAACCGCTACTACCACTTGTCTCAGACATTTAATAAAAATAAACTTTTAGTAACAGATGCAAAAAATATATGTCTAAGGATAATAAATGTATAATATGACAATAAACCCATAGATGCACAGACAAATAGGAAAGCCGTGAGCGAAAATTTAAAACGATCAGCTGATTTGGGTTTTGTCCTACTTGAAAGGCAATGAAGGAATTTGGTGTGTTGTACGTTACGTCGGCCAATGCCGTTGCACCTGGCAGGTGTCTTACTGTTTTTTACTCTCTATATGTACATACAGTGTTTACGTGTCTGCATAAAACTTGGCAACAAAAAGTATACACTGGGAAATCTTGTGATTCACTTCACATGTACATATTTTCTCCGGAAATTTTCTAATTCAGAGTATTTTTATATTTATTTAGATACCGATAAGTTGTATTTTAATTGTATGTGGTTTGTATTGCTCAAAATGTTGTGAATAGTACCCAGCTGTAACTCTACCCAAAGAAACTGCCCGGACTCAAATTCATAAGTAACCATGAATTATAATTAAATATTCGTTTTGTTTTTCGAATGGGTGAAATTATGTCGACAATAGGGTGGAATGAGCATAATTATAATTACAAGGAACATTTTATAATTCAAGATTTCAAAATTGTTTTACCTAGGATATTGTAACAAGTGAATACTAAGCAGAATCAAAATTTGACGGTGTCAACTAGATTTATTATGATGACAGCTATTATGTTTCTGTAAAGGAATATCTAAGGTAATTTATATTATTTTAATACAATCAATTCTTCTTTCATTATTCTCGACTTAATTCATTTTATTTATTATAAAAGCTCATTTTAATGCTCATTATAATACTCATTTTCAATTTTAACGATAACTGTCCAATGTCCGGGGTTGCGAGATAATGTGAAGATAGTAACATGGATATTTATTGAATATAAAATATAAACATCACTTAACAATTTATATCCAAATATTACATGTAAACGTTTATAATAGTAGAAGAGGCGACAAAGGGAGGCTCATTTCAAAGTGAAGCAACAAACAAAAACTGAGGAATTCAAAGCTTTTTAAAAAGATTGAACAGCTGAGGTGCAAATTAAGAATTAGAAGATTAAATTAATTAATTAAAACGTATAATGAAAACTTCCCATGTTACCACATACTTATATAATTACATCATTGTGCTTTTTTCTTTTCTTTCATTTCATGGCAATCATTATCTCCACAGAGAACTTTTGCCAGTGTCAAGTTTAGAACTTTTGGTTAAGCAATATTGACTAGATCACACTTTGAATATCTGTCACTGTTGCTTGTTAACAAAAATAAAGAGTGAAACAAAAATCAAGTAGACGATTACTATGATAGAATAAATAAAGCGAAAATATTTATAACAAATAAATTTATAGAGATTACAAAAATGACAACAATATATAGATGAATAATAAGTATGTACATATATATATATATACAAAAAAAAAACATAAAAACAGATATAAAAATATAAACGAATATAGAAGATCCTACATTTTGATGTCATTCTTTCTGATGTATTGAATATGTAAGTCTAGAATGGTTTTATTAGCAACGAATAGAAGGGTTCTCTCTTAATGATAGGGTAGTGGCCACTTTCAAAAGATTTGGATAGAATGTCCCAAATGACATCTTAACCAAATCTGAACACAAGGAAATATTAACTGCACTAGGATATCGAGATGGGACCGGAACTATTGTAGGGAAACCATCGTTAACCAAGAACAAGCCTAAGGCATCTTGAAGCTCCACTAAGGCGTCTCCTATGGGACTCCATGACAGATGGTGAGTGCTAAAGTCTCCCAGGAGTATATATGGGCCAGGGATTCTGGATAGAATGTCCCGTAGCTCAAGGGTAGTGGGACAAGATGGATGGAGGATGTACAAAGAGAGGATGGTGATGTTCTTAACCCTTGCGGCAAAGTTGAGTTGAAAACTGCAAGAGTCAAGAGTCAAGGTGCACCTGGGAGAAAAAAGTGGCTTGTAAAGCAGCAGGGTGGACTCACCCCAACCAGTATATATATAGTAGTGGTATAGTAGTGATATTTTAACCATGTCTTCGAGATGGCAGTTACGGATGGAGCGTACCTGACAAGAAGGTGGCTAAGATCTGACTTATTAGAAATAGCGCTGCAGCTAAACCACTGTAGGACCCACGCAACCATTGGCAGAATCATTGAAATTTATTAAGTTGAGTGATGAGGGAATGGAGAGGCGATGTTGGACGGTATTTGATTGGGAGATATTGAAATATTAACTGATGTGGTGGTCAAAAGAAGTTGAATGATAGATGGAGTAGAAAGGTTATTAACTGGGGACTGATTATTAAAACCACAGCCGTTTTCTGATTGTGAGATTCTGAAGTCTGACCAAACCTTGTTCTAGGGTTGTAGGGTCATAGCCCTGAGAGGGGAAGACGAAAGACGGGAACAAGATTTGGAGGGTAATGTTTTTTTGTAAGATGAATTAGTTGGACAAGATGGAGTCAATGAAGGAAGGTTCAGCAAGATGAGAGGAAGTATGAGCAGCAACTGAAGCTTATGATCTTCTTATAGAAGGAACCATTTTAACAGCTTTAGCATAAGAAATGTCTCTTTCAGACATTTTGAATTTGATTTTATTCTGTCTTTCAAATTCAAGACATTTTCTGTCCATAGCATTGTGGCAAAGAATAATAACTATTACTACATAAAGAAGCGACTCACACGTCTCCCTGCCAGTTTAACATCACCCGCAGAAAAGGTGTAAGATCAAGAATATACATTCCAAGGTTGCCGCTTGCAGCATATTCAATTTTGCAATGTTTGATTGAGTTTAACTTGTGTAATTCAGTCTTAATTGATAACTACTTATATTAATTCAATATATAAATCCATTATTGCACTGTGTACGAGTTCTTAGAAAGCAATAAAATCAATAAGGATGGGAGATTGTTTTGTCTCCGTTTTTAGTTTGTTGTAAATAATTTTGTTTTAATACTAACTTACTTGGTTAGTACCTATAATTTTATGTATACAAACATGTTACTAAGTAGTTTTAAATTTCAAAATATAACGAAGACAATATTCCAGTGTATCATATTTATAAATAAGACGCACTAGTACAAAGTTACTGCGCCCGCATGCTATCAAGACAGTTATTCTATCGACGCTATTGGTTAGAAAGAGAAATAGATATATGTTGCTGACGTGTAAAGTCAACTCGTACAATCGGCGCATTTGCCCGCAACGATCGAGAGCGATATGTAATATTAGTAAATATTCTTTACCCGCATGTGCAGCAGCCCTACATTAATTTACGCACACACACGTACGGATACAGATAGGCGAATATGTATGTAATATTATAGTCAATTAAATCTGTTTGCAGTGTCAGGTATGGAGTGTCGGGGGTGTCATCATGGTTCCCACTATGAAAGATGCGAACTGCTTTGTCGACAGTCAGAGGACAGTTCTTTCTGAGGTGGCTTTCACTACATCGGAAGCAATATTCTGAAGAGCAGCATTTTTCAGCTACATGGCCAAACCTGCAGCATTTAAAGCATTGAATTATAGGATATTCATATTTGGATATGGACAGCGAATAGTAAGCCATAAAGATACGTTAGGGTCAGACTTGACCATCACAAGTGATAACCACAGCCTCTGAAGGAAAGTATTGTGCGCGATCAATAATTTTTTTTAAATTAAGGCGGCCTTAAAATATAATTAGGAGGGATGGATGGTGATGGGGAAGTTAGGGAATGGGGAGGGCAAGAATTAACCTTTGGAGGAATTAGGAATAATTTTAGGGCGAGTCTTCTGGGCACAGTATCCTCAGCTTCTGTGCAAGAAGAATCGGAGTGAGATTTTGTTATTTTTGACTTTATTTTTTTCATTTACGCGATTTTTTTTTTTGATTATGATTTTGCATTTTTAGTCAGTTTCATAATCCATAATTGTAACGAAAGTGGCCAGGGATGATGGTTCAATAAAGATATCATGATGACAAGACGGGGGCAGGTCCAGCGGCTTAGGGGAAATGTTGGGATCCATTCGGCCTACAAGGAACACGACCCACGGTTCGACACAATTAGCATAAAAAAGAAAAATTTACCAGAACAGAATAACAATCGATGATACACAATCTATACAAAAAGTGAAATAAACTTTAATAACAATAATACTATACATGTATTTTATAGAAACGTAATGGACAGAACACTATGAAAATATAATCAAATTTGTTAGTAACCGAATCACCAGCACTTCGTTTGACAGTTTACTCTGATTCTTATTTGTAGTTTTCCGTAAAAGCGATTGATTTTTTCTTCTTTGTTGAAATGTTCTTGAAGTGTAATCAACTTGTTCATTATAATATAATTTTTTCTAGTTTCCCAAGTTTGTTTTACAGTAATATAATTCATCTTTTGTTTCCTTTTCCCAAAATTATGCATATAGTTATTCTTTGCTATAGTACTGAATGGCGAATTGTTATTCAAGCCAACTCGTAGAAAAACAGACTGAATTCTCAATAAAATACTTTTCTTGTAGATTATAAAAAAGAAATCCTCTATATAAACTACATAGGATTAGATCGGAGCAAGAACGTTGTCTTTCCTTGGAAAGTTCAATTTCCTATTGTGCTTTTACTTAAATTTTCTTTATTAGAATTGATTGAAACTACATGTAAAACATTTATGCATTAAGCATAATTAACATTAAAATAATTTCTAAAATTTATATAAATAGTAGTAACAAATAGTACTACAAACTTTGTTTCTGTCAGCCCTTAAATTTAAAAAATTGCAAAAGTTATAACTTCTTTTTTCAATCTCTACAATTGTCCTAGATCTAATGTTAAAATAGACTATGCATTTTTTTTGCTATTATTTATTTATTTATGTACTTTAATGTATCTAATTGATATATATGGTGGGCTTATTGCTATGAGAGCAATCTCTTACAACCAACCAGAACACCAGACCAGCCCCGCTCGACGAGCGGCCGGGAATCGAACCCGGGTCCTCGCGATGCGCCTCGCAATCAAAGGCCGTATACCTTGTGATCAACCCAATACACCACGGTGACGGCTATTACCTTAGTTTACACAATTAATTTTCATCTACCATAATGATATTTACTAATATATTAAAGTTTTCAAAGTGATTGCTTTTAAATTAAAAAATATACCTTAATATCATACATGTACATCAAAACTTGCAGATTGTATATCTACAATAACTAAGCAATAGAAATTTGTTAGAAAACAAATAAAAAACACATTTGTATTTACATAAAAGTGATTTTATATACATTTAGTAGCATTATTTAACCCTATTTTAAATACAATCTAAAATATTAACACAAGTAAAATTTAAAACAGTTTGCTACAACACAAATTAAGTGTATTTATACATATTTCATCTGTTACAAAGTGGACATGCTTACAGATTTTTATCATGTTCTTTATCTTCCTATACTGTTATACTTATCTTTCTATGCAATCATGCCATATGTCCTTTTTGAAATCTCAGTATAATTGATTCTTTTGATGACAAATTTTACCATTTTGGCGGTGAAGAGTGCTAGGTCATAAAGTCTCTTGAGATAATTTAATAATTAGATAATTTGCTAATAAGAAAAAATATTCTACAATCAATCTCGCCTGATTAAATTTTGTTTTCTACACTGAATATCTTTTCAATACTATGTACATTATAATCTATTGTATACAGATATTGCCTTGACTCGCTTACGTGATTCGTGACTTAGCTTTCTTCACCATAAAGACGATAACATATTTTAATGTGGCTAGTCGAATGCAAAGTTCCAGATCGCTCTTCCAAACTAAGCAAACATCATTTATAACTATCAACTCTAATGCACAAATAATTTTAATTTTGTCTGTATAGATTCAATTACTAATAGCCTTTCCAAAGATATACATAGATAAACAGACACGTGAGTGGTCTTATAATATTTCTGTTTTTCATTTTATATATATATATATATATATAGATATATATATATATATATATATATATACATATTACAAATAATTGCAAACCTCTTCCCATAACCTAATAGACTTAAATCTATACACTTCAATACTTTGATCCACTGACGATGTCCACTTAACACAAAACAAATAGTCATAAAGTCTATTTACACATGCCAATGATAGTTTGCCAATGCGAAAAGAAATGTTTGAAGGTCATGACTCAATCTTAAAGGAAATAGTTGGGAACATTGTAATAATGTTCTTTCTCAGTGGCAATAATGTATCCTTCACGAAGAGGACACAGCTTGATTGACAGAAGATTGGAGTTAATTGGGTCACACTAAGCCAATATACTTTAACATTCATAATATTTAAAAGAGTTTAATAATTTGTAAACTGTCACTTTCTCAACAGAGCAATACAATTACAAAGGATCTATTAGAAAAATCAGTGACCAGACACATTCAGAAAGTACTGTTTTGGTTTTAAAAATATTTTTTAACAATTTAATTTTTTTAGAGAGCCAATTCAAATTATTTTTTTTATATAATTTTTTCTATTATTATAGTGACATGAGACTAGCTTTTCTATTTTCTCTTCATATAATGGCACAGCTAGTGAACACAATCATAATTAGGCAATAGATTCTCGTTTATGATGAGGTACAACAATAATGGAGATTAATTATTTAAAGTAAATTGACACTTGCAATGAGACATGGATGTTTAACATCACATCACAGTCGAAACTGTCAGTCATTGGAATAAATGTTGCTTCCTGCTATAAAATTATATTCGCACAATGCAAAACTGGGAATAACTGGATCATAGAGCCCCAGTGACTATGCTTATTTTTCCATTGAAAGCAGCATCCTGCCCGTCAACGGTGATTTTGTTCAAAAGGCTATATAACTAAATGAATGTAGCTAATAAATGACTATGCTGTCCGTTGAAGAATGTGATAAAAAGCTGATATTATTTTTAAAACCATGTATTTTTTTAAACGAAAACAGTGTTTACTTTCCGTACGCATTGATATATATTTAATATATATAAAATGCTACTTTCGTTGCAATCTTGCATAAGGAATAGACAGTGACATCAAAAATAAATTACAATACCAAACTAATAAGAAAAAAATTACATAAATTAAGTAAATCAGATATATATTTTTAATTTGTCAGCATTTTTCAATATCCTCTTCAAAAAAATGATTTCCAGTTAACCAGAATGTATTGCACATGTAAATAGACCTTATATACTTAAATATTAACTTTCAACAAGATAAACTTAAATTATCATACTAAATACTTTTTGCCGAATATCTGCGCCCTTTTTTCAAAAGCGGTCGATTGTATGACTGTATTTTCTTTATAAAATGGATTCATAGAATGTTTAATATAAGCTTCGTAAATGTCTAGGAAAAAATTCTTGATTCCATCTTCATTTTTAACATCGTGCACCATTATGAATCTCATCTGACCAGCAGTGACGAATGCCGATACAAACCACTGGTTAAATTTATCTACAGACTTCAGATACATGTTGTTCACTTTCCACATATGCTCGTCAATCAGATCCAGTGCTGCGTGTGCAATGAATTGATTTAAATGCCTGTTGTCTTCTTTCTGAAATTAACGTAATATCTTTATTGCAATACCAAAAAGTCTGTAAGAAATAATGAAGAACTAGTATTACAGTCTTTTACTAAATTTCATACAGAAATTATACAGACTACTGCTATATTGATACAATTTTCGAAAGCCACCTCAAAAAGTGTTTTGGTAACAATGGAAAAACAAATATACCTTCTAACATATTTGAAGGAAATGTACATATATATATATATATATACATATATATACATATATATATATATATATACACACATATATATATATAGATAGATGATATGTGAACTAACATATGGCAGTCAATTACCTTTTACCAAAATTATTCATATATAGAAATGCACTCCAACACAGTACTACTGTACTTAATTTAGATTGGAAATAAGATCTCACTCTTATTTCGTAGTAGTCAAGAAAGGGAAAAAGTATTTACATAATAAATTTAAGAAAGGCGTGTCATGTGAAACTTCTACAATTAATAAAAAAAGTAACAGATAAGAGCAAAAAATTAATAAATGGGACTAATGAGAGCCATCAAAAAACCTTTGGGTGTGCTAAGAACACACAGAACTTTGATAACCAGTATAATCGTGCTACATATGTGACATTTTGAATATGTAAATTAAGTAACAAGTAAAATTAAATAAATTGATAAAATCATAATAAATATTACATTTTAATTTATACAAATATATTTAATCAATTAATAAAAGTTTTGCAATTACATACAAAACAAATAATAACTAAATACACTTTGAATTCATTTGTCTAAGAGAATGAATATACCCCGAGTGCTCCAGAGAGTTTTATTTGAATTCTATCAATAAATAGTATTTTTGTAAAAAAAAATTACATAAAAAAAGAAACTCAAACAATGGGATTAGAGCAAAAACCCCCCAACAATCCAAATTTGTTTTTGAATTAAACCATATCTAGATATTTATACACTTAAAACATGTAACTATTGATATAAAAATAAGTATTTGTAACAATTTCATGATAAAAAATGTTTTTGATTGGAATTCAGTAGAGAAATAATAGTCCCTAAAATAAAATCTAAGAAGAAAAAACACTAATATCGAGATTCAAAATCAAACTTCCATCATGATCCACATGTAATACAGTGCATACCGATGTGCCAATGACTCATTAGATGAAATAAAAATATAGTCACTAACTCAGAAATTGCAAATCTTTTTTCCTCAAAAATTTTGGACAAGGGTAGCCAAAATAAGTTTTCACTTCAAAAAGAAAAATAGTCAGTTTCACAAGAAGCCGATAGATTAACTCAAGAAAAATGAGTTGATGAGGGTAGGAAGATTGTGGTATTAGATGAATAAGAAAGAAATTCATTACAAGCATAATTCAATATTGCTTTATATGTCACAAAGATTGGAGATAAAAAAAGATAGGAATACAGTACAATACACACAAAAACAAAAGTGGAAGAAAAAATAAAAACTTTTTAAAATACATCCTACGCATACATTGCGGCAAACATAAAGGTTCTCTGGTTAGGGTATAGAACAGTCAGTGTATACTATCAGATTTTCTTAGTTGTTGTTGGTAAGTTTATAGAAGTATGAAGGTGTAGATAAAAATAACTCCAAAATAAATATAGCAACTAGTTCAACGTCAACTTATACTAGCTTGTTTTTGTTAAATCTGAGGAAATATTTATGGACTTCATGAGGGTATCAGTTGCTTCATTAGAAAAAGATATCTGTTGTCCTTAAGCTGGTAGTTTGAAAGTATTTGAAGGTAAATATTCTAGAGAATTTAGAGTACTTTAACGTTACAAGGTGAACTTTTTAAACAAAATTATTTATTAGTAGAAATTTTGGTCTTTACACTATAGTACAGTGACCTGTTTACACAAGATCTTCATGAAAACAATAAAACAAACTAATGACCTTGGTAACAGACGTCTTCATGCTAAATAAGGTTAAGATATGGAATTATTAAGCTGTACAGGTGGAATATAATATAGCAATCTACACAATTTTATATAGAATATGTGATTCTTAAGCTTATAATTCTTCAATACGTCTACAATTTTAATTTTTCATATTTGCTAAAGCATTGCAAATGTAATCAGCGTCTAAATCTACTTAAAAGTTCATAATGACTTTAGGCAACATAATATACTGAACTAAATGAAGTATCAATGTCAACATGTGCAAAAGCCAATCGATATAAGTTTTACTGGCAAAATCCTAGCATGAGAGAAAATACTGACATGAAGATTTGTACTTTGTTTAAAGATAATTTAAATGACCCCCTTACATAATTTTGTAGTCCATAAAAAGCATTATGAAACTAGAAGATATGCAAGTAATTAAGCCTAGTATCGCATATCACATTTACAACACTATAAAGAGTGGCATAATGTAAATGAAATTCAGTGAAAATATACCCAGAAAATAAAAATGAATTTTCCAAGCAAATATGTATTTATGTAATATCAGAGGTATATGTTTCGACGAACTCTTAAACTGAACATTCTGCTTGCAACAGGATCAAATCAAAAAGCATTTGAGATTCTTAATCCTAATTAGAACAAAAAATTCAAGAGATGTAATGTCCAAAAAAAACAATCCCCTATTGAAGTTACTTCAAATAAATGGGATAGATGTTCAAAATGTAGATGCCTAATTGTTTGAAACGAGAGTTGCATCAGCAGATGATTTACGTGCTAGGAATTTGCCCAATTCTAGCTTATATCCATTACATTATAACTACGACGGAACTTACTGATCCGAACATGACTTCGGAGCTAGGTTTTGCCATCTGAAAAAGTTCAACGTTATTACATGGTATTGTTTTCATCCATTTTACCGTTTTACCTAAGTATTGAGTTAAAGTATTACTTTTATTGCGTGCACCAGTTCGCATTAAAGTCTGCAAGAGGATGCATATTAGATTAAATTTTTGGTGAACCCTAAACAATTAGATCTACCGCTGTATTTCTACTTGGGTATACCCCAATGTTGACAACAGTTTAGACAAAAGATGCCGTAAAAAAATTTTAAACACATAAATTTACCTTTACTTCTTTGCTCACAGGAATAAAATCCATTTCAAAAATTGGATTATCTAAATGTCCAACAATAACAAAATGATATGTACCGGCCATATTAAGGTATAAAAGAATATCTAATTAAAATACTAATAATATGACATTGCTATCTGATTTTACTCTCTTAAGGAACGTATTTTCTGAAAAACGATATAGAATTAGATCAAATTAAGAACACAAACTATACAAAAACAAGCTGACAACCCGAACAGTGACCTAAACTGACAGCTGTTAATGAGATATAGAATACTCAATCTATTTTGCTATAAAAAACTCTAGTTGGGTGTCCCTTTTTTATTGCTAAGACCGAATTTTTAATTTTTTAATATTTAGATTTTTCACCTCACAAAGGCAAATGTTAACAAATTGTTAGAATATTTTGTGCAAACCTTTTAAGTCATAAATTTATGAAGTTCGAATAAATGTTTTTGCAATAAAATGAAAATAAATCACAATTTTTAGATGATTAAAAAAAATAGGCACTTTTAATAAAATAAAATAGGCACTTTTATGAATGTGTCCTAATTTTCTATTTCGGTTGCCAATTTTTAAAAAAACAATAATGGTTCCTAAATTCAAATTTATCTTAATCGGTAAAAAAGCGCCAAATTCGAAAAGAAATAAGTCGAACAGTTTATAAATTCATTTATAGTCGAAAATAACAGCAGTGCTTAGTATTATGGATTTTATTTACAATCAAGGTATAGAATTTAATATTTGAATTAGAAAAAAAAATTAACAAAATGTTTATTTGAAATTATTTTATTATTTATAATTCATGTAACGATTTTTTAGTTGAAATTAAATAATATCAAATCGATAGTTTTATAATTATTTCTAGTATTTTATTTATATAACAAATTGCATATCGGCGACCAAATAGTAATACTGTAAAGTTCACCTTTAACAACTTTACAGGAGAATTAAAAAAATCTATTATTTATGTTCTTTTAAATAAAACTATCAGCGATTTTCCGAAATATATAGCTGAAAACATATCTTTTCAATCAATGTAAATAAGATTGCACTAATACTTAAACCCATCAAAACTTTAATATTTGGTTTATTATTTAACGACGATACATACAATAAATATATCAACCCTGAAAACATTGGGTATTTAAGCATTTTTAGTTAAGTTATTTTTGACCTTATTGCAAAATATTAAATAAAGATATATAAACATCACTTTTTTGAAGTCTGTTGAAAAGCAAGATAGATTCAATCAAGGCATTTTCATTTCTTTAAAATTTGGCTAGTTACGAAACATTTTGCCATTCAGTAAAGGAATTTATTTAAATATATTGTCAAAATAGTTGCTTGGAAAAGAAAAAATTAATTACTTAAAATTATAGAAAATTATTTACTAGAAGAAAAGTGCCATAAAAAATTTTTAAACAGATAAAATTACCTTTACTTCTTTGGTCATAATATTCCATTGTAATGCAATATTTCATTTTAATGCATAATTTCGTTCATAGCAGATTTTTGCTATTTTTATGTTGAATGTCTGTCTCAATTTTCTTTTCTCAATGTTATATAAGACCTAATCGATAAAGATATTAAGTACTGGCTAGTAACTTAATAAATTGTAGTTATGTTCCAACTTCACTAAAACTAGCCAGACAAAAATGAATGTACCATTTGTTCTGTAACACCTTTCTGTGAGTAATATTACTATGAATAACATGATATTTTGTCCTGTTCAGACGAACAGCAATTACTTTCTAAATGTAATTTTATATGTTATTTTATTTTGGAACTTTCCTAATTTATGCAAATGTTTCTATTACGGCTATGTTATAATGTAGGAAATATTTTAAGTGTATATATATATATATATATATATATATATATATATATATGTATATTTTACTTTTTTATTTACATTTTGCTTATATATACAACCAGACTATCAAAATGATAGTAATTGTACTAAATATTTCAGATTCAGCCGTATGGAGTATTGAAAAACTACTTCGTTGGGATGCTGGGTCCTGGAAAAAATATACAGGACAAACCTCCAATTTGTATATAAAACTAAAGTGGGATCAAATGATTATTTTCAATAACAATACTATTCTTGAGACCCTTAACCTCAATAAGGGTATGAAGGGTTTTATAAAGGACAACATATTGATATTTGCGATTAGCGATAAAGTGCCCGCTGTGAGTAATGAAATTTGTTAAGATGCGATTTAAAAGTTACACTGTCAAAATCAAAAATTCTATTTTTTTAATACTCAACTTATTAAAAGTTTTGAAGACTACTCATTTAATGCAAAAATAGATAAACCAACAGTGGTACGATCAGAGGGATTTCATCATTTAAAAACCATTTAAGATTTTTTTAATTTACTTTTTCTACCAGACTTAGATATATCCATTTTGTCAGAGGATAATATCACAGTAAACAATACAATAAACACACACAGCAATGAAATGTGGAATACACGGTTAACCCACACACTGATGTAATGTAAAGAAGTTTTCTTTTATAATATTTTCCATTGCTCATATTATTATATGTAATTTTAATTAGTTTCTAATGTCTTTTGCTCTGTATTAAAATTAGAAAAATTATATGTGAAGAGAGTGTTTGGCGGAGTAAAATTCCCATGTAATTAGTAGCATTAGAATGAATTTGATTACAAAATTTTGTTTTTGTACAAAAAAAATGGTTAGCCTGAAAAGAGATAAGAAAATTCAAACAAAGATAGAAAAGATAGTAAGTACTCGTCTGGGTATTTGTGTATCTGTCCCAGAACTTTTCCTCAGAGGTACAAGTATAATAATTGAATTTTCATTTTAGGGGACTGTGCTAAGAAAGGGATGAGGGAAGAGGTGAAAAAAAATTGTTTAATATGTTCATTTGGGACAATCGGGACTTTTAATAATGAAATTTATATCAAATCCTATATTAAGACATCTATTTTATAAATAATATGATAAATAACATCTGGATTACAGTTAACGTATAAATGATGTCAAAAAATTAACAATAAATATTCCACATAGTAATATATATTAAAAATGTTATAATTGTTTTTTTGTATTTTCGTTATTTAATAAGTTAATTGTGTGCGTACAAGTTTGCTTGTAAGAGTAAAATGATGCACTTCATTAATGCTAAAAATCTATAATTACATACTGTGATGTGGATAAAATTCAACTCGCATAGACTAAATTTTTGTTATAGTTTTTGGGTTCAACCTAAGAGCAGTAATAAGTATTGCACCTAAATTAAACTTAATAGGTGGGATGAGACGGTAGATATTAACCATAACCAAGAGAATGAGTATGTGTTTAAGTGGATTATAAAGTTTATTTAACAATGAAAATAAATGAATATGCTGGCAATTTATTGTAATTTATTAATTTTAAGTATTTTTTTTAAATAACATAAAAAAATTCTTCCCGCCGTTTTCCATGAGAAATAAATGACGTCATATATGAAAGACATCATAAAGCCTTTGTTAATGAAATTAATTTTTAGTTCAAGTTGAAAAACAATTGATTTTGTTACCCACCATGGAGAAAAATATTTAAGTGCAGAATTTGGATATGACTAATCTAACTACACGGATGGTTTTATTATATATTATAGAAATAGTGAGTATCAAAATTTATTTAGAACCCGAGTTTAAATATGTAAAAAATTATAAAAGGTCTTAGTCACTCAAACTAATGCTCTTTCGTTTTGAAGTAAGAAAATATTAGAGCAAACACCAGACTAAAAAAGCATAAGAGCAAGCTAGTAAAATGAATAAAATAGAACCCAATATTAATATATTTGCTTAATACCTATATTTACAGCCAAATGTGAGAAAAATAAAATTTAAATTTTCATGCGATAAAGAAGATGTTAAAAAGTGCATAAATAACTTACGACTATTTTGCTCAATAATTGAACGTGGCGTCAAAGTTAATTCCAAATCAAGCCAATTAATGCCAAAACTTAGGACACTTGATGAGAAAATATCGTTCATAATGACCAACTTGGATGAGCAGAAAGGTAAATTTTATTTAAATATGTAAATATTAACTTATACATAAAATTATTTTCTGTCTATTATTTTGAAAGAAATAGCGATTTTTTGTTTTATTTAAGAAATGTTATATTCAACTAATGCAAAGCCGAAAGGAAGCATTATAAATTAAGTTTATGTATGTGAACCATATATTCCCTCAACTTTTAAACGACTAAGCCAATATACTTTGAAATGGAAAAATACATTTCAGTAATTATTTAAATTATTTGTTTTATCTAAATCGGTCGATTATATTACAAACAAGTGTCAATTCATTCTCATGAACCTTTGGAAAATATTGTTAACAGTAATGTTGAAGGTTAAAATACAAGTAGGGTTACTTGTATATATAATCACTATAAAATAAACTTTTTTGGAATAATTGCGCTTTGTATTTGAAATTGAAATAAAGCCTATATGTTACTTCCGGTCCTAGAAAATTCATCAGTTTAAACGTAGTAAAGATCCCTTTATGGCTTATTGCGAACTAATAAACACATGAACAGACAAAAATGGCAAAACATTTTTTTTGTATTCGATTACTTTGATGATGGCCCCCAAAAATAATTTTCGAATATATCTTCCATATAAAGACATATAAATTCCACAAATTTATTATTTATATACATGTATGTCAATAAAACATGGGTTCTTGCATCTTGACAACCCACATTCTGTGAAAGTGTGGGGTACAGGGGCTACACAAGGAGAAAGAAATACGAGTCGGGCTCGTAATGAAGCGAGTGGCAGCCCAGATACTGGATCTATGCTAAATCTTAGAATCTATTTTCTTAAAACAACCTGTCCAATTTTTGTATGTTTCTTATATTTCATTTATTTATTAACGCTGTCAGATTTTTTCCTATTAAGAATCAAAAGTAGTTATCCGTCTGAAAAAAATCTTTTAGCCCCCCCCCCCCCCCCCCCAATAACTGTTATTACATTAGCTATTTAGGGTCGGTAACAGATTCTTTTTTTAGGAAATTGGATTTATCGATTCCTTATAATCAAATACAAACTATAGAACAGCTGCAGATATTTTTTCCAAAAAAGAGCCAGTTTAAGTTTTTAACCTCTGGTTAAAAATATACATATTTGTTAGATTCCATCATGTGAAAGTCATACGATAGATTTTCTATAAGTTTACATGACTGTATACCTTGAAGTAGTGACAGGATCATTTTATATTTGAAACATTTTTATTGTAATGTTAAATTTATGTCTAAAGCTATGATTCCATGAAGATTTAAAGAACCCTCGGTATTTGTGTATCTGTCCCAGAACTTTTCCTTGGAGGTACAAATATAATAATTGAATTTTCATTTTAGGGAACTGTGCTAAGAATGGGACGAGGGAGAAAGGGAAAAAAAATAGTTTAATATGTTCATTTGGGACAATTGGAACTTTTAGTAATTAAATTTATATCAAATCCTATATTAAGTTATCTTTTTAAATTAATTATCATGTATTTAAATTATTAAATTTATTATCTTTATTAAGTTTATGTTAAAAACTATTATTCCATTTATGAAGATTTAAAGAACCATTATAATGTAGATAAATAAATAATTCACCACTATTATTTCATTTTGTTAGAAACGAGAACAATAAAATTACAGCTTATGACTCATGTAGAAACATTATTTTTTAATGTTTTAAGATGAAAACTTGGTGGTCCCTCTCCCTTTCTCTTGTCCTGTGATACATCTCTACTTCAAGAGCACGAGTAGTCCCTACAACCAGAAATTACCGAAAAACTAATAAATATCTTATGGATGCATTTTAATATACGTTGAGTCAAATATGAATTATTACTTATCAAAGCCAGTGAGTGATGATATGAAAATATTATAGCAGTTATGTTCATTTCCCTACATATTTTCATTTATGTAGCTTTATTTGACAGGTGGTGCTAAATCTATCGAACATTTCCTTAGATAATTTTAAACTATTGGTACACAGATTTAAAATATTGAATGTTTTATATCTTGACACATTAAATATATGTAAAAAAATTATAATACACTTATTTCAATATTTAAGATAGAAATATTTCTTAGATCAATTTTTTTCATCTTTAGACATTTTTACCTATAAAAATAAGAAATTGTGTATTTTTTATGAACTGCCTCCTTTAAAATTTGCCGTCTTAAATCACAGCCTACTCGATCCGGTGGTAAATGTGGCACTGTCTGTTGGCCTTTCCCTTAAATGTTAGACAAAGTGAGTAGAGTCATTCTGAGCCGTAATTTGCATTTTGTTTTCTTTTCATCAGTTATGGAAAAACCTCCTGGATGTGTGCGTTAAGATATGTGGACTCATGACAAAGAAATAAGTGATAACTATCTATCTCTAGATCTGTTTTAAAGAGATCTAAAATACTCGTAGATTCGAATTCGAAAATGGGGGAATGACTGTGTTGGGGACACGGCCGTGGTTTTACGTGAATTCGTGTACAAATATGGTGTTTTATAGGCATCACTGGATTACTCTTGAGAAGCTCTTTTCAACCATATCCGATTCCTATATTTTCAACATTGTATTAAGTTTTCTTAATTTTTAACTTTAACACCATACATATTCACCGTAACCATTCCACACTAATGTTTTACACATGAATCGATAATTCTTGACGTGAGCTGTCGATTGAAACTCAAACGAGCATCGTAGCTTCTCCGAGTCAAAATTTATACAAAACCGAAGTTATGTGACATGGTCAAACGGCCTTAAAATGAAGGCACGGCCACTCCCTCGCGTGTAATATGACAGTCCCCACTCAGCATAACGAATTCTTTGATCCTTCAACTACCAAGTGGCGTTTTTAATTGACTTAGATGACAGTTATGCAACTGCAATGCCAAACTTGGGGAATACCCCAATTTTGTTTTCAAATTTTCTGAATTCTCTCCCACTATGGAAGCAAATTTAAAAATGTATTCACGTCAAAAAAATCTAAAATAGCAACAAAGACATACGGCTTTATCGAATTACCATACAAATCGCATACCACTGACTAAATGTCATACATTCTACATTCTTCTATCATACAATCATACATACAGCATCGGCAAGTCTCTACAATTTTTTTGTGGGACGTGGATATTTAAGTATGAAATATTATATATTTTGTTTTCTCCGATTATTGTTCGTCATCTACTTTGCGTGTTAAGCTTCCAGAACTTTTAAATATTATTTCAAATATAAATGTCATTTTAACAAATTAGTTTAATATTTAATGAGTAGTTATCGAATGTAGCAAAACAAAGTAATGCTCCATGCATTTACTATTCATCAATGCACAAATTAATAGGAATGAATATGTGTACATAGGTGTAAATAATACTTCCATAAAAGATAATTTTGACTTGGAAAAACACACTGACAAATTACATAAAAATATTGACCAAAAACTATTTCTATTAGAATTCATATGGTATTTGTATTATAATAATAGGATTAGATTTTTTTCTCACTCACATAATTATATATGTCCTACAAAAGTAGAACATATATAAAAACTGTTCAAAGAATATGATTCAACAACATTGTGTTGAAGTTCCTTAATCTAGATAGTTCTCATTAATCATTTGTCTAATACAAAACTCAAACAATTAAACTGTTCAGATGTAGCCCTACACAAATTGCATTTCAGATTTGAGGTAGTCTCCATTATATCATTGGCGGTATTTCCACCTATCATTGTTAATACTTATATCTGATAAAGTTTTTTTATCAACCTGTTCTGCCTTTGGAGTCAGATTAGTTATTTGATTAGTCACATATTAAGCTTCTTGCTATAGAACCTATGTTGACAGCAGCGAGGTGAAAAACGCAGTTGATTTTGATTTGTTTTTAGAAATCAATTTTACTTAGATAGATGATATTACAAAAATATTGGAACCTATAGAAGTTGGACCCTGAAAGCGCTATTTATATTCTGATTACCCTGAAAACCATCAAAGCCTATTTACTTATCAAGCAAACATTACTTACATTGTTTCTCAATGATAGCACAACATCCACAAGTGACTTAATCATTCATTTTGTAGTATGATTAAGCAAATTCTGTAAAGGCACCTCAATTGTTTCTGTTATGCTGATGTTATCTGGATAACACATCTTTTTAGTTTTCATTACGGTTTCAGAATAAGGGAATAAGGTAGAGCAGTATTCCTACAAGAACAACCTTCGTCTAGAGCACTATTTCTAATAAAATTACGTTAAAATTTTGTTACTTTGGCATTAACAAATAATGAAGAAGCTTTGTCTTCTAACAGTGTTCATACTTCAAATCTTTGTTTATAGAAGAACTACTTTTATATAATAAAATTAGATCTCATAAACTTATCGACTGCACTGCAACCGAAGTTCTTCCTGAAAAATACCTCTTATGTTAATTATTCCCCCAATTTGTTAGTATTAGCACATAAATCTCTATTGATTACAAAGCTAAAAATATAAACTTTTACATACAATTTAGTAAAATAGTAAAATTACCGAGAATCAGAGATATTTATACTGAATTATTATATTATCTATGGTCAAAACATGTATTTTTATTTACTGTGTCTAATATTAGTAAAAACCCAAAAAAATATCATAGTAACCTGTGAACTAAAAAGTATTTACCTCCCGTAATAGGTTCCATGACAAAAACAACCAATCATTGAAAACAGATAAAAAATATTGCAAAACAATTTAGCTACAAATATCTACTCCATTCAGCTCGGAAATTTTTAAATGTTAACTAAATTGTCATGGGTGGCTAGCATGCCATTTTTAGTACAAAAAGTATATAATAAGTACCGCCATCTATTAGACTATTAATTTAACTAATGTAAACTATCTTGTCAAATTCTTTTTTTAAAACCTTTTTGTATATTTTGCCAGTATGAAACAGTTTAATTATTCAGAACTTTGATATCTTTTACTTTATATCTAAATCGATATGAACTAGCCTTTATTATGAATAGCATTATGTGCATGTCTTGTTCAAAAAAGCCTGAAGGTATTTTTATACTTATGTTATATGTGAATTGACATGTATAGTGACATTTTGTCTGTCAGTCCACATAATATTTTTACTTTGTACAAAAGTATCTATTTTATGAATCAATTTTATTATAAAGTATATTTGCTTTGTACAAGTGGCCAGACAGAATTTCCTAAAAATCAATATGTGATTTTATATAACACATAAAATCATTCAGGACTGATCTTTGTACTGAAATTGAGAATTGTTTGAATATTTCCAGAAAATTTTGCATCAAGGGCAAGTCTAGAATATAGTAGATAAAACAGCACACAAAAACTATAGGAACAACTTGAACAAGACATCTTTTGTCTTGATAAAACTTTCTGGGACTTGGGATTATTAGCACTCTTCCAACAGGAAATGAATGTGTAGGGATAAAAATTTATTAAAAGAAATTGTTGAGACTTTCACATTGAATCAACATAACGTTTAAATTATTTTCATCCAAATCAATTGCATGATGATGAAGCAAACTAATAAAGAACTGTGATAGTCTGATATTGAATTTTATCTATCACTTCATGAATTAGACTTGTAATCAATGTCAATTTAGATTCAAATCAAAGTATAAAACTATAATTATTAGAAAAAATAACAGAAAACATTATTTGGCTTAAAAATAAAAACACTTACCTGTATCATAATTTCAGAAACAAAAATACCAATATTACCATCAGCACAACTCACTGAATTTGCCAAGATTTGCATCTTAGATCCAGCATTTCCAGATATTGTTGAAGAGATGGAGACTATTTTAAAGAAAGTGAATATTAATGGCGCAGCATGCTAATTTTGCAACTATCAAAGATGCCAAATAATCTACCTGTTTGTTACTTTCATCTATCACCATATAATAGGCATGTAGCAATTAGAGAATGTGACTGTTGATTTTCTGTAGTTATGTATTATTTTATTAAAGAATTTCAATTCAATTACTTAAGTCGTATTTTCCATGAATAAACAGTCTAAAAAATTCATTAATTTTGTTAATTTCAAATTTTCTAGATATATTTAACAATGGAGTTTTAACAAAGTGGTAAATAGAAAATAAAAAAATTGTTCTTCAGTAAATGCAAAGGTTACATTCACCTATACATTTTACTTACGTAAATCTGTGTCTTATTTCAAGTGATGTGCACGAGTAGTAATGGTGACGAAAAAATTCATTAATAGTCTAAATTATACTCTATCTCAGTGTTATAGCAACCTTGATAATTAGGAAAAAATTAGACATACCCATCTATCTAAATAATATTATACCTGTTTTAACCAACTTGAAAAAAATAAGAGAGTTCTTAGTTTGATGCGTATGTGCATAGATTATTCTAAAGCTGCTAGCCATCAATTACATTAATGCCACATATGATTCTCATAAATTTTATTACAAAACCACAATATTTATGCTTTTGAACCAGTCAGTTTTAATCTTTCTCGCACTATAAGCTAAATTAAAAATTGTTCAATAATACATTGTTCTATAATATACTTTCGCAAAGGTTGGTTGGTTCATTTCTTTACTGAGCATTTTTATAGCCCAATGTCAAAATTCACTTGTAAAACGGTTTATATTATTATACCACCTTTTACTAAGAAGATACAAGTAGCAATAGCGAATTTCTACATTGCTCTTTCGCTAACATTTGCTCGCCTACTTACTACCTTACTACTTTGACAAACACATCACACACACAATTATACCACAGATGATAAGATTATTATTTAAGTAGAATCTCTTACAGGATGTTACGAAACTATTTGTAGCAATCTTCGTGTCTGTCCTGAAAATTCAGACTTTAGAAGTAAATTACAGATGACATACATTCTATAACTACTACAACTATATAGTGGAACCACCACACAATATCTGACAGTGTGTAAGTAAGAATTACAAGTTGTTTAGTTTTAGGACTAGTAGTGGATTTCTGAACATATTTATCGTTTGCGACTTGAAGAACTCTCTGTGAATTTAATATTGCTAGATTTTTAAATAAAATAGAAGCTCAAGTATTTGTTTCATATTTAAATTACCATTGTGATACTTTTATATAATTTTACACTTTAATACGCCTTCCTTTCCCCTTTTCTATTCTATATTAAATATAATCAGAAATATCAATTTGAGAAAAATGAAAAAGTAATAGAGTACAGAAGTAACGGTCTTGAATAAATACACTTGATACTGAAAGTATTGATACTTTTCCATGTCAGTAATTGCAAGGTGAGTACTGAATGAACTGTGACTTTTTCCCTACTCTTACTAAATATCATCTTATATATTAACACTATTCCCAGACTTTGGAAATGAGATTAGTTAGGTTCATTTTGACGCTAGGATATGTAGTTATTGTTAGGTTTAATAGAGAAAAACATGATTGTTATTTATTAACTTTTATTTATTTTAATCAGAGACACATTTAGTATAAATTACAGTTTTTTTGTATGTTTTATACATTTTCCACAAGCTGGTTTCTTACAAGTATCACAAAAGTAAGATGTTTTATTGCTTTTACATTTTATATTGGCCTAGACGATTTTTATGATGTTCTGCTCATAACACAAAAACATGAAATTATGCCGAGAAATATTGGTTTGAGTAATTTTTCTATAAATAACGCATAAATTTAGGCCTAAGCTATCTACGAGTACCGGCTTGGACCAAATGGAATTTCTGTGCCATTTGGTCCAACACCAAATTTTGTTGAATTATAAACAGTTTCAGGAATTTTCTTTTCACCTGTATCAATTTGAACACTCGGGTGTAGAGTACTGAGAATCATAACATTTTTGTTTGGTTTTCCTTGATAAATAGTTAGGGTAGTATCAGTGTTTGTCTCCAAAATAAAGGAAGCATAACGAGTGGTATGAATTGTTTTACAGACCGTTGGTATTTTTCTTCTCTCACGTCTCATTGTACCCACTATGCTTGTTTGTTCGACTCTCACTTTATCTGCCTGTTTTATAAAGGTAACAAATTATCTGTAGTTATATTGCATCTTTTTTTTCTATAGGGTCGTAACAGTTTCAAGATCACATGTTTTGGTAATGATTCGCTTTTACAATATTCATCTTGGCCTAAATATGGAAATTCATCACATAAATATTTATTTTCGACATCAACTAAAAGCCAAAATTTTGTTCCGACTTGTCAGGTTTGTTTGCTATAAATTGCATAAAGGGGCATTAAGTTTTAGACGGAAACAACTGTTCATCAGCAGTCAAGTTTTCACCAAGTGTGCAGTATAACTGACAATTTTCAATGAATTTATTCCAAATTGCGAGCCTAGCGCAAATTTATCCATTGCAAGTCGCAAAGATCTCGCAGACCGCATATCAAAACGCATATAGGTATTTCATAATTTCTTTGAATCTGTTCTTGCTCAGTGTTTCGCAGTATACAAGTGGCCCCCAAAGCTTTGACCACATCAGATCTAAATCTAGTTGGCAAGAATTGTAAGCGCTGCAAGCATATAGTAATACAATAAAGGCATTAAGCTCCTCTAAAGAAATACACCAAGTGTCATCGTTAGTCTGTCGACAAACTTCCGTTTCTGTAAATAACTTTATGTGTTAATCACTTTGTAATTTTGAATGAATCACTTTGTGTAGGGGGTTGGGCCTAGAACTTCTCGAAGCACGTTTTGATTACTGTGTCGACCTGTCTGGATTGTACTCTTGGTATGTGCTACACATTTCCATTCGGAGCCATCACTTGCATTCAAGGTATCAGAAAAACGTCCACCACACCTACCTCGTCCCCCTCTACAGCTGCTTCTCAATCTGATACAGTGATGACTAGGAACCATTCTAGTAGTAGTCGGTGTTTCAATTTGAATTTCTTCACTCAAATCTGAATTGTCCAATAATAATCTGTTTTTGGTCACCAGTATATAGACCGTATCTGCGGTATCAACAAATTCAACTGCATCAACACTATCTTCTCCACATAATTCAGACTCTGAATAAGGAGAATTTCAAAGACTTTGCAAATGTTTCTCTATTTCAAAGTCAGATAAACTTTCACGAGCACTCATATCGATTTTACAGACGGTGAGGAACACAAAATTATCCAGCTTACACACCGCTGAAAGTTCAACACTGATCGAACAATAAGCAAGCAAAACAAAATATTTAGAGATAATGCAAACAAATATTTCTAAGTACCTTCAAGTACCATAATTAACTGAGTTCTTTCTATTGGGTCATTTTGACCCATTGTATTATGAGAACTAATTAAGATAACAACTTTATATTTCAACAGGGACTTTAAAACCACAAAATATTAAAATCATGTTTAAAGAAGGCGTAACTTTAAAAATATGACCCTTTTACTTCACAGAATCATCAATTTGACGACTACAGTCTTTCTAGTGTTAAAATATTATCAGCCTTATATAAGAGGGAAACAAATGAAAATTGTACTATGCAAATTTAAATACATTTATACGCCTCACACCTTATATAGAATTTTTAAAATATAAATTTTTAATTTTTCAAAAATGAGCTTTCTTGTGGTGAAAATCACTGTGTTGATAAATATAAATAAAAGATGTACAGTCCAAATTGCTGCATCTTTTTGAATTTTTGAACCATAAAAAGAATTTCATTGTTTTACATTCATCTCCGAATCAGTGCGTTCTTTTACGTTAATCTCCCCATCAAACATAAGACAAAGGTATAATATCATTTATCTTTCAGTAAGTGAGTTTTTAATTTCTACGAAGGGCGAGTCCCGGTGCCCGTATTTCCGACCCTAGTAATGTCATTGATATTTTTATGAATTGATTTAATTAATTTGTAATGAGGGTAGTAATAAATAAAAAAAATAAAAAAACTAGTGAAACTAATGTACTGTTTTAATTAACCTATTACTTTTTACACAATGCTCTAAAATCACATTCAGACGTCACAGCCTCCAGTTTTTGTGTGCAATATTCTTCAAAAGTATGCACTGCAAACACGTGTATGGATGGCACCTTTTTCTTCTCCTGTCCCTTCTTAGGAGGCGGTATGGCTGGCTTGAATGCCATTTGTGAACCATCATACTGTTGTAATAGTTGATCAGGAGACCTATTTAAAAAAATATTCCTAATGAAATAACATATATATATATTAAAATAGTATTTCTAATAACTTTTTTCATAACTAAATGAATATGAACAAAATTGGAAGAGATGATATGTTTTATGTTTTTAATATGAAAATAAGTGTACTGCATGCTGAGTATATTATAAATAATTGCCGATAAAATAATTTTGCAAAAACCATTAAATTTCACATAAGAGTTAATCCTACAATAATAATCTAACTAACAAATTTACTATTTTATATTATCTCAAAGAGTAATCAAAATTAAACTGTGGTGATATTTTTCCTCTAATATTTATCTTTCAAATATATTGCTTGTTTTAACATGTGAAGGTACAACTATTTTGGGTGTAAGTACAACCAGGAAACATACATATAAGAAAAATATCAAGTCAGTAAGGCAGTTATTAGCTTTAATACAATATCAATGCTATGTTTACAACAAAAAATAATTCAGACTGCTCCTGGATTCTACTGCTCAAAATACTAAACTCACAACAAAATTCATCATTGATCCAAATCTCCAGACTATTTTGATTCATTCAAAATTTATAAAGCTTTGAAGCACATATGAACAGCAAAACGGCACCAGATTTTTATCTTTGAGGTATGTAGGTACATAGAAATATTGTACAAATAAAAAAACTCACAGTTTTCCTATATCAGTTGGAAGACTACCTTCTCCACTTGTGGGCACAAAAGCTGCTATATGTGTTGCAAACTGCCTCACTGTAGGGTGGTAGTGATTCCTAAGTCGTGCCAGCTCAAAGAGGGATGTAGCATTGGCATTACAATACTCTGGTTCTAACAGTTGACCGTCATATTTACCAGATCCTGTGCTTTCATCTAATTCTAAAAGGTTTTCTATTACTTTTGATTGCTGTAATGGAATAAAAATATATGTTATATAACATTATGTATCAAATAACGCACATATCAAAATAAACTTATATTACTTTAAAAAGTAGAAAGTTAGAAACATTATTTATTGTTGATACATTTTGACGAGATAACTAACATAATGAACCAAAATTGTTTGAGGAATAATGGTAATTTAATTAAATTATTTATAAAAGATTGTAATTATAAAGTACAAACATCAAACGATAAATGTAACATATAATAACAAAAAAAAAACAAAAATTTTTTTGACTAGCTAACATTCCCTTCCCCTTAATAAAAGAATTTATACTCATACTACTATTTAAAATTAACTGCGCATAAGCGACAAACGAAAATCACCCCAATACCGTGCATCCACACAAGTAAAACACGACAGAAATGTAAATTAATTCAGTTAGCGCCGGACCTTTAAAGAGTATATGGGTTCCGCGTCTGCCCACCTCATAACAAAATGTCTGTCTGACCATAATGATTTACAAGTAAATTTGTGGTGTGAAAGTTTACAAAATCTTAGAAAAATGTGCAACTTTCAGCGGTGCATTGATCAAAATGGACAAGATTAAAATGAATAAATAGAAGTTAATTGTAAAAAAGTTTAATTCCAATTTATTAAATGTGCCATATATGATTTAAAAAAAAATTCATTATCATGGTGCTAAGCCCATATAATGAAAAATTTCAATGTTATTTCACAAAATAAAAATGAGAAATCTATCAATGTATTGAAGTTTAGGTAAAATAAAGATCTTTTTGAAACGCCTTATAAATAAAAAGGATTAATAAATAATAACAACATTTTAAACTTGTCACAAACGGCAAAGGTCAACTGTCACGTGTTGGCGGGTACCGAAATTTGACATGAAACGCATACAAATTGTATGTAATTGTGTGTAATGGTAACATATACATAGTAAAGTATATAACTTTCCTCTTTAAAACTTTTTGGAAGACAATCAGAATAAAAATCTCAAAAATTGTAATTATAACCTTTATAGGGTTCTGTATAAAGGATCTAAGGCAAAGCAGTATAGTCTGTTCATATGTCAGAGGTTTCTAACATCTAAATGAAAACATATAAGCATTTAAAATTTACACATAACATTTACTTGATCCAAAATCTAATATCATATTTCAAATTATTCTTCAAGAAAACATTCATAAAGGAATTTAAAAAATTATTACCCAAGATGTCACTAAAAGGTACTTAAAAATTTTTTTATTAAAAAGTACTCATAATATCAATAAGATATCATGAATAAAAATGTATGGCCAAAACCAATATTCTATCTATCTATGCCTTATATTACTAGGGATAAAAATTCTAACTGACGTTTCAGTTTTGCATATCAATAACATATCAACAGATAGGAATTACTATCTCTGTATGCTATCTACCAACGGGAGAGCAAATCACTCACTAGCTATCCAATATTATATAGAAGTAACTGATGTTGCTTCCCAATAACTTTTTGACAGTTATCTTTGATAGGTTAGGTTATCAAAGCGATTTTTCTGTCATTTTTGAGCGATAAACTCCTTTCAATGTGTATATTTTATAAAATTATTCATTTTTCTATTGTAAAAAGTTATTGAAAATCAGTAGCAAGTATGTCGTCCTCTAGCTACAACAATTTAGAAATTTTGTGATGATTATAATACTGGGATGATAATTCCGATAATGAAGGTAATAAGTTTCAGCTTATATGTAAACACTAGATAAATTATATGTGGGAGCTCAATGACCATAATTTTAAAATTAGAATTCGGATTAATAATGATTCTGCTGAATTATTACAATATAACAATTATTATTTTATTACATATGAAATGACAGGTGTTACTGTATACATAATAAAAATATAATTGCATATTATATGATTTATAATTGCATATAATTTTTTTACTTCCTTCAATTATAAACGTTATATTAATACTGGCAGTTGTCCGTTTTAACACTTGATGTAAAGAAAACAGAGATTGATTGCGTTCCATAACTACACGAAATTATTGCTTTTCCTCAACTAATAATATTCTCGATTTTTAAAAATAAAAAACACATACGCTACTTAAAAATTAATGAAATATTTAAATTACGTCTAATCATATGAAATTAAAATGTTTCTGTTTAGTTATTGATTATTTGTTGGGTGCATATATATTTTTAATTTCGAATTTGCCATATGTATTAACTGAAAGCGTCGCTTGTATGGAAGGGCACGGATAGAATGCTATTTACGACTGTCGACAGAGAGTTAAAATATCAAAATACTTATAGAAAGCAAACTATGGATAGATAAAAAGCTGTCAACTATTTTAAATAGCTATCCATGTCGGCGGATAGATAGAATATAGGTTTTGGTCGTTAGATAATACCAAATATATAAATATCTAAGGCCTGTCAAAATTACGGGATCTATATTAGCAGCTGCGGCTGTGGTTTAAATCTCCATGATGATGTTATTAATTTTACAATAGGAACTTCAAGTGTTATGAGCATTGAAAGACATCATCAGCTTTGCTTGACTCACAGTATTCAATTACCCATCATGACGTATAAGGTTCGGATGAACTCTAATATTATATTTTCAACCTCAACTTCTTTAATTAACAAAACTAATGAAAAAGATGACCGAGCAGATGAAGATAATTCCTTCTTTTTAATAAAGATTATTGTGTCAGAGGAAATAGAGTTCATTTACAAAAGCCTAATTCAAAAATGAGAAAATAATAGAATTTTTGCACAAGGTTTCTATTAAAAATGACTTATTCTAAAGTACATTGTAGCAGTATACCAAAAAAATGCACTGAATACCTGATTGTAGAACTCGATGGAGTAGTACGTCTAACAGAATTGGCCATTTTTTTTAACTGAAGGTTTGTATTTTAAAGGTACTGACAGACTAGCTAGCGGAATTTCTTCTTAAGAAAAAAAAATTGCAATACCTTAATGAGATTCACAACGGTTTTAAAGTGGTCGAAGTGATGGTACTGACACTGTGTATTCTAATTTACAGACATCTCATATCGCTATGAAATGTATGTTAAAAAAAATTACACCAATAAGTCAACATGCCATCACGGGTATGCCGGAGCAGAGATGACCGATCATTGACAGTATGTCGGTCGTGTCGCTATTATCATCTTATTCCGGTATATTTGTTTCATACTAAGACACACCTTAAGAACTTTCACTTCAAAAAAACAAATAAAGAAAGGTACTGGGGTAGTAAAATAAGATATCCTTGTGTCATAAAATATGTACAATGCTATTATTTCCATATGCATAATTTTTCTCGCTGCATTCAGTAGGAAAATACCACAGATAGTGTTGACCTTCGAGACCTATGTATGCTGACCCTTGTGACCTTCATACTTTTTAAGAAATAGAAAATTTCCAATTATGCAACCAGATCGAAAACCTAGAGAACGAAAAACTATCGATGTCCAAATTCCCGTTACTTTTACCGATCCATATATAGCTATACCTAGAAAAATCATAAACGTCGTTCCATTAAGAAAAAAGGTATACAGCTTACTTGTGCCACAGTTTTGATGATGCCCAAACAGCTAAGAGCACCGTTATGTTGAACCTGTAAACTCAGTGTAGCCAACCTCTTCACATAGGCTAATAATATCTGTTGTGATATCTTTCTCCGGCGCTTTATTAGAATAGAGTTCAAAGCATTGATTACAACTGGCATATTATCACATGTTTTACCTGGAAATTAAAAAAATAACTTATTAAAGAGATACTCTATTTTTTTTTTATATACTATATACAAATATGTAGGCCAAATACCACTCACTGACAGATTCATCATGAAATTTCCAGAACTATAAAGTCTACAAACTTGAACTTTGGAATGTGTGCTTCTCTTAATTTTTAGGTACTCGCTAAGAAAGAATTTTTTTAAATAAAATTAGGGACATGAAAATTTGTGTTTAGACTCTAAGACAGAAATAAAGAAATACCTATTTCAGCATGTTTAGAAAATCACAAACGAGAAATAATCTATACTATTAATATAATTGTAACAGAGTGAATTCTGCATATGGAAAATATTTTAAAAAGAGTGATAAAGACTGACAATAGAAGTCAGAAAACCTGTCTTTCAAATTTTTGTCTTAATTTGTTCGTCAATCACGTGAAATCTACTTGATGGATTTTGATGAAAGTTGGTATGGTAATCATTTATACCCGAGAGCAATGTATGAGAGAGAAAAAATTCCAGTAACTTATCTTATACCGAACTTCGCGGAAGGGACACCGTGGGGCACAGCTAGTTATCATATAAAACAGGGAATAAAACAAAATGAAGTTATGTTCGTTTTTTACTGGAGTAAAGCAGGAATAGGCAGATAGTTTGTTTATAATGTCAAAAATGGTAATAGCTTACTACAGACTTACTAATTAATAGCTAAAGACAAAGTTAGGTTACGAGATTCATTAGAAAGAAAGTTAAATTATTTGTGTTAATATGATTAATCTTGCAAATTTATACGATATTGACCATTTGAATGTGAATTTTATGTTACTGACCATACAAATACATGTAAAAAAGTCACAGAAACACAAATTGGTCATGAAACTTTTATCTTAGATCGTTTTCAAGAAAAACACTGAAATATGGTGGAATGACATAAGTGTGTATTATGTCACTTCTAATTTTTCCTCAATACAATTTCTTACATTCTATCAACACTTCTTATGCTAATTGCTTTTTACCTACTGCGTTCATCCCATTATACTTTTATCCTTACTATAAAATAATAATTAAATACACTAAAATCAAAATCAAAATTAGGCCATACACTCTGCCAACAAATGTGCTCATAGGAATATACCATATAAACAATGATGGCAGGTAACGATCTATCTGCTCTCTAACTTTTTAATTTGTGACTAATTGCAATTATTTTTCTAAATCAAGAATGAACTGAATGTTTTTTGGAAGATAATTTCTATATCAGTTATACTGTTAGGAAAACTCCTTGTGTTATAGCAAGATTGATTATAATTTATGGTCAGGTTTATACCCACAAAACTTTTGGGCAAATCAATTCCAAATTCAACTAAAGTATTGTAGATTGAAACACATCAACATTTGGTGCAATATAAGAAGACAGTGTGATATAATTTTTTGTGATATTCCAAAAAAATTATCATATTTAAAACTATAAAAATATGCTAATGCCTATTAACACATACACTTATCACTTATCATCAAAGGTACCAAATAAAAATTATTGTGTATTACGATAATTTAAAATATTATTTTACCTGCATGGACACATAGTAGACTTTGGTACAGGTATGTGTAAAACTTTGTAGGATCAATGTTGAGAAGGTCTCCCTGCCCAGACAATATACTGAACACTGTCTGTATACAATGCAGCCTTTCCCTATGTTGTACTAAATCATTCTCAAGGAGATAATTTAATATATTAACAAGATCCGAGTAGTACTCTAAATTGATAATATGAGTGTATCTGTAAAATAAATATTGTATTTACATCAATGAAGGCTAAACAAAAGTAGTAACTGCGGACATATTTTACAATTTTTAAAAATTATAAAATACATTAATAAAATCTGTCAAGCATGAGTGGAACTCACACCACGAGGGTCCTGTACACATTTAGGTGTTTATAAACATTTAATGGTACATAATATTCCTATTAGACTATTTACAAAATTTAAAATTTTTTAGAACGAAAATATATTCCATACTATATCTGTCACAATGACATATTTAAAAAAATAATGTGATATAACTACAAATTAACGATTTTCAGACTTGTGTTGTGAAACCTTGCTTCTTGCCAAATTTCATGATTATGGGTCAACAGATTGTCAAAATATACAGCATAAATGGCCATATTCTTAGGGTTCTTCTTGATTGCGTTGCTCTAGAAGCTTGATTTTTTTACGGCTCAAAGGGACCATAGACTAAGTATTTGATATTAATTTCAAGTTAACTCCACGCGTTCTTGAGAAAAAGAGTATTGACAAACTGAAAAGGAATAAGGGTTCCTTTTTTTCGTTTGAGGTATGGAACTCTAAAAAACACATTTAACCGGTAAAAGGTCCGAGGACCCAATATTGGACCCGCATACAAATTTACAGACGGGAAGGGGCCGGTATCGGGCCACAAATGTATGCAAAATCGAGATTGGGGCATTCTGCGTCTATTCGCTACTTTTATCCTGGGTCATAAACCGGTTAAAAATATTTACTGTATCAAAATGGTACCTCCAAATGATTCCTATTAATGACCTCATTGTATTTTGGTAATATCACATTTTCAGGGTTGTCATTCTTTGATTTATATCTACTTAAATATATTTTAGATTTCATGTTGGATCGATCCATTTTTTTTCTATACAAATATCATCCCAAGCACAACCAACCGTAAAGATTGGGCTTAAACCACTGGAATACAACAAACTATAAATTTTTTTAGTATTCTTGTTTAATGGGCCTAGTTTTAGTGAATCATTGAATAGCAGCTAATATTCAAAAGAGATAGATTTTTTATAAAACACTGATGTCCAAACAACAATACTAAAAAGTAGGCATTGTATACCACATTATTATTTTTAAAATACATCAGCAAAATTAACTAGAAATTATCTTAAACAGGTAAGCTTACTTCCATTATAAGAGAAATTATAATTTTTTTTCACACCTTAACAGTCATTTTATTATTAGAGTCAAAACAAGTATAAATAGAATAGATGGGACAAGATATGGATTTTAGGGGTAATCAAAACTTACTGATTTTAATAATGATATAATATTCTACAGAAATACATTTTGGAATAGGCAATTAATTTCCTCAGAAAAAAGCTTCGAGAACATAGACATAACTATTTGTTGATTAACTAGAAAAAGAAAACAATGTTACTTGCTTTGATAATCCCTCTAATACGGTACTTAATAGTTTAGAATGAGGGGAGTTCTTCAAAATTCTGAAATAAATCATGAAAACCGTCTTTGTGATCTCCGTCAGGAATTGTTGTTTTGTTGTTTTATTCTCTTCAGCTTTCGTTTCAAGCATTTCTTTCTCCACTTCTTGCAGCTTTTTGTTTCTCTGAAAAAATATACAGTGAAAATTTAACAAACGTTTATTATTGTTATTAGAAAATAGCGTCACAATTTTCTAATTTAAATCTTCATTTTAATGTGCTTGAACAACGTTCTTAATCTAACTTTTACATTTAAGGCTCTTATAATTTAAGTGTTAAAAGATCACCAAATACACTTAAAAACTTTGTTTATCTTTATTAAAGAGTGATTGTCTAATATATCCAATTACAATTTAATCGTTAGAGTGCCGACAAGCGCCATCACACTCATGTGCGTACCAACTAAATTTGCCACGAGCGCGACGGTGCTCGCAAAATCACTTGCTATTTAGCGCACAGTAGGGGAGGTCGCTCGCGCGCATCGCTGATTTTTTATCTTTCTTCGTGTTACATAAAGTTCAAATTATAATATTATTAGTAATTACAATATAAAAAGGATCCAGGAAAAGAAAATTTTTAACCCACAATGTCGGAATATGAAAATAATTTGAGTGACAATGATCGTTTTTCAAGTTGTGAAGAAAGTGATAGTGGGAATGACATTGTGGTGCGCTCACAATTTGTCGTAATGCAAATTGTGAGTGATAGTGATAATAGTGACGATAACAATTATTTTGCTGATACGGTGGATGTACCGGACTGCGAAAATACGATGTGACCTTGATTTCAGTTTTTGTTATAATTTTAGTTCACAATATATATTTCCATAATTTTCTTTGTATTTTATTATCCTTGTACAAGTTTTTCTTAAGAAAACACAGAAAGAATTATTAAAATTGGCTAATTTTTGGAAGAGATACAGTTTTTTTTCAAGACAAGAGTAAATGACATAAAAACAAAAGATTTCTTTGTCATTTTTAAGTATATATGAGTAAAAAACCATGGCACTAAAACGATTAAAATTACTTATTTAAAGTGACTTTTATTTTTAACCCTTAACAGTCATATGTCATCAGGATTTCCAGATGGCTTGGAAATTCGGGAAAGTTGCATTTGGTCCAGTGTAGAGTAATTATATATTACTTCCCAGACTAGATCACATACTTTTTTCCCAAAGTTACAGCATGAAGGCCAAGCACATCGCATTCTGTCCGTTCGTCACCAGTGCGCCACGGTGAGAGCGAGGTGTCCATGCCTTACTACTAGCTCCCCCCCGCGCCTCACCTCTCCTCTCTTCGGAGAAGAGATGGGGCGCGGGGCTTGCGGATTTGATCGAGTCCAAATTGTAGACTTATATCAATTATGTTGAGTCTTGCTCTGAAATTTTATCGATTTTGCAAAGCCGTGACGGAGAAGAATTTATCAAAATAGCAAAATCTAATGATAAATATGTAAAACGGAATAGTTGTAGCAGCAGCCAATAATACCTTCCTATTGTTGACTTTCTACCAAAGTTTAATTTATAAGTGAAATAGAGGTGTTAAATTTTTTTTAACTTTTGTAGTTCGTAACTAGTTTAAGTTAGGTAAGTTAGTTTTTACCTGAAATAAAATACCTTTTTGACGAAATTTGCGTTATTATCGTCCCTTTAAAAATACCATAAAAAAAAATTATTGCTTTTTAACTCAAATACTTCAATATATTGTTCTAGCAAAATACCCAGAAATGTCCAGGAATTGATAAACCTATCCTGCAACCCTATATGGCACCACCAGAGTGACATTGCAACTTAAACGTATCGGTCGTATATCATGTATGTGTATTTAATATTTTTAGTATCATTGTATGTGTATTTTAAATTTTGTAGATCCAAAAAATTAATAAAGGAAAGTACATTAATTTTGATACTGAAAATAATTGTTTAGTTTAATAGTTTCACATTATGAATTGTTCAAAAAATTAACTTTTTAAAAAATATTTGTTTTCATACAAAGCATTCTTACTGAACAATTTTCACGTAAGTACCAAATAGAACCCCGACTTAGGAGCGATGTGAAGTATTCTTATATTGGATTTATAGTACTTCATCTAAAACTTCTATTCACCCTATTTTATACTTCTACGTCCTTTGGGAAAGAAGTTGGGGGTGGCGGGGTATTTTTGGGATATTTTTTGAGAATTTTCCCTTATTTAAAGTGGCAAAAAAAAGCAATATATTTTTCGGAGATGGTTTATTATGCTAACCCCTGTAGTGACACCTACCAAAACAAAAAGTGTCATTGTGAATTACTTAACTATAATAATTAAAAACTCTTTACCCAAAACAGCTTTGTTACTAACAATGATTTTGTTCATTATTTTAGTTTAAAATACTCTAATTGTTTTAATTTACTCCATTACTCAAAACAGGAATAATTTACTCTATAGTATCTGTACTTGTTATTGTTGTTTACTGTAGGGGCCGCGGAAAGTACTCACAGAAATAATTTTATTATAAGTTTATAGTAGCGTCACACCCCCGATACTCCATACTAGCGAACAGATTTAATTGCCTACCCTATCACATACGTACTCGCCTATCCGTGGCCGTTTGTGTGTGTGCATAAATTAACGTAGGGCTGTCTGCAGCGTGCAGGTAAAGAATATTACTATCACTACATATCGGTCTCCATCATTATGGGCAATCGCGACGATCAAGTGAGTTGACTTTATACTTCAACTACGTAGTTGTTTTTCTTTCTAACGTTGATCGAATAATTGTTTCGATAGCATGCTGGCGCAGTAACTTTATACTGACGTGCATGTCTTTATTATTACTCAATTGTAAAAATGTAATTATACATATAAATGTTTTGAAAGTGTTTGATAATAATAATATAAATATTAATAGAATTTGAAAAAAGGTACTTAGTGTGGATCCTAAAAACAAAACAAAATCTTAAATAAAAATAAATTTTGTTTATTTATAAATGTGATACACTGAAATATTGTCTTCCTTGTCTTTTTGACTTAATTAGATTTGCTGATGTGAAAGATATTGTAATAAACAATATAATAAGCCTATGGCCGACACTACAAGGATATGTTTCCAAACCACATTGCATTCAAACAAAACAATGACTTTTATGTACAGCTCAAGATTTAAAACTGCTCAGTAACATGTTTGTAGACATAAAATTATAGGTACAAACCAAAATAAGTTGGTGATACAAAACAAAATTATTCACAACAAACAAAACAAGGGATGCAAAACAATCTCCTATCCTTAATGACTATTGCTTTCTACGAACTCGTACACAGCGCAATAATGGACCGTTATATTGAATTATTATAAGTAGTTATCAATTAAGACTGAATTACATAAGTTAAACTCAACCAAACATTGCAAAATTGAACAAATCATACGCGCACGCAGCGAGCGGCAACCTAGGAACCCCTACCCTGAATTGCACCCGTTATCTGCGGGTGACGATAAACTAACGGGGGGAGTTGTGTGTCGCTTCTTTACGCAGTAATAGTTAATATTCTTTGGTAGCATACTAGAAAGGGAGCAATAAGTTATCCTCAAAAATATCAGCATAATACAAAATTACTGTTAATTTAAATTTTTTTGTTCAATATACTCCATCAATTCGAATTATGTGAAATCTTGACATGTAATAGTTAAGTAATGGATAATTAGACTTAATTTTTTTATTTAGCTGTTACTTCAGGGAGGAACGGCGTGTTAACATTAAAAGCCACCACCGAAATATAAACTTTCTTTTTTACATTATATATGGCATATAAATTTATAAATATTTATAAAAGTTTGAATTTCATCGAGTTACCTTAGTTTCGCATTTAATGTTAAAATTCTCCCTCTCACAATATCCTTTCAAGATGTCTAAAATCGAGTGTAAAGCAGCTTTAGACAAAGAAACACTGTATAAATGCTAAGACCACATAATGCAATACAATTGAATTTTCAACAGGCTAAAATAAAACTATTTTATTTTGTGTCTTAAATTGTAAAAGTTTTTAAGTAGTGATATGGCAGTTTAATGTTTCAAAAGGGTTTTAGATACATATATATAATCATTTTCTGTAAGTGAAAAAATCTTAATTTTTTCACTAATGTGGTATCATAACTTTAAACCTTGAGTGCTTAATATCGCTTTAGGGTAGGATGTGAGGACGGGCGAAGGAGGTCATCCACACCCCATAGATGAATAGGCACTTCATAAATTCTATAAATACACATGCCACTGTCATCAATGATGAAATGTTCATTCGAAACAGTCGTTTCTAACTCGGTGCTTATTATTGTTGACTAGTGAATTTAAAATAAACAGTGAAGCAAGTGTCCACCAGTATGACCTCACTTATGAGAAGTCTGCAATTAAGCTATTAAGGGCCAATATGCTCATAGGGGGCTTTGCCTAAGTTCTATACAGTCCTACTTATAAATGATATATGTTATATGAATCATATTTAAAATTGCAAGGTGAGTGTTGATATCATTACTAAGAAAAATATTTTCGACAATTGTAACAATTTTTGGGGTCATAAAAAATCTTACCTTCTTCTCTTTCTTTGACATGTTAATAAGACGCTTCTTATGTGATTCTTTTTGCTTCTGTTTCATTTCTATTTCCTTTTCCACATCCAAGTTCACGTCCTTTATCCTCAAACTAAGTAAGCATTGTAGGGCTTCACTATGGACATTATTAGATCTTGATTTTACTAAATGGTTTATTCTTCTTACAATCTGTAAAAGACAAGAAACATTTTTTTGTTTCATAGTTCTGTGAGCAATTTTGCTGAATAAATGAAATTTAATATTCTCAATAGAGTTACAAGTAGGTTTCACTTAATTTCTCACATCACTGTCCTAGCAAACCTTTAAGTTGAATGAAACCGGGCAATGCATACCTCATACCTGAGTGCTACATCTTATAATTAAGTAACTAATATTTACTTGCTCTTTTCTCTTAGTGTACTTTGTGGAATATTTCAATCTTATATTTCAAAAAATTTAACTCTACTTTAAAACAACTGCTATATCAATTTTAATAATAAAATATCTATGTACCAAAACAATGACTAAAATTTATCCATTTCGAATCCAATAAACTTTCCTCAAGCTTTTATAGGACATAGGTTTAATTTTAAGGCAGCAAATCAGAACAATACGGTCTTCCAAATCGAGAAATGTATCTAACACGTATATACCACCAAGCACTATAGAACAAAACTCTGTGGCCAAACAGAAAGTCATTTTAAATTTTTTATGTTTTTAAAAACACAAAATAAGAGACAAATATAAATTTTTTACGTCCTAGCGGTAGAGTCTAATTATCCTAATATCAAAGCCATAAAGCATCTAAGTTGATTTGTACCTATTTTACTTATGCACGAAATGGTCCATTTTGTTGACCCATTGCGTGGATTCTGTTCATTAAAGAATTTGAATATGTGGATGAATTTAAAAAAATAATAGAAACGACAAAATGATATACAAATTCTTTTCAAATTTTTATATATAATACTTCTTAAAATTGCTATAAATACTTTTTTAATTACATGTCTATGCCTTCCTGCTGATATAAAACAGGAGCTGACCAATACACATTTTATTTCTCTAATCTTTTCAAATTACAATTTTTTCTTGCCAAATTACAATTTTAAAGTACACGATACACTTTATATGCAGTTAATGTTTTTAAACTATAGTCGCATTAAGTATATTAAAGATATAAGAAAACACTATATACTTTTTAATATAGTGTGTCGGTACAAGATTTTGTGGGAGAAATTTTTCGAAAACATTGTGAGAACAAGTGGGGACTGAAAACTTATTAACACACATAACCCATAAAAAAAATGTATACTACAGAAAATAAGTGCCATTCGAAACTTACCGTTAAACTTATTTCTCCTTTCTTATCATCAGCAAAAACCGATTTGCAACTATCGCTCACTATCCTTCTCGCTTCCGCATCTTTGTTATTCAGAAAAGGTACGACTGTTTGACATATATTAGTGGCGTAATTGAAGTAGGGCTTTGAAACTAATAATCCACAAAGACATCCCAACGATATATGAGCCAGTTTCAGTAGAGGTGGTGGTATTTTCCGATTATCGCCCCGTTTCTGTCGCAGCATATTAGCGGCCTTCTCCAACCTTTGGAGATATCTTTTATATTGCGCAAGAAGCTCATTCTCATATTTATATAAGGCGAGAGTATCCTTTTTCACTGAAAGTTTCAACTCATGATTACTAAAGGTCAATTAAAAATTTAAGGAATTACCAGATATTTAGTTTGCAATAATTAATTAGGGGCTTCTTCTTAAAATCTATATTCTTCTTAATATTTTCACGGGGTTGATTCCTCTTATCTATCTGGGCAGCCCTTAACAGCGATAACAGAAGACAACATAAATGCCATGCAGAAAAACACCATTGTGTTTGATTGGTGTCCCAAAATGTTACAAAAAATCAGCGCAAACTACTCAAATACTGTATTCGATATTGTCACAGACAACTAAAGCTGGATATGCTATAATGAAACCAAAACTAAGAAGCAATCTGTGCCTTTATGGTGAAGATAGGATGAAGTGGTGGTAAAAAGATTATTAAGATAACAATTATTTTCGAAAATAATGTTATTGCAGACTAGTGTATAAACAATTTTTTGCCTATTTTGGAAAAGTTCAAGAACAACATCTTCGCAATAGAATTATTCTTCATCACGACAATGAATCTGCTGCGACAACTCAGTCAGATAACTGAATATTTGACTACCTTGGGTGCAAAAATTATAGGGTATCTGTTGCACCAACCTCGCACCACGCTATTTCTTTTTATTCCCAAGAATAAGAGATAAATTGCGAAGAATATGACGACAGCCTTCAAAAAAGCCGTGGAATAGATGACCAAGGAAGAGTTTGCGACTGCTTTTCTCAGTTGTTTTACCGAATGAAACGAAGCAAAGGCTACCACGAAAATTATTTTAAAAATTAAGTGAATTAAAAACTTGCTAGTTGCTTCCATTCTTGGTATTCTAAAAAATTTCAGTGTCACCTCTCGTATTCTGATAAGAAAAAATAGATTTATTAAAGATATTTCATTGTTTCTTTCTTTTCATTACTTAGAATAGTGTGTCAAACCAATCCTGTGAAAATATGTTGGAAGGAGTAGTAACTTATATAAGGAAGAAGTGAGAGAATAATGAATAGATAAATGTAATATGCACACTGAAGTAATAAAGCAGAAGATACAAATGTATGGCATACATTTTATATGAGCTTAAAAATAAAAATATAAACTTTGCAACCCGATTCTACGTCTGGGATATTCTTAAAATTTTTTCTTATTAAATATATCTTTTTAAAATATGGAAACAGTTTTTCCTTTTAAACAACATTATTAGCTATTTACATTTTAGTAACTTTCTACCGTGTGTGTTTAAGGTTGATGTTACCTTACACTATATAAATGATATAATGTGCATAAAAAAAAATTATCATAGTTTGATGTTACTGTCCCGATGAATTAAAAAACTGCTAAGAACTAAGCAATGAAATTGGTTTTTTTGTGACGTGTTTCAAGTACATAATATGTATATATTACATTATTTAAAACATACATTTTATATTGCTATAATCCTGATGTCTTATCTGATAATCCGGCAAAATATCCTTGAACACTTCACATATAGAAATGGTGGCAAGCTTTCTGACTGATATAAGGTTTTCTGTACCATCTTTTGTAGTCTCATCCATCAGAGATAGAAGTGGATAAAAGTTTTTGACCTGAAATGAATGGTCTAGAGAAATATTTTTGATGACAATTTGATATATTTTCATAATATATTTTCACAGAGCATATAATATAACTAGAGATGATAATTAGATATGGCATGCGTGCCACGTATATGATCCTTGTATCACATATTAATCTCTGTACAATGATGTATACTTTAGATATAGACTGAATGTGATAAGTGATGGTGCTCCATCGTTCATTGTTTATTAAGGTGCAAAAATGCACTTTTGTGCCATACAGGTAATTACATGCATAAACAAAAGCGAGCAAAAGAACATACCCAATTGTAGAATTTTCTATAATCGATAAGTTAATTCAAATATATTTTATTGGATTTTCAATAAAAAAGTTTTTGGCGACGTTGTTACACCGGTATATGACACAAGTGAAAGATACTTGATGTCATTATCACATAAGTATCGATACCTTAAATATGTTTGGAAATTGTCACCTTAATGTGATCCAAGTAGATCCAAGTAGTGTGGAACTATACTGTAAATTAAACTTTAAAGCAGTTTAATTTACATAATAGTTCCACAGTATAATAATGATATGAAAATAAACTATGTTTTTCATTAATTTCATGAGATATATTAAAAAAAAAAATAGTATTATTAGTAATAAAAGTTTAAAATATATGTTGTTTGAATAACAGGCAATAAATTTGTATCACTTTCCAGGCATTAAGTTAAATATTTTCTGAAATATCCCACGTACCAACGAATCCTAATTTTCTTGGGCCATTATTAAGTAAAGTGTGATTTAGACATTTTAGAAATTTTAAATGTGAGCATCCCTTTTGGATCAAAGAAAGTACTTTGTCTTCGTTATTATCTGTCAGTGGTACCTTACAAACGATAAACCTGTATTTCCATATTTTAAGGCCCAAACCACTTATTTATAAAACTAATAAAATCTTCAGTAGCTTCATTGCCTTGAAATTCCTAAAACCTTAAATCCACACGACCAACCTTTAGCAACTAAAACTATAATCATTTTGATCAAAACAAACCATAAAATGTTTTGACAACCTGTTTGCCCGTGAAAACTTAGAATATTTAATTAAATCCTGTTTTTTATTTAAACTTTACACCTTCATCTGCTATGACTTATTTCAATTTTCGAAATTATAACCATGTGTACATATTATTATTTTCTTATGTTAAATACAAATAACAAATATTCTGGTACCCGTATACAATTTCATAGAATTTAATTTTCTTAATAAAAATTCAATTTAAAGATATCCACTAATCTATTATGCTGATTATACTAAATATTGCGGTATGCGGTTATAAATATGCAGATGACAGAACACCTATGTAAAGATTTTGATTGGAGGTGAAGTTGTGCACTGCAATGTTATCAGCACATCAAAAGATCAGAGTTGGAAATTGGTTATGTGTTCACATGCAATTCTGGGAACCAGTCATGTTAGTTTATATTGACAAAATATAAAATTTTTTGCATTATTTAGAAGATACCGAATCGTAAAATACTTATTTTTTTAATTTTCATTCATATAGTTTATATATTCTATTTAAATAATTTAAATCTAACTTAACAACTAAAGTTAATATCTTAACAACTAAACAAAATAGAATAATTTGCATATTTCAAAAAGGCATTGTTTAAAACACACACGCAATGTTTAAAATAATGTAAAATGTTATGTATATTATTAAGTATAATTTAGGGAAAGATCCAAGAATAATTATAATATTTTAATGTGCCCTGGTATTTTAAAAAAGAGATTTGTATAAGATTCTTTCTGCCTTTGGCGCCATATTCACTCATTAAATCATGCGGAATGCATACCATTTCACTAAACTGAATGACTTCGTTGTTTACTAGGACCATCGCGTGTTTTATTGTTTAATTTCCATTCATAAAATTAAATATGATGTTTTTCGTGCATGTCCAAAAATAAAAGATAGTGTAAACATTTTTTTAAATAAAACAACGAAAGTCTTACTTATAATGCTCTGCAACTGACAAAACCTCATTAGCAAACTCTCGTATTTCCATTAGTCAGTTTGTTGTTTCATATGTAATTAAAAAATTTATAAATATTTTAATATGCACATACGTATACATTAGTTTCTTAGAATGTAAGTTTCCTTAAAAAAAACCTTTCCTTAAAATAGTGGAAAATTTACTTTTTAAGAACAAAATTAATCTTTTAACAACAAATTACTTTCCTTTTCAAAAACAAAAATAAAAGTTAAATCCTTTGCCTAATAACACTCGATGTTTTAAAAATCTAAATCTACCTTTTTATCGGGACTCTCCAGTAAAGAAGAGGACAACGTTCCAATCCTGAATTTTTTATCCTGTAATTCTTCCTTCCTGGCAACCATCAGATCAGCAGCTGATATAACTTCCTTTTCTTCAAATTCCATCTGTTCATCCTCTTTCTGCTCTTCGTCATTAAAAGAATCTGATTCCTCATCTTGTTCAGTTTCTGACTGAGACCCAACGTCATCTTCACTCTCTGCCTCACTAGCTCCTGTGGTAAATTTAAACTAATAATAAATACCACCTTAATAAAAATAAACAAAAAATTAAAAACTACATTTTTCTGAATAAATGATTTTATCTTTATTCAGTTTTATTTTTGAGACAGAATTTTGAAAAATTACTGCAAATAACAGATGAATCTAATAAATGCAAAACAATAGGATTATAGTTCAGAAAACAAGTATATGCCAGACGTATGAAAACAGTAAAAAGCAGGGTTGTATCAGACTGGGAAAGTATTAAAGAATAATATAGAGAAAATTAATAACTCTAATAAAATATCTTTAAAAGTTCAAAATTCAACTTCTATATCACAAAGTTATTCTCAACATAAAAAAAATGTAGAACGGACATCTAGCATGTGACATTCCTGTTACAGAATACTTAAGCATTCTGTCTCTGTTCATAATGACCCAACTACTATAAGAGCAAAAGAAATAAAGTAATTATAGATATAGGCAAGCTATCCCGTTCATCATGAAAATCCCTTTTTAGGAAAGAATGAAATAGAAACATTTCACCTATTGTCTCATTTTATAACATATATTCTTGGACAAGCTAGCATTCCATATACTCATATTTTGTGCTTGCTTCATATTAGGTATAGTCTAATGGGTCTAAACTCTAAATAAAATTGCATATAGATGTTTGACATGCGTATAAAGTCTCTGAAAGCCCGCTTTCTAAAGCTCTGAAGCATACACAGATTTTTTTAGATTTTCTTTCCAGTAAAACTCTTAAAATTCAAAGTTTAGTGTAAAAAGTTAACTAATATTGATAAAAATGTGTTCATATTTTGTTATGATTTTAAACTTTCAATCTGAATTTCATACATAACCGTTAATTTTATTTTTATAACTTTTTATTCAGTTTAATTGAAAAAAGACTAAAATATGTATAAATATATATATAGTGATTAAATAGATTTAAAAACTTTTAAGAAAAACTAAGGATATTTATTAATTAATACTAAAGCAATAAAAATATAATAGTTTTATATACTATCAATGTATAGGGGATGGTATTTTCTATAGCAGACCATCTTAAGTTCATATAAAGTATGAAAGAAAGTTTTCAGTATCTTATATAACATCATTTTGTATAGACAGACTCTGTTGGACATTCCAGTACGAAACAACCAAAAAAATGTTGACTATTTTGCGACGAATGTTTTATTGCGTCCTCCCGACAGAGCACTCAACAAGCAAGTATGCTTGCTGTGTACGGCCTAGTATTTTGTAACAAGTATAACTTATGACTTTTGCACGCTCATAACAGAGTCATCTGGCACGAAAAAATAACATTATTACACACCTCCAATTTTAGCATCTAATTGATATATGTATACAATTGACATATTAAACTCACCTTCTTGATCGTCAGTCCTTACAACAATACCTTCTTTTGTCTTAATGGGTAACAACGGTTTTAATTTTTTATTCCTCTTCTCAGTTTCTATATCCCCTTCATACTGATCTTCTACATTCTCTCTATCACTATCGCTATCTTTACGGCGTTTACGTTTCTTTTTAGTAACATTAGTAGTGCTAGAAATAAAATATGAATTACTTTTTATAGCTTGTAACTTTATTTCTTATGACTTGTAACAATCTGTTCTGATGGAGTGCTCAGAAGATTATTTGTTATGTACTTAATTAAAATCTTTGATTTTGTTGCTCTAATTGGTATTCATCTTCAACTAAAATGATTATCTAAAAGAGTAAAGCCAATCTAAAATAATAAATTACTAAACTGCATTCCAAACTAATCAAAAATTAGCTACAAAAGTGAAACAAGTTATAATTTACCTGATTTTCAAAAAATTTAGGCTAAAGAAATAAAAAACTACAGTAAATATAACTACAGTAAACATATTACACAACAGTAAATATGTCTCTAGACCGAGAACACCAAAATGATAAAATACAATATTATTATCATTAGAATTAGATATTTAAGGGTAACAATTTTAAATTAATTTTCCTTGTAAATTAACATTAGGCGTATAACTTTGCTTCATCCTTTTTCCTATATGCTTTGGCGTTGATGGCTTTAGCGGTGAGTGGTGGTTGTAATAAATAGTTCATAGACGTCATACCATAAACTTAAGCATATCAGTCAACATAACCTCATTGATTATTACTTAAAACTCAGTGTGCAAGCCGAATTCTCGTCATTTGCAGGAAGTTTTATTATTCTATTTCAATTTGAAGAAATTTGCGGCTGAGGCTCATCGAATGCTTTCAAATACTTATGGTGAGGCCGCTATTATTGAAAGAATGTGTCATGAGAGATTTCAACACTGCAATAACAGTGATTTTTACATCGAAGACCAGTATAGCGGTGGAAGAGAGGTGGTTTTCGAAGATGCAGAATTGGAGGCATTACTTTATGAAGACTTGTTTCAAAATCAAGAATTGGCAGAACATTGGGAGTGACTCAACAAGCTACTTAAAAACACCTCAAAGCCATATGAATCATTCAGAAGCAAGGAAATTGGTTACCGTACGAGTTGAAGTCGAGAGATATTAAACGGCGTTTGTTTGCTTGTGAACAACTGCTTAAAAGACAGGCTGAAGGGATTTCTGTATCGCATGGTAACTGAATATTCACAGCTCCAAGGTTTAAGATCATGTTTTATATTTGGTGGCACCAACTCGACGTAATGTATTATGGGCTATTAAAACCTACTGAAACAATCATAGACGTTGAATGCAATTTAAGCATATGAGCCGAACATTGAAAAACAAACGGCCACAAGACGACAAGAAATATGATAAAGTGATTTTACAGCATAACAATGCTTAACCCCATGTTCCGCAAGTGGTCAAGACATACTTGGAAACGTTGAAATGAAGTTCTACCCCACCCTCCGTATTCTCCAGATATTGTTCTCTCCGACCATCACTTGTTTCGATCAATGGTGCATGTCCTGGCCGACCAGCACTTCCAGTCTCATGAAGAAGTAGAAATTGGATCGATTCTTGGATTGTCTCAAAAGATGACCAGTTTCTTCGGTGCGGGATTTGGGATGCCGGACTGCCCGAAAGATGGGAGAAAGTAGTGGCCAGCGAAGGACAATACTTTGAATAGTAAATGTGTACCCAGCCTTTTACAATAAAGGCTCCAATTTCGGGAAAAAAAGGCAGAAGCAAAATTGTATACATATTATAAATACTTGGCCATCATGTTCCAAGAAAGCGAGGAAAATAACATATATAATTCGGCGTATGATAGCCTCACCATATAGTATTCATTTTCTTAGGTTAGAATTAAATTTCTTTTAATATTATATTAGGATTATGCACTTCAAATCAACCTAACCCACATAATTAATTTAGCTTACTCTTCCAAATTTGCAGAAGTCAAAAATTTCATAGAGTGCCCATTTAACAAATTTCCCTTCATGTTTTCCAGATCGCCATCCTCGATCATATCCATCATGTCATCACTTTCCTCTGAGTCATCATCACTGTAATTTTCCTGACGAACAGGTTGCTTTTGAGGTTTAGGTTTACGGTGCCGCTGATTCTTGATTTTGCCCTGCTTCTGTAGCTTATTTGTAGTTTGATTGTTCCGCTTCACTTTACTTATTTTCTTTACTTTTCTATTTTTCTGTAAATATATAAGTATTTATGTTAGTGATTTGCATTCGTTTGCTACAAAAGAAAACTACCTTTGTTATTAGACGAAATCAAATATGTAACATAACAAATGTATAATTTTATACCTGACAGACAAATTTTCAGTTGTAAATACATGAAAATTTACACAGAATTCTGTTATTAAGAAATACTCTAATCTTATGTCATTTTGCATTACTTTACGATATAAACGATATAATATTATTTTACGATATAAATAATATTTACGATATAATATTATTTTATGATATAAATAATTATTAGAAAACCTATCAAGTAGCTTAAATCAAAGATGTTTTCTACAACAAAAAACAATGCATGACACTGTCAACAAAAGGCAATATACAATACATTGTATCATTAAAGAGCGCCTATTATTTATATCTGCCTTATGCATTGAACAAAATTATTAATATCCAAGTAATAATTATGAAATATTTTATGTGTTATAAATATTTCATAAGTGCATTCATTTTTGATATATATTACATTAGAAATGTATGTAATTGTTGTTTCACTTCCTTCAATTTAACACCATAATCAATGTGTAGAAAATTTTACGGAATCATCACGAGTACATGGCACCGTAATTTATTTATTTAGTTACAGACTTTAATGTATACAGTTGACTTATAAGACAGATTTATTCCTATGAGAGCAAATCTTTTACAGCTAACCAGAAGGACAAACATCCAACAATCGAACCCAGTGCGGTGTGGCCATAAGTCTGTGATTGGTTCAACCACCGCGGCGACAACAGATAATAAAAAGACCAAAAAGAAGTATGTGTATTCCTAAGTTCCTTAAATCAATTTTTCCCTTGATTTGATACTAGATTTTATCTTTTTTTAGGCTCTATTTTGCTCCTTTGCCCACAAAATAATGTCGTCGCCGTGTTGTGTTGGGTTGATCACAAGGCATACGACCTTTAACGACGCGGCGTACTATGGAGACCCGGGTTCGATTTCTGGCCGTTCATCGAGCGGAGCTAGACAAGTGTTATGGTTTGCTGTAAGAGATTGCTCTCGTAGCAATAAATCTGCCATATGTATCAATTAGATATATTAAAGTAGATAAATAAATAAAATAATATGAAATATCATAATCGTCCTTTTTATGTAAAAATCCTTATTGGCAATTCAGAATCTATATTTATACTAAAATAAGATTTTCTAGGTGTAAGTCTACAGATTAGAAGCTGTTGCAGCCAGACTGGCAGAAATGCCATAAGCATTATATTTTTCCTTATTAAACTATATGATACACTAAAAATGACAAAGAGTTAGTCATGATATTTAAGTTAAGTTGAATGATAAATATTAAAATAGTAAGGAAATAAGATTTTATACAAAAACATTTAATATACAACAAATACCTATCAAATTTGCACCTTTACCTAAACGTGTCAGAAACTCAGACGTTATATGCATTATTAACACATTACAGACTGATCACGAGTAAACTTATGTATATATGATACACCAGTAAAGATTATCTAATGATAGCAGATGCATCACTTATGCAATGATTAAAAGCCAAACTAAAGAATGCATTCGATAGTGTATTTCATTTTATTGATTCATACCTAAATGTAAAGTGATTTATATATTATTATCTTTGAATAAATTTTTCGCTTGAGTGAAACTAGAGTACATGTATCCATTATATGTAGAAAAGAAAGAGGTCTGAAATATATATAGATAGTAAGAAAATTAGTAATGATTACAAGATATAAAGTTTTAAAATAATACAAACATACAGCTTTCGATGTTTTTAATAAATATCAGTATATCACTGTTCAGTTATTCATGGAAAATATTAAATATGTTTGCATAAAATGGTTTTCAGCATTTAATTAACATAAAAAAACTATTCACTGTTTAACACAGAAGTAAAAATAATTTCAGTGTATGAAGTATTTAGGTAAGACAGGTTGTACTTTTCAAATTTCATTCAAATTATTTAAGTTACAAACGTGAAATTAGTCATAACTTTTATAAGGTTTGTATTTAATAAATCAGGTGTTAAAATGTTTAAATAAAGCAATTTGCTTGTTAACATGGTATATATACTTTAAGCTTATACATTCTACACTTAACATATTTGGCCGAAATAGTGAAAACTGGCAATTTATATCATATTATTATCAAATATTATATTAGATATTTGAATAGCGCTAGACATGACAATTCCGTAAAGCAGTTCTTGTATTCCACATCATGATAGAAAACACTTTCCGTGAATTTCCTTATGATAAGGCCTACATTAGCTTGTCATAGAATTTAAAGTATTATAAATTAAGACAGTTTTTTTTTACTTATAACCACCACATAAGATCGTGCAGCATGATCGATGTGATAAAACTATAACACATTTAGTTTGCAGTTAACTTGGAATGGATTAAGATGTGTTTTATTTTCTGAGTTATGTATACATTTTACTCATCAATGATGTACAACATTGGTTTATTTTTTCATAATGTCATGCGGAAAAAGACGTAATACAATTAAAATTAATATGATTAATAAACAAAATAGCAAACGTATTGATAACACCTAGAAAAGTTATTATAGACTATTTAAAGAATCATAAAAAATATTTAAAAAATATTGAATAGAAACAGGTGCAGTTTTAAGAGTCGGTTCAAATTCTGAAAAAACCACTTTGACAGCTGGAGTAAAAAATGCTTAATGTCTTTTACATAATACTAAACATTGAAAAAAAAAGTGTCACAAAACCAGCTTTAACTGAAAAATAGAAGAAAGAATGTTTACAAATCGCCGAGGAACATATGTCATGGAAAGTATTATTTAGCATCATGTATTATTTTCAGATGAAAAAATTAAACTTGGATCAACCTAATGGATATAGTATGGAGTATTATTATGATAATTTAAGAGGAGTATATTATAGTATGGAGTATTATTATGATAATTTAAGAGGAAACAGGTGATTTTAAGTAGCAGACAGTTTGATGGAGGAAGTATTTATTTGTTAAGTGGTTTTAGGCTTTGCAGGAAAGGCACAAATAAAATAGATATTGGACAATAAATAGTAAAGTTATGTTAAATTGATCCATGAACAGTTAACCAAACGAGGAACAAATTGGGGGGCCAGAACTATATTTTTCAATGAGACAATGCCACTATTAATTCTGCTAAAATTGTTATTTTTTTATTGCAATATATATACTGAAGATTATAAAATAGACACAGAAATAAAGGAGACACCTATTATTAAAATAAAGTATTAATAATCTCTATCTACAAAATATCAATAATCGTTTATTTATTATTTTTTATCTAACTGGACATAGTTTTAACGCCCTGTCCAGGTAAGATGGTTTTGTGTGATGTTTCTAAGTAAAAGGTAGTTGCCTCTTTCTAAAGTTTATATGACTAACTTGGCTAAGCGTCTTTAGCTAGACAATATAGACAGTAAAGTTTTCGATTTATTAAAATAAAAAATAATAATAGTCGCAGTGATATGCACACTCTGTTACAAAATATTAATTAAGTAATGAAATTGGTGGCCACTATTTGTTGAAAAGGCATAAGTTCAGTTTAGCAAAAATGTAAATTTCCCATTTTTTTTTGTTTTAAATGAAAGAATATACATAAACATTACGTATTTAATTTAAAAAAAATTACGTATTTTATTTAATTTAGGGCTTGGACACGGTTATTTTACTATAAAAAACTGATTTGAAAAATGCTCTTTTTATAAATAAACGGCACTCACTTGGGTGTCAAACATAAATTATTAAGTTTGATTGAGGTTATAAACCTCTCTACGCGATCCTCTGCGCATTTTCATATTTTTAATTTTTTGTGTTTGTCTTTTTTTTTAATATCAATTCCTCTTTGTATTTACAAATTCTTTGTTCAGTATTACTAAGAATGAAAAGAAATTAAGTCGAAAAACTTATAACTTATACTTCCTTAACAAAGTGCACTATTGTATGGGAACTTTTTTCAAATCACTTTTTTTAATAAAATAATTGGGACCAAGCCCTACTTTTGATTAATACTTTTTACCCATATTCATTCATTTAAAACAAAAAAAATAGGAAATTCACATTTTCGCTAAACTGAACTTGTTCCGTTGAAAGTTCTTTAATGTTTATAGTTTTTTTAATGTATATGGCAATTTATATCATATTATTATCAAATATCATATTAGATATTTGAATAGCGCTAGACATGACAATTCCGTAAAGCGGTTCTTGTATTCCACATCATGATAGAAAACACTTTCCGTGAATTTCCTTATGATAAGGCCTACATTAGCTTGTCATAGAATTTAAAGTATTATAAATTAAGACTTTTCATATATTACTTACGCCTCCCATATTTACTGCTGCTTATAATTCTTAAACTGTAACTGAAATTCCGTCTCTGTAATAAATTGAAAGTTTTAAATAAAACTATATCAATATTTTCCAATATAGTAACTTAAACATATATAATTACTATATTATTTAATTTTTGCGTTATATTAACGATAATTAAATTTATTGAAAATAATGCGGGAATAACTTCTTTGACATTTGCAGGTTATATCCAACTGACATGTGTTTACTAGCTGTCACATTGAAAGTTTTCTGCCGAATAGCGTTGAGACTTATGGATTTAATCATAAATACATATATTATTGATATTTGTATTTATGATTTAATTCATAACTGATGAAAGTAACCGAATCGCAAATCAATGATACAGTAAATAGAGAAATTATTATGGGATTTAAAATAAAAAGGTGTTTTGCGCTTTAATTTTGTAGTAAAGCTATATTTAATAACCTTCAGAAATGGTAACCTTTCGTAACGGTAAAAATAATTATTCATGTATAAAACTTTGTCATTGGACATCTGATTGATTATGTGCTGATAAAAAAAAACACTCAAATAAAAATAAGTTTTCTGTATTCTTTTTCATATACATGTTATGTTCTTTTTCTATCTATACCAGGATCTAATACCCTTTTGGATTTTTTTATTTATTTTGTAGTTTCTCTCTATTCTACGTGAACAATAAAAAAGGCGCGATGAGCGACCACGTTTTCATACTGTGAAATGGAATCATATTAATTTATGATTTTTATGACAAATAAGCGTAAAACATTTGAATACATATAGCTATATGACCTCAATAAAAAATTTACCATCTTGTTCAGTCGGACTAACGATATGGTCACATATTCGAATGAGGCGTTATTTATCAATTTGCGATTCATTTTGAGGTTACATTACGACAGTCCATTGTATTTAAAGAAAAATCCGGAAAAACGTGATGTTCTCAATGCTAAAAATACTAGAACCTGATTATTATGAATACTTAAAGCAATTTTATTTAAATCTTTGAGTTAGAAATACTAATTCCATTACTTTTTAGAAAAAGCAACATTGTAGTAGCTGTTATGCACTAGTTGCCATCGTTTACTAATATTAACTAGAGACATGTTGCGAGTGAATAATACTGAAATATTACGATTGGTGATCTTATAAATTTGGCCACATTAGGTTAAATTATGCTGCAGGTACCTAAGTAGATATTTGTGTATTTAGATATGTCCCAAAACGTTCATTATGATCTATGTAATTACAACATTCATAATTTTTCCATAATTATTATTTGTGTATCAATCATTAATGAAATGAGAGTTCACATTTCAATGTATGATACTATCAGTAAATTGAAAATCCAATTTTCTTAACGCTCGTCACGGATATGAGACGATTCTAATTTCTAACGGAGCCTGTATTTCTATGCAATGTGAAAACTTTCACTTTTCATCTAGTTTTTAGTTTGAATATTTAGCGATAGATGTCGCGTCAAAATATACCCTGGAGCGCTATTGGTAAATGTAGGTGGAAATATGGCGTACCAAGTTTGGTGAAATGTCAATTCAAAAAATATACTTACGTGGAAATAATGTATATATTTAAATATTTTTAAATGAAAATAATCTAGTAGTTATTTAGTTAAATGAAAGAATAATAAAGTGCCATAGTTTAATTAATTTGTAAGTAAAAAATTAGTTGTGGAATTTGTTTTAAAGTATTTTCAAATGTCAACGATAACTTGTAAACATTCCATTTGTTGGATAAAAACAATATGACTTATAATTTAAAGGTTGCTGAAGCGACACGCTTGTAGCAGATTGATAATATCTGTTTACTTCTGCAATCAAAATGCACCCACACAGAAGAAGAAAGAAGCGCCCGAATTACGGTACTCGAACTGTTGAAGTGAGCAGAGGTCATAATGGTTTCGGTTTCACAATATCTGGACAGCAGCCCTGTATTTTATCTTGCATTGTACCTAATTCACCAGCAGACAACGCAGGGCTAAGGGCGGGTAATTTTTTGATATTCGTAAACGGAGTAAATGTGTCGAAACTCCCTCACGACACGGTCGTTCAGCTAATTGGTAATTCAGTCGGCGTAATCCACATGACTATCGCTGATAATTATTATTCAGACAGTTCTGATGATGACTTGACAAGTAATGGTCGACAACCCACCAACAATCGTTCGAGACCGAAATATCCTCACAAAGTCAAGAACAGTCGATTGAGCAAAACCTACCAAACGGCGCGGAATTCAAGTGCGAAAACAAATAATGTAGATAGAGAACCGACCCCATATCAATATAGCCAAAAGACAGATCACGTGGATATTGCTGAGTCGACTCTGAATGCTTCAAAATCTGTCATGTACTCAAGATTGAGTGCAAGCAGTGTGGCTAATGTCAGAGCCTTTGGTGAGACCAGCAATAAACATTTAGACCTTTATGCTGAACGTTTGGAACCAACTTGCAGTCACATGGGATTGCGGAATGTTCAGAAAAACAATTGTGTAAAAGGTGAATTTTTATTTTTTGCTAGTTAAAATGTGGATATCCACCTAAAATTACTGTCATGTCAGGTTACCTGTATATTGTTATTTAGTTTAGCATTTAGCTTAAAGATTTTACCATTGTGTTTCGTTAGAGCTAATAATCTAATCTAAATGAGATAAAGGATAGTAAGTTGAAGTTTTACATTTCTACCTGTTTTTTTTTGATAAGTCAGAAATTAATTATTTAATTATACTTATTTATATTTAATGTACATATACACAAAGCCGACTTATTGCTATAACAGCGATCACTTCCAGTGAACCCAAGTAATTTTCAGAGTGAAGTCCAAACTATGTGCAATTAAAGCTGAGAATCTAGACCTAAGATGAACCGAGCTATGTGAATACTTCAGTACAATAAAGAAAAGACAGAGAATGTGTAGATTGTGCTGGCAGCGAATCTCTAACCAGTTAAGCAGTTCTCTATAATTCAGAGATATTGTCAACTTTCCTAGGGCCAAAAATGTAGCAAATGTACAAATTTTGAAGTTATTTTAATTTAATTAAGCGGCCGTTGGTAAGGCTCGTTTCTAAATACAGACTACATCTCTTATCGTTGTAGATAGCGTTGATCATCTTTATGTACTTAAAACTTTCTTCAATATTTTTAAAAGGTTGTAGATTCTAAGTCATTTCTTTAAAAGATCCAGAGGTTTACCTGCACTGGATTACAGTCTGAGAACTTAATCATTTTGCTTCTCCTCAAACACTTCTGTCTTGTACGAATCTTGTGAAGACCAAGTTAAAAAATTTTGGAACCAGTTAAAATGTGACACCAGAAATTTATCCTCGATAAATACCTTCAAAGATCATATAAGAAAGTGAAACCTTTTCTAACCACTAGTCCTGCTTTATTGCCTTTTTTACTTCCCTTATTATTCTGCTACTCCACCAATCTTTGCCATGTTGTTTAATGAAAGTGATTGTTCCTGTAGTAATAAGTACACCACAAGGGTACGATAATTTATTTAGCGTACAGGAAAAATTTAAATAAAAAATAAAATTATCACCTTATTGTTTATTATTGAACTGAACAGTACTCATTGCCCTCAGTATTTTTTTAGCACCATAACGATCTTAAATTACTAATACATAGGTATTTTCATTCTAAATAAATTTTTGAGAATGACAATAATGAAATATAGTAAAAACAGAAATTAACTGAGGGGATATATGTAGTAACAGGATTCATTATAGAATCAAAGTTAGGGATATTTGGTAAGAATGTGAGATGAGTAAGAATGTAAATGAATATTCAAGAGAAGTTTGTGAAAAGTGTCCTGTGAAAAAGCTGACAGTCAGAAAATGAAAAAGTAAGATAATTCATGTAGAAGAGTGTTTCATGTGGCGGAACAAGTGGATTTGTATAATTTAGAAAAAGGTAACCTAGGTAATATCAACACTGCTTATCTTTGCCTTATTGGAGAAAGCGAGAGATAAAATGAAGATATAGAGAAAACAGTACATGTAATGCAAGTTGTTTTGTTTAATATGCAATAAGCACCGGTATATTGATAAGAAATTCACACCACCTTTTCCAACATTGTTTAGTGGGAGTTGAGGTTAAACATCAAATATAGGATTTAGTCGTTTAAATTTTTTTAAGCCAATATTTTCATTAAGATTTCATAATTAACTTGTAAATCTTTTTAGAGTTGTTTTTGAAATTAGAATTTAATCCATTTAAATAATGTTCAAGACAACTAAAATTATAAAATCCTTCAAGTCGTTCTGATGGATAAAGTACTAATATATAAGTATATAAGTTAACATTATTAAACTTACCAACATTAGTGGATAAATACATTATAGAAATATTTATCTACAATAAATCTAGCTATAAATTTTCATCAATATTTAAAATTTTTATTCTAACTCTTCATAATTTTGCGATTAACATAACTTGTAAATACATTTTCAGACAACTTGAAAGCAACTGTGTCGTGCGCAGCCAGCGCTTCTCAGTATGAAAGCACCTATATGCCAGTGCCTTCCCAGCGAATGCTAGAACTTGCCATTGTAGAAAAAGAGACCCTAGTCGAATGCAGAGCCATTATAGGTTATCTCGGAACAATAGAAATGCCTAAACAAATAGCCACAAGTTCAAAATTGCAAACCGTCAGAAGTTGCATTCGAAAACTTAGACAAGAGAAGAGGAACCCAACGACAGTTTTAATGACAGTTTTACCCTCGTGCATGACACTTAAAAATAATTCTGGTAAATTGTTAGCCGAGTATCCTTGTAAAAGAATTAACTACGTAAGCTGTAGCTCAGAAAATGACTACCGATATTTTGGTTTAGTGACATGTGCGACGCATGAGGTGGAAATTAATCATAATGAGAATGGCACTTACTCGCCAGATGCTAATAAAGATAATTTTGGCATTGAAATATCTAACAGTTGTCACGTCTTTATGATCGATCCCAAACTTATAGATCATTCTAATCATGCCTCGAAAGCAGAGGAGTTCGGCATTGTATGTTGCGTAGACCCCGTATCAAACAATTGCCTAGAGTTTCCGAGCAACGCTGAGTATATTGTTAACATCATAAGGATTATGTACTCATTAAAATTTCCTAACGGCTTTTCGGGTAAAAACTGTTTAGATAATATGTCGAAGCTCACAATAAAATCCAACAGTCCTTTAGTAAACGGTCAAAACTTTTCTAGAAACCTAAACAGACCACCAGTAAGTAGAATGGGTCGATATCCTAGATCAGCAAATCGTATTCCGATCAATAGGAATGAGCAAAGATTAGATAATGGTGAAAGAATTAATCAAAATATGCTAAATAACAATCACGGAGATCTGGATAACATAATGTATAATGGTAATGATTTTATGGCAAATTCTCCTCAGCCCAGTAACCATAGTGAAATGACAACTGCTTCGAGTAACAGCGATTCGGGAATTGGCTTTCACAACGATTGCCAGAACATGTCCGATCGTATCTTAGTGGTGGACTTTTCTTTACCGCAGAATAATTTTAATGCAAATTTACAACATAATCTTGATAATGGCCCTTGCAATGTTAATTTAAATAGAGATAAAATGAGGCCATCAGGCATAGCGGGTGCCTGCGCCTTTGAAACTGATAGTTGTTTTTTGTCCAATACAACACCCGTTGTCGAAGGTTTCGGAGGCCTCGGCAGACCGTTAAATGATCACGTTTTAACTAGAAATATAGGAGAGACTTCTCAATCACACAGCATATATAATTCATCTGTCATAAGTATGTCGACAAAATCTATTGATGACAATCAAAATTCCATCATAGACCATTATGCACCATGTTCATCACGTCGTATCGTTTTAAATCAAGTCAGTGTACAGAGATCAGACATAAACTCGAAAGTGTCAGATACGTATTGTCTTGATATGCCTGAAGACACTCATTCTACCTGTGACTATTTTCTGAAGACGGTCTGTAGTAGCGAAAGCAATTATCCAGCTTTAAACGTCAAAGAAATTCGACATTATGACTCTGTATACACAGAAAATGAAGACCACCATTATGAAATTATCAAACCTAAAACTGCAAACGTAGAAGAAACTACTTATGCTCATGTTCCATCTTTGAGTAACATCTGCGGTTTCGCGGAAGGTGTTTCAGAAAGTAAGATGCTGCATAGAAAAGTGTCGAAGGGGGAGAGTCGATCTAGGAAATCACACGAATCCATGTCACTTGAAAATATTACGGCAGCTTCCATGGCCAATTATGAACAAGCCAACAAAAATGCCTCTATAGATGATATATCAATGTACAGTTCAAAAAGTCAAGACTACGTCAGTCCTAACGCTTATGCTAACAATCTAAATAAACAAAGGTTGCAATCGTCAGTGGACGATATGTTGATATTTGGTTTGAAAAATGCAAATAATTCGGTAAAACCAACATTTAATGACCATAATTTTGTTCATCCTGCTAGCGTGAAGGCAAAGTTTCGGAAGAGTTTGAAGCCATCAAATTTTCTTTTGAAGACTAAACAAATATTAGGAGCTAAAGACGATAAATGTAAAGAGAAATACAAGCAGTCGAACCACGATAAGCTGAGTCCTAAAGTGTTTGGTGTGGGGAGACATACCACTGGTGCTAGTGTCGAAAGTGTGTGTGAGACGAGTGTTGCGACACGGGGAGGGGAGAGGGTGAATAAAGCGGTGTGTAGTGACAGTGAGGAGCAAGATTGGGGGTGGGGTGGTAGACATTTGGAAGGTACAAGAAGTGAACCTGATTTGAGAGCGAAGGAAAAGGATAAACAACATACAGATGAGGTGAGTTCTTAATATCTTTGTTGAAATTCTGTACACAAGTTGCAAATATCTTTTCTTATGTGATAAGACTCTGTAGACATACTAACATTACTTTGAATTATTACAGATTAGTTTCTGTTAGTGTAACGAGGCTTATATCTAGATGTGGGTCCAAGGGATTTAGATATCCTCTGAATTTCTTCAAACTTACATTAGATAAAGTATAACAGACTATAACAGAATATATGTTGCTAACTTTTTTACAAAGTTTTGTTTAAAAAAAGGAAATTTTTCAAAAAATTCTACCTAACGCCCCTAAAATTCTATCTAAGGCCCCTGTATGTAATCCACCTAAAATATAATGCCTTTCTTGCACACATATTTGACAATAAAACATAATTTAAGGTACAGAATAGGTATAAAGTTTGTGTTATATTTCATAATATATGGTAAAACACACGATGGAAACCTGTTTAGAAATCTTTGATAATTTTTAGTAAAAACAATCTGTTTTTACTAAAAATTATTAGTTTTGATACTCCAAAAGAGGCATATGTTCAATTCTCTCGATACAAATACGCCAGATGCAATATAGTTACGAGGGGTTTTAGCTCTAATAGACTCGTTGAATAATGTGATAGATGAATCTTAGATTTAAGAAGTCTTGGATGCTTTCAACCTAAGATGTCCACAAAATTTTTATTTCAGGTATTTTTAGGCTAATGTTCAGTGTGCATCTCGGGCTTGGTTTATTTATCTATTTATCATTAGTACTTTGTAAGTTTCAGTTAAATATTTATTGGTTATTTTTGTCTTTTTGAGTCAGATGCAAAGGCTTTCTCTCTAATACTCAATTATTATACAAGTTTTAAAGCGTTTCATTAGATTTTTTAATTACATCAGAAATTTAAAAAAAACATTCTGTATATGATTTTGTGTGATATACTAATTGTATATCAAGCTAATTAATGTTTTGAATAGCAAGTTATATTTTACAACTACCTAATATTTGTGTGTCCTCTGTTTATTTGTCAAATTGCCACAATGGGTACCCATTATCTGTTAGAATTATTATGTCCTGGTCTATTTATCACGTCTTCACTATATGGCTATAAATTAAGTTGAATTTTGTTCTTTCTCCGTTCATTCAAGGTCTTTAATCATGGAAGCATTCTTCATTGTAGTTTTAAACTTTAAATATTGCTGACTGGCTCATTTCCCCGCTTATTTATATATCCCCTTTATGTGTGTACCCCTTTTGGAAAATTCTTGTTGTGGTCCTATTCACGTCTTTTGAAAACTTTCATGTGTTTTTTTTATCAACCTTTTCATTATTAATCATTTATTAATGTTGTGTCCAAACCCATTTTAATAGCTCTTAGATAACTTTGAAATACGTAGCTCCACATTCTATTTTACGTTTCGTATTTTTTCCAGATTTGTTCTACAGTAAACTTATTTCCGTAAACTTTATCTAAAAAAAAACCATCATTAATTTTTGTGCATATTAGTTAATAATACGAAAATACCTGTATGTATATCTCTCCGTTCCTCTCGACCTTTGAAATATTAAAAAAAGAACGCTCTCTTAGCATACATTTTGTAATTATTTTGTGAACAGCACACAAACACACTGATACATTTAAATAAGTAATAACTAATACATATTTGGTCAGTAGCTGTAATGAACTCCGCTTATCCGTCATATTAATGAATGGGACGATGATTGAATGTAATTGATGGAGAGGCCCACTCCCGCATGGACCAATTATGGACGCGGTCAGAGCGACGGCGCAGTGGTGTCTCGCTCGGCGATCTAGTTCGCGTTCGGTCGTGTCCGCGCGCCCGAACGGGCGATCCATAGATCGTCACACGTTTCGGGATTAATAGTGATCATTATGTGTACGTACCTAGCTGTATATGTGTTGTGATCGACTTCGATCGGTGATTTTTTGTATTGTTTTTTTATATGTGTGGGACAGTGTTTCGGAATAGGTTATCGGTGTAGTTCTTTTTGACAGGCGTTGCGTATTCATTATTTTTGAATTTCGAAACACGTTTTGTTTGTATGTGTATGGAAAGGTTCTAATAAGTATGAATATTTTTTATGTATTATTATGTATATAGGTTTATTTGTTTTTTCATGGTAAAATCTAAATTTATTTATAGTTTCATTGAATCAGTTTTGATATAATATAAAACCATAAGTAGGTTACGTATTACAATTAGAAAATACTTCATCAATATTGAAACCAATTATATGACTTTGTTTTTTTTTCTAAACTTTGAGAATAGTAATTAGTTCTGAGATTTCATTTATATGTTAATACATTGTGACTAATGAAAAATATAATAAGAAACGGATACATTTCGACTCGACCTCTAGGTATTAACTAATCGAACATTTTAATTAATCTTGTTGTAATCCTTATTAATATCCCAAAATGTGATTGTTTTTGTTTGTTTGCTATCTAATAATTTTGCAACCATGTTTGGTTGCAAAATTACACAACCCCACCAAATCATCAAAATTTTCAAAATCAGCACCAAATTTGGCATGTGTATGGTTCGCTTGGTGAAGCAACACGTACCCGTAATAATATACATGGTTTCGCTCCAGTGGAATTATAGATACTAATATTACGAAGTGTATTTAAATATTTGTTGCTCAGATTTTATGCAACTTTACGTAGACATTTGTTTGTTTGTTTGTTATCTAATAATTATGCAACCAAGCACAACACAAAATCGTCAAAATCCTCAAATTCCACACCTGTTTCGCCTGGCAGTACAATAGATACCCATAATAACATAACCGGCTTCGCTCCAATATAATAATTATAGGTACTAATATCACGAAGTGTGTTTAAATATTTATTGCTCATTTTTGTATGAAATTGTTCATGATTCTAATTAACGCGAAATGACGGTTACGAATACGAGACAACGATCACGAATACGAGACGTAGCGGTCGTAAACACTAAATAATGCTAACGAACATTAAAAAATGGTCGCGAACACGAGACGAAATTCACGAGTGCCGGACAATGATTAACGAATGCGAGAAAATTTCAGTCAACGGTCGCGTGACCAGTGGTGTATTATTTCCCTTCTGACTCTGTGTCAGAAAACTGTGTCGTTAAAAGGTTAATTATTTTGGGGCAATTTCCTCAATAAAGAGACAAAATTATTATAGCTTTATTTTTGGGTAAATTGCAAAATGTACAAGTATTATGGAAATAAAAATAGCTGCAGACATCCGCCAAGTATCTGATTAGGAATAGAATTAATAGAAGGGAAACGTAAAATTACTTCTAGTGCTTATATTGAAATTTCTCATTCCCTTGTTATACTTCAATTAGTTGTTTATAATCTTTATTAACAGTCCCTTTGATGCTCTTCACCGGGAGGTTAAACGTTAGCACAACGTAAGAAACCAGCTCTAAGAAATCTAGAAAATACACGAACTTGATTGTAGTCTAACAACTGGCGACTCACCCCCAGCTTCGCACAGGTGGATTTTACGATAGCTAAGATAGTATCTAAACTATTTCTTTGTACATCACCTTAAGTATCTTTGCCCAAGTGCCAGAACGACCCGTATGAAGACTTTGTACGAGTATAATTAAGTTATTTGATTTGGATATTTGATATGTATTTTTTATTTCACGAACATAGTTCTACGCTTTATTTTATTTAGCAAAAATCGAAAGCTAACACACACTCAATATTATTGACAAACCAAAATTGACAATGGTATCAATCAATATAAGACTCCGCTCACTGCAAAATATTATTGTCAATATTTGCCAATAGAAACGGGCGCAGTCACTTCTAGATCCTAAAACAACGCGGACGTATTTTCTGAAACGGATAAAAAGAAAAAAGGTTGTTGCATTGTTTATCGCAATAAATTTGTTAAATACTTCTCTTATTTGCTATATCTTTTCTCGTGTTTGATTGTTTAATCTTATTATAAATTATGAGTAACTTGTCAATCGCAATTTTCTTCTTCACTTTGTCCAGTTAAGCATCTATAGATGAAATCCACAATAATATTGATCAATATGACAATACTATCCGTACTCATTCTATAGTAGTAATAGTATTCTCATTATTGTCAATAATATCGAAATTTATTCTCATTATTGTCAATAATATTGCGTGTGTGCGGTTAGTTTAATGATGTACCGCGACATGGTGCCCTGATTCTCGCCCCTTTCGTTCCCCATCCCCATGCGCGAATATTTCGCACTGAACGTCATTAGTGTCCGCATTTCTGCTGAGCTTTTCTTTACCGAATTAAGGTGTACAGTTCCATCGTAAATATGATTAGTGTGTCTGCAATAAATAATTTTGCCAGCGTTGCTCACGAAAGCGCCCAGACCAGCGATTTTTTTCTCCGATTTGCATTGACATTATTAATTATATCTTCAAAATTATGTAATATATATAAATACTATATACTATATGGCAATCTGGTAACTATAAGCTGTTGTATAACGAAAATTGTACGTCAAAAGGATTAGTAGCTTTTGGGAGCATTCCTAAAAACCATAAACAACATTTCCTCTTCATTACATTAGTAGAATAAAGCTTTCCTACGTTATCTGCACTGTGGTAGCACAGGTACTCATTTTCACTGCGAAGTTCCCACCGATTTTCTCTTAGGCTTGGTATATTACACTCTTTGTAACTTAGCAAAAATATTTTTCAATCATTATATGAAGAGATTTTAGATATTGCTGAGAAGAATTAAAACTAAAAATTTCTTAAAATGCCAACTTCAAAAAAGAAAAGTACTGAAAATTAAAAAATAATTAACTCAGACCTATTTATTTGCAATCAATAACTTAGTTGCTGATTTTTGAAGTCGGTGCCAGCACTGTCGACCAACTTCCGCAAATTTATAATTTAATTTAATTATAATGTAAATTTAATACTTCAACTTCTAATGTACTTATAATACTAAATAGATTAATAAAAGGCGTTTTCATATATATATATATATATATATATATATATATATATATATATATATATATACGTATATATATATATGTATATATATATATATATATATATATATATATATATATATATATATGAAAACGCCTTTTATTAATCTATTTAGTATTATAAGTACATTAGAAGTTGAAGTATTAAATTTTCGATTTCCGAAGTTCAATATCAGATTTTGCAAATTATAAACTAGCACTTAAGGAGTTCCGTTCTCCATATCCGAAATCCAATATCAGATTTTACAATGTAATAACTAAAGTCACAACTAACCAGTAGCATATATATTGAATCACCTGATCGATGACCTGGTCGATGGTGCAATTATTTTGCAAAGTAAAAACTATCAGTATCTTGAATTACGTTTGATTTACTACCATCCGATAAGGAGTTCCATTGTTCATCTCCAGAACGCATCATCAGATTCTGACATGGTCGATGGTAGTTATTTTGCAAAGTGACAGCTACCAGTGCCAAATATCTTGAATCACGTTTAATTTACTATCATCCGTTAGAAGTTCCATTGTTCATCTCCAGAACTCATCATCAGCCCTGACCTGGTCGACGGTGTATTTATTTTGCGAAGTAACAACTACTAGTAGCAAATATTTTTAATCACAATTAATTTACTAACATCCGTTAAGGAAATAGATCCATTGTTCATCTCCAAAACGTATAATCAGATCCTGACTTTATAAGTGGTGTGGTTACTTTACAAAGTAACAACTAACCGTAGCAAATATTTTGAATCATAGTTGATTTACTGCCATTCGTTAAGGAGTTCCATTGTTTATCTCCAGAACTCATCATCAGACCCTGACCTGGTCAACGGTGTATTTATTTTGCAAAGTAACAACTACTAGTAGCAAATATTTTTAATCACAATTAATTTACTAACATCCGTTAAAGAGATCCATTGTTCATCTCGAAAACATATCATCAGATCCTGACCTGATAATTGGTGTAGTTACTTTGCAAAATAACAACTACCCGTAGCAAATATTTTGAATCGTAGTAGAATTATTGTCATTCGTTAAGGAGTTCCATTGTTCATTTCCGCACCTAGCACCCTTTTTCAATTAAAAAAATATTTATCAAAATCGATCCACTCGGTAAAGAATTATCGCTGAACATACATAAAAAAAGATTCCGACGAATTTGGAACCTTCCTCCTTTTTTGAAGTCGGTTAAAAAGGATGGTAAATTAACATCAAAATAAACTTCGTATCCAATAAGGTCCAGTTTTCGCATAGTCACCATATTTTTACAATACCATCATCAAAGACCTAACCCTACCGCAGCTCTTAAGTTTCCCACAGTACTCAATTGCTTAATCGTCGCGCGATGGTCCAGCAGTTCAATATCGTGAGACCACGTTGCGTTTCCTTTTGCCTGTAATGTGTTTATGATGAGTTCAAATAAATTTGTTGGAATGTGGTGTTATTATCTGTTACATCATAAAATATCTTTTTCGTTGCTGAAATGATCAGGTTCCCAACTATGATCTGTCTGTAATTTTGGTCTAAGTAGATATATAAATAATTACTCTGAACTGTGGTAAATTTAAATTACCACTTGTCATAAGCTGTATAAAGTTATGAATATTCAAAACTTTCCACTTCCTATTTTTTTTAAAATAAGGACAATATTTTTACGTAATATTTTAGGTAATATCTTCTATTGAATATATTTGGCGTTAATTTTGTAGAAGTTCATTATTCATAATTAAACGAAACTACGTGATGTAGTATTATTTCTACTTTCTTTAATTTAGCAAAGATTTCTTTGCTAATAGCCCACCTGAAGATGTTGTAATACAACGAAACCTAAAAAAGAATGAAGATGTTGTAATACAAAGAAACCTGGTAAAGAACTTTAAGAAAGTAGAAATAATACTACATCACGTAGTTTCGTTTAATTGTGAGTAATTTTTTCTATTAAATATCAAATAAATAAATAAATATGAAAAATCAAGTTGATATATATTTCAAATCGACACATATATTTTTTTCTAAAGATGATACCAAAAACAGTGGTTTTTGCCCGTTTTGGGGATGCATAAGATTTAATAGAATTGATATCTAAGAGATATCTTATTATTCTACGTTACTTATAAAAAAGAAATTTAACTACAGCCTAGGAATGTCTAAAAGATTCTTTGCTAATAGCCCACCTGAAGATGTTGTAATACAACGACACCTAGGTCGTGGTAAAGAAATTAAAGAAAGTAGAAATAATACTACGTCACGTAGTTTCATTTAATTGTGGATTACAAAGTAGTTCGATTGTACAAAATTTACTCACGTATTGCACAGTGCTTGAAACTATTTAACACTTTTTTTCTTCTGATAACAGAAATATATTTTAATAGGGTTTATCTTTTACAAATAGACAATAAACCCTCGCTATTCGCGGAGATTAGGTTTCTAAACCGCGAATAGCGAGACCTTCAACTAATAAAAAAGAGAGGTTTGTTAATGTTTCAAAAAATGAGAAGCATTATTGTAGCGTGTTAAATATTTTTTCTTTTTATAATATTTTCATCTTTTTATACATTTGGTAATAACAAAGTAATTATAAACTTAACCTACCTAAATACAGAAACGTGGAAATAATTATGTACGAAAAATACTTTTGCGCACTGGTTCCTTCTAATAAGGAAACTATTTGAAATTTTAGATTGGTTTTTAATTATCCCTAGATTTTTTTTTAATTCTGCCTGAGAGCCTGCCTGTTCTTTCCATCGTAGGAAATAGGGTTGTTTCTAGCATCTTCTTCTTATTGACAGCTTTAATTCTTCAGTGGCATTCTGCACGGTAGCAAGGCAAACTGATACGTAGTAATTTTTCGTATACGACTCATCGATCTATATATATCCTTTTTATTTATTTGTTTCAAGTTTATGGTGGGTTTGTGTGCTTGTGTGTCTTTATTTGTTTGTGGTGGTTAGAACCATTAATATCAACCAAAAGCGTATAAATTTAACTTTCTGAAGCCACAAGCGGCGAACAGCAAACCTGCGAATAACGGGGAATTACTGCATTTCATAATAATGTCGATTGATAACTAATTCCACCTATTACGCGTTGCGGGCTTCAATCTTGACCGTTTTAGCTCTCGATATGTTTGTGACGTCTGCTGTGCTCAACTTTTGGGATTAATGTAACTGCATAGGATATTTTTGAAGTAAAACTTCTTTACACACGCTTGACTTGGGGAGTAAGCTGGCGAATGCGTGACGAGAGCGTTACGAAAAGTATGATCGGGCGAGGCGAACGGAAGTTGAGAGGGAGATATAAGTTAGTGAAGACAGAAAGAGAGTTACGTTTCGTATATTACTGTAGGGACAAGAGAGAGATGTGCGAGCACACATTTTCTTTCTCTCTTTCTGTCATAGCCAGTTATGTTTCGTATATCTAAAACACAGTGCAAGCCTATTGTCTGTATCACACTGTAGGAGCAAGAGAGAGCAGTGCGCGCGCACATTTTCTTTCTCTCTTCCTCTCATAGCCAGTGCATGAAATATATATATTTTTATAAATTATTATTTGTTCAATATATTAAATATTCTACGTTTAAAGTGAATAAATTTGTAAATTCATTTTAAAGTTCATATTTTGTGAATTTGAAGTTTTATTTCAGTCGTGTGGTCTAAAGCAGTCATTTTTTTTGTATCGCAATGTAATTAAAGACTTGCAATCCCCTAAACGTTTCCCTTAAATGAATATAGTGTCACTTGTTAGTCATTTGTGCGTTAGTAAGTCCAAATTTCAACTGACAATATTAAATAGTTTAAAAGTTGAAACTTATTAAAAGGTTTTAATGGGTATGCCGACAAATAGGTCAATTATTGTATTATAAGCTACCATTTTACTTTTTGAAGTATTGAGCCTAAAACTACTTTGATATGTGAAATTAAAATAACCCTAAAGCTGGAAAACCTTGAAATACAATTTGTAGGCCTAATCATACGTCATTTTCAGCGCCATTGTGTCCCAGATCTCGTATCACGTGACGCACTGCGCGCAATCAGACAACCCGCATGACGGCATTTGTTATTTACTAACGTTATAAATAAATACGACTGTTGATTGGACTAATTTGCGAGTGACGCGTGAGGCATCGTTTGGTATGGTTTTGTATTTGGTTTTTATGTGTAGGCGGCCTTGGAAGTGGGGTGCAATATAAACAGTTCGGTAAATAATCGTTAACGAGTGTTCGAGTAGGGTAACCATATGATACGACGGGCTTTTTTAATTTTAACACATTGGTGACCAGTCATTTCACGCAGAAACTATCTTATCGGGTATTATTTCGTAATCGAGTATGAAGCGAAACTATCTAAATGAAGTTTACTTATATGTTATGTATTTAAGTACAATACACTATTTGTACGTAATGAATTTAAATGAAACTACAATATAGGTTATTTGTACCTAATGAATTTAAATGAAATTATATTGTACATGATTGGTACATAATGTCTATAAATATGATATAATTGTAAAAAAACTGAGTGTACATTGAATATTTTTAAGTACTACCTGCTAAAGACACACTGCCAGCCTAAAACAACAATTTTAAGAATTTTTGTCTGTATTTTTGTCGGTTTGTATGTTTGTCGATTTGTCTGTTTGTCTGTGCGCTCTTTCGTTGTGCACGCTAATCTCACCCACGGCTGAGCTGATTTGTATGCGGTTTTCAGTGATGCATTTGGGTTAACTTGGGCTAACATTTAGGCTTAGTTTCATTTCGATCGATTCACAAATAAAAAAAGATACGACAAACTTTAGTTTACGTTCGTTTTGCACGCTAATATCAGAACCGACGAACCGATTTGCTTGCCAATGATAATTAGCATTTTTAATATCTATATGCTCATAGAGTTTTAAGATAAAACGAGTGTGCTTTAGACCACACGACTAAAGTAAAACTTCAAATTTACAAAATATTAACTTTAAAATGAATTTACAATTTTATTCATTTTAAACGTAGAATATTTAATGTACGTAACTCTCTCTCTTTCTGTCGTCACTAACTTATATCTCCCTCTCAACTTCCGTTCGCCTCGCCCGATCACACTTTTCGTAACGCTCTCGTCACGCATTCACCAGCTTACTCCCCAAGTCAAGCGTGCGTAAAGAAGTTTTACTTAAAAAAAACACAAAAAGTTCCAAATAACTTTTCTTACTCCGAATTTCACGCGAACGAAGTCGCGGGCATAGCTAGTATTTAAATAAAACATTTTGTATATCTTCTAAGTTTAAAGAGGTAAATTGCGTAACTTTCACTTAAATGTAATTAAACTTTGCAAAACATCAAATCAAGGGTTCTTCACTGTTACGATCCGGCATGATTGAAATTGTTATAACACTAAAACTGTAATAAAAACCTAAATACCAAGAAAATTAAATGCCTTGTAATAAAGTGAATCCAAGAAAGGTTATAAAATATCTTTCAGGTTTTACCACTTTACTTCTAGTTTTAAATATTAAAATAGCTAATGCAGTGCAAACACACTGTATTCGGTTTATAATGTGTTAATATGTAACGTTGTTTAATATTTATGACAGAGTTTTGTTAGGTGCTTGGTTGCGTTGTCTGAAAACGTTTAAGTTGAATGTGAATAATATGCATCTCGATATGACGTTCGGAAACAGAATTTGAATAAAACCCTAAATACCAAGAAAACTTGTAATAAAATCCTAAATACCAAGAAAAACAATAATAAAGTGAATAAGAACGCAATAAAGTGAATAAGGACGAAGAAAGGCTATAAAATATCTTTCAGGTTTTCCTACATAACTTCTAGTTTTAAAAATTAAAATAGCTAATGCAGTGCAAACGTACTGTATTCGGTTTGTAATGTGTTAATATGTGACGTTTAATATTCATGACAGAGTTTTGTTAGGTGCTTGGTTGCGTTGTCTGAAAACATTTAAGGTGAATGTGAATAATATGCATCTCGATATGACGTTCGGAAACAGACCGCATTAATCGTAATTTTGTTCGCAAACAAAAGACAGTTTATTGGATTCATTATCTCCAAGTTAAACAGATAGATGTTTTTCGCAGAAACCGTTTGACGTAGATACTAGAAATTAGTCACAGTGATAACGCATATTAATTCGCATATATTTAAGAAGCGAACACTCAAAAATGTCTAGTTAAATAAAACTTTTGGGGCGACAAGTGAAGTGTCAATTTATATATTATATAAATTATGCTAAAAATCTTCGAAGAATGGCAAACACGGAGGTAATAAATAGCACGTGTGCTGGCTGGATAGTTTAGCACACCGCTTAGAATAAGAGCGCTACTCTAAATAAGTTCTGTGCTATAAATATAAATAAATATAATAATGCAGACCTATAGCGAATGCAGTTAGAGTGCAGCTGAACGTGAGACATGTTAAATATAAACTATGTATACCTTACTGGTGGAAGATGAATTAGCTTTCCACCCTACTGTGCCCCACTAAATCGAAACGACAGAGTGCCCATAATACAATCGCAAGTTTGTTACTATTGGTTTTATAGACTTCGCCCGTATTAGAGGGTTAACAATCTATATATTAATATGTGAAGAGAAAACTTTGTAGCCCTTTTTCAGCATACTGCGCGCACGGAAGAGTGTGAGATTTGGCATATTTAAAGTTTAAATGGAGAAGGGGTTCAGAAAGCTAATATATAAAAGTGTCTATATATTAATACGTGAACAGAAAACTTTATAGCCCTTTTTTGGCACATTGCGCGTACGGAGGAATGTGAGATTTAGATTTAGGCATAGTTAAAGTTTATTTGGAGAAGGGGTGTAGGAAGTTAAAGTTATATATAAATATTTGTTACAAATATATTAAATTCTATATTAAAATACATTATAAGATTCATTGTTTACGTTCATACTGTCAATGTCAAACACATAATAGTCTGTGGTCAAACAGTCGCACAGAGTAGAGATGTCGCCAAATAATTTTAAAATGTTAGATTGACTGAATGAGTTTCCAGCTACGAATTTTGTGTTCTTTTTTAATAGTCTGTGGAGTGTATATTAATGTAAAAAAGCGTTTATTTTATATTTTTTATAATATATATCTATGTTTTATATATTAGTGGAATACAACTTGCTTAATATACACATGTTGCAAAAGGAGAATTTTGTAACAGCAATCTGTATTTAATTACTTCGCCTACCTGTTAGTACTTTCAACAAAGTGTATAGATAATAAGTACATTACGGTCAAATTTCGACTACTAGCCTATTTTTAACAAACAATTCTCTGCCCGGGTTAGATGGTTAAAAATAAAATTCTTTATGTTTGTTTCATTTTTAAAATTAATGTTTCATTACCAAATAAATGCTTTAAGATCTCCGTTTATATTTATAGTGTGACATTTGTGTATGACATCGTATTAAAATACGTAAGTGAAAAAAAGTTAGCGCTAAGCACAAACTACTAGAGGTCATTAAAAATGCCAAAGTTGATTTTGAAACAATTTTCGATCTGTTGACAAAGTTACTTTTTTCGAAGTATTTTTATTCATTATGCGCCTTTTATTCAAATGTATATCACGTTTTCCATAACATGTATATCACTTTTTTTAGTATTTTTATTCAAATGTATATCATTTTTTACAAAATTAATGGTAACTCTACTTCCATTCAACTCCGTCGCTGTTTCTGCATTTAGTGTGTGATTGAACCCACGTGAAGTTAATTGAATGTATAAACAAATCGAAGAATGCCAGTGTTAATACTTGGGTGTTTTGATATAGTGTTATGTATGTATGATGTGAGTAAATGAAGAAACTTAGTTTAACCGTAGAATATCAATATATACTATGAGGGTATCTCTGACCCTTGACGTATCTATTTCGCTATTTTAAAAAGTTAATTTTTAGGGTTTGTACCTCAAAAGAAAAAAGGAACCCTTATAGGATCACCTCGTTGTCCGTCCGTCTGTCTGTCTGTCAAGACCCTTTTTCTCAGGAACGGGGGGTGTATCAAGTTTAAATTAATATCAAATACTTACGCCATTTATGCCATGTATTTTGACACTCTAAAGTAAATTAAAACCTGTAGGGTAATTCTCATTGATCTAGAATCATGAAATTTGGCAAGAAGCAAGGTCTCACAGCACAAGTAAAGGGAAAAAATCCCAAAATCGTTAATTTATAGTTATATTTTGAAATATGCCCTATGTTTATACGCATGTGAAAGATATGGGAGGCCATATATGTTGTGAAAAATTAATATTTGTAATTAGTGTAAAACGAATACTAGGTACCTTTAAATATTTATGTGTCTAAATGTGCAAGCAACTCTCGTAGTGCAAGTTTTACTCGTCCTTGACAGGTTTTTTTTCTTAAATATATACCTTCGGAAATATTTCATTAGGATGACTATTAGTTTTTATATTAGTAAATTAAACAAATAGTTATAATTACTTATTTATTGGTGTTTAGTCAGTTTTCAGAAAATGATTATAATTTATTCGTAACTTTAAAAACGAACTAATATGAATCAATATTAAAAAGTACCAAAAAAAACAAAATTTTGCTTTTTTACTTTTTTTTATTTATCGAAACGTTTTTTTTCATTTTCTTTTTATTATACCGTTTCTTTATTTATATGTGCTAATTTTAAAGGCGTATAACATTTTTTCGTGTGAAATGTATGAGCTTTTAACAAATAGAGGCTGCGTGATATACATTATAAGGTGTCAAGTGCTTATCGTGTAGTTTAATTGAAACTTATTTGATATCAGAAAATAAGTATGAACTTCAACATATTAGAGAATAATGCTTTAATTTCAATGTTAATTTTTTATGGAAAAAATTAATTAGCACCGACATTTACTGCACAGACTCTACGAAGCGGTGGTAGGTTTTCAAAGTGTTAAGTGCGCACATGAATAATTACGTAATGCTAAGTATGCACTCATATGCACTCATCTATGTGCATGCTGATGATTGAACACTTAAAACTGCAAATTCAATAGACAATTTTTCACAAGTGCAGACATCTAAATAACTGTTAAGTGGTTTTGTGCATCCAACTTGATAATAAAAGATGCGACCAATTTACACTCCGACACGTGATAGTTTGATAGATCACTGTGATGTGGTATAAAAGAGACGACAGATTACTGTGATGGTCTATACAAGAAAAGAGTCATGAAAATCGCTCAAGAGGGCCTTATATGTGTATATTCCATGGGGATTTTCAAAATAAATATTATAATGTCACCAATTTGAGCAAAATCGGGCGCGTACAGTACTTGATTGTCTGAGAACACACGGCAATTTGCGAGACAAAGTAGTGGAATCGATTTGGCCCACCGTTGGCTGTGGTGATGAATTTTTTTTCTATTGTAAGTTATTTTTAATAATTATTATGACTTCGTAAACATAGGACAATCTAAAGAAATTGAAGTATTAAAGTTTTGTCACAGAAAGATTAGGTGTGGTTTAGTTACAGAAGAAATAAAATTTAGTTGCAGAACTCCCCGCTAGTCTAACTAAGTCTGACACAGCGAATGGTTCAAAGTTCAGCAAATTAAGAAGTGTCACTTCCAGTAAGTGTTCTCTGGATTAATCTGAATCTGGATTATCCCAGTAAGTGTTTCACTATTTTTAAAAGAGTCCATTGGTCTTCCGTTTTAAAAAATTAAAGGTGATTTTTTATACAGAATCGCTTCATTTATAGATGATCATTTACAGTCAGCCACGACTATTACATGATTGTCGTGTCAAAAAACGGTCTTTCAAATTTGTACATAAAACGATATGGTTACTTCACTTTCCTATTTCCTATCGACTATTACTCTTGGGTATGCTGGATGGTCATAGTTGCAGCCAGAAGAGGAGTTTCATTAGTGAAATTAGTTTTCAGATATATAAATGGAAAAATTTTGTTTCCTAACTTTTGGAAAAACTCTCGTTCTTCGTACGTGATTACTACCTGCACTCGCATAATTGTCAATTGTTTGCTATACCGGCATCTAGAACCGAATTATATCGATATTTCCGACTTTTCTCACACAGTATAAAATTCTCACACTTTTCTCTCACAGTATAAAATTCTCACACTTTTCTCTCACAGTATAAAATTGCTCCACCACCTAATTGCAGTAGAGTGTGGTTTGTTTGGGACGTGTGCGAATAAGCTTCTGGAAGTGCGTCATCTTCATGTGTTGTAGTGTTATTGAATTAATTTTATTATCTTGTTATTGTTAGTGAAATGTATTGGCGTAATAACTGTAATTCGTTCATATTGTTATAAAAGAACATTTAAAGTGATAATTATAGTCTTTCCTTCTGTCTGTTACATACGCCTCATAGTTTTTACAGTTTTCAATCCATGTAATCGCATTTGTATTAGTATATTCTCAATATGGCGATCGCGACTAATTTGTAATTAATTATTAAAATTTTCTATTTATAGCTTCATGTAAAAGGAGGGCAAACATTTCTTTGCGCAGCCCAAATTTTTTTCGAATAGAGTATGAACATGAAATAGTGAATACTATGAGGATGGGTCAAATAATTTGCGAAATGAAGGGTATGGCGGGGCGTGGAGGTTCCTTTCTCATACAGCTGCTAATGTGAGACTCATTGCGAGTATGTACGAAGAATATGAATGAATATTCTTAAAAGATTTCTTTATTTAGGTTTGGGAAGTAGTTTGAGAAATAACTATTTCTAAATGGACAAAATCTTACTTTTCAGCAACTATGGCTGGAAATCTTTCTAGCCATAGATGTGGAATTCTAATAGAATGTAGGGGTGTTTCACTACTTCAATACTAAATAAGAAGGCTAAAGCTGTTTTGATCGAATACAACCGTAAAAGTTAACCCTGAATATTGTTAGAAATATATTTATTATTCGTAACGAATACATTTGTTAATTTGTATTTATATGCGTTAATTGCGTTTTTTATCATCTTCTAGCCATTTGTGAGGGAAAGTAGCACTTCTATGATACGTTCCTCATACATTGTAGATATATGAGGAACGTATCATAGACATCCTTGCACATTTCACTAACGACACATGTCTCGTTAATAAACGGTAGAACATAGTTACGACCTCGGTTAAGGATTTTACGTTTATTGACTGCTTTTAACTTAATTTAATCCTTTTGATAGGGACTTAATCCCCCAATGAATCTTTCATATTTTACTGCGTCTCGTATACGCTATTGTTGACATCATTGTGTCAATGGTCAGAAAGTCCTTTTTCATCGGCGAGTGTTTGTCACCGGAAATTGAACCGCAATCCGCTTCCTGCCTTTCGCCGCTATCTTTGCGCCTCGTAATTGTGGCATTCGACTCGGAGTGCGCAGCTCCTAACGGGCATTAAGCGCGGTAATCGTATTTATTGTCTCAATTGTGATGGCGGGTGGCGCGACCAATTGACTACAATTCGGCACAAAGAGTGCGTGGGAGCTGGTTCTACTTGTGGGCGCATCGGCAGGATTATTATGGAGTTGCTATTTGTTATCAAGACTCCAGAAATCTCTTCTTTTTATAGTCGGTAATTGTTTGACATTTGTTTATTATTTCGCTCCAAGTATTCCAGATACTTTCTTGCTTCTACTAGTGTGATTTGGTTTTGATCAGGTAGCAGGTATAAATATTTTACCCTGGTATCAAAATATAGAAATGTTTGTATGTAAGTGTATGAATTGCTAATTGACTGAGTGAGTGATCAAAATATCTGAGCACCTCTGCTATAGACATGTGGTTTTTTAATCGATTCTGTAAGATTGGAGTTGGGAACCGAAGAATTCTTAAAATTGCAAAAACGGTCCCAATTATTAAATGTCATTTTAATGGGATCATATTTGATTTAGGTAATTATAAAATAATTACAAATATTATTTTGATATTAGGGAGGAACGTGAACATGTAATTCTTTGTTCATTTACAGTAGTTGTTCCCAACCAGGGGGACGCGCCTCCCAAGGAGGGCATAGAGAGATGTCAAAAGCGTTTGCATTTTAGAAAGAAAAAACAAAAAAATATACAAACAACATTACAATGTGATGTTTAATTTACATGCATAAAATTAATGAAATTAAATATCATATTCACCATTATTACCACAAACTTGCGAAAAATTTGACGTTTTGGTGTACATTTTTTGTTGAGAAATCAGTTTGTGTGTGTAAAATTATTGTGTCTCACTGTTAAAAGGTAAGTTTGTTTATTTACAAACTTTAGTTAACATTTTTATTTAATTTACTAAATCAAAGGGGGGGGGGCATGAAAATATAATTTATAGTCCGGGGAGCCTCAACAAAAAAAAGGTTGGGAAACCCTGATTTACAGCAAAAATAGCATGTAGTTCTTCGTCCTCATTGCTCTATGTAAAATTGAATTCACGTATTTGGACTTTTAATTTTTAGTCAATGATTTTTATCTTTCACTTCTACTTTACTCTGATATATGGGCTGGTTTGAATTTTCGTTAACTATTTTGAAAATAGAGCGACTAATCGATAATTGAAAGTTTTCAAAAAATCCGCACGACCACTCCAATTATATAACTCTTACAAAAATTATTTAAATAGAAATGAGGAACGAAAGGAGCCTGGACGGTAATCTTAAGAGTCAACTGTTTATAATCATTTACTTAAATTAAATTTCTTTACTAAAGACTAATTTGCAATATCAATCGATGTAACTAGATAGGTACACTAGATGGCGCTAGTGAAACAAATATATTATGCAAGTAAAAACGTCACAGGTTTCCATATAGTACTCGCTGTGAAAGAATTCATTCGAGTCGGGCAGAGGGTTGGGGTATTTAAGAAAAAAGTATTTCCTGAATAAATTATATTGGTCATGGTTTCTTATATCTTAAAAGATTCCCGCAACACCTAACAAGGGTTTGGGGATATCGTAAGTTTAGTCCGAAGTTAAATTTTCATACTAACAAATTGTAACACTAGTGCGAGGATTTTGTTATTATTCTCCTGTCAACGCGGCACCGTTGCATGTGTTTCCAGAGTTGTCGATATTTAATCTATTAATAATTCTAAATAAAATTTTCAGGAAATTTCTCGAAATTTTGTCAATAACAGAAATACTATTTTTCATTAAATTGTTACTTTTTATTTAATGGCCCACTAGCTGGAATGAAAGAAAGAATATTTTCTTTATGTATCTTTCGTCTACTCTCTATTATTTTTCGCATATTTATCCGATATAAATTTTCTAGATCAGATATTGTAACACTGGAAGCGTGCAACATAGTCTTGATCCATAAATATTTCATTTTTCCTCACCGGGCTCGTAACACATTATCCGATATATCAATTTTTTAGATCAGACATTTCTAAAACTGGAAGCGCGCAACATAGTTATTGATTCGTAAATGTTCCATTTTCCCTCACCGAGTTCGTTACACATTATCCGATATACATTTTCTGCATCAGACATTTCTAAAACTGGAAGTGTGGAACATAGTGATAGATCCATAAATATTTCATTTTTCCTAACCGAGCTCGTTACACATTATTCGATATACATTTTCTAGATCAGACATTTCTAAAACTGGAAGTGCGCAACATAGTCATAGATACACAAATGTTTCATTTTTTCCTCATTGGGCTCGTAACACTAAACGCGGAGGCAGATGGTGTCTCCGGAAACGACATAATTAGATGTTTAATGTACTTAGTATAGAATTTCACCATTCGAATGGGCCTTGACGCTTGACACTTGCGGTTCACGCTTATATACATTAATGGAAATAAGAGACGTGGGAGCTGGGAATTTGAGCTAATTGACTTATCTAAAGGAATTACTTAATTCAAATTATATAAATTATTCCTAGTTTATGACGTCATAGTTACTAGTAAATGTAGTTTCACTAGTAAATGTGATTTATTACAAAGAGATATCAGTCAAATTACCAGTCAATTTAACTTATGTCGATATTTTTTGTAAAAATGTTTTAAAATTGCAGAGTAGGTTTAAAAAACCTTGTGATGAAAAACATAATGCATAGAGAAGTTTCTATTAATTGTTTGTTACAATTAATCAAAACTTCCAAATAGGAAAAAGTGTCAATTTTTTTGTTAATGAAATTAAAAAAGTTATGAATTTAGTTTCTACACAAAAAAAAATTAAAAATTTTAATATATAATTTAAACGCAATATTTAACGAGATACTAAAAAGATTTAATAAACTCCCTTATAGCGACTGGCCAGTGACGTCATAAGTCATTTATGTTTTGTATAGGGCGTTTTCGCGCGAAGCGTAGTTCGCCAGTTTTTAAATCGTTATAATGAAAAGTCCTAGGTTAATGTTATTAATTATTATATTTTAGTAATAAAAATATAATCAAATACCGTATTGATAGAAAAATACAAAGAGATTACTCAAATTACGTAATCATACCTACTCGAAATGCGTCGCAAATTGTTGATGTATGCCGGGCTCTATGATCATAGTGATTGACTTATTCAATTTATTCACTGGTGCACTGTTCCACATTATTACTTCATAGTGAATGACTTATTCGATTTATTCACTGGTGCACTGTTCCTCATTATTACTTCATAGTGATTGACTTATTCGATTTATTCACTGGTGCACTGTTCCTCATTATTACTTCATAGTGAATGACTTATTCGATTTATTCACTGGTGCACTGTTCCACATTATTACTTCATAGTGAATGACTTATTCGATTTATTCACTGGTGCACTGTTCCTCATTATTACTTTGTAGTGATTGACTTATTCGATTTATTCACTGGTGCACTGTTCCTCTTTATTACTTTATAGTGATTGACTTATTCGATTTATTCACTGGTGCACTGTTCCTCATTATTACTTTGTAGTGATTGACTTATTCGATTTATTCACTGGTGCACTGTTCCTCTTTATTACTTTATAGTGATTGACTTATTCGATTTATTCACTGGTGCACTGTTCCTCATTATTACTTTATAGTGATTGACTTATTCGATTTATTCACTGGTGCACTGTTCCTCATTATTACTTTGTAGTGATTGACTTATTCGATTTATTCACTGGTGCACTGTTCCTCATTATTACTTTGTAGTGATTGACTTATTCGATTTATTCACTGGTGCACTGTTCCTCTTTATTACTTTATAGTGATTGACTTATTCGATTTATTCACTGGTGCACTGTTCCTCATTATTACTTTATAGTGATTGACTTATTCGATTTATTCACTGGTGCACTGTTCCTCATTATTACTTTGTAGTGATTGACTTATTCGATTTATTCACTGGTGCACTGTTCCTCTTTATTACTTTATAGTGATTGACTTATTCGATTTATTCACTGGTGCACTGTTCCTCATTATTACTTTGTAGTGATTGACTTATTCGATTTATTCACTGGTGCACTGTTCCTCTTTATTACTTTATAGTGATTGACTTATTCGATTTATTCACTGGTGCACTGTTCCTCATTATTACTTTGTAGTGATTGACTTATTCGATTTATTCACTGGTGCACTGTTCCTCATTATTACTTTTTCTTTATGATATAAAAGGTATAGGTTATCAAAAGATCTACATAATTCTCCTTCCGATTAGCGCCTGTTTTTAATGTAACGCTATCACGGGGTTATGATATGAGTGATAACATATATTTCTGTGATTTACGTAAAAATAAATTCGAATAAATTAAAAGCTTAGGCCCTTAATCGTTTAGTGCTGTGGTTTTTTACTCATATATACTTAAAAATACCAAAGAAATCTTTTGTTTTTGATGTCATTTACCCTTGTCTCGAAAAAAAACTGCATCTCTTCCAAAAATTATCCAATTTTAATAATTTTTTCGGTGTTTTCTTAATAAAAACTTGTACAAGGATAATAAAATACAAAGAAAATTTTGGAAATATATATTGTAAACAAAAATTATAACAAAAACTGAAATCAAGGTCACATCGTATTTTCGCAGTCCGGTACATCCTCCGTATCAGCAAAATAATTGTTATCGTCACTATTATCACTATCACTCAAAATTTGCATTACGCCAAATTGTGAGCGCACCACAATGTCACTCCCACTATCACTTCCTTCACAACTTGAAAAACAATCATTTTCACTCGAATTATTTTCGTATTCCTACATTATGGGTTAAACATTTTCTGTTCCTGGATCCTTTTTATATTGTAATTACTAATAATATTATAATTTGAACTTTATGTAACACGTACAAAGATAAAAAATTTGCGATGCGTGCGAGCGACCTCCACTACCGCGCGCTAAACAGCAACTGATTTAGTTAGTACGCGCACGAGCGCGATGGCGCTCGTCGGCCAACGGTTAAGCAATACGCAACATCGGTGTACGGGCCACGTCGATAAAACGATGTATAACTTCGAAAGTATTTATTATATTAATATTATTACATAATAAAATGTTTAAATATTTAGACTTTTTAAGTGTAGTATGTCCGGAATCCCCTACTGCTTAACGGGTGTTTTTTTTTAAATTTAATTTAAGACTAAGAAAATGAACAGCGTTCATACCATGTTTAAAAATTTCAATATAAATAACACAGGTGTATAAATAATTTCGGTTTTATGTTATTAAATTGATAAAATGTGGAAAACTACGATCGATTTTATATCAAGGAAAGTGGTCATATGCCCGCGGGTTCGTTCGCGCGATATTCGATTTTGCTATCGTTTACGTTTGAAAATACTATTATTAATAAAATTATTTTATTCAAATTAATAATTACTGGACGAAATATACTTATTTCAAAACAACGAAAAAATCGGAATTTATGAGTTTTCGAACTGAATATTATCTTTAAATAAATTGCTTTATAAGTTTTTTAACTGGTTTTATATACAAATAGCGATTTATAGATAACTAACTGCGCTGACGCGACTTCGTTAGCGTGGAATTCGATAGAAGAAAAGTTATTTTGAATTTTTTTGTATTTTCTTTTACTTTTTCTTCTTAGAAATCTATGATCATAAAGTTTATTAAAAATGCTAATAGATGGCTTTGGCAGTACCATATCGTAAAATATCTATAGACACAAATTTAATAAAAAACGCTAATAGATGTCATTGGCAATACCAATACCGTAATATTCACCAAGTTAGGGTGCTTTTAATATCTTTAATATCCGACTAAAATCCTATATGTTGTTGAAGGGTATAAACTATTACCATATCAAATCTCATCAAAATCCGTGCCGTAGATTTCGCGTGATTGAAGGACAAATTAACACACAGACCGACAGACAAAAATTCGAAAAACAGTTTTTTTAGCTACTACTATCATTTTATACGCTAAATCGTCTTCAAAAATATTTTTCATGTATGTAATTCACTGTGTTACAACTTTATTATATGTTTAGATTGTTTTTTTGGTGTTCCGTAGTAAATGATAAAGGTTCCTTACTCTTATCTTCTGTCATGTTCATCGGTCTGTCACACTCCATCTATTATTGTAGATCTAGGTGAATAGTATATGTTTTATATGGAGTTCTCAATAACTATGTAGCAAAATATTAAAAAAAGAGTTAAAGTTCCTTCCCGAATATGTTGACTGTGAGGGAAAATATTTATTTTTTTATTTATTTACACAAATTTATCGATACATTACAGGTAACCTATTCGTAACGATAATAAATTAACAGTTTAATAAAATTTAAACTTTTAAATTAAACATTCTTACAAAATACACAAGAACTACAAAAGATAAGGACGACACATTTCGACAAATTTACTTTCACTCATAATCAAAACAAATCACACTCTGCCGCGACCGCTATCAGGTGATTTGAGTAATTGAATGCCGCAGGAAACTGGAGAGTTCCAATATAATTCAGTTCTAGAGGGTGGTATTGCAAACAGGTGAAGATTTCATAAGCGTAAGAAATTGTATGCTACGAAGAATGATCATTTTACTCAATAATACAGGGCATAGAAATTTTCCTTTTAATAGCTGAAGGTAACTTTCATAAGTGCAACGTCTCTTCTGCGTTGCAAGGAATGGCAACCTAGCATACCCAAGAGGAAATCGGTAGGAAATATAAAGGGGAAGTAACCATACTATCTCCTATACAGATACAGGAGGAATGTCTCTAGCATACGTTCAATCATCAAGCTGTACTTGGCTTCGTGTGGGCTCCAAATAATTGAGCCAGGTTCTAATGGGTTCTGCACTAATATGTTTTGTATACGAAATTAAAATTAAAAGAGTAAGCCTTAAACATGCTATCACATGCAATGCGTTCCCCTATCTTTTAATTTTTCAACCATGGTTTTGAAGTTGAAAAATGGGCAATTGTCAAGAACTTTTATATAAAATTATTTCGGTTAGTTTGCCTCGACAATTTAAAGATATGTAGATACTGAATCCTATTTTGTGAGTGTTCCGACACTCACTTGACCGGCTTATTTCTTTTAATTCGTAATAATTCGTAATTGTCATTAAGTAAACACAGATTTCATCTATGTTTATATCTAATTATGAAGATCGAGAGAAGATGTATGAAATAAGGACGTTGAGATATAATTTCTGGTGATATTTTCATGTTTGAAACAAAAGGAAAATTATTTCATTGATAACCTACATGCGTAAGTCTTTATTATCAGCGTTTTGAGCTCAGAATATTATAAAAAAATCTTATATATAGCTTATGCGAACTGTGACACATATTTGTAAGGTCGGTGATCGAGTCCTAAAACAATTTGACATTTCATTCCTCTTATTATACTCGTAAAAATACAATCGGTATAAGTAAATATTTACGGAGATTTCTGCAATTTAAGTGAACATTATGCACATTTTCTACTAGAACATGTGCTAAAGATAGCCCTCAATAACAGTAGTTGGTCTCAAATCGGCAACAGAAGTGAGATGCCTCATTTCTAGCTTGTGCAATCTACTACGAGACATATTTCGAGGAATGGCCTCGGAGCACTAAAACATAATGTAATAATATGACATTTCATGCAATGTGATAAACTTGTAATAACGCTAAGTAAATAGTAACCGTAATTCCTGAACTTAATTGAAAATTAGGCAACGCTTTAGAATACGCGCCAAAGATAACCCTCAATGAGAGTTGTTGATCTGAAATCGACATATCCCTTAAATTACTTGCACAGCCTAAAGTGAAGTGAGATGCCTCATTTCTAGTTTGTGCGATCCACGAGACACATTTCAAGATATGATATTACATGCAATGAGATAAACATATAATAACCACAAGTAATTAATATCGGTACTTTCTGAACTTAATTGAAAAAGAGGCACGTTTTCCACTAGGGAACGCGCTAAAAAAATCCCTCAAAGAGAGTAGTTGGTCTGAAATCGGCGTCATATCTCAAATTACTGGTTCAGTCGGATGTGAAGTGAAATGCTCCATTTTTAGGTTGTACAATCTACGAGACATATTTTAAGGTGCGACCATCGAGCACTAAAACAATATGACATTTCGTGCAATGTGATAAACATCTAATAGCCAGAAGTAAATAGTACCCGTTAATTCATGCAACTTAATTGAAAATTATGCACGCTTTCCACTAGGACACGGGTCGAAGACTGTCCCCAATGTAAGTAGTCGAATTATTGGCGTAGTCGAATGTTTTAGCGATGTATTTTGTCTTTAGCTTATGCGATCTACGATACATATTTCAATGCCATCGAGCATTAGAACAATGTGACATTTCATGCAATGTGATTAGTAAATAGTAACGATAATTCCTGCAGCTCAATTGAAAATTAGGCACGCTTTCCACTAGGACACGGGTCGAAGACTGCCCCCAATGTAAGTAGTCTAATTATTGGCGTAGTTGAATGTTTTAGCGATGTATTTTGTCTTTAGCTTATGCGGTCTATGATACATATTTCAATGCCATCGAGCATTAGAACAATGTGACATTTCATGCAATGTGATTAGTAAATAGTAACGATAATTCCTGCAGCTCAATTGAAAATTAGGCACGCTTTCCACTAGGACACGGATCGAAGGCTGCCATCTATAACATGGACCGTGGTTAGTTTGAAAACGGCATTGTTCCTCGAATTATTGACGCAGACGAATGTGTAGTGTGTTTTTGTGAATTCTCTTGTGAAAATGTGAGTAATACTTGAGATTGGTCGGTGACTCGGAGCGGCGCAATGGCGAACAAGATGATGGAGTACGTAATATGCGGGTATCATTCTATGGAGGATTTATTGGTATGTAAATTTTGTTTTGTTTTTTAATATAGAGAAATATTCTTTTCTTATTGCTACTTCGGATCAGTAATTTATAAAAAATGATTTGGTGTGCGCGTGAGTGTATTTTGTGCCAACATGCGTATCATATTATTTCAATATTTTTTCATGGTCTATTTGTAAGTCTGCGTTGAAAAAGAAAAGTTTGTTGAAAGGGTACATTCTATTTCTGGGAAATTATTATAAAAGTTGAATAATAATTGTAAATGTGGAACAATATCTAATTGAAATAAAAATTCATAGAAGTTTTGGACTTCCGACAGTATGATACGATGATATGGCAGTTGGGGGCATCTTTGTCGTTTTTAATGTGTAAGTTTACATAAGATGATTGGATATCGAATCTAGATGAAATTATTGTCAAAGTGTATTAACATATTGCTAGGTGTACATTTAATGTTAGTTGTGTTTTAATTAAAGGAGATGCAAATTGTAAAAAAAATAAATTAACCAGTGGTCCCTCCTGTCCACTTCCTGTTGACAGTCGCTAGATGCCGGCTATGTCGGAATGACGTATTTATATCTATTCTGAATCAAAATAATTAGTTGATCACTGCACGTGCATTTATAAATGCAATAAATTTTTTTATTGCTTTTATAAATGGATATGCAACGGAAGTGTCCATATATGCAAGCAAAGCAACCGACTGCGCTTTTGAAAAGTTGTTGATTCTAGTCACCAATGGGATGTTTAAGAGTAATTAATTTTTTTTTATTATTTAGCGACGTAACACGGCTATCTGCGGATGAATATTTGGTGTGCATGGCTCACACGCACATTATATGGCTACTTCAGAATGAAACAGACGTAACTCAAAACAATGGAAACAGCCTTGGAAAGTGTTATAAAATAATAGTACATATGTAAGCACATATCTTGGCGTCTTACGCTAAAGTCACCTGACCTCCTACGCCGATTATTTACAGAACACGCTGTATATTAGAAGTTTTAACGTTGATCAGAAAAATTATGAATTTACTTCACTGATCTGTTGACAATCTTTCAGCTTTTATGCATCGCCCTAGCCACTTCCCTGGTCGACAGATGTCTTAAACTGATTTGACGATTATTTGCAAAGCGAAATTGAAAAATAACATTTTTAAACTATTTTATTCATGTCAAAGTATATTACTAAACGAACCCTAAAAATTATATCTGAGGACTGCCCTCTATTGAGAATATATAGATTTTTTTATGATTACCTAACATTAATTTTAAGAAATCGGTATCAGTAATGAGATCACATATACGTTGCCTGTTAGACAAGCTTAAAGCTTCCACTAATTGTATGTAATAATAGATCAACATACTTTTTTTTATTTTCATACTAGTAAGGCTTATATTAAAAAGAAGAGTAATGGAAATAGAGGGATGAAATGGAAGCAAAAGGAATAAGAGGATAACGCATTCCTGCAGAAAATCAGGTTTAGTATTTTGTCATCGGCGCTGAAAGCCACATTTAATCTACAACCGTCACATCGTACATGTGGCGGTAGTAGATTAAATGTGGCTTTATCTATGTCAGACTACAAGGTAATATTTTTTATTACCTATCAACGTTTACGCTTCAAGAGCTAATAATAAAACCCTTAAATATGGTCTGTTTTATGTAGCTGGGTTTTTATTTTTAAATCTTTTTTCTAAATCTTGGACATAAATTACAAACAAAAAATATTTAGGCTCAGAAAAACGTGATAGGAACGTGAGTGGGTGCACATATCCCTCGTTTGATTTAAAATGAAAACTAACAACAATTTATTCTGAAAATATGCTTTCTGCTTATTTTTAAGTGCTTATGGCCGTGTGTCAAGATTATATAATCTTATATTTTATAATATTATATGGTTATATAATATTATATAATCTAATAAAAGGTGAATAGTGATTAATAAAGATCTCCACACTTTTCAGAGCAACACAATATAGTTTTATTTCGCCCTTTCCGATTTTATAATAAACTCATACGTATATTATAACCTTCAACTTTACAGTCAAATTAATAAAATTATCTAAAGAACCACGTGAACGAAGTAACGAAAACAGTTAGTTTATAATAAGTTTCAAGTTTTAACTTCAGAAAAGTACAGAAGCATTACAAAGTTTAGTTGAAATTCAGACTATCATAGTATAGACACTATAGAATAAATAGATACAAGAAATACAAGAAATTATAACGCTAAATTAATACGCTAGATACAAGAAATTATATAACAACTTCTGCCCGTCACTGTTAGCCCAAGTCTTCTATTATTATTTAAAGGTTCGCAGGAATTCAACGCCATCTATTCCTAATTTGTTAAATTTGGGTAAAGAGATGCAGTAGCGAAGTAACTCTTCGTTGAAAGTTGCAGCACTCTTGCTATTATGGCCCCTTCCGTTATTTTTCTATACTTTAAGAAATGAGTGTAAAGTGCAAGTCAAATATAAGAATTAAAGGTAAAGCTAAGCACGCTAAAATTTGTAGATAAAGCTATAATTCAGCAATCATTCAGCCGTCCTTGCGCGGTGTGCGAACAATTAGACGTACTAACAATAAACAGACATAATTTTCATGAATAATTTTTTTCGTAAATATCTGGTATGAATGAATTTTCTAATTTTACAATTTTATTATACTAGAGTGACCCGTGCGAAGTCTTCGCATTATTATATATTCCATTATGAAGCTCAGATGACAGATCAAACAAATATTTTACTAAAATTGACATATAGAGGCGCAAGTATCAAAAGCATTGAGCTAAAGCGCCCCTTTATTTATACGTGAGTGGATTTGAAATTAAACAAAAATTTTACCGACCGTCAATCATATTGACGTTGAGCCGTTAGATGGCAGCATTGCTGCTTTGTGTATATAATTTTAATAATTAATTAATTTGCAAAAACAATAGCAATAATAAATTTTTTAGTTGTGGATGCCGGTAGAGCAAGCAATTATCTATAAAATGATATATAATTTATGTGGATTAGTTGTGAGGTTTTTTCTAAAAAGGGAGAGTAACATCTTAAAACCTTAGCGTATTAATATATATGATGATGATGATGATGATGTGTGGTTATTAGACTTGGCGATATGAGCACCCAAATTGGGCATATTTTGTTGTATCCTAGTTTTCACATTACTCACGCCTAATATCGGGAAAAGTATATTATAGTGTATCAAGGACGACTTATTTTTAAAATCTTGATACAGTTGTTGGACCTAAGTTCTTCTAAATATTTATAAACATATGTTATATAGATTCATTTATAAACATTCAATAACTTGACACATTGATGTTTAAAGAAAATAAATACCCTCTTTCAAATAAAGAAATAATATTGCAGTACTCCGCTGGGTATAACAAGTTTGAGAAACTCTGCGTGCACTTTCTGATCATAATATCTAAAAAATTCTGTTTTTCTCAATTTTATTCGCTCGTATCTTTCGAAGAATGGGATGGTCTCAAGTAATTTCTTAAATTTTAATTCGCCGCGAGATGCCACAATTCGGCGGCACAAAAAAACACTAAATTATTTTGTGTGTTTTTTTGTGCCGTTGTTTTTTTTTGTGTTTTTTTCTGTGGGCTGAAAATTTTATGCTTTACAGTTCCCAGAAATAATTCTAAATAATTAGATTCTCAAACTTTTTCGCTCGTATCTTTCGAAGAATGGGATGGTCTCAAGTAATTTCTTAAATTTTAATTCGCCGCGAGATGCAATGATTCGGCGGCACAAAAAAAACACAAAATTATTTTGTGTTTTGCGCCGCTGTTTTTTGTGTTTTTCCTGTGTGCTGAAAATTGTATGCTTTAGAGTTCCCAGAAATACAGCGTCATTATGTAACTGTTTTGTAGCATAATACTAAAAAAAATACTATATTTTAATAGAGCTTCATATAATAGTGTTATCTTGTTGATTGGGTGAGATTTGTCATATACACGTGTGTGGATTACATATTATACATAAAATGTATTTTAAAAAAAAAATTGTTTTTTATATCATCATTTTAATTAGAAATGGTTGAATTAAATAAAAAAGGAAAACATTTTTAATCGTTACATATATGATAGATATTTACTTTGAGATAACATGTGAGTTTTTAACTTAATTATTAGCTAAACTAAGTTGAGTTCGTTGAAGAAAAAAAAATTAAAATGAAAAAAAATAATTCAAACCATTTTCATTTTTTATTTTGTAGGAAATCGCTACTTCCTGCTGCGTCTGAAAACGAAAGAATTGCCTTCAGATTGATCTTTCGTTACCGATTTTTCTAATTTACAGGTAAAAATCGTCGTTTGAATGAGGAATGACGGCTGGAAATATAAGCTTTCAAATATTACCTCGATAATGATTATTTTAGGTTTTGAGCAGTATTTAAGACTTAATACGATTTAGAATTATTTAATCGTTCTTAGATTTTGTCACGTGGACATCATTATGAAACATATTACCGATAAATAAAAGTACCTAAAATTATTCTTCTTAAAGGTTAAACATGCTGTATTTTGTAAAACGTACCAAGAACAGATTGTAAGGTGAGAGTACGTTTTTTCATTAATATTTTTTTCCTGTAAACACATTTAATCATCTGGAAATGTTGACACATCAAAAAATTAACACAAATATAATTTAATTTTAAAGAATGTACTGCAATAATGATTTCATTATAAATATGTTTAATGCTATGTTCATTTTGATCTCCTTATTTTTTTTGTACAGATCTAAAACTATCGCTCCCACGTGTTTATCTTCATGTGAACGTTTTTAATCGTTTTGTTGCGTGCGGTTTAAGGGACAGTCCCAACTAGACCTTACCACCATATCTCACAGTGTCCAGACTCAAAGCATTAAAAGCAGGAAAATAAATTTTGCCAAGAGGCGTCGAAAGATATTCCGCGGGAGATAAGTCGCTGGCGCATCGTTCTCCAATTATAACGTCCGTTACACCCTGCCGCAACATCCCAGACCTGAGATAAGGCTGACGTATTTATCTTCCCGAGAAACGCGAGGAAAGGCGGTACTAACGAACTGGATCTGCATTCTCGACAGGATAATTGGTTATACGCGCAGGCAGCCAATTTAATGAGCTGCGCTTCGACAAGGATTCGCTTGATAACCGTCGATTGCAGTTTCATTATTTGTATTCTCCCAGAAATATATGAAGGAAGACCCTAAAATTGGCGGATAAGTTGTACTTTTCTGATTATACATTTGTGCCGTCTCTGCCCAAGGTGGGATATGGGATAAAGAATAGTAATTTCATTCTTATTTGTTATTAAATTAGATGCTAACAAACCTCATTATATACTTCATCTCTTGAAAAGATAAATCCGTACTCGCGAACTGAAAGATGGTTCGGTTTCATTTACGTATATATAATTTCAAATAGTATTTTCGTAAAATACTTTCGACTATCTAAATAAATAATAACATTTTGACAATTTGCGACTGATGTTAAAAGTGACACGACGAACAAATCTTACTTGATGTGCGACGAAACAAAATAACCTATAAAAACGCATCTTCTGTCATATAGATAAAGTACAGAACTGTCATCGTCGACGAAATAGCTCCATCCTTTTCTTTCTGCTCGTAAAATTATATGATGCTATTCTTGTCTCTCAAGCCACCTAACTTTAACGATACATGAAGGCAAGGATAACGTAAGTGCTATACAGCAGCCGATTTTTAAAGCTAACATTATGGCAACTGTTTTAGTTAATGTATATATTAAGTAAAGTAAGTGATACAACATAGGGATGAATATCTATCCTACTATGTAAAAGGTACACAGTAAGACCACAACAAATATTGTAATGATGAGTTAATATATATATATATATATATATATATATATATATATATATATATATATATATATTTTAATATTAGACTGACGTAAAGAAAACCTGTTTCCTGGAGTTGTCGTGATACTGGAAATATCATAGGTTACAGTAATATATGAATCGTTAGATTGAGCAAAAACCGAAGTATTGTCTCAGAGCTTTTAATGTTATCAAAAGCAATTAACATAATTTTTATTATGAGTCTAAGTATGACGAAATTTAAAATTTTTGAATGGCCTGTCCTTAGTGCATTTCCTCAGACAGACTTTTGCAGCAGCTATACATTATTGGTTTTATAATTTTTCAGACCGTGACCAGTCAACAAAGAGTTCAAGTTATATTTTTAGCTAGACCAGAAAATTCGAATGTAATAATTATAATTAAAATCTACATTACATAAGACTGCAATTATTAGCATACTTTTGATATTGGCATAAAATTATAAAAATACATTTTGCCTTCATCGTTTATTAGTTTTAGGCCATCCAGTAAATATTTAATAATTCCGCTACATTGCGGTGTACATAAAAAAAAGGGTGCGTGTACTTATGTACGCGCGTGAGAAGTTATACTTCTTTGGCATCATTAAAAAATAATTTTTAATTGTATGCAAATAATAAATTACAATAAAATAATAAAAGGACTGGAAAAGGATAGTCAATAAAGTTCAGTTTAAATTTGAAAAATTAAATAAATAAATATTTATTTTCTTACATTAAGGGTAACATAAATTCTCTTATTATCCGAATGTTATTTTTGAATTATGTCCACTGCCAATAGCATCTTCCGGTAATGACTGAATCGGAACTTCAGTTATCAGTGACTTATGATAACTAAAATATTATATAAAAAGTCTTGTATTAACAGCGTTGAGATATCGTACAAATACAGCATCTATGGTAGTGCCATGTCGTGTTGTCGAAACCAGAGGATTATTATTCATGGCTAGATTCAAGTCATTTTGGAGGAAATCAATAAGTGGACGAGCATCTTCACGGGAAAAATTGACGTTGAAGTCCCCACTTAAAATTATCGGTAACTAGTCTTCTCCTCTACCAAGATATTCTCCTCCAACTGTTGTATATGGCCATAATAATCTTTTCAAGAAATGAATGATGCTAATATTTACGAATAGTAAATATATTAATCAAAATATTGAATTTAAATCACTACTGAATATAATTTATCAGCACATATATAAATCGCACTTATATGAAACGAAAACACGTGTGTGAATGTAGACACTAGAAACATGTGGAAAATAAATACTATGAATATGAAAACAGTGAACAGAGGCGACGATGGTGCCAACTTGCGCGACTAATAGAGGTTCTATTTCTATTTTGTTGGTAGCTTTTGTTTCGAGACTGCAACCGCTGCAACTTCATACTGTAACTTTTGTGTGACGAATCTTAAAATTTCACTCTCATCATTTTTTCATAACGCGCCTAAAGAAGTATAACTTCAAAAATTGGCAAAATTATAAAAATACATTTTGCCTTCATTGTTTATTAGTTTTAAAGCATCCAGTAAATATTGAACAAAGTTAGGCGAATGGCCTTCCGCTACATTGCGTTGTACATACAAAAATTGGCAAAAAATTATAAAAATACACTCTGCCTTTATTGTTTATTTGTTTTAGACCATCCAGTAAATATTTAACAAAGTTAGGCGCGAATGGCCTTCTGCTACATCGCGGTGTACATAAAAAAAAATTATCATAAAATTATAAAAATACATTTTGCCTTCATCGTTTATTAGTTTTAAACCATCCAGTAAATATTTGACAAAGTTAGGCGAATGGCCTTTCACTACATTGCGTTGTACATACAAAAAAATGGCATAAAATTATAAAAATACACTTTGCCTTCATTGTTTATTAGTTTTAGACCATCCAGTAAATATTTAATTAAGTTAAGCGAATCGCCTTTCGCGACATTGCGGTGTACATAATAAATGACAAATTTTTCGTCTTATTCATCCCCTCCAAAAGTTTTTATATAAGCTTGTCGTAATATCCTCCCAGTTTCGCGTTACACACACGTGCAAAGTTGTCTCTTGAATCCTTTTGTTAACGTCTCACAGGATGTTGTCGATTACGTTATTTCGCTTCTAGAGTGTAGAAAGATTCCCCTTGAGTAACTACTTACAATGACCTTAGGACGGGATGTACCGGTTTCCTGTTCCGTTTTAAACTTGTTTATTGTGCGTGTTTAAAAAATGGAACAATAAATACTTGCTCCTTCCACGTAGATACTTTTTGAGAAATGCTAATTGGTACTTTTTCGTTGATTTACCTTGGATCTTTTTACGAGACCTTCTATTATATTACGGAATACCCCCTGTATTTTAGTAACACAATGTAATCCTTTAAAATGTTTACAGATATGAGTATAGTATAAAAAATAAAAGCTTTTAAAAACGAAAGAACAAGGACAAGTGACCAAAAAGTTTATACGAAAATTAACATACCTAGAACTTGTAAAACAGTTTCCTTAATAACTTCGTTTTTGTTAGTTTTTGTGTATACCGATTTGCATTGTTTGTAACAGTGTAGATGCTTTGATAAGTAGTGTTCAATTTCTATGAAAGATGTTATTGGAATGAAATGTTCATTCTTTGAAATGCTCATTATTGGAATGAAATGTTCATTCATTGTTATTGGAATAAAATGTCAATGAAATGGCCCTTTTAACCTGTAACGATATTTTTTTGATGTAAAACATCTAGTGGCGCGTTTGGATGGGAGTTAAACTGTTCTGATGGCAAGACACATCTTGCCATTCGGTAGTTTCGTACTTTGTCTGCTCTTTCCGACCTAATTCGGCTAGCTTCGCGTCCTGTCTGCCATTCGGCCAACTTCGAGTCTTGTCGTCTCTTTTACTTTACTTTAACTTTACTCGTTTATATCTGTATATTGCTTGAAACTCTTAGAACGTTAAAAGCGTTTATTATTATGGTATAGTGTTAAGAAATATTAGGTGATAAATTATTTCATTAAAATAAAATAATACAATTAAATTAATAATTGATTATTAACAACTATCTGAATATTTATTTTTTTCGAATATATATTTATTATTAACTGACAGAATATATATTTATTATTAACAACTATCTGAATATTTATTTTTTTCGTTTTCACTTCGTTCAAATGAAAATACTTCAATATAAAAAAGTTGAGATATTTCACATGAAGGCTCACAAGTTTTTTATTTTCTACAACGCGGTTTCCTTACAGTTTCTCATTTTCTTTGTATCTCATAATTATTTTATATACTCGCGAGATTTTTCTTTTTCTTTCCTTCGTAGAAAAAGAAAAATCTCGCGAAGTAAGTGCTTCATTCATAAGCACAAGTAGTGCTTCATCGTCAGGAGGATTGAGGTTTGTAGAGATGATACAGTCGAAGGTATCGACAGACTAGATTACTTCTGCTCTCGAATGAAAATGGTGGTAAAGGCACTTTTCACATAATCGCATATATAATTCACATAATAGTTAAAATTTATGTCATACTGGTTTTTAGGAAGTTAATGGTTTCTTTTCTTCTTTTGAAGAATGATTAATAATTATAACGTAATACATATAAAAGACAACTTACGTGAAATGACAAAGGATTAATGTATGTCATCACAGATAGAACGAATTTGATTAGGTACTTTAGTTCCAAAAGTAAATATTCCAATCTATCGGTTGGCTAAAAGTAATTATTTCAATCTGTCGATTGGCAAAAGTAATTATTCCAATTTATCTGTAATTAATAGTATATCAGAGGGTAGTTTTTTCAAACAGATTGATTTAAATTATATTATACCCACGTTCGTAGGTACGTGGGTATAATATAATTTATTAATCACTCTAATATTTTATATTAGCGTGATTAATAAGTTATATTATATTTTATATTATCTGCACATACGAACGTGGGTATAATATAATTTATTAATCACTCTAATATTTTATATTAGCGTGATTAATAAGTTACATTATATTTTATATTAGCTACACCTACGGACGTGGGTATAATATAATTTATTAATCACTCTGATATATTATATTAGCGTGATTAATAAGTTATATTGTATTTTATATTAGCTACACCTACGAACGTGGGTATAATATAATTTATTAATCACTCTAATATTTTATATTAGCTGCACATACGAACGTGGGTATAATATAATTTATTAATCACTCTAATATTTTATATTAGCGTGATTAATAAGTTACATTATATTTTATATTAGCTACACCTACGGACGTGGGTATAATATAATTTATTAATCACTCTAATATATTATATTAGCGTGATTAATAAGTTATATTGTATTTTATATTAGCTGTACGTGAAATTCGGAATAAGAAATTTTTTTACATTTTTTTTTTCTCTCATATTGCGCTTGGGTATAAACTATAACCGTACAAATTTCATCAATATCCATCCAGTACATTTCGTGTGATTGACTAACAAATAACCATACAGAGAGACAGACAGACAGACAACAATTCTAAAAACAAGTTTTCTGGCTTCTATTCTCATTCTTTATGGCAAATCAATCACTTTTTTAAAAATATTTTCCATGTACAGAATTCACTCTGTTAAATTTTATTACGTGTAAGATAATTTGAACATATTAGTTGGATTTAATTTTTAACTTGATTTGATTTTCTTTTTCTTATTCCATATTTTGTGTTGGCTGTTTAAGAAATTTTAATTTAGTAGGATTTTTCTTCATTAGGCATTTACGGCTTTCCATAGTCTTGTGAGGATATCACGAATTCGTGGAATAAAGTATAGATTTTGATCAGACTGACATGAATTTTATATGTAAATGTATTCCGTGTTTGATTGTTGCAGTAAAATTACAATCTCATGTATACATCACAATAAAAGGGACCAAGTTCCTCTCTAAACAATTAGCCGTATTAGTATGCGGCAAGATGGCAGCAGTAAAATATTTCAAAGCTTGAGAAAAAAGAGGGTAAACAAGAGGGTTAGAGTGTGTAAAGAAGAGGGTTAGAGTTTTGTAAAGAAGAGGGTTAGAGTTTTGTAAAGAAGAGGGTTAGAGTTTTGTAAAGAAGAGGGTTAGAGTTTTGCGTATAAATTTGTTGAGTATTGTATAAATCACAATTTAGAACTTGAAGTCGGTGGATGGTTTCTCATTTGTATCGCTTTAACACCAGATTTCAGAGATCACAATTGAACTTCCCTTGTAAAGGGGAACTCAGTCATTTTTACTGTAATGTTTTTGTTCACTTATTTTGCTGAGTTCCACACAAGATAATAAATAGCATGAAGTAAATAGGACCCACCGCCTGGCATGTCAGTTATTCTATGGGCACACAGCTGACCTTCACCGAGATGTAAAACATTAGTTCTTTCCTCAATAGAATGCTGCACGGAAAGTAGGCATTTTTAGGATTCCGTATCTCAAAAGGAAAAAGGGAACCCTTAGAGCAGGAGTGCGCCAGGGGGGCGCGCCTCCCAAGGGGGGCATAGAGAGATGTCAAAGGGGGCGGAAAGCGTTTGCATTTTAGAAAGAAAAAACAAAAAAATATACAAACAACATTAACAAATGACATTACAACGTAATGTTTAATTTACATGCATAAAATTAATGAAATTAAATATCATATTCACTATTATTACCACAAATTTGCGAAAAATTTGACGTTTTGGTATACATTTTTTGTTGAGAAATCAGTTTCAATGTGTAAAATTATTGTGTCTCACTGTTAAAAGGTAAGTTTGTGTATTCACAAACTTCAGTTACCATTTTTATTTAATTTACTAAATCAAAGGGGTGGGGTGTCATGAATAAGTAAAGGGGGGGCATGAAAATATAATTTATAGTCCGGGGAGCCTCAACAAAAAAAAGATTGGGAAACCCTGCCTTAGAGGATCATTTCTTTGTCCCTCTGTCGGTCTGCCGAGATCTTTTTTCTCAGAAACGCGTTGAGGTATCATGTCGAAATTAATATCGAATACTTCGGTTAACAGTCCTTTGGTGCTGTAAAAAAATCAAACTTCTAAATCAACGCAATCAAGAAAATGTGTGCCGCATATTTTGACACTCGCAAGTAAATCAAAATCTATGGAATACTTCCCGTTGATATAAAATTATGAAATTTGGCAAGAAGAAAGATCTGACAGAATAAGTAAAGGAACATATTAAAAAATGGTTAATTTGTAGATAGATCACATAAAACAATATTGTTTTTAAATATGCGTCTATAAAAAATATATGGTAGACAATATATTTTCGTTATAAAAATTAAAATGTTGTAAATAGTTTAATAAGAATATTATGTATCATTAAATGTTTTCAAATGCCTAAATGTGTACGGAACCCTAGTAGTACGAGTTCAACTCTTACGTGACAAGTTTATGTTATTTTATACTATTGAAATAGGTGTGCTATTTCAATACTAAAGAATGAATCCATCCTTACCTTCAAAGCAAAATTCCTTTCAATGAAGGCAAAGTTTTTTTAGGGTTAACCAAACAATATACATAATATCATTTATATTCTAATTAGTTGCAAAACAGAATCCGTTTTTTAGGTTAAACTCTAGTTTTTGTAATCTAATTGTTATTACAGTTATAAAACCCCGTTTATACCAAAGTCGTACATATGAAGAAATTACTTATATGTAACAATATAAAACAAAACTGTTTAAGAAAGTATTAAAAAAAGAAGTTAGGCGAACAGAGGCGTTTAAAAAAGAAGTTAGTCGAAGAGAGGCACTAAGCGAATCTATAATCCTTAATAGATAAATATCTAGTTTATTTATTTAATGTTTTCTAGTACCTTAGCTGTTACAATACATACATAGAGTCATAGAAACTTACTAAGTCTTCATGATACTTGGTAGGTACGCTACCATAATATTTACCTTTCTTTTTAGCCAATATTTTTCATACTTCTGCTTTTCTTCCTTTACTGGTTAAAGAATTGTATAATATCAGATTGACTGAATGAGTTTCTGTAGAGTGTATGTCAATACAAAAAGCGGTATACTCTTTGACAATAGAACCTCAATAACGTTCAAACTTAAAAATTTAATAAATTACGGTCGATTTCCATCACTGGGCGACCACAAGTTCTGTTAAAAACGGTGAATATATCAGTGAAGTAGTAAAATGATAGAAGCGTTTAGTTAAACTTTCATTGTTCTTACACTTTTCAGGTACAAATATATTTCAATTAACCGCTTCAGGCATTCTTAAATATATGCTGTGGCCTTTTTAACAAACATAATACTTCCATAGCTGCGTGGAGCCTACATTTTGTCAATTATTTGATTAATCTCACAACGTCTGCGTACGACTTTCGTTGTTTAGTTGTTAGCGGAATAATATTTCATCGAATTTGAATAGCCCATATCTGTTTTTGATTTCGGAGTAGCAAACATTGATCGTATACCGTTATCCCGTTCGATGTTTGGACAGATGCCGCGGTCCGCTATGCAAATCTGCGAGACGCGTGCGTCTGCTGAGGCGCGGCACAAATAAGCGGACGATAGTCAACAAAACAAAGAAAGTCAGTATTTCATTGCGTTTACAGAATAAGCTACTGCTATCGACTTCACCGGTAAGCATCTACGTGGATACGAGGGTGCCATTTAGAAGTTTTGCAACTGAATTATGGGACATTCTAAGGAATGTGAATATAAGGAAGGAATATAGAATTAAAAGATAGCAGCTAATTAAAAAAAAAACTTGGAAAAGTCGAGGGTTTCGTACACCTCAGTGTATGTGCAGTAAGTGCCTCAGTACATATGAGTATAAACACTTAGTGATGTGCTTACGAGTATGAACACTTAATGGTAGATAATTTTCTTTGAAATTATTCACAAATATTAATATTACTTTTCACCTTGTAAATATATAGTAAAACTTTGACAGGCGTAAACATATCATGAATTTCTCAAAACTATTCGATTTAGAACCAGTGTTTTAGTTTTCCGGTAAACTTTAGACACACTTCTAGTAACGCTGTTTTTTCACGATTTTCACTTTGACAGTTTTCCTAATTTATCCTTTAATTATCCTGTGACGTAATTGATTGTCTTTAACAATGAAGTCTGTATTGTAATAAATTCAAATTTCCCACTTTTTAGATGCAAAAATTTAGATTTGACAAGACTGGGTATAATATATATATATATATATATATATATATATATATATATATATATATATATATATATATATATACATACATATATATGTATATATATATATATATACACATATATATACATACATACATATATATATATATATATATATATATATATATCCAAAGTTTCACACTTAGCTTGATCTGCAACCAGACGAAGTACTTTATTCTGAAAATATCTGAAAAAATATTCCTACAAATTTTAATAATAAATTTATTCGAAAAATGGCTGATGTGTCTTTAATTTACCTGTTATATTTTGACCTTTTGTTATCACATACAATTCTGTAAAAAATGGTGTACGATTTTATTCGATCGATATGTTTCGCAACGATACCAAGTGACGACGTTTGGTTGGTATCTTTACGTCACTCAAAATATCACGCGTGTAAAGCATTAATGTTAACGGCTGAGTTCATAATACTTATCTAAGAGACGCGTAGACTGTGACTGCCAATGTTGGACAAGCTCTGCTGTTGAACTGGAAAGGGATCAGGCGTTCAGCAGTGATTGCACTGTAGTGCAGTGAGAATGGGGAATATGCATATAATTTGAATTTGGTTCAAATATTCTAATTATTTATCAACCTGATATTATATCTAGACCATTCTTTTCTTAATTAATTATTCTTTAATTGCATAAATTAATAAATAAAAAGTGCAAATTATTCGAGGGAAATTCAAATTGTCGAAACGCAACGTTATTGGTTAGAACGAAACGTGACGTCAGAATCTATGTCAACAGGCTCGTACGTTGACATGTTGTTGTGTTTGATAAGGAAAAATGGTGTTCTTGCAATATTGTACATATTAAGTGCATTTTTAACACTCAGTGCGATTGAGAATCGTCTAGAAAGATGACTGCAAGTGGTTTTGTGAAATCAAAATCGGCTAACCTGCCGAGATTCAAATTCAAATTTTACGGACGCAGAGGCCAAAACAGTGAAAGCTGCAAGCTAATTGTTTTAATACATGATTTATAATCATACATTATGTACGTTTTTTATGCATAAATACACTCGTAAGTTGACGGCAGTAAACATTACGTATATTTTTTTAAAAATGTCTGTCTGACTTCAAAAAAACACCTTATCAAGTGCACTTCAAATAGTATTTTTGTACCTAGGCACAATCCAATATTTATAAACAGGCTTTCGAGCTTCTTCCGTAATTTAAACGGAACCATTATACTGAAAATATATTTAAAGTAACGAGAACACCTACAAGTAAACAAATGCTGGGCATAGCTTGTGACGTCATCCAAGGTGCGCGAAAATGGCGGCATTTAAACAACTTACATTTCTTGACAGTTTAAATATTTTTTTTTCTAATTTAATTGAAACATTTCCAACAGCATTTATATTTTTTACTATAATGATGTAAACAGTAAATTAAAAAGACAAAAAAATTACATGCATATTCCCTATTGTGTACGTTTTGAATTCAGTCAATATGTTACGCATCGATACAAAGTGTTTGCATTGTACAAGTTTGGTTGGGGTCTTTACGTCATTCAAAATATCACGCATGTGGAACACAAATGTTAGCAGCTTCGCTCATAATATTTGTCCAAGAGGTGCGCAGATTGTGACGACTGACGCGATGTTGGCCGACCCAACTGTTGAACTGGAAACTGTCAGGCATTTGGTGTCATACAGTGCATTGAGAAATGTGTACGTTTTAATTCGGTCAATACGTTTTGCATCAATTCTAAGTGGATACGTTTTGCTGGGGTCATTACGTCACTCAAAGTTAATCGCATGTAGAGCACAAATGTTAGCGGCTCCGGTCATAATATTTATCTAAGAGGCGTGTAGACTATGACGACCGATGTTGGGCAAGCTCAGCTGTTGAAGTGAATGGAAAGCAGTCAGGCGTTTGGTATGGCGCTAAGCGTGCCTACATTGTGTTTGTTTTTGTATGATGCTGTTTTTCTTTGGTAAAGAGTGGTATGAAGCGTCTTTCTCGATTCCGGCCAAAACCTAAATACATATACTACTGTTGGTAAGTTTGGAAGTACTAGTTTTAATTTAGTACAATGTTCGACAAATCGATAATTAATAACATAATCATATTAAATAAAAATTTATTTGACAGTCTCCAATAAGCACTAATTATATTCATCAATATGTCCACTTTTAACCCTAAAATAATTATACAGTTTCTGTGCATTATTTTAAATATTTTCCTTAAATTGTGTATTCTATTTGATGCGAAGGCTCTTCTGAATACTGCTACAATTGTTCAGTGTTTTGCTATAGATTTCCATGGCTTTTCTGTCAATTAATTCCCCAAATATTCAATAGGATACCGATCTGGTGACTGTGGAGACCAAATCATATTTTCAAGATTTTACAAGTTCTTGCACTTTCCTCATTAACTGTACCGTCAAATTCAATCAAGTCTCCTACAATGGTTTCTGCAAAATAGCTCTAAACCATCACGTTACTATTTATGTTGCACTATAAGAACAGGTCAATCTGTATACATTATTTTTTGAAATCTGGGGTAAAAAAAAATTCGTCTCTTTGACCCAACTATTTCAAAATTTTGTTTCATTAGTCTATAAAATGTTTTCCATTGCTCCGATGACCAGTTTTTGTGCTGATGTACGAACACATTGTAGATGTTTTGTCCTATATTATAGGTCGCTGGTTACAGCGACGTTTACACTTGACCATTATTATAATAAGTCTGACCTCCTTACTAGTAGTGATCTTTGGCATACCGTTGCGTTTTAGACCATTTAAGTCTAGATTTTTAGTCCTTATGCCTTGAGGACACCATTTGGACAAACATTAAGTTTTTTTAGCGATGGATCACTCAGAATAATCTTCATTTCTTAAAGCAATTACAATGCATTTTAATTGATAATTGTTTTCTTTTCCCACTTTTAGGATTCGATACCTCAAATTGAACAATGGAACCATTATTAGATGACTCACATGTTTGTCTGTCCGTCTGTCACAGTCGATTTTCTCAGTGAATATACGATGTAGAAACTTGTAATTTGGTATATTAATATATCTTATAAACCCACATATTTTGCATTAGATAACCTTTTGTAATATTCATATAAGAATTAAAGAGGGGGATAAATAAAGTACTCAGTTTTTTTTAAATTTTATATACGCAGTATTATTTGAAATTATGTAATAGGAAAAGAAATATAATCATAATTTTAAATTGAATGTTCAAAAAATATACCAAAATAGAGTATTTCTCCCGCCCTTATTTCTAAAACTAATACAAAACAAAACTAAAACAAAAATAATGAAAAAAGAACGTTGATCTGACTGGAAGATTACAGCAAAACTATGGCAATTATCCTAGATCATATATTTTTTTAAACATGCACCAGATTTTTACCTCAGAAAGTTATTGTAAATCATTTGATATAAATACTATGTACCCTTAAATGTTTATAAGTGTCAGAATGAGTACGGTTCCTCGTATTGCGAGTTCTACTTGTACTTGACAGGTTTTTAATTAGAAGATAGGCTGATTTCGATACTTTCACATTACGGAATTAAACTCACTCAAACTCAAATTAAATACAATGAAATTATTTCAAAAAGGTTTGTGATCACTTCAAACGACATTGAATTAATGTCGATAATAAAATGTGACTCTAGCGTAGAGAATTTATCAACTTGTTTACATTAGGCTCATTAAACTCGAGAAATGATTCCCTTAATATTTTTTTTTAATATTAAGTCTTTCTATTTATCACAAATGTAAATTGACTACTTGTCAATATATGCAAATGTAATAGTATAAACAAGCAGAAGTCAAAATATTTTGTGCCAGTTAGAAAATATTTACGTTTAATTAGGTGTTTGTAACCTTTTTGACGGTAGTGTATGTATTTTTGAAGTAAAACTTCTTTACGCGCGCTTGTCTTGGGGAGTAAGCTGGTGAATGCGTTACGAAGTGTGATCGGGCGAGGCGAACGGAAGTTGAGAGGGAGATATAAGTTAGTGAAGACAGAAAGAGAGAGAGTTACGTTTCGTATATTAGTGTAGGGACAAGAGAGAGAGGTGCGAGCACACATTTTCTTTCTCTCTTTCTCTCATAGCCATTGCATGAAATATATATATATATATATATATATATATATATATATATATATGTATGTATATATATATATATATATATATATATATATATATACATATATGTATATATATATATATATATATATATATATATGCGCCTTCACATTTTTTTTCATTTCTGATACAATATTACAGCGCAGCGGTCGATTTTGTTACCCACACTTGTAGTCCTCTCCAATACATAGACAGGGGAGTTATTTTAATACGTTTGGAAGTTTGTAAACTAACATATTAATTGATTAAACTCTTAAAAACTTTTCTTTTAATTCATTAAATCAAGATAAAAAGCACTGCTTGTTCAGTTGCTCGTCTTTCATACACGGTTTCGTTCAGATTTTTGGCACCATAATTTCTAAAGTTTTTTTAATATTTACTCTGCTGTTTCGGGCCCTTTTCTGGATAAAAGTTGAAAATGCCAGACTGACAAAAAATCTAAAGATAGTGGCTCTTAAAATAGATTGAATATGTGTGTCATAATGGTTATAAAACATTTTAAAATAATAAAAAATATAACTATTATAGCTATTCTACCAGTTCTTCGCACGGGAAAGCTGGTGCTGTATTAAATATTTTCACCTCTTCAAACTGTTTACCTCTAGGATGAGCTCAAGAGAACGTTTTACAGTTTAATATATAATGATGATACAGTAATTAATAAAATATCAATGTATAAGTAAATTTAAAACGTTTATTAAAATTAAATAAACACTGAGGCCCATTAAAAATATAAGGGAGATAAATTATGAGGGCTATTAAAAAGAGAGGAACAGATGTGACAGATGATTAACTGCTCAATCCTCATAACGAATGGCATAGTTATATTTCTGCTGCAGATGTTGATCAAGCATCTGTGGTAAAATACATGTATATATATATATATTATATATATATATATATATATATATATGTGTGTGTGTAGTTATTTGTTTATGTATATATTCATAATTGCTTCTTGCATCTTTACCCCTATGCTTTCATAATTTTTAACTTTTCATTTAATGTTTTTTTACTCTTTAAGATTCGTTTTTTTTTCTCTTTAAGAAACAACTAAAAGCAATTCCTATAACATAAATAGTTTTGTCTTCCATATTTTCAATATTGATATAAAATAAGAACAACCTATGAGTACAAACGGACATATTTAATGAAGATGTCATTTATTTTTTATCTTAGTAAAATTGTGTACATCCAATTTCTACTACAATACGAGGGGTAGTATGCAGTCCGTAAAGTAACCTCCGTTTATGTATAGCACGAAAAGTAGTAGGAGTAGTGCGGCCATATTGACATCGGGATGCTAAGGGCAATTTACTTGTTGATTTTATGGAACGTGGTCCGACCATCACTTCTTCAGTCTACTGTGAAACCTTGAAAAGACTAAGAAGAACGATCCAAAACAGGTGTCGTGGCTTTTTGACAAGTGGTGTTGTGTTTGTGACAACGCTCGCCCTCACACAGCTCGAAAAACAAATGAACTTTTGGCCAAGTTCAAATGGGACGTTTTTGATAATCCCCCATACAGCCCAGACTTGGCTCCTAGTAACTTTCACCTGTTCCCGTACATGAAGCGATGGCTTGCATCTCAACGGTTCGCCAATGTCGGAGAGCTTCAAAACGCCGTGGCAGGTAGGCTACATTCACAAGCGGCAGATTTTTACGCAGAGGGTATTTCAAAGACTGTTCATAGATATGAGAAGTGCTTGAATCTGTTTGGCGACTATGTGGAAAAATAGAGAATAGTTCTAGGTTTAAGATGTATATAATATTTTTTTTTTATCATCAATGATTTATTTTTTATTTAAAAACGGAAGTTACTTTATGGATGACCTTCGTATCTTTATAATAAAGGGTCGGTGATGAGTATGTTATCTTTGAAGTGCATTTAAATGGTTGTTTCCATCCAGTAGAGGAACAAATATAAAACAAAAACATTATGTTCAGGTGGAACTTCCAATCGAAATTATTTCAGTTGACTTGCATCAACAACGCAGGTGCTGTAACACAAAAAATGCATTTGACAAACTTATTAGGGGGATTCTATTCCATATGCCCATTTAGACATAGTTTGAACATGTTTCTGAACATATAAATCATTTTCAAATAAAATCGAATTAGAATGATCTAATTGTATTAAGTTGTAGAAGCAATGATATTCTATATAATAACATTCCAGAAAATGTAAAACTTCAACATGGCATAAGATATTTTTTTATATGAACAAATATAGTAAAAAAAGTTTGTCAAATCAAACTGCTTAAAATTCTTTAATAAATGCAATGTTAAGTTTAAAACATCGATGATATTTTAGTCTAATTCAACGTCGATACTAATGTCTTCGAACTATATCGACAGTGTATGAAGTGTTTAATGCAAATTCTTCGAACTGATTTTATTATTAATTCAATCAGAAAGCCAGATAACAAAAGTGCGAATAAAAAAAAGTTTGTCAAATCAAACTACTTAAAATTCATTAATAAATGCAATGTTAAGTTTAAAAAATCGATGATATTTTAGTCTAATTCAACGTCGATACTAATGTCTTCGAACTATATCGACAATGTATGAAGTGTTTCAATGCAAATACTTCGAACTGATTTTATTATTAATTCAATCAGAAAGCCAGATAACAGAAGCGTCTGCCGCTCTAGATAAAAATATCGAATTGTTACATAAAATCTATAAATAGACGCATTTGATGGCAGCACACTTGACAGGTTCAGTTGTGACTGTTGTGTTTGCGAATGACTGAACGATCACGAAAGACCACGTGAAAAGGCATTATTGCTATTCAGAATGGACGAACCGCCTGTGTGATAAAGGAAAAAATTAATTTTGGATGTGGCGGCACACAGATAACTTTGTTATCTGATAACTGTGTCGTGATTTTCAGAGATTCGTGAGTACGAAAAAAAGATTAGCGACGGATCATGGAAGATTGCTGTGTCTGTTTTCGAAATGTGAGAAAATGTCCCTGGAATGTGTTGATTATGTCGATATATCGAGATGTATTTCCGTATTTTTAAAATCCGATTTAACCGATTTCACAAAAAACGATAAGCGTTTTCTTTATATATGGCCAAATTAAAGACCAGCAGTCAGTGTTTTTTTACATGGTTCTACAGTAGAGATTTTTCAACTGAAACTAATTAGGATTGTTTTTCAGTATAAATTTAAGCTGACGCTGCGCTAATTTTTTTTGCTTAATACATCATCTTGGAAAATTGTTTATCTTAAATATCTCGAGAGAGGCTGAACTTATGACAAAAAAAACTTGGACCTTTTTCGGATACTCATCCACAAGGTTTGTGGAAAACATATTTTTTGGGAAATTAGTATTTTTGAAATTGAAGCACTTAAAAGGTTTTTATTTACAATTTATTTTTATTTTTGTTTACGTTCTTTTAATATACGGAATAATAATAAAATTTTCCTAACCCTCTGGGATATAAGTGAATCCTTTCAATCGTGTTGAACCACTAGGTGCCACTAGGGCCCCATTTAAATGGGTTTCGTAGGTTTTTAATTAGTATTATATTTTGCTTTTGTATTAATTTTACAATAGATTTAGATTGGGTTTTAGCATTCTGTAGCCAAACTGAGAACCCTTATCATTTCGCCATCCATTTGTATGTCTGAGCCATTTACACACAGACTATTAATATTATAAAGCTGACATTTGGCCGATTATATGTATATATATATATATATATATATATATATATATATATATATATAACGCTGACAAAGTTATGAAATAAAATTTAAAAAAAAATTGTTTAGTGTACCTACGCCATATATCAAATGGGGGTGAATTTTTTCGCATACTCCCTTAAGTTAGTTTTTCAAAAATATTGGGTGTGTGGAATAAACCCTTTTTCCATGCAGGGTCCGTTTACGTAATATTTAGCTTTAAAGTTACTTTTTGTTAGGGTTACTTGTCTTCACCGAATACCAGCGAAACCTTTATTTTTTTAATATCTGAATAGTATTAACGATAGTAGTTTATATAAGATAATTAAAAAGAAAGTTATTATAGCTAAGTAGGTTCTACTGGCTTATGAATAATAATAGACCAACTTATGACATGTGGTTTGGTCTGTAAAAATTCATAAAAACTCCATTTAACTAGACTGTAAAAATAACTTTGTATTTTAAAATGAATATTTATCTTTTCACATGAAGAGGACATTGTACCATATATTACCCTAATTGTACATGACGATAAAATAAAGAAAAAATAAAAAGCAAAAAATTTACTTGCTTGATAATTTTGTGGTGCGGTAGCGTAAGGCTTTTCAGGCGTTTCGTAAGACTGACTTAGCTTTTAAGATATTGACGATAATATATAAGTATCCCCTACTTAATTATATTAGTATTACATATATTAATCGTGCTAGAAATTCTTTTTAGTGATGACTTATGATAAATAAACTAATCTTACTCCAAACGAGGTACAGAAGCGCTAGTCAGATTCGCACTTGACCGGTTTTTTCTATTTATAAGTCACTTTACATATTTTTATCGTTACATACTTGGATACGTATAAAACTATTTTTAGTAGTTTAGTATTTTTGTTTAATTATTTACAAACATTAATATTCTTTTTCGTCATGTAGTCTAATATATTATTCACAGATATAATAATCTCGTGAATTTCTTGAAAATGTGAAAATTATGGGGTGTGCACTTATATCACTATAATTTAATATAGAATCGCCTTAAAAATTGTAAAAAGAATAGTATTGGAATCATTATAAATCGCTCTTTGAATTGGTAATTTACACAATAGAAGTCGCAATTAAATGAAACTACGTGATGTAGTATTATTTCTAGCAAAGATTGTGTTAGCAAAGATCTTTGCTAGTAGCCCACCTGAAGATGTTGTAATACAACGAAACCTAGGTCGTGGTAAAGAACTTAAAGAAAGTAGAAATAATACTACGTCACGTAGTTTCATTTAATTGTCATTAAATTGATAAATATTTTATTGATAATATCATAGAAGCCATCAAATTGATAAATGTTGTTTTGATAATATCATAGAAGCCATTGAATTGATAAATATTTTATTGATAATATCATACAAGCCATCAAATTTATAAATGTTGTTTTGATAATATCATAGAAGCCATTGAATTGATAAATATTTTATTGATAATATCATAGAAGCCATCAAATTGATAAATGTTGTTTTGATAATATCATAGAAGCCATTGAATTGATAAATATTTTATTGATAATATCATAGAAGCTATTAAATAGATAATATGTTTTGATTTTTATTGATATTTTTATCCAGATCATAGTACAGTTTAACTAAAGAAAATTCTTTGTGACTATATAGAAAATTTTGATGACGTTGTAAAATATCTCTTAGAAAATAGAACTGAAATTACGTTTGTCATTTTGTACCTCAAAAGGTAAGACGGAATTCTTCTAACACTCACTCCCGGGTCTGTCATTCTTTTGTATCACAACCGTTTGTCTCAGAAAATGCTTGATGTAGAAACTTGAAATACGGCGTTGTAATAAAGAATATTAAACCGCACGTATCTCAATAGTTGATAAATATTTATATGGATATTAGGGGGATAACCCTTTATTAAAAAATTCAATTCTATATATAGCGTGGAGTATCATTTGAAAAGGGGTAATCAAAAGGGCCTCAAAAATATTTTTTCTTAGTTTTGTATTTTTAGAGATATACTGAAAAATAGACGAGATAATATAGGTTCCCACCCTTATTACCGAAACTTCGCAACCTAGAATTATGAAAAAGTAGAGTTCTTAGAAGCCTATGTGAGGGTTGTACGAAAATTATAGTGATTGTCGATGATATATTTATGCTGTGAAAAATTAATATTTATAATTATTTAATAGAAACACTATGTTTCCTTAAATATTTATAAATGCCTAAATGTGTACGGAACCCTCGTAGTTGCGAACTTTATTCGTCCTTGACAGGTTTTTTAGAATACTAAAACTTTCAAGTTTATCGTAACTTAGATATATATTACATAATATACAGTTGTATAATATTGAAATTGCGCGCACGTCACGAAAAATTTTGCATACATGTACCATGTATCATGGAGATGAACGTTTTTTAATGTTTTTTTTGGTATATTTTGTATGTAATTAAAACAATCACCCCTTCATAATAGTAAGTAAACATTCATCCTAAGATATAACAATATTCACAAGAACATTGTTTTTTTTAAATACATCATATTTCCCTTTTCCACGCGAACGCAGTCGCGGATCAAACCTAGTAATTTATATTACAGTATACTAGACACAGAATCTTTCACTGATGTTTAAAATTCCTCTTTGACTGATTACGTCATAATTCAACATATTTCTACGTTCAACATTAGATGCTTCTATATCATCAGTTTCAATGCATTAATAAACGGGTGATATTAATTTATCAATGTGATATTAAAAATCTTTAACTAAAACTGTTTCACAACGTTCTGTTCCTAAACTTCAATAATGAATATAATACAGATAAAGTTATTGGGACCTTTCTAGGTCCGACACCGTTTGTTCCGGTCGAAGGAGTCTCTCCCCTCGTTCGGCGACTCGTAACGTTGCACCTGTGACCGTACATGTACAAACGGCTCTGTTTATCCCTACGTATATACTCATAATGGCACATAAAAGGTGGACGTTTGCTTTCAGCTTGCGTTTTACAACACAAACGTGTTTCTTGTAAAAAAGTCGAAAAGTGGAAGTTTTAAAACTACGTGGAGTAATCTCCTACAAGCATATAGGAGACAGGACTATTCAATTTATTATTTTACAACAGTTTTTTTTAATTTTATTATCGCTGTTATCTGTTTTATTGTATGAAGAAATTTTGACCGGCTAAATCACCAAAATTTTGGTAAATAATGGGGCTTTTATTGTTTGATCCATGTAGGTCTGGAAACTTTATAACATATCGTTTGAAACAAGATTTTCTGTAGTTGCGTTCTTGCGAAGATAACTTTTACCTGACTGAGGCGCAGCAAAGAAAGTGTAATGATTTTCACAGTCTATTATGTATCTATATATGGATGTTCAATCGTAGCCCAAAAACTGCTGAACCGATTGGAAAGGTAATGATTTTCAGTCTGTTATGTAGCTATAAGTGGATGTTCGGTCGTAGCCCAAAAACTGCTGAACGGATTGGAATGGTAATGATTTTCACAGTCTATAATGTATCTATATATGGATGTTCGATCTTAGGCCAAAAACTACTGAACCGATTGGAAGGGTAATGCTTTTTACAGTCTATTATGTATCTATATATGGATGTTCGATCGTAGCCCAAAAACTGCTGAACCGATTTTAGCAATTGGTTTGTATTTAATGTAACAGTGCTATAGGTTAGATTTTTAGTCACAAAAAATATTTTGGCGGACTTGGAATAAAAAAAACGGAACTAAAAAAAATCGTGTATCTTATAGTTCATAGTATAGACAGTTCTTTAAAAATAATTCTGAGATTTCCTTACTATTTTTACCTTACCTTAACTATTTTTTCATAAACCTGAAAAAATAGTCAAGTTTGGCACAAATAATAAAAATACAAAGTTCTGTGTGCACCCGATTTTGAACTATGTGTATGAAAATAAAATACCAAAAAGGGTAAAATAAAAAGAAGCTATAAAAAACTAAAACCTAACTGGGTCGAAAAAAACTGAACAGTAGAAAAATAAGTTAGGATATAATCATAATTTTTCTGAAATATAATCGTCACTAAAACGTAAAGCCGCTTTCACAGTTGAGATGTCAAATTTTTTCCAGATTTGAGATGTCATATTTTTTCCAGATTTGAGATGTCATATTTTTTCCAGATTTGAGATGTCAATATTTTTTCCGCGTATCAAAACTGAAGGCCACCTACATTTACAATTCAGTGACGATTATCTTTCAGTGAAATTATGACTTCGTTTTTATTTTAGTCTTATGTCATCACTACTTCTCAAACTATCGAGTTTATATTGTTTGTTCTATGTAGACCTGAAAACCTTAGAACAAATCATTTGAAACAAGGTATTTTCTGTAGTTGCGTTCTTGTGAAGATAACTTTTCAATCTTATGTCATTATCGTCGTCGCCGTGGTGTGTTGGGTTGATCACAAGGCATACGGCCTGTGACGACGCGGCGCACCGCGAGACCCGGGTTCGATTCCCGGCCGTTCGTCGAGCGGGGCTGGACGGGTGTTATGGTTGGCTGTAAGAGATTGCTCACGTAGCAATAAGTCCGCCATATGTATCAATTAGATACATTAAAGTAGATAAATAAATAAATAAATAAATTATCATTTAACAAACTAATATATATTACAAAAGTATGTTAAATATTTGATTTTTTGTAGTAAGTTTGTCCTAAGTCAGATTTCTGGAAATATGAGATGACATAATCAAGTATAAGCGATGTCTATCATAGTATTCGCATACTAATATGTTTGTTTATTGTATTAGTAAATTTAAGCAAGCTATAAGCCCAAATTATACAAAACGGTGAAAAATCTTTTAAGTTTTATTAACAAAAACCACTCAAACACTCATAAGGGAAGTTTTTGCAAGTGAATTTATATCGTCTTGGTTTGAAAAGCACATAAATATCTTCAAAATTATCTAAGTAATGTAAGATAGTCGAAGATATCGCACAGGATAAAAATTACATGCAAGAAGTAGAGAAAAATCAAATTTTCTTCTATAGCATGCCAAACATGGATTTATCATGTTGCGTATCATTTATTCCTGTATTACAATTTTGAATAGCGTGGATATCTCTTATGGTTTTAAAATTAGCCCTATTTTATCGATTTAATCGATTTTAAATTCTTCCATAAATTTTAATTCAATTTCAAATGCAAAACGGAGTTGCTATAATTATGCCAGGTTCTATTATCTTTAGACCAGCCGAAATTTAGACTCACATAAATCTTCCACCTTTTATTAAATATATACTTAGAATATCAAGTAAAAAAACCTGTAAAGCACGAGTGGAACTTGCACTACGAGGTTTTCGTACACATTTAGCCAGTTATAAACATTTAATGCTACATAATATTCCTATTAAACTATTTATAAAATTTTAATTTTTTAGAACGAAAATATATTGCCTGTTATATCTTTCACAGGCGCATATTTAAAAAAACAATTTATGTGATATAACTGTAAATTAATGATTTTTGGATTTTTTCTTTACTTGTGCTGTGAGACGTTGCTTCTTGCCAAATTTCATGATTCTAGGTCAACGGGAAGTACTCTATAGGTTTTGGTTCATTTGCGAGTGTCATAAAATGCGGCAAAAGCTTGATTTTCTTACAGCCTCAAGGGACCGTAGATCTAAGTATTTGATATTAATTTCAACTTGATAGACCCACGCGTTCGTAAGAAAAAGGGTATTGACGGAAAGACTGACAACGAAGTGATCCTATAAGTGTTCTTTTTCCATTTGAGGTACTATAAAAAGTACAAAAGATTATCGTATCAACTCGGAAATAGTAAATTATCCGTTGCACAGAATAATCAAAGAAACAGCAGATATAGTTGAAGATAGTACGTTGTTTCTCTTCCGAGCCAAACTTTATTTCGACAATGGATTATGTAGCGAACCATCGATCATAGAGATTGAGATAATGCCAATTCGGTCTGTGTTTACTAAAATTTCATCGAATCGCCTTTCTGTTATATAATATATAAGTTATATAGACGATTCGCGATTTGTCTTAACATCCGTTTGTAGATATTTTCTCAATTTTCCTCTTACGAGTGTTCTCATTATCTAGTTTAATGTTTATGAATCAACTGTCAGTCATTTTTAAAACGCACTTAAATATGTTCGTAGTATAGAGATTCTCCGAGGTTGGTAAAGAATTCCATTTGTGGCTATGAATTTCTTTTAGCTATATTCTAAGTATGCTATTATTAGCCATCTAATATTTTTTAACCTCATTTATTTCAGTATTGTTCAGTATTGTAAATATCTTCATTTCAACTTCATTTTTAGAGTTTTGCAATGAAACCCTTATAGTTTCTATAGTTTTTGGCTTATATTTATAAAATTTGCAATAAATAAATCGAACTACGTGATGTAGTATTATTTCAACTTTCTTTAAGTTCTTTACCACGACCTAGGTTTCGTTGTAATACAACATCTTTAGGTGGGCTGTTAGCAAAGATCTTTGCTAATAGCCCACCTGAAGATGTTGTAATAAAACGAAACCTAGGTCGTGGTAAAGAACTTAAAGAAAGTAGAAATAATACTACATCACGTAGTTTCATTTAATTGTGAATAATGAATTTCTACAAAATTAACGCCAACTATATTCAAAATTTTGTAAGTAGATGGATCAGGTGTACATCTCAATTAAAGTGTAGTTAAAAAATATTAAAATAAAAAATTAATATACCCAAATTGCAAACCTTAAAGCCTTAAAATGAAATTGAGATTTTGTTTACCACATTTTATTTTTAAGACCCGTTTGCAAAAACTAAACGTCAAAGTGACGTGCAATATATAGTCATTTCTAATCTTTCAGTCATTTCAAAAATCTAAATTTAATTAGAGCTTCCAATTAAAATTATTTCTTTTAAGTTGCTTTTACAATTTCTAAACATGTAATTAACTACGGAACTCTAGGAATGTTCCAACACATATTAGCAATTTTTTTTATTTTCATAATTTTTACCTTAGACGCAGAGATGTAGCTCTGCGTATTCATGGTCCGATGGCGCCGATGTACAAGGCTAGTTAATTTAGGTAAGTTAATTTAGGTAGTTAATTTAGGTTTTTATACTCCTCGTCCAGAAAATAGAAATCTTGATATTTTTTACATTAAGCCTTCTAGTGTAAGTGCTGAAAAAAATCGGTTAACGAAAATAGCACTCTGCGCGCTATCACTTTCATGAAAATATTTTTAGATAATTGATTTCTGAATTATGTATAAAAGTTTAAACGATATTATGGGAGTCGGTAACACTGCACATTTTGGCAATATAATTCGTAATATTTATCACTGCAATTCTGATTTTGTTGTTACTTTCGTTTAGCAAACTTTTCTCATTTTATGTGAGCAAACTCCCCAAATTAAAAAAAAACTAGTTGTTGTTTTTATTAATCCAAATTGAATGTGTCTACATTCGATATCGCTTTGCTCTACTAACGTCATTAACTCTAGAACCGTACCCATATAATATTAAGTTAACGGTACCCTGTGGTACTAATGCACCCCAATACAAAAAAACACATTTATAAAAAGGTAATAAAGTTTTATTGAAAATCAACTTAAATAGACATTTTTAACTATAATGTCAGTTTTATTAAACATAAAATACTAAGGCACATTAAATATCTACACAGCTTTGGCATATTTTCTTCTGATGCTCATTACAAATGAAAATTTTACACTTGGCACACTGAGTGCGAGATTTTCGGTCTTTACCTTGACCTTGGGCAGATAGAACATCTTCCTGATTTGGGAACCGAAGGAGTTGCCGTAGCTATTGCTCGTTTTCTTCCCAAGATATCTTCAATACTTATTTGTTATATCTTGGGAAGAAAACGAGCAACAGCTACGGCAACTCCTTCGGTTCCCAAATCAGGAAGATGTTCCAAAGTTGTTGACAAAGTTCGATATTGAAATCTGATTTCCAGGTGGGGTTTTATGAGATCAAAAGTGAGCGTCTTCAGGTACGTACGTTTATTCTTGAAATCTTGCTTATTAGTGGCGTTTGATGAATGTAGCAATATCATAGAATTAATCCCCACTATATTTAGTATCCCGTAGAACACACAAAGGCTCCAGCGGCGGGTTTTGCGCGATACGCTGTATGTATGATAAAGTTGGTCGAATGTGTCAACGCCGCCCTTTGTTTCATTATAAAAGCTTACTATTTCCGGCAAATTTACAGTTTTGTCTTTATCTGACTTGTGGTGCATGGTCGAGAGCAGGAGAACATTTTTCTTTTTTCCTTTGCTGAGTTTTAGAGGAGCATATGAAAGCAAAGTGAGTTCATCGTGAAAAGCAAACATTAATGTATTCAGGTCACGTTGTTTTGTTTCAGTAAAATAAGTAGGTATTTCGGTTTTATTTTTTTAACAATGTTCCAACTGTAGTTACATTTTTGGACAGCAGTTTTTGAGCGGCAGGTATAGAGGTGAACCAATTATCGTAAGTTATGTTCCTGTTAGTATTATGAATAGTGGTTGACAGTTCAAGCGCGTAATACTCAGCAACGGGCTGTCCTCTAGGAGTGGAATCCTTTCCGGTGTATATTATGCTGTTTATCATGTAATAAGTCTTAGCATCACAAAACATTAGCAGTTTTATCCCATATTTATCTGGCTTTGAAGGGATGTACATGCGAAATGGACACCTCCCTCTGAAACCAAGCAACTGTTCGTCTATTGTAGTGCAGTCAGAAGGGGAATACCGGTTCTTTGAAGTCTCAACTACATGATCAGATAGTTCTTTTACCGAAGCCAATCTATTTACCTGTCTTCTCTCACTTCTTGTCGAACGACCGTCAAACCGGAGACAATTTGTCAGGAATTCAAATCTTTTCTCACACATAGTCGACCGAAAATAATTGATACCTGTACTTTTATCAAAAATTTCTTTGACAGTTAAGTGATTTATTTTCAGCATTCCCGCCAAATAATATAGTCCAAAAAGTGCTTTCAACTCTGTTATTGTCGTATCTCTGACAAACGAAGGTCGTGTGTTCGTTTCATTGAAATCTTCATCTTCAGACTGAGTTGGCCTGTCGAACTTATATTTTTTGCGCTGCTCTGAAATCTCCTGGTTAGTGTTAGACACTAAAGACTCCAAAACCTCGTCCGTAAAAAATAACTGCCAACAATCTAACGCAGTAGTTACAAATTTAGCTGAGCCTTTGTTACCTGGAGGATGAAATATAATATTCCTCTGTGGTGTGCGTGATAAACGAGGACGACATCCATTCCATATATTTTTTTCAGAATTCTTCTGTTTTTTTCTACCTCTACCACGCAAAACATCTGGAACACTGAGGACAGTGATCGGCGAAGCATTAGAACCCACCTGCGAAGACTCTTCGAGTTCTTCTTCTGAATCCTGAATTGTGTGTCCAAAATTCTCCTCCAAGCGAAAATCTTGAATGATTTCGTCCGGCTCGTCTTCTGACGCCTCGCCTAAAACCACATTTCTGATTCTTTTACCGCCATAAGAATATTCTCAATCTCACTTTCATTTAAAACACGCCGTAACGTCATCTAAAAGAAAATAGAATAACAGAACATAAATATCAAAACATAAACAAAACAAAAATATATTGAAAACACATAAAACTTTTATGGTGTAGGTATAAATGGTGTATAGGTACCATACAGCACATTTTGTATAAAATATGTACCTATAAAAGGTTTATATACAATCCTGATCAATAAATAATGTAAAAAAATTAACTAACACATAAATAAATGAAACTAAAAATACTTACGTTGAAAGTACCCTGGGGTACTGTTGTACCCCAACAAGCAATATATCCGTCCACTTGCCAACAGGACCACCGCCCGACTGAGGTATCGGTACGTCCCCCCACCCTGCATAAATACACGGACCCGCGAAAAAGTTCGTTTTATAGCAAAAAAGTTATAAACTATTTTAATAATTTTTTTTTAAATATACCCCAGGGTACGGTTCCAGAGTTAATGAAAATGTAGCTTTGCATTTTTTTTCATCATTTTCCTCATATATACTCGTATTTGTGAATATACTTGTAATATTTACACATATCACAAAAGTATATCGAAACTGGGTAAATGGAATATTTATCTAAAAAGCGTCTTTGTGGGCTATCCACAGTGGACAGATGTTAAACCAACAGCTTTTGGAATTTTGTTTATTCCTTTGTCTTTGTATGTTTCAATATGTATTACATAAAAAATATTGAATTAGAGGTGCGCAAAATGTATCAGTGAAAAGAAAAGAATGACATATATCATTTGATTGGAAAGATATATATCACTCATATCTTTATCTCAGTATCTCAGTACTCGAGTTCGTAATTAAATTATTTATTGTGGATACGTTGGGCAATGGTCATACAACGTGGTGATAAAAAGTAATGACTGAACATTAGGTACTATCGTTTGGAAATAAAAAAATCGACAAGAGTATCCATTTGTATTTGTTTCATACTTTGCAGGTTTAGGATTTAGAACTGTTAACCTAGATTCAAATTATATATAAAATAACTTTAATGCTATTTAAATAAATTGGTATAGGTTGGCGTATTTAAAAAAAAAACTAAAATATAAAAAGAGTGTTTACACAAATATTTTGAGAGAACAAATGTATACTTTAACTTCATATAGCACAGCGTTCACAATCGATCGCGATTAGCTACGTCGTCGTCTGTCGTCTGTCAGTTGCATATTTGACTAAACAGTTCGAACGTTTTCTATCTCTTTCATGTAACATCAAAACGTATAAACGATATCTACCTTTATGACGGGACGAGTGAGTGAAATGATTGATTTGGTGAAACGAAAAAGACGCCGATCGCTCCCGAGCTAGTGACATACTGATACATTTTGATTTCATGTGAGCAAGTGATATATATGATCGTAATATGTGAGCTATATATCTTATATATCTCACTCGTGAGTTACTGTCATTATTGCTACGTATGTAGTTTAATCTCATAACATATTTATTAGGAGACTAAACTACGTACATAGCAGTACGTTTTGTACTTACAATTGACCTGCGATTTCAATGAATTGTCCGTGAAACAATAGCTTTTGAAGCTCAGCAAACACTTGAACGAATCGTATTAACAACATATATTAATGTTTTTTTTAAAGAACTTTTTAAAAAAATAGTTCTTTAAAAAACGTATAGCTTTTTTTTATTACGCGCGCAGTCATTTTTTTAATTTGCATTCTTTTCAAAATATTTATGGCATGAGATTAATGTACCAGATATGAAAAAGAAACGTGTCTCTCGACGTAAAACTTATTAACCTAAATACGTAATGGTTATTATTTAAAAAACATTAAAAGTACAACGAAGTGTATAAAAGGCAGAAAAATTTGAACGTAGTAAAATTATGTGAAAATATATTATATACACAGATGCTGAAATTTTCTGGCCTATGTCAAAAGCTTTATACTCTGATACAGGCCAAGGCTGAACTAAGTTTCTCCACTTGGACCAGACGTTGTGACTGTCAATTGTTATGTTCGAATGAACCTTACGTCTGTTTCAACAGTCAAAGTCGAAGAAGCCGAATAGTGATTACTCAAACGTGAAGAAGCCGAACAGTGATTACTCGAATTCGATGAAGCTGAACAGTGATTACTCGAATTCGATGAAGCTGAACAGTGATTACTCGAATTCGATGAAGCTGAACAGTGATTACTCGAATTCGATGAAGCTGAACAGTGATTACTCGAATTCGATGAAGCTGAACAGTGATTACTCGAATTCGATGAAGCTGAACAGTGATTACTCGAATTCGATGAAGCTGAACAGTGATTACTCGAATTCGATGAAGCTGAACAGTGATTACTCGAATTCGATGAAGCTGAACAGTGATTACTCGAATTCGATGAAGCTGAACAGTGATTACTCGAATTCGATGAAGCTGAACAGTGATTACTCGAATTCAAAGAAGCCGAATTGTGATTACTTTAAATTATCTGTCTATGGTTCTGTAAAAAGGATTTAAAGCTCCTCAGAAAAATGTCGACTTCAGAAACCGCGACCGAAATTATAGCCTAGAAGTCTATAAATAAAACTAACTGCCTGGCTAATTTAAGTTGGATTTTTTTCTGATCGCTTTTCAGCTAAACTCGAGCGAACTCATAACGGGAAATTAAACAGTGGAAAGCGAAATTAGTAAAGTGTGTTTATAAATTATACGTACGACCCTGTAACAATTTCGCTCATCTGGTCACATGCAGGCGTGAGTCAATGAGTTAGCGTTTAAAAACAACCGTCCGCGTCGCTGTCAACGTTCGGCTTTGTAAATAAACACGAGATAAGACACGAGATGCAAACAGACTCCGCCGAGTAAGCGCATAGCATGTGTGGTCGGTATTGTTGTGCGTTTTGTTCAGCTTGGGCAACAATTTTTATCATGTTTGTGTCTCGTTTATTCCCGCCGATTGCGTGGCTGTGAACTGCGAGGTTCTTTTTTCGAGGTTCGCTAATAAAAATTAGTAGATAAGCTAGCGTACATATCTTATTATCACCAGAAATCTAATTGAAAATATAATATTCGGATTAGGAATCTAAATCTACTGTCTTCCTTTTGGAATCACATATATCGTCATCGACAAATGAGACTATTTTCTTTAATAAACCCTTTAAGAAACCTCAAACCCTATTTAGTAGGACAAACTGAATATGGGAGACACCTGCAACTTTAAACGAGCATCCTAAGTGAGAAATTAAAATTGTTTGAGCTTTATTTTTTCGGGATAATTTCGAGCGACTTCGCCGACGAATGAAAACCATGCCATATATTGTTTCGGGAATTTAAGCGTTTGAAAAAAAAATACTTAGAAAATTAAAAATTTTATTTAAGAAAATAACATTCGATTCTTAAATTAACATTTTCGTAAAATTCCAAGGCGATTTGTAATATTTTCAGAGAAAAATTAGCAATAAAAAAAATTTAAAATTGAAAACATTTTTGCAAACGCGTTTGCTTCAGTCTATCTTAGGATCTCCCAGCATCGCTATCAATTTCACTGTCTCAGTGAGCGCTGCGTCTTGTTCAGACTCCGAGGCATTACCTAGAATATTTTCTGAGGACGGTACCTCCCTGATGATTTTTCCTATTTTTTTTTCAAAAAAACAAAATACCAAAAAAATCCATAAATACAAGTATAATGCCCAAATGCATTTTTTTGTTTGTTTTTTTATCCATTCCTTTCTTTAATTGTAGTTATCTTTGGATGCCGCTTCCATTCACTGTATTCATAACGATCTAGAATCACTTTTACCCAATTGATCTAACCGGTCGTTTTATGTCATCTAAGTACATACGTATCGTTACGGAGGGCGGTCTTTACCTCTTGTATTTGCTCGTGGCGTCCATTCCACTTTTTTCCCAATCCGTCAACTAATGCCTCCTTTCCATTCTAGCTATGTAGTTTGTCCATCTTAATTTTCTTAACTCTGTGACTACCGCATCACTGTCATAAAACTTACTTTATGTTAGCGCTCTCTGTACAACTCATAACTTTCCCCGAGTCCACGGACAGTACTGTAGCCTCTATATCATATATCAGCACTAATGGGACACTTTTTCGAAAACTCTACATGTCAGGGGCGGTCAAATGTTTGCGAAATTTTACACTTATAACTCCCAAACTTTAGTGATTTCCTAAAAAGAAGGAACAAATGTCCCTTATATTTATATAAAGCAATATTACAGTCGCTTAACAATATAAAGTTTATATTATTTGTTTCGCTAACATTTCACACAGAGTTAAATCCTTTTAATTCCAGCCGAAAATCTGATCGACATCTATACTTTGAAACGGATTTACAGTAGTACTCGTATATATAAATGAGGGAAGCGTTTTACCATCGTTTGGTGGATTGTACTATGTACGAATGATCGTACCATGTACAATGGAAAAAAATATATGTAACATTATGAATTTTTTGACCTACAAGAATTTTAAATGTTCCAACAGGACATGATTACACGTTTTAAACACCAGTAAAACGCACTAAACGCCAGTGAAGTTAATTAAAACAACTTGGTACGTTTTTTTGCCATGTTTATCTCAAATGAAATGAACTGAGACGTTACTCGCAATGCACAATATTTACAATGTTAATGGCTTACTTGAGCAGATAAGGTGCTATCGAGTCAAGCGCACTCGGTCATCTTAAAATGTCTCTTTACCGTTTTGCCCTCATATAAGCATGCATAAGGTATCAAGAGCATTGCAAGGTCAAAGAAAACGACCTGACGATATAAATGTGAGGGTGCACTCTGGCATACGGTGCACTTGCCAATGGCGCTTATAAAAAAATAACCACGACGGCAGCCGGTATTTGAATTTCGAACAGCCACGCCGTGGCGGGTCGTAAACTTCAGTCTTTGGCGGGGTTTTAGCAGGCGCGCACGCCTTTCAAAAAGAGCGCGCCTTTTTACCGTGCGATCTGCGTTTATTTAGGTTAGTTGCTACGAAAGTGCAGTTTGATCTCGTTTGTGTTTTCGTTTTGTGTGCGGTGGCGTTGAGATAAGCGTTACCATTATCGTCTTTTTTGTTTGAAGTTAAATTTGTGGAAAATTTTAAGGTTATTGTATTTGTATAACTTTGTTTTTGGTAAGCTGTGATCGAGAGTCGAGATTGAATTCCCGAAATAGAAGTCTAGTTCGATAAATTAATTCGCCGCTTTTATCTCGAATGCAATTCAAATGGAAAAGTTTTATCGAAAACTTGTGTAAATAAACTTGGTTGACATAAATCTTTATCAGATATTGAAATTCTATTTATGGAGACGAGTTAAGTGAAAATTTGTATAAAGAAAAATAGGTCAAAACTCTCGTGATTCGTTGAAAATTACATTTTCCTTATCTGGTATTTGTGTTTTTTTAGAAGATTTTTTAGCAGATTATTTGTTAATGTTTCTAAATAAACTTTGGATGACATTGAAGATTGCTGATTCAGTGATTTAAAGATTTAAATTAATAGATAAAGAAATTGTAACGTTTATATATTGCAAAGTTTACTCATTAGTGATAGGTACTGTAGTATTGTTCAATGGAACTTACATAACTTAGCCCCAAGCAAGCTGAATTGATACGCAGTAAAATTTTGAACAGATAATGTGGGAGTAGTTAAGCACTATAAGGTTTTCTCATTTTTTCTTTCGACATAAGAAAGGACTTTGGAACAAAATATTAATAAGACAGTTGGCTCTAACAATTTTAGTCATATTAAACATATGAAATATTCACTAGAACTCGATGACTCTTTAACGTTACTCATTAGAATGTGATCGCACATGAAAAAGAAGTTAACATGACTAAATCGAAATAATGATTGTCAAAAAATGCAGAAATATGAAAAAAATCTCAATTTCGTGAAAGTAATATAAAATAAGCCGATTGCAATTGATGTTGTAGCCCACAAATGATATAACGATTTTGAATCTTATCTGAGTAAGTGAACAGTGTGTATTAATTAAACACAATGTACTTAATTCATCTTAAATGAGATCACAGAGAAGTTCACGTGAAAAGATTGAACGAGATAGTTACATAAGGAATAGTTAGTTTTGCGACATTTTAGCCACAGTAATAAAAAATAATTCTGAAGAAATATCAGTTTATTGATAAGGTCTCGCGTGATGGTATTGTAGAAATTTTATAATGAAATAATAAGAGATGTAAAAATAACAAAAAAAAACAGGGACTACACTTGAAAATAGAAATCTTACTTGATTTGAAAATTCTAATATACAATTCACAATTAAATAAAACTACGTGATGTAGTATTATTTCTACTTTCTTTAAGTTCTTTACCACGACCTAGGTTCGTTGTACTACAACATCTTCAGCTGGGCTGTTAGCAAAGATTCTAATATATATTACTTGCGACAAATTCGAATATATATATATATATATATATATATATATATATATATATATATATATATATATATATTGTGACAAAATTTTGAACTTTGTAATTTTAAAATAACATTCTCTAAAATATTATTTTTCAGTTCGTTTTTCAAATTTATTATGAATTCCTTTACCATTATAAAATTATTCTCGTAAATTCCATAAATGATACGAATATGGCAATCTATTACTTTTTTACCATTTATCCTGCCTGAAAGAGTAAAGCAAACTGCTTTATCTCGTTCGTGAGGCATAGTATGTATATACCTAGTTGTAGGTGTCACGAGTCCCATTACATTTCGTAATGGGTAAATTTATATTTTCAATGTCTTATTTTTTTTCGACACATGTTACGAAATATTTCAACTCAGATGAGATTTCAATCTTCGTTTTTATCTGTAACTATGACATCTTGTAACGTTCGTCCAATATTGTATAAATTCGTATCTTGAAATTTTTTGAACACGTGTCGCGGCGTAGCAATGATAATATTAAACGCCTACAGGACCAACTTAAAGACACTGGTACCATCGTACAGGACAAAGTTGAAGACATGAGACGCGGGAGAGCACCGACGAGACGGATAGATCAGTTCAAGGCATTGACGTCTTCCTACACGGGTGCACCCGGGGAGGGCCTGCCAGAGTGTAATGAGGACACATTTTGTCGCACGTTGTACATCTGCAACACACTTGACACGATGACCACGACCACTCTGCCAAATGTGGCAACAACTAAGGAGTGGTATTCTGAGACTAGGTCACTACTATTTAAATATCTTGACAGTGTACCCTAGCTGTTTGTTGTTTTTTATTACTTTAAATATTTTCAACTGTTATCACTTCAAATGTTTCCATGTGTTTTTTTTATTGTCAGTAGCTAGGCAGAATATTCCTCGATGTTCAAGTCGTATCTAAATATATTTTATCATCAGCTTCAATATTTCACGGGTTTATGTAGCAAACATAAATTGCTCTAATTTTAACCGTCGAAGAAATAGCAGGGTTGTATTTAGTTCAGTTTTGTGTCATTCACGGATCAATCTGATTTTATATGAATTTTTATTAATTGTGAAAAAGTATCAATCTGTAAATTTGGCGTCTAAAGCTAAATACGAATGCCATTTCAATTTCGAAGATTTACGCCTAAATGACAGGTAGTTGTCGCGTGTCGCATCATGCAAGAAAAGAATGATTTCTTCGATATATATTATCTACTTTGAATCGATTGAAATAGATAATATCATCTAGACTTTTGACAGCTGATGAAATCTGAGTTGTTACACTTATTTATGTTTCATTGGTTGTTCATTATCAATAATAATTACGTATTTGAGTCGTTTTCTCCGAAACTAGTACAGGACGCCAATTTGCAGTTACAAAACAGAAGTGAAAGGAAATTTGTCAACTTAATGGATCTGTTAAATTAATTCTTTTGTAATATATAAATAAATTTAGTAATGCAATTACTAAAAATATGCCGATAGTTGCCCACTTAACTGGGTACTTAACTTTGGCTCGTCAGACAGTCGGTTTATACAATATATTACTAGTTTTATTATTTCGATTTTACATGGAACAAACAATTGCTTTATTTGTTTTTTACGTCAGATAAAATGGACGTTGTTATTAAAAAAAATAAAAAGAGACTGATCTGATCGTAATTTTGTATTTATATTACCTAATAGATAGGATTTTGTTATAATATATGTATGAATAGGATTGTTTATTAAGATAATAATCTGAATTTTATCTCTTCTCGTAATTAATTTCATAAATATTAACGTGAATATAACATAAATAAAGTAAAATAAAAAATAAATTTTACTCGTACTTAACAAGAAAAATTTAACTAAAACGTAACAAACAAGTAAATTGCAACCGTATTATTGAACATTTTATTTCTTCTCGTAATTTATATAATATTAATTTCACAAATATGAACGTAAATATAAAACAAATAAAGTAAAATAAAAAATAAATTTTACTCATTCTTAACAAGCAAACTTAACTAAAACTTAACAAACAAGTAAATTGCAACCGTATTATTGAAAATTTTATTTCTTCTCGTAATTCATATAATATTAATTTCAAAAATATGGAAGTAAATATAAAACAAATAAAGTAAAATAAAAAATAAATTTTACTCATTCTTAACAAGACAAACTTAACTAAAACTTAACAAACAAGTAAATTGCAACCGTATTATTGAAAATTTTATTTCTTCTCGTAATTTATATAATATTAATTTCAAAAATATGGAAGTAAATATAAAACAAATAAAGTAAAATAAAAAATAAATTTTACTTGTATTTAACAAGAAAAACTTAACTAAAACTTAACAAACAAGTAAATTGCAACCGTATTATTGAAATACTCTAAGGTCAGCTAATATTGTTATTGTAAATTATCATTCGTAAATATTTAAATTACATATATCTGAAAACGTTTGTGTAGGTTAACGAGTCTATAAAACTATTAATTACTGCCCTGTCGTCACTACTAAAATGCAAATGGCAATCATCTTGTCCATGTGGATTTTTTGACAGCGAACATCTTGGACATGTGGATTTTTAGACTAATTGAACATTAGATTAAAGAAACGTGGAAAACAGGGTGTTAATTTAAAAAAAAATTATACTTATTCATTCGATTGCTATCCGTATTCGAAGATGACCTGATCAGCCCATTGCCATTTTCGTCTTTCGAAAATGTACTTTAAACCTGCTACAGACGTTAAAAATTATCGGCCCCGATATATTGTGACATCTGTAAATGATTTTCAATCGAAAAATGTTGAAAATTATAATAATAAAGTGGGACAGGCAAATTACCAATGTTACAATTCATCCTTTTATTGGCGTCTGTGGCAGATTTGTTCCTCAACCGTATGTACTCATAACCGTGTGATTCAGTTGCGCATACGCACCTAATCTGAACGTGTAGTTATCTCACTCGCGCGTTCATTTTTTAAGTTGTTCTAATCCGTTCACTCATTAATACAACTGCGTAGGAGTAGAGGGAAATAATTCTTCTCGCTCTAGCGTATGTGTCGAGCGCCAGTTATAGGGAATGATTCATACTTAATCCTTTCTTTAAGTTTGTGTGATTTGCCTGCTATTTTCGAATAGTTCTTTGGTGGTTCTTGTGTTGTTACATGCCCATTACGAGATATAATGTGACCATAAACTGTGTGTTTTGTTAATTGTGTGTTGTGATCTAAAATATTTGCTCGCGTTCACAAAACAGGACCGGTTACGGGTTCTGATATTTTTAGTGTTTGGACTAGTTTTGGGTGTTTGTATCTTTCGTCGACGAGGAAGGCGATTATGGAGGCTTTGTTCATGTTTTCCATAATTTGTAATTGAATCTCGTGTAAAATAGTTCTTGTTTATTTGTTTCGAGCTGAAAGTATGTTTAAAATATGTGTTTTTATTGTGGGCTGTTCTCTTGCACTATCTGTTCTTATTGAAATATTTGTTAAAGCATTTCCTGATGTGTCACTACTATGGAATGTATTGGATAATGTTTAAAAGACACAACACATTCTACAGATTTGACCCATATGTGGTATACGGTATACGTTGGTTTTAGAAGTTGATAATTATTTAGACTTTAATATGTACATTCAAAATAAAATTATGTACAGAGTAATTGCAAGTGAATTTTATATTTTTTCATTGCAATTTGGATTATAAGTGAACTTGAGAATTTGAGTGATTGTTTAATATCGATTTGTGAGAAATTTAAAATAAAAATAGAAAATCGTGCACGGAAATAATTTTTTTAAAGTAATCAGTTAAACATTTTAAAAGGGTATATTGATTAAAGTATATTTTAGTTTATTTCCTTAAGGTAAACCGTAGAAATATTTTCGCCTGCATGCTCCTTATTTGGATTTAACTGCGCAAAAACACGAGGAAATTTTAAAAGTGTATTCATATATTTGACGTGTTAAATTTTGTTCAATAAATATTTCTCAACTTTTAATTTAATTTCGTAGTCTAACCTTGTTTATGATTGAAAAATAAAAATAAATTTTGAAAAGAATAATAAAGAATGTATTTAAACATACGATCATTTAAAAAAAATCTGATTCAAATACATTATGCATTTACGAAAGGTAAAATTTATTCAATTTTCCGTTAGAACTTTAAATAAAAATACGTAGTAGAAGCTTCATTACGAGAGTTACCTACTCCCTGTGTATACCCTTAGTTTCAACCCTTAAGGGGTATATATAGTATTTCTATTAAACTATTTATAAATATGGATACACGTGAGTGATCTCATAATGATTCCTTTTTCCCTTTGAGGTACGGAACTCTGGAAATCGAAAAATGTTCTTATATCTACTTCCTTTTAAGGATTTTCTTAACGTTGTATCCCTATGTTTTTCTCGTAATTCTGTCCCTATTGTATCTTTAGGTAATCCGCGGAAGGTAAGAAGCAAAAACGAAGACTGTTAAATCCGCAAATGTTCATAGGTACTATCTCCTAAGATTTATGTATGTTTTCTTTTTCTTTCATTACTATTATACGTATATTTTTTTAAATGAGTACTATCAAAATTAATCTGATCTACTGACTGACTTCTGGAATCAGCCCAGTCCGAATCACTGGTGGAAACTCGAAAATTTTCAGAATGCTTTTCTTTTATAATAAGAATGTTCTTTATGGACAACGATTTTGTTACGAATTTTTCCGAAGGCTGCCACCGAGTGAGCCTAAAAATATGTGGACAGACTGAAAGTTTAATTGTTTTGATGATTGTGAAAATAAAGAACGAGAAAATTGTTCTTATTTGATCGGTATTTACCATGAAATCAGCAAACCTACCACGCATCAATTCAGACTCTTTGCAATTGCTTTGAGTAGAGTTGTTAATAAAATGGGTAGAGAGAGCTTGATGTGGGGAAGGCTTAACTGATTTGATACTTTCCGCGTATTCTGTAGTAGTAATAACTACATTTTGGTGTTGGGTTAAATTACAGTATTTGCTTTTTTTTTCTAACTCCGTAACACGTTTTCTGACTCATAGACTATTAGGTTGACTATTAGATAGACTAGACTATTAGACACTATTAGATAGACTAGACTAATAGATACTGTTAGACACACTAAACTATTAGGTACTATTAGATATACTAGACTATTAGATCGACTAGACTATTAGATACTATTAGATAGACTAGACTGTTATAACTAGTAGACAGACTAGACTATTAGATACCATTAGATAGACTAGACTATTAAATACTATTAGATAGACTAGACTGTTATAACTATTTGACAGACTAGACTATTAGATACCATTAGGTAGACTAGACTCTTAGATGCTATTAGTTAAACTAGACTATTAGATATTATTAGATAGACTAGACTATTATAACTATTAGATAGACTAGACTATTAGATACTATTAGGTATGTTAAACTATTAGGTACTATTAAAGAGACTAGACTATTAGATACTATTAGATATACTAGACTATTATAACTATTATATAGACTAGACTATTAGGTATGTTAAACTATTAGATACTATTAAATATATTAGACTATTAGATACTATTAGGTAGATTAAACTAATAGATACTATTAAATAGATTAGACTATTAGATACTATTAGATAAACTAGACTATTAGATACTATTAGATAGCCTAGAATATTAGATATACTATACTATTAGATAGACTAGACTATTAGATTCTATTAGGTAAACTAGACTATTAGATACTATTATATGGACTCGATTAGATTAACTATTTACACGCGTTTTCCAATTTATAGAATTGATTCTTTTATTATTATTTTGGAGAAAGGAGACTGGCAAAAGTACAAGAATGAAAATGGCACTTTAAATAGAGCAATTGAAAAAATAATCTCCTTGAAAGTTTTATTTAAATCGTCAACCAGATAAACGAGAAATATTGTATTTTGTATGAGAATTGAAGTTATTTTTCATAATAGCTTGTAAATTCAATTTCTACGGGACTTTTTGAACTAGCAAGATGAGGCAAACTGCAGATCGTGTCCATTGTATCCTCTATAAACATATGTAACATATAAGCCATGAAATTCACAGGTCCGACAGGGTCATATAGAAAACAATGTAAAAATCGAAAACGGCGAAAAACATTCACAACAACAGAACGAATGTAATGTCGGTTGACTGTTTGTTTTTAATTAATTTAAGCATGCAGGCATTGCTTAAATTAATTAAAAAAATTAAAAAGTAATCGATATTGATATTTTTTTATCGTTTTTATAAAGTTAATACGTACTTCTTTAGAATTTCATAGTTATTTAGAATGAAAAAACAAAATAAAAAATTCAACGGTTGACAGTTAGGAGGAGCAAAAATAAAATACAATTTATAACCATAATATAGAACAAAAAAGGCATCTTCATAAACGCGTATATATTATATTTTTAATATATAAAGGGATTGTCACTAAGACAAATAGATAGATCTTAGTGACAATCCCTTTATATATTAAAAATATAATATATACGCGTTTATGAAGATGCCTTTTTTGTTCTATATTATGGTTATAAATTGTATTTTATTTTTGCTCCTCCTAACTGTCAATCGTTGAGTTTTTTATTTTGTTTTTTTTCATTCTAAAAATTACCACTTTTTTAAATAGCACCATTGCGTAAATAAGTGTTCTTCGTAATGTTTTATTGCCAAATAGTTCTTGAGAGAAACACTTTACGATTCGGTTATTAACCAATCGTTCCGAGTTATTTTAATAAATCGGAACGATTGGTTAATGAGGATGTTGAACTATTGCTTGACCAGATAAATATTGACAATTTGCTTTTCTATTTTCGTTACAACTCGGTCGCTTTCAAAATAATGAAATATATGAATAGTTACTGTTTTTATAGGTAATCGTTTATAGGTATTATTGTCTGTATGCGGATGTACATACGTAAGTACAATTTTCACGTGCAATTTTCCGCCACTTCCTGTTCTTTGCAAATCCGAGATACGTCTCGTACAAACAACGCGCTTAGATAAACGCAATTTCGATAACGCAGTTTCAGGTTGTTTACAAAATTCAGCCAAGGCTATATTTACATGTAACGCGTGTATATATGTGCGCGTAATTTATATATATCGGAAATATTCCATAGTCCGATACAGCCAAGCGAACTTTGGGAATATTCCGGCCGTATTTCGGATAAATTCGGCAGACGATTATGCGATTAGCGGGCGGCTCCGTTGGCGGCGAACCTAGTTTCGGAACGAGATTGCGAAGTGATGTAGGAAACGCGGCAGACGTGCTCCAGTTTCATAATTGCAATTTCAGACATGGTCGAGGTGAAATTGAAATTTGTGTACGCGATAGTGATTTTAGTTATGGCGTCATCGTGTAAAAGCGAATGAATTATTTTTGTACGAAAACGTTGAAAATAAAATTGTTTGCTTCGTAATATTATTTTGGTGTATAAATTTTTATTGAGCTCATATGCGATTTTTTGCAGTATGACATAAAGTTTAAAAGCATCTGTTGGATATAAAGTAATTAAGAGCGAAGTTTTAATAAATTTGATGAAAAAATATTTTAACATATGTTGGAAATAATTTAAACTTTTCTGAACATTATGGTCAGAATAATAAATACAAGTAGGTAAGAAAATTACATAGAAATCAATTTGCGATAGTCACTTTACCAAAATGTTTTTTTATTATTTTCTTTTATTTAACTGAAAGCTAAACTTGAAATAATCTTTTTTTTATAATTCTGTTTATTTTGTAAACAAAATGATACGCTACGAACCGAATTTTTTTTATAAATTTATGTTTGTGCAAAGTATAATTTATTATAGTTTTATTAATCTAATTCCCATTTTTTTGTCAAAAAAGTTCATATGTAAATGAAATAGCCAATCATTGAACATAAAAAAACTAAGCAGAAATAAACATTTTTCACTTTTTTACAGTTCTAAGTAAAAAATTGTGTGAACTACTTCCTGTAAGTTTGCATTCTGACTGTTATTTGCTAATAATTAAAGTATTTTACAAATCGGTTTCTTCCTACAATCAACGTGAGCTGCCTTCACAATAGTTAAATACTACGTTTTTAGGAGTATTCTTTGATCTAATAAAAACCGGCCAATTGTGAGTCGGACTCGCGTACGAAGGGTTCCGTGGCACCAAACAATATTAAACTTATTTCATACGCATTCATTTTGAGTAGAATTAAATATTTACGTATTCACAATATTTATTATATTAGTAGAAAAATAAGTTTATATTTCTCAAAGACATTGCGAAAATCGAAGTTATTGCTGCGTTCGTTGCTGAAAATATCCCATATCTCAAAAACTAAACAACATATCTGATTCAAGCTAATTCTCGTTGAAAGTTTATTTAAGTTCTACTGTCAAACAAGTCTATATATAAAAAGAGTATATAAAAAGATGTAGACAAATATGGTACTCTTCGTTTTGCATGTACCGATACACACTTGGACGGTTTTTACACCAAATTAATTTGTGAAGTGTAACTTGTTTCGGGAAAATGGACGTAAAGCTAGGATTAAAACAGCCGGGTGGTGCCCCCTGTTAAGAAGACCCCAATGCTCTCTGTTGGCCCAGGAAACAGGGATTATATGACTGGATTCATAGTGTATATGGAAATAAAAGGACCGCCGAGAGTATCAGTTAATCGATTAGCAGAGCAATCTCTGCACATATTAGATTGTACAAATTTATAAAAATATATTTCTATTTGTTTTGCAATTTTTAAATTGCCTTAGTCTATAAAAGCTGTTCTTGCGATCAGGTCTATCTCAGTGTTAGTGCCCACTCCCAATTTTATGGTTAATAGTATATAATTTTATGGCACTCTATACATGTAATTGAGGGATAAAAAAATCCGGTGCACATAGGCGTGTGGTGTATCGTTAGATAGGACCTAAAATATGTATAGAGGTTCCAAAATAACTTTTTCATTTAAATCAATATTAGGTGAGATAGCGCTTCTGAAGTCTTAAAAAGTATTCCACATCCCTCTAAATTTTTAACTAACGTGTGGAAAATTCTGAAAAAAGGTAGGAAGAAGTAAAAGGTAGTAGAACTTAAAATAAACTTTCTCGAGCGATGCTAACATCGCTGGGAATATTTCGAATGGTGAATCTGATATTTCTTCAATTGTATCGAAAGCAATGTTGTATAGTATTTTATATAAGACTCGAGAAAGTTTATTTTAAGTTCTACTACCTTTTACTTCTTCCTACCTTTATTCAGAATTTTCCACACGTTAGTTGAAAATTTAGATGGATGTGGAATACTTTTTAAGACTTCAGAAGCGCTATCTCACCTAGTATTGATTTAAATGAAAAAGTTATTTTGGAACCTCTATACATATTTTAGGTCCTATCTAACGATACACCACACGCCTATGTGCACCGGATTTTTTTATCCCTCAATTACATGTATAGAGTGCCATCCCTAATATTATTTTTTCCATAATTCTACCATTTGGTTGTATAGAGGTTTACAGAAGACTCCCACCATCCAAATTTCATTGGTATAGTGCCAAATTGTATGATTTAGGTACATACTTTTAAAATTTATCAAAATACAACATCGTATTGAAAAATCATCGCAACAATAAAATGAATTTCAAATAAATACATATCGGTTAATTATCAGAAAACGGAGAATGATTTGTTAAGAATTTCACTTACTGTAGCGGTGCGTTTTGTTTTTTAGTGTTCCTTATCTTAAAAGGAAACATAAGTTTACTTACACATCTGTCTGTCAAACCCGTTTTTCTCAGAAACCACTTGACGTAGTAACTTGAAATTTGACATAGTAATAAAACACTTTAATCCCCACCTATCTATCTTAGTTGCACAAAATATTTGTATGGAAAGCATTCAAAAATATTTGTATGGAAATTTTAAGGGTGGAGCAAACTAAATCCTCGGATTTTTTAAATTACATATATAATGGGTGGGGGGAGGCTTATTGCTTAAACGGCTAAATAATTAGGGCCACAAAATATTTTTTTTCATAACTTTAGGTATATATCTTTAGAGATATACTGAAAGATACGCAAAATTTGCCCCCACCCAATGCCTGAAACTAATGAGTAGTTTATGGTATGAAATAAGATTATGGAAAAATACGGTTTTTAGAAGCTCAGGCGAGGGTTGTGGGAAAACTGGAGTGCATCCTAGATTTTATAATTTTTTTAAATATGCATCATGTTTTTAGGCCTGTGACAGATATAGTAGGTTAAATATATTTGTATTTGAGTTGTGAGTTGTCAATATTTGTAATAGTTTTATATAAATACTATGTACATTTAAATGTTTACAAGTGTCTAGTACGGTAGTTCTCATTCTAAATTTTGGTATTTTTCGTACAATATTGTGAGATATAAGTTAATTAAAAACCAGTCTTGAAAAAAATTAAAAAATTGATTGAAAAATAAACCAGTTATAAGCGTCTAAATTTGAAGATACGGATAGGGTTGGGTATATCCCTGTCTCTTTTCCTCTCGTAGAATATAATGTGCAATATTAAAAATGACCTCACAACACAGTATTCCCGTCCTTTTCTAAAGATTAAATTTAAACTTTTATAACTCGGTCAATTTTTAAAGATTATTAAAAATTTTTTTCACTCTTCATCAGCTTGTACCTTGAAATTATGATTAATGAAATAAAAAAAGTTTAGTCAAATACCCAATTGCGTACGGAATTTTCATAGTGCGAAGTACATCTACTTGTACTTGACAAGTTTTATTTTAATTTTTATCCCTCTATTTCTGGGTTCAAAGTATCAAGTTTGGATGACAAAACACGCTACATTCCCATATTACCTAAACACGATAACTCATGCGTGCATGAGCTTTCTTCGCTAAATATAACGATGGTGTACGACGCGTTGTCGCGTGTTGCATTGTTGCATTTCCGCGTAGTCACATACATATCGCTCAAACGTTTCCAACACTTTAAGCGTCCTTTGTTATTTACTTATCAGTTTCCAGCACTTTAAGCGTCCTTTGTTATTTACTTATTAGTCGTTATGTGCACCTTAATGCCGTGCTGGAAAGCGGCTCTCTTTTTTGTAAGTTTATCTTCTTTCTGTGCCCGACAGTCGACACGTCAACCAAATGTGTCATGTAGACTTTATGCTCCACTGGTAACATATTTTTATTTACTCAACTTTTTTTTAAAATCGTTTTCCAATTTTCATTTTCAGGAGTGCAGGTCCAAGGTTCCAGCGTTGTCATTCGTTTGCATATATTTTAGAAATGCTTTTCTCAAACTTCCTCCGCAGTTTATTTAACTATATAGGTGGCCAGCACATTTTGTTTCGTATATAATAATTTTAAGTTAAATACACTGTCCACATTAGATGTTTTTTATCGTCTGTGTCCCAATGTGAATAAATATGCTTCTTTATAACGATTTAGTTACTTTTTTTACAATTAAATGAAACTACGTGATGTAGTATTATTTGTACTTTCTTTAAGTTCTTTACCACGACCTAGGTTTCGTTATATTACAACATCTTCAGGTGGGCTATCAGCAAAGAGGATCTTTGCTAACTTAAAAAAAGTAGAAATAATACTACATCACGTAGTTTCATTTAATTGTGAATAATGAATTTCTACAAAATTAACGCTAAATGTATTCCTTCCTTTTTTCTATTAAAATCAATGGAAAAAATCTCATTTAGTAACAATTTAAGTACTTTTGTATCAAATAAATAATTTTAATTTTCAAAATTTGATTTAAGCTAACTCCTAAGTACGTCAATAGCTGGGATTTTTAAAATTTTTCGTCTAAGTATTTAAAATATTTTTAAACCAATTTATCAAATGTGACTTCTATTGCATCAGCCATTTCGTTGGCATTACTTGATAATTAAGTATAATTACTAATGAAATATGAAAGGAAAAGTTTAGTCAACGAAACTGTCTTCAAATTTTCAGATAATTTTAAATAATATTTAAATAAAAATTACATAGCCGTATAATTTATTGCAAAGTTAAGGAGAGTTATGTTGATTAGAGGGAATGTGTAATAGAGAGTAAGTATGCGGCGTAGAGTCGTAAACAATATTTATGAGTATTAATATTTCACAACGAACCTTTGTATAGGCATAGTATTATTATGCCAATTTTCAAATTCCTACGTCAGTTGATTTCTGAGAAAAACCTCTGTGACAGACGGACAAACCGACTTGCTTTAAATTTTCCATTTTTTTCTTACGATTTATTTACGTAAGTTAATGATAGATTTTTAAATCTGAATTTAAATCTTGTAATTAATTATATATAATAAACACTTTGGGATCGTGATTGTATACTTAATTGACGTGACGAGACTATGTCAGATGGAGAATGCGATACGAAGTGAGCAGACGACCTACTCCTACATACATACATTTTTGGTTTATCATAGTCATTGCTTAACCTACCTACATAATATTTTAATTACTTCATTCTTTCTTATATAATTATACATACTTACTAATATACTAGTTGTTTCATGCCTGTACTGTAATTACTTCATCACTTAACCATCTACCTACTAATATTTTAGTTGCTTCGTGCCTTTGTATATGCCTGTACTTACATATTTACCTATAAATTCACTGTGTTATATTTTTGCTCACCTGATGTTTTTAAATATAGGTCGGGCAGTTTTTTTATGTTGCGTTTCACACATGCAGTGTATTAAGAAATGTTTATGTTACGATCTTAATGTATTATACTCATTAGGAAAGTGATGTTTTATATAAGTCGTATAATTCGACAGATCCTGATGCTCCTAGAGATACCGTGAAAGAACGCCAATTCACGGCATTCCTAACTGGCGTTAGTCTATGTCGTTCGCAGTACATAAGTCTAGTTATTATCTAGTTTGAATACATAGTTTACAATCTTCACCATATTCTTCTTGTAGAATTGGATTGAGTCAATGGGATATTAAAAAAATAAATACATTTAGTTTTTTTCTTGTGAAATGAAACTATAAATTTAATTTTTAGGTGTTTTGTATATTATAGTTAAAATATTTATAGAACAAAATAACTTAATATGACATATAATTAAAAAGTTGAATTTAATATTTCTTGTCAATTCATTAACCTTAAAGTTTAAAAACTAAACAATAATTCAAATATTAAAGTATATCTTTATCATTTTAATAAACGTAGCCTTATAATATTGCATACACAGAGTATAACAGAGTAGTTATCTTGAGGAAACAAGTAATGGTATAATATAAAGCTTATTCTTTTTGTTATATAATATTTTATGATGATTAGGTCACTATTCGTAAGGGTTTATCAACTTTTTGAGTAAATCAAAATATTGATCAGTTGGTGTTATACGAACGGTGGTTTCATCCGGATACTTCTTTTTGAATATTATTAAGTCTTTTTTCGAAGGTCCCATTAAGTCAACCAATATGTACATGTGTAGGTGCTTTTATATGAAGCTTTTACGAGCTTTCAAAGGCTTGTCACAATTAAACAGTGGCCGATTGCTTTCAGACTGTTTTGTTTTATAATGTTTGTCGGCACTTACACAATTAATATACTTTCAGGATTTCCGAAAACCTTGCTGTTAAACAACTCTGCCTACAAACTTGTTTGTACAAATCTGGCCAAAAAACGCAATTGTTCTGTCCCCTTGAATGTCTTTGACCAGTTCGTAGCCAACACTATTGAAGCTACGAACTTACAGCTTATGTTATTTAACTGGTTAAGAGACTTTTGTAGATTATCTTATTACTTCCGAACATAAATAAATTTGAAAAATGTAGCTACTGTTACTGATTTTAGGAACATTATTTTTTACTTTTCACTGCATTCTTTATTCAATGGTTTTTTTGAAGTCGATTGTTTTTTTGTTGTTAAATAATTTCATTTATCCATTTTTACTGCCTTTGCGATGAATTCAATAATATCTCATTTATCGAAACATGCATTTATGGCCTTTAATGAACTTAAATACAATTGATATATACCTACTTATATACATGCAAACATACATCCATATATACATATGGACATATCAACAACTCTCCCCTATTTTGGCTTCACCAACACTTTAATAATCACTTTATATGTACCTTTATGTACCTACCTAATTAATATTCTCATCGCTTCTTGACATATTATGTAATTAAACATACTTACCTACCTGCTTACTAATACTTTAGTTGTTTTATGCCTTTTTATATGACTGTATTTACTCACCTACCTATTTAGTATTACTAACATCTTAGTTGCTTTATGCCTTTGTATGTATCTGCTCATGCTTATTTACCTACCAGCCTACTAATATTTTAGTATCTGTACGTATTTACTTACAAATTTGAAGATGGTTAAACGAGTTCAAATTCGATGAGTCATCACAGAGGAGTTCCTTTCACTACTTTCTGGTTCTATTATCAGACCATGGCCACCACTTGCGGCCAAAAGACCCATGAAGAAAGTCATAGGTAGAAAGTCATAGTACAAAGTCGGTGAATCTGCTCTTCAATCATTATCAAACCTGGCCATAATTTGTGACTAAATTATTTATAAAGACATGTCAAGGAAATTCAAACTCGGTATCAAATTTCTCAGAAGGGCCTCATGTTCTTTTCCGTCGAGGACCTGGAATATCTCCACAGACCATCATCAAGTCCTGCTTATGTTTTCATATAGTTTAGAAACCGTATATTAAAAAAAATAATCATGAAAGTTGGTCAACAGTTTTCGGAGTTATGGCCGTACATATATTAAGAAAATATGCGTCAAATTGAAAACCTTTCTTGAGGTCAATTAATAAACGACTCGATTCTCAGATCTCTATAACGACTTTTATTATATATGGATTCCTTAAAAATTGGAGGTTTTATCTATGGTGAATTATGCTGCAATACACTAATATTTAATATATTTGGCGTTAATTTTGTAGAAATTTATTATTCACAATTAAATGAAACTACGTGATGTAGTATTATTTCTACTATATTTAAGTTCTTTACCACGACCTAGGTTTCGTTCTATTACAACATCTTCAGGTGGGCTGTTAGCAAAGATACCCACCTGAAGATGTTGTAATACAACGAAACTTAGGTCGTGGTAAAGAACTTAAAGAAAGTAGAAATAATACTACCTCACGTAGTTTCATTTAACTGGGGGTAATATACAGCATATCACAACTGTGATTCATGAAAATAAACTCCTGATGTTGGATAAAGATTTTTAATCACTCTTAACTGATGATTAAAACAGCCTACCACTAGCTTTCCAAGCGATCTCGTGTTACATTTGTTTGCTACCGTGACTTACGTTTTGATACGTACGTTTACACTAAGTAATTGACATTTCTTTCAAACTTCTGTCGGCTGACGTAATTGTGTCTACAGTTCGCACGTCTCACTGAATTTACCTTATAAACCACAGCGTCCAATAAGTCTCCCCGATAGTGTACGAGCGTCGATGGGATAAATTAAACATGCTAGGCCATTAGTCGGCGAATGATAGACCGTTATAGCCATTTGGCTACCAGCAGCAAATAGCTTTAAAAGCTAATAAGATACTCTATGAATTATTCATGATGAATTTGCATTGCGTATCTGACATATCGGCACGGCACGCCCGGTGGCATGACTTCATAGGCGCTTGTATATGTTATAGTAGGTAGTTGTGTTTTTGTAATCTGGGCAGATGCCTTTGAGCTGAGACTATTTGTATTAACGTATCATTACTATATAGCAGGAAGAAACCAATTGCAAAATACGTAGTTTATAAGTATTGTCTTATTTAACTCTGACTTGTTGTGAAATGATTTATGTCTCCATATTTATAGGGAAATGCTAAGATATTAAAAAAATCCTGAGTGGTTTTTGATACCGTTTTTACTAATTTTAGGATATCTAGATTTTTATTATCTTTATACATAGACATGTAGAAACGAATTTGATTCAAAAACAAAATGTAATGTCCTGCATAAACCGTACAGACTGTTACCGTTGGGATTTTTTTTGGATTACTTTTGGAAATAGACGAAAATAAAGTATAATATTTTTTATTCGGGTATTTATTACAGAGAAATAATTTATTTTTCAATAACGAAATATTTTTTTTACTATCGAAATTTTCACAATTATAATTAATTTAAAAGTTTCTTTATCATATATGTTATACACGAAAAATAAATCTTAAGAAAACCATTAAATTACTTTCTGCTATCGCTTAATATACTCAATATATATTGTTATTGCTAAATATTCAAAGCCAAATAAGGCATTCGCGACGTATCACTTGTGATCATGTAGCGCGGTACCCGGTGTGCGTGTGCTGCAGGACGCTTAACCCTTGCATTAAGTTTGAAATAGTTTATCTCGGAAACGGGATAAAATAGGAAAAAAATATTTATTATAATCATTTTATTTTACACCCAGGAACCCCGTAGATACCGGCTTCCTATACCAATTTAATAATAACCCTTTATAAGATAAATACGTTTATCAAAATAATTCATAATTAATATATAAAGGCAAATATTTATTTTGAACACTCTGTACGTACGTATATGTTCTTCGTCTATATCTTCTAATCGATTTTCGAATGTAGGAATTTGTTTATACGTTTGCAAAGTTTAAGGCGTACGGATTGTAAGTTTAAAACCTAACTCGTAATACTTGGTAACAAATAAAATAGTGGTAAACAATAATAAAACGTTTACTTTAGCATAAAATATGGACGTGTAATTGAAAATATAGTTATAAAGTGCATTGAAATTGAAAATTTGGTTTTATACACTTTGAAAGATTGTATTTGACTAGTCGGCCTGTGCGAACAATTCGCAAGTCACAGAATGGTAATATAATGTGAAAATAAATGAGTGAAAGGCATTTCATTTAGTTGAAATGTTTATATATTAGGCTCGTGCATAGAGGGTTCCGTGCCTCGTTTCAAGTAAAATTGTTTTATTTGTCATAAATCATTACTAATATGAACTTTCTAGCACATTAGATATTTAATAGTATCTAAAATAAATAAGTAAGGGGAAAAATATATAATATTTAGTTATACAGATTGTCAATAGATGGCGTTGTTTACAATATAACACCTTTGAGAAATAATCTATAGAGAATTAAAAATATTAATTAAAAAATTAACTTTGAATTGTTTGTTTATTTTTCGTCATTAGCGGTGAAGGTATGCTATGAAGGTGAATGATAGCTCAATAATTGGTATTGATGAAATATTAAAGGAGATATGGCGTATCGACAAAAAACATCTTTGAGAAATAATGTATAGAGATAGCGCTGCTGGAAGTTAGATTAATACGCGCTGGCAGGCGATATCAGCTTCATATTTTATCGATTTTCATTTAGTTGCTTAAGTTAGAAATAGGGTATTTCTTCTCGCGGTTTACTCGTTGCTCCCCGCTGTACTTATGATATCTTCTACTCCTTGGTGAACCTTAATAAATATTTAACATTTCATTAAAATCTGATGATAAATAATAACGATGACTGACAGTCACTGTATGCGACGTGCCGATGAAAATGAAAGATAGAATGAGTAAAGAACCAGCGATCGCCACGACGTTTAAAAGAGCGTGAACATTCACTACGATGAACACTGATTTATTTGCTTTTCTTTTAATGTGTTGCATTGCATTATGATTTCAGTACTAGCATAATGTATTTACATTGTTTAAGTGACTTGCTAAGGGTATTTAGCTCATGGAGATCTGGTAAAAGAGTCCTTTTTCCTACAATTTTCACTGGTCATCAGTTACCAGGAAAAATGCATAGAGAATCCCATTTATTTAAAATATTAAGCGAAACAAAATGTATTTATAGAATATTTGGGAGTGACTACTAGGTCGGTTATTGTTATTACACGTAATCCATTGTGTCGTAAAACCAGATAGCGACAAAGGATGAAGTTATTTATAGTAATATATTTGTTTATATTTTATTATCTGGTGTATTAGTTAAACAGATTTTTTAAGAATATTTGCAGCAACCCTAAAACTTGTTAGTTTTTATTTATGATTGAAAATACATAGCTAATTTCCCGCTAATGCGTAATTATTAAAAGCTATATTACAGACTGACAATCGTTTTGAGTTAGTATTAATTACATTAATATATTAAAAAGTAAAGTTTTGTTTGTTTTTCATGGATTCACGCAAAAATTATTAATCCGATTGACATACAACTCGCAATATTGATAATTCTATGTTTGTAATTTCTGTGTATGTCTAAGATATGTTGTATACTTTTTAAAATCGTTAGCAATGTCAACGTATTATGGATGCACTCATACTATATATGGGTTAATGGTGATTTGGGGATCGCTGTCAATTATATTAATACTATCTATGTATGCTATATTGTTGTTAATATGTTGATATATCTATACTTTTGAATGAATCAAGCAAATATTCGTGTCTATATAGCTGCATTTTGAAAACATGTCATTTGGCTAGAACAAAAGTTTGAAATTGTTTTTATTAAATCATGATTATTTATTCTAAAAAAATCGGTCTTTCATTGGTTTTCTGAAATCATAGATCCATAGACAAATAAATTGAAGTCTAAAATTGTCCTAGTTCTATATATAATACTATAGGACAGCATGCTTATTTTAGTGATGTCATCTGCGAGAGATGAATATATGACTACGCAAATGTATGATATAGGATAAAGTTATGTATATTGTAGTTTCAACAATGTTAAAATGAACACAACACTTCTGTGCATTATAGATGCACAGAAGTGTTGTGTTCATTTTATATATGCTCAACATTTGTTACGTTTGAAATAATCTCATACTATTAAGTTATGAAAGTCAATGATGAAATAAGATATTTTTAATATACTTCCTACTTCATCGGAAGTGGAAATCCCTAGGATTTCAATTGGAAAAACTATTTTCATCCGAGAACAACGCTAACGAGGAACAGCCTAGATAACACGTTTTCTCTTTAACAATACTTGTAAAGATGTTATCAACATCGGTCATATACACTTCTGAGAACTCCGCGTTTTATATTTCCAACAATCAATTAATCCAATAGATTGTATAACGACCGCACGTTTTCTTCTCGCGATTGTTCTTAAATTATCCTCTGTGTATATGAATAAACATGCAGATATTAAAACTGGCGTTCATTATTAGTATAACACGTCTCCGCCTCCAGCTGCTTCATTCATGAGAAATTTTCGCGAGAGCTATTTTTAATTTTACTCTGATCTGACTTCTGATGCAAGGTTATGAACGCGTATTTTTAATTTTGATGACTCAATCATACAAACAATATATAATATGTACGCTTTGATGTTGTAGAAACGTAACCCTAGAATAGAATTGTGCTTGAATTGAATATTGAATATATTTGGCGTTAATTTTGTAGAAATTCATTATTCACAATTAAATGAAACTACGTGATGTAGTGTCATTCTTTACCACGACCTAGGTTTCGTTGTATTACAACATTTTCCGGTGGGCTGTTAGCAAAGATATATTTATGGTAAAGATATAAGATATATTTGCTAATAGCCCACCTAAAGATGTTATAATACAACGAAACCTAGGTGGTAAAGAACTTAAAGAAAGTAGAAGTAATACCACATCACGTAGTTTCATTTAATTGTGAATATTGAATTTCTACAAAATTAACGCCAAATATATTCAATATTTAGAAATTATCAAAAAAAATGTTCTAATTAGTCGTGCACTCGTGATTCAATCGCGCTTATACCTCAAGTTTTCAGTGATTACTTAGCAATTCAAATATTTTAGTCATACCAATCATACCGATTCCTTGGAAGTCGCCACGGCCATAGTTTTTCGTCTTACTTACCGTCCTCTCTTCCGTTGATTCATTTCAGTCCCACCAAGAAAATTTGTTTTTCTCAGACGGTGACTCATATCGACCCTGACGCGTATTATAAACGACTTCTGTGGTGACGATAGTGGTACTTGGTCGCCATGTTACGAATTTGTAATTATACATAATTATTTCGTATTATAAATTTTTAGCACATTTTGCATTGGTCAAAAATGTAAATGGGCTAAAAATCTTAGGTAGAGAACATCGTGGTAAGTCACTTGAAAACAATATTAGTTCCGCGATAATCAATAGTTTAGGAGTTATGATTTTTTTTGTACTTGTTTGAACAATCTACTCCAGTCACATAAATCACTTTTGTTCGAAAACTATTGCACTAAATGACATGAAATTTGGTATGGAAGTAAAGTCATGTTAGTCATGTGGTAAGTATGCAATGAGCAATTTTTTTGTTATTTTTGGTTTTTGCTATTGTTATGTTGATTCTTTCTGTTTCCAAAAGAAAAAACGTATATTTAAAAAACTGTAGTAAAATCTGTACAAGTAGAGATTTGCTTATGATCGTAAAATCTACCTTAGGATATGGTGATAATCTAGATAAAAATCGTAGTGATTTAACTATTGCAACATCTTCAGGAATTAACACCGTATCACTAAGTAACTAAATGTGAAATTTCTGTTATAATCGCAATTTAAGCAAAGCTAAGTGTGTTTCTTTTAAAATCATTAATTAACTCAGATTTTCCTAAATTATTCGCAAATCAATGTTTATTAGCTTTAACAAACATAAAATGTATTCAGGTAAAATTACTCTGGTAGACAGAGCGCGTATTAAAAAGAGAGCATTATATTGGCACGAATTAGAAAGAGAGCGATACACTGAGTGTAGATAGTTACCATAAATAATTCTTTCAATTAACGATCTTAGAATACCAGTGCGTCTTTGACTAGTGATGGGATACGTCGTGACGTATTTTTTGTAAGACGACTGCCACGGCAACTCGTCCAGATTTTCGATCACGGAAGCCAGGAACCACTCTTCCAACAACGAATTACGTAGTCTCTTAAAAGCTCGGTGGTCTGGAAAATAATACAGCGCATTTAATGTTCGGGAAGATCCTTTTTGGGGATAATCATATACAAATTCAATGTGAAGTTCCAAGTGTTACAAGAAGTGACAGCTTGAGTTTGTTGTTTAATTAAGAGTAATGGAGGAATAAATTAAAATTATTATGGTTAAAGTGCGATATTGTTTAGAAGAGTGATGTATCTATATTATTTAATCATCATAACCGGACGTATATCAAACGTTTTCATCGTTCGAGAAGAAAATGCATTATCGACATAAAAGTTTATTTAAACGTAAACTGTTATTTTCAGTATCGACATTAAAGTTTATTTAAACGTAAACTGTTTGAATTGTTTGAAACATTCCTATAGACAAACTGCCAATAATTTAATTTTTTTTATGCATTAAACGATAAAATTGTATTTTAACAAATGCAAATTTTTATTGTCAAATCGAGATCTCGGCGAATTTGTATCTTTTTCTTGACTAAATGGTAGAGTGTACACTTTGCTCTTACAAATTAATTTATGTAAATATTTTATTCCTCGCACATCATAACGTTGTCTTTTGAACACATTTTTATTGTTGTTAAAATAATTAAAAAATAACGCATACAAAACTCAACCATTTCTATCAAATAAAAACGGTACTATTATAACATGATGTTTATCACAACTTTATTTTAAAGCCGGACTCAGTGTTTTTACGTATTGCAAGAGCGCACATAGTTTTTATTCATTTAAGTAATTTTGTATAATAAATTATATTTATGTCATTTCGAATATATTTTACGGGGAAGCCGGGTTTTTCGGTATTTTTCCTAGTCCCGTCATTGATAACGTAAGTGGGGGAGTCTTCGAAAATAATAGCAGGTTGTTCAGATGACTTGGACACCTAGACGATAATGAAAATAGTGTAGAACTGCTAGTGATAGGATCCAGGATTAACTGGAACGGAGAATTCCAGTAAGTTATGTGAAAGTCGGAAAACTTGTTTGCTGTCTACACTGCCTGGATGAAGATACTTTATGTTCTAAATAGGTAATGGTAACATGATTCGAGACATGCGCTTCTAAACTGTAACGGTGTGATTACTGTATATTTGAATATCAATTTTATCTTAAAAGTGGCTCTAAGAAATTCATGAAATCATTAAAATTATATTCATGAAATCAAAAAAGATCATCAAACTATTTTCTGGTATGAGAAAGCTATTTATTTAGATATCGACTTCCAGAAAAGTAATTTTCTTACCATAGTCCATCAAGAGATTGATCTACGTGATTAATAAATTAAAATTATTTATATAAAATTGTATGTATGTACCTATCCTTTACTACCCACTACTGAAATAGCCAGCAATTACGAAGTGTGACTTCATGCCTACGTGTCAATCTCCTTTGGAAGAGAAGAGGAGAGATGTGAATTTATATTTTTCTCGCCTTTGAGGAAATTTGAATTTTCCAAAAAAAAAACGAAAGCTTTCAGTTTTTTAACCAAACAGCCTGTAATTTTCATTAAAAACGAATTTAAGTTCAAAAAGATTAAAAGTTTTGCTTCTTTTTTAAAATTCAAGTTTTTTAAAACAAAAAAAAAGCAAGTTGGTCGCTACTTCCTTTAAGGGCTTAATACACGGAGGATATTTTTTTTGAAGCAGCTTAAAGAAGTAAGTTGAAAATATTTCACTATATACCTCAAAAGTAAAAAGCTCTAGACTTACAAGATCATTCACGAGCCCGTCCGTCTGTCGGTCACAGTCGTGAGGAGGAAATGCAATTATAAGCAAATGCCGGTGGCCTATATTTCGACAAATCCTGCAAATTTGAAGTCTTGTAGCTTCAAAACCAATTATTATATTAACATCAAATATTATAATTTTCTTTATAAGCGCGGTAATAACTTAATTTATGAATTTAATCCAAATGGTTCTAATCAAGGTATAGATTAGTTTTTAACCCCAGAAATAGCATAATTTCACTTGGATGAGACTTTCGTTTTTTACTCAGTAAAATAAAATTGTACTATAATATTTCAATAAATGGCATGACAAAATTATTTGGAAATTGAGGCATAAGAATATAATTTTTATGAATATTTTCTATAATACCTCTAAAACTATCTTATATAAAATTATTAAAATGACGTTTTAAAAAAACCAGGAATTTATTTCTCCATTTAAAAATTTTCCATACGAATGTTTTGAGTGTTATTTATAGAGATCGTAGAAAAATGTGTTTTATCATTGTGCCAAATTTTAAGATTCTACTAGAAAGGTTTTCTAAGAAATTTTTAAGACATGGTTGTAAATATTACTATTTTCAACAATATATCTTGATAAAACGGCTGTGATAGACGAACAGACGTTCGTTCTGTAATCGTGAGCAGTCTGAGTAAATAATATTCGATATTGGTCTTATATAATTCCGTTTTTTTTTTCTTTTGAGGCAAAGAACCATGAAAATGTTGTCATTTTTTGAAGCCCCTAATAATTCTTGTTTTTAACAATTTCAATGGATAATGGGCGTTACTCTTTGAAATATTTAGTTTTGTTGGCGAGTAAAGGGTGAACCAGGAATTCTCTAAAAAAAATTAAATTCTCTTAAAAATCTATTTTCTTTCTGGTGCTTTTTTGACTATAGATCAAGACAGAACAATACGGACAATACAGATTTGGTAGATTATACTTTTCCTTTTTTTCTTTACTGCTTTTTCTCGAGGTTTTTCAAAAATCTTTTTTATTGAATCTATTACTATTTTATTCAGAAAAATGACGCATAGGTAAACAGTCGTATAGACAAACTGTAATGAAGTGAATTTTATATCAGTAACATGGACTAGTATATACAAGGAAAGTAGGTAGTAGGAGACGTTTTCAACGAGGGTATTATATAATTTATTATGTGTTTAGTTATACATATAGATATAGCAATAAACTATTTGATACAAGCAGGTACAAGACATTCCCAAGTTATGATATAACCGAACTCCGCGTGGCGTTTCGACCTCTCGCTGAGGTCACGTCACGCATAAATCTTGCGCACGATTCGCCATCCAAACATTCCAGATGCCGACGAATTGTTTTATAATCTCGATTATCTAACGAATGTTCATTGGTAGTCCGCTCGTACTATTGGCGAAGTGTATATAAATAAGATTTGAAAATAAACAGTGCTGCTAATTCCATTCTAATAGCTCGGTGCCGTCTGCGTCAATGAGGAGAGTACAAGTTTTATGTGAGCACATTTTTGTCGAAGATTTCAGAGGGGCGTGTCTAATCTATGTTAGTTTATAGACTCGTTTGAAGGGTGAAGTTTGATTAACTTAATTTACGAAATCGTTTTAGATTAAGATATTTTTGCAAAAATATTTAAAAATGGAAATGAACATTCAAATACTTTAAAGTAAAAAGCAAGTTGAGAGGATATGGCTTTTACCGTCTTTGTGAAATCTCTGAAGTAAATATCTCCAGAATCGCTGATGCTGTGACAAAAATGAAGAAATATTTTTTTACTAGGGCATTAAATTTTTCATAATTTACTTCGTGGAGCCATTGCCGTACAACCTACTGTTTGCGAGTTATAGTGCTTTAAAATTTACAAACATTAGTTTATTTACAAATTATTTTGCAAACTACTAATCAAACATAAGAGGACAAAATGCAATATTATAGAGTACTACATTTTCTATAATTATTGTCGTAAGCTTCATTTTATAAAATTAATAGTTCACGAGGAACAGTTAGTAATTAGAAACGCCAGTAATAGTGAAAAAAGCAATTTCGGCCAAATATCTCTTAAGGACATAAACATATCCAAAATTCATTTTGGTGAGTTCTAAATTGCCTACAATCGTAATTTTTAAACTTTTTTTAGTATGAATATTTATGAGATACAGTCCTAACCACAAAAACTAATTCCCAAATATCTCTTAAGTTTGTTAAGAATATCTCGATGAAACGTCATCGAATTTCAAGATATTACGTATCTTCATTTCATTTTTTTCCATTTGGAAGGTTCATTGTAAACTTTTTTCGTAAAATTGATGAAAAAAAATAGTTTTTTTAAGTCTTTGCAAGCATTCATAGTATAATAAAATAAGTTATTATAAATCTTGTAGAGAATTGAAATATCTATTACTGTTTATTTAAAATATTTCTAATTACATGTTTTGCAGTGCGATGAAGTGTTAATGAGATATTTAGGAAAATGTAATTTTATGATTCTGACTGTATTTTATAAATAGCTTATGACTACAAAAAACATTCAATCAAAATTATAGATAATTTAGTACTCAGCTAAATGAAAATTCGCAACCTTTCAAGAGCTTCTCGTGAAGTATTAATTGTACAAAATGGGATTTTGGATAAAAATGATAGAAAATTTAATGCTATAGAAGTTTGTTTTAATCAGGAGTTGCAGACAAATTGTAAAGGAATTATTTTTTGTAAATTTTAACGCACTGCAACTCGTAAACAATAGGGATTGGTTGTACAGCAATGACTTCATGATGGAAATTATAGAAAGTTATTACTTTACAAAGAGTTATTGGTTCATTTTTATCTTAGTACCAACCGTTCACGAGATAAAATATCTCGTTTAGTGTTTTTGCAAAAAGGTTGGATTTAGCATAAGTTTTAGACCGTGCCAACTTGATAAATTACTTAAGACGAGACCCGTAACAATGTTGTCAAAAAAGTGAATTACAGAAGCCATGCATTTCGAACTTATGCTTTTGTACAGTTTTACTAAGCTAGTATTATATTGGGTAAAGCCAAAGGACCCAAAAGAAGTAAGCAAAGGAAAGTAGACGAGCGGAACCTTTACACCGTATCAACGTGCTGTAATTCTGACAGATAAGCACAGTGCACACTTCTTTTGCCCCTATTAAGTAAGAAAAACTGAAATCGTTAGTTTTGCTTTTTAAAGTATTATACGTCCACAAAATGCATATAGTTAGCTGTTATTTAGTAAAATAGATTTAAATATCCTTTCTAATGTGGGATAAGGTTTTCTAAATATTGCGACGCTCACTAATCGATAGCGCTGTTACGTGAGGTGCTTGCATTAGCTGTCATTTTAGGTCTAGGAACAACTAAATGGTTAATTTATTAAAATAAATTAACCATGTGATTATTTTTTATTTTGTGGTTATTAAGATAAAATGCCTAGTGATGTACAATGACAACATTAAATTCACAGTTTCCAAGTTCACAATACATACTATACAGTATTTGAATTTTATTGTGAATTGTGAGGCATGTTATCCTAATTACCATCTATTATGATGGTTATTAGGATAACATGCCTGGTGCTGCACAATAACAACATCAAATTTAAATTCACAGTTTTTCCGCCCTATCTTATTGTAGGAAACATTGTTTTAGAATAATTATGTTTACACCAATCTTTTAGCTTATACACAAACAGTACTGAATTAAATAAACTATAAAAAACAAGTTTAATTTTAGACTAGTTTTATCTGGGTGATTCTGCGTTAAGAGATCATTTGTGGTTAGAACAGGCAGGCTTGACTTAAATATATTAAATTTAATCTTATAACAGTATTTATTACTCAATCCGGTACTTTGAGCATATCTGTAAGATGGCCAATCAATTAATCCATATTTTCATGTCTTAGAAAAGACCAGGGGAGATACTTCATATAGGGGAAGAGACAAGGACAAGGTGGAATACAGTATGAATAGGAGATATATATTAGTGTCGATTTATTAAAGGAACACATTACTTTTTTTAAGAATCAACTATAACAATTAAAAAAGATGAGGCTTTTCTTTCACCCTTGCGCATAGACATTAATGCTTTTATCGAAAGTAAAGCAAATCCGCTTTTGGTAACTTGATGAACCTCTAGAGCGTCTGAAAAAGTTTTTAAATTTTTCGGTTGATCCGAGTTATGCTTTTTTATCTGAGATATCTGCGGCATGAATCGTCAAAACCTTGATGTTGGGACAATTTTCCTAGAGGGTGTTTTTCAAATCTTCCAACGACGAAATATTAGTAACCACATGCAACTAGTCTGTCCGCAATCCTGTTGCATGTTGCATCCGCTCCATCAGGAGCTCCCTTGCCGTAACCGACTTCATGGTAATTCTATGTGAAATAAACAAGATTAAGGGAAAATTTATAACCTTGTTATAAACACGTGAAACATATTTTTATTACGGTACTGAATGTCCATCCATCACTCAGGAAAAGTAGGTTGAAAGTTTTAGTAGGAGAGCTGTCAAGGTAGGCTGCAAATGTGCTCAAATCTCCGAAGGCCAATGTGACAAATTGTTGGTGAAAGTGAAAAACATGAGGTCTTTGCCTCTTTTCCAATTTTTTGGTGTATACCACCACTACGTGGATACTTATCTGCGTTCTGGACCCTCGGAAATGAAAAGATTGCACTTCTTCAGGGTATTTAGTTGCATAATTTCGCTAAAGTCGACGTGCAAACCTTTCGGGATCATTTTTTATGCATTGGTGTCGTAATATTTCTGATAAACGCTTTTTTCCAGACATTGTTCACGTGTTAGTTGTTTTCAGGCTGCCATAACATGTACGAGAATAAATATTTCATTGAAAGCTTACACTTTTAACTTGTTAACAAAGAAATACGAATTCCTATCGTATTACAGAACTACAGTACATGTAAAATCGTAACAAACCTCTGATGTTGCATTTTAATCTCTCCCCTGGACGTTATCTCCTTAGCCTGGGTTCTTACGAGGTAGGGAAAATAAGGCAAGGGAGAGAATTTAAAAATAGGGATAATATAGAACAAAATAGGTATAATCATAAAAGTATTTATTGTAAGGAAATAACAAAGAAACATAGTTAATTATGCACAAATTACAATAAATATATAGAAAATAAAGTAGAACGATAAACAAATTTGAAATAAAACTCACCAGGGGAGAAACTACGTTCTCTGGCACCTCTGCATCAACCAAGTGGCGTGAATGAGATCGTTTCGTCAATGAGAGCACACGGATATTTACACGATGCATGTTGCCAACTTCACATCAAAACCACCCACGCTTAGGTTTAAACTTGTAGCGACAAGTACACAAACGCAATATTTGAAAGATTTAAAAATACCCGGGGGCGGAGACGCGAAATATGGCGAACAAAAATTGTGCTAATTTTTTCTAATGAAAATATAAAAGTTAAGTAATTTTGATAATAAAATTATTATTTATACTAGTTAACAAAAAAAAAATGAAATTGAATTATTATAAGAATTGAGATGTATTTAAATTAATTAATTTCCTGACAGAAATGTAAAGAGACAGGCCAGGGGAGAGATTATTTTCAAAGTTAAGGTGCAATTGTGACAAAACTAAGTTAATTCAAGTAATGAAATTGACTGGTAATAAAGTAAACGTTATATGTTATAAGATACAATTGTTATTTATCACAAATTTTCGAAAAAAATGTGGCTTTCTATCGGGACCGTCAAGAGTACCTCTTAACCTAGAATCACCCACCTCTCAATAAGCTTTTTCTTCGTACCATCAACTTCAACTTGTCTGTTTTTAAGCCACTTTCATCCTTTTACGACGCGCAGAACCTATTTTGTCTGATTTTCCTCTAGGGCGGAAGTATATTTTTCTTCTTCATAATTAGGACTTACATAATTCATAATTCCGGGTGAAACGTGATAAAGCGTTTATACGTGCGTGTAATACGCACAAAGCAGATCGGCGAAAATGGGTCTGGTGTTACAGAAATAGGATAACTTTTCAAAAAGCTGGTATATTTTAGAATAAACGATTCAGCGATTGATAATCAGAAAACAGCAACAAAATAAAATATATTCTGCAACGAAAATACAAAATAAAACAACTGTTTCAAGAATTGTTAATAAGATATAAAAATAGCAATAAAAACCTAATTAAATATATAATAATTTTTTTAAATGATTACAAAAAATAATCAGTATCAATTGTTTTTTTTAATGTTTAGCCATTGCCTAAATTAATTAAAAATATACTGTTAACTGATATTAACAAAATACAAACCGTTGTTGAAATGAATGTCTTTTTAGTTCCTTTCGAATTTACTTGATTTTTTCTACGACCTGCCTGCTGGGTCTGCATATTTTGTTGCTAGTTTTGTTTTTTTTTGCAGTTCGTTTCTATTTTTTTACAATTTAAAGTCGACTTTCATTAAAAACTAAATATCCGTGTTAAATATTGGCGTTTTGACAGATAATTCTCGTAATTCAGTAGCGTCGTTTGGAGTCATTAAATTTCACAGAAACGTTCATTCAATAGTAGACAATTATAGATAAGTTTCCTCTTTCTTTGTGATGTGTTTTTCGTCTTAAAAATGTAACCGCTAATCTAGATACGTTGACCGACCTATTTAAAGGTCAGATCTTTCAATTAAGTCGGCTTCTCGCAATATGTATTTATTTTTCCTCGTCTTATCCCCCTCTTGAATTGAAAATAACGCGGTCGCAGACCTTGTGCTCGGCTGGACTAAATGTGGCACTGAGGTGACATTAACCTTTTTTTTATGATGTCTGCTGACGTTAAGAGCTGATTGAATAAAATACGAAAATATGTTCTTTTGTTTTAACAAAGAAAATTTCGATAGTGTCGAACAGGTGTTCTGCGCGAGTTTGCGCCTATTTTATGGGTATTTATTGCAATTCCATAAAACTTGTGGTTCTCGTTCAGCTTCATAAACAATGTTCTGACTAAAAAACTGGAGCGCAGAATCGGCTTGTTTTGACCTGATCATTTGTTTAAGTTCATCTGTAAAGGTAGCCTAAGTGCAGATGGCCTTCCATTTATGTATGTGTCTATATTCTATATTCGAGAATTAAACATGGTACAAATTTAAGGTCTAAGTATCAAAGTTATGGGTTTTGGAAGAATGAAAATTCTTGTAATTATAAAAACCAAAGGAAACGTGTTATTTGGTTGCAACTTTTAAATTAGAGACTTTTTATTCGATTCACTCTATGCTTGCCCTTTGGCCTTCCTGTTCGTAGTTGTATAATTTGTATCGTAGTAAAATTTTCCATCAGATGATCTGGACTGGTTTCGATTGTTAATAAGCACCTCGTCAAAACTTATTTAAGTACACGCAGCCTATATCAATTATTTCAATCCTCTCGTTCTTCAATTCGGTTAAACATTTTTGTAACTTTTCTTCACTGTGGAATAAGTTGTGCTTGAACCACTTTTCCCCAAGGACTAAATGTCCTTGACAAAAGTGGCTTTTTAACTGAAAATGTATGCTTTCAATCGATCTTTATCCTCAGAAACTATGACTGCAATTAAGGCATGGTTGGCAATTGGTAATAGAATAATTATCTTCTTTTGCTACCAAAATTGTTGGTATCAATTTCTTATCAACTCGAAATCCAGTCTTTCTTTTAGTTCGATTCAAGATCTTCGGTCTTTTGAGCCGTCAAAGTTTACGTATAAAAAATCATCTACACATGTTATTACGTACGTAAACAAAGTGTTAAATGTTATTCATTTTTTATGAATACCCTTTCTCTTAATTTATCTCATTAAATTAATCTGAAACCCTACGTCGGAGCGTGTCGTTATTATAATATCATGAAAACAATATACGTATATTATAATAATAATTTTAAACATATTTTTGAAGGGATTTTTGAATATCTATATAAAAATATTTATATGCACTTTTCTAACCGATTTATTTATCACTGATACTTATTCGGCCATAGATATTTTACGGGTATTTTACCTCTACTGTATGTCTCACACACAACTTTCCTTTAATAAAAATTTATAGTATCTCGATTCTTAAAATTACAGTATAGTATATTAGTAATAAATTACGGGGAAAGAAAGGTTTAATAAACGACCTGTATTAGAAACTTAGGGTAAAATAATTAAAGATTAAAACTGTGTTATTTCCGGATTATAATAAGAAAAAGGTCAAAACAATTAAACATAATTATTATAGCATATAAGCTAGAATCAAAAATTAATAAAGAAAAGAAAATCCATAAAAGGACAATTAACTCGGCTGGTATCGTTTTACTGAGATCATCATCTAAACGGCCGGTTTTCAGCTAATGCCCTATTCAATTAAAAATTTTTTAATTTTTATTTTTGTATTATTAAAAAAAATTAAATGAAACTACGTGATGTAGTATTATTTCTACTTTCTTTAAGTTCTTTACCACGACCTAGGTTTCGTTGTATTATAACATCTTCAGGTGAGCTATTAGCAAAGATATCCTTGCTAATAGTCCACCGTTTCGTTGTATTATAACGTGAAGATGTAATAATACAACGAAACCTAGGTCGTGGTAAAGAACTTAAAAAAGTAGAAATAATACTACATCACGTAGTTTTATATAATTGTGGATAATGAATTTCTACAAAATTAACGCCAAATATATTCAATATAAAAAAAATAAACATCATTAGGTTATACAAAAATGTTATAGAAAGTACATATATAACCAATAAAACAAATATTTAAATACGTTGTTCATACAAAGTGGAAAGTAAATGGAATGGATAGAACAAAATATGATTTAGAAACATCGTCATTATCCGCTGGAAGAATTTTAGAAAGTATTCAATGTGGTCATTGCCTTAATAAGTGAAGAGAGATTATCCAACATATTAGTGGAAGCAAACCTTATCTAAAATGGAAATCTGTATTGTGGTGTTCTGATATAATCAGATAATGTTCCCTAGCTGGCGTTATGTTGGCGTGACCGACACCAGACCAAGAAAATTGCTTGTATAAATACCAAGGTACCCGCATACTGAACAATCTGCAAAGTATATATGGCCTGTGATATATACAATTGCACATACTGAGCATACCGTTATCATTTAAATACGGAGTAACATGAGATCTGCGTTGGATGCCAAAACAAAACCATACGCATGCATTCCGTATTCTTTGAATCAGCTTATCAGATTTGTTTAAAAGCTGCGTGGACCATAAGTTAATATCAGCGAAGTTATGCTAGGTGAGAATGAGACTGTACGCTTTCTGATGGGAATAGAAAGGCAAGGACGATATTTCAGACTCATACTGCTGACCTTTGCATTTGTAGGGATATGTTTATTAAATATTAACTGCGAGTCTATTATTAATCCTAGGTTCGACACTATCGGAAGAGTTCGACTATCGATCGAAAGGAATACAACCTTTGATTTCGCCACCTATGACTTTTTACCAGGACCGGCAATTTTTCGAAAGATTTTGTTCGATTAAAAGCAATGCAATCTTGTAGGACTAGATCCAAATCCTTGAAAGTTCTTCATTTATCTTCACTATCACCTCACCCGGATGGAAAAATATATTATTTGTATTATAACTGCGTATGGACGACGTAAGAATGCTACAATATGGTACAGTTCGCTGTGTCGTATTTGCATATATACGAATAGTGTAATGCACCAGGTGTTGATCCTGGGGATCCTTGGCTTTCTCCCAAGGTTTACTACTTTGGGATATGAAAATTATTTGGAACCTGCAATTTTGACCCACTAAACGTTATTGAATTAATAAAAACTAACTGTGCCCGCGACTTCCCTCGCGTGGAATGCGGAGTAATAAAAGTTGTTACGATTTTTTGTTTTTTTTTCTTTTTCTCTCAGAACTCAATGAGCATAAAGTTTACTAAAATGCTAATAGAAGGCGTTGGCAGCTAAATTGGCTCCGCTGGTTCTGATATAGCGTGCACAACGAAAGTAAACTAAAGATTGACATATATTTTCTTATTTGTGAACCGATTGAAATGAAAACAAAAAAAAGTTAGCACGAACTATTCTAAATATATCACTGAAAACCACATCCAAATCGGTTCAGCCGTTGCTGAGATTAGCGTGCACAACGAACAGACAAATATTATAAAAAAAACTGTTATTTTAGACTTAGTAGTGTGTCTTTAGTAGATAGCACTTAGTTTTATTTAAAAATATTCAATATATAGACTCAGTTCTTTACGATTTTGTTATATGTATAGATGAAGTTATCATGGATACAAGACGAACTATTTTGTTGTCATATAATAATCCATTCCGTACGGCAAAATCTCTTAATTAATAACTGAGATAAGGTTATCTTTGCCATATATTCCTTATTTTTAATAAAATATATAAATTGTTATCCTTCAATTATTGCGTTATATAGACAAATTCTATCGTAACAATAGGATAAATAGTATTGAACTGGATGTTTACCCTTAGCTCCTCTGTTTAGTCTAGTGAAATAAGGTCTGAAATATTGACTGAAAGCTCAGAAGATACTTTTTGCAAAGAGGTTTTTTTAGTCCTAGTTACTTTTTTAAGCTTGTACTAATAACGTCCCGGCTCTTCCGGCGATTGTGGAAAAAAATTAAATCCACTTTGAAAACTAGTTTTTCGCGAAAAACTCTGGAACAATTAAAAATATCGTAAAAATTTTAAACAAAACTTGTAGAAGTTCAGAATTTATGTAATAATTGTCCTATGTGTTAAAACTCCAGTTTCCTCACAAAAATTGTAATATATATATATATATATATATATATATATATATATATATATATATATATATATATGTATGTATATATAATATTGTTATCATTGAAGAAACTTATTGAAAACGACAAATATGTTGATGTAACGTTATTCTGAATCTAAGGCGTTTTAGTAAATTCTGTAAAAATGTAATTGTAGAAAAAAAAGGAAGTTTAAACGTTTTTACATCAGTATATTATTAATTAAGGCTTAATGGTGTAAAAATTGCCTGTTTAAAAACTGGGCTTTCAATATACATTTCAGGCTTTATTTCACTGGACTAAATGGAAAAGATTTGGATAGCAACCCAGTCATAGATAGGCGAAGATACATCGAGTCCAGGCGAGCCCAGACGTAGATACATCGAGTGTTTTAAGATGAAAGAAAAGATTACATTGCTTTTTTTATCATTACACATACATGGAAAGGATTAAAGATAGCCGTAGGAAAATGGTCGTCGAGTGATTGTTAGATTCAATTGATGCTCGTTTGAGTGTATGTATTATTTCAAGTGTGTTCGTGAGTGAGGAATCATGAATGTCGCGCGGTCGGTTGGACGGCGCTCGCCGCACGCTCGCCCGCCCGCGCGCTCTGCATACATATTGATGTGGATGGCGAGCGGGCCGTGGCTATAGTCTTTATTTTTATATATTGACTATTATTATAAGTTTTATTTTTATGTACTGACTATTGTCATAAGTTTTATTTTTATTTATTGTCTATTATGAGTGACAAAGGTGAAGTTGATTTACGTTACGGGAAGACTAGTGTTGTGGAATTAATGTATAAAAAGTTATGAAAATAAAATGTTCATGTGCGTGAAAGTAAAAAGAGAAAATTACGTCATTTCACAGTTGTATGTGCGTTGAAGATTATTTAGACTTGCTTGCAGCAGGAAGTTTCGTCATAAACAACAATAAATACAGACGGTGACCCAGAGGCGTGAAGTCCGAAGAATCAATGCCTACTCAAAACACCTATCAGTACAAGCAGAACTCGTACTGCTGTCTACTATTTACAAATATAAGTATTATTTTTGACCGTTTTTATCACGAATCTCAGAGGCGTGAAGTCTGAAGAATCAGTGCCTACTCAAAGCACCTATCTGTACAAGCAGAACTTGTACTGTTGTGTATTATTTACAAATATAAGTATTACTTTTCTCAGTGTTTGTCATGAATATCTTGAAAATGGTAATATCTAAAACTGTAGCTTTAATTTTTCCATAAGCATTAAACAAGTTTCTAGATGTCCTGTGTGATAATTTTAGGTTGATTGGAATTAGTTGTGGTACTTGAAATTATATTTATTTTCTAGACTTTTCTAACTAGTCTTTTCAAAGGATACTTCACACGAGACCTGGAAATTGAAAAAATCGATTACTGAATTTGTCCCTTCTAAAATTATCATGTAAATATTTTTGGGCATTGACTCAAAAAATGTATGCATATGTTTTATCAGTTTAATATATTTTATTACTATGTCGTATTAGTGTACCAGGTAAATATATTTTATCACTATGTCATATTTCAGTTTTCTATATCGAGAGGCTTTTTTATTTAATCTCTCGGTTTTTGAGTAGGCACTGACTGTTGATTGCGCAGCCCTGCTAGTAATGTATTTAGTACATCGGTAGTGATTTCTTCTTTGTTTCACGTGTGCGTTAATATTTTGAATCTTTTTAATTACTCTTCAAGGTTAAATATAGTCTATTGCGTTCATATGTGTATACATATATAAATATAGATGTATGTTTGTGTGTGTGTGTATATATATGTTATTATATATAAATATAATAAACGGAAACCTTATAAGATCACTCACGTCTGTCTCATCAGTTTTTCTCGGAAACTGCTCCATGTGGAAATTTAAAATTTGGCATAGTAATGAAACTTATTGACTAACTTATTGACTACCTGGGGGTAAATTGTGCACACTAAAATTTTTTTTAGTCTTTACATATGTGAAATTGAAATTGTATCATTTGAAGGGGCTCATAAGAATATCAAAAATATTTTTTTCATAATTTTAGGTGATATCTTCAGTGATATGCTGAAAAATATACAAAAATTATCACCCCTTATTTCCGAAACTACTCAACCTAAAATTATGAAAAAGCTATGTTTATAGAAGTCTACGCAGAAGTTGTAGTAATACTATAGAGATTATCCTAGAAATTATAATTTTTTAAATACGTCCCACGTTTTACAACTGTAAAAGATATAGTAGGCAATATATTTCCGTTTTGACAAATAAACATCTGTAAATAATTTTATAGAAGTATCTCAAATGTTAATAAGTGCCTCAATGTGTACCGTCTCTCGTAGTGTATTTATAATTGTTTTTTTAATGGTGTGTCAATTTTTCATCGCAAAACGTTAATACTGTTATCAAAATAGTGCTATTTGCAATCAACATTATTTCAAAAAATATTATACCATTTTATACTAATTTATGAACTCAGTATACCAATGAAATATTTATTTTTAATTTAGATACTAGACCACATTTGTACTACTGTTCGGTGTCGGCGTAAGGCACTATGTTGCTCTAATCCAATCTGTTTACCAATTAGCACAAATCTTCGAAATCATGAAACTAAATTAAGTTGTTATCTAAGCGTCATACACATTTGTAAAGCAATGCTCGCTCGCCCATGCCGAATATTATTTATTTGATTCTACTTCAATAATTGAGAAAATAAATATCAATTTGTAATTAAAACACTATATATCGACAATAAAAAAAGTATAACTACTTAAAAAAAGTCTAGTCTGCCTCTAGACTGACAGCTAACTAACGGCTTTTTTCCTTTTATCGGTTTAGATACGTTCTCTTGTAATTAAACAATTATATATCCACTATGAAATAAAACATAACTACCTAATAAACTTCTAGTCTGCCTGTAGACTATTTGACAGCTAACTAACAGATTTTTTCCTTTTATAGGTTTACGTACGTTCTTTTGTAATTAAAACATTATATATCGACAGTGAAATAAAGTTTAACTATCTAAAAAAATTCTAGTCTGCCTGTAGACTATTTGACAGCTAACTAACGGCTTTTTTCCTTTTATCGGTTTACGTACGTTCTCTTGTAATTAAAACACTATATATCGATAATGAAATAAAGTATAACTAACTTCTAGTCTGACTGTAGACTATTTGACAGCTAACTAACGGTTTTCTTCATTTTATCGGTTTACGTACGTTCTCACGAACAATTTTATCTTCTTCAGGTGTCATATAGTCTCGTTATAGTTCATTGTCCATCTCGTGTATAGTTGCATACGACCACTCCCTCGTAAATAATTGTTCATGTAATACTTATGTTATGATTCGTTCGATCATTGCGACATACAAAACACATACTAAAAGACCGTCTAGATTGTATCGTTAGACCTGCCTTTCCTCTGTCCAATTATATGAATATGACGAACCTGGAAAGTAAAATTAAGTAGTGAACGTGTCAAATTTCAAATCTGCACCCCATTGTCCTTTTAGAACTGTTCAAATGTCACTTCAACTTGTTTGTTCTTTTTGTCTTTAATTTGATCCGCTTTACATTCATCTTTTGTGTTTGTGGTAATATTTAGAACGTTTATTTGTACAAAAACTTCAATAGTTGTGTTTACTTTTCATGCTTTAAAAACAACTTATTTCGTGTCGGAGCCATTTTCCGTCGATTATTCCGACACGATGAAAAAGACGACATGGGCAAAACAAACACACGGACAATGTGGCGCAATTTTTGTAATTGCCAATAACAAAACAGAACCCCGCGTCCGCAGCGGTGCCACTCCGCTCGTCCGACCGAGCATTTGAACAGCTGGTCTATAGATCTGGTCGTTGTATTTGTTCGAATGCCGTCGGGTCCCTGACGCATTTCAATTGACCGGAAAACTTCAAGTATCTGAGGCGACTCCCGACAGAAGCGTCCCACAGGCGGCGTTAGTCGGTCGGTTGCGACAAATCGATGGCAAAACTTTATTTGTGTCAGTGGATGCTGTCAAAGTAATCGCGCGAAATTGAAATGTTAAAGGAATAAGTTAATTGTACAATTATTGTTTAGTGAAGATATTGTGAAAGTGTAAATGTTATCCGCTTCAGTTATCATATCATATGGCAATTATACTATGTATTAGTTAATAGTTGCTTCAGTGGATAGTTTTGTAAGTGCTTCTGTTTCGAACGAAATTGAAATGAACTTTTGATTTCAGCCGTTAATCAAAAATTCCGCTTTCGGTTTGTTATCAGTATGCTATCCTAAAGAGTGTCATTAGTTAGCATGTAAATTTACCTATTTCCAATGATAGCTTTGAGATAAATGCTTCTATTTCGGTTGAAATATGAAATTAACTAAATGTATCTGTTTCGGTCGTTAATAAAGAATGGCGGTTTTGATTTGTTTTCAGTATTATGAATTTCGTAACTCTGTAAGTGCTTCTGTTTCGATCGAAATTGAAATGAACTTTTGATTTCAGCCGTTAATAAAAAATTCCGCTTTCGGTTTGTTATCAGTATGCTATCCTAAAGAGTGTCATTAGTTAGCATGTAAATTTACCTATATCCAATGATAGCTGTGAGATAAATGCTTCTATTTCGGTTGAAATATGAAATTAACTAAATGTATCTATTTCGGTCGTTAATATAGGATGGCGGTTTTGATTTATTTTCAGTATTACGAATTTCGTAACTCTTTGATGCCGTTGATTGGCGTGTGGGATTGCCAGTTTTGCAGTGAAAACTTTTTGAAAGCTTCAGAAAAGCTTCTTTTTCTGTCGAAATTTAAGTTTAATGAGCAGTTTCTGTTTCGGTCGTTACTTACAGACAAGTTCGAGGCTCTGTATGGCGTCGTTGGTGAGCGTGATTATTTATCAACTGTCAGTAATAACTTTTCGATTAATTTTTTTTTTCTTTCGGTCGAAATCTAAAATCTGAATATACCGGTATCGGTAGCTAATAAGAAAGCGGTATCAGTTGGTTGAAACTAGTTCATAGTAATGTGAGGTGTCATTGATTAGCGTAAGTGTATTTATTCGCTCTAGTGTTATGAATTTATGACCGGTTATTGCAGCGTTAAAAATTTACACTAGTGTGTCGTATCACGCGACTTGTTAGAACGCTATGCTTGTTGTGCTTGGAAAAACCTTTTGGGGGCGCTTGTGTTTCAATTGTCGTTGTTACTGTAAAAGTCATTTATTGGTAAATTAAGTAGATACACGGTTTATTTAGTTATTTATATTTATAATATATATATATATATATATATATATATATATATATATATATATATATATGTGTGTATGTGTGTGTGTGTGTGTGTGTGTATATATATATATATATATATATATATATATATATATATATATATATATATTATACGCTTATATGAGGTTCTAAATTTAATGTAGGGAAAGAGAGGGAACTGTTTCACTTGCACTCGTTTCACAATTCAGTAATGTCGTCCTTATCTAAGCGTAAGTTAAAAGTTTAATTCGGTCAATTTTTAAGATTTGTCCAAACAGTTTTCACTGCTCGTCAGTTTATATTTTGAACTTATGATTTATGAAATAGAAAAAATTAGTCAAATATCTTATTGTTACATAGGAACTAAACGAATAGGAGTGTATTCAATGAATTTATCGATACTTCATTTGATAACATCGATGTAGACGTTCAGGCACTACGTAATGACAAAAGATGTTACTCGCATAACACAAATTTATGTAATAATTATGTATACGTAAAATAATTAATATCTTCTTGGCCGTAGTTGGTTAAAAATACACGACGATGAGATCAAAAAAATTACCCATTGCCTTTTTAAATCTGATAAACATTATTTATAGTCATAATATAAAATATAATATTTAAAAACTTATTTATCGATATGTGCGCATCTCGAGTAATAAATGCGAATATCGATATGCTATGTATAGTATTTTTTGATTTACAGCAATAAATCAAAAAAGCCTGTGCACTAAAACTGTTGTATGCAATTTAAATAAAAAACAGCTTATCTTCATCAGCACTTTTCAATCGACGTATTAGTTTTTATACGAACGTTTTCTTATTCTGTTTAATAACTGGTTGCCGACACAGCCTTTAATGCCCGGGGATAGGTACAATATCTATCTAGGGATGTAAGACCTGCAATAAAAGTTGATTACCTTTTACACAGACAGTCCGCCAGCAATTAAGCGTCATATAAAAGCTTCATTAAATATTGTGTACATGTAATGATAAAGGACACAAAGTGGTTGTGCGTTAATTGACATACAGTGCGAGTGAACAGCTGTTGTAAGTGGCTACATTATCGTGAGTGTTCAGCGTCATGATCGACTGTGGGAGCGGATCGGCGAATAGTGCGCTCATCATGGACAGGGCTTATATGTCGCTGAGGGCGAGGAAACCGCCAAGGACTATTTTGGTAAAATCTTCACATTGATACTATTTTGTATTTCTATTGTGACTATTGATATTATATTAAGGTATAGCTCATGTATTCAGGGATATAATGGAAAACATGGAAAAAATAGGCCCCATTTCGAGATTACTGAAACCAAAATTATGAAAAAAAACAGGGTTTTTAGAAGTCTATGATTCTAGATGCCATAAATTTTGAAATATGCATCATATGTTTACGCCTGTGAAGGATATGGTAGGAATTATATTTACACTGTGAAAAATTAACGTTTGTAAACATTTTAATATAAATATTAAGTACACTTGAATGTAATTTTTTTTTGTCTAGCAATTTTGTTTGCCTATTGAATGAAAAGATAAATATAACGGGACACGTGATTGTTTTTATAACGTTTCTGATTTCCCTGTTGAGGCACAAACCCTGACAATCTGAAAGTTTTCGTGATTGAAAATGATTGTGATAAATTATTGAATATAATTATGAAATACGTCTTAGGAGATAATTTAAAACCAGTCGACAAACTAATGTTTCTCATTTAAGAATTTTATTTAGTAAATTGGTGAGTTGATTGGTGTTAATTAGGAGTAATTGATAAGCGCACGTTAAACTTGTTGACGCGGGTACATACGTGACAATTGTGGACATTTTTTTTTCTTTTCTTTCCAATGAACAGTTAATGTTTCTTCGGAGGTACAAATGAATATTTTGACAATTGGTTTTACTTGGCGTTATTAGGTACTTTTTTACAATGTATTCCCGATGTATAGTTCAATTCTGTGTATTTTTAATTGTAGCATTTTAACGTTTATTTGGAATTCGTTTTTGTCCCCACACCCCGCTTCCACGGGAATATTTATATTTATTGCATCATATGTTGTCATCCCGGAAAACATTTTAATAGCATTGTAAACAACACACACGGCTAGCCTAGGCTGAACTACTAGTGAAGATCAATCAAAAACCTAATTTATAACATGTATAGTGCCACCTATCGGCTATTTTTTTTAAACTCCCAATTTGATGCAATTCGCTTATAAAATGTCCCGTATTAATTTAAACTCGCGATATAAAATGTCTCGTAGTGCCATCTATTAGCAAAGCTGTTTAAAATGTTTTAATTTTATTTCTCGACTTCTTGATGATACAGAGCTTTGTTGTTGTAATCTAGGGGTCGGCTAGTGTTTATTATATTTTTTCTTTCACGGGGACCTCGAGTTGAATGTCCAGAAATATCGTTTTAACTATTTATATAGTTAGTTTGGTTAGCTCATTGAGAGTTTGTGCGAATTTAAATAAATTTTATAGAAATCTGGAATTGAAGCTTCTCGTAGAATATCCTATTAAGAGAACGACAGCTTTTTTATAACAATTTACATGCGTGCAGTTTCGGATGAACTTCTGTATATATTTGGTGCGATTAAAGTATCAGTAGATAAAATATGTTATTTATTATTTGTTCAGCTAATAGATTTACATATGTCATATAGTGTAGAATTTTAATATATTTTTGTGCCAGACGATCGAATGGAAATAAAAGGATGGTTGCACGGGGCCACGAGGTTGTCGATGTGAAAGAATTTGTAATTTTACCAATAAATCATAAATTTGAAGTAAGAAAAGCAGTGATAAAATAAAAAAAAACGACAGAGGATTAAGTCCATTAAGATATGAAATATATGGACAATAAAATCTACAGCGAAAGTATGACTCACGGACAATATTTAAGCCATAAGACATTATACATGCGCCCAGAAAAAATAATCCTAAGGACTTCAGGCAGTAGATAAACATTATCCTCTATCTCCTAAATGTAATAAGGATTTGTTAGAAGTCAACAGTTTCCAAGAAAATATATTTTTTTTATTTTTTCAATGTTTCACTATTTTTGGATATAAAAATTAATACACTGTTGAAGCTACTGTAAGAATTACTCTAACATTTGGGACATGTGATAATGTAGCTATCAGATAGAACACAAGATTTTTCCTTATTATAAATGTATCGTAATAAATCGTATTATGTCGTAATTTTAATTACTAATTTTTCAATTTCATTTTCCCTCAATTTTCGGAAGTCCATTTCAGAAACTATTACTAATGAATTGATTTTACTATTAAAAACTACTTTGGTTTATGCTATATCTCTGGAAAAAAAATTACATTCTTATTATTCCTAATGCATGTGTTAAAGTTAATTAGGCAAAACAAAAAATAACACTATACAATAACACTAACAAAAAATAACACTAACAATAAACAAAAAATATAATAACACTAACAATAAACAAAAAATATAATAACACTAACAATAAACAAAAAATATAATAACACTAACAATAAACAAAAAATATAACAAAATTATAGAGATTAATTGCAACTGTCCTTTCACATGACAGAATAGAAGTGCAACCTCTATTATTGGATAGATACCGAGCGCTATGCCCAGTAGTACTGGTACAGGTGAAATAAAGCAATTGAAGCTTACGATAGAGTGTAAAAATGAGTCGTTCCTTAAAAATAAGTTTATAAAGTATGATGACCCAGTAAGGCTTAGATAAGGATTATACTTCTCAAAAGTTCTTGGCGATGAAGTAGTGTAAGTTACGCGATGAAGCAGGGTAATTTTGGGAATGTTAAGTAAGTTAAGCGATGAAGCAAGAGTAAGTTAAGCGATGAAGCAGAATCATTTTGGCGATGAAGCAGAGTAATTTGGCAATGAAGCAGATTAGGTTAAGCGATATATGTAGCGGAGTAATTTTGGTGATGAAGCAAAGTAATTTTGTCGATGAAGCAGAGTAAGTTAAGCGATGAAGCAGAGTAAGTGAAACGACGAAGTAAATAAATTTGTTCGATGAAGCAGAATAGTTTTGGCGATGAAGCAGAGCAATTTGGCGATAAAGCAGATTAGGTTAAGCGATGTAGCAGAGTAATTTTGGTGATGATGCAAAGTAATTTTGTCGATGAAGCAGATTAAGTTAAGTGATAAAGCAGAGTAGTATTGGCGAGGAAGCAGAGTAAGTGAAGTGATGAAGTAGAGATTTTTTTCGATGAAGCAGAGTAAGTTAATTTCTCAGAATAGTTTTGGCGACGAAGCAGAGTAATTTGGCGATAAAGCAGATTAGGTTAAGCGATGTAACAGACTAACTTTGGTGATGAAGCAAAGTAATTTTGTCGATGAATAGAAACACAATAAGTTAAGTGATCAAGCGGAGTAATATTGCTGAGGAAGCAGAGTAAGTGAAGTGATGAAGTAAATAAATTTTTTCGTTGAAGCAGAGTAAGTTAAGGGAGGAAGCAGAGCAATTTTGGTGATGAATCAGAGTAAGTTAAGCAATAAAGCAGAATAATTTTGGCGATGAAGCAGAGTAATTTAAGCACCTGTACAATATTTGACAGCGTACCTCAGTATTGAACGAACGTCTAACTATGTTTATATTTGTATCTCTACATTTGTTATTATCATCTGGATAATTTGATCTCAGTTTAACGAGGAAGCTTAGCATCGAATAACCGCCTCGGGCCCAATTTAACATCGGAACACAGCGTCAGCTGAGCGCCTCAATTAAGCCACGGGACGTTCAACCCGAATGCGGGCGATCGTCGCCAATCGGCGGGATGTTTGTTTCAAAATAAATGCGTCATAACAAACGAATATATAGGCACAGTGACAAGAATACTATGGGATTTATCTTTTCCTCTTATAAAAATATGATTGTTTACGACGCGTAAACTAATTTTAATTTTTTTCGAATATTTGTATCTATATATATTTGTTTTTGTTAAACTCCAAAAGTAGTAATTGTTTTCTTCTTCCAATAAAATTTTCTAGAATTGTTTAACATTTGACTGTATTAAATACTTTAGATATGAGTACCGGTAACGATAAATCTGTGTTGTATGTAGTATCGCCTAGTCGGACGCTACTAAAGTAAATGGGTAAAAGTATTAACAAAAAACCTGTCAAGCGCGAGTGGAACTCGCATTACGAGGGTTCCGTACACATTAGGCATTTATAAACATTTAATGGTGCATATTATTCCTATTAAACTATTTACAACATTTTAATTTTTTAGAACAAAAATATATTTCCTACTCTAATTTTTCGCTGGGGCATAATTAAAAAAAATATTTTTTATGTGATATAACTACAGATTAACGATTTTTTCCTGTGCTTATGAAGTACCCTCTAGGTAGTGTCAAAATATGCGGCATTAAATGGCCATATTTTAGGGTTCTTCTAGATTGCGTTAACTTAGAAACTTGATTTTTTTACCGTTTCAAGGGACTGTAGTCATCAGTAATTTCAACTTGATAACTCCACGCGTTCCTGAGAAAAAGGGCCTTGACAGACGACAGACAGATAACGACGTGGTCCTGTAAGGGTTCCTTTTTTTCTTTCCAGGTACGGAACTCTAAAGACAAAAGGAAAACATCGTGTAATGCGTGAATTTGGAACAAAATTAGAAAACGGGTTCCATGGGAACGAACAAACAACATTTTTTGAAGTTCAAACAAAGTTTATCGTAGCTTGTCATTACGATTGTAACCAATTATTAATTTGTTGACATAATGAGTTCAGATACAAAAAGGATATTTTTACAGTTTTTATTTTTTTATTCATAAACAATTTAAAAAATGAAACGCTTGTAAGATTACCCACGTGTCCGTCTGTCTGTTGCAGCCGTCTTTCAGGCACCGCTCGACGATTATAAAGTATATTAACCTTCATATATTTCCGTTGATAATAATCAAAAAATATTTCTGTAGAATTATTTAAAGATTAATGAAATTGAAAAAATATTAAAAGAGAAATTAGACAATTTTTCTTTAAATTCTTGTGTCGTGTGAAATATCGATTGAAAGGACGATTTATAAGGATTCCAAAACTTTTTCCATAATTTTATGTAAGGTAGTTTTAGAGATATTGCTATAAATATCTACAAAAACACACGGCCTCTTCCCCTCCACCTTTGACACGGTTAAAGTCAAAATAATACAAAAAAACAGCGTTGGTAGAGGTTTATCTAAAATTTAATGGAAAATTATACCGTTTTTGAAACCTTCATTTTCATGCCTGCGATTTGTATTGTTAAAAATAATAACATTTATAAATAGTTTAATAGAAAAACTGTGTATCTTAAATGTTTACAAGTGGCTAATAGTGTACGGAACCCTCGTTGTACGAGTTCTGCTCGTGCTAAACAGGTGTTTATCACTTAATTCACCTACTTGTTTTCGAATAAGAGCTTAATACAGGAGAATAAATATAGATTGATCATATTAATATAAAATATTGATAAACGTAAACAAGTGAGAAAAGTCGATGAAAAGAAAGACATTTGGTTGTAAGTAAAAAAATTAGTATTTTCTGTATTAAATTAAATCGTGTCTTTATAAAATAAAAAAATACAGTAAACTATATACTTTTTCGTCAACTGTGTGTTGCAACTGAAATTTTCACTTTCCAATTATAAGTAAATACATTTTAAAAAAATCGCAAATAATAAGGTCTCGGGGAAAAATCGTTTTATAGAATAAATAAATAGCCTATTTGACATTTAAGTTTCTTTTCATCACATGATTTTCTTGTAGAGAAAATTTCGATACTCTGTTAAAAGTGTTCAACGTTAACACTGGTAGAGCAACGACCTCGTCTTCAAAACATTTTGTTTTTCAAACAATCAGATTCAGATCTGTTCCTCATTTTACCATTTAATATCCAGACTTTAAAAATTAAGGAAAACTCTTGTGAGACTAGTATTTAGCACGACATTTTACATTATGGAATGGAGGTAAGTTTATAACTGCTAATTATAAATTAGCTATGACACGCGCTTCATTCGTCTATAAATAGGGTAATTCCACTTGAAAATTTTGTTTAACATCAAGACGATGTAATTTGTAAGATTAAACCAATATAACCAACTTTATATGTAGATAGACATATATACTTATGTTCATACTTATATCGTTATATGATATTTGAAATACATAAATACTTATGTTCATATTTATATCGCTATATGATATTTGAAATACATACATACTTATGTTCATATTTATATCGCTATATGATATTTGAAATACATACATACTTATGTTCATATTTATATCGCTATATGATATTTGAAATAGGTACATACTTAAGTTCATTCTTATATCGCTATATGGTATTTAAAATATATACATACTTATGTTCATACTTATATGATATTTGAAATACATATATACTTATGTTCATATTTATATCGCTATATAATATTTGAAATACATACATACTTATGCTCATTTTATATCGCTATATAATATTTGAAATACATACATACTTATGCTCATTTTATATCGCTATATGATATTTGATATACATACATACGTATATCGTTATTTGATATTTGAAATACATACATACTTATGTTCATACTTATATCATTATATGATATTTGATATACATACCTACGTATATGGTTATTTGATATTTGAAATATATATATATATATATATATATATATATATATATATACTTTTGTTCATGCTTATATCGCTATATGTTATTTGGAATACCAAAAATTTTAACTTATATCTAAATTTCTCTTCTAAATTTTCAACATTTCACAGAGATAGGTTACTGAGACGTGAATACGAGAAAAAAACTCACTTTCGTATTTATAATATTAGTTGGCATGTGATTTACAGTCGTTTTTTAAGAAATGTACTACAGCAAATTTCGTGAAAATTTTCCGTAATATTTATCCGTTTGTTTTTTGGTATGGTACGTTAATTGAATTTCACATAATTGCTACAATAAAATATATATTGTTATGAGTTACGTAGGCAACAAATATACAGAGCAGGTGATAAAGCAAGAGTTGTCGTACTTTTGTTTTTTACGATTCCGTTCCCCAAAATGAAATTATGGAACCTCTTATAGGAACACTTGGTTGTCCGTTCGTCTGTCGTTTGTCCCTATAGTAACAGCTCTTAATTATAAATTAATACCGTATACTGAGGCCTATAGCTTTTCATTGCTGTAAACAAATCAAGTTTTTTGGTTCACCTAACAAAAAGCCCTTTATGGCCCTTTAAAACGTATTTTTTTCAGGCAATATTCTTAGGTCACTGATCATCAAAACCTATAATGTAATTCCGCTCTACAATATTAGGTCAGCGTAATGGGGGGAGGGGGGGGGGTCTTATAGCATTAAACAAATAAAGGGAAAATCAAAATATCAATGATTTTTAATTCTACCATTTTTATAATTACTTTGTTTTTGCGCCTGTGAACGATACAGTAAACAATATATTTACATTGAGACAAAATAAATAGTTTAATTAGAAATACTATATATTCTTAAATGTTATATGTGTCTCAATTTGTATGGAACCATTATAGTGCGAGTTCTATTCGTGCTTGACAGGTTTCTCGCTATACATCCAGCTCGAGGTAAACCTAAAATTAGATGGGCTAGCGCATTGCAATATATAGGTTGCTAACTGAACCTCCTTAGCATTCTCGATTTCTAAGTACAGGCCGGGACTCTGCGGTTAGGTGAATAATAAGAATATCCGCTGGGAATTCGAGGCCAATTAAAAATATATAAGTAACATTGAAGCTTGAATTTTTAATCTGTTTTTAGAAGACTCCATTATATCAAATAGCACGCACATCACATACTCTATATTAATCTATGTAAAATGGACCCAAAATATTTAATTGAATTTTACCTCATAATCTATACAGAGTGACTACTGTACATGGAAAATATTTTAAAAAGATTGACTTAGCGTAAAGAATGATAGTAGGATAGGAGCCTATCCGCTAGGAATTGGAGGCCAATTAAAAATGTAAAAGTAACATTGAAGCTACAATTTTTAATCTGCTTTTAAGACTCCGTTATATCAAATAGCACGCATATGTACTCTTTATTAATCTATGTAAAATGTACCAAAAATGGATCAAAAATGTTTAATTGAATTATAGTTTAAATTTTACCTTATATTCTTATACGTATAATAAAATTGTAGCAGAGTGACCTCTGTACATGGAAAATATTTTAAAAAGATTGACATAGCGTAAAGAATGATAGTAGGATAGGAGCATATCCGCTAGGAATTGGAGGCCAATTAAAAATGTAAAAGTAACATTGAAGCTACAATTTTTAATCTGCTTTTAAAAGACTCCGTTATATCAAATAGCACGCATATGTACTCTTTATTAATCTATGTAAAATGTACCAAAAATGGATCAAAAATGTTTAATTGAATTATAGTTTAAATTTTACCTTATATTCTTATACGTATAATAAAATTGTAGCAGAGTGACCTCTGTACATGGAAAATATTTTAAAAAGATTGACATAGCGTAAAGAATGATAGTAGGATAGGAGCATATCCGCTAGGAATTGGAGGCCAATTAAAAATGTAAAAGTAACATTGAAGCTACAATTTTTAATCTGCTTTTAAAAGACTCCGTTATATCAAATAGCACGCATATGTACTCTTTATTAATCTATGTAAAATGTACCAAAAATGGATCAAAAATGTTTAATTGAATTATAGTTTAAATTTTACCTTATATTCTTATACGTATAATAAAATTGTAGCAGAGTGACCTCTGTACATGGAAAATATTTTAAAAAGATTGACATAGCGTAAAGAATGATAGTAGGATAGGAGCATATCCGCTAGGAATTGGAGGCCAATTAAAAATGTAAAAGTAACATTGAAGCTACAATTTTTAATCTGCTTTTAAAAGACTCCGTTATATCAAATAGCACGCATATGTACTCTTTATTAATCTATGTAAAATGTACCAAAAATGGATCAAAAATGTTTAATTGAATTATAGTTTAAATTTTACCTTATATTCTTATACGTATAATAAAATTGTAGCAGAGTGACCTCTGTACATGGAAAATATTTTAAAAAGATTGACATAGCGTAAAGAATGATAGTAGGATAGGAGCATATCCGCTAGGAATTGGAGGCCAATTAAAAATGTAAAAGTAACATTGAAGCTACAATTTTTAATCTGCTTTTAAAAGACTCCGTTATATCAAATAGCACGCATATGTACTCTTTATTAATCTATGTAAAATGTACCAAAAATGGATCAAAAATGTTTAATTGAATTATAGTTTAAATTTTACCTTATATTCTTATACGTATAATAAAATTGTAGCAGAGTGACCTCTGTACATGGAAAATATTTTAAAAAGATTGACATAGCGTAAAGAATGATAGTAGGATAGGAGCATATCCGCTAGGAATTGGAGGCCAATTAAAAATGTAAAAGTAACATTGAAGCTACAATTTTTAATCTGCTTTTAAAAGACTCCGTTATATCAAATAGCACGCATATGTACTCTTTATTAATCTATGTAAAATGTACCAAAAATGGATCAAAAATGTTTAATTGAATTATAGTTTAAATTTTACCTTATATTCTTATACGTATAATAAAATTGTAGCAGAGTGACCTCTATACATGGAAAATATTTTAAAAAGATTGACATAGCGTAAAGAATGATAGTAGGATAGGAGCATATCCGCTAGGAATTGGAGGCCAATTAAAAATGTAAAAGTAACATTGAAGCTACAATTTTTAATCTGCTTTTAAAAGACTCCGTTATATCAAATAGCACGCATATGTACTCTTTATTAATCTATGTAAAATGTACCAAAAATGGATCAAAAATGTTTAATTGAATTATAGTTTAAATTTTACCTTATATTCTTATACGTATAATAAAATTGGTATAATAAAATTCGTATAATAAAATTGTAGCAGAGTGACCTCTGTACATGGAAAATATTTTAAAAAGATTGACTTAGCGTAAAGAATGATAGTAGGATAGGAGCATATCCGCTAGGAATTGGATGCCAATTAAAAATATAAAAGTAACATTGAAGCTACAATTTTTAATCTACTTTTAAAATACTCCGTTATATCAAATAGTGTACTCTGTAAAATGTAAAATGTACCAAAAATGGATCAAAAATGTTTAATTGAATTATAGTTTAAATTTTACCTTATATTCTTATACGTATAATAAAATTGGTATAATAAAATTCGTATAATAAAATTGTAGCAGAGTGACCTCTGTACATGGAAAATATTTTAAAAAGATTGACATAGCGTAAAGAATGATAGTAGGATAGGAGCATATCCGCTAGGAATTGGATGCCAATTAAAAATATAAAAGTAACATTGAAGCTACAATTTTTAATCTACTTTTAAAATACTCCGTTATATCAAATAGTGTACTCTGTAAAATGTAAAATGTACCAAAAATGGATCAAAAATGTTTAATTGAATTATAGTTTAAATTTTACCTTATATTCTTATACGTATAATAAAATTGGTATAATAAAATTCGTATAATAAAATTGTAGCAGAGTGACCTCTGTACATGGAAAATATTTTAAAAAGATTGACTTAGCGTAAAGAATGATAGTAGGATAGGAGCATATCCGCTAGGAATTGGATGCCAATTAAAAATATAAAAGTAACATTGAAGCTACAATTTTTAATCTACTTTTAAAATACTCCGTTATATCAAATAGTGTACTCTGTAAAATGTACCAAAAATGGATCAAAAATGTTTAATTGAATTATAGTTTAAATTTTACCTTATATTCTTATACGTATAATAAAATTGGTATAATAAAATTCGTATAATAAAATTGTAGCAGAGTGACCTCTGTACATGGAAAATATTTTAAAAAGATTGACTTAGCGTAAAGAATGATAGTAGGATAGGAGCATATCCGCTAGGAATTGGATGCCAATTAAAAATATAAAAGTAACATTGAAGCTACAATTTTTAATCTACTTTTAAAATACTCCGTTATATCAAATAGTGTACTCTGTAAAATGTAAAATGTACCAAAAATGGATCAAAAATGTTTAATTGAATTATAGTTTAAATTTTACCTTATATTCTTATACGTATAATAAAATTGGTATAATAAAATTCGTATAATAAAATTGTAGCAGAGTGACCTCTGTACATGGAAAATATTTTAAAAAGATTGACATAGCGTAAAGAATGATAGTAGGATAGGAGCATATCCGCTAGGAATTGGATGCCAATTAAAAATATAAAAGTAACATTGAAGCTACAATTTTTAATCTACTTTTAAAATACTCCGTTATATCAAATAGTGTACTCTGTAAAATGTAAAATGTACCAAAAATGGATCAAAAATGTTTAATTGAATTATAGTTTAAATTTTACCTTATATTCTTATACGTATAATAAAATTGGTATAATAAAATTCGTATAATAAAATTGTAGCAGAGTGACCTCTGTACATGGAAAATATTTTAAAAAGATTGACTTAGCGTAAAGAATGATAGTAGGATAGGAGCATATCCGCTAGGAATTGGATGCCAATTAAAAATATAAAAGTAACATTGAAGCTACAATTTTTAATCTACTTTTAAAATACTCCGTTATATCAAATAGTGTACTCTGTAAAATGTACCAAAAATGGATCAAAAATGTTTAATTGAATTATAGTTTAAATTTTACCTTATATTCTTATACGTATAATAAAATTGTAGCAGAGTGACCTCTGTACATGGAAAATATTTTAAAAAGATTGACATAGCGTAAAGAATGATAGTAGGATAGGAGCATATCCGCTAGGAATTGGATGCCAATTAAAAATATAAAAGTAACATTGAAGCTACAATTTTTAATCTACTTTTAAAATACTCCGTTATATCAAATAGTGTACTCTGTAAAATGTAAAATGTACCAAAAATGGATCAAAAATGTTTAATTGAATTATAGTTTAAATTTTACCTTATATTCTTATACGTATAATAAAATTGTAGCAGAGTGACCTCTGTACATGGAAAATATTTTAAAAAGATTGACATAGCGTAAAGAATAATAGTAGGATAGGAGCATATCCGCTAGGAATTGGAGGCCAATTAAAAATGTAAAAGTAACATTGAAGCTACAATTTTTAATCTGCTTTTAAAAGACTCCGTTATATCAAATAGCACGCATATGTACTCTTTATTAATCTATGTAAAATGTACCAAAAATGGATCAAAAATGTTTAATTGAATTATAGTTTAAATTTTACCTTATATTCTTATACGTATAATAAAATTGTAGCAGAGTGACCTCTGTACATGGAAAATATTTTAAAAAGATTGACTTAGCGTAAAGAATGATAGTAGGATAGGAGCCTATCCGCTAGGAATTGGAGGCCAATTAAAAATGTAAAAGTAACATTGAAGCTACAATTTTTAATCTACTTTTAAAATACTCCGTTATATCAAATAGTGTACTCTGTAAAATGTACCAAAAATGGATCAAAAATGTTTAATTGAATTATAGTTTAAATTTTACCTTATATTCTTATACGTATAATAAAATTGTAGCAGAGTGACCTCTGTACATGGAAAATATTTTAAAAAGATTGACATAGCGTAAAGAATGATAGTAGGATAGGAGCATATCCGCTAGGAATTGGAGGCCAATTAAAAATGTAAAAGTAACATTGAAGCTACAATTTTTAATCTACTTTTAAAATACTCCGTTATATCAAATAGTGTACTCTGTAAAATGTACCAAAAATGGATCAAAAATGTTTAATTGAATTATAGTTTAAATTTTACCTTATATTCTTATACGTATAATAAAATTGTAGCAGAGTGACCTCTGTACATGGAAAATATTTTAAAAAGATTGACATAGCGTAAAGAATGATAGTAGGATAGGAGCATATCCGCTAGGAATTGGAGGCCAATTAAAAATGTAAAAGTAACATTGAAGCTACAATTTTTAATCTACTTTTAAAATACTCCGTTATATCAAATAGTGTACTCTGTAAAATGTACCAAAAATGGATCAAAAATGTTTAATTGAATTATAGTTTAAATTTTACCTTATATTCTTATACGTATAATAAAATTGTAGCAGAGTGACCTCTGTACATGGAAAATATTTTAAAAAGATTGACATAGCGTAAAGAATGATAGTAGGATAGGAGCATATCCGCTAGGAATTGGAGGCCAATTAAAAATGTAAAAGTAACATTGAAGCTACAATTTTTAATCTACTTTTAAAATACTCCGTTATATCAAATAGTGTACTCTGTAAAATGTACCAAAAATGGATCAAAAATGTTTAATTGAATTATAGTTTAAATTTTACCTTATATTCTTATACGTATAATAAAATTGTAGCAGAGTGACCTCTGTACATGGAAAATATTTTAAAAAGATTGATTGATTTAGCGTAAAGAATGATAATAGGAGCCAGATGAAATGTTTTTAAAATTTTGTCTGTCTGTATGTTAATTTGTTCGTCAATCACGCGAAATCTACTGGCCGGATTTTGGTGAAATTTGGTATGGTAACAGTTTATGCCCAAGAGCAACATATAGAGAGAAAAAATTAATAACTTTATTTCCGAATTTCACGCGAGCGAAACCATGGGGCACAGCTGGTGTGATATAAAACAATTGGAGTAAAGGAACAGTTTTTGAGATATGTATCCGTCAAAGTGGTCGAGTGTAACATTCAAGTATGTACGGGTGTAACGATCGACACATCGAGTTATTAATAGTACACCATTTAATTAAGAGTAATGTCGGAACGGGGTGGTGTAAGTAGTGGCTGAATCATTACACACTTTCGACGCTTAAACCTTCAAAAAAATTCTCGTGGAGCAATAATCCCCTAAGTGGGTTATATGGGCTTCAAGGGGTGACTGACTTGTCGAGGGTCCACGTTGGCAAGAAAATGGTATGAGCGTCCACGAAATGTAAGTGGATTACACGCGAGCGGACGCTATTTAGGCGAGTTATCCTCAACAATCCGTAAATGACATAATACACGTAACACGGATCGTGTGGATAACAGAGGTATAATTAAACTATAACTTATTTGATATTTCATAAAATTGCTTCGTGGTGTGCTATGTTCATGTGCAGGTTTTTACACGTTTTCATACCAGCAGTAGAGCAACGCGCAAATTAGGTATACATGTTTTTTTTTCTTTTTAGTGTTTCGTAGCAAAATGTATATGTGTTTATATATATGTATATATATATATATATATATATATATATATATATATATATATACATGTATTTTTTTTTGGATGGTAGGTGTCTTCTATGATACGCTATGCAATGAAATAGAGGAATTATAAAAAAAATGTTATTGGTGGCTCTCCATACGTGTAATTAAGGGATGAAAAATATCGTGTGGGTATCGTTAGATAGGCCTTAAAAGTGATATCGAGGTTCCAACATAAAGTCTTAGAAAGTGTCTCCCTGTCTAACTTTTCAACTAAAGTGTGTAAAAGTGAGGAAAAAATTAAGGTAGTGAAACTTAAAAAACATTCGATGAAAATTGGTTTGAATCAGATGTGCTGTGTCCACAACACATCTGATTCAAACCAATCTGCGGTCGCTACAGAGAATATCTCATATCTCATTTTTGAGATATGAGATGTTCTCTGTACCGACCGCAGTAATAACGTTGTTTTTCACAGTGTCTGAGAAATACAAACTTATAAATTTAATTTTGTTTGGTGCTACGGAACCCATCGTACGCGAGTTCTACTCGAAATTGGGCAGTTTTTTATAATTGTCCACTCTACAAAAATACCTATCATAATGTGCAGCACTGCGTCAGCTGTGACAAACATTTGATTTTACTATATTTAGAAAGCAGGTCTACGGAAAAAAAAAACTGACAAGTGGTCTACGGAGCAAAAAAGTTTAGTCACCTCTGTCACAGAGCAATAACAATACCATATGTTATAAGAATTATAGTCGGTTTCTAATAAAATATAGTGTCAGCTCTCCGCTTTTAATTCCTGACTACAGTCAAAACAATAACAAAGTTTAGTTAAATTTCATATAATTAAAATGTCGTATGCTATAATACACACATATATTTGTGATTTATTTTATACTAGACTTACCAACTTTTCCATTTTCGTAAAGGTTAGATGAGCATGATGGACGGGGAGAAGGGATTCTAAGTTTTAATGACGTCGAAAATATATCATACTTATTATAATCAAGACGACCGTTTCTTGCAATATAAGTACTAATTCATTTTAAAAGTATGCATGTAATATGTATATGAAATAAAGTTCATAAATTCGGACAACCCAATAAAAAAATCGGGCAGTTTGTAACCCTGTATTGAGCCCTTATAAACAATAAACATTTAAATATGTAATTTTTTTAAATTAATATTAACAAAATGCTGTTTTTTTTAAGTATTAGCATTATTTCCTCATTACCTTTTCATTACTATGTACTCTCTTTCTCGCAAATTATTTACAGTATATCGTGAAATATCCTTCTAATCGTTATGATGGCTAAATTAACATAAATCTTACAATAAAAAACAATAAGTGTAATAATTTGTATATGCTTTTGCGTAACTGACTGTACACATATGTCGCTGTGAAACTCATCTATTCGTTAACTACAAACGCAGTTGTTCACACGATTTTATAGTTTAAACTCAATTTTCTTGTTACCATAATTACAATGGATGGTTCTTTTGAAATATAAGGTCCCATTAGGCGAGAATTGACTTTAAGCGCATTATTTGTTCGAATAGAATTTAATGTGATTTTAATAGCTGTTGTGGGCTTATATCTAAGTCGGTAGCCGTGGTCTTTTGCAAATCACGGTTGAATCAGTGCAAATTTGAATTTGCGCATAATGCAAATTATGATTGTGCCAATTGAGTCACGTAATTGTTTTGTTTGTTTCAGGTATGTACTCGTGATGAATATTCATGGAATAATTGGACATTGAGGCGGTGCCGAATCGGGAGAGAATCAGGTTTGTTTTTATTTTGTGTAGTGTCGCGGAATAATGGTATTTGACGTCACGGCCTACGAGAAATGTTTGCGTACTAAGAGGACATTTAATAAACCGTCTCACTAATTTTTCAACCTGACGTCAATTGATTAAAAATTCGTCTCGCTCATTTTCAGCCTGACGTCATGATAAAATGTGTTGATGTCAATTTGGTTTGTCAGAAAAATAACTCTTGAAATAACAGTTCACAGCGACGCGAGAGCAGTAGATGTGATTTGCTAATTTTATGGGATATTAATCGATCGTAAAAGTTTTTTTTTGTATAAACGTGCAATTAAAATATAAAAAGAGGTGAGATATTGAAACGGGACGATTTAGATTCATCAAAATATCTTAACGATTAAGTTATTTGATTTTTGAATTTATACTTCTTTAGGCGCGTTATGAAAAAATGACGAGAGTGAAATTTTACAATGCACTCGCACGATGCAACAAAAATCGACATTATGAAGTTGCTTACTAAACATATATTTACATGCGTGTAGTGACTGATACTATATTCATGCTGTTTATTAGGTATTTGTAAATACACAACATATGTTTTGTATTCATACAAATCAATGTTATATCTATGCTTTTAAATAATATTTTTAGTAATTGAAATTTAATAGTGGTCCATATAATAAAAAATCTTTATTCATTGTGAATATTCGTGACAGAAATAGTGTTTATAAGCTTTTTAAAATATATTTTAAGTGCATTTCTCTAAGTGAGGTTAAGTTTCGGTGTGTGTTTATTTACATTATTTACAAATTGTTTACTACTCTGTATGAGAAAATACAATTTAATTTTAAAAATTTAATTATTTGATTGAATTTAGTATTTGAAATCACGCTCCAGTCTTTTTATTATTATAAGTTCTATTTATTATTTGGGTGCTATAAAAATAAAAAAAAAACTGATCCGTCACGGGACGCCTGGCAGATGTGAAACATCGTGTTCGTACAAGTAATATGCATAAAAGACAAGATTATTACAGGAACTAAATATAGCATAATTAAAAAATAAAGTATTACGAATTTCTTACAGAAAATGGTGACTTTATTTAATAAAACATTTATTTACAATTAATACAAAAAAATAATAAAGCACAGGTTATGTGTAACGTAGTAAACAACAGCGTCGAACTGAGTGAGGAGGGGGTCGCGTAGTCGGTTGCGCATGGCGACACGTCGCCATACCGTACACTCTACTGCATATAGACTATATATATACCTTAGTATAGGGTGGCTACCCGTCGCCACGCTAACGATCCGATTTATACCTGCGCCTATAGATGTTTCACGTCAAAAATATGTTCTTGTATAATGCCAAAGAAATATAATTTTTAACGCACGTGCTTAAAGTACACGCACAATTTTTTTTCATTGATTATATGTGGTTGTTTAGACTAATGTCTTCTTTTGATGAAAAAATAATTTAGAGAAAAATTCAAACTACACAGAAAAATAGTTCCATGTATCTCCACAGCCACATAGTCCATTTTATAAATCGGGCACATAAACAATATACGGATAAGTAAAGTTTGTTTCTTAAAGTTTGTTTGTTTTCCGGCAGCAAACTCCTTTACCACTAATTGGGAGGTTGGTCGATAAAGGTAGACTCTTGGTCCAACTCGACTGACAGTTAATGCGTTGAACATACGAAACACGTTTCTGTCAGTAAGACCGACTGGCAGTCCTGCCCGTGTGTGGTGTATATGACCGTAGGAGTTTATTCTGACACTTTCTTTCCAACGAGAGAAAAGCCTGTATAACCCTGGTTAGAAACTCCTACGTATATGCGTAACCCACATTTGTACCTTTGAAGCGACCTTAACGTCTAACAATTTATGAAGTTGTTTCATTGTTCGACAACATATAAAGTTGTCATAGGCTGATTACCATCTGTCGTGCCATCTCTAGCAGTGTCGAGTTCTGCGTGTGGAAAGACGCGTCTAACGAGGCATTGTTGTGAGGAGTGTGACGTCAACGCGACGCAGATATGCCGGTCACGTTAGTACCAGCGCTGATTACCTATTTGGCGGCGGCCATACGGAGGCGACTGCCGCTAATGGATCCTATGAATGCTGACGAAATACTGGGATCGTTGTATAATCGATGTTACTGGTTAAACCCACTTCTGTGGTGTAGTATTGTTTTTTTATTGCGTAAATGAAATGTACGTCAGAAAGTGTCTTTTGGTATCAAGATTGGTTTTCGGGATAAGTTGTGTTGTAATTGTATGCAGAATAGCCTTTATTTATGAAATTATTATAATAAAAAATAATATTTTAATGGTTTTGTAGTTGATTCCTCTTTTTGGTATATTGACATTGGTATATTCAGCTAAATTTAACGACTTATGGTGGGTTATTGTCTTTTACTCAATACATCTATAAAATTGTGAAGAGGTTGTCTGTAAATATTGTGATATTATCGAAAAATTAGTATTTAAAGCTATGTTTAGTAAATTTAGAAGATAATATTTTTACTTTTTAATTTTGTCTGCTTGTTACGTCATCACGACAAAATTGCGCATGGTTAGCTACAATGTCATTTTGTTAAATTAGTATAGCAAGCCGGCTTCTACGGGTTCCTCAATACAAAAAATCGCAATTATAATCAATGTTTTTCCTATATTATCCCATTCTTGAGTTACACTATTTCAACTTTACCTCAAGGGTTAAACGACATGAAGCGCACACACACCGGGCGCCGTCTGTCTTAACGAAAGCAAACACGCCAAACACTTTTAGGCTGTGAATATTGAACAATACGAGTATTTTTTCGTAGACAAAAAAAGTTTATACTGATACTTAAGCGTTTTGTTAAGTTTTTAATTCATAGATATTTAAATGTAATTATAAATAAGGAAGTGTTGAAAATAAAAAATGTTTTTGAAAAATAAATTATTTCTCTATAAATCGAAAAATAAATTATTTCTCCGTAACAAAATCCTAATAAATAAATTAATATTGTGTTGTAGATTATTTCGTCTTATATTTTCAAGAAGAATCGAAAAAAATACTATCTCTATATATAATTTTATGAAAATACCCTTACGAAATATGGTTAAAATATAATTTTGCTTCGTATTATTGCTAAATTTGATTAAATTTCTATTTCAAGCGGGGGCCAAGAAAATTGTGCTTGTATTTGCCCTTTAATGTTTTTCATACATCGGATTGTCTTTATTGTTCAGTTGTTTCTCCATTTTATTTAAGTGTATCGATCGATTTTTAAAGGAAATATTTAGGCGAAATTCCAATTCCGAAGGGGCCTTATGAATCAACTATGTCGAAATCGTGATATAAGGAGAAAACTTACGAGCAATAAAATATAATGATAAAAAGCATTGACAGAAACTAAAAAAGCTCAAATTATCAACACGATATTGGGATAAAAAAAATAAGGGTGCATATATACAATTGAGATAAAAAATTGCAAATTTGGTTATTTCGAGTTTAACACAAGTGTTTAATACGTGACAAAATATACAGGCGGTTTTAAGAATAAATCATGACATAAGGAGAAAACTTACGAACATAAAAATATACAAAAATGATAAAAAGCATTGACAGAAACTAAAAAGGCTCAAATTATCAACACGTTATTGCGATAATAAGAACAATAAGGGTGCATATATATACGAGATAAAAAATGACAAATTTGGTTATTTAGAGTTTAACACAAGTGTTTAATACGTGACAAAATATACACAAATTAGCACTTTGCGAAATGTAATTTTATGCCTGTGCGCTATTTGCAGCTGTGGCCACTATTTGTTTGCAATGCAATTAGTGGGATGTGACTGCGGGCTTTGTAGTGATAGGAGATGTTTACGAACTCACATTCAGTTTTGAGCATAATAGTTTATAATATGTTTTAAAATGTATTTCTCATATGGACAGATGGATATAAACAAAAACATTTTTTTTTGTAATTATGGTCTGTATCTGTTAAAGCAATATGCAAAAACTTGGGCGATAGGCCAAACCGATTTTAATGGGGTTTTCACTGGAATAATGCTCGAACTTCCAGCATTATTCCATCCATCATCTATTCCATCCTTCAAATTACATTTTAGACTACGTTTTGTCTTTATGGAATATTCTAAAGAAATTTTTGTGTCGTTTTTTTCTGTTTATCTGCTTGTCTTTTTGACCATAACGAAAACTTACTGATTGAAACTTTCACTGGAATAATGCTTAAGGTTAAGATTAAAATAAAGACCACCTTTAGTTTCGATCTAATGTTCTCTATAGGACGGACTGAAAATCAATTAGGACGCGCAGTATGAACCGAGCGTGCGGGCTAAGGATGATAAAACGGAAATTGTCGAGACTATTATAGAGTTTGAATTGTCGAGATGTAAAGTTCAAGCTAAGATATGTTTATTCCTGTCTTGGGTACTTTTAAGATATAAACGTTATTCAAGCTAAGATATAAGCTATTTGTATGCCTGTCTTGGGTACGTTTGAGATAAGAACGTTATGTTACGACAGGAATAAAAAGAACTTTATCTTAATGTTGAACGCTAAGATAAAGTTCTTTTTATTCATAATAAGATTCAAACGTTATTCAAGCTAAGGTGTAATTTATTTTTATTCTTGTCATGGGTACTTTTGAGATAGGAACGTTATTCAAGCCAAGCTATTTTTATTTTTGTCATGGTCAGTTTTGAAATACAAACTACGATGTTAACTATTTTTACTTCAGTCAAGGGTACTTTTGAGATATAAATGTTATTTAAGCTAAAATATAAACTAATTTTATACGTATCAAGGATACTTTTGACAGTCCACAGATATTCAAGCTAAGTTATAAATTATTTTTGTTCTTGTCATGGGTACTTTTGATATAGAAATGCTATTCAAGCTAAGATGTACGCTATTTTTATTCTTGTCATGGGTATTTTAAGATATAAACGTTAGTCAAGTTAAGATATAAGTTATTTTTATTCCTCTCAAGAGCACTTGCGAGATGTGAACGTTATTCATGTTAAAATACTAATTATTTTTTTTTCTGTCATGGGTACTTTTGAGATACAAACGTTATACAAGCTCAGATTAAATTATTTGTTTTCCTGTCAAGGGTAGTTTTCAGATGCAAACCTTATTCAAGCTAAGACAATAGTTATTTTTATTCCTGTCAAGGATATTGTGGTGATACAAACGTTATTCAAACTAAGATATAAGGTATTCTATTCCTGTCAAGAGTACTTGAAATTCAGGCGTTATTTCTGGAGAAAAGCTCCACCGTATAAATAAAAAATATACTTAGGCAAAACCACGTACGGCAAATCTTTAAATACAAATATCAATTAGGGCATGATCGAACGCTATAAATAAAATTGATTGACTCCAATTTGCTTTATTGGATATAATTGGCACCAAAATTTTATATTTCTTGTGTAATTTAAATGAGAAATGCATGTTTGTTTAAATTACTTAGCATTTTTTTGAAAGAAGGTAATTTCATAAACCTTAAAGTTAGTTCTAAATTAATAATTGGAGATTCAGTCAGATGTCCACAATTATTTTGTGCACACGTACACGTGCCTCATTGCTTGCATAAGCAGAATCGCTGGAATTTAATGATTTCTTAACAGTGCACTAAGATCGATCTTCACTGCGGTTACAATAATTTATTCCGTGGAAATTAAACGCCTTTCCCCACCCACGCCGGGTGTCGGAGTGAACCGTACTGATATTTCTCCAGTGAATCATCTATTTATTTATTGCACATACCGAGTTCGGAATGTTAATAAAAAAATGTTAACATTCGCATATTTAGCGAGTGGTTTTTGTAAACAATCCTCAACTGTTTTGTTTAATTGCGATATGTCGGTTTTAACAGAGATAGATGGTCGTTATCGTTCACGGGGCCCGCGATCTAGACGGCGAGTCTGAAATAAAAGTCTGAAACCAATATGAACTGCTTTCTTTATTATAAACACTTCATTTGTTATTCTACGGTTAGAGCTGTTGTAACATTGTCAGGTTCTAGAATCACCACTCGGTTCATTATTTAGTGTCTGTACTGTGTATAAAGATTGGCTTATTTATAGAGTTATTTTATTCTAAATGGGCAGTTTTTAGTTAAAGTTCTTATTATTGTTGTCTTTCATAATCTTGCTTCTGAACGCGGCGTTTGTATTCACACAGCTAGATTTTAGTATGTCAAATCGAAGAACCGGCTGTCTGTTGAGGCTACACCGTCAAGGATTTCTTTTTTTCTAGACGTTCTCTTTAGTCAGTCCACACTTTGACGGTTGTGATTTTATGGTTTGATATTAACCCATTCGCAAAAACAGTCACTGAAATAATCTTAGTGGATTGCACGTCTCACACATCGATAATCTGATAGCCACGTTTATATACTTGAGTCTCTTATCTAATTCAGTGCTAACAAGGTTGTAATAATACGGTATGTAATGTGGACAAAACAAACTTATAAACTGAGCTTGTGTTGTTAAAAAAATCGGCAATATATTGCTGGCATAATGTCTGTTATTACTTGAATACGACGTTTCGCTGTCAGTAGACAATCAAACAGCCAGAGTTTCTAGATCTAATCGGTCCACTCATTAGTCTCTTTAATTAGTGTCTTTTTCTGGTTTCATATTTATTTTATAAAGGAAAAAAATGAGAATTTAAAAAAATTAAATTGTGTGTGTACAATTCATACATGGTAGAAGTGAAACTTCAGTATTCAAGTACTTACGCAATACGCAGGCGCATACACACATATTAACACACATACTAACATACACACGTAGAACGCTCGGACCAGAGCAAGTATTAGGTAGTGTGCTATATAGATACACACCGACGCTTCTGGCTTTAGCTCGGCAATATACAGCCGCACTCATACGTACAATGCTTAAGTAGACGAGAGAGAAATACTACGAAGCATGGCACAAAGAGGAGACCTAAAGTTTAAAAACAACGATTCTAAAGTAGCTTCACATGTTTCTTTGTCGTGATGAATTTTCGTTTCAACGAGTTTCAAAACACAACGATTCTAAAGAATTTTCACTTCAATGATTGCTGAATGCTTCGGACGTTTGCAATGTATTCATATAAACTAGTTGAGACGTAAGCAGAAAGTGGGAAATTATTGGAAAATAAAAATAGACAATACAGAAGTGAATCTCAGAAGTTTCCTCTGGTCTGGCGGAAAATGGCGTGAACGCAGAAACCTTAAACCAGTTATATGTCGGTCGTGTAAACTTGGTGTCGATACACGATCATGGCCCGTCACATGTGCCGTTATTTATTACCTATTAAGATTCATTTTAATATTTATGGAGTTCGCATTTGCTCAAGACAGTCCGCAGAGTCACGATTTTCTGATGAATTATCGGCGCCGCGGTCAGACGCAGGGCCGTGATTAGTACAAAGCGCTGACCCAGAACAGGCGAGTTTCTAGGTTGTTTTTATTGTTTGTGATGTTGTAACAAATTAACTAGGATAATAGTAATAAAGTAAGATAAAGTAGATAAAACCAAAATCTAAATCAAAGCAGCCATGTTACTAGAATGATGATCAATCTCCAAGCTTGAAGCGTTCCCTTCCGCCAGTAAATATGGTGTTGACAGAATAATATATTTTGAAGTTAAACAACACATTTTCAAAGAGAAAAGCTGTCTTAACATTTGTCAAAACTCATTTGTTACTTTGCGTAGTCTCTGAATGAACAAATAAACAGAAAAAAATTGCAAATGGATGTTTTTTTGTATTGAACGAACTCCAAATAGTCGATTCCAAACACTTTTTCAAAAATATTTTCGATGTTTCCGTGTCAAATGGGGATGAAAGAAAAAGATTTTCCTCATCCCATTGAACGAGGAGTAAAAATGAAAAATTATAAATGAAATCGTAATTTTTAAGTTCCGTTTCCGAAAAGTCAAACTTCAAATCAAGCTGCAAAGTATCCCCCTCTCCCTCACTCTAATTTTTCAAGTGTGCTCCAATTCGAAATAATTCTATTAATAGATATCTATACACATATTTAACCGGTGAATTATATTTCCATTATATTTTTACCACTTGTGTCAACGTCAGTGTTTTCTCAGTAATTTGATATATTTGTCTCAGTTATTAAAAGTTTACCGCCTCGCTTTTCCTTGTGGTGACCTTTACTCACCCGGTCACCGATTTATTCGAAATCGTAATCTGTACTGCAAACTTTTATTTTTGCTTACATATAATTTGAGACCTTAGGGCCGACGCTTTTGTCAAGGTAAACGAAATGACCCTCGCCACGGCTCACAAACACCAGATGGCTCTCTGGCCTCGCTCAGAGCTCTTCAGAAAGATTTATGCGGAGGGCTCGAGTGTTGGCGCAAGCGCGCTTTTGAATCCACTTCGTTCGCGTTGTGCGTCATTGTAGTGATTTAAAAACCTTCCCTTGTAGTGATTTAAATTCCTTCGTATGATTTGGGTTTCTCTAGAAAAGAACTAGGTCAAGTGCAAGTTAAACAAATAGCGTTCCATTTCATTACTCACCCACCTAAGTATTAACTGTAATACACCCCGGCTATGTGTTTAAAAGGCGCCCATCTACTGCGTTGCTTGCCGCCGACTGCACCAATGTCGTATCACATCGCGTATGTGTGGAGCTGAGTGGGTAGCGTTTTGAAGGATTTTATTAAACATTTTGAAAAACGTATAAGGTCGAAAGTTGTTTCTTAGTTCGTGAGAAATATGTTTTGTCGAGAAACTTTTTACTTATAAACTATTAAATTGTTTATAACAATTAATCGCGCTCGCATTTTTCAATCTTGATAATTTTGGTTTAATCTATGCGTAATCTTTAATGTTTATGATTTTGTTTCAAGAAATTGTTACACTTTTCCCAAAGAAATGCTTAAAAAATTCATAAAAAAATGTACCATATGTATTGAATATATTTGGCGTTAATTTTGTAGAAATTCATTGTTCACAATTAAATGAAACTACGTGATGTAGTATTATTTCTACTTTCTTTAATTTATTTACCACAGCCTAGGTTTCGTTGTATCACAACATCTTCAGATAGGTTATTAAGTAGTGGTAAAGAAATTAAAGAAAGTAGAAATAATACTACATCACGTAGTTTCATTTAATTGTGTACCATATGCATTGTTGAATTTCTGCTTTATTAAGTTTTCATTTCATACCCTACATGATAACTTTGAAAGACTTTTTTTATTATTTCCCAATTTACTACCTGGAATTAATTCCCATAATCAAAATAGAACTTTTATCGTCTTAATTGGGCCACCATATTCTACCTTTAGAAGGTAGAGTTTTACGTTTCATTTCAAATTTTTACGTTGAATAGTTTCCAAGAAAATCGCCTGAAACTGATGTACGGGTGGATGGACACCGAAGTGATTCCATTAGTGTTTGCTTTTGGTAGTTTTGCCACGGAACGCTAAGTAGAGACTAACGAATCAGTAGCTGCATAAAGTGAGTGGTTGGTATACTGGTAATTTGCGTGAGAATGAAATCTTAAGCAGATATGTCATCTTTGGCGAGACTGTATGTATAGACTTTGGAAAATCGCTTATGAAATAAAGATTAAGGACGAATCTGATCTCAGAAAGAACAGGAAAACCTAAAATGAGATGGGAAGATGCGGTGGAGAAGAATTTTGGGGTGCTGAAAGTCCATATCTTGTGAACGGTTGTCACACAGGCTGCATGGAATTCGCTTTAAAAGAAAGCCTTGGTCCACTCTGGGCTATCGAACTACTGATGATGATGATGACGAATCTAATGTTGATGAGAATGTGATTTTAAACATGTGCTTAATTTCATTCAGGCACTTTGGTATGTCTGTAGTACTTTAACCATACTTAATGACGAATTGAGATAGGCAAAACCAAAATTTAAGCCACTGCAACCGAGGAGCCAGTATGATGATCGATCACCAAGTCTGAAGCGTTTCCTTCGGCAAGTAGACAAAGTGTTGACCTTAATAATATACTTTTTTAAGTTGGACTATACATTTTTAAAAAACGAAGTGTTCATAACCTGTCAAAATGCGAATGTTAATTTTTACGAGATAGATAGAAATATATTTATTTTCAAAAATGTATTGTCATTGAATGTTCAGTGGTGTAAATATAGGCTGACTTTATGCATAGAGTATATCGAAATAAAAATAAATTATGGTAGTTATATTTTTGGTTAAATAACAATAAATAAAATAATGGACCTAGGGCAATATATAATTTCGTATTTTGCAAGTCTATTAGACTATGGTAAGGTCTGGGTAAGGTCAAGAGTCAATCGAATTGTAATTTTAGAAATCTGGGAATACGTGATTAAATTTGTAAAAAAATAATTTTGAGCATGATTTAAGATATATTCGCAAAGATATCTGCGAGACAAGATGAGATAATAGATGGGGTCAGATAAAAGTTATTTTTTTCTCCTTTATTCAGAATATTAAAGAGACAGACTGTCAACAAGACAATGTTTTTCATTGTTTCAGTGAAGAACATATTGCCTTATATTCATTATTGATTATGCGCTTCATTTTCCCAATCTTCGCTTGTATTTTTCAAGTGATTTCTATCATTTATTTTTTGTCCTTTCTCTAAAAGCCTTGCTTTCTCTTTACTAAGGACTAGTTGTTTCCTATTTTGCACAAATTTATTATTCTTCTAGATAAGATTCTGAACGGTGTGTCATATGTCAGTGCGTTGTGCCGCGAGATGGAATTTTAAGGTCAGCGCTTGCCCAAGGCCCTTTTTAGTACCCATGAGCTTCGCCAAGGACCTGTGTAAATTTATTACCCCCGTTTTGTGTATAGTCGATTTTCTTTTGCACATGGACTGGCTTTATACAGAATGTTATAAAAATATGTATGCAACCTTAAAATACAACGCGGCCCTGGCCACGCTTGCTGAGTAAAAATACGTGAACGCGTGGCCAACATTTTTGTATCGTGCATAAGTTACTCTAGATTGTAAATATACTATTTTTATTGTTACAGATGTAGTGACATTAAGTGTATGACATTTGACCTCAAACGTAGAACACCTGTTATCTGTCTGTAACAAAAAATGTCTTTGTGTTGGCTCGTTCAAGGCAAAATAAATTAAAAGGCTGTCACCAGCAGATTAATAGATATACTGCAGAACTAGAAGAAATTTACATATGAGTATGGAAAATTGGAATAAATTATACTTGAGAAAATAAATTGTCTATGGCTATATTTTTAGTGTTACTTATACACATGTATTGTATTTAATCTATATATAGGCTGTATTATTCCTTCTTATCTATTTTTCTCAAGTTTCTTATTGTTGAATTTCAATCTTATACATTAGATTGTAAACTGTACTTTACCCAGTGATAGTTTAATTCAAAGCGATTTAGTAGTTTGTATATAATGCTTAAACAAACAGATAAATAATAAACAGACAGGTAAAACGTCCCTTAAGAAGCATTTAAAAGGGAAAAAAAATTTAAATAATTCTAGTGAAATATTATTCAAATCGGTCGAGTAGTTTTCAAAATATTTAATTTTTTTTTTCTTTTAATTATAAGAAATAATCGGCCGAATCACCGCTGTCAAAATATGTCATAAGGCATAATACATTATATCTGTCTATGGTTATGTCAGCATTTGTCGTATTAGGATGAATTTTAACACTTACAATTAGTAGATGAGTTTCCCTATATGATCTTTTCTGATCTGACTGACTACTACAAAGAATCTGTATCTATAATCTATACATATAATAAAATTGTAACAGAGGGATTTCTGTATATGTAAAATATTTTAAAAAGAGTGATTGGTTTAGCATATCGAAGAATAACAGAAGTTAGAAAACTTTTTTAGAATTTCGTCTGTCTGTTAATTTGTTCTTCAATCACGCGAAATCTAATAGGTGGATTTTGATGGAATTTAATATGGTAATAGTTTATACTTTCGAGCAACATATAGGATATATTTATTTCGATATTGCAGATTTAAAAAAATTCTACGTGGTAAATAATTACGTTATTGGTACTGCCAACGCCATCTGTTAATGTTTTTAATAGACTTTGTGCTCTTACTGATACAAATCTATATTCTATTCGTATTATATAATTCTTAAAAAAGTGTTTTTATATTAGCCTAATATAAAGCATATGAAGTCGCGGGCGCAAGCTAGTAAAAGATGAACAGAAACATTTAAACGTTGTTTAAGAATTCTTTTGTTTCTGGAGACGAACAAGAAATAAAAAAAAGGAAAATCGTGTTTCAGTATCTCATTTGTTACCATGATATTAGCAAAATATGCTTTTCAGATATTGTGCTTTCAAGATAAATATGTGTGTATGTGTATGTGTGTGTATGTGTGTGTGTGTGAGAGTCGGATGTGGGCCGGGTGTTTCGACTTCGATAATTTGACACAGGACAGCTGACATCATGTTGCTATTTCACGCACAATCTTTGCCGCGTGAGGTGAACTGGTATCGGAACCGATAGCAGGTTCAACTCTAAAAATAGCCGCATAAGATAAGCTGAGATTTCGGCTCGTGCCATTAGAACGATAACAGAGCGGCGACCTGTGACAGTAATTGATGAATATATATATATATATATATATATATATATATATATATATATATATTTATCGTTTTTTTATTGTGTGGCCCTTCCTTAAATACAATCGAATTTTATGGTAGTTTATTGATATTTGTCGATTTGAATTGATAAGGATAAGCTGAGGAGAGCTAAGTATTATTTTTTTAATGATTCTTATTTGAACGAGAAAAAGCTCACACACTCTAAGACATTTATTTTGACAGTATTTATGTGTTTTAATTAAATTTTGAATGTTTTTTCTGTTAGTTTTTTTCAATTATTACTTTTATTTTTATTACTGTATTATATATTTTTATTATTATTTTTGTTTTATTTTATTATTTTTATTTATATGTATATATATATATATTTTTTTTTTTTTTTTATTACCTAACTAGAAAATATTTATATCGGCCTGCTTTATATCGGAGTACTTTGCTATATCACTGCATGTATCTTATAAATTGTCTTTTCGTAAAGATTCCAGAATATGCCAAATTTATATCGAAGGAAAATGTTTTCAGATATTATTGTGGTTAATACTTGTTGGAATTATTCTAGGACTTTTTGTTTATATCATTGATAACTTACAGTATATCGCTAGATTTGTAATAAATAAATTTACAGTTTCAGCTCCGAGATCAAACGTTAAATATATATAATTTAATATATGCGATGAACTAAAAATAAAGGAGAAATTTATAAAAAATCGGCCACGTGCGAGTCGGACTCGCACATGCTTCTAAAAATATTAAATTTATAAGTTTGTATTTCTCAAAGATATTGTGGAAAACAATGTTATTACTGCGGTCAATACCGAAAATGCCATATATCTCAAAAACTACGCAACATATCTTATTCACACCAATCTTCATTGAAAATTTATTTTAAGTTCTACTGCCTTAACATTTTCAGTATTTTACACACGTTGATTGAAAAGTTAGAGGTTAAGGACACATTTTTTAAGAATTTAGAAACCCATATCTCACCAACTATTGACTTAAATAAAACAGTTATTTTGGAACTTGTAAATCATTCTTAAGACTTGTCTATCGATGCTCCACGTGCTTATAGGTACTGAATTTTTTTTTCATCTCTTAGTTACATACTCCTTGTATTATTTCTTTATAATTTCATTATATAGCGGTTCATAGAAGACGTCTACCATCCAAATGTCATGTATATAGTGCCAGTAGGCTCCGAGAAAAATGACTGTGATTTATGGACAGGCACACAGGATGAAATTATAAGGCTTCCGTTTTTTTGCTATTTGGCTACGGAACCCTAAAACTAGCTATTACACCATTGACAAATTGTTTTTTTTTTATATTTCTCCTTAGTTATTTATTTATATCAATATTATTTTATTATGATTTGTCACCAATTTGTCCGAACAAAACTAAATCATTGAAACCAATAAAGCTGCAAAGAGTTTATTGAGATGATGACGAGAATAGAAGTCAGACGACATTAGAAGAAAGAATCAAATAATATGGAAGAAATTTGGACCTATCCGAGGTTTATGTACGTACTGACGTAAATATGTACGTACTTGCTTATAACGTACGGACCACAGACAGTACTTCATGCGCTACGAAAACCGAACTTCATTTTGAAAGATAATACGAAAAGTGATACAAATATTGCATCGCGATTTTAATGGCATTAATCACAAATTAATAAGCTAATGCTTAATTAGCTGAACTGGTTATGCTTAACTGAAAATGTTTCAGGGGTGTCAAAAGTCAAAGTGGTCAAAATATACTGAAGGATAACATTATTTTTTCAAGCTAATGGTGGAAATTATTAGTTGATAAACTAAAATATCGTTGAACTAAACTATTTAGTTCGTCTACTGTTATATGCCCGAGTCTATTTTGATCTATATATCGTTTTCTAAGCTTAATTTGATATTTATTTTTTGTACTTAATATTTTGTCATAAAATAGACAAAAAATCAATTAAAAAATAGTTCACTAAATGGTCGAACGGAAATTGCATTTTTGTAGTATGAATTCTTAAGTATTATTTATTGCATTAGTATTATTTGCATTAGTATCTAGATCGTTGATTGTTACTTACAATACGAACTGTTTCGGGTACACTTCACGGATGTAGTGCGTGGTGGGTAAAATCAACCACGATTAGTAAGTAGTTCTGCCAGCGTCCAATTCGCGGACTTCGGCTCTTCTCGAACTACGCTATTTAATAATAGCACCGTTTAGCGATCTGCTATAACAGCTTATCTGCTAATGTGAGGTGCTCGATCAAGAGTGCGGGAGATAAACAAACGGAGCTAAAATAGTGTATTTCTATGGTAACTAATTGTGTAAACAGGGCGGTTAGCGGAGAGCTCGGTATAGAGATGTGACACATTAATATATCGATCGAAGTTCCTTATCGGTTGTATTGATGTTATCGCATTTAGTAGCGTATTGAAAATTACTTCATTAAGGGATAACGTGAGAGTACAGTTTAGGTCGATTGGTTGAAATGTACGTCATCATTAAAACTGTACGTGTGGTCATTTGGTAACAGCTGATATGAGATGATGAAAATTTATTTAGGAATTTCAATGTACACGCTATAAATTATAATATAATATTATGGCGAATTAATTGTTTAATTATACTTCTTTCCTGGCACTACTTTCTTTACTGGCTCCTGTAGAACCTTGCCCCCCACCCCTCCGAGGTTTTAGATAATTGGGTATTTGACTAATTTTTTTTATTTCATTAATTATAATTTCAAGGTACAAGCTGATGAAGAGTGAATTTTTTTTAATAATCTTGAAAATTGACCGAGTTATAAAAGTTTAAATGTAACCTTTAGAGAAGGACGGCAATACTGTGTTGTGAGGTCATTTTTAATATTGCACATTAGATTCTACGAGAGGAAAAGAGACAGGGATATACCCAACTTTATCCGTATCTTCAGATTTAGAAGCCTACAACTGGCTTATTTTTCAATCAATTTTTTGACTAACCAGACTAACCAGTCTTGAAAAAAATTAAAAAATTTAATTAACTTATATTTCATAATATTGTACGAAAAATATCAAAATTTAGAATGAGTCAACTACCGTATTTTTTTACTTTTTCATTTGGAAACGTCCAATTTTGTAAGGTCTTATTCCATCTAGTTTCTTTATCTGGGTTATTAGTAGCCTGGGTTTCTTTCCGCTAAACTCTTAACTGTATTGTTCTGTTATATTCTTTCAACATATCCCAGCTACTGGATTCTTTTTCTTCTAATTTCTGTAATCAAGTCAATTTCTTTACATTTATCGAATATCTTTGCTTTTTATATTGGCTTGATTCTCCATTTCCTATTCTCACAGATCTCACACAATATTTTCTTTTTATATGAACATATTGATATAGCTGCGTTTTATTAGAGTTAACGATGCAAATGTTGACACAACTGGGATGAACAAGGAAAGCGAACAGAAGACTGAAAGTTAGTTGATGAAGGACTCTTTGCTGATATCAAAATCCACTTTTATTTCAAAGTTTCTCGGTTTAGGGTAAGTAAGGTTTTCATAACGTAATCCAAGGCTAGAAGCAAGCAAGTTTTTAAAATATAATAATTTGGTCTCCATAAAAAGAATATTGAAAAGAAGCGAATATAATGAAGATAACCTCTGTTGCAAATCTTCACACATTCCAGATACAGTCTGAGTATAGAAACATGATATTTTTTCCTGAAATCCAAGATATAAAGGATACAAAGTTTTTTGAAGTCGTTATTAGATTTAATGTTTAAATTTTGTTAGTCTCGATAATGCCCCAACTGTTCCCGCGACTTCTTATACCTGGATCGCTTAATTTAATTTTAGTTTTTTGGAAACACGATGTATCAAAAAAAATAGGAAATTATTACTGAAACGGTTAACAATTTCGGAATTTCCAAAAATGACGATGGAAATATGATTTATGTATTTATATCATCTCAGCATTTTCTATAATAATGATTATACGTCGCCAGTAAAGCATTTTTCAGAGTCAACTCGTACGGAAGCTGAAAATATTATGAAAAAACGCCTAAACGTTCTGAGCTTTTTAAATAATTGTCAATATAATGTTTTCTTGATGTCTTTTTGATACTATTTTTAAATTATTCTGTAACTCGATTTATGAATAAACTCAATTATCAGCATCAAAAAACAATTATTCCATTACGTAATTTTGTATAATGTAGTTGATTCTTTCAAATGACTTTCATTGTAAATTGGCTTGCTCAAGTATGTGACTTTTCCGAACTTTTTGAAAAGCGCTCGCAAATTTTACAATATGCTTATGTAGGAAAGTTTATCGAATGTAATTCTCTTCAACTTTGACGGAATTGCTTATGACCATACATTTTTTTTTAATTATTCAGTCATTACGTTGATAACCCCTCGATCCTGAGTTTAGTAGCGCTTTATACTTCTAGCTATTTACACGAGAGGATGATGTCATAGTTTATTTCTATCTGTCTTTCCTGCACTCGTATTGTTATGAACCTAGTCTTGATACTGTTTCCTGCTCCATTGACTACTACAGGAATGGGGTTATGGAGTTGCTTGGTGGTATTGATGCTGATGGAGTTGCTTGGTGGTGGTGATGGTAGTGGTGATGGTTTGTTCTTATGTTCTTCCACGTGCCTAACACTTCGAAAAAGTCTGCAAGTTGGGCATGGGTTTTTAAATAAATTAATAAGAATTTTAAACGAAAATTTTTCGACGTTTTGTTAAAATCTTATTATCATTAAGCAATACGCCCACGCCAGTCTAGACTGTAAGCTGTTATCGAAACGGTGTACGATTCATCTTCGACACATCGCCTTCCACGTAGGGGCAATCTCGATAGGTCGCCGGTGCGGCTATTGTAACGGATCCCATAACGAGCTAAACAAATTTCGATCGGCCCGTGCGATATGAGGCCGATAATTGGATGTGCGCGCCTCGCCAGCTCAGTTTTGTTGCGCATTTCGGTCAAAACGCACGTTCCCTCTGCACTCGTGGAAATAATAAAATAAATTGTAAAAAAATATTTTAACTTATGATTCTAAATCTTTGCGGCAAATTGTTTTTGCTTAAAATAATAAGACCTATAATAAAAAAAAATTGTAACGCAAAATTCAATCACTTAACAGACAATCGATTCTTTTTAAAACCATTTAATAAAAGTAAAAAAGGGGTAATACTGCAGTGATTTAAACTTTTTAGGCAACTGATAATTGTGTTAATTAAAGCAAATATACAAAAGTTAATATTTCTAAATGTAACAAAATTGATTAATAAAATAATTATGAATAAATTCCTAAATTATACTAACATCGATATATTTTTGCAGTCGATACATATCAATGACTGTTTTAATTACGTTTCTGCATATTGAAAGTTATATCTGCTATAAAAATAATTTTATTAAAAAAATAGATAAATTATGTATTTAATTTTGCTCAAGAAATATTGTGACTTCGATTTGCGCGAAATTTGCAATAAATAACATTGTTTGTGTTTAATTTTATTGAATGATTTTTAAATTAGAAACAGTGTTGTGTTTGTTTGAATATCAACAGGAAATATCCTTGTCGTTACAATAGCGATCGTACAACATATAAGAACAATTGCAACACACGATCTTCGTAGAGCAAATGCGATAAAGTTAAAACTAAATATTGACCTAAGCTCTAAGCATTTTACAACCGTCCTTTGCATGAAGCGTTTGTTCTGTTCTAATTATAACATTCCTAAGTATACAGAGTAAATCTATAAATAAACACTTTTTTATTTAAGTGCTCATCATAATGTTGACTGTTCATTGTTCTAATTTTCTTAGAGATAGTCTATTTTTAGATTGAATTTGTTTAAGTAAATATCGATAAAAAATATACATAAATGCAAGTTGAGTAACATTTATAAACGCGTTGGCTGTAAATTGTTAGTGTTTTATCATAGCTCGATCTAGACAGTTTGACTATCTGGTGTCGGGATTTGAGAACAATAATTAAACAATGGATTCTAATACAGAATATTGAATAACAATTGTGCAAATGTTGACTGTAATAAGTTAGTACTTATGTGTAGTCCGATTGAGACGTTTTGATCTTTTAGTGTTGATATTTGTGTTTAATTAATTTTGACCTTTTAAACTTTATATCTGTTTTTTAGCAATAACGATAATTTAATATAAATTAATTGTGAATGTGACAATGCAACAATGGACAAGATGTTGCTAACTACTACGAAAAGTGACGGTTTCCTGTGCGCGCATCAAACTCACCACAGGCGGTTCAGTTTGCCGAAGCTTCAGTTCGCTAATTTGTTCCATAGCGGCGAAGAATCCTCGCATCAACAGGATCAGCAGGATCATTCTGATAATCCAAATATGGCGGCCCGGCAGCTAGCGACTTCGGCTTCATACGCCTTCCACAAAATGTCGCTTACGCCCATCTACGAGTCGTACTGCAGCAAGCTCGAGCACGCTTTCAAGGTTTGTCGACTGTGTAGGCAATTTTCTAATCTTCATTTCTAATATTTGCGAATACTTTTTGTGAGGAAGATATGAATAAATTAATATTTCCTGTTCTGTACAGCTGAAACCTGGCGCAGATTTGAAATACCGATTTTGACACTTTATACCTGGAATGTGCTAAATATTCTTTCATACGATCTGCTTACTTCTTTATCGGTCTTTTAATTACTTCATTTTAAGCTTCTTTTATAAGCTTTATCTTTGTTTAGATGCTGCAATAGATACGCATCGTAACGTTGTGGCCAGATTTTGACCAGCGTAGGTATTTTAGACAATCTTTATGTCAAACGTATACCTATCAGTCACTTACATTTTCTTTTTTTTTATTGATAGGATAATATCGATGAATTGATACGAAAATATCGAAGAGCTAGTTCAATCTGCATTTTAGCGGTTTCTTCTTTATCTATACTGTAATACATTTTTTATGAGGTACATTCGGCGAATTTTAAATCCGTTAAATCGTAAAGACCTTTTTTGACTTCAAACTAGCCTACGAATTTCGATTTTTGTTCGGATTCGTTGTTAAAAGTTGTTATTGATAGAAATGGAAAAAGAAGAAATAAGAAGTGTATAATAATATTGAATTTTTCGCACCGACCGAACACATTTTGAAATTTTTCTTTATGTTCTGTTATTTAGAATCTATGTTTGGGTGTTTGATTCGGAAAAAGACGCCAAGTGTCAATATATTTTTGTCTTATGTCAGCGGTTTCTTCTACGTCTGTACAATAATACATTTTTCTATAATTCGGTAAATTTTAAACTCATTAAATGAAGTTGTTTTTTTACGAAAAATGGAAAAAGAAGAAATAAGAAGTGTATAATAATATTGAATTTTTAGCACTGAGCTTAAACACATTTTTAAATGTTTCTTTATATTCTGTTTTTGTTAAAACACATTGTTTATATTCTTATCATTTAGATGCCATGTTTAATTAAAAGAAAGGACGCCAAGTGTCAATATATTTTCGTCATATGTCAGCGGTTTCTTCTTCGTCTATACAATAATACATTTTTCTATAATTCGGTAAATTTTCAACTTATTAAATGATGAAGAGTTGCTTTTGATCTCAAATTAAAGAACAATTCCCGTTTTTTTCGGATTCGTTGATAAATTTTTTTAGCAAAGATAGGATTGGCAAAAGAAGAAATAGGAATCGTATAAAAAATGAGATGAAATATTTAATAAACAGTATTGGATTTTTCGAACTTCCAGCATTGAGTAAAACACATTTGTTTTTGTTGTTTTTGTTAAAACACATTGTTTATATTTTTATTATTTAGATGCCATGTTTAATTAAAAAAAAAGGACGCCAAGTGTCAATATATTTTTGTGATCAGGAGGTAGACTCCAACCTGTAGGGAATGAGACGTGATAAGCTATCCTTTGTGTAATCTCTGATAAAAGTCAACAATTTTATCTAGTGCGAACCGGCAGATGTTACTCGATAAAACACTCGAGCATACCGTGATTACCCATAGGTACTATGAGGCTGGTTTTTTAGGCAAACTTGGAATTTATTATGTACTGTTTCCAATAGAGAGACAAAAGATTGTCGTAAAAAGAAAAAAAAAATTATTTTAATATGTCGAATCTGAAGGTGTGTACTTTTTAGGAATCCGAAGGTATGTAGGCAAAACGCCACAGCAGCGTTTTAGCTATTGAAGCCAAATAGGACCACTTGACCTTCAGCCAATTGCTCTTTATTGAATAACATATAATTTCTAATATCGAATGTCGGTTCCTATATACATATACAGCGTATAAAGTTGGATACGATTAAATACGACAAAGCCACGGAGATATAATTCTCTTCAGTATCCTGAAAAGAGAAGTGGAAACCGTTTTTTTCGAAATTCGTGGTTATGGAGTTACTGAAGTATAAGTTGAAATATTTTCGAAACTATTACCGTATTTCCCACATTTTCAATTTTTTATGTGATAAAATATCATTCAATATTATCAATGAAAAATCTACATTTTGTCTATAAGACCAAAAACATTTTAAGGTTTAGAACGGAAACGTATGTCTTTGTATAGTTCTTAAGTCACTTTCCTATTATGTGCTTAATTCTAAAGCAAAGAACTGATTTTCTCTTTTACTTTTTCAAACGTCCCTTAAAATGAAAAAAAAACGGAACCCTTATAGGATCACCTGGTTGTCCATGCGCCCACTCGTCTGTCCATCTGGTCAAGTCCTTTTTCTCAAAAACGGATTGTGATATTAAATTGAAATTAATATCGTATATTTTTTATTCATACTATCTTTATTCATAACACGGTGAAAGACACTATTCGTTGGTTATAAAGGAATAAATTGTCGTTGAAATAAAACGTAAAACATGCCCTTTTTCTAATTCAGTGCAAAAAAAGTATTACACATAACTCTTTTTAACACACCCGACACTTGCCCGCAGTGCGGTTTTTACCCGCAATGGAAATGTGTTCGCAGCTGTTCGTGGGTTATTCCCCCAAGCGGTGCTGAACAATGTGTGCAAGTATCGTGTGTACGAAAAAGATGACAAGTAATTATGAATATTATTTTCAATTTTTTGAAAAAAAAATGTGTGTGTGGTGTGGTTAATTATCTGTTGATAGTGATATCTAGATAGTTAAAATTACGGTTTAATTTTTTATTTTTTTCGAACACGTATATTGGGCTTACAGACCGCCTCGCGCGTTTTTCGTCGTTAATACTTCACTGTTAATTTTATAATATTTCTAATAATATGTTAACCTATCTTTATTTTAATATTGAATTTAAATCAAAATTTAATGTAATTAATTTACTACAGAACTTCAAGTTTTTTAGAGCGATGATTTTATCTCACTTCATTTGAATATATCCAATCCGATTTTATCTTACATCATTTGCATATTTGAATATATAGCAGCGTAAAGCCCTGGCTAGCTCTCTACAGGTATTTCCCAGACTTGCTTCACAAATATAGCTTAATATCAATAGCTCAATTGCCTTACAATAAACAGTAATGTTGTATACTAAACTTTTCGGAATTAACAACCTAACTATCACTGTAGACCACATTAAAATTTATTCCATGGAAGTTGAATTATAAGCGAGCAGACATACTTTACGTTTTATAAATATAATGCAAACTAAACATTTCCTTTGTAGGAATCTGCCTTTCGTTTCATGTGTTCTTGTTTTGCTGTATTCATACCTATTATATTTTTTATGGCTCATTCAATCGCTTATGATAGTAAATTTCAAACAGACTCGTCTGTAGACATTACAGAATTGCCGTGAACGGTACCACTAAAACTGTTATTCCGTTCTAACTTCATAATTCGCCCGAATACAATTTCACAGTTCACGAAACAAAGCCAACTCTTACAAGTATTGTATAGAGTTATCTACCGATTTATCGCCGGTAACTGAATTAAAATTTAGTTGCGCAGCGAACCGTACCGTGTAATACATTAAAGTCATTATTCGTTCACGTTTGTAACGTCTACGGTATACGTCGGTTTATGTTCAATTTGATGTAGAATATGTGAAATAATAAATTACAGGTACGCCAGTAAATTTTGAACAAGAAAAGTTCGAACGAAAACATCGTTAATTAACTCTGTAATGGAGCAAATGCAAATGTGATTTTGATACAGTCTTATTTAGCTGTTAATAAATTTTGAATAAGAAAAGTTCGAACGAAAACATCGTTAATTAACTCTGTAATGGAGCAAATGCAAATGTGATTTTGATACAGTCTTATTTGGCTGTTGGTAAATTTTGAATAAGAAAAGTTCGAACGAAAACATCGTTAATTAACTCTGTAATGGAGCAAATGCAAATGTGATTTTGATACAGTCTTATTTGGCTGTTAATAAATTTTGAATAAGAAAAGTTCGAACGAAAACATCGTTAATTAACTCTGTAATGGAGCAAATGCAAATGTGATTTTGATACAGTCTTATTTGGCTGTTAATAAATTTTGAATAAGAAAAGTTCGAACGAAAACATCGTTAATTAACTCTGTAATGGAGCAAAGGCAAATGTGATTTTGATACAGTCTTATTTGGCTGTTAGTAAATTTTGAATAAGAAAAGTTCGAACGAAAACATCGTTAATTAACTCTGTAATGGAGCAAATGCAAATGTGATTTTGATAGTCTTATTTGGCTGTTGGTAAATTTTGAATAAGAAAAGTTCGAACGGAAACATCGTTAATTAACTCTGTAATGGAGCAAATGCAAATGTGATTTTATACAGTCTTATTTGGCTGTTAATAAATTTTGAATAAGAAAAGTTCGAACGAAAACATCGTTAATTAACTCTGTAATGGAGCAAATGCAAATGTGATTTTGATACAGTCTTATTTGGCTGTTGGTAAATTTTGAATAAGAAAAGTTCGAACGAAAACATCGTTAATTAACTCTGTAATGGAGCAAATGCAAATGTGACTTTGATACAGTCTTATTTGGCTGTTGGTAAATTTTGAATAAGAAAAGTTCGAACGAAAACATCGTTAATTAACTCTGTAATGGAGCAAATGCAAATGTGATTTTGATACAGTCTTATTTGGCTGTTGGTAAATTTTGAATAAGAAAAGTTCGAACGAAAACATCGTTAATTAACTCTGTAATGGAGCAAATGCAAATGTGATTTTGATACAGTCTTATTTGGCTGTTAATAAATTTTGAATAAGAAAAGTTCGAACGAAACCATCGTTAATTAACTCTGTAATGGAGCAAATGCAAATGTGATTTTGATACAGTCTTATTTGGCTGTTGGTAAATTTTGAATAAGAAAAGTTCGAACGAAAACATCGTTGATTAACTCTGTAATGGAGCAAATGCAAATGTGATTTTGATACAGTCTTATTTGGCTGTTGGTAAATTTTGAATAAGAAAAGTTCGAACGAAAACATCGTTAATTAACTCTGTAATGGAGCAAATGCAAATGTGATTTTGATACAGTCTTATTTGGCTGTTAGTAAATATTGAATAAGAAAAGTTCGAACGAAAACATCGTTAAATAACTCTGTAATGGAACAAATGCAAATGGGGTTTGGATACAGTCTTATTTGGCTGTTAATAAATTTTGAATAAGAAAAGTTCGAACGAAAACATCAACTGTGGATTGGAGAAAATGGAAATACGATGTGGATACAGTCTTATTAAACTGTTAGTAAATTTTGAATACAAAAAGTTCGGACGGAAACATTATTAATTAACTGTGGTATAGAGCAAATGCGATTTGGATACAGTCTTATTAGATTGTTAGTAAATTTTGGATAAGAAAATTTTGAACGGAAACATCATTAATTAACGGTGGAATGGAGAAAAGGCAAATGCAATTTGGATACAGTCTTATTGGATTGTTAGTAAATTTTGTATAAGACAATTTTGAACCGAAACATCGTTAATTAATTGTGAAATGGTGCAAATGGAAATGCGATTTGGATATAACCTTATTGAACTGTTAGTAAATTCTGAATAGAAAAAGTTCGGATGGAAATATCATTAATTAACGATGGAATGGGGCAAATGGAAATGAGATTTTAATACAGTCTTATTGAACTGTTAGTAAATTTTGAATACGAAAAGTTCGGACGGAGACATCATTAATTAACTGTGAAATGGTGCAAATGGAAATATGCGATCTGGATACAGTCTTATTGAAATGTAAGTGAAATTCTTTAGAAAGATGTAGAATTATGACATAACATCGACATAATAAATTTTCTTTTTTTCATTTTTCATTCATTTAACTAAGGGATGATTTTTTTCCCACGGAACCCATCGAGTGGGTGTCGTTGGGAAAATCAAAAATGTCTAGTAATATTTTTGGACATGACGTTATCTTCCCAATACAGAGTCTTCAAAGTGTTTTGCAGTGTGTTGAACTGTTTAACCGCGTACGGCGAAAGTCGAACAAAATCTGGAAAATAGCATTTAGAAATTAAAATGCAAAATAATGTTTATCAAGTTACATTAATAAATTTAATAGTTAGATGGACACGTTATAAAGTGATTCTAAGAAACACTCACGGATTATAAAAAAAGAATTAGAAAAACAAAGAAAGCATATGTATAAAAGAGAGAGTTGTGTAGAAAATGAGGCAATTACTCGTCTTTAGAGGGTTACTTTTATAGCCCTAAAGATGTGTATACAATATATAGTCATTATAGGTAACCATATGATTTGTCTTACTTCTGTAAAAGACTAGGCAATATATTTTCATAGTGAAATAGTATCAATATTTATAAACAGTTTAATAAGACTACTATAGGGTACATAATGTAGTAGTCTTATATAAATGTACCCAAGTATGTACTCTTGTCACGTTATATGGACTTTTATATATACCCAATATCTTTTATATGCAAATACTGTTTATACACTAAATATATATCGATATTGCCATGCGTAAAGTCACTACTTATCAGGTAGAACCTATACTGACAACGCAGAAGTTACTGGTAAAAATCTAGGTGTGCTATTGTTACTGTAGTATTTATTTAGATAACGTTATAACAAAAGATTACGAGGGAAATATTAATTATATTATGTTGTATTAGAAGCAGATAATATACGACAAAGGTAACCTTATCCTTTGTTATTGATCCTGTGATTTTGCAATAACGAATGGTTTAAGCTACTATGTGACATGACCGTATAAACGCCCGTGAATGTTATAGAAACAGGATTTCGCGTTAAAATCTCAGTTTCCTGACTTAGAAAAGTTTGTAATGTCGATATAATATTCAAGGGAGGCATTTAAGTCTATCTACTATTAGTAGTTGCAATTGCCATTCGATCCAGTGTCGCGATCTTGAAAAGCTGTCATCAGACAGTGTTGTTGATACCACTGGAGTCAACGCTGATAATAATCAGACTCTTGGTTATCTTAAATGTAACAAAGGTATTTAATGAAATATTCAGTGTTGCTTCTGATCCTAGGAGATATAATAGTATCGAAGTAATTTGGTAAGGTATGGATTACTTTTATAGCTATTTCCAGTGTATAAATGAACTACATTTGAATGTTTATCACAAGTTCTAGCTTTTTTATCAAGTTTTTTAAGGTTATTATTTTTTTAAAGCCGTAAAAATTATAAATTTATAAAAAAATGTAATTTAAATCAAATTTTAGAATGCCAAAAAATAGTTACTTTTAATATTCCTTTTGTCCATTACGTGTCTCTGTTTTGTTATTACTTTTTATCAGACGCCTGTCTTCTTTCTATTTTATGCTGAATAAGTATTTTTTGATACGTAAAAAAACACTTTTGTAATGTTTACACACATCAAATGTTCGTATCTATGATACGAACATCGGAGAAGTCTATATCAAATGCGGATGGAGATAATTATTTTAAAATAGTCTATAAATATATTGGCATCTCTCAGATTGTTTTCACAAAGCGTCGTTCATTGTTATTCGCCGAGATTCGCATCTTCACGAGATTTATCGGAACGACTCGCGTCGCTATCAGCCGCGATCGGGATGCCATTCATCTGCCAGAGATGCGATATCTCGCGATACTGTCACGGTCCAGCACAGGCGACCGCAAACCGATGCCTTAGCCTTGATCTGGAAGATTGATAACGACGGCTGCAGTTGACGTATGGTTAATTTGTGATTTCAGTTTCAGTTGTGCTGAAATTTGTTTATCGCCAATGTTGTAAGAGATATGTTGCTACAAATAGGCTTATAAAAAACACTAGTTGCTACAAAGGAAAGTGTGATCGGGCGAGGCGAACGGAAGTTGAGAGGGAGATATAAGTTAGTGAAGACAGAAAGAGAGAGAGTTACGTTTCGTATATTACTATAGGGATAAGAGAGAGAGGTGCGAGCACACATTTTCTTTCTCTCATAGCATATTTATGTTTCGTATATCTAAGACACAGTGCAAGCCTATTGTCTGTATTACACTGTAGGAGCAAGAGAGAGCAGTGCGCGCGCACATTTTCTTTCTCTCTTCCTCTCATAGCCAGTGCATGAATATATATATATATATATATATATATATATATATATATATATATACATATATATATATATGCGAGTTTTCTAGCGTTACGCAAACGGTGATTTTTTGATTATTTTTTAATTTAATTTCGTTCTTGAACAATTTTATAAATTATTATTTTGTACAATGCATTAAATATTCTAAGTTTAAAGTGAATAAAATTGTAAATTCATTTTAAACTTCATATTTTGTGAATTTGAAGTTTGACTTCAGTCGTGTGGTCTATAAAGCACACTCGTTTTTTTTCATTAAACAATTTTTTTTGTGGGATTTAAAAACAATATAAATGTTTTGGAAAGTCTATTTGTGTAATGTTTGTATGAAATTTTGTGTTGTAATAAAAGGCTCCTAAAAGCTTTCTAACCCCCTCATTTACACTCGCTTGTGAGCCAAGAGACGCGTGTGTAAACGGTGGGCTCGCGGCTCGTCTTGCCTCAAACGTCTTACGCCTATATTACACACGGTCAAGACTGTCAGTCAGATTTACTGACAGTTAAAAACGTATTTTGTATGAATACTTTAGGAATTAGCCGTGCAATAGGGTACTGTCGGTAAAGTAGACTCTTGTTCCGACTCGACTGACAGTTAATGAGAAACAGAAATACGTTTTTAACTATCAGTAAGTTCGTCTGATAGTCGTCACCGTGTGTGGGTGCATACGGGAGTTAGAGATAATGATAAATAGAAAACTGAATTTTTGTAAGTGCGGGTGGATTAACTTTAATGAATCGATATTTTATTACGATTTAAAAATGTATTTTTTAAATATAGCTTTGACCTGTTCATCCCTATGACATGTAAGTTTTGGTTATTTTTTAAATTATTGTTGAAGTTATACTTCTTTAGGCGCGTTATGGAAAAATGATGAGAGTGAAATTTTAAGATTCGTCACACAAAAGTTACAGTATGAAGTTGCAGCGGTTGCAGTCTCGAAACAACAGCTATTGGCACCATCGTCGCCTCTGTTCACTGTTTTCATATTCATAGTATTTATCCACATGTTGCTAGTGTCTACATTCACACACGTGTTTTAGTTTCAAATAAGTGCGATTTATATATGTGCTGATAAATTATATTCAGTAGTGATTTAAATTCAATATTTTGATTAATATATTTACTATTCGTAAATATTAGTGAAAAAATTGTGTTTATAGACTTTTTCAAGTGCTCCAATATAATTGAAGTTATCTATCCGTATGTATTATTTAATGATGCCAAAGAAGTATAACTTCTCACGCGCGTACATAAGTACACGCACCCTTTTTTTTAATTACATTTTTTATTTTTAAACTTTTTTTCTTAATTTTTTGTGTATATCACGATTTTTAGCATCGAATCTTTTAACAGATTGTCTATTGAACTCAAAAAGGGCTACATACTAAAATACCTGGACTTTTTTATAACACATCGTTTCGAAGCTGAACATTTCCTAATATATCTATGGGGCGCTGTATTTGGGAAAAAAACCTATTAAATGAGATCTTCATCTAAAGTATCGACTTACAAAATTTCTTGTATATCGGTCTAAAACTGTAGAAACAGCTTGTAAAGATGGATGACCGGATGTTACGACGTAAACGTCGTCATGTCCGATCATCCGTCTTTCATTAGGATTTCACTAATGAACCTTGAAAAGAAAACAATGGAATTAAAATAATATACCAAATTTTCCTCTCCATTATCATTATAAGAAAAATAATATTTGATAGCTACGCATTATCCATAAAGTGAGCGCCTACGTTTCTCGAATAGGCAATGTTATGGCAGCTTTGGCAGTTCAGAGTTGTGACTGCGCGCACGATCGCCATAAAATAATAGTGTGTGAGTTTTAGTTTAACTGATTAAAATAATCTTCGTTACTTATTTGTCACGTGTGATGAAGTCTTTCACGGCATTTTCTATTTACCACTTCGCGCTTATGAATATTCAATCGTGCTCTATTCAGTCTTGTACCCAAACCGTCTCACAGTCATCGTACGGTGAATATGCTTGTTATGAAAATGTAAGTCGAGAACAAGCCACGCTTTTCTTTAATGTTCAAGTTTTATGTCAATTTATTTTTATTTTATGTTTATCCAAAAAATTAAGTTATACCGAGTTTTGAGACATCCTTCCTTCTTCAAAATTTCAAATAATTGAGAAGTCTGGAAATGTGTAAAATTGAATTGAGAGATTCCGTTACATTCATTCATATATACATACATACAAGTGAAGTATGTTAATAAAAGGAGTTTTTTTATCATAGTTGTATTAAAAATTTTAAAAGAAGAGATCAATCATATTTTGGTTCTCGGAGCTGGTGACATCATATGGGCAAGTAGGAGAATAAAAACATAACTTTTATTTATAAATATAATTTCCTGGTACTTGTCCTTACTTCGTTGGACCATGATATCTGCAAGAATTTATTAAATTGTAATATTCATTGAAATATCCCATCGAGCGTAGGCTCAATTGTTTCATTACATTGACACCCAAAGGATACTTCCTTTTTGAACACACTTTTGCTGGACATAGTTTAGCAGTTTCAAAACGTCATACAAAATTGCCGAATTTTTACATTCGTACTTCCAGTACTTCCAGCTATGACAATTACACCGTTTTGTGGGGTAAATACAAGGATATAAACCTAAAAATCACAAAAAAGAGAGTTACAATGTTGTTCCCTAGCGTGTGAATATACGTATTAATATCAATTTTTCCCACTCTATATGGTAAAAGTTGTGTTATGTTTACACATTTTTAGATATTCAAACTTTGCTTATCGTCTAATAGTTACTATACTATAGTTACTAATATGTAAATATTAAATACATAATATTTATCGTTAAATTATAAAATTCAATCATAAAATAACTACCTCCATCTAGTGGAGAATTATACATAATATTTGTCGTTAAATTATAACATTTCAATCATAAAATAACTACCGCCATCTATTGGAGAATTATACATAGTTGTCGTTAAATTATAAAACTTCAGTCATAAAATAACTACCGCCATCTAGTGGAGAATTATACATAATATTTGTCATTAAATTATAAAACTTCAATCATGAAATAACAACCGCCATCTAGTGGAGAATTATAAAGTATCACATATACGTTGTTTGCTTATGATAGAGACGGATGTCGCTATCAGTTAACGAAATTGTAATCTTTTAATTAATTAAGCAATAGAAGAGTTGTGTAATAATATGGATTATTTGTATCGCATATTTAGATGAAAGGTATCAGCTGAAAACCGCAGAATGTTATTAAGATTCATGACCTCATTACAATTGTATACTTCAAGACACAGGACGCCATATTTTCACAGTCAATAACAAACATGGATTACACTAAAGTCCATATTGAGTAGATCCATAGATAGTAGATAGAAAACAGGTTCGATAATTATTTTTTTACTTTTTAATGCAATATTTTTAAAGCGTGTTTTTTTCAATTTTTTAAACTATTAATTTATTTTAATATTAACAGAAAACTCATTTGGTACAGTGGTTTTTAGGAAATTGTATGAATAAGCCCTCAAATGGAAAGTAGGTCCAGATAACGCCAGTCTGCTTATTCGGACTGCGACCGATATGCAGAAATAAGGTCATAATTCTGGAGTCGAAGATAAATAAGATTCGTATATTGCAGATAGTTAAAATTAAATTAATAATTTTGCCGAAACGGTTTATTACACATCGCTATAGGTATGGGTAACTGGTTGTATGGGAAAGAAAAAAGTTTAACGCCGCGCGGCGACCGCAACAGGCGCGCTCCATAAAGATATCGTCTTCGCAGAACGGTTTGTTTACTGACGCGATAAATATTTGGTTCGGACTAGTCCGAACAGTGGCAGGCGCCGACGTGGCGGCCCGGATAGGTGAGTGACTGTGTACTGAAACCTAGTGTACGTATTTGTAAGATTCTGGATTCGAAGTTCTAATGGTGTCACGGGGTGATAACTTTTTAATGACTGAAAATTAAAGTTTCAAAATTTGATATACAGTCTGTTCAACGAGAACGTGACAGAAAATATAATATTTAATATATTTTATTGAAGTACATATTATTGGATATTGAATCAATTAATACTTTGTCCAATCGCCGTCATTATTTATTATGGCTTGACACCTTTTTTCTATGCTTTCAACAAGATTTTCAGCATACTCCAATGGTAGATCTCGCCATATCCTTTTAATTTGATAAGATAATTGCTTTTTCGTGCACACTGGGTTTCTTCTGAGTTGCATTTCAGATATAGGGCCACACATTTTCTATAGGATTTGCATCTGGAGACATCGGCGGCCACTCCATGGTTGTAATGTTATTTGGCCGTTTCCACACACTACGATGTTTTGGGTCGTTGTCTTCTTGCAGTACCTAGTTTGTTGAGTTTGACCTAAAAACTTTTTTGCGATGTCATTAATCATTTTTTTGGACGTGGATTTGGTTGTCTTTTTTATGCTTTTATAGGATGTTTTACTGTTGAAGCAACCTATTATGCTTACTTGTCCAAGCTTACGACGGAGAACACCATGCCCAGAAAGAAGATTCATCTATGAAAATAACGTTGCCCCAATTTTGATCCAAATTTTCCTTTGGCCAGTTAAGTCGTTTTTGAACGTGTTTTTCTTGATCCAAATTTTCCTTTGGCCAGTTAAGTCGTTTTTGAACGTGTTTTTCAGATAACAAAAATTTCTTCAAAATAACCCAAAAGATACATTGTTTTCACGCAGGCGACTGTGGATTGTATTTAGGGGTATATCTATTCCCTTCTGATGTCGTTTCGATTGGGCAGAACGCAGTGAAACGTCTGAAGTATCTCGAAAAAGACGAAGGATCGCTCTAACTTGCTCTTTAGCTGTCACTCGGCTTGATCCCATCTGTAGCAGGTCGCCCACGTTTCTAATCTCTAAATATCGTTTCACCCATTTCTTGACAAAACTTTCAGACTTTTTAATGTATTTTGCAGCCGATTTATATGATAGTCTCGGTCCTGTAGCACGTTGAACAAGAAACACTGCTTCGTACTGTTTCAAGTATTTTTCACTCATTGTAACAATAAACAATTCACTAGAATTAATAATGCTAAACACCGGTAGAAGTTATATTGCGTATTAGGGCATGAGTCAAAGGTTATTATAAAAAAAAACAGATGGCGCTGTGGTGTCTTTTTTTCTGAATAATAACAGTCACGTTCTTGGTGAATAAATTGTATTGTACGTGTAACAATGTGTTTCGTTACATTATTGTGCTATGTAAAAAACTTTTATCCGTTTCATATAAACGTTTATAAATAAATCACTTACGTAAATATATAGTTTTAAACAAATATTATTTTATGCTACGAAATATTTATATGTTACGGAACTCCCCGCGAGAAAATTTGGCTCGTACTTACTGTTTATTTCTGAATGTTAAAAAGCTATTCGATTTTATGATGTTCATAACTAATGATCCGTTTGGATGCTTCTCAAGTGGTAAATTTATCGCTTAATGGTACGAAGTCTCGTCTAGCTTCGATACCATCGCTCTCTTGAATCATAATTGTAATAAATAAGTTATCCAGATTTAATATTTCGACGGCCTTTATTAATAGGGCGTATTTCAAATGAATCTTAATCATCTCATCTAAAAGACCATATTGGACGTATTAAAGATGCGCAAGACTCCGTGGCACTTGCTTGTCTGAATTATAGTTGGAGAGTTCGTTCATTTCAGTAAATATCATGTTTATCCATATATTTTAACTAAACATATAAACTTACAGAAAGAAACGTCATGCAAAAGTTTCGGAAAATATATTTTTTTATTTTTAAATTGGAGCTTGTATAAATTTCAGCCTTTTCTGGATAAGGATGTGAGATCTGTGATCCAAATCGCTGAACTTCTTCCCCATTTTTTATTCGAAAACAATGGTTTCATCAAGGGAAATACCAAGGTTGTTTCCATTTTATTTTATAAAAGAGATCGGTACATCAGAAAAGTTTTAGAGGTTAAAGAACATAACAACAATTGGAGAAAATCTGAGCTTAATAGATAAAAGAGCCATTAGCATAATATGTATAAACAAGTTTTCTCTTAGCATCTTAAAAATAGTTGCTTTATGTAATACTATATTCCGGCTCATAAAAAGACTTTAATAAAAGAGCCATTAGCATAATATGTATAAACAAGTTTTCTCTTAGCATCTTAAAAATAGTTGCTTTATGTAATACTATATTCCGGCTCATAAAAAGACTATAATCCTATATCGTCACTGAAACTAAAGATACGTTGGTACAATCGGTATTATCCAAATTTATTTATGGTATGTATAACTAGGCTTAAGCTTATTTATTCGTAGCGTAACATGAAAAAGATTAAAGGCCTCACTTATTCAATCATTACACGCCTCGTAAGTTTCGAAATTTGAACGTATAATGGAGTGACAATCTTTTTCAGCGCGTACATTTTGCAAATAACCTCATTAAATGGTGATTACTTTGTAAATAATCGCCAATGTATTACCGCAAAATCGACTTTGTCATCGAACATTGACAGGCGTTAGAGGGAAAAATGAACAATTGTGTCGATTCGTTAACGTTATTCACGTATATTGTTTAGCTGTGCTTCGGGCTGTGCTTCATCGACCAAAAAAGCTCTAATAACAATCTTATTAGGGCTTTTTTGGTTGATGAAGACCAATGATTGACTCTAAATTATATTAGGAAATAGCGTTTTTAGCTCAAGGTCATTATTGTAAATTTTATGTGGTTGTGTACAGTACTTCTAGTCGGTAATGCGTAGTACCTTTTTGATATATTAGCCTTATTTATCGTATTGATTTGATTTTACGATCTGACTGTACTCGGCTATTAAATGCTGCATCTGAATTTGTTTGTAATAATTTCTATTCCTCCACGGCATAAAAATGACTGTTTGTATTTTTTATTAGTAGGTGTTACCGACTAATATTGGTTCTGCAAGAGACACTGGGCGTATTGTAATGTAAATAAACGTAATGAAAAGTAGTTAAGAAGATCAATCATGTAAAGAAATAGTTTCAAGTTTTAAGTATTCTGCATTTAGGCCACTTGTCGTTTTATTTTGTTCGCAAACTTCTTTACTATTGTTGAAATATTTCTTGTTGTTGTCGTTTTTTCCGTAGTAATAAACGTTTTTTTACCATATTTTGTATGTTTGCCAGTGTAAAATGAAAAATAAGTTATGCAATCTAAATGGTATGTGATCTATATTTTTAAATACCGTACATTGTGTATAAGTATCATATACCTATAGGATGGAAATAGTGGTTTATATTGTAGAAATGCTTATTTGTTTAGACAATGTATGGGTGAATTTGTATTCCGCCTTGTATTGTCATGGGATTTTCCTCATAATTTTTACTATTTTTCCACATTATTTTCTATAAATTTGAGTTTGTGGCAATATATTGTTCAAAGCGTCTTTATTGCGAATGACATAGGGAATCGTGCCTATTTTCTTCGTACCTAGTTTCTTCTGAATATATCGCATTCCTATGCTTATATTTTAGTTATTTGTATATGTTACTAGTTTTATTGATGTACGATTACATCAATCAAACTAGTAACAGCTACAGATAATATATAGCAACGATAGCGCTTATAGAATCAATTAGGTTTGTGGTCATCACAATACGTACTACAACTACGTATCGTAAATAAGCACTCTAACTGTAAATTCTCCAATGTCAATAAAACTAGTAACAGCTACAGATAATATATAGCAACGATTAGTGCTTATAGAACCGATTATGTTTGTGGTCATCACCATATGTACTACAGCTATGTATCGTAAATAAGCACTCTAACTGTAAATTCTCCAATGTCAATAAAACTAGTAACAGCTACAAATAATATAAAGCAACGATTAGTGCTTATAGAACCGATTAGGTTTGTGGTCATCACCATATGTACTACAGCTATGTCTCGTAAATAAGCACTCTAACTCTAAATTATCTAATGTCAATAAAACTAGTAACAGCTACAGATAATATATAGCAACGATTAGTGCTTATAGAACCGATTAGGTTTGTGGTCATCACCATATGTACTACAGCTATGTATCGTAAATAAGCACTCTAACTGTAACAAAAAGGTGTGGTTTCAAATTTCATTTATACCCAATAAAATTATTTCTCATTAAAATATTACAATAAAATTAAAGAAATTAAATCTATTCACCACTAAACTGTAATTTCTATAGTCATTTGGCGTCTTGTTTCTTTTTGCCAACTTCTTCCATTAGCTCCAAAGATAATGGAAGACACGCGCGGCCCGCCCTCACTAGATATGCCATATGTACGAAACCCTGCGTGTCATTTGGTTGCATGCACACTAAGCAATATCAGCCACCCACTTTTAACCTACTCACACATAGGTCTGACCTATGGTCGTGTGCGTGAAAATACAATGCATCTATACTTACACTTTCTCGCTTGAAGTGTGCATTTGCACAGTTCCGTGACACGACGTTTGAACATACATGGCATATCTAGTAGAGAGCGAACCGCGCACGTCTTCCAACATCTTTGGTTAGCTCCTTCTGAATAGATGTATTTCTTTCAAATCATTTTATTCTTCCACTTTTACATTTCCAAATTTATGACCTGCACACAATAATGTGTGCAGTTTCACAGAAAGTCAGATCATCTTGCGAGGTTCGCTTTATAGTAAGTATCAAAAAGTAAATCACTTACAGCATCGTTGGGTGTTAATTAGATTGCAAGCGGAAGTTGAATGATAAGGTAAGGTGGGGATTTGATGGATGGCGCGCGTCGGCGTCTTGGCTGCTTTCAGACTGACCGTGGGAATCGTGTCGCTGTTCGGGACAAAGGCACGGCGGTAGCTGAAAGTGTTACGCGCGTTCAGGAGACGCCCCAGCCGCCGGTATTCGCGTGAGAGGAGTCACTTTCGCCGGTGGCGGTTTTACTTTTCATCGCGGCCATTGTCGCTGTGCACGCGAATGTGCATCGCTTAATTTTTCACGCGCCAATCGAAAGAAGAAAGTGACCCGCGAATTGTACGCAAGCCAAATCAGGGAAAATTTGGAAAAAGTTGTGAAAATTTTTTGTAGTCATTTCAGAGTAATAAGAATTGGGTAAGAGCAAGAAAATGTTTGTCTTTCCTGCAATTTTCCCAACTATTGTTTCCATCCGATACTAGAAACTTAAATCCAACAGCCAATAGGTAATAATAAAGACTTCTGTCCATAGACAGCGCAAAACTAAAAAACACTAAAATTTATCCTTGCCGATAAATTTTAGTAATGATAAAAGTTTAAAATTATCAAATAGAAACGAGTACCGTTCATCAAAGACCAGCCAGGAGTTAATATCAGATAACCAGTTCTGATAAGTTATATTTTTACTTAAATACTCGACGACATCAATCAATAAAGTTATAAATTAAACTGGAATGTGAGAGATAATTATAATTCTTTTGATTCCCAAGTTGAACTTAGCTATCAAAAGAGTAGAAAATTAGCAGTCTGGGTCTGGTAATGGAAGCATAGTATGCGTAGGTAGCATTGGTTACGAAGCTAGGTGGCCTCATCTGCTAGGTGACATCACATTAAAACATGGCATGGCTATGTGACATCACATTAAAACATGGCATTTCCACAAAATGAAATGATTTTGATATTATTTTTTACACTGATTTTTAATCAATAACTCTAAGTTATTGATTTTATGTTTACTATATTTAGGAGTACAATATAAAGAATCTGCGAAAGGTGGCGAAACTAGCAACCCTCCGTTAATAGAATAATTACCAGTATACCGTTTCGCATGTAAGTTTTGTTCATGTGTACCTTTTTTATTAACCCTCTTTTCCTTATTTCGTTGCACAATTATATACAGATAGAAAAATTAATTTTAAAATTAGTCGAAAATTTAGTCGAATAATTCAAAAATTTAGTCGAATGAAAGTTCAGTCTGATGCAGCTTATGAAACATTTTTATTTATGTTGACGTTTCAAATCGTTTTCAAATATATTATAAATCGAAGCAAATCTGGAAGCCAGTCAAGTTATTCCAGACTTCAAAACAATTCTTATAATTGGTAACGGACTGAAACTTGTCTCCTTGTAGCTTCTAGTGTAGTTGTTTTAGAAACATGGATTCGTAGAAGTGTTATTGTTGAACTATTTATTGTATTAGTGGCCTATTATTTAGTTTACCAAAATTGAGCTATTTCATAAGTTCCCAATCTGTCGCACTCGCGTCTTACGAGCTGTTCCTCGCATATTTTACTAACTGTTCGTTTGAGATATTTTGCTCTTCCCATATCTAGTCTGAAGTTTTTGAACACACTTGTGAAGCGAAATATTTGACGTGATATATTGGGATATCCTTGGCACGTCAGTGTAATATGGTGGTTTGTCATCACTAGTGTGATCTGTCAATAATATATATATATATATATATATATATATATATATATATATGTATATGTATATGTATATGTATATGTATATGTATATGTATATATATATATATATATATATATATATATATATATATATATATATATATATATATATATATATACTTCAAAGTAACACACAAGACCACAATATTAGTTTCATTACTAGGTCAGATAATTGCTATAATACGAGTACTTAAATTTCTCTGTGTTAATTGAATGTTATTTTTAAAATCATTTGAATAAATCTTTTTGATTTAATTTTTCTTAGTTAATTCGATCTAAGTCTTAGTAAGCGAAATTCTACCATCATGTAATAGATAAGTTGTATTAATAAAGTATAATTACAAACCCCACGTTAAATCGTGATACAATTAAGTTTGGTTTTATATCGGATGTTAGAAGTTTCTGACCCTTCCATATTTGATCAAAATTTAACGTGATGCAGTTATTTTTTATGTGAGAACGAAACAGTATTCATCATGACTGGCGGGTGAATGGTGTACATGTAACTTTGAAGTTTTTTTGAAAATTCAAGACGAATCTTGTAATCTTCTAACCGCAATGCCTTCTTACCGTAATTAATTACCAGGCTTTCAAACTATGTATGAAGTATTTATAAAATAAAATACATTTAGTTTGTTGCCACATCATTTGCTTTAGATAGATAGATAGAGAATAACAGCATTTACGCTTTAATTAAATATTACGCTTTAATTAAATACATGCGTCTAGATCATCGCAAGGAAACCATTTGGTTTTTCTCAATATTTCAATTATTTTACACTTTGTGAATTTTCTTCTGTTATTTTAAACATAGCTTTGATCTAGAATGCGAAATTAATTATGGAAAATAACTGTTTTAACACGTGCCGTGAGAAAATTAGGGTTGTCACCAGTGCCACATTTGCTATTCTTATAATGTCAACTCACTAACAGTTCGCGGTAACTCAAAGTACTGATACTGAACATATTGCTACACCATTTAAATATGTGCAATGACTCATGTGTTTACCGCTAGATATAACGGAATTCCAAAAATATCTAGTCTATTTATATTACCATGAATCAATATATGAGTGCACTTCCGATTGTTGCGATATGCAAGCTCTTCGATATGATTATCAGGAGGTATGAGACTGCATTTGTACTTTGGACTAGGTTGAAAATGGTGAATAGACCTCTGTGTACAACGCTTCTAAATTTATATTTATTTTTGTTTATATACGATATTGCCAGATTTTGGTCACATTTGCCTTGTAAGTCCTGCAGAATCTATATCTATTTTCTCATCTCCAGACGTTAATAGTGGGAATAGAGTCATTAGAGATGACACTAGTTTTAACAATGACGATAAACTTTCTCATAGATGAAGTGTAACACTGTACATCGGTGTAACTCTGTAAGTTTGTATTCGAACTATTGATTCATCATGCAAGAATTAGATTCTTTGAGATTATTACATCTTTATTAGAAACTATCAAGAAGTGGTAAATTATATCAGCTGAAGATAAAAAATGGTAAAAGGGAGAAAAGAAAAAAAACCAGCAAGCGTTTAGAGATGAAATGGTCTTTGTAATACCTAGATATCCCAAAAGCAGGGTTCGGGGAACACTAATGACTGAAACACGTCCAGAATTTTTCAATTGTCTCAGTGACAAAAGCAGCTTCTCGTATTACTGGAATCGACAAAAACTTTATTCAAAAATTCAAAGTCATCGTAGAAACAATTTCAAGCAGCCGTGAGATGATTGACATAGATAGATTTGCAACCTCCACGGAACTGCCAAAGCTACATGCGCAGTTGTACGTCTGTAAATCCAATGTCACCTACAATACATATAATTTCAGTATATTGTGCTATTGTTATTGAATAATATATTTTGCCTATTGGACAGCTTTCAGAAGAAGCTGCTGAAGACAAAAATAAGAACTCAGGTTGCACAGGAACAATTTTTCTTGTAAGTTTTCCCGAATGATGTGTAACAGGGACATATCAAACAGACTTTTGTTAACTTTCGACCCACTATCGAGCAATAGTAGGCCACAGGCACGCAAAAAGGACAAGTCACTTTCTTCTGAAGTTGCAAGTAGTCTGCTCCCTGAACCACCATAAGTGGAAACTGATATCTGATGACCCTTCAGCGCTAAGAAGAGAAAAATGAATAAAGTAATTTTTGGTGAAATAATTTTTTTTCTTATAATATAGAAATATACTTTTGAATATTACCTGAAATTGATTTTTTATATACACGCACACCATAAATCCCATTAATAATTTTGGCTAACTTTTTAATACAAATACTCCTCGTTCAAATTTGTATAACCATAATTTTACCCAATTATTACTCTATTACTCTTTCTATCCTCATTGACAAATATTTTTCCAAGAACGGTTAACCCGTTCGAAGACGAACCTGCATTTAAGGTTGGACTTTATTTTAATTACAACGAAGACGCGGTTATTTGTGAGACGCTGACATTATTCCGTAGTTGAAGAAGATACTTTAGAGCGTTGACGTCAGCAGGACGGATATGAATTGCGTGCTTACCGTGAATGTTGATAAGTGTGATTGTGGTGTACGTTACGCATAGTGATGTGAATGTCCGGGCGGACTCGTGCGCCCCTTATTGGGGCTAAATGGCACAATAAAGCGCAGCGCCAATATGGTACTGGCGGTTGATCGCTACGATCGTCTGCTGATTTATTAACTGGAGACTGACTTTGATCACGTAGGCACTTGGAAGGCGTGGGAATACGAGTGTTATCCTACACCCGGTTGCTAAAATGTTTCGACAACTATTATTGAATGTGTTATTTGGGTCTTGATTATTCTGGGGTTTTTAGATATTATCACGTAACCTGGTAAAGGTTTAAGGTAGTCAACTACCTAACGGCGACGGTTTTAAAAGCTGATATTGGCTGTAAGGCTGGAGAGCATGTTTTGTTTAATCTAAGTGCATTCGTTGTACGTAATTCCGGATAGATGTTTTTCTATTCGTTGCTTTAAGATTCTCGTGGGATTAAAAGTGTGCAAGTAAAGACGTTTTGATTTATTTTTGTTATTCCTTTGATTTTTTTTCAAGGTTCAGACACTCATAAGATGTATCGGAGACACCAGAAATATATTGCCATGTTTTCTTTAGCATAACGATCATATGTAATTTAAATAATTATTTACCACTTTCTTCCATTTTACTTATACTAGTTTTCTTGTTAGATAGTAGAGAGCCAACCTCTACGTCCTATCATTAGGTTCCGTAGATTTTACTCCAAATACGTTAAAGGGTTTATCGGAAATATCTGGAACATTTTAAATTAAAATAAAGTAATCCGCCTTCGAAGTTGTTTGCCATTTTCTCAAACGAAATACCGTGCACCGGCGCCTACTCTACAAATGCACATTTTGTGCATAATGCATCTAGATTATTTTGTTGGCATTAATATTTCGATCATCTTTTCAGAATAATGCATAATCTTACTGCTATATCTCTTTTCTTCTAAGCATCAGGCTGGTTTATTATTTTCCTCTGAAAACTCAACATAATTTTTACAAAATATTCCAACATTTTCAATGATCACGACCATTTCTTGAGTTTAACTTCTTGCCTAATTTAATTTTTAAAATTTTAAAACTCTCAAAGAAAAGTCGCTGTTTTTTCAGTTTTAGTAATGAAAATCGAATGGAAAATCTTAAGATACACAAAATTCATCTTTATGTAAACATTTAAGTAATATGGCTCAGTATTTGTTATGATTTTCTTCTTAAGTTTTTCTCGATCAACAGCCAAAAAGCTACAGACCGGTTAGATATTTAACTTTTTTAGATTCGATTTCATATTAGAAGAAAATATTGTAAAGTTTCTGCTCCGATTTAAATTTCGTTAAGTTTGTTTCATTTGTGTATAATGAAAAATATATTTGATATTTTAGATAAAGGGCAGTGAAAATCTTATAAGATGAAATTATCCCCAAAGATGGGCAATCAAAATGATGACGTTGCTATGTAAAATATAACAGTCTTCGCAGCGCCTCCTCGATATTTCTATCGTGAAAAATGGTCAAATGATTTGCTCGTAAAATAAGAATAAGGATGTATTGTCATGTCGTGTAAATTTAAATAGACTTCGTTCGACCTTTTGTCTAAGTTTCTCTCAAATGAATGACTGGGAAAATAATGCTTTAAATTTATCGTCAGTTTAACAGTTATGCAAAATCGGCTGCACAGTTAGTATCTTTTAGTCACGTAGTTACTAGAGCAAAGAACGGGACCTTGAAATTCCTCCTAAATCATTGTGTGACTGTTTTGTCGTCCATTTTGTATACCTATTACGCGTTATTAATAAAGTGGAAAATTAAATTAAATTTTCTCTCGGGACTATATTAATGTCTTGGTCTTGAATATTGTAGTATTTTTAACCATATTTATTGTATTTTTAACCATAATGCGCTTTAGACCACGACCACGACACGAACGATAGCACGTCCATGAATCTTGTACTAGATAAGCTTTTAAAGACTTCAGTGGTTTTCAAAGGCAATCAACTCTAAGGTCAGTTAAGCACTTCAATGACGTCTTCCTTCCTTTGATTGTACTATACGGTCTCGACCATGCATATTATTTAATTTCAAGTTGCGATAATCCATACGTACTCTGCTTCTTCATTTAATCAGCATTAGTTTCCCTTTAACTGTCGCTTTCTTTTCTATTTTCTAGATGTGTGCTTTAGGTCTTTATGTTTACTTTTTTCACATTTGATATACTTCGTTAAGGTAGACGCGGCGCGGAAGTTTAAAAATAAGGTTTGAACTGAATTGTCAAAAAAAGAATAGTTTAATCATAGAATTTATTTGTTATGAGAATTGCAAGTTGAAAATGCTATCGTTTTAATTTCAAATATATTTAAAATAATACCAATTTAAGTAAAATAGATGGTCCCCGAACGTAAAAAAACATGTCAAAATACGGTATAAACGCATATGTACGGTATATACACATATATATCAAAATACGGTATGTATGTATATACACATGTATGTCAAAATACGGTATGAGCGCATATGTACGTATATACACATACATGTAAAAATACGGTATGAGCGCATATGTACGTATATACACATACATGTCAAAATACGGTATGAGCGCATATGTACGTATATATACATACATGTCAAAATACGGTATGAGCGCATATGTACGTATATACACATACATGTCAAAATACGGTATGAACACATATGTACGTATATACACATACATGTCAAAATACGGTATGAGCGCATATGTACGTATATACACATACATGTCAAAATACGGTATGAACACATATGTACGTATATACACATACATGTCAAAATACGGTATGAACGCATATGTACGTATATACACATGCATGTCAAAATACGGTATGAACGCATATGTACGTATATACACATACATGTCAAAATACGGTATGAACACATATGTACGTATATACACATACATGTCAAAATACGGTATGAACGCATATGTACGTATATACACATGCATGTCAAAATACGGTATGAACGCATATGTACATATATACACATACATGTCAAAATACGGTATGAAGGCATATGTACGTATATACACATACATGTCAAAATACGGTATGAACGCATATGTACGTATATACACATACATGTCAAAACACGGTATGAACGCATATGTACGTATATACACATACATGTCAAAATACAGTATAAACGCATATGTACGTATATACGCATAAAGATATTCGTCTCTCTATTTCTCTCGCATTTGGATACAGTTGAAGAACGCCAATGAAATTATTACACAAATATGTAGACCACTCCAAAGAATAAATATTTTGGGCGAAAATGTTTAATAAAAGCAATATTTAAGATATAACTGTGGGCTTTTTCTGTGTAAATCTACGAAAGATTTATAAGTCTGTCATACATCACTGTAACGTGTCTCCAACTGTTTTGGTGACTTAAATCAAAATAGACCACATTTTGCTGATCTTTCTCTGACTTGCATTACAAATTTCTGTTTTTCCCATGTAGCTCCTAGTCAGATGACGTAGACAAATTGATCGCTGTAGGGAAAGTAAAAATCTAAAAGTCTCGTGGTCGATATCCTAGCCGCTGGTTTAATCAGGTTAACATCATCATGGAACACCAGTCACTGTCACACTTTACTTCAAAACGGGCACGCCCTCAGCAATGAAGATGCAGCGAAAAAGGAGAAAAGGAAAAACCTCACAAATGTGGTTACACTGCAATAACGTATATTAATGGCGTATACGAAAAAGAAGTCTCACAAATATGGCTACACTGCAATAACGTAATAACGTATACGTTAAACGTTAACGTATATTAATAGTGTATACGAAAAAGAAGTAGCCTCACAAATATGGCTACACTGCAATAACGTAATGACATATATTAATGGTGCATACGTTACAACTTCGCGGGATTAAATCTACTAACCGCATCAAAATCCTGTCACTCTCCAGTTTTTCCCCTAAATCATATCTCTCTCCTTCATTCTTGTCAGTATATAATGTGTATGTGTGTTTTTTGTATATGTATATATGTGTGTGTATGTGTATTCTTTTTTGCATATTTTGAAAGTTCTATACCTCAAATTTAAAAACAGAACCCTTATAATATCACGCACGTGTCTGCCTGTCAGTCCATCTGATACTACCTGTCGTCCCGCACACTAGGCCTGATCTGAACAAACACATAAAAGTTTCTGTCTTTAATGATTCGAAAGTTGAAATAACGGTCAAGTTGGGAGAAAGAGGAAAAGTCCAATGGGTATAATGCCCGCTTAATCAAGTGACGTTTCATTTCTGATGAAATCTAAACAATGGTTACGTGAGTTAAGACCATTTTAAGTCACCGGTTTAAATAAGCTGTCAGTAAGTTGACACTATCAACCAGTTGGTAATGTATGTCTTATATAATTCCACATATAAATATTTTATTGCTTTCCCTGTTTGCCGACGAGATTTATGTTTTATGTTTAAGCATCGTGTTGTGGCGATCAATAAGGCGGTCTAAGTTGATTGCACCTTAATTCACATTTTTTTCGTTTAAAAAAAATATCAATTTCTATTCGAACTTGCCCTTATTTTATGAAAATACTTTATACAGAAATAAATGAAACTACGTGATGTAGTATTATTTCTATTTACTTTATTTAAGTTCTTTACCACGACCTAGGTTTCGTTGTATTGCAACTTCGGGTGGGCTATTAGCAAAGATTCAACGAAAAATCTTATTACAAATAATACTACATTTAATTGTGAATAATTAATTTCTACAAAATTAACGCCAAATATATTCAATACTTTATACAGTTTATTAGAAATATAATAAATCTGCCGAATATTATGTAACTAAAACACGGGGTTGTTAATTAATTATCTAAACGTTGAAATTGAAAAAGTTGAAAAGGATAAAAAATTTGTAAAATTTGTCGTTTAATACTATCCCTCTTATTTCAAAATAACTTTTGTCCGTTCTTTTTTTCAAAATTTTGTCATCGTGTCATTTTGACAATGACCGCCGTAGTCAACTGTTCATCGGCAGAGTCTAGATAGGTTTTAATACGATTAAAAAAACAATTTTACTTTGAACTAAAAAACATTTTTTTTTCTTTATTATGATATTTTGGCGGTATCAGTTGATCAGTAAATTTAATATTTACACCAAACTTGACAAGTCTACTGTATACAGTCCAAAAGGCAATAGATGGACATATTATAATAAATTTATTTTTTATTGCATGAAGTCAAGTAAAAATTGGGAGATACATATAGTTATTGAAAATGATCAAGTTTATAACTATATTATATATGGGTTAAAACTCCAGAAACAATACTAGTGTTATTGACGAGAAGTATCTATACGATGTGGATTGCTGTAGAATGGAATGTTGTCAATTATGGTTTTCTCATAATTTTATTGCGGTTTAATATATATTTGTTTATGTTAGTACTGTGTCTGTTACTTTAAACTTATTCCCGTTGATGACACTAGCATCTCCACCTTATATCTCGTAATGGTTGACACAGTAACTCGTAGCGGTTTCCCTCCTCTAAGGACGCTTCGCTTTAACTGTGCCACAAGTGTGACATCATCCCTACTAAGTCATTCATTGACTGGCCGCGTCCGCTCCCGGTATTCGGCCGGCGACGATGCGGCGCCGCATCGAACAATCGCGCGTCTGTGTTCCCATAGTGTAAGTCGGAATAGCAACTTTCCAAAGCCGCGCGTTGTGTTCGCAGTCCATTATTTCAGTGTTGTCGGTTCGTGTGCGAGTGGCGTGTTCGCCTCGCGGTGTGGCGTGGTCTCTTTGATTTGTCGTCGGAAGTGCATTGATACGAAACTGGTGTTCTGAATAATTTAGAAGACAAAAGTTGTGTTGGATGTTAGTCAGTGTTTTGTGTCAAATTTGTATTATTTTATTAACATGTTTTTTACTAGATATTATATTTATATTATATTCTGAATAGAAAAACTTAGTATATAAAAAGTTTGTCTACTTTTGCCATATTGATATTGACTAAACGTCTCAATAAATGACAGAACATGTGTCTCTGTCCATTTTGTCCCATTTGATAATCATGCAATACAATCTAAAGTGTTTTTAGGGTTCCGTACCTCAAAAGGATCATTTTGTTGTCCGTATGTCTGTCTATCAAGACTCTTTTTCACAGGAATGCGTGGAGGTATCGAGTTGAAATAATATCAAATACTTAGGCTTACAGTCCTTTAGAGCTGTAAAAAATCAAGCTTATAAGTCAGCGCAATAAAAAAAACCTAAAAATACGGTCATTTATGTCCCATTTTTTGACACTCGCAAATAAATCAAAACCTATAGGGTACTTCCCGTTAACGTAGAATCATGAAATTTGGCAGGAAGCGAGGTCTCATAGCACAAGTAAAGGAAAAAAATCGTTAATTTCTAATTATATCACATAAAAAATAGTAACATTACCATTTATAATATAAATCCCGTTCAATTTTATCTCACACTATTCGCCACATATTTTATTCCCCCTACATCATGCGGGTATTTTTTGAGTCAATAAACCTATGTTTGTTTTAAGTGAATCATTCTCTCATACGTCACATTTCGAAGTTATGAGTGTAGAAACTTTCATAATAACTATTTTGTGGTTTTAAATTTTGTCCTCAGTTAAAATTGAATTTATATTTTTAATTTTTTTTCTATATTTTAGTACGTTATTACGAAGGCGCTTGCGCGTTTCAATGGTTGCGAATGGTTCTAATGAATGTAAATTTAAGCCCATTTTCCTTCTGAAATGCATAGGCCACGATCAGATAACGTGAGACGTGGACTATCTTCGTTTTGCTTTGCTAAATGGTGAATCAACAATATGTCTCGGTGCCGCGATCTGGTGACGCTGAATTTGTTTGGCATATTTGAAGAGCTGACATTGTTTGCGCGTTCGGTAATCGACACTGCGATATCGGATTCAGAGTCTACGATGGTTGTATGGGCGGTGTGTTTGTTTGTATTTTAAATTTTATTATTAGATTGATTTTAGTATACCGTGACAAAATTGCTAAAAGGAAACACTAATGGAAACATTTCAGTGTCCGTCTACAAGAGGCGATTTTCTCGGAAACTATTCTATGTAAAAATTTTTAATTTAGCACAGAGTTTGAATATGGTGTCCCAATTATAGACGTAGAGAATTTCAGATGGTAAATTGTGAAATAAATTTTTTTTTCAAAGCTGTCTTACATATGATGTAATTTTTTATGAATTTGTTTAAATATTTTTTTATCACTAAAAGGATCGCTCAGAAAAATTTAGAAAAAATCTAGAACATCGAGAATTAGGTATAGATTGAACAAAATAGTCAAAATTGAACAACCTGGCAAAGGCTCATTTAATTATTATAAATACTTTATTTGTTCACTTTCTTATAATTGTTTTTAATTGTTTTTAGAGAAAATTTTCTAGAAATAATATTTTTCACTGTGTAAGAAACAGTATAGCATAGGTTCGATCAGCGGCAGATAGCGTGGCAGATGTGGATAATGGTACGGAACACTAATTGTTCAAGTATGGCTTGCACTGAAGTCGCTTCGTAGCATAGTCAACAATGATACATATATATTGTAGTTAATTCATTGTTTCCCCATCGGTGATGTCATGGAGTTGACAGTTTAAATAAACCATGATTTCTACATAATTACATTGCCTATTTTCGTCGCAAAAAAGAGGAAAAACTATTCGAATATCCCATTGTTGTCAATATTTATCAAAATTTTGCGGAGTATACGTAATAGAATTACAACACATATTAAAAGCGTGAAAATAAGAGGGGATGACACGATTAAGTCTCTTTTAAATTAGTCTTGAGTAACTTGCAAATTTTTGGGGTGCGGTTTTTGGTGATTACATAAGTCATCGCCACCTACCCCCGGACAGAGTTTTGTATTTTACTATATTTCAGTAGTGGCAACTATACTACATACGCAATATAAAGGAACAACACAATCACTCCCTATAATACCTAATCTGGAACTATTCTTGGCTTCATTGTAATTTTTATTATAAAGTACTGAAAATAAAGACTTAGAATTTAATATCCTTTAATAATTTTGGATGGCGATACATGTTTTACATTCTTCATATAAATTTGTAAGTGTAACCATGAGAGCGAAGCCGCGGGTTAAACACGTTTAATCAAAAATATATAATTATGAATAAGTCTATCACTTTGTGATTATTAATAATTTAGAGAGAAAGATTATTTTAATTGTAATATAATAACTTTTTAATAACGCCAATGTGTTAGCGTATTTATTTTCATTCCTTTATTTCACTTCTTGCTTTTTCTGCTGCTGTACGATGTAGGATTTGAGTAAAATATGCAGAAATCAGCGCCATTCAACATTGCATACGGTATGTGCATTTTTATCAGTGATTTTTTGTTTGTTTTTCTAACTGGGGATATAAATAAGTTAAAATACAACGGAGTCTACAATATGCAGTCTTTTTGTATCTATTTTAGTATCACCTTGTGTCGGGAATAAGATTATCGGAACGCAAACTGTGTAGTTATTAGAAACAGAGTTGTTTACGTTTAATAAATTCGATCCGCGAGGGCGACTAGACTTGTAACGACTGGCAATATTTATACTGGATTCAGTTCGCTGGAATTAGGCGAACCGCACACATTTTCACTTGAAATAAATATTTGCAGTAGCGTTATCGGTTACGTCTGTCACTTTGTTCAGCGCGCGTGCGAAGCGTTTCTTTGAAATTTGCGGAAGGTGGTTTTTGAGAAATTAAAAGCAAAGATAATGATTTTTTGTATGTAGTTTCATTTTTCGCGTCGCGGTCGTGAATAGCTGGTCATATGGGTCAGATTCCAAAATATTTTAGTCTTACCAATTTCAAGTGGGGTACCAGTATGAAACTTGTGTCATTTTAACTGCACACAGATTTTATTCCTGTTTCCGTTTCGTACTTCAAGAATTGATATGGAAAAATCATAATATCTGTCCGTTTGTCGGGTTCTAGCTTTAAATTGTACATTTTATGTTCACTTGTAACTGAATATGAAACGAAAATTTTCTGCAGAATTAGGCAAAAATTAATTATACTTGTGAATAATAATACGCGTTTGTAAAAAAATAAGTAATATTGTAATCATTTTACGTCCGTTAAATTTTGAGACTTTTTATTGCTTGTTCGCATTCACATGTGCTAGTAATATTTGTCACGAAAAGTCTTTCATAGCTATCGAAATGATAGCAAGCTATTCATCAATAATATAATTTTGATAGCAATAAATTTACTTTTACTCTGTGTTGGGTTTCTTTCTTATTTACAACAGTAGATAATGAAAAATCCAACCAAGAAGTTATGCTAAATCTATCTGCAATGATTTTTCGACAAATTTTTGAAGAAATATTTTCTTGGAATCATATATATTTTTGTGGTGAAAAAGAATGTATCGTCGAATTTGAGGGGACCCTCAAATTGACTGAATTTACTATTGCAAAGACACAGAAACTATTTGATATAAATGTCGTGCTTTCCAGAGGTAACGCGAAGGTCGTTGATCCTCGTGAGAAAACAATGCAAAAGGGTGTTACAATATAAATACCTAGATCGTGTTAATAAAACCTAGGTTGTTCAGTTGTAATTTCATTCATAGGCTATTCTACTCCAACACGAATTACAAAAAGCAGTGAGCTGCTTTTATATTTAATAATGCTAATCATAATGCCAACTTTTCCTTCCAGAAATAGATATTTGCTTATCTAATCGATAATCTCTTGAAATTGGCCGTAATATGTTGCCGCCAAGTTATTCACTTCCATTTATTCTTTCATTACTTCCATTAAACAAAACGTTACTGATACCATTGTCTTATCTGATATGTTTTTAATGGTTAAAATAGATTGGCCACTAATAAATCCACCGCTTTTTACCAGCGATTTCTGGATTATTGTAGAAAAAATTTCGAAATCTCTGGTAGTATATAGAAAGAATGCTTCGTTTGATCTTCTATTCAATTAGTAACTGAGTTTTTAGGAGTAAAAAACATATAAAATATAGACATTTCTCGAAAAGAACTTGAGAGTGCTGTCGCTTGATGAATTGCGTGTAGAATAAAAAACCAGCGAAGCAATAAGCAATATATGCCTAATGATGGGTGATAGAACAGTTGGTGTTCTTTTATAATAGAGCCAAGCATTGGTTCCAAAGATTCAGAGGAAAAGTTCTCTCAAACACTCCTCATCCACCTTCAACGGCAAATTAATAGAAATTAAAATGTCTTATTGGAATAAATCCCAGGTTAAGTTTGCTTTGTCTGGCAGCTTTCTCATGCTATCTACTCTCATGTTACACAATAAAACAGCTTCATTCTTTGGAAAATAATTGGAAATATTCTCTTTGACTGCCATATGAGCTATGAATTGAGATGGAGGTTTATTAAGTGCCAACCTAATACAAATAATAAAAAGGTATTCGCTTAGACCATAAAATTTATTCACGTGCCTCTATGAATTTAGAGGCCATTGAGTTTGTAATGGGAACATGTCTATTAGAATGGTTGCTAATTCGTAAAGAACTCTATGAATATGATGTGATAATTGCCTGTGACGTGGAAGTTGAGAATTAATTTTGGTGCGCAGAAACGTAGCGGCACAGTAGTACGGAACGCAAGGTCCGCACGCGGAGCAGAGAAACTTCCTGTTGGAATTTTGGAAATGTTAGTTCACAGTTATTTTATGACATTATATGCTGAGCATATACTTATTGTTTGTGGAAGTTGACAACTAATGCGGATAGTAGAAGGCTGAACAGAACTGTATCTACACAGGCTTGCAAGGAAAAATCTGCAGTGATTTGTGTCTAGAGAGGGATGGTTCTAAAATATTGTCTAGAAAATTTGGGGTTTGCTATAAAAACGTTTTTTGCAAAAGATTGAAAGAATACTATACGACCTATAAGAGAATATCTGTAGAACTGGTGGATTGGTAGATTTCGGTTAGCTGTTTGTTTACAAGAAAGATGGGATGAAACAATTGTTGGCTTGTTTACAAGGAAGGAACGTGTGGATGAAAGGATGTCAGACGCAATTTCAGTCCTTCTCTTCACGAATATTATTTACAGTACAATTAAATGTCTAGTGACTAGTTCTACTAATCTCTGTTTTACTAAAATATATCGCAAAATTATCTTTGTCATTTATATATATACGGCGACCGGTGAGGTCGCCTACAGTATTTATTTAGATAATTTAAATTTGAGATAAGCTATGGTATATTGATAATTTGTTTTACACTTGCGAAAATGCATCATGTTTTACACCTGCGAAAGATATACTGGGCATATATTTACGTTGTGAAAAACTAATATTTGTAAATAGATTAATAAAAATACTATGCACGCCTAAATGTGTATGTGACTACATGTGTACGGAACTCTTGTAGTGTAAGTTCTACTCGTACTTAACAGGTTTTTTTATTATTCTCATCAGTGTATGCGAAACCTTCAGACGCTGCACGGTCAAGGGCATTTTGCGAACATTAAAGATTAAGAACAATATCGGGACTCTTATCGATAGTGTCGTTAAAGATATTATATCGAATTTAGACAACCGTATAAACAGTGTGGAATGTCGGTGTTTGCTTTGGATGAATCTACAGCTCGCTGGCGGAGCAATAAAGTCTTGATCCCGATACGGATGTGATAAAGCGCCGTGTAAATATATCGCTGCGACGTCGCGCAGGTGAGTACTGCTTTATTATATTGTTGTTGGCGATATCATTTATGTAATGTTTTATCGATCTTAACCACCGGCAGCGTATACGATGCGGTCGGTCTTATTTATCTGCGGCTCGGATCTTTGGCTGCAACTGCGCTCTAATGGAGTAAGTGATGCGCGGTTTGTCCAGGGCTGTCAGAAACGGCTGCCAAAAGAATATTTTAAGATAATCGAGAAATTATGGAGTCATATGAAAAAGTTATTCTTAATGCTTTATTTTTGTGTCTCAAAAATAAAAAAAAGAACCGTCATAGCATCGTCACTTTGTCGTCCGTGTTTGTCTATCTTTCTTTCGTTTAAGACCCTTTTCTCAATAACGGCTAGAAGTATTAAGTATTCATAACAAAACTAAGGTCTACGACCTCGTAGTCCTGTGAAATTTAATATACCAAATCAATCTAATAAAAAGATATGACCTCTCAAATGTTATTTTTTTGACACTTGTTCACTCATCAGAAACTTAGGATCCTCGCTTTACCTCTCTCTGATGTAGAATATTGAAATTTGTCACGAAGTTAAGTCTCATTGCACAAGTAAAAGAAAATTTAATTAATTTCTAATTCTTTGCGAAATTATTACTAAACACACTTAATTTTTTTGTTTTTGTTTTTTTTTTATGTAGTGCGCAAATATTGTAAAGATTTGTAAGTTACTACTAAGTTTAACGGTACTGGAAAAATACAAAAAAATATTTTACATATGCTGATTGTATTATTTTGTACAAATTCTGATGTTCAATTAAAAATGTAGGGTTTTTAACCTTTTTAATATTTTGATGTGTTTTTCTTAATATATATATATATATATATATATATATTTTTTTTTTTTTTTTTTTTTTCTTTTTTTTTTTTCTTTTTTCCCCTTATTTAATAATAAGTAGTGAGGATCGTTAGTCATAAAGGTATAGATAGATTAGTTGTATTAATATTATTGTTTATTTTTTGCAAAAAAAGAAACTAAATAAGTATAAAACTTACTAAAATAAAGTTTACTTCTTTATAATCGATTTTTATACATAGCACCCGGTATGAAGTTTTATGAGGAGTAAAATCAGAAGTTCAGGGCGTTAAAAAAAGTGTTAACGGTTTGTAAGTTTGGCTGTAGGAGGTTATCTCAGAAACTACTCATTTAATTTCAAATATTCTTTCACCAATATTGAGAAAGAACCTTCGGGATGGACATAGGTTGTACATTATCCCGTTAAAAGAATTTTTCATGGAGACCAGTTTTGCAACGTAAGTCACCGAAAAAACAGTCAAGCGAATGCGTTTCTTATAAACGCTTCCTTAACGGTAAAAGGTATATTGATATATGATATTTATATTTATATACAGTGTTACCTATTTTATACGTTCTAAGGCAATCGTAATTAAGGAGTAAACTCCAGTGGTGCGTCGGAGCTGACACGCACAATTTTTTATATTTTTCTTCATTAGTAAATCTGAAAAGAATCTGAAAATGTCGTCGGTATGGAGCCAAAAAATTAAATGTTATTTGCGAGTTAGTGACTGTATTATAAAAATAATAAAATCCAAGTAAGGTTTTGAATCGAAATTTTAAAAATTCTATGAGCTTATGGGATGTATATTATGTCAAGTTAAGTAACAACGAAAGTAGTGGAATTACGTTCAAGATTTTCGCGAAATATGACTTCTTCAATATAGTATTTTCAACTCGCATTAATGTTTAATGCAAATTAATAGTATTGTAGACGCGAGTTTTTTACGGCATAAAATGTTTTGGCAACCCTAGTCGCACGTTAATTTCAATGGTGGTAGACTCGTGTGAACCATAAACTAACGATGCTGTTTGGACGGCTTCCAAAAATGTGCTCAGTGGCTTAAAAATTGGAAGTGTATTTGTTACTTTTTTTATTTAGTCATTGATGTATCATTTTGAACATGCGTTGCGTGCCAGTTGGTTTGTTTTGAAATCGCCTCGCATTAAATTTTGTTTCATTTTTACCACTAGTTTCAATAACACTTCATTCACGTTCTACTTTGGTACATTTTACGATTTTCGAAAAGACGTAATGTGGTGTACAGGTACATCACATTTATCGCAAACTGTTATACCCTTTATAAAACATCAAAATTTGTCTTTTATGGGACACCATAGAAATGTGGAATACTGCGCCTGTATTTAATTCGCTTTTCAGAAAAACGAACTTTTTGGGTCATAATTTTCAAACGTTTTTTTAAATAATCTGTTAAAAGCAGACTGCGATGAATTGTTTTAACTGGTGTTGTTGAAGGTGATGTGAAATAGCCGGCTTTTAGAATTTCCGAAAGAAAATTTTAAAATGTATTAATGTTAGCTACTTATTTAGATTTAAACTTTGATATTTCCATCATCATTGCCACCATTTCTCGTATCTAGAGTATCGTGTCAGATACGGGAGGAACTGAAGAGGATGTCGCTTCTATAAATCTCGAATAAAAAAAAGCTAGAGCCATTCCGCCCCGTGTGGCAGTTGCGGAACCTGACACGAAAAGTGGAACTTAAAATATTCCGGTTAAACTTCAAAATCGTTCTGCTATACGGGTACGAGACGCATACGGCTAGAAAGACCTCAACTGAGTCAACCACTGTCTTAGATATATATTTCAAATATCCGACGAAGAATTTCTAGAACGTTGCAAGGGAATTCCCATTGAGCATCAAATAAAGCGCGGTAAGTGGAATTAGATTGGCCATACGCTCAGGAGGGAAGTTTGTAGTTTATTGGGAATAAATCAGCCAGCAATTGCACCATCAGAATTTATAGAGTGACATTGGTATATAACGCAAAATTAGAACCAAATCGTACTTCCGCAGAATTTTTCGGAACCATAAAAGCAAAGAATCAATACCACTATTGATACAATTTGTAGACACAACTTGAAGTTATTTGAATGATATCCGTATTGCAAATGAACGTCTTATCAGTGTAAGTCTGGCGTATCGGTCAAGATTTGGGCGTTTTTTTACAAGTGTTTTATTTACGATTGTTGTACAAGTGTCATTCTTTGAAGGTAAAGTAAAAATAATATTATTATTACTCAAACATTTGGTTATAAAATTTAGAAATGAAAATTAATCTTATTTTCATTAACTTTTGACGAAAATTACTGTACGAATTTCAAAATTAATAGCTAAAGGCACCGATGAAAATGTTACAGAAACAAACCATAATTTTTTAAAAGAAATTGTGTTTTTTAGAATTAAAAAGCAAACGATTTAACCATTAACAATTAAGAAAGGCCAAAAAATCAAATGATATTTTTTTATCATAATACAAAACAAAAAAAATATCTTTATAAACGCGCATGTATTATATTTTTAACATATCAAGAATTATTAAGAAGAATTAGACATCTAAAGAAGCTACTAAGTTTTTAGAAACGATTACAAAATGTAATCAACACCTATTATTTTTTAAAATTTGTAGCCATTGCCTAAATCAATTAAAAGTAAACTGTTGATCGACATTGACAGGACGAATCTGTTGTTGTCAAAATTAATGTCTTTTCCGCTCTTTTCCAGTTTTATGTGGGTTTTTTCGACGACCTTAACTATCGATCTTGCGAGTTTCATGAATTAGTGTGTTCCATCGATATGTAGAATTTACAACGAGGCACAATCTACGCTTTGTTTCGTAGAAACAGCATTTACAAACTATTTTGAGAAATAATCTGGCTTTTCGTAAAAAAAAACAAGATTTCTCATTTGTCTAATAAACTTTTAAGAAGCTTATCGTTTCCATAAATCTTTTACGGAGCTTATCTTTTTGTTTTTTTGTTCTATTTAAGAGTATCATTTTCATTCTTGAGACACTTGGCTTCAACACTACATGGGTTTTTACCCGTCTTCTTTATAATTACACCTGTTTCATCACTTGTTTCACTATCCCTGCGTTGATACCACAGAATCTGTGGTTGTGATACCATGTCAAACTAAGAAATTTAACTTTGTGAGTTTGTACGCTGTCGCGGATAAACATTTTTAACAAATGTTATTTAAACTTTTAGTGATATTTGAGTGTTGAAATAGAGTGTAACATTTATGGAATTTTGGAAAAAAAACGTATACAAAAAAAACTAAGTTATTCTTAAGTTTGGAAAACTTTTCATTAATTTGAATTTAAAAAAAAGAAAATTGGATTGACGAAATATGAGTACAGACGTGAAGTAGATGGTAAAAATCTAAGACTGTTTAATAAGATCTACGAATTTTTGTATGAGGAAATTTTACTAACAGCAAGACAACGGTCTGAGGGTCCATATACGCACTTGCAAGGAGAGAGATCAGTGCAGCGTGCATGGTATTGATAGTGTCATGGCACAGAAGATCTATCTCTAAGCATAGGTTTGTTTACATTGAATTTATCTCTAAAGCTGCTCGCCTTTCATTAATGCCTTTACCGCGACTCCTTATCTTCATTGAAGATACAGCCGCGCGCAGCATTTGTTCTACTCTTATCTTCGTTTCAGGGTGCTTGCCGAGTTTAGCGTAGTTGCGGTGCTATGTAAGGAATAGCTGTTATATGTGCTACGGGGATAAAGCTGGTAATTCGACTATTATAGTATCCAATAACCGTGATATTGCATAGTTACGCAGAATTAAAAATTGCTCTCGTACGCAGAATTTAAAATTGATTTCGTAACTAGCTTTTTCGAAGCAAATTCGCTTGCTAGGGTTCAGTACGAGTACATGTGCCTACTCGATTCATTTACTTGTAAATGAGTGTGAGATGTGTAATCAATTGTTAACTATGTCTTGTTTGTTTGCAGACTCTTATTCATTTGTGAACTTTGACGTCATATTAAAATACGTATATCATTTTTTTCTTAGATTTCAGTAATTACAATAGGGAAAATTTCATTTAAATAATCTAGCGGCATAACATAGTGAATTCGTCCCTCAGATACATTTTCAATATACTTCTCCTCATAACAGTAATTTGCGTATTTTTGCGATCTATTATTTCTTTCTAAATCTCGTTACGGTAAATATTAAAGGTATTTGAGAAAGAACGCGGATGAAAACGACCGTTGTGCGTGCGACTTAACGTCAAAAATATATATCCATCAAACATGTTTATGCTCACATACTGTTCTTCAGTAAACTTTGTTGTTATATATTAAATATAAAATATTTAATTTTTTTCTCTCCAAGTGCAGACGTAAAAAAATAATTGACTAGAGTGTTGCAAGGTGGTTCTACGTTTATCTAAATGTATACAATTTTAAGAGTATTTTTGAAGTAAAACTTCTTTACGCACGCTTGACTTGGGGAGTAAGCTGGTGAATTCGTGACGATAGCGTTACGAAAAGTGTGATCGGGCGAGGCGAACGGAAGTTGAGAGGGAGATATAAGTTATTGAAGACAGAAAGAGAGAAAGTTACGTTTCGTATATTACTGTAGGGAAAAGAGAGAGAGGTGCGAGCACACATTTTCTTTCTTTCTTCCTCTCATAGCCAGTGCATGAAATATATATATATATATATATATATGCGAGTTTGCTAGCGTTACGCGAACGGTGATTTTTTTGATTATTTTGTAATTTCATTTCTTTCTTGTACAATTTTATAAGTTATTATTTTGTTTAATACATTAAATATTCTACTTTTAAAGTGAATAAAATTGTAAATTCACTTTAAAGTTCATATTTTGTAAATTTGAAGTTTTACTTCAGTCGTGCGGTCTAAAGCACACTCGTTTTTCTCTTAGTTCGAAAAAAAATCATCTTATATATTACTTTAAACTTCTGTGATATGTTTGTAATGTAATCATTAATTAATATAAAAAGGTCGCTTCTCCAATTTAGATTTTTGATCCCCCATTCAAGAAGATGTATATATGTATATATATATATATATATATATATATATATATATAATAGTACGTATCATATTCAGTAATTTAAACATATTACATTTATGAGCTTTAAATTTTTCTGTCGAAAAATGTACAAAATAAGCGAAAAAGGTTATTACTAAATAAGTTACATCTAACTCGTAGACAGCTTTATAATTCAACGGTATCTTACTGTTGTACCTTTTTGGTAATAAAATGGTATATAATAATACATTACATATCCAGAAACATTTATTTATTTCATTTCGATTAAATATATTAAATGAGATGTGATTTACTGAATAAATTCATATAGTGGCATAGTTCATCAAAGAAATATGAAATATAAGTTTCGCACTTTGAATTGTTATTGTTCAAACTCGAAAATATCTTATAACCAGTTGTTTATCACCAAGTTCGTAAATTATTATAATTATGTATGTACGTACGTTAGACATATGTATGTACGTTATAATTATGTATGTACGTTAGACGTTATATCATTAGTGTAGTTTGTTTCGTTGTACAACTCCCACACTTCAAGGTTGCCACTTGTCGGTAGAGTTAAGGCGATTACTAAAGCCTATGAGGAAAAATGAATTAGTAACGTTGTCGGAACATCAAACGTGGCGATAATCGTATGCGTGGAAGGATATTTCACTCCCGAGAAACGCACACTGCGAATGCTCCCGATAAGAATTCGGGTCAGGGCAGACGTCGAGTCGGGCCTCATCGAATTAGTGTTGTAATGACGAAGTACGTGCATAATATCTCGTGTTATTTTTCATGTGTTGCGTAGAAACTGAGTCGAATCATTTCTCTATGTGTTTTACTTTAGAAATTTCTGTATTGATCTGCCCTTAAGTTGACTAATGTGATCGATATGTTGGTTTCGTTATATCGTAAAACGATTTTTAATGAACCTACTACTCACGGTTGTTAAATAAGTTTTTTATTGGCTCAGTGTGCCGTAAAATTGAAAGAAATGTTCAGGGCGGAATCGCTGGGCGGCCTCAGTGTAATGCTCAGGAATTTAAAGTTTTCCAACAAACAGGTCTTAATATGGACATTGACAAGCAAAGATTAATCAGCCCTATGTTGTATCATGTTACTTTATGATTAACGTAAACGTTACGGAGTTATTAGCCTTTAAGCAGACGTCCGCATGTTATATCATTATGAAACCTTTATTTTGACACATACGGACTTTAAAATTACCCTTTATTTCACTTTACGTAAAGATAGCTAAAACAGTAGACCGTACTATTGACTTTATTAGTTATTTAAATATTTATTTCGATAATTTTGTAAATTTAGCCTTACTAGTAGAATTAATTGTTGGGGGAACCAACAAATATCGTTATATTAAAATTTCATCTCATAACAATTATATTGTATTTGCAGAAACGCTAATAAAGTCCGTACTCGATCCATATACGTTATCTAATAATGTACTATATTAATATACATATTCAAATAATCCTCACATCATACATTTATGAATATTTAAACATTTTTAATTTGTGGTATTCGAGCGAAGTTCTGTCTGTAGACCGAACACACAACCCGAACGCTACAACTTTATGCTTATGAAATTACGGCCTCGAAGATAATTTCACTTTTTTCTTTCTATAAATAAAAGAATATTTATAGAAAACCACGTACTTATTTAAAAATATCGCTGGTGATTTTAATAAAAGAAAATCAATGTAAAACTTGCTTTTACAAGGATGAAATATTAAATTCGTCGACAAACATTAAATTTATAACCTGATGTAAATTCATATTTGCATTTGCGTTTTCAGTGTGCAGTGTGTGCAAAATGCAGTGTCTTTGAGAAATATTTTTCAAATCAACGTTACGAAATTATTGCGAGCGAAAATGATTTTTGTTAAGCATATCGTTTTTATTGTATGTTCTTTCATTTAGTAAATAATAAACAGTGAAATGTTCACTGGTGTTAAAGTGCATTTGTTCCGGTCTAAACATCTTGACATATTTTGGTAAAAAGAATTATAGCAGAATATATACATTGTGTCCGGAAATAAGTGTCAGACAAAAAAATACGTTATTCCTTGACTGAAAAATAGTTAATTTTCTTTAAAATAAAATTTAAAAGATGACCTTTTTTTCAGAAAATTGAAAACAATATTCATGATTATTTGTCATCTTTTTGTACACACGATACTTGTGCATATTATTCAGAGCCGCTCGAGGGATAACCCGCGAACAGCTGCGTAGACATCTAGCTGCCCGGATAAACACCACACTCTGGCCAAGTGTTGGGTGTGTTAAAAAGAGTGTAATATTTTTTTTGCACTCAATTAGAAGGGCGTTTTTTAAATTTTATTTCAACGACAATTTATTTCTTTATAGCCGACGAATAGCGTCTTTGTCCGACATTTATTCCTGAATACCGCGTATAGAAATAGTTCATAACACACTCGTATTAATGCAAAGCATGGATGTAGTTGATCGTCGATTTCGATTGTCGATGTCGTTTGTTTGGTTCACAATTTAAGACAATTTGTATTGATATATGTACTTATGTGATATAGTTTGTTTACTTTGTATTGATATATGTACTTATGTGATATAGTTTTTGTCCTTTCGTCATCGGAAATGTTGAATTACTAAGAAAATGAAGTAAAAAACATAAAATTGACAAGAATTAAATTCGTAACAACTTTAATAAGAAGTGTTTCCCTTAGTAGCTTGCCCTATCCACAAAGCACTACACGCCATTGTATATGAGCATCATCTGGAACGAATTTCTGCCACCAAGATTAATTTTATTAAGAAGTTTTATGGCTTGGACAGTAAATTAGTTATTTTTCAAAAGAGTTAGATTTGTATACCTGTATGATAATAAAAAGTAAGCGCATAATAAGTATGTTTTCAGAATCTCATCCAAGGCCAAGAGGAGATAAATCATTAAATCTGCTAATGAGATCATTTGTTTCTGTCAGAATTTGAATACTTATTGTCTACTGGTAGATAGGCCGTGATCTAGCTTCATAAACAGAAGTAAAACATTATATAGCAGCTAATAGTATATTATTTTGATGTGACCGCAGAGTTTATTGCTTGCATTGTCACGGTGTTTTCATTGCAGAACGTACAATGCTAATTAATTGGGACTCGAGTGCATAGTTGCTACTTGTCGGTGCAAAATATTTTGTTTATTTATGTAGATTTGGCATTATTTAAAGTTGTCTCGTCATGTCACGTATTTGTTATTAGATTTTGATGTTTAAACGTAACGAGGAGTTTATTTCCTTTCGTAAACAACGGAAATGTACACATTCGATTTTTACATTCGATTTTTAGCGAATTGAAAATTTAATTTACTTATTTGTGTTTCTTGCTCTCTCTCCCTCTCTATCTCTTTACATCTTCATGATGTAATTCTGATACCCGTTATACTCACGAGTTTTAGTGTTCCCCGCTTTAAAAGAAAAAAAGCGTTTATAGGATCGCCCACGCGTTCGTATGTATGTCTGTCATAGCCGTTGCTTTTTTTTCAGAAACCATTTGGACTACATAATATTGAAAGGAGACCGGCGAAAATGGGCCTGATATTAGAGAAAAAGAATATAATTAGAAAAGACTGGTATTTCTTGGAATATAAAAATCAAAGCATTCAGCGACAATCAGGAAAGGGTAGAAAATAAAATATAACTTGTGATTCTAATAGAAAATAAAAAGAGCTATCTTCATAAATAACGCATAATTAAAATATCAAGAATTGTTAGTGAGAAATAAAAATCATGAAGACAATCTATTTAAAAATATATTATAAGTTTTTAGAGACGATTACAAAAAAAATAATCAAAGCCGCTTGCTTTTTCTAATGTGTAGCCTTTACCACATTAATTAAAAATAAAGTATAGACTGACATTGACAATGGTTCCGTTGTTGTCAAAACGAACGTCTTTTACGCTTTTTTTGAGTTTTACATGAATTTTTACTACGACCTGTCGAGCCTGTGATTTCATAGTTTTATGGAGAACATCTATGGATAAAGGACACCATGAGACACAAAATTCACTTTCTTTCATCTCACTTGTTCAAGGAGTTCCGTAGAAATAACATTTATTAACCATTATGAAAATAACCTGACTTTTTTTTTAAATTCAAGATTTTTCATTTGTCTGGTTAACGATTGAGATAAAACTTTTGAAGAGTTTATTTTTCTCATTTTCTCTATGTAACAGTGTCATTTTTAATCTTGGTAACACCTGGACCCAACACTATACACTGTGTCCAGGAATAAATGTCGGACAAAGAAAGACGTTATTCATTGAATGAAAAATGTTTAATTGTCATCAAAATAAAATTTTAAAAATGATTTTTCTTTTTCAGAAAATGCAAAATAATATTTATAATTATTTGTCCTTTTTTCATACACACGATACTTGCGCATGTGAATAAACACCGCTCGGGTTAATGTTGCGGTTGCCTACGTGAGCTTGTGTAGGTGCGTTAGCGGTATTAGGTCTGTTAAAAAGAGTTATGTGTAATTTTTTTTCCAAATGTCCAAATCGCTCCTGAGTACGTCAGGTTAGGTGTAGAGCGACGCGCGCGCGCTCTGCCACTCTGCACTGAACTTTTGACGTATAAGTACTCTAGCTCAAGTGGTAATGGAAAGAACACGCGGTGCGCTCGCACGTGACACGCTTCGTCATTCTAACACCACAAATTACGACCTCATTGATACAACATTCGTGCCATCAATATAACGTTTAGAACTTCGAAATGTTATGCTTGAATATATTTTTCATTTAATATATCTCTCATTCTCCTTTAAAGAGTGGACCTTTGCTAGGAATCATCCTTTGGCGTAGGATGATTCCTAGCATTCAATTGTGTGCTATCAAACATGGAAAAGCGTTCTTGTATATCTATCCATGTGTTTGAAATGTGTTTTCTCTTACATACGTAATAAACTTGAAACGAAAAATATTTTCATTTATTAAGTTATAAACAGTTATCGTGGCTTTATCTATGAAAGAAGAAAATATTTTTTTATAAACCTTTTTAAGAGTAATATTCTCCCTTAAACCCGTACATATTATAAGTGTATCGGTAATAGTATTGCCAGCGTTCGTCACAAAAGCGCTAAAACCAGCGACTCTTTCACGCATTACGTTGACATATTAAATATCTCTGGCGATGTTTGTAGTATAAATTTAATCTATTATTTTTTCGGTATGTTAGTTAGATAGTTAATTTAAAATATATCCAGGATTTGGGGCCACACATACTATTAAAATTTCGTTGTGGAATAAACGACAATGTCAAACGGATAATGAAGGCCAGCCAAAATTTATCTTCATATTTGATTAGGCCTTGAAAACATAATTGAAATTAAAAAGCTAAATTGTCCTATTTTTATTTATTTAATTAAAATGCCTTTTATTTCTTTAATACTTAATACTATTTTATGTTGCACGTTATGCTTTAAGATAGTTATATATTAAGGACTTCGCGACGAGTGTAGGCCTCCTCCATCTCTCTCCATCCTTTCTTGTCTTGGGCTGTACTTATCCAGTCGTTATTTGTAAATCTTATGAGATCATCCTCCCATCTTTTCAGAGGGTGACCTCTTTTTCTTTTACCGGAAGGGCTAGACCGTGTAGTTATTCTCCTAGTCCATCTGTCTTTGTCTTGACGTGCAACGTGACCAGTCCACTTCCAGTTAAGTTTTTTGTAATGTGTTAAAGCATCGATAATTTTAGTCCTTTCTCTTGTTTCGCTATGTCGTTTTTTGTCTCTAAGTTTCAGATTGAGAATATTTCTCTCCATGGCTCTCTTGCATATTTCATTTTTTCTTTTCGTGTGGGTATGTTAGATCCAGGTTTGGCTTGCGTACGAGAGGCATGGTAAGAGGCATGAGTCTAGGACCTTCTTTTTTAGTCTTAAGGGTAGATCAGGTTTTACAACCTCTTTGTGTACCTAGAACTTATTCCATGTCATGTTCGCACATCTACTTAATTCGTCACGGTGTCTAGAATTTGAAAAATATATTTGTTTACCTAAATATATGTATTCCTGGACATACTCCAACTGCTGACTCTCAACGAATATGGGCCTCTGAGCTTTTTGGACATGATTTTAGTTTTTTCGATGTTTAATTCTAGTCCAATATTACTGGCGTAGTTAAGATCGTGGATCATTTCTTCAAGTTGTGATGCGGTTTCTGAGAACAATCTTCTGAGAACGTCTGCGAAACGTAGGTTATCTTATATCGTTCAGGAAAGAATTCAAATTTGTAAGGAAATACTTGTCAACGATAAAAGAGTGCGCCATACTGCCTACTACGCGCAGCGCCGTCGGGCAGCAATAACAGGATGGCAATAAAGATATATCTACCTATGATTATTAGCCTATGATTATTGTTCTTCAATCGCGTCATACATTCATAAACTTCATTTGCGGTATTTGGAAGGTGCAATTAGGCTATTTTATTATCGTTAAATATTTTTAAAGGCCATCAAAATTGATAAGGCCGTTTCGCTTTAATTGCTAAGGTCGCCATGCGTCTGTTAGCTCAGACCAGTTATCAAGAATTAATGCCGCGTTCAGTAAACGATTTTGGTTTCGTCAAATCGCGCTCCAGTTGGTTACGTAAAAGGTTCCCAGAATGTAATGAAATTTATCCAGTGTTATATTATTTTTTTGGTCTTTATCAGAAGATGTGGTACATTAGTGAATCGTAACGTAAATGCTACAGTATCGTTATCTACTGCATTCCTATGGAAAATTAAGGGGATTTTTTTAAGGTGATTTCAACATTTGGACAACATACAACGTGTTGAATTTTTTCCTCTAATTTTATATCTTCCTACTCGGACCAGAAAAATGTATAATTTGGGTATTGTTAAATTGGTATAACAAATCGGCTTCTATGGATTCTTGCTAAGGTTGCCATATGCAGAATTGCTTTTTCCGGGTGGATTCTCACGGCTGGTTTTTGACAGGATGTTTCCGGGTGGTTTTTCGACAGGATGCAGATGTGGAATTTAAGGCAAAGTTAAAAATAAAAGCTTATTGAAATAATATTATTTATTCCTTTTTATTTACACTATACTGAAAAATCAATATGCTATAACTACTAGCAGTTTAAGAAAAATAGTTAGTTTGACCATCAAGGAAACATTCAGATCAATAAAATTGAATTAAAAATTGTCTTCTAATACAGTATAAAGTAAAATTTTTAACAAAAGTGTTTAAATAATGATAATTTAACACAAAAATAGTCGTTATGTTAATCACATCTATCCTAATTATTAAAAGCTGATACTAATATTCGGCAAAAGAAGTTTGTGAAGATCTACTTCTCTTTCGATAATTAATCTTATATAATTGCAATTAGGAATTTAACTTTCGTAGTTTGACAATGAGAATATTTAATTTATTATGTTCATGTTATGATTTAATTATTTTAATTAATTTGTTGTCATCAGGATTATTAAATAGGGATTGTTAAATTCTGGAGCTACGTAATTAATTTGAATTTAAATTGAAAAATTGAATATCATAAATAGAAAGACTTTGGTTTTTCCATGATATACCTATATATGTATACAGGTTCGCGAAGATTCGCATAATGAAGACAATTTTTAAGAATTACCGCAATTTTTCACTTTTCCGGGATAAAGTTATTACATTCCTGGATACGGGACAACATCACAAATTTCGGAACATTCCCGGACACCTAGCAACCCTATATATGTATATAGGTTCGCGAAAAATGCCAAAAAAGAAAATGTTTAAGAATTACCGCATTTTTTTACATTTCCGGGACACAGTTATTACAATCCTGGACACGGGACAACATCACAAATTCTGGGACATTCCCGGACATCTAGCCACCCTAGTTCTTGCACACATATCGAGCACCGCTCTGTATCATCAAAGCGACCGACGTTGAGGCATCGAGCAACTTGTTCAGCCTTATTCAACAAATACTATTTCGCATTAAGGAAAATCTATTATACCGACAATTCAGTATTCTTCTCAAGTTTTTTTACGTAGAGGTTTTGTTTAAGATAATGAAATGTTTAAATATAATTGTAACCGAGAAATGTTGAAAAAAAAATTGTTTTTTTTTTTAATAATAAAATTATTAATAATTTTTTTAATAGGAAAATAAATTATTTCTCCGTAATAAAGACCCAGATCAAAAAATGTTATAGACTATTTTCGCTTTATATTTTCCAAAGGAATAAAAAAAACTTTTGCCATATCAATTAACCAAATTATCTATCAAATTCATGCTTATACATTTGTAGACCTGTACAAAGCCCATGTCTAGGGTTATTACTACTGACATAGAAAGTGGTACTTGTCTTCCTTTCTACCTGATTTTAGCCAGTGTGATGGGTATTAGAATATATGCGCATTAAGAACTTTTTTGGTTATGTGTCAATCAATATATGTCATTAGGCCTCATTGAGTTATATATACATGATATTTGTACAAATCCCTCCTAGGGATCAGTAATGATGATGGAGCATCGAAGGAACAGCGTATTTATAAGATGATGAATTTAAAATCATATTTTTCCTCGAAAGAGTAAAAATAGTATCTTAGCTGCTTCTTTACACATCCAGCTTTATTCAATACCGCTAATGACTATCATTATACGCGGGTCCGGATCAAATGAATGATGGTGTTCGGATCAAATGAATGGCAGTGTTTGGAACAATTGAATGTAGGGTATGTCAGTTGATTTTAGTTTCGATGATTTGTTTATGTGAATAAATTACAAGTTGTAATGCAAGTTAAACCGTTAATGCGTTTAGGCGTAAATCTCTTATATAGGTATGCTAACAATTGACTAAGTGATGAAATCGATAAAGAAAATATTCTTAAATTATTTGCAATTCATTATGTTAGTAACGTTTGTGGATGGCAACAGTGTTTACTAATAAATCTAATGGAGCATTAGTCACACACAGCATCATTAATAGATTGATATCAGCAAATCGGTAGCAGATGTGATCATCATAACAAAAATGCTGCTTTAAAACAGCACGCCGCGTCGGTGTCTTAAACAAGCTTCCATCGCGCCACTCGGCCCTTGCACGTGCCTTCAACGGTAGCAGTGAGATAATAGCAATAAAATCGGATCTAGCAAGTAGGGCGCCATCCAGGAGCGGGCTTTATAGCCTTTTTAACAAGTATTTATAAAATTATTTAAATAATATTATAACTTACATTTTTATAATTCTTTTTGTATTTTCAATTTTCTTTTTATTTACTTGTGTGGATAACGTGTATTCACGTTACGAAGACGGAAAACCAATGTATTACCCTACATTCATTCCATCAGCGCGGTTATTCGTCTGATGCAGTTGTGCGCATATTGCGTAGTTCTGGTTTTGAGGCTCTTATTTTTTTTATATTGTGCATTATGGACAAAGGTGGTGATCTTATTCTGAAGGGCTGTGCCGTATATTATTTAATTTGGTCGCTAAACATTTGTTATTCGAGAATACGGTACAGTGAGTAGCGTATAGTCTCGTAATGTAAAATAATTGTGTGGACGGTACAAATGAACTTTTCAGTTAAAATCGACTCATAAAGTTAAAAATGTGTTCTTATTGCGTGGACTGTACAAATGAAGTTTTCACTTAAAATCGACTTATAAGTGTATCAAATTAAATTTTCAATTAAAATCCACTCATAAAGTTAAAAATGTGTTCTTATTGCGTGGACTGTACAAATGAAGTTTTCACTTAAAATAAAAAAAAATTTGTTCTTATTGTGTGGACGGTACAAATGAAGTTTTCAGTTAAAATCAACTCATAACGTTAAAAATGTGTTCCTGTTGTGTGGACTGTACAAATTAAGTTTTCATTTAAAATCAACTCATAACGTTAAAAATGTGTTCCTATTGTGTGGACGGTACAAATGAAGTTTTCATATAAAATCGACTCATAAAGTTAAACATTTGTTCTTATTGTGTGGACGGTACAAATGAAGTTTTCATTTAAAATCAACTTATAACGTTAACAATGTGTTCCTATTGTGTGGACGGTACAAATGAAGTTTTCAGTTAAAATCAACTCATAAAGTTAAAAATGGGTTCTTATTGTGTGGACGGTACAAATGAAGTTTTCAGTTTATATCAACTCATAACGTTAAAAATGTGTTCTTCATAAGCATTTAGTGGTGTATTGTTACATGTAAAGTAAAGAATAAGTTTAAAAATGTGTACTTAGTAAGTATTGGCTACTTATCTCACTTCGATTAAAGAGAAGAAAATGACAGAGATAATTGTGTGAAAAATTAATGCACGGGTAGGAACCAAACATCTTTATTGACATTGATAAGAGTAACATGTATTCTTTTGGTACAGAACTTGATTAAGCGATAGCATTTCTAATAAATCGTAATTATTTCGGAATTTTCACATCTAACGCTGTTCTTATCTGCTGTATGTTTATCGCTATCAGCAAGTATATCAGCGTGTTACAAGTTGTTGGAACAACGTCGCTTGAGGGGGGGGCCAAATAAAAGGTAAACATATGTTATGAGGGGATTTACCCGCGGTCAGTTATTTACTGTGATATTGTACTCGACCATACTATCTACATTGGATGGATCGTACTATATACAGTGTGTTTAGGTTCAGATCTTTAGTCATTCCAAGCGTTGCCTAGATTAAAAAACTTCAAAATATTTTACCATTTATATTGATAACCGAAGATTATATAAGTGTACAATTTTTTTGTTGATGAACTGGTAAAGGTATTATTGACTATTGACCATTTTATAGTATTGATTGACGATAAAGGTGATCCCAGTCTTGAAATCCGATGCAGAATTGTGCAAGCCCGAAACGCTTTTGGCAAAATAAGAAGGGTCTTCTGTGATCGTAATTTAAGTCTGAACGCGCACACGCACAGGGCGTGTACTTGTGGCCCGTTGCTACGTATTTTCGGTCTTATTATATGGCGCTGAAACACGAGACCTCGTAGACCAGAGGAACCAGAGGAAATGCCAACTCTTTCAACTTACTATGCAAGGCATGATACTGGAAAGAAGGATATCAATCAAGAGGAGGATATCCTGGCTGAAGAACCCACGCCAATGATACAATAATTCTTCTTAATGCATCCAAAGTTTAAATTGTCATAATGATTGCCAACCTTGGTTAGGAGAAGTCAGTACAAGAAGAAGACGGTAAGGGGCTTGTATCGGTATAACCAGCTCTTCTCACACCTGATCAGACCATTGATTATAGGTGGTCTAGTGGATTTTTGCGCTCTATTTAACCAATTGCTATGTAACTCTCCAACCTGTCAGTTTTCCTGCGGGTTACGGGGCCGAAATATTATAGCAATCGATGTCGGTTATGACTATAAACAGCTGGTGGTATAAATCGTTTAGAATCAATATGTCACTATTATGTTATTCAATGTAACTCGGACAATTATCTGTGTAACTTTCAGTCCATTAAAAATAAATTACCTTTAATGGCTACTTATCAAAATTACTTTAACGCACTACTGTAAACTAGCACTCTATCCTCACTCCTAGCACGTAATTTGTGTCACACGTTTTTATGATGCTTCCTATACCGATTTACATCCTATAGCGTCATAACAATTTCGCTTCAAAATCTACGAAGTTTTAGTAATTACATAAACTAGTGATCTACTTTAATAACATAAAAGAGTCATTCGGCAAGTTGACTCGTTACCGCACAAAGACGTTTGAGCTTGTTAATAATGATATTACTCTTGAAAGATCAATATAAATTGATTTGCTCTATAGAAAAGCAGCAAACGTCATTCTCATCTCATCGTGCTGCATATCGCTGTGTATTTTTATAATAATTCGTGTACAACTTGTTACCGGTCAACGACGTTTGCGCATGTTAGTGTCTGATATTATTCTTGAAAGATAAATTGATTTGCTCTATAGAAAAGTTGCAAACCATGCCATTTCGGACACACCTGCATACATGCATGTACTGATAAATACAACATATCACAGTATTTATTAATACCATAGTCGTGTAAAGAAAAATAACATCTAATGCTGGGTTCTACAGTGCATAATTATTAAAAGAAAATTTGAATTTTCATGTATTTTTATGAAATGATGAAATATTTATAAATATATGCACTTTTAACATAACACCTTTTGTGCATAAAAGTAATAACATAAAATAAGTGCACAAACAAAAAAAATCTGAAGTTTTTTTGGTTAATTCATGAACGCTTATACAAAGTTACGTCGGATGAATACAAGACCTATTGTATATGCTGTCTTTAAGCGGTTCGGCCATAATTTGGTTTTTATACCGGTATTTTGTTCCAAATATCGTCGTCAACGGAGAGCGGAACTAACTGTCTCTTTATAAATTGTAATCATCTGGCACACAGACGGTTGTATAATTTATTTATTTAGTTAAATAAAGAATAAGTCATTTGAAAAATAATGCGTTCTACGCAATACCCAGGAATGCGAAGTTTACAATTTACGTTAATGTTACGGCAATTATAAAATAGCTTTGCGGTGTAGTAATAAAGCACGATGCATTTGTTTCCAGTTATGTCTTTATTTATTATACGACTTTAATAAAATTTTAATTATGTACGCGACATGTATGTATATATGTACGCAATTTTCTCAAGAACCGTTTCGTTGATTTAGATAGACCTTTCATATTTTGTAGAAAACATTCTCTCTGGTCATTATTTGTGTCGGAATATTATCATGGCAAGTCTAATAAAGGGAATAAAGATGATTCAAATTATAAATTAATTGAGTATAATAATATATTCTCATTTTTCTTCTAACCGTTTTATATCGAGATAAAAGATTAAAGTAAAGAAACAAAAACTAAAAATTACTATATGCTGAAATCAAGTTCAAAATCTGAATTTTGATGTATTTCCTTTCGACGATAAACTTGGAAAGCGTTGGGAAACTGATCTTGGTTTAGGAGAGTCCCCGACACATTTTATACATGTGTGCTCAGAAAATTCTAGTGATTTGAATTATTAGCTATAAATAAAAAAGCTCTATTAATCAGACAAAAATGAAGGTTTTAAGCGTGCATAAAAAAAACGTACGTTTGTCTGGTAAGTTGTAAAACTGTTTTCACATTTTAAAATCTTCTTTAGGGTAAGTATTTTCAAGGAATTTTAATATGAGCCAAATCTAAGTATATCCAATGTCACTAAATAGATAGAACATATTAAGATTTGACCAATACCAGATACTGATATACAAGTACCCTGTGACTAGCGTGGGAAAATTTACTTTAATGTAAAGCGAGCACGATAAGGAGAGAGTTGATGCAAACCGTGCGAACAAATAGACACACGTACAAACAAATCAATGACGGTTAAACCATTGTTTTTCTCACGTTGTAATCGCTATATTTGTTCACCGTTTAAAAATAGGCTGTGTCACGAGCTTAAAATAGAAATTGCGAAGAAAGTTTCGAAATATATTATATTTGTTCACCGTTTAAAAATAGGCTGTGTCACGAGCTTAAAATAGAAATTGCGGAGAAAGTTTCGAAATATATTATATTTGTTCACCGTTTAAAAATAGGCTGTGTCACGAGCTTAAAATAGAAATTGCGAAGAAAGTTTCGAAACAACACAGGAATGCCACGGCAATTTTTTGAACTTTTAACTCTTGATAAATTCAAATTCAATAGCGATCTGAATTGGAACAGCTCCGACTTTTCCGATGAAAAGAGACAATTCGGCTGATTCTCAATAATCCGCGATAACCTAAAATCATTTTCGCATTAATGTCACATTTAGCCGCGTATCTGACACTCCTGTAATGGATGGAGTACGCCATCCATGTATCTGTTCTATTCTATTGATTTTTTTCAGGTTATTTATAGTTTATGAACGCATCTGGTGCGTACGGTATCTTATCATATCCGGTGGGTGATCGGTGAACCGCTTACTGCTGGAAACGGAGTGGGATGGTTTATTTTTAGCACGTTGCGTTTGGTTGGCTTATTGGGTCTAGTTGGTGCGTTAATCTTGCTACTCGGGGCAGTAGCGTTACGGGGATTTAGATACTAAATTTAGGCCATGACACTACAAAACTTAGCCCTGATATCTATTTATATCTAAAATTAGATATTAAGTTGTGCTTTCTAATGACTTTTTGATCTATATTCATTTTACTGTATTGTTAAAGTAGAATTGTAAGTATACTTACTCATCAGGCTATAGGTGTTCAATTAGTGGGATATGGGATATATATTATGTAAATAAAATGGGTCTTAACGGTGGTAAATTCATTTACAATTAAAAATGAGATTCTGTCTTTACGAAAACTTATTTTATGACTTTTTATGAATGTTCGTTTTTTTATTTATACTGTTTTCAAAGTGTTTATGATTATACTGTGTTAGCACGGACATTTTACCTTTTTCCTTATAAGCAGAGTTATAGATTTGATCTCCCCTCGACAACGGCACCATGACCCAACGTTGTCAGCTTATTACATCAAAATTTATGCACATAAAAAATAATTAAATACGAGTTACATAAAATAACACTCTTCTTATCTTAAACCAGTTAAATATGTTTTTGACTACAAAGTAAATAGTTAAATATTGAGGTGAACTTACGCCAAAACGCTAAACGATAATAAGATACACCTTATCTAGCTTCGCACGTACGGATTATAGAACAGAAAAAAATATTGAAGAATTTGACATTAATATTAGTTGAAATTAAGTGTCAAACTAAATCAACACGTTCCTTGCCAATGTGAAAAAATAATTGATGAACAAAAAAATTGAGCCATCTATAAACGTTTTTTTCCTTAGAAGGATATACCGCCATACTATCGAAATGAGAAACATTTGAACGAGCAAACGAGGTATTCATGCGCTTATTTTTGGTCGAGCTATAGAATAAAAACTAGTACTAACGCACAGAAACTACGTTAAATTCTTTCCTTCGAAGTGCCAATAAAAATATAGCCACGAAACGATGCGCTGCTCACACCAACTTATACAATTCTAAGGCAGTCAAGTGCGCCGCTCACACTAGCTTATGCAAGTCTAAGGCAATTAAGTGCGCCGCTCATACTGGCTTATATAAGTCTAAGGCAGGTTGGTTTGGCCCAAAAAATATGAAAAACAGTTTAAAATATGTACATAAAATAATGCAGTGACTAAGATCGTGTGTAATCGTTAATAATATAGAAGTTACGAAGGCCTAACCGGGATCAGAGCGTCCGTAATCAAAGTCCGATGACGAAAGAGCGTCGACCGCTGACGGTCGAATATTTGCCTACAAATTTCAATATACGTTTTATATTATCAATTAGTATACAGGACATTTTAGTACCTACAAACTTTACTTAAATTACGTACAAAATTGAGGAAGGATTATGTAAAATTTATTCATTCCATAAATTCTTTGATTACGATTTTGCAAATGTCCTCGGTTGTAAAGTTTTAATTAGAGAATTAGAAAATATATTTTTGCACGTTTTCGAGAAGTTGTACATTTTTGTTGTAGAAATGAAAAAAATATATAAAATATTTTTATTTATGTATTTAGGATAAAAGCAAGGAAACAAATAATTATAGTGTTACAATAGCGTATAGGCCGACATTATATATTTTTGATAATATTATTTTATTCTAACATCTTATTATATTCACTGTCACTACTTTAAACTAATGTTTATATAGATTATATATATAGATAATAGCTTTTGACGACAGCTGACGATGAAAACTTAAACGAACATCGTAGCTTTTCCGAATCAAAAGTTATACTAATTGCAAATCTCGATACGCAGCAAAATAACCTCAAAATGGTAGCGCATCTCCCTCCACCGCGCGTGACGCGTCACTGTTTTCGCGCTAATCGTAATGAATTCTTTGAACCTTTAGCTCTCCAGTGGTATAATTTAATTTTTGATGTAGAGGATAGATTCGAAACTGCAACGCCAAACTGTATCCTCCGATTTTGTTATCATTAGGTTTTTTGGATTTGATTTTGGTAGCAAATTTAAAGACGTATTCACACGTCAAAAAAATTTAAAAGCAAGTCATTTATATTCGACCTTACGATATTTCCTAATCGTGGATATTTTCTTTTATTGTGAATACTGTTTTCTATACTTACTTCAAACCGTGTAGACCCAATTGAAGTTTTACTATTTATGTTTGCCTTGTACTTAGTACGCGTGTATCTACGCGTCCCAGTTCTCTTGCTATAGGCCCCCTGTCCCCGAGAAAGATTTATAGTAAAGGAAAATGTTCGAAAACAATTTAAATTTTATTCACATTAATATTTTCTACTAAATTGTGTGGGTCGACAGGTAGTAGTCAGAGCCCCCCACTTGATCCTTTATGCGACCGCCAGTTGTCACGCCAGGGGTAACGAAGCCGCGACCATCCAATTGTCGCATAAGTTAGTGCGCCCGTCCGGAACGTATACTAAATTGTAACAGAATGAATACTGTATATTGAAAATATTTTTAAAAAAGTAATTGATTTGGCGTATACAATGATAGTAGAAGGCAGAAAAACTGTCTGTCAATCTGTCAAGATCCTTTTTCTCAAGAACGCGTGGAGGCATCAAGTTGAAGTTAACATCAAATATTTGGGTCTGCGGTTTTTGGAGCTATAAAAATCAAGTTTTTAAGTCAGCCCAATAAAAAAATATCTAAAAATACGACCCCATTTATGTCGCATATTTTGACACTTGCACATCAATCAAAACCTATAGGGTACTTCATACCCATTGGCAAGAAGCAAGGTCTTACAGCACAAGTAAAGGAAAAAATCTGAAAATCGTTATCGTATCGTATTTTTGTTAAATATGCGCCTGTAAAATATATAGTTAGCAATATATTTTTGTTGTACAAAATTTAATTGTTGTTATTAGTTTAATAGGAATATTAAGTACTATTAAATTTTTATAAATGTCCAAATATGTACCCTCGTAGTGCGAGTTCCACTCGTGCTTGACAGGTTTTTTTATTATGCGATATGCTTTCCGCGTTTAGTATAAATTTTCATTTTTATTATGTTTGTTATTGGTGTTTTTTTTGTGTCAACATAATATATACTATTATGTATAATAAAAGCATGTGTCAAAAGCAGCAAAGTATGTTTTGTTGCTACTGACAAAAGCAATTTACATTTAATATAGATCGCTATTAATAGCAATAATTTTGCGATTAATTTGATATGTTATTAATTATAATATTGTACTTCGACAATTTGAATCATTAAAAGGTACTTTTAATGATTCAAATTGTCAGCTATTAGATTAGATTAGTTATTCACAATTAAATGAAACTACGTGATGTAGTATATTTCTACTTTCTTTAATGTCTTTACCACGACCTAGGTTTCGTTGTATTATAACATATTCAGGTGGGATATTAGCAAAGAATCTTCAGCGAATCTTTGCTAATATCCCACCTGAAGATGTTGTAATACAACGAAACCTAGGTCGTGGTAAAGAAATTTAAAAAAGTAGAAATAATACTACATCCACGTAGTTTCATTTAATTGTGAATAATGAATTTCTACAAAATTAACGCCAAATATATTCAAGATTAGATTAGCTAAAGGAAACCAGCGTCTTTTAATGAAATTTGAACTATTCTATTTAAATTTTCGGTTACCTATTTTTGAGTACACGTTTTATTTAATCTTATTTAATAATTTAGTGATTTTATGATAATCCGTGTGATTGTGCGTCCTATAAAAAATTAACTATTTGTTAGTTCAGCTATGATTTATAATATGTTTAAACGGTATATGGATTTCACAATTATTTTCGTAGAATTACAAATTTTAATTAATTCATTATTTCTGATTAGTTCTCTTGCAATCTATCATTGCAATAAAACTAATTGAAAATAATCAATGGTTTATCTATTCGCTTGATCTTTTGTTATATCGGAGTAATAGATAGTAATTGGTTAGATACAATAGCAAGATTAAATGTAAAATTTGAATACGAATGTTACGCAACTTCTGTGTATATCGTGTCATTTATCGAAATGTTACAAATTATCAACGCATAATGATAAGAATACAAATAATGATTAAAAATAGAAACATGTAATGATACAGCAGATCTAAATGAAAGATATACATTGTTTACACTACCAATGTAAACACAAACAAAATATCTGCGAAAATAAAGGGTTCATCTTTTACTTACGAAAAATGAAGAAGAAGAATATTTAATTCAGAACCCAAAAGATGGAATTAAATAGATGAATTTGTTATAAAAATGGGGGAAACAAATATTATGCCATAACATTTGCTAGAAATCGTTTTACGGCTGGATGCAACAAGTACAGCTAGCGGCTCGGAACTGCTTGCCCGATCCGCTTGAAGAACTCGTCTTTAGCGAGTTTTTTTACGCTGTCTGACGGAGATAATTATGTATCTATGCTGGTGAGTTGCACTGCAGTAGGAGTAAGTTGTGCTATTTGAAGTGACGAGCCATTAAAAATGTTTTGTAGCTGGAGTCCCTACTATTAACATAGCTCATACATGGTTCTTATCACAACCATTTATTTCAGGTTAAAATTACGAGTGATATAATGAATCTGATCATCTGTTCTCATTCTCAATTGCTGGTCATCTGTTCTCATATGACGATACGCTTGCTGAAGCTGTTTGTCTTAAAACTGTAGTTTGCAGGCAGTCATTGTCTAAGTTGCGAGAATTGAGTTGCTACGGAGTGGCCTATTAAAAAAATGACAGATAACCGAAATACAAAGTTGTAATTTAATGTTTTTAGTTATAAGAGCGATTTAATATTTGTCAGTTACATACATACGCTAGTACAGTTTTAGTAAATATTTAAATCACAATCAAAACATTAAAGATATAATACGAGTTGCAAGTGTAAACTGAAAATTTCTTCCGATTAGAAATTCATTAAATATTGAATACAAAGATATTCTAAATTTAAAAGAAATGATGCAAGTTGGAACTAGAAGCTGTAAATTTCTTCTCATTATAAAATCATTATATATTGAATACAAAGATGTTCTAAATTTAAAAGAGTCAATGCGACTTGAAAGTAGAACATGGAAATTCCATTTGATTAGAAAGTCATTTAATATTGAATACAAAGATGTTATAAATTTAAAAGAAACAATGCGAATTGAAAGTAAAAACTGAAAATTTCTACTGATAAGGAAGTCATTAAATATTATACAAAGATGTTCTAAATTTATAAGAAATAATAAGAGTTGAAAGTTAACTTTGAAAATTTATTCTAATTAGAAAGCCATTAAATATTGAATACAAAGATATTCTAAATTTAAAAGAAACAATGTGAATTGAAAGTAGAACCTGAAAATTCCTTCTGATTTGAAAGTCATTAAATATTGAATACAAGTGTTCTACATTTTGAAAGAAATAATGTGAGTGTTTTCGGTACAAACCGAAAATATTTAAAGGAAAGTAAAAGGAAACCAATTCGTCTGTAAATGCGCAGATTTCGGTTAATTTTTTTTGTAATATTTTCCTATATCTTCGCAGAACGATGTGACAATATTGAAGATTTATAATTTTTCCTCGCCTCAAATCTAAAGGTTTTCTAGATATGATGATTCAAGATTCTCTGGATATCATTTGGAGGTTTCAATCACCACTCACATTGATTGTGGCCCGGACATACTATATAAATTTTATGACATTCGGATATAAATTTTAATGCAAATATCGGGCTACAGTCGACGCTAGCATGATCAAAGTCGGTCCATCAGCCACTGCCACCGTCTGCATCCGATGCAAATGCGCAGAACTTCTAGATCTGGGTTATCATCTACTTTTCGCATCTCGCCGCTCGGTGGCCGTCAATTCCGCAGTGAACGAGAAACGTCTGTAGAACTACCCGCTGGTCGCATTGGCTTCCGAACTTCCGACAGTATTCGACTAACGACTCAGTTGACGACTGCCCGCCGATCGCAACGGTTGCGACGGGAGTAATTAAACATGTTGTTATAAATAATTATGACCGTATGGCATTGTTTTATCGCTGTGACGTAGACGTTCGGGTGGTCCGTCCCACTGTGTCGAATATAGTGATGTGATCGAGTGGACAAGTTCAATGGTAAATGTTGTTAAATAAATAAATATCGATGTGATAATGTTCGTGTGAAATTCGACGATTCGGTCTCTGTAGGCATTGTTTTAGTTGTGCAACGATGGAGAAAATTGAGTCGCGGTCGTTATTATACCGTTCTGTTCATCAGAACAAATCGGTCTCAACTCTGTTGTTTAATGAATTTTAAGTACTTGTTTTAAAATACGTTGTTTATTATTTTAATGGTTATTTATGTAATAAGAATGAAGTTAAATGTGATACTCTGATTTTAAGGATAAAATAGAGTATATGAACTGAAGCAGTGTTAGAAAGGATCTTGGAATATACATATAGATTCTATTAACTAATTATTCAAATTACGATATTTTGATGTAGGTAATGGTGATTTAGGAACGTTTATGGAAATACAGTTACGTGATCGTGACAGGGAAGTCCACGTGATTTGGCTATTTAGAGGATACGGATCGTGATGTTTTCATATACGGGGCAAATAGATTAGTAATAAAAATTATTCATGACCATGACTGCCGTGATTGGTTCAATTTGGAAAATTTTCTGAAAGAGAAGAATGAAAGAAGTCGTATAATTTATTAAAAGCATGCATGAAATTAGTGTACCAAGGAAAGATAGAGATCAGTTTACATAACTTACAAAGTTATGTAATTTTACTGAATTACTACGGTCTTTCATGAAATGCAGAATTGAGCCGGACCTTCTGTATGAATGTACAACGTAGTCGTGATAAGTAGAATAATGGTAGATCACCATAAATATTTTTTTACGATATTTAGCAATCAATAGTCGTTTTCAATTTTGAAAATGTTATGAGTACACAACGTAGTCGCGATAAATAGAATAATTCTAGATCACCATAAATATTTTTTTACTATATTTAACAATCAATACTCATGTTCACTTGAGAAAATATTATGAATATACAACGTAGTCGTGATAAGTAGCTTAATGGTAGATCACCATAAATATTTTTTTACAATGTTTAAGAATCAATACACATTTTCACTTTTGAAAATGGTATGAATATAGAACGTAGTCGTGATAAGTAGAATAATGGTAGATCACCATAAATATTTTTTTACAATATTTAACAATTAAAACTCGTTTTAATTTGTGAACATGTTTAAGACCAAGAAAGCTTTAAGTAGTTTTCTGTTGTTTCTGATCAAAGTCGAACCAAATATTTATTTGAATAACACCAAACACAAAGATAAATTTTGCGTTTAATCAGATCGTATCGTTAGTTCCCTTGTCGCTTTCCAAAGCGACTATACAGTTTATTTATATAAAATCTAATTTTGTCGAAACGCTTGCAGGAGGATATATGAAATGTCAAAATTTGGGCGCCATTTTCATTCAGCCATATTGTAATGTTATTCCTTTACCTGTATTAATCTCACATTGTCGCACATTTTATCATAACAATTTTTTTTAGAATTAATCGTGAATGCGATTATGATAAATAATACTTTATTTCACTATTCTGTGTTGATATTTGATTTACCCGATATTAAATTCTCATTAATATTTACACGTCAAATTATTTAAAAATTACGTTAAACGACTTTATAGAGACGTTTTCAAAACCGGTTCACTCGTCTGACGACCTTGCGTTATGCGGGTTTCTGATAAAATCTGTCGCTCTGTTTGAACTCTACTGGTGTAAAGTGTCACATCATCTAATTATAACATAACAACATTATAATATTATAATCATTATACCATTAATACGAGGTGACTACGAGATGTTTAGTTATCTTAATGTACTTGCTTAAATTTATTCAAGTTATAAATAAAGTATATAAATAAGATAAGAACATATGATTTTCATTTCGCAGTGAAAGTAAAATATTGAAAATGAAAACTATAAGCTAAAAAATCTGTCGCCCTACGAGGGTTCTCTACATTTGGGCCCTTCAATTTTTCACAACGTAACTATATTGTTTGCCACGTCCTATATAGGGATTAAAATATAATGCATATTTAAAAAATTATGAGGTCTAAGATAATCTCTTTAGTTTTCCTTCAACATTTGCGTAGGCTTCTAAAACCCTTATTTTTTCATAATTTTAGATTGAGTAGATCCGGAAATAAGGAAAGGAACATATTTTTCAGTATATCTCTGAAAAAATGTTTGAAGCCCTTATTACATAGCCCTTTACGACACTATAAAAAATATTATAAGAACAATTTCGGGTGCTTAATTTTATCCCCGTCCCGTCTTTGTCTCCGTCTCCTCCCCGCTTCATTTTTATATGAATATTTTTACGTGTTAACTATTGAGGATTGATATGTGTTTACGAGTTAACTATTGATTATTGATATGTGTTTACGAGTTAACTATTGAGGATTGATATGTGTTTACGAGTTAACTATTGATTATTGATATGTGTTTACGAGTTAACTATTGAAGATTGATATGTTTTTACAAGTTAACTGTTGAGGATTGATATGTGTTTACGAGTTAACTTATGAGAATTTATATGTGTTTACGAGTTAACTATTGAGGATTGATATGTGTTTACGATTTAACTATTGATGATTGATATGTGTTTACGAGTTAACTATTGAGGATTTATATTTGTTAACAAGTTAACTATTGAGGATTAATATGTGATGGTTAATATGATTGCGGGTTAATTAATTTTATTACAATGCCAAATTTGCCATGTTTCTATATTGAGCAGTTTCTGAGAAAAACGGCTTTGACAGACAAACTGACAGATACCTGGATGATGTTACAAGTGTTCCGTTTTTCCTTTTGTGGTACGGAATCCTTTTATGTCTAAAAGTGAAATTGAAATGGAAAAGTATGTACATATATGTATACGTATAAAGAGTTTATAAGTACTTAAAAGGTGAAATAAGTTTATAAGAAATGGTCTTTTGGTTATGACCAGAGAGTGTAGTTAGGAATTTTCATCATAGCTGTTAAAATTGACCAAGAAAGGCAACTTGGGAGTGTAAAGTTATGTATATAACACCTTTGACAACTTTTACGAAATTATTCATCTCAAAAATCTTAAGTTTAATCTAAAAGCAGCGTTTAAAGTTTTAATAGTTAACGTATCCTGTAAATAATTGGCGTCAAAGGCAGTTAGTGTGAGAGACTACGATATATGCTTACATTTTATAATCCTACAGTTACGTACCGCATAACGTACGTACATTAAGTGACGCACATCATAAAGTTCGTACAGTTACGTACCCCATAACGTACCTACTTTTCTAGACAGTACACATTACATTAACTCGCTTCCCTATTTTTAGATTAGATTAGGCTTATGGCCATCCTAAATGTTTGATACATTCTTTCATTGTAACTTTCTATACGTACAACAATGGAAGTAGAATATTGGACGGCTGAATAACTTGAATGAATTCAATTAAAACTATAATTGATAGTTATTCCCCTGATTAAATTATTATTTCCGCATTTATCACAAGAGACATAAGAATGACGCAATACAGAAGGGTAATATAACTTTTAAGGAAAAAAGTAATTGCACTACCAAAGCCGGCTGCGCTGCAAACAGTTGACTCAATGATATGCAGTTAATGACTATCTAATGACGTAAACACGTAATAAAAAATAAGTTACTATATTCATAATACAACGAAATAAACTTCAATATATCTCCAAACATGCGTTGCTCTAGTTGTTCAAAAAAAATCACAATCTTGATTTCAGAGGGTCAATGTACGATAACAACATAGCAATAAGTATCTGGTGGATATTACGCGTAACAAATATCTTTAAGTTAAGTTAACTAATACCTAACCGTAAACGAGTCCATCGTTAAGTGGTAATATTTATTTAGAATGGGGAAAAACGACCATTATAATTTTTGTAAACATGAACTATACGCATGATGTTTTTTGAAAAACTGTTGTTAACCCGACCGAGTGTGTGTTGGAACATGGAAAATTAGGATTGGGTAGTGGTCTATTCTGAATTTTTCGTTGCGAGTTAACCAAAATGCATTTAATTTAAAAGTTCTAATAAAATGCTAGTACCTAGAATTTTTCAAATTTGTCACACTTGTGTTGAAAAATTAGAGGGTAGTGTAGGTCTTGCAAATAGGACTTAATTTTTATTTTAAAAGATCTGTCCAATGAAATGCTATTCGAAAAATTTGCGGATACATTTTCTTACTTTTTCCGAACTTTTTTTTTAAATATTTTGCTTACTTTATTTGTTTACTATTTAAAAAAAATACTTTTTATGCAATAAGTGAGACATTGTAATTTTTATAATAATGTGTATAATCAGTTGTTTGTGATCGGTAACGTAAATAAAACTTAATTAAGACAAAATAACTTTGATTATCGAAAATTTACATTAACCTGTATTATTTCGTTTTAATCTAATATGAGCTTTTACTTTAATAACTTAAGAATCTGGGATTTTTAGCTTAATGTTTTTAGTTTTCTAAAGATAATGCCTGTTTCCTAAAAGTAGTTAGGTACCCTACCTGTTTCTCTAGGTTATAGCGACTCCTATCACATGTATCTTTATTTTATAAACTCAATATCACCTTCATCTTTTTCACAGTCATGCACAAATTTATGCCTTTTAGTAATATTAATTTCATTTTGTTACTTTAATAAAACATGTACAATTAACCTAAAGATAACCTAATATAATTAAACAAAATATAAATAATAGATAGTGATCTCAAAATCATCTTTCTCTTGCATTTTAAACTTATTTTTAATAGATACTTTTATTCAAACAATTATTCACCTTGACTCTGTTACCGAATACTATAACTGTTAAACATTTTCAAAGTATAAAGGGGATGTCAAAGGTTGTGTTTTTAGTTCGTCACTCTATCTGGAATACATTTTTATAATTGCATAAAATGTTCACCAGTTAGGATTCTCACTAGGCACAGCGAATTTCGTTTGCAGCTCATATTGTGTAAGGGTCGATTAGTATATAAATTATATAAAAAGAATAATACCAACACAGTGTTTATCGGAGCCGGCGCGCTGTGGCGTTTCAATGGTAATTCGATAAACGAACAGGAAGCCGTCCATGCTGATACACGTGGTGTCATCTCGCGTGGTCCGAGTCTGGTGGATGCGAGTGATTCAATGAGTTTGCTTGAATTTGTGCACGTGACACTGCTCGCGTTTTTTTTGCCGCATGTGTGTTGGCGGATGGAGAAAAAAGCTGCACAACTTTGGGACTTTTTATGTGACAGATATTGGCGCTAAAATGTCTGCGATGGCATATGATGTCAAAACCATTACAAATATGTTGGTGGACGCAAAAAATGAGGCAAAAGTTTGGCACTTTTTACGACATATATAGTGCCTTTAGAGCGGCGGCGGAGAAAAAGCGGCAAAACTTTGGCACGTTTTGTATTACAGATATTACCGTTAAAGACATGTCTGCAATAGAATATGAGGTAAAACCAAGTGGTCTTGATCGGGATTAGTTCGATGGAAAAATATTTTCTTTTTTTTTAATTTTTCTTCCTTAATTGTCAATTTTATCCAACCGTGCCTTACTTGAATAAAACGTGGAATTTTGGAAAAAAACAGGGTGCATTGAGCAGTAAAACTGCTCAATGCACCCTTGTTTTTTCTCAAAATGTTTCGAAGGAATCGTAGTCGAACCATATTTCCAATCGTTTTTTATTTTTTCAATATTTCTTCCTCTTGCTATGTTGCTATCACATTTTCCTCTTGTTATCATACATTCACCTCGTGTATATTTATTTTTTTATTTTGCTTTATTACATTATTTTACGTCGTGCGTTATGATTACGTTATAGAAATGTACGAATATCTACATCCAAATGGTTACTCCTGAATATTACTCATTTTGATTATTCATATCCGCTTCCGAATCCTGGATATAAATTATTTGTTCTCAGGATGTGCTTCAAAATTGGTTTCACTATTAGGTATAATGAATTAGAATAAAAATGAATTAGTTTCACCATTAGGTATATCCAAAGAAATAAATAAACCTTCAATTACTAAAAGGTACATATAATATAAATACCTATATCCGTATTAGCGGATGTTATCTTATTGGCATTATTCATATCTGCATCTATATCCGCTGATATGAAATCTTCATACTTTAACACATCTGCTTTGAAGCGCATTTGACGAGCGAATTCAATTGATTCGCAGCGTATCTGGTTGCTGCGAAGATTGTTCAGTAATTTCAGGGCTGTTGTTAATTTACTGGCCGATTTTTTTAAAAATTATATAGAACAAAAGGGGTTATTTTTGGAAGCGTAGAATCTAATGGCAACCATAAAGTTGAGATAATATTAATAATAACATGGTTATCGCTCATAGTCGTGCGCTGATAATGGAAGTATCTATGGGACAGTGGTTGACTGACGCGTGTTTGCAGTGTCGTTCGAAAAATTCTAGATTCTTCAGGTAATAATCCTCAGTGTATCAATAAATGATGTGATATCAAGTACGTGGGCGCTGTCTAGGTACCGTATTTTGACGCATTAATGTGATAACCCTTTCAGTATAACCTAATTCTGGAAAGTAGACAATGATGCTCTCCTATAGAAGTTGAATCTTATATAGATTCAACTTAAGAAGACAGTAATTGAACTTTTGGGTAACAACACTATTAATAGTAATGTCAACTTTAGAAAAAGTAGGATCTGTACCTTTACTTATCCTCAATTTTCGTCATCGTAGTATTCACCAGGTTAAAGTCAAATCTAAATGTGTTCATTCATTTCAACAGTTAAATCGATGAGAGGCCTGCGGAACAGATAGACATAGGTGAAATGTGATTAGTTAAATGTGAATTTAGTGAAGTATATAAGTGAAATGACGGACACAGTTATGGCTGGTCTCGTGAGATCGCGGACGTGTTTCTATATGGAAATAACGGAGAGACTCCAAGAAAAGTATCGTCAACAGGTAAAGAAAATACTGAAATTGTTACTTTAATCGAATTGTCTAGTTTTAAATTCGAGAAGAAGTGAAGCATACTAAATTTTCTGAAATATCTTGTCTTAAAAAGAAATTAGTTTCTGAATTTAAAGCGCTCGCATGATATTAATATACTCCTTTGCAAAAAACGGGCACTTACGATTAAAAACTGTTGGCTTGTAAACTAGACTTTCATAAGTTGTTTTTTGTGTTATTTTCAAATTACTCGTTTCAAAAAGGGGGTGCCTTCAACTGGCAATATCCTTTATTTAAAAAAGTTACAAAAGGAAATTAGTAAAGTGTGGCCTTCTTTTGCGGAAATGACTCCTGCAATTCATCGTGGTTTACCCAGGATGAGATTTTAAATGATTTCTTCGGGAATACACCTCCATTCGGACGTAATAACTGTTTTTAGCTGTCGGATGTTCCGTGGAGCTGGATGTACAGCTCTAATACACCGTTTTAGAATGTCTAGGGATGCTCAATAGAATTGAGATCGGAACTTCATGCTGGCCAATCTAAACGGCGAATCCCAACGTTAGTCAGGTAAGCATCTACTTTGCGCGCTCGATGTGCTCGAGCGTTATCGTCCATGAAGACGGCAGCAGGTCCTGTAACGGCTAGTGCTGGTTGTGCATGAGGGATTAGGATTTCCCTGATGTATCTATGTGAATTCAGAGAGCCGTTTTCAACAAACACTAGCTCCGTACGAACTTCATAAGTAATGCCTGCCCAAAATGGTTCATAGACTAACACTTACATCTCTCACTTCTTCGAGATTGTTTTTGATGTTTGTGTAGGTAGGTAGACTCGTAAAGCTTGGCTCACAATATATCGGACGTCCCTGGACTTTGCGCTTCGTTTTCTTCACGGTCCTGGACTCCTCTTGAATGAATCGCTGTCATCAAATTTTTCCAAGTCCTCTGAACAATAGAATGACTTACACTAAACCGTTGCGAAAAATGACATTTGAGTACAGCTTTCTTCAAGCAGAGTTACTATACTATATTACCAGCGATTACTGTTATGTCTTCCATAGTACGTTATATTTGTCACAAAAAGCAAACCTAAACAATTTTACAGCAATATCAATAATTGAAATTACTAGGACATTTATTTTTAATTAAACAATACATCTAACCACAGCGCCAACTTTTTAATTCCAATCGAATATTTTTAAAATAAATTTAATATTTTCACATTTAGAACCTTTGATCTTACCTGCCAGTACTCTTCAGCTCGCAAATATTTCCGATTATTCGAATACATATAAAACCACCTTTTTTTAAATATTTCCATAGCTGTAAAGAAAAGTTTTACATGCCAGTTTTTTGCAAAGAGTTTACAAAGAACGTAGTAATAAATCGCTACATTATGAAACAAGACTATCTAGAATCATGCATGAGAGTGGTAATTCTTTAAAAACATTGTAAACGGAAAGCTTGTAGAGCATTAAATTTGTCAAATCTCATAAACGACTTAACATCCATTGTAAAAAATTTAATAAGGTAGTAAATTTTTAAGATACAAAATAATAAAGTCGGTTAGGTCTTTTCAAATTTGTAACATGTCAGTATATATTACGCTAATCTTATTAAATGATTCCGGTTTAATTTAAAAAGTTTCTTTGTACAACTATATAAATAGTGCTTTGAAGAAAAAGAATTGTTGCACAATAGCCATTGTCATTTTGTTCAGTTTTAAAATTTTAAATATAATGAAAACTACTTAATTACTTTCAAAGTGGATACCAAAGCATAAGGTGACACGAAGAATCTTTGAAAAGAGCTTCTTACACATTGTAAATTGGTTCAGGAAACGTCACAAGAATGTGTGATGTGAATAACTTAGCGGTAGTAGGAATAATATATAAGGATGTTACGTCGAGTTCCAATTCATTTAGCAATGGTTAGTTTAGTAACATTTCGTATATAAATATATTTATCTCAAACTCACTTTAATCTCTTGTATTAATATAAATAAAGTGGTTACTGTTTTTTAAGATCAAAATTCATTTGGAAACCATAATTTTTCACGCATATTGTTATTATATTATAAAATCTAAAGGTTTTCATATTTAGTTTATTTTTAAAATGCGCATGCATCTCAAGTCTATCAGTAGAGTATATACAGTAAACCATAGTTAAGTTCGGTGGAAGGTGGCAATAAAACCGTAGGTCATCATGCATACTGCGGCATAAATTGAGCGCAGTACAAAGAAGGTGTCAATTGACAACGGGCCGCACACGTAGCTCTCGGTGTTGGCTGTAATTGCTCGTTGCTCGCGTTAGGATGGATAAACATAATGTATTTGGAAGGTTTCACGTGTTGCTCATTGTTCTGATGTGTTTCTCATAACATAAGTTTCTCATAAGTGCAAACAAAACACCTTTCAGGGCATTTATTTTTAGGTGTTCGTTGTAAATAAATTGGCGTTAATGGTGATTATAGAATATTCTCTAAAAGTTAGAGGAGTTATTTCTATGAGCGGCAATAACGCTAGAAAAACTCTTTGTAATTTGTGTTTTAAGGATACAGTTCCAGGAGGAAGTGCACGTATTTATAGGTTTTTTAAACGCCTGCTATGCTCCTATAGATGTCCGACATCTATTCAAGAGTTACAGCGTCATATTTAGTATATTGTTTATTTTACTCTTATTTATTTTACTTCATTTAATAACATTAATGTTTATTACGTTTAGACACAGTGTAAATTTCATAATAGTGTAAATTTCATATCTGTTGAGAAGGTATACAGTTTTCTTTATCGGTTCAGTAGGCCTTGAATTATCAGTCGCAAATGCAAACGTTTTATATTTAATAATATTATCTTAGATAAGTAAATAGAAGGAGCTTCAATGGCATTTAACAATGTCGTTAGATTAAAAAAAAGAGAGTCGTGGTCTATTATTTGTTTGCATTTTTTTTAGTTTCTCAAAGAAGATTTCGCCTGTATGCATCTTTATGCAGGTATAAGGGAAATTTTGCTAGCGAAGTCGACTCATATCTACCTAAAGAGTCAGATTTTCGTCTATTCCATATATGATATATAAGCAAATAGTGAAATAAAGCTTAATTAAAAGAGGGCGCTAGAAGTGAAACTTCTTGGTGTTTGAAAAAAGAAATGATAAGATAATCATATTGACAGAATATTATTATTCTGAAATGTTCAAGTGACAGTTACGTAACCTTTACACTAATTATTTCAGTATTATTAATAAATAAAGATGTGCTATCGTGTATGGTATGCTTTGCAATACTTGAGAGCATAACATATACTGAAACAAAGTATGCTCACTTTACAGTTGATCTGCTGTCCATTGCTCTCTTATTTCTCACCATACGAACTTTGCCTGCCATAGCAAAAAATTTCCCTTGAAGTATATGACGAATAATGACGATTATATATATATATATATATATATATATATATATATATATATATATATATATATATATATATATATATATATATTATGTATGGGAGTTAGAACCTAATTTGCTGGAGGTATAGTGCGAACAGATTATATGTGTGTGTGTGTGTGCGTGCGCGTTTGTAGAGTGTAATCGACAATTATGATAGAGACGCATAGCAATATGGTTCTAGATTTGTCGGAACTCATGTGGTTCCATAAATTGACAGTTGAAATTCGATACATTTTTATTTATGTTATGATTTCAATCGTATTCTGGATTATCAATCTTAAGAGTGCACAGCTTAGATCATATTATGCTGAAATATGATCTCATCTTCCATAATTGATCTTTAACCACCTTCAAATACGAAGGCTGTTCTCAATTCGATAGTATTTTTGTTTGTTTGTGTATTTTACCTCGTATCTCTGGAATTTATTAATCAATTTGAATCATTATTTTATTGGATATTTTATTTGGGAGATTTTATTTGGGAGAGTATAAAAAAGTGTGTTCCCATAAAATTTTGGTTGAAATTTTGGCAATAGATATTGAAGATACACCATAGAATTCCTCAACAAGGAATAGCACATGTACTGTGAGCCTATTTGGATGATATAGTTCTAATTATAATCTAATAATAAAGTTTTCAAAATTTTGTCGTGACTAGGAGTGACATAAATTTTCCATTTAGGTCTAAAACTGGAGACTGGAACTGGAAGGTGCTAACAGGAATTTATCAGTGATGAAGAGTAAGCTTATCGAGTTTGGACTCGTTTGACTTGTCTTGACATAAGCAAGAAAGTAAATATGTAGATAAGTATGTACTGGTACATACAGGCATGAAGCACTGTTTATGGTGAAGCCAAAAGAGAATATGATAAATATTAGAATGTATGTATGTGTGTATGTGTGTGTGCAGGTAGTTACGTATGAAGCTGACATGATTATATTTATGTTCATTAAAAGTCGCAAACGTCTGTTTCGATTTCACAAAATGGAATGTTATTGGATTTTTCGTAAGTTCTGGACAAAACAGGATGTGATAGGCACTAAAATGGCCAAATAAAACTTTACTATAGAATATCGTTTGATAGCGGTACAGTATCGTTTCCGGACGTAAATAAATTTGCAAAACACTGCTACTGCTAGAGATTTTTGGCTCAGTGCCGAATGAAATGTAGCACTACATGTGAGTAGGTGTGAGGAAGAGAAGTGTCGACTAGCCGCTGATTAGTATCAAATAACCTTAGTATCAAACAACGTAACATCATTGCTAGTCGCTTTTTAAAATGAATCACATCGTTTTGATAATAACTATAAGTGGGTCTGTCATCAATAACCTAGATATGACTCTTAAGCTACTAGGAGATGATAGTCTTGTCAATTAATAGGTCGAGACCCCTTAAGTACTTCGTTTTATCAGGGACGTTTTCTGGTGGTCCTTGGACAAACACAACTATTTAGTACTTACTGCATTGTTTCATTTTTGGGTTCAATACTTAAACGAGTTAAGACAAAGAAGATTATGTACGTGTATTTAATCAGTAGCTCACAGAAGCGCAATCTGTTCTTTAGTTTCTAAGCTTGTCACAATCAAACAAATAAAATAATGGCTATTGCGTAGAGAACGCAACAGTTCACAAGAACTGACTTCAAAAAGTTCCTTTGGACCAAATATTCTTATAACTGCTAAAGTTCCAAATTTTCTTATTCTTATAACTGATATACATTTGCTGTCATACACAAGAATGTAGATAAGCAATGAATGGTTCTTAATTTTTTTTTACGTAAACAGTCACTGCCGTAAAGAAATATTTTCGATAACTCCCTTCTATTTTTAATATTACTTTGCGAACTCGAAAAGGTTAAGTACCCCTGTGCTGCATTGATGAATGAACGTAAAATTAATACGCATAAATATAATGTATTTATTCATAACCGAAGTTAGTTTTACTTATACTGTGTATAATAAATATCGCATTATCAAATTATTAATTACAATATGTCACCTATCAATTTTGTTTTCAACGGTTGATATGTTTTGTTTTTCTGTTAGATGGTGAATTGACCCATTATGTTGTGGTAGTCTATTTATGTTGATATAAATTACTTAGTTGAAGTGTTGTTTACATTGGTACATATTTTATGTGCTGTTTATATTATATTAAAACTAGGTTGTTTTGATACTCATAAAGCATCAATGTTTAAATAGTATAGGCTATCGTAACACACAATGCTTAAGAAGATTAATAGATAGAGAAAATAATGGATATGAAGACACGAAATGCAAGTACGCGGCTATAGATTAATCGGAACGGATGACGAAACGTAGAAACAATTTAATAATCAATGTAAAAATTTATTGCGAATCATCGTTGATAAAGTGTATATGAAGGCCGCTTTGACTGGTTCCAGGTTAAGGTCTGTCAATTATGGGCTCACAATACGTATGCGTACTGTGAGTACTGAGTTACAGTGACTAGTGGTCTACATTAATTTACACATAGATTTATTTGTTTGATAGTAAGTCGTATATCATTCTTCAGTCTTTACAATTTGCTAAGTCTATTTAATATAAGCACCTCTTGAGCAGATTATATTTAAGAACAATATAGTGATTGAAATATTTTGAGTCGAAAAGTAAATAAAATTTATAGTGTTAAAAATTAATAAAACAAAAAGTTTTTGCAACCAAAAGACTCTTTGAAACTAATCAAATGAGGACTGTTTATCATTGAAAAATTCCCAATACCACCTTCCTATTCCATCATCTGATCCTTCTAGTTATTATCGAGACGAGTCCAAACGAGCTCAAACTCAACAGGTTTGTTATTAGCCATTGAGAAGTTCCCATGGTCACCTCTCACCTCCTTCATCAAATACTTCCGGTTACAATACGTAATCAAAGTCCTCTTTGAGACAAGTCAAAAGAGTCCAAACTCGACAGGTTTACTGTTAGCCATTGAGAAGTTCCTGTTGCTACCTCCCTCGTCCATCATCAGATCGGATGAATGCTACCATATAATTATATTGTCATAAGAATTGCATAAGTTTGCAAAGTTTAAAATCGATACGATAATTAGAAGTGGGTGAAAAGTGAGTTGAAAAATTTGCTTGCAATGTTATGTAGGAAATTACAGGTCAAGGAAATGAAAGCATGTTAATAATGACGAGTTAATCATTATTTAAGTGTGCTATAAGTATTTCTGTTAACATTACTTTAAAGTTCATTTAGTTAAGTTAATATTCCCTATTGCTCTCTGTTATCAGAACTCATTGTCAACACAAAAATCCCCTGTCTATAGGCTCTTCTGATATACAATAACTACGAGGCAAACAGCATCATGCTTATCACGTTTTAAATGATAATAAAAGTTTTGCCGTTCACGAGACCGATAAACCGTTTGTATAACGAAATATATATTTTATTATAAACCGCTTTTACGAGGCCAAACTTAAAGGCAATAAGTTCTTCACAAAACTAGTATTAATTTTAACAGCGTCAGAAAATCCCGTCCGCGCGTCATGACTTCTCATTTACTGCCGTTGCAAATAGTTTATGGCTCTAGTACAGTTATGGATTTAGAACTTTTTAATGGAGCTTTGCTCGTGCCAAATTTTAACCGACGAAGCCCTGGTCCCGGTACCGGATCCGCGTCATCTGGTCAGATGGAAGTCTTCTCGTTCGGCTGACATCTGCGTAAGGTCGTGAAAACGTGGATTTACGATTAGGGTTGTAGGCGTATGATTTTAGATCTTGGTAGTTTTTGAAGAAGCAACGATATCTAATATATTATGATATTGATTTCAAAGATGTGATTGTGATTCAAGAATGTTCCAGTAGTTATCTTGATCAAAACTCGATTTTTAACACTATATCCTGTGATCCCTATTGTAATGTTATAAATGTGAAATTGTTTTTTTTATATACCGTGTAACCAAGCAACGAATCCATATAAAATTTACTTTGTTACCCATTCTCTTACATTTGTAACGATAATACCATGAAAATGTATTTGGATTATTGGACTCAATTATGCCTGAATGACTAAACAGTTTTACATCAAACTTAGAACTTATTAAAACTTATTCAAACTTATTTAAACATAGATCATGACTCAAATTAATACATAGGTTACTACATAAATACAATAGCATAATTCCTGTTATGGGAGATGAAACTTGATGTCTTTACTATAACAGGGATATAGATAAAGCTCAAAGAAGAAGTACTACTTGGTTGTAAAGAGCATGATTGCTTAAATATAACTAAAAGCGCTTAGGCAGATTTGGAACTACCTATCCTTGTCCAATTTCTTTTAAAAGACGGAGATGGAATTTTAATATTTAGTCTACGTGGCTTACTATACTTTCGCGTGGTACCAAATTTGTTTCATGCATGTTACTGAGGATGTCACATGTTGTTTGCATTTTAAATAATGAAGGAACTTTGAAATGTTACAAAAACATCGTAAATACCGAACTAAATTTTAAAACCGCTTATCTCAATATCGTAATCGATTCTGTTGTCCTTATTGTTTCTGATAAATGGTCATAAATTGTTATGACTGTTGGAATTGAAACTGAAAGAATGAAACTGCGATTTATAGCCGAAAATTTTGTCGAAAGTTACATTGTAAACTGAAAATTTTGTCGAAAGTTACATTGTTAATTTAGTCATAAACTTGTGACTTGATAAGTCTTTATAAAGGTTTAATTCATTCCTATTATTGCGACTCAAAATACAGATATGAGACTTGTGTAAATGTCGACTGATTTAGTTTTACCAGCTTTAGTGTTGCCACTTGATTATCAAAACCTTGTGTGGTGAACATATGTGTATATTTGAAGGGATCGATTAATGTCGTCACCGTGGTGTGTTGGAGTGATCACAAGGCATACGGACTTTGACTGCGGGGCGCACCGCAGGGACCCGGGTTCGATTACCGGCTGCTCGTCGAGCAAGGCTGGAAATTCTGTGGGTTGACTGTAAGAGGTTGCTCTTATAGCAGTAAGCCCGCTATATGTTTCAATGTATCTACATTAAATTACAAAAATAAATAAATAAATGATGTCCTAGGATTATAAATGTAGCATCTGCCATATAAATTTGTAAATAAACGGAATAAAATAAACGGATTTAAGACTTAAAAAGGCCTGTTTGCATATATAACATAATTTCGAGAAATGATATCAAAGCAGACCGTAATAAAGATGGACAAAAAACTCGAAGAAATGAAAAGGTGATCTATACACGTGTGTAAGATTTAGTAATGCTTGTTCAAACAACAGTTGCTAATAACTTTGTAATATTAGTTATGATTATTATTTTTAGATTTCGGCAGGTTCTGAATCGAAACTCAAATTGAAGCGTGTATTCAACCAGACGAGAATTATGTCCAGGCCCAGAAACATGCCATGGACATGTTAATGTTGACAAATATTTGGAATTTCTATATTCATATTACATTATTTAATTGTTAACAAGATGTACACTTACACTTTTGATTAGAATCACAAATTCATTTCAAAGATTGACCCTAAAAGTTACCCTTTCTGGGATCAAATATTTTGTATTAAATTCCGGTTAAACAATTCAAATTGAAGAGAGGTGTGGACGAGGGATAGTAGCTCAGATTTTAACTTATGCACGTAAATGTTATGTGGATAAGTAAAACTGTATATACAAATGTTTCTGGCATTTCTAATCTCTAATTTTAATTTTTTTTGTTATTTTAGAATTAAAATTTTATCAATTTTAAAAATCAATATGACGTATCTAATATTGCCGTCCAAAATTGGCTGAAAAATGCAAACATATAAACATTGACTAGTTTTCTTTAAAATCAGTTGAGATATATTTTATAATAATAAAGTTTGAAATACAAAAAAAAATTTATAGACCTTAACTCGCGCTTTCCATTTAATTTTATTAAAAATTGTATCTGGTGTAAACTATTTTCGACCACTTTCAACATTTTTAGACCGTGAAATGGGTGGAAAACCCTATTTTTGGAGGAGTCAAAAATCTGAGAAATAGTCATGTTTTCAATTCCATTTAAAAGAATCTGTCTAGTTCATGATATACGGGTCTGAAGAAATGTCGTATGATAAAATCCCATAATTAAATTGAATTTCAGAATAAATTCTATAAAATGAGACTACTAAAATTTTGGATCTGTTGAAGACAGTTCTCTGAGGCAATTACCTTATTTATCATGTTTTCTTTAAGTATATGCAGGTTGCATTATATATATATATATATATATATATATATATATATATATATATATATATATATATATATATATATATATATATATATATATATATATATATATATATATATATATATATATACATACATATATACATTTTTTTTTCAGTACCAATCTATGTTTTACATATATTTTAATGTTTATGGTATATTTGTTGTCACAGTAGTATTTTGTAAAAAACCACTTCAGTAGTTTAGAAATTGTGGCTCATTTTTGTTGCTAAACTTAATTTAATATAATGTTATCAATAACGAAATAAAATATCAAACTAACTTCTCGATAATAAGTGACAGAAAGTGTTAATCTATAATTCTTACAAACTCAGTATAGTATCACTTGGGCTAGTTATTCGAGCTGGATTCTCGCGTCATTCAAACGAATATATAAAGTTTTTTTTAATATGTAGATTTTTAATGTGGGACTTTCAAAACTTAACTTAATTTTTCTTAATGATTAAGCCAACTTGACACGCTCCAATTAAAAAGAATTAAGATGCAATCACAAGAACGTAACGCCCAGGCCGACTGTCGTTATCTGAAATCTACTTATAAGCAAGCTAATTTCGGTAATTGACCGAGCATACGTGCCGGCTCGTGGTGCTTATTAGCACCGCACTACCTGCCCGAGATATATGAGTCTAGATAACGAAGCTATTGATGTTTGTCAGTCGCGATCATCGATAGGCGGAGCGAGGTCGTGTTGCTAGACGCATTCAACTTTTCCCGTACAGAAAATTTTTCCTGAAAATTCGTGTTTATTGAAATAAAACGTGGATATCGGACTTCAAATCTCACCATAGAAGGAAATTATTTAAAATCGTGTTTCAAGGATAAGTGTTTTTCAAGATACAATATAGGACGGTAAATTTTCCTGTTCAGGAAAAAGTTCATGAAAAATTAAGTACTCCACATTTAATATAAACGTGTTTGAATTTTATTTGAAATAAACTGAATTTTTTTTATTTTTGTAAAGATAAAAACTGTTTTATTTATTTATTTAAGTGTGAAGTAACTGTAAATATTGAACTTACCATGTTTCGAAGTTTCTTGCCGTAACGTAAACGCAGTTTGCGAAAAGACTTTTGTTATTCAAGTTTAGACTTATTGTGTTGTACTGAAATGTTGATTATGTTAACGGAAAAAGTGACCGGAGCTGCGGTGGGCAGTAAGATTTTCCGAAAATTTGTCCGGTCGAAGAGTACTTGTTACGATAAGGAGAAGGTGGGTTTTGTTCAGAATTTTCCTCCTTAGATGTTAAGTTTAGTAACGAAAAAAGAAAAACGAGTAACGAAGATCAAAGGTGGATTAGTGATTTTTTTCATTTATTTAAAGTTTAATTCCTATTTTGTCGCTCTGCACTTCTTGTTTCTGTGCGATTAGATGTTTTGTAATTAATTGGTAATTCCCAAATTTAAAGTAGTTATGTCTTTCGAGTAAAATATCTTTAAGGTTTGTGATTAAAATTTGATGTATGAGAGTCATTTAAAATGACAGTTCTTCCACGGTTGCTGTTTAAAGTTTTATTCGTATTTCGTTATTCTGCACTTCTTGTCTTATCTCTGTGCGATTAGACTATTTATAATTAATTGGCAATTCCCAAATTTAAAATAGCTATATCTTTCCGGTAAAATATGTTTAAAAGTTGTGATTAACATTTGATGTATGAGAATGATTTAAAGTGACAGTCCTTCCAAGGTTGCTTTCCCGGTTGACTTCCGTTTCGTGAAGAGGGTGCATTTTCTGGCAGAATCTGTAAAAATTGCTACAATATTTGATCTTTCGTACATTCTATCAGTTATACAGTTAACGTAAAACAAATTGTCTGAATTTTTTTCCAAAGACTTATTTCAGAAATTTTGAGTCTTGCTAATTCAGAGTTTAAATTTCTTGTTAAATTCCAAACCGCATTTTCTCTGCGGATTATTATTGTGAATGTTGTTGTCTATGTAAAGGTGTTGCAATTAATTAACACGTTCGTTTACACCTGCATTCATACAAAAATACAGTTCCAAACAAAAATACAGTTGTGTAAACAAACTAGATAAAAAAGTTAAATAAGAAGAAAATACTAATATTCATATGTTATAGTTGATTCAGTTATACTAAGTTGGGTTTGTATTTTCGTTTGGCGCAAATGCAAGAGGTGTGAATTAGTTGCAGCAACGTGTACTTTGTTCGAGGTCAGACTTTTTTTTCTTGGAAATAAGAGAAACTGACTTGTTTAAAGGGTTATATAACTTTTATTTTATATTTTAATGTTAATTAATAAGCAGGACAGCAATGTATTCGTGCAAATGTCTTTCTGTTGTTATTATGTTTTTAGTATTTTATTTTTATTGTTGTACTTTTATATTGTTTATACTTTTTTAAGTAAATGTGCGATGTTACGAGGTTGCAAAGGGACAAACACTTTCTTCATAATCAGTTCATCGGTTCGTAAAATTTAATAAACTTAAAAGTGAAACTGTAAAGTACAAAGAGAAATCACGTTATAAGGGTTCCGTACACACTTTATTATTAACTAAACTTTGGTATTAATTAAACTTTATCCATTAAGGGCATATAGAATTTATTTGGTATTAATTAAACTTTAATCCATTAAGAGGATATAGAATATTTATTAAACTCTTTACAAATAGTAATTATTATTTTTCATCGTGTAGATATATCGTCTAGTATATCTTTCTTATTCGTAATGGAACAAAAATAAAAAAACATGATTTCTGCTATGACACAAGCCCAAAGTGGACTAATTAATGTGGATTATTATGTATATTATTATTATTATGTATTTTTAACTTTATAGTCCGTGTATATTAGAATATAGAAGATGAAGGAAGAGAGCTTAATAGGTCACTCAATATTCACATACATTCGTATTTCATGAGTTCAAAACGCAATTTAAAAATTTCAACTCTGCTCAGGGCGCACTTTCCAATGACATATTGCATGTATATGCACCTAAAAAAAATTATCATCGCCTTTTTTGCTAGATACTTCCGATGTTTTTTGCCGTAGACTTTGGTTTGAGTTATCATTTTATACAATCTGGCCAAATTTTGTGCATATATATTTATAGTTTAGAAACTAATGGATGGGTGCTATCACCATGGGCGGAAAATTAAACAACAGTTTTCCGTCTCGACCATTCGGGTACAAATCTCTAATAATGTTTACTAGCAATCTATTGAACATAAACATTATTATGTCTTGGCTACGATGTTTATAGCCTCGAGTTCTGTAATATTTTGTTATAAGTTATGAAAATGATAACGCCAAGCCTTCAAGTGCATCATCAGAGGATATTGATTATCATGTATTCCATGTGGATCACAAAGCGAAGACTGCCACAAATAGTATGCCATGCGATGGGCTAGTCAACGGCGTCTTGTCGGATGATAAAATTTTGGTTCAGGATATTCAAGAACGATGGGTATGATCTTGTAGATGAACTCGTGTCTGGACGGCCCTTTTATATTAGACGTACAATAATTACGACACTTAATTAAAAACGATTCTCAAAAGTGACTGTCAAGAATAAGTCGGAGTTAACAGCTTGTTAGCCAGTTAACTGTTAATAGTTAACTGGCTAACAGCCCGTTAACATTACTTACTCATTTGCATTCTATTGAGATTTGTTGTAGCAATTTTTATCGATGCAATTAATAGATAATAAATATGGTGTAAATATCCATATAGACAACGTTTTTCATACACCGATGTTTCTAAGCGCATAAATCGCGCCGAACAATGCTCCACATTTGAAATAATGTAAACCTTAATCAAACAACTAACTGCCAGCTAATAACAGAATTGTAGGAAGTTCTGGAGATTTCTGGTTCTCGTTATCCCAAAATCGGACCACCTATAAACACAATTTATTTCTCTGTGAGCTAGTTACGCCATGTTTAGACGCTTTTAAAAGTAAGCTGTCTAACTTGTATAGTTTGTGGCAGAAAAAATACGACTGACAGATGATAGCGGAAATTAAATGCTGTGGTCTAGTTTCTGTCGTGCCAAGTATGAAATTGTACTAGAAAACTGTGATATAAATAAACATATGCATATACTTTGTAAATAAAATGGACATAATGTTTTATTTTATTTATTGTAGGTAAAATATTCTTTAATAATCTACTTAACTTAATAAGTGCATTACTAGCTATGGTAATAAGGGGTCTTCACAGATTTGGTTCTTGGGTAAACAAAATATATGTTATGGTTAATCTGTCATTAGGATTCTCTATCGAGAATATTAAAAGATACAAGAATCTTTTAATATAGATTTGATAATTCAAACTTTTAGGACTGAACACAAAAAATAGTCGCAATTTTTAATGAACAGAATTAAAAATATTTGTTTGGAAAATTAAAACTGTTATTTTCAATTGTAATATTAAACTAAGAATAACATTCTGAAGAATCTCAAGAACAGACTAACGATAACATATATTTTTTATATAGTATTTAAAATAGACATATATTGTATTTAAACTTAGTTATGTGAGAAATCATTTTTAATGGTTTGTCCACTGATTTTGAATTCTGAAACTTAAACTATAAAAGTGCTATATGACATAGTCTCATTTCATAATAAGAGGCGAAACAGTCTTCAGGAAATTTTGTGTAAGTGCTGTACGTATTAATTTTTCATTCCCATCACGTTTAGATTGTGCGTTAAGATAAAAAAATAGTAAATTTAATGATGTAGTTTGTTTTGCCATCTGTGTTATCTTTCTTTTCCGGTATTCTTTTTTTGCTGCGTCATTTTAATTTATGATGTGAAATTTTTAAAGTTCTACAGTTGCTATGTTGATTGATGTCTTATGCATGTGCCATCAAGTTATCTGCTTTTAAGATGGGCGAGTCTGGTGTATATAAATGGTTTTTTTATGGACATATTTTTCCTTATCCACATTGTCGTGTATTTCCATGATAAACATTTCTGTAACATTTGCTCTTTTTCGTGATCTCACATCTTTTATTATCCAGCATGTGGTACAGTTCTTATATGTAAGCCGGAAGATTTTGACACATCACGTTCACTCATTTAATGTATATTATAAAAGTTGACAATATTATTTCTGCGATCAACAGTGACCACGTGATTGTGCGAAATATTTTGTACTAGTCTATTTCCGGTAAAGTATAAAGCTTTAAAGTTTTTTGGTGAATTAATTTTAGTTACTGTTTATGTTTCTAACTGCGTAATTTTTCAACCTTTAAATCGTTAGGATTTTTCTTAAAATTTAGCCTTGTGATATCTAGATAAAACTTTTGAAACGTCTTCATTTTCACTATAAAGATTTTATCAGTATCAGTAAAAGACTAAAAGCTACGAAAACCGGCAAAATGTCTGGGAAAAGCTACTGGATAAATGTGACGCAGCAGAAATGTTGATGTTATCAGAGGAAGATAACGCTCATCGCAATGCAAACTATCATATCAAGATTACTAATATTTGTTTTATTTTAACGTCAGATCACTATGTTAGAGATCAGCTAAATAGAGTTCTCAAAGTCGCGTTGGTGAGTCTTAGCCAGCGGCCGGCGTTCGGGCGAACAGTCATCGCTCCTAATCCCGCCAAAGACCGATATGCCATTTCGCCTATAGATTGTCCTAGATCATCTATGTAGATTTATCTACTCGTCTCTCGATAAGGGGCTATTGTATGTATCGGCGTGGGCACAACGCGCGATATGATGCCGCTCAAGGACGCCATTTGTAATTATAATACATTGTTTACGGTCGGACATAGATTAACCTGTTGTTTTTTCGACGGTTTATTGTATTCCTGCTTGCCACAACGATGGTGCGTGAACGCTTGTTTTCCCCGTTGGAAGCTAGCAACTGGTTATCGGAGTTACCGGGGCGACTGAAGAGGTACGGAAACTGTTTTGTAAATACAGGTTGAGTGCCACGAGTTACGGTAGAGAATATATAGACTGTAACATATATGTATTATAGATACCTATATATATATATATATATATATATATATATATATATATATATATATATATATATATATATATATATATATATATATATATATATATATATTACGCTAATTACATATACGTATTACTACATAACGCTAATTATACATACGCACCTTTCTTAAAAGCGTATCGGATATCAAACTTAATATGCGTCGAAGCTAGTTTAATGCAAATACTACATAACTTTAGACGTACCATCACGTTACCGCACTACTTTTTATGGGATAAATCTTGTTTTATTCATTGTTGAAAAGTTTAAAAGCCAAGTAGAATGGGAAAACGAAATTGAAAGAAATGAATCCAATTGATATCAATTAAGTATGGAATAATTATGCGGTAAAGAAAAGGAGCTAAATCAGTCATGAAGATGGATTGTTTTGGTTGGCTCCTTTGAAAAATTAAAGTAACTATGAGGAGAAGTGGAAGTAGATTGTCAGTATAGCATCTAAAGTGGTAATTATAGGTAACCGACCGACTTGAATTTTCTATACCAGAGTTGTGTTAGTAAAATATGTCTATTTTTCAACACCATAGCGGTATTAAATGTTTTGTTTCACAATTTCTGAGAGTCTTTAGACAGCCCAGGTTAGTGATATATACCTACTAGCTACCCATCTCGGCTTTGCCAGGGCAAATGGGACGATAACTGCGTTTTATTTTATTCGCTTTTCATAATAATAGTAAAAGCGCTAAAATAGACTTTATTTCTATCAGAAAGTGTAAATACAAATTTTGAAACGCTAATTATTGGGAAATTACCATACAATCTTCCACCGTTCTTTCTACAAGTCTAATGAGTTGAATTTTGAAAAATCTTGTTAGTGAAGTATCCAGGATCCAAGAGCAACGTTCGTGCCAATATCAAATTTGTAGGCTTTTTAGTTACGGAGATCATGAGCATAAGCTGGAATGACATTTTCTCTGAATCTGAGGAGTATGTACCGAAATAGGACAGATATTAACAGCTCCTAAGATGCTCTTTCCTATTGCTGAAATCAATGGTTAGACAAGCAACAAACACGCTGATATAAATGTCCTTGACTCGGGATTATTTCAGCGACACTTGTTAAACCTACCATCGGTATCGATGTGTTTACAGCACGTGTATTCTTATCGACTAATCCTTTTGTTGTGAATCATCTCGCTCTGACCGTATTCCTTCGACGGCATTAGAATTTAGACCATTTGAATTGGTTTGCTTTAAAGTTGTTCCCAATTTTAATTGTAATGATAATAACAAAGAATTTAAACTGAACGTCGACGTATTCATTGTTAAGGACAACTTGAAATAAACTTTATAGGATCCCTATTTTCATTTTAATGATAATAACAAAGTACACAATTAAATGAAACTACGTGATGTAGTATTATTTCTACTATCTTTAATTTCTTTACCACGACCTAGGTTTCGTTGTATTACATCTTCAGGTGGTCTATTAGCAAAGATCTTTGCTAATAGACCACCTGAAGATGTTGTAATACAACGAAACCTAGGTCGTGGTAAAGAAATTAAAGATAGTAGAAATAATACTACATCACGTAGTTTCATTTAATTGTGAATAATGAATTTCTACAAAATTAACGCCAAATATATTCAATAACAAAGTACTTAAAGTGAACGTCAACGTATTCATTGTTACGGACAACTTGAACTAAACCTTACAGGATCCCAATTTTCATTTTAATAATAGTAACAAAGAATTTAAACTGAACGTCCACGTAATTATTGTTACGGACAACTTAAAATAAATCTGTTAAGCACGAGTAAATTCGCGCGAGGTTTCCGTATACACTTAAGTATTATAGAAACTTTCACATTTAATAGCATTTAGTGTTTTTATTAAACTTTTTGCGAATATTAATTTTTTTCTTCATTTTATAAACATATTGCCTAGTGTGTTTTTCATATGCTTAGAAATATTCTGAATTTCTCAAAAATACTTTGGTTTTATTATTACTTACAAGTTTTATTATTTTAAATTGAGATGTTTTTAGAATTTATTGTTTAAATGCGGGATGGGAGAGATATTATAGTCGAATTCAAATTTCATACGTAACGGACTAAAATGGCAATTTTGATGGCCCACAAAAAAGTTTTTCAGTGAAAAAAAAATTTAAAACAGTTTATTCTCTATTCAAAAGGTTCTTTTCAAAGATATACGTATGCAATGTATAAAAAAGAAACAAAATGTCCCCAGTAACCGGAAGTTCCGGTTCCTTCGAGCAGGAAATACTAAAAATGAGCTCAACATGAATACACAAATTAAAGAAAGCATAAGTGTAGGATTGGGAACCGTCAAAAACGATTTGTTTGTTTATTGATTGAAAATAGAGTTCACTGAAGAGGATTTTGAAAATATAAATTGATCAGGAAATGCGCTAAACTTAAGTGGGTTGTTTAATCATGAGCTAATGAAACTAGAATACAGAGTGTATTGTGGTTATTTTAAGAACGCGAGTATCGCGCTTTTACATAGTGTTTATGCAAAATGAAACGCGGAAACTTCAAAAAATTTCAAATTTTTTTACGCTAGTTACTGCAGACTTCATAATATGAAGTCTTAATAAATGTGAACAAGCCCATCTATGATATACCTCTTTATGAGGTAGTTTCTCTAACGAGTTGGTATTTTAACTTTTTTATGGAAAAGTATATCTATCGGCAAATTAACCAATATGTACGAACGCAAATGAAAATTTCGAAAATTGTGTTTTACTCGATACAGGAGATAACATCTAACATCTCCTTGTGTTTGTTTTTTTTTTAATTTGTATGAATTTAATCAATGAAACTAAAGTACATATCGAAGAAAACCGTTCGAGCTTATTGTTGTTCTGTCAAATGACAAGAGTTCATCGTATAGACAGGTGTTATCTTTTAGCCTCTAATTTAGATATTTTTAAACTGGTTCTACGTGTGTTTTTTGATTTCCAATTCACTAACCGTTCGTGGTTTCATTTGTTTCAGAGCGAGCATTCGTCGCCCTTCCGCCGGTGGACGGCGACAGGCGGCGGCGGCGCGGGCGAGCGTGCCCTCTCGCACCGCTCGTACCGCCGCCCCAGCAGCCTGCTCGCTGCCGTCTCTGACCATGACATGTATGCCAAGGTATGTTTTAGTCATGTTTAGAAAGAAATTAGAAATTAATCATGCCGGGTCGGGTTAGACGAAAAGAGAGACTCCATACTGAATCAAAGCAAATCACAATTTTACTTCGGCTAAATTTCTTTGGACGGACTCAATGAGTTAATTCTAGGTAATTAAGAGAAATTTAAGACTTTCTGTGAAAGCGACATTTTGATCTGAAAGTCTGAAAGAAACGGCATTAAATATATTTAAAAGGTCGCAGTTCTTAATAGAATTATCAATAATAAAACTATTTGTATTTTTTTAATTTTTACAAAACACAAAGTTTCTATTGTCCAGAATAGTTTTTAATGGGATTGTCTCTCCATATATCGGGTTAATGGACTGTTTTGTTTTTAATCTTTACGAGAATACAGTGTTTTTGTGTACAGAATGTTAGTGCAATCAACCCATGTTTAAAAAAAGAAATATAACTGTCAAATATAAAAATCTTAAATAGAAATAAAAAATATTTATAGTACAATTGTCGTTCCATCAATATCATCGACTTCTTAAAGGTTTTCAAGTAAAGAAAATGAATTTGAAGATACTAACCTCAAGTCTACTGGCGCTCTGTAACATGTTTTCCCCTGGCTCCGAAGTGCAACTATCGAAGACATGTTCAGGTAAACTGCCCTCAAGTGTAAACCAAAAACCACTTCAAACGACCTTTTCTCGATGCCGTCTCATACAACGTAGAGCAGTATTAGAGGATGTAAAAGGTAGCTAATGAGGTCGCGTTTGGACACAGTGCGACGGCGTGACTGGTGCGGGTAGCGGCGGCGTGGCGGCCTGGTCTCTGGGTCTGGAGCGCTTGTTGGCTGACCCTAATGGTGCCAGTGCCTTCGCTGCCTTCCTCGCTAAGGAGTTCTCCGCGGAGAATATCAGGTTGGTATTATATATATATATATATATATATATATATATATATATATATATATATATACACACACATATGTTTATACGTATATAAATGTGTGTGTATTTATGGCAATCTGTTAGGTATCGCCGTAAAAGAATAGGGTAGTTCTATGTGATTAAAATTTCTGATAAGTAGGGTAGTTCTATATGATTAAAATTTCTGATAGTACTTGCTTTTTATGTTATGATAAATTGTGTTTACCACTGAAGTTCCTATAAGTAAAGTCACAATATTCAATACAATTTGACTAAATGCTTGAAGCGCTCTCGGTGTAACTCATCAAAATCTTGTTATTGAATTAATTTCAATATATCAAATCAGTTTCCTTGTCATTGTGAGAGTTAACCAAGTCTTTGTTTTATTTTTGGTTTTTATTAACATCAATCAAGGAATTGTATGATTGAGATAAAAACATCACGTGTGTTCTACGAATGTTGTATGATCCGATCAAGAATTAAAACTGAAACTGTCGCAGGTTCTGGAGTGCGTGCGAACAGTACGCGTGCAGCGGTGGCGACGCGGCCACGGCACGCGATATCTACGCACGTCACCTGGCGGACGGCGCGCCCGAACCGGTCAACGTGGACGCACCGGCGCGCGCTGCCGCGCGTGAACGCCTCTGCGAAGCGCCCGCCGATTTGTTCGCGCAGGTCTGAACGATTACATATATATGTATATAAAAAATAACCTTATACTTCTAGTATCAGTTATAAACATTGGACATATATTAACTTTAAGTTTACAAACATGGGTTAATATTGTTAACCCTAGGGCGTGCGTGCGCGTTACTTATAAGTAACACGACAACAAGCGCCACCCTTAAAAAAGTAGCTTAATTAGAATGAGATAAATGTAGATTTCTCAAGATCTATGTACGCTCTGGGGGTTAGTCAAATAAAATATTTTTTACAGTATTTTTTACAAGATTTTAAATCACCCTAAAGAATTGTAGGACCCCACAGTTGCATTGTTAAGGACATTAATTGAGACGTATTGAGAGTGATTCAAAATATTACTTTGAACCTATGGTATTTAAAAGAAGTTTGTCTGACCCGAACATGATCATTACCTGGAGATATCAAACCCAAAATAATTAATTAAGAATGTAGTGGTTACATAATTTAATAAAATGTGCAACCAAAAACAGTACCCCTGACGAAGTCAGTAAAAATTAATAAAGTATGTTTAAAAAATACAGCTTTGAAAATAGAAATGTTGCATTAAAATTTTTCTTTTTATACTAACAAGGAAGGCAATATTCTTTTAAACGGCCATTATTTTTTTTTGAAAATTGCCAAATTTTATATTTATGGTTTAGAAAATAGAATATCAGCCTACATAATCTACAGCTCTTTGATTCAATCCGGTAGTTGACTCATTCTAAATTTTGATATTTTTCGTACAATATTGTGAAATATATGTTAATTAAAAACCAGTCTTGAACAAAATTCAAAAATTTATTGAAAAATAAGCCAGTTATAGGTTTCTAAATTTGAAGATACGGTAGAGTTGAAATTATCCCTGTCCTCTTTTCCTCCTGTAGAATATAATGTGCAATATTAAAATGACCTCACAAGACAATATTGCCGTCCTTGTCTAAAGGTTAAATTTAAACTTTTATAACTCGGTCAATTTTTAAGATTATTTAAAAATATGAAAATATGATTAATGAAATAAAAAAAATTTAGTCAAATACCCAATTATCTTCGTTAATTTCATGTGCCCTTTACTATTTTGACAAACAAGACAGTAATATAATATTTAATTTATTTATGGAATTCTAAAAATTATAAATATAATAATTTTAACTCGAAGCTAACCACTATATCAATTCATTACTGAAACATATTTCCTTTGTGGTTGAATGTACTGGCTTGATAATTTTGTAGGGTAAATTGCAAGGTTTATATCCTATTGATATTATTTTTTTGTTATGATAAATTCTAAAAGCAACGACTTTTAGAACAGAAAACAACGTAAACAGCATATACCATTTTTGACTTGTGTTTGGAACACTTAAGAACAATATATGACATTTTTGACTTGTGTTTTGAACACTTACAAACAATATATGACATTTTTGACTTGTGTTTGGAACACTTAAGAACAATATATGACATTTTTGACTTGTGTTTTGAACACTTAAGAATAATATATGATATTTTTGACATGTGTTTGGAACACTTAAGAACAATATATGACATTTTTGACTTGTGTTTTGAACACTTACAAACAATATATGACATTTTTGACTTGTGTTTGGAACACTTAAGAACAATATATGACATTTTTGACTTGTGTTTTGAACACTTAAGAATAATATATGATATTTTTGATATGTGTTTGGAACACTTAAGAACAATACATGACATTTTTGACTTGTGTTTTGAACACTTAAGAACAATAAGTGACATTTTTGACTTGTGTTTGGAACACTTAAGAACAATATATGACATTTTTGACTTGTGTTTTGAACACTTACAAACAATATATGACATTTTTGACTTGTGTTTGGAACACTTAAGAACAATATATGACATTTTTGACTTGTGTTTTGAACACTTAAGAATAATATATGATATTTTTGACATGTGTTTGGAACACTTAAGAACAATATATGACATTTTTGACTTGTGTTTTGAACAGTTAAGAACAATATATGACATTTTTGACTTGTGTTTTGAACACATTAAGAACAATATATGACATTTTTGAATTGTGTTTTGAACACTTAAGAACAATTATTTTCGATTTTGTATTTCTTTCTACTCATAACGAAGTTTGTATAATAAAAAATATAATAATATAATGAAATAATGAATTTTTAAATTTTATTTTTATTTCATTAACAATAGTAATGTCCACATACAATAGACAATAATTACCTACACATGCCTATCATAGTTCAGTCAACTCTGTGGTTAAGATCACATACACATCAACATATATGGTACATCAGTATGAGTTTCTGGTTATCGAGAGAGTAGCAATAATATAATGTCATAAAAAAATTATATGTGTGCATACAAATCTATGTTGTTTATTATTTTGTTAAAATTAGACTTTAATGATTCACTCAATGGTATTATTTTAAATTCATAATTTTCGATGTACCTTGATGTAAGCAAATTTAGTATTTTCAGTATTTTCCACATTACTTTCATAAGCATACTTTTTTTCAATTTTGCTTAATTATCATTACATTCTAAGCCAAATAGTTTGTTAATAACCAATAATATTGAAATCAATATTTTATAAAAAATAATTTATAAAACAAGCTTTAGAAAATTGTAGGATTTTTGTAAACATTAATAGCAACTGGAAACAAAGGATATTTCTAACCTAACTGTGGCTATAAATATAAAATAATGTATAGGGATGGTAAATAGTGATATATGTCTAAAAAATATATGACGAAAATAGTGATATACGTCTAAAGATCATTCAGAAAATCGAAAATCTGGATAATAAAATTCACAGAATAAAAAAACAAATGACAGGATACAGAATGTTAAACAAATAATATGCCAATAACCACACTGCCTCAGAGACAATCTCGTATTTAAAAGAAACCAAAGACATAAAAGAAGATTAAATTATAAAGCAAAATATAAATCAAACACACATTGTTGTCATTTTTAAGCACTTACATTTACTTGTCTATGTCGCAAAGCTAAAACCTGTTTTTTTTTAAATTATGTTTATATCTTGAAGTATTAAGTGATTAACATTTAACGTAACATTTTTTTTCTCTTATTTGCTCAAGATTGCTCACTGTATCACCATCTAAATGCTTTTGCGTGCGATTGTCCTCCAGCGTTTTACATTTTTTTTATCATTTCCAATCATTTATAATACCCAATAATTATATTTTCATCTACAGGCGCAGAAACAGGTGTTTAACCTGATGAAGTTTGACAGCTATCCACGCTTCCTACGTTCACCGGTGCATGCCGAGTGTGCACGCGCTGAGCTATGTGGTGCTCCGGCTCCTTATGCGCCGCCACCGTCCACTGCTGGCACACCCACTCCAACCAAGGTGCGTTGATTATAAGCATACAAAGGAATCATACAAAGCACTCATTCAATATATTATATAAAAAAATTGTGCGTGTAAACTCTGACGTGCGACTGGAGTTTACTGTACATAAATATAAATCACAATTAAATGAAACTACGTGATGTAGTATTATTTCTACTTTCTTTAATTTCTTTACCACGACCTAGGTTTCATTGTATTACAACATCTACAGGTGGGATATTAGCAAAATCTTTGCTAATATCCCACCTGACGATGTTGTAATACAACGAAACCTAGGTCGTGGTAAAGAAATTAAAGAAAGTAGAAATAATACTACATCACGTAGTTTCATTTAATTGTGAATAATGAATTTCTACAAAATTAACGCCAAATATATTCAATATATAAATATAAATATTAATGTCATTAAATGTGAATGAAAAATTCTGTAATAAAAAAATCCTGACAATATAATTATTTTCAAGTAAAACACAAATGAACAAGATCAAATTTATACAACAAAATTAAAATCATTTAGTAACGTTTGACTAAGAAATTAAAATTAAAAGAGACTTAATTCTGTAGGATAGAAGACATCAAATATTCATACATAATGACTTTTAATGATTACATCTTAATTTAAGCGAACAATAGTAAACTATGTGTGTCACACTCCGTCATTGTGATTACGCTATAAGAAAATGCCAATATGTGTGTCACGCTCCGTCATTGCCTTCGCTGCCTTCTTGTTGAATCACATCATCTATAATAATTTAAAATCGAGCAATTAGTAAATAAACTAGAGCTAAATAAAATATTTTTAATTACTGTTGTCTTTAATTTTTTTAATCTTTTCCTTTAGGTGTTCGTATTTTATCCACTTTAATCAATTAAAAAGATTATATGTTAGATGAAAGAAGTATTGAAGTGTAGATTATTAAAAAGAAGATAAATCAAAGTATAATAAATGTATGTACAAAGAATCTGTACGAGGTTATATACCTACTGTGAAAAGAACATATCAGAATATCGTCCGCCTGTATTGTGTATAAGTATAAAAATATATATTTGCAAAATAACCAAATTTTAAAACCAAACAATTTTACTAATGAATAAGATACGACCTTAGATGAAATACTTTTTTAATATTACAAATATATTGTACAAAAATAAAAACTCATTTTATATTATATAGAAAACTAACATAGTTAAACATTATGCCATTTAGTGTGGTTTCTCGATAACATTACCAGCTTACTGCCAACAACAATACAATTATATATACAGTATCCTGTTTATGCGCTAGATGTCGCTTGCTTGTTGTATTTGATATTAATTTAATATTTTTTAATTAACTTCTTTTTTATTAAACTTTTCTCGTTTGTTGGAGTTTAATAGTTATCCAAAGTAGATAATTTTTAAAAAATTGCAGGAAATCAATTTTAAAATCATTTAATGGAAAATTGTCATCAAGACTAAAAACGCTCTGAACTTCGTACAAACAGAACCTAACATTTACACTTTTTTTAACACCCTGAACTTTGTACGTTTTAAACTTCTGATTTTACTCCTCATAATACTTCATACCGGATGCTATATATGAAAATCAATTCTTGAGGAGGAAATTCCAAAAATTTTTTGGTAAAGGGATTAATGTCAGTTATATATGTATATAAAACAGAACATGTACATATAGAACAAAACATATATCTATGTGAACAGAGTTATATGTATATAAAATATAATCATTTTAGAAACGATGCTGTGTAAGTAAAAAATACCTATAGGTATATAAAAATACCTATAGGTATACAATATAGGCCAAGAAGCAAAAGACTATGTAAGTTTGAATATATGAATAGCATAATTGTTATAAAATGAATTTTTAAGTTATGACATATAATAACCACACTGCCTCAGCGACAATCTCGTCTTTGCCAAGTAGTTACTTAGGCAATACTGTTGTCTAGATATTATGTGTTAGTACAGAAAGTATTTCGTCATAGTTGCTTTTCATGTGTGGCAGATAGTCTAATGCTTTAGATACACACAACATGCGAATTTTAAAATAAAATTTTATTTCAAATACTTTAATGATTACAAAGATAAGAAATCATCTAAACCATTCACTGCCAAAACTCAATTAAAAATGTTTTAAACATATTTACTTGAATGAGATCCAGGGTTTAACAAAACAAAGACCAGGAATCTAAATATAAGGTATTTTTATGCCAGTGAAGGATGCAAATGAGTAATGATGTCATTTACATTGTAGTTATAGTAGATATCATTTATGTTATATGATGTGCACGGTTCTCAATTTATAGGAACATAAAAAAGATAATGAACAAAAAACGTCAACAATTAGCTACTAGTTGTTATGATGTTAAACCAAGCTTATACATAGCAACGATAAACATGGACTCCATAATTGTACTATAAAAAATATGACACAATGGCTATATTAAGGTTTTACTTTCCACAATAGAAACAGTAAATGAATAAAGCAATCTTTGGTGTACACAAACATATTAAAAAGAACACTCGACATCTTAACGACTTGGTGTATATTGTCAAACGTAAATTAAGTAGAGGTTAGTGAATCATAACGGCGTTATTATTGAGCCAATCTTGTTATCTCGCACTTTATCTTAGATGAAATCTATAAAGAGATAAATTATATTAAATATAGACATCATCTTCTCTTATCATCAGAAATATGTTATATTAGCAGTTTTTAAACATTTTCTCTGGTTATAACGATGTTTAATATTTCAGTGTACAATGTAAAAATTAGTTATGCACGTTGGCAGCTTTTGTAACAGATTTAGTGTTACAAAAAAAGAACTTATTATTCAGGTACATACTGTACGTGAAGTAATAAATTTAGTACGCTAGTAGGAAATTAGTCATATTGATATATTGTGCAACGTTTTGCAGAACATTGCTAACTATTATAATAATAAATTGGGCTTAGCGCTTACATTGTGCTTCAATCAATAGTTTGGTTGATGGCCTAGGAATTGATAAGTTGAGCAATATAGAAAAACCAATGAAGAAATTATGACTGACAGAATAATAAGTATAAATAAAAGTTTGACTAAATAAAACTTTCAAAATGTTGGCATCGTTTGTATTAAACAACCATTTCAAAATAAGGGTAACGGTTTGATCTATTTAAATTTGTACAATTTATTGCAACTTGCTTCGACCAAGTGCAATGTAATTTTTTTGCTTAAAAATAAATTTTCTTGCTATGATTGTAAAAATAGATTTTGAAATTCCGGCCCTAAATTGAATCTGCTATATCAAACTTTTCTAAAAGATGCAGACAATTTTGAATTTAATGTGTCACATCCCATTGTCCAGAATTAGATTAACTGAATTAATTTATATAACAGTAAGGTACAGGTAGTTATTAAAGTATGTTGTAAGAAATAATAGAATTTATCATTTGCAGTTGAAGAAATCATTCAGCAATGCCGAAGAGAGGCGGCGTGGTATCATTCCGTGGGCTCGACTTCGTGGTGGCTCCAAGGACCGAGGGCAACCACAAACCTCTCAACCTGAGGAAAATAGCAAGCCTCAAGTACAAGTGACGAATAATGTAGGTCGAAAACTTAATTTTCTGCAACTTTCTTTTTATTTAATTAGATTTATTTAATATATGTTTTTGAAAGCGCATATGTCAGATGGAAGATGATATCGAAGAAACGAATAGAAGAAAAAAATGGTTAAGCACGAGTAAAACATGAACATTGTCTAGAACATTTTTTTCATGAACATATTCCCACACTATAAGCGTGTCCTATTTTCTGCTCTCAAAATCTTTTTAATTCACTTAGAATGAGGACAGGTTTTATCTCCATAAATGTTTAAAAAATGACTTGTGACAATTATTTTAATACGAATTAATAAACTTCATCTCTCCCCTCACACCACTTTTTTAAACTTAAAAACCATTACAGTGGCTCATTTATGACAACAACTTCTATATAAATGCTATTTCAGACATTATACATTACATTTTTATATTTGTACTTATTCTAGTGTTAATGTAGCCCCTATTTCTAGTGTTAATGTACCTCTAACAGTTTTCCCAGTTTTTGACTTGAAAGCTATATGAGTGATATTTTCTTCGACTATATTGGCATTCTTAATTATATCTCGATAATTATACAAGACACATACTTTATACAAGTAGGCTATGGCTATATATTTATACTAACTAGATCAATAGTTTTTGCACAATTTTCTAAAAAAGAGCATACAAACAAATTTTCCTCGTTATAATTTTAGTGGCATTATAGTGTGAATACAATATAGGCTGCGAATAGTTATAAATAAAGCGAATACACTTTTTTTTAAATATGTTATTGGATATAGTTTTTAACACAAAAGTTATGTTAACAAAATTAGAATGCCTTTTTAATTATTTCAGCACAGTATTTATAATTTTAGACAAATACGAGTGCTAGAATAAATTCAAGAACAAATTTGAGTAAAGAAATGAAAATATATAAAGCGAATTTTGATTTTTGGCGATTTTTAGCTTTTTGGTATTATGTAATACTGATAATGAAATTTGGTTGTGGAGGAGAAATGTAAGAAAAATAATATTTTAATGATTTATCTTAGAAAGTTATTTTTTAAATTGATTAGTATTGAAAATAAATATAATTTCTACGCTTTCAAGTTGTCATCATTCCAAAATGCGTAGGAATCTTTTTATCAACAATTGATTGGCTAATAAGATTTACTACTGTTTGGCGAAGCATACGCCTGAAGTTAAATAATGTGGACGATATGTGAAACAGGGACACGAAGCCTTGACTTAAAATTAAATTCAACTATAAAATATCCATTTAAGATTCATATTTAAAACAGCGTAAAATTTACTTTTGGCAGTTAATCCAGATTATATATCGCATTATATGGCTACAAAGACATCCGACATATTACTAATAGCAAGTTGCATCTTTTTTTTTAATACTAAGCTGACATAAAATAATTAATGAAAAATTAATTGTCGCAAAGTATCAAGATATTAATTGTCGCAAATTATCGACGTTGATATGAAGACGTTGATCGCCCGTGCGGTGTTGAAAAGGCTAGTTGTTCCCCGCCATTTATGGGTGGCATTTCTGTTGAAATAAATTACGACAAATGGTGACGGACCCTTCGACGAACAGTCCACATGTGAGCCCTATCTGGAGCTACTTTTTTGTTTGTTTTATAAGAGTGAAATATTATAGTATATAGTAATGAAGATATTTTTACTGTCATTGCCTATATGTGAATAATGCATTACTTGACATCCATTAGAAGTCTATATTAATATGATTCTGCTAATAAAAATCTATTTGTTAAATACTTTACACTAGCAGGTCACCGGATATCGAATTGCATTATTCATATTGCCAAATAAGAATGAAGTCACACACTCGTGAAAATATTGCTTTCATAACAATAGACTGGTAGTAAACCGTTTGCTAGCACATCATAGCAAATTATAGCATCAATGCTTAAATGACAACATTGTTTGCACAGCCATTAATAAAAATTTATATCCACGTGAAGTGTTTATGGAATTGTTGTTCTCGGCAACAATGGTAAAGTTTCCACAGGCTTTTAGTACCAATTGTAAACCTGGTTTACACTCTGTTTTGTCGAAGGGGGTCTTGATAATTAACATTAATTATCATTGCTTTAACAAATTTAGTAATGATGACTTAATGTTTGAACACGCCGACGGAAGTCAAAACTCTTCGGTAAATTTCACATTCGATTTACTTTTCATAAAGATGTTCCGATACCAGTAGTAGTTAGTACTTTGTAACAATTTTTTTTAAATTTTTTAATATGATATTCCCCTTTATTATCTTTCATTCACACATATCAATATATCTCACATTACGTTGTTCAATTACAAACACATTACAATTTCTCTCAAAGTGATAATAAAATGTTTCTTCAGTTGCAAATTTGGATCTAAGAGGTAACCGTCCATGCCAGTTTTGACGATGTGGGAAATATGTTAAAAATATATTATTCCCTATCGTAAATCTGGCCATTGAGGGTTCTTGTAAAAGGGACTAAATTGTATGCATAAATTATGCACTGAAGCTATATATATATATCTTTCTTTTTCAGGTGAGTCCCTCGCAATCATTGAGTCTAGATGGGCCACCATCACGTTGCACACTGTGCAGAGTGGAGCTACCTGATGCTGCTACAACGGTTGTGGCGCTGGGTACAGGTCAAACTGTGAGACAGTTAGTGGATCGTCTTCTCGAAAAGAGAGGCATGCAGTGTAGCGCATATGATGTGTTTGAGCTGGGTTGTAGTAAGGTAAGTCTCATGTTAGGTCATAGCAAATATCAAAATTTGTTTTAAGTTCTTAAGCCACAGAATATAAAATGTAACTAGAGATGCTAAGTAAGTGTGGCACGCCTACCAATGATGTGATCCGCGTATATATTTTGTTCACTACATGATGATGTATACTTTAGTCATAGATCAAATGCGATAAGTGGTAAAGCTCCATTGTTCATTGTTCATTAGGACCTAAAAATACACTTTTTTCCCATAGTTATATGCAAAAATAAGTCACCAAATGAATGTAACGACCTGCGGAATAGTCTATATTCTTTAAATTAATTTGAATACATTTTGTTGGATCTTAAAAGAAAATGTTACTGGCGACGTCATTACCACATAAGTATTGATAATATGTTTTGTGACTATCATCTTAATAAGTTAAAAGTTTCACATAATAATTCTACAATATAATAATGATATGAAAATAAACAACTGATGTTTTTCATTCATTTCATAATAAAGATTAAAAAAAATGAATTTATTAATGATAAAAGTCTAAAGTATACGTTTTTTGGATAATATATACAACTAATGAAAAAACTTCTTTTTAAAAAAAATTAAATGATTGTACATATGCGTATATATCTAGATAAACAACTTTTATTTACAACTCATAGCAATTCAAGAAAAGGTTTAATATTTTGGCCCTTACATCAGTTTGAAGTTTGAACTGAATAGATTGTCTCATTGAAATACATGCTGTTAGATACCCTAAAGAACCCTCTATAAAGGAGTGATGGATTAAAGCCCCTGGATGGAAAAACTGGTTTACAATTTATATAGGCATAGTTTGCTCAGCACAATTTTTAGAACATGATTTTGATGTAAATTAATCCAGTAAAAGATATTTGTATCCAAAAGCAGTTTCAATAGCATTACCAAATTTTTGCTAGTCATGCTATTGAAGAAACAGCAATATGTCTTTGCATTGATTGAACCGGAAAATATTTTCATGGCTATGTAGCTGTGGACATTGGTTTAAGTAATGACTATCTGGCAGAAGATAATTAGACGTTAAATATCTTCTAAAATATTATTTCAATTTATCTCATTGTGAGTAACTAATATTAAAATTATTTTGGTCAATACAAACATTTACTTGTCTGAAAATCTGATACTTCTCACTGAAAATCTTTGAGCGTTCTGTTTAATTAAATTTGGTTTTTTATATAAACTTACTCCCTCCTTCTATTTTACGACTTGCAACTGTATTAATGCTTGTTGTGTAAAATGCAGATAATAACTATTTTTGTACATTTTACAATTTAAAATTTATTTCTAAATTAAAATTAAATTTAAAAATAGCATCAAATCTAAATTATTATGCTGTTTTATTTCGATATCATGGTGACCAGTTGACAAATGTGGAAAGAATTATAAAATTTTAGAAAATTTGTTGCGAGTAGGATAAATATGCGTGACTAAAGCGTGCAGAAACAAGAACACATTTAATACCTCCATGATGATTTTGAATAGGGGTAGGGGCATGTACCGTAATGTAATAAGCACATTTAAAATTCATTTGTTTCAAATTGGTGACATGTGTTTTCATAGCGTTTCCCAGACATATAACTTTGATCTTGTTTTATATTCTGTGCTTTAAATCTGAAAAGATCTTCCAGTGCGAAGTTTTAAGGACTATACATGTATATTTTGTATCATTTATATAGATAGAATCATTCTAAAAAGGAATTTGTTCTTGAGACCGTAACAATAAACAAATCTTCGAATGATTTTTAAATTGGACTCTCTTTCGCTTTGCTTTTCACAACATCATTTCCACTTGTCATTTATCAAGTTAATTTGCTCTTATAAGCTAACAAATATACATACAACCTAGTCAATAATTCATAACTAAAATCATCCAAACACATTTTTTAATTAATTATAAATTTAAAAAAATAATAAATTTTCCCAGAAATGAAATTATATGACATAAAAACTACAAAATGACAATATATTTGTTGGTTATGTAATGTAAAAATTAAATTTTTTTCTCTGCAGCCCATGGACGTGGCACAGTCCGCTTCTAACCTTGCTGGCAAGCAGGTCCGTGTAGAGCGCCGTGTAGTATTCCGCCTAGAACTTCCTAACCGGCGCGTGGTCTCCGTGCGATGTAGGCCTAGCAAGCCACTAGGTGCAGTGCTGAGGCCTGTGCTGCAGCGGTACGGAGCTGCAGGTGCAGGAGCTGCTGCGGCGTTAGGTGTTGCACTGGGCGGACAGACACTGGACCTGACTTGTGCTGTACAGGTGAGTGGAAGATTTAGCGTTGTATATGTAAACAATATAGCTGAAGTAATAGCAAAAACACTTTATTAAGTCCTACTGAAAAGAGTGTAACATTAAATGCTAAATCCAGGGATGAAGATCATCTAGGACTAAGCACCAGGTCTGGTTGAGACTTATTTAAAATTGCTATGTTGATACAAATTAAGATTTAATTTTTAATGGATATATTATTCATTACACAGTCATTTTATATTTTTATAAATAAAACCAATTTAAATAATATGTATTAAAACCAATTTAATAAGATATAATCCTTGACTTTATAAACTGTAAAGCAGAATTTTTTCCATTGCAAATAGGCTTAATCATTAAAATTGTTCTAACAGCAGGTGCTGGTTTCGAAGGGACATTCGTTAAGTTCCTAAAATAGAAATATCCAGATGTGCCACCATCACGTTGCACAATGTGCAGGTAGCTCCACTCTGCACAGTGTGCAACGTGATGGTGGCCCATCTGTCGAAGCTAAACATGTTAAGTTTTAATCTGTTATATAAAATTATGAAACTATAAGACATCCTTTTTTGAAACCAAATATCTGGCACAATGTCGATAATTTTATGATTAATTTTTTTTGTTTAAAATGAAAAATAAACAATTTATCTCCTAAATGTCCAGTAAGTTTTAATGTATACATTTTCCTCAATTAAAATTCAAATCCATTTTCCAGGTAGCAGATGGTCAACGTCTCCAAGTTACGCTGAATGAAGAATTGGCAGCCAAATTTGCTCAGCAATCTTCCCAATCTACCAACGGGAATGCGGAATCTGGCCATTGTAATAATCAGCCTTCGATTACTGGGGAGACTAGCAGTTCGGAGCAGGTGAAACTGAAACCAAACCTAGCTTTACCGTCACTGGATGAAATCACAAATAGGGTGTTTGAAGAAGTGCTGCAGGGAAAGGCCGAGTTGCAGATTGACAAAGAGGAGGGATCTATGAAGGTAGGTTAATGAAACTTATTCTTTATTCTGTTCTGATGATTCTGTGTATGACTGTACTGTCTAATATAAATATTTTACATTTGAAACCTTGATGACACATTCAATTACTTGGTATCATAATAATACCGTTTTTTACAGTCTTCGAACTGTAGCTCGTCGCATTCATCTGGCATATTTGGACACTTGATGCGGCGTGGTTGCTCAGCTCCCAGCGGAACATGCTCTGTTTCTACAGACGGTGGGGCAGGGTTGCCCCTGGTAGCTAAACTGCGAGCGGGAGTGCGGTTGCAGAGTGCAGGTGGTAACATCAGGAGCGGTGATAATGCTGGTAATTTGTGTTTGCTCTCATATTAATATTTTTTTAAATAACTTGTTGGTTCACGTCTCACCATTGAACTAGCTCTGATGTCATATACTTTATAATTTATGGGCAAAAGGCTATGATATCCAAATCGAGAAAAGTTCTAATATTTTTATGTGACAGAAATTTTATTGTATGAAAAAAAATTCTGGTCAGAATGAAATTAACACGTTTGCTTCTACTATAAAACATGGAATTTATTGAGATGTAGATACATAAAACCCAAGCTATTGGTAGCTGTAGTAAGTCAGTGTAGTAGTTTTTCTGTCCCTACTCCTCTAACAAGAACTGTCAATGTTTATTTCTCTCTTACACACTGCTCATTTGAAGCTTATTCAAATCATTATCATGTCATAGAATAAAACTTGATACAACTATCTTTGGATTATTAATCATCACTGGAACAAATTAATTAGTTAATTATTTGATAGTTTAAAATAAAATTTAATTAGACTATGATTGATGATAGAAATAGAGAACAACGGATATTCTTAAAACAGCCTGAAAATTGGTTCCACATTAAAAGATATTGAGACAGTACAACTTATGCAGATACTCTATGATAACATTTTTTAACATATATTATGAAATATTGTAATCTTTTTAGTCATCACATGGCTAACCGTTTTAGCATAGTCACCACACTCAGTTTACCATTACAATGTGGAGATTGTAATGGTTTTTCCAAAACTCATCTCCTTATCTTGTCTAGATCTATCTTATCTATTAAGTTTGTTAGTCTTATGCGATGTCGTCAAAATATTGATTGCCTTTGATCCCAGTGTTGGATTAACTTTGAAATCTTTTCCATTATTTTAGGCAATAAAATTAAATATGTCTTTTTCAAGGACTGATCTTTTGAATGTTATCAGAAATGTATGGAACAAGCAAAAGTTATAACTTTTTAATAATTTGCATTTAAGGAGATGGATAAAAGGAAGGGTTAAAACAAAACATAATAGCAATTGACAGAACAGAAAAAGAATACTGAAGGAAATATGTATGTGTGTGATGTTGCCGAAATGTACTGTTGAAGTAAATCAGGACTGTTGCTTGTATGGAGCTTCAAACTGTTCTCTAATGGAGAAGCCGAAACGACTTTTATGGTGTGCAGCGAAAGTAATACTTTTTATCACTTTGTTATACAAAATACAAATAATTCTTGTATAAATTTTTCTCTTATTCATGCATATAAAAATAGAATGATGGAGAGCAAAACAGTCAATTATCTTTTCCACTCCTCGCTAACCACACCTCCCCTCAGAGCTGCCGATGCGTACCCATATAAATTATTATTTATGCCACCTCCAGGAATATATGAAATGTACCTAGAAAGATGATAGTTAAAGTGTATAAGCTATAGGAATGTGGAGATCTTGGTTATAAAAATAAAAAAGTCTGCTAAGTGGTTTTGAGGCTCAAGAGTGTTGTATTCACAGATATTATAGCAAACAGGAAGTTACTGGCAAAATAACAGCTGTGAGATTGCATAAAATTCAGTAAAATTAGATTTAGGGATTGTGGAAAGAAGTTTTATATGACATAAAAGTAAATATAAAACATTCCAGGTCAAGGAAGAGAGAAATTTATCCAAAGGCTAGTTATTCTTTACGCTGCTCTTATTGTGCTGTAAAAGTCAATATTTCGGTTTAAATAACAGACAACTCACACAAAAATCTTTATTTCAGAATTCCTCGAATCTCTCCGACAAGCTCAAAAAGCCCGACTCAAGGACAAAATGGAAATGAACCAAACTCAGCCAAAACTTGCAACTATCCATGCTGATTCGCATCAAACTGATGATGCGAAGATGCAACAGAGCATGGTGCCACCTGTGCCCGCTATTAGGAATTTAACGAATGTCTCTTCGAAACCAGCACCTGCTGTTAGAACAATTTTATCAAGTAAGCCTATTTGCAATGGAGAAAATTCTGATGGCCAAGATGTAAATGTCAAACCACCGCTGTCGTTTGTTAACTCTAGTTATGCCATGACAAAAAATCTCATACCGAATAATAATGCAGAACGTAACGGATCCATTAGTGACGATAAGACCCAATCAGTATGTAAGAAGTTGGCCAATAATCATTTTGAGACAGATAATAATAATGTAAGTATTTTAAACGGGAATGAGAAAGCGTGTGAGGAAACGCCGGTAAATAATATAAATTCAAATCTGAGCGAGGATTTTGGCAATGTAGCGAAAAGGGTCATCGATCCGCCTCCATTGCCCCCAAAGCCGAAAATTTTGCCTACAAAACCCTCAAATTGGGGACACAATTTGGGGGAGCCACCCTGTGTTCAGGAAGTCAGTTTGCCGAGTGTCGATGAGATTAATACTAGGAGTAAAAGAATGATTTATTTGGATCAGCCGACTAGTAGTTTTGTATAATTTGTAATAAATCCAGATAAGGATATTGTTTATAATAACTGCTACATGAGGAAAGGGATTATATTATCAAATATAAATTTCTATAGGTTTCTATAGCGAAAGGTTTTACATGTAATAATAAATTTTACATTTTATTAATGAATCACCTTTAAAATTTTATGAAGAAAAGGGTTTTTACATTCAGTACAAACTCTTCTCTTTTTAATATAAATTTGATAAAATGTCATTTTATAAAATAAACTCTTTCCATTTCTATGGATTTATTTATTAATTGGAAAAAGTGATTTTGTGATTTACAACGTTGATGTATCTTTCTTAATTTAAATAAACGTTGAAATTAATTATCTATGTTTGTTAAATTATTTATATATAAATAAGATTTTCTTTATAAGAAACATTTTATATAAAATGAAAGTAAATATCTAATAAAATTGTTTTGCATGTGCGAAAAAGGACGCAGTTGTACTTTATGGAAGTTTTAAAAACTTGCTAGAATTTAATTAAGTGTATAGTACAAAACATTTCGCATTTACGGAAATAGCTAACATCAATGTTTTTATTCAATTTTTCATGTTATTTTTGAAATATCAGCTCTCCATTTAGAATATATTTGGTTTGGTTAGTATTTTTTTATACGTAGAAATTTGATATTCTATACGTTGGTTTATTTCCAGAAGTAATTATATATTTGAAAATGGCCATCTCATGTAAGTTCTTTGTAAATAGTGTCTATTGTAATATTTAATTTTAATTTAGTGTTGATCTGATAAGTTTTGGGATCAAATTTGAGGATCTTCTGCGGCAGCCATATTCAATTTGAATAATATTCAGCTTTTTGAATGCAATTAATTGACATTATGTTCTGATTCTTCTTAATCACAATGTACTAAGCGAGCAACAAATAATTAGTTGAATTGTAATTTTTATAATTTATAAATGTAAGAAGGTTGTGCTGGAAGTTGTATTGAGAATCTTAGGAATGGAAGTTCTTTAAGGGCCCTTAAACGACGAGGAAGAGAGAATATATAAGAATAACTTAAGCAATTTAATACACTGTGATGTATACATTTTCTTTCACGTAATTGTCACTGACAGTTGTAATATAGCAGTATTATGTAACTAATGTTTTGTATGAAGTTTTATCGACAATAAATTGCCTATTTAATAATGAATATAAGCATGTCTGTATGTCTTAATTTTTACAAATATATTAAAAGTAAATTGTGATAACATTAACAAAACAAATTACAACTTTGTATAAAATTTTAGAGCATTTGTCTTCCATAATGCACGATTAACATTAAAAAAAAGTTGAAGTTTTTTCACTTTGTCTCTGGTTTAGGTGTATTCATTGTATGTAAGAATAAAATATTTTTAACTTATGTTTTGAGACGTTTTTATCTTTATTAACTGAAATATAGATTTATTGAAAATAATAAAAATATAATAAATATATTTTATTGAATTGGTTGTTTTATTCGAGACATTTTTTCACCAAAAGTTTTACTAAAATATACTAAAACAAAATTTTATATTTTTTAAACAAATTCTTTCTCCACAGAATAATAAGTGATTGGGATGCATGGTGTACTAAGGGGGGGAGTGAGTCAAGAAAGAAAATACATGATCTTTAAGATTTATTGTCATTATAAATAAAACTAATCCAAATTTTTGCAACTTATTTAATATGTAAATATTAATTTAATAGAAATGAAAAAATATGCGTGTTATAGAATATTAATTTTAATTTTTTGTAATTTTTGTGTGAATGGTTGGTGTGATGCTTAGCTGCTATAGTTGATTCACCTTATGCAATATGAGACCTTAAATTTTATCAAAAATAGAAAACAATTTTTTTTGTCAAGTGAATAAAATTACCTTCTAGTTGAACTACAAAATTAGACAAAAAAGTAAAATTGACATATACATGACTGGAAAAAAAATGATTTGTCACACAATGCAAAAAAAATGGTTTTGGGAAAAATGTATTAGAGTAATGCTTATTATTGACCTTTCAACTGCCCTCGTAAGGTTCATGTTTCTTTATTAATTCATTCTACATGCTGTACAGCTTTTACGGCAATATTATCTCATAAGTTGTCGTTCGACATAATTTTTGGCAACAATTTTAGTTTGGAACTCTATTTGAATATTCAACATATTTGTCATCTTGAATATGCTAGTGTATCCCTTCACTGAACACTTAAGCAGCCGTGCAAGCAGCAACCTCAGTGATTCTTGGTTTTGAGTGTGTCCACACCTTGTCGAAAATCATCATTTGATGAATCTTTAAAAATGGGTGTTATATGTTTAATAAGATACAAAAGAACTGGGTTCAAATGCTTATAGCCTCATGTTACCAGCCACCACAGCCTTGAGCCACATACATCAGCAGTTGGCTTCTGGAGGGACATTTTTATGGTTTAGTTTTGTATCCGATCCAGTATCGCTTTTAAAGCTTTTTAATTCTGATTCTGTTCGTGATATGATATCACTAACAGAATTAAAATTTCGCCAAATAGCTAAATCACAATAATATTATTAGATTCTTATTTAAAAGTGTCAATTAACTTTCCCTTACCACTGAACTTTTTTCTATGTTCCAAAGTCACATTCCCATTCTTTTCTCAACAAGTCTAATCTGCTTACTTTTTATTATTGGATAATCATTACCGAGGGGATTTATGTCTAAAACCCCTTTGTAAGTTTTAGAGTCAACATCTTCTATGTAATTTAAATATTTCACTCTGAATTTGTTTCGGATGACCAACGGGGCCGTCGTGATCGGACAACCACAGGTTCTAGAATGGAAACCGATGACCACATAAAAGGACAAATATATATGAGGCAACTTAAGTTCAGTTCGAGCAATCGGTTTGGTTCAAGAATTTAATACAATCTTTGTAAACAGTTTTTATTTAAAGTAAATTAAACCAATTGTTCCGTATTTGATGTGAAATATTGATTTGTAGTTAGACCCAGAGATTTTAAAAATATTTTTTTAATAACCAGTTCCATTTCACCAGACTAGTAGACATTGGGTGGTTTGCAAAATATTGTTTATGCTCTTTATACCAATTAGTGTATTGATCAATTAGTGAATAATCTTTTCTTACATAATATGCAAGTTTAACAGTATCCACTTTTAATACTACACTAGTTTAATTTCCACTACAAAAGCCGATTAACGTATCTACACCATATAATGACGAAATGTTGCACTTTTTCCATGTTCCTCCATCGATAGATACTTTAAATTCTTCTGCAGCTTTTCCCTTTTTATTTTTACATGTTTATTGAATATATTTGGTGTTAGTTTTGTAGAAATTTATTATTCACAATTAAACGAAACTACGTGATGTATTATTATTTCTACTTTCTTTTAGTTCTTTACCACGACCTAGATTTCGTTGTATTACAACATCTTCAGGTGGGCTATTAGCAAAGATTAAACTTCTTCTTTCTTTTTCTTTGCTCTGAATCTTTGCTAATAGCCCACCTGACGATGTTGTAATACAACGAAACCTAGGTCGTGGTAAAGAACTTAAAGAAAGTAGAAATAATACTACATCACGTAGTTTCATTTAATTGTGAACATATTTATCTTTTTTCCCTCATCTGTGATTTTCTTGCAAAAGCTATTAAATACCAAACTCACTGCAAAATGTATATTTCTCACAATAAGGTTATATGTACTTAAGCCTTAACTTATGTCCATGGGCCTACCAAAAATACTTATGCTTTTCTGTTATCTGAAGTCTTATTTTAGAAATAATACTTTTGTTTTATATCCTTCATTAATAAATGGCCCAGAAATAATTTTTCTACAACCACAAGAACACATAACAATAAGCTTAAAACCGAAGCCTTTTCTTCCTGATTCTTCAAATTTTATATACTTCTGTAAGAGTTCCAAAAACACTCGTAAATTCTACAATTCTATAAAATGCAGTGGATTGAACACATGGCCGTCTTTACACATGGGCCTAGTGGGCCCGGGGCCCTGCAGATTTTCTAACGAGCAAAACAAAATCTTTTACAAGCTTACAATTTAAATGTTAGCTGCTAGCTAGGGAATATTTTTAAACCATCGGTTCATCCAAATCAGAAAAAGAAATCTATGAATTACGTTTGAGTAGCTTAGAAAGTGATTGATTACAGAAAAATATTGACATTATACACAATTGCTGTTATTGATAAAAATGATCTTCTATTTAAAAAAACACTTAAGAATATCCCGTCCATTATGTTCAATAAGTATTCACAGGCAAGATATTCATATTTGCATTTGCAACGGACTTGCATTTTTTCCAAGATAGAGGCTGACTTCTCCAAGGCAGCCAGAAGTTACAACATAGATGCAAATAGTAAGTAAAATAGAGAAAGGCGAAAGCTTTGAATAAAATTCTTATTATTATGTCCTTTGGAGAATTCATATTTCGTTTTTCCAGTTGTCGATTCAACCCTCCTAATACAAGCATCTGTTCTACAAGTAGATGCAATAATTGGAAACATATTAAAGGTGGAGTATATATACTAAAATCCATACGAGTATGAAGTATTTGCGTGGAACAGACATATTAGCATATGAAATTCTGCAAATACCTGTTACAAAATACACTTGCATTCTGTCTCTGTTCGTAATGACTCAACTACTATATGAGCAAAAGAAACAAAACGACTAAGACTGTGAATGTTGCGTATCGACATTGGACGTTCATTGCATATATTTATTGTCTGTGAAGGTTCATCACAAATGGTTTTATTATAATGTTACAGATCATTCACAAAGGCGACGGTTGTTTTATTATGATAATCTGTATGGATTAACACAAATGTAACGCCATAGGTAAAATACAATTTTGTACTTTTTTGTGTCAATTTAATTTGATTGCCGAATGCATTTGTTATCAGCCTATGCCAGTCTGTGCACAGCATGGCTTTGTTTTGACTGATGCATTTTGTTAATTTTTTAAATTTTGTTTTTTTTTTGTGAACATATTACTTTCAATCCGCGGAGTGTTCTTAGCTTCATACTTAAATTTTATCAGTATCTAGAGTTTCATAAATATTTAAATAATTGATAATGTCGGGCACAAAAATAGTGTTATATGGAGCCATTTTACAGATATAGGGGAATATTATGCTTCTTGTAATATTTGTAAACTAAAATGTTTTCTAAATCATCCATGGCAAATTTAAAAAACATTGAATAGGAAACATCAAACAGTATCGTTACAAGTGCATTAGAATTAAATAGGACCAATTATACAAATAATGCAAAAGCACTTGAAATTCGCCAGCCATAAACTTATAATAATCTCATAAACCATCAGTGTATTGTTTAATCATATTTTCACTTACAACTTAACTAAGTAAACAGAAGATGATAATATTTTCTCTAGCAGACAGTCCTAAGCCTGTATAAAGTATGAAGGAAGATTTTCAATAGCTTTAATAGTATCATTTTTTATACAGAGTCACTGCTGGAAGTTGGTACGTAACAAGAAAAAATAATGAATATTTTATGTCGAGTGTTTACATTGCATACTCCCAACTGAGCACTCGACGTGCACTTATATGTGGCGCCTACACCTAGTATTTTATAACAAATATACACACCTATTAGTTTTTGCATACTCATAACAGGATCATTTAGTATGAAAAAATACTGATATCCTATACCTCTAAAACGTATTAATCACAACATTTTAGCAGGTGTAAATTTCTTGACCTCGACAAATCTTTCCTGTTCTGGAGACAACGAAATACTTGGATTTGTTGATAACGGTAAGTATTGGTATGTATGGAGTTATTAAGTAATTTTGACCCACTTCTCGCAGACAAACAAATGCAGCACTGAGGACTGACCTTATGTTTACCAAGTGCAATGCAAACGGAGAAATATGATTAGCAACTGCAATGGAGAACGTCCTTAAATTTGAAAGTTAAAAAATAAAATAACAAATACATTTCAAATTTGAGTAATTTTTGGCTGATGTGCATAGAAAATGATGGGGTGAAAGATATTGGGTTTGAAAGAGTGACTGATGATTTTGCAAATCAAAAGTCAAATAAAATACCTCTTGTGTTATTATGACACTTTTTTTACAAGTTTTACAACTTAAAATGTGAGAAATGAAGTATTATTGTAATTTTGTTTTTTTTTTTCAATAGTATTGGAAATAACTTCTGTTGAATGGCCCCATATGAAAGTGTCATGGGTCTCCATTTGGCTTAAGGCAGCCCTGATTATACAGTACATCACTACTTACACTGATTAGGTTTATTGTTTTGGTACTCGGTTGCAAATCTTGCTTACCACTTTTCAAATACTGATTATGAAAATGTCTTAATGGATATGTTTATTTTTATTACATATATTCACATTATCCAAAAGAGAAAATTTTAAATTGTTTTACTTTTGGATACTTTTGCATTTTAAAGGTGTAGATAACTGTATATAAATTGTCTTTCCTTAAAGAAAACCAACAATGGTCACCGTTTACAATATCAACAGCAAAATATAACAGCAATTAAATCTGCTTTCACACTCATAAATAAATATATTAGGTTGTTCGAAAAGTAATTTTGTTTTTTTATGAAAATGAAAGACGATTTTCTTATAGTGAATAAATGATTTATTGAATTTTATATTGTCCATTCTGGTTCAATACCTTTTGTCATCTTTCTGGCAGTAGCATGATTCCACGCTCATAAAATTTTTGTTCTTTGCTGGCAAAAAACTAATCAAGGTGGCTTTTTGACCTCGTCATTTGAAGTAAAGGTTTAACCGTCGAAAAAATGTTGTAGAGACCGGAACAAATAATAATCAGAAGGTGCCAGATCTGGAGAATATGGCGGGTGCGGCAGTACATTCCATCCAAGCTGTAAAAGCTGTTGGCGTGTTACCAAATTTGTATGAGGTCTCACATTATCTTGGTGGAACGCTACGTCTTTTCTTTTGATCAATTTTTGTCTTTTTTGTTTAAGTACACCATTCAATTTGTCCGACTGATGACAGTGCACTTCAGAATTGATCGCTGTGTTGTCCGGTAGAAGCTTAAAAAAATTATTCCCTTCAAATCCTACCAAACAGACAGCATCACCTATCACATTGATGAATATCAGCTTTCAAAATGCTTTGCGGGTCATCTTTTTTGCTCCATGATCTCTTGCATTTAACATTGTTGTAGACAACCCGTGTCTCGATGATGCGTTTCAAAAATGGATCATTTTCTTGACATTTGAGAAGCAAATCACAGATGTCAATGATACGAACAAACCCATATGTTGAGCTTTGAAATTAAATCTAGGTGTTTGAAATGATCATGAATGGTCAAATTCGATAAATTTAGTCTCCTCACCATCTCAAGACTTGTTATTCTCAGATTTGCATCAATTAATGCATTTATTGTGTCTTCATCAGCTTCAACAGGCCTTCCAGGAAATTGCCAGATCGAAATTTTGCAAACCAGTTTTGGCACTGGTGTTTTGTCAATACATCTTCTCCATACACATGAGATAACTTTTTTTCTTACTTGAATAGCATTTTTACCTTTTCGATAGCAAAAAAGTAAAATATACTGAAAATGCTGCTTTTCACTTTTCTTATTTGATAGAACACGAACCAAAAATTATCTTCAATCGGACTTTTAGAATCAATCGGACTTTTAGAATCAATCGAACTTTTAGATAACCAGGCCTTGCTATATCGGCTGTCAAAATATATGATGACTATGTGGAGTGTGAGGTTGGCTGCGAAAAATGTAATTAAGTCCTCTGTTAGAAAAAAACGGCATTACTTTCTGAACAACCTAACATTTACACATTCATTCAGTACGGAAAATGCCCACCATTACAGTATATATCACTTTTCAAAATTTTGCAAAAAGCCAGGTGCCCCTCTCCATGCTGGTATGCCTGCTTGTTGCATAACCATCTACTGTCTGTAACTCAAAAAATGTTTGAAATGCAGGTCTAAAATTTTAACTAGATATTCTTTGAATGTGTTTTTATTCATTAAGACAACTTCTAGCAAATCTATATTTTTTACCCTTAATATGTTGTCATGTCATGTAATTTAATTTCATGTCATGTTAATTCATACATTGTCATGTAATTTCATGTCATGTAATTTAATTTCATGTCATGTTAATTCATACATTGTCATGTAATTTCATGTCATGTTACCTAAACAACATTATAAAATAAACATTGTAATAACATTATAAATCTATTCTCGCGCAGATGACACTTATATAGCAGTAGGATAATGATGCACATTAAATCTAAAATATGTGCGTGAGAAATAATAGAAACCCTACTTCAGAAATGGTATGATGACTCATACCATTTCTAAAGTAGGGTTTCACAATCCAATCTGATACTATCAAGTATACATTATCATACAATAATTCGATATTTTAGATCAATACAAACAAATGTGATACGAGCTTGGATTTATACAAACATACTAATGTTGGATCCAATCATTCAAATGGAATAGATTGTATCAATAATATAGTCAAGTCGCACAGTCTGTCAACTAAAAGGTCAAAATTATTGACAATAAAGTATTTGATATATTTCATTGGTAATTGGCAGTGGGCATTAGCAGACTTGTCTTATTTATATACCTCCATCCAGCAACTTAGAACTGTAGACTATGAAGGTTGATTGATTTAAACATGTCTTGATATCCGACCATCAGATTAAATCTGGACTTTTTGGCGACACTTTTATTTCTAAAAAAGTCTATGTTTTATCCGAAATAATAAATAATTTGTAAACAATAAATGTTTTTTCGGAAATAATAAATAGTTTGTAGACAATAGAGAAAGAAGTTTTTTGTTGCATCTCTGTTCTGAGCCATCTTCCATTCATATATTGAAAGCATAATGTATAAATTATTGAATATAATTTCATAAAAACATAATTTTAATGCATATTTTAGAATAACAGAGAAATGTGATTGAAATTAAAAATTATGATGCCTAAATAGAGATGTACAAAAAGATAATCCACAAACCGGACACAGAAAGTAATTAGGAAAAAAGGGAAAGTAACTTTTTTGTACAGATAGACTTAATGAAATTATAAAGATTTCTGGATTCATTATAGTACTCTAAAAAAGATCCAAAATTATTTCATGAACTGCAAAACTATTAGTCTGCTAAAAATGTTGTAATTAACCCTGTGAATGAAATAGTTTATATTAATAGATTTTAGAACTAGTTATTGAAAATTAATTCAAAACTTTGAGTGAGACAAAAATCTGACAAGCATGAGTGGAACTCGCACTACTGTGGTCTTATACACACTTAGGCACTTATAAACCTTTAAATGTACATAATATATCTATTAAATTACAAATATTAATTTGTAAAAACATGGTGCATATTTAAAAAATTATAATATCTAAAATCATTGATATTGTTTTCCTACAACCTTTGCATAGGCTTTTAAAAACATTTTTCATCATTTTGAGTTCAATAGCTTCAGAAGTAAGGGGACAACATATTTCTTTTGCATTTTTTCTGTATATCTCTGAAGATATAATCCCAAAAATTATGAAGAAATTTTTTTATTTTGAAGAAATGGACCCTTATAGCTAGCTCTTCCAAATGATACACCATACTATATACGGAATTCTAAATTTTTTTTTGAGTATCTCATTTTTCTCCGCAAAAAGCATTAGCTATTGAGATATGTGCGGGTTAATATGCTTTATTACTATATCAAATTTCAAGTTTTTACGTCAAACAGTTTCCGCGAAAAATGCTTCTGACAGACAGGTTAAACTAATGTTCCTATAAGGATACAGTTTTTCCTTTTGAAGTTTGAACCATGAAAAACAAAAGCTTAGTTATTTTTGGGCATCCCGATGAGTGCTTTAACTTTTCTGAATTATAACTAATATTACCCTAGAGAAATATATCTGAAAACAATATCATTACAGTAGACTCAAATAAGGAACTTTCAACAAAGTGCAAAAATATATGGTTATTATCAGAGACATATCTTCAACATCAGATCTCCAGCCAAAGAGAAAATCAGCACAGATTGAAATATCGATAGGAAATTGAGCAACAGGATTAGAGGATGAGGAGTTGAGTACGCAACACCAAGCAGAATTTTTATAGCGAAATGTGAGTTTTACAAGTAAACCAATTTGGCAATTTTCAATTCTACCTACGGCCCGGTTCTCTAATATAGATGGAAAACATGGACATTCACCCTTAACCGTTTTAACCAGGTTTAGACTATGAGAATGTAAACTGAGGTTGCTACCTTGTGAGAAACCAAACTATTTTTGTAAACTTTCATAAAATATGGACGTAAGTGATAAAACCAAGCTGCATTGGATAAAATCAAGCTAGAATACCACCTGAGAGATTACCTCACTTTACTATGAAAGCCAAGTCAATAAAAAGAAAGCCTTGTTGGCTCAGAAAAACAATGTGTATACGAGTAGATACCATCTATGTAGTGTTTTGGGAGAGAGGGGTGATCTGGGTTCGGCCCAGAAAGCTCACCAAGAGCAAGACAGTATGGCCTCAGCTAATCTTCACACCCAATAGATTTGAAACAGCACTGGCTGAGTAAACAAGTAGATGATCAATACTTGTAGTAAAAGTAGAATTTTTTGAGTGAATCCTATATTTATTACATTTTAATAACAACAAAATGTTTTAATTAATGTCTAATTCCAATGGCTTACATTGTAAACCTATGAAATCAAATTAATCAATGCTAACATTTGCTAGTTAGCTAATTAATCAATCCTAGCTAGCAATAATTAGCAATTTAATTTTACAAGTTTATATTGCAAGCCGTTGCGATTATTGCAAACATGACTTTCTTGCGTGTATATTTGTTAATATATACCTTACATTGATTTCAGCTTGTGAGAGCATGGCACATCTTGCATTGCAGGGTTATTATAGGGAAGATGATTAAAAGTTCAGTGACTTCTGGGACATGTGCAATTTACAATATATATATATATAAATTATACCCACCGCAGTAAAAATCCATTAGTGGTTTATTGGAGTTTGAAATTTTCACCAATGCCAAAAATTAAACCCTCATGAGATCTTAGTTTGTATATTCAGATAGTCTTATATTTTTAAATTATGCGACTGTCACTACAGAAAACAATGACAATTTTGGGTCTAAGTTGAAGTTTTTTTTATCCATTTTTTAATGAAACTTCATTATACAATATTAACTAAGTTTTAAAATAGAGTCTTATAAAGAGATTTTAAAAAAATTTCACACATGGGTTCGGGAATAAGTATTTAGAGAAGGCTGGGGCAAGGTGAATAACTTTTTGTTTACGATTAAATGAAACTATGTGATATAGTATTATTTCTACTTTCTTTAAGTTCTTTACCACAATTTAGGTTTCGTTGTATTAAAACATCTTCAGGTGGGTTACATTCTTCAGGTTCCCCTTAAGATGTTGTAATACAACGAAACCTAGGTCGTGGTAAAAAACTTAAAGAAAGTAGAAATAATACTACGTCATATAGTTTCATTTAGTTGTGAATAATGAATTTCTACAAAATTAACGCCAAATATATTCAACTTTTTGTTTGACAAGCTCTAGCCCTATTGTAAGTGGCACTTATATTTTGAATTAAACTTCTTATCAGTTATCTTAACTATTGAATGGACTCTTATTACAATAAAGTGCAAAATTATCCACTGTACCCGCAGGTATAGAATTCAGAATGAATGAAGAACAAAGTGGAATAAATATATTGAATTCTTTTCTACAACTGTCATGCAATGTCATTACGGGACAGAATGATTATAATGAGATAATACAATGACTAAATGAAAGCTGCAGTGAAATGACAAACATGTAACATGTAAACTATGCTTAAAACTATTTATTAAGTAAAAATAGTCTGAACACCATTAACAATCTTTTCTTATTAACTAGAGTGATGTACACTTCTGATATGTCATCCTTTTCAATCAATCTTCATTTCATATAATATTTGATACCTAATATGTCTTACACTTCTGATATTTCATCCTTTTCAATCAATCTTCATTTTGTATAAAATCTGTATAACGTTGTACAAAGATTTCTTGAACTTGACTTCTCTAATTGAACTTCTTGTTTCTCTAAATCATATGACTCCAATTTTAAAACCTTAATAAGTAATAATATAAGAGAAAAGATTAACATAATAAATTTTCTCAAACATGCTATGGAATAGTCTGAGAGTGCTGAACTTTGCTGAGAGTATAGCGAAGACCGGTTGACGAGACAGGTAATGGTTAGATCATCTAATCTATTTAAGCGAACATTTATGTGTAAGCAATAGGGACTGAAATATTAATCGTTAACTACGGTACCCGTGGAATCAGTATGCCGCTTTCTCCCATAAACATTGACAAGACTTCATTAATTATAAGTCAAGAAAATTATCAAAAATATGCAATAATTACAAAAGGTTAAAAATATACTATATATAGTTTTGTGGAAATATACAAATTATTTGGGTAAATTATAATATTTAATTTCCTTTTGAATAATACATTAAGTGATATTAATGAATGTAACTAGAAAGTTCATTCTTGTTTGGGAAATTTTAATTATTTTTAAAATTGTCTGCCAAGAGATACTGAGTGAAAATATAATTAATTTTTTTTCGCGTTGTTATAATTTATTATCAAAAATTTTCACCCTAAAAAATTATCAGACTATTATAGTTGTGTGCCAAAACTTTAAGTATACACCTTGGTCTTACGATATTTTTTATTATTATAAAAATATTTGGCACTGGAAAAATTTATGTGCTAAGCTTCCTCTACCACTTTGTTAACATACTTTGAGGAGTGTGTATTAATAGTTATTTGTTATTATAAAAATATTTGGCACTGGAAAAATTTATGTGCTAAGCTTCATCTACCATTTTGTTAACATGCTTTGAGTAGTGTGTATTAATAGTTAAATGTAATAATGTCAGTCAATAAAATATCAAGAGAAATATTACAAAAACTACTCTGTAGTGTAGTCACTTTTATCATTTAATGTTGCATATGGTAAATTTTTAAAAGTAATTAGTTTTTAGTAACAGTTATTTACAATAATATCAGTCAATAAAATATAGAAAGCAATATTAAGAAAATTGCTGCGTAGTGCAGTCATTTTTATCACTTGACGTTGTCACATGGCAAATTTTTGAAAGTAATTAGCTTGATTACTCAATTCAGTTTACTTCTAGAGATTACTTTTTCAAAATTACATGAGAATAAATACATGTAGTACTATTTTTACCATATTGTTTAAGCAGTGGTTCCCAAAGTTGTCTGGGCTACGACTCATCTAATACAAGTTCCCAAACTCGGGACCCACCTCTAGGAAATTTAACCATTACCAATATACCTAAATAAAGGACTTTTCAAATAACAAACAAAGTTTAAGTAACAAAGTTTAATTTTTTTTATTACTTAATTAAATAACTACATTAAAAAAGTTATTTCAATGGGAAGAATGAAATTGTTTTCTATTTTTCGCCATTACAGTTTTAACATCAACTTCAACTCGAGTTACTTTTAATCGCAGTGAGTTTGATATGTCCAATTTATTTCGATATTTAGTTTTAATGTTCACCATATTAGAAAATCCGGCCTCACATAGGTATGAGGTATTAATGGAAGGAGGACCTTCATAGCTTCATCAAACAAGCATGGATAGTTACCGGCAACCGACAGTCAGAATTTCGTTAACTGCTTACGATTGAAACTCTTTTTTAGTGACAAATCTTCCGATAAATCAATAAGTTCTTCACTTGCTTTTGTTGACATACCAGTTGATAGGTGGTCTTGAAAAGGGTTACAAATCCAATTTAACAAGTCGAGCTTTTTCATCTCCTCAACGAAATAGTCCTCAAAGTTTTTTTTAATAATGATAAATGGGTGGATATTGCAGACACTACGTTCTTCTTTGGCTGCACTTGGTTTTCAACAATTAAAGTTTCTAGTGTTTCGAAACAATCATACTTCCCATCCTCAATACAACTCTTCCACAACAAAAGCTTTTTCATGAACGCACAAATTTTACCGTGAACTGCAAAAATATCTGATCCGTTTGAATCTTGCAAATACAAATTGAGTTCATTTAACTTCGAAAAAATAACCGCTGCATATGTGAGTTTGAGAATGAATTCTTCGTCCATTAAATGTTCAATATATTCAGTTTTTCCTTCCAAGTAAATTGTAACTTCGTTGCGTAATTCCACTAATCGTGTCAGTACTTTTCCCCTGGACAACCAGCGAACTTCTGTATGCAGAGGAAGAGATGAATGAAGACTACCCATTTCTTCACACAGCTTTTGAAATAAGCGAGCTTGTAGTGGTCTTGTTTTAATATAATTTACAATTTTAACAGCCGTATTTAGTACTGTTTTGAAATCATCAGACAATGCTTTGGAAATCAGTGCTTTTCTATGAAGGCTACAGTGTGTCCACATAGCACAGGGACTTTGTTCAAGAATTCTTGTAACCACACTGCTATTTTTCCCGCAAATTGCCCGCGCACCGTCAGTACATATACCGACGCAGTTCTTCCACTGTATACCTTTTTCCTTTATATGGGAATTACATTGAAAATTACCTCGGACGTTCCACGAGCAATTGGCTTGCAAAACAATATATCTTCAGGCATGTATTCTTGCCATATATAACGAACAAAAACAATTAATTGAGATAGGCCTTGCACGTCAGTAGACTCATCTAGTTGCAGAGTATAATATTTACTACTAATTATTCTCTGAATTAATTCATCTTCTGTCCATTCAGCCATTTCGTCAATTCTTCGCGCAACAGTATTATTGGATAGTGGTATGCGCTCAATTTCTTTTACTTCTTTTTCTCCAAACATCGCTCCAACAGCATCTTTAATCGATGGTAATACTAAATCTTCGCAAATGGTATGAGGCTTACCTGTTCTGGCGATCCTTAAGCTAATGAGGTACGACGCATATACAGTATTTTCATTAATATTAATGAAATGAGAAACAATGTTTTTTGAAGACATCATTTCCAACAATTTTTTTTTTAAAAATTCTACTGGCTTGTTTATAGAATGGGAATGTTTTGTTTCTTTATGACGTGTCAGCTTACTTGGGCGCATACTTTCGTTCGCTAATATTTCGTAGCAATCACGCATTGAGGACGTGGATCTGTCGTATCATGATTCCATGTTAATCCCAGTTTCAGATATTCTGGGTCATATTTTCTCACAACTTTCCTACGTTTCGTGTCATGCGAACTCGTTCAAGCCATTTGAATGTTGGATTCAGTGTCGCTATTGTCATTTAAAAGATCATCTATATTTGTTCGCACCCCGTCCCACTCAGCACGCGCTTACAATCCGTACGGGCAGCTGTCAGTCGCCCGCTGCCCAGCGATTAGATCGGTAGGGTGGTGTGTCGTTCTACAGGCAGGGCCCACTCAATGTTCGCTCGCTACCCACCACTGGGTCGCGACACATAGTTTGGGAAACCCTGGTTTAGAGAACTATTAAATAAAATAGAAAAATATACCTAGCACTTGGATCACCCATAAATTTCAAATAATAAGTATAAATCATGAAAGAGCACAAATTTTTTATCATAGACTTGATATTCGTACAAAGGGTTTTATAAATAATGCGCATAACAAAGTTTATCAAGTACTATTTTAGGGAAAATAACATATCTAAATAATACATTAAAAATGAGATCCACAATATTGCCCTTTATACAGATGTTTTCCCTATTCTTAAATACAATAAGATTGAAATCCATGCCACGCTGAAATTTTCTAATATGGATTTTGATTCAAACTTTTTTACTTTAAATTCTCTAATTTACCGTGCAAAATAAATGATTTAATTTTGGTATTTATACATCAGCAATACTATAGTAACGTCCTGCTAATACAAACAAAACACGTACAGGTGTATATTCACATGGACGTTTTTACCATAACTAATTTTTTTAAATGTAGAAGTAGTAAAACATTACGACCAATAAAAAAAGAGAAACATTTGTTTATTTTTATTTCAAGTACCAATATACTGTAATAAGTTTGTCAACATAATAAACACTATAAATCTAAGCAGTCGTAACTTGCGGCTTGTTTTCATTCACCTTTTCAGGTAATGCTTCGTCTGGCTTCTCTCTCTCAGTAGTCAAGCCTAAATCAACTGGTCTATCAGGCAATAAATAGGTTGTTAAAGCAGGATCCTTAGGTGCCATCCAATCTGGAATTATTTTAGCGTGAATTTTCCAGGAACCATACAAATTTGATAGATGCTTTTCAAACACAACATACTCTAACACGTCTTTAGCTAAAATTTCGCTTCCGTGCATCAATCGTCCGAACCTATCATATATTGCAAGTTGTTGCTGTGTATGAAATCTCACAGTGATTTGAGCATAAATATTTGCCTTGGATATAACATCAGTGCACCTTGCATGAACGACCCTAGGTGGTTCCAATGATTTAATAAATTTCCAATTAATTGTTTTATCAAGTGTATTGTATCGAAACTCAGGATATGCCCTCTCAGTTACATATTGACGAAGACTCAGTCGATCTTTTGCTGCCAAGGCAGTATGAGCTTTTATATAAATTTCTTCAGCGTCTTCGCAGAATTTATCCGTCTCAAAATCATCGTCGTAGGATTTTACTTTTCGAATGGCCATCATTGATCTAGATTTTTTTTCGAGGAACTGTAATTTCTGCTTTGCCCCAGCGGGAGTGATGCTGGACATCTTTCCGTCGCCCTCGGGTGGAACGTAAGCTTCAAATATATCACCCGTACACGAGAGATAAAAAGATCTTTCGTTCCACACCCGCGGTGGCAGCAAATCGTTTTGTTTCATCTTTTTACGTATTTCTTCCTTAGACATGCTTTCTGCGTCTTCGTTTAAATCGGGTAATCGAATGTACATGTATTTCTTTTTACGTAGGCTTTTCCATTTTGGTTCAAAGTGTTTTGAACTGAAGTGCCGACTAAATTGCAAATTTGCAGCCGATACTGCAAAGTTAACCACTGCCCTAAATTGATTCATTATGTAATAATGACGTAATGATGAAATAAATTATTATAAGATTGCGCATTAATTTTTTAATTTTTATGTTAAATCATAACATGACCTAACCTATTTTCTATTTGACAACTGACAAAAAAGGTTCATCAACGATAACAATATGCTCTGTACCATAGATTAATTAATGACCTTATTTGTTAAAATGGCTTAAACATTTTTTCCCCGCTTTAATATTGAAGAAATTTATGTATTAGTTTAGGTTTATTTTTTATTAAAAAATATTTGATGATCTATACTTAATCATTTTGCAAATATTCCGAAACTTTTTTTGTGCTGCCTCTATTATGAAAATAAAAAAAACCTGTTTAACGTATAATTTGATCTATAAATTTAATTACTTTATTGAAATACATTCGATATATTAATATATAAAATTAATTGTTTCAGTAGAAAAATATAATACATTAATTGCAATAGAAACAATTTTGTTTTTGAATTATATTTGTAAGGCAAAATTCCTACTTATGTAGAAATTGGTATATTGAAACAAAAATTTCACAAAAGTTGTATTAAATAAAACCTACGGTTTATTAATAAATATCTATGTATGTAAGGTTTATTAATAAGTATCTATGTATGCACAGCATTTGATTAGATATAGTATATATGATACTCATAAAGGCTGCTCGATAAGATGGCCATTCAAAATGTTTCAATGTACTTTTATTACATATTTCTTCTTGATACCAGTACACGACGACCACTAATGTATATCAGTTGAAACAAACGTTGCTTTTGCCGAATAAAACGACTGGAATTGAAGTATTTTTAACTCAAAAGTTTGAACTGATCCCAGGCCTTCAAAGATTCATTATAATTAGGTAATTTTTTTAGTATCAAGTATTATGATATTTTCCCCGTTTACTTTTTTCGTTAAACCTAATTGGTAATGTAATCTCAAAATAAATTCTAAAATGGCGAGTGTCAAATTTTAATAACCGATCGTAAAATTAATATATTGAAAAAGATGGCCAATTTTTTATTAGAGGAGATAGCCATATATATTGCGCATTTTTAAACAAAAATTGTAAATTAATGTAACTCCATCCATCCATCGCCTCCATAACTGTTGACATCCTGAATCATTGTGTGTAGTGCTAAACAGTTCAGCACTATTAGAAAAAGAACCAAGTAGTGGCCACGTTACACACAATTTATTCTAGTGGGTATTTTATTTATACATATTTGATTTATCAAGTGCAATGTTTTACAATTTAATTTATATTTCATAAATAATTTTTTTTATAATTATAAAAGATTTCAGTTTCTAAAGATTATTAAATGCATAAATTAATATTATTATACCTTTTTATTTCAAGCCCATTACTCTAAATTACCCTTTACGTGCTTCCGAATTTTATTTTTATTGTTAGCAATACTAATTTAAGCAATAAAATGGATAATAAACAAGTCATTAGAATTACTTTGTTATTATGTGATATAATAATTACTCTAATTATTAAAAGACTATAAATAAAATTGTTTGTCCCTTTTAAGTAGAAGAATTTTTTCGTTTATAAATGATTTAATCTTGACTCTTGTAAATAAATTATAATATAGGAATTATTCGAAATCCATTGGGTTTAGGTACATTCTTTTAATTTACATTTTATAGATTGCATGTTTAATTTGTTATTAGTCTTATATTGTTTTGCACAGTTCTATATGCAATTTTTCTCTTAAATTTTTAGTTACAATTATTTTATTTGATAGTGACATATTAAAGTTTTCTTTAGAATACAATTGACGCACTGAACTTATTAATAAGTAAAATACTTGCCATTGCTTCGGAAATGGTATCATATATTATTCCATAGTTCACTTTCATTATTATACGTATTAATTTTATTTTTGTTGCATAATAATAAAGTATTAAAATATAAACATCAAGTGCGTTTGAATTGAATACTAATTTGATAGGCGGATGTCCGGTTAAAACACGTTGCTCCTCTATGTCTAGAGTTCTGATTTCCTTCTGTCCAGGCGCAGTACATCTCTACGCTCAAAAAGGAGTAAACGGCTCCTACCTAACCTGTAACTACGTAAGTATTTTACTCTAGTTTAATAAACAAAAATAACTCGGCAATATTAATTTCTTTAACCTGTTTAGAATTATCTTTTATTTATTTATTAAACCTTTTCGCCTATACACTTATATAAATTGTGTTCGTAAACTTGGCGCTTTCAAGTACGTTCAGGACGTAGCCTTGATTTAAATTATGATTCAGCAATATTGCTGTTTTCATCGCCTTCGATTCTTATTTCTATTACATTCAATTGAAGTTTATTAAGTAACAAAGATAGTAATACGTAGCATGCACCATTCTAAAACTGTAAATACGAAATTGACGGCGTGGCTACATGGCACACGTTGCTGGCCGATGACCCTATTCTTTACTGAAATATCTTAAGTGATTATTATTTTAAAAAAGTTATAATTTCTTCACTTTTCAAAAAGTTTGTATCAATTATTTCAGTCTTTAAATTATTAAAGGTATTGATTTTTTTTTCATTTCAGCAATTTATTGTATGAGTCAGAAAGTAGAAAAACCAATATTATCAGGTCAACGCATCAAGACCAGAAAAAGAGGTTTGTTACAAAGTCTTTTAAGCTATTATTGTAAATTTGTTTTTGTATGCAACACAATATAAAACGGCGGTTGATTTATGATAAAATTGATTATATTGAGGTTTGAACGGTTCCTTGTATTGGGTGTTAATTTATAACTATTTTGTCATTTTAGTGTACCTGTAAACATATTTATAAACATAATTGTTTTATGTTTGCTTATTTAAAGTTGTATTGTTTCATCTCTTCCTCTCATTAGCTTTTAATCTCTTATATTTTCTGCATAAGAACTTGCTTTCTTTATTTGTAGGCATACATTTTAGTAGTATTTTATACCAAATAACTTGGATACCTGGAAAAGCATTTGTAATTTCCAATCTCTGCAGAATGTTTTTCTTTGTCTGTTACTCGCATTTTCTTTTACATTTTATGAGGGTATTCTAAGCTTTACTATATTCCAATTAAATTTTCACTATTTACGTAGATATGAAGTCGTATTGATAAAAAAGTTTAGATATTGGTTATACAAAAGTCATTCGTAAATATTTATGTTTCAAAATACTGATGTAATAATTTTTTTTTAAAATGAAAACAAATTTATTAAGTTTTGAACTTAGAATGTTAAATGAGCAATCAATATGTTCAACTATTACTAATTTTTTGAGATATTCTTGGTGTTAACAAACTGTATCATTAGTTACCATTTTCCTGTATGTTGTGATTGTTGACTGAACCATTTAAAATTTAATCTATATCATGGGATGCTAAATGTTTTATAACAGCATTGAAATTAATACTTTAAATAAATAAAGGCACCAGGTTAAGATTTAAAATTCTGTATTATCTTAGTCTTAAAATTTATTGTCTGGTGTTACATTATGCGTATTTATTTTTATCAGTGAGGTTATCAAGATGGAACATAGATCCTTGTCTGAAATGTATGGAGCTATTTTTGGTCATGTTAATAAGGGGTTTTGTATTATCAACATTATACTACTTTTGTGTATCTGTTTCATTGTAATAGGTGATGATATTTGGTTGTGAAATTGTCATATTTAGATTACCTTTGCTTCAAAAGATATGTTTATAAAACGCGTGTAATTAATTTTGTCAGTTTATATACCAATGACAATTATGCCAACTTGTAGCTATTTCAATGAAGTAAGCGTAAAAGGAAATTGTGCACTTTTTGAATATAAAACTACTTTCAATAAGCAACAACAATTGCACCTTTGTAATTACTGCTATTTTTAGATAATATTTGTGATAATGGGAAAAGTATGCATTTATTTTTCTGAGTTATTATTTCTTTGCTTGTTATCAACCTTAGTACATTCCAATATATACCATTACAAATATTCAAAGAATTTCCCGTTTTCTATTTATGGCTTTATCACATTATGGTATATTTAAATAATAATTTTTTCCTGTAATCTGGAAGCGGTCTATTTATAATATACAGAAATTAATATAGGAATATATATGTATTAATTTCTGGAAATATTTATGGAGATAAATGTTACTATAAAAATCTGAATGATTGCAAGTAGTGTCTGGCTTTTTTAATGTAAATCAATTAGTGAAAAAATATTTAGTGCAAATTTTTTTAAACTATTTTGAATATTTCTGTGGTCGTCTCTTCTGTTGTATTATTCACGTTGAGTGTAACGAACATAATAAAAGAGAGGGTCTTTAAATAAATGACATGTTGAAAAAATTTGCTCTACGAAATACATTTATAACCTTTTGATTCATTCCTTATTTTTTTACGATGAAGTTGGTCTTAAATAAGTGACCAAACACAGTCAGTTAAAATAAAAGTAAAATGAGTCTCATCTTTATTAGTTTCAAGATGCAGAATCAGAAATTTAAGAATTCAGAATCAAATGTATCAACTCGCACTTGCGTTTTTTTTAATCACTTAATTTTTTTCATATCTACATTCAATAAAAATTGATATTTTTTCCAGTAACTTTTATCTTCGTTTATCTATTGATAAATGCTAAGAAATATCGATTTCTACAAACTGAGATTGATAAACTATGAGATAAATGGAACGTTGTGACCCTATCTGATTTGTTTAATAAATTTAATCATACATAATGAAATGATTGTCCATTATTTGAAACGTAACTATATTATAAGCTAGCTAATTACCTTTTTCACTTTGTTTCACTATGTCATTTATGCTTCTATTCTCATTGAATTTATTAACAGTTTATCTAAAACGGCATATGTTACCTTAACTAAGTCAAAACTAAAGTGAAATGCGGGCAAAAAACATTTAGACACCTAGGTGTGCGGGTTATCTTATTAAATGAAAAAATATTTTTTAAAGTTTGAAAAACTGCAAGTTCTCAAATTTCTTCTTTTTGTCATTGTTTATCAATAATACCAGGTTTAACGAGGACAGCACATTGTGTTTAAGGTTGATATAAGGCAAATACAACGTCATTAATATGGATAATTGATGATTATTCATGAACTGGTTTATACTGTATCCATACTTTATATTTTTCCCTTGGTTTTAATAATAAACGTATGTTTACTGAATTTGCAGTTGTTTAAACTTGTTTGGAATGTCTTAACTTTTATACATAATCTTGAGTCATTTTTAGTTTTTTTTTTATAATTTTATATAAAATGTACATATACTGGTTCATTTTTAGCCGACATGCAAATATCATTAATAGAAAACTTTTAAGTTTCTGTATTCTGAATTGATAATGGCCTGCTTTTGTATAGTTTACTCATTGTCTATCCTATACAAGATTGTTCTGTGTGGTTTTTATTATGTTGTTATCTGTGCATTGAAGTCGTCTGTATAATGCAGAAGTCCTTGAGACATTAAATATTTTCTTAGCTTGAAAAAGATCAAAACACTATTTTTAGACGTTTTTTTAGTATAGAACACAGTTTTATTATTCGTTTGTTCCTCGACTCATGTTTTGTGCTATCGTTTCAGATATCTTCTATTGTCTCTGAATAAATTTATAACTTTACGAATGCTAATTCTTTGTTATACTTTTATCAGAAACTAATTTTATTGTGTTGTGGAATCAATTTTATAGTGTCTCCTCTTGAAAATATGGAATTATGATTATTCGCAATGAATGAAAATGTGTTATAGATGCTTATTGTGTTCAGTTTTTGTTTCTGTCAAATTATTGTCTTTCTGCCTTTCTATAATTTTCGTTCAAATCAAAATTATTTTGAAATGTATGGCTACTATAATAATATTTCTCGTTTAACCTGTTACGACAGGTAAACGGAAAATATAAATTTACTAAATTACAGGCTAATGAATCAATTACTTTCCCGGTACATGTTTTCAAAGACTGAAAACGGGTGGTTGATCTTAGGTTCTTTCGGGTGACTGATCTTAAGTTTTTTTATCATCATGATACTAAAAACAATAAGTTGGTATTTCGCTTGGGATCTTGCATATATTATAATATGAAGTGATATAATCTGTTACTGACTTGCTAATAACAATTTAGTTTTTGTAACATCCCGTGATGGGCAATGCGGAAAAAAATGACTTTTTTTTATTGCAGACACGGCGTCAATATCCGGACTTGATATTGGTGTAACTTAGTGAATCATACTCATTAACTGTCAAGGTTATATATAGCTGTTTGTACAACTTTTGTAAGACAATTTATGTAAGATTTTTATACTTTGCATATGAAATAATGTATTTTACGAGGTAATACAAATTTCAATTGTAATTTAATATTGTCAATATTTTAAACGGTAGGTAAAACAAAAGAAAACGAGTCATTGATCATGAACATTTCTTAAGAAAGTTTCACTTGTTTATAGTTTCCAATTAGTTTGAACATTTATCTAAAATAGATTTGAACATTTATCTAAAATAAATTTTGTGAGGGACGAGCTTTAAAATTGAAATTTTTTTTTTGAAGTAAATTGTACTTTGAAGATATAAAATACCTAAAAGAAGCTACAGAAATAGTTGTGAAATATAAAATAAAAATATATTTTGTTTTTGTAATATAAAACTAATTGAATATGACCATGAAAGGCCAGTTTGTTTTATTTCCTGTGTCCGAGCTTGTATTCCAAGTCCGACTTTTAAAATAACTATTGAGCATGTGGCTGTATTGTAATATGTATATTCCGTTTTAATTATTTAAATTATAATTAGGGTAGTATGTTGAAGAAGAAAGCAGATTTTATGTTCGGAATTATTGTTAAGAATCATTTTTATTAATATGGGGGAAGTAATAAATTCTTTTGTGGGGAAGAAAGTATCTATGGCTACATTGGCTATATAGAGATACCATTATAGAAGCAGGAGATTTACAAAAGAGTTGTGCATTTTCATAAACCTTAAATCACAATTTGAATTTTTTTCCCACAGATGAAAAAGAGAAATATGACCCGAGTGGGTTCCGCGACGCGGTGGTCGCGGGGCTCGAGCGGGCCGGCGGCGACCTTGACGCGGCATATAAGTACCTAGACACTGCGGGCTCGAAGCTGGACTACCGGCGGTACGGCGAAGCGCTTTTCGACATCCTAATAGCGGGCGGCCTCCTCGTGCCGGGCGGCTCGGTCTCGCAGGATGGAGAGCATGCGCAGACGGACGTTTGTATATTTGCCGCTCCAGAGGATATGGAGAGTATGCGCAATTTCGAGCAGGTACGTGAGATAGTGAGAAGAATTTAAAGTAATTTTGTTTATTTGATTGTAATTCATATCAACTTATGTTAAAGTTGGGTTTCTTATTATAAAATAAGCTTATTGTGAAATAAATTAAATTGGGTTTGATGATGATGATAAATGACCGTAATTACCAAATGATGAATAATTAGCTTTCCACAAATAAAAAATAGAGAAAAATGGATACAGTGCCAATTGTTAATAGTATGCCTACGTCATTCTATGGCATATATTAAGTATATTATTAACAATGTTCTTGCCTCCCTTTGTCCAAACTGTAGCTCTAACTTGTTAAATTTTTATTGGTATGACAATTTTTCAGTTACGAGTGGAATATTTCGAGTTACTGCTCGTAATTCATAGCTAACTATAATAAAGTTATTACTTCAATATTTGGGTGTTGTAACTTAAACAGACAATATTCGTAAAGTATTTATAACCAGATTTGATCATTGTGATAGTGGTGTAATACAACGGAAATGACCATCTAGTTATTTGAATTGGATAGTTGTTGGAGTATGTAGAAGTGGTATAACATACTTTGATATGATTTGGGTTATAAAATTGTTTCGATTTTTTTTATCACTGTATAGGGTATTTATTTTATGTATGAAATGATGAAAAAAACGGCTAGAGTACTGAAAATCATGTGGATAACACTTATCTCGTTCATTATTTTGCTGATCGACAAGAATGATACTGAAATGAAGTAAAATTTTTTTATGAAGATTTTCATAATTCCTTTTTTATATTGGTAGGTGTTCGTTAAGTTGATGCGTCGCTACAAATATTTGGAAAAAATGTTTGAGGAGGAAATGAAGAAAGTTTTGGTCTACATAAAGGGATTTGATCCCAAGAATCGCATCAAACTTGCAAGGATGACTGCTCTTTGGATCGGTTAGTATTTTTTTTATATTTCATTTTAGGTATTTCTGAAACAGAGTAAATGTTGTAGAAATTAAACTATTGGGAAAGTTTTGTGTAAGAATATTGAATAGTAAAAAAATAGTAATCTGCAAACAATTTCGATATACAAAATTAGATTGGTGTATATATATACATCTAAACTGGGCTTCAACAGAAGGGCGGGAAATAGACGGAGTGACTTCGTATGAACCTGTTGGGACTCGTGCAGTGTACATTGTGCCAAGCATGAAACACTACTAATGAACATAGTGGAGCATTTAACTATCGGTGGACTCCGCTCGGCTCCATTGAAAAATGCTTCTGGGGCAAGCGAGTATGCGCTCCTTTCATTTGCACTACAACTTTCATAAAAGACGCAACATTTATTGAATTATGGGGCAATTAATTGAAGTTGTAATGTGAATGCCCTATTTTGTGAAACATTTTTTTTGAAGCTCTGTCAGGGTGAAGAAAAAACTGCTTCGTAGGAGATCGTAGACGAAATAAAACTTAAAAAAATCAGGGATTGTGTGTAATCTTTCTTAACCATTTTAGTGCCATTGTTTTTTAGTCATATATACTTAAAAATGCCAAAGAAATCTTTTGTTTTTGATGTCATTTACCTATGTCTTGAAAAAAAATTGTATCTCTTCCAAAAATTATCCAATTTTAATAATTTTTTCGTGTTTTCTTAAGAAAAAACTTGTACAAGGTACAAACTTTATTATGTAATAGAGGGAGAAACACTTATATACGTTACATTTAAATTGGGATAAACATACCAAAACCATCAGCTGAATTCGGCCACACTCTGTTCATATATGGTGACATATGCTTGCTAACAGAATATTTTTAACTAGCCATTATTTCATCTAGTGTCGGTACACACTAATAAAACCTTGCTTCACATTCTACACACAAGACTCATGTCGTACTTGGAGTGGCAGAACCCAAAGAATAAGCAGGCTTTGTCAAGAGACAGTGAACAAAGCAGCAAATCTTCTATGTTTCCACAAATGAAATGCACTTAAAGGAACGGAAACACCAGAACACATGAAGCATAAATCTAATATCTTTATGAAGATAGGCAAACAGTGTATGCATCACTCACAACATACTATCATAGCGAAAATGGTAAATGGTACCTGCTGTGTGCAGGTGTGCTTATGTAGGTAGTAGTATTACAAAAAAAAAATGATAGCGCCACCTACAAACTCTGGTATTGCAAAAACGTAAAATAAAACAGGTATTTTTTAAGGTTTTTCTGAATTTACATCAACCACTTAATTCTTCTCATTAAATTAATTTCTATATAACTGAGATAATATAAAGCTGTTTTAGTAACTTTACTCAAATTAGAAAAAATATAAAAGTATATTATTCAAAAATAAAGAATGAAGATTAAAACCCCTTCAGGATAAGTTATATCAAAAACAATTTCACATGTTTAATTTCTTGTACGAAGCTTGCGAGAGAAAAACAACTTTTAGTCTCTATAAATGCGCTGTTTTATACTGAAGTTATATAAAATGTACTATTATTAAATACCATTATGACATCAAATTTGTTTGTCTGTATAAAGGTATTAATTTTTAATAAGTTTACAATGATATACACCTTGATACTTCAGGATGGTTATAATGTATGCTGTGTCTAAAGGGAAGTAAACCATGCTGAAAAATATAAGTAAAACCAGAAAAGTGCCTCTAATCTTGCTTCTCCTTATAAACCATAAAAACTCTAAAAAAAAAACTATGAGAAAATGAGAACTACTTTAGTTACTATTACTTTGAACTAGTACACATATGAAATAATCTTGAGCAACGTCGTGTACCAATCACAAGTTAAAAATAATTATAGTGTACATAATATAATAAGATGAACACCTTCAAATGATTAAGGTAATAGTCGGTAACGAGATAAAAACTAAATAATTCCCTTTGGCATAAATAAAAAAATCCCAATCTTAATCAAAAATTATATTTTTGACATAAATTCAGTCGAGTCTTATGAAAGGCTTAGCTTAGACATGTATTTGCATATTCAGCTTTTGGACATAACACAGACAACTGCAAAACTAAACAAAATAGTTTAAAATTAACCTTTTGAGTGCCGACGAGCGCCATCGCACTCGTGCGCGTACTAACTAAATTTGCCACGAACGCGATGGCGCTCGTGAAATCAGTTACTGTTAAGCGCGCGGTAGAGGAGGTCACTCGCACGCATCGCAAATTTTTTTATCTTTCTACGTGTTACATAAAATTCAAATTATAATATTATGAGTAATTACAATATAAAAAGGATCTAGGAAAAGAAAATTTTTAACACATAATGTCGGAATACGAAAATAATTCGAGTTCATTTTTCAAGCGCACTCACAATTTGGCGTAGTGCAAATTTTGAGTGATAGTGATAATAGTGACAATAACAATTATTTTGCTGATACAGAGGATGTATCGGACTGCGAAAATATGATGTGAATTTTTGTTCACAATATATATTTCTATAATTTTCTTTGTATTTTATTAACCTTGTACAAATTTTTATTAAGAAAACAGCGAAAAAATTATTAAAATTGGATAATTTTTGGAAGAGATACAGTTTTTTTTCGGGACAAGGGTAAATGACATCAAAAACAAAAGATTTCTTTGACATTTTTAAGTATATATGAGTAAAAAACCATGGCACTAAAATGGTTAATACATACAGTCAAATTGTAACAGAATGAATTCTGTACATGGAAAATATAGCGTATAGAATGATAGTAGAAGCCAGAAAACCTGTTTTTAGAACTTTTGGTCTGTGTGTTAATTTGTTCTTCAATCACGTCAAATCTATTTCACGGATTTTAATGAAATTTAGTATGGTAATAGTATATACCCTCAAACAATGTATAGGGTACTTTTTATCTGGATTTTACAGATATTTGTTTATATTAAATTCCACATGAATGGAGTTGCGTCGGTACAGTTAGTATAACTATAGAATAGAAAAATTTAGAAGTTTCTCGTAATTCTTTCAACTGAAATAATAAGCTGGATTCATAGTGGATAATTGAGGTAAAGTGGGCATGAGTCAAACTCATAGTTCTAAATTTTCCGCATATATTTCATAGTGCACTGCTGTGGCAGTTATAAGTCTACTTTTGCATTTATATCTGTCAAGTAAAAAATTTTATGATTATCATTCAATAATCTCTACTTTTTTTAAATTTTGTTCTCGTCAGACAATTCATTTCAGTTATAAACTGCATTGTATAATTGTTTAACTCGTATAGATAAAATTTTCATCTCAAATGAGATATTAGATAGGGTTAATTTATAATGTGAATTAGCATTAGATATGTGACAGATGGGGCAGGGAGTATAGCATAGGAAGATTGTTATTGTATACCTAGAAGGTCATGCAGAAGTTTGTTAATAAACTTAGTGATCATTGTGCATAAAATAGTTCACAAAATGATGAAAAAAACGGCTAGAGTACTGAAATTCATGTGGATAACTCTAATCTCGTTCGTTATTTATCTGAGCATGCGCATAATGAAATGCTTAATAGGTAGCTATTTAGAATATAATGTCTGACTTGTTTGGTAATATCTCCATTGTCAGGTAATGGGTCCGTGCCGCCGTCAGTATTACTTGTTCTGATCAACGAACATCTGATAAAGGACAATTTGGCTCTCGACTTTGTGCTGGAGGTGTTTGTCACGTTCAAACAGGAGAAGGGCATGCCGAGTCTGGTTACTGCACTCAAGAAAGGACAGCTGGAGGGCAGGTGAGTTTTTTGATTTACTTAAAAGTTTTTGGTAAATATAGCAAAAGCATTATGTTCTTCATAAGCAAATATTTCTTCAATCAACATCACAAATTAGATTCATTTCTTTATTTCATCTGCATTATATGTGTAAAGAAGTTTGATTAATAAAAAAAAACCTATATTAGTAACCTTATGTTGCTATTTGTTTAGTTTGCTAAAGGTTGCTAACCTTACGCTTTGAAACTGACTTGGGAAGTGTGGAATGTAAATATGAAACGAAAAATTTCTTTTAAATTGTGTGATTAACCTGAAAAGCAATGTTTTAATTGTATTTTGTATTGAAAAATGAAAAAAACTCTTTCTTGTTAGGATCTACTCACCTCTTTTGCTTAAAAAACAATATTTTATTATTGCACTTCTATAGAAATATCTACAGAAATGATGTATCAAAGAAAGAAAATGTTGTGCTAGAAAAATTTTTAAATTTGAGCAAGGGTTATAGCCACACAAGTATATATAACGCCCATATGCCATCCCTAAATTGAAAATGAGAAATTTGAAATTTTTTAAAATGGTCACTGCAGTATTGTATTACCTGTAAAAATGACTTGTCAAATTTAGAGTTATTCTAAAAAAATGACTATTGAGAAATGCATTGACTACTGTCACGTGGACATTGTTTCTCAAAGACTATTCTTTAAAGTTCCTCATTCATTTATGAAGCGGTATCTCCTGTGTAAAAAATTATTTCACGCTGAACATAGTCAATACATTCTTGAAAATATGCATCAGTCATGGTTAAAAAAACTTTATATTCTAATTCTGCTACCCTTATACATTCGAATCTTGCTTGAATGCCGGACAAAAAATTTTTTTCACCTGTATTTGTGGGAATTTTGACTACATCTTTATATGTTTTGATACATATTGAGTTTAGTTTTGATCTACATAGTTGCATATGCTACTAATTTAATGAATTATAAATTGCATGCAGTGAATTTCAGTTTTTCAGATTACCTTTCGGTTATTGCAACGTTACATCTAATGTCCCTTAAATTAAAAGTACGCTTTCATACCAATTTTTTCCGCTATAGCAAGTTTGGATATAACAACCATTCCGGTATATCAACTGGTTTGAATGACTAGTTTATGACTAAGTTCTTCGAAATTCTACACCGATATAAAAACCAGGTCTAGTCGGAAACAAAACACAAATGATTCATTCGATATGCTTCTTATCTATTGTTTATATTTAGCTTTGTTTCTAAAGATTAGGCAGTAGGTACAGACTTTTCACCACTTTCAGATTATTACACCACACACCACGTCAATGATCAAGCATATTGATCAAGGGATAATTAAAGCCATTCACTGAACATTGCGTGTGAAAAACTATAGAGATTTTAGTCCAAAAAATGTAACCATGGTGTAAGGAATACTACAACATTTTCTGTTATTCTTCTGGGTGCCATTAAGATGATTAAAACAGCGTCAGGAAGAGTAACAATATTACATTTTAAAATTTTCTTTAAAGTTTGTTATAATAAAGCACATTCACGCAAAAATGTAAGCTGTTTACTATTCCTTCACTGCTTGAGTTACAACTTCCGGATATAGCAACTTAATATTGGTGATACCTTCATCGTCGCTATAACCGAAATCCACTGTATCTATGACATCAAATCATCATTAATGTCTGAATATATTAGTATTTTGGTGTCAAAGACGAATTAAAGTCTTGGCAAGCGTTGTTTTGTTTACGTTGTATAAATTTAAAAAAATAATAAGGATAAAAAATCTCTAAAACTAATTTTCCATGTTGACAGAGTGGAGCCCGTAAGAAATATAAATTGTCAGTCTTTTCCATAAGAAGACTGACATACTTTTGTCGGGTAGATCATAGTGCCTCATCATACTGGCCCATGCTGTTTTATCTGCAGTACGAGTCATAATTGTCGCTACAATTGTTCTCTCGTTATTGTCCTAGTTAAAACATTTAATCTACATAATTGGTAGATGTTTACAGACTTTTAAATTGTAAATAACATTATTGATGTCAATGTAGGGCAATTGCAGGTCGAGTCGAACCTTTTGTTATTATATTTAAAGTATAGTCTTACATCAACAGATTTTTCTGTGTATTTTGTCAATTTGAATAAATGTAATAAATTTAATGTATGTAAAGATATAACTTTTATCCAAGTAGTAAATAAGCATTAAGTTCTGGCTTTTTTGCAGTATTTATTGTTAGTGTAGCTGCATTAGATGGGAAAATTATATACCTGACAAAATGGTATAACTGAATATTGAAATCTTTGTTAAATTAGTTGCATAACTATGATGGCTGAAAGTGATGGACTACCCTAATGTTCTGATTAGTCGTATAAAAGCATACCGCTGGAGATAATACACAGAGTTCTAATTTTACTCCATTTGAAACGTTATGATTGTGTTAAATTGAAAACTCAAAAGTTATTTCGATGAAGATGGTATATATCATAAGTAGAAGTGTAGTTGTATATCACTTTACAAAAAGTTTGCAGAACGGACTGGAAGGAGGGTCAAAAAAATGTGGGGCTATTTTTTTCTTTTCAATATATTCTTACCTAATATCCTATACCTATTCACCTATAACTTTTGCAAATTTCCCTGGCCTTTTCTCCTTCAATACTTCTCTTAACTGCTCCAATAGACCAGCTTAGTACTCTCCCATTATAGAAATACCCATATTTTTGGAATCAATGAGCAGGATACCCTCTGTGTCTCGAAGAAAATCTTCGCCATGACATTTCCTGCCGATTGCTAATCGATGGGGTATACTTTTAATGCCACTGCTTGGACTAGCTCATAATAATGAACTTATGTTTCGTCACCCTTAACAATTTGGCTCAAAAGTTTATCTCTATCCTCTCTACACAGAGTATAAAAAAACTGTCAAAAGTCAGTGCAAGATGGATGCTCATGTCGCATTCTCGGCATCCATCTTGCACTGACTTGACATGCCAAGATGGTCATAAAGAATACTCAAAATGGTTGTAGAGAAGATATTCCCACCATTTTCCCAACTGCATTCTTTTAATGGGGCCTTTTCCAATACAAGTTTTTCAACAATATCAGTGGAGGTGGCTTCAACTGGCTGTTGTGTTGTGTGAGCGTGGGTCATCTTCGATTGAATCTCTGCTTTGTTTGAAGAGACCACTTGTAAATCATAGTTTTACTAGGGCAAGAGTCCCCACAAACCGATGACATCACATTCAATATGTCTTGTGGTTTTTTTCCTTGTTTTGTCAGGAATTTGATGACAGCTCTAAATAATTTTTTTTTCTTAGTCGATGATTTCTTCCAGAATAAGTAGCTCGATCGACGATAGCTCACAGAGGTTAATGAAGTAATTAAGCTGAAGCTTTGTATATATACTCGTAATGAGTTAGTCAGTAGCAACTATGTGAGGAAGCAACCATCACCCCCCCACCATTCTCCATTCTACGAACTTATCGATCCTCCCTCATATGTTAAAATAAACCCTTTACCAAGGTGATGATGCTACAATAATCCAAAATATTTCAAATGTGAACGTCAATAATCTGTTTTGCCATAGACTCATGGAGTTTGTGCCACCGAACCGTCGTTCAGAGGATGCATTAGCTGCGCTGCTGAGCGAACGTGGCCTGCAGGAGCTGGTTCGCCTACACCGTGCCCAGGCTAGCCAGGAGGCCCGCAGAGATATTACTCAGGTGAGGAATATGTTGTTGAATAATATAGTTGTGATGGATAGTAATACCAAGTGTTTAATATATTCACTGTGTTAACCCTTAACAGGCCGGGTGCGGTCACCATGACCCCAGTAGGTGCAACACTGTCAATTTTATACTCTTCCAATATTCAATGGTATTTGTCCCTCCTGGTACCTTCGCAACTCAGGCGATTAGTACGAGGCCCGGCTTAGTAATAGTCGCACGCGTCTTTTGTTTTGAGTTTTTATTGTTTAAAAGTTTGCAGCGGTCACAGTGACCGCATCCGGCCTGTTGTGTGATTTTAGAAAGTGAATTCCTTTCTCAGTGTAGTCTTCATTTTACTAACAAAATGGAACGTTTTGACCAACAAATACAAGAGTGGCTTACACAAGAGGATAATGATGACCCTGCCTCTGATGGCGATGGTGAATGCAGTGATATTGATCAGGATATCGAACCAAATCACGTGATTTATGAGTCACACCACTCAGAATCTGAAGAAGAAGTTACCTCATCTAACGATGAAGATGATCAACCTTTGTCAAGTCTTCAACCGAGTCGTAAGCGCAAGGCAAGTAAAAGTATTTCCGATAGCGAGGAAGTTCAACTAAGGGATAAAAACTATTTCGGCAAAAATAAGTTTCGCTGGTCTTCTGTTCCATCTGCCGCCCGAAGTAGAACAAGAAGTCATAACATAGTAGATGTACAACCAGGAATACGTCAAAGTCTTCGACACAGCCTTACAGCAGAATCGACAGTAGAAGATGTATGGAATTATTTTTTTCGTGAGGGTACTCTTAAAAAAATTATAACACATACCAACAGTCACTTAGAAAAGATGCGAGACAAGTATGACGACAATAGTTACGTTTATAATTTAGATATGATTGAACTAAAAGCATTATTAGGCATATTGTATTATTCAGCGGTGTTCAAAGAAAATCACGCAGATTTTTCAAGTTGGTATAGCTCGGATGGAACTGGCCGATGTATTTATCAATGTATTATGGCGAAAAATAGACTGAAAATACTTCTACTAGCATTACGCTTTGATGAATCTTCAACTCGGCTAGAACGACGTGAAAATGATCCCGCAGCGCCAATTTCTGAAATTTTTAATGATTTTATTGGCAATTGTCAAGACGTATGCGAAATTGGAACTGAAGCTTGTGTTGATGAGATGCTAGTTGCATTTCGCGGCAGATGCAAATTTAAAATGTATATGCCAAAAAAACCGGCAAAATATGGCTTGAAAATTCAGTGTATCACGGATGCAAAAACGGGTTATTTACACAACGCCTACATTTATGTGGGTAAAGATTCTGATGGAAAATATTTACCAGAACAGTACAAACACTTAAAAAAACCGACCCAATCTGTTTTGAGACTTGTAGAAAAAATAGAGGGCTCATATCGTAATATTACAGCCGGTAATTGGTTTACTTCAATACAGTTAGTACAAGAGTTGAAGAAAAAAGGTCTAACATTTGTTGGCACAATGAAGAAAAACCAAAGAGAAATACCCAAAGATTTTTTACTATCAAAAACTCGTAAAGGAGAAAGTTCCTTGTTTGGATTCACAAATGAATTTACATTAGTATCTTATGTCAAGCATGCATCACGATTTAGCAGTAGATAATGTCAAGAAAAAACCTACAGTAATAATGTATTATAATGAGACTAAATATGGGGTTGACTTATTAGATCAAAGATGTTCAAACTATAGCACTGCCCGACGTACTCGTAGAAGACCGATGACAATTTTTTATCGTTTGCTGGATATTGCGAGCTCTAATGCATTTATAGTTTATAACTCAGTGCGAGGGGATAAGATTAAAAGGCTTCAGTTTATGAAAGATCTCGCATTATGTCTTGTCAAACCGCATTTACATAGGCGAGCAAGTAATCAACATCTGACTCGACAGCTTCGCTTAGCTATAAGAAGAGTACTAAACATAGAAGAACCTATACCCGAGGTAGAAGAAAAGCTGGAAACTAGAAAAACATGCTATACTTGTGATCCCAAAAAAAAACGAAAGACCTATCATGTATGTTTTTGTTGTAGAAAGCTGATATGTATCGAATGTAGCCAAAAGATGTGCCGCGATTGTCGCGAAACAAGACCATGATTGACGGTTGTCAATTTGTCATTAACAATATCTTTTAAGTTAATTTTTTATTTTCTCTATATTATATGATCTCTTAAGACAACAAAACCAAATTTTTTTTCCAAAAATTAGTTAAGATTTTTTTTTTAAGGAATTTATACAGAAGTTTAGAGATTTTGTTTCGTTTTGGCGTTTGAGTAATGTTTTTTTTTTATTTAGCATTAATAGAAGTTATATTTTGTTAATTTTTCTTTCCTAATTAAAAGTAAACACTATCAGTAACACTGAGTATTTTTATTTATTTATTATTAGGATAATATCATAAAAATATTATACTTTAAGTACATGCGGTCACGGTGACCGCGCCCGGCCCGTTATGTTACAAAAAAACCACCCGGCCAGTTGAGGGTTAATAATAGATCAGAAAACATAGTTTTTGGGTGATCCTATTAATAACTTCAGTAGGCACTAATTGAAGAGTATCTCTTAATGAATTTACTTACATTTCTTGTGACATTATTTGTGGTACACTGCTGTTTAAACTCTGTATTTTTTTTTCATTCTAATGGAACATTTTAGAATATTTTTAAGATTATTAGAACCTTTTGATTATAGTAGGAGTTTTAAGTGTGTAATCAAGAATATTTTCTTCTTGGATTCATTCTTTGTAGGCTTAAATCCTCTGAATCATGTAGGATTCACTCTGCCTAGAGTGAAATTCTATGCGACACCTGTATACCTGGACTCTTTCTAGAGATCCTTCTACTTTGTTTTAGACTCCATAAACATCTATACTTGATATTTACTATGGAGATACTGGAAGGAATAATCCTTGAGGAGTATATAAAAATCCTAGCGATCGATGTAAAGTGAAAGATTAAAATATTTAACCTAACTTTGATTCAAAGTAAAAATGAAGATTATTGATTTTCCATCAATATTATAATTGTTTCTTGAAAACGGAAGGTTTTAATTGAAGGTCAAGCTATATATAGACTTTGTTGTGGTGGTATGAGGAAAATCTTTGAAGTTGTGTATCGGTTTATATTGTATAAACACATTGACCTTCATGTTCTCACCTCTATTGAAATGTTATTGATTTTTGAGACATGTATTTTATAATGTTGGTTTGTGAAATATAAATACGTCATGTAACTTTTTGTATTGAACACGAACCCATTTTAACAATCTTTTCTTACCATTAACTGATAAACAAAGAAATTTGTTATTATAAATTGTTGATCTTTTTTTTTTCAGGCTTTGATGGATGACTTGGCAGACAACAAGCCGATAAGGGAACTGATTGCTGATCTCAGGGATATGGCGGTTAAGAATAATATACCGGAGCATGAGGTTGTTGCTATCGTAAGTAACAATTTACAGTTGATAATTAGAGAAATTGAACACATTTTGTTGGTAATAAAATTATTTCAAACAAAAATAGTGCTGAATTTGTTCATAATACGATATTTTGTAAAAGAAAATTGAACAAAACGTTTCAAGCAAGGTTTTAGGGAATTTTTAGAGCAACGTAAGATTCTGGATTCAAAACTCTATGTTAAGAGCTTAACACTAATGTTGTGAGTATGATGATACCGATGACGAGACTGAGTGGTTTGCATTAGCGACTCGCTGATTGTGATCGATCAAGTTTTTTGATTGATTATGGTCTAGAGTTGCGTACGATGCCTACTAACGTTGATGAATTGGCAAGCTGATTTGCAACTAGTGTTCCTATAGATTATATGAATATAGTTTATACTATAAAAGTTTAGTAATAGTTTACCAATTGGAAAAATAGTTTAGAGAGCACAATTTGACATGCTGTACATATTTAAGGGATTGCCACTGTGACCAATAGATATGGAGTATAATGGTATTTCCGCCTTTCAAGCTAGAGTGTATCCATTCTGGTGGTAGTATATGAGAGTATGGTGAAAAATGTTTTTCACCCAAACATTCATAGAGCTCCATGTATTTTTAAATTAGGCTGCTGGGACTAAAAAGGCTTATAAGACTGAATTTGAATAGAAAATCTTACAAAAAATGTAATTAGATAACAGTACTAGCTTCAGTCAAGATACAGCTAGTAATGATGATGAGTGTTATAGTAATTGTAACAATTAATAGCCACTTATCACATAGATAATCATATTTGTCTCATTAGTGTAATAAGTCACTAAGAACTGGTTTACATTTTGTTTAGTTAAGTAGCGAGTTAAGTTCCTAATTTGGCGAGTTAAGTCCGAGAAGTACCAAGTTGTGTCCACACGTATATTACTTAATTAACATACTTTAGTGTCAAGTGTCACTTTTTAATCATGACTTAGAGGAGAATAATCTTTGAGTTAAGATGAAATTAATCTAGAAATGATGTGTTGATGTAAGGGAAATAGAGATGTGCTATAATAATAAAGAGACTAAAATAATAAACAAAGCACTTCGCGTCCTGTCAACTTGTGGACTGTACTGAACTAGCCTATCCACATGTGCCACGAGTTAAGTTGACAGGGTGTGGGATACGTGCAGCCAGGGCGAACTGTACTTAACTCGCAGAAAAAATAGAGCGAGATACTGTTTTCTCTACTTAATCATCAAGCTACTACTTAACTGGTAAATATCTGTTCAAACAATGTTAAGGTCTTAAGTCGCCAGACTCGTAGGTTACCTCTCTGCTTAACTAAACAAAGTGTAAACCAGTCCTAAGACGCAGCCACTACTGGTGTATCTTATTAAAATGACAGCAAATCCTGGAACACTATCACCAGGTTAAAAATTAACAATGTCAATGTATGTTGGATGCTTATCATTAGAAGATAGCAGATAGATTGTATTTCATCTCGTTTTCACATATTGTATTTAATTGAAACATGAAAAATGCAAACATAAAAATTACAATACATGTTTTTCTGTGAATGTTCAAAATCTTACCGTGCCTATATCTCATCGTGTCAACTACAGATCTGGTGGAGTGTGATGGGCCGTGGGGAGTGGAACAAGAAGGAGGAGTTGGTGGCAGAGCAGGCAGCCAAGTACCTGCGACCGTATACACCGCTGTTAGCGGCTTTTGCCACATCAGCACGTGCCGAACTCCAGCTGCTGCTCAAGGTTCAGGAGTACTGCTATGAGAACATGAGCTTCATGCGCGCGTTCCAGAAGATTGTGCTGTTGCTTTACAAGAGTTAGTGTCTGTTCTCTGTGTATTTGTGTGTTCTGTATAGCTAATCAAAGCAATTATTCAGAGTTTCTGCTACGGGGCAAACAGAGTTGTAAGTTTTTTATAGGAAAAGTAAATAAGAAAATTTAAGGAGGTTTTCTTGTTTTTAAATTGTTATAAATAATTTTAAGTGTTGAAAAAATAATGAGTTATATTTTATAAATAGTATAGATGTATTGATTGTTTAATGAGTGAATCAAAATTTTAAATTTGTATAAAGGAAGTCTTGGCATGATTGGTAACTTTGTAATCAGGGATGACAGGTTGCTGGCACCTTGAAAAAGGCGCCATCAACCTGTCATCTCTGATTAGCATTAAAAAGAAATGAAAAAATATTATTAAAAATGTATGCACTTTATTAGAACTAGTTCACTTTGACTCTGAGTGGACTAGTGTCGAAACGTGCTAAAGTATAATTTAGTTGAGAGATTGTAGTGACTGTTGGTCTTGTATCAATGGTCCTGTCTTTTGATTACACAAATTCGATGTATTGGAATGTTTTCTGTAGGTTTTGTAATAAAGTGATAATGGAAGTTAAATTATTTCTACCGCAAGTACGCAGTAGTGTAATCATCTGATCAAATCTCACCTGGGCCTACAATCTTATAAATTCTAGCAGAAGCCCCTCTTCTACTAGAACTTATTACAGATTGTACTCCATTTTTGTATCTCGTAGAGGGTTTTTTTTTTAAATACAGAGGTGCCATATTATTCCAGAATTATATACCATTTCGTAGCTCATTCATATATAAGTGATTTGAAATGGTACTTCTCTAAAAAATGACTTTAAAAAATTTAGGAAAAGGAACCCTTGCAGTGTGAACACCACTAGTACATGGCTAGGTGATCTATCATGTGCTATTATGCGTAACTTTCATCCATTGAGATATTTATTTTTCAAATGTATTTTAAAATGATCTATAAATAGTAGATACCCATGTTTAATTTCTCATCAAAAATTGTTTATTTTGTCAACAGCCGATGTCATATCGGAGGAGGTAATTCTCAAGTGGTACAAAGAGGCACATTCGGTTAAAGGCAAGATGATGTTCCTCGACCAGATGAAGAAGTTCATAGAGTGGCTGCAAAACGCCGAGGAAGGCAAGTTTACTTATATTTCTTTATGCACACTAATTCATGTCTATTATATTTAAATGTGGTAGACCTCAATTTACGATGGTTTGTGTGTTTGAATTTTTTTTTATTTCCTTACCATTAATATTTCTTGTATTCAATGGCATATGCTGTTTTTCTGTACGAGTCATTATTAAGACAATCACTAGTATGCAACATGTTTGTTTTCCATTCATATTGCTATAATATGACATTTATTAATAGGCTACAGCTATATATGGAGGCTACAATTATTTTGCCCAATGAAAAAAAAAATTATTTTATGGAAATTACCACTTTTTGATATTTGGCCATTAGTTTTATATCGCATCTTCTGGGCAGTACTGTTTTCAATATCAGTCACCTCTCATTTTCAATATCGATCAATAACTGTTTTGTTTATTTAGTTTATTAAGTTTTGCTAAGAGCTACATCATAAAACTTTATTATAGACCTTGTAAGATGGTTAATGGACATTTCATAAAATTGATACCATTTATCTGATGTTATGTACATTCATTAGACAATTCTTTTAAAATCAAACTACTTCAATTGAAAGTTTTTTTCTTGCTGAGGTGTCGTTTTCACTTGTATATATAAGCACACAGTGGCCTGTCTATAATCCATATTTTTTTTAGAAAAACGTATAGTGTGTTGTACCTAATGTGATTTAAATAATTTTTTTCGTCAAATTAAAAAAATTTAAAATGTATGTTGAGGACATTATGAAGGTAATTTTGAGTGTAAGCAATGAGTTTCAAATGGTATTGTATTTATATGATGATATCGATGACGAGACTGAGGGGTGTGCTTATAAACAAAGTCACTGTGAGGGAGCTCGGAAGTTTTTTCTGGGTCACTTCATTGATTTTGTTTACTGTTGCACTTTCTATGTTGATTTGGCAACCTGATAATATCGCAATAGACCATTATATTTTTAAAGAATTTATCCTACAAATAAAATGCAAGTTGCAAGATAATAATGAGAAAAATGTTGGTAGCGTAAAAATGGGGGGGAATGTGGTAAAAGTATTTGGGGTGTGTTCCATATACTTTTTGGCCTTGTTGGGTGGAGGGGTAATATGCTAGCGAAGGCAAAAACAGATTTATAACCTTACTTGAATATTCTAGAGGGAAAGAAAGCAATTGTCAGAAAAAGATTTTCAGGATAAACATCACAATTGTAGGTTTATTGAGATACATTTTGAATACTTTTGAACACATTTTCAAAAATTGTCAAAATACACTTATATTAGCATATAAGTAAAAAGAAATTTGTTTTTCTAATTGTAAAGCAAGATCATTTAAAGGGGCGAGTGGATTTTTTATTTCGAGCTTAACATACTTCTACTATAGGCTTAGTATTCGTAGTATAGTACTGTACTGTACTTCATGTACTATGCTATTTTATGTATATAAACCTTAGTATTCTCTTGCCTATTTTTTTTTATTAAAAGTGTTAATTACGAATGTTTAGTAAAGATAAAATTTAATAGACCATGAATTATGTTTTCATCTGTACTATTTCTAATGCAATACAATTTTTTCTGTACAGAATCCGAGAGCGGTGAGGAGGAGGACTAAGCCCCCAGAGACCAGCAAGCAATTATCAATCTAACTGAACAATGATAATAAATAATAAAGAAATAAATATATTTAAACAAAAAAAAAGCAAAAAAACGATTGCCAACAATGATTGGTCAAGACTTAACAATGTGAGAAACTTGGGAAAAAAAACTGAAAAAAATAAATAAAATATAAAAACGTAACTTATAACAGTTTTAATAAAAATGAAAAAATAATGAAACCGTAAAAATATGGACACAGACGTAGAACACTGAGGTGTGCCCACTTTTGCAAACACAAACGGAAATTGTTTCATTTCATTGTTCCACAAAATAATACATGCATAATTACAAAGTTTTTTTTTATATCAGACTTTGGTAAATAGTTGATACTATAATTTCTTCTGTACAATAATGTCATAATGGATAAATAAAAAAAAATTATTTATAAGAGAAGCACTGATCAACATTTTTAACCCGACCTTATATACAGTAGAATTTTGAAGTTTATGATTTGTTTGGTACGAAGAGCGATGTAGAGTCTTATGTTTGAATTTCGACTGGTGCACGCCCAGCCGTTAACTTTGTAGAGCTGAGGCCGTTTTATTTGTTGAAATGTAGAATATAAGGTTTCATTAAATAAGCGTGGCAGTTTAGAAACAACGAAAATCCTACTGTACATAAGAATATTTATCTTAAAATGATGACGAAATGTTAAAATAAATCTAGCGTAACACTTAACTTATATTATTATACAATAGTTAACTGTAAAAGTAGATCCAGTAACTAATACGCGATATGAAAACGTCACAATTATTACTATATTGTCTACAATTTGAATTGAAAGGAATTTTATTTTTGTAAATGGATCGATTTTGCAGTTATTGAATGCGTTCATGGTTATAAAAGTGGCAACGTTGATCGCATGAAATGTAGTTAGTTGACAAATCATCACTGTCAATTGTATTTGACATTTAAATGCTAGTGTTGCAAGTTTAGTTAAACGGTTTACCGGCGGCGCGCTCTGGCAATATTTTATGTCAAACCATTGGCTTTTGATGGCAATTTCTGCTTTCTATAATTTTTCACACAACAAAAAACATTAACCGACATGACTGATAATATGGTTTCACAGACATTTATGGTGGATTTATATATTATATAATGTAGTTTTTAATCCAAAATCATTCCAAATTACTAATTATGGCAGATGATATTCATAATTAATCATATTAGGGCATTGAAATTATGTTTTGTTGTGCTCGTCATTTTTTATTTCAATAGAGGTTTTGAAATTTATTTAGTACGTGGTATTACCAGATGTAGCAAATTTTTTTGTTATATACGTCCTATTATTATTTTCTTACACAGAATAGGATCGGAATGTAATAAGGACAGCATAAATATTTACATGCCTATAAGATAATAGTATTATTAACTCGCCAATGTCTATACACATATAATATATACCTTAATTGTATATATTATATAATAAAATATATGTATAAAGAAGTTGATGATCGTTATTTATTTGTGAGTAACGACTAAGGATGGACGATTGATTAAAATATAGTAAATGAATAGAAGCAAACTGTTTTCTACCAAACTGTACATTTCCTTTCAAGATGTGTTGATAAATGAAATACAATATTTTTTATTCAAATTTTTAGAAAATGAAATAAAGTGTGGTTACACGCAAAGGGTTGGCTTTTATTTTTGCAGATTTACTTGCAAATTTGTTTTTTCCTTTAAGGTAAGTTAGTAGATGATGAAACTTCGAAATAGTCCACAATTAAATGAAACTACGTGATGTAGTATTATTTCTACTTTCTTTACCACAACCTAGGTTTCGTTGTATTATAAAATCTTCAGGTGGGCTATTAGCAAAGATAAGTAGAAATAATACTACATCACGTAGTTTCATTTAATTGTGTATAATGCATTTCTACAAAATTAACGTCAAATATACTCAACTTTGAAATAGAATATTGAAATTTTAATTATTACAATTAAGTTATTGGATCTCAGACTAGTACTAACTTTTGATACCTTTTAGAAGTGTTCTTTACTATAAAGACATGGTTTTGATGTTTAAAAATTTGGAAGACCATGTTAATTTAAGAAGCGGAAGAAAAAGAAACAATTTATGTAGCTGAAGTTCTGTTATTATTTATAGGATCACTTGTATAAATGTAAATCGGATTTTCCATTAGTCATTGACCTTATTTAGTGGGAGATCAATGAAATCCTATCGTTAGTATACTATGTAATTATCGAGAGTTTTTAAGATGGAAAATTTTTTGATTGGTTATATTTAATTTCTTATTATTAATCAATTGCTGCAAAAATATACAAATTGTGTTAAATCTCTTATTATTGTGTGGATAACTTGTCAATTTTATTAATTTCCAATAGAGTGGTGTATTCATTGTAGCTTTGTTTGAAATTTTTTACCATGTCTGATCAGGTTTATACAATTTAGTTACGAGTGGTTGAGTGTTACGATTACAGTGGAAAGGTAATACATAACGGTTATTGTTAACAGTTTTTAATTTTTCATAACTAAATGAAACTACTACATCACATATTATTTCTATTTTATTTAAATTCTTTATACCACAACCTGGGCTTCGTTGTATGACATCTTCAGTTGGACAATTTGTAAAGATCTTTGAATCTTTACAAATAGCCCATTTGAAGATATCATATAACGAAACCTAGGTCATGTAGTAAAGAATTTAAATAAAGTAGAAATAATACTACATCATATAGTTTCATTTAGTTGTGAAAAATTAAATTATAATGAATTTCTACAAAATTAAAGCTAAATATATTCCATGTTAATATTTTTCTAATGTAAGAATGGCGTATCTGTAATGGACCAAAGCACATTTTAATCACAATAAATAAAAATGTATTATATAGGAACAATTTAAGATTAAGATATTTATAGGTTTCTTCCTAAAGGCCGACTAAATTAACCGCGCAAACATATCTAAATTTTCCCTAGTTAAAACTAATCAAGATATTTCGAAAATATTCTCAGTTTTTATCTCTTTAAACTATATTCTGTTCTTATAAAGCAAGATTTTCCTTTAATGTCAAAGTAAAATTTTCAAATTATTTTTTTATTGTATTAAGAATATATAATTGATAGATATTTTTGTAATTAAAATGGCATAATTGAAACAAAATATAACAATTATTTAATTGTGGTGAATTTATTCATTATTTACAGTTATAAAAAAAACAGGATATGAGGAGGCATAAGAGTGAGTGAAATCGGAATAGATTTTGGAGGTGACTAGAAAGTGAATGTAGTCGCTCCATAACTTTGTAAAGTAAAAATTAATTTTCATAAAATTATGAATAACTTTTAGAAATGAAAAGTATGTTGACTTTTTGAACATAGATAAAGTAAAAATGAATTTTCATAAAATTGAACAATATTTAGAAATGAAAAGTATGTTGACTTTTTGAACATAAAGTAAAAATTAATTTTCATAAAATTATGAAAAGTATGTTGAATTTTTCAACATTGAAGTAGATTATAGTAGATGTCTGTAAACATGACACCAAGGTTAGAAAGAAAGTCTATGTGGATTGTTGAAATATTATACAGATCTTTCAGTAGAATAGTATGATTTATGAATACAATTGTTATATTTTACGCAATCGACAAGAACCACATTTACATATGTATGACGCGCACAAACATCTTGTAAGTGGTCACCTTTGTGAGATGATTTGTATAACGATTATTATTTTGTGTACACTATACATATATTAAATTGTCAATCCTAAAAGTTTAATTTCAAGACTATAAAAATCGGTTAAAACAATTAAAAAAATGTAAGCTGTAACTAGACAATCAATAGTGACAGTTTACAATTTTTAGGCAATAAGATGGGAAACATAATATACAATATTTAAATTGTTTTCTAAATAATGTAATCTCATTTATAATACTCTAAGCGATCAACAATAGTGTAATCTCGTTTATAATACTCTAAGCGATCAACAATAGTGTAATCTCGTTTATAATACTCTAAGCGATCAACAATAGTGTAATCTCGTTTATAATACTCTAAGCGATCAACAATAGTGTAATCTCGTTTATAATACTCTAAGCGATCAACAACACATACATGCACACATGAACCAACATCTTGAGGCAATCGCCTTTGTGTGAAAGAGTTGTAAAATGTATATACTTAGGCTAAATATATAAATATACGAAGGCTTTATTTGTTTGCGAAGCAAATATGCAGTAAAATGTAGATGGTACATTTATAAACGAATAAAATTAATAAAAATGTTTGACAGAGGCAAACTTTAGCTTTAAAGGGATTGGGGGACGGTTGTTAAGCATGTTAGAGAGTGCGTTCTGCTGAGAAAGTTACATCTAATCTCCTTTATCCTATAACAACTATAATTCTCACAATCAAAAGACCAGTTCTTTTATGATGGTAGAAAAGGGAATATCGGGTCAGTAAATAATTTATGTTGATATTAGAGGGAAGCCTGTTAATTCCATTGGCAATAGTTCCATCTTTTGTGTCTATTGACTGAAAAGATTGAAACTTAAAATTTAAGAAGTTAATTTTGGTATATTAGAATTCAACCCTGTGTAAATTCATAAATCCATCCCTGTGTAAATTTGTAGATCATGTGCATACATAGGTGGTAATTGCAACGGAGGTTTTTTTATCGAATGTCAATGAAGATTTCAAAAACTGGAGAAAGCCATTACATTATGAGATATTTAATGTTAATGCATTATCAATTCTCGAGTTATAAAGGAAAAAACATACAAATAAAATTGACAAATCCTTATAAATATGGTAAACAAGAAAGCAAACTTTGCCCAGCAAATTCCAAATAAGTACTAAATAATAATACTGAAATACATTTAAAGAGTATATAATTTTGCTTACATCATATTTTTATGCAGAAAAATGTCAACACCGATACCTATGTCAATTTAAGATATTTATATGTTATCTTAAATTGACCTATCGGTATCAATAAGAACTTATTGGTTGGATTAATAGGATTTTATTATATTGACACTAAATAATTGATTGATTTGCAATCAATTGAACAATCTATTGATTCGTGCAAATGATTATGACACGAGGCGATAAGATGTCTATCCCAGTAGTGAAATTCAAAGTGTTATTTAGACGTAACAAATAAAAAACCAACCAGGCGCTTGTCTGACATGTATTAACTTAGGTTTCACTTTACGAGTCCTCGCAATAAAGAGAGGCACAAATCACATAAATTGATCCAAGTTATGTGTGACAAAGTTACCTTGTTAATCATCTACTACTATGCAATTAGCTAAGTGCAATCTGGTCGCCTATATCTCTTTAATTTATTAATGCAAGGTGATTGAAACTATTTTGTATTGAAGTATTTATTGAATGTATTTGAAGGAGTTATGATGCAGATAAACAGGTTAGAAGAAATTATTTTTTGCCAATTGGCTATTGGACCCTAAAATCACCTCTGTTAAAAGTACCTTAAAGTCAGTTTGGTACCTGCTTGCTTATAAATTTACATATTTTAACATGGATTTATAAATATGTTCAGTCAAATTAATGTAATTTGAAAAGGGAGATACTGTTTTTATATTACGATATAAAGATGTTTCCTTGAATGGGATGACACAAGAACATTAAAATTTCGAAGATGAAATAGAATATAGTTATGATGTGAAAAAAATGAAAGAACGAGCCGAAAAAATGTCATGTGTAACAAATATAATTGTGTGGCGTTCAGTTTGCTACTAACCATTTTTAATAAAAATAGTGTAGTAACGGTGGATACAGTAACGCTATTGAAGTATTGTTAAGCTAATCACGTTTTATAATAGATAAATATGTAGTTTAAAATAACTAGTTGATTTCTACGAACCTAGAATGTTTAAAATTAAGATTAATAACTTATTTTATTTAAAAATACGATGTTTTCTGGTTTTATTGCATTTGAATAATTTTCGTTATCATAATTACAGTAATTTCTGCACTCCAGGTAAATTTTAAAGAAGCCTATCTACTGTAGAATTTTTAGTAGGTAATAATTATTCCACAGATAGCAGTGTGAAACTGGCAAGGTGTTTTATGCACATTTAAAAGTTTTATATTCAATTTAGGAATACGTTTTGCATACCGTTCCGGTTTCGCGCGTTACGTTCATGCGCGAACATTTGTTTGTTCCCTAAAACGTGTTATTATTTATTTTAAGATACAAATGTCAGACATAAAGGAAGCGGAAAGAAAGGCGTAGAGACGAGAGCGGGGAATATTGTGAGGTACAATATAGTTATGTATAATAATGTTAGGCAAAAGTCGCACTACAACTAAGTTGCTTACGGGGTAAACGCGGCATATATTGCGTCTCCATGTATTTTATGTCTGATTCAGTTTATAATTCGTTGGCATATTTTTATATTTACTAATGTTCCATAAATGCTTCAAGAAATTTACTAAATATTCAAATTACATCTTCTAATTTCAGTTAAACCACCAATAGACGCGTTCGTAATACTAATCCTAATATTGTGACCTATGCGCAAATTTTTACTAATCCTATAGAAGAATAGCGTTATACTGATTATAGATTATTTACACGGTGTTCAGAATCTGAATAAACATTTATGTTCCTCAAATTGTTATGTTTGAATTACAAAAATAATTTTTAAGTAACACATTTCTTTTAGTATTCGTAAAGGAAAAAATGGAGCAGTCATGGGACGCCTGGCAGACTTTTACTGTCACTATAACTTATGTTTGAAATTAATAAATGCTTTTAACATTTTAAGACAGTTTAATGCAAAACACAATACACTGATATAAACGAGTAAAGTTGTAAACGTTAGCACACCAGAAATGATGCTGATACACTGATGCACACGTAAAGTAGTGTAGTAGAAAGGGAAGCATTACTGGCAGGGAAAGCAGAGAAGCTGATCGAATTAAGTCGGATATAGTCGACAAGACGCGAAGCTGGTTGAATTGAGTCTGAAAAAGCCGAGAAGACATAAAGTTAGCAGAACCAGGACGTGTCATCAAAATGTTTTAATTAGATGTTTGACATCAAAAACTGAACCCTTATAAGATCACTCACGTATTTGCGTGTCTGTCTGTCACAGCCGTCTCAGAAACCGTTCGACTTAAAAACTTAAAATTTGGCATAGTTATAAAGTATATTAATGAATAATTAACACTTAATAATAATTCTATAGAATTAACTTAACTTTACTGAAATCATAGATTTTGAAAAATTCACGATATTTTTACACCGGTGAAATGAGTACCTACTATGCTAGCGGTACTCAAACCGCTTGCGGACCAATGGCACTTATGATGTGGCCCGCGCGGCTGCCTTTAGTTTCAGAAGAAATACCACAGGCTCTTATTAAAATTAGAAATCGAATGAAATAAACTGAAATAATTTTTTAACTTTTATTATAAGTAGAGTGGAGATCCATGAAATTGAGCAGTATTCTTAATTATTAATGAGATAGGTACATGAAATTGAGTAGTATTCTTAATTATTTTATTTAGATTAGGGTTCTGTTTGCTACATTCTATTCTATGAGTATGAAGCTTCGCATACGTATGTTGAAGTAAACATAGTTAAAATCAACAATGAACAGCCTTTATGATTATATACTCTTTTGCATAAAAAATGGGTGGTTTTGATTTTGTCATATTATTAACAAAATATTATTTATTAACAGGCTGTATTACTTGTAATTGTTACTAACAGGTATAGTGTATTCTGGCACATAAAAACGCACGTTCTAAATTTGAAATTTATTCTTTTCGAATGAAAATTTTCTTTCACTGACAAAAACGTATTTTTGGCGGTAAATGAAATCCAACTCTTATTAAGTTCTTTTTCATTTGTTACGTTTTTTATTTTAACGAATAAATTTTATTTAAATTTTTTCTGTTTGCTGCATTAGTTCACTTCTGTTTGCTGTTCTCAGTATGGTTGAAAAAACGATAAGAGCTAGTAAAATTATTGTGCTGCTTGAAGAAGGCTGTAGCCAATGTTATGTGTCTCAGCAGTATAGTGTGAGCCGTTCCACCGTCCAAAGGACCTGGCAACGATACCTAGAAACGGGCTCCGTCAGTAGAATACCCGGATCTGGAAGAAAACGGTGCACTGAGCTACGGGACGACCACTTCATAGTCAGTCAAACGCTACAAAATCGTCAAGTTACGTACATGGATCTCAAACAGAAACTCAAGGACGTCAGAGGTACGCGAGTAAGCCTATCGTCAATATATGTAGCTATCGCCCAGCTTGGGGCCCTGCATTGCTCCGTGAGCATCGAGTTGCCAGGTTGAGATTCGCTCAAAATTTTTCTTCTTTTTTCTTCATGCCCAACCCGCATTAACAGCAGTTGGAGGCGAGTCCATTTTTATGGAGGACAACGCTCGCGCCCACCGCTCTAGAGACGTTGATGCGCATATACAGGAGGCCGGAATTCGTCGGTTAGACTGGCCAGTTAGAAGTCCCGACCTCAATCCGATAGAACACATATGGTATAATCTCAAACGATGCGTCAGAGCCGTAAAACCAGCTCCAGAAAACATTTAGGCCCTTAAAAATGTGATCGTCGCTGAACATATTCCTCAGAAAATGATAAAAAACGTTGTCGAAAGCATGCCTAGTAGTTTAAGCGCATTGATTTTAGCTAGAGAAGGTCATACTCGTTACTAAATTTTCAAATTTTATGTTAAATTAATAAAAAATATTCAAAAATAAACTTTAGCCATTTTTAATGTACCAGTATGAAAACGCTCGTCTGTGGACTTTACATCGTTTTTTTTATTTATTCGCATTTTAAATAACTGAAGTACGTAAAAACGATATCTCAATAATAAATAACAATATTCTCATCATATCGCCATATAAAATGCATCAAATAATAATAAAATAACTCTGATATAGTTTATTCCTATAAGTCCCGTTTTTTTGGAAAAGAGTTTATATGTGTCAGGCAACAGTTTCAAAACGCAAAATATTCCTTTTCATTTCTTTTTTCATCGAAAAATCAATCATTCAAAATGTTTTCATCGAAATTGCATCGTTTTTTAGTTGGATTATCTCGTCGTATAGATGAGATTGATCAAATACTAATTTACTCAAGCCATGAATAGCATTAGATTTTAAACGCCATAGATTTTCTACTAATGTGAAGATATTTTACAGGGATCTTATGTCAGAAAATCTGTCTGTAAACGCACTAATTAATTTATTCAAGAATTCAGTAAGTATTGAATATATTTGGCGTTAATTTTGTAGAAATTCATTATTCACAATTACATGAAACTACGTGATGTAGTATTATTTCTACTTTCTTAAAATTCTTTACCACGATCTAGGTTTCGTTGTATTACAACATCTTTAGGTAGGCTATTAGCTAAGATATTTGCTTGGTAAAGAACTTAAATAAAGTAGAAATAATACTAGATCATGTAGTTTCATTAAATTATGAATTCAGTAAGTATTGTAATACATGTTTGGTCGAATATGAGTATTCTCGTGATAGTTTGCCGTGCATGCTCGCGCGCTTATTCAAAAGTACCAAAGTAGTAAGTACTATAGACCTTTTTGCTACTGTATCGAATGCTAGATAGCAAGTATTTTGTATGGAATTATAATACTGTTGATAATATTTAGATGGCGCTGAAACAGTTTTCTATAAAAAACAGCTCGCTATCAGCATACGATTCTACAGCAAAAAATTCCCTATTTAGTGCGGACTCAGTGGCCCAGTTAAAGTTTAGACTTTGGATGTATGACTCGATTAAAAAAAAGTAGGCGCACGATGAAAAATAATATTAAAATTTGTAAATAGTTGAATATGCATTGTATCCATTGTATCCTTAAATATGCCTAAGTGTGTACGGAATTCGATTTTCCACGTATTTTTATTTCTATAAGTACATGTTGAATCCTCAACAGCTGTTTATTTGTGTTATTAATTTAATATACCAATATAATATTAAGAACTGATAATATTTGCTAATTACAGTTTTAGGTCATACATAAATCAAAATATTTAATTTAATAAGAAGTTTGTTCATCTATGTTTATACGTTGTCGCTTAATTCGCTCTGTAAAATATCATTCCTTTTTACTAATAGAAGGGACCGATATGCAAGTTCCAGGGGTTTCAAGTGCGAACAGTTAGGTATCCATGTTGTTCCAAATAACGATTGTCTGATATGTCTTTTATTTTGGTCTAACTGAATTTTGTTTTTGTAACTATATAGCAAATGTTTTAGGTTCAAGCTTCATTTTAGTTTCCTCAGAAATTCTCTGGAAAGTTGTATGGATTTGTCATAAACCAGCGTAGAAATACGATTAGCTTCGTTGCATGCTCCATTCCTTTTAATAATGTTGTGTGTTTTAATTGCAAATAAAATTTAACGAATTCCACTTTTTCTACTGTCTTCTAGCTGCCAATATTAACAAACAACTGGCGTTGTCTACTGAAAAGAATAAACAGATATTTTTGTTTTTAACCATCAACATTGCAGCATTCTCAAAATGTCTCTACAACAGAGTTTGCCACTAGTTCATTACTCCTTGAAGTTTTTTTTCATATAATTAAAATGCAGCCACATATCAGCAAAGACAGACCTTTACAATTGGTGATCACGCTGTGTTAGATACGATTAAGTCAGTATTTATGATTAGTATCTTTCCGTGAATATAATAATATAAAATAAAAAATAGTATTCTTTTAGTATAAAAATAGTATTTCTTTTAGCAATGGTCTCCATTAATTTTTCATGAACGACTCGTATTATCGTACTCTATATTCTATACCGAAACCGTTTCAAAGATTCGGAAAGTGTGTTGTGTTGTTTATATTAAATCGTTTAACAAAGGTAACTTATATCTATATAGATTGACTTAATCAAATTTTTATATTTTCTAGACAAACGATTCTTCATACGACATTTTAAAAGTGTCTATGTACAGTTAAAAAATTACTACACTTCAAGCGTTCTGATGTTAGTGTGACGATGTCTTTCGCTTCGCAGTCTTTGTATGGAGATCCTGGCAGCTGGCTTACGGCAGGCTCCGTCCTTTGTAACTTCGTGTCCTACCTACCGATCGAAAGGACATGCATTCGAGCATAATGTAGGCAGGAGCGCTTTTTGTTCGCCTGTCCTTGTGCCCGATACGGTAAAGTACTTGGCTGTACGGATGTAATGGGCTTTGGGAAAGTTCCTTGCACGCATCATTGTCGTTTTGTTTTGATTTCGAATCACGTGGCCGTTCGAGACACTTTGAAACGATTTCTCCAGCCGTCGCTGTACGCGCTGTTCAATGGAGTTTTTTTCGTTAGTTTCCGAGAAAGAATAGTTTGCGTTTTTTGAAAGGATCTATTTATTGCAGGGCGGTTGACTAACTAAAGTAAAGCTTAATGTAAAATGAAGGGATGTGTGAGCATCTGTTAAATAAAATGCAAGTTTTAAGTATTTTGAAAATAGAACAGAAACATATGCTATTCCTAGTGAGTGCACAGAGACTAAAATGAATTTTGAATTTCGAATAGAGCAGGGCCTATTTCTATTTTAAGTAAAGTTCACTTACACTAGGCACCAAAACACATTTTTTGTTCATCGAAATTTATAATTTTATGGGATTAAAAGAGGTAAATATGTTTCGTTGAGGTACCATTAAAGTTCTAAAATACTGATGACAATATCCGTAAGCTGTTATATTTAAATTTGATTCATATTGTAATTAGCGCAACAGAACTTTCTTTTCTCATTTGTGTTTTTTTTCTCATTTTTATGTCCCTTAGAGGTTTAATGGAACAAAGATAAATTGTAAAATTCTGGGACGCTTACTTTATATTTACGATATTCAATAATTAATTGAAATTGTAATAATTAATTTTATCATTGTTCATTATTTATAGCCTAATAAAGATGGACCATGTTTGCTGTAATGTAAATAAATTATAGTATTTTCAGATCGTTTCAGAGCATTTTATAACGTATTACGTGTGAAGTTTTTAAAGTTGTTATAATGAGACGTAATTCTAAGAAAGATTTTAGAGCATTTGAGATGTAAGTTTGTATTTCTCTACATAGATAGTTAAAGAATGCTGCACCAGGGCCGTAAAATTAATTTTTTTTGAATTGCAAATTCATTTTTTTTTAATTATAACCTAGAATCATTCACAATTGAAGTAAATATATTCTTAGCTAACTAAACGGTTTACGCAGTAGATATTTTGTAAATTTTCCTTTTGCTACAGGATATTTCAATTTGCATATCAATGAAATCTATTATATCGACGAAATTTGCTTTTTTTGATATCTTATTCAAACTATAAATATCCAACTCGTTTTAATATTTAAAAATTATTTTTGGTAAAAATCGCTCTCAAAAATTGTTCAATTAACTTTACAGGAAAAGTAGTTGTTTCATCCTACTTTTAATTTTATTTAAAAAACACGTGAAGCGATTTGTCAGTAAAACTAAGACAATATAAAATTATGTTACATTAACATTTAAAAAAATAAATTTATCGTTTAGTGTTGATAACAATTACTCTCAAAAATTTTATAATTAATATTACAGGAAAAGAAGGTATTTCACCACACTTAATTTTATTAAAAAAAACTTAAAAACTATGTTTTTTTCTAACTATTAAAATGATGTTATATTAACACTTGGACAACAAAAAATAAAAATAATTTTTAATAATTTTGGGTCTTAATGTCACACAACTATCTTAACGCATCAATATGTTATTTATTTCTTCAATACATTAGAAATATATATTAAAATTTCTTGTAGGTACATAATTTTCACCTTAAAACAAAAATGACTCAATTTTCAATTACCTTGAAAATAAAAATGACTCAAATTCAACGATCATCATCTTTGAAAAGGTCCAGCGCATTTGCATTTCGTTTCAGTGTTGTGTTCTATAAATAATTGACGCGGAATGTAATCAGTGTAAGAAATTAAAGCATTTATTTATTAATCACCTATGGGGAAAAACAGATACATAGTGAGATGGAATGAGTGAGTTTTTCAAGAATTAGGCTAACTTGTATCCTAACATTTTCACATCAAAATAATATTCTACGTACATGTATCCTCAATATTATATAAATATTTGTACAATGAAACATTCAGAAATTTTATAATACATTAAATTAAATTATAGGAGATGTTGGTAAACAAACAATAAATATTTAAAACTATTGAAATCAGTGTTCCATTGAAAATTCACTCTAATAATTATCAGTATAAAGAAATAACAGTAATCATTATTTTATTTATAATAATATGGATTTGAAAAAGAGAAAGATAATGTAGTGTCAATGCTTTCAAAGGACTAATGGTTGTATAGTATTCGTTTAATTGACTGCTTGTATTGAAATGTATATATTTGCTACTGTTAAATGTACATGTATTTGCTATTGTTACTGTTATAATTTAAAGGTCACGGAGAGATCCTTTTATAGTCTCTTCCATTAGATTGAATCAGTTTTATTGAGTTACGGCTCTTTTATTATGTACATGCGATATGCCATTCGTTTTTGCGTCATAGTTATTATTATTTATCATGTGTTTTTTTGCTTTGTTTGTTATTTTTAGGGTTTCGCATTTGAAAAGGATATACGGAGCCCTTATTAAGTCTGTCTATCCGTCTGCAACAACCGTTTTTCTCAGAAATTTGAAATTTGGCATAGTAATGAAACATATTAACCTACATACGTCTCAACAGCGAACACTCAAAAATATTTGTATTAAAATTTTAGGACAAATTAAGCACTCGAAAAAATACATTCCGTACCTATATAGTGTAGTGTGTATTACCGTTCGAAAAGGCTTTTAATAAGGGTCTAAAAATATTTTCTTCATAATTTTTTTTGAGTATACCGTCCGTGCTCGTGCCGTGCATCACGGGGATTTGACCTTTAGTTACAATCGATTTAACCCAGTCTCAGAAAAACCCGCCCCTTGTTCATCGTCAGCCAGCCAAGGGACAGTAAAAACCCAGACCCTGCTGGCCCAGTTAGTGGCGCCGAGTCCATTCGCCCAACCAAAACCTAGTTAGGCTCGGTCTCAGACCTACTTAATATAAATATAAATTTTCATCGAGCATTGCTCAGCACCTGGTTTGCTTGTCAAGCATATCAAGCACAAGTAGTTCAAAATATAAACGTAAACTAAAATAGCCCACCTTTTGACATACGTAGCTGTCAAAATAATGTGCAGGCAGACGATCAAAATTGCTTGTTACGTGCTTGATAAGCATACTTGATGTGGTTCGATGCAATGTTCTAGCATTCACACTCATTTGCATTTTTGTCACCAATTCAAAACGGTCAAAATTATTTGTCAAACACGAAAAATTCGCGTGCTTAAAAATCAATTTTGACTGTTTAAGGAGGCCTTAAAGGTTTCATTCATGTTTCATAACTGTGATACAACATGCGGACGTCTGCTTAAAGGGTGATCATTAAGTTATGCATAAAGTAACATGATACAACATAATGCTGAATGAGTGCACATTGCCCCAATTGATTTTTTAAGTAATCATTATTTACATGTTAATTTATTAACCGTATTCGTAACGGTCTATTTATTTTGAATTTTAGTCGCGTACAGAGTTGCACGGTCTATGTTTTAACATGAAAACGGTAAAAGAACAATCAACAATATTTGACATGAAACTTTTTGCAGATTTGTTTGCTATCTATAAAATTTTCAAACGTTGTTTTAATTTAAGTTTCAAAATTTAGCTCAATAATGCATCCAGCATAATTCGGCCCTTTCTCTAAAATCGTTAACTGTCATTAACAACCCTTTTTAAGAATGTTTGATATACTCATGTCTTTCAGGATACTATAAGCTATACTACTGTGCAAGTTTCACGTCGATGTATTTAGTAGTTTTTGTGCGAAACCCTAAAAATAAACAAAACTTCCCTCTTTGTAAAATTAGATTGACAATTAAAGGGGTGATACTGTCTCAAGTAAACGATCCCCTAATGTATCTAAATGCTAACAGTTTTATAGCCAAAATCTCAAAAAAGGGTTCTCTATTCTAATTTATTTACTTATTTACAAAATTATTTAAAAACCGATTTGGAAAACACGACTTACTTTAGTAAACAAGGCGCACGGAGTGCCCTGTGAAGGAAGTTATCGTTATATTTAAGTTAATCGTTATAAATATGCTTACAATGTATAAAATATGGAAGTAATATTACAAACGAGCGTAAAAAAATAAATAAATAAACAAATGATAAAACATTTACAAACATGACGCGGAACGAACGAGATGTCGCTCTTTTATAATGAAACATCCCTAGCTCGGAAAATTGTATTAGTCTATGGAAATGCCTAGAAAGGCATCTCTTTGTAACCGTTAAATTATAAAAACCTGTCAAGTACGAATAGAACCCGCGTTACGAGGATTCCTTAGATTTTTGCACTTATAAAATTTTGAGGATACATAGTATTTCTATTAATTTATTTACAAATGTTAATTTTCTTTACTATATTCTTCACGGGCGTTAAAACATGGTGCATATTTCCAAAATTAAAATATCTAGAGTAAACATTATAGTTGTCCTACAATTTTTTTATAAGTTTCTAAAACTCTATTTTTTTCAGTTTTACGTTCAACTGTTTCGAAAATGGAGGGCTAGCATATTTTTCAGTATATCTCTGACGGTATCTCTGACGGTAAAAATTGATTTTTAAAAATTGAATTTAAATTCGATAGATTTACTGTTAAGACATTGAGAAGTTCCCAATAACACTTTCCCCCTCTAACATTAGGCCGTCCTGGTTATAATGTGCAACCAAATAACTCGTTAATACAAGGCAAACGAGCCCAAATTTGACGGTTTTGCTTTCAACTCCTCCATCATCACATCAGCTCGATGGTATGGTATCATGTTAGTCTTAGAAACATGAAAGTGTTTAGTTTTCCAAAATCGAATTTCTTATTCACCTGCAACCTTAATATAATCTAAGCTCGTAACATAATCTTGTTATATTCAATGATGTTTACTATTTTATGTCAATTAAATACTGAAATTGACAAAAATGTAACCACAAATTATTATTTTCGTCGTTTCCAAGACATCTCCATGTTTCTTGCACGGTCCCTACTTAGTAACATTTTTTGGAGCCGTTTATGTATATCATACTGAATTTGTTTATTAAGTAATTTGAGGTTTGAAGGAAAATAATACTTGTCGTGCAAAATAGTATCACACTTTTCCCATTTTCGGGAGTACAGTTTTTTAAAACCTAAAAGTCTTTGTCCGTCTGAAAATACGGAAAATAAGAAAAATATTTTTTTTTCTTAATCAAATGGAATTTAAATGATGCGTCTCGTAACGCTGAATTTAAAAAAGTATAAGTTAATAAAAAAATAAGGCGAAGTTCAGCGCATAATTTTTGCAAATGCCGGTTATTACAATAATAATACGATTGGAGGTATAAAGAGCAGGAAAAATATATGAAATGAAATTAATTCATCAGAATTGATTTTTTTGTGGATTTATAAAAGTATGATTGGAGACGTCGTGATGTTATAGGTAGATAGATACCTTTATGAGTTTTGTAGGCTGATTGTCGTATGATTGTTTTTTTTTCACGAAATATGTAGTGTTGGCCATTTTTGTAAAATAATATTTTCTGTACAAAAAAATCGAAATATAGCTTTTTTAAGGCTTCCTCCCTTAACACGAAAAGAACTTTTATAGATCCTTGTATTACAAGCGATTTTCTTCCAACTATTTGAAGTAGATAGTTAAAATTCGACGAAGAAAGTTAAAATTTGACTTAGAACGTTAAAATTTGACGCAGAACGTTAATATTTTATGTAGAAAGTTAACATTCGATGAAGAAAGTTACAATTTGACTTAGAAAATTAAAATTTTGCGTAGAAAGTTAAAATTTCAAATGTAAGCTTACAATAGACGTAGAAATTTAAAAGGTGACGTAGAAGGTGAAAATTTGACGCGGAAAGTTAAAATTTGACATGCTTATAATCGACCCGCATACTTCCGATAGCGAGGACCTAAAATGTTTATCTGGTCAGTTTAAAGAGGTAAGTGCGGAAGAAAAAGTATTGCTATTAATATTTTTTATTCTATTCTTTCTGTGAAACGGCTAAAATTGAAATTATAAATATAATTATACATATATATATATATATATATAATAAAAATACAAAGAGTATATAGAGTATGAAATGTAAGTCTTTGTACTTAAAAGGATATCATTTACTAGCTGTGTCCTCATTATCATTATTTTCGTTTTTGTGTTTTAAAATATTCATTATTACGCTGCTAAATTTCGAAAAATATTTAATATTGTTTTTCTATTCCTAGTTTAACATATGACGGATAAGTACATAAAAATGTAACAAATTTAGGTGTATTAAAACTCGGACCCCACAAATAACACGTTTTCCAAAGTACAATTTACAATGGCGGCTCAAGCCGTGCAAGTTTCAAGGGCAAAGGGTGCGTTCCTTTTAATCCGTCAGCCATTGTGCACGTGTTCGTTTCGATGAAAGGAAGCAAGTCCTTCTTAATCCCAATTCACTCATTTAATAAATAATAATATCATACCGGACCGAACTGAATATATTATAATTGAATATCACGAATAATAGTTTTAAAAAAGTCGTAAACTAGCTATGAATCGGAATAAATTTGTCGGAAGTAAGTGTCGTTAGAGCAAATGAGCCGTAGCCTTTATAGCGCGATAAATAGGGATGTCGCTTATTTTGTGACGTCTGCTTAAAAATCGATTAATGTGATTAAATCGATATTAGGTTATTAGATAAATATATAGTTTATTGCAATTGAGAATGTATCGTATAAATAAAATAATTCGTATGTGACATTTTTCATCCTAATCAATTTGTTCTCTGTTTTAAAAAGTAGTGTAATCGTGTAATTCTAAATTCCGTTGGCTTAGGTTTCAATACTATAAATTAAAATAAGAACATAATAAATTTAAATTTGGATTAGATTGTCAAATTTTGTTATGTTACCTAAAAGAATTGTTTTTATGTAAATTTTCAATTCTTTAATTATTTATATTCATAAATGATACTGATTAACGGATATATAATTAATTAAGCAATACTACTTGATTTGAATTTGAAATGAGGTGTCGGAATTTGTAATTATAATTATCATTCAATTATTAATTTCATAATTGATTGTCGGCATATCCCATCAGTACATCATTTGATTATGGAAATCATATCGTAATCGTTCATAATCGCCCACCTCTACGATGAAATATTTAATATAAATTCAAAGAGGCTTCATATTTATTTTTCAAATATTCCAACTTACTTTTTGTGAATATTTATAAAAAGTATAATAAATAAAACACGAGAAAGATTTTTTGAAGGATTTTGGGTCCATGGAACGTACAACGAACCACTGTGAAAAAATCATCGGTGTAAAAAATATACACAACATCGATTTAAAAAATTACATCCATGGAAAAAATATACAAAAACATAAAGGAAGCATGTGCGTGGTCCTTGTGAGAGATAATTTTGCTAGCAACAATATTTTATGAAAGAGATGATAGAATGTTAAGTCTACTAAAAATAAGCTAATATATGCATATCCACGAAAGGAACGAAAGAGGCGTACCTGAATCGCTCCATGATGTGTTCCCTTATGACTTTATATGCAGATAGCGCTGCAATCTATAAGTAAATATTTTTAATGTTGAATACATTAACATTTCTTTTCATAGTTGTATTAAAATTTATATAAATTATAATATATTCAGAATAGTGTCAAACCTCAGGCATGATATTGAGATCTTCTGTCGGTTATTTCAATAAAAACGAACTTCCGGTACGTCTTTGGCACCTGGCAACCCTACGGCGAATTCAAAATGGCGGTCGAGTAACGCTACATACAACTTTTAATTCGACCCATTGTGCGCGAACGGATTGAATTTTTTATGATAATTTGATGGAAGATGAATATTTGATTGAAACAGTATCGTAAATTAATGTTTGGTTAGATATACAAACGTGCTTAGGTGAGTATATTTAGAAATATAAGCTTTTTAATTTTTATTTTAATTTATGCTGTTCGTAAAATGTAAAACTCTATCTAAACATTTTCGTTAATGCTTAAAAGAGTAAAATTACTAAAAACTATTCGCTCAACTCATTCGAGTGGATCTTTAGAATATATTAATAATTGTAAGATTAATACATATAACACCTTCTATTACAATAATTATGAAAAGTAAAGTTTTTTCGAGTAAGTGCTCTTTGTGTTGAATTATCAAATTACTATAACTTCTTTTTGTCTAAGGGAGACTTTGATGAAACATAAATCGATTAAGAAGAAATCTATCCTATATGTTACTCCAGACCCAACAAAATCCGACATTAAAAACTCCTCTCTCAAAATCTCTTAAGTTGTTCTTTTGTGATGGGCGAAGAAATAAATAGACTCACAGACAAACGAAAAAAAAATTAGAAACAATATTTTTGTATTCTTTTACTTTTATTCCGTTGCCCTAAATGCTTTTTTCGTAAACACTTTTTATATGCAGACAGGAAATTCTATAGTTTTATTATAAGTATGGACAATAAAGAACATACAACAATATTTATGTATACAGTCTAATACTAAACCTACCAAAGTAATTAAATTATAAATATTAACAACCGATCAATATTTTAAACAAATTAAGGAAAGAAAGTGATCTTATACCGAATAAACACAACATCGTAAAATTGTATGTGTGCAGACGGCCAATAACGACATCTTCCCTTATGAGTTATTACTATCCGCATTCAGATTGTTTACTTAAGTGTTGCCCCTCCCGTACCATACCACACTTCACTTCTGGCCATGCCCATTTCACTAACGAAATTTCAGGTGCAAAATTTTATTGCACGATTTAAAATACGCGTAGCGCCATCTATTGATGTCCATAGAAACACTTTAATGTAATTACTAAGCGTCGAGTGGCTCTAGACACTTTTTTGTTGTTCTTGTACTAACGCAATGTAAATGAATTTTTGAAAATATTAAATCCGCATCCTCCGACTCAGGAAACTGATTCCTATAAAATAAAAACAAAATGTTGCTTCAAGTTAACATTTAAATATAAAAAAAATTCCTTTTCAATAGAATTAATCGTTTTTACGCGATGTGCATTCAAACAGATAAATATACAAACATTCCAAAAATAATATTTTTGTGTTCTATTACTTTTATTTTGTGCCCCTAAATATTTTTTTTGTAAATAGCTTCAATGTACTAACAGGCCAGTTCTACAAATTTAGAATATTTTCGTATTTTAACAGATTTGGATGGAATTGCATCAACTGTTTGAGAACATTTAAAGAAGGAGAATTGCACGGAAGTTAGGTTTTATATTCTAAATTCAAGAGAAGAAGTTGTCGACATAATCACATACAAAACGTGACTAATATTTAACAGTAATCTATCATTTACATTTGATTTCGGAATATTTTACGCTTTCATATACACTTTGATAATTATAATTATTAAATAAATTAAGTAATTAATTAAACCGTATGCGCAGAGAGTGCACCGTGGATTAGTAAAACAAAAAATTCTCAAAAAGTTTCTCTAAGCTTTACACACATTATTTGTGCAACAATTCCCATTCTGATTTTAGCATGTTTGAGATAAATATTAGTATAGTCTTATTAAATAAAAATCTTTTCGCTAACTTCTGTAAAAACTTATAATTAGTACTTAACTTAATAAGTTTTTAGATAGAACTTTGGTGTTAAATGAAATAATAAATCGTCGAAAACGTACTTAGTTTGTGAACTAGCACGATTGAATTAGGTTGTGAGAGGGAAATCGGACGGTCAGGTGCGATGGTGTTAATATTACGCAAATCATAAAAGTCAAAATCATAAGGTTTCCTTCAATAAATCGCAATTTTTGTAATTAAAATGTAATGGCTTATTAATAGCTATATGTGTAATTCCGATTACGGGTTAAGTCTCGGAACGACAAGGATTAAATCCCCATTTTCAAATTAGTTTTCGAATGTAGGAAAAGCTATGACAATTGCAAAAAAGTTTATTACATTTAGGAAGAGATAAGATTACCAAGTCATTTGTTATACGCCTTTGAAACATATAAAATACAATTTATTTGCAAAGTGGAAGTTAATATTAAAATTTATAATAATATAATGAAATTACTGGACATACTTAAATTATTAAACTTATATATAACTTATTAATGTACGGAATTCTCTTAACAGGTTTATTTCAGCATTAAAACATTTTCTTAACCCCAAGTGTAACGATGTGAATCCCTAAATGTGAACTTTAACACTAGACTAACAATTATCAAGAGTTTCATTAAAATCTATCAAGGACGAAAGCTTAACTTAAGAAATGTTTTATTCATTTACATTATGACATTTAAAGTGGATCTAAAATTACAGTATTGAAGGAATATTGATAGGTTATGACGGTAAGGCAATCATAGGCAATTTTAACCATATTTGGGTCATAATATATATTATCTGTAAATAATAGTTTCCAATTTTCAATTTATTTTTTAAATATTTCCAGTTTATTCTTGCACTGAGATTACTTATATTTTGATGATAAATTTCTTGCGTCGCGTTCTACAATAACTTAACCTCATACCTGAGAATTCAGACTTGAGAAGTTAGCCTCGGATGAAGTTGCACGTCGCATATAACGTTTGTTAATGTTCCGAAATGTGTTACTAGTACTAAAAGTTTGTATGAGTGACTTAGGATTGGTAATAGATTTTTCAACACGTACAACGTAATTATTGTTTGTGACTCGAATAATATAACGGGTCTAACAATCTTATATTACATTTTCGTATTTACCGGAGAAAATGCAACATTTTCGCGCGGGAATAAGTAAACTATGTCCGAAGTGTAATCTAGGCCATCATATAAGGCACGCACACACACACACACACACACATATATATATATATATATATATATATATATATATATATATAATTTATATACTGATAATTTTTGCAAGTCACTTGGGATTTTGTTGTAGATGCTTTTACATTGCCCCCTTAAAAGATACACTAACTTTATGGAGCCCAATCTTGAGCACAGCGAGTTTATCTTTATTTTTAGTATTTACATTGTGAATGTAGCTGTTTTTTTAAACACATCAATATTTTTATGGGCATATAGCAATTATTCATAAATATACAAAATATACTGACATTTTATAGTCATTAAGTTTATTTCTATGAATTTAGTTCTAAGCGATTCTATGTTTGTCAGTCAGTCATTATACTGTTTTATAAATATAGATGTTGTTGATGAATTCGGCTAGGAAGATAATAATTATATTACATCAAGGCTTCTTTATATACGTACAATATTTAATGTCTTATTGTTTGTTCTTTATATACGTACAATATTTCATGTCTTATTGTTTGTTCTTTATATGCGTACAATATTTCATGCCTTATTGTATGTTCTTTATATACGTACAAGATTTAATGTCTTATTATTTGTTCTTTATATACGTAAAATATTTAATGCCTTATAAATACGTTATTGTGGCTTAAATATTAAAGCTAGATATATGGTGTCGCTGACTTTTTTTTGATCCACTAATGACTAATATTTTCCTAGTATATTTTTTTCACGTATATCTAACCATTTGCCCAGTGCAAGCCGATAAACAGTCAAACATTGCTTTTTCCTTTGAGTTGATTTACTGATGTCAAGATTTCGAACTGAAAGCTTATTTTTATCGTAATAAAATTTAGTCGAGGATAATATGTTGCGTTATATTAGAGAAAGAATTTTTAGAAATGGTTCGGCAGTTCCGGATATTAGATTCCAGATATTAGTTCCCTGCAAAGAAACGAACAAACAAATTTTACCTCTTTGTATAGATAATAGTAGGTGACCGGCGTTATATGTGCATTTCCGTTGTGTGTAGTTTGTTGGTCGTCCAGCGTTCTGAACCACATTGTTTATAATGTTTAACAAAATTAAATAAAACTATCTACTTACTTGCTAACTAAAAGTAATTCTCGAACCCCTACGATGACAAAGCTAGTGGACACGTTATCTTCTACGATTTTAAAGCTGCCCTGGAAGTGATACAAAATGGAAATCACAATGTCGTGCAAGATATTCATCATCACTTAGAGGAAATTTGTCACCAAAGGAAAAACTGCACTTTCCAATGCGCATGAGGGTATAGAAGGAAATGAAGATGTAGATAGGTTAGTGAAAGAGGCAAGAAACTTAAATTCTGAAGGTCCAAACGTCATAACTTTAGGAGACGCAAATGCCGTTGCTGGATATAGACTGAAAGAAAACTACATTAAAAACGAACATCGAGTATGCGTCATCAATGCAGATATGAATATTACTAAGACTATTTCCAGACCCAGAACCAAACACCTAAGTGGAATATAAATATAGATGGCACTAGATCCTATAAATCATATCGAAATTTTCTAGGGGAAGAACTCAGATCACAGCACATTCTCAACTGCTTAGCCATCATTAAAAGCCTACAGGCTATTGACGAATTTTCATTCAGGGAAATCTCTAAAACAAAAAATTGTGGACATTGCCAAAGCTGTGATTTTGGAACACGGATCAATCTGAGACTAATTTGACTTCAAATGGACACGACACCAACTAACCGAATAAAACTATTGTAGTAGTTCTATTTCTGTCATATAGTTCAATTCACACACTTTTTTAATCTTTAGAAAATACAAGAATATAGTGTCGAACATTTAAAATAAACGTTGTATCTTACAGTGAGTTTCAATTATTTTACCATAACTTTAGGCGTTTTTCTTTTTCAGTTGTATAAATATATACTCTTAAGTCTTACATGATACCATTCCGTAACTTAAGCTGTTTTGCAGCAAATTTTAGCCCTTACTTTGAGACATTTAAAAAAACAACAAACAAATAACCGTCGTTGCAAATTTAACAAATCATTAAAGCTGACCGTTACACGGTTACCCACTGTACAATAATGGTTTTCGAATGAATAACTGTCACAAATGTCAGGCGACACAAAGGGCTATAGAATTAAAGGGCTCAAGAGCACGCCCCGTCGGGGATAGATGATAATTTAATGTCGACCTTGATATTTTTTGTAATAAAAGTTATAATAAAGGGTCAGCTAAGGGCATGGCGGTAAGTTGCTCGCCAATAGGTATTCTCGAAATGAAGGTAGTGATTTGGTCTAAACATAAGCTACAGTCTCATGTTAGAGGAAATACAAATACTATTTTGTAAATTTTTAGCCTACCGAGCGAGCAAAAGAGGGTATTGTTTTTTTTCGTTTTTTACGAGTATGTGTGACACTTTATAACATCTTAGAATTTAAAGGATTTTAACGTTTGAGACGTCATATGATTCCCCATAGTTTCGCGAGTGATAATGGATTATGACGTCACTGAAATTCCAATATGGCGGAATACTGTTAGCCATGTTGTATCGATAAAGAATATATTGCTAGCAGGCGTTTATTTTAAGGAGTAAAAATATCTGGAATTTCTCAAAACTAAAAGATCATTGTTGTGGGTTTCCGTTGAATTTTAGTTAAAATTATGGTAAACCTGTCTTTTTTAATATTTTCCACTTTGCTACAGAGATTTATCGTGTTGATATTATCAGAATTCTAAAGTTATCTATTGTAATATTTTCTTTCAGAATTATTTTTGCCTGATTAGATATGCAGGTATTTTTAAAGTTTTAAGTGATTTGAGTTAAACGAGTGCCTAGGTACTATACTATATGCTTTATGCTTTAATATATGCTTTTAATAAATTTATTTGCAGATTAAAGTTTACATTTTTTTGTATTTTTAAAGTTTTTAATAATTAGGGTTTTTCTGCATGCTTATTATTTGTTTTTTTTTTGTCTTAAATGGTAATATTCAATTTTCTTTATCATCTACTATTTACTTGTTAGTTTTGTGCGTTAAGCAATTTCTTTTTTGAATGTTTTTTTATATGGATAATTTTCTTTTTGATTAATTCAAAGTTTCACGAACTATAATTTGTTTACATTTTAATTCAAGAACCACTAGGCAATATTTGTTTTAGCTGTTTAAAAAAAAATGGCTGCATTTTGTAATATTGCTAACTATCCATGAAACTGAATATTCACCAAATTGCTGCTGAAACAATTAGATAAATGTCGTCTGGCTTCCAGTATTGGTTAGTTACTTGGTAGCGTTCTGATTCTCTCACAAAACAAAGTCATATACGAAATTTAACGTCAAACAAAGGATTTATTGAAATTAGTGCTACTAAGAATACCAAAATAAAAAAAAAATATTTAAAACATAAAAAACCACGCTTTGTAGTAAAAACAATTTAAAAAAGTATAAACAAACAAAAGTCTGGTATTGTAAAGCGCGGTTAGATGCATTTTCAGGCCCAAACTGTAAAGTCTAAAAGTGATCATTAGTATATTCTCTTTAATCTCCACTAATACTTAAATAATTTACGTCACCGGATTGCTAGTTATTATAATCAGATGCTATAAAAGTATCTATTCTAATTTATGGTTCTGAGAAATGGATATTAACCAAAAAGTAATAAAAGATAGTGATTTTCGAACAAAAAATTCTCAGAAATTTTATCAGTATTATTAAAGAAAATAACTAATGTTGATTTTGATACAATTTAAGACTAAGGAGAATTTATATTTATATAAATTGTAAAATCTGTTCACATTAATCGAACGATTTAGGCAGTATATTTTTAGTGAGTGCAGAATGAAAATCCAGTTAAGAGGTTTCTTGTAAATCCATATGGAACTAGCCGGAGGGCAAGACCTAGGCTTTGTTAGTATGACTCTGTGGGAGTAGATTTTGGTAAAGAAAAAGAAAAGATTTGGCGAAGAAAAGCTAAAAGTAGACTTATTTCGAAGATACTTAACCGTTAATTATGTTAGCTAGGATGACTATAAGGATGTAAAAATTATCTGAATGGATTTTGAGCCCTTTCTGTAGAAATGTTTCTACCCGTCTGTTGTTAATTAATTGTTGTCTTTCAAAAACATTTTTAAAAGAAACAAAGCTTTGTCATTCAAACTATAACAAAATGGAGCTAAAGGAAATACACACTAATATGCTTCGTGACAGTTCGATGTAGAACCGTTTCTGAGAAAAATACCTGTGACATTATTTTTATTATAGGATCTACTTTTGAGGAACGCTAAAATCGGTTTTAATAAATCTATTTAATCGAATGGTAGCACATACATCACGGTGAAATAACTTAAATGTTTACTTAATTTAAAACATAAAATATACTTTGTATCGCCGTTAGTTTTTTCTTACTATTTAAAATGACGTTGAAATACTGGCAAATCAAGCGTTGTTACATTATTCACATTCCGTCGTTAAATTACCATTTTGAATTAACTACGTTACATCTTATGATTACATTACAGCAATATATTTAATGCTTGGAGTATTTATTAAATTTACTTACGGTATTTTTATTATCTTACCGGTGGCCTCATAGCAACCTTCTTCTACAATGATTGCTTAACATTTTATATAGGCATACTCTGGAGGTTAAGTTAATTATCTTTGTTTTTAGAAAATACATTAACACCACCAGTTTTAACTCACGGCTTCGCTTACGTGGAAAAGACCAAAATGGTGGTGTAATTTAAAAATTATATTTTTGTAAAATATTGGATTTTAGTATCGGAATACTAAATAGTTTACGATATACAACATAGTTAAAAGAAATAAGCATGCGCGTTGTCGTATGTAGCTGTAGGTTGGTATCTTTCGGTCAAGTGTTTATTACATATCTATATCTATATCTATATATATATATATATATATATATATATATATATATATATATAATATAACTGTGACAGAGTGAATTCTGTACACGAAAAACATTATAAAAATACTGATTTATTTAGTGTATAGAATGAATGTCAGAAAACTTGTTTTTAGAACTTTTGTCTTTCTGTGTGCTAGTTTGTTCTTCAATCACGCGGAATCTACTGCACAGATTTTGATTAAATTCGGTATGGCAATAGTTAATATCCACGAGTAACATATAGGATACTTTTTATCTGGATATTAGGGATTAAAAAAATAATTTGACCTGATGAATATTACGATATCGGTATTGCCAACACCATTTGTTGGAGCTTTTAGTAAACGTTATGATCATAGATGTATTAAGATACGGTACTGCCAAAGCCATCTATTAGCGTTTTTAGTAAATTCTATGCTCATAGAGTTCCAAGAGAAAAAAAAAATTCCTAATCACAATTCTTATACCGAATTCCACATGAACACAGTTGCGTCGGCACAGTTGTATACTTACATTCACGTGTTCATTTGTGTTAACGTTCTTATTCTTAATGTGGTATCTTTTTAATTACAAAAAAATTGTTCTGGGATAAAAAGTATTTATGTTCATCTCCACAACTTAGATTAAATGAATGTAATAATAACATGAAGATAGATAAACAAACTGACTTTTGCATTATAATACTTATATAGTTAGGATATTAACAAAATAAAATTACATGTGACGTACGGGTGCTCAAAAGAGGAGCCCGTCGTTTAAATACGGTAAATTTGTACAAGAGAGTTACAATACGTTTAGCAAATTGGTAGAGTTCCCTTTCAGATATTACTGAATAGAACTGGCTGCCAAGAAGGGGAACGGAAAAGGGTTGGAACCTGCTTTAAACATAATGTGAAGGTCAGGCCGACGGAAATCGTACTCAAAGTAAGGAGTCGTGTAGTATTTATTTTTTGCGAGCAATTTTTAAGTCGGTGTCTCAAAAAATCGGTGAGATCTTGAGAAAACTGATTTTGAATTCGAAAGTAATTATTATATTATTTCGCGTGTAACACGTGGATATATAATACTATTCTTAGGTTCCTAATTAATTTTTAGGCTTCTGCATCTCGAAACGAAAAAGGGAACACTTATAGGATCGTTTCGTTGTCTATCTGCCTGTTTGTCGGTCAAGACCTTTTTTCTCAGGAACGTGTGGAAATTAATATCAAATTAATATAAAAATACTCAGGTCTACGATCCCTTGAAGCTATAAAAAAATCAAGCTTCTAAGTCAACGCAATAAAAAAACTCTAAAAATCCGGCCTAAATGGTCGTTTTTTTCACTCGTAAATAAATCAGAGTCTATAGGCTACTTCCCGTTAACTTAGAATTATGAAATATGGCAAGAAGCAAGGTCTCACAGCATGAGTTAAGGAAAAAAATCTGAAAATTTGAAGTTATATCACAGACAAAAATATTTTTTAAATATGCCTCTGTAAAAGATATAATAGAAAATATATTTTGGTTCCAAAAAATAAAAAAAATTATAAATAGTTTAATGGTATATTATGAACCATTAAATATTTATAAATGCTTAAATATGCAAAAAAATCCTTGTAGTGCGAATTCTATTTCTGCTTGACAGTTTTTTTTATAATTTAATTCCAAATACTCAAAGCCCTAATGCAATGCATTAACTATGAAAGTTTTAGATATTCAAATCTACGGCAATCACAATTTATACCACAAATTACCAAAGAAAGAACATTTCCCTAGATTTTTAAAATTTTACGTTTTTTTATGCTAAACATTATCTCACACCAAATTTCAACATTATCTCGACACCAAAATTTAAACATTATCTCGACACCAAATTTCAACATTATCTCGACACCAAGTTTCTAGGACTGCGAAATACCTTAGAAATGCGTTTTAATGACCGTTGAGTTAGGCAGTATGAAAATTGTGAAAATTTGTATTTAAATATCTAGGGCATAAGAAAAGATAAGGATGTGAAATCTGGAGGTTGAGTTCAGTTGATTTACGTAGCAGGCTGTCATTTAACTTAAGTGCAGTGACATGGGACTGTTGAGACACAGGTTCGACCTGTAATGTTATTTTTCTAGTTTAATCAGTAGATTTAATAATTTGGTAGATTAGAAATTAGAAGAGAATTAGATTAGAAGATTTAATAATTAACATTGCATTGTTTTATGAAGGTAGGTTTAATTGCAGTATAATTAAGAAATTTGTGGTAGACATCACGCATATACAGGATTAAATTTTGGTCAGTGACTGAATTTTAAGGAGTGATCAAGAATTGGCAACTAAATCAATAAATTAAAAAAACCTATTTTTAAAATTTTTTCCATACAATCGTGCTTTAACAAAACGCGGGATTGTATGAAAAGTTAAAAAACAATTAAGTTTTTTTATTTTGCGATTTAGTTGCCGATTCTCAATCATTCCTTAAAATTCAGTCACTGACCAAAATTTATTCCTGCATAGAGGGTTTCTTAATAAAATATAAATCTTTTAATAATTTCACTTTTTGTTCTAATTCTCCAGATAAAAATAAATTTTGAAAGAAAAATGGAATTAAAATCTATACTTGGAAATGGTTTCCATCTCGCTCCGACTTCTCACTCTATCCCTTTGGTGTAAGACATATCGAGAGACGACTCCTTGAGAGACGACATATGATGTGAGAGGTACCTGCGATATGTTTCCGTCGAACTTTTTTTGTCTATCTACGGGTTATATCGGACGCATGCTTACAACGAGGTATTAATTACGGCAGACGAAGAATATATGCAAAAACTGATGACGGAAATATCAGACATTGGCGAGGAAAAAGAATTAAGTAACGTCGAGAGAACTAAGTCTGTAGTTGAATGTCAATGTTAAAAGAGACTTGGTATTTATGTGTTACGAAGGCTTATAATGTTTTTTTTTCATTTCGATAGTTTGTTTATTAGTGATTGGAAATGAGGCGTAAGTGTGAAAAAACGGATAATTGCAAGAGATAGAAGTAAAAAGCTTTTAGTAAGACTAGCAAAGTGCAGGTCACAATATCTTGTTAAAAATATAAGCGAGTACAGTACACTTAAGCCAGTTAAAATGATATCTTTCAAAAGCATACATTCTTGTTGCGAATGTAAAATAGTTATGAAAATAATGAATGGATTAAAAGAATAAGAAATTATATTTATAAGAGATTAGGTCCGAGAAGTGCATATGCAAAGTACACTTGATGAAATTTATATATAAAATCAAGCCGTGAAAGTAACATTGGGTATTGAAAATATTTGCATATTATATCGGTAGAATGTAAATAAGTACTCGAAATGAAATGAGAGTTTTTGAAATGTTATCTTTCTATTTTTTTGTTTGCTTGTTTGTAATCACATCGCGTAAAGACTCCAAATTTCGATAGAGTTTTTACTGTCGTATATTTAGAGGTTAGAAAAGGAAATAAATTTACTTCTTTATACGACATTATACTGACATTTTTACAAGCACTCTGTTCATAATATTAGTCTAACGTTTTCATTATTATTTTATTTAGAATCTAGGAAAAAAGACAAGGTATATTTTGTCTTCATATGAGATCTGAAAATTGAGAAATAAAAATAAAAATTATACGGATAGTGACGACTATAGTGTGGTTCCTTCGCTGTTACTAACAATTGGTTAAATAAAGTATTTCAAGCTGGCGAAGTTGCAAACCAAAAGTTTGTTTTTAAATAGAAATATAACATGACAGGTTTTTTTTAGCTATTGAAACAAAATATAAACCAAATTAAAAAGTTACTGAAAGAGATATAGGAGTAAAGCAAGATGAGTAAGCGAGGATATTGACAAAAACAGCTAAACATATCTAAAGCTTGTACTTCAGTCGGATACGGATCAAGACCACAATATTTATTAACTTCTCTGCCGCACAGTATTGCTTAAGCTATTTCGGGCTTAATTCGACTCACTTTCGTAACCGATAACCGGTGTCATCAACGTCACGTCGGCGCGCCCCATCCTGCCGACGGTCACGGGTCCGTGACAGACCTCCTGCCCTCGTCACGCCCCAGCAGTATCTCGACTGGAGGAACTATTAGCGATGACGTAATTAGCGGAGAACTGGGTCGCCGTGACTGTGTTACGTCATTGTGCTGCTCAATGATGCTCGGAGATGATGGGTCTGAATGAGAATTTTTCTTTTGTTTAATCGAATTGTTTGTTCTGAAGAAATATTCATAGTGTTTTAGTTTGATAGTTTTTTGTATTTTTAATTGAATTTTTTTATTCAAGAAAGAGTTTCAAAATTAAGCTGGGAATATACTATACGATGAAATCAAAATACGTATCGCCGAATATAGGTATGTACATAAGTGAGTGAGTACCTGACTGAGTCACCGATCGAAATACTTGAGCACTTCTTTGAGCTGGTTAAACCTTAAAAATGGATAATATGAAGAATCAGCTTTCATGCTTTCATATATAATATATTAGATAGTATAATTTAAAATAGAAAAAAAATGATATCTATATATTAATACATGATGAGAAAATTTTGTACCATTTTTTAAGGATATAGCGCGTACGAAGGAGTGTGAGATTTGGCATAGTTAAAGTTTATATGGAGAAGGAGTGCATAAAGCTAAAATGTATATACAACTAGCGACCCGGCTTAGCACGGGTGCAATGTAGGTACTAATGTGGTGTAATTGTGGAGCGATTAATAATATAACTGTCATTATTAGAATATACTACAGGTTTTTTATATACAATGTTAACAGCTGTTTTTGCGGTTTATAGTGTTGCGCTGAAAAGCACGTTCTTTTTTTATTTTACTTACTTGAGAGCTCCGATAAACGCGTGCGATTGCTGCAAATCATACAATGCAATAGGGTGGCGCGCGTCCTGCGACGCGCTATTTATCGGCATCGGCATCGCGAATACTGATTTTTGGTAATTTTAAATCTTTGATATCTTCTAAAATATTAATGATAATGATTTGCTGTAGAGAGCAAGTATAACCCACAAAAAAATAAATATCAATCACATAAAAATGGTCACTGTGGGTTATCCGTAAGATATAGAAATATGTCCCATTGGCCTTTTTTGTAGATATTTTTAAAATACACAATTCCATAGTAACAAATTTTGATATATCTCGTAAAGTTTAGTCAGCGTTAGCAATGAAAGCGCCCAAAATTCTATTTTTATACGAAACATTGACTTTTTTACATTTTTTGTAAATATAATATGCATGTATTATACTACAAAAACCTCATCAAAATCCTTTGTGTAGTTTAAAAGATCTAAGCGTACAAAGAGATAGACAGAAGCGGGAAGCGACTTTGTTTTATACTATAAATACATTAAAATATTCATTGTTTACGTTCATACTGTCAATGTCAAAGACTTAATAGTGTGTGGTCAAACAGTCGCACAGAGTAAAGATTGTCGCCAAAGTAATTTAAAATTTAAGATTGACTGAATGAGTTTCGAGCTGTGAATTATGTGTGATTTTCTATGTTCCTTCCTCCATAGTCTGTGGAGTGTACTTCAAGACAAAAAAGCGTTTATTTTATATTTTGAGTAATAGATATCTCTGTCACTAACATTAAATTTTAAACTTCATAGGTGTTGCAGGGAATTGAGGCAAACGATATACGCTGATGACTATTTGTGCACGCTCTTAGCAAGATAGAACAGAACAAGATTTAGAAAAATTATATGCTGTGATTATAAAGTTATACTCTTTGACAAAAGAATCTCAATAGCGTTCAAACTTGTGTGTGTATGCGTACAAATTTTAATGAATAACGCTCAAATTTCGACCTCTGGACGACCACTAGTTTGGATAGTTCTCCATATTTCGAAAACCACTGTAGTGTATAGCATCGGTATGATATAGCCCGTACCTACATAAGTCTTTTGATCCATTTATATAGTTACTGATGCTATTGTAGCCATAGAACATTGAGTAGGCCTATTCAATGTTTTGTGAGGTTTGTAGTGATCAAAACATGTGAAAATGCGTTACCCGAGTTTCATCTTTTAAGACTTTAATGTATATACATAACTGACACATATAGTGGACTTACTGTTGCAAAATAAATCTCTTACAGCCAAGAGAATATCAATCCAACTCTGCTCGACAACCGGCTGGGAATCGAAACCGGGACCCCGCGTTGCGCTGTGCCGTCAAAGACCGTAAGCTTGCGATCAATCCAACATATCCCGGTGATGACAAATAAATACTAAAATATACAATTTAATCTTTTATATCTAAATTATAAGAAGAGTCAATGATGGTAAAAAAACCTATCAAGCACGAGTGGAACTTGCACTACGAAGATTCCTTATACATTTATAAACATTAAGTGGTGCATAATGTTCCTATTAATCTATTCACAAAATTTTTTAGAACGAAAATATATTGCCTATTATATCTTTCATAAACACAAATTAAAAAAAATATTTTTTTATGTGATATAACTACAAATTAACGATTTTCGGATTTTTCCTTTACTTATGCTATGAGACCTTGCTTCTTGCCAAATTTCACGATTTTCAGATCATCGGGAAGTAATATATAGGTTTTGATTTATTTGCAAGTGTCAAAATATGCGGCATTATATTTTTATAACGCCGCATTTTCCGTATGTTTTGATTGCGTTAACTTTTAAGCTTGATTTGATCTTTATAAATCCAAGTGACTTGAGAAAAAAGTATTTTGACACAGAGATAGATAGACGTGCCCGTCTATCTGTAAACGAAGTGACCCTATAAGAATTCTTTTTTTCCTTTCGAGGTACGGAACTCTAAAAATAACGACTGATATAAATTCTTCATATAAAATACATAAAAAATAGCAAAACAATTTTTTTTTATATTTTCGTTATTTATCAAGTAATAAAAATGTTAATATAAAACTGTTTATTCTAATTTTTAGAGATCCAAAGGTTTTGCGTATATTAAATAATGGTCAGGAACTCCAATCGCTTTTATTCACACGATGGTAGGGAACTCCAATCGCTTTTATTCACACGATGGTAGGGAACTCCAATCGCTTTTATTCACACGATGGTAGGGAACTCCAATCGCTTTTATTCACACGATGGTAGGGAACTCCAATCGCTTTTATTCACACGATGGTAGGGAACTCCAATCGCTTTTATTCACACGATGGTAGGGAACTCCAATCGCTTTTATTCACACGATGGTAGGGAACTCCAATCGCTTTTATTCACACGATGGTAGGGAACTCCAATGGCTTTTATTCACACGATGGTAGGGAACTCCAATCGCTTTTATTCATACGATGGTAGGGAACTCCAATCGCTTTTATTCACACGATGGTAGGGAACTCCAATCGCTTTTATTCACACGATGGTAGGGAACTCCAATCGCGTGAATTTATCTTGCACTTGACCGGTGTTTCTTATTATTCAGACATTGCGAATAATATCCTGTTAATTATTCAGTTCACAATAGACATAGTAATATCTTTCTATAATAATAAATTGTATTCTAAAGAGATCAATAAAGAATATATATAATTTTAATATGGGTAATTCTGTACACTAAGGTGAGAATGTATGAAGTGTGTTTTTTGAAAAAAGAAAATTTGTTTTCATTGGAATCGCATCTATGACAGTAATTTTTCTAGAAACTGCTGAGAAACATAATACATATTTTTCAACATTTTCTATTTAGTCTGATGGCTACTCAATATTATGTGGTAGTAGCATATGAAATCTTGTAATTAGTTACCCACGTTTGAGATGTAACGTTTTTGAAATTAAACTCTAGCAATTATATTATCGCCTGACATTACCAACGTTTATTATTAAGGGTTCCGAAGTGAAATGTAGAACTTCTATAAATTCGTCACGTCTGTCCGTCCGTCTTTAACAGGTTTACAGTTTCTATAGTTTTAGACTTAAATGAATGAAGTTTTTCACGTAGATGCTTCAGACGTAGATTTTAATTAGCATAAAGAAATTAACATATATTTAAAAAGAAATTTGCTATATCGTACATGTAATATAGGGATTAACTCTTTCTTTTCATTCTACTTACTATTTTTCATTCTAAGTGTTGTTCGTGATCGCGAAATAACTTACAATATGTGAAACAATTCTAGTTATAACTTTTAATTAATTTTTTTTTTCAATTTAACAACAACAACAATAGATGGTGATAGTATGAAAGAACTCTTGGTTGAAAAATGAGTCTACATTGAAAACAAAGCCTTAATTAAGTATTATTACGGAAAATTATTAACTTAAAATCAATGACATTATAGCAGCATTACGCAGTTTGAAAAATTGACGTGGAGTTTTACACACAATTTCAAATACAGAATAACATCGACTGAAGACGAGACAAAAAAGTTCGTATAATAAAGGTATTCTTATGGAAGTTTCTTAGTTTTTATAATAAGTAAGTGAGTTAGAGATAGGTGTGAAGGGGATGGCACCGATGTGTGGTGAGCAAGTTGGGGATGATATGATACAAATAAATTTTGTATTAATAAAAGTTATTACTTATTAACATTCAATTACGTAAAAATGAGGTTCACATTTTTTTCTTTTATAAACAACTTCAGTGTATTTTGGTTGGAAACACCTTATTGAAGAAATTCAAGATTACAATTCAAGATTGTAATATATAAAGGTTGCGCTAATTACTAGAATTTATCAGTTATAGTTAAAAAACGGAACGTTTATATTATAAAAATGGAAATAAAATAAATCTGTTAACTAGGAGTAGAACTCGCTCTGCGAGGGTCACTTACTTAGACAGAGACATTAAAATTTACATTAGAAATTAAATGTTTATACACTTGATGTTGCATAAAGTTGCTATTAAACTATTTACAAATATCAATTATTATGTTTTAATAAATAAATGTTTTGGTCAGTACATCTTTCGCAGGCGTATTCAAATACATAAAGTATATAATACAAATTTTATGCCATCAGCATTTCGAGGGTTTCTTGATCGTTCAAACACAAATGAAAACAATTTTATTGAGTATAAAATATGGAACAAGTGATTAAAAATTATGAGAAAATTTGCGGCGGTTTCACTATCGTTAAAAAAATCGGATGGTATTAGATCAATACATAATTTCAGCTATTAGCAATTAACCCATTCGCTGAAAAAATAATAAGGTCGTTTATTCGTTATGGTATTTTATTTTATTTCATTCTCCAATGAATGGCGGATGTCATACTAATCCCTAAAAAAACGACGGAATTTAGTTTGGTCTTGTCACATTTGTACTGGGTCAGTACACATGTACTACACTAGATGATAGAAGAATATTTTCAGACTATCTTTGAACACGCTCATCTTATTGCCATGCAAAGCTGAAGCAGCCCTTTATGGTAAATATTGTATAATTAAACTTCGGCCGCATCCGGTAACAAGTTAACATCTCAAACGGCAGTTTGTATCTAGTTGGTGTAGAGTCGGTAAATATACAACAATTGCCACCAAAGTTGCTTTAAATTCAATTCAGATTTAAGATAGTTCAGCAATAGTCATAACCAAATAAATTAAACTGCCTTCAAGTTCTTTGGCATCTAATTTAATAATATACTCAGTATTGGTATGAAAAACTCATAAACAACAACGGAGGCGATCTGTATCAGCGTCTACGCGGAAAAGTCACAAATTAAAATTCGGTCGGTCGCTTTGTAGACGGACCAATAAATGTCAAAACGCATTTAATTGAAAAGGCATTAATATAAATTTTAATGTCTCGAGTTATTTTTACGACATGGCGGCGGTCGGTTCGAGAGCTAGATGAAGAATTTTCTTTGTTTCGCGCTTCGGATGCGAGCCGACGACGGCGCGGTTTTGGCGCGAGAATTTTGAACTTTTCGATTCCACGATTCCGGCGGTGAGTCGATCCCGCCGAGCCTCAGGTTTGGCGTTAGGGATGGGACATAGCGCTCGCGATAGAATCAATAACAGAATCAGCAACAGTTGTATCGATAATTATTCAGAGGAAATTATTAAAGAATATAATTACATATTCATTTTTAGATTTTTATAAGACCAAAAATAAGTTTCAGGTTTGCAAAATGCTTAAATATTTGACTTAAAAAGACTGAGTCTTAGGGAGTAACTATTATTTTTTTTATATTACCGTAGAATCCGCTAAAAGTGATAAGTTAGGAAACAAAACTGAAATGTGTGACAATGGAAATAATACGTGACAAAACAAAACTGATCATAGCGGACCGATCCGAGAATATTAAGCTCATGGGTTGTCAAGTCTAGAAATCGTCGAAAACTTCATATTCCTGGGTTCCAGTATCTCTAAAAAAGGTGGATGTGAAAAGAAAGTGCTACGACGAGCCATGACGGAAAGCGCATTGACTCGCTTATAAAAAATATGGAAGGAATATCCAGATATACCAAATCCCGTTTAGTAACAACTCTGCTTTTATTCAAATTATTTCTGAAAATGGTTGATCGCAAAAGAATCGATGTCTTTGAAATATGCTGCTAGAGGAAAATCCTTAAAACTTCATGGACCGAATACACAACCAACGTCTCGATTCTGAAAGAGCTTGGAATAAAATTATCATCTCTCTCCAGAGAGTTCTCGAATACTTCATACACATTGCGCGGAAATCTGCCGATAATATTGAGAAGTTCATTGGTACCGACATGGTTGAAGGACGAATTAAAAATGTTGTGATATAGATTAGAAACAAATTCATAAGATTCTTCCATACTATATTTTTTTAATCTGTAAACGATAACTTGGAGTTTTTCACAATTGATAATCAGCGAGCCCATAAGCACCACTCGTCGTAACGATCTGCCTCATGTAGAAGAGGGGATCTTTAAAAGCTCCCTAATAGTGTCCCGTGTCTGCTACTTCCAAAGTTTAAATACTGTCATTTTTCTAAGGATTCGTGTTGATGCATTCTCTCAATAAAAAGTCTATGTGCACCGTCGTGCTTACTACAATCGGCAAAAACGTGGTTGGTATCCTGCGTATTAAAACCGCAAGACCACACCAGGCTATCTCTAAAAGCAAATCGGTATAAACTTGCGCAGGGTGGATATACTAGCAGAATGCAACCAACTCCTGTAATTTTTGGCGAGTATATTTTGCTGTATGTAGTTAGTCTCATCATTGAAAGACGGCCTTGTCATAGCTTGTTAGCTAGTTGATCTAATTGCTGACAGCAAATCACTGCATCCAGCGTCAATCCTTCCGGAAGAACCTCTCAATGAATAAAGCCCTTGATATTCCACCAGACGCTCAGCATTACCTTCCGGTGTTTAGTTCAACTTTGGGTACTGAAACTCCTGTTAGTCCTGAATTAAACCATTGGCGTTTGCGTTTATAATTAACCCACCTCTCATTAATAATTAGCTAATTGCATTAACCAATTGAAATTACGTTTTAATGTCTGTAATTATTAACAAATATAAATTTACTATGTAGAAGAGTATGTATTAATGTCGGTTCAAATACATTTTATTTGAAGTAATGCACTTGAAACCTTGGCGCTAGCAGTCATTAACCGTGTGTAATTCAGCTTACTTATACTTTATAATAAAATATTCTAGATCTGCAAAGAAAATTTCTAGGACTCCCGAACTCGTGGAAAAAACATTATAGCCAATCCAATAATTAATTTTCGTTTAATATATTTCCTCATACCGTTTGAAAAGCTACAACGGCACAGGCAAGAACTCGTTCAAGTTCTTGCCTATGCCGTTCCAGCGTCCGTGTTGCAGCCATAGATAGCAAAAGAGGAAATTGAAGGTGGTAAAGCAAACGTAGCAATAAGTAACAGACGCATTACCAAGTTTAGGCCATCTATATCGTTAGTCATTTATGTTTAAAATTACCTCCAGTTTTTGAAAGGTATTGAATAAAAAAATTAATTCCACTTTTTGAAGTTTTTGTGTTAGATATAATTTATTTTTTATCACATTGTTTTCTCTTATATGACTCTATATAAGTTTTCCTGTATTTTCTAAGTTCCTAAAATTACTGTATATGTTTAATATATTTAAATGTTTTCATTTATACGCTCATACATACTCATATGATGTATGTAGTTCTAGTTTTATTTGTAAGTCTTTCCACATAATGTTTAGGTTTTCACATAAAATATTTTTTTCCTCTAACACTACATATATCTTGCATATCTAATCAAGTTGGTTCCATTGTGTAATGATATTTTTCGAAGAGAATATTTTCTGAAGGTTTTGAGAATTTCCTGTATCAATTTTTTTAGAACTCGATATGTCCCGATGTATACCCACATACACGTCCGAGCGTCTCGGCGAACATTCGATGAGAGAATTGCGTAGGAATACGATCACAAGCGTCTGTTCATATGCTTGTATCAGCATTAGCTATACTCCATGGCTAGGATGGTGAAACACTCGCGAGATGAAGACATTAAATACAAATTATTTAAATACTATATTTCAATAATGTTTGTGATTTATAAAGTTAAAAACGTCATCAGTCGATGAGCATGAATATTTTTATGACCACTCGATATAATTAAGTGATAGATGAACCTTAATCTTAGAATATCTATGAGTCTGTACGTGGAAGTGTTCTTGGTGCGTCTGTCCATGTGGAGGTGCTTCAAGTTGGGTGTCCCGGACGTCTAATGTCCTGTTAACAGTATTAATTTTATGTTCCATTTATATAAATATACCTATCCCACTAGTACCCCCGGACTTGTGCGATTACACGTCTAAGCGTTTACAGGATTAATTGTCTCTAAATTTTGATAACTTCAGATGTGTCTGCCATTTTAATCATCGAAACATGTCGTTTTAATGGGGACATGTGATTCAAGTCTGACATTCGCAGCCACTAAGCCGGGATTTATGTCTTACTAGCATATCTAGAATTCTTTATATAGATAAAAAATCTCGCATCCTAATTGTAGGCCTCAAACTTCGGCTCCAAGGATGATGGACACTCTGGTATTAAAATCTACTGAATAATGTTTGCTCACACATAATATCGATATTGCGTGGAACATTTATAAACAATGAGGTATGGCTGCATATAGGACATAGCCATGTATTTTCGTGAATAGGTCTGAGTTATGGATAATAGTTCTTTGAAATCTAATAACGTTTTTTTTCTTATCATCGGGATTCAGACCTATTCATCTTGCCTTTGACGCGCTCAGATGCTGCAATTGTTATGACTTTCCCGACATATTTTCACACGATCACATAGGGTTTCATGAATATCACTCTATTATTGTTGAGAAGATTTTCCCAAACTGTATACCATTTCTATATTTCTATTTGGATTTTAGATGAGTATATGCTGACATTATTTTCAATTCGATCTCCATACAATTTCACGAGAGCTATCAGTTGAGATTTAAACGAAAGTCGTAGCTTCACCAATTCCAAATTTATACTGTTCGGTAGAGATGTGTAACTCACGAGTGAGAGATATGAAAGATATAACTCACATATTTCGATCATATCTATCACCCATTCACTTGAAATCAAAATGTATCAGTATATCCCTAGCTCGGGACTGATCGGCGTCTTTTTCGTTTCATCCAATCAATCATTTCACCCACTCGTCGTGAACTTTAGTTTGCTCAAAATATTTGCGTAAACAAACACTTTTTTTTACTTTATTTCAAATTTCCAATTTATTTAAATACCATTAAAGTTATTTTATGTATAACTTGAATCTAGAACTTCGTTAATAACTCGAGTACTGAGATTTTGAGCTACTGAGCTATAGATATAAACGAGTGATATATATATATATATATATATATATATATATATATATATATATTTCCAATAAAATGATATAAATATAACTCCTTTCTTTTCATTGATACATTTTGCGCGCCTCTACTGTACGGAAGTATCCGGATGCGTAAAAACAAATCTAAAATAGTCGCACCCTATTACCAGAGAGCTATACGTTCGCATCCTCCCTCTGCGTATCAAATGTTTTCATCCCTTGGCTACCGAGTGTGTAACTGCGTAATTAGATTTTAGATACAGGCAATCGATTCGTCAATGCCAAACCTTATCCCCCAATTTTGTTGTCACCAGTAATTGTCCCCACTATGGTAACAAATATAAAGACGTATTTACGTCAAAATTTTGTTTAAATACTTATAATCTACGTTAATTATAGTATAGTTGTCTGCTATGATAGTATAGTCGCCTATCTATGACATAGATTTTTCTGATGTTGTTTTTATGTATGTGTATCGGGAAAGAGAAAACTGAATTATAATGGTTAACATTCAGTTAGCGACCATTCACTACCCTATTGTAATGGGACATGTTTTTAGTTTATAATGAGAACTTAAACTATCGATAATATAACCGTTACAAATACTCTGAACGGCAGCTCGTTCCTATTTCATGGCAAACAGCATTCTACATCAAACGCTTCCTAAAAAATAAAAACGAAATACTTTTTAGTTATTTTTATTTAAAAAAAAACACAAATAAACTCCATAGACTATCAATGGCGGAAGATCCGTTCTTTGTCTCAACTCTTGTCCTTGGAACGCGTTCGTGTTACTTGTGGTTCGCTAACAACATCACATTTTTTTCTACGACACCGTATTATAATGATATTTGTTCGTAGTTACGGAATTGTGATCGGAGTAATTTGATTTCGTTTTAATAAACTTGATACCATATATTAAATACAGTGTTCGCCACAGCAAAGTACATGTAGACATGGGACACTTTAGCCTTTTGAAGGTCCTGGCGTAATAGAACTATCCCAATTTCCTTTTTAATGTCTTTATTTTGATTCGCTTTAAACTAAATCACATAAACTCTCGCCAGGCAATAGATTCCCTAATTATTTGGTACATCATCTTAGATGACGTAGTGTAAGATGTTTTTTCGCTAAATTCCCATCGTCTACTGGTGCCACGAAAAGGCTGAAGTGCAGCTTCAGTAACTTGGAATGACCGACGTATTCAGTATTGGCTTATTCCTAACAACTTGCTATTAGTAAGCAAAAGTGGGAATAAGAGTGCTTTATATGCGTTTATTCATTACACTGCAAGAAATATAGACAATCCCCAAACTCTTCATTTCATATCTACAAATAAATTTTTCGTCAATTTTATAAGATTATAGATACATATCTTTCCATTTTCCAGCGGTTATAGAAAAACGGGAATTAACTGTATATTTTTAAGCTGATCTCTGGTTTTCCCTCAAAATCTGTGAAGCGAGGGTAGTGAAGATATTACATGTGTAGCTATATAATTTAAACAAGCGCTTGTGAAAATGCTTTTATTGAAAACATACTTTTACATAAATCGTCTTTTATCAAGATCCTTCAATTCTCAAGCATCTATATGAAGTTATGTTTCTGCTCTGGCCTAATTTACTTTGTTTTTGTAAGTTTTAGCTCGATTATAATTTACCAGAGAAATACCTTGCACAAGGCTTCATTTTAATATAATAGTGTAGAAAGATATGATTGGTCATTATTTTTTCTAATTCGATAAGGTTTTATGATCTTTTACATTTTTTCCTAGAGTGTACGTATTAGAGCAATATTTTTAGGTCAGAGTTTACTTTTGTCTTACAGTATACTTTGCTTATTTTGGAATTATAGTTCTCATGCATTTCTTTGTTTACGACTAATTTCATTTAACGTTGCCTCTCCATTTTTTTCATTACATTTCTTTCTAGTGTATCATTTTGCTCAAATTGTAATAAGCAGTCTGTACATCTTTCTTTTCACCGCAAGTTGCTACTTGATTTTGTATATTTCTCATTCATTATTACGCATAATCAACTATTGATTATGCGTAATAATGAATGAGAAATTTCACATAAACTTAGTATATAGAGTAAAAGTTATAAAAATATTTTATTTATAAATCTAGGTACACATTTCAATAACGATAATAAGGTTAATTTTACGAATTACTCAATACTTAAAAATTACTTATCTTACACATGTGATAAATCAATTTGTACATTTCAACAAAATATTCACTTATCGTGAATAAATCACTCAATAACTCATACTTTGTTACGATCACGAACACGTGATTTGTGAAAAAGAGAAAGAAGCTATAAATGAAGAGAGACTTCTCGGCAATATATTGAATATATTGAACATTTAATAAATGGCAAATAAATTGCCTGTACATTTAATAAAACGTCTCTTCCCAATTTTAAGGTTGGAAACACATGTGAGCACAAGAGAAGACTATTAGAAAATAAAAAAGAGAAGTATACAGATAATGAAAAAATATTTTATCGATATGTTTAACCTAATATTCATTAAAACGTGATTATCGATATGTTTAACCTAATTTTCATTAAAACGTGCATTATCCTAATTTTCATTAAAACGTGATTTGGTCACATAGGTACAGAAATATTTATGACCATCAGGGTCTATACCAATTAATTTGTATTTTTACGTTTCATTATTCTGATTTTATCAGACGGTTGTCCAATCGTACTGTCACGCCGCCCGCCTATCACAAGATATCTAGAATTGTTCATGCTAATCTGTCTCAAATCTTAACTCACTAATAATAGGTAACGTTTAGACCGTGACGGTTAAAAAACAAAATCGCTCGCGGCGAATCCTGTTTTTGTCGTTTTTGTTTTGTATTGCTCATAACAAGATCGTTTCTTAAATACTGCACGATTTTTTTGGAGGACTTTTGATTCTGGAAAGATTTGCGGTTTTCAACATCGCATTTGATGGTTTTTTTTGGGTAATTCGTAGGAAATGTTAGCAATTGAAATTATTGGACTTTTTATCCATGAAGGAAACCAGCAGTCATTTGATAGTATATTAAAGGTGTAAGCTTCGTCCACATTCTATTCGCGGAATTTATTTTTTCCAATAAACGAATCACTTTATTTTTTATAACTTTAGCTAATATTTTGAATGTGTGTTTATTTGTTTGTTTGTTATTTAATATTTCTTTAAGGAATTAATTGATCTTTAGACAATTTCCATTGACGGATAGAGTGAATTACGGCCTATCATTTACATTTACTAACATGTGGTTTTAATCCAGGAAAAACACACAATTCTTTAAGGCATATCAAAATATTTTAGGATGTCGCTAGATGGTGCTTTTGCTGCTTTGCTTAAGTAATTAACTACTTAATTAAAGTAATTTGCTAAAATAATGTATGTAATTTGTAAAATACCACTTACGGGATATAAAATTTGGTCATCAATTTTTTTTACCTGTTTTGTACACGTCGCCGGTAACAGTGAAGTTAAACATATTTAGGTATTTAGGTTTTATATAAGTTTAATATAACAATTCGTAAAAATACCAAAATTATATGGTTTTGAGCTGGTTCTGGTTACGCATATTCAGGGGGAATACGGGTTTCTGAGCATTTATCAGAAAATGATAGGTTTCTGTATTGTCGAACGGCCATCATGGACGAACACGCTCAGGGTTCGTTACTTACGTAGATATTTTTAGGAGTGGTCGACGGAGTTATATTTAAATAGTATCTCATTTTTTTAATAGAACTATTACTAAAATTCTTTTGCGATCAGTTCGACATGTATTTAGTCCAGAATTTAGCGTGACTTTGACGACTATAGATATTTTAATGTACTTTAAATATAAAACATTTTAGCAGAATTCAGATGCATTATTTTCTCTCTGTTCTCTGACGATTTGCCCTTAAACATCTCTATTGTAACTTCATTTGTGTTTTCCCTAATTATTTGTCTTACATATGGTAAATTTCGTGAGATTTAACGATTATATACGAGATTTAACGTGAGATTTAACGTTATGTGAGATTTAACGATACTCATGTTCGTTTTAAATATGTAGCGCGAATAGAATTTCTGTCTCTTATACTTTCTTCCTTCGAATAAATATATGAGAGCTACCGAGAACAATTGACGCCATACACCCGTCCCGAACCGAACTATGTATGTCATGGCGCCCCACTGCGACGCGGTATGGATCTCGTAAACTGTCTTCTTGCGAAGATAGTTTTATGTCATATATTTGTATTAAATGAGAATCTATTCAAGCCTTACACAAATTTTTGTAATCCTGTTAGATTTCTTCTTGAGTTTAACTAGTTTTTCTTTACCATTACGAATTACGTAATTGTAATGTATTGATAAATGCAGAGTAGAAAAAATAATATAAATAAATTTCTTACTTATGTATCGATGGCCTAAAGCCTATAAATACCACTGCCTTAATCGAAAATTCACGCAAGCGAATCAGCAAACCAAAGTTAGCTGTCAGAGTAATTACTAGTGAGGGGCGTAAGATTTTAGTTAATGAATTCTTGGATGAATCGCAATTTGAAATATCGGCAAAGCAATGACTTGAAGCCACTAAAAAGACTTGTATTGAACCATCGATATAATCACATCGATGTAAGTACATCGATGTATTGAATTCAAAATCAATTTCAAAAATTTATTCAGAATTGGCTTTTACTCGCGGCTTCGCTCGCGTGGTTAAAGTTACAAACGTATAGAGACAAATTAAAACATGTAAAGCCGTCTAGAATGATTAGGGATGAATTTAAATGAAAAGTCTTTAATTTCTTGACTTCATAATACAAACAACAATGAAAACAAAAACATTTTCCTCTAAATTAGGAATCAACAGAGTGATTCTGTTGCTTCTTTATATTGCATATGACGTAATGGATTAACGTGATTGTTTCAAAAAATCACGTTCATCCATTGCTCCGTTACCACGTTGCTTCTTTATACTGTTAACGTAACTGTATAAAAGTATGCAACTTTTTCAGTTATGTAAAAATTAGGAATTTTCACAAAGGAATGAATTTTTCCGCCATAAAAGCGCCCTTTCGTTTGTGAATTCCTGGTCATCCAACTATTTCTATTCAAAATAGTATTGTCGATTCATCGCTCCGTTACGACGCGAAAGAAGGTTAAAAAATATGATTTTACATTTATCAATATTAGTCAGAATTTGATAGATATATTTTGTTGTTTGATCTGCGAATAAGTTCAATATGTTAAATATAAATATTTTTTTAATTATGAGGTGATTCTTGGTGAAATCCAAATATTAATCATTTTTATTAACTTTTTGCGTTAATTAATTAAAATAAATAAAATGAAGTTGGGAAGAACCTCGTCCGGTGAAGGCGACTTTTTGTTTGTTTAACAGTGTTTTCTAATGCATCGGACTTCATAAAACATTGTTCCTGCAACTTTCCTGAATATATATAAAAAAACAAATAAAAAGTAAGGAATAACCAGAGTAGGATGATTTCATCACGTTAAACGTAAAAAAGGTTAAAGATTATATAAAAAATTATGTTTGGCAAAGTTAAGCCTACAAGAAAAGTTTTATAAAAGTAAGGAAAGGATCAAAAAAGTACAAAAATTAAAAGCTACGTATAGGAACACTTAGAAACTAGGATTCTGTAATTGTATCTTCTGAATTAGTCGATTTAAGTATAAAACCGATATAAGTTTGACTAGAATTATTGAAAAATTAGTGCGTAAGTTTTCTCAAACAATGTTCACAAGTGGCAATTGGTAAAACATATCTCAATTTAATTTTGAAATAATAATGATACTTCATTCGATGGAACGTGTGAAAAACATTTTCGGTCACACTATAAATTAATTGAGATATCTATATGGAAAATCTACTTACGAAATTTCATGCATGTAGTTCCAATACTCTACAAACTGGGAGCCTGTGACAGAAGGACGGACGATCGAAACGGACGGAAATACCGAAATTATTACAGTTCATGTTTTTTTTATGAAATATTACCTATATATTACCAGAGGTCTGACAGAATTAATCGAAATCCCTTTAGTTGTTCTTGCGTAATGCGCGAACGAATAGACAGCCTCACAGACAGACAAAACATTAAAAAACTATATATGTTTTCTATTACTTTTGTCAATTTTGCCTAAATAGTTTTCTCGTTAATACTTTCAATGTACAGACAGGCTAATTCTACAGTTTCATTATATATACTAATAAAATACGTAATAACAAATACAATTTTATATTAAACCAACCAAAAGTAGCACCAATAGATTCAAATTTAAAAAAAAATTGAGGACACAAAGTGAACCTATAACTGATAAATTTTATGTGTAGAAGACAATAGATAATTATGTTTGCCCTCTTGAACCGCTTCACTCTTCAGTTCTAACCATTTTGCTAATGTAAGTATGGTTGGAAACTTCATTGCGTGATTTAAAATACACGTAGCGTCATCTGTTGATGTAAATAGGTGCACTATATATTTGTGTAATTACTATACTTCGAGAAGCTAGGCGCTCCTTTGTGATTTTTATAATAAGGCAATATAAAATAATTTTTGACAAAAATAAATTTGCATATCTTCTGCTTGATTGAACCGATGAAATAAATACTAAATATTATTTCAAGTATAACCCCTACTGACCTCTTTGTCTGAAATCCAAATTAGGATAGTTACATCTATGTAACGCGTGCACAAACACACAAACGGTTAAATATTCCTGCAGATCGCTAGCGTCTCTCGTGTATATCTATCATCATGTGTTACACTCGATTATTGATCGAGTATAACACAGGGTACGATTTTGCGGAAAAAACGTAATTTTAAACATTTTTGGCAGTACTACGTCCTGTTTTCCAGTGATAAACTTTACGCTTTTATTCTTTTGAAGTGGTTATAATAGTTTTCTTTGTTACCATAGATTTAAGTTGCTTTGATTTATTGAGGATTTTGTCTCCGGGATTATAATATATCGCAACGTTAAAAGAATTTATGTGTGTTTCTAAAGTTCTATCCTTGTTATGGGTGTTAAGCATTTAAAGACGCATACAAAACTCAATATACACCTATCGGCATAATGGCAAAAAAATTACTTCATTTCTTTTTTTTAAATATTTTCGTCCAAACAAAATAACAATAAAAAAAGCAAATAACCGAAATCAAATTACATTACCTGCCTACATCATGGCTTGCATGTAAAGCTATTTGAGGCAGGTGAAAAACAAAACTAATTACTAACTCGACGCTCCTCAATTACAGAGATTTATGCCTTGTGGGCGTGCTTGTGTTGTTTGAACAACTTGTTATATTCGCAATTAGAGAGCAGACCGTCCATTTTTTTTCTTGGTTTTTATTGAAATCGATTTTTTATTAAACAGTACAAAATGCAAGTTTTGATATATGTTTGCGAAATCTTGTTTAATGTCGCAAAATTAGTTTTAATTTTACTGGTGAATTGTGGATAAGTGTGATTCTTGAATTGCGGCTAAGTTAGGCTACAAACCGGAAACGTGTAGCTTTTTGTTTCTGCATTTAAAACCAAAAATATGCTGGAGTAAAAATTCTTCAAAATTTTAAATTGTATTTTTCGTCTGGGTAATTGGTTATTAACTCAATTATAAAAGTCGGCCGGAAACATAGATGTTTGGACAAATCGATACAGTGACAATATTTGGTGATAATATCTGTTGAAATAGAATGTTATAGTTTTAATTTTTGACACTATGGTGTTGGTATTCCTTTCACTTTTTAGTGACAACTTATTCATGTTATACCTTATCGATGTTATATCTTATCTATGTGAGTTGTCACTTTAATAATTCTAGCGAATTAATTATACCAAGAATTTATTACCTCAATATTTCATGCCACGTAAAATATTTCGAAATGCAATCGAAAAACAAATCAAATCATATACTGACACATGTTAATGTTGATTAATAGGTACATACAACTTTTCTTCACTTTTTTCCCTAATTTTTTTGAAAATATGTTTTGATTTTTTTTTTAAATTTCTGAAATTTATAAGAAGGGATAAATGAAGTAACCTTTTTGAGACTTGAGCAAGCGGTACGTCATTACTAGGTAAAGGTTGAAAGATATATGATTTATTTCATTAATTAAAACAGTGATAACAGGCAGGTAAATCTTTTTTCCGACTCTTTCCCTAACTTCTTTGGAACTTGAAAAAATGTTTTAAATTTTTTTTATAAAAATGTTTCTGAAATTTTTAGGGGACGGAACGAAACTGACGTTTATGAGAGTCAAGTGAAGGTTACGTCATATTCGGTAACGATTGAAACACATGATTTATTAACAGACTTAAATATAAATGGAGGAAGTTTTCAATTCGACTGGATCTGGATGATACTTATTTATTTCGAAGGGAATAATCCCTTTATGGTCCCATGTCAATTAGGTTAGAATCTGGTTATGGAAATAGAAGATACACCACAAAGATCAAAAACAGTAAACAGCAAAGGTGTCATGATCAGGATTTCATGATATAGGTCTAATGATAATCTAATAAGATAAGACTAAGGGCGACATAAATTTGTTAATTAGTAAAATCAGTATGTAATAATGGAGCTGAAGATGGTGGAAGGGACTGTTCAGTGACGTGGCGTAAACCCATTGAGTTTGGACTCGTTTGACTTCTCTTGGCCTAGCAGGAAAGCAAGAAAGTAAATAGGTAGGTATATAGATTAAAATCTTGCTATTGATTTTGCAACTATTTCTACTTAATCGATTCTCATGAACTCTTTGCACATGTATTCAATATCCATGACAATACAACATTATGATAATTTGACCCATAATTCCCCATGTTACAAGCGTACTGTCAGCCTCAGTAGTGACACTTGAAAATCTACTATTTTTAAATTAATTTGGGTTTCAATCAAATACTCTGTCATAAAACTTTGGGTTTAAACTCCTCAGTCCTGACGTGGGAAAGGTACAGCCCGTCTAAAATAGAGACTCTGTCATTAAACTCCGGCTTTCAACTCCTCAGTACCGATACTGGAGGGGTACAGCCTATCTAAACCATGATGAGCATTAAGATCTGCTATTTTTAAATGACTATTGTGGGTCTCAGGCAGAGGTTCTATCATTGAACTTAGGGTTGAAACTCGTCCGTCTTGTTATTTCAAGGGTACTGCCTGCATAAACCGTGAGACTTGGAGATCTGCGGTTTTTAAATTAGTATTGCAGCTCTCACTCTATCATTGAACTTTGGGTTCCAACACATCAATCTCGATGCTGAGGGATGCGGCCTGTTTCATGTCTGTTAATTCATATCTTCGGCATTAATCAACTAATTTGGATGATTCTTTTGTTATTTCAATGGTGTAGTATTATAAAAAATTTGCTTAGAATTTGGCCATGAAAATTAAAGGTGCACCGTAGAAGTCCTTAGCAGTAATTGCACAAGTGTCGTGGCTAAGTTTCGATGATATAGATCTAATGATAATCTAATAATAAAATCTCTAAAGTTTTGACACCATAAAGGGCGGCGCAAATCTACCGTCTAGCAAAACCAGAGTACATTGATATCGCTGGAGGGTGGCGAAAGGAACTCTTCACTGATGAGGAATAAAATCATCGAGTTTGAAGTTGTTTCATTTGTCTTGTTCTATAAAAGAGATATATAGTGTGTTGAATTAAAATATAGAATAAACACTACATGTAAATTGTAGGATAGTTATCAAACTTGTTAAGGTTTTTTTATTTTTTCCACAATTTTGCTAGAAGTCGTAATTTTTCGTAATATTCTTGTGCTTGTACTTGGAAACTGACTGTCATCAATAAGCAGATGAGTTTGATTTTAGATAATAAGATACAAGAGTTTTATTCTAAAACCTGAAAAGAGGTGAACTTTAAAGTAATTTCATTTTTTAGTATGCTTATTTTAAGTTTTGAAGTAATGAGTGTGTTTATTAGTGTTACATGAATAAAAGTTATAAGTTTTATATTACGAGCTAGTAGAGCAAGTAATGAAGCAAGTTATGCTAGAGTGTAGGTAGGTTTATGTAGTTTGATTAAAGCATATCTCAGTTGGTAACATTGCGGTTGCAATATGCAAATATAATGAACGTGTTAAGTAATCCTTGCATAAATATGAGACTATTTGCAAGGCGTATCAAACAAGCTTTGTAAATATTAACTCTCAATCGACTATGGTAACTAAACGTTTCCAACATACTTTTATTTTTTTTATTTTTCCTTTTCGAATAAGAGATGAAAAAGTGAATTCCTCCATTATTTTGTAATTTTCGACGAAATTACTTTTCTTTCAATTTTCATTTCAGGAAAAAATTTAAAAGTTCAGTTCGAGTCAGATCTATCAAATGGGAGTTTTCAAATTTTACAGGCGAAACTGTCCAAAAAAACGTATATTTGTTCCCAATGTGGTCGTGATTGAAAAGCAGATATCTAGTTGTGTTTTGGTGTTTATGACTGAAAAAAAAATATATTAAAGGGTTTTTAAAATAAAAGAGTCAATAATAGTAATATTTAAAATTAATCGTATAACCGGCCCAGTGAACAGGAAGAATATCTATGTTTCTGAGATGTGGTGTTGGAGGATTCCAAAAAGACCAACAAATTCATACCCGACCAACTCTAAATTACCAATCATCTACTACCAACAACTTCGCCGTTATTTTGGACACGTAGCTCACAAATAGTACAATAACGTAGATAAACAGGTTGTTGTGGGAAAGTAGAGGGCAAAATACCTCGCGGTCGATATACTAGCGCCTAGTTTGATCAGATTAAGATCATCACGGGACACTCCTTGGTTCCTGCCGCCTTTGGACAAGTGGAAGAAAGGATAGCGTGTAAGCAGCCGGTAAGCTTCCCTAGCAAGGCACTTCAAACTAGTTGCGATGTTTATTAATGAATATGCGACGAAGAAGGATAAAATGAATACTTTTTCGGAATACTATACTAAATAAAATTTGAACAATGGTTTATGGGATTAACTAAATTTGTGTTGACAGTGAAGACCAAAACAAATACGTAAATAAAATATTGTTTTTCTAAAATATATAAACAATGTGACTATGCGCCAACGTTAAAAGTAACTATGAAAATATTTTTAAATGAATAAATATCTTATTCTTTTATTTTCTTCAAAATTAATGGTAACAAAATTACCCAAAATACAAAAGGATAAAACTAAGCCTTTCTGATTAGAAGAGAAAGCGTTTAAGAAGAAAGAGAAGTTTTTACATTTTATGGACTACATGGAAATTTCAAACATTGTGCATTGCGTGAACTATTATGCTTAATTCTGTTTATTTTACCGAAATTTTAGATAAGCATACAAATGATTTAATAGTTTTTCTTGTTTTCCCAAAGCACAATGGTCACCCTCGGACGTTGCGGTATCTATTGGAATGCACGTTTTCATATCTACAGATAATATTTTTGGATTTCGCCGAAGAGTGCATAGCGCATGTGTATATAAGTTTGAATGTTAATTTTTTTTCATATTAATTTTTTTACGTCATGTCAATGGAACATTTTAAAATAGCGATCTATTGTATATGCGTCTTTAAAATACTTTAGTTACATTAAGTGAATTATGTATCCGGCTAATGTAATTTAGAGTATTTTTGGCTACCAGACAATAGCGCAATATACAATAAGCGTTTACAGTACCATCTGTCGGTAATTTTACTGAACTTTTCGTTTCTTACATTTTACAAAACCACGTTTTGTAAAATGTAACAAACGAAAAGTAAATTTTTTTAGAATTATCTAATGTGCCTTTAGTGGTACTTACGGTGTAAGAATTTTTACAGATCTGATTAGTATTACTCGTAATAAATATATATAATAAAAAAATATCTAAATTACTTGTTATATATACTAGATTGGCATTAAATGTTGCTCTCCGTTATAAGTCAGTGGTCGATGGAAGTTCTGGATGGTCGATGGAAGAGGCCAAATGGAAGAACTTGATTGCGTCTAACTAACAGGAAGCGTTCCATGTCAGGAGGATAGAATGAATGTTGACCTGTGGTTCCATGTAATGGTGAAGCGATAGATTAAATGGATAGTTTGTGCGAATATGAATAAAATAGTAAACACATAAATACTGAGACCCGAGTGTCTTCATTACTTTATTCTTTAATTTTTTTAAAACTAAAAAAACTTTTTTTTTTCTTCTTAAAACGACAATTTTGGGTACAAAGATTTGAGTCAAGAGTGGAAGGTTGTCTTAGAACTCGGTATAACTTAATTTTTTTTATAAGCTTAAAATAAGTATAAAGTGATTGACAAAAAGTAACTTTAATGGAAAAAAATATGGGGTGCACTTACGACAACTGATATCAAGCACCGCACATTTTGTATTCAACCACTTTATTCTTATTTTAAGCTTATTTCTTGTCAACCACTTTATTCCTATTATAAGCTTATTTTTTGTCAACCACTTTATTCCTATTTTAAGCTTATTTTTTGTCAACCACTTTATTCCTATTTTAAGCTTATTTTTTGTCAACCACTTTATTCTTATTTTAAGCTTATTTTTTGTCAACCACTTTATTCTTATTTTAAGCTTATTTTTTGTCAACCACTTTATTCTTATTTTAAGCTTATTTTTTGTCAACCACTTTATTCCTATTTTAAGCTTATTTTTTGTCAACCACTTTATTCCTATTTTAAGCTTATTTTTTGTCAACCACTTTATTCCTATTTTAAGCTTATTTTTTGTCAACCACTTTATTCCTATTTTAAGCTTATTTTTTGTCAACCACTTTATTCCTATTTTGAGCTTATTTTTTGTCAACCACTTTATTCTTATTTTAAGCTTATTCAAAAAAGTTAAGTTGTACCGAGCGGTGGGACATTCTTTCGTTCTTGACTAAAATATTTATGTTAAATAAACTTTAAACATTTCTTAATTTTTTATTTCACATTGCTACAAAATCGTTTTTTTTTTAGTTTCTTTTAAACTATAATTTTATTTACAGTATAGGATGAATGGTAATGTCAGTTTAGCAGTTAGACAATGGATACAAATTAAAAAAAAGATCGATATTGATTTTTTTCTAATCGTTTAAAGAAAGGTACTGTATACCTCGTTAGATATAAATTTTTATTTATATTTCTTTTTAACAATTTTTGATACATTAAAGATGTTACATATACGCTTTTATGAAGATAGTTTTCCTGTTATGTATTATGGTTACAAATTTTATGTTAAATTTGTCCTTTCCCGGTCGTCAATCACTGAATAATTTGGTTTTTTACTCAAACCATTCCAACTTTTATAAGAATTGTATTCTATTTCTTTAACGCCAGGCTCATTTTCGTTTGTCTCCTTTAGAGTTGTTCCCAAAGTTTTCTAGTAAGCTTCTGTTTTTTTTCACAATTTTTTCTAATGATTTCTATGATAGGGAGATAGTTTTTATGGAAATTTTCAGCCATATTTCTAGAACTTCTTAGAATCTTAAAAAAAAATTTTGAAGAAAACAATTAAGGAACCCTTGCTGCCTCAAAGGATACGACACGCGACACATGAAATTGAAAAAAAATAGGAAAGAGAAATAAAGTTATACGCGGGTTAGTACACTATAAATATGCCAAAATCTCCATATCCAAAGATTATTAAGAAAAACAGTTGCAACATACAGACGGACGTACAAGTGACTCATCTGATAAGGTTTCTGTTTTTCCCTTTTGAGGTGTGGGACACTAAAAATGAGCGGTGAAAAATTTCAAAAGGTCTGACATGCAAAATAATAATTTCTCTATGTTACTAAAGTAAGTTAAACAAGTAAATATTAATTTCTCTATGTTAATTACCTCTGTTATAAAAATTTGGCCAGCCCTAATTTCGACAGGGAGTTCCTCCCTATTTCTCTTTTAACTTGGACAATTAAAGTTATAATACAATTGTATTGGAACAATATTAGAATATACTACACCAGTTACCGATATATGAAATGAAAACGAGCGTAATCGGTGCTATTTAAAGGAAAAATATTCTTTTATTGAATATATTTGGTGTTAATTTTGTAGAAATTCATTATTCACAATTAAATGAAACTACGCGATGTAGTATTATTTCTACTTTCTTTAATTTCTTTACCACGACTTAGGTTTCGTTGTATTACAACAAAGATATCTTTGCTAATATCCCACCTGAAGATGTTGTAATACAACGAAACCTAGGTCGTGGTAAAGAAATTAAAGAAAGTAGAAATAATACTACATCACGTAGTTTCATTTAATTGTGAAAAGTAACGTTGTTTGTCATTTTAAAAATAATTTTATAAATTAACTTATGAACTTGTCTATACCAAATTTATTTAAAAATTACTTCATAAAATCAGTTTATCCCTTTAATATCACAATAACATCTGAACACACTTTGTGTAGTAATAACATTCCGCGCGAACAAGGCCACTCGTAACTATAAGTCCGTCCAATGAAAGGTTTCACATTGTTATGAAGATGGCAAAACAAATTTAGAAACTATAATGAAATATTTTGGAAAATAATTTCAGAATTTTAAGGCTAATAACAACATAAACACCGGAGAAGCTGAGTGGAAAAACGGTATCGAATTATGAATATTAGTACGTAGCAACCGCTGCGTTCAGAAAATAAGTTTTTTGGCAGTTCCAAGAGTTCCTTTAGTAGTTACCTACTTTGTGATGTGATAGTTAATCAAAACTAATCTATATTTCTTTTACATATAAATTTATAAATATTAATTTATAAATATTATTTGCCAATAGATATAAACTACGATGCGAAAGAGTTAACAGGAAAAGGAAAGACGGAAGGCTATGAAAGTCATGAGTCAACCAGAGTGATAAATGTCTTAAAGATAGTCAAATTAGCTTGGTCTAGCAAGCCGATTTCTACGGATCTTTGAATACAAAATAAGACGGTTATAATCAATATTTATTTTTCGTATATTATTCTGCTTCCGATATATTCTATTTCAACGATAAGACAAGGGTTAAACGTCCTGTGGTGCACGCACACCGGGCGTCACGCCGTATTATTAAACTGTTTACGACGGCAATAATAACTTCGCCAAAAGCTAAATAGATTAAATAGATAGTCCGTTGTTTTCATAATTACTTTACATGGAGTTTCTGTTCATGATAATGAAACGTTTAAATTTAATTATTCAAGTCAGTACACGTGACAGAGGGGAAACTTCTTTGGCGATCTAAACTTCGATTTGTAAGTATAAAGTAAGGTGCAAAACGGCAGAGAAAGAGTTGGAAAATATACTAAATGTAAGTCCATAGATTGTACTAAATTTGTGTAAGAAGATTTTAATATATAAAATGTCTGCAAATCGACGTAACAATGTAATAAAATCTTCATATAAATTTACATAGACAAAACTGTCAATTAAAAAAATAGCCATCATGCCAGTACCAGGATACGACTGAATGTTGCTGAAGGAAGTTGGAATGTATTGCTCCTGTCATAAATTGTATTTACGACAACTATATTTTTAGTTTTCGACAACTATATTACGTTGTTAGCCTTGTAATGCATAAAGTATACGCAAAATAAGTAATAAAGCAATCATAAATAGATAAATAAATCGATAAAATTTTGGCAGTTTACTTTTGACACACATAACGTGCAAAACAGCTGATACAGTATTAGTGAGTATTAACAGTAATAGTGAGCGCCATTTTTGTTCGTTTTCCCTAAACATTATTCCAGTGAAAATATTATTCATATCCATTTAGTAGTTTTGTATGATGCTCAAACAAACGGATAGACAAAACATATTTTAGTATATAGTTGATCGGGAAAAAGATGGCCTAAAAGTTAATTTAAAGTTAATTAAGGATATTTCATTGGAACAAGAGTATAGACTGGATTTTAAGCTGGTTCCCAATCATTATTCTATTGAAAGTATCATTCCTATCCATTTAGTAGCTTTTGTACGAAGCTCAAACCAGTAGACGGACAGACAAAACATATTTAAGTATATAGTTGATCAGGACAAAGAAAATTCCATTTAAATCGGTAATATTTTTGTGTGTTGCTCTAATTAGCAGACAAAAGCAACATTTTCAAAATTTGTTCAATGTACATATTCACCCCTTCTTCGAAAGATTTTCTTTTGATATTTCATTAGCAGTATATTTTTTACGTCTTTATTTATTCATTTATTTAGTCTTTAATGCAACACACGTAGATACTGCAGACTTATTGTCTTCTCCAGTCAACCACATCCAAGAAATGCAATTCATTAGTTTCGAGGCGGACTGCATAAGATTGCATTGTTATGATTTTGACAAAACCTTTTTTAAATAACTAAAAAAACAATTTGAAAAACAGTGATAATAAAATAAAGTTCTAAATTTAAAAGGAAAAGGAAAAGGATGAGGAATGCAGAAAAACAGGAACGGGGAACGGAAGAAAACGGGTTAAGCTAGGAGAGGTATATTTTCAGGCGACTTATGAAGGCTTATATAGATATGATAAGGTCCAATAAAATCCATAAATTAGTAGTGTAGATAGTAAAGAAACGTTCCTAAAAGGATGAACAATGTTTAGGAATGAGAAGTACGAGTAGTTTTTCAGAGCGTATGTCGATGCCACGGGCATGTATATAAGTGCATGAAACTCGCACCGAGGTAAGGAGGTCTATGTGATTTGTTTAAAATATTATAAATTAATGGAAGAATATAAAAATTGTAACCGTCACGAATCTTCGCTCATTTGAGGGGAAATTTAAACTCAAAAATATGATCATATTTTTGAGGCTAAATATGTAACAGATATATACATATATTTTTAAGTCTTTCTAGTTTGTTAAGTAATTGGTTAGTAAGATCTGGATAGCATATCACACATCTCCATAGTCCACAGTGAATGAATTAAAACGGTTTGACGTAAGTGGATTTTAGCTTTAAAGGGATAGATTGAACCTTTGGAGATATTTTAGAGAGTATCGCTTTTATGTCATCCAGACGCAGACATTGCGAGATGTCTGAGTCTAGGTTAGTATTTATTCTCCACAATCGCACAAAAATTTCTTGAGATGGAAAATAATTTATTTAAGATAGATATAGATATTCCATTATGTTCCCTTTTTGGTTTTAGTGACACTGGAAGATCCACAGACATGAAGCTTGATAAAACGCTAAGTTATTAACATATCAGACGCTTATTGATGATTGCAGCTACATATCATCGGGTTCCGGTGATTTCTTCGAAAAAAATACATAAAACTGCAGCTTAGGTCAATTTGTTATCTTTTATCAATTTTTTTACATGTTTTTATCATGGAACTGGTTACTACCGAAGCAAAATATCGCGACAGTCAAGTAAAGTAATGACTATGGAATAGCTGTAGATGATCAAGGACATATCTATGTATTTTTTAGTCAATTATGTAATAAGTACTAAATAGAATACAAACATTGGCAAAAATAAAGTTGTATTTAGGCTGGTTTGGTGGAGTTGTATTTAAGCAAAACAAGACTACTACTTACTGTAACTAATAAATTTCATCTGTGTGATGTTTATACCTCGATCGCGGAACGCGCGGCAACCTTCGGCGGCTTTCATCTTGGCACAAGGTAAGGGTTTCGATGCGGGTCCGTTGCAAAGTTTTTGGCTGAAGAATCTCTTGTTGACAGAAATAGGCGTATTCTAGGGATCGTTGTTGCCCACTGGCAGTCTAGATGGTCTTCCCCCGATTCCAAGAGGGAAACGATCAAGTTGTTCTTCCCCGACATCTCCGAGCTGTTGAATAAGAACTGGCTCGAAGAATTATTATACAATTTAATATCTTACGGGGTATGTCGCATTACATGGCAGTTTGTTTAGATTTGCTCTTCAGAATAGCCTGGTGTGTGCGCATAGAGTTTTGTTTGAGAGCATACGCCTAAATAGTAAAGTAGAATCACGCGGTAACTTAGAACGTGGTATCTTTAGTCACCAAGACTTGGTTGAGAATGGAACGATCTGTGAGTCATTTAGAGCGTTCGCTAAATGCGTTCTAGAAGACATGGAGGTACTAAATGATTCATTGACTAGGGATAGACTCTAACCCAGTTGGGGGGAAACGCTGTGATTGTAGATACGGGACACTATTAGGAGACCTTCGACGGTCCCTTTTTGTACGGGCCCCAGGCCCTAAAACAACCCTGGTGGAAATGGTGGGAATAGTGTGTGATGTTTATTGAACAATAATGTTTATAAACAACCAACGTAAATAAGCAATCGCTTTATAATTTGCGTACTTAAATAAATTATAATAAAAAAGGATGCGCGGTCACTACGTTCGTCAGAAGTTAAACTTTTTTATGTTATTATAATGAAGTGAAAAAAGGGTTGATTAATAAAAAGAATAAAATGTTATTGACTGAAACAAGTATATTATTATTCTGAAGTACCCATGTACTGCTCTGATACTAAAATAATCTATTACGTAAATTGTTCTATTAAAGAAACCTGAAATAAGCCAGGATTACTTAACTGGCAGTGATGAAGGGGGCCTTTTGCATCGCCCTCCATAGTCTCTCCATTGTCGGTGTATTTCAGTTTTCTTTATGATCCCATTTCTTAACATACGAACTTAGTATTTCGTGGAAAAGGAAGTTTTATTTCGAAAATGTTTGTCGTCGAACTTTCACTAAAGAAAAATAACGAAGCGTATCATATAAAGTGTATAATATAAACAAAATAAAACCTTTCTGACTGGAATATAACTAGTTCTTTATCACTTGTGCGAGCAATTGTTGTAACTTGGCAACTATTAAACCTAATTGACAGAGACTCAAATATAGGTTGATGACTATCGTATCATTAATCTATCGTATGAAACTACTACAGACTGTCTATAGCTATATGCTATAAAATAGCATAATTGGGAATGCAAAAATATAAATAGATATTGCATTATATGAAATTGAAGTATTAATTTCTTCATATAAAAAAAATTAAATTTCAAATAGGAATTTCTTTTTTTTTTTTTTTTTTTTTTTATTAGCCTGTTTATTTCCAAAATGGCTGTTAAATTGTGGATTCTATTCTAATTACACAAGAAACATATCTATTGTAGGAATGAGCTTTATCACAACTGATACAACATTATGGAATGATTTTGTAGGAGCTCTGATGAAAGTGATTATCTCAAATCCGATTTTGTACGGATGATCTTGTAATTAATTTGACCCAAGTGTTAATTATAAATGACATAACATAGATTTTGTACGAACTGGTGTTGTAATAAATCTGATCCAAGTGTTCGATATAAAGGAAACAACTAGTAGGTATTGATCTTGTGATTAATCTGATCTAAGTGATCATCATAAATGACATAACATCGGTTTTGTATGGACTGATCTTGCAATCGTTCATAACAAATGATACAACATCGATATTATCTTGTAAGAGCTCTGATTCAAGTGTTCCTCCCAAAGGAAACAACATCAATTTTATACGGATTGATCTTGTAAGAACTCTAATCCAAGTGAATATCGCAAATGACTCAATATCGATTTTGTACAGATTAATCTTGCAAGAGCTCTGATCCCAGCGATCAAGCAAATGACACAATATCGATTTTGTATGGACTGACCTCTAAAACTAAAAAAAACTGGACTAGTGCATGTCGAAACACGTATAAAGCGTTTTTCCGAAGTTTGCTACATCTCTTGACATGGCCGATGCAAGTTAACTGAATTAGAAGTTGAAACAAATAGTATCGAATTTTTTTCTATATTTTCAAACACGAGGTTAATTAAAGGAAGGGTGGCATACAATATTTCACTTCGAAATTTAATATTTAAAAAAAAAATTTAAAGGCAGATTAAAATATAAAGTGATAAATTAAAATCAATAATTTTAAATGATCGATCTAACGATTCGATGGGTGCCTTTAAAATTGCCTGTTCTAATTGAGATCTCTGTATTAAGCATCTATTTAGAAATTTCGTTCACATGAGTTTAAGACTATGAGGCTGTGACAGATGTTATGTATGTACCATGACTAAATTATAAAGGTGTTTTATTTTACTTCTTGAAGAAAAGTTATTGTATATTTAAAGACTTTAAATAGGTATTTTTACAGAAACTTTGGCAGTGATGGACTCTTGGATCTCGATAGTTTCGGTTAACCACTAAATGACATTTAACGTTGGCAGGTATCGTATAGCTTAAAGCGAGAATATTGGGAAATGTAAAATAAACTTATACGTGAAACGTAATTCATAATAAAGGGGAAAACTTTTGTCTTTGTACAGCAATCTTTTACAACATTCACTATCATGGTTAATGGCGTAAAATAGATACATATATATATATATATATATATATATATATATATATATATATATATATATATATATATATATATGTATATATATTAATTTATCATGTATATTAAACGTGTTTTGCAGTTCTACGTTACAAATAAATGTGCATAAAATATACATGCGTTTTTCTTCAAAGATTGTCTAGGATCCGTCGAAGTGGCTGTCCCATTATCCTTTTCAGGAAATGTTGGGTCTATTTTCTTTTAACGAAATTAGCTTTTAAGTAAAGTGAACAATAATATTAATCAACATACTAGTTTAATAGAAATGTAACGACTGTACTTCGCCTTTGTTTTGTTAATGTGAGGGAATAATGTTAGTTTCGATATGTATGCCGCGTATGAAAAACCTGTCAAGTACGAGTGAAACTAGCACTACAAGAGCTCCGTGTATATTTAGGCATTTATAAAAATTTAATGGTACCTAACATTCCCATTAATCTATTAACAAAATTTTCGTTTTTTAGAATGAAATTATATTGCATATTATATCTTTAAGAAGCGAATATTATATATTATATAAATGACTATTTATAGCACAAATGCCTGAAAATACAGGCTTCTTCTTGATTGCTTCAACTTAGAAGCTTGATTTTTATAGCTCCAAGGGCAGTAGACCTAAGTATTTAATATTAATTTCAAATTGATACCTCCACATTTCCTGAGAAAAAAGGGTCTTGACAGACCGACAGACGGATAACGACGAATAACGGTCTTGTGGTATGGAATCCCCAAAATTGGCTGATTGTTAGTTTTTTGTCTTTTTTTGTACAAATATATTGACAAACCGCTTGATCTAATCGTAACATGTTGATGAAGCATAATGCTTAGCAAATGCATATCTAATATACAATTGCAATAAAATTGACACGAATTTTTTATTAAATATTTGTAAAACTGATCTTTATTATATGTTATCTCGTTAACTTGATTTATTACTCGTTAATATAAGAACAATTGTGAAAAACAAAATTTTCACTTCACGTTGGACATGAGGGGCATATGACTGCCCCCATCGAGCTCCGACAGTACTATCGGAGCTCGGTGGGGGCAGTCATATGCAATTAAGAGGCATGGGGTGTTCTCCTATCCATTTCCACATATTCTCGTGTCATACATAATTAGATTTTATATATCTTTTACCATCATTTATTATTTATTATTAATATATTGTTTGTTATCTAGAAATAACGTTAAAGTAATTTGGTCACCTATTAATTCACCAATAATACTTTCCATAATACGAAATACACGCTAGTGGAGCGCCGGACGAAAGTAGTTACAAGATAAAAATTATTAAAAATATTCGTAAATTTAAAAAATGCACTGCACTTGACCCAACCCGCCCGCTCAGACTGCACATGCACATGCACACAAATTGTGCGGAGAAGAGAAGCGAGGACGCCGCGAGCCAGGTGCGGCGACGGGCGACTCAGCTGTCGACGTCGCATCTGCTGCCGACCGCACCACATGTCGTGGGTTATCCGGATGAGGCCAGCAGTGGACGCAGTGACCAATTTATTTAAAAATAAATAATACGTGTAAATGCGAATAGCTTATTCGAGTTTAAACTGGATGTCGAATGCTTGACTGGATCACATGTCGAATATGATTGAACTGAAATGCGTTCGTACGTATGCAGTGTGGGAACCTATAGTTATAGCCAATAATATTATACCAAGCGTCAGTATAACATACAGTGCGAATTTTACTGTTGTTTCAAAGTAGAATATGAGAATGCAAATTCAAATCAAGTTGAACGTAACAGTATTGGCTTCATAAAAATAAAATATAATGCATTTGTATATGTGTTTAGCTTTTGTTCGTGGCTTTGCTTGGTTATATTTTAATTAGTCATAATTTTTTCTGGTAATAAGGCTTACATTTTAATAAGGTTCTGAAGTAAACGGTACTAAAATATTATAACTTAAATCTTTTTCCCGAACCGTTTTTGAAGGTTACATTTTTACAAGAACAGAAGTGTTAGCCTTTATAGGTACTTATCAAATAAAGATTCGTTCTTAGAACTTACTCACGTCAGTTCTTTTGCATTTTGATGCTTTTTGGAAACGACAAAGTTTTGATAAATTATTGAAAAAAAAATTTCATAATAGACATGAGTTTTTCTTTTTGTATTATGACCATAATATTTCATTTTTAGGGGTCTGTATCTCAAAAGGAAAGACGGAACCTTCATAAGAACCCCTCGCGTATCTGTCACAGTCGTTTTTCTCAGAAACCACTGGACGTAGAAACGTGAAATTTAGCATAGTAATAAAACATAGTAACATGCATATTTCTCAATATTCAAATATTAGTATGGAAAATTTTCTAGTGGTATATTAAGTATTCGGATTTTTTAAAATTACATTTAGAGTGTATGTAATTTTTTTAAAGGGTCAGGTTTTTAAAAATATACTAGAGCGATGATTGCAGACATTATAAACCATGTTTTATGCCAATGATATTTATATATAATTTATTTAAGCCTCTTATTTCCTTAATACTTAATACCTATGGTATTTATATGTAATATATTTAAGCCTTAATACTTAATACTATTTTATGTTGTACATTATGCTTCAAGATAGTTATATATTAAGGACCTCTCGACGCGTGTAGGCCTCCTCCATCTCTCTCCATCCTTTCTTGTCTTGGCCGTGACCGACCCACTTCCATTTAAGTTTTTTGTAATGTGTTAAAACATGTATAATTTTTGTCCTTCCTCTTATTTCGCTATGTCGTTTTTTGTGTCTAAGTTTCAGATTAAGAATATTTCTCTCCATGGCTCTCTGGCATATTTCATTTTTTCTTTTCCTGCGGGTATTATAGATCCAGGTTTGGCTTGCGTACGAGAGCCGTAGTACGAGGCATGAGTCTAGGACTTTCTTTTTTAGTCTTAAGGGGTCCACCCTATTTTAAAATCTCTTTATGTACCCAGAACCTATTTCATGTCATGTTCACACGTTTTCTTAATTCGTCGCGGTGTCTGAATTTTGAGAAAGATATTTGTTTACCTAAATATATGTATTCCTGGACATACTCCAACTGGTGACTCTCTACGAATATGGGCTTCTGAGCTTTGTTGGACACGATTTTAATTTTTTCAATGTTTAATTCTAGTCCAATATTGCGATTGACGTGGTTAAGATCGTTGATCATGTCGTCTGCCTCTGGTTGTTAAGATAGTTTCCTTTAATGTTTATGCCTTCATTTGACCAGTTAACCAGCTTCATATTATATAAAACGGTTATAAATAATGTAGTGGACAAGGGCTCACCTTGTCTCCCACCTCTTCAAATGTCTATTTTGGGACCAGTTTTGTCTAATTTCACTCGGCTAGCGCTTTTCCCGTAGATATTTTGAATCAGGTCTATTGTTTATATATATATATATATATATATATATATATATATATATATATATATACACATATATATATATATATATTAATAAATATATACGTGGTATTTGCGTTATGAAAAATTAATATTTGTAAATAGATTAATAGAAATACGATGTATATTTTAATGTATATAAGTTCCTAATTGTCTGCAGAATTCTCGTATTGCGTAATCTAGTTGTGCTTGACAAGTTTTTCAACATTACGTAATTCATTTCACGAATTACGGATTCTACTTACTTAATTAAAAATGAAAGTTACATTTTTCGAGTAAACATAAACTAGTATTGTTGAACGTCGACAATATCTTCTTCTTTTGGATGCTATGATGCTTGACGATTTAGTGTCCAAAAATGAGGGTGATTTAGATGATTAGTATCCATAAATATATAAATTCGTTTTAAGAATTTTTTTGTTTGTTTGTTTGCTTATAACTGGAGAAATATTACATCGTTTTAGCAAAGTTTCTAGTAATTTTCAACTTAGAGCTAGAATTTATTTTTACGTTATGTTTTTGTGACAGGGTATTGAGGTTAAGACAAAAGACACGTGTAAAGCGATATCGGCGGATCGTCGACAGTCTTTGAATGCACATATTTGTATTAGGTATATTGTAGCATTTGTTTGTAAACACATACTGCAAAATAAATTAATGAAAATATATGGTGAGTGTTTTAAAACTGTTTGTGAAAGAATACTTTAATTGCTCTTATTAAGTTTCAATATGTGTACTGCGTATAAATTTTTAATAAGTTTCAATATGCATACTGCGTATAAAAAACAGCTAATTGTTGGTTTTTTGTCTGTTTTTTTTTGTATAAATATATTGACCAACTGGTTGATCTAATCGTAATATGTTGTGATAGCATTACATTTATGGAAAACTCTAAAAAGTCCAATTTCCAATTTCAATAATTTTTTTTATGAAACATTTATAAAAGTAATCTTTACTATACGTCATTTCGTTGACTTGATTTATTGCTCGTTAATATAAAAATAATCGTGACATTTTCACTTATATATATTTTCACTTATAAATATGAAGTGTAGTCATTCAATTTCTAGGCCGTAGAGAGTCTATGTCAACTTATGAACAAATACTCTTAATTTTATTTTGATGTCATAGCATTCTTACGAACACACGACATTTACCATCATTAAATTTCGTTTAAAAAACGGTTTGATCGAGGCCAAACTTCCTCGAAAATACCTATGACTCAACCCCGTCTACTTTTCGAAACCCAAATAAATGACTTAGTTTCCGTTTCATTTCTTTTTTTTTATATCTCGCTTAATAAAGGCGGCAGTAAGGGTCGAACGGAAACACCGATAACGACGGAGGAAACGGAAAGGGCGTTCCAGCCCCGCGCACGTGGTGCTCGCCTCCGAATTCTTACTGCACGTGTCCACCTGTTATCAGTAATTGCCTCAAACGGGTAAATGAGTTATTAATTGGAACGCGTTTGTAATTGGAAATGTTATCTTCGTGCGCGCTAAGTGGCCGCGACAACAACGAGACAACGATACGAGAATAGCAAAGGGGTGAGAAATGAGCAATTAAAACCAAGTGTTTCTGAAGTTGAGGGTGCGTTACTATTTTCGTTATGGCTAGCGGTGGATGGTTTTTATCAACAGGGACGCGTTTATCAATGTAACGCACATAAGTGTAACGCACTTATTGAGTCCGTCCTACGTGAGTCGTCCGTTGTCAATAAGTGTAACTTTTAAATATATTTAAGGTTTCAAAATAAACGTTACCTTTTGGATTTTAGGGTCACTTAGTAAAATAAAGGACCTTTATAAATTCGTTATGTCCGTCTGTTTGTTATAGGTTCTCAGTTTCTAGCTAAATGAAAATGAATTTTCGCAAATAGCTAATTCAAATGGAGGTCTCAACAAATATGCAGCAAGTGATTAATTTTCAGTGTTCCGAACCATAAACTGAAAAACGGCACCTTTAATAAGTTCATTCACGTTTCTGTCTGTTAGTCCGTTTGTTGTAGCTGACTTTCTCAGAAAATATGCCACGGGAAAAGTTGAATTTTGCCATAGTAATACGTGTTACTAACCCACATGTTTTGTTAACTTTTTGGAAATTGGTATTCATATATGAATTAAAGAGGAATAAATAAAGAATAATTTTTTTTTATATATCATAGAAAGGGCTAACGACTTATTTAGCTTTAAAGCTATCGCAAAGATGGTCAGTTGGAATAAGCTCTTAGATACACTATATCATAGAAAGGGCTAGCGACTTATTTAGCTTTAATACTATCGCAAGTATGGTCAGTTAGTATAAGCTCTTAGATAGACTATATCATAGAAAGGGCTAACGACTTATTTACCTTTAATGCTATCGCAAAGATGGTCAGTTAGTATAAGCTCTTAGATAGACTATATCATAGAAAGGGCTAACGACTTATTTACCTTTAATGCTATCGCAAAGATGGTCAGTTAGCATAAGCTCTTAGGTAGACTATATCATAGAAAGGGCTAGCGACTTATTTAGCTTTAATACTATCGCAAGTATCGTCAGTTAGCATAAGCTGTTAGATAGACTATATCATAGAAAGGGCTAACGACTTATTTACCTTTAATGCTATCGCAAAGATGGTCAGTTAGTATAAGCTCTTAGATAGACTATATCATAGAAAGGGCTAACGACTTATTTACCTTTAATGCTATCGCAAAGATGGTCAGTTAGCATAAGCTCTTAGATAGACTATATCATAGAAAGGGCTAACGACTTATTTACCTTTAATGCTATCGCAAAGATGGTCAGTTAGTATAAGCTCTTAGATAGACTATACCATAGAAAGGGCTAACGACTTATTTACCTTTAATGCTATCGCAAAGATGGTCACTTAGTATAAGCTCTTAGATAGACTATATCATAGAAAGGGCTAACGACTTATTTACCTTTAATGCTATCGCAAAGATGGTCAGTTAGTATAAGCTCTTAGATAGACTATATCATAGAAAGGGCTAACGACTTATTTACCTTTAATGCTAACGCAAAGATGGTCAATTAGTATAAGCTCTTAGATAGACTATATCATAGAAAGGGCTAACGACTTATTTACCTTTAATGCTATCGCAAAGATGGTCACTTAGTATAAGCTCTTAGATAGACTATATCATAGAAAGGGCTAACGACTTATTTACCTTTAATGCTATCGCAAAGATGGTCAGTTAGTATAAGCTCTTAGATAGACTATATCATAGAAAGGGCTAACGACTTATTTACCTTTAATGCTAACGCAAAGATGGTCAGTTAGTATAAGCTCTTAGATAGACTATATCATAGAAAGGGCTAACGACTTATTTACCTTTAATGCTATCGCAAAGATGGTCAGTTAGTATAAGCTCTTAGATAGACTATATCATAGAAAGGGCTAACGACTTATTTAGCTTTAATGCTATCACAAAGACGATTAATTTAGCAAAAGCTCTCAGATCGTGCAAACTTGGCACTTAGTCACTTAGTACCATGAACCTTAAGAATATCGTCAAAAAATAGAATTAAATATACCATGCATTACTAACCTTACTTTTCAAACAATTAATTTATTAATTAGGTTAACTGATTACTTGAAAGATGTCCTATACTACCTGATGATTATTTATTGGCGAGATTCGACGTTTTAGTAGATTGATGGTTAAATTGTGATAAGTATTTAAATAAAGTAGTAATAGATAAAGGTGCTGTCATTGGATTGTCACACGATCATTAACTATTTTAGTTTATTCATTTATTGTTTATTTTATTATATTTTTAATACATTTTAAGGCAGACTTATCGTTATAAGGGAAGATTATTTCAATGTAAACAAACGGTTAAGACATTGGTGTAAAAAGTACCCCGTAAGAACCCCGTAACAATTATCAATTATAAAGGATGTTATATATGCTTTAATGAAACAACGAACACTTATAGTGACGTCAGTTTTAAACCTAATTGCGTGAAAATTTGTAAGTATGTACAAAATATTAGGTTTTTGTGTACCGTCCCATAAATATAGAGTAGCTCAATTTATTAGTATATACAACTTACTTACAAGAAATTTGTTAGTATGTACAAAATATGCTAATTATCTAAATCATTCTCATTTTTGGGCACTATGTCTTGTACTTGCAAGAAATTTTTTAGTATATACAAAATATTAAGTTTTTGTGTACCTTCCTATAAATGTAGAGTAGTTCAGAATGAAATTTGATTTTTAACTATCGTTTTTCATTATTACACCCCATTTGCAAAATATTAAACTATGTGAAATCACTCCAGTGTCGTTTTTCTTAGAAACAGCTTGGCGAAGAAACTTGAAGTTTGACGTAGTAATAAAATATATTAAGGGAAGAATAATTGACTCAGCTACCTCTTTAACAATTTTAGGCGATGTGGAGAATAAATTAAGTCTTCAAAACAATTTTTAAATTCCGTGTAGAATATGGTAACAGTTTAATAAAATACTATTGATAGTTTAATAAAAATACTAAATATTTAGATGTCTAAATATATCCGGAAACCATTTAGTGCAAGACCTTACTCATGCTTGACAGGTTTTTTTTAAATTTCTAAACTAAGTTTACCCTCATTGCAGACTACAGACTATGGATCAGTCGATAGTTTAATCGTATGCTTAATTTGTATGGAAACATATGCAAGTGCGCCCGCCCAACGATTCAGAATCGGTTGATTAAATAGTTTTATGGGCTATCCGATTCACTTTCAATCAAAAAGTCGGCCAACTGTCGACCGACTGCTTAATCAGCATGGCGTGCTATGCGAGGGCGCAGATTTTCCAACTGTTTAATCGGCGATGCTCTCAGTTCGTTCCGAGACTTGGCGTGAAGTGGTGTATGCGTACGTGCATTTACTGTTTCATTTATTATGTAACACCAATTTTCAATCTAAGTGCAGCTTGTTGACTCGCAGCCTGTATATCAAACAATCGGCCGACGTTGGGCAGTCTGCGCGCTCACCACCGACCAAACAGTTCGAATTGTGTAGCATACGGGGATGCAGGACAATCCGACTAAACTGTCGGGCAATCATTTTGTCTGCGGTCTGCGGGGGCTATTAATGAAATTCAACATATGTTGGATAATATATTACGCTTTTATGCAATTAATATATTTATTTTATGTATAATATTTTCATAAATAATTTATAACAAATAATATAGCTTCGACTTTTATAACGGACTCATTTTTACTTATCGCGTTTAAAGTTATCTTAGTAAAAGATGGATATTTGTACTATGTTACCAGGGAAGCGTTTATTTCATATAATTCTATACATCACGTGGTTCAAAACCTAGTTTATTTTCGTCCTTAACTGTAACCCATGACTAAAAGTCTTTCCTGTACCTACGCAGAGAAAGATTTGTTTTGTTGACAAAGGCGTCTAAAAACCAAAGGTCCATTGAGGAAACTTAACAATAGATCTATTCCTGGAAGCTCGTCCTTTACGGAGACTTTGAGTCTTTTGTTTCTCTCTTAAGGGGCCCCCGAATTGGAAGCAGCTTGGTTTTAACACTGGCAGGTAATGGGACGAGAGTCTTGTTGTAGGAATTTTGTATTGTTCTCTTTAGATGTACGTTGTATGGTTGAACATTGTTTTATGTGATGGGGTCGCTCCATATAATGACATATCATATATCTTTCCTAAATCTTTGACGGCACAGAATAAATAACAATTGTTATTAGTTTCTTGTTTGACGGTCTATACGACGAAAGTCGGTGTTAATTTAATGTTTAGTTTATCTTCATTCTTAAAATTGTCCTATTTTGCTTTATTGTGATTCGGGGAGTGTTTTATTAACTCTTCTTTCCTTATTTTAAATAATGAATATGCCAAATGTTCATTATCTGTGCCTGTGTCGGATTTTATTTATTTTTTTTAATTTCATGCACACGTTAAAAATAATAAAAAAACTCACAATTTGTTCGTTATAAATACTTTCGTATATTTTTTTGTAACACTCCGAAAAGAGTCTGAAGAACAGTTTTGAGAACTATTGTGAATAAAAAATACTCGTAACGGAATTGCAAAGATTGTAAAGAAAATGTAGTTGTAGTGTGTTTTTATTTTTTTATCTTGCAAAAATATTGCATTTTTAAACAAAATTTATTCGAAAAAAACACTGTGGTAATCTTAGATTTATCATAAAACTAAGATAGTAGGGTAGTTTTATTATATTTTTATAAATTTAGTGCAAAATGTTGCATTTGCTACTATTCTAAAAAAAGTAAAGTTTAGTAAAGTTTCGTGACGTCTTTTTAATCTAATTTAAAAGTACTGTGTAATCTATTTTAATCATAGTTTTAATGTACACAGATCCTAAGTTCATTTAGCAAAGTCTGCCCGCGTGTTATTGACATTGTTTGGGTTTTTAGAACTTATTTTTAATGTAGGAGTAATGTCCGGTGTTGACAGTGTTTTTTTATATTTACTTAGTGTAATCAATTAATTATATTGTATTGATGCCAATATCTTTGAATCTTACCTTATTCAACTATTTTATTTTAGTTTAGACAGTACGTGTATACAATTTATTCCCTTCCGATAATTATTATATCGTGGGAATCATGGCTTTTTAGAGAAATGATACATCTCAATCATTATGGAAAAAAACTGTTTTATTTACAATAGGATATATACTTACTCTATTACGTTTGAAAATTAGACGTTAGTTTTTATTGCAAAAACGTAACATGGAAACATTATTATAGACAACACTTATTATATGAAGTTCTAGATGTGCCACTGTAGTTTCTGCTACAATTACCTTTTTATTTACGTTAACATATATAGGTACTTACTCTATTACGTTTGAAATTTCGACGTTGGTTTTTATTGCAAAACATTGAAACGTTATTATAGACTAACACTTATTAAATGAAGTTCTAGATGTGCAGTTGGAGACATTCTTAAAGAATTATCTTTTTATCGATATTAGGATATAAATTTTCTTTATTACGTTTGAAAATTCGACGTTGGTTTTGATTGCAAAAATGTAACATTGAAACGTTATTATAGCCTAACACTTATTATATGAAGATCTAGATGTGCAGTTGTAGGCTTTCTTAAAGAATTATCTTTTTATTCACGTTAGGATATATACTTACTTTATTACGTTTGAAAATTCGACGTTGGTTTTTATTGCAAAAACGTAACATTGAATCGTTATTATAGACTAACACTTATTAAATGAAATTCTAGATGCGCAGTTGGAGACATTCTTAAAGAATTATCTTTTTATCGATATTAGGATATATACTTTCTTTTTTACGTTTGAAAATTAAACGTTAGTTTTTATTGCAAAAACGTAACATGGAAACATTATTATAGACAACACTTATTATATGAAGCTACAGATGTGCCGTTGTAGTTTCTTGTAAAATTGCCTTCTTATTTACATTAAGATGTATAGGTACTTACTTTATTACGTTTGACAATTCGACGTTGGTTTCGATTGCAAAAACGTAACATAGAAACTTTATGATAGACTTACACTTATTAAATGAAGTGCTAGATGGCAGTGTTGATTATTTAATGCAAACATGTAACACTGCAACATAATTATAGACAATGCTTATGAATGAAGTTGCAGATGTATAGTTGCAGCATTTCTTATATAATTACATTTTTTATACTTTATTATTTTTACTTCATGACGTTTAAAAATGCGATGTAAATTTTTAACACAAAAACGTAACATTATTACAGGCTAACACTAATTATATGAAGTTGTCGATGTGCGATTGCAGACTTTCTTGGAAAAATAGTCTTAAATGGAAAAATCAAGGTTTGATAACTTATTGATAGAATAATGATTCGACAGCTATATCTCAATTTTTTAATGAAATCGTTAGGTTTTTGTTTAGCTAGCCAGAATTAGAAATGTTTTTCTTTATTTGTTAGGACCAGTAATGTTTTACAGCGAAAAGGAAAAATCTCAATACTAACATTCTTTACTTATAGGTTGCACCTTTAAATAACATTTCTCTCTGTCAAAATAAAACATTAACTAAATTCATAATTTATAATTTATTTTCTAAATTAGTTCTTCTTTTAAATCGTCAGATAAATTTGTCACCATCAACGTCCGAATCGATTTCCTTCATTAGCCTTGCAAATATGTCAAAAAATACCAACTAATACATTCAGCTTATTGAGGTTCATGCAGATTTGACGAGTATGCAAATATCGAACTCGGCGGCAGCCGAAAACCGGAAATTGGATTGAAAATGAAGCGACACAACGGCCCGTATCCGCTGTGGCGTTTGCGTGTTTATTGTTGCGCTGCTATAGTATAGTGGCCGTCGCCGTCTTGCGTCGGGCACTGTGGGAAAATGGTGAACGGTAAAATAACGGGTGTCAGCATAAAGAAAAACAATAAAGTGGAAAACGAAGTATTATAAGTATTCTGTGCATTGTTGAGGAATTATATGACCCACCTTTAATTACTATGGTGAACTTCTAACTAAATATTCATGAGACCACACTGGGAGTATACTCTACAAATAAATAAAGTATTATCCAAATTGAGATATGAGGTAACACACACAAAAAATACAGCCGAATTGAGAATCATATCCTTTCTTGAAGTTAAAAATACAGTTTGACTAAATACAGCGTAACTAAAATATAGTGACTTAAAAGTTAAAAATACAGTGTGACTAAAATATCTTGATAACTAGGGATAATCACGTCTCATTTGTTAGAGCTAGGACGACAATCTTAAGGGTCTTTTTCTAAAATAAAGATAGTGGCTCAAACTTTCTTTAGACCTGGTAAATATTTTTTGGATATAAGAATTAGTCTTTATTTTTGTTCCTTTCTAAGTGGTAACTGTTTGTATCCACAGGATACTTAGAAAATTACTGAATTTTTATACCGGCAGGATTTTTCTCAAATATACAAAAAATCACACACATTTAAGCATTCTATTAAACTATTTACAAAATTTTAATTCTTTAGAATGAAATTATATTACCTACTAAATCTTTCACAGGCGTACATTTAAAAAATATTTTTTATGTACCTAACGTAACTACAAAAAAATTAACGGTTTTTGGATTTTTTCCTTTATCTATAATACAAAAAAAAATTCAAAACATACTTTCAGGGTTTTGTAATTTTCGTCACCCAAATTTGACTGTTTGTGCTTAAAATAATTATAATTCACAACTGGGAAATAAACATTCACAACTGGAAAATAATTTAAAAAATTGGTATATGTAATGCCAAAAACATAGTGATAAAAAGCTTACTGCCTTTAATTATAAGTAAAAAAGATATTTACGCTTAACCACAGAAGGCAGCCATTATGTGTAATTACCCTGTGTTTAAATTCTCATATAAATGCATGTTTCTTTAATTTTTTTTAATGTAATGTGTTAAATACTCCTGAAAAACCGTAAAACAAATTTAAGGTTGAAAATTTTGCAATTTCTTAAAAAATTACATTTTTATTTTTCTTTATAGCAAATGTTTAAAACCCCTACAATTGGCTTGAATACACATGCGACATCAAAGCAATGAAACATATTTAAGTTTAGAAACAATTTTAATTATGGTTAAAAATTTTGCAAATATTTTGATGAGAGTTAACAAATTCTTAAGTCTTGGAACAGGTTTTAACCTCGCATACTAACGAAGTGAACAGCTGAATAATAATTTAAGATTAATAGGTAAGTTAGTTATATCTTTTTAGACACACACTGTATGAAATGTAGAAATGTTGAGAATCGCAAGCAACATTTTTCAGTTTTAATAAAATGTTATACTTTCAAAATAGTATACTTTTTACATCACTATGATTTGAATTTCAACCTTTTACTTTTAATAATAAAAATTGTCGCAAAAGTGGTAATATTGTTTATTAACCATTGACGCGAGTGCCATAAAATAATTTCACGACAAAATTTTCATTACAAAATTTCGACTTTACGATTAATGAATTAAAAAAAGACATTTAGATGATTTTGTCCGTTTTTTTTGGCGAGTGCCATCAAATAATTTCACGACAAACTTTTCATTACATAATTTTGACCTATACGATTAATGAATTTAAAAAAGACATTTAGATGATTTTGTCGGTTTTTTTTCGCGAGTGCCATAAAATAATTTCACGACAAACTTTTCATTACATAATTTTGACCTATACGGTTAATGAATTTAAAAAAGACATTTAGATGATTTTGTCGGTTTTTTTTCGCGAGTGCCATAAAATAATTTCACGACAAACTTTTCATTACATAATTTTGACCTATACGATTAATGAATTTAAAAAAGACATTTAGATGATTTTGTCGGTTTTTTTTCTCGAGTGCCATAAAATAATTTCACGACAAACTTTTCATTACATAATTTTGACCTATACGATTAATGAATTTAAAAAAAAAGACATTTAGATGATTTTGTCCGTTTTTTTTCGCGAGTGCCATAAAATAATTTCACGACAAACTTTTCATTACATAATTTTGATCTATACGATTAATGAATTTAAAAAAAGACATTTAGATGATTTTGTCCGTTTTTTTTCGAAAAATTACAAAATTCAAAACATTTTTAAACTGCAATTTTATGCTAAGTTTTTGAATTAAGTAGTTTTGAATTAAGTAAACTAAAAGTAATTTAAGGTCAGATACAATTTTAATTTTAACCATAATTAAAATTGTCTCTAACCTTAAATTAACTTTAGTGCTTTGTTGTCGCACGTGCATTAGAGCCAATTTCAGGGGGTTTGATCATTTTTATAACGAAAAATGGAAAGCGTATTTCTTTAAGAAATTTTTAATTTTTTTTACCTTAATTTAGTTTTATTATTTTTCAGTAGTATTTAATAGTTTTCTTCAAAGAAATAACTTTTAATTCAAACAATTACCTCTAATGGGTGTCTTCTGTGCTTAATAAAGACAGTAAGATTTTTATCATTATCAATTTTGAATTATATATGGTAATTTTTTAAATAGCTAGTTCTGAGCAGTACATTATTTTTCAGCACAAACAGTCAAAGTTGGGTGACGAAAATGACAAAACCCAAAAAGTATATTTTTGATTTTTTTTGAGAGGACCGTGTTGTGTTAGTTTTCGTAAAATATTAAAATTAGTTCAAAATATTTATTACTAAACTATACTTAATTACCAAACAATTAACAATCAAACGAAATTTGTAGCCGTGACATCCAAAATATCGACCCAGAGAAGCGATTTTCACGAATTTTGAAAGTGTCTATATCTTAAAAAATAAGACATTTTTATTAAGATAAAATTTTGTGAGTAACCCAGCCGTAGCTTGACCTATCGCTCTTTTTTGGTTGGTCCACGACTTATGGGACAAACTGTATATACAGTAAAAAGAACATTAATAGACCTATCCGATGACACTTCACTCGATGGGGTGCACGGAAATGGGATATACTTGGAACATATAAAATATATTTTTTTTAATATTACATAAAATAATTTGAATTTTTTTCGTAATTTTAATATGTTCATATTATATAAGATATTAACTGAGAATATACCTATAAATCGAAAGGTAAAGCATCTAGGTATATGCAAAATTTCACCCATATACGTCTGTATAGTGAGGCTGTAGATAAACGGACAGTTAAACGAACATGTAGAAGCTATAAAAGTGCCTCGTTTCCCTACGGAATTCCAAATATTGACATCTATGAAATCATATATTTTCTTATATACTTGAGTATCAATTCGATTTATATGGCAATGCACCAGTACAAACACGCCGGATATTTTTTTATATAGGAGTTAGTCCTTACCCAATTAATTATTTGCTACATAAAAAAATATTAAACGCAAAGATATCGGAATACGTGCACGGCCTGCCACTGGCCGCGATCGTCTTCCAATATCTTTTGTTAAACATTTTGCGATATAATTTACACGTTCCACCATCTATTGACATGTTGTCATAGTACAATTTGCTATAAAGTAAAACACCGAGTTTCCAAAGGCCTACCTACAGGTGTTAAGTTATTTCTGTGGTTAGAAGGTAGTTTTTGCGTTAATACGAATCAAATAAATCTATCTATTCGTTTAAGTACGTTCGAGTAACAAGTGTTCAATCGTTCGCTTTTAAAATATTACTTGAATTTCAACGACGCTACTGTATAGAAGTGTACTCTACTAAATATAGTAAGTTGAAAATAATGGATTCATGTGTTTAAAACGTACATGCAAACAATTAAAAAAAAAATTTAATTTGTAGTAGGCATAACCGTTTTCAAATGCTGGTACAGTTTGCAGAGCAATTTAGTGACCTTGATCCGTATTGTACAGCGAATGTCGTCCTTGTATACGGCTTATTCAATGGAGAAAAAAATCATGCTATTTGATTGATAATGTCCACTTGAATTGGTATTTTTTCGATGAAATGGTGCGTCACTATGGTGGGCCTATTAAAACGAGGAAGTCTTTTCCAGTGACAAAGAAAGACAATGTCTGTGTTACAAAAATAATCTAAGAAAAAATATTAATAAATAATTTTTATAATAAATGGAAAGTTTAAAAATTTATAAAAATATCTCTGTATATTTATAAAATAGTCTGTTACTCTGTTCTCTCCACGATACCCCACGGTTCTGCGGCCGAGTGAAAGGTATTATTCGTATTATTAGGTGATGTGAAGAGTGATTTTTTTTATACATTCAAAATGCAATTTTTTTTAATTGAAACAAAAATATTGCAATATTTGATTAAAAGTATTTAAAACGTAAATCGAATAAAAAGATTTACCTTGTCTATTAATCTTAAGAAAGTTTTTTGGATGCCTAATTTTATATGAAATTTGTTAATACATAATGTCTATCTATGCCAATTGAAAACTTTTTCAATTCATTTACGATGAATAAACTAAATTATATATATATATATATATATATATATATATATATATATATATATATATATATATATATATATCATTTAACAGCAATATCGACACCACATTCCGATAAATTAATTTATATCCATTTTGTATAAATCACACTTTCATGTGATCGTCATCAGTTAATTAAGGAACTAAACGTTAAGATATTTCCAGAATGAGTCGCTGATACGCTGATATGTGGTTTAGTTCTGTAAGAAGTGGATAGCGGAAACTTCACTCGAATATTCATCATTCTCTCCTCGTTTTATTTTTGAAGCGAACAATCAGAAAATTTTGAAAAAATCTTGAATATAATATAGTTATTCAAAATTTTCGTCACCGTGTCGTCATCGTAGTATATTGGCTTGATCAAAAGGCGTAAGGCCTTTGATGGCTTAGCGCATCGCGGGGTCCCGGATTCTATTATCGAGTAGGGCTTTATTGGCGTTCTGGTTGGCTGTGAGAAATTGCTTTCGTAGCAATAAGTTCTCTATATGTATTAATTGTATACATTAAAGTACGTAAATAAATAAATAAAGAAAAAAAATTGTATAAGAAGAAACAGATTCAAATTTGAAAGCCGTTTTTGGAAAATGAGCATGAAACGCGTTTTCTATATTTTACATAAATATTTCAGTATCTGCATTCGAAATATAAAAAAAATCTATAATGAGAATCTACGCATCACAATCTCTCATTGCCTAACCATATAAATATGTTAAATTTTATATATGTGGATATAGGTACTGAACCTTAAGTGTGTGAATTAGACTGGCAAACATTTACATAGTTGTTAGTACTGTCGACAAAGAAGTACTCTCTTATTGACGACCTAGTTTAGTCCCTTGTCAATGGATTTAAAATTTACCCGCAAAATTTTCATTTCTTCTTCTAAAGCTTATTTTTGCCAAAAACTAGTCTATATACAACATTATATCTAGTGTAATTTGATGTGATATTAGCTCTTAAAGATGCGCGGCAGTCACACGCCTTAGAGAAGAATTCTTTATATATTATTAATCTGATGGGAAAAAAAGGAAATGTTAGCGTATATTAATAAAAATAAAAAAAAATTACATAGAAAACCTTCCTCTCTGTCCCTGCTGTACTTCCCACTGAACTATCACTCAAATTCCCCCTCCCTTTCTATCGACCTTCTCCCACACTTCGCCTCCCTCCCTCAAGCCACAGTAATGCAAGTTCGTAAGTTGTGATGTTTACAATTTCATAGATCATTACGAAAATTGGAATAAGTTATGCTTATTTTACTGGCAGTCTACTGTATGTGTTACAGTAGAATGAACTAACACTACCGTCGTGAAAGAAGTCGCTAAGATAGACTGAAGCAAGGTACAGTTTTAGTGCAAGGAATTGTTAAAGTAGCTAAGTCCATCTAGGCTCAGATACCAATTGTTACAATAGTGCTGAATTTGCACGGTTTTGAGCTCCTGCGTGCCCATATTTTTCACTACAAGCCACTATTTACACATATATCCTTTTTGGCTAGTTTATATCACAATTTCACATGCTCAAAAACTTAACCTTCCTCGAAATGAGGTCTAATATGTAAAATAGATCGATTATGATAATAAAACAATATAATGTATAAATTGTTTATCGAAAACAATTTTATTACAATCAAATAAAAAAATAAATATAAGTGCGTAGGAACTCAGGTGTTTGTAATGAATCTTCTTTAACGTCGACTTATTTATAATTAATTTAATTACATATAAATTTGTGGTAAAATAAAGATATTTTCAATATTACGACATGTAAACCTTACTTAGGGATATTTTTAATATTAATTCGTTTTTCCAATACACAAGTTAATATTATTTTACAATAATAACACAAAAATATTTTTTTCCGATACAACAAAAATTAATTTTGGGATTTGTGGTCTGTAATTCAAATTTAAAAATACATTTTAAAGAATATATAAATACTTATAATGATTGATCGATAGATGGCATTAGTATAGAGTAACAAGTCGGGGTAACGCTGTGGAAAATACATTTTAATCCAAAAGAATTTTAATTTCTAAATGTGGATATAAAAATTTAATAAATTCTTACACACATTTTTATAGAACATCGTTTGAGGTCAAATATTGCTATCAGATTATATCAGACGACATCTTGAATAAAAATATACCAAAAGTTTCTATAGATATTTAGCGGATGATCCGTCGCGAGTATTCCGATCTATTTGAAAAACTATGAATTTAGTCCACTGTTTTACGCGAACTGATGGATATGAATTCATATAGATCTGCATAGACCTTTAGACTGTCCTCATACTAACTAATAAAAGAAACTAATACAACTAGACTCACATCACTAGCTAGTAATATTTTAGTCTAATTCATTTGATGGGTACACACGGCGCTATCGGTGAGTAACCTTATAAACGGATTATATCCGATAGCGTCTTGTAACGCGTTTCCATTGAAATGCACGTGCTGTAACTAAAAAGTTGGTTGATGGATTGAACCACTGATTACTCTTTTTTAATAGCTTGACGTGTGGTAACCCTAGAGTAAAGTAGGAGTGAATTCGATAAATATTTCTATTTCAGCATTAAGTGCGGCTGGAGAATTTAATTTTTTACAGGAATTGTTGATTAATCAATTCTGTACTTATTCAGAAGTCAAAGTCGCGATAGCACAGTACCCGTGTCAAAAATCGGTGAACGAAGGAGCGTCGAGTTATTGTCAGAGGCGCGATGTGTGGACCGCTATTCGTGTTTGGAGGGCAGAGGCGGGACGCTGTCTTTATTCACGATGTCTGCCACTAACCAGCGATGCGATGAAGTGAAATGGACGTGTCGTTTATATTTTCATTTATAGACTAGTAGGTAGGCTTTAAAAACTTTAGGTATTTCACGTTTATTTCCAAACGTGTTTGTTTTCAGCTTCGGTACGGTTATGGGCAACTGTTCATTTTGTGTAGCTACGTTTTTCTATCTTTATACATTTTGATTTATCACGCAATACTCAGGAATTTTAAGATATGATTAAAGCTCTATTTAAAGTATGTTTTGCAGCAAATCGGGAAGAAACTCAATCATTTCATTTCCATATCAGGTTATCTATGTCTTTGTATTGGAGAAAATTTAGAAAGAAACCATTTTACTTTTCAATTTTTCTATCATCAGTCATTTGAAGGACGAACGGTTAAATTCTTTGCTAGCGTAAAGAGCGTTGCACGAGATGTGGGTATTAATAAAAATATTATTTGTTTATATTGTTCGAAGTACCAGAATTTTTTTACATTGTTCGGAGTACCATAAATTATATGCATTCCTTTCAGTTATTATTCATGTTTTTCTTTATTTGTTACTCTTTTTTCTTTCAGACATTTCTTTTCTTTACATTAGTTTTTTTCTATGGAATGGTATGTTAATAAAGTAAATTATTATAAAAATAATTCAATAAAAAATCACATGTGTTTATTCGGGGATGGGGGATGGGAAGAGGGGAAAGGAGGGGGAGGGCGCAGAATATGAACGTGGAATCGTGGACCGTTTTGGGGAACGTAAACCACTTACCTATATATTATTTATTTTATTTTATTAATTCCTTAAAAAGTACATGTCCTACTTATTGATTTACCCACAGTACTAGACATGTTCAAATATCATGAAAACGAATTATTGTAAAATGTAGTACAAAAAATAATTGATATAATAGAACACACTTAGCCAGAATACATACAGTTGAAATATGAACGACTTAGTTCTCCGTTTAATTTTCCGTTTTAATTCACATATAATTTAGATCACTGAGTTGCACCGACAGTAAAAAAATTTAATTAGAAGTATATATGGGTAAGTTGACACATTTGGTTGGATGTATGTCAGTTTTTGTTTTTTCTTAATTTTATTTTATTTAAAAAGGGAAGCAAACAAGCAATATCTTATACCCAATAAGTTACAAACAAACCAAAAAAAACAAATAATTTTATATACTAATCACCGTGGGATCGTCACCGTGATGTGTTGGGTATATCACAAGGCATACGGCCTTTGACTGCGGACGAACTCGGTTTCGATTCCCGGCCGCTCCTCGAGCAGGGCTTGACTGGTGTTCTGGTTGACTGTAAGAGATTGCTCATGTAGCAATAAGTTTGCCACAAGTATTAGATACATGAAAGTATATAAATAAGTAATGGTTTAAATAAATAATGGACTCCTAATTATTCACGCTGTGCCCACTGGTTTTGGTGTTTTCACAAAAAAATACATACATATTTTTAATTTTGTCTTCTCAAATAGAATTGTATAAATTGTGAAATAATTATTTATGAGTCAACATTAATAAATAAATAAATAGATATATATCAAAACGATCCAAGACCTAAAATAAGATAATTTTGGCAATACGATAAACAATTAATTAGGCTGAATCCAATGTTATAGGATAAAATATATTTAACCATAAATAGGACATTTTGAAAATTAAAATAAAAATAAAATTAATCAGGAGATCTGACTTCTTCTGACTTGACTATTCTTTACGCCTCTCCTAAACTGTGAATTTGCAAGAACATCGAGGGATATCATCCCCTTATTGTAAAAGTTATACATCCGTCGAATCGGCGCTCTGACACCACCATTTGTTAGTGTGTTATGAATGTCAAAGAAGGAACCGTTATGAGTTCTAAGTTTAGATGTGCAAATTTTTATCTGACGTAGTAAAGATAGTTTGTCGGAATTACTACTGGCAGATGTTATAAAGGGTTATAAGTTTTCTTTAAGAAACTTTTTTGGAAACATAGGTTACATACTTTTAATTAGTCCAATAACGCCTCCATTCTCGCAAAATCAATCCACAATCATTGCAAAACATAATACGGCCGTAAAGCGCATATTAACATATTACCAATGAAATGAGGTACATTGATGAACCGTGAATTTGGTTAATAGCGAACATTACATTTGAATATTGGGTCCCCGAACCAGTATTTTTGTATTAACTCCGTGAATTGTATGGGAGCTGAGGTGAGTTCAAGAATTTTGTTTATTTAATTAATTAATAAAATTACTGGCCGAAAGCTTCAACGCTTTAGATATATCTACGTAAAAGATGCTTTGTGTAACGGTTGTAGAAAATTATTAACGTAACAGTTATGGAATATAAATTGCCTTTTATGGGCGGCAGGAATATCCCAAGGAGCTATATAGATGATATCTCTAAATGGTCTGGCTCATAAACAATCGATGTACAGCAAATAGAAATCACAGATTAGAGCCGTTAGTTTGACATTTCGACTGATTTATAATTAAATAATTTAAAACGCCTTTCATGTATCTCTCGTAGTTTCAGGCGAATAAATCTGAAAAGAAAAATATTTAGTGCAGTTTTACCCGGCATCTAAGTTCAACTGTCGGCAATGATGTAATGTTAAACAGATATGTGGGTAGTGTTATACAATTGGATTTCAAAAGATAAGGTAATTGCCAGGGTTTCAATTTAAAACTTTTTCATATACCTGCTTTTTCTGATTCTTCATAGTCCGCGTGTTAACACAGTGTGTAACCACTTTTTTGTTCATTTTATAAGAATATAACGTGTCTATTTAATACAACTTGTGTTTCCATGTTATTGATTAACATAGGAAAACTTAGGTTGGCGATCCATTAGGGTCGTCATGTAGAAAACTATTTTTTCCCGGACATTTCTGCTACAAGAAATTTTGGACCAAGTTAAAAATAAAACCTCAATGAAGTAACATTATTTAATATTTTTTGTTTAAGTTATATCCTTAAAATCAACGCACTGAGCACTACAAGTGATTTAAGAAAAAAAAAATCGTTTGCCTAACAAAGGGTTTATTTGAAACCAACAAAATATGCAGATTTATAAAAATAAATAAAAACGTTGTCATCTACTACCACAATAAAAAGTAACATTTTTAACAGAAGTAACTACATCATTGAATAATGATAATTTAATATAAAACATTGCTTACGTTAATCATATCTACTCAAATTACTAAAAGTGAATACTAATATTTACCAATAGATTTGTACTTTTCTCGGTATAATCTTAAATTGATTATACCGAGAAAACTACATAAAGTATAACTGCAATTAGTTACTTAATTTTCATAGTTTGAAAAAACATTGTTTACGTTAATCATATAAAACATTGCTTACGTTAATCGTATAAAACATTGCTTACGTTAATCGTATAAAACATTGCTTACGTTAATCGTATAAAACATTGCTTACGTTAATCATATCTACTCAAATTACTAAAAGTGAATACTAATATTTACCAATAGATTTGTACTTTTCTCGGTATAATTTTAAATTGATTATACCGAGAAAAGTACATAAAGTATAACTGCAATTAGTTACTTAATTTTCATAGTTTGACACTAACAATATGTTTATTATATATATCTTTTGATTTACTTATTTTAATCAGTTTCTTTCCTCTGGGATTATTTAACAGGAACATTTTATTCGAATTTGAAATTATACCTTAAATCGGTCCATGATCATCGAATTCCTCTAGTTAAACTAATAGCAATACGGCAGCGATTTCATAGTTTTCCATTAAAAATATAAATAAAAAATACGCAAAAAGACATTTTTTGAATAAATCTATTCCTGGACTTGAACTGGACTACTGGAAACTTATTATATTCCTGACTACGGGACAATATCACAAATTCCGGGACGATTTCGGAAAACTCCGAAATCTGACAACCAAATTCTCTATGCTCCCCATTTTTTTGGTGACTTTTTGGATTGAAATGGGAATTTGAGTGAACGGTTTTTAAATATGGTACTGATAAAGTCAGGAGATACAAATTTTGCGACACTTTTTTGAAATGCCAGCTAGGATGTTTATAAGTCTTAATATTGTAAACAGTTAATTAGATTGTTGCTTAAAAAGATTTGATTATGTCAGTATAGAAATTAGTAGTTTTAGTTTATAGGGATATTGTGAATAAAACACAGAGCATAAAAAAAATAAATATAGTGGTTGGATATATTAAAAAATAAATACCCAATAATAATTAGATTTTTTATGTTTATAATATTTTAGTCGCTTTTTAAATATTAATGACATGTACAAGTCTATTATAGTAACTCGTCGTTTAAAGAAGGTAACTTTAAATAAAGAAATTACTTCTAATATGTTTCTTATTAAAAATGTATTTAAATACATAACATTACTAATTATCTCGAAGTACGTCAGCCTTATTTCGGATTTTTATTAACACAACACTGAAGATCAATGAAATCAGTACACATTATACCAATTGGGTATTTGACTAATTTTTTTTTATTTCATTAATCATAATTTCAAGGTACAAGCTGATGAAGAGTGAAAATTTTTTTTAATAATCTTAAAAATTGACCGAGTTATAAAAGTTTAAATTTAACCTTTAACGAATTTGTGAGGTCATTTTTAATATTGCACATTATATTCTACGAGAGGAAAAGAGACAGGGATATACACAACTCTATCCGCATCTTCAAATTTAGAAGCCTACAACTGGCTTATTTTTCGATCAATTTTTCAATTTTTTTCAAGACTGGTTTTTAATTAACTTATATTTCACAATATTGTACGAAAAATATAAAAATTTAGAATGAGTCAACTACCGTATTATTGTCTCTATATGAAGACTACTGTCCGCATCAGTGATTTTTTCTTCACGCCATTTTGATACACAGTAAATATTGAGACAAAGATGATGCATCAGTGTAGCAGATAAAGCTATTTGAATTATTTCTTGGTGCACGCCGAGTTAAATTTCTTGAACTGAAGTAAAAAAATATTAGTAACCCATTCTTATACTGATAAACCACGATACTTTGATTGAAATTTGTCTATTATATCCACAATCACCCTATCAATTTCATCTAAACAATTTTCATCTGAAATGTCTAAATAATTCTTTTAAACTTTCCAGGTTTTTCTGTGAGTTTTCTTTTTTTTAATACGATATAATTTTCTAATTTAGAGCCCGAATCGGTCGAATAGAGTAACACGACTAGAATAATCTACAAATTAGAGTTTGCTCCTCTCTAATGTGAAATACCAAAGTGTATAGTGTTTTATCGTAAAATTTATATCGTTAACTGTTTACGATTTTGAGTTACGTTCTTCTTTACCCAAATATTCATAAGATACTCGTTTTCTGTATGCAATTATCTCTGTCATCCGGAAGGCGCTATGAATGGCGATAGTCTATTCGAATTCAAATTACTTAATTTTGCATGTTAGTTAAGAAATTCAAAGTGGAGAAAATTGAAAAGAATTTAGATGTTTTAATAACAAGTAAGCGGGACAATTATCCAAGAAACATACCGCAAAGACATATCTTCACTTCAACAATAAAATACTTGTTGGGTTTCAATTCCTGTCAGATGAAATAGAACTGTTTGGTATTACACATTGCCACCAATATTTTACCTGATTTAATGGCGATTTAATCCCCAGCGTTAGAACAAGACTTTACTACAACGAAAGAGAATGATTAAGTCACTCGATCCAAGGTAAATAATAAGCGAGGGTGTACGCGGTGTTACGCCATAAGAAAATTCCAATATGTATGTCACACTCCGTCATTGCGATTATGCCATAAGAAAATGCCAAATAAACATACTGATATCTCATTCTAAAGTTGCGCAGAAATGTTGCGCGGAGAGGCCACCTAACAGTACACTTGTTTTAACGTTCTGAAGTTCGTACGCTCTGAACTTCTAATTTTGCTCCCCTAAAATTTCATACCGGGTGCTGTATATGAAAATCGATTCTTAAGGAGTGAACTCCAAAAAAAAATTGCCATGTAGATATAGACATGTTTCTTAAAACATTTGGAATAGTTTTATTTTTTCTCTTGTGGTTTTCTTTAGCCATTACTTTTGATATAGTAGGTGGTTTGTGCAGTATAGAATTTCTGAGCAGCTTTTTATGTTACCAATTCTAGTGACAGCCAACTTGAATCTCCTGATCAACTTTTTACGTTACTAATTGTGGTGATAGCCAACTTTATGCTGTTGAGAACAATCTTCCACCTGCGATGAAACTGCAAAAAATATATTCTTTCTCAATGAAACTAGCTGATGACAAGGAAACCAGGTGGTTATATGACGTGAAATAAACCGACATCGTGCGGGGTTTTCTACTTGGGTATGGGTTATTGAAATTTTTGTTGTACCGTGTACTGATGATTATGGGATACCGAGATTGCAAAGGTGATTTTTTTGACACTAAAACTCTACAAAGCTTTGGCTTAATTTGTTAATTTTGAGGTGAGTTCAAAACAATGGATGCATTTTGTTTCCATAACAGGCTGACTAAAGCCTTAGGTTGAGAAAGATATGAATTAAATTTCTAAAATTGTTATTTTCCAAAATGTAGTTATACTCTCCCTATTTTGTATCCAATGGTTTTTATATTCGACATGGTTATGTTATTTTCGTAAATAGACTAAAGAGAGTTTGCTTTCCCTTGGGGATTGCAAAAAAAGAAAAGCTAAAAAAAATCTTTATTCAATATACTCCTAAAATATTCTATAAATTTTATACGTAATATATAACATGTATATTATATTTTGGGAAATAAAAACTGAGAACTGTTTTGAGTGCTGAAAATTATAAAAAGAATTTTATCATTTCAACCCTTCTCGCTTTTCCGTTTGCGAAATTCTTAATAATATTAGGCATATATATGTGTTCTAATATGGTCTCCTCTATAGAAATCGTGGCTAAATTGGTAACCGTTCATTGGTCATAACTAAGCGCAAGCAATTTTTTTATCAATTATAGTTTAGAGGACGATATTGAATGTATTTGGGGTTAATTTTATTCACAATTAAACGAAACTACGTGATGTAGTATTATTTCTACTTTCTTTAAATCATCAAAGATCTTTGCTAACAGCCCACCTGAAGATGTTGTAATATACTGAAACCTAGGTCGTGGTAAAGAACTTAAAGAAAGAAATAATACTACATCACGTAGTTTCATTTAATTACAGGACGATCTTTCGTTGAGATTGGTGTTGCTAGCAAAATTCATAATGCTGTAATAATGTTAGGGCATATGATTGTGAAATTAGTTAAATATACAAATATGAAAATTTTCACTAGATTATTAACATTTCTACGAAGAGAATAATATAATATAATTTCTTCACGGGCATTTAAGGCGCGGAAAATGTTTCCTGGAAATAGTTCGGTTTGGGAAATAGTTCGGGGAACAACGGAGCTGGTCCTTAAATGGTTTAATCTTGGCCATTAGTTAAAATAAAAAATTAAATATGTCGTTCTGATTATCTAAGAAATTAAATGTTTTCTTCATGGAGGAAAACGCTTTATCGATTAAATAAAAAATACATTAATTTTAGCAGAGATTGTTGGATTACTTATGGTCCAGATTTTTTGTTCACCAAATTTCTCGTAATGATACCAACGTTTTAACGATCTGTAAGTTTCAAAATCAGTCTCGGTACCATATTATTCGGTAATGTCTTTTGTGTCGTTTACAATTTTTAAAATGTTTCGCCAGTTTGAACTTCTATCGAAAATTAATTCAGGAAAAGGCTCCAAAGCTAAAGCAAAGTAAGTACATATTAATGGACTGTAGACATTTTTTTAGAGTTGCTTCAGTTTACCTTTATCAATATTTGATGCCAAACATTTCGTGAAGAAATAAATTTTTTTTTTGACATTTAGAGTCATATTTTGCTTTTGACCTTTTCTTAATTTACATAAAATAACATATTACATATTTCTGATAAATCAGTAAACAGTTGTTTTACGGCATCTATTCTACATGACCGTCTTGTTTTGGATAATTATTATAAATCATATGTGGTTCTAAATGAAAAGAGAAATGTGTTTTTTTGAAGAAATCTGGTCTTTTGGTTTAGGACAAAAAATATCTATTCAATTCTTGCAATAGACCTACAAAAATAGTTGTGTATTAATTCAGGTTGATAGCGTCGTTCATTATTAAATGAAACTATGATCAGCTCATGGGATATGGAAAGTGCTAGGATTTAGATCCAGTTGTTTTTGTCTGCAGGTCATTGTTTTTACCACGCATTTTTGATTCGCTATGATAAGTCCTGATCTCTTAAATTGTTTATTTCTAAATCCATTTTGTATAATGCTTCTCTTATAAATGAAGATAAACTAGCGCCAGTTCGGTCAATATATAATTGGACATTTAATCAAAAAAGTGCTCCCTTATTTCCAACGTTCTAATTTCCATCTTATAATTAACTAGTTTAATGATGGTGCTAAATAGCTTTACGTGTGAGAAGTATGGCGTGCAAATTGAAAAATATTTATTAACCCGGCGAAAGTTCAAGATATATCTATGAGTTTAGGCACGAATACAAAAATTATTACTTTTTGGATTTTATTTTCAAATAAGGTTACCATCCGTCATTTTTTCCATGGGCACTATAACCTTTTTAGAAGGACTTAGGACCATCCAGGCGATTTCTTAAAAATGTCTATGGTTATAAAGAAAGCGATTTTCCATTATTAACACATTGATTTAATCCACAGTCTAATGAAAGAAACAAATAAGAAACTAAAACTGTATATCAAATTTTAAAATTAAATTTAAATTTATAATGATTTGTCAGGAATTTTAAAATTTGGAATTATAAAATGTTATATTACCATAATAACGTAATAATGTACTAAGATACATGTACTGTAACTCAAATTTATTTTTACTATTGATTTCATTTTTAAAGTTTGTTTACTATTAACTATACCTGTTGATTTAAATTTCAGAGTTTAAATTACGGATATATTATTTATTATTAATGTAATATATGAAAGGCATTAATTGTTGTATACATAAATATACTTATTTTTTGTGATTCGTAATCTAAAGAAGACTTGAATACGCAAAATAATTTAGATATGATTTAAATAAAGAAATTGAATTTGTATGTACTGTTTATTTTATTTTAATATCAGCTTTTACTTCAAAAATTATTGTCCGGAGTTACGAACGAAACGTTCGGGGTTTGTAGCCCACCACTTCTAATTTCCTAAAAGTTAGTACGGCAACGCTATCCCGAGATAAGTTGGCATATTCCTGAGATCTGAATCATTTGCCGTATATGTTCAATCAATGAAAGATCGAATTTTCCGTACATTTTCATATATTAACCGACTTCAAAAAAAGCATCGTTTTTTGTTCTCAAATTGTCGGAATATTTTTTGTTTTATGCAAGTGGACCGATTTTGATCATTCTTTTTTTATTTGAAAGAAGGTACTTTAGGTGTAATCCCATATAAATATGATGATGAGGTCCGGAAATAAATGGTGATACTCTTTAACGAATGGTTGTAAATTAAACGTGATTCTAGATATTTGCTACAGGTAGTTATTACTTTTCAAAATAACTACGCCATCGATCATGTCAGAGGCTGATAAGCGTTCTCGAGACGAATGAAGCTCCTCATCGGATAGTAGTAAACCAACCGTGATTCAAGATATTTTCTAACGGTAGTTGTTACTTTGCGAAATAACTAGACTACCGACTATGTCAGAGTCTGAATTTACGTTCTGGAGATGAACAATGGAACTCCTTGACGGATGGTAGTAAATTAAATGTCATTCAAGATATTTGTTACAGGTAGATGTTACTTTGCAAATTCACTACACCATCGACCATGCCAGAGTCTGATAAAGCATTCTGGAGACGAACAATGGATCTCCTTATCGGATAGTAGTAAACCATCGGTAATTCAAGATATTTACTACTGGTAGTTGTTACTTTGCAAATAACTAGACTATCGATCACGTCAGAGCCTGATTATACGTTCTGGAGATCAATTTACTGATGATCCGTTTTGGAAATGAACAATGAAAGTCCTTATAGAATAGTAATAAATCAATTGTTATACAATACATTTTCTACTGGTAGTTTTTCTTTGCAAAATAGCTGCACCATCGACCAGGTCAGAGTCTGATAATGAGTTCTGGAGATGAACAATGCAATTCCTTAATGGATGCTACTGGTTAGTTGCTACTTTAATTATTACTTTTAAAAATCTGATATTCGACTTCGGATATTAAGAACGAAACTGTTCAAGTGGTAGTTGTTATTTTGCAAAATCTGATATTGGATTCGGATGTGGAGAACGGAACTCCTCAAGAACTAACAGCTAACCACTGGCGGCTACTACTGTCGTTTTAATTTTGTGTATTGTTGATAACCAACTTTGGAGAAAAAGGAAATTATCTCTATACCAGCTTTGGCCTGTGACTTTTAATAATTATCCAATATGATAATATTTTAATGTTGGTTATACTGTGATGATATTATTAATCATTAAAATTCTAAAATAAAATATCTTTTAAAAAACCCGCTCCAAAAAAGTACGTACTAAAAAGAAAAAAATAATTAACTGAAAATAGGTACCTACTTATTCGCAATAAATAACTAAGTTACTTATTTTTGAAGTCGGTGCCAGCACCACCTATCAATTTATTTAGAAAATTATTGTTGCTACAGTCGTATAATTAGCCATGACAAGCCATATTTTATGTTATTAGAAATTGAGCCATATTTATTATTGACTGAATAGAGCAGTCACTCTCTGTAATATCTTCATCATTTTCTAAATGTCTGTCATAACAACACTCGGAATATTTCATTATGTATCATAATACTCGGTAATATATACACTGGTTTACATACATATTACAACTTTTCCAATGTTGCAGCAAATTTATGGTTTCGATGCATGAAATGTTAATGCTCTTTATGATAGATGCAAATTTCATTCGTGTAGTCAGAGGCCAGAATCGTCCTTGAAAATAGTTGATATTAGCAGCTATAACCTCAATGTTCTGTGACTACAACGGTCTTAACTGCAGCCATTGCGTAAGAGGCATTGGCGTAACTTCAACGGCGTAGTCTTCTAATTTTTCTGAAATATTGAAACAATAATATTCAACTTGCAAATTAGTGCAGGCATTATCACTACGAATCACGCATGCTTATATTGTAATATAAATACAATTTTAATTCACGCAAGCGATTGATATAAAAATTTAGATTGTTGAAGTACCTACTCAGCTACAGAAATATAATTCACCAGCTACAGAAATATACTCTGAGTATATTTTATACATGCATCTTAATCCTCAAAAGGGGATTGTAATGTATGTTTAAAGTATACTCAGGGGCACATCCAGATCAATACCTGACACGCACCCACTTTTAACATAAACAATTATACGGATTCAGGCGCTAACACTGCACGAAACGTTTTTTGAAGCACCTCAACAATCAATGAAGTTCAGGGGTTGCGGTCTCAATCCAATACTTTCATTGATAGCGGTCTTAATCTTAAAACACTCAAGGCTCATTCAACACTTGTCACTTTCGATATTCATCCTGGAAGAATTATTCAAAGTGAAAAGTATTTATAGATTGCCTTTAATTTTTGTTTCATTCAAAGTGTACATTAAATATGAACGATGAAAGTTAGTAACTTTTGGTGAAATAGTCATTCTTTAAATCGATAATTCATCTATAGTTAAGGCACTATGAAATATGTAAACCAAAGGATTTAATTCGTTTATACTCGTCACTATTCAGTACTGCACATACGTCAGCCAAATTCCTCTGGAATATTCCTGTATAGAACTAATTTGTATATATGGAAATAATATCGAATTATTTTTATAGCCATATGACAATGTCATTAAAGTGGCAAGATATACTGTTTTCTTACCTATACCAGCTGTACGAGCGTTTGTGGGATACCAAATGTAGCGATTAGAGCTAGTCAATGAATACTCCTCAATAATCATTGAGTTGTATATTTTTGGGTTAACTGTAGTAGATATAAAAGTTAAAATAAAAGCTATACGAGCACGATATGGAGTAGAATTTGTCAAGATTAAAAACTCGTAAAGAAGTGGAGCTGACGATAATGAAATTTATGAGTCTCAATTATTCTGGTTTAAATGTGTAGATGTGGTTCTACGCAACGCATGTACAATGATACCAATTTTTTTTAAATTGTTTGCAAGTACTTTTTCATTACTTGTTAAATCAATATCGTATTAAGCGGAAGAATTCAAAACAATTTTTACTTGATCTTTAAGGAAGTTTCTTGAAAAGGTTAATTAAAGAATAATACACATTAAGTACATACCTCATAATATAAACTTAAATATAGAAAATTAGACATTCAGAAATTTTAAAGTAATTATCAATAAGCAAATCTTCATGGCAATTAAATAATATCCCACTGCCACGAAACATTGCTATTGTGATAAATCGTTCAGTATATTAGTATCGTTCTTCTTCTGTTATCTTGGTGTAGTTTCTCATTGCATTGTGGGTATGGAGAACTTTCTCAAGACTAGTATGTGAATTTTTAATAGCAGTATCTAGTATGACCTTCTTCTTCCCATCTGTCTTGATATAATCTAGGCTTTAACATTCAACCAATCTCTGTGAATGTATGTACAAATGTAAGTTTTTCTTAATCAGTTGTGAAGAGTACACTTAATGGCTACTAAAAGTAAAATAAAACTTTCGACCGAAATTTGCCGAATATCTTTCCCGCAACGTGAACAGTACTTAATAGTTGATAGTCTGTATTTAAGACTGATAGTTGATAGACTATTTTTAACACTGTTTTTGTTTTTCACTTAGTAAGGCGTATCTCGAAAGTGGTTTTAAAATATTTGTTTTAAATGGGAACGATAATCCCTCGTTCTGGTATATTTAGTGAGTTATTTTGCAAGGCCACTTCAAATGTTAATATAGCAAAGATTGAAGTGTCACACTTACATTGGTTTCCGATGGATAAATCGATGGATAAGAAGTTGTAATCAATATTGAAAATTGCAAATAATAATGCACTGAAATCCTTTTAATTAAAATATTGTGATCCAATATTGTTGCGGGGGGGGGGGGCAATAACTCGACACATATTTGAAAAATTCTAGATACTTTCGCAGATTCGCATCCTTTTTTCCAGCACTAAACTGTATTCGGTGCCTGTTTTTTTGAACTATTAGCTATAATCGTAAGAAACGATTATAGCTAATAGTTCAAAAAAAATTGTGCGTTATACTTCTTTGGCATAATACAAGAATAACTTTATTTAGCTCTCAAATAATTAATAGAAATACAATAATAATAGGACTGGAGCCTGATTATAAATACGATTGAAAAAATTTAAGATAAATTCAATGAATCCACAATTAAAAGAAATTACGTGATGTAGTATTATTTTTAATTTCTTTAACCACGACCTAGGTTTCGTTGTATTATAACATCTTCAGGTGGGATATTAGCAAAGATTGCTAATATCCCACCTAATATATTTGCTAATATCCCACCTGAAGATGTTGTAATACAACGAAACCTAGGTCGTGGTTAAAGAAATTAAAGAAAGTAGAAATAATACTACATCACGTAGTTTCATTTAATTGTGAATAATGAATTTTTACAAAATTAACGCCAAATATATTCAAAATTCAATGAAATTATTAATAATAATAATATTATTTTTTAATTTTATTTCAATATTTTTTATTGAATTAATTAAATTGATAGTACAATTAAATTTAATTATTTATATGTATATGCTGAGTTATATAGTTTTATATAACTCAGCATTCAATTTAATATAAACACGTTTATATAATGAATAGTTAAATTTACTAAAACAATCTAAATATAATTTAATTAATAGCAAAAATAAATTAATATGCTGAAAATGTATTACAATTTATTAATATTAAGTAATTAAGAAATGACAAAGTAATATTTTATAATACAGATAAATACATATCGAAACTTAACCTCACTTAGAAAAATACGCTTAAAATATATTTTAAACAACCAATATTTCAATAAATAATAATTGCATTTCTATTAAAAATATTCACAATAAATAAAAGTTTTTTTATTATATAATAAAAAGTTTTTTTATTATTTTTTTATTATATAATTTTTTTTTTATTTTTTTTATTTGTCCATATGGACAACAATTAAATTTCAATTACAAAAAAATATTATTTAAAAGCACAGATATAACTTACTATTAGTTTTGCATCAACGTAAAACACGTGTTGTGTATTTACAAATACCTCAATAAAGTATCAATCACTACACGCATGTAAATAAATGTTTAGTGAGCAACTTCACTCTGTCGATTTTTGGTGCATCGTACGCGCGCATCGTAAAATTTCACTCTCATCATTTTTCGTAACGTGCCTAAAGAAGTATAAATTCAAAAGGGGGTGTTTATCAATGTTTTGTATTTTTTAATTACTATTAATTTTTACTTTGTTTTTTTTTAATAATTTTACTTGACTTTTTTTAATTACATCTAATCCTTCTCTTTCCTTCTTTCTGGAAAATCAATAAATGCTAGCCAACATTGCGAGCAATATAAAATTCAAGTAGCAAACTTTAGGGCAACTGTGTGACAACGTTCTCTGAAGACTTTAATTATGTCGATTCGTGACGCAACAAGGTACTCGTATGACAATAAAAAGGATCCGAACGAGTTCGACGTCTTATTTGCGAATCTCGTCATACAATTGAAAAAAAATGCCTTCGGATAGGTTCATTCTTTAAAAGACGTTCTTGTATAATGTCCCAGTGCATATTTATACATGAAAGTCTCTTCCAACTAATACACTCATTAATCACGTAGAACTTACCAACCTGTCACAGTTGCTGGTAACACATATTTCAGACGAGAACTTTACGATACCGTATTCAGAGCAAGTATCCATTCAGTTAGAGAATCGGACAGTCATCACATCAGATTATAATAAATGGATTTGGTGAAGAAGCTCAATATATTCTCAGTAATAACTTCGGCTTAGGTCCTATCACCAGCCAGAATTATTAACGTAATATATTTTAGATTACGTTTATAAGTTTATACCGGTTATTATTAATGTTAAACTCGAAAAGTGGCGAAAAAATACATACAAATAATCTTTGGATGTACACTAACAGTGATGCAGTGTGAATCTGGCTTGACGATCGCTTGAAACTGGATGATAGACAGAATGGACAGGTAGATTGCTTACAAGTGGATGGTAGGCAGAATGGATAGGTAGATTGCTTGAAAGTGGATGGTAGACAGAATGGACAGGTAGATATAGTAAAATATATTTTACCTTTATTTTCGTTGTGTTTTTATCATGCTCCGCTTATTATCATCTTTTCGTTACAATGTACTGGTAAGTAAATAATTTCTTTTTTATCTTGATATCATATCGTGAAATTTTTAAAAAAAGTTGATTAATAACAAATGTAACTATAATATATTGACTAAATAGATTAACTGAAAATTTCACTGTGTACTTCGCAACAATTTTCAATAAAATGTTGAATTAGTACATTTTGACTCTCGTCCTCGAAACAAGCTGGGAATGCCCACTGACTCAGTACCGCGTTGCGTTTATAAATAAACTCAATTAAGGAGTGTCGGCGAGGAACAAAGACAAGAAGACGATTTCTGAACATACTTCCCCCATACGAAAAGCAACATAGCGACAGTATATCGCCGATAGCCGTGGTTATTTTGATTTTAACACTGAACTTAAATAAACAATCTAAGCTAAAACCAGAGACGTCAACATTGGGTCAGTTGACAGTATATTTATATGGTGTAAACTTAAATCGTTGACGTAAATATTACCTTGAAAACTTGTACTGGCTTAGCGCTATTCGAGTACAAATGTTATTGTTTGAATAAAAACATAATTTCAATATTTTGACGCTAGTATTTCAATAAGAGTCAGAGGTGCCTCAGGGTGTCCATGATGCTCTGAGTTTTTATTAAAGCTAAATATGACTATGTATTCTTAAGTCTTGTCGAATAGAATATTTATATTTTAGTACTGACAGCGTTTTTTGATCTGAAGCGATAGGAAAGGGATAGGGGGCTAACGAAGAAAACGGAATTAAACCAATAGTTTATATTTTTTTAACATAAATACTGTGGTCGCACTTTGTATTTAAGGTAGTTAATACAAACAAGGCCTATGTTCTAATAAAGCCTATACACCCAAAAATTAAGAAGAATAAACCCAACTTCGAAAATAAGGTACTCAATACAAATAAGGCCTACTTAATTCAGATAGGCCTTATTTGTATCAGGTACTTGATATTTTCATTTTTATTTATTCACTTTTTATTTTCGAAGTTAGTTTTATTCATCTTAATTTTTGGGTGTATAGGCTTTATTAAAACATAGGCCTTATATGTATTAAATACCTTAATAGAGCACATATATAGTTCACTCCATAATTTTGTGGCGTAAACGGTTAATGACTCTCCATAGAATACAATTCTGTGCTGAGGAGTCAGGAGAATCTTCTTTCGTTATAGCATAGGTGGAGCAAGACCATGAGCTGAATGATACTGAAATTTGGATCGGAGGATATATTTCAGGTGATCTTTTCAGGATTATTGTTAAAATATGTAGTAAAAGTGATAAGAGGTGTAGATTTTGCCAGTCTCGAATTTTTAACCATTTTAGTTGCGAACGATACTCATATATAAAGTCATGTGTTTAGACGAAAGATTACACAGAATTTGATTTATTGAGAAGTTGCTCAGTTACGTTTAGATAAAATACATTTCCGTGATCTGGGGTTAGTAGAAGCGTAGTTTAACAAATACGTATTGTGAATTTATATTCTTGTTGTTAAATGAAGTAATTGGATGTTAAACGAAACACTTGAGTTATCAACGATACTGGGATATAAGGTTATATTTTTTTGGCTTAAGATCTATCGAATACAGGGAATTTGATTAAGTTTAAATAACATATATTGTCCATTATCTCGAATAGGTGGAAGTGTAATTTAACAAATACGTACTGTAAATTTATTTATTTATTTATTTATTTATCTACTTAATGTATCCAGTTGATACATATGGCGGACTTATTGCTACGAGAGCAGTTTCTTACAGCCAACCATAACACCAGTGCAGCCCCGTTCAAAGAACGGCCGGGAATCGAACCCTGGTCCCCGCGGTAGGATGCATCGTCAAAGGCCGTACGCCTTGCGATCGACCCAACACACCACGGTAACGACAATTATATTCTATTTAAATACGTGTTATGAACTTACATTGCTGTTACTAAATGATACAATTTTCTGTTAAATGAAACATTTTACTTGTCATCGCTACTGAGAAATAAGCTCATATTTCTAAGGCTAAAGATGAATCGAATACATAGAAAGGTGTTTTAATTTTCTGTGAAGATGCTCGATTCAATTTAAATAACACACATTCCCATAATCTAGATTAAGTGGAAGGGTATTTTGACAAATTCGTTATTTATATTTATATTCCTATTATTAAATTAAACATTTAAGTTGTGACTGGTACCCAGAAATAAGGTCATGTATTTTAAGCTAAAGATTAATAGAACACACATAATTCAAAGTTGTTCTAATTTATTGCGAAGCTGCTTAGTGAAGTTTAAATAACGCATATTTCTATATATATTTTAATCTAGGTGTACTATAGGTGGAAGTGCAATATGATAAATACGTTTATATTCCTAATATTATATGAAACATTTTAACTGTGACCAATACTCAAAAATAAAGACATAATTTTTAGGCTCAAAATAAATCGAATACATAGAATTTGAAGGCGTTCTAATTTATTGATATTCCGCTCAGTTAAGTCTAAATGACACAAAAATTGCATAATCTAGGGTAGGTGGAAATGCAATTTGATAAATACGTACTGTGAATTTATATTCCTATTGATAAATGAAACATTTTAGTTGTGATCAATATTCAAAAACAAGGTCATCAGTTTTAGACTCAAGATGAATCGAAAACACCGAATTGACGGTGTTTTAATTTATTGAGAAGCTGCTCAGTTAAGTTTAAATGATTTCCATAATCTAAGTTAGGAGGAAATGCAATTTTACATATAAGAATTGTGAATTTATATTCCTATTGTTAAATGAAAAAAAAATTAGTTTTGAGCCAAACTCAGATGTAATGTTACGTTTTTAGATTAAACACATGTGCATTTTGACAAATACGTACTGTGAATTTATATTCCTATTGTTAAAATGTTTGTAGCTGTGACCGGTATCCAGGAATATGATCATACATTTTAAGCTAAAGATAAATAGAAGACACAGAATTTGAATACGTCCTGATTCATTGAGAAGTTACTTAGTTAAGTTTAAACAACGCACATTTCCATAATCTATACTAGACGTCAGGGCAATTTGACTAATACGTACTGTGATTTTATATTCCTATTGTCAAATGAAACGGTTGTAACAGTTACTCAGAGATAAGGTTATATTTTTGGCCTAAAGACGAAACCAATACACAGAATGTGGAGGAGTTTAATTAAAACGTATTTCTATAACCTAAATTGGACAGGAGTGCAATTTCCCACATAAGTATTGTGAATTAATATTCCTTCTGTTAAATTGAACAATTTTATGTCCAATATTATCGAAAAGCCTTTAGTATAGTCTCCGTGTTCAATAACTTCTCGTGTTCGCGCAATCATAATCTTTTTGCAATATCGCCGTCTAGCACTGAATTACAACGAAACTCTCCAATTTTCCACAGTACTCGACTACTTAATAACCTGATCACGGTTGCATAAAAATGTGATTTGTTTAGGATGAATGTAAATAAGTTTCTTCAATTGCGGTTTCGTCATTTGTATCAAATTGTTTTGTTTGTTTAGTTGTCGTGTCAGAAATGAATAGCTTTTCAGTTTTAATGGTTTTGTACTAGGATATTAATAATTATGTAAATAAATAATAAATTTGTGAGAATAAATTGATTTAAATTGTAATATTTAATTTATAAATGAGGGAGTTTAAATTGGTTGTTAAAATATTACAAAAGGCAAACATACCAAAGCGCAAAGTTCCCCGTGGGTAAAGCTTTATTTTTCAAATAATTATAGGGGGCGCTGTTCTTATGAAGACTGTTTTTCGATTATTACAGGAAATAATTTTACTTAAATTATTTTTCGATTATTTCGGAATTAATTTTGAGGAGAATAAACAGATTTTTTATTAAAAAATCTGTTTATTCTCATCTAGGAAGACCTTTATCGCGGCTCATCGTTTTTACAATAGTATTGAAATGAATTATATTAGAACTTCTAACGATTAAAATGAAGTGTGGTTAGTGAAAAAATGGACAAGCGAGAGGAGGATTCGCGCCTCCAAGGTTCCATACCGTTATATCATATTACCGTAAGATTTACTTTAAAAATGTACAAAGAAGTAGAAAAAAGATTAAAATGAAGTCTGAAACGTATTAATTTCATAGCATAGCAAATTTTTATTTTTAAAGGCCACGTATCTGCAATATATAATGTTAATAAATCAATAAAATATTAATTTTGATTCATTAACACTTTCATTTCGAATATAAGCTGATATAACCAGTAATATATAATGGTTAGTGATTGTTAAGCTCTATAAGTAGCGACTTGTCATGTCAATAGGGTTGCCATTCTTTCCCCCTCTCTAAGGGACATTTGATGACATAGCTAAACAAATAAATATTTAAGTAAAGGTTTTCAAAATTGACTAGGAACAAATTTATTACGAAAACAATAAAAAAAATGTTTTTTAAATAAAACATGTTAAATAATGTAAATTAGATCATAATTAATGTGAATATTTTTCGAGTAAGCTAAGATGGGGAGATAGAACGACGTTAGTCACGATCCTCCTTTCTGTCACTCATCTTTGACAGACGAACGCTATTGGCCCTCTTGTGCGCGTATGGTCCTATTTGCTAGAAATGCCAGAAATATGGGAGAATGGATGCCCCAGTGGATCCTTAAAATGCGACTAAAAATATACGGGATGTCCCATACAATATGGGACATCTGGCAACGTTAGCTTTGACCCATTCAAATACTCCACAGCAGATAGCAGAGTTAAGCAAAGACAGTGCAAAAGGGCCGAGTAAACGCTATGCAAAGTGCAAATGTTATCTGACTGTTGTCGATAATAGATTGCAAAAAAGTCAGACGGTTGGTTTCTTTATTTTATTTATTTATTTATCAACTTTAATGTATCTAATTGATACATATGGCGAATTTATTGCTATGAGAGCAATCTTTTATAGCTATGGTTTGCTATCATCACTAGTCCAGTGACACAGTCTAGCCCTGTTCGATGAACGGTCGGGAATCGAACCCGGGTCTCCGAGGTGGGCCGCATCATCAAAGGCCGCATGTCTTGTGATCAACCCAACACACCACGGCGACGATATATTGTCTCCAACAGAAGGATATAAGCTACCTCATGTGAAGAGCAATGAACCTATCATTTCCAATTTACTACCAATAAATAACCTTATTAGAGTTCCGCTCTTGACGTAGAAACTTGAAATTTGGCATAGTAACAACAGATGTTAACCCGCACAAGTACCCTTACGAGGTATTAGTGCCGCACAAAGACTCAAAATATTCATATGGAAATTTTAGAAGCCGAGGTAAAAAAAGTGCTCGGATCTTTTTTAGTTTCCATGTATATTGTGAGATATCGCTTAAAAGGGCTGGTTACAAGGGACTCCAAAATATTTTTTTATATAATTGTAGGTAGTGTACCTTCAGAGATATACTGAAAACTATGTAAAGAAAATATTCCTTCCTTATTATCGAAAGTACTCAACCTAAAATTATGAACCTAACTGACTTTTTAGTAGTCTTCGCAAAGGTTGAAGGAAAGTTTTAGCTATTATGCTAGATCTTATCATTTTTCAAATATGTACCATGTTTTAACGCCTGTGAAAAAATACAGTAGGCAATATATTTATATTGTGGAAAATCAATATCTATAAATAGTGTAAAAGAAATGCCAAGCAGGGTACACATAATTTCTTTATGACTTATTGTGTATGGGACCTCTGTGGTGCGAGTTCTACTACTGACAGGTTTTATTATATAGACATTTTTGGCGCTCTAAAAGTGGTCCTTGAAAATTGAAGATAACTTATCACAACTTTACTTAGCGGTCATTAGAATAAATTGCGATTCAAAGCGTATGGTTGTCTGTTATCATTGCCTTATTTTATGAATATATCTACCAAAATCCTTTCCTGTGTTATGAGAAAGTATTTTAATTACCCAGATAATGCGAAAGAAAACTGGGAATAACATTTCAGTTGTCATACACGCGCCTAAAAATATTATTTCCTTTAGTTTCTTCTGTACATTTAATCAAACTAAATTTCAGAACAGAATTTGCCTTATGCTGTGACATATGGACGGACAGACGGACGTCACGAGATGATAAGGGTTCTCTTTTTCGCCATTTGATCTTAAAAAGCTTTATGGCTCACAAAGGAATTCTATCAAATAAAAAGACTATAAATAAATTGTTCTAAATGACGTTTCACAAGTGTTACCATATCCGACTGATTTCCTTCTTCACTCGGACGGCACGAATTATAGTACAAACCAAAACCTTGGTTTAAGTGAAAGTCATCCAATGATGAAAGACCAGTAACGGTATAAACATTGAACAGTTACTAAAAGCCAAACAATTGAGAAACTAATAGAAAACTGTTGATCGTGAACCACTCAGAAACTCCACGACCGCATTCTTGAGAGCGTAAATTGAGTAGAAAAAAACCCCGCCAAGATTCGATGCGGCCCGCAAAACCGATTTAAAAAACGCGATCGAGCGGACAATGAAACGGAGCTGAAGTATGTTGGTACGTGTTCCGGGCAAATGAAACAAATCATGTTTTCGTGTTCTCAGATAAAAGTCGGGGTTATAAAACGCTGCCAAGGTTAAGGTCGAGATATTTTCAAAGAAGTGTATAATGAACTGTCGAGCTGGTGTCTTTGTCTGCGTTGAAGTCGGATTTTGGGAATAGCCTGCTGTTTATCAAGATATTAAGATCGATAAAATTGTTAAAATCTAAAAATCCTATTAATTTTACGAACGTATTTATTAATTTATTTAAATCACATATAATTTAAGAGTTGCTAGAGATGATCCGATTCAGACCAGAGAAAGTATGAATATTGATAAGAGAATGTAAACATTTCTAGAAGACGCAGATCATCGTGGCTAAGAAACCCGAACGAATAGGCCAGTACCAAGCATCGGATGTTTCAAGCAGCATTTGACGAAGTCAAAATTTTCTAGATAATTGCACTCTATGGAAAGAGGCACTAAGATGGCACTCTAGGAAGAAGAAGATCGAGAGAACATGCGATGTCGAAGAGAATATGATTGAGGAGATAAAGCAAATAATATTTAGATAGCATGGTCTTTTTGAAGTATGATCAGGGAAAGATTGACAACGAAGTTGTGGATGTGAGAAATGAGTGGAATAATAAAAGGTCGTCATTATATATATATATATATATATATATATATATATATATACACATACATACATATATATATATATATACATACATATATATATATATATATATATATATATATACACATTTATGGGATATGAGAAGGTGTATATTATTCACACAAATAATTCTATGTATCAAACTGAGACTTTCAACTGTTTCTGAAAAATCTTTGTCTAATCTGTGGTTCCAAAGAAAAAAAACAATTTAGGGTTCTGTACCACAAAAATTAAAAAGGAAGCCTTATACATTTTGTTATTCGTCCGGCCGCCTGTCTGTCTGTCAAGACTCTTTTTCTCAGGAACCCGTAAAGGTTGAAATTAATATCAAATACTTAGGTCTATGGTCCCTTGGAGCTGTAAAAAAATCAAGCTTCTAAGTCAATGTAATAAAAAACCCTAAATATACGGCCAGTTATGCCGCATTTTTTACACTCGAAAGTAAATCTAAACCTATAGGGTACTTCCCAGTGATCTATAATTATGATATTTGGCAAGAAGCAAGGTCTCATAGCACAAGTAAAGGAAAAAGTCGTTAATTTGTAGTTATATCACATAAGAACATTTTTTTTAAATATGCGCCTGTGAAAGATATAAGTTGGCAGCATATTTTTGTTCTAAAAAATAAAAATTTCGTAAATAGTTTAATAGGAATATTATGTGTCATTAAATATTTATAAATGGCTAAATGGGTACGCAACCATCGTAGTGGGAGTTCCACTCATGTTTGACAGGTTTTTTTACAGAAACTTACTTCAAACATAGTCAGCTTTATGCACGGAGTCAACTGTACGAATAATAGACACTTTCTGTGTGTGGTAGTTCTCGCGGAGTCCAGAGTTTATTTCGACAACATTAATTGAAATCCATAGTCAGAAAAAGTTTACATTGGGAACATTTAAACAAAAATGTCTGTATTTAAACAAAGAATTCTAATGTTATATTTGATTTAAATACACTTTGTATATCAGGAGTAAATACAAAGAAACGTTTTTTTGCTCAAGTTAAATAACGGATATTAGGTTATTCTAATTAAAAAACAAATACTTGTTATATTAAAGTTTATTTGACTTCACGAAACCTTCATAGCTACATAATTAGTCATTTACCATCTGTAAATGAAAGTAGACAGAAAGATGGTTACGAGGTGGTGTAGGCGGCAATTATAGCCATATCGCTCTTATGTACCAATATGGTAAACTATATTATTATCTATTATATCTTTATTTTATTTCGGCTTACCATGACTATATGTTGCAGCGTGGCGTTTTGTCAGTATGCCTGTCTTAATGGAAGTTTAATAAAAAAATTTAGGATAACCATTTTTAATATATCATTTGATTTTTTTTTGTAAACTTTATAAATATTATCTTTATTTTATTTATACTAACATAATAAAGAATTAAAATTTATGAGTTTGACTGTACGAGGTGATTTCGGAAAAACTGTTCAATTAATTTTAAAACTGCTTCTCTGTGTTATGAACATAGGCTATATTTTATATGGATTTAATCATGGGGTAGTTGCAAATTATTGTGATATTAACTTTTAAGTTAATTCGATGGTTGTATCATTCAATTAACACCTCGGTCTGCAAAATGACACCTCCATCATCAAATTGACATCTCCGTTTGCATGCCCTCTCCATATCCGCATCTGTACAGTCCATCCATCAACCTGAACGCCACGTGCTGCTGGCCGCCGTCGACCGTCAGCCGCGATAGCGTTGGCGGACGGGTGGGCCTAGCTGAAGCACATATTTCAAGTGTCCCAATGATTTGGAATCTATTTGTACTATTCGCTTCCAAGCTATTGCAATTTCCGGTATAAGTAACAGTTACTCTCACATACATTTTTAGAATGATTGAAATAGATTTTAGGTCAAATAATTTTCTTACATTCCATAAGAAAATTTTTCTCACCCGGAACAGAAATATATTTTACTCACATAAAATCATAAGTATAGGTCTCTTACCATTTAAGCAATTTGTCAAAAATATATGAAGGAATATAAAAAAATTAAAAGCAAACAAAAAGTAACAGAAAAAATTGGTGTACTCAAAGGCCACACAGTAGAAGTGAAAATTTTGGCAAACAACATAATCGTACTGTGTATGTTGGCTTTAAAATGAATTAAACAAATAAAATCATAATAAATATGATATATATATACATATAAATATATATGTATATATATATATATATATATATATATATATATATATATATATATATATATATATATATATATATATATATATATATATATATATTAATTCATTCAAATGCGCTTATTTAATTTATAAAAGCTATGCAATTTCGTACAAAATACACCACATAACAAAATAAATACATTTCTCTAGAGAGAAAATATATATTTTCGTTATAAACGTGGGCTTATATACTGAGCATAGACCGAGCGCGGGAAACAGTAAATTTTATTTGATTTCTGATAAAAAATAATATTTTTATAAAAAAAGAAACATAAAAATAGAAACTTATACAGTGTAATTTGCACAAAGACCTATCTGCGCACTTAAACACTAGTGTAAAATTAAGTACATTTTTAACAAATGAATGATAAAGAAGTGAATTCAATAATGAAATAATACTTCTTAAAATAAATTCAAAGAAAAAGGAAAAGGAAAGAAGCGCGTCATACCGTTCAGCTGTACCCGGCCTATCACCGAGTATACCCGAAACGCGTCACGTCAAAAGCGTGAATTCACAAATCTTTTCCCACAAAAAAAATTGAACAACGTGAATCGAAAAAAGTTTTCAATTAAAAAAAAATATAAGAAATCAATCCATTTGCCCATTTTTGTAGCCCCATGCTGACAAAGCGAACATATTAACTGTGAAAGCTAAAATATTATAAAACTTAAAATGGTTCTGTTTCTTTTTTCGTGTATAGTTTATATCATTTTTATTGTCCATGCGAATAAAGCTGCGGGTAAAAAGCTAATATATTATAAAAGTTTATGAAGTATGATAATAGTGAAAGTGTATTTATATGCATAGGTCATCATTTGTAAGCGTATATACGGTTATAACTGGAAACTGATCGACTATTTTTTTCGTTTATAGCTTTAGTAGCAACGGTTCAACTATTTCGACTATTTTTTTTTCGTTCATAGCTTTGGTAGCAACCCGCTCCGGGTTTGCGCGGGTAGGCAACTATTTTTTTCACGTACGCCAAGTATGACAATGACTCCTATATTAAATAGGAGATATCGCGATGGAGATAACTATAGATATTGAATAGTGGATACCAAGAAGAACATACCTATAGACATAGAATAGGGGATACCAAGAACAAGATAACTATAGACATTGAATAGGTGATACCAAGAAACAGATAACTATATGTATTGAATAAGGGATATCAAGAACAAGATAACTACAGATATTGAATAGTGGATACCAAGAACAAGATAACTATAGATATTGAATAGGGGATACCAATAACAAGATAACTATAGACATTAAATAGGGGATACAAAGAAGAACATAACTGTAGATATTGAATAGGGAATACCGAGAGCAAGATAACTGTAGACATTGAATAGGTGATATCAATAACAATATAACTAAAGACATTGAATAGGGGATACCAAGAAGAAGTTGACTATAGACATTAAATAGGGGATACCAATAACAATATAACTAACGATATTGAATAGGGGATACTAAGAAGAAGTTGACTATAGACATTAAATAGGAGATACCAAGAAGAACCTAACAGTAGATATTGAATAGGGAATTCCAAGAGCAAGATAACTATAGACATTGAATAAGGGATACCAATAACAAAATAACTAAATACATTAAATAGGGTGTACCAAGAAGAAGTTGACTGTAGATATTGAATAGGGGATACCAAGAACAAGATAACTATAGACATTAAATAGGGGATACAAAGAAGAACATAACTGTAGATATTGAATAGGGAATACCGAGAGCAAGATAACTGTAGACATTGAATAGGTGATATCAATAACAATATAACTAAAGACATTGAATAGGGGATACCAAGAAGAAGTTGATTATAGACATTAAATAGGGGATACCAATAACAATATAACTAACGATATTGAATAGGGGATACTAAGAAGAAGTTGACTATATACATTAAATAGGAGATACCAAGAAGAACCTAACAGTAGATATTGAATAGGGAATTCCAAGAGCAAGATAACTATAGGCATTGAATAAGGGATACCAATAACAAAATAACTAAATACATTAAATAGGGTATACCAAGAAGAAGTTGACTATAGACATTAAATAGGGGATACCAATAACAATATAACTAAAGACATTGAATAGGGGATACCAAGAAGAAGTCGACTATAGACGTTAAAAAGGGGATACCATAATTGCAGATACTGAATAGGGAATACCGAGAACAATATAACTATAGACATTGAATAGGGGATACCAAGAACAAGATAACTATAGACATTAAATAGGGGATAACAATTAGATAAATAAAGAAGTAGATATGTCATTCGTTAAACAAAAGGGAATTGGAAATATTCGTTAGAAATTCATGGTATGCAAACGACATTTGTTCTATACAAGTTGAGAAAGATAACTATAAAATAATTTTTTTAAGAATTAGGACGATAGTAAGATTTATTTTAAACAATAAAACTTCGATTGTGGATTTTATGGAATATGTACAGATATGTAGTTACTAACTTTATTATTAAACTTTTTGAGAACAATTGAAACATTATTCTTGGCACATTGTTTCCATGTATCTGTAACGGTTTAAGCAGTTCATAGCAAGATATCTGTCCGACGAATGCTCTTTTCCTATTTATAGAACCAGTTCGGGTAATTTACAAAAAATATATATAAATTATTTATTTTACTTTTTCGTGAATCAATCTACCCATTAATGAAAATCGGAACAAAGTCCGTACAGACAAACACGGCGGCAAACTGTTATAATATGATCGAGTCTTTAGGATGGTTTGGTAAATATTAGGGTTCCGTACCTAAAAAGTAAAAAGGAACCCCTGTAGGATTACTTCGTTGTCCATCCGTTTGTCTGTCTGTCTCTTAAGACCCTATTTTTTTGGGCACGCGTGAACCCTTTTTCTTAGGAAGTTAAAATTAAAGTCAAATTATACTCAATTTTAACTTCCTTAACGGTCGTTTGGAGCTGTAAAAAAATCAAATTTTTTAGACTACACAATAAAAAAATAGGGCGAGTCATGCCGCATATTTTGACATTCGCAAATAAATAAAAAATCTATAGGGTATTTCCCTTTAACCTAGAATCATGAAATTTGACTAGAAGCAAGGTTTCATAGTACAAGTAAAGAAAAAAATCTGTGAAAAATGTTCAATTATTTCATTCATTTTCAATAATCAATATATTTTCATTCTAAAAAATTGAAATTTTTTAAATGGTTTAATAGGAATATTATGTACCATTAAATGATTATAAATGCTTAAATGTGTACGGAAACATATTAGTGCGAGTTCCACTCGTGTTTAACAGGTTTTTTTTTATTTAACCTGGATCGTGAGTTTATTCAACCTGGATCGTGAGTAGTGAAGACTTAAAGGCGTTCACGCCTTAAATTGGGAAAACCAGCGGAATCTTACCCGAAAGCTAGCATATCTTGCGGCAAACATATTTCACGTCCAACTGCAACATTAACTGTAATCTGGTGTAGTGCCAGACCTTTAATTTCATTGTTCGTTTTTGCAGCACAAAAATAATGTAACGTTGAAAAACAATTTTGTCAGAGCGAGATTCGAATCGGCGTTGTCATTATACACGAGGTTTAACTTATTTAGTTTATAGCGACTTTCAAGAATATGTAAAAAAACCTGCTCAGTAGGGCATCGACATTTAAGTATGGTAGTGACTACTATATGAAATAGGCGATATCGTGAAAAAGATAACTATAGATATTGAATAACTTAGACGAATAAAGTTGTAGATATGGCATACTTATAGAAACAGAAACAGTATACAAAAACGGGCAATGGTTTAAAAAGACATTAAAAACGTAACCTTGTACATTTGTGCGTTTTAATTATAAGTAAAAAAGTCAGTAATATATAAATGTGCGAGTATCAGGAAAATTACATGTTGGGAAGGAGGTAGAAAAGAGATGACTGTACTTGCGATCTCATGAGGCAGTAAGGGGCATAAAATTAAAATGCATCGAGGTAATAATATATCGAAAAGGAAGGCATATATTATTTTTTTATTTGGAATAAACATTTTATTTTACTGCCAATTAAAAGCAGTAATATATAAAATAAGTGGCCTTTTAAAAGCAGTAATATATAAAGTAAGCAGTAGTATGCGGATTTAGTAAGGACCCATTTATTTACCTAAGGGTTAACACGAAGACGATAACTAAAAATAGGTGGGTTATCTACATCTTTAAGGCACGATAATAGTGTTAATAGACGGGAAGTAGAGTTTTATGCGGCATTTCTTATTTATCGGAAAAATCACGTTCGGGGACGTACAATTTTCACTATTTATAACTGTTACGTTTATTATTCCCTTAACAACAAAATAAACTTTAGCCTTGGTCCACCAAAATTAGATGGCATTCTTGCAGTAGTATCTAGCTACATTGCATCACCATCGTTTATACATAAATATTATAAAGTAAGATCTTGCTAAATTGCATTACTATTGTTTATACATAAATATTATAAAGTAATGTCTAGTTAGATTGCATTACTATTGTTTATACATAAATTTTATAAATAATGTCTAGCTAGATTGCACTATTGTTGTTTATACATTAATATTATAAATAATATCTTGCTAGATTTCATTACTATTGTTTATACATAAATATTATAAAGTAATGTCTAGTTAGATTGCATTACTATTGTTTATACATAAATTTTATAAATAATGTCTAGCTAGATTGCACTATTGTTGTTTATACATTAATATTATAAATAATATCTTGCTAGATTTCATTACTATTGTTTATACATAAATATTATAAAGTATAATTAAAGTATGTCTAGTTAGATTGCATTGCTATTGTTTATACGTAAATGTTATAAATAATGTCTAGCTAGATTGCATTATTGTTGTTTATACAATAATATTATAAATAATATCTTGCTAGATTGCATTACTATTGTTTATACATAAATATTATAAAGTAATGTCTAGTTAGATTGCATAACTATTGTTTATGCATAAATTTTATAAATAATGTCTAGCTAGATTGCACTATTGTTGTCTATACATAAATATTATAAATAATATCTTGCTAGATTGCATTACCATTGTTTATATATATATATATATATATATATATATAAATATTATAAAGTAATGTCTAGCTAGATTGCATTACTATCGTTTATAAATAAATATTATAAAGACAAATTGAGCGGCTGGATCAAATAGGATTTCATTAAGTCGATGTTTGCTTATTGTATAGAATGTGTATGTGGTTAGCCATTATAAAGGAGTGTCTCTTTTGCTGTTACTAATTCAGTGGTTAAACTTATAATAATAATTAATATGTTGGTATAATTTTTTAATCCGCTGGTTTACTGGCGCAGGTACTTATGTATCATTTAGCGTTAGTACAGACGCTCTCTGATGAAAATGTTGTTTGTTTTTTTATTCCAATTTTAAACCAAGAGTTTGCCAATTACAGTAATATTAAGAGTATTTACTTATTGTTCCTAAAAGAGAAATGTAAAGAAGATACAATTTAGAAGTAATCTGTAATCAAAAGTAGGCGTCGAGTATTTTGGTGTAATTATACCGATATTTTTTTTTGCAACTTTATTTACAATCTGTTATCGTATTCCGTAACGTTTATTTTTTACTGTGTTTTGGTTAACTGGGAGAGATTGCTGATATAGCTATAAGTTCGCCTTATGTGTTTGTATATTAAAAGTAAAATAATTAAACAAATTACAGTTAGGTTAATATGCATGCCTACCATCGATAATACCAATAAGAAATAGACTCGTTAATAGCTCTTGTCATTTAGTATAATTAGATCTGAGGGTAGAATAGTAATTTAGATTACTCCCCTCCCACAGTTTAGGGAAAAGGAAGAAGAATGGGGTAATTTTAGAGGACGAAACGACTATGGAGCTATTAGAATTGTAAAAATAACAAAAATATGTTTTTTTATTAATTTCTTCTTTAAGTAAAAACAGTGTAAAAGACAATTTCAGCCAGATTTATGTCTTCACCTATGTCGACTATGATGTTTACAGCAATTTAGGTATATAACTTGCATAGGTTTAGGGTTTTCGTTTGCTTTTAAAATGAATTCAATTTTTTTAAAGGAAAAGGTTAACGCTGTCTGAAGGCCGCTAACTCCGTAGCTTCGAAGTTCTGATATTTAAAGTTACGTTTTCTCTGTTCTCTATGGTTAATGAATTCTGATCCTAAATTATAGTTTAAAATGCTATCCGAGCTTGACAATATAAATAATAAGAGGTTTAAAACAATTCAATATAAACGAATTTAAAGGTACCAAAACTTATAAATCACATTTGAAGGCGTAAAATTACATAAACTAGTTTAAAGACGTCCCTAGAAGATCAAAATTGCTTGTCAAGCACGTGAATTTTTCGTGCTTGATAAGCAATTTTGATCATTTAGATACTTGATGTGATTGACAAGTAAACTACGTGATGGGTAATGCTTACCGTTCTGTGGTGATACAAATGAAAGTGAACGCATTGAATGATAAAAAAAATGCATGAACATTGCATCAAGCCGAATCAGGCACGTGTATTAAGCATATAAATATTTTGCGAGTAGTTTTGATCATGTAGCCTGAGCATAAACTACAGTAAGCCTTATGATTTAAAAATCATATGACCCTAGACTAAAATAGAAAAATAATATTCATGAATTTCCATGAACGAACATGAGCTTTAATTTTATATCGTGCCGTCGAGACTCATTAGATTTCTGGCAACATCGAAACAAAAAAACATATTGAAACGACTTTTGTTCGCAGCTTCGCCCACGTGGGTTTTCGATTAAGATGGCGGGATTTTTCCTTAACCACAATCTCACAAAATGTCTCAACAACAAAGCAACACCTTTCTATAAACAATGTTAAAGTTCTTGACGTATTTATAAATTGATCCATTCATTGGAGTTTTGTAGTACAACATTTAAAATTTACTCTATTAGTGAGTAAAAAACTCCGAATACCTTCTTACAGGATACTGTGATATATCCGATCTCTTTGCGCCAAACTATCGTAAGCGACCCAAAGTAAACTTCATAGAATTTTAGGGTTCCATACCTCAAAAAGGAAATCGGAATTCTAATAAGATCACTCACTTGTCTGTCTGTGGAAACCGTTTTCTTTAGAAACAACTTAATGTAGAAACTTGAAATTTGGTACAGTAATGAAATCGATTGTAATGTTTTATTATCATACGAAACATGATGGCGTAATTTATAATGTGTTGACATCCGCACAAACAATAATAGCTAACACTCCAAAATATTTATATGGAAATTTTAGAGGAGGAAGGGGTGCTCAAGCACTCCAAAAACTATTTCAATCCCATAGATTGAAAGGGCTAAAATAAAAAAAAAATTCTCCATAATGTTACGTGATAATATTGAAACTTATGCAATAAATATAATCCCCTTTATTTCCGTAACTATTCTACCTAAAATTATAATAAAAAACAGTGTTTTAGAAGCCCACGCAAAGATTGTAGGAAAATTATAGCAATTATCCCAGATCATATAATTTTTAAAATTTAACCATTTGCAGGTAATATATTTACGTTGTGAAAAATTAATATAAGTTTAATGAGATTACTAAGTATACTTAATTTATATACGTGTCTAAATGTATACGGAATTTTTGTAGTGCGAGTTCTAATCGTGCTTGAGAGGTTTTTTAAATTATACCGCCTTATTAGGCTAATATTTAACAAGTAATAGTCCACAATTAAATGAAACTAGGTGATGTAGTATTATTTTTACTCTATTTAAATTCTTTACTACGACTTAGGTTTCGTTGTATTACAACATTTTCAGATGGGCTATTAGCAAATATTGCTAATTTTGATAATTGTCGACTTGAAGATGTTGTAATACAACGAAACCTCCTAGATCGTGGTAAAGAATTTAAACAAAGTAGAAATAATACTACATCACGTAGTTTCATTTAATTGTTAATAATTAATTTCTACAAAATTAACTCCAAATATATTCAACAAAGTAATTGTTAATTAGTGTAAGTTCATGGTAAAATCTACTACTCGTTATTATTGTAATTACTTTCTTTGAAATTTTGTGCATATAAAACATTTTTAAAATTTATATTAAAAAAAACTTAAGTATAGAAAATAATTGCAATACTAGGAACGGTATTTTTGTTGCTGATTTATATGATTGCAATACTAGGAACGGTATTTAAAATTTATATTAAAAAAACGGTATTAAAATTTATATTAAAAAAAAGTTAAGTATAGAAAATAATTGTATTAACGGTATTTAAAATTTATATTAAAAGAAAAGTTAAGTATAGAAAATAATTGCAATACTAGGGACGGTATTTTTGTTGCTGATTTAAATGACTAAGAAAAGCCAAGATTACGTGTGCGATGCGATTACGATACATTATTATAAAGTTAAACGACGAAACGAACTATTTTAAACTAACTTTTGCCCGTGGCTTTGCTCGCGTGATTACAGTTAAAAGCTTATAGGGAGACATTAAAACGTGCACGATATCTAGCATGATTAAGGGAAATTAAATATTAATCTTTATTTTTGTGACTTTGTAATATAAATGACAATGAAAACAAAAAATATTTCCCTCCAAATTAGAGATTATGGTGAGTGATTTTTTTGTTCCTTTATATTGCGAATGTAGCGTTTCAATATCACGTCGATCCGTTGCGATGTTGCTTTTTCCGTTTCAAGTAAAAATTTTTTCCAAAGAAACAAAATATTATGAATTAATATATAGCTTATATCATCCAGCCTATCTTTTTGTGTTAAAAATTACGTTATATCTACTACTCCGTGGCGACGTCAAAATATTAAGGACAAACAAACACACTTTAGCATTTATGGTAAGTATTCTGGATTAATATGTAGCTGATATAATTTCAAGGCCCACAGCCTATCTTTGTGTTAAAAATACGTTATATCTACTGCTTAGTGGCGATATCAAAAAAAGGACAAACAAACACAATTTAGCATTTATAGTTTTAGGATAGCTTTACCAATGAAATAAATAAGAAAATAACTAATAATATTCCATAATATTTGTCGGGAACGATTCTGTACCCCTGCATTTGAGCTGCTTGCTTTTACATCCGGTAAAGATACGGCGAAAATGGAAACATAAATTATGATTTTTATTTCATTTTGATATGAATTTTTGATATGTTGCTAAGTAATTTTTCTTATGTTGCTAAGTAAAAATTAAAGTTTTTTTTATACGTTGATATGAATTTTTGATATGTTGCTAAGTAATTTTTGTTATGTTGCTAAGTAAAAATTTAAGTTTTTTTATTAGTTGATATGAATTTTTGACATGTTGCAAAGTAATTTTTGTTATGTTGCTAAGTAAAAATTAAAGTTTTTTGAAATACAAAACTCAGTTTCTCGAAAACGTTCGTTTTACGTACGATAACTTCAAGTGAAGGCTCGATATATGCGAGTATGCATTCAGGTAACCGACAGCGAATTAGTAGCAGTTACGCGTTTGCCATCTTAAAAAGCCTGCTCAGCAATACGGTTCGCATGCATTGCGTGCGTGTGTCCGCATTCGCTTATGTTTCACGGGAACTTGATAAAAAAGTGTTTAGTATGCACTTATCTCGATTAAGTGCAGCGGCCACCCTGGTCGAGGCAGTTGTAAGAAACTTATATGATAAAAAGTTATTGGTCATTTTATGATATTGAGACTGATAATGGAAAAGTAGTCATAGTTATGGCTGTATTTATTGAATTATTAATTTTATGAAACTAAAAGAAGTAGTGATAATTAGGTTGATGATTTTGAAAGAAAATTAAATTTTAAAAATTTTGGGTCATTGGGGATGGGGAAATAAAAGGACCGACAACGAAGAAACGTTAGAGATTATGTACAACATGATTTTACCAAGTAATTTTTTTAAAATGTTTACCGGAAATGAGTTTTTCCTGTCAGTCAGGTTTTCGATAATACTAAAAATTTGGCAAAATAACTTTGCGTAGAAGCTAGTAGTGTGTTTTACGAAAAGAACATTTTTAGTACGAAATTCATTCTAATCGCTGAATCAGATAAGGAGATTTTTAAGGTGACAAAAAAAACTGTGAAAAAGTGAAGATATTGTGTTTCGAAATACGACAATAGTAACAAAGATCAAAGACTTAATGGATATAAAATAATCCTGTTTATGGATTTGTGGTAGCTTTATTATCAATATTATTATATTTTAATAGAAAAATGGCTTAATCTACTAACGAATTGCTTAATGGGTACTTAATTTTAGTTTAATGTAATGGTTTTATAAATAACAGCTTCATAATCTCCAATCGTTCATAATAATGGGCGATTGACCATTGAGATTAGCCTCAAATTGGCAAGTTTTTAATAACGATTTTCATCGGCGACAAAACGTAGATTTTATGAGTCTTTATAAATTTTATAAGTAAATTTAAGACGATTTTAATGAGAATTTTAGAAGTACAGTTAATAAACCCTGTGTATATAAATATAACGTTAACTAAGAGAGAGTCTTCGATAATTTCCGTAGAATTGGTGCCATCAAGAGGTAGTTAACTTAGCAGTTTATTTAATTTATGAGGGCCATTAAAATGTACACATGAATGTCAAAAAAATATTATACGTATTCTTATCCAAGTTAAGATACGAGTCTGTTTTGGTCTATTGATTATTTAGGATGTAAAGTTAAATACGACAAAGCTGCAGAGGAGTCATTTTCTTTAGTGCCTGAGGGGAAAGTTCCATTTCCCGAAATTCATTTTCCAAATTCAAGAGTTAATCAAGTTCAAAGTTGAAATTTTCTGCAAAATTATTTTATATATTTTCCACATTTTTCATACTCGTATTACAAAATACTCGTATTATCATTAAATATTTTCAATAACATATCTAATTTTTTTTCAAGTTTTCAACATTTCGATGTTTAGAACGGTACGCATGTTTTTATATATTTCATAAATAAATTGAAGATTACATATTCAATTACCTACTTTTTTATTTTTTTCAAACGACCATAATTTTTTCCTAATGCAGAATTTCAAAAAACAGTTTCCGCTATTCTCTACAGGATATTGAAAATAATTACTTCTCTGCGGCTTTGTGGTTTTCAACTTAATACCTAATATACTTGTTCTTATCAGCGACTTCATCTGCGAGGATTTATAAAAATGCACATAAGTTATTTTAATTATTGTTTTCTCTACCAAAAAGAATAAAGTCTCTTTATTGGTAACTTTTTCCTTTTTCGTGGTAGATGCCTACCAGGAGATTACTAGGTAACTTGGCTTAAGCGTAACGCTTGAGCAGGCCACATAAAAATGGTCGTATTAGGAGCAGTCTGTCTTCAAGCCCACTTTAGCCGGCTTTAGTGTTTGTGAAGTAAATTAGCCGAAACTCGATATTTCTACTGGTTCCGTTACATATTTAAGTCTTTCCACGTTCATCGAGATATCATGAATTTTTTTCAGGACATAATATCCCATTTTTAACTTTGTAATATGAACAAAGTGTATACGGAAATTAACTTCAAAAAACTATTTTTTTACAGTGTAGATGCGTATTATGAGTTTTTAGTTTTCTGGGGTTTTCACTAACTTCCGGGACCTGAAGGTTATCGAAATATCTAACCGAAGGCATTCTATTGCGTTTGATAATTGAAGATGAATATTTTATGATACAAAGAAAACCACCCCTACCTTCTTTTTTTGCTCCGTTCTAGGTCAATTAAAAAAGCGCTGAAATACGTGATTTATTATTTTAAAATCTTCAAAATTTCCTGTTTTTAAAATTAAATAATCATAATGTACGTGTATTTTTGAAAAAAAAACTTTAACTCCATTTCACCTCATTCCTAGTTCCAATACCCGTCTTAACATAATTTCAAGATTCTAGACTCAGTGGTTTGAGCTATGCGTTGATAGATAAGTCAGTGAGTCAGTCAATATATATCTATATAGATTAATTAATTGTGATTTAGTAACATCATGACGTCGTTAAATATAAAAATATAATCTAATTTATTAATTTAAACATGCATTAAGAGGCTCCCCCTTTAACGTACGTAATTGAATAGAAAACAATTAAATATGGACTATCGAGATGCAAGTCCTACTCGTAATTGACTGTTTTTTAATTATCACTATAAAACCCATTTATCTTTTATATTCGCAACATTTATGCACAACGATACCGCATCGATATTAACAATGCCCTTTTCTTGTATCCTGCCCATATCTGATGCCAAATGCAGGGTCCGTAGGTCGATATAAGCGCAGTAATAATGATTGATTTCGAGATAAACATCCATTGTGTCGGCGTGCAGTGTGCCAGCCCTGCCGGGCTCGGTCCTGGTGGGTGACAGGTAGCCTGGCGGGAGCACGGTAGGGTTGTCCAAATATCGATTGTTAGTTTTGTATTTATTTGATGTCACCGATTAAGTTACACGTCAAAGAGTTCGGTCATCTTTATTGAATTGCTGGGAGAAGTAATTTAATAATTATTATTAATGTCGATAATATTGAGATATTTTCATTTATAAAAAAAAAGATTTTTGCTAAATGGGCGTTTTGTTCGTGAAATAAAAATGATCTTGCCTCTAATCTATTCAGATCTCTTTCGTCTTTCACGGTTTTCATGAAGAGAAGTCTGTTTAGAATATCGAACTTAGACGAACTTCAGCGAGAATGAAATTTGAAAAAAGACTCGATAATCGATCTCCATTTTTTTCGCGTCAATTTCCATTCTCGGTGATCACGCATAACTCCCAATATTCATTATATATTTCGATTCGCCGTCCCGGCTCAATTTGACATCCGACACGGCAAGGCGGGCTATGGCGCATCCCTACCGGCGGCAGCTGCCGCCAGGGCCGCCAGCTGCCGGCGCAATCCGCGCACGCGCCGCGCGCCAGCTGCCGCGCCGCCTGCACAGCGAGTTGCATGCGCGGACGTGTGTGCGAAAGAGAGATTGATCGGGCCTTGTGTAGGTGAGGACGTGTTCGGGGGACAGGATGATTTCGGCCGATCTGACCGAGACTTAAATATTTGTACGTAGGTATATGTGAAAGATGAAAAGAAGACCGCAAAAGTCCATAATATAGTGTTGGGCCCAGGTGTTACAAGAATAACAATGGCCCTCTTACAACGACATAATAAAAAACTAAGTTCTTTGACAGTCTTATTTATCAATCAGACAAATGCGAAATCTTATATATTTTTATGAAAAGTGAGGTTATTTCACAACAGTTTGTAAATTCTATTTCTAAGTAACTCTTTGAACCAGTAAGATGCAACAAAGTGCAGTTTGAGCCCCGTTGTGTCCTCTTTGTATCTACAGTTGTAACATACTAATCCAAGAAACTCGCAGGCCCGATAGACTCGTAGAAAAAGCTAAGTGAAACTCTGAAATAAATTTATTTTGACAACACAAAATGAATATCAATGTCAGTTAACAGTTTATTTTTAATTAATTTGGGCAATGGCTACACATTAAAAAAAATCTATATTGATTATTTTTGTATATCGTTATACAAAAATAATAACGTCTATAAAAAGTTATTACGTTCTTATTCACATTTTTATTGGTATTTCACTTTTTGTGAAGAATTTTCGATATAGTATAAGCATATTTTTGGTTTTTATTATGGTTATAAATTTTATTATGGTTATTTATTTTTTGCTCGGCCCGTTTGTCAATCAATTTGGTTGGTTTGGTATTATAAAATATACCAGCGTTTTTTTTTTAAATTATGTACTCTTTTTGTAACTCTAGGCTCATTTTCGCTGATCTTTTACTATTAAAAGGAAAGACTGCGGGAAAGAAATATCTAACTAGACTGATATCGTAGAGTTTATAAGTTTGTTTGTTCGTGATTATTTCTAAAACGATTGAGTGCATCAGAAATTAATTCTACTTATAAATTTAATCTATATTTTTGAATAGGATGATGTTCATTCAATAAGTTTTTGTTATATTATATTCTGCAATGTCTAAAGGTTACTTTATGGAATCTGATTATACTGACTAACAATAAACTAATTAGAAATGGATCATTTTGCTCTATTCCGTGTTATATCTCTTGGTTAAATCGTATATCTGATTGTAACAATGCGCTATAAGAGTATCGTCAAGGGTGTGATGCAAAGGTCGGTAATTAGATTGATTTTGAGTTACCAATTAATTCACGCCAAATGCGTGGTTAATATATCCTAACGTTATTACTTTTAATATATATTTAATGCCATTTTATCATTATTCTGTTTCTAAACTACATCAACCTGATCCAAATGGACCAAGTTCTGTAACAAGAATAAGTGAGTTTTCGGTCGCCCAGAAATTATTGACTTTTATAGAATGCCAATAAAGTAGTAAAATCCAGTAAAATTTAAAGAAAAATAATGTTGTTTAAAAATATTTTCTTTCTTTCCCCTGTTTACTATTTAATATTTAATTTTGCAATCATAAATACAATCATAATACATGGGAGTGAAAACTCGTCTGTCAGTATCAAAACTAGTAATTTTTGGACGATAATATCTCAGAAATTATTTAAAATCTGTTAATAAAATTTATGATTCTAGGTAATTGGGGTCTTAATTGAGAAACAAAATTACAACTCTGTGTGTGAAATGGATTTGCAAGTCTGTATGTTAAATATATTTTGAATTATAGGCGGAGTCGAAAGTAGATCGAAATGGTTTGCCAGTTAGTGTCAAAAGTAGTAATTTTCGGACGATTATGTCTCAGAAACAATTTGAACTTTGTTTATAAAATATAGGATCTAAGTAAAAGGGTCTCGATAGAAAAACAAAATTATAGCCTGTAGTTTTTTAAATGTTTTGAGACCCCAATTACATAGAGTCTAGTAAGTCTGTGTGTCAAATAAATTCACACCTTAAAATCTGTACCTTAAAATCTGTTTATTAAATGTAGGACCCTAGGCAATTGGAGTATCAATAGATAAACTAAATAACAAGTCTGAGTGTGAAATGGATTTACAAGTGTGTATGTTAAATAGATTTTGAATTATAGGCGGACCGAAAGTAGCGTGAAATGGTTTACCAGGCTCTGTCAAAAGTAATAATTTTCGGACGGTAATATTTCAGAAACCATTTGAACTTTGTTTATAAAATTTAGGACTCTAAGTAATAGGGTCTCAATAGATAAATAAAATTATAGTCTATAATTTTGTTTATCTGTTGAGACCCCAATTACCTAGAGTTTAGTGAGTCTGTATGTCAAATAGATATACAAGTTTTTACGTTAAATAGATTTAGAATTATAGGAAGAAAAAGTAGTTCGAAGTAGTTTGTCGGTCAGTGTCCAAAGTAATAATTTTTGTCGATAATATATCGAAAGCTGGTTGAACTTTGTTTATAAAATTTAGGACTTTAGGTAATTGGGATTTTAATGGGGTCTTGAAATGGATTTACAAGTGTGTATGTTAAATAGATTTTGAATTATAGGGGGTATCGAAAGTAGCTCGAAATGGTTTGTATAAATATTTACAGGGTCAGTATCCGTCTTTTTTTATTTCCAAACTTGCCTAAGACGTCGTCGCGTTTCTATATATATATAGATACCTTATGCAACCTTTTTTAAATTTATTTTCCTTTGTTATTTTCATCCTTTTTTTGGAAAATTCAAGCTGTAATAGAATTTGAGTATTATCTTAACCACCTATCGTGGCGTTTGTTCTACGGTAATATTTATGGTTTTTTGATACCTTTGTTATACTTGAATATACTAACGTGTGTAGAGGGTAATAAATAAATATATAAATTTGTAATAGTATTTACGTCGTATGTACTTGTGTACATTTATATGCTTCTCTCTCTAGTCGTTCCTTCTTTCCCGAGAATCGTGACTATTCCTCGCATTGCTTGCAATTGTTCCCACCTGTCACGCTCTGAGTATGGTATAGCACCGCACTCATCAGAATATCTAGACCCTTCTGGCACTTGATCCGATTATAACTTACAGGTACAACTTCGTTATGTTTTGACTTCCAACGTTGTTAGTTAGTTTACTGTGTTTCCCCAAATAGTCGGCGTGCTTCTACGGTAACTCTATTTCTGTCTGTGGCATTTAGTTTTGAGAACGCGGAGTCGTTAAGGAATTTTGGAAACACGATATTGCGGGCAATGTTGACCTCAACTGGGATTGCTATTCATCCTCTTCCCTTGACATTGTCCACGTTTTAAAAGAATCCTCCGGGGTATTTTAAAATTTGTCCAGGATTTTAAAGAAAGCAATTCTCTATTATTTTCACATTAATTTAATCCAATTTGTAATCAAAGAAATAAATAATAATCAGGAACTCTATCTTCAATTGTTGACAGGAATTTTAACTCTTACGGGTTTTGAAATTTATTTTACAGATGCTTTCACTTTCAATTTCGTTACTATAAGTTTTATGTGTTAGTTTAAGTTTTAGAGTATAAATTTGGGATGTTGATTTTAATTGAGTTTTTTTATTATAATATTTTATGCAATAGATAAAATATTTTAATTGTTTTATATGCAATCATAGGTATAATTGTTTGTTGGTAGTTAGTAAAATAAATAATATTTGATTTAGAGAAAATAATCTGGATTAGTATCATGCGATTAGTACTGTTTCATTTTAATCTCATATGGGCTTTTACTTTAATGATTTAAGTGCCCGGGGTCACGAACAAAATGTCCGGTGGTTTTAGTTCGCAACATTATCGTAACCCTAATCTTATGTTATATGTATATACTTATCACTGAGTTAATAAGGTTAGCCCTATGCAGGTATATAAAGGTTTGAAAACAATTTCAAAATTTATATAAATACCGTTCTGTACCAATAGTACTCGAATAAATGCTAGATGGATATTTCATAATACTTCGTTGTAATTGGAAGTGAGATTTACTTAAACAAGAAATCGGTCAAGTGCGAGTCGGACTCGCACACGAATTGTTCCGTAGCATGAAACAATATTAAACTTTTAAGTTTGTATTTCTTAGTCACTGTGAAAAACAAAATTATTGCTACGGTCAGTACCAAAAATATCTCATATCTCGAAAACTACACAACATATATTATTGAAACCAATTTTCCTTGAAAGTTTATTTTAAGTTCTACTACCTTTTTTCAGAATTTTCACGTTACTTGAAAAGTTAGAGGGAGGACTCACTTAAGAAATATATATCTCACTATTTACTTAAATAAAAAAGTTATTTTGGAAGCTCTATTTAATGTTTAAGACCTATTTAACGACACCCCCAAAGCCTATGTGCACTAGATTTTTTTTTCATCCCAAAGTTACATGCATGGAGCCATCCCTAATATTACTTATTTTCATAATTTAAATTTTTATTATACAGAGTTATTGTATAACATTAATAAAATTTTATGACATCAATACGACCACATCTCATACAAGTGCCTACATAATATTATAGATATACATTTCATGTGTATATAACTTTATTATAATTAAGCGTTGCGAACGTCTGCGCAGAACGCATGCGCGTGGGTGGCTCGCGTGCGCCACGGAGATCGAGTGTTGCTGCGGCACACTTTCTAGAAACTGCGCTATCGGATGCAACGTACGGACTATGCACTTTTAATAGAATGCATTTGATGCGAATTCATTCAAAATGAGATCGTTCCACATTGGCTCATTTTTTTAGAACATTTTCCGTGACCATTTTACGTCCTCGGCTAATAGACGCTTTTAAGAATATAATGTCTTTGTTACAAAAGTCATGTCACTTCCGCTATTTTTAAGATGTCTAGTTTTGGAATATTAAATAATGGCAATTTTGCATACTCTTCCGGTAGCAAAAGTTATGCTATATTACATATTGCTAGATCTCTAAAATATCTCCGTCAATTGTATACACAGGTCAGTGTTCTAGAGTCTAATAGATGGTGATAAACACATTAGTTACTTATATGTAAATATAAGCGCGTATAAGTTAAATTTAGAATATTTCTCAAAAATAAAATAAAAATCGCCATCTAGTGGAGAATTATAAAAGTAACATCCATGACGGTAATTTATAAAAGCAACAGATGTCGCCATCAATTAATTAAGTAGTAATAGCGTTAAGTAACAATTTTGATGGATTCTATTGGAGATATTGAGCAAGTGTAAGTGAAAAGTTTTACTAAAACCCGTCAAGTAGTTAATGCGTATTGCCTGCACTTGGGATTGCCGTTCGTCATCTTTTCCCCGGACATTGTCCTCTTAAAATAGCCCTTTGGGGATTTAAAAGTCTCTTCGGGGGTTTAAAGAAATCAGTTTGTTACTATTGATACATTAATTTAATCCACTTCCTAATGAAAGAAATAATAATTTAAGTACTAATAGAATTAAAGACTGACAACAGTAGGCGGTGATTCTGTCCACGTGGCTTTCGAAATTTACCTGAATCAATTACAATGTTATTATTTTAATGCTAGTATTTCGTCTATAGCTCTTTATAGACGACGTTGCTGTTGTTATCTTGTCTTAGCAGAACGGACGGAATTATCATATCAATGGAAAATATAAGTACTTTTAACCTCTTTGGAAGTGGAATATCGAACCAAGCTGTTTTCGGGTTAAAATTAGATGTACTGACAAGCAGATAGACAGATTTAAAATATAAAGTACAAAATAGAAACATAGCATTTTATAAATGTAAATATTTAGATCGTATATTGTTTATTAAATTAAACATCATATACAGTGATACTATATTATTATGAAAAGGTTATGAAGAATGGAAATGAGAAAACTCTTGTATTGAGATGGAAAATAGAGAAAACATTTACGATCATTTTCACTTGATAACAAATGTAATTGTCATTGTCAAGTTTTCAAATTCACTCAGTGTGTTGAATATATATAAGATACATAATAATAAATCGAGAAAATGCAACTTCTAAGTTTATTAATGCTAATAATAACTAGTTTGTTTTCTTCATAGTTTATAAACAAGTGCCGAACTGCTTTCGTTTTAGGTTTACAGGTTTACGATACGATACGTTGTAGTACTACACGATACTTTGTAGAACCATAGATGAGAGTTATTTATCCAATTTTTTCATCACTTCATATTGTTACGTTTAGTTCTGCTTAAAGAGTATTGATTATATCACATAGGGTTACGCTTTTACTTAATTTATGTTAAATTATATCAATACTATATAAAATATACGTATAATAAATAAAAATGGACTTATGCCGTTTTTAATGCATGCTCTACGTTTCTCAATGAGACTTGTTTTGAAACTGGATCGAGCGTCTTAGTTTGCGAGATGGATATGAATGCAATTTTTATTCTTACGTTTCTGATTGAAGGGCAATGCCCTCTTGCCTCCCAGGGGCTGCGATCACACCTATAATCTTCCAGCTTGGCAACAGGGAAGCCATCACGACGCCTGGGTTATGAAAGTAAATTTGAGATATTTTTAAATTAATTCCGGTTTAAATTTCGTCATTTTATTTAGGTATTACACAATTTAGTGTCGAAAATTTATTCATTTTTGTGGCTACGAACACGTTATTTGTTAGTGGATCTGAGTAAGTGATGACAAAGAGTGATCTTCGCGTGCAACTATAGTTTCACTCATTGATGCACAATTCGCCTGCATATTTTTTTTGAGATCCATAGCCATTTTTATTTTAATTATTTTTTTAATCGGTGTCAAAGATTATAGTGCTCTCAAATATGTAGATTGTGTAGAATTCTTTGTACAGTTTTCTGGTAAAATTGTGGGGAATTTATTTTTACAGTTTCCAATATCAGGATTAGTGACCCCTATTTTCAATGGCGTGGAAAATATATTAGAAAATATTATCATTGTCATTGTCTTCTTTAATTCTAGCTCTGTGGTTCTTATTAGCAGTTATATTGGATTTGCATAATATAGAGCATAATGGTCATTCTACAAGGTTATAAAACAGGGAGAATTGAAAAAACATTATGAAAAATTTATTAGGCCAAATTATTATTTTTTATTTGTTACTCTTAGTAAATACTGAAACGAGTATTCTGGAGAAAAATAATTTTGTAATACTTCCATGGATGTCAAGTCCTCAAGAAACCTGCTACAAACGAGGAGTAATACGGCTTAAATGACCACGCCCATTTTGTTGTTGGTCTGTAACAAATAAATAATTATTTTCTTAAATTATATAGTTTATTAACCAAGACAGACTTTGAAATTCATGTATTTTATAGTATATTATTTAAAAGAATATGGTTTATTAAAACAATAGGCCTTTTATACACAACGTTACGTTTTTAAAATTACATTTTATTTAATTTTAACGTTTTAGATTACTTATACTGTTCACTATAATTTCACATGTAGATAATTTTAATGTTGTAAATAATATGCTAATCGTAAAATACTGATAAAATTGTAATATTTATGCTACGGTAGATCGAGTATTTTTTTACATTTGCTTATTTATCTGTTTGTTTCCGCTATCACCTAAAAAATCGAGTATACGGATTTTGTCAAAGCTTTCACTATTTTAAATGTTCCTAACGTTCTAACGTAAAAATGAAGAGTATTATTATGATAAGTTTAATGGACGATGAGAATTAAAATAAAATCCCTTTAAATTTACGAAATCACTAAAAACTTAATAAATGGATAACAATAATATATCTATTGTTTGAAAGCATCTTCAAAACTGAAGTTTTTATCGTATTAAGAAAAGGCTCTTTATATATTATATAATATCATGGCCATAGTATAATGTGTATGTATATATATATATATATATATATATATATATATATACACATATATATATATATATTGATATAATTAAATTATGTTAATTTTAGCTTGTCGAGCGACTGGATGAAGCGATTTATGAAATTATAAAATAACTTAAGTTAAACTGTATTAAACGCGGATGGAATTAGTAAACTTATATTTTAGTTATCATTTGATGCCTAATAACTTTAAATGAACTCAATTCTAAATTTATTTCTATCGAAATTTTGTATCAGTTACTGATTTTCTAGAAAATTTGTAATTTTGATGGGTGAAACTGGATGAATCGTCTAAGTGAATGGATATTGAAGGGTATACATGTTAAGGAATTTTGCAAGTAGATGATTCATATATACACATCAATTAATAAATAGAAAAACATTAAAAAATTTAATGCATCCTCCTATATATTTTATATCAGTTACTGATTTTCTCGAAAATTTGTCACTTTGATGGGTGAAACTGGATGAATCTTCTAAGTGAATGGATATTGAAGGGTATACATGTTAGGGAATTTTACAAGTAGATGATTCATATATACAAATCAATTAATATATAGAAAAACATTAAAAAAATTAATGCATCCCCCTATATATGTATCTGGAGGGTCCAATTTTAAAAACCATGATTCCATTTACCATTTTTCCGCTTTGTAAAATTTGTTCAATGACACTTTATCAAATGGGTTACGCGAGAATACCTCCCCTCCCTTTCACTTAAGGTGAGTTACGTTAAAAATATTGATATTTCGCTAGATATTGCATGTAGTTTTTAATATTTTGATATATATACACACATTTGAAATATAATCAAGCATATTAATTGAGCGTGGAATTGTACAAATTGTGAGGCTGTTACAGACGGATGGATTTATTTTGTTGCAGTCGGGAAATCCTAAAGATGACCAAAATGTTCTTGCTGTTTTGTTCTATTTGTTAATTTGTAACAGGTCAGATCTTTAACTAATCTCATTGCCCAATGAATAATGAAATGTAATTATTTACAGTGGATTGCATACCACGAAATTTGGCTTTAGTTTTTGAGTTAAACCTTAAGCACTGCTCAGTTATCGAACAAGTCATCAGAACTCAATGGTCAAAATAGCAAAATAGTGCTCAGTTATCGAACCCGTACTCAGTTATCAAAAGAGTATCAATTATCGAACCAGTATTCAATTGTCGTACCAGAACTTAGTTATTGAACAGTAAACAATTGTCGAATTAGTACTCAGTTATCGAACCAGTACTCAGTTATTGAAACAGTATTCAATTTTCGAACCAGTATTCAATTATCGTGCTAGTATTCAGTTATAGAGCCAGTACTCAGTTGTCGAACCAGTAACCAGTTATTGAACCAGCAGTTAGTGGTCGAAGTAGTACTCAATTATCGAACCATTAATCAGTTACTGAACCAGTACTCAGTTATCGAAAGAGTATTCGATTATCGAACCAGTATTCAATTATCGTTCCGTACTCAGTTATAGAACCCGTAATCTGTTACCGAACAGTACTCACTCATCAGATCAATGATCTCTAAATTAACATTTCATTATGTGTTAGGTTTCACTGAATGGAATGGATATGTATCCCTTTTATTATGTATAGTAGTTTTTCTCGCAATCAAACTAGGGATGTTCTTATCGACAATATTGATTTTTTCGGTTATAATTTTTCTATTTTTTGAAATTTCTGGTGTGTGCTTATGACCCCAAGATAGAAGTGAAAACTTACAATTATAAAATTTATATAATTAATTGAAAGTTAATTTTAATATATATGCGTTCTATGATGGATATTAGTTCGCGAATCAAGAACAATGCGAGATTATTTTAAACAACAAAACATAAGCGTATTATATTCAACTACTCTCAAATGAAATATTAAACAATAACGTATTCATTTGAATTATTACACTAATTATGTACAATAACATTCGCGTATTATATTAAATTGTACCTCAATAAAATATTAATAAAGAAATCGAGCCGTCATGGGACGGCCGGAAGACGTCAAATGTGAATATTATAAACATCCATCGGGCCCAAATAAACTGTAGCGCGAGCATAGATATGAACCATACATTCGGTATAGCGCTATCTATCGCAAAATATTTCCAAAAATAGTTTATACTTAAAAATAATGTTATTTATAAAAATATGTCAACATTTCAAAAACCACAACAATGGATCTTTGGTCTAGGGGTATGATTTTCGCTTAGGGTGCGAGAGGTCTCGGGTTAAAATCCAGGACAAACCCAAATTATATTTAAGTTACGTTTTAAGACAATTTAATGCAATACAATTATATGAATGAGCAAGTCGAATTAAGCCGGAAAGAGCCTATAAGACACGAAGCTGGCCGTTTTAACTCGAAAAAAAACGAGAATACAACGATGCCAAATATTGAATTAGTCGGAAAAATAACATACGCATACTGTTTTAAATTATATTCAAATAAAATATTATTCAAAAATAGAATGCAATTTTTGAATGGATGCATTCCGTGTTAGACAGTGAACTCGCTCGGCCAATACCGAAGGGAACCGAATTTACCCGATTCAACTTCACCGACCCGAGCGTTCCGTCACTGATCCGAAAGTGACGGCTCAGCATCACCAACTTGAGCGGTACGGCTCAACTTCGTTCACTGCAATTGAAAAAGTTTTCACTTCGAAAAAAATATCAATACACACGCGGACACGCGTAATGTAGAATTCCATAGTTGTTTATAGGTTGTTGTTTTATGTGTTGTTGCAAATTGACCGAAATACTTTTATCTAAAAGTTCCAAACTGATGTTAGTACCTAGAATTTTTTCAGATTTTTCAACTCGATTTTGAAAAATTAGAGGCGGGGTAAGAGGCAGAGGCTGATACCTTGAATATAATTTTAAAACTTAATACTTCGAGAAAGGGATTTTCCACGTAAAATTATAATGATGATGCAAACAGGGGTTAAAAGTAAAATAATTTAATTTAATAAGAAAATAAACATGAAAGTATATAATTTAATAAAAATATGATGATACATGATGATGTTATGGTTAAACTTATCGTTATACTGTCACCAAAATTATCGTAAATATTCAAAGATAACAAGAAATTTAAAAAAACATAGATGACAATTTACGGAAAAGCTTTCTCTTTGATAGAGTACTCCGAAAACTTTCTTAAAAAATTCTCTGTCGGTTATCCGTCGGTCTATTTCTCTCTCAAGACGCTTTTTCCAGGAATAGATAGAGATGTTAAGTTAGAATTATATTAAATAAAGTCTAAGGTATAAAATTCTATAGAAAGAAACGGCCTTTCAAATATTATGCATTGTGATACTAATTCACTCATTAAAACTATAGTCACCCTTACCTCCCGGTAGGATAATAACTTTTAGCAAACTAGAAGTTGTGAGCCAAAAACCGTGGACATATTGTTCGTAACTCCGGGCACTTAAAATCATTAAAATAAAAGATCATATTAGATTAAAATAAAACAATATTAATAATGTAATATTAATCAAGATATTTGTCTTAACCGAGTATTATTTATCTTATTGACCACGAACAAAAGATTATACATGTAATTAAATATAAAATAATATTAACGTTTCATCCATTGCATTAAACAAAAATAAAGAATATATTTGGCGTTAATTTTGTAGACATTAATTTTTCACAATTAATTGAAACTACGTGATGTAGTATTATTTCTACTTTCTTTAAGTTCTTTACCACGACCTAGGTTTCGTTGTATTACAACATCTTCAGGTGGGCTATTAGCAAAGATCTAAGCAAAGATCTATGCTCGGTGAGTTAGAATCTTTAAATTTGATACGTAGGAAGATTAAGTAAAGAAAAATATTTGTTTATTTATAATTACATATATGTAAAATTATTCCGTAGCAAACTAAATTGTTGGTTCGCTTCTTTCATAAATTCATAAAACACCTTTACGATAATATGATACAACGGTACGGAACCGACATTTCTCTCACTTCACTGGTTTTTTTTGTTACGATGAACATTATATTACGATGAATATTTAACTACTTTTCGAAATTATGTGATAATTCGTCAATTAGGAATTTCTAGTTTTTAAAATGAAGTCGTACAAATATTATAATTAGTATTTTCTTTTTCTCAAGTGTTCTGATACTGGGGGACTTCTCTGTTATCATGGATTTTTTACAAAAAAACTTATTTTGTTAGCACGAAGTAGTTAACCCATCAAGTATATATAACTCAGGCTGTAAGTTTATAAAAAGGGACAGTGATGTTCATTTTAGAAAGCTATAAAAATCTATAAAAATTTAATTTTCATAAATACTTTCAAGCTGTTATGCCTTTTTGGCGCTGCTAACCTTCATACCTGTCAGTTAATTTAGGTAATTTTTTTAAATGATCATCTGTGAACGACCAGCACGTAAAGTTCACTACAATTCACTACTTTTTTGTTCACGTTTCTATTCGATATTAGTTCATCGTATTTATTCGATACGGAATTACGCGGATGACATTCATTGTTGGCCGACATTTTTGGTTGACATTCATTGTTAAACTATAAAAGTTATGGAAGAACTTTTTCAAAATATTTAGGTTATGTAACGCATGGACGTGGGGTCATTTATAACATAGCATTGGAGATATGACTAAGGTCATACATTTTTGACAGGACTAATAAAAATTAAATATGTCACTGACTGTGTCAATAAATGATTTGCAAAAAGCACGTTTTAACTGAATTTAGGGAAATTTCAAATAAATAATATAATGGACAAATAATTATTTTACTGATTTTATTATGGCAAATGATACTAAATATACATTAATGTTTTGTCAAAAGCAAAAAAAAATCATTAAATTTGGCAACATTTAAACCAAACATTATTTTACAAGGGAGTTTTTCTAAATTTTCAAATATATTTATACTTTTTTGTCATTGATCCTGGTCGCCTCTCATCTGGTTAGTGGTTACCCTGCGACATCTCTTTAACCGTCTCTTTAATAATTAGTGGTTACCCTGCGACATCTCTTTAACCGCCTCTTTAATAATTAGTGGTTACCCTGCGACATCTCCTTAACCGTCTCTTTAATAATTTTCAAATATATTTATACTTTTTTGTCATTGATCCTAGTCGCCTCTCATCTAAGTGGTTACCCTGCGACATCTCTTTAACCGTCTCTTTAATATTTATATTCTTATGATATTGGATTACACTTTGAATCCTTTTTCATTCACCTCATTCCCAAAACATAGTATTTACTTACCATATTATCAGAATATCTCCTTCCAATTTACTCGGCCAAATTTTGAAAAGAATAGGGCTGTGCCAAATTTAACATGATATATTGCATATGTAATTACTTGTCAGAATAAAAATTTTGCCATAGCAGACAAAATTGATAATTCGTTAATTACCTCAAAGAATCTTTTCTCAATTTTCTAAGTACAATTCGAATGAAGACAATCACAATTTCAATGCTTTCGCAATTTAATCTGCTATATCGAAGTTGCGACGAATTTTATAAAATAATTGTAACAAAATAACAAACTGTAACAAATACACTGTAACAAGGTTTTTCAAATGTAGGGTTGTTAGAATGCTTTCTCCTCTCTAAAAGACAGATGGTGAAAAAGGAAAATGCATAAAGGATTCCACAATATAATACGGGGCAAAAAGAAAACAGTCAAATTTATGTCTTTTTATCCAAACAGTAATTTTTTCGTATTATGTAATGTAAATTATATTGTAATTAGTGTGAATAATGTTTACAAAAATTTCCTTTGCCTTAAGAAAGCTCAAGCGGAGAGCTAGGACAACTCTTTCCCCTTCCGTTCACAATAGTTCAAATACCATTGACAATATAAAGTTAACGGCTACCTTTGTGCGGGAACGGAAAAGATGTTGGAAGACGCGCGTGGGCCGCTCTGAGTGTTTTGGTGAACGGTCGTTTTCGCCACAAATTTGACAAATACGGGCCTATTGATGTCCCGATCGGACACAAAAAAAGGCGGTGAGTGGTGACGATATGTAAACGTATTTCCATTTCGATTTTAAAAAAGAAAATACGATGACTGCCTTTAGTAAATATTTCGATTGCAAAAAAAGTACCATGGCGGCATTTAAAAAGTAGTTCGATTTCTAAAAATATAAGATATTTTACAAATAATTGACAATAAGTACGAGTGGAACTCGTAATACGAAGGTTCTATACACACTTAGTCACTTATTAATAGTGAAGGTTATGTAGTGTTTCTATTAAACTATTTACAAATATCAATTGTTTTATAAGGTAAAGATCTGGCCAAGGTTCGTATAGTGATGGGCCCAAACGTTTCACATCAAGGATAAAGTGTTACTTTTGATTAGTGAACATAAAAAAAGCTCTTTAAAAGTTTTATTTAAATCGTCAATAAGGTAAATGAAATATTTTCTATTTTTTAATGAAGAGTCAGGTCATTTTTCATGATAGTTTGTAAATGTTATTTCTACGGAACGATTTGAATCAACATGATGAAACGAAATGTATATGGTGTCTTATTGTATCCTCTATATATCGATGTAAAAAACTGACCCTTGAAATTTGCAAGCCCGACAGGGTCATCGAAAAAAACACGCAAAACTCGAAAAAAGGTATTAATTTTCACAGGGAAATTCAATATCACTTAACAGGTTATTTTAAATAGATAGGTTATTTTAGATAGGGCTGCAAATCAAAAATTAATTGGTATCGATTATTTTTTGTAATCGTTTTTATCTTTATCTATTTTTTATCTATTTTTTGTAATCGTTATTAAATATCATGTAATTTGTTACATTTTTGTTGTAGTTTTTCTTTCTTATCCACAATTATTGACATATTAAAAATTAAATTTATGCGCGTTTATGAACATAGGTACCATTTTCATTTTGTGTTATATTTCGACATTTTATTTTACTCTTTCTTTCCTGATTGTTAAAGGCTGAATTGTTTGGTTCTTTCTATATTGTAAAAAATACCAACTTTTTAAAAAAGTATATTCTATTTATGTAACATCTGAACCATTCTTGCAGATATCCTGAATGGTCTACCATATTTTTCACAGAAATGAAAACATTTAAAAAAAAATTAAGAATTAGGATAATCATTATAGTTTTCCTGTAAGCTTTTAGCCAGATTTTAGCAACCCTCTTTTTTCACGATTTTTGGTTCAGTAGTTTCGGAAATAAGTGAGGGAATGCTGTTTTTCGCATATTTTTTTTCAAAATGCATTTCAAAATTATGAAAATATATGTTTTGGAATTTCTCAAAACAAGACCTTTCAAATGTTACCCCAAATAAAATTAAAATTTTCTTTTGTGTACTTTATTTAGAATACACAAAAATATTTTAAAAAAGTTAGCTACTGCAAAATATATGGATTGATCAAAGGTATTAGATGCCAAATTTCAAGTTTCGACGTCGCACACTTTCTTAGAAAATCCGTTGTTACAGACGGACAGACAGAGTGATGTTGTGAGCTTTCCATTTTCCTTTTCATCTACGTAAATAAATTTTTTTATTCTCAGGGATGAGAATAAAAAAATTTATACTTCTTTTTAAAAAAATTAAATAAAAGCAAACACTCTATGGTATTTTATTACAAAATTATAGTCAAAGTCCTTTTTACGTAGATTAGGAATATAAATTAAAAAGCACAATTAACAACTAGAAGTGTATCGTATCTTGACATTACCAGTTTAAGAGCTATCTGAAAAAGTTAGTTTAACCTATGAGTGTAGTCTAAGTATCTGAAAAAGTAAGTTAGTTTTAATTCCATTAGGCTTCCTTAATGGTAAGGGCATACCTTCTTAGGGTCCCATACCCAAATTTGAAAAATGGTATCCTTCTGCCTTAGTCTATCTACCTGTATGTTAAGATGATTGTTTTTTTCGGAAACTACACTTGCTATAAACTTGAAAATTGGTATAGTTAATATGTAAGTATTTTCGTTGCTTATCTCACACTCAGTTTCCTTAAATTCCAAAAATAGTATTTTTCTCTATTTGAAGGGACAAAAATAAAGGACTAACAATTTTATTTTCTTTAACCGATCATATGGAAGGTCATTTTTAAACTATTTCAATTTAGTATAGTTTTTTTATATATTAGCAAAAATGTGCAAAATATTTGATCCCAATCCCTGCATCTCTGAAAGTAGCAAGCCTAAATTTTCATATTATTGATGAAAATTGATGATCGCTTAAGCAGTAGAAGTAAAATAAAACTATACATCTGAAGCAGAAAAAAAAACAAATACAAATTATTGTCGGGTCACAAAATTAACCCAATTAATTAATGATAGGTCGGGGCGTGAGTCCGACTAACCTTCGGCCGATTTATTTTCTTCTCATTTCCATAGTTTTTCTCTGTTCATATCAATAAAAGCAATAAATTAAGTTTATGTGTATAAATAAGTATGTGTACCGTTGACATACCAAAGCCAGCGTCTGACGCAATCAAGTACCAGTTCATATTTTAAAGCATTTATTCCACAAGTAATAATGCTGCTATGTTATTGTAATAAGTCGAAATAAAAAGGCCAGGATGTTTAGACTGGCGGTCGATCAATCCGAAGCCTCCGTGTGGACCCGGGCGGTGAGATAAGGCCAAAGCTGAGAGTAGACGGTGTTCGTTTCAATTGCTGTTTAAAATAAACAAAGCGACAAACAATGCTTTAAGTGATCTGTCAGCAAACGCTAAGTCGATTGAGTGGGCGCGAGTTGGGTTAGTTTATTGTTTTATAAATTGTGAAGTCAGGCTTAGTCACTACGCAGAGGAAACTCGTTTGAATCACACCAATTATCGACATTCTACCTAATATCTTCAAGTGGATGAAATTAGTCCTAACATTGTATTCAAAATTCACTACGAAAATGAAATTGACTAAACTATAAGCCTAACTTTGGTTATTTCGGATTATGTATTCTATTCAGGGCTTTTCAAAAGCTTTTCGACAAATTCGATCAAGTCTAAAATCTGCCTATCTTGTATATTTATATATGAAGTCATCAAGGCAGTCAATATTATCTTACTTTTTAGGGTTCACTAACCATATGGCGAACATGGAATCTGTGTAATGTCGTCATTTTTGTTTATCCGCCCGTATGTCACAGCATCATAGGCTCTCTCACAACAATCAGTATCAAATCCTCTCCGCTCCACCAGCTGGATAAAGTGGCCTCTGCTGGCTGCGAGCTTCCCTATATTATTTGGAAAACTCTGAACCGATTAAGGACGGATGTCTCCAGGTGCAATGTCAACCTCGTTAACTAGAGCTGTAATGGAATAGGATTGCACGTGTGGACTGATCAAGACACTGAGTACCTGGTTGTCTTGGATCAGTCACCTTTTTTTCCTTTCTAAGATTTGATGACTGATTTTGGAGTATTTTAGGGTGTTAATTACGAATATGTAATCAGTTTTTCTCCAACACGTTCAGATTTTTCAGAAAAGGGGCTGTGAAAAATAGACAAAAAAGACACCTTAATGTAGTAAAAATTGTATGTTTAAAAAAATACTTATATCTATCAGTTAAATACAATTAAAATACATAGGTGATATATCTCTTAATAAATTTACATAACAAAAATCTCAGTGGTATCCTGCCCTTTTCCCTCGAAGCTTCTATTCAGAGATTTTTTCATAAAATCGTTGTTCGAATCGTCTTGCTTCAGCAACCAACAATAGTCCGCTTACATGCTTCTATTCCACGTTCCTCAATATCTACGTTCTAGTCTTGATGAAATATTTCACCTTGCTCTTCACTCATAGATTTTCCGGAAAGTAGTTAATGCACGAATTCAGGAATTGAAGCTTAATGCTCATTGAACATCCCATTTTACCAAAATTCATTCAAAATCATTTTAGCCAGAATTTCTTTATAATCAGGACTCTTGTTGTTCCCTAGAAAGTTCTTAACTACTTCCTTAATAGAAGTCCATGCTTGTAACTTGGTTTCACTGAGTTTTCTACCAAATTCTGTGTCTTTCATCAATTTTCTTATATCGGGGCCGACAAAAGTACCTTCTTTCAATTAGGCATCTGATAACGAAGCGAAAATGTTTTTTAGGGATTTGAAATTTTTTTCTTCTTTGTCCGTAGCCTTAACTAACTGTTTCATCATGCTCAGTTCTATACGCAAAGGAGACAGTAACACTTTTTCTCGAGGAACCAAATGTTCTCGAATTACATTTTTAGTCCCAGGTATTAGTTTAGTTCTAGAAGACCATTCTTTTCGAGTCCAATGTTGTCCTCTATTCCGACTGTCCCATTCGCAGAGGAAGCATGGTTACTTGGTATAACCACCTTGTTGTCCAAGTAGCATACTTATAACTTTCAAATCTCTACATACGACTCATTCGTGCTGTTCATAGTGTATTTTAGTCAAAACATTCTGCAAATTTTCGTAGCATTCTTTTAAATGTACAGAACGTGATACAGGCAATGAATAATACTGGTTACCATTATGGAAAAGAACTGCTTTCAAACTTGTTTTTGGAGTATCGATGAAAAATCTCCATGCATTTTCATCGTCGCCAACGTCAAACATGTTCACTAAATCAGGAATGTCCTTGCAATAAATTAAATCTTCATCCTCAGCATAAAACGGAATAAAATCTATTTCTCTGTTATGTGCCCTGAGAATGAGGTATCAGGGGCAAGCATGTTTCTTCCTTACAACCTTGAACCGAGGAGCTCAACTGCATCTTTAAATAGATTTAGGTCTTTCGTTAAGTCGTTTAATTCTATCTGGGAAAATAACTTCAGCTCAAGATCAGGTTTAAAATTAGGACACTACTCGACACTGATTCTGAATAAAGTAGTGGTGTGGCTGGTAGTGGCTGGGCAGCTTCCGGATCACGAAACACTACATGCGTTACCGATTACACGTTTAGGTAGCTTATTTGCTTTTTGGTTTGAACTGTGACGAGCCACCCTACAGCAACAAAAGTAACAATCTGTTGCGTGATCCCGAGGTTCTCTCCAAATCATGGGTGTCTGTATTGTGAAGGTATTATTTTGTCCTTTCGACCACTTGCGAAATTCGAGAACGGACGTTGCACAAACTTTATAAAATTCATGTTGTAAACTTTTTTTTAAAAAGTCTGTTATAGTCCTTTGTTGTTTTGTCAACATGAATTTCCAACAAATGTAACAAAAACTGTCCGCTGAGATTAAACAACTTTGCGACAACATTTTTAAGTTAACGTATTAAATTGTACAGTGTAACTGATATACTTTAAAATTGGTTCAAGTATTTATATGAAATCGGTTCAAGTATTTATATGTTTCTTTGAAATCGGTTCAAGTATTTATATGTTTTTTTATTATTTCTTACCCTCATTAACTCTCTTCTAATGAATCAAAGTGACAAAAGATTGTAATAGAGATTTAATCACCAATTAGTGGTATTATTTCGAATTGAGCTTTGAAAATTGTAATTAGCAAATTATGAAGTAGAATGTATTCTTTTGTACTAGTAGAAACCATTTACATATCATTTAATCCGGTAGATAACTTTTCATTATGTATTATCGAGTTTGAAAGCGAACGCAAAGGGTTATTTTGAGCAAAATCAATATTGCAATATATAAAAAATGTGACGTGTTATATTTTTTTCTTTATTTTTCCCGTAATCAGCACCTACAAAACTACCGGAAACCATATTCAAACTTCAGAGAGAAAAACCAATGTAGAAAAGAAAAAATGACAACCGTTAATCACACAAAACCCAGAGGTTTAAAACAATTTACTTAGAGGCTTAAAATATTTACTATTCTGACATATACGAAGTATATATATTATTCAGTACACATAATTTACTTTACAATGTGTTGAAATGATATGTTTGCAATGAATCAATTTTATTTTGACATAGACAGTATTAAAATGTTTTTTTTGGCAGGCAGGGTGAATAAATGAGACAAACATTGGTTCTATATATATATATATATATATATATATATATATATATATATATATATATATATATAACAAATACAGATATTGTGCAATGTAGAATACACATTCTATAAAAAAAGGTTGAAAATAGCTGCACTGTCATTTTGCTTTGTTACCAAACATTCATTTTTGGAATGGAATGAAATATAAGTGAGGGATCGAATCGATTTGAGTGGATCGCATCAATAATATACAAAGAAGTCATTCGAACTAAATTAACTAATTTAAGTCATTGCTAAAAACTTTTTCAAACAAAATATTAATAGTCTACAAAGCAATTTAATGTTCGTTCAAATATTATTATATCCTTTCACTATTTACCCACTACATTCGTATTATATAGATACGTTTTCATGTGTATTTTATATGTTACGTTACTGTATTTAAACTAAGTATTTACTTGTATTTTATACTCTACTATTGATCGATCGATATTTAGTGGATCAGTTCGTGACTATTCGATGCGATACTAGTATCGACCATATAGTTACAATATGAATCGATCCAAAATATCGATACAAAGCTATATATCGTGCATCTCTATTTTACATTGTGTGCACCCATTCTAACTTAACTTCCCATCTAAAATGTCATTCAGTAATTATTTCAGTCCAAAATTAATTCTGTCCATTTGTATTAATAATTAATTAATTTTATAATATGAGTAATAAATTATTTGTCTTATACCAATTATAACGAAAATAATTTCAATATTTATGAATATTTTAATAGAAATAAAATGTACCCTGAAATGTTTAAACTTTTGTTTACACTTAAGGTTTATAAAATTTTCGTAGTACAAATTATCAAGATTTCTCACGAACCGTGTAGTCTTTAATTAATTTTCCATAATTCATAAGAAAATAATTTTTTTACTTCAGAGATAAAGGCACACTTGAAATTTCAACTGGAGCATATTGTGATTTTTTCTGTATCTAAGGAACGTTTTATAGTATTAGTTAGCCTTTACGTCTACTTGGCTGTGCCGTGTTGAGATTACTTAAAAATAAAACAAATTAAATGGTATAATATTATAGATATACACAATTAAATTAAACTACGTGATGTAGTATTATTTCTACTTTATTTAAATTCTTTACCACGACCTAGGTTAAAGATTATTTACCTTTGCTAATAGCCCACCTGAAGATGTAATACAACGAAACCTAGGTCGCGGTAAAGAATTTAAACAAAGTAGAAATAATACTACATCACGTAGTTTCATTTAATTGTGAATAATTAGTTTCTACAAAATTAACGTCAAATATATTCAGTATCATAGATATAAATGAATAAACCTGACATTGACGTATCCTTTATACTAGCTTAAATATTAGCTACGTATATTAACTGAAATCCTCCATCCCGCTTGCTTAAATCTACAAGTTGGGTATATAAAATACCGAGTACAGAGTAGAAACTCAATTTCTAATTCACAAATAACTAAGTGTAGAATCAATTTAAAATTTATTCTATTAATATCGCATTCCTTTTAAAAAGAAGAAAAATTCAGTTCTTTCTTTCTCAGAGTTTGACACAACAGTAGCTTATGCGGTTAACATGAAGCTTTAATCATCGTGTAGTTTATTGCGTCCAAATGAAACTGTATGATGTAATTTAATAATTTGATTTTGTAATTTAAATAATAACTATCAGTCACGTTAGTTAGACATATTGTCAGTAGGTGGCAATTAAACACTTTTGATAAATAATATAAAAAGAATTACAAAATTAAAAAAAAAAGTTTTAAATTGTTTGTCTATTTTTCGTCAGTAGCGGAGAATATAAGCTTTAAAACGTTGTTTGAATCATTAGTTTTGATGAAGAATTAAAGGAGATATGGCGTTGTAACAAAAAAAACACATTTGGGAAATGATATATATGATGATTTAAAGAAAGGAAGTCAATGTGTGTCGGGCTCATGTTTACGTTTTATACAATATGTAAACCTGCAATAAAGTTCTACGCTGTAAATTGATATTATAGATTGTCTGATTCATTTTTAGTTGTAGTCATACCATAGAAGTATTTCGGAGTTGAGCCGTTAGAGTTACGTGAAAAAGTTTGAAAGAATTGAATATGATACAAGCTTATGCCAGGACGTATATAACGTACACGTGGTGCGCTTTCAGTGCTTCTTTTCAAAAGTCGTATTATTTTTTATAAAGTAACAACACCTCTTCTATATTTCCGTGTCCTTTTTATGTTTTTGATATGTCATAGGAGAAAAGAATGTATTACTAGTAAAATGTATCTCTTGTGTTATTTATTATTAGCTAAGTACCCGGCGTTGCACGATCTTTTTGAAATTTCTATCCCACATGGAGGTAAAGGGATGATCACCATTCCTTAAAATTTTTTATTAGGATATAGACAGAAAGTATATAAAATTTCGGACAAATCGGTTGAAAATTGTAGAAGCCTCTAAGGAACAAACGTAAATATATACAAATACACTACGAGTAAAGAAATGTATTTGTTTTTCGTAGCACATTCATTGAGCTTTGTATGTAAAAACGTTACCTTTAAAATATATTTCTACTTGCTTTTGTATTTATATATGTGTATAAGTATATTTCTTTAAAAAAATTACTTACGCCATTAAAATATCGAAAAATTGTATTTATCCTTATTTATTTTCAAAACATTAATGTAAATATTGTTTTTTTGTGAATATAGAGATTATACAGTAACCATTTTTAAATACAGACATATTTCAAGATTAAAATATCGCATCACCAGAATGAAAAAGATACAACTCAAAATACGGGAAACTGCCTTAATTGAATTTAAGGGTCCAAGGAAACATTGTCCGTAGCCTGTAGATTATAAAATTATTTATAGAACATGCCAAATGCTATTATAACTTTAAACGCCATAAGTTAAAAAGTTATGATTTTTTTCAGTTGAGTTGCTTTCGCTTTCAATATGCCATATTATCATATTTTTGGTGATAGATAAAAACTGAACATAAATACACACAACATGCATTGTATTTATGTTTAGTTTTTATCTATTAAATATATTAATGATTGTCTTCGTAAAATGAAATATTTTATAATTTATACGTACATTTATTTCTTAGCATGCGTAAAGTATTGAACAAACAGACAACCAAATATTGAATTTAATAACCAAAATATGGACTCAAATAATATCATACATTTTAAACTGCGTTTTTTTACAAAAGATTCACCGCTAACTTTTAAAAAAAATTAATGTATCACTTATAAATAATGAAAGTCTTCAGTTAATACCATCATGTTATAAATTCGAAATGAATTTTTTTAATCAAAAATATTATATGAATAAAAGTTTGATATGGCTCCTACTAATTAGTGACATGGCAACATAATTTTTTTATGTAACACTTAACACATCCTAGAGACCAGTCCGGTCTGTAACGTAAAGAAAGTGGAATTCCATGTCAAAAATCAGTGAAAGCTACCAAAAAAGACCACTCTGCAAAAACTGAATTAGTTGCACTACAATTTTATTTTAACATAACTTTAATTTTGCATTTGATTAAGGATGAAAGCGAATTTACTGTGGTTAAAACGGGATTATTATAAATAAGTTTTTGTCGAAGAATGAAACTTAATGACAAGAATGTGATTTTGAATAATAAGAATAAAGAATGGTATGTGCAAACGTTGAAAGATTGACAACAAACATAAAGCCAGTAGGAAAAAAATAATAACATGGAAGATAAAGCATGGGCGGATAAAATGAAAGATTGTTTTGAAATGTTCCCCAAATTAAATGTTGTCACTGTTATTTTAAAGAGTTATAAAAAAGAAAGAAAGAAAGCATTTATGAACGAAGAGCGTTTAGGAAAGAACCTACTATATTGACTAAAGGGGACATTCCACTATTGCGTGAGCTTAAGGGGAGGGGGTGTTTTTATATTTGGTGCTAAAGAGTGAAAGAGGGTGGTACCAGAAAATCTTACATGAGCTGGAATATAAAATGAATCCTAAATTATTAAAAAAAATTAGATCAGTTATTATTTATATGCCAGTTGTTATTATATACATATTCTTTACATGCAAAACATAGGAATTTCAGAAATTCTCGGTAGCGCGGAATTTCACGGCATACACTATTTTACCGTGACGATCTTTAATGTGGGGGTTTCAGATATAAGAATTCGATAATAAATGACACATACGAATATGAGTCAAGTATAACATTATTAGAAATCTTTCGTATACCTGCATTTATTGATGCGAGTGTACTATCGCCCAAGATGCCAAGTTAATACTAGGCAGTACCACCAGTAAAAGAAAATTTTGCTGACGTAATTCTTGAACACTCATAAAGTGAAAGATAGGTATATCAGAATGCAGAAGTAAGATATTCAATATTTGCCAGAATTACGCTTTAAGTTATATACTTACTTGTCTGTTTTCGTCTTGATTTCGAACGAGCGTTTTTGCACTACAGAGACTTTTGCAGGTGATAACGAGGCACCGTAAATAAATTATATTCCATCAAGCGAACGTAGAAAAATGCACAAGTTTGCCCAAAAATGATGGCGAGCCACTGCCACCAGCCGGTATGTTTAGCCCTAATAGCCAATGTTATTTATTTATTAATTTCATCCTGAGGAGGCGGCAGGTGCCGGTGACAGGTGGGGCGCGGGCGAGCCACCTGGTCCTCCCCCTCTTAACGACGCGACGGAAAGAACTGTGTCACATTTGTGCGCGAGTGTCAGAGGAAACGATTTTCGAAATCGACGGCGCTTTAAGGGCTACATCGCAAAGATAAATGTTGAGTCTTTTCGTGATGTACTTCATGTAGACCGTTCCAATTTTTGAGGGTTCTCTGATCTGTTCTGAGGACCACCTGCGTGAGGACGTTGAAAACTATACTCTTTCAATGATGGGGAAAAACTTTTAATAATATACGCGTTTTTTATAAACCTCCTCATTTCTTTAGCGTCGTCGCTTGTTGCGAAATGACAATTCTTGTTTTTTTGAACTATCCACTTAAAATAACATTTCTTGGGACTTCGAAAAAGTACCAATTTGTAAAACCGGTAAAGAATTTGGCTTCTTAGAAAACTACGTCCCGCTTTCTGTATTCCAAAAGACACTTGATCGTTTTTTAGGTTTCCGTAGCCATATTAGCAATCCTCACATTTCGCTATGTCCATCTGCTTGTCGCAGCCGTTTTACTCCCAGACTATTTATTAGGGTTAAGCTGAAATTAAGTATTATACAAATTTATAACGTATCAATAAAAATATATAAAGTATTAATAAAAATATATGAAATATTAAATAAATTTAAAAAAAAGGTATCCCTCCCCACGTGTATAGTCTATATTGTTTTATGCGCATACCGTATTGCGCAGGGTATCGTTAAATTGATCTTCAAAAAATATTATAGTTAAGTTATAAATACTTTTTTGATACAGAAATCTGTTTATGTAATATTAAGCTTTTAAATGACCACTTAAGTTAGAGTTACGCGTCTCCACGTCCTATAAGCTAAACTACTAATTTTGAAGAGCTGAAAGCATTCACAATAAATTGTGATAATTTACCCTTTAACTTCGTTTTGTACTAGTCTATCTAAGTAAGTTCGACTAGTTTACAAGTAATAGTCGACCGACTTATGATTTGTAGTTGGGTTTGTAAAAAGTTCTTAAAAAATCCGTATAAATGATTTAAATAAATTTCAAAAATAACTTTATGTATAACTTTATGTAAACTGCAAAAATAACTTTATGTATAATGTATTTTAAAATGTATATTTATTATATCTGTGAAAGATGTACTAACACATTTATATATTTACATGGTGAGAAATAATATTAATATTTGAAAATCGATTAATACAAATACTATGTAAGCTTAAATGTTTATAAACGCTTAAGTGTGTACAGAAACCTAGTAGTGCGAGTTATATTTGTATTTAACAGTTTATTTAAGTTACCAAATCAAACTTAGTAACACTTTTTGAAACGTAATATTACTATGGGATTTCCTCACTTATAATTGTAAAAAAATACTATATGACTTGGGTATAACACTGATACGAGACACATGGATCTAACCATCATTTGATTACAATTCTAGCTATAAGGTATATTCGAGTTTCTGAATCAATAACGATTGACATTTCACAATATTACGTAACGGCTTAGCAATAATATCAAGTAGAAATATACAGCAAAGAAAACCAGATGTATGGTTTAAAACGGTTGATATTAGTTGGTAAATTTTAGCTATTAATGTTTGTTAGAAAATGTACAGATATAGGTCATCCACTAAATACTCAAATGGAAATGCCCTCTCCATAGACTAAGGGGCAAGCAAGGATAGAGAAGGTACTTCTCTGTCTGTCCTTGAGACCATCTAAAATATGAAAGTCGGTTAATAAATAAATAAATCGTTGAGAAGGCAATGATCCACAAGCTGCGGCTAGAGTTGCCGTCTTTTTTGAAGTTAAAAGTACCATTTGTACTTTTTACTTTTGGGCAAGAAAAAACTACAAAGTACTAAAAAAAGTACTAAAGAAACAACAACATTACTTACACTAATTTATTAATGAAGAAAAGAATATAGGGAAGTCGGGAAGTTAGTTTGTAGTTTATCTGGTAAGGTTAAGTTATGGTATTAGGTTAAGTTCGAAAATTTCAGTCCATCATTGTTGATGTATTTCGTTTCTCTAAAAAGCACAAACAATTTCGATTAGTGGTTGAAGATGTTATTAACTAATGGATTAATGAATACTTTGTTGGCATACAAGTATTTTAATGTTCTTTACTGTGTTTATGAAGGATAAAGTATATTTACCTGAAAAAGGTATCTTATTTTTTTACAATTTATTGTTTTAAAGCACGGCAATCGTCTTTGTAGTCCAAAGGAGATCGTTCAGCATGACTGTTAAAGATGATTTAACCTTTAGGGACATTAGTAGACAAACAGCAAATTGTAAACACCACAGTAAAGTGGTTAAACTAAAAGACTCAAAACAACCCAATTGTTGTCTCCGCCATGATGTGTTGGGTAGATCAGGCTTACGATTTTTAACTGCGCGGCACACCGCGATGCCTCAAGTTTGATTCCCGGCCGGTCGTCGAACGGAGCTGAAGTGATGTTTGTAATCGCATACCTAAATTGCTACAGACCAGTGGCTAGCAACAGCGGCACTGGTGCGAGAAGCTACGTACAACAATCGTCCAGCCGCCTATCCAACGGATTATGGGCATTATTACCTCCAATGATACGCGTATTGGGAAAGTATATTCAGCACTGGAAAGAAAGAAGAAAGTTAATATTTTTTAATTTAAAATTGAAAAATTATATCTGAGAAGAGTGGTAAAAAAATTTCAAGTCATAAACATTTGAAAATAGCTGAAACGACTACTATTTACTTCAAAAACTTCTGCAGATCCTAACCCAAAAATATTAAAAAATAGCACTTAGGGAAAAATGGGTTCACCTGTTTTTTCTGTAACTAGTGATTCAAGCTCCAAGGATACGGTTTTAGTAAATTACGTGATTATATTTGCTTATAAAATGATTTAAATACAAAATATTTGGGCGAACTTGTATATCGCATGTTCTTTAGCTCACTTTTCGTCCCAAAACGTAATTCACGAAATTTCTAAGTTTATTTGTTCTTTATGTTCCGAAACCTAGTTGCTAACTGAACAGAAGAGCACCGCCGTCTTTTATACCCTAACAAATATGTCTGAGGAGTTGCCGGAACATTCCAAAAATTTCAGAAAAAAATGGCATGTTTTTTAGTTGCTAACCTAATATTTTCATTTCAATATCCTAGATCGAATGTCACAAATCGTAAATAAAAAAATATTAATTCGATGTCGCAAGTTCGCGTCATTGCGTATTATTTTATTATTTACATTACTGTGTAGTTAAATAATTATTTTTCGGTCATAAAATACTAAGTGGCAATTAAAAAAAAACAAAACGAACTTAAAGAATATAATTTTTCACTTCCTATTTTCACACTCAAAAGTTAAGCTAAGAAGCTGTGTCGCAAGTCACAAATAAAAACATTACTGCAAGGTAGTCTAAACTTTTGAATTTTGTTTTTAATTAGAAAAAAAGAACAGAAATAATTCAATTACTTTAAAAACACTGGCCTCCCTTATTAAACATACTGACAAGAGTTGATGAGTTTTTTAGTTTGCTGGGCGGGAAAGTGCTGGCGGCAATAAGGCTAGTAACCGACGTGTTTAGTAGACGTGGCTGGTAACTTTCGGCCGAGCCGAAAGTAGCATATATCTTTTGGCCAAAACCGAAACTCGAGGAAAAACCAAAATACTTCCGAAAATGCCGAAAACCAGATAGAAGATTTTGTTAGAAACTGCTTAGGTTAATCAAAACGTATGTCGTGTGTCAACGACTGCTATTGTAAGCAATTTTTGACATTTCGTTATATTTATTGTATGTATATGAAGAAGTGTGCAGTCCTTACAGACATTCAGCATTTCGTAATATGGATAGAGCGGCTAATTTTTGGTCCTAGGTCCCTATTTTCATTAAGGCTTTTTATCACATTTTTTCTAACTTATTCTAATTAACATTAAAAAATTAAAAGTTAATTTATTTGTTCCACATTCGTGGCTCAACTATTTAGACGACCTTTTGCGAAATTTGCTTAAAATTACCGGTTTCGTGAAGATAAATTTAAATTTTTTTATATTTGTTTCAGATTCATAAGGGAAATGTTTGACATTGTAAGTGCTTAAAATAGTAATTAAGCGGTCATTCAATGAATACTATGCAATAGCCAGAATCATACTTCGATAGTTTAATGGTTCTTTTCGGTTTTCGTTTTCAGCATGAGATTCTTTAATTTCTTAACTGCTTACAATGCACTTGTTACAGCAACAACGCACTACGTGGACGGCATTCAAGATAAAGTTTTCATAAACATTTTGGCTGGCGGCATCGCAAACCTTTGCATTGGAATATAAATTTTAAAAAAATAAAAACTTTCGATGCAAAAATTATTATATGTATTACTTCAGGACATAGACTGTCTATTGTATATTGTACCAAATTTAAATAAAAAACAAGATTGCATTTCATTCAAAATACAGCTAAATTTTTGTAATTTATGCAACGTAATTGAGCAAGAAGTTCTTAATAGTCAGATTATTGGTATTTGTTAGGATAACAAGAAATATAAAAAAAAAACAAACTGATAAATTAAAAAAGCGACTTATGTCACAATTATTTAGTCTTTTATCAATTAACCAGTTTTTGCTCGCGTTTGTCCGCGTGGATAACGGTAATGGGTCAACATGGATTTGTTTCATAAATTGTATTATATTCTCTCCAGTTTTTCTTAATTTTTAGGATTACGAAAAAAGGAAAAAAATAACCCAAAGGAAAACGTGACCTTATAAGATCACTCACTTATTTTACTGTCTGTCTTAGCCGTTTTTTCAGGAACCGCTCAACGTAGAAACTTGAAATTTTACATAATTACAAAACATATTAATTCGCACGTATCTCAAGAGCTAAAAGTCAAAAATAATTATTTGGAATTTTAAATTGGGAATTACGTATATAATTTTATTTTTAATTTCATTTATAGTGTGGGTATCGTTTGAAAGGCCAGTTGAATGGGCCATAAAATTATTTTTTGTTAGTTTACATAGTTTGTCTTCAAAAATATGTTGGAAAATATGCAAAAGGATATGCCCCCACCCCCTTATTTCCGGAATTAAAGTTGTGAAAATTATTGGATTTCTAGAAGTCTACGCATAGGCTGTAAGAAAATTATAACGTTGATTTTAGAGGTCATAATTTTTTAAATATGCATCATGTTTTTACGTCTCTGATAGAAGTAATAATGATAAGATAAAGTGGGCAATATATTTAAGTTGTGAAAAATTAATATTTGTAACTAGTTTAATTAGGAATACTACATACCCTTAAATATTATAAGTGCCTAAATGTGCACGGAACTGTCGTTGTGAGAGTTCTATTCGTACTTGACAGGCTTTTTATATTTGCATATTTTTTTGGTGGCACTTTTCATTTTCTAACTTTTTTAATTTTAGAAAATGAAAAAGAAAACGAAACGCTTGTAGAATTGCTTGGCTGTCCGTCCATCCGTCCATCCATCTATATGTCAAAGCCCTTTTTTTCAAAACCAGCTTGTGATGAAATTAATATCTATACTGAGACACACCCCCCGACACTCCATACTAGCGAACAGATTTAATTGACTACATTTTTACATAGGTACTCGCCTATCTCTAAATGTGAAACACTGAAATATTGTCTTCGTTGTACTTTTGACTTGATTAGATTTGCTTTATGCGAAAGATACCTTAATAAACAATATAATAAACCTATGACTGCCACTAAAAGGATATCTTTTCCAACCACATCGCGTTCAAACAAAACAACGACTTTTTAGACCAGGGTCGATAATTTTTGAAACCAAACAAAATCGTAGTAGAATGAAACCTATTGGAAAATGTTGAGAATATTACAAAAATGAAAGGAAAAATAAATTACGGTCGATTCGAGGTCGGGAAGTGGGAGAGGGTGGGTTTTAAGGGTTAAAATCGGTTTATCTCGATTTCCGGCAAAACTACAAGTCTTATGGAAAAAAGTTAAATAGCAAAGTTGTAGGTAATAAAAAGATCTACAACTTTTGTATTTACACTTTTTTCTCATAACCTCAAAATTCACATGAAAAACTCAAAAAATCACGTTTTTGGTTTTTTATTTTTATCTTTTACAAAAATATTTTTTTTTCATGAAATTTGGTGAGAACTTACCTTTGTATATACCAAACACACAAGAATTTTTTGGATTAGAAAAATTAATTTTTTCTCCTTATTTTTATTCAATACCGAAAAAGCACCCTAATTTTCAATCGAATGTAACTTAGAATCATACGTTAAATGAGTAATTACAGCGTTAATATTAATAAATAGCTCAAATTTGTACATAATGATAGAAAAATAATTTCCCGATTCGAGTTTTTCTCGTTTTTTAAATTTTTTGAAAATATTTTCCATAGTGACGTATATTTTTTATTACACTATCAGAAAGTAGAGATTCCAAAGAATAAAAAGCCCACCAACTTTTTTAAAAAAGCTAATATTTTGACGCGTGAATTTTCGATTGAAAATTAGGGTGCTTTTTCGGTATTGAATAAAAATAAGGAGAAAAAATTCATTTTTCAAATCCAAAAAATTCTTGTGTGTTTGGTATATACAAAGGTAAGTTCTCACTAAATTTCATGAAAGAAAAAATATTTTTGTAAAAGATAAAAATAAAAAACCAAAAACGTGGTTTTTTGAGTTTTTCATGTGAATTTTGAGGTTATGAGAAAAAAGTGTAAATACAAAAGTTGTAGATCTTTTTATTACCTACAACTTCACTATTTAACTTTTTTCCATAACACTTGTAGTTTTGCCGGAAATCGAGATAAACCGATTTTAACCCTTAAAAACCCACCCTCTCCCACTTCCCGACCTCGAATCGACCGTAATTTATTTTTCCTTTAATTTTTGTATTATTCTCAACATTTTCCAATAGGTTTCATTCTACTACGATTTTTTTGTACTTTTTACCTTTTTTAAAGGCTTCGACACTGCTTTATTTAAGAATAGTTTGAAAATTAAAACTGCTCAGTGACATGTTTGTAGACATACAATTATATGTACTAACCAAAATAAGTTGGTGAGACAAAACAAAATTATTTACAACAAACAAAAAGAGGGAGACAAAATAATTTCCTATCCTATAGTAATCACCTATCCTTTAGTCATCATTCTTTAGTCACAACGCAAGAACGGACTGTAAAATTGAATTTTATGAATAGTTATCAATTAAGACAGAATTACACAAATTAAACTCGACAAAGCATGGCAAAATTGAACCAATACACATTCGCACGCAGCAAGCGGCAACCTAGGAACGTGTACTCTTGGTCTTACTCGGTATCTGCGGGTGACGTTAAACTGGCGGGGGGAGGTGAGTGTCGCTTCTTTAAGCAGTAATAGTTAGTGTTCTTTGACTGAAGCCTAGCTTTACTTCGCTGTAAAAAGTTTGTTGGTTCATGCAACAAAAAACTCACTGATTTTCGAAACTTACAGGATACTTCCGGTCAACCTATAATATTAAAAATGGACATAATGGGAGGTCTTATGGGATAACAAATGTAAAGCGAAAAATCCAGGAATCAATGACTTCAATTTCTATGTGGAATTATACGTATCCAGAATTAGTTTTTTAAGGTTGTGAAATATAATTAATTTATAATTAAACGTAAATGTAATTTTACGTTGTGAAAAATAAATATTTGTAAATAGTATCACTATACACATTATAGATGTATATGTTTATAATTTTATTATAATATGATAATAAAACATATCGGATTTCTGGAGTTCCCTTTCTGAAGTTTCCCTTTTTTTCCACGAGAAAATTCTGACTTCGTATCGACTCCAACCATTCCATAAGTTAGTTCCTGGGATTTATTTATTGTGAGAGAAAATTATTCTTTCACCAGGGACTGCAACCGCTTGAAAGCGAATAGTATATCGCGTCGACCGCAATCATCAGGATAACATAGACCGTGCTTCGCAACGCTCCAGCAGTCGTATCACGGCCGCCAACGCTGCGCACAGATTACCAGCGGATCGAGTGTGAGTCGAAGAACAGGAGGTGGAGTGAGGGCGTAAATTTTAGACGCCATACTATTTTACCCCAAAAAGAGCTTTTCTTTAAGACGCTCATAGATAAAAGTATACTAAAAAACCAGTTTTTTTTGTGATAGTTCACGTTTTCTCTTAAATTTAGAATAACGATTCCACGTTTTACCTTTTTGTTTAAGTTATCACTAGAAACAACTCTGAAAACTTCAAAAAAAATGTAGGCGTTTTTCTTTGACTTTCGTAATTTCAATGCCTTTTACCACTACCCCATTACATACAACTGGGTAAAATCCTGTGTCAGGACGCAGGATATCATCTATCCATCGAAAGAATTTTTAAAATCGATGGGGTTGTTTTCGAAATAATTTCGAACTAACAAACTCATAAACTTTGCGTTCGTTGATATTAGATATTATTAATCGTTGATTGATAATTATCTGTATAATGTATTCAAAAATATCCTTTTGCATAGTTTCTTTCAAAGTGTTGTTGGATTAAAATTTATTTACGTTTAATTACCCTCACTGGCATCGTATTTGCGTCAAATTACTTAACGAGAACTAATATTCGAGAGCAGGATTCTGGATATCAGATAAAAGATGGATAGGATACAGATCAGTTTTAGAAGCTCAGTACATCTGGGTAGTTTGTATGGATGAAATGTGCTCTACATATATTCTGACGGATTGAAGATATGGCTGGATGTAGTAATCATCTAAAATTTTCCCTCTTCAACCTTCATATTGGACCTTTGCAGGTAATATTTTTATATTTTCATTCTGGTGCTAGTATAATCAGGTGGTTTAGTGAACTCAACCTAGAGTGATAGGTCCTATCAAAAATCTCTCAAGTCTGCCCCGGCTAACTTTTTTGTACGTGCCTGAAACACGTTAATTGTCAATGGAAAGCAAATTTTGAGCAGAACTGGAATTTCTTGATTTCAAAGTTAGACGACATCAAAGTTATACGTGGTGTCAACCCAACCACAAGCACAAGAGCGCAATTATTATTTTGACCTGCAATATAATGCTGTTCTTAATTTGTGCAGGTCCATATTTACTTTATTGGCATATAATAGAGTTGGGAGAATTTCCATGTAAAAGTTCCTTGTCACGTTTTTAAGGGTGGAATTTTGAATATTTATTTGAATTGTTTTCTCTCAGTTTCAGGTCACAAAGGTCAGTAGTTGAGGTTTCATTTTTATATTCTTTTTTTATCACAAACCAATCCTTCATAAACATAACCCGGGGAGAGTTAAGTTTATGGAGGATTGGCGGGTGATAAAAAAGAACTTAACATTGTGTAACATATAAATCTAGACTGACACACATCATGTAAAGGAGAAGTTGGTAAATGGTTGAGTTGTTGTCAAGAATAAGTAACTACTTTACTCATTTGGTAAATTCTTTCATCATCCTGTTATGTAGCTATGTCACTTGAGCCAAGTGTGTTAATAGTTGGTACTAATATGCTGCAACTGATATAGCAAATACTTGTGTGCCAATTTAGTTGCTAATAGGGGAATAAGACTTGAGTACATACGTGTACCATTTGTATTATTGGCTATGTAAAAAGAGATGTGAAGAGGAGCGAGGTATGGAGAGAACGAGGCGCGCATAATGGATGGAATTATATAAAGATTAAATGATGGCAAAAGCACAGATTTATTAGATCATCATTAGCATCATATTAATCACCATAACAATTATGGTTACAAATAATTTAGTAATGTTTTCAAAGTTACATATAAATGCAAACGTTTAGCAAATGGTTTTAATTTGTCACTATAAAATTAAGCCAAGACATAACTTTACAAATGTAAAAATATGTATATAAAAACATGTTGTTACAAATTTACTTGCAGTGGGAAAGTTTGTCTTCCAAAAATTCTTATTTAAAAATATGTTTATGTCATAAACAACAATTACTAACGATAACGGTAGCACCATTAAATATACAATTAAAAAACCGGCTAAGCACGAGTGGGATTTGCGCAAGAAGGGTACCGTAGCACCACACAATATTAGATTTATACGTTTGTATTTCTTAAAGACACTGCGTCAAAGTTATTGGTGTGGTCAGTACGGTACGTTCTACTACATTCATTTATTCCAGAATTTTAAACATGTTAGTTGAAAAGTTAGACTTTAAAGGAATTTTTTTTAAATATTACTTTTTCAGACTTTAGAAATGGATTTCTCACCAACTATTGACTTAAATAAAAAAGTTATTTTGGAATCTTTATTTTCTTTTTTAATTCCTATCTAACAATACTCCACACGCTTATATGCACTGGTTTTTTTTTCATCCCTCAGTTACATGTATCGAGTGCCACCCCTAATATTATTATTTTTCATTATTTCATTCTATGGCGGTTCATAGAAGACACCTACCATCCAAATTTAATTTATATAGTGCCAATAGTCTGCGAGTTAAATGGCTGTGACATAAGAACACACAGATTGACAGACAGACAGACGGATAGGACAAAATTATAAAGTTTCCGTTTTTGCCATTTATCTATTGAACCATAAAAAATTAATGAGGGTCAATGACCCTCAATATGAGTTACTGATCAAATATCTTTAGGGTCAAAATTTCCTCAATACCTGATAAGGCAAATACCTACAAAGTAACTTATACTAGGTAGATAGGGTATTGGATACCCAAAATTATCTCTAAAATTGCGAAATAAGACTTGCACTTTACGCTTACCAATAATCGGTCGTAAAATTACGACTACTCCGAAATTCTAGCCCTCGTCACAGGAAAACTGAAAAAAATTAACTGTAACAGACGGAAAGACAGGTATATGGATACTGAGTTAATTCTTTACCAAAGTTTTCAGTTTCTTTCAGTATTGATACGGGACACCAAAAAAGAATTCACGTGTGTTAGGAAATTGAGTGCAAGCTAAAAAAAAATTTAAAAAAAATTTGGCTGGTTTCAAATAAGGAGCGAACTAAAACAATATAAAATAATTGGTACTTTTGCAGTAAAATGTCGTTTTCGACCATAAATAAATTTACAAAATATTGTCACTCTTACATATATTCGAAATCGATATCAAGTCGACGCTTGGCTTTCTCTCGCGTACGTGTACGCACACACACAAACACAGACAAGTCTTAAATTCGGTTTGGCACCAACATGAATTGAAAAACTCCTCCGTTTTAAAGTTGATTAAAAAGATATCACCGTTTAAAGTCAAGAACTCTGCATTCCACCGTAAAATAGTGACGAGAATAATCTTGGAGTGATTTATCGATTTTTGTAATCGATACGAAAGTACATGTGAAAAACACCATTACATTCGCTGACGAAGCTCGTCCCACCGAGGTTGTTTCTTATGGCAATAAGAGTTTAATTGTAAGCATATGTTACTTCTGCTCGATGGATATTCTCCTTATGAAGAAAGAGCATAAGAAAACCGGATAAATAAGTGTTTGTTCCATTTTAACCCAAACACGGACATAACTTAGCTACATAAACCCGACTTAATTCTGTCTATTATACATTTAACTTGATAATTATCATAATAAACAAGTTGATATTTCTACACCTGTGGATGGGCCAATAATTAAAATACCGACCGATGACTATAGCCCGTGGCCCCCTTCTAATTGTCCCCAGACCACGAAACATGCAGGTCGCCGCATGTAATTAGCCCATTAAGTATGCGACCGGCCCTGGCCGGGACACAGCACGTCACAAGAGCGTAGGCTTCGGCGGACGCGATCTGTTGCTGTAGATAATCGCAATAATTTTAGATATCACATTTATTTTTTATTAATACTATGGTTCATTATTTTCGAAGAATGTCACTAGAAATAAAATGAGAAATAAGTATATGTTCGATTTTATAGAATGTCGTTGAAAATAAAATGAGACATAAGTATGAGTCCTACGTTTGATTTTATAAAATGTCGTTGAAAATAATATGAGACATAAGTATGAGTCCTACGTTTGATTTTATAGAATGTAGTTGAAAATAAAATGACAAATAAGTATGGGTTCTATCTTCGATTTTATAGAATGTCGTTGAAAATAAAATGAGAAATAAGTATGAGTCCTACGTTCGATTTTATAGAATGTCGTTGAAAATAAAATGAGAAACAGGTATGAACTATAGTAATTAAATAGAAATATTGTGGTAAATTATCTTAAGTAAAAAGGCTTTAAAACAAAGAGGTAATAAAACTAATTCCCAGTTACCTGACAGGCGAATAGATCGATAAAAAACATTGTGTGTGTAGTTATGTACGCGTGTTTCTAATACGCGTACATAAGTATACTTCTTTGGCATAATACAATATCTTTATTTAGCACTCAAATAATTAATAAAAATAAAACAATAAAAGGACTGGAGCGTGATTATAAATACGGTTGATAAAATGTAAATTCAACCAACTAATTAAATTTTAAAAATTAAAAATTTATTTGACAGATGAGTGGTCCACCGTTCTATTTTTCTTCTGGCTTTCCATTGTAAGGCAATCATTTGCCAGACCGTTTCCAAATTTTATTTTTTTCTCACACAGAGTAGTAAAAAAATTGACCTTATTTTTAAAATAAATTTAATTATGTTAATAATTTAAATGAATGATGAACATTCGATTTAATATAAATACGTGTATATAATTAATTGTTAAATTTACTAAAACATTGTAAATAAAGTTTAATTATTAATGATAATATATGAATATGTTTAAAAAATTGAAATTGTTTAAATTTTAAGTATTTAATAAATGATAAATTAATAATTACTACCCAATATTAATACATAATTATGTTAATTATTAATATATACCGAATTCTAAATGGTCTGGCAGATGATTGGCTTTCAGTGAAGGTCAGCAGAAAAAAAATTTAAAAAAAAGGCCAAATGTCATTCTCTATCGTACTGTTCCGTATGGATATTTACAAAAACGTAACTACCATGACGTTTGCGCTTTTTGTCTGGTTTTCTTGTCGATCACTGAACATGATATGTTGGTGATAGTGAACCTTCATGACATAAAATATCTATTTATAAATTTAACGATTTGAGTGTAAGATGCAAAATCCAGTTTAAAGTATTACATCTTGCCTGCATTATGTCGTAGAACAAAGGATGGATTTTAGTCTAAGACTTATTTTCTGAGTTACATCTCTAATTCTATCTAAGTTTTGAGTCTACGATAAAAATGTTTACTATAAATGTACATACTAGCTTTTGTCTGCATAGTATTGAAAAATGTAAAAATTTGTTTTCAAAGAAATAGGTGTTTGGTACAAGTCCGTTGCGCTGCGCGATTTAGGTATGTAATTATATAATTTAGACCGGAGTGCCATGCCAGAATTAGCCAGAAATAACCTATGAATTTGGCATGTTATGTTAAATGATACATGTCTTTCTGCCTTTATAACTTAAAATAATAGCAGCGGTTCAGTTTTTGTGCACGACCATTTTTTTAATAGTTTTTGTCCATGGCTTTTCTATTGTAAATATTGGCATATATATATATATATATATATATATATATATACATATATATATATATATATATATATATATATATATATATATATACACATATATATATATATATATATATATATATAATTTTGAATGTAGTATTTATATTATATGTAAGCAAAATTTCATTGGAATTATTTGGGCCGTGGAAGAAAGATAAACACATATACAGACGATGTTTCACTTTTATTATTTTAATAATAATAAAGTTAAAAATTATGTAAATATCTATCTAATGCATTATATAATAATGAAATTAAATGTAAGATTAAAATTTTCTTTGTCTTATATTTCACTGTACTCTATTATTATTTACATTAGGTCGATTTTATTCTCATGCTTGGTTTATTTCAAAACAATTTTCAAAATTTTCTCCAAACATTATTGATTACTATAGAAAGTCCCAAATCGAATAATTTCCATCTTTTTTTGCTACTATATGTCAAACAATTTTAGAATTACGCGACAAGAATTTCGTAATTGAATTGAATTGATTCGTATTAATATTTTGCCATAGACAACAGACCATATGCCATAGACATTGGAGCTAGTTTATAATTAATTATTAAAGGAGGATTTTGTTTATGGTTAAAAACCCTGTCAAGACTCGCACTATAATAGTTTCGTATACATATAGGTATTTGTATACATTTAGTATATGTACTAAGATATTTACAAATCTTAATTTTTCAAATGTAAATGTATTTCTTACCATATCTTTTACAGGAGTAAAAACGTGGAGCATATTTAAAAAATTATAAAGTCTAGGAATCTCTATAAATTTCCTGTAATATTCTAGTCAGACTATAAATTTTCTGTAATCTTCATCAGAGGTAAAGTCAGACTATACCAATCCTATTTTTTATGATTTTTGGCTTTAGTTTCGAAAATAATGGAGATGGGGAAATGGTTTATTTTTGTATATTTTAATATCTTTCTGAATGTGAAATTTAAAATTAAGGAAAACAATATTTTTACATTCTTCATAACAACTTTACCCCTTTATATATATATGAATATTTTAAAAAACATGATGCAAAATATGTGAATTAATAATGAATTGTATCACTACGCCAAATTTTAATTTTATACTTCGCATGATTTCTGAAAAAATCTTTCACATATATACGCCATATTTAAAAAAAAGTAAGATTTTCAAGCTTCTGAGAAAAAGGGATTTGACAGACAAACGGACGGATGGACAAGTAACAATGTGATCCAGTAAGGATTCCGTTTTTTCATTTTAACGGATAGAACTAATGATCTTAAAAACCAATGATCATGTATTAGGAATTATAAATCCGCGCAGTGGGTAAATAATAACATTAATAACTTATGTAATAGACGGCCGGTGAACATCACGAAAACAATACATTCTTACAACAAAACAACATTAAGAAATAATTAAATAATGTTTATTAAAATTCATATAAAATTTGAAAAGCACGTGTAATAAAAATTAAAAACATGCAATATAAAAACAATATATTGAAAATACAATAACCTGCACATTAAAGATATTATTGAAAAAAAAAAATTGGTGCTTTAATAAGTATGCTGCAATCTAGAAATAGACCGCTTTTTTTAATATTTGCCTCGTTTCCGCAAAAACTGGACGTTTTTTTATGGTGATTTCAGTATTGTCCAAGTTAGGTTCCCGAACAAAAATGAGGTGTAGGTTTTATTGATATAACAGCAAGTAATATTCACGTGTCTATCTGTTTGTTCGTACATTCATGACATGATGAGATAGAAATGAAAAAATAGTCCATAGAATAAATTTGATAGATACAAATTACTGGAAAATCCTATCCTGTTAATATTGTTTATTGCCTATGATTTTTTTTATTAAAGAAATTGAAGAAATATTTTTAAAAGTGTAAAATATGTTAGTGTAATTAATACCACTTCAATAACACCTTAGAATGAGGCGCCAGTGTTAAAAGATGGCGGTAGTGTCTACACATAACTCACGCTATCAAAGTGTTCATCGAAACTGCATATAAAGAAATCGGCCAGAGTATGAAGACCGATTTGTAAAGCAACGATCCCGAAATCATTTACTTAAGAAATCGGCCTTTATATTAATAGTTCACGCAGAAGAAATCTCTGGTAAAAGCTGCTTAAAGAAATCGGCGAAAGTAATTATTAAAAAACAAAATTAAAAATAGGCCGATATTGCGTATCAACTAACTTTTTCATTTATTTCATTTAGTATTGTGTTATCTAACCTCAAATTAATAACATGGACATTTTTTCAATTATAATAATATTTGAAAATAAATGCTTTGTTTTTGTTATTCATTTTTCTATATATGCATTCAGCACGTTTAAGCCCTATAAGGTTTTTTTCAATTTTTAAATTAACTGTGAGAATTAGAATAATAATTATGTTATGTTGAAAAGGAAGGGAAGGGAAGGGAGAGTTAACCCTCTAACTAAGAAAAAGGAAAATTTTAATAACTTTATATTTTCTTGTCCGGTATAGAACTCTAAAAAATCAAATGGCTATCGATTTAACTAAGTTGTTAATTTATGAGGATCGTAAAAACAGAGAACGACAATAAAAAATAAATATACATACTTACTCGTTTGATAGCCTGGTTATTTAAGACAACATTCTCTAAAGTTAATCGTTTCTGCTAGTGGCAAAAACTAAATATGTTTAATTAAAAAGAAACTGAATCCATTCAAATTAACGGTTAACATCTGTTCTGAGATTTGTTGTGAAGGAACAGAACGAAAAAGAAATTACAGGTAGTGATGTACAGGTGTGAACTGAACAGAAACGATGGAATGAGTAGGACTCTGCAGAAAATAGCTGGGCAAATATTTCAAAGAAAGCAAGAACAGCTGTACACTGTGGTGATCAATGCATAAGTTTATGTATGGAATTAAATCTCGGGTAACCAAGAAGAAGGATGAAAGTGAATTGAATGTAATTACAATAAAATTATGCATAAATTAATATCTGGCATATAATTAAAATGGCAAGATTAAGAACGAAGATATTCGAATATATGTACAGTACGTAAGGCACAAAAATACTGGGCATGTAGAAGGAGCATCTGGGACAAGAAAAAGTAGATGATCATGAAAGACACGTGTCAACAGCTATCATCATTGGTAGTCAAAGACTAACTTCTAAAGTAAACCTACCTAGTTTACCGGAATTAGTGCTAAATAGTATAATTATACCCTAACGAAAGTCTACCTTTGTCAAATACTTTTATTACCATTAATTGATTGTGGAGGTGTGTGCTATCCTGGTCTTAATGAAGAATATTTGTGAAAGTTGGAACGTCTTCAAAATTTATGCATCCGGTATATCTTCGGCCTCAGAAAATATGATCATATTTCTGAATACAGGTCACTTCTCAAATGGCTGAAGATCCTTGATCGACGCCAACTTCACAAAGTTACACTTCATTTTAACATATTAAAAATCCTCATAGCCCAAATTATCTTAGTGGCAAATTTAAAGATTTGTATGCTCACGGCCTTGGGCTACGATCTGAAAGTTCTCTCACTCTACTTATACTTAAACATACCTCTACCACTTACGAAAAATCCTTCACTGTCCAAGCAGCAAAAATTTGGAATCACCTGGTTCCTGACATAATAAATAAATAAATAAGCAGTTGGGAGAGTATCTTAAATAATGTAGTGTTGGGAATTCTATTCACAACGATCCAATCTTAACACATTCCACTAATTTATTTAGAGACTATTATAATATTTTGGATAGTAACTTTGTTCGTCGTTACATTCTTAAGAATATTTTCTTTCTTTTTCTTTTAGTATAACTCTTAAATTATTTACGTGTGCTTTTAATTATATGTAATTCATTTGTTTTCCTTTTCCTAAATACGAAACTTCCTAGATGGTGGTAAAATTCATGGAGCAAGTAATTCATTTCAATGGATTCAGTTTAGTTCCATGTTTTCTCAAGAACTTTTACAAAATCAGTATTCGAGAGTATTGTTTCATCATATCCCGGTCGTATCCATAGCGAAATTTCTTAAAAGATAAACTTTTTATTTCGTTTTTCAATTTCAGCTTCGGTGTATTGTTAAGGTTGGTACAGCTTACAAAACTGTTCATGTCAACCGACGAGTTCTAAATCCTTGAACCTATTTGTTTGTCGTGGTTTTGGACTGTCCAAACGTTATCATTATGGCTAATTTTGGGTTCACTTTTAGACTTACATAAAAGTGTATTGATTATGTCTTGATTAAGTATTAGTTTCGCAGCTTGCTCAATGAAACGCTAATCAAATAATAAACGATCAGAGAATTTTTACGGAGGAGTGCCGTACACTCGGCAGTACGAAAGAGACTTAAAAAGTTAGAAATAACACATCTCTATAAATACTTAACGTAGGACTGACGTCAGAATGACGTCATACCAGATCTCAAATCACAAGATATAGGTCATTTTCCGAGTCAATATGATGTCAAAGTAAATTTTTACGTCAAAATTATGTACAGTTATATCAAACACCAGTGCATCATAACAAGTCATAAGAAATGTCAGTTTTACGTCAAATTTATTAAATTGTCGTGACATACATATAACCTATGTGTGACGTAAGTTTTATTAAGACAAAAAGCGTTTTATGAAGAAACCGAAGGATTAATGTATGGACCTTGTCCGCTTTTCCTGAAAAGTTCCATTTTCAAAATTTGTCTACACAATATAAAATGTTAATAGCTTATTTATAGAATCTAACCATCTTCAATTCATTGAAATTAAAATTATTAAAAAAACATGAACCGTTATGTCGATTACCGAGAGGAGTGAAAACTTAAAACTATGGAATAACAATGGTTTTATAAATTTTATAGAGTTTTTAATTTTAAAATCCGCGACATACGTGCGTGCGAGCGTGAGTGCATGCGTGCGTGCATGTGTGCGTGTGTGCGTGCGTGTGTGCGTGCGTGAGTGCGTGCGTGTGTATGTGTGTGTGTGTACTTTCACTGCTGGCAAATAGCAAAACGACATACTCATAGCTATAGATATGCTGTTAACATCGACATGTCGGTGACGCGAACATATAAGATTTTCCACTACCAAAATTCACTCAACGCACCGAAAGAAGTTTTCACTTCAAAAAATAATTCTTTTATTTACATTCATAAATTTAAGACTTTTAAAAATTATTTTTTCGCCAAGCCCCATAAATGTCTTTTTTCCTACTTTTTTATCATATTTCTTATGTTCGTTTATGATAAAAGTTTATAAATACTAAACATTACCTTCATTGTTTGCTTCATGTAAACAACTTAATTTGTTACAGTGTTTATAAATAAACTAAAAGATTGCACTATGGGAAATCATTATTTGTTTAGTCTAAAATAAAATTATAATGAAAAAGCAACATTTTTAGGGTTCTGCAAATCAAACTTAATAACGGAAAACTTATGATATCACTTACGTATCTTTCTGTCAATCCGTCTGTCACAGCCGATTTTTTTAGACGATTATAGGACTTAGAAACTTGAAATTTGACGTTGGTAATGCATATTACTAAACCACATACTTTTCACTTATTACTATTTTTAAGAATTAAAGAAGAGAATAAAGCATTAAATTTTATTACTTATTTTATACATCACATGGAGTATTCAACAGGCTTCTTTTTGTAACTTTTAATTGCATATTTTAAAATATATTCTAAAAACAAAACTACTGAACCAAAAATTATGAAAAAAACAGGGCTAGTAAAATCCGACTAAATGATTAAAGAAAAACTTTTTCATTTTTTATTATATTTAAGAATTAAATAAGGAATAAAGCATTAAATTTGTTTGCTTATTTCTTATATAACGTGGGTTATTGAAGGGACATGTAATCACGAATACAAAAATATTTTTTGAAGAAGTGAATAAGGCATTAAAGTTGTTTGCTTATTTCTTATATAACGTCGGGTATTGAATGGGCATGTAATCACGAATACAAAAATATTTTTTAAAGAAGTGAATAAGGCATTAAATTTGTTTGCTAATTTCTTATATAACGTCGGGTATTGAATGGGCATGTAATCACGAATACAAAAATATTTTTTAAAGAAATGAATAAGGCATTAAAGTTGTTTGCTTATTTCTTATATCACGTCGGGTATTGAATGGGCATGTAATCACGAATACAAAAATTTCTTTTAAAATATATTCTAATATGTTGTCACAGTTATGTGTTGAGTTGATCACAAAGCACATGGCCTTTGACTGTGCGGCACACCGCGGGGATCCGGGTTCGATTCCCAGCCGGTCGTCAAAGGGGGGCTGGATTGGTGTTCTGGTTGGCTGTAAGAGTTGGTAAAATCTGACTAGAAGATAACAGAAAAATTGTGGTGGTTATCCTAGATGTTGTAATTTTTTAAATATGCACCATGTTTTTATGCTTGTGAAAGATAAGGTAGGTAATATATTTACGAATTTTGGGAAAATTACACGAGTGAAAGATAAGGTAGGTAATATATTTACGAATTTTGGGAAAACTACACGAGTGAAAAATAAGGTAGGGTACATATTTACGAATTTTGAGTAAATTACACGACTGAAATATAAAGTAGGGTATATATTTACGAATTTTGAGAAAATTACACGAGTGAAAGATAAGGTAGGTTATATATTTACGAATTTTGAGTAAATTACACGAGTGAAAGATAAAGTAGGGTATATATTTACGAATTTTGAGAAAATTACACGAGTGAAAGATAAGGTAGGGTATATATTTACGAATTTTGGGAAAATTACACGAGTGAAAGATAAGGTAGGGTATATATTTACGAATTTTGGGAAAATTACACGAGTGAAAGATAAGGTAGGGTATATATTTACGAATTTTGAGAAAATTACACGAGTGAAAGATAAAGTAGGGTATATATTTACGAATTTTGAGAAAATTACACGAGTGAAAGATAAGGTAGGGTATATATTTACGAATTTTGGGAAAATTACACGAGTGAAAGATAAGGTAGGGTATATATTTACGAATTTTGAGAAAATTACACGAGTGAAAGATAAGGTAGGGTATATATTTACGAATTTTGGGAAAATTACACGAGTGAAAGATAAGGTAGGGTATATATTTACGAATTTTGGGAAAATTACACGAGTGAAAGATAAGGTAGGGTATATATTTACGAATTTTGAGTAAATTACACGAGTGAAAGATAAAGTAGGGTATATATTTACGAATTTTGAGAAAATTACACGAGTGAAAGATAAGGTAGGGTATATATTTACGAAATTTGAGAAAATTACACGACTGAAATATAAAGTAGGGTTTATATTTACGAATTTTGAGAAAATTACACGAGTGAAAGATAAGGTAGGGCATATATTTACGAATTTTGAGAAAATTACACGAGTGAAAGATAAAGTAGGGTATATATTTACGAATTTTGAGAAAATTACGGGACTGAAAGATAAGGTTGGGAATATTTTTACGTTTGAGAAAATAAATAGTTTAATAGAAATATTACGTACCCCTAAATGTTTACATCTGAATGGACACGATACTCTCTTAAAGTGAATACTTGACAGGTTTTTCTTTTGATCAAGTTAATCCCGTTGACGTCATTTATTTCATTCTTTCTTAGGGTTCCGTACCTCGAAAAAGAAACCCTTATAGAATCACTTTGTTATCCGTCTGACGGTAGGTCAAGACCCTTTTTTTCAGGAACACGTGGAGGCATACAGTTGAAATTAATATAAAATACTTAAAAGCCCTCTACAATACTCGCGAAGTTAACTCGACGAAGTGCTCGTCGAAATTTATCGCAGTCTGAAATATGTCTGAAGTACGCACAAAGCGAATCGAAGTAATTCTCTACACTATTCTCTTCACCTAACTTCGATCAACTACGAGAGTAGTGTAGTGCAGGTTTAAAATCTGCTAGATAATAGTATAGAGAGGCACTTCAATTCGCTTTGCGCTTACTTCAGACTTAGGTCTACGGTCCTTTGAAGCTGTAAAATCAAGCTTCAATTTACACGTTTTTGTAAATCAAGCTTCTACGTCAATGCAATCAAGAAGCACTCTAAAATATGATCATTTATGCCGCATATTTTGACATACGCGAATAAATAAAAACCTATAGGGTACTTCCCGTTGACCTAGAATCATGGAATTTGACAAGAAGAAAGGTCTCACAGTACAATGAAAGAAAAATTCTAAAAATCGTTAATTTGGAGTTATATCACATAAAAAAACATTTTTTTAATGGGCGCCTGTCAAAGATATAGTGGGTAATATATTTTCGTTCTAAAAATTAAATTTTTGTAAATAGTTTATTAAGAATATTATGTTTAATGTTTATAAATACCTAAATGTGTACGGAACCCTGGGAATGTGTGTTCCACTCGTGCTTAATCCGGTCAAGCATTAAATTGGTCTTCCATTCCATACGACGTATTTAAATTTGGTTTTCCAAATTAGCTTTATTTACGTTACATTCATAAAGTGCGTTTTTCACTTTGTGCTTTCTCGTTTTTAACCCAACACGTAAACAACAGTGTACCACGTGTCTTTATGTATACCACCCTTTTATTTATCATTAATTTACCCTAGAATATATAAATAGTGTTTAGCGACCATTCATTTAATCATTTTATTACGTGTTTGATACTTATTAGCGCGCGGGACTCGGAGTGTGAAGGGGCGTGGGGAGAAGTTGGGGGTGTGCAGTGAACGATGAGAAAAAAAACAGGTTTAAAAGTAATTAGGTCACAGTGTTTTGTCAGGAAGTCAGTAATAGATCAGCAGACGATAATTTAAGAACAATACAATTAACGTGGGAAAGTGCTTTACAATATCACTAAACGATCACTTTTGAAAATCATCGCCATGAATTTCAATCTATATTAAAGACAAAGGATTTAATTTTAAGATTTTAGTAAATGGAAAATTTATATTTTATTCAATGTACGAGTAAGTTGATATAACGTCTTTCCTTAATGGCCGAAGAGGGAGGGTAAGAAAAAAGAAGAAAATGTGACCCGGTCACTCGGTCACCTTTTACCTGGAACTACCCTAGATGAAATAGTGTTATACAAATAAAACCTTCTTCATCACCCCTATTTAACCGTTTGTTCACAATTAAATGAAACTACGTGATGTAGTATTACTTCTACTTTCTTAAGTTCTTTACCACGACCTACGTTCTACGTTAATCTTTGCTAATAGCCCACCTGAAGATGTTGTCATACAACGAAACCTAGGTCGTGGTAAAGAACTTAAAGAAAGTAGAAGTCATACTACATCACGTAGTTTCATATAATTGTGAATAATGAATTTTTACAAAATTAACGCCAAATATATTCAATAACCGTTTGTTATTACAATATTTTTATCTACCTGGAAAGAAGATGACGTGTAGTTTTAGTGAGAGCCTATGGAGTAATATTTGTTTCCCCTACGGCCATACTTTGGGGCTTTGGCGAATAATTGCGTTAATGCGAAAGTTTCGTATCATGTAACGAATATTCCTTGGGTTGAGGCAAGAATGAATGCCGATTATTTAGTTGTAGATTTTTTACTCTACGAAAGTTCGTCCGGTAGTGAGGCCGTGGCACGTAGGGTGATGAAGAAGCCTTTATCGCGATAACACACCACAAATATTCATCCGATTGTGTCTCTGTACCGTTACAATATATCGTTTAAATTACTTCATTTTAATACGGAGTTATTCCATAACAAATTCAATATGAAGTAACTTCCGATGATAATCGGAACCGGAACTTCAGTTCCGATAGCGAAACAAATAATATTTTTATTAAAGTAACGTTAAATCTTACAAAAAAAGAACCAAACAAAGTGAAAATCAGGTGTCTAAGAAGTTTTAGAATAAGGAATGCACAAATGAAAAATGAACCTGCCAAATGTAGGTTGAACTCGTGCCACGAAGATTCCATATATACGTTGCTTAAATTCACGTAGATTGTGAAAAAGTAGATTTATATTTTTTTATTCGAGAAAATTTACTTATTTATGCCGTATTTCAAAGTATACCATAAGAGGATCCTGTTAATTTAAAAAATTATACTTATGTAGCTCATAATTTGTATGACGTTTAATGCAATGTTGTTATTTTTGGTTTAAAAAGAAGTATACTTTCATTATTAATTATGATTTCTAAGATCCAAGGTTATTAAGACGAACCTAGTAATCAAATAGATAAAAACCGACCAAGTGCAAGTATACCTCGCGCATCTAATCATACTTCGTTTGAAGTAAAATTATTTATCATAAGTCTTCAATAATTGGGCCACTTGGCGCAATAAATGTCTAATAATACCTCATATAATAATATAATAGATATCGTCATGGTTTGTTGTATTGATCATAGACTTACCGCCGCCGTAGCGCACTCCTGTGTCCCGGGTTCGATTTCAGGCAGTTCGTCGAGCCGGATTGGACTGACATTTTACTGTAAGAGGTCGCTCTCATAGTAATAAGTCGACGTAAGGCTGTAAATAAATATAATTAAGAATTGACGACATATGTATTATCTTGAATATCCCAGCAGTTATGGCACAGAATCATCTCTACAGTTTTTCTACAATCTTTGTGTAGGCTTCTAAAAACCCTGTTTTTCGTAATTTTAGGGTCAGTAGACCACGGTCACGTGTCTGCCGAACTTAAAATTCTATATTAGGGTCTATTATATTATTATATTAGGTATTATTAAGTATTTATTACACTATGTAGTCCATATGATTGATGACTTATGATAATTTTACTTCAAAACGAGGTATAGAATTTTCGAAGCGCGAGCTAGACTAGCATTTCGTCGGTTTTTAATATCTATTTAATACCAGCTTCATCTTAATAATCTTTATATCTAGGCACTTGGAACTCCTAATTAATATTCAAAATATCTTTCTTTGCAAACAATAAGTCATAACATTAGATTCAACACATACAAGTTATGAACAAAACAAACATAAATTTTTAAATTATCGGGATTTTCTTATGGTTTACTTTAAAATACAGTGTAAAAAGTCAATTTTATAGTCATATCAGGCACCTCAAATAAAAAAATATAAATCTATTGACTCAAAATCAACGTGACTTTAAACAACGTAGATACGGAAACTTCGTAGCGCGAGCTTGACCTACATTTAGTCGGTTCATTTTTATTTACGCATTTTGTATTTAAAAACTTCTTAAACACTTGATTTTCACTTTGATTGGTTCTTTTTAAAAAAAATCCAATTTTATATCGTAAAATCATTTCAATTCCTTTATTAAATCAAATCCTATCATTTTTAGCAAAACCATAGACTTAATATATTACGAATAGACGAACGAAACGTGCGAGCGAGAATATATTCTTTATGACATTACTGCGAGTGGAAAAGAGATGACAATACGTAAACAAACAAAACTATTTTGACAGATAAGTGTCCGATAGTATCTTGCTTCGGTAGCGTCTCGCCGTACTTTAGTATTTTCGTGTATTTTCAAATAATATTTCCACAATATTATTTTAGAATAAGCAATGGTGTCTTGCTCAGTATTGGATTGTGAAGTGACATATATGAATAATCCAAATAAAGAAATTGTTCACAGGTGAATATCATGCACGTACTTACTTTTTATCACTTATTTTACTCTAATTTATCATTTAACTAGACTTGGTCAAATATAATCATAGTAAAAATGTTCCATTTTACGTTTTATTATTTATTTTTATATCTTGAGTGTTTAATTACGAGATATTATATCCGTGAAAAATAACATTTCACAGATTGGGATTGGTATTATTTATATAGGGATTGGTATTATTTTATCGATATGTAATATCGATAATTTTCTATAATGAAAATAAACGTAGATTGCGATAGAAAGTGTTAGTAGATGAAATAAAACGAAAAAATTATGAATATTATTATAATATAAGGGCTTAGTGATGTATGTGACCGAAGAAGGCGTGGGTTCAAATTACGCACAAATCAGAAAAATATTTTCAAACTTAAAGCAATTGAATGTATCTAAATCATTCAGCATTGAAAATAAGATCTGGCCTTATATAATGTTGGAGCATAAAAAATCAAATAGAAACTGGTAATTAGTGAAAAAGTTAAATTAGCATTCGATCCTTTAATAATGGTTTCCATATTATTATGCGAAATATCACTCAAAAACATGTTTTTCAACTTTTCTATGTATTCTGTATGACGAGAAAAATGGACAAGAATTCTTAATAGATACAACTGGACTCTCCATAAAAATGCTATGGCATGTAGGAAACATTTCGATAGAAAATGTTTTGTACAAAGAGCACATCAACGTGTTTTGAAAAAGGACTCAGTGCCTACAGAGTTTGTACCGGTATGTTTGTCAACATCCTAATTTATATTTTTTCATTTATAATTAAGCCTCTTATAAATGTTTAGTGTTTTCACAAAGATTGGACAAACTACACACTGCTTAGTAAACACGCGTTTACTCTATACCGTGTCTGGATAACGTCACGATACTAGAGAATATTCATATCATATATATATTTTTAGTTAAAACAGAAAATAAGTTTCCTTTTTATTTAGTTCAAAATATTATTATAAATGTTTACATGTTTTGTATGATATAATAACGAAGTATTTATAACAAAATTGGTAGCTGTCTTTCACATTAACATAATTTTTGTTTACAGGTAAAGTTAATGCCAAAAAGACCTATGTCATCTTATATATAGAGGAGCCATCGATGTCGTAGCCACAATTGTCGCCAAGAAAAAAGAAGCGTATGCCATAAAATCAAATATAAAATCATAAAATGCTATAAAATCTACAAAAAAAATGTATGCCATAATATAAATAGACTTTGTTATTTAAATGGACAGGTTAAAAAAATATTCAATTAATTTTTATTGTAAAATGATTATCATATTTTTATTTTTATATATTAAATGAAGTATTTATAATAAAATTGGTAGCTGTCTGTCCCATTAACATAATTTTTGTTTTCAGGTAAAGTTAATGCCAAAAGGACCTATGTCATCTTAATATATATATATATATATATATATATATATATATATATATATATATATATATATATATATATACGAGCCATCGATGTCGTAGCCACCGTAGTCGCCAAGAAAAAAGAAGCAAATCTTTAAATGTAATAAGTTAAAATAAAAATTAAAATACAAGCAGCAAAACATCAGGAAATTGATGGCTAAATCCATGAGAATGAAAAAAAAATTAAACACTGTAATGGGCGCTTGAAAAATTTAAAATAACGTCCTGGTTTTCGGGATAACTTAAACGACCTTACCACATAATGCAGTAATGAAACGTTTCAATATTTAATAGATAGGATAAATGAAAAAAAAACCTTGGCCCATTCTACTGAATATAGAGAAAAACTTAGAAAATTTGCACTAATTCTCCATTTCTATAGTTCAAGGTGCTATAATTATTTTTACCTCATATTAACACAGTTAGGAAATTATATCAGAGAGTAAATTGCAAACCGGCTTTTACAACCCAGTCATTCAATAGAATAAAGGAAATGGCTAAAAAAAAAATTATTTTTAGCATCACTTTTGATAAAATGAGCGTTAGGTAATATGCTGAATTTGTTGGCAAAACACATTTTGGCTATATTAATATAGGCAATGATTTGCACGGGGAAGAATCAGCAATTGCAAATCAAGTTCTAGTATTTACGGTTGTGGCTGTGAATATCTTTTGGAAACCTCCAGTTGGTTTCTTTCCAGGAAGAAGTTTTACGGCTTCACAAAAGGTAAATTTATTGAAAATTTGCCTTGATTTATTTAATGAGACTATATGTGCAGTAATTTCAATTACATTTGACGGGATCCCTTCAAATCTTAACAAATTCAGTTTATTTGGCGCAAAATTAAACAGCGAACCATTTTCCTCATATTTCACATAAAAAGCAAAAAAATATTATATATTAATCGATCTGTGTCACTTGTGAGAAATATGTTCGGTAACAAAAAAGTTTTAATGGACGAACATGATAGAAAAATTGAATTTATCTTTGTTACACAATATTCAAAATTCGGGAACAAAATTACATTTAGGCATATTAATTATTTTAAAGAAAAAATAAAAGTAATGCCTAAGAACGCAATTACTTTTCAGGTCTGTTGCGACAGCCATTCAGTACTGCTACGATTTTTTTAATTTATCACAATTTGAGAATTCGGAAGCCACTGTCCTATTTATTACCCTGGCTAATGACATATTTGATATGTTTAATTCCAGGAACTTTTTTTCTTTTTCTTCTAGGTTTAAAAAACCTTTGTGCTCAACTAACAGACAAGAAATATTAAACAAAATCGCTTCAAATAAACAAATATTTTAGAAATTTAAAATTTGAGGATGGGACCGTTATCATAAACTCTACGAGACGTTCAAGTTTAGCCGAGATCTTAATAAACATACAAGTCCAAAATATATCTGCGTATGAAAGGAATATATATTTATATCTGCGTATGAAAGGTAACTTTGTCATGCAAAGTTAATATTGAGTGAAAGTGGAAACTGCTTGGAAACTGAAAATTATTTTCAGTTTCCAAGCAGTTTCTTTTCACTATTCTTTCCAGTATAGTTCCCACCGCAAAACGCAATAATACTGTAATATTATATTACAACATTTTAAAGGAATTTCGATTGAGCGATAATTTTCTAAATGACAATCCAGGTGATATTAAAGACGTGTCTACGGTATTGTTAGACAGACTGCCCGACACTTCTGAAGACTTATCATAATTTATTAAATCGGTTGTCGAATTTATATATTCGTGGTTAAAAATATAAAAAACATATATACGTTGTGAAGTTTAAATAGATTTTTTGGTACAATCACGATCTAATGTGCCATTTATAAGTCGTAAAACATTCGCAAAACAGAGTAATAGATTTTTGACTTATCCATCAAAAGATGTATTTGGTATATATTTAAAATGCGAACATTATTTTAGGGAATATTTAAAGAAGAATGATTAGCTTCGGTAAGATAACTTTCAGTGAGATAGTTTTAGAAATTATACAATTTATTTACACTAACAATTTTTTGATAATTTAATTAAGCATTAATATGAGCAGGAACCTTTAAATAGCCACATGTATCTTTAAATAAAATATATAATTGAAAATTATTTGATAATAAGGTTGAGAACTTTAAAAACTTTATCAAAAGAAACTTTGAGAAACCATTTGAATAAGATTATTTTATTTAAAGGCCAATGATTTTTATAATAACTAACAAAAGGATTATTTACAATCGTAGAAACACATTTTTAAGTTTTGGTGCCACAATATCATTATAAAAGGAACTGTAATGAAAATTCCTTTTTTCACATTGAATTGTATATTTTTTCTCGTAGTTGAATTGTGCAGTTGAAATCACTACAATGTGCAGTCTCAGTTGTGTCATCGTATGAGGAACTCGTGTTGGTTACTTTAAAAATAGATAGTACCTAAAGGTTATCTAGGTAATGTGTTATTTGTTTAATTTTAGATATAACATCGTTAGTGAAAAGCCATCACTAAAACTCACACATACATATGTACAATTACGCACACAAGGGTAATTCAACTTCAATTATGCATATCGAGTGTGTTCGTCTATTCGTAGTATATTAAGTCTATGAATAAAACGAAACTATAAAAAGTGTCGTTAAAGTATTTTTCTAAATTAAACAAAACTAACAAGATCATATGTCGATTCGCTAAAGGTCGACATGACATTTTTTCTATAATTTTTATTACAGGCATGACTCGATATATTACTTTGAATAGGGAAAATTAAAAAAAGAAATAGTTAAAAAAGAAACATTTTTAAAATATTTATTTGTCTCGTTCTTTATGTTACTCAAAATAATGAGGTTAATTAGCCCCTGTGAAAATAAGTCGTAACAAATAATTCTGTCTGTACAAACAGTGACATTTGTCTTACTTCTGTCCTGTTTGTACTCTATTTTCTTAAAAACGAAACGAACGTTACTTAAACCAAATTGCATTATTACAAAATATATGTATTCTTAATAACATTATAAATTTTGAAACTATCATTTATTAAAATTAATTTAGTGGTTTTGAAATTATAAAAAAACGTTGTGAGATCGAGCGAAATCGATTAGAAAGTGATCTTAATTTACAATAACTTTTTTAGAATATCAAGCGCAAAAACTTGAATTTACCTTGCAAACAAATTTCACTGTTTGAAAAAATACCCCGTGATAAACTCAACAATTAAACTGAATTGCGCCCTTAAACCGACCAATTAACCATGCAATAACTCAACTCCGCTCTCGTACGCTGCAGGATGACACATGCATAATGAAAGTAATGTGCGTGCATTGGGGACCCCACTGATTATGAGCGCCTTGTTGCATAATGGCTTTCAGTTAGGGTTAACCCGTGATGGCGGCACCGTGAACAAACATAGGTAGTTTTACTTATTTACATAGTAACCCGTAAATATAAATGTCGTTTATTGAGTTCAGCGAGACCGTATGCGAATTTAATGTCTGTGAAGAACGTGTAGTATCAACAAAATTGTCGCCTCTGCCAGTGTTTTAAAAAGTTTTTGTGCAGGTTTTTACATATTTTTAACGAAGTGACTTAAATTTTTTATTTCGATTGGTCATAATTTTATATAACTTTTATATTATTATATGCTTGCTCGAGGTATAGCAACTAAGGATAACTTATACTCTAATAGTATGAAACAAGCAGTGGTGCGCAGTGCCCAATAAGCAATTACACGTAGCTGAATATTTAGCAAATATACATCACATATTTAGGAACATTCGAATATATTTACTTTGTGGTATTCAAGCGAAATCCACACTTCAATATATATTTTGCAGTTTGCATGCAGAAAGCGAACGTTACGCGCAATTTTAAATAAAATGTACAAACTTCATTCCTATTAAATTACAGAAGCTACTCCACTGGAAATAGGTTTATACTAAATAAAACTTATTATCGCATTTTGGGTTGTCAGTTCATGGTACTAAAATAAGCTGGAATTTACGAGATTACCTCGACTATATTCAGATTGAAACAATTCCGTGTTTAATACGCACACAAATAAATATTGTGAATATAGTATGATATATGGACTGAATATACTGAATATGACATGAGACTGAATATAGTAAAAAAATGGAATAAAGGTGGCTTTGATAATTTGAGAAATTTTATTAAAAAATGTGTTAATTCAAAAAAAAATATTGTACACAGTAAAACTACAAAATTTCCATTTTTTGCGTATAGCAATTTGTATCGAAGAGCAATTAACTTTTACAAATCGGGAGCTTAGGAATGCAAATCACTTAATAATGTTAATAGATACTCTTGTATTTTTAGGTAAGCAAGAATTAGCTTTTCAAGGTCACGATTAAAGTCATAGTTCAGTAAGTTTAGGTAATTAAGTCGAGAGTTAATTGTTTTCGAGAGCCTACGATTCAATTATTGAGACTCATTTTCAATCTATTGTACCTGTAATGTACAATAGATTGAAAATAAGTCTCAATAAATGGGCGGTCGCGGATGCTTGCGCCCGTGTGTGTATATCTATATAATTTTTATATGTCTCTCCCTTCGCAATTTGCCCTTCTTAAAAAGCTCTGCACGCCACTTGTCAAACAAGGAACTCAGAAGTTTGTCATATTCATCCATCTGTTTGTATGTCACAGCCTACAGTTTCTGGGAGCTTTAGACTTATATGAATGACAGTTCGGTAGTAGGTAGATGCTGCACAAAGACATCTCAATTAATACGAAGCGAGAAAAAACAATTTTTAATGTGACAATTGAAATCATTTTTCACTTTGAGCCGCGTTTGAGAAATGTGAAGCTTCAATTTGGCGTACAATATGGGATATTCCCCTTAAAGTTTTCAACCGTGAATATGAAACATTTTGAGAAACGTTAGATACCAGCATTTGTTTAGAAATTTTAATTAAAATTATTTAGTAAGTAACTTACCCCAATGATTTCAAGAGATGTACACCACTTTGAAGTTCGAAACTTTTCTTTATTCATATTCCAACAAAGATTTGACTGTTTTTTTTGGAGTGTCATTGGGCATGTCTCCCAAAATCAAATTTAGTTTCCATTTATTACTTTTACGTCCCGCTTGCGAAGTATTAAGCTTCAATGTAATGTGCACTGTACGCTATCGAATTTGCCAACCTGTAAAGCTCCAGTCATAACCATTTTATCACGATTTGCAATTAAAATTATTTCAGTTAATTTGGACCAAATTTTTAACACATACAAAATTAAAGAAATCGGTTCTTTTCCTTGGGAGATTATAATAGTTTCTTAAATCTTTATGCAGTATATTTATTATTGCAGTACTAGTCAGCTGCTTGAATTTCCATTCGTGGTAAATGATTTCTTAGTTTGAAGTTTGTTTGTAAATTATAGGAAATTAGCAACATAATTTTAAATATTGCGAGAGTATCATTACTTTACTAAAGCAATCCGTTCAAGTTTCTGTTGACTTAGTAAAGTTTTTGTACGTGTCAGCTAAGTTCCTATAAAGATCTATTCTCTAAACGAATAGAAAAAAAGACGTGTAAATAAACAGACTTACAACTATATAAAAATTATTGTTGTTTCTGATACTATTGATAGTATATAACAATATTTTCATAAAAAAAATATTCAGCCTACACGCATAATTAATGTCGCCAGATACCCCGATTTCCGCGGGATGTTTCGATTTCCAGACGTGTCATGCGTCATTCCGCGTTAGCTCTACATTGCCAATAATAATCCTGAATATTCGACCCGTATTACACTCAGTAATATAGGCCAAGTCCAGTGCACGAAAACCAACTTCTGATCTCAACGGCCGCGGTAATTAACCATTGAAAACTGTTTTTTTAGTGTCACGTTTTTTAGTCCTTTGGAACGAAGTTCTTTATAGCACGTTACAAGCTTGGCGAATGAGAGCTAGCCTGAGAAAGTGTAAGATTTCGACCGCTACATTTGCTGCTACAGTATACGCGTTTGAGTGTTTACAAGCTTATGTCAAATTATTTTTCTGCTAGCTTTCTATTGTAAGCTGATCTTCTGCTAGACCGTTTCCAATTCGGTATGTATTTATTTGCATAATAAATTATATATTACTACTATAATTTATTAAATACTTAAAATTAATTAATTACAATAAATTTTCAGAATATTCATTTCTTTTCTTTATTATTTAAACTTTATTTAGATTGTTTTGGTAAATGTAACAATTCATTATATTCAATTCATTATATAAAGATGTTTAAGGATATTCTTCTATCCGTTGATGAATATTTTCTACATTTGAGCACGTATAAAATTAAAATCATTTTTAGAAAAATAAATTTGCTTTTAAATATCTTTTTATTCGTTTTGTACGTTTCTCTTTAATGTAAAGTCACTGCGTACAGATGAATGAATTGAATGTCTCGATTCATATTTCCTGTTACGTCACTGTATTTATACATATACGAGTATATGTTACCGACGCGACAGCGCGCTCGGTCTGAATAAACAATCTCAATACATTATTGAAATCATCGAATACGTCATAGGAAATGCTAAGAAACATTTCAAAAAGAACTGTTAGCATTTATTTACTAGGTGCATAAAATACAATACTAAAGTTAGGGCGGAATTAGATGGAAGGTATTCATTGAAAACTGGAATCCCACACCGGCTTCGCTTGGATGTTGTTAGTATTCTGAGATCAGAGAAACAACTTTTTCAAACAACCGTCTTCTTAGCTTCATGTTAGAGATAATAGTATTGAGAGATCTGGTATTTAGTAATATTGGTATTTAGAGAAAGTAGCATTTAGAAAGAGCACTACCAGAGATAAGAGTAGTATTTAAAGATAGTAATTAAGAGATAGTGGTATTTAGAGTTAGTAGTGTTTGGAGATATTAATATTACAAATTAAATTATTGATTTTTATCTGAAGTTTGAGGTAACAGTATTTAGAGATAGTAATTTTAAGAGGTAGTGATATTTAGAGACAGTAGTATTTTTAGTTAGTTGTGTTTAAAGATAGTAATATTACAAATTAAATTATTGATTTTTATCTGAAGTTTGGGGTAATAGTATTTAGAGATAGTAATTTTAAGAGATAGTGATATTTAGAGACAGTAATATTTATAGTTAGTTGTGTTTGAAGATAGTAATATTACAAATTAAATTATTGATTTTTATCTGAAGTTTGGGGTAATAGTATTTAGAGATAGTAATTTTAAGAGATAGTCATATTTAGAGACAGTAGTATTTATAGTTAGTTGTATTTAAAGATAGTAATATTACAAATTAAATTATTGATTTTTATCTCAAGTTTGAGGTAATAGTATTAAGAGATAGTAATTTTAAGAGATAGTGATATTTAGAGACAGTAGTATTTATCGTTAGTTGTGTTTGAAGATAGTAATATTACAAATTAAATGATCGATTTTTATATGAAGTTTGTGGTAATAGTATTTAGAGATAGTAATTTTAAGAGATAGTCATATTTACAGACAGTAGTATTTATAGTTAGTTGTGTTTAAAGATAGTAATATTACAAATTAAATTATTGATTTTTATCTCAAGTTTGAGGTAATAGTATTTAGAGATAGTGATTTTAAGAGATAGTGATATTTAGAGACAGTAGTATTTATAGTTAGTTGTGTTTGAAGATAGTAATATTACAAATTAAATTATTGATTTTGATTTGAAGTTTGAGGTAATAGTATTTAGAGATAGTAATTTTAAGAGATAGTGATATTTGGAGACAGTAGTATTTATAGTTAGTTGTGTTTGAAGATAGTAATATTACAAATTAAATTATTGATTTTTATCTGAAGTTTGAGGTAATAGTATTGAAAGATAGTAATTTTAAGAGTTAGTGATATTTGGAGACAGTAGTATTTATAGTTAGTTGTGTTTGAAGATAGTAATATTACAAATTAAATTATTGATTTTGATTTGAAGTTTGAGGTAATAGTATTTAGAGATAGTAATTTTAAGAGATAGTGATATTTGGAGACAGTAGTATTTATAGTTAGTTGTGTTTGAAGATAGTAATATTACAAATTAAATTATTGATTTTGATTTGAAGTTTGAGGTAATAGTATTTAGAGATAGTAATTTTAAGAGATAGTGATATTTGGAGACAGTAGTATTTATAGTTAGTTGTGTTTGAAGATAGTAATATTACAAATTAAATTATTGATTTTGATTTGAAGTTTGAGGTAATAGTATTTAGAGATAGTAATTTTAAGAGATAGTGATATTTAGAGACAGTAGTATTTATAGTTAGTTGTGTTTGAAGATAGTAATATTATAAATTAAATTATTGATTTTTATATGAGGTTTGAGGTAATATTATTTAGAGATAGTAATTTTAAGAGGTAGTGATATTTAGAATAATATTACAATTTAAATTATTGATTTTTATCTGAAGTTTGGGATAGTAGTATTTAGAGATAGTAATATTAAAAGATAGTGATTATTAGAGACAGTAGTATTTATAGTTAATAGTTTTTGGAGATAGTAATATTACAAATTAAATTATCGATTTTATTTATACCTAATGAATACCCAAAAGATCCAGTGGATATCCATAGAAGCCAAGGGATACGCGCAGGATCCAATGAATACCCAATGTTTCCGAGGGAGACCTAGCAATGTGGCAACTCTGTCCATTCAATTCTCCGTCTATTTATCAAAGTCAATTGGGTGTAGATGTTTGCGCTTTTATTTATATTCAAATTCATTAATTTTTGCAAGTGACCACTCTGGGAGCTTTTATATATCATTAATTAAAAAAAAAACAATTTAAAATCGAGTTTTCATGGTTGCACTTTAATTGGATATTTTACTGTCCTGGATATTGCTCCATTTCGGAATTCGAGGTTCCATACTAATTACTAAATTATATAAATATAATAAGGGTATGGATTACTATATTCTATATATATAAATATATATATATATATATATATACATATATATATATATATATATATATATATACATAATTAACTTTTGTTTCATTGCAATAATTTGCAAAATTAATTTAAATCAATTTATGTAATCTGACAGATGTCACTGATGTAGGCAGAAAATGGATTAATGCAATACAACAACGATCTAAGCGCATGGTATATAATTTTTAATTACAAGCTTATGTCAAAAATGAAATTGGTAAAGTTTTAGATTTAAAATAATTTTATTTTCGATGAGTAATTGGCGTATTTTTTCATGTGAGTTTTTTTGGTGGGATTATAAATCACCTTTCTTAGTTGCAGATATACCGACTTTTTAATTTAGAATTAATACGGCCAGATTTACATGCGGGCTTTTAGCTCACGAGACACGTAAACAATAGATTTAATATACACATTGCCAATAACGTGCGGTGCCTTATAAATAATTACACCTAGCTTGCTCTGAATATTTGACATATACACATTACATATTTATGAACATTTAAACATATTTATGGAATGTAAACAAAATCCGCAATTTGGTACATGCTCTGTGACCCGAATGTACAAAGCCAACGCTACCAGTGGGGGTAATCTTAGATGAAACGTAAAAAAACATTATGCCTATCTCGCGAATTGTAATATTACAAGTAACATTCCATCACAAAAGTTTTCTATAAAAAAATAAAAATGATTACGTCATTTTAAGTCCCAATTTGTAGGGAAAAATTAAGCCACCTTTCCATAGGTTACTACAGCTATATTCAGAATGAAACAATCCCTTGTTTTGTTTCATCTATTAGCGCATCACAAAATTAGAATAATTGTTTGTTTATTATACAGTTATGTCAAGTGTCAGCTCAAGTAAAAAAAAATTAATGAAATAACTTTTGGTAGAAATGTCTAGTTTTCCATTTTTTATTTTATAAATATACTTATTATATTTCATAAGTGAATTTAATTCACTGAATTAGTTATTGTAATATCCGTTCTCTGTTTTTATCGTAAATGTGCATTTTCGATATGACAGTTTAAAACGGTGTAAATTGTATAGTATTTATATTGATGTCCAGACTACTACCTTCAAATGATATAATTCTGAATTCAACATAAGATAATTCTGAATAGTAGAGCGAAGCCAATTTTAAAATTATATGTTTTTAATAATTGGATTATTTATCACTTTCGTATGCGATCAATATTTGCGGTTAACCGCGAGTTATGTTTTGAATAAAATGTTAACCTAGCCTTGACGATAATTTCACTTTTTGAAGTAAAACTACATTATGCACGCTTGACTTGGGGAGTAAGCTGGTGAATGCGTGACGAGAGCGTTACGAAAAGTGTGATCGCGCAAGGCGAACGGAAGTTGAGAAGGAGATATAAATCAGTGAAGATAGAAAGAGAGAGTTACGTTTCGCATATTACTGTAGGGACAAGAGAGAGAGGTGCGAGCACACATTTTCTTTCTCTCTTTCTCTCATAGCCAGTTATGTTTCGTATATCTAAGACACATTGCAAGCCTATTGTCTGTATCACACTGTAGGAGCAAGAGAGAGCAGTGAGCGCGCACATTTTCTTTCTCACTTCCTCTCACAGCCAGTGCATGAAAAAAAAAAAAGATATATATATATAAATATATATATATATGTATATATATATATATATGTGCGAGTTTGCTAGCGTTACGCGAACGGTGATTTTTTGATTATTTTGTAATTTCATTTCGTTCTTGAACAATTTTATAAATTATTATTTTGTTCAATACATTAAATATTCTACGTTTAAAGTGAATAAAATTGTAATTTCATTTTAAAGTTTATATTTTGGGAATTTGAAGTTTTACTTCAGTCGTGCGGTCTAAAGCACACTCGTTTTTTTTTGTGCAAATAAAAGACTACACATAAAAAATAACGTATTTAATAAAAAAAAATTAAAATTAAACATTAAATTGATAACCTCTATTCACTCAATCAATTTTGTTTATTTAAAATTTTAAATTAGTTTTTTATGTAAATTCGTGTTTATATTTGAATATTCAGTATTTAGTGTCACTAAGAATGGTAATTATTTCGAAAAAAAATTAACAAGTAGTTTGCAAAACTCAGTTTGTTTGAGAAACATTTTTTAATAAATTGTTTGTCATGAAAATAAAAACAAAAATATTTTTTTAAATATATTGTTTTTAATGCATTCTGATTTAAATAATTTGACAAGTTCTGATAAAATGCATAATAGCAGTATATTTCGAAAAATAATTGAAAACATGCAAAGCATGCATGTAGTGATCCTAAATGTGTTTATTTGTTATATAGTTTTTGGCTTTTGGTCATCGAAAATTATGAAATATTAAGAAAGAGAAGCAAGAAACCTAAAATTGGCAAGAATTAGATTGGTAAGAACTTTGATAAGAAGGCTTTTGGTAACTTAATATATTTACTTATATATATATATATATATATATATATATATATATATATATATATATATATATATATACTTGTTAACGGACACTGGACGCCACTGCACATTGCACTATTGACATTTTGTATTATTACATTTTTATTATTTAATCAAAACATCGAGTTTCATTCCTCCTGTTGCCACAGTATTCCTCGGGTTGAAAAGTCTATATTTAGAGTCCTGAACTATGTCTATACCAAGTTTTATGAAAATATGTTCAGTCGTTCAGGAGTGATTGAGTGTCAAACATCCAAATGCACTTTCACGACATTACGATGACAGTAAACACAACCCATATGAAGGTAGCAATGAAAGTTGCCACAGTATTCCTCTAGTTGCCACATTGTTCCTCGTGTTGAAAAGTCTATATTTAGAATTCTGAACTATGTCTATACCAACTTTTATGAAAATCTGTTCAGTCGTTTAGGAGTAAATAACAACCCATATGAGGGTAGCAATGAAAGTTCTTAATACTAGTCATTTTTAATAATGTAATAAGATCAATTCAAATTTAAAAAACTGAATTCTTTGCTTGAATTTTTTATTTACTTTCACAAATTGGCGGCCATTGGAAAATTGTTTGTATCACGTCAAGAAGAATTTAACAAGAGACAATTTTAGTCCGGTGATTTTTTATGAATTTCATTGTGGTCTCAATCAACAACAACGTTACGGTCAATTGGCAATTTATGATGAAGCCCCATCGAGTGCTACTGTTTACAACTGGTATAACAAGTTCAAGAGTGGTAGTACTAATCTCAGTGGTGATATGCGAGAGGGATGTCCATCAATAGCAACAAATGATGATAACTCCAATGCTGTGAGGATTATGATGAAGATTGATAAGAGAATAACCTGTGGATCATGTACAGAAAATTCTACACAAACATCTAAGAAACTTTATGCTAGGTGGACATCCCATGATATGATAGAAGAAAACGACTGTGGCGTTTTTGGTGTCGTGAAACTTAAGGTGACTCAAACGTTGTATTCGATATCTTTAGGGGAACGAAATATGATGTTATGAACGGGAAACTAAAAGGCAGTATGCGCAGAGAGTGTTTCCTTCTGAAGAGTTACCTACAAAGTTAAAGAGAGGAAGAAGTGCTGTAAAAAAGATGGTGGCTTCATTCTTTGGACGGACGAGCTATTGTGGAACACTTGTTCCGGAAAATAAAAGAGAACAGCTGCTGTGTTGGGAAAAGATCAAGAGCAACGCCCTCATAATTGTATTGTCCATCATCACGACGACGCCTTTGAATACTCAGTCAGAGGAGGACCGAATGTTTGACTAGGTCCGGTGAAAAAATTATGGTTCACGATACATCCCCCACTTCGTACAATGCGATTACTATTTTTTGCAAGAATAACAGATGAACTGCGAGGAATACGAAAAGGCCGCGGAAGAGACATCCTAGGATGAGCGGATTACTAAGATTATTTTGTAACACAATAAATAAATTACAAACTTGCTAGTTGGCCAAATTTTTATTTTCTAAAAAAATCCGTGTTACTCCGGCTTGTTATTTCATTTCACGAGCTATAAGCATACCAAATTTGGCAGCGATTAGTTGCTTAGTTGCAAACTTATTAGGTAACAAACAAAGAATTAGAAAAAACCCTACATTTATTAGTTGGGATATGTGCACTAACAATAATTTAAATAGTATTTATTTTTTCCTGTTGTATTTATTTGGAAATATTGTAGGATATTGACAAATTAATTATCATAGTTTATTATTTTAATTTTTTTAATCGAACAATCTGACAAATCCCTGATATCCGATAAGTCTCTATCCTGTAACTGAAAAATTAGAGTCAACTGTAATAAGCATGTCTCGTTTTATCCAAAGTTTAAGTCTGCTATAATATTATTTTGTATAAAGTCATAATATTATTTTGTATAAAGTCATAATATTATTTTGCATAAAGTATTTGTATTAAATTATTTACAAGTAATATTATTGTTCACCATGTACTTGTAAATATGTCGTTCAGAAAATTAAAAATTTTGCTAAAGGTTTTCGGTAAACTACAGGTAAACTTCTAGTTAGGATTTTTAAAATTATTTTGACTGTTGTAGTTTCGAAAAACCAAATAAAATTATTCGTCGTCGTGACAATATTTTGGAAAAATCATGAATACTCTTCGTGATTTTTCCAAAATATTGTCAATGCCCGTGGTACGTTCGAAACAGTGACCAATTCCAGAAGTTATCAAATTCTGTGTAACTAAATACATTATGTTGTTGTAAAATCATGAAACCCTGTGATGGATGCCGTACTCAATATGGTGGATTTGCGACGATGTTTTAATAGTACTAACCCTCATGAATTAATGGTCTAGAAGCCGGAAGTCTATTTTATGGTAAGTGCTCCACTCGCGTAATAATAACGAAAATGAAATAAAAGTCGCTGATCGGTCTACTTTAGGCTGCCTTGAAGTGATTAACTCCACACCATTCATTGATTCAACTTGGATGCCTTGAAGATTTTATCATGTTCTATTAAAATTTTAAAAATCTCTGCGCCAAATTTGATGTTTCTCAGATAAAACGATTTCTGAAAAAGAATGGCATGGACATTTTCAATAACATCTTTAGAGTTATGCTACATAAATTACTAAAAAAAACAGTACTGGATGCTTTTCTCTTTCTTTTGCTTGCTCTTTCAATAGGTTAACTTCTATATTTGACCCCGCCCCGGTCCCTAAAATTTTTAAATAAATATTTTTGCTTGTGCAATTATTGGTCCACAAATAGCTTAATATGCTTTATATTAAGCTATTTGTGGACCAATAATTATGTCACAGTGTGACATATTTTAAGCTGGCCTTGGCGAAGAGCACAAAAATATTATTTACTCGAAGTAGTTTATTTACAAAAGTATCCGAATACACCGCATAAACTTTCCATCCAATTATGTGTACCATTATTCCACAGCTACAAAGGGGGAAGCGGGGTCTAAAAAGTGATCAATATTCATTAAGTGGGGTTGCGACGTCTTTGTGCGTATTTCTGCATTGTAATTTGCAACAAAATATCTTGTAGCGGAAAGAATTTCGGTTATAGTTGAAATATAGATATTTATATTTTAATTATAACCGTGTATATTTCCAATGTAAATTAGCAATGGTTTCATTGTTAAAATCGGCTTATTTTTCGCGTTAGATAACTACGTGTCATATATTATTATTTCAATTCTATAATGTAGATTTCAGGTATAATTTTCATGTTCAGTTTGACACCGGCTAAAATGGGCTTGATGCATAGAATATAATATTCAAAAAAGGTAGTGTTTTTATATCACTTTTTTTAAAATATAACAAGGCAAAAAATTTAGCGATAGACAATTAGGAGAGAGCCAAACGTAAAATATAATTTTTGATCATAATAAAAAATAAAAAAGAATATTTCTGTATATATATATGTATATATATATATACATATATATATATATATATATATATATATATGTATATAAATATTAAAATATATATATATATATATATATATATATATATATATATATATATATATATATATATAAACAGGATATAACAAGACATATTCTGTAATTTGTTTCATTTTGCTGGTTCCAAGAATTCCGTAGAAATAGCATTTATAAATTATCATCAAAAATACAAGATTTTTCATTTCATTTCAGCGCCTCAAAGTTTGTTGATTGACCGCGTTTTTTTACAGATAATAATTCAAGAGGACTACGTAATCCACCTTTTATCTGTCTTCTCTTCAATGCGATAATTAATTCTGATAAACTTGATTATCTGAGGTATATATTCTGTCTAAGGTACAAAAGAATTCTTGCAGTCTTAACACTCGCTTGAACTTCGCTTCTTACTCGCGAACATTCACAGTAAAAGTGTTAACTTGAAAGGAAGTATATAGGAAGAAAATGAGTGCGAAAAGTAGGACTCCGAAGGTTAAAAAGGGTGAAACAGATTGAGAAATTTCTTATAGTTGATGGTAATTTGACAAGGATTCACAAAAAACAGTTTTCATATAGACATGGACAAAATACAATTTTCCATCTTGAAACGAATATATTCATTTATGATGGTAATTTGACAAGGATTCACCAAAACAGTTTTCGTATAGACATGGACAAAGTTTTCCATAACGAATATATTCATTTATGATGGTAATTTGACAAGGATTCACCAAAAACAGTTTTCGTATAGACATGGACAAAGTTTTCCATAACGAATATATTCATTTAGGATGGTAATTTGACAAGGATTCACCAAAAACAGTTTTCGTATAGACATGGACAAAGTTTTCCATAACGAATATATTCATTTATGATGATAATTTGACAAGGATTCACCAAAAACAGTTTTCGTATAGACATGGACAAAGTTTTCCATAACGAATATATTCATTTATGATGGTAATTTGACAAGGATTCACCAAAAACAGTTTTCGTATAGACATGGACAAAGTTTTCCATAACGAATATATTCATTTATGATGGTAATTTGACAAGGATTCACCAAAAACAGTTTTCGTATAGACATGGACAAAGTTTTCCATAACGAATATATTCATTTATGATGGTAATTTGACAAGGATTCACCAAAAACAGTTTCCTATAGACAATGGACAAAGTTTTCCATAACGAATATATTCATTTATGATGGTAATTTGACAAGGATTCACCAAAAACAGTTTTCGTATAGACATGGACAAAGTTTTCCATAACGAATATATTCATTTATGATGGTAATTTCACAAGGATTCACCAAAAACAGTTTTCGTATAGACATGGACAAAGTTTTCCATAACGAATATATTCATTTATGACGGTAATTTGACAAGGATTCACCAAAAACAGTTTTCGTATAGACATGGACAAAGTTTTCCATAACGAATATATTCATTTATGATGGTAATTTGACAAGGATTCACCAAAAACAGTTTTCGTATAGACAATGGACAAAGTTTTTCATAAAGAATATATTCATTTATGATGGTAATTTCACAAGGATTCTCCAAAAACAGTTTTCGTATAGACATGGACAAAGTTTTCCATCTTGAAACGAATATATTCATTTATAATGTTAATTTGACAAGGAATCACAAAAAACAGTTTTTATATAGATTAAAATACAGTTATATTCGATAGTATTTAAGGACTAATGAAACAGATGGACAATGAAACAATCAAACATACTTAATCATTAATCAGCAAGTTTTGGTATATCAGTTATAATATTTTAACATGAACACTTAACAGTCTTTTAATTATAACAGTGAAGAAATTTGTTAATGTTTTTCTATGTTTAAAAAACAATAACAAATTTTGTTTTTCTTTTTGTACTGTGTCTTAGTTTCTTAGTTTTTCTCTGTGTCTTAGTTTTATCTTTCTGTACTGTCTTATTTATCTTTCTCTACTGTGTCTTAGTTTTATCTTTTTATACTGTGTCTTAGTTTTATCTTTCTGTACTGTGTTCTAGTTTTTTATTTCTGTACTGTGTCTTAGTTTTATCTTTCTGTACTGTGTCTTAGTTTTATCTTTCTGTACTGTGTCTTAGTTTTATCTTTCTGTACTGTCTTAGTTTCATCTTTCTGTACAGTCTCGTGGTTTCTTAGTTTTTCTCTACGTCTTAGTTTTATCTTTTAGGAGCATAATGGCTGTAATAGAACTAGTGACTGTAATATAGCAAGTGACTGTAATAGCCTTCACTCTTCTGTACTAAATACTTTCAGCAAACCAATGAAAATATTCAGCCCTATGCTGTATCATAATAAAACTTTTATTTTCACAGCTATATCCGTTAAAATAGTGCCTTATTTCACTTTACATAGCACTCGTAGCTCAAACAGTGGACATCACAGCTAACACTAACTTATATGTTATTTAAATATGTCTTTCGGTAATATAGTAAATTTAGCCTTACTAATAGAATTAATTGAGCAAACTGAAAGTTAAAACGAATAATTTTTAAAGTAAACTTATAAAAAATATGTTATGGAATAAATTATTTGGTTAGCTAATAATGAGCGGTCATTAATATTATATTTTTTTACTATATTTCCAATTTAAAATTAATTAGTAGTCGATATAATAATCACCATCATTTTGTACTACATGTTTCCAGCACACTGGAAGGAAGTGGGTAGCATATGCATAAGATTCTGGTGTCTTCATCATCAAAGTTTTTTTCGTGTAAGACGTTGCTGAACGATTTAAACAAACAATAATTTAATCAGTGTTTTCAAAGTCTGGGGAATATGACGGGTGGAGGATCTGTGTCCATTTAAAATCCAAAACTTTAAGACGGGCCTGTTTGGCTATATGAGGACTGGGCTACGGCTATGGCTGGTCCTGGCTAAATTCATGTGGTACCCATACCGCGTGTTTCAAGCTTTTTCCCAAATTGTGTAAATGATTCTTTATAGTTCCGTAGGTGCACCCGAGCTCATTGGTTAGTCAGCGTGTCGTTAATCACCTATCTTTTTCAAATAAAAATGTTAACCTGTTGACCAGGCAATTCCACCGGTTGACCAGGGCGTGATTGATCGCTCAGGCAATAATCGCCGCTGCGAAACCGCTGTAACCATCGTTTTGCAGTAGCTTCAGATATTGCTTCAGGAGCTACGCGTTGGCATAGGTTACGCGGAGCCTTGGCAGCAGAGTGACCAGATTAGTACTCGTAGAATAGACAGTATCTCACGTGTGTCTTAATTTCGTCCATATTTTATGTGTGGTAACAGTGCGGGGTCTTAGTTATTACTGAATCAGTGAGAGCGTGCCGCGCTCGTTGTATATTTTTGATCATGGAAGCTTCTAGAACGTTTAGATAGTATCTAGATAATTATGATGAATATTCTGTCCACCTTTTGTCTAAACCACTCGCTTTTGCTTCTATATGTGAAAACATTCGGTGTTAATAGCCGCGGTCGCGTTCAGAAACTCGCTTCGGAGATTTTCGTACATTCGACTTGACACGTATATTGTTGAATTCAATATGCACTAAATTTAGAATTGTTAGTAGGGTGAAAATATCAGAACATTTGGCGCCACCTATATTCTTATGTGGTATGAGTTGATTCCCCTAAATATCGAGGCGTCCATCAAATAACGGGACATATGGCATCATTAAGTATGCCATTCTGCTATTGCTGCTTAGCTTTCCTATGTAGAATGTAGCATAAAAGTATGCGTAATGGCATGACATAGATAGATCGATAATATTGCTAAATAAAAATTGATTTGTCAATTCAGTCACAGCAAACTGATAATTTCGTTAAAGAAATTTCGAAAGCGGATCCCTCGCGCGATGACGGGGTGCCGTCACGGCAAATTAGTACGATGTGGCGTTCCGTCATCGCTATTTACCAAATCTCTGTGGGAGACTGCGTTAAGATAAAAATTGTAAAAGTCCGAATGTGACCATAGCCGAGACGGAATGAAAGCAACTTGCCAGGGCACGGCCTCTTTCAGTTTGCTATCGAAGCATACTTTGAATTATATACCGTGCTACGAAATTACATTACTTCAATGAAACTTTCTTTCAGTTACGACCGAAACCTGAATCAGACTTAAAAATGCAATTGTTTAACGTAGCGTCTCTTAATTCTATGCAATTACATTGATTATTTACAGATTTAGTTATAAATTATATGTTAAGGGCAATATTATCTTCATTAAACTACTTTAATGACATTTTTAATGAGCTTTGAAGTTTTTTTAGCAGGATATTAAATTACAAGTAGATATATAGATAACATTAAAGTAGATATACAGAATGTCCATCTCCCACATAGTTATAAATATAGATCACTTAATAATGCTATTGTTTAATCTAGCGTCTCTTAACTCTAAGCAATCCTTGTTACATTCCTTATTTATAGATTTAGCAATAAATTATCTGTTCAGGCGCAATATTATCTTTATTAAACCACTTTAATGTAATTTTTAACGACGCTTTGAAGTTTTTTTGAACAGGATATTAAATTATAAAGTATATATACAGAATGTCCATCTCCCACATAGTTATAAATATTTAGATCGCTTAAAAATGCTATTGTTTAATCTAGCGTCTCTTAACTCTAAGCAATCATTGTTACATTCATTATTTATAGATTTAGCAATAAATTATCTGTTCAGGCGCAATATTATCTTTATTAAACCACTTTAATGTAATTTTTAACGACGCTTTGAAGTTTTTTTGAACAGGATATTAAATTATAAAGTATATATACAGAATGTCCATCTCCCACATAGTTATAAATATTTAGATCGCTTAAAAATGCTATTGTTTAATCTAGCGTCTCTTAACTCTAAGCAATCCTTGTTACATTCATTATTTATAGATTTAGCAATAAATTATCTGTTCAGGCGCAATATTATCTTTATTAAACCACTTTAATGTAATTTTTAACGACGCTTTGAAGTTTTTTTGAACAGGATATTAAATTATAAAGTATATATACAGAATGTCCATCTCCCACATAGTTATAAATATTTAGATCGCTTAAAAATGCTATTGTTTAATCTAGCGTCTCTTAACTCTAAGCAATCCTTGTTACATTCATTATTTATAGATTTAGCAATAAATTATCTGTTCAGGCGCAATATTATCTTTATTAAACCACTTTAATGTAATTTTTAACGACGCTTTGAAGTTTTTTTGAACAGGATATTAAATTATAAAGTATATATACAGAATGTCCATCTCCCACATAGTTATAAATATTTAGATCGCTTAAAAATGCTATTGTTTAATCTAGCGTCTCTTAACTCTAAGCAATCCTTGTTACATTCATTATTTATAGATTTAGCAATAAATTATCTGTTCAGGCGCAATATTATCTTTATTAAACCACTTTAATGTAATTTTTAACGACGCTTTGAAGTTTTTTTGAACAGGATATTAAATTATAAAGTATATATACAGAATGTCCATCTCCCACATAGTTATAAATATTTAGATCGCTTAAAAATGCTATTGTTTAATCTAGCGTCTCTTAACTCTAAGCAATCCTTGTTACATTCATTATTTATAGATTTAGCAATAAATTATCTGTTCAGGCGCAATATTATCTTTATTAAACCACTTTAATGTAATTTTTAACGACGCTTTGAAGTTTTTTTGAACAGGATATTAAATTATAAAGTATATATACAGAATGTCCATCTCCCACATAGTTATAAATATTTAGATCGCTTAAAAATGCTATTGTTTAATCTAGCGTCTCTTAACTCTAAGCAATCCTTGTTACATTGAGTATCTACAGATTTAGCAATAAATTCTCTTTTCAGGCGGGGTGTTATCTTTATTATACCACTTTAATGACATGTCTAATGGCTTTTTGAAGTTTTTTTGAACAGGATATTGAATTAAGAAGTAGAAATACAGAAAGTCCATTTCCCGTACAGAAATAAGTACGAATATATAAATGTGTTTAGCATCTTTAATTCTTGCTTCAAAGCACAGAATTATGAGCTGCCCTTTAAAAGTCCACATTTAAAACCAACAAAATATGCGATTAAAGTTCTTGCTAAAATTAATTAATAATTTGTAATTTAACATTTTTATTTTTCAGAAAAATTTACATAAAAGATAAATAAATTAAATTAAATTCAAAAATATTTTTACGATTTTATAAAGCTACTTATCGTGTGTACTACCCGTCTTAATATAAAGCGGCAGTCTGTTTGTTTGTTCGCGCTAATCTCTGAACACATACCTCATTTCAAAAGTTTTTTGATGTGAAACGTCTAATGGCGCGTTTGGATGGGAGTTAAAATTTTATAATGGCACGTCGCGTCTAGTCATTCGGCCAGCTTCGTGTCTCGTTGGATCTTTCGGTTTAAATCGACCAGCTTCGTGTTTTGCCTGTCATTCGCCCAACTTCGTGTCTTGTCGGTTCTTTCCGACTTAACACTTCCCTTTCTACTACATACACTACACACACGCTGCTTCACATGTGTGTAAGTGTATCAGCTTTATTTACTACCTTTTACAACTTTACTCATTCATGTTGGTGTATTGCATTAAACTGTCTTAAAACGTTAAAAGCGTTTATTAATTTAAAATAGTGCTACAGTGATAGTAAAAGTGATAAACATCTGATGTTTTACATCTGCCAGGCATCCCGTGACGGCTCAATTTTATTCTGTTAGGAAGCCATACTGTAAGAAATGCTATAGCTATATATTTGTCGTTTGGCGAACGGAGTGGAGGAGGCGCTTAGAGACTACAGGCGGGAGAACAGCATAACTAAGATATTACTACGCGGGTGAAACCGCGGAGCACAGCTTGTCAAAAATAATTCAGGAAGTTAAATCAATGATCTATTCGATGTATTTGTTTATTTGGTATTCGATATTAAAATTATTTATACGATATTCGATTTGATATTCAATTTATTTTATTCGATATTCGATATATCCATTCGAATTTCGATTTTCATCGAGGTACGCATCAATGTGGTCCATAGTAGATTTTTCCTTTACAGTAGTTTCTTCATTTTCTGTCAATTCTGTATATATGCTATTTTATAAGGGACGTCATTATTAGTCTCAGTTTATAAATTGGTAACGTAAACACAAAGTTAATGCCTAGATTCATCCAAAATAGATGTGAACGAAACTTTTCAGTTACTGATAATAACAAGACAAGAAGAAACTGATGCAGACCTGTCTTTTAATATTCGAATTAGACTGGCAGAAGTCCATATGGTGTTGGATCCAGGTGTTACAAGAATAAAAATTATAACCTATATAGAGAAAATGAATAAAAAATAAGTTCCTTAAAAGTCTTATTTAAATCGATAATAAAATATTTTTAATAATTGTATACTTTTTTTAAGGATGTAACATACTAATCTGTTATACTGGCAGGCCCGACAGGATCGTCAGAAAAGGCCACGAAATACTCGATAAGAGAGAAAAAGGCATTTATTTTGACAGCGCCAGAATAATTATCTATGTCAGTTAACAGTGTTTTGATTATTTTATGTAATCATCTCTAAAAAGTTTTTGGTAATAATCCTGATATATTAAAAATGTATGCGTGTTTTGTAGATAACATTTTTTTTTAATTACGGTTAATCAAGAGCAATATGTTATTATTCTTTTCAATTACAATAATATAAGCGTATTATATTAAAGTATTAATCAAAATCGTAGAGCAAGCAAAGATTTGAACCATGATAAAGCACCATCTATGATCTAGAAATGTATGCGCGTATTTGTATGTAATTTTGTTTGTTTTATGTCACAGTTACAAGTTATATTTTTTTATTTTGTTCTCTCCTCTCTAACTTGCTTACTTTTTTATAATATAATTAATACTAACTTGTTAAAAATTCCCCGTAAAGAAGTAACTTGCAAAACATAGGTTTAAAATGATAGAAACTATAGCGGCGTGTCAGACAGACGGACGGAGATGATAAAACCGTAAGATTTATTGTTTTGTTGTTTGTTTACTAAATCACAAAAAAAAACAATAAAATTAATTCCATACAATACTCTTTACCAGCGTTTATTGTCACGGTGAAGCACGTCTATGCTTACATTAATGTTATAAATTATTATGTTATAAAGTCATTGCGTTTACGCGGGCGCACAAACAAAAATTCAAAAAAATTTATCGCGTAATTAATAATAACAAAAGTTTTTTGTTAATAACCAGCAATCAACTAGGTTAAACACGTTGTGGTGTTGTTTTCATTTTTATAGAATTAATGTTTCTAAAAATTATGCTATATATCTTCTAATAAACCATCACGACCCCGTCGGGAGATACGACCTTTATTTCGAGAAATATTGGTATAATCTAGATAAACTGATGAACATTGAAATAACTTCACAAAAATATAGATTATGCGCCAATTGGCTGTGTCATCTGGTGTTACCTCAATGAAAATATGTTTAGCATAGACTAAACTGGCAAGCGAAACACCTCACCAAATACTATTTAGTCACATAAAAGCTAAATATCGGATAAAAGAAGAAAAGCTGAAAATTTTCGTAGACGTTTTTTAATGTTCTTAAGGTACTCTTAAAAAGTCTCGTAATATATGCCAAGATATCAAAGTTCACGAAAAAGTTTGTTTTTTGCAACTATCTTTATCTCGCATACTATGTTTTATATGTCCTAAGAGTTTATTAAAAAAAATTATAAAACACAATTTTCTTCAAGTTTGACAAAATACATTTTTTTATATCATTAATCATTTTTGAGATACAGCGCGGAGAATAGGAACATACATCTGTCTATAGTATAACTGTATGTAATTATATGATAAAAATATTTTTATTATATATATATATATATATATATATATATATATATATATATATATATATGTATAAATAATATATATAATGAATAAAACAATATGTATATAAGAAGCGAAGACTTTGTTGTGTAGTAAAACATATAAAACTAAACTATTAATAAAATATTTCAATTATTTAATATCAATAACTTACAATTTATATAATTTTCCATTATTTCTGATCCATGAATATTTTTTATAGATAAGTATTTTATAACTTTATTAATAATATTAATGCAATACTTATTATATAATTAACTTTGTAATATCTACTATACATCTGGCTCCGCAGTCTACATGGCGTTATCCTATAAATGTATTTCCTGCTCTCCGCACTACACCTCGGAAACGGTTAATCATACAAAAAATGTATAGAACGAAACTTGTTGAGAATTTTTTTATTTACAATTCTTGTTTCAACCTATATCACATGTGAGCTACAGGATATTTAAAAAAACATTTTCATGAACTCGACCTTAGATATATTGACTATTGGACACGAAATACGCAGTTTTCCTCGCTGATTGTTGTATTATATTGGTAATTGTATTACATTCTGTAATTTTAAGGTTTGTTTAGTTTACTCACTCATTCACTTAGACACTCAGTAAGCAGCTGAACAATATAAACAATAAATCAGATGATACAGAATTGTAAGAATTAGTGGTCGCCCGGTGGTCGAAATTCGACCGTGATGTACTGACCTACTCTTTCTATAGTAGGTAAATACATAGAACTAGAAAGAGATGCCAAAAAAAATTATCTCTCTGACCAAATCTGATTCCTCCACGCATTTTAAAATCGATGATTACAAATTTAAAAGGGTGAATGCCTTTATCTACCTTGAATCTGAAATCAACATAACGATTTCCCTCCAGAACTGAGGAGATGAACAACTGCAGCGAACATATGCTTTCATGGACTAGGAAGATTTCTTAAATCCAATAATATCAGAAGAGACACTAAACTACTTTATATAAAATCTTAATAAAATCAGTACTTATATATGTATCTGAAATGTGGACATTGTTCCAAACTCGTGAAAAGACCCTTGCAATTTTCGAACGAAAAATCCTCATATCCATCTTTGGTGGGTTCTTTGATAATGGGTTTTGGAGAAGAAGAACTAATGCCGAACTTTATCGCTTATTTAAAGAACCAGATATAATAAAATTTACAAAAATTCATCGAATGAACTGGGCTTGCCGTGTAATTAGAATGAAGGAAGATAGAACGACAAAACGAATTTTTCTGGCCAGACCAATTGGCTCAAGAGGAAGAGGAAGACCCAAATTAAAATGGGCGGATTGCCTACAAAGTGTTTTCGACGCTCTCAACATAACAAACTGGAAAACCGTGGCGCCCAGAAGGAGGGAATAATCTGCCTTAGAAGGCCAGGGTCCACCGAGGGCTGTCGAGCTACTGATGAATGAATGAATGTACTTACCTACTCACTTTGTTGAAAACACTAATAGGTATGCGATAGTAAGTATGAACGTCAACAATGAATCTTTTAATGTATTTGTAATATACAATTTAATGTATTTGTCACATACATAAGAACTTTTCTGCACTCCTTCTCCGTATAAACTTTAATTATGCCTTATCTCACAATCCTCTGAACGCGCAATATGCTTAAAAATATGTACAAAGTTTTCTCTTCACGTATTAATAAATATATTATTTTCTTTTTGTGTTTGTAATAAATATTATATAAATTGTATATTGCTTCCTTGAAATCGTCGACAGACTCATTTACTAACGGTGATATTTGAAACATTGTAATCATTAGTTTAATCGGCTGAGTACGCCTACTCATACTATTAAGAGTTTTGATTAGTCTGTAATAACAAACAAATCTACTGAGAATGGAGATTGTAAAAACCACTGTACGAATTATGGCAGAGATCATTACGGTATTAATTTTGGTGTGTTGGGAAATCGGCATTCGTATCATGAAAAATTAATAATTATCCTAAATATATTGAAAATAAATATACGTAAGGTGAATTATGTAAAGTGTTAATATTTGTTTGTAAATTGTTCCATACATGAGTAATAATGACTAGGATACATTGTAATGATATAAATAATTATCTTCCGCTTGAATAATATATCTTTAAATACCTATTTGTTAGTATTTATAATATAATGCTCTGTCAAACATTTATTGGTTATTGCCTTATCAATTTGTAAGCCAAAATAGACCGTGAGCTTGGAAATGTCGACGATCTTGACAGAATTGAGTTCTTCAATAAAAAGAATTCATCTGAAATAAAAACAACCCTCATGATGCTAGGGGAGTCGAAGGTGTATTCTTGAATTAGTTAGTAAGAAGGCCAGGATCATGTTCTTTATCTGTATATCCTCATTCCCTTAGAAAAAGTTAAGAATTCTTAACCTGATGAAGTTACTCGTCATTTCCCGTTTTCATTAATTTCGCGACGTATCTCTCAAAAGCCCTCTCTCTGAGTCTTTACCTTGTTACAGTAATTGCACTTTCAAAGCACTTTCAAACATTTGGAAATCTATTAAACTTTAATTGGGTTCATTGTCGTCCTGTCCATCCATCATTATCATACATTGATTGTTTATTTAAAGTTTATCATCTTCTTGATGTTTGTTAATATTGAGAATAATGTTATCGTTAACGCCGCGTTTTCATAAAGTTAAATTTTATTCCGGATTATTTAGTTAAAATTTAAGGTCCAAACGCGTTAGCGCTGTGCTGCACGATACGGCATTTTGTTTGTAACGTAATTTTCCCTTGTTACTTGCATTGTTTAATAGAAGATAACATGGATGAAAACTATGGACTATTCTGCTATATTCGGTTTTAAGCCATTGACATTATATCAATCAGCCAGTGAAGGATATAAGTCTATATTCATAATACATGATTTCTCCATTTCCTCGCTTACTTCTTACTATATACGAGATACAGCTAGAAGTAAGCGAGGAAATGGAGACAACAGATGAGTGAAGTATATCATTTATTTATAAACATAAACTTTAATTATTGTATTAAGTAATTATAATGTAAGTTATTATATAAGTAATGCCACGGTATCTAAGTTGTCATGATGTTTAAAATTCATATTGCGTTACTGAAATATGAAAGTTTAGATAGCTTAATGAGTCGTCGAGATATACAATTATTTTAGCGATATTCTCGATCACTGACGACGGCGACATCCTCTTCTTACCATGTCAGTCTGCCACGGGACTCATCTTCATGATATTCAAAAGTAATTTTTGTACGTATTACTAATTTTCAAGGCATCGTTTTGGAAATCCTCATCTATATGTAGTACTTCTATTAGCACCAATGTGCTACCTTCATTATCTTCAGGTGCAAATTGCACTAAATCATTTCTTAAAAAAATATAAAGACAACATATTGAAAGGGTGATCTTATCAACATTTAGTAGGTTTATTTTAATATTTCATAGCGAATTCTAAATTTTTGAAAATATATTCTGAAGGCAAGTCTATAATTGTACACTTTTCTACTTTCCTCATCCGTCAGTTATGGACCAGGATAGGGCCTCGTCACCCACAATAACATCAGTAGTCGATTATTTGTCCCTGGCAACAGTTTAGCAGTAGTGTAGGTAGGTGGTTAGTGTAGGTAGGTTAAAATTGTTGGACTCCAAATGGCATCCTAAACTTGATATTTAGAAGATTCCGTCTCTCTGTTTTTCTCTAAATCAACGATATCTACTGTAATGAACTTATAATTTACAAATACAAAAGAACAATTCTGACAAATGTGCCACTTGTCAGAATTGTTCTTTTTTCCCTTTCTACAGACTGTTTCATAATAATCCGGTTTTTATTTCATAATATGAGGTAACGTATTCTAGTTCCGTTTTAGGTACAGCTTGATACACTTTATTTTTTACTTCTAATTGTAGATCATTTGGAAAATGCATTACAGTTTCATCCATAGCTTTAAAAAATGTCTCAACTGGGTTTTGTTGTTCCTAGTCTTATCCTTTTTTACTTAAATACTCCAAGAACGCCTCAGAAACATCGTACTAGTGGCGTAGGTTATGCCAGTTTTTTTTTGTTGTGATGGCTTTGGATCAATAGGGGTTGTAGACTGATATTTTGTTGTGATGGCTTTGGATCAATAGGGGTTGTAGTGAGAGTGACTTGTACTTGGTGAGGTAGCAGAGGAATTGAGTGTGGAATTATTTTTTGAAATAAAAGGAGTTGATTCGTCAGCTGCAGTTCGGGATGCGTTAGTAGACTTATCATCACATACTTCATTTGTTAACATGATGTTAGTTTTTGTTTTCACAGTCCCCAGTAGCATCACTACTTTGACTGGAATTTCGTTGTTAAGATGCCTATGAAAACTATCTTTCAATAATTTCCATTGTTCTTTACATTGATTTGCTGAAAAGAAATTAAATTTAATGTCTATGTCACATAAATATTTATTATAATTACACGTTTATCAAACAGGTTGGAAACCATAACTGACAAACAATAACTAGGTGACAACGCAAGCTAACTAAAAAATACAAACTGATATTGCTACTAGGTGGGGTATCATAATGATATTTGTGTACAGTCTAGGGATGGGAGATGTTAAAAAATCGATCGATCTCAATATCATTAAGTAAGCATCGATGTCCGATAAACACCGAAATAAAAACAACAATGTTTGAAAACATCGGTGTTTTGGTGCTAAACAATATTTTTTAAATTTTATTTTAATATGTTTATTTACTAAAAACAAACATACAATTACAAAAAATGAAGTAAGTGATATTATTATATTATAAAAGTCCCAAAATTTTGTTATTTATACTTTGAAGAAATAATATTTTTGACATTAGTTTCCCTTCTAATAAATTCCTTTGTTGATATAACTTGAGATCGGCTTTTAAGAAAAGTCTTCTTTTTGCTTTTGAAAAAGTAAGAACATTAAAAACAAATATTTATGAAATACCATCGCCTTGCAGAAGAATTTTGTAAATTTATAGATTTGAAGTGGCCGGCAACGCAATGTTATACCATTTCGTTCGCGCGTGTGCAAACAACTAGCTAGAAGCGCAAATGACTTCGTAGATTATATGTTTATATCAATTATCTGTAAAAACAACTAAGCTATAAACAGTACAACCACATGATATTTATGTCTTTCAAAATATGAACTAAACATCTACAGTCCTGCTTACATTCACTTACCCGAGGCACATGGCACAGAAGTCGTCGATCGATGAGTAGATTTGAGAATAATATTACTGTAATAGAACTTTTTATAGACGTACTTATTGCACTTTCTTTCTTGAAGTTTCAGCCAAAAGATTATTTGCAAAACATGATTCTAGCTTGGCAAGAAAATTGTTTTGATTCAAACAAAACAAAATACTATTAATTCGGTGCAAACTCTAAGTATTCACAGTAGAAAAAAGAATAAAACCCAAATACCTTGAAGATGACAATTGACAGTTACTGAATAACCAAATGGTTATCATGGACTGTAGACAGAATTTTCTTTTATAACCATGGAATCAAAAATGCGCATTAGTGGAATCTAACACAAAAACTATGTGTGGACTACTTCGCAAAGTTCAAAATGTGTATTTATAAGTTGACATTTTAAAAGTCGTTCAAAAATGTCGGACATTTTTTAAATAAATTTTACACTCTAAATGCGGAAATATTCATTTTCGATATTTTTGTTTACATCATCCATGTATCGATGTTTGAGAGAACCTATCATCGATGTTTCTATAACATCGATGAATTTCGTTCATCTCTAGTACAGTCTAGTTGTTATAATCAGTACCTACTTGGAAATAATGAATCTATGTAAAATTACTGCAAACTGTAGTTTTTCGCATTCTTGGTATCAATTTTATTTAAATAAAGAATGCCAAAAACTATTATTTTGCAGTAAAGTAAGAATGTAGGATACCCGAGTAGATAATATTATGTTTTATAACAAGTTACTAGGAAAGGGCTATTCTTTTCATACATTATATTATTTTATAATGGTTACTGCTTAGTTTTCACTATCATTAAAGAATTGTCTATTCTTATGTAACGCATTGTGGAAAGTGTTCAGAGAGATGGTTATTCGCACATCTACCGAATAAAAATAGAACGATATTGGAAAAGTATTCCAAAAAAATGGAACTACCCAAACTGTGTCGGTGACTTAGATGAGAAACATATACAGTTGACGGTTTCATAGACCATCGTGTCTTTGTATTTTAATTATAAAAAAACAGTTTTCTGCTGTCCTCTTAGCATTAGAAGATGTAAAGTTTTAATTTCTAATAAATTGGAACAAATATCTACAAAAAAACATAGTTTAAAAAAATACTTAGCTCAAAGTTACATAGAACCATTCTTCTACTGAAATTGCTCTTCTAAATGTTGTATTCTGCTTTGAAATATGGGGTTCCATTATGTTTACCAATTTATAATATTTCTCAATGCTCATTCTAAAATATATTTCCTATCGCCGTGGCTTATTAAGATGTTTTAATCGTGGAATTAATGTGTGAAATTCTCCTTCAGTATAGTGAGATAGACTGATTTCGTTAACTCATATCTTTTCCTTCTTCTTTTCGTTCTTACCGAGTTAAGCAAACGTGAATACTTTTTCATCGCAGTCGTTCATTTCGTGTATCACGATTATGAATGAAACCGTCCATCCGTCTATCGTAGGCGATTTTCCCGGAAACTGTTCGACGCAAAAAAGTTTAATTTGGCGTAGAGATAGAATATGGTAGCCCAATTATAGACGTAAAGTATGAAAATTCAGTTTTGATTACGTGGTAAATTTCATGGGATAAAGTGGGAAATTAAAAAAAAATTAAGGTGATGGTGTAGGATGCCGGATGAAAGTTTATTAAAGCACGGATTCTACACACGTGATGAATTTTTTTAAACATTTTTTGTGAAAAACGTCTAAAAAATTTCTATCACCAAAGGATCGCTCATAAAAATTTCTTTCACCAAAAGGATCGCTTACAAACATTTTTTTCACCAAAAGGATCGCTTACAAAAATTTCTTTCACCAAAAGGATCGTTTACAAAAATTTCTTTCACCAAAAATTTTACAAAAAAATTCTTAAAAAAATCATTAACATTGAGAATCAGAAAGAGAATCATAAACCAAAATTATCAGGATTGAAAAATTCTAGCGCCGATTTTTATAAACAATGTAATTAATTATTTCCTTATTATTTCTGAACCATTTGTTTTAGAGAAAACATTTTTGGATAAAAAAACATTTCTCACGATGTAAGAAACCACTTTTGTCCCTACACGGTTTTTAGAATTTTGAAATACTCGTAAGTATTTTTGATAAGGTAAGCGTGGAGATTTTATTTTTTGGAATAAGGTGTAATTAGATTTACTTTAGCGTATTCAATCGGGAATACTTTAGCGCATTGAATAGAAGGCAACGATACTTTAGCGTATTAAATTGGGGATACTTTAGCGCACTTAACGGAAGGCACCGATACTGTAGCGTATTAAATTGGGGATACTTTAGTGCTTTGAACAAAAGGCAACGATACTTTAGTTTATTTAATAGGGGGTACTTTTACGTACTGTATTACGATACAATAATATTCATACGAAATGCTGGATTTAGAAATAAGCTTTTTGTGATTATTTTTTCAGGATGAAATTGCGACCTAAAAAATTAAGACTGAAATTTGCAATTTAAATCAATACATCTGCGAGAATACTTTATGGCAATGAATTTACGGTAAAATGTATGTATATTAATGTATTAGGTTGTCTAATAAGTAATGAGAGGTCATTAATGTTATTATTTGTATTGAATATATTTGGCGTTAATTTTGTAGAAATTCATTATTCACAATTAAATGAAATTACGTTATTTGGTATTATTTCTACTTTATTTAAGTTCTTTACCATGACCTAGGTTTCTTTGTATTAAAACAATTCAGGCTTTGCTAATAGCCCACCTGAAGTTGTAGTACAATGAAACCTAGGTCGTGGTAAAGAATTTAAAGAAAGTAGAAATAATACTACATCAGATAGTTTCATTTATTTGTTATAATTTGTTATTATTATATTTCCAATTTAAAATTAATCAAAACGTAAATAAAACAATCACCATCATTTTGTATCACACGTCTCTATCGCACTAGCAGAGTGTGTAGCTACTAGAGAGAGTGAATAGCATCTGCGTAAAAATCATGTGGCTTGTCAAAGATTTTCTCGCGTCAGGAGCTGCTGAGCGATCTAAACAAATAATAATCAGTGGATGGGGAATCTGGGTCCAATCAAAAATCCAAAACTTTAAGGCGGATCTGTTTAGCTATGTGAAGACCGGGCTACGGCTATGGCCGGTCTGGGCTTTCATGTGGTACTCGCGAACTGTATTTGAAGCTTTTTCCCAAGCGCTGTAAATTATTCTCTATAGTTCCGTGGGAGCATCCGATCTCAGTTACTAGCCAGCTCTAGCCAGAGTATCGTTAATCGGCTATCTTCTCCAATAAACAATGTTAACCTGTCGCTATCCAATTCCACCAGTCAATTAGAGCGTGATTGATCACTCAGGGAATAATCGCCACAGCGTAACTGCTGAAATCATCGTTTTACAGTAGATTCAGATATTTCTTCAGGAGCTACGCGTTGACATATGTTACGCGTAGCTTCGGCAGTAGAGTGACAAGACTGGTACTCGTAGAGTAGACAGTGTATCACATGCGTCTTAATGTCGTCGATATTTTACACGTGTTAACAGTGCAGCGTCTTAGTTACTACTGAATCAATGAGAACGTGCCGCGCCCTTTATATATCTTCGATCATGGAAGCTTCTAGAACGTTATCATATTTTCTAAATAATTTTGGAAAGAAAACGTTCCTTACTTTTTAGCCAATTCAATAAACATTAATATAATGTATTAATATATTTCGTTCACCTCCTACCAGTTGGAGATGCATGAACGACTTTGCGACCTATAAAAAGATTAGATAAATAAATTAGGCAATGACCATTTATTAATACAAAAACAGTCAGATATCTAATGATTAATGTGAAGATTCCTAAATAGTGATCACAACGTTTAATGCGCCACGCTATGCTCCAATTTTATCTTATCTGTGTGTACTAATATTACAAACAGAAAGATTGATTGTTTTTAATTTGGAAAATGAAACAGGCCGTGTTTAAATTAGTTTGTTTTACAGTTCCTTACTTTACCTTAGGAAAAACGGAACCCTTATAAGGTGACTAACGTGTCTGTCTATCCATCTGTCACAGTCGTTTTTTCCGAAACTGCTGACGTAGAAACTTGAAATTTAGTATAGTAATAAAATACGTTAGCTCACACACATCTCAATAAACTAACACTTAAAATACTTAGATGGAAATTTTAGGATTGGGTAAATTACATATTAGATTTTTTAAAATTTTTATAAAGATATATATTGGATATCGTTCGAAAGGGTAAAAATAAGGGCTTCGAAAACATTTTTTTCACAAGTTTAGGTAGTATATTTTTAGAAATATACTGAAAAATTTGTAAAAAAATGTATACGCGCCTTGACATTCGGGGCAGCTTCGTTGTATTGTCGGCCTCTTTCCGACTTAATTCGGCCAGTTTCGCGATTTGTCGGCGTATTCCGACTTTATTCGACCAGTTCGCTCATATTGGTGTCCTTAAAGTGTTAAAAATGTTATATAAATATGCAGTTAACATAAGATAATGAAAAAAAACATAATTTTTAGAAGCCTGCGTAAAGATTGTAGGAAAACTATCTTAGATCTTTACGCAGAGCTTTATCCTAGATCTTAAGTATAATTTTTTAATTCTGCACCATGTTTTATGCCTGCGAAAGGTATAGCATACAAAATATTTACTTTGTGAAAAAATTAATTTTGTATGTAGTTTAATAGAAATACTGTATACCTTTAAATGTTTAAAAGTACAATGTGCACGGAACTCTCTTGGTCCAAGTTCTACTCGAGCTTGACAGGTTTTTATTGCATTGATGGAAATATATTTACTTCTAGCGTTTGCTTGAGGCTTCGCGCGCGTGGATTTTTTTGTTAAAGCGGCGGGATTTTTATGCAGCTTTGGCGTATGCAATAGATTTAATATACACGTGACGCCATCTATCGTCATGATCACACCCCGACACTCCATACGAGCGAACAGATTTAATTGTCTACACTATTACATACGTACTCGCCTGTCCGTAGCAGTTTGTGTGTGTGCGTAAATTAATGTAGGGCTGTCAGCAGTGTGCGAGTAAAGAATATTTACTATTTCTTCATATCGATCGTTACGAGCAATCGCGCCAATCGAGCAAGTTGACCTTATACGTCAGCAACATAGCTGTTTCTCTTTCTAATCAACAGCGTCGATCGCATTACCGTCTCGATAGCACGCTGGCGCAGTAACTTTGTACTGGCACGTCTTTATTTTTACCTAATTGTAAAAATGAAATTATGTAAATAAATATTTTATACTATATATTTAATCGAGTGAAATTGATGTAATAATAATAATATTAAGATAGAATTTGAAAAAATGTACTTACTGTGAATCCTTAAAACGAAATAAAATTTTAAATAAAAATAAGTTTTGCTCATTTGTAAATGTGATACACTGGAATAGGATTTTCGTTGTAGTTTTGACTCTTAATAAACCATATAAAAGACCTATGATAGACACTACAAGGGTACCTTTTCCAACCACATCTCATTCAAACAAAAGAATGATTTAAGAACAGTTTAAAGTTTAAAATTGCTCAGTGACATGTTTGTAGACATAAAATTATAGGTACTAACCAAATAAGTTGGTGATACAAAACAAAATTATTCACAACAAACAAAACAAGGGAGACAAAACAATCTCCTGTCCTTATTGATTTTATTGCTTTCTAAGCACTCGTACACAACGATATAACGGACCGTTATATTGAATTATTATAAACAGTTAACAATTAAGAGTAAACTAGCTGACCCGTGCGAAGTCTTCGCACTATATCGCCATCTAGCGTGTTCCAAGTATACAATTTGGCTAAGATATTTGATGTGTCGCCCACAGATGGCGCTCATGCCAATTGTTATAAAAAAAAATGTTATTAACAAAAAGATTTTTTTCGAATTTTTTTATATTTTTCGCCTAAAGTAGAAAATATAAGCTTTAAGTGGGTATTTTTTTTATTTTTTTTGGTGCAGTAGTTAAAGAGATCGAGCCGCTCGACCAAAAAACACCTTTTAGAAATAACATATTTAGATAGATATATTATTAGATAGGTTATACAAGTTAAACTCAACCGAACACCGCAAAATCAAACAAAACACACGCTCACGCAGCAAGCAGCAACCTGGGATCGCGTACCCTTGATCGTACCCGTTATCTGCGGGTGACGTTAAATTGGCAGGGGAGGTGAGTGTCGCTTCTTTACGCAGTAATAGTTAATATCCTTTGGCCGTGTCTTAGTAGTTAATTAATATTATCGAAGAAAAGCAGAGAGCTTCTTACAAGAATTATGGTATTTCTCGGTTTAAAAAGTATGTGTAACCTGTATGTTAATTCGAATTAAAAACTATGTTTTTACTAAAATTGTTAGGAAAATCTGTCCGGCTATTTAGGTGTTATTGAGTAACAAACGTCCAAATATACTGTTCCAGGTGTTAGTATGCCCCGCGAGCGAAGCTAGGTATAACTTACTCCATTATATGGTCTACATTCTAAATGAACGCCTTTGGTAGGTGATTCGTTGCTTGGTTAATGAGTAATTAAGTAAATATCAAACAAAAACATTCAGGTTTATACAATTATGGGGGGGGGGGGGTGTGCCCCAAACCGAAAAACGGGACCCTTATATAATCATTCACATGTTAATCCGTCTGTCGTAGCCAATTTTCTCAAAATCTATGCCACAAAGAAACTTGAAATTTGGCATAGTAATTTACATATTTTGCACTAGCTAACTTTTAGAAAATACATAAAAATTAGGAAGGGGTGGTAGTGCACTTGACTTTTTTTTATTTCATACATCATGATACCTTATCATTTAAAAGGGCTTGTTATGAGGAATACAAAAATATTATATTTATAATTTTTATATATTTTTTTTATAATTTTAAAGTGCATATTTAAAAAGATATTCGAAAAAATAGGACATACTGCCCTTATTTCTGAAACTACAGAATCAAAAATCATGAATAAACAGGGATGTTAAAATCTGACAAGAAGATTATGGGAAAACTATAGCAATTGTCCTACGTCTTATAATTTTTTATATATGCACTTAATTTTTATGTCTGTGAAAAGTATATTAGGCAGTATATTAATCTTATGAAAAAGCAGCATTTGCAATTAGTTTAGCGGTTGTAATATTATACCCCTAATTATTAATGAGTGTTTAAATGTGTACGAAACACTCGTAGCGCGAGGTTTATTCGTAATTGACAGGTTTTATTATTAGCGGTTGGTATCCGGCGGTGTCCTGGTTCCAACCCTTTCCGTGCATTGTGTGAGTATTCCCTTCCCCTTTTATCAGGAAAGACGTTTTATTACGAAAACTACCTCTGCGCCATCTAGCAGCGGCAGTTCTATAAGCAAGCAGTGCAGACGCCCTTGTACCATTTGAGATAATAGGAAATGAGGGTTGTAGTGTATTGACCTTTGCCTGCGACTTCATTCTCATGAATAAGGGTTGGTTATATATTTAAATTTTGATGTGGTACAACATATCTAATGGCACGTTAGGATGGGAGTTAAAATATTTCGATGGCAGGACGCGCCTTGATATTCGCGGCGGTCAGCTTTTTGCGGCGTAATTCGGTTAGTTTCGCGACTTGTCGGTGTATTCCGAATTTATTCGACCAGTTCGTTCATATTGGTGTACTTAAAATGTTAAAAACGTTAAATAAATACAGTCGGGTTCGTCCGGGATTTGAATTCGGGACCTCTCGCACCTAAAGCGAAAATCAAACCGTCTCGCCCAAGTAGCGTTTAGTATGGTTTTTGAAATTTCGATAAACATTAAGGCCATGTTTTTTTAACTAAATTACTTTTAAGTATGTAATATTTTTGGTAATAATTTTCGATAGATGGCGCTATATAGATTGCATGATTCAAATCTGTGTTAGCACCTATGGTTTATAGGATTTATTTGGATCTGTTTTTTTTTTAAATTCATTGATAATGATTTTATAAATATTCATTTATAAAATTTAAACAATAAAATGTTTCACATCCGACATGCGTACCCTAACAGCTCGATTCTTTGCACCTTTATTACAATTCCTTTTTTTTTTTAATTTTTTTTATGTTCGTTTATTTATTTTTTGTTTCTTTTATTGGTAAGAGCTTGACTATATACTATACTTAAAGTGCTATTACGGTAGCAGTAAAATATGATGGATTTTTGGAATTATTTCACTGGATAATGTGGTATGTATATAATTGCTTAGCAGAAAATCATTCCAACATCGTATAGACTCCAAAAAAGTTTGTCTCCAAGATTTATCTATTGCGAGTGCAAATTATACTTTCACTCGGAAATGCATAGAGCATCGAGTAGGCCTACTCAATGTTCTGTGGGGAAATACTACCACGTAAAAGCGAATGGTACATCAATCAAGAATATCGGTATATGCAGAATATATGCTTTAGCAACAGCCATTGGTTTGCCAGGATCCTCAGCAGACAACAGCTGCTACCGGCGTGACGTGCTTTTATACTCGTAAGTAGTACCAGTTAGTAGGACTGCGCAAAACTTCAATTAACTTTGCTGCATAAACGAAGTGTTCCTGTGAAATATAGGTTTTTTCTCAGTGTTTAGTATTTCAATTAATTATATAGCAACTAGATAAAATTGAAGTCCATGCCAGAGAAATAATTTTTAAATTCGACTAGATTATCAAATTTACCAATTTTATTTCTTTATCATATTAGTATAGATTCAAATTTTCATAAAATTAAATAATTTCATAAAATAGTTCCAGTGACGTATTAAATACATAATATTATTATGGAAAATAAACTAAGAATTTCTAATCACGACACTTCCTTTAATCCGGTCGCAGCTTTTCCATGTCATCGTTAACTCTTCAACTATTGAGTTCTTATGCCTAGACCTTTGGACGTGAAAACGTTGCACATTTTATGAGCAGTGAAAGAAACTGAGCCGTCACGCTCGGGTTGGTGACGCTGAATCGGGTAAACTCGGCTCCCTTCGGCATCAGCCAAGCGAGTGCACTTTCGGGTAAAATCAGCTCCCTTCGGCATTGACCGAGTGAGTTCACTATCTAGTATGAAGTGCATCATTTCAAGAATTACGTTTTATCTTTTATTAATATTTTATTTGAGTATAATTTAACATAATGCGCGTATGTTATTATATATAATCAGTCTAATATTTCAAGTGTATATAGTTTAATATTTTATTTGATAGTAGTATAATATAAGTATGTTATTATATTTTTTTTAGTTTTCACTTCTACCGTGTGGTCGTAAGCACACACCAATGTTTTTTATTAGTAAAATATTAATTTACCATTATCTTAATGTGCCTTTTAAGGTTTAATCAACAAAAACAGGAAAAGGCGGTTTCGTTAATGATATTTTTTTTATGTTTATAGTTTCTGCACAGTTTCCTTCAAATGTAGCTGATATATTTGTGTATATCCAGTTAAATCAGTTCAATTGATAATATGTAAACAAACAAATCGCCATTGAACTTGTGTGATTTTATTTCCTAATGTCAATGACACCAAAGTTTTAATAATTATCTCTCGCTAATGACCATCGTTACTTTAACCATTGCCTCTAGTATTTGCGATAGTAACAGGCGATTGCTTATATTCAGATATTTCTTCTCTTTTTTCTCGAGTTATGGATTATGATCTACTGCTATGGATTATGTCTCTCTTTTCATAACATTTTTTTTTTATTATGTTTCGCCATAATTTTCTGTTCTCGGCAATGCGTAGGGTATTATGTAACGGAGTTCCAAGCGTGTCTCGTATTTGGTCTGCCCAGCGTCTACGAGAGAAAAGAGTTGAACCGCCCAGGATCTACGACAGACTCTCGCTGTCGTAGATCCTGGGCGGATCAAATTTTTTCTCCAACCGTGCAGGTGATATTGCTGTTGGTAGGTTTTTGCGCAACGTGCCTGATGTTTTGGAGAACTTTCTGGAGACTCATAGTGACCAGTAGACAGCTTTGTTTTGATTCTGAGCTTTTTAAAAATTGGGACCCGAATACAGAACTAATGTTCTGTGTTCGGTTCACGAGCTTTTGATCATCATCTTTCAGCAGGACATCTTGACTGCGTTTACTATTTTACGATCGGTCATCTTTAGCGTCCATGACTCCAGATAGGTGGATAAGATCAAGAGTTTTACTAAACGTGACTTAGAATATCTGTCTTTCAATACTTTCATTAAGCTCTAAGACCCATTGCGCTTTTCGCCATGCCTATTGGACATCGTACTTCTTCCTCCCATCCACTTATGTTGGAGAGGCTGGAACATGAAGTTTTTAACAATTTCTAGTCTCGTAGAGCCCGCGAGTTCCAGTTTCCCGGATTGGGTCACTACTATCGGTTTTGTCGTACTGGATAGTTTCAGTTGGCACTGATCGTTTCAATTATTTGCAGGAGTGATACCATTGCATTTACTGACCAGTGGTTTGGTTATTTGGTGCAATATAAATTATCGATATTATTACTAAATCTACTACTTAATTAACAAGTTACAACCCAGATACTTGACAGTATCATCTGTTTCTTTTATGAGAAACTATCGTAAATATGTCATTTCATAATTCTTTACTAGATGGCGCTGTTTATTTTATTTTTAATGAATGTTTTAATTGAATAGTGTTTTCTTCTTATTATTTGCAACAACAATATCATAGCTATCTATCAGATTCTAGTGTGGGTCTCCTGGATGGAACACAGAGAAAAAAATTATTGATCTAGAAACGTGGAATATAGCAAAAGCTTTTTCTGCACGAAGTGGGAGAAAAAATTTATATTTATTAATATTTGGCTTAAACGACGTTTATGCATCACACTTCTGCACTACTGTATTAAGGTAGGGTTACCATGTTTAAAATCGCTTTAATTTTAGAAAAAATCATTTCTACTATGTACATCGAATTTAAGTCAAAGTTAAAAATAACATTGTTTATTCCTTTTTATTTATAATATACTGCAAAAATCAACATACTATAACTACTAGTAATTTATGAAAAGTAGATAGTTTATCCCTGCTACCCTACAAAAGGTTTTTCTTTAACTCAACTAAACACTCAGATCTATAAATACAAAATAAAAATTGTCTTTTACAATCAAACGTAAAGTAAACATTTTAACAAAAGTGATTGATTAATTAATTAACGATAATTTAACATAAAAACAGTCATTACGTTAATCACATTTACCCAAATTGTTAAAAGCTAATAATAATATTTGGCGAAAGATTTACTTAAATTTTTAAAGATTTACTTCCCTTTCAATAATTAATCTTATTTAATTGCAATTATGAGCGTAACTTTAGTAATTAGACAAAGACAATATTTAATTTATTACGTTCTTGTTTTACTGTAATTATTTTAATCACTTTATTAGTGATTATTAAATATGGACTGTTAAATTGTGAAGCAAGACACTTCGCAATTTATTAAAATTTTAAATTATTTTGATTAGATCCGTGGGCATCCGAATCCGGTCTTCCCATAGTTCAAGCTAATCAAATGACAATACGGTCATGGCATTCAAGGTTTGCGAAAAATGCCAATAAAGACAATTTTAAGAATTACCACATTTTTTGACATTTCCGGGACAAACTTATCACATTCCTAGACACGGGACAATATCACAAATTCTGGGACAATCTTGAAAATTATGGATAACTGCCACTGACTGACTGGTTTACTTTGTCGTCCTGAGCTTTAAAATATCACATAATTAGGTTTTTTTTGGAAGTGGGTATTAAAAATCTACAATTTTGATTGTTTAGGCAAAGCTTATACTATCAATGGTGAATAATAGGGAATCTGGGCGTAACAGACAATGTAAATATGCACTCACACATAATACTTAAACAACAACTTCTCCAAGCTATATTATAGGTTTCCCAATCTCCAGTAATGTTAAATCTTAGGGCGTGATCTTTGTGTTGGTATAGATTCTATCATTTACTTCGTAGGACACAAATAATTACATTTTCTGGCATCGTTCTTTGCGTCCGGATAATGCTTTTTGGCGATAGGTGGTAAAGCTAATAAATTGTCATTGCGTTGATGAATGAATAAATTTTTTATACATTAATATGCTCACTAATGTATAAGAACACTGCATTCGATAATAGACCTTCTGAATCATGTTGCTTCTAATGGGGGTTAAATTTTGCGCAACGGATATCCGCATTTATAAACATTCCATTAGGGTTGTTAGCTACGAGTAAAGAAATGTACATTTCTTTATTCGTAGGTTGTTAGTTCCCGTAAAGGCAAATACTTAATGACTATATATTTTCTGAAACGTATACAATATGCTATACTATTGGTCAGAATGCAATATTATAAAGTTTTCTAGTATTTCCTTCTTTCTTATATTTTTTCGCGTTGTTTGAAACGTCAGTTTCATAGATTTTAGAGTTTCGTAGTAAAGGAAGGAGTCTTATAATTTCATTGTCCATCCGTCCGTCTGTCATAGCCTCACAGTTTTAGACTTAATGTGCATGAAATTTTGCAAGTAGCTACTTCAGATGGAGGTTTGGATTAACACATTTTTTTTTAAACTATCTCCTCATAGGTGTAAAGTGAGGGTGACAATTTGGCGTTTTTCCTACACCTTATTAAGTGGGATATCTTTATAATAATATTTCAGGTTTCATTTACAAATTTTGTTGGGATGTGGGAAACTTCGCCTTGTAATTTGTCAACCGTGGATCCAAAAGATTAAAAAAAATTATTATTAGCTCATTAAAGCTCCCACACAAACGGTTTTTTCCCCATTTCATATTTATTACCGATATAAAACTGTTTGTATGAATGTCATCTTTACAATGTGATGTTTTAACTAATTTCGTCACAGTAAAATATATTATGTCATTTGAAAGTGTAAAAAATTGTAATTCTTTTAAAATAATTTATGGAAAATAAAATATGCGTATAATTTTAAGTTGTATGCAGGTAAACATATAAATGTACAGGTTATACGTATAATAATAAAATCATCTACGCACGTCGAAAACGGCGCTCAGGACCGTTGAAGGAAGCACGTGAAGGGGGAGGGGAATGGGGATAAACTTCCCAGAACGATAACCGTGAGCTTGGATGCGAAGGGGGAGCGGCGCGGCGGCGGGGGGAGCGGGACGCCAACAGCTGCGCGCGCGCACCGCCGCGCCGACCCTCTTTCTCTCTCTCATTCCGCTAGTGATCGCGCTGTGAGTAATACGTGTGTTCTGTGCGCGTCCGCCCCTCGCTTACGAATATGTAACACAAAAAGATTCAATTTCCAAAGACTCTTTCGACTAACCGCATTTCGGCTACGCAAATAATTCAGTTACAATTCGAATTTCAGTGTGTTTAAACGTAAAATCGCGATGCGAACGCGTTAAATGTATCGTTAATCGATTGTACGAACTTTTTGAACTGTTATTTTCTTGTTGAGTTGAGACACTGACATCACGCAATTTTAATTTGGCAGACTGTTTCGTATTGTGTACGGGTAAATCATACGTTTTATAATAATTATCATATATAGACGTATTCATATGTCTACTACGTATATGAGCAGCCTTATACTATTGTGTTCATACATGTGACTAAAGACTATTATTATTGGACGCATAAGTATTTTGTATCAACGTCTATAGACGACTGACTTCGAGATGCCGTTATTCGAAGGATAAGAAGAGGTTCCGATTTTTGTATTTATTTGTAGCGTATAATGCATGATAATGACAGACTTATACTGTAAATGTTCTCGACGATTTAAATATGCAATGTATTCCTTTTGAAACATGATTTGTGCGCCGACGTGTAAAATAATTATGGCTTCGAAGGTAGTTGGAAATTTACGCTAATGCATTTTGGTCAGGCTTTTCGATTTATGATTTGTATTTATTCACCATGTGTTCCTCTTTGATTATTTGTAGTTTCTTGCAAATTTCAGCGCCTATACCCGTCGTGAGTGGACTGTGATTGGTGCTAATATTTTTGGCTACAAATTAATATATTAATATTGCACCAGTCCCGGCCTATTCAAGTCGTCTGGTAACTCGACGTTGGACAACCGCTATGTCGAGCCATATTACCTGCCCAGCATCCAAATACCGTTACTTTTAATCTTAAAGCCGGCATAACCGGACCTCTGTTGGTTCGCTAACCGGTCGTTATGCCGCGCTTCGAAACTATTTTATTTATTTCCTGTGTGATTAATCGACATTAATCTGCCATCTGAATAGATAATTTGAAAACGTGGACGTGATCTTGCACGTCTCGAAATTATGATGTTCGCTGAGATGCTGTACCCAACTACCGCCACCTTTACCTATCTGCAGTTTTTGGTCTGCACGTTTTCTGTCGGTGGCTTCATTTGTTCCGAATGCAATTCCTTAGCACAATTTGACTGAAAATATAATATGACCATTATTCACATTTACATTATTAAACAAATTTGCATGTTTAATTTATTTAATATCTTAAATATAACTTTAATGATTCATTACGCGATACATCGCTAGAATAACCGTTTTTTTAATATAGTGGTGAAAGTTTTTTATTTGAATTTAAATGTAACATCACTAAAAAGAACTACCCTCCATTTTTATTACTTGCTCTATAAAATAACTCGATAAGTTACGAAATACTTGCAGAATATACTTATTTTTAAAATAAACCGCCAGTTATCGATACTTTTAAAGTATTTGGCTGTTTTCCTTCGCATTTTATAACATTGTTCAATTTAACAAGATTATTTAAATCACCTCGATTTTGTTTAGTTTTACTAGGTTTAAATATTCTACCCTAAGAATACAGCCTTAATATTAGTCTTCAATAAGTAGGATTATAATGTGTAATATAATATAATAGCGACTATTCAGGAAACGAACTATTCTTAAGGCGTGTTTTAAGTTTATTCATAAAGTTACTGACGAGCCAACGTTACAATACGCCTACTGTGCGTATCGTTTCCTCAACGCATGAGCGAATGAATATTTCGTTGTAGGTATAAACCGTTACAACTCGATGATGTGTATGAAATTGGTAATTCAGGTTATAACTTACAAAAGATAGTAACCACTCGGCTTATGGGTCATCAAACTCGTTTTTCAACCTACAGTACTGTTCCGTAAATTATTTTTGTAACAGCTTTTCCGATAATTTATATAAGTCATTGGTAATTTTTTTGTACATAGGTATGGTACCTTAACGACGTTTTTTATTATATTTTCGACGGTCGAATACAAACTGGTTCCGGTTCCGGAATTCAAAAGTACAATAGATAATGTCGTACGATTTACGGCATGGTACAGTTAGTAAGACATTTATTATTAAAATTAAATTTATTAGCGTAAATTAATGTAATCAGTCGGCGTTATTTAACATCTTGAGGATATAAAATTGTTTATGGTTTTAAAATGCAGTGCTTCGATTTAATTTATCTATGCGATTAATGACTTGTATTCAAATTGATGCATTTATTTTTAGAAACGAAATTACCTATAGAGAAAATATAAAGCGAAGCGCATTCGTTTTACGACTTAACCGCATTAAATATTAATTTGTTAACGATACAAATTTTTAAAGACTTGTTTATGGTTGCTTGATTTTTTTTAAATTATGAATTTGGCGTTTCAATATTTTCTCTGTGTTAATGTCTCTGTGATTTTATTAATGTGTAATTTATATAAATATTTATATTTTCTCCATTTAATTTCACAACCACACATTTAGCATAGATGGATGTGGTATTTATCCAATAACGAATAAATCGTTATCGAAGTGGATACAGGCTACTTTAGTATGTGCATATTTTTAGTTTAGGTAGGTATTAACTTTTGTCTATTCTTTATGTCGGAGAACTATTTATCAGTTTCAATTTGTAAAATAATTATTAAATCTAATAGACGACATTCCCTATTTTTGTTTTCGTTTTCCTTGTATGCAAAAAATGCTTTATTACAATTCGCGCATGTTAAATTTATAAAACCTATTCTAATTTGGAAGTAATTTTAGCGGGTTTTTTTCTGTAGTATGTAGTATATAACTACTTGATTGTATGTATAATCATTGCATTATTTAAAACGAATTTTCTAAATTTTTTAATTTTCTGTTTTTTTTTGCTCCATTTATAGTACTTAATAATTATTTACTCGATATAGCTAATCATAATTACTAAATAGTTAATTACTTTATAACGCTATAACAACTATACAACGGTTAATATTATATACAAAACTGCTGGTATGTGTTACTGAGATGTAGTAGGTACTTAATTTCTGCGGCAGCTGTTCTTTATTTTGGTCTTTACGTCGTTTTGTCTTCTCGGTATATGCTTTGTCTTTTGTATGTAATTTTTGTCTCATTTTCTTGTTTATCATGTGCCAACTTTAAGGAGTTCCTTCCTTTTTTAAGTTATTTTTCAGAAGGTCTTAATTAAGAAAAACTTTGTATATTTTCTCTTTTATAAGATCTAGTTGTATTCAATTGCTTTAAAAAGATCTTTTGTCGATATTTATTTTTATAGCAGCGATTAATAGTATTATTAATACTGTCACTGAAGTTTTCTTAGTTTTTTTTTGAGATTCATTCTTAACCGACGCTTACAGTGCTTCTATTGGCTGTTTAGAGTTCAATTTGGGAATTTTGTTTTTTCTTTTTGGTTTAAATGAGACAATACAGGTAAAAAACGAAGTGTTTACAAAAAGTAGGGCTCGGTCGCGTTATTTTATTAAAAAAGTGATTTGAAAAAGTACTCATACAAAAGTGGACTTTGTCAAGAAAGTATAAATTATAAGTTTTTCGATTTAATTGCCATTCTTAGGAAGATTAAGCATTGAATTTGCAAATACAAACAGGAATATTGATATAAAAAACAACCACAAAAAATCCAAAAATTGTGCCAGAGGGCTTCGCGTAAAGTGAGGTTATAAAATTTATTTTTGGCCAACAATCTGTATTTATTTATAGGAAGAGGATATTTGAAATCAATTTCTTATAAAGAAATAATCGAGTCCGGGCCGTAGTTTTATGTAAATTCTTCCATTTAAAACAAAAAAAAACGGAAATTCGCATTTCTGCTAAACTACTTTTCGTTTGAATTTCGATACTGCCGGCCATTTTGACTTTTCATCTGGTACTGGCCATGTTGAGTTTCGGACCTAATTAAAGAAAATAAATTTATTGTTTTTAATTCTGTGTAAACTGTGTGGTATTTAAAAGAATTGTTAGTATCTTTTATCCTTTCACTATAACAAAAAATCGTACCATATTTGGATTACATTAATCATCGTTCTTCTGTCACTGTCATGTTAAAAAAGCAAGATTGGATTATAAATCTATGACATTCGCGAATTTATTTGTGTAATCTAAACAAAAATCTTTCTTAGAAATATGAAAAAAGCAATTTTTATATGCTACTTTTGAAATAATTGCTTCATGAAAAATATGGGTTTTTGGTAAAAAATTTCGGGAAAGATGTTTCTGAATAAAATGTTGCATCGTGTAAAAGATAGATAGTCTTTTGATATACTTACTTAATACGATATACTTACTAGACTTATATTTTAATATACTAACTTAGTACATATACTTTAATATACTGACTTAGTACATATACCGAGTACACTTAAACCGCTGTTGCACATTTGGACACTGAATTATACCGACAAACCCAAAGAAAGAACATAGTAACTCACTTATTGACGGTTTTAAGTTACAATTGTTATTTTTTCTTACCCTACGAGACTATCATTATATCTTTAAGCAATTTCGTAATGACTTAAGAGGTAAACGAGGAAAATAGGTTAATAAAAATATATTTTTATTTCTTTTTTAGGCTATGGTACCGTATTTATGCCAAAATTAAAAAAAAGAACTGAAGAAACAAAACTATTCTTTTTTTAAATAATATCTACATTCGTTTTATTATCGCAGCGTCAGTGAAGCCGCGATAAGTGGATAAAACATTTTCTTTGATTAATTGTACAATTTTAACCGCTGTTAACCGATTTTTATGTATTTTGTAACTTTGAAAATTCTACTTTATTCAAGCATGACAACTGTCATTTCTGACATTTTTATGTTGCGGGCGTTTCAAAGCCATTTTTATCAAAACTATGTTTATTTTCTTACTGAATTAAACCGATTTTTATTTCATTCTTATTACTTTTCACTGTCTTTACTGGTTATGTTCATTTTTGTGTACAAAACGAGACTGAAGATTTTTTTTTTAAATTATGAAATAATTTTGACCAAAATTAAATTAGACTGTTAATAACTTTATATAATATGAGCTTCGTCATCGCTCACGACTTCCATTCCATAGACAATTTCGCAACAGTCAGCTAGCTAGTAGGAAAATTGACTTTTGTTTATAGTACATTGGTGTTGATATGCATTCATAATGAGAATCTGCGTCATCGTATGGAGTATTTCGTTGACGTGTTCTCAGAACAAAAAAAAACTGACTGGTACGAGGTTATCCAGCAGCCAGTTTGGATATTTAGCGCTCTATCGAAAATCGTATATCATTTAAGGTGTTGCCATTCATAATATTAATTATCATATCCTCGTCTATGATATTGTTATCATTCGCAGTATTATGGTAAGTTCTTTAAACTGAGATTTTTTCGTGATTATCCTTAAAGGAATTATTATTACAAAATTCGTGTGCACCTATGTTATTGTTTTAACCAAATAGTTCTAACATAACCCTATGGTTCCGACGTTGCTCGTATATCGAAGGCTTACAATTTCAAAACTACTAAGATTTAGATTTAAAATATAAACGTAATGTGTATTTCCTTGACCTAGATCCGAAAGTGTAGACAAAAAATAATATATAATTTTATTTCAATATATAATTTTATTTCATAGTCGAAATTCTTTTAAATATTTTTTTTATCGCTTTTATATGTATGCTGTAAGTATTTTTGATTGACATTTATAACTAGGTATTTATAACTAGGTACTTTAAAAATATGTTTATTATATCAAAGAATATGTGATTGTTGGTATAAAAGAATTATAGTGGGGTTTCCGACTTTCAATTAAGTTGGTTTTTTTGGATGTAACTGTGTTGAATCCAAGTGCTACAAAAATAAAAATCATATTCTTGTGTAGAGAAAATTAAAAAAAAACAAGTATTTAAATTTCTCATTTACCTGGTTGACGGTTAAAACTGACACACCCGAGTCGTTCAAAAAACGACGTAAAACTCGAATACAGCGAAAAAGGAATGTATTTTGACAATAACAGAACGAATGTCAAAGTCAGCTAACAGTTTATTTTTAATTAATTTGGGCAATGGCTACACTTTCAAAAATCCAAATTTTGTAATCGTTTGCAAAAAGTTTTTATGTACTTTGTTAGATTTTTATTGTTAATTTTATTTCTTATCAACAGTTCTTTATATATCGAAAATATATGCTCGTTTATGAGGGTAACCTTTTTTATTTTATATTATAATTACAAATTTTATTTTATTTTTTGCTCTTTCCTGATTATAAATATCTGAATTATTTGTTTTTTATTTAAAAAAATGCCAGGTTTTTAAAATTTTTCTGTAATGCTATGCCCATTTTCTCCAGTTTCCTTTTAATAGGATAAGCAGCGATATTAGAACACCAAATCTAATAGTATTTGATCCTGTTCTCTTTTGAGTGGTTTTGTAGTCGCGCTGCCAAACAAACATGTCATTAAGATAAGCTTTAACAACAATACAGCGACTGTGCCATTTCTTGTTTTCTCTAGAATACGCCAAAACGTAACGTAAACATGTATACCTATACTGAACTCGTTTACCCCAAGGTAATATAGATAGATATCTGTATCACTTTTGGCGTTCGCACTCATATAATCAGGGAGAGATTATTAACCTTTTAACAACGATGTGGGTAATTCCAGAGGTCAAATCAATCAGGATTTTGTGCTAAAAATTGCATCGCAGTAGAACATGTTGGAGATATTGCTGTACTGGCCACTTAAACGCGATGCAAAGTAGTTTTTTTTAAACATGTACTCTACTCTTACAAGTAAACTACTTTTGTGTGAAACTAAATATGAAATTGGTTAAGATTTTCTTCATTTCCTATGAACATATTTTTCACCACTATTTGTTTAAAAGTTTAAAAACTGAAGTTTCGGATTTTTTTCAAACTTTGAAATTGGGCCTAAACGAATGCTGCAACTGATGAGAAAATATTTAGTTGATAATGTTGTGTGATGTTTACAAGCAGCACTTATTTCCTTCTTATCTCTCTTTCCTACTTAAAACTGGCCCATGTAATCTAGGTTTTGGTTTTGAGTATTTAAATGACTTTTTTAAAACAAATTCAAATTAAGATCATATGCATGTTTCTCTATAGGCTCCTATACCTTTCAAAAGATGTCCCTCAAAGTTCCCCCTGGCAATCTTCACACCCCTATTTACCCATAGGAAATTTATAGATTTACAAAAGCAACAGAATATGTTTTCGTAACCAAAGGTTTCGTTGAGACAAATGAAACGTAATCAAATTCGATGGGGTTACTGTTAAACATTAAGAAGTACCCCATGCCCTCTATCATTAGACACACCTTGTTACAATATGCAACCAAAGGTCTCGTCGAACCAAGTCAAAACGACCCCAAACACGATGGATTTACTGTTAGCCTCCGAGAAATTCCCATAACCACCTTCCTTTTCCATCATCAGATCCTACTGGTTACGATATGTAACAAAAGAAGTCAGACGAGCCCAACCTCTATGGGATTACTGTTAGCCATTGAGGAGTTTTTATGACTACCTCTTTCCTTCACGACAATATTAGCTTGATTGTACTATGTTATTGCATTGTTGTCAGAGTTTAGAACAAAGTGAACAAGTTTTATTTACATTTTTCGGAAGCTTCAGGCCAAGGTAATTAAAGCATGTTGAAAAGACCAAGCAACGTCGGGTACTTTGCTAGTTTTAAATAAAATATTTTGTGTGTTAATTCCGTTTCCCGTTGTGATAACTAATATATTGGAATGTATTACTGAAACTGGTCAAAGAAAATTAGTAAGTCAGTTAAATTGGCATCAGGTGGTTATATGCAAAAATAGTCAGTTCTTTCGGAACCAAAGTGTTCATTTCAGATATGGTTAAAATTAAACTATTTTTTTCATTCTGGCCAAGATAATAGTTTGAGGGCATTATTAAGCTGGTTCTAAGAAAATTATTTTTTTCTCGAATTTACCTCTTTTTTCAGTATTGTTATTATAACGTATCTTACTTACATTACTACATAGTCCGTATTTTCAAACCTGACTATGTGGTAACGTAAGTAAGATACGTTAATAACAATACTGAAAAAAGAGGTAAATTCTTTTTTTAAAATTTTTTTTCAACTTTTTGCAGTTAATATATAGGATAGTATAAATTTGGAAAAATTCATTTCCATAAGAAATAAATAACCTTTTTAGGCTACTATGTTATAAAGACAACTGTATATCAGTTGAGCTAAATCAGCAATTCTTAAGGGTTAGGGGAAACTGAGCCTGTTGTACTTTGCTCCTTACATTTCCAAACTTAACTTTTTTCGTTAAGAAAAAAAATTGTTTTAAATCTTTTTATTAGGCTAGCTCGTAGCGTAGGTAATCGATAGGGTCAATCCCTATCGATTTTCATCAAAAGACATGCGATTTTTGTAAAAAAATCTTATGTTCCTCAGACAGCGCTTTCTATTCATTGTGCACCACTAGATGGCGCTGCTGTTGTAAGATCTTTGTTTACGTTACATAAGTAAGTAACCTCTTCATTAAGTAATCAATTACTTACAATCTTTATAATTTCTCTCTACATTTCTAAATATTAGAGATACAATATCAAATTCAACCGTAAATTAATTTTTACGAGGACAAAGCCGCGGGTAACAAGCTGGTGTCTATATATGGTACATAAACGTACTATGGCAAATAGGGGACTAGGGCAGAAATTTGTCCAACGTAATCTAGTGCAGATTACTTTGGACAAACTTCTGCCACAGACCCTATTTGGCGAAATGCAAATTAGACCTAGGTTTTAAGCTATAACATGTTAATAAGTTCTCGACTGTGATTCCGAATGCCACGATAGGAGGAGGCACAACGCGTAAGTACGATGACGCACCGCGGCGCGACGCATGGGACGGGACCGTGACTAATGTACCGGATCGCTCCGATGTTGTGGGGCCCACACATCGATAAACGAATTATATAATTTTTTAAAACGATGTCTGCCGAAATGCTGCCGGATTAACAATATATCCTACCTAAAATAAAGTAGAAGTCATTAATAGAATATTTTAGGCGCCATCTATGATTAGAATATCGAAGTTTGACGTGTGCATTGTAATGTTCGTAAGATGTCTCTTACATTGTTACCGTGCATTAACTCTTTGTTTTCGTTCGAAGTAGAGTTAAATTTTGGTGCTGACCGCATAAACGTCTTCTTCCCCCATTGACTGGCTACTGAAATGTATCCTAAACAATCGTTTATTTGGTTACAATGTCGACGTTTGTATTTTTATGTCTATTGTATTAAAGTACAAATTGTTTATTAATCTTTTTATCTACATGTGTACATACACAGTTGATTTTAAATGCAAAACTATTATAAATATTCTGAATTTTATATTACATTTACTATTGCCTATGACATGTTTTATATTTCTTTCGTTTTCGACGAATATCGAGAATTTTATTAGCCGACGTATTACCCAAGAAAACGTTCCTAATGGCATTCGTAAACATTTCCAATATAAGTTTTAAAATTACTAGATTATTACAAAAAGGGCGAAGTTTAATCATGGGACACAAAATAGTTTTTAATACATTTTATCTGCCTTATAGGTTCAGCAGACAATACTACAGAAAGCGACGGAGTCCGTTCATCTTATGCTGCGTATTATGGATGAATTAAAACTTTATAAACAGTCGGAAAACTAATTCAAATTATTTTATATGCAATAGCTTTAATAAATATTCACACGTATTACAATCCCACATGTAAACATAAAATATCCTCGCTTATCGAGAATCTGAACTATGAATTAATCGTAAATTTGTTAAGATTTTCTTTGAAAATTGGAATTTCCGCAAAGAAACAACAAACGTTCTAGAAATTTCGATAAACAACGCTCTAGAAATTTCGATAAACCATCTCTTTCGGATTTTTCTTGATCGAAAATAGGTTTATCTAGAAAATCGAATATTGTTTATGATATCGATTGTTTATGGTTAGATATGTTTATGGTTTAACTGACAGCTCGTGGCACCCGTGCCATTGTGCTGTTGTTCGAAGAATCCAAGTTTCTATACATCTGTAAAACATTTTTAATTCAATACATCTGTGAAACATTTTTGATTCAAACTAAAAAAGATAGACAATAAATCAAAATGTTACAGTACAAAGTTCACACGGAACAATGTTCGGATTTCGCTTCATACATATTTAATCTTTGGATGTTTCTTCATTCGAGACCGAGCCCCGAAGTTCTTCGAGTAGATTTCAGACGGAAACGAATGTTGTTCCAAGATAAGGCTCTGTTTGCTCAGGGGTCTTTTCCTTTTCTATTTAACATCTGTTCGCTTATCTATCGGTTATCATTATCGATAGTGGTTAGCGCTGCGCGCTATGTGTGCGCTCTTTGTTTGGTTCCAAGGTTTGTTACCTCATTTGCAGGGCTGCCTAAACTTTTTAGGTTAGAGTCTCGTAACAACGTCGTGTTTACTTTTATTTAATTTCAAAACTTGCGTCATATATACATAGTACAAGGTAGTTACAAGCTTTTCACTTTACCCCGCAAAATTTTCACATTATCCCGCAAATAATACCGCAATAAAAATTCGTTATTCCTCCAAAAAGTAACTATTCTAGTGATGCATTTGAAAAAATTGGAAAACTACCCACACTTCCTTCAGGGGCTTTAACACCTATTTCGAAAAACGTTTTGTTACATTATCCGACTGTCTAATAATAAACATTTTGTGAAATTATAGGGAACGCGAAATATAGGGGAAAAATCGCACAGCGGAAATCATTGTTCAATTTTTTTAGCTGTAATCTATAGAATATTTACTAAGATACGCATTTTTAATTGTAAAAAAAATTATAGAATTTTCCTAAATGAAAATGTAATCTAACAAAACAAACATTTTTCTTCGATAATGAAAAGTGATATCCGTCTTCTGGTGCTAGGTTTTCTATTTTGTCGGTTTGTTAAAATATATCTTAAATATTGATTTAACGACAATGTTGCAGTATAAACGATATAATATCGAGTTAATTTAACAACATGTAACACTGATGAGTATCGGCAAGAAAATGGAAATACTTATTATGTTACCAGTAGCGAAAATATTAACATGTTTTTTATTTTAATTTTGACCGATACTGAATATTCGCTATGTAACGTCTTAGTGACGCTATAATTTGGTAAACATAATTTAACAGTATGTAATTGTACCGATAAGTATCAGAAAGAATTATTATATTAATTTATTATTACTATTAATATATTATTAATAGTAACTATTATTACTATTTTTATTATTATTATTACTAAAAACGCTAATAGACTCCGTTGGCGGTATCCATATCGTAATATTAAAAGTACCAATATCGTAATTCCAAGTTAAGGATTTTCTTAATATGTCATATCAAGATAAAAAATATTCTATATGTTGCTCGAGGATATATACTATTACCGTACCAATTTTCGTCAAAATTCGTCCAGTAGATTTCACGTGATTGACGAATAAATTAACATACAGGCAGACTGAGAAAAATTCTAAAACCAGTTGTTTTGGATTCTATTATCATTCTATATGATAAATCAATCACATTTTTTAAAATATTTTCCATGGACAGAATTCACTCTGTTACAATATTATTTTATGTATAGACTCAGGAGCAGACTGTTACAATATTATTTTATTTATAGATTCAGGAGTGGAAAGGTAAATTTCCATCGAAATTCGTCCAGTAGATTTCACGTGATTGACGAACAAATTTACATACAGACTGAGAAAAATTTTAACACCAGTTTTTTCGGATTCTATTATCTATAATATTCGCATATATTCACATTATAAATATATTCACATATGCTAAATCAATCACACTTTTAAAAATATTTTCCATGTACAGAATTCACTCTGTTACAATATTATTTTATGTACAGATTCAGGAGCGAACTTGGAGGTTAATTTATACACTACAGGAGGTTCTACTACAGGAGGTTAATTTATAGATTCAGGAGCGGAAAGGTAAAAAAAAAGGTAATAACGAATATTATAAGCGTAACTTAGTGACACCACTATTGACTTCAGTTAAAAATAGAAGAGCTATTAAAGTCTTGTATTATGCAAATTCGGACATTATGGTCGCCTTTCGATTCCGAATGATTTAGCTGTTTATAACCGATAACAGGGCGACAATGATATCCGATATTTGTACCGAAAGGACATGCCCGTAAATCGCTGCGCAGTGTTTTTGAAACAAATACAATGCTTTAGTCACGCATAATTAAATAGTCTCACCTTGGGCGTTCTGTGCATGTGCATTAGCAGTCCGAGTGATTTAGCCATCTATTTATCTATACCTTTATGCTATCTTTTAATGGGGTCAGTTAGGCAACGATTACGTAACGTCACGTTACATATTTGATTGTCACACGTTACCTCGTAATCTCGTGGGACACTAAAAGAGTGGTCTTACGTACCACTCGAGGAACAACAATCTTAAAATCACTGTTTTTTAATGATTAGGGGTTTAAAAGTTTTGAATTATATTTTTTTTATTATGAAAGGTTGGATTATTTACAAAAAAAAATTAAAAGGGACATAGTTGCAATGTGCGTTAACTTTCAACGTACACTTTCATCCCTGCTTTATCCTTCTGGTATTTTCAAATGTAAAATTACTTTTAAAAAATAAAAATAAATGTAATGTAGTTTTTGAAATTGGAATGGATGTCGTTAAGGAATAAAAATAAATGTAAAAAAGTTAAAACGGACATAGATGCAACATGTGTTAACTAAACGCACGTCTACGTCCCTACTTTACCTTCTGGTATTTTCCAAACAATTTTATTTAAAAGTAATTTTATTACTTTTAAAAATAAATGTAAATGTATTAAAATTTATAAAATTAGGAATGGATGGCATTAAATAATAAAAATAAATGTGAAAAAATTGAAACGGACATAGATGCAACGTGAGTACGTCTACATCCCTAATTTATCCTTCTGATATTATTGAAATAAAAAAATCTTTTTAAAAAATAAAAGATAATGTAGTAAAAATTATAAAATCAGAAATGGATGTTGTAAAGAAATAAAAATAAATGTAACAAATTTTTTTAAATTAGGAATGGATGTTGTAAAGAAATAAAAATAAATGTAACAATTTTTTTTAAATTAGGAATGGATGTTGTAAAGAAATAAAAATTAATGTAACAAATTTTTTTAAATTAGGAATGGATGTCGTTAAAAAATAAAAATAAATATATTGTATTTTTTAAAATTAGGAATGGATGTCGTTAAAAAATAAAAATAAATATATTGTATTTTTTTAAATTAGGAATGGATGTCCTTAATTACCTTTCTTTTTTGTAAAACATAGTACAAACAAATATAGGATATATGGCGTTAGTTTTTTAGAACCCTACCAGTTACTTCCATACATATAATGTTGCATATAAAATTCAAGAGAATAAAAGTATCTTTATTATAAACTAGCTCCCAGTTCCGGCTTCGCCCGGGAAAAAAGGAACCGTGACGTTTTGTTTTATTTATTTTATTTCTGTCTGAGAATCTAAATGCTAATTTTCGCGTCTCAAACTTAAATTATTCCTAAATTTCTATACTATCTTTTGTCCCAATTTTCACACTTTTAGTGGTTGCTGACAACCCACCCACCCAAGCCATATTTGCTCCTAATATAGAAATTACTGCTCGGTCTTTTCGTGCATTGACCTTAAAGTAAAATTGCTTAATAGCTTAAAAACATTTTAGGTTAAAATTCTGTCAATCTTTATTAATTAATACGTTCTAATAACACCCTCTCAAATCATATTTATTTTTAATAAATTAATTATCACATAGTTTTATCAAGTATGGATTTAAAAACAAATAATATTTGTCTACTAAAATTGCTTAATAGCTTAAATACATCTAACGTCACATTGTCAAATTTGTCAATATTTATTTATTAATAAGTAATAGAAACCCTCCTCCACATCGTATTTCCTCTTAATATATGAATTAGGGCGTAGTATTATCACGCAGTGAATTAAAAATAAATATCCGCCCATTAAAATTGCATAATGGCTTAAATACATCTTACGTTTCATTTAATTCACATAACTTATTGACGTGAACATTACTTACGCGAATTTTATATCGTACTTAATTTTTAAATCCATTGTTAAATCGTAGTAAGCTCTCGCGCTAACAATTGTTAATTATCAGATACAACACAAGCCCATTTCTTGCTTGCATAGACCACTTAATTATAATATAATAACGTCGCCGCTTCAGTAGCTATAAACGGCAGTTTAGCACGTTTAATTTTTTATTAAGTTTTTAACGGTTCGTAATTAAATTTAGTAACCGATTTGTTGCTTCGCGTTTTAGTTTAACTAATTATGTAACTATCTTTTTTTTTAAATGGTTTACGTGAAGTTAATTGCCAACTAGTTGCCGTATTTTGGATTGTATATTACATTATGTGGTGTTGCTTTGAGCTTTTGAGTTTATTTCATTTTGGATATTTTTATTCGTGACATCATTCGCTATTTAGTTTATGGTAGGGGTTTGGTGTCGAATAATTTCCTTGGAAAATATTATTTTGTTTTTCATAGTTATTGCTTTTCATAATTAATTGCGATAAAATCTCGCTAACTTGCATTAAGATTTTAATCTAATGTACGCATTGCGTTAGAGCTAAAATCGAAAAGCTTTGTTAAGTCAAGAATACAAATTTTGGATGAAGTTTAATAAACAATTTAAATCTGTAATATTTTACAATTAGGCCCTCTAGTAAGAACTGTCGAGTGTTATTCAATGCCAGGAGGACGATTACACAGTTACAAAAAAATCTTCCATGTATAAGTGGTATGCAAAGTTTTCATTGTCTAGTTTTCAAAAACCGTATTGATTTACGAAATAATGTAGACATACAGTTAGCATGTAATGTAGACATGCATTGGCACTGTACAGTTTGATATAAATTTTGCAAGAACTCCAAATATTAAAAAAAAGAGGTATTAAAGAGTCTTATCTGCTTTTTTAGCAGTGAAATGTGGCAGACGACTTCGTCACTATTATTCGTTAGCAAAATGATGGTAAATGTATTTTCCAAGTTTTAATTTTACCTCGAGACCTTACTATTTTTCTATATTATATGTTTCTAGATCTTCAATCACCTCCATCTGGAGTTCAGCATAAGGACGTCCTGCAGTATGATAGATAATGCCGATACTGTAGTTATTAATATCTAAATATAAATGGTCGTCAAATTAAAAGTTCTATTAAAAAACAAAAAGATACTGTCACCTAGCGAACAATTATAAAACTATTAAAATAAGACAGTGCCACCTATCGGAAAATTGTAAAAGTAATCGTTTACGATGGTTGCTTTCATATAAAACTATTAAAATAAGACAGTGCCACCTATCGGAAAATTGTAAAAGTAATCGTTCACGATGGTTGCCTATGAAAGAAACAGATGTCGCTGTCATTAATTTGGCAGTAAGGTTTTAATTAAGTAGTTGAGTGTTACGATTTAATTTTCATAATTTCCATTACAGGCGTTAACTAATTCTAATATATAGAAATACGAAATTTTTATTAAAATCTACCTAGTGGCGTCTGCATGTTACCATTTTATTATATCTAATCCGTTTGCATTCTGGAGATGTGCGCATGACGTTGACAGTCTTTTGTCTGCAGATACTTTATAATAAGATTCTTTATAATTGTGGAGCTATTGGAATTGCGGTCTATTGAATTTATATGTAGTCCTGCTGGAAATATAAGAGAACGATACAAAAACATTAAGCATTGTAGGCTTCTTTTATATAGCTCGCTGAAATGAAATAGACATGCATATAAAATAAAACGGAAATTATCCCAATTATTACAATGTGTAACTATAGTGCGGGGATTTACCCCACGTAATGCTTCGTTCGACACAATAAAGTACACGAAAATTGGCAGATATTAAGATGCACACAGTTGTTATCTGATTAGCGTAAATTGAGTTTTTATACTACCTAATGTTTCGAGAATTCAGCCCGCTCAAAATTATATAACGCTGACTCGTATTTCGTCGCGATGCTCTATCGTTTTCTTGTCGCATCCGTCTTAATTATAGCAGTTAAGATACATTAATAATATTCGTGATATATTACTATATCTTTCATAATATACATTATCAAATTTCTATTCCTCGAGAGAATATTACGTTATATGAGAATATTCGAGAGAATATTACGTATGAGAATATTACGTTAAATCTTAGGGGAAACTATTGAAACGATTTTCACAAATTCTTTTTCTACTTTCTTATCAATCTTTTATCACTTGACATCATAACAGAGGGTACCAAGTATTTTGCTTCGTAGACCCCTAAAGTTTGAATTTTTCTAAACATATTAACATCAAAGGTCTTTGTCAGAGCTGATTCAAAAAAAAAAGAAAAATGTGTTTTTACTCAAATCTTTATTGAAGGGATACAAAATGTAAATAACGTGTTACTGAAATCTTTATTGAAAGGATACAAAATGTAAATAACGTGTTACTCAAATCTTTATTGAAAGGATACAAAAGGTAAATAACGTGTTACTCAAATCTTTATTGAAAGGATACAAAATGTAAATAACGTGTTACTTAAATCTTTATTGAAAGGACACAAAATGTAAATAACGTGTTACTCAAATCTTTATTGAAAGGATACAAAATATAAATAACGTGTTACTCAGATCTTTATTGAAAGGATACAAAATGTAAATAACGTGTTACTCAAATCTTAATTGAAAGGATACAAAATGTAAATAACGTGTTACTTAAATCTTTATTGAAGGGATACAAAATGTAAATAACGTGTTACTCAAATCTTTATTGAAAGGATACAAAAGGTAAATAACGTGTTACTCAAATCTTTATTGAAAGGATACAAAATGTAAATAAATATTTGAGTTGGGAAAGAAATAAATCAGAACCTAGTGAAATTCTTCCATAAAAAAATGTTGGATGTTGATGGGAAGAATGAAGCTAATGCTTCGATGACAATTCTTCAATATTTGACTTCAAATTAGTGAAATGTATAAAATCTCTACGTCCGGTGGTTGGCAATCAATTTATTTTTTCGTAAGACGATTGGCAATCGCGATGAAATCCCTTTCCACAATTTATGGATATGGAATAGCTATCAAAAACTTTCTTGCGATAATCCACAATGGAGGATAAGTACCGGGTATATCTTTCTGAAGCCAAAAGATGATACCCTTTCTGAACTTGCCTTAACTTTTTCGTTAGTGTTTATTCCGATCAGTTCTTGTAATATCATTTCGGTTTCGGATAAGATATTCTAAAAGGGACCCGCTGACATGGAACTACCACTTAAATCTCGTGGACCCCTTAGCTTTTTCTCGCTCATGAAGCATGTGGAAATCGTCACCTGAGGGTCCACATAACTCACCTTGGAAATCATTGATCTATCACAATAACTGTAAGCACGACTAAGGCAAGATATCTCTGGTTCGATGCTAAATTAATACAGTTAGTTGAATGGTTATTATATATCTAGTGTAATAGATATAAAAATATCTATATTTCAGAAACTTCCAGTGAAAATGGTTTTGATACTTTATTGATCTGTAAAAATTAGGAATTTTTACGGTTACGGAAAATTCTAAATTAAAAATCTGCCGTCATAATTTCTTTTTATTCTTCTCATCCTTTCGACCTTGTGTTTGTAAAAACTCTGGACTCTAATATAATTTCGATGGGCTTTTTGTCAAATTTGTCTGAAAAAAAAATTAAAAAGCTGCATGTGAATTAAAATTTGACATGTGTTAAGTTATAATTATCAGAGTTTCATTCCCATTCGTTCGCGCACTCTCAAAGCGATATCAAAAATCGATGACGCGAAAGTAACATATCGGTAAAAGAACACGTTTCTCGACCTCCGCTTCTCCCATCACTACTCTGCCAGTATGTGCGGTCGTCGGCCATAAACACGACTCTGCATTTCTCTCTCTTCAAACTCACAATAACTCCACGCCGATCGAGTGGCGCACGCCACTGTCGACTCCGACGGGTACTGCCCACTCCGACAATTAGGTTCATTGTCGGTCGGCTTTCGCGACGTGAGATAAGCCGTTCTTTTGTTTATACGTTTGGTTTTTTTAATATTCGTTTTTGGTTGAAGTGGTCGCTTTTTTTTAAATGATAAGTTCGCGGAGTGCGAAGCTGTTTTTTCGGGCGTTGGCGGCGTATGAATTAGTGGTGCGAGTGTGAATTGGTGATACGTTTTGTGCAGTTCATATTAGTGAGGTTTACCGGGGTTCAGGTGCTGATTAGATTATTGCTAGTTTCGCTTGTGGTTCCTCCAGAGTTAATCTTAATAAGTTAAGACAAGCCTTGATAAGTTAAATTGTATTTAAACACAAAGCTGATGAGAACGTTAGAAACTGTAAAAAATTAATTAAATTACACGAATTTCAGTTGTCGACATCAGTCCCCTGTGTGTCCAAAATTTGACAATCTGTCATGACAAGGGACTGACGGGATAACCAGGTTTGTATAAAATGAGATGAGATATTTTTTTATTTAGAGAAATCAATTATTCAATTTCATTGATGATATTATGTAATATTTACATAATTTAATTTAGAAAACATCTTTTTTTAAAACAGATTTAGGTACTGTTTATTATTTCATCAATACCTTATGAGAGTAGTATACACAGGGGACTGACTTTAAGATTTTTGAACTGTTTATTTTATACTAGTTCATATAAAGAATTTAAATTCTCATCTATAATTATTACCATCCATATCTCTCGAGTTTAATTTTACTGTTTTACTGTCTTTTATTTTTATTCGTGATAAAGAGCACGTTAGGGGTATTTTTTACATAACAGTTTGATATCGTATTCGTATTGATGATATAAGGTGATATTCTTTTTTCTGATGTTTCACAAATATTGTTAAGCCTGGGCTACATAGGATTGATAATACAATAAACACAAATGTGAATTTGAATGACGTCGCAAGGGATTGATTTATTTCATCAGGATCATATACATTAAATTTACATTGTTTGGGGGTATTTCAGGATTAAAATATATTTCTAACAAAATATAGCTGTCTTAATGTGTCTCAAACTAGTTTTACTAATTTACGTTTAAAAATACCCACTTTTATCCTTATACAACTTACTAAAATATATTTCTAACAAAATATAGCTATCTTAGTGTGTGTACTTTGGAAAAAAGCATGATTCAAAATAGTTTTATCAATTTACGTTTATTTTTTCAGCGATGTTGTATGACAGTAGGGATGTACAGAGGACTGATATTGGGAGCTTTTGATAGCTAATTTCAGTTTAACAATATTTGTAGAAACGTTCTTTATTATATTTAAAAAAATATTGTCTTACTTCCAAAAAAGACTTTCTCTACGCTATTGGGATGTAAATTTTGTGTTTAAAAATACCCACTTTTATCCTTATACAAATTACTAAAATATATTTCTAACAAAATATAGCTATCTTAGTGTGTGTACTTTGGAAAAAAGCGTGATTCAAAATAGTTTTATCAATTTACGTTTATTTTTTCAGCGATATTGCATGACATTAGGGATATACAGAGGACTGATATTGGGAGCTTTTGATAGCTAATTTCAGTTTAACAATATTTGTAGAAACGTTCTTTATTATATTTAAAAAAATATTGTCTTACTTCCAAAAAAGACTTTCTCTACGCTATTGGGATGTAAATTTTGTGTTTAAAAATACCCACTTTTATCCTTATACAAATTACTAAAATATATTTCTAACAAAATATAGCTATCTTAGTGTGTGTACTTTGGAAAAAACATGATTCAAAATATGTGTAAATTTTGTCTTTCAAAATACCCACTTTTATCCTTATCAAATTACTAAAATATATTCTCTAAATATATTCTATGTCAATTTACGTTTATTTTTTCAGGGATATTGCATGACAGTAGGGATATACGATATTGAGAGATTTTGATAGCTAATTTCAGTTTAACAATATTTATAGAGATCTACTTTATTATTAGAAAAAAAATGTCAACTTCCAAAAAAGACTTTCTCTACGTTATTGAGTTGTAAATTTTGTCTTTAAAGATACCCATTACCGATTGGAGAAAACAATGTTATTGATGTATAATTTATAGATGAAAGAACGACTTATTTTCACAATTATATTCGATATAATAGGAAACACAAAATGTTTCCACGCAATGTGAAAATAAGTTGATGGTAAAATCAACTTATTTTCACATTGCGTGGAAAACTTTTGTTTTTCTTATTATTATATCGAATAACCTTATAAATGAATGGCTTATAAATAGAAAACAAATTATTATCCAGACTTTTTGAATGATTTCGTACTAAATCAGGACGTGCGCAACTTTTAGAATTTGTGGCGGTTGTGTAATATTTATTTATTTATTAATAAATATTAAACTTCCACAACATAATATATTATATGAAATACGATACTAGCTTATTTACAACTTCCACCTTTCAACGTTGAATGTGCGAATAAAGAGGCGTTATGCAATTTTACACTGTTGATCCAATCTGGTTATTTTCCACTTTTATCCTTGTACAAACTTCTGTTGTTTTTGTTGATATCACCTTACGCTAATAAACTGATAAATTGTAAGGTGAAAAGTACGTCATTTGTTTAGATTTCGTTCGAATGGACATTTTACACATTCTTCTTTCGTATTTTCTGTCTATTACTTAGTGATAGTGTCGTGTTCTAATTGCAAAAGTAATTAGTGACGCCGATGGTGTGTGACGTAAAAGTTGTATTCGATGATAATTTTGTGTGGGGATTTTACAGTACATAAAATTCATACATAGGTAACATTTGTTTTAAATTATCGACGTGTAACTCTCGTTACAAATTATTCGGAATGGGGCAAGGAGAGGAGGTAAAATATTACCCCCTGGAATTGGAATTCTTAAATATTAAAATAAGTGAAATAAAAACTTAATAAGCATTGCAGTTTAACGTTCAAAAATAATATACGAAATTTCCATAATGTTTTGGTTAACATAGAACTTATAGAAATGGTATAGATATCGTGAAACGTGAAGATAGAAATGGAATGAAATCAGTCAAACTATTTTTTTTTTGTACGAAAATTCAGGTTATTCCTCATAGCTTATAAACGCTGCTTCTACTAAGTTCTTTAAACCAGCAAGATGAAACGAAAATGCGGATTGTGAACCGTTGTTTTCTCCATACGCAGATGTACTGTACTAATCCATGAAACTTGCAGGCATGCCAGGATCGGCGAAGAAGCCACATAAAACTCGAAAAGCGCGGTAAACAATTTGGCAACAATTGTCAATGTCGATTAACGTTTTATTTTTACTTAATTTAGTCAATGGTTACACGTAGATGCATTCTTGATATCATTATTTATATGACATGAGTACTTAAAAAAGACAGTGACGTTCGGATTGAATTTTAAACTTTTCATTACTTATATCTGTATGATGTGAGTATTTTAAAAAGACAGTGACGTTCAGATTGAATTTGAAACTTTTTATTACATATATCTGTATGATGTGAGTATTTTAAAAAGACAGTGACGTTCAGATTGAATTTGAAACTTTTTATTAGTTCTCCTTGTATGATATGAGTACTTTGGAAAAACAGTGACGTTCGGATTTAATTCGAAACATCATTACTACTATTTATATGACGTGATTACTTTAAAAAGACAGGACAGTGACGTTCGAATTGAATTCGAAACTTTTCATTACTTATATCTGTATGATGTGGTACTTTGGAAAGACAGTGACATTCGGATTGGGTTCGAAACTTTTCATTACTAGTACCTGTACTCGGATTAGCTTACGCTATTAATACCGATAATTGTATTGCGGAAAGGCAAGACAATTATGGCCTTAGTACAGTGAAATAGGGCTAATAAAGGCTAAACCTCGAAATAAAAGGAGGAAAGCTGAAAATTTAATAAATTTTTTATTTATAAAAAATTATTATAAATATAATAAATCATCGCTAAATTCAATATCTAAGATGCATGAAGATTTGAATCAGTTAATTTCAATAAGTTACAATTTTACGTAATTTTTTATTTATACATATTATTTGTAAACGTTAGTTTTGTAACTATATTATTAATTTTTTTATAAATATTTTAATGTTTTTCTTCTTCATATAATTAACTTTGTAAACATCTAGCATCGCGTTGTCTTATGAATGGATGCTCGTTTCCCACACTCCGCGCTTTATCCCGAAAACAGTTAATAATACAAAAAAAATTTAGTAAATTTGTGGAGTATGTGTTATGCTCTACAATTTTTGTTACTAACATCTTGGCTAGCAGACACGATATCTTACGAGACTTTTCAGCTCACCTTTTAGATCTTCAAAACAAAGGTCTTCGCAAATTTTCTGTTTTCCTCTTTTTATTCCGTGGTAAAATTTCCTCTTTTAATTCCGTGGTAAAATTTCCTCTTTTAATTCCGTGGTAAAATTTCCTCTTTTATTTCGTGGTAAAATTTCCTCCTTTATTCCGTGGTAAAATTTCCTCTTTTAATTCCGTGGTAAAATTTCCTCCTTTATTTCGTGGTAAAATTTCCTCTTTTCATTCCGTGGTAAAATATTTCTTGATATAATTCGATGTGCACGCGAAGACGTTGTGTGCTGATCTAAATGCCACGGGCGCGTATCAATATTCTGCAGCAGTCATCTGGTCATTCGCACGCTCTCTCAATTGTATATTAAAAACATCAAGCCGGATCTTTAATTTTTTTATGTTATCAGTTTTGACGCTCAGCTTCACGGCTGTTTTTATTTGTATATTATCAAGTTTTAATAATATTTTTTTATGAAAATAGTGCCCCCATTACAAATTTTAATTTTAATTTGACAGTTGTGTGAATGTTGTACCCTTTTTTCGATGGTGAAAAAATTTCCAAATCACTGTCAAATACTTGATGGTAGTTTCGAAGTCTTGAAATGGAATAAACGATCTTTGTCGACATTTCTGTGATCTTTGTTGACTTTTAAGTAACTCTCGAGCAGATTCTTGGTTGTCAATTAACAACATAACGTTATTAAGCAATTAACTGCAAAGCGAGCGGTAGTGTCAAGTTCGTTAAAAGTTTAATTCCGTTTTTTTTATATAAATATATAGCATTATTTCTTCATAATACATGATCTTTAAACTTGTTATTATAACATTTTTTATCTGTTTAACATTTTTATTTTATTGGTTTAGGTATGATTTTTTTTTGTTAATAAGTGGGTTGGAATATTAATTAAAAATATTTACTAATTGGTTGGACATTTCCTTGATTTAGTTGCACGCCATTATACGAATTGCACTAGGCAAACGTAACTCCTATTTATTACAGTGCATTCAACTTATTTAATTTGTTGGTTTGGTATTTTTTTTGCTTTAATATTGACTCTCCCGTACGTAATTGTTGGCACAAGTACATCATTAGGTGTAGCTGTTCTTGCTTTTTTATGTTTATTTCGGTATAAACCTTTTCATTGCTAGAAAAAAAACCGACTCATCCACTTATTCTATAATTTTGCCTAACAAATCAATTATATGTATGTGCTCACTCGTTGGCCAGTGGTGGTTCAGAAGATTAGTTAATCGTGACTATCTATAATCCCTCAAATATATTCTGTAAACTTTTTAACCCACACATCACTATTTTGACAATAAATCCTATCTTGTTGCAGCGTTGTTATTCTGTGGTCATGTATACTTAGTAGGCAAAATGGCTAGATTTTTAAACCATAACCAAATTGGTGAATTACTTGAATATGCATATGAACAAGACCTTTAAGATATACCAGATTTATTTCAAGATGAGGCCGAATTTAGTGACGCTTCTACTGAGATATCTGAATGTGATACAAGATCAAAGTTCTCATTGACAGAATTTATTGTTTGAGTTTATATAAGAATCTGAAAATGATATGTCGGAATACGTATTTGAATAATTTATCGTTAAGAGTTATATAAGAATATGAATGATACAGGGTCATAATACGTATTAGCGTAATATATCTCGAGTTATATAAGAATATGAATAGAATACAGGGTCAACAAACTATGTATTGATAGAATTGACTGTTTGAGTTATGTAAGAATCTGAATATGATATAGGGTCATAATTACGTATTGGAATAATTTATCGTTTGAGTTATATAAGAATATGGATGATACAGGGTGAAAATAGGTATTAGCGTAATTTTTCTTGAGTTATATAAGAATATGAATATAATACAGGGTCAACAAAGTACGTATTGTTAGAATTGATTGTTTGAGTTATGTAAGAATCTAAATGATATGACCCGATATCATACCTCATATCTAAGTACGTATTGGCATAATTTATCGTTTGAGTTATATAAGAATACGAGTACGATCCAAGGTCAAAGTACGTATTGGTGTAATTTTGTTATTGCAATTGTATACAATTTTTTTGTTTTGTCCTTTATAAAATTTGTTTTTTTATGGACAATTAGCGAGATTTATCGCATTTTATTTTGTAAATTTAAATATCAAGACAATTTCAAATACATATTGTTGAAACTTTAGGCCTATAAAAAGGATTGTCCTTTTCTAAAATAAAATTTTCTCCTGATTAATATTAAGTAGTGGCAGAATGCTAGTCACAAAAATAAAGCTCTTTTTTTCATTTGGCTGAAAATTTATTCCATGAAGCCATTTGTGTGACCTAAAAATAGCTGAAGTCTTTAGGTGTTAAATACACTGTGCGCTATATGTATATAGAAAGTTTAAGGTTTTAGGATTTCCTATTTACGAGACTTCATAAAGAGAATAAACAGGAAAATATCGATGATGGATGATGAAAAGTGTGTTTAAAGTTCAGTATGACATTAATTACGAGAATTAAAAACAGAAAAATTTTCTAGAAGCCCCTTCTTTTTGCCTATAACTTATCTTTAGTCTCCTAAATAATGAGTTAGGTAGCGGGGACTGAAGGTAGCAAAACATGGCATTAATATTTTTGTCATGTCTGTTAGCGAAGTCCCCCTAACTAATGAGTTAGGGGTCTAAAGATAGCGAAACATGGAATGAATATTTTTGTAATGTCTGTTAGCGAAACATGGAATGAATATTTTTGTCATGTCTGTCTTATCTTGCTGTCCTTACTGTGCTTTTTAATACGCGGAAAGTGAAACAAAACCGTTTATTTTTTCGCTCATCCCATCAAGTAAAATACCATTAGATCTATATAAAATCTCAGGTTCCACTTCCCATTTTTAATTTTCAAACCCCCTTCGCCAAACATTAAGTTTGAAAGTGACGTGGTTATGTGCTCCACATTACAGTTTGATATATCAAACTCTATTTTATCAACAAAACATAAAACAAAATACAGTGTTATCTCGTTGACTTCTGATACAAATTTACATTTTTTCAATAAAATTATAAATTTAGTTTTATATAAATAACGCAGCGCCATCTCGTAGTAGAAACTTGATAAGGGGTTCATTTTGTTGTACGGCGTATTTTACGTATACGATTCATGCAAATTGCAGGAATGGAATTTAAAAACATCCTGAATACATTCTAGGTACTGGCGTTAGAAGAATTTTAAAATTATATATATGTATATATATATACATATATATATATATATATATATATATATATATATATGTATGTATATATATGTATGTATATATATGTATATATATATGTATATATATATGTATGTATATATATATATATGTATGTATGTATATATATTTATATATATGTATGTATATATATATATATATATATATATATATATATATATATACACACATACACTGCTTATTTAGACATTCGATGGGTGTTTTTGTGTAGATATTTTAATGTGTTTTTAATTGTTGACACAAGTACATAATTAGGTGTAGCTGTATACGTGTAAAACATGGTTACAGGAAATACATGTACAGGAAAATATGAGTATCGAATTCTGGGAAATTAAGGAAGTTGTAAAACGATTTTCTTGATTTCTTCATATTCCGTTGTATTAAATATTATTTATTTTATAATTCGCAGTACTTAGTATATTATTTATAAATGTTTAAATCTCATCATTGATAAATGGAATCGGATGCGGAACCCGTGGCGTACGATTCAACTAGTGCTTTGCCTTTATTTTTTTCCAAAGGTAGAACTTCCTAGTTTCCTAGTTATAGAACACGAAAATGAATACTAAAAATGTATATGTACTTTGTTATTGACAGTAGTTAGCGTATTATTTGGCTATATTTCGGCTGATCGGTTATGAAATATTCAATTTAACTTAGTCTGACTGGTATAATTGCGACTAATTAAACATTTAGGGATATTTCTTTTTATTTGTTTTTAGCAATAGCAGCAGAACATAATGAAATTTATATATAAATATCATATCGTTATGTTCATAACAAATAAAATTCAAAGTTTCGGAAAATTAAGATCGAAATAGTTTGATATTCGATGGAAAAATATTACCTCCATTAAAGGACGGTATGGAGTCTTTAAGTGACTGCAAATATGAGAAAGGTTCTCAACATACAAAATACACACTACAGAGCAAAGTGGTAAGTGATCTTTTTCGAGTATGAGGTGACCTTTTTCGAGTTGATCTCAATTGATTAATTTCGTCACCCTGAACTTAAATTGCCATATACCCTTATATGGCAAGGGATTCCTTATGTTTAAGGGTAATTATATTGTATTAGTGGTTCTGATCAGCTATCGTATCGACAATTTTGATTGTTTACGCAAAGCCTAAACAATGAAGGTTAAATGTTTTTGTTATAATTGCAGAAAAGGCATCTGCGGTTAGCACATTTTTTTTCAAATTACCCGTTCATTGTCCGCGGCGATGTGTGTAACCTTGCTGGAAATAAATTGTTTCATAGCGATACCACAAATACATGTTTTTGACGATGTGTGTCTGTCGTGTGTTTTTTTTTAAATCTGGAGTTTTTGACGATATATGTCTGTCGTATGTTTTTTTTTCCGAAAAGGAAATACCTTTTTCTGTGTTGCGGCCCAATATATTTAGTAAACATGCTATAAAGATACAAAGAGAAAATTAAAAAAAAACAAATCAAATGGCAATCTAAATTATATACGTAGAATACGTTGTACAACAAAACTAACCCCATGTCAAGTTTCTACTAGGGAATGGCGCTGTGTTATTTTTTTGCTTCCACAATGATAATGAATAAAAATTAATGAATACTATTTAAGACAAAGATAAAATTGGTGTTTAAGATAAAAAAATATTTCACATTCCACTTTCCTCTGTGTCTTCTACTCTATCTGGATTGTGAAGTGTATATATTTGTTCGTATCTTCAGCATTAAGATCGTATAATCTCAGACGATCATAAGAATAAACATATTGTATAGCAACTGACATCCGGGCTTTAATTGTACTGAGCCACGCCTAGACTATCAATGAATGAGAAACAAATGCCGATATAAATGCTAATCTATCCCCATGTATCCATTTGTTTGTTGCACAGTCACGTAAAGTCTACCAGATCAATAGGTCTAAAATTTAACGTATAGAATTTTAATTACTTACGAGTAATCCTCAAATTAGGTTGACGGTTAGAAGATACATAACTGATAATACGCTGCTTGTTCATAGATTTTTTCTCTATAAATGGAATGACCGAGAAGTATGTAGTCCAAAAAGCAAATATTTTCTGGATGTACAATTGGGTATTTGACTAATTTTTTTTATTTCGTTGATCATAATTTCAAGGTACAAGCTGATGAAGGGTGAAAATTTTTTTTAATAATCTTAAACATTGACCGAGTTATAAAAGTTTAAACTTAACCTTTAGATAAGGACGGCAATACTGTGTTGTGAGGTCATTTTTAATATTGCACATTATATTCTACAAGAGGAAAAGAGACAGGGATATACCCAACTCTATCCGTATCTTCAAATTTAGAAGCCTATAACTGGCTTATTTTTCAATCCATTTTTGAATTTTTTTCAAGACTGGTTTTTAATTAATTTAAATTTCATAATATTGTACGAAAAATATCAAAATTTAGAATGAGTCGACTACCGTATTCAGTTGTCTTTTTCAATTCTGCGACCGTCGGGCGAGATTGATAGTATTTTATTAATAAAAACAGTATCATCGTATCCATTCTCAGTATAATTGTTCTTGATAACCGTTGTGACCCGCGACAGGAAATGAATTTCGCTCATTTTTTCAACCGTCTGCAGTGTATGTAGACTGAGTCATCTTGAATAAGAAGTTCTAATAAAAGAATATCAAATAAAGAGCTACTGACTTTAAGTGGCTATATGCCTTGAAGAGTTGATCTTTTTAAGTGACTATCATGAACAGAGCTAGTTTTTGCAAATGGCTGTTATGTCTGGGTGTTCGTCTATTTCTTTTAAAATGATTCAGAGTAAATATTGCTCATTTTGTTTATTGTACTATAAACGTGAAGATATACTTCTAAAGAATCGAACTTCTGTTCCATAGACTAAAAAGTAAAGTAAGTACATAGTAAGTAATCGAACTTCTGTTACATAGACTAAAAGTTGCATGACTATTCAAGATTAATGCTAAATTGAAATTTTAGTCTTTGCAAATGGCTGTTATGTCTGGGTGTTCTATTTTATTTTTTAAAACGATTCGGAGTAAATACTGCTCATTATGTTTACTGTACTATAAACGTGAAAATATACTTCTAAATAATCGAACTTCTGTTCCATAGACTAAAAAGTTGCATGACTATTCAAGATTAATGCTAAATTGAAATTTTAGTCTTTACAAATGGCTGTTATGTCTGGGTGTTCTATTTTATGTTTTTAAAACGATACGAAGTAAATACTGGTCATTATGTGTATTGTACTATAAACGTGAAAATATACTTCTAAATAATCGAACTTCTCTTCCATAGACTAAAAAGTTACATGACTATTCAAGATTAATGCTAAATGGACATTTTTGGTCTTTGCAAATGGCTGTTATATCTGGGGTGTTCTTTTATTATCTTTTAAAACGATTCGGAGTAAATACTGTTCATTATTTTTACTATACTATAAACGTGAAAATATACTTCTTTATTATTTGATCACGTAAATGTTACTCTATAATCAACCTTCTGTTCCATAGACTAAAAAGTTGCATGACTATTAAGATTAATGCTAAATGGAAATTTTAGACTTTACAAATGGCTTTATATCTGGGGTTTCTTCTATTTTATTTTTGAAACGATTTGGAGTAAATATTGTTCATTATTTTGATTGAACTATACACGTGAAATTATACTTCTTTGTTATTTGAAAACTTAAATATTACTCTAAGTAATCGAACTTGTGTTTCATGGACTAAAAAGTTGTATGACTAGTCAATATTATTGCTAAATAGAACATTATAGCAATATTAAATTAAGAAGTTTTAATAAAAGCGTATCAAATAAACAGCTACTAAGTTTAAGTGACTATATATACCTTTAAGAGCTAGCCTTTACAAGCGACTTGATGTTTACACGGTTTTCTGTATTTTAAAACGTTTCAAAGTAAATTTTGTTCATAATTTTTGCTGTATTGTAAATGTGAAAATATGCTTCTTTATTATTTGATCATATAATTATTATTGAACTAGTCGACCTTCTGTTTCGTAGGCTAAAAAATTGTATGACTTTAATATTAATGCTAAATGGAAATTTTTAAATCTTAAATTAAGAAGTTCTAATAAAAACATCTTAAATAAAGAGCTACTAACTTTAAATGAGACTATATATCTTTAAAAGCTAGTCTTTATAAGTGACTTTTATATGTTTGGACTTGATCATATAAAATGATTCGAAGTAAATTTTGCTAGTGATTTTTGTTATGCTGTAAATGTAAAATTATTATTGGTTTTTATTCTATCACTGGAATAATCGACTTTCTGTTTGGTAGACTGAAAAGTGAATATGGCTATTCAATATTAGTGCTAACTTGAAAATTTTAGGAGCTTTAAATTAAGAAGTCCTTGACTATGCGACGTAGAAACTTAAATACAGGCGATTTTCTCAAACTATGCAACGTAGAAACTTTAACACAGGCGATTTTCTCATAAACTATGCGACATAGAAACTTAAACACAGGCGATTATCTCATAAACTATGTGACATAGAAACTTTGACACAGGCGATTATCTCATAAACTATGCGACGTAGAAACTTTAACACAGGCGATTATCTCATAAACTATGCGACATAGAAACTTAAAACACAGGTGGTTATCTCATAAACTATGCGACGTAGAAACTTTAACACAGACGATTATCTCATAAACTATGCGACGTAGAAACTTTAACACAGGCGATTTTCTCATAAACTAAGCAACATAGAAACTTTAAACTTAAGTATAAAATAATTTTGCATAGCAATATATTTTATTAAGCCACATATTTTCAATAGCTAACTTTTTTTTATATATTCATATTAGAATTAAAAAGGAGATAAATAAAGTATTTATTTTTTGATTTAATTATCATGTGGTGATCCACTTGAAAGGACTTGTTATGAGGAATGCAAAAATATATTTCATAATTTTAAATTGTAAATTTAAAATATATATTTCAAGAAATATGCGAAGATATAGAATTACTCCCATTTTATTTCGGAAACTACTAACCTAAAAAGAGGGTTGGTAAAATCTGACGTAAAAGGTTACAGAAAAACAATAGATTAATACTTTTTAAAATAGGTGCCATGCTTTTACGCTGACCGTCAATTCGAATTGTAGTGAAACATGAGCCGCACTGGACGTATTCTACTTTTGCTTGCGGTGAGACGTATCAAGAAATAAAGTATTGGGTTCATCCTCACTTCTATCTATTATGAATACGGACGGAAATCACTTCAGATTTGTACGTTGCGGCAACGCATCTGAAATTTCCACGATGCATTGTGTGTCATGGAAATGGAATCTGAAATTTCCACGATGATTTTTCCGATGCGAAGTCGCACCGAATGTATTGTGACCTCTGCCGTAGTAGACAATATATTTACGTGGGGAAAAGTAACGAAGTAAGTATGGTAATACTAAGTACAATAACATTAAGTGTCTAAATGGGTACTAAAATTTCGTAGTGCAAGTTCTACTCGTACTCTACAGGTTTTTTAGATCACGTGAAGTTACTTTTTAAATAACTTTGTATATACGTTATTCTGGTTTCTGGATCTTTTTATATGATTCTAAGTAAATTTAGTTCATATTTTATGCCTAGTTATAATGAAAATAATCTGGAAACAGGTTGTTTGTTATTCGATCACCTCTTTTTATGTCGTAGGATTCGTTTAGTTGATCTAACTAATTTGATGCTTAAACATCACCAGTGATTGTTAAATTATTTTTAACGAATTGATGATACACAGCGTGAGTCGCCTCTTCCTCATTGTGAATATTCAGTGGTCGGAAAGTCCATGTGTGGTTCTTGTTTCGATAAAATAGTTATAAACTGTACTAGACCAATGTTTATCTCGTGTATATATACAGCGTCATTGAACGTGTATAATATTTATATATTTTAAAATAAATTCGTTACTGGTAGTTAAGAATGACTAATAGGCGATAAGCAGGTCGGAAGACATAGTTATCTAGCATTGGAGAGTTGGTGAAAGAGACCATGTGAGTAGTTTGTGTATTAGTGAACGAGACAAGTGAGGCGCGAACACGTCACTGCTAGGAGATGTGGTATATCTTCATATTATGATTAATTTTGGAGTATAAAACTGATTGAGCGCTCGACAACACGAGGAAGTAGGTTTCTGTAGTCGTTTTACAAAATATTGTCCCAAACAAGTTTAAATTGTCTTTCTCAGTAACACTATTTTCGATTTCTTTTCCGGTTTTTTCTTGCATTAGTTCTTTTTGGTTTTTTCTTGCATTTGTGTACTCAAGATACATTATATAATATTTGGGGTGCATACTAATGTTACGTTGCAAATTTTTCTAACTTTAACTGATTAATGATACATCTAAGATGGTTAAAACTGGAATTGTAAAATTTGGCGGATGGAGATAATAAGATTACAAGAATCTATGGTTTAATTATGCAACCTTAAAATTGCTTTCTGATATGAATTATCATGAAGAATATGAGCATATTCTTCCTTTAGAAGATGTATTTCCTGGATACTGGCTTCTGAATTTTCAATTATCACTATAAATCATTACACGAGCGAAGTTTCGATTGATTGATGACTAACTTTATTTAAAAAATGAACGGAGTTCGTTGTGACATAGTTTATGTATACATTATCTTATAGACTGTGGTTAATGAAGAAACATCGCTAATAAAGATCCTACATTTTTTAAAAGGCTTCAGCCATTGGTCAATTTTGTAAGCTCTCATGATTGGGAAACTGGTAATGGTATTAACGTAGTGTTTTTTTGTAGCTTGTGATTGAAATTGTTTTTCTTTTTGTTTGATTGGAAATTGTTTGGCTGTTTGTTTGATTTCAAATTGTTTGGCTGGGTTAATGATATTTTGGAGGTTCACCCAATAGGTTCGTGAAACTCTGTCATGAAATATAATAGAGTTATAAATCACCATATTTTCTAAATATACACCTTAGATTGTACTCATCAGTTGTTTTATAATTGACTTTACGGAAAGATTTCACGTGCGATTTAAAATTAATATTTGGCCCTGGCTTATATTAATAGAACACCCTGTTCAGAAGATAATAAGATATCAGATAATATACTCTATACCTATAGAACCCTTATTATGTAAGAATTCTTGTTACAACATTATTAGCTGACCTGTAATTTCCTACCATTGCAATGATGTCTTACAGGTTACTTCTCACCCTCATTTAATTGTATCGATTTAAAATTTTGTAGACTTATAAAATTTTAATAACAATATAATATATGGTATCTTGAATTGATATGGTGATGGACGAGGGAGTTTGTCATCATAGGAACTTCTCAATGGCTAAAAATAAACCTGTCGAGTTTGGACTTGTTTGACTTGTCTTAAAGAGCTCTTTGGTTACGTATTGTAATCGGAAGGGTCCGATGGACGAGAGAGGTGGTTATGGGAACTTCTCAGAGGCTAACAATTTATTTATCGAGTTTTAGCTTGCTTGATTTGTCTCAGTGGGTCCTTCGGTTACAAAAGCGTAGTTTTAATTTTTTTGAACTATACATTTTACTTATTTCTTCAATTGCAGCAAGCCATAGAAGTTATTGTGCTATGTATGTGCGTGTCTGTGCTTTTTTGTCATTATGCGAGCTTCTGCTATACTGGTTACTGTATATAAAAGGTTTTGAAAATAGTTTCCATTGGAAAATACCGTAGTCAAGTTTTTCTTCCTCACTTTTATATTTTATTTTAATAAGCACGAATGTGCCGCTCATAATTTCGTTATTTGTCTCGTTTTGGCAATTTATTTATTTGACAATGTGAAAATAGCTAAATAACATTGTTTAGTCGAGACAAAAATACGTAAGATAAACGTACATTGTTTTAACATATAATTTTTTCGCTTTTATATTTTATTTTAATAACCACGAATATGCCGCTCATAATTTCGTTATTTGTCTCGTTTATGCAATTTATTTATTTGACATTGTGAAAATAGCTAAATAACATTGTTTAGCCGAGACAAAAAGATAAACGTACATTGTTTTAACATATAATTTTTTCGCTTTTATATTTTATTTTAATAATCACGAATGTGCCGCTCATAATTACGCCATTTGCCTCGTTTTTGGAAATTATTTATTTGACTCTTTGTGGAACGTAAACGTGAGTGATTCGTTGATAATTTTATTATTTGAGTATTGTGAAAATAGCTGTAAAAATAAATGTAAATTTTTAAAGATAGAATTTATTTCCTTTTATGTTTTATTTCAATAGGCACGAATGTGCACCTCATAATTTCATTTGTCTCGTTTTTGCTATTTATTTATTTGACTCTTGTGGAACGTAAACATGATTCGTTGTATTGTGAAAATAGCTGAATAAAATTGTTTAGTCGAGACAAAAATACGTAAGATAAATGTACATTTTTTTAAGATACAATTTCTTCGCTTTTATATTTTATTTTAATAAGCACGAATGTGCCGCTCATAATTTCGTCATTTGTCTCGTTTTTCTGATTTATTTATTCGACTTTTTGTCGAACGTAAACTAACCATAGTTGATAATTTTATTATTTGATATATTGTGAAAATAGCTTAATAACATTGGTTAGTCGATACAAAATATGTAAGATAAACGTAATTTTTTTTAACACAGAAATTTAAATAAATAATATTTTATCCTTTCGAAACCCGATAAAATTGAAATGTGACGATTTTTGAAGTGGAAGAGGGGAAGACTACACTTTTTCTATATAAATATTGCAATTTTTTTAAGGACGATGACAAGTTTTTTGCTATCCAACGACGCCACTGAATACAGTCGACCCAATCTTAAAGCCAAATCTAACTTAGTGTTATTTTTACTCTAATTTAGTTAAGGTAACCAGAATTTTTATCAGGTATGACTCTATTCCGCCGTTGTATAAAGTTATAGTACCAATTGACTAAGTGGGTTTATGATAATCGTGATTATGATGCATATAAAGAACTGTCCTTTAAATATCTGTTGTGAGGGTCATTAAAGTGTGGGGCGTTGGTTAAGATATGTTTTGTTATTTAACCTTTATGAACTAAATTGTTTCTAAACTTATTTAAAAAATTATCTTTAGCTTTTAAATAACACTTGGATATTGTCGCTAAAACGTGCATTGTGTAGTGATAAGTTATTAAGATAACATTTAGGACAGTTTAGTTCTAGAACTGAGTGAATGGATATAATTATTTATATTTATAGTGAAGCCCTACGGTATTCAGCAATGTGATAAAAAAAGGCTGATTGTCATTAGGAGTTCCACAAACACAGCAGCGTACAACGTTTTAAAGACACATAGGTAACGACAATATTTAACTATTGTCCGCCATCTTGCAGAGGTTGTGCGTACAGAGTTAGAAACGCCACCACGTGGCCATTCTAATCTGTAAACGTGATTCTGGATCACCACGAGGGACATATTACCACCATTGTAAAGCATAATAAACAAGTTTAAATTTAATGAAATGTAATCAATGGAAGGGAGATTTGCTGTATTAAGAATTAATTGTAAACTGTTGACATTAAAAAAAGGATTTTAAGTTACTCCGCAATAAACAAATTACATAGACCTCATTGTAAAGCATAATAAACAAGTTTAAATTTAATGAAATGTAATCAATGGAAGTGAGATTTGATATATTAAGAATTCGTTGCGAACTGTCGATATTAAGAAAGGATTTTAAGTTACTCCTCAAATCAAATTACATAGACCTCATTGTAAAGCGTAATAAACAAGTTTAAATTTAATGAAATGCTATCAATGGAAGTGAGATTTGATGTATTAAGAATTAATTGTAAACTGTTGACATTAAAAAAAGGATTTTAAGTTACTCGGCAATAAACAAATTACATGGACATAATTGTAAAGCATAATAAACAAGTTTAAATTTAATGAAATGTAATCAACGGAAGTGAAATTTGATGTATTAAGAATTATTTGTAAAAAGTTGACATTAAAAAAGGAATTTTAAGTTATTCCGCAATAAATAAGATTGCATAGATATACCATAATGTTGGTATGTCACATACATTTTTTATCTGTTGCACTTTTGTGATTTAACAAATATTATCAAATTAACAAAGAAGAATGTAATTTTGTGAGAATACTTTTGTTATTTATTGTTTGTGTCTGTTATCTAAAGCGAGTTTGTTTTTTTATTTCTTTCGACATTATAAGTACTAACAAATTATTTTATACTTGTTTATTTCGCGTTTATCTTAATTGTTTTAAACTCGTAAGTCGTGTGACTAATAGTGAGATAGGAGTTCCAGAATATACTAAATCAGAATAAATTAATCAGCTTTATGATTCTGGAACAACTAGGCTTAGCTTATAGGATATTGAAAAAGTTTTTCAGAAATTCTGAATATTTTGTGAATATGATTACTATTTAAAGAAAATTGCGTTAAAACACAGTTTTCATCTTTTAAATTAAAACAAATACAAATTAACTTCTAGGCGAGAAGAAGGAAGTAGTTTCAGAAATAGGGGTAGAAGAGGGGGAAATAAGTCGTCTTTTTGACAATGTCTTCAATTACAGAATTTAAAATTATGTAAAAAATACATTTGTTTCCATTATATTCCTTTCAAACGATACTTACACCACGTGATGTATATCGAAGTTAAAAAATACTTTAAGTATTTTATTTACCTCCATTTTTAATTCTTATATGAATATTTCTACTCCATTCCATTCCACAAGAGAATGTTGGTAAACAAACAGATTTGACAGTTAAAATAGGGTTGGCACAAATAATTTCGATCAGTCAATGACTATTCACAAAATTCATTGTATTGCATCTATAATATTATTAAACCATATACCACAATAAATATATTATTTTAATAAATTGTCATAAAACTTAATAAATATTAAAAATATCAGTATTATACGGTAATATTAATATTGTGAATTGTAAAATTAAGAGATGAAAATTGAACAACCCTGTCAGTCACACGAAATACAGAGTTATAAAACATTTTGGAAAAATATTAGATATTTCGACACGTATCAAGAATATACAATTTATTACATACCATTTATTTTATAACGTGTTGAAGTGAAAATATCTGTAATAAATCAGTTTCTCTTTGACGTAGACAATATTCGACTGTCTTTTTAGCGTGATGCTTAAGAGTAGGCAGAACAAGTAAAGGAGAAGTATTATTTTTCGATGTAGTATACATGTTAAAACACAATTTTGTATAGTTTTTAAACTTTTGTTGTTTTTGATTATCGATGATTGTCTATTATTCGGTATTATTTATATGCACTTTGACTATGCAGGGTACTTGGCGTAAGGATAGTAAAAGAAAAACCCAACATTTTATTTTCAAATAAGTATTGAATATATTTGGCGTTAATTTTGTAGAAATTCATTATTCAAAATTAAATGAAACTACGTAATGTAGTATTATTTCTACTTTCTTTAAGTTCTTTACCACTATCTAGGTTTCGTTGTATTACAGCGAGAATCTTTGCTATAATACCCCACCTGACGATGTTGTAATACAACGAAACCTAGGTCGTGGTAAAGAACTTAAAGAAAGTAGAAATAATACTACATCACGTAGTTTCATTTAATTGTTTCAAGGAAGTCTTAGTACTATTTTGCAGTTTTGTGTAGTTAAAGTTTTGCTGTTATTTGACTGTATATTTTCGATGATTACTTTTATTATTCGGTATTACTTATATATGTACTTTGACGTAAACACGGTATTACTTATATATGTACTTGGCGTAAGGATAGTAAAAGAAAAACAATATAACATTTTATTTTCAAGTGTTAGTATTATTTTGCGATGTAGTATACATGTTGAATACAGTTTTGTATAGTTATACTTTTGCTGTTGACTGTATATTTTCGATTATTACTGTTATTACTCGGTATTGCTATATAGCTATGCACTTTCGCATTATATTACACAACGTAAATATGTATTATAATAATTTTCAATAAAATCAATGAAAAATTATTTAAATAGCATGAATTTATACCAATGATAAAATTTTTTAAACCCAAATACCAATTAAATCAATATTATATTACTAATGTGAATACAAGAAAAAGGTTTAGAATACATGAACTGTAATTTTGCTTTGTTTACAAACATTCTCTTTTAAAATGGAGTGAAGTATAGAAATATGTGGGTTGATGAGATGTGTTAGCAGCATGCTAAAATTGAAGTTTCTATGTCGCATAGTTTCTGAGAAAGTCGGCTGTGACAGACTGACTGACAGATAGACACGTGAGTGGTCTTATAAGATTTCCGTTTTTCCTCATGAGGTACGGAACCCTAAAATATAATTCACATAGTCAGTCTAGTTTCAATATACATATTTTAGTATTTCGACCAAATGTTTTGAATTTATGGAATTTCAGCTTATTCATATTGATTATTAATCTGTTTCTCTAAATAACGCAATCAAGTTGATTGCGTACAGTGGTTGAAAATAAAGATTAATTAACGGGGGAGTCAGTTAGGTACTTTATCACATTTTATTGCGTTTATAAAGTATAAAGTACATTTGCCCAAAATAATAATGTATTTTAAAGTACAGGTGACAAGCTTAGTTTAATAGTGACCTAAATGCCAATACTTTGTATGAAACGATGACTAGATATGGATGTCAAAATGAATGTCCCTGCTTAACAATGATGAAGAATAAAAAATATAAAATAAAGAAAGTTGAAGAATGTATCGGTATTATATTTACTGAAGCGAGTCGTGGGTAATCTTGATTCACCAGAATGAATGTGGATGTTATGAAAATAATAAAGAATAAAACATATATAATAAAGTAAGTATATATTTATAGAAACGAGTCTTTGATAGCTGTGAGTAATCTTGATTATCCTAAATGGAATGACTCACTGAATCTGAGTCATTAGAAAGAATCTGTTACACCTTAATGATTCAATGATGAATTGTTTCGATCGAGAATGCTTTTACTCGCTGCGTCGGCTCTTTATAAAATAGAAAGAGGTGCACATAATACGAATAATAATTGTATACCAAAGAGTAAAGGAACCAAGGTAAATTCTGAGCGAGTCAAAATGAGTCAATGAATCAACGCAGGTTGGTAGCAAATCAAGGTAGGTTGCAAGCCATCCGTCTATTATTCGTTCCGCTGAAACGTTTCTGAATGAAAGATTCTAATGAATCAATAAGATTATAAGTGAGCACTTAGCTTAATGAATCAGTTTTATTTTGATCGTTAATTTTGAATCATTCATTTTCCTGTTACCCACGCCTAGTCTTCAATAACGAAAACTGATGACGAAGGGTAGCAAATCAAGGTAGGTTGCAAGCCATCCGTCTATTATTCAGTCCGCTGAAACGTTTCTGAATGAAAGATTCTAATGAATCAATAAGATTCTAAGTGAGCACTTAGCTTAATGAATCGGTCTTTATTTTGATCGTTAATTTTGATTCATTCATTGTCCTGTTACCCACGCCTAGTCTTCAATAACGAAAAATGATGAAAGTAAATTGAAGGAAGTTTAAGCGATGTTGAAGAGTAATTACGAATTGAATGTGGGATGGCTTTGTCATGTTTAACGTATGAAAAGGCAACGAAAAATAAAAATTAACAAGATGAAAATGATAAACGAAAACGTGGATGATCGAGAAAGACACTTGTGAATCGATTGAGAAATTATGAAAATAGAAGAATGTATACGAAAGCGTGATAGAACAACCGTGTGTGTAGTCGAAATACAAAGTTTACAAGTAACTGATGATTTGATGTGTTTTTCCGGATGTTAAAAAGTATAATATATATCAGTCCATAATACGTTTTATTAAACTGCAAATTAGTAAGTATCGGCCCATTCCCAAAACAGGCCTACCTATCTAATTAACTACGATAGCGTTTAAATAAATAAAAGAATAATAATAATGTTCTTTAATGGGTTTGTACTTTTCATTAATTAAACGTTTAGAACATGGGGATAATTTTTTTTAATGATTACAATCAATTTTAAAGCCATGTTAATTTTAGGTACAAATTTAATCACAACAGAGGAAATCCATACCTTTTTTGACTGATTGCTACGTATGAATTTGACATGTTTATGACACTTAGTGGCCGTTTTTCTATTGTTTTTCCTCAAGAGCCTGAAACTTCCAACCTGATATGTTTTTCCAATTACAAATCAAGGACGGGATTTGTGTTCATGGTAACCTTAATTCTTGATAACGTTTGTTAATATTGTCCTTAGAAGCACTCTAGTACTAAGTAGTAGGTAGATACGTTGAACATCTGAAAGAAATTTAGTTTAATTTTCTATGTCTGTCTTAACTTTACAGTGTAGAATATTATTGTGCCAATTTGTATTTTTGTCTTTTCCTATAAAATATGGACATGATTTCGTGGATAGATGTGAGGAAAACCTCATCATCATCATTCATTGAGCCTTTAAATCTCAATCTCTTCGCTCTACTATAAGGTGCTGGTTTTCTGGTGCCAGTGTCAGATTTTCGTCCCCAAGTTCATAAAGTCACAAGTCACAAAAAGTTTTCTCTATTATTTCTTCTTCGAGAATCACATTTACTCTTTTAGCGACTACAATCTTGTCGGTTGTATGCCACAATGACGAGAATCTGCAAAAAATGTGTCTTTAATAAGACAAAACAATCGAAACCAATTGAAATCGTATCCAGTCATATAAATAAATAAACATTTTCTTAGGATTAATATTGTAAATAAACTTATTTGTTTATCTTACTTTCATAAAGAAATACCCCTTATAATTTGGTTTACTAGAAATAGAAGAATAAACCAAACAAAGTTTAATTTTCTTGACATTAAATTAGGTTTATGCTGTAATAACATAAAAATCAATAAGTTTTGTTAATCCTCAAAAAACTTATGTTTTACACATCTTTAAAATTACGAAGTTTCCAGTGATGTCATGTGAAAGTGTTGATTCAGAAACTGATAACATATTAAGTATATTGACTTTCCAGAAAAAATCACTAAAATATGGAAAAATGTCTTGTATTAAGAGAGGGGAACGCAAAAATTTTAATATTATTGTTTATTACATTTGTTTTGTAATTTTAAGGATTGGAATGTTAACTAAGTTTCATTATGAAAATACTATATAGATCTCTTTTTCATTAGCATTCAGAATTTCCAGAAAAAAATCACTGGGTTATCGAAAAGTATCCTTGTGAAAAGAGAGAAAAATACAATAATTACAACAAAATTATACATTACATTTGTTTATTAATTCTAACTTTTGGAATATTGAATAAATTTCTTTATGAAAATAATAACAGAGAGCATGGTAGTTGTTTCTTTATCATACACGTTTTCATTAAATTGTCTTTGTTTACAAAAAGAAAATAGGCACGAAATATTCGGTGCCGAGACCATCCGATTAATTATTTTTTTTCAGAACCACCTAGCTAAATCAAGCGAAGATAAGCAAATATAACGGAACCGGAAATATAAAGCTGTAAGGCGATCACCGGATGCGGTTTAGGTGATAAAAATGCGTAAGCGACTAGGTCAGGACTGGTCGCAAATATGTTCTTTGCTTACACCATATTGCACCAATCCCGGCCTGCTGGCTCGCATTATTACAGCATTTTCAAATTAGGAACATGAAATTGACTTTTTGGCAAACAAATGAATACCCGCAAACACTTTTATTTCACAAATTCGTTATTTTTAGGGTAACGATTATAGAGATGATAAACACGAGATATCTGGAGTGCCCACTTCAGTAGTGAATATTTATATTGAGGCTTTTTGTGCTATTGCATAGCTGTGTTCACTTAATCCTCTTATATTTCAATAAATTTAAGGATGTAAACATCACATTCCAAGTTTCTGAAGGCACCTTTCATAGTTCAGGGAGGATTAGAGAAATCTACAGTTTTACGTCGATTCTGGATGACGCCGCAGCCTTTCTGGTGAGTTGATTTAAATTTTTTATTTCTGATTTTACCTCTTAATTAGAAATAGGAAAAATGTAGACAATTTCATTATTTTTTTGGAAAATTTGAAATATTGTTATTCAGAAATAGTATATAACGATCAATTTTTTACGCTTTGTAGTGTGCGGTTCTGAAACTGAGGTAACCCTTGTGACTTCCTTACGTCTCCACCAAAGATATTCGAAGACGAGCTTTTTTAGATCTAGATATGCGCAATTTTAGTAAATGTTTGACATGGAAATTTCAACATATAGCAAAATGTTTTCAATGCATATGTAGGTTATATAGCCTTTCTCATTCTACATGTTTATTGTTTTTACTCTATAGTTTAATGAGTAAATTACTGTTTGATTGCTGTCACAATTAGAAATAAAAGGTCAAATCAGATGGCACAGTGTAAATAGCTTTTTTGGTGGTACCCGTATTTGAATTTAGTTCTGATGAACTAATATTATTTAGTTAAATGGAATTTAGTTCTGATGAACTAATACTGTTTAGTTAAATAGAATTTAGTTCTGATGAACTAATACCATTTAATTAAATAGAATTTAGTTCTGATGAACTAATACCATTTAATTAAATAGAATTTAGTTCTGATGAACTAATACCATTTAATTAAATAGAATTTAGTTCTGATGAACTAATATTACTTAGTTAAACAGAATTTAGTTCTGTGAACTAATACTATTTAGTTAAATAGAATTTAGTTCTGATGAACTTATACTTTCAATATTTTTGTTTGATTCCAATCGGAGTCCTCCGTATCTCACAAAGTAGTCTGATTTTGACGTAAGATATCAACTAATTTGTCTTGATGGCGTATCTGTAGCATATATTTTTTTCGACCTATATAATATTCAACATGTATAGGACCGATGGCCTCCGCGTGAGTGTCATTGTCTGTTATGATAATAGGGTTGGACTGATGTCGATATTTTTATTAAAAATGTTTTAAAACTTTAGAGTAGAATTAAAAAGACCTTGGGATGAAAAAAATAATGCATATAACAAACAATTATTCGAAACTTCTAAATAAGAAAAAGTGTAAATTTTTCTGTTGAAAAATTTCCTATGAATTTAGTTTCCACACAAAAAAAATGAGAAAATTATAATATGCAATATATAACTTAAACGCAATATTTACGAGATACTAAAGATATTTAATAAACTCCCTTGTAATGAGTACTAAATAACTGGCCAGTGACGTCATAAGCCAGTCGTGTTTTGTATGGGGCGTTTTCGCGCGAATCGTAGTTCGTCAGTTTTTAAGTCGTTATAACTTTACAATGAAAAGTTCTAGGTGCGATATATTTATTTTAACCGTTTTTGATGTTATTACTTGTTCTATTTTGGTAATAAAAGAAATATAGTCAAATACCCTATTTTTGAGAGTTGTAGCATTGAATATATTTGGCGTTAATTGGTAGAAATTCATTATTCACAATTAAATGAAACTACGTGATGTAGTATTATTTCTACTTTCTTTAAGTTCTTTACTATGACCTAGGTTTCGTTGTATTACAACATCTTCAGGTGGGCTATTAGCAAAGATCGTGGTAAAGAACTTAAACAAAGCAGAAATAATACTACATCATATAGTTTCATTTAATTGTGGAGACTTGTAGCAGTAATGAAAGCGTAGCCGTAAAATGTTTTTAACTGCAGCTTTTTATTTTTTTTTTTGGAAAATGTTGAATAATAGATTGGTATTATTAACAGGGCTTCAATTATTTCATGTATTAAGATAATTTTTTTAAACAATTCAAGAAAGAGTGCGATGCAATATAACTGTTATGCTGTTGTACATGCACGTTTATCTTGGTCGATTTTTTAAGTACACTTACGTATTTGTTCCCATATAGGAAATTTGGCAATTTATTTTCTACATTTTTGCGTATATTATAGTGTTCTATACGTTAAGAGAATATAAGAAAAAAAAATAAAAATATAGTTGATTATCGACATTGCAGTAATAAGATTATGAAAATTAATTAATTTTTTTTATATAATATTAAAATAAGGGTATACATGAATATTGAACAAAAGATTTATGAAATCAAATTTTCTAAGAAACAAAATTACGTACATCGAGTTTTAGGTCTATTGATATGTTAGAGTTTATACATGAATATTGAACAAAAGATTTATGAAATCAAATTTTCTAAGAAACAAAATTACGTACATCGAGTTTTAGGTCTATTGATATGTTAGACTAAACGATTACTTGTTGCTAATTCCAAATCATCGATTGCATTTATGTAAGATATCGGAAAACTGAAAACTTTATTGGAAATACATTAAATTAAAGCAAGGAAAAGCACCACAAATGTATTTCGACATTGACATGGCGACGGTTTTTGGGATGGCGACGATTTTCTGCAATACTGAGGGTATCCTGCTCATTGACTTTAAAGATACGGGTGTTTCTCTAACGAGAGAGTACTAGTACTACGCTGTTTTTTGGCGTAGCTTAATGAAGTATTGAAGGGAGAAAAGGCGAGAGAAATTACTCAAAGGTGTTGCTGCTTTTGCACGACAATGGATCTGTACACAAGAGCCATATTTCGATGTCTGTTCTTCGAAAGCCCCACGGCTTTCAAAATCTTCTTTCAAACACTCGCCTTGTAGCTACTTTACAGTTACAAGACTTGGTTCCCTATAATTATCATTTGTTCCCAAAAATAACAAAGGAGTTTTGTGGAAACATTTCAGCGATGATAAAAGATCAAGTCTGCAATTTCAGCTTATTTTCAAGATAGGGGAAACATTTTTTAAAGGTATAAATAAGTTAATCGACAGATCTGACAAATGTATTAGAGTTAAGGGAGAATATATTGAAAAGGAAAAATAGCACCCCTTTTTTTGATCTTACTTCCACCCCATGCCGTGAAAATTTTGCCGCCCCTCGTAGTACGTACGAATTCGTACTCGTAATGGTTCACATCTATGTTTTTGATAATGACATTTGTGAAACATCGTAACGTCGAAAATATGAGCAAGAAATCGACCTTCGGTAATATCAATTTACATAATTCGAATTAACGAATTAAATGATATGCAAATATACTTAAAAAATATGCAATAGCCTTAAATGTAATGTTACATTACGTGTTATTTCTGAATGCAAAGTTAAAACTGGCACATTTTCCATTACGCTTTTACTTTTTAACCGGTCGGTTTTAAGTTTTGTTCACACCTAGACGTAAATGGTAATATTAGGTAACACTGAACATTTCTAGTTTGAATAAGTTACCACTGACAATTATGGATGGTAACGTCGCAGTTAAAAAAGCTTGATGCACTCCTAAGTTTACCGTAATTGTTGAAATTTCGGGGCAGAGATTGGAAAAAAAAATCATTCACTACAACTAAATGTGAAATGTGATAATGGAATTACGCGAAATTTATTGTTGTTCATTTACCGCAATCTTGAAGAATTTCTATGTTCGATACAATATGTTGTGGTTTATAACCCACAGTGTGGACTGAATACAGGCGATTGTGTAATAAACTGCGTATCAGTTTGTGTCCTGTCCAGATTGAAGTTTGTGTTTACTACTTTATTTTATTTTACAATAATGATGAATGTTAAAATAGATATTAACATAAAGACAAGTACTGACACGAAGTTATTAGTTGTCGGAATTTCACCTATGTAGATAAAAGGAAATACAATTATAGCTTAGTCACATGGAAGGTTTGGTCGCATGAAAAGTTCGACTAGAAGTTCAGTCGAAAAAAGAAAATGCGCAAAGGGAAATCTAAGAAGTTATGAAAACAAATTTAAGGGAAGAGACAAGGTAGATTGAAGGTTTTTAGAATTACCTATCTTCAGAGGAAAAACAGAACGTTTATAAAATTATTCACATGCATAGCCACCCGTTCGTCAGTCATTTTTCTCGGAAACCGCTTGTCGTAGATTCTTGATATTTGGGGTAGTAATAAAATAATCCGCACATATCTCAGGAAAAACTTAATAATATTAATTTGGAAATGTTAAGGAGAGAAAATTAGTATAAATTTTTTTTTAAATTCTTTGTATAGTGTCATTCGAAAGGGCTAGGTCTAAAAAATATTTTTTTCATAATTTGAGGTACTATGTAGTATCTTTGGCCATATAATAATAATAATAATAATAATATATAATTGTTGAAATATGCACCGTGTTTTTACGTCTATGAAAGATATATCGGCCAACATATTTACGTTTTCCTATGTTCACAGCAAATCAGAAACCAATTTGAAAATATTTTTATAATAATTAAAGAGGGGTAAATAAATGTCTGAATTTTTTTTGACATATATATATATATATATATATATATATATATATATATATATATATATATATATACATATATAATATACATATATTGTGGTAAAAGAAAATGCTTGTTGTTGAGAAAGGGCTTGTTATTAAGAATACAAATATATTTCATACTTTTAAACTAAATATTTGAAAATATATTCCAAATAATATACGAAAATAAAGCGTCCCACACCCTCTCCTTTATTTCCAAAACTGCTAATCCAAAAATCATGAAAAAAACAGTATTGGTAAAATTTGACTAGAAAATTATAGCGATATCCTAGATCTTATAATTGTGAAAAATATAGAAGGCAATATACAGATGTCCAGTAGCAGATTTCAATGTTTGAAAAATTGTAAAAAAAACTACAAAAAAAAATACAAAGTAGGTTTATTTTAACTTTATAACAACAAATGCGGATTTCATTTTTTAAAAACCACGTTTTCCAAATGGCGGTTCCATCGAGTCTGACACACTCTTCTAATCTAGCACGCATGTTTTCAAAAACGCGTTTGCAGAGCGACTGGAGTATCCTACTGACTTCGGCTCGAATATTTTCTTTAAGTTGTGTCACAGTGCTCGGATTTGTTTTGTAAACAACAGATTTTAAGTATCCCCATAAGAAAAAGTCACATGGGCTTAACTCGGGTGACCTAGGTGGCCACGGGTATGGTACCGTTTCGGGATATGTTTTTTTCTGGAAATAACTGCCGCACTTCATTCATGGACACATTAGCAGTGTGAGCTGTGGCCCCGTCCTGCTGGAACCATGTGTTTTGGTTGAAGGATGGACTATTCTGTAGTTCTACTCTGAAAAAGTCATTTAACATCTGGGCATATCTCTCCGAATTCACAGTTATAGTTTGGCCACGTTGATTTTCAAAGAAATAAGGCCCTATGATTGCAGATGCAGACACACCAAATTGCATTACATAAGCCTAAAGTAACAGCATGGCACACCAGACTGTTACTTTAGGCTTATGTAAAGGCTCTTGATGCATTTGTCTTGGGTTGTGGACATCCCAGTAACGAAAGTTCTGCTTATTCACATATCCTCTAATGTGAAAGCGAGCTTCGTCACTAAAGAATATGATGCCCATCCGGGTAGCAGTACGAAATCCCAACAACATCACCTCCGCGTAAGTTTTTCTTAATTCATAGTCAGAATCGCGTAAATCTTGAACAATTTGAATTTTATATGGATGGAACTTGAGCTTTTTTCGCATTATTACCTGTAAAGTTGATTTCGGAATTCCCAATATCGATGAACGTGTACGCAGTGATAAACGGGGATTTTCAACGACAGAAACCATAACACGGTCGACATTTTCATCCGTGGCTACCAATGGTGTAGGTCCTGGCCTGGGCCTATTTAATGTTGATCCTGTAGTTCTGAACCTTGCTACCCATGACTGAATGAGGTTGATCGATGGTCCATCACGTAATCGACGAATACTGTAACGATTATTAAATCGACGGCGTGCTACAGACAGCGAAAATCCACTCGAAATGTACGCCTCGACGGCAAAAGCGCGGTGCTCTCCACTCCACTGTTCCATGGCTACAAAAACATCCGCACCGCTTGCGCTTCTAACGACGCCCCCCGCGTCCCTCTTATGTGTTGCGTTCAGAAACTACATATGTTTGTTCAAACTTTGAAATCTGCTACTGGACATCATGTACATTCATCTTGTGAAAAATTAATATGTGTAAATAGTTTAATAGAAATACTATGTACCCTTAAATGTTTAAGAATACCTTAATGTGCACGGAACCCTCATAATGCGAGTTCTACTCGTGCTTGACAGTTTTTTTCATGATCTAGTCTATCTATTCAATCTTAAGATAGAACGGTCTTTGAACATCTTTTTTAACAGCCCGTCTCTTATAGCCAGATATGTCGTAAACTGTGCTTGCGAATTGACATTTTTACTAAATGTGTAGTGTTAACTAAATGCGTGGTGTTAACTAAATGTGTGGTGTTGACTAAATGTGCGGTGTTAACTAAATGTGTGGTGATAACTAAATGTGTGGTGTTAACTAAATGTGTGGTGTTAACTAAACGTCTGGTATTAACTAAATGTGTGGTGGTAACTAAATGAGCGGTGTTAACTAAATGTGTGGTGTTCACTAAATGTGTGGTGTTCACTAAATGTGTGGTGTTAACTAATTGTGTGATATAATGACCCTCGGACATAGACGAAATTACAAAACTTTCTTGAAAAAAGCTTCTTTTAATAATACCAAAGTCACAGACGCATGGTGCTATCCGTCTACATTTATCGTTAACAAGTATTAACTGCGAATAGTCTTTTGGAGCTGGTGACGAATACAAGTAATAAAAAAACCGGCCAAGTGCGAGTCAGATTCACGCACAAAGGGTTCCGTTTATAAGTGTATTTTTCAAAGATACTGTGAAAAACAAAGTTATTGCTGCAGTCAGTGCCAAAAATATAAAAACTACACAACGTATGTAATTCAAAATAATTTTCTTTGAAAGTTTATTTTAAGTTCTACTACCTTAATTTTTTTCTAAATTTTACACACTTTAGTTGAAAAGTTTGAGGGAGGGGGGACACACTTATTAAGATTTCAGAAGTGCATGTCTCACCAAGGTTTTTTAAGACTAACGATACCCCCCACATGCTTATGTGCACTGGATTTTTTTTCATTCCTCTGTTACGTGTATGGAGTGCTATCCCTAAAATATGTTTTTTCCATAATTCTACTATTTCATTGTATACCCGGTTCATAGAAGACACCTACCATCAAAATTCCATCTATATAGTACCAAGTCTCCGAGGGAAATGGCTCTGACGTACAGACGGAAAGACAGACCGACGGGCAGGAGGAAATTATAAGGGTTCCCTTTTTTCTATTTGGCTATGGACACTAAAAATTAAAACAATTAAAAATCAAATTAAAACAAATTGTTCATTTTTATTTGGAGACCAATGACATATTTCATAAACATGTTACTAACGGTCTATAAATGGACTTAAAGAATTGAGATAATCTATCATATCTTTACTTAGCTGATACACCAATCATATTTAATTTAATTTTTTTACAATATTTATTTTTAATTTATTCCCAATTGTCTAGAAGGCAAGAGAGCAATGCTATAATAGAAGTGATTTGGCAATATGGAGTTGTCTTTGTCACATTTCCTAACATAATATAAGTCTGAATTCCAAACCGTATTCTGTCATTTCATTACGGTTTCTCGTGACGCTATTTCATTCGCGTCTATGTCGTACTTCCGTACCAATAATTAAACATAGAAGCTTTCTTAATTACAACTATCTCTTTTTTGAACGTCCGTTTTTTAGACTTGGCGTCTCATTCTTATGTATGTGTGATTCAGTATTTGAAAATATGAGTAACATTGTATAATATATATTTGTGTACATTCACTACCTGGATCATATCTTTTGTTCGTTTTATAAGGATATAAAGTCTACATTTGTCGGTGACAGTTATCATTACAGCACTTGGTCAGAGTAAATAATAATTATAACTTTTCTGTACCATCATGAATGAATCCATTTTTGACACGGTTTCTTAAAGGTTAACTTACAGTAGTGTACCATATTATTAGACCCACTAAAATACCTCATAATCGCGTTCCTATTGTTATAATTTTTAATTAGATGACTGATGTGGTATTTTTGTAGTTAAATTGTTACTTATGGGTCTATGGTGAATAAAATTAAACACATTTAGTTAATTCCAAACATTTAATTATGTACGAAACAATCTTAATTTAATGATATTACTCCTGATCTCCTTTTGCAGCGATAAGAGCTGCTATTGTTTGAGGCAGATAGTATATCTGCACAACTTTTGTCCACTTCCAGTATGTGTCTTCCTTCCGAACTGCGATGCCAAACGTCTATTAACTTCTCTATGAGCTCATAGGTATATTTGGTGGTAATTGGCGCTTTAATGACCTTCTTTATGAACTCTCATATATCTTCTATCAGGCTCATATCTGGTGAATTGCCAAGCCAGTCCAATACAGGGATATTTTTATCAGCTAAAAACTTGCTTGCTTTTTGTGACATGGAACTTCTTCTCTATCACCAAACGATTCAGACAGCTGAGGCAAGAAGCTCTCTTCTAAGATTTTTTGTCACGATCTTGCCTCATTGTACAATTTCAAGACGACTAGTATCTTTAAAACTAATTACAGAACATGCCACGATGGACGTAGGATATTTCACAGTTGGAATAATACAGTCAGGATGATATTTTTTACCCGACCTTCTTATAAACTGTGTTTTATCAGTCATGGCCTGGAAGATTAACTAGTCCGAAAAGAAAATCTGTTCAATAAGAAAATATTCTTAATGACTAGTATTTTTGTGGCATATATAGAAAATAAGAATGAACACTATTGGTTTTTATCTTTTTCAAATCTTCAACCGAAGGGCTGTTGTATTTTCGAGTCAAGTTCAACCATTTTTTAATTATTAGCCTGAGTAAGCTTTGGTTTGCGAGCGGATTTTCTCGCCGTCAATCCAACTTCTGTAAGTTGATGCTGCACGGTAAGTTGCGAAACTGGAATATCCTCGTTGTTTATAAGTTGAGTCAAGATATTCTTTGGTATTTTACAATTTTCTAAGAATATGTTACTCACTTCCTTCCGTAGTTGTTTTTATGCTTGCTGTGTAAATTGTTGCCAGAATCCATTTTCGTTTTGATATTTTTAATAGAACTTCTCGATACTCCCACTATATTTGTTATTACATACTGTGACAGCCTGTTTGCCTTAGCCGCCTGGTGACAAGTCATAAAACCTTTACAAAAACAGAAATTGTATAAAATTGACTTACAAGTAAAATTTTTGTGATAAATATTTAACAATTAATTAAGACTCAATTAAATATTTTTTAAATAACAGCCACCAAATTCAAACCGAAAAAACCCGTGTTATTTCCGCAACGACTTCTTATCAATTGTAACTCAATATTGACATATCGATTCAGTGCTGCTAGTTCTAAAAACTATTGTAGAATGTTGCCAGAACAATTAATAAATAAACCACAACGTTATTTAATATAAGCAAATTCTTATTACCTTTAATTTCCTAGAATCATTTATTATTAACTTTAATTACAGAGTATTTTATAGCTGTTAATATTTTGTAGTATTTTGTCGTTTATTTTATCTAATTTGTAAGATTTAGATTATAAATGGTCTCCTAACTAAATATTTGTATATTTATTACTATTGGACATCTTAACTTATGAATATTCTAGCAGAAGTGGATATGGGTCTTTACAATCCCATAAATTTAGAGTCCTGACAAGATGATAGACTTGTTAAAGTGAATTAGCATAAAGATACTGGATTACATCCATAGAACAAACTTAATATAATCGCGAATAATAAAACATCTAGATGAATAACCACTCGATTAAGAACTATAAATGACGCACTGCGATGTTTGTGAAGTGCGTGGGTATAGATAAAAGGTAAGGAGTTATATTTGGATCGTTGAGGACAGAGATTAGAACGACAGTATACAGCTTACAACTCTGATGGAGAAGGCTTTCATTGATTTGATGGTAGAGATCAGGTGGTGACGAAATTATTTTTTCTTAAAGTACTTTTTCTTCTTATAGCCGAGTTAAACTGTAATTATTAACTTTGAATTGTAAAAAATAAACTATGCAATTGTTTATACCGCCATTTCATCATTGTTTTGTCTCGAATTTTTATTACTTTATTTCCTTTTGTTTATAAATTTTAATCATTAAATCATAATTCAAATATACAAGCTGACGAGGAGTCAAAAATTTTTTACAAATTTGAAAAATGGACTAAGTTATAAAGGTTGAAAATCTGACTCTTAAGACAAGGACGGCAATACTGAATTGTGATATAATTTTTAGCTCAAATCTCGCTTATTGTTTAAATATCTGGGCCCGCTACTTTGCACTCGTTTAGAGCGCTGAAAAACGTACCGATGCAATAACATTTAAAATAAACAAAGAGATAAACAGAAAATCAGACAAATATTCAAAAAGACCCTTGTAAACATTGCCGATATGACTCTTCATTGTAAACATTGCAGGTATAATCAGGCTCAAACTAAAGTGAAAAAGATAGGTAAGAAAAAAAACTTAACAACTCATTTTTTTAGTAGTCAGTTTTACTATAAAAAAGCTTCCCTGTAAGCAATGTTAGCACTAGTGCAACTGGAGATGTGTGCGTGCATATAGATTGCTATGAATATTGACGACAGATTCAAACTGTAAACAAATTGAGGAAATAAAATAAGCTTGTATCGAATACAAACAACATAGAAAAACTTTGTTTGCGGAAGATTACCAACAACGATGACTGCCCTCATCCATCTGCCCGCATTTTGATTGTTTATTCAAACTCCTACTCCCCCCACAATATTCCAAATTTCACTTTTGACCACGCCCATTTCGCCAAAGTATTTTGGGTGGAAAATTTAATTGCGAGATTTAAAATGCACATATCACCATCTATTCATGTACTACACATTTTAGTAATTACTATACGTCGAGTAGTTAGGGTAGATTTTGTTGTTATGTACTAATGCAATCAAAATTAATTTTCGAATATATTCGATTCGCTTATGTCGAATTCAGTATACCGAGTGTGATGAAATAAAAATTAAATGTTACATCAAGAGAATAGGGTCACTATGCTTTTTTAAATCTCCATCCGATTGGGTCTGTACTTTTAACAAACATACAGGCAGACCAAACGGGCAAAAATTCTAAAAATGATCTTAATGCATTCTACCGCATCTTTTTTATTCCTACAAATATTCTTTTTCAAATATTTTCAGCGCATACGCAAAGTTAACAATTTTATTATAAGTACAGATAAATATCTATAATTTATTTACTATAGATTTTTCATATATCTGCATATATTTTTGTAACATTTTAGGAAAATCAGCAAATATGAGTAGCTCTAATTATATAAAATGCGATTGAGTAATCAGTACTATTTTATGTGAAATCGTGCTAAGGCTGATTTTTTGTCGAATATTTTTGGAAAATGTTGTGCCTGGAGCAGAAGGAGGAGGTTATATATAGATTTATATCGATATATAACCTGTAAGTATCATATCTCGCCTGGTAATCATTGCTCTATGAAATTTTCACATTTTTATTAAAACTCGTTTCATCTGCAGATTTTTTTTCATCGTCGTATTTTTTTAAAACATACTCGCTGTTTTGCCAACATAAAAAAGTATTCATGACCAAATATGATATTCCGTAGGTGGTATTTAGCATTTAATAGTATCATGTAGTGAAAATATAAAGTTACAAGTTGTTGTAACGACATTAACAATTGTAAATTTGCAGCGAATATCGGTAAACACCGACGCCCGTTAACGACCTATGTTATCCATTGGTATGCCCGTTTTGGTAGGCGTAGTTTGTGATATGTGTTCCCCGGATTCAATGTGCGCCGCTGCTGTGGGCTGCGTGTACATGACTCCGTGAATTTGAACCTTCTGTTAAATAAATTGTTAAAGGTTGGGTCTTCTTAGACTTTTATATATTTGCTACATTTATTAAGAGATCCCCCTTGAATAAAAAATAAAAAACAATACTTCTTCTTGGAGGATGTCACATGACCTTCTCCGGGTTTCATGTTGCCTCTCTGCCTAATTTTATTCAAATTGGTTCAGTAGTTGAAAACTTGTATTGAATAAAAAAATTGAAGTAAATTGTAGCAGGAACTAAAACTGAACTAAGTATTTTTGTAAAAACTATATATTTAAACAATAAAGTCATAGGCTAAATAAAGTCAAAATATAAAAAAAATATTTTTCCTTGTATACATTTTTGAAGTTTAGTATCACGAGGGGTAAAAACAAAAGAAATTAGCGGATCTAAAATTGTAAATAAAGAATGTTTTTTATAAATGTATGACATCATAGGCTATTCAAATAAATTTTTGAAACTTTTTTTTATTAAGAAAGTTTTTTTTATTAAGAAAAACGTTAAAAGCGTGTTTTAGCGTTCCGTAGAAAAGTGGGAAAAACGGAAGATTTACGGTATTATTTCGATGTATGTCTATCGTAGGCATTTTCCTCAGAGACCATGTGACGTAGAAAGTTTAAATTTGGTTTAGTTGCAGGAAAAAGTAATCTAGTCTGTAAGGTGGTTATCTACAAATTTTTAATTTTCATTACGGGGGCCAATTTTGAGGGATAGGTGACGAAGCGAAAAAAAATTTTAAAATTTTGTCGGAAAAAGCTTGTTAAAATGTAGATTGTGAAATACATAATTTGTTTTTTTTTACAAGTCTGGACAATGAGAATATAATCAAAAATATTGATGACAAAGTTCAATGAGCATTATTTGAAATATTTTTTTATTTTTAATAATTTGTTTAAATTTGAATTACGATCAATATGTTGCTGATAGCGGGAATATAATTATTGAAATTCCTCATGTAAAAATGTTACTACAACTTTTCACAATTTACCAAGTTTTTACAAAGTACAGTTGTACGGACGCTATGGAACCCAAGGTAGAGCGTGAGTGACGCGCCACGGATTTGGACTTCACGTATACTTAGTCACAATATCATGGATATTTAAGTTTAAGACCGGGTGTGGTGAAATTTTATAGGAAGATGTAATTGAATTAGGTAAACATACAAAAAGGGAAAAGATCATAATGTTTTAATTAATGTGCTTTTATTAGCTTCTCCTGTATGTAATTATGTACGTAAATAATGTAGTTAAGCTTATTTTCACCCAGTTATAATTGTCATATCGATCTGAAACTTTGTAAACTTATTCAATATTGAAACAATATAACAATATGGTAATGACAAGAAGAGAGGTGGTTAAAGGAACTTCTCGGAGGCTAACGAGTTTGGGTTCGTTTGACTTGTTTCAATGAGTCCTTTAGTTAAATATTGTAATCGGGAGGATCTGATGATGGAGGAGGGATGTGATCATGGAAACGGCTGAATGGCTAACAGTATATTCTTTGGTTGCACGAGTGTTTTTTAGTTTATTTTCTTTAATTATATTATAGCTTATTTTAAATACTTTTACATATATTGAATATGGGGATGATTTTTTTAAGGATGGAGTGGGGTATAATTGAACAAGTATTTTGAATGGCTATTGAAAATGTCTACTAGAGACAGAGGCTTAAAAGCGTTTATAGTATGTTCCTTTCTGTTTTTTTTTATCTTAAAAATAAATATTAAATATATTTGGCGTTAATTTTGTAGAAATTCATTATTCACAATTAAATGAAACTACGTGATACAGTATTATTTCTACTTTCTTTAAGGTTTCTTTGTATTACAACATCTTCAGGTGGGACAAGTGGGTACCTGAAGATGTTGTAATACAACGAAACCTAGGTCGTGGTAAATAACTGAAAGAAAGTAGAAATAATAATACATCACGTAGTTTCGTTTAATTGTGCTTAAAAATAAACAAAATAACGCCATTTACTGAATATTTGGCTGCAAAATATTTTCGGTCGACATGCATTAATTTAAATATGTATAGGTAACCAATTATATTTCTTACACCTTTGAAAGATATATTAGATAACCTATTTACAAAGTGAAAAATAATATAAATATTTGTAATAGTTCAATAGAAATTCTACGTCCCATGAGTATTTAAACTTGTACATGTAACCAAACGGATACGAAACCACAGAACATAAAACAAGATACATGCTCTGTGGTGCAATAAATATGATAGAAATGGTCTTAAATTGAATGAGAATCGATTTTGGCCGAACTATGTTTTGAACGTGCCAATTACATTGCATATCACATCCCCACCACCGCTCACAATCACCTTAAAACAACGTTCGATGCGGGATCTCGCTCTTACATTCTTGTGCCGTGTATGTCTCCTCTGCTCGCACAAATGTTACACATTGAATGCGTAAAAATAAATTTTAGGTTAACTGTTTTTAATATCGAAATAACTTTGATAAAACTTTAAAATTATGGTAAGAAATAACTACTTCAGCAAAATTATGTAAACAATTCTGATTAGTAATCAATTCATTGATAACTCTCAAACTGCGAACTAATGTAGACGAGGTGGCTTACTTTAAACCAAGCATAGCTTTGCTTACTTGTGGCGCGCTTGTTACACTAAACTTAAACGTCATTTTTTGTTTATTCTTTATTCTGTATATGAAACTATGGTGGTGCGAATTTTATTCGTAATTAACAGGTGTATTTCAGTATTATAACATTTAGTTAATAGCAAGTACAATAATGCATACGAGGGGTATGTTAACCTAAACAAAGTTAAATCATTATTAAGAGTTTTATTAAAATAAATTAGTTGTTTGCATGTAATTAGGCAGTAAAAAAAATTACGTTAGTTTCTTTATGTATAATTATTGCACGGTATTACAATTATCTGGCACACTTGGTTAGTAGACACGTTTTTCGCTGACACAATTATTGCAACACAATGATTAAAACACAAATAACTGAATGTTAGTTATAGTGTGATGATTAACATTATTAATCACTAAAAAATAAAATATCCTTTAAAAACCTACTTCCAAAAATAGGTACTAATATGTAACAAATAATTAACTCAAAATAGGGACCTACTTATTCGCAATAAATAACTAGGTACTTATTTTTGAAGTCGGTGCAAGGACCGCCGATCAACTTAATAGAATGTAAAATTTTATATTATAAATACTCCCTTTATGAATCTATTTCGTATTGTGAGTACATTAGAAGTTAAGGTTTTAAATTTACACTATAAATTAAGTTTAATTATAAATTTGTCGATAGTGTTGGCATAGACTACAAAAATAAGTAACTTAATTATTAATTGCGAATAAGTAGGTAATTGTTTTTAGTTAATCGTTTTTTACTTTCTGGTACTTTCCTTTTTTTTAAGTCAGTTTTTTAAGATATTTTATTTTATTAATGATGTTATTGGCAATTAAATATTGGAAATTAAAAATTAAAAATAAAAACTAAGACATAATAAATTCTAAAATTATTTTTGGTCTCTTAGGCAATGTTTTTACAATATTTCTTATATTCTTACAAACAGTCAATTTATTATTTTATTAATGATGTTATCGGCTGTTGCTGGGCAATTGTTTTGCCTGGAATCCTATCGGCAAACCACATAAGTTACTCAGCACTGGTTGATATCATGTGTGCGTTGTAATTGCAATAGTCGACGTCATTAAAAGGCTACCAAATTGGTTCCACTGTCAGACATTTCCGATATGGAGTTGCGGATGATATGCTGTTTGGTTTCCATTCGTTTCTAGACCTTGTCGGGTGAGTTATGGATGATATCGTAGATAAATGAGGAAGTAAATGAAAAATGTAACGAGGTAAACGCCTTTAAAGTTCGACAGTTAAAGAAAAAATCCATATTCGTGTCATAAAACCTCTTGAAGTAGGGGGAGGGGAGGGGAGATTAAGTATTTCAAAATTGTTTTTAATTCAATATATAGTGTGGAGTGACGTTTGAAAGGATTAAAAATAAGGACCCCAAATGTATTTTTAAAAGCATATATTATTAAAAGGTATTATTTTTACAAATCCCGTTCGTGTTCGTTTGATTTTTAAGCATGAAACATTTTTTAAGTATGAAATATTTTTTTAAGGACGAAACAATTCTTAAGGATGAAACATTTTTTTAATGATGAAAATATTTTTAAGAATGAAACATTTTTTAAGGATGAAAAATTTTTTTAAGGAAGAAACATTTTTTAAGGATGAAATATTTTTTAAAGATGAAACGTTTTTCAAGCGTGAAAAATTTTTTTAATGATGAAACATTTTTTTAAGTGTGAAACATTTTTAAGAATGAATAATTTTTTAAGGATGAAACATTTTTTAAGGATGAAACATTTTTAAGAATAAAACATTTTTTAAGGATGTAACATTTCTCTAAGGATGAATACACAAAGAATGTAGGAAAAGTATAGCGATTTTCTTATCTTAAAAAATATATAATATGCTCAATGTTTTTACAGCTATGAAAGTAATTCTGGTTAATATATTTACGTTGTGAAAAATTAATATTCGTAAATTGTTAAATAAGAAACATTATGCACCCTTGTAAATATACACAGAACCCTCGTGCAAGTTGTGCTTTTGCTTGAAAGTTTTTTTTAAATACACCCTCAAATACATATATAGTGTTAGAAAAGTCATATAAAATAATATAAAAGCATCTATATAAAGTGTTGCACTATATTTTTAATATATGACATAATGTTGATTTGTTATTTTTTTATAAAGGTATTTTTTATAAAGGTTCTTTTAATGCATAATTACGTACGTACATAGATATTATAGCTGACTGTCGCTTCCTGGCGTTTTATGAGTTACAGGATAAGGGTTTGCATTATGTATTATTATCATTTTTTTATTTCACTTTAATCAAGTATTTACTGTTACAATAAATACATTGGTACAGTATTTATTTTTGGATCCTTCATTTGACAACATAAACAATCGGTTTGGAAACAATATTGTTAGTTACGCAATAATATTGTTTGTTTGATTTTCTTCAGAATTATCTGTTAAAATTCTAAATAAAAATTGTCTTACATCTGTATTTGATATATATTAATTGTAACAAGTTTTTACGTCAATTTCAAATTTGTACGTCAAAATCAACTCTTTACGGCAAAATCAGGTTTTTACGTCAAAATCAACTCTATACGTCAAATCAACTCTTGACGTCACAATTTAATCTACGTCAACATAAACTCTACGTCAACATTTGTTTTGAGGAAAAAGGCTGTGTCATATAGACAGGCATGGGGTCGATTGCATATGTGTCCTGTTACCGAGTCTGGTGTTGAATACTAAGAAACAGTTTAGTATTATAACCCTGTCCGAAAGTGCATTTTCTATATTATATAATATAGAAAATACACTTTCGGACGGGGTTAATTTATAGGATTCCGTCCCTCAAAATGAAAAAAAATGGAACACTTGTTTTTCCGTCCGTCCTTCCCTTCCTCAGTCAAAACATTTTCCCTCAGAAACGGTTGAGATATTAAGTGGAAATTAATGTGGTATACTACTACATTGGTGTAAAACTTAATATATTCTCGATTTGCCCTATAAAAACATATCCTTTACGTATTTTTTATTCATATAATAGTCTTACTCTGATCATCGAAATCTGTAGGGTACTTCCGGTCTACCTAGGATCTTGAAGATCGACATAATGGGAGGTCTAATAGTACAAGTAAAAGGAATATCTAAAAACATTATATACGTAATTATACATTTTTATAATAAGTTTGTTTCTACGCTTATGGAAGTTGTAATAACCAATATACTTACGTTTTGAAAAAGCAGTATTTGCAAATAGTTAAAATAGAAACATTTTACCCTTTACATGTTTACAAGTGTTTACTAAACCCTCGTGATAAGGTTTTTGTTTCAAATTATCCCTTACACACAAATAAAGGAAAAAATATATTATTAATGTGGGAGTAGTATTTATGGTTGTCGTATTTCAAGGATTCATACCACTTTATTTGCATTACCACTTTATTGCTTCATCAGCAGTCTCTTTCAATTAAATTTACTATATATATATTATAATCATGTAATTCCGAATAAAACTAAACTCTCGAATCTTATAATCATGTAACTCCTTAAACCACCAGAATTTGAAGTTCAATCTGTTTCTAAAACGTACTGCGGTAACCTGAAGTAATTAAAGACTTTCAGTAGAAGTTTTTACGAATTCTACAATGTGGTTTGACAAGTACGACTCAAAGGGGACCAGCGAAAATGGGCGTTAGAGAAAAAAATACAACTTGAATAAAACTTGATATATTTTAGATAATAAAAAAATAAACTATTCAGCGGAACAAACAGAAAAAAGCAAAAAAATGAAGTTTGTAACCATAAAAAAGATATGGTTTTAAATGTGCATATATGATATTATGAATATATTAAGAATTATTGATAAGAAATGAAAGTAACAATAAAAATTCAACCAAGTTCATAACAAAATTTTAGAAACGATTGCAAAACGTTTTCAAAACCGATTATTTTTTTGGCAATTTGTAGTCATTGGCCAAATTAATGAAAAATAAACTATTAACTGACTTTGTTCTTGTTAAAATTAATGTCCTTTTTAGTTTTTTTCGAGTTTTATGGGATTTTTTTCGATGATCCTGTAGAGCCTGCAGGTTTCATGGATTATCATGTTAGGGATATAACGAGAAACAATCTGCACTTGTCATCTTCCTTATTCAAAGAGTTCCGTAAAAATAGCGTTTAAATTAAAAAAAAAATAGCTTTAAATTAAAATATTAAAATTGCGTTTAAATGAAATTATTTTTTAAATAAGTAGGTTATTTTGCATAATAGTACAGACTATAAATAGCTTTAAAAAATACAAGGTTCCTCATTTGACTATTTCAATAAAACTTTTAAGGCGCATATGTTTTAATTTCCTCCATATCTCTCATTTTTTTCTGGTAACACCTGGACCCAATACTACATGGATATCTGCAAGTCTCCTTTCGTTTTGTGTCAATTTAAATAATTGTATAAATCAAATAAATAAATAAAAGCTTCAATAAAGTGAACCAGATGAGCTTTAGCAACTTTGATTATGAGCTTTAAAACTTAACAATAAGCCATATAAAAGCACAAAAAATAAATATGACATATACTTTCGTATTTCTATATCTTCAGTGTTAGAGCTTACTTTACTTTAAAGTCAATTTATAGAAGCGCTGTACGATCAGAGAAAATATGTACAAAGTTTAGGAAAAGCCATATAAAGTAAAGCAAAAGCCCTGTAAAGCTTAGGAAAAGCTCTACAGAGCATTGGAAACGTTTTGTAAAGCGAAAACTTAACAAGTTACTCCATTTCGTTACATCGAAATAGTTTCGTGCCACGACTTGTTTGTTTTGATCGTTCACGTAAACAATTTGAGGCCCAAGAAAGGTGTTATTTATTCAATACTCGTGTATTGCTCGAGTTGTTTAAGATATAAATATCTTTAGCGATATATTTAGACATAAATATTTTATGTTCGAATTATCAGTGTTCATGTGTACGTAATTTTGTTAATTTAATTAAATTGGTTTATCTACTTGATTTTTTACATATTTGTATCGAATAAATTTAAAAATAAAAATGATTAATTGGAAATCCTACACTGTCATGAAGTACAAATTTGTTATATTTTGTTGTATACTATTGTGGTTAATTGTAATCATTTGTATGAATTGAAAAGAGGTCAAAATTGTTTAGGTTACTTTAAATTTATACTAATAGATATTTCTGCGAAATTTATGGTACGATTTGACCGCATACATATCGAAAATTTATATTTGGGTTGACTTTAGCGAATTTTCCTAAATCAAACAGCCTGTAAGTGAATGTAATTCCTTATAAACTGATTTAGAATAGCCATTAAATATTGGAAAACCTTATAAAGTAAAAGCCACTCATCTTATAAATCCCTTCTTAGGAAAGAATGAAACAAAAAAAAAGTTTCACGTAATAGGCTCTTAATTATAACATGTCAAACTCTTGGGAAAGCATCATATTTCTTATGATGTTGTGCTCATATACTCGTATTTTGTGCTTTCTTCATACGAGGTATTCTTAGTCTGCTTAAACTCCATCGACATTTGGCGTGCATATGTTCATTCATAGTTTTTGAATTTTCATGAAAATGATTTTATAACAGGATAGCAATAATCATTACATTTTATTTTTGTCACTTTTTGTTTAGTATCATTCAAATAAGTGAATGAACATAATAAGAGAAATCCCGGTAGCAAGTAAAAAAATATTGAGTACTTTATGACGAGTGTTATACGTGCAGCATACGACCTAGTTTTGTAACAGGTATATCTACCTATTATTTTTACATCCTCGTAACAGGATAACCTAGTACCAAAAATACTGATGTTGCACACCGCTAATAAAGTCGAAGTTGGTTATAGTGGCGTCATATTTAGAGTTATATACACATATGAAGAGACTAGGCATATTGAGTTGTTAAAACCAGCTATCATAAAAATCTATATTTTTTAAAAAATTTGTTAATAATTTAATCCATTTCAAGAATAATTAGAAAAAAATGCGTAAATCAAACAAAAACATTTTATTTTAATATATTCTCTAATTTTCTTTCCTTTTGGAAACTAAGTCATTTCCATAAAGCTTTTCAATCTCTGTGTATGTCGTTATTCCTGCTCGCTTCATTTTCAATACATCGCAGTTTTATATTTTTTCACTTCTTCCAATCAGTCGAAATTGTTAAATGTGAAATTTTACACTCATTTGCCAAACCTTCATTTCGTGTTCAACTTTGTTATTATAAGCTGCTGGCCTTTCATATTAATTTTGTTTTCTGACATGGTAAGGTTCCATAAAATAAATAAGCCACGAAATAAATCGTAACACTTCAACGAACTGACGGATACTATTCTTTTGGTTATGCTACGTGTATATTGACGCTAAAGAAAATCAATCTAGATTTTTTAAAATGGCCTCTAACTTCCACGTTTTTCTTTGTAAATTAGCCGTTGCCGAACGTATTCTCAAGTGACAGATGTGGGATGTTAGTATTATTTCCACTAAATGAAAATAAACACATGATATCGGGTCGTTATTACCAATATGATTCATTGAAATAATTTAAAAAAATTGTCACTCAATGGGTATACTAAGTGGGTACACTATTAATCGTTGTAAGCAATAGTGTAAAGAGTAATTTTCAGATGAGGCGATTGTACAGGCTTCAGCCAGGATCTCCAATTTTCGCCATTAAATCTATAATCGGGGGCAAAGGACCGGAGAAAAACAGGGGCAGGCAACATTTATAAAAATAATTTCTGGGCATTAAATAAGTTTTTTGTCAAATTATTATTTATTTCCCAAAATTAAATTTATATCTAATGAGTGTAAATTCAGTAATTGTTTGAACGTTTGTTTGTTTGTCGCAACGGCTAAAAATATTTATAGGAAATTTGGAGGAGATTGACATAGGATACATTTGTCCTATTATTTAGTATGGTTTTTCTTTGAATTTTAATTTTTTTCTTAATTTCAGAAAATCATTGAAGCCACGTTTAAATACTAATTTTTCAACATATTTATTGTTTCTAAACACTACTTTACAGTACATTTCATTGCGACTTCTTGTTTTTTCACCCTGATCAACTTTAGAACTAAATCTTCTTACGTCAGGGGTTGTGATGGACATATGCGTTGTGCCCTTATAAAAAGAACGATATATATGGTATTTCAGCTAGTGATTATTAGCTAGAACCATATCTCTCAAAATACTCTGAAATTTTACAAAGGAAAGAGATAGTTACAATTATAAACGTTTTTAAGTTTATTTTATAAGTATTAGAACGAGTACGATGTAGATACGAATGGGATAGCAATACTGCAAATTATCCAGGCGAATTAGTCCATTCTTCATAATTCATGGCAAAATCATCACAATTCAAAAAAATATAAAAAATAAAATGGGACCCCTGGAAGATGTGAAACATCTAAATTTTTTTATGTTTTGTATTGAAATATTTTTGGGATGTTGTACGTTTGGTAACGGAGTTTGTAAACACGATGTGGGCGACAGGTTGTGAGCGTCAGTAAATAAGAAACCATACACTAACACACACGTACAGTAGCGTGTATGCAGTGTAATAAAGAGAGAAACGTAAAGTTGGAAAGAGCCGACAAGACATGAAGCTGACCGAATTAAGTCGGAAAAAGTCGACAAGACGCGAAGCTAACCGAACGGCATATCGCGACGTGTCATCAGAACGTTTTAACTTCCATCTAAATGCGTTTTACATCTATAATGTGAAAAATTAAATGTTGTCTTCAGGCTTTTGCTGGCGTTGGACACTTTATCAAGAAGGCATTTTCAGATATTATCTTCGTAAAAGAATTCACTGATAACAGATTACCTCACCTCACACTATGATAAAATTTATAAAATATAAAATCTATATACACTTTTTGAGGATTAATTTCATAGCTTTAATGGCATGTCGATATTATATAACGTCTTTACACAGTTTGTTCTATAAATCATCCTAGTGCATCATCCCAGGACCAACCGAAAAGGAGCAATAGGCCAGATTATGACTCGACATCTGACAAAATTTGACCTTAATAAAAATCTCTTGTTTTTCAAGATATAAACATTTTTACATCACTATTCTGGGTCGATATTTTGGGTGTTACGGCTAAAACCTTTAGAGTCGGATTGTTATTTTCCTTTATTGTTAAATATAATTAAGTAATAGGCCTTCCGAATTGATAAAAACATTGTACTATCCTACAATGTTTTTATGTTACGGAAACACTTTTACATCAGTATTTTGGGGCGGTATTTTGGGTGTTACGGCTAAAAGTTAAGTCGGATTGTTATTTTTCTTTATTGTTAAATACAGCTGAGAAAATAGGCCTTTCGAATTGATAAAAATATTGTAGGACAGTTGTTGCGGTCCTCTCAACAAAAAAATAAAAAGTGCGTCTTTTAGGATTTCGTAATTTGCCTCATCCGAATTTGACTGTTCGTGCTATAAAAAATGTAGTACTCGGAACTGGCAACTTAATTAAAAAATTAGCGTATGTAATGCAAAAATCATAATGTCAGAAAACTTACTACATTTAACTGTAAAAAAAGATATTGCCACTTGACCACAGAAACCCATCATGGGGTTTTGGAATTTTAAAATGTTTCTATGGGAGTTATTAAATACTTAGAATCAAAGCAATAAAATTAAGTTAAGGTTAGAAAAAAATTTAATTATGGTTACAAATGCCCAAAAATTTAGTCTTTTGCTAAATAGCCTTTTTAACCTATTATTTAAATGGTGGCATACATAGTTATCTTTAGCAATAAACAATTAACAATGAGACTTAATTTGGAGCGGCGACACCGAAAGATCGACCCAGTGTCAATATTTCGAAAAAGTAGAGTTGTTACTAAGGTCGAATTTTGTCAGAGGCTTGGACCTGGCATGGCTTACGGAACAACTGTATACTTCCTTGAATATTTTTCATTTGCAATCTTTTATCATCGAAAAGAATGAATAAACCGCAGCATAGTTTACGTTTAATATTTAGCTTATAATTTTTGTTTACGACATTAATTAATGTAAACAAAAGTGCGAAGTATATGAATGTTGTATCATAATATTTTTGTCTTACCAAATGATATCAGGACATTTGGGTATTCATTTGATCAACCGCAGATTATTGTCCCATAATAATTAATGCGGTTTGTTTACGAATATTGAAAATAAATCCATTAAAATATTTTTTTTGTAACGTAAGTCGAATTGCGTTACATAACAGATATTAATATATGTATACTAGAATAGTATTAATAGTTTATTCCATTAAAACAATGCGGCAATAAAACTTTTGCTATATTGTTGTAATTGTATAAAGTAACTTAATTTCTTTTTTATTGTAATCGTCGTCCCTTGACGAGAAAATTTTTGAAAAATACTATGCACTCTATTCAAAGAGCTTTCCTCAAGATTTACTTTACTCACAGAGCTTATTATACGGCAAGGTTAATACGTCAATTAAGCTTCTGCTATATTGTTGTAATTGTATAAAGTAACTTAATTTACTTTTTGACTGTAATCGTCGTCCCTTGACGAGAATTTTTTTGAAAAATACTGTGCACTCTATTCAAAGAGCCTTACTCAGGATTTACTTTACTCACAGAGCTTATTATACGGCAATGTCAATACGGCAATAAAGCTTCTGCTATGTTGTTGGAATTGTATAACGTGATTTAATTTACTTTCTGACTGTAATTGTCGTCCCTTGACGAGAAAATTTTTGAAAAATACTGTACACTTAATTCATTGAGCTTTTCTCAAGATTTACTTTACTCACAGAGCTTATTATATGGCAAGGTCAATACGGCAATAAAACTTCTGCTACATTGTTGTAATTATATAAAGTAACTTAATTTACTTTCTGACTGTAATTGTCGTCCCTTGACGAGAAAATTTTTGATAAATACTGTGCACTTAATTCAAAGAGCTTTTCTCAAGATTTACTTTACTCACAGAGCTTATTCTACGGCAAGGTCAATACGGCAATAAAACTTCTGCTACATTGTTGTAATTGTATAAAGTAACTTAATTTACTTTCTTGCTGTAATTGTCGTCCCTTAACGAGAAAATTTTTGATAAATACTGTGCACTTAATTAAAAGAGATTTTCTCAAGATTTGGGTTAATTATTGTTTATATGTTAACTCAAACTCATTGACTAGGTCTCCACAAAGTCTCATAAAAATCTAGCTAACTATTTAGACTTAACATGCATTTAAATATCCTAACACAAATAAAATGTGAAAAAAGTCCTAAAGTCTAGAGAAACTTTTACAAAGAATAGTATATAAATAAATAAAATAATAATTTTGTTTGTTAACTTGTGTAGCCCGTCGACTTCTACAGGTTCCTTAGTATAAGATAAGACTGTTACAAGAAATAACATTTTCTCGGATTCTTATCCCAGATTAGAGATAGGCTATTTTAAAGCTATACCAAGGCTTACAGGCGTATAGTATACTGTACATCAGGCACCGCGAGGTCTAAGATTTACTATTCCGCTATATGTTACAGTTTGTGTATTACTCCGCTATATAGACTATAAGTATGTGAAATTTGGTAATAGTTCGTTGTTTTTTTTTGCAAAATTATTTGGTAATAAACAAACCGAAAAACAAAGTATTTTTTCAGTTTCCAGTTGGAGGATTATTAATTATATCAATATCTTATTTCATTTAACATAGGTATATATTTGCGAGACAGGAATTGAATTTAACAATTATTTGCTGTTTTGCAGAATAATTAGGTAATAAACAAACAGATAAAGCATTTACCCAATTTCCATTTGTAAGGTTACTGACTACATCAATATTCTATTGCATTCATCTTTATAAATAACATATGTTAATTGAATGTGCACTAGAAGCCTACAAGCTGCGTGATTTGTTCACTAATTTGTTAATTCATTGATTTTTCAATGATTTTTTACACAGAATTTTTCATAATCCCCATTTGGCGGTTATGAATAAGTGGTGACATTTTCGTATATTCGATAGCTGTAAAACCAAAATTGAAAAATAAATCCTCTGCATAGTCAATGAACAGATCACATAATTTTTACAAATAATAGGAGCTGTAATTGAAAATATGCTGAAAGAATTTTTCAATAATTGTTGCATATAATTTTCTCACAACACTAAATTCTTTATGTTATGTTATTTCGAAATATTGTAGTATGAAAATAGTAAGGATACAGGTGAGTATCGTTTTCGAGAAGGTACATCACTTCGTTTAAACATGTTACTCTGTGCAAGTTACTTTTTTATTTTATGTAATAGAGAATAAAGATCTAAAAACAGCGTTTATTATCTTGCAAATTATAGCGTACATTAGTGTATTTAAATCTCTAAACTAAGGAACCATAGTAAAGCTTCAAACCAGTACACGAATGAGTGTCCATTCACTGAAATTTTAACCGATTTGTTTAATTATATCATAACCTTTATATTTTTATTAGCTTCTTTTCGTAAGGCTGAACCATAAGTCCAGTATTTGTAAACTTATTTGTGATTGAAATTCGCTGATAATAATTAAAATAAATGTGTTAAAAATTGGTTTTCTCTTCGTTCTATTACAGGAATACAGCTGCTAGTGAATGAATGTTATGAAACACTTTTAGTTCATTGATTAGCTCGTTACAGCTAGTTAGTGGATATAGATTTTGTAATTTTTCGTTTGCCTTTTAGAATAACTTGTTCTTTCTATTTAATCAGTCAGGTTTTGGTGATAAATAAACATTGCAAAGCTTTTGTAAGTATATTTTATACTTAAATTTTCAGATGGGAGTAACGAAACACGACGAAAATACAACAGATTAGCTTATAGTCTTGAAAGCTTAGAAGAAGTTATTACTTAGGTACGAACAAGATGCTGCAAATGTAAAGTATAACATTTCTAAATCAACGCCATTATTAGTTTGAAAGCAGATAAAATTACTGAAGGCTAAGACTAAAAGACTACTTACGAGGTGATAGTTACTATTCTTTGCTTAAGATTTTATTAAGACTAAATATTTATGTGTTTGTTTTTAAGTAAACAATTAAAAAATAGTACCTTTTAGAAAGAAAGAAAAGTTAGAAAACTTAGATATTGCTTTCCGTAGATGATATTATTAAATAAAAAAGATTTAATTACCTAAATTGTGTGTTCATTCAATGGATCAATTTCGCACATTCATTGGTTCACTCTGTTCGTGCACTAGTGTTTGAGCCATTTTGAGGCAAATTTATGAAGTAAATTAAAAATATACAAAACATATGACTTAATCAATGTTCAAATTATTAATATTTAGATACAGAGTTGAAGAAACCGTATTAATAAATCATTTTTAAATGCGTAAAAATGAGGAAAATCGGCTTAATCCTTATTGAAAAAAATGAGGTCAAAATCGGCATCCCTATTTGTTCTCGCGGAGTCCTTATCCTATTTCGGTTGTTCTCGTCCTCTTGCGTCTTTGTCTGGCGAAAAATGTTGTGATTTTTCGCAATACGCATTCTTAAAACAGTCATTGTAAAATTGTTGGTTGGCTTACGGATTTATTACTCAATACACATTCTTAAAATTGTCGTTGTGAAATTGTGGGTTGGCTTACGGATTTATTACTCAACAGACATTCTTAAAATAGTCATTGTAAAATTGTTGGTTGGCTTACGGATTTATTACTCAATACACATTCTTAAAATTGTCATTGTAAAATTGTGGGTTGGCTTACGGATTTATTACTCAACAGACATTCTTAAAACAGTCATTATAAAATTGTTGATTGGCTTACGGATTTATTACTCAATACACATTCTTAAAATTGTCATTGTACAATTTTTGTTGGCTTACGGATTTATTACTTAGTACGCGTTTTTAAAATTGTCATTGTAAAGTTTTTGGCGGGCTTAATGATTTATGGCGCGTCAATAAGCGCTTTTAAAACAGTCATTGTAAATTTGTTGGTTGGCTTTATAATTCAATAGGCGCTCTTAAAACAGTAATTGTAAACTTTTTGATCGGTTTTCGGATTTATAATTCAATACGCATTCTTAAAAAAGACAGCATAAAATTATTGATTTGAAAACAGTCATTATAACATTTTCGTTGTCTTACGGATTTCTTACTCAGTACGTATACTTAAAACTGTCATAAAGTTTTTGTCGGCTTACGAATTTGTAACTTAATACACGCTCTTAAAATAGTAATTGTAAAGTTTTAATTGGCTTAAGTATTTATTGTGATATCTTAGTGTAATATAACAATTGTCGAGCGTTTTGGTTTGCGATGTAAAGCAGTTGTGATATTTACACAACTAAATAATTACTTGCTATCCTTGCCGCGGAACAGCTCCAAAGATAATTGGTTCGTATCATTCTAATAGAGCAACCAGTGCCAGATTCATTCCAGGAATGCTGCCGCACGCACCAATCACATAGCCGACCGCGGTGACGTCACCGCCGCACACTGCGCTGACTCACCGGCGTACAGTGACGCATAGAGGCTCGTGGGCGCGTCAGTTCCTCGGCGACCTCGGCGTGATACTTTCTCAATTATCTGCTGAGAACTTTGAGAGATGATTGTTCTGCGGTTGCATTTTAAGTAGCGTCGAGAAGAATTGGCGCTACGCTGCTCGCTCTGAGGTTCAAATCGTTATTGCACAGTGTTGCGTATTTCATTTTTTGTTAATTTAATTTTTAAATGGTTTCTGCAGTTAAACGACCTATGTTCATGTAATTTTGCAAATATATATTTCATGTAAAGATCTCAACTAATATCTTTTTAAATATTATTATTTTTGTAATGTACACTTCTGTATATGTATCAGGATTGCATATAATGTCACTCCTATCTATGTGGTATTGTATAATGTGATATCAACATTTTTTTTCGCATGTCCCATCAAATGAGAATGTCTTAAAATGAGATTCCATTTATCATTTTCCATTTTAAGCTCCGTTTGCGAAAGTTCCGTTTCCGAAGCTAACATTATATATATATATATATATATATATATATATATATATATATATATATATATATATATATATATATATATATATTTATATATATTATATTTGGGGAAGCTAACATCTTCAAAAAACATATAATATCTACCCTCCCCACACCATCTTTTTAACTTTTCTGTCTTGAAAAATGTGAAAAAATTCTAAGTATTAACATTAGATTGGAACTTTCTTCTTCTTCTTTCTCCTGGCTATGGTCCTATATCATATTTGAGGTCAGCCCTCTTCGTATGTTTTCGTATATCATATTTGGGGACAGCCCTCTTCGTACGTTACCGTATATTATTTTGGGGTTAGCCCTCTTCGTACGTTTTCGTATATCATATTTGAGGTCAGCCCTCTTCGTACGTTTTCGTATGTCATATTTGGGGTCAGCCCTCTTCGTACGTTTTCGTATATCATATTTGAGGTCAGCCCTCTTCGTACGTTTTCGTATGTCATATTTGGGGTCAGCCCTCTTCGTACGTTTTCGTATAGCATATTTGGGGTCAGCCCTCTTCGTATGTTTTCGTATATCATATTTAGGGTCAGCCCTCTTCGCACGTTTTCGTATATCATATTTGGGGCCAACCCTCTTCGTATGTTTTCGTATATCATATTTGGAGTCAGCCCTCTTCGTTCGTTTTCGCATATCATATTTGGAGTCAGTCCTCTTCGTACGTTTTCGCCACAATAGTTTATTTTGTGTTGTCTTTAAGTCAATGTCCATAGATTTGAATTTTTTTTCAATAGTACTCTTGCAGGCGATAGGTCGATGGATACGTAGATGGTCAACCTCGGCCTCTCTTTTACCTTTTTCTATTCTTATCAGCACTCTAGTTATATGGTCTTCGTTGCGCCGTATAACCTGTCTGTGCTAATGTAAGTGATTTTCTCTTAGTTGGTCCCCAATCTTTGCAATTTTAAATGTTCTTCTAATATACTCGTTTTTAATTCTATCCAACCTCGTAAATCCCCGATACAACATAGCATTTTTATGCATCTTCTGTTCATCCACCTATCTCAATGACCAACATTCCGACTCGTACATCCGCGCTGGTCGCACTGCTAGCTTGTAAACTCGACCTTTGAATTTGATAGGCATCCTCACATAATATCCAGGATACTGATCTCCATTTGAGCCAGGCAGTTGTTATTCTATGCTGAATGTCTTTTCCAGTGCTGTATTTTGGATCTAAGATTGAACCAAAAACTTGGAAGTGGAACAATTAATATTACTGTTTTGTTTATTACGCCTTACTATTTTTTCCTGCCTTTGGAACTTTCAATAAAAGTTATTCCAGTTAACTTCCATAAACAATTTTAAAAAAAAGTACATATATATATATATATATATATATATATATATATACATACATATACAGGATGTCCATATATATATACAGGATGTCCAGTGGCAGATTTCAAAGTTTGAACAAACATAGTTTCTGAACGCAACACATAAGAGGGGCGCGGGGGGCGTCGTTAGAAGCGCAAGCGGTGCGGATGTTTTAGTAGCCATGAAACAGTGGAGTGGAGAGCACCGCGCTTTTGCCGTCGAGGCGTACATTTCAAGTGGATTTTCGCTGTCTGTAGCACGCCGTCGATTTAATAATTACAGTATTCGTCGATTACGTCATGGACCATCGATCAACCTCATTCAGTCATGGGTAGCAAGGTTCAGAGCTACAGGATCAACATTAAATAGGCCCAGGCCAGGACCTACACCATTGGTAGCCACGGATGAAAATGTCGAGCGTGTTATGGTTTCTGTCGTTGAAAATCCCCGTTTATCACTGCGTACACGTTCATCGATATTGGGAATTCCGAAATCAACTTTACAGGTAATAATGCGAAAAAATCTCAAGTTCCATCCATACAAAATTCAAATTGTTCAAGATTTACACGATTCTGACTTTGAATTAAGAAAAACTTACGCGGAGGTGATGTTGTTGAGATTTCGTACTGCTACCCGGATGGGCAACATATTCTTTAGTGACGAAGCTCACTTTCACATTGGAGGATATGTGAATAAGCAGAACTTTCGTTACTGGGATGTCCACAACCCAAGATAAATGCATCAAAAGCCTTTACATAAACCTAAAGTAACAGTCTGGTGTGCCATGTCTGCATCTGCAATCATAGGGCCTTACTTCTTTGAAAATCAACGTGGCCAAACTGTAACTGTGAATTCGGAGAGTCCATCCTTCAACCAAAACACATGGTTCCAGCAGGATGGGGCCACAACTCACACTGCTAATGTGTCCATGAATGCAGTGCGGCAGTTATTTCCAGAAAAAAAACATATCCCGAAACGGTATTGTACCGTGGCCACCTAGGTCACCTGATTTAAGCCCATGTGACTTTTTCTTATGGGGATACTTAAAATCCGTTGTTTACAAAACAAATCCGAGCACTGTGACACAACTTAAAGAAAATATTCGAGCCGAAGTCAGTAGGATATCCCAGTCGCTCTGCAAACGCGTTTTTGAAAATATGCGTGCTGGACTCGAAGAGTGTGTCAGACTCGATGGCCGCCATTTGGAAAACGTGGTTTTTAAAAAATGAAATCCGCATTTGTTGTTATAAAGTTAAAATAAACCTACTTTATATTAGAGGTGTAGTTTTTTTTTACAATTTTTCAAACTTTGAAATCTGCCACTGGACATATATATCATGGAACTTTATTTTATGCGTATTCTGACATACACTCAATGTGTAATCAACTTGTAAAATCTAGATTTTTATATGAAATTAATACCAGCAATCCTGTGTTCAGAAATAATAAAAATATTTTCGCCCCTGAGCTTTCTGGGAATAGATTAGAAGGAATTAGAAACGAAGATAGAATTTTTAGAAATACTGCATGTTTGTTAGACAAATTATAATTGGATTTCTTTAGGAATTTTACTGATCTTTATAGTTCAAGATAATATAATAACGTAATTATTACGTTCGCTTCTTGTATATATATATATATATATATATATATATATATATATATATATATATATTTGTGTGTGTGTGTGTGCGTGCGCGTGTGCGTGTCCGTGCGGTGTATGTATGGATTTTGGTACAGTTTTCACTCACATAGTGTGATTTTCAGTGTGGTGACCATGGTGCGTTGTACACTGTGGCGTACCACTAATATTAGATGTTTGTATGTTTATTATCTGATAATTCGGCAACTACGTAACGAATCGCAAAATAGGGAAGCGATACCTATGAAAAGGGAAGCGATAGCTATGTGTACTAGACGTGGCTTCGCATGTGTGATATATTAATAATATTAAAAGTATGTTTATGTCACGGACATAGTTTATGATTCAAACTAACATATTTTTATATTTTAACATCGAACTTAACATTATTCCTATAGGTTGAAGCTCCATGTTTTTGTTCAGTGATAAAATTTTAGTATTGCGACATGTCAGTAGATAGCACTACGTGTTTATATTGATATTTTCCTATTATCTATAGCTAGATGTTGCCATGGTGCCATTGGGTTGGAGATAAAACCCACCGTCTTGATATAAAATCCACACGGACGATGCTTCGAGTAAAAAGTTTTCAGGGGCACATCGAAGCATAAAGTTAGACCAATAATATTTTTTCTCTTACTGGTTGAGTCTAAAATCGTCTTTCGGGCGGCAACTTTCTTTCCACTCTAAACCTTTACAGATTTCCATGATTATGGTCTCTCTTTCATAGACAAAGAATAATCTAAAACCATACGTTTAACTTTTTCTTATTAATTGGTTAAATATTTATTTGCAAGAATTTTAAGACGACAAATATTTAAGAAAACATCTATTTTCATTTGGTAATATTTGTAATTTTATGATATCGAGAAAATGAAGACGTACAATTCTAGATGTAAATAGTTTCAGATAAATTATAAAAGATCATCTGGATCGGTGAAGTCTTAGGTGGGAGAGGCTTCACCGCTTTTAATATGAAAATGGGGCACTTTGTTAGCCTTAACTCTGTTTCTCCAGGGTGAACATAACGGATTATAACCATAGTATGTAAGTTACCTTATACAGCATGAGCTATGAATAAACAAGGTCTGAAAAACCCGACTGCCTCGAAACTTCTAAACATAATTACTGACGTCAAATTATTTACAACATCTTCCGAGATTTGACTTTAATAATCATAAAAATATAACGTTACCTATCTTCGATTACGTCATTGAAATGTTACACATGCGTAAGAAACAAGAAAGTTATATACTTTATTAGATATGAAATTAGTATATATATATATATATATATATATATATATATATATATATATATATATATACGGATTATATATTAATAGATGGCAATTATATGACACAATATTACACAATGGAAAATATGGTTAAAAACCTTGTTAATGTTATGGACGCTTATAGGTTTCAAAGCACCTAAGTGTACCCTCGCGTAACTCGCATTATGAAGGTACACTTGGGCGCTTAGAAACCTATAAGCATCCATTAGAATACATATTTAGAAATATTGATATAATTTTTTACCATGTCAATTTACAGAGTGTCCAACCGAAAAGAGGGTATAGCCTTAACTATGACTGGGATATTGACAAAATTTTACCTTAATAACACTCTCTTAGTTTTTGAGATATAGTACTTGTTTACACTTTCAACGACAACTTTTGCTAAGTCTTTGAATATTTTTAACCACAATTAAATTTTTTTCTAACCTTAGCTTACTTTTATTGATTTAGTGTTCCACATGCATTAGAGCCAATTGCAGATAGTTTGAATACGAGACACTCTGTATAAATATGTTGTCTATTATATATTTCACAAACATAATAAACAAATCTTTTAAATTGCAAGGTTATTTTTGAAGTTGATTTAAGTAATTTGGATGGAATTGTATGAATTTTCACAGGTACAAACTATACATTATAAGCTGATTGGTGATCACTCTAAAAAGAGCCAATTGCAGACAATTTGAATACGGGACACTGTATAAATATATTGTCTATTATATCTTTCACAGACGTAATAAACAAATATTTTAAATTGCAAGGTTATTTTTGCAGTTCATTTAAGTCATTTGGATGGAGTTGTATGAATTTTTACAGGCCCGAACAATACGTTATAAGCTGGTCTATTACTCCTAAACTAGTAGAGCCTATTTAGTTGTGATGTTATTCTTTTAATTTCGTTATATATTCTATTATTGTGAATACTTTTCAGGTATATAAAAATGGTAATTGAGGTGATAGGGGGTGGATATATTTCGGGGGTGTCAATAATATATCCCTAATATTTTTGAAAGATCTATTCAACGATACCCTATACAGGTAGGTGATTAAAACAAATTCACCTCCATTTTACACCCTCGTTAAAAACTTTTATACTTTCGTAAACTTAAATTTTTGTAAACTTTTATACTTTTGAATACTTTTATAACTTTGTGAACTTTCATACTTTTGTAATCTTTTATACTTTTATAGCTTTGTAAATTTTTATATTTTTGTAAAGTTTTATACTTTCGTAAACTTAAATTTTTGTAAATTTTTATATTTTTGTAAACTTTTATAACTTTGTAAACTTTATACTTTTGTAAACTTTTATAACTTTGTGGTACGTATAAATTTGTATAATCATGCGTAATATCACTAATAGATTGCGAGTAAAACGGCAGTGAAATAGAGGTGAACAAATAAACAGACATGGCGTAACTAAGGGTTCTTAGTCTAGCTTCGGAACCCTAACAATGGAATATTTTCGAAATCAATATAGAATGTGTTTAAAAAAAAACAAGAACTGAATGAGAATTAGTTTTCATCAGAGATTGGGCCAAACGAGAAAATGTTTTCCTATTTTCTATGAATGGAATATTAAATTAAAGTATTGAATTGAAAAAGTATTGAAATAGTTATCTGAGCTTAAGAAAAGCTCGTAAGCTTTTCTGAAGCTCACAAAACTATTTCATCTCCAAAATTATTAATTAAGTTTGGATAATTTTCTGTTTAATTAAGTTTGGATAATGTTATGTTCTGGGATTAAATTTGCTTATTACATTTTAAGATAATAATATGACAAGCGTAATGATATAGGTCATATTGTTTTAAATTCTATGAGATCTGATCATTATCCAACTATAATTGATGAAGTAATAAAGTTTATATTAAAATATGTATTTATAATAACTCAAGAAATATGAAGTAAAGAGGTATATGTTTTATTCTTTGTTAGCTTCGATTACTCAAAAACATCCAATAATTTCGAGTGGGCCGTTAACCACTCAAACATTGCAATCGCAACTCCAAAGCCTTGAATTGAACAGCAGAACATTGTCAAGTTAAGCAACATCTGCGCAAGAATGATTAAGGATAAAAAGCTGGTATTATTACGTGTATATAAAGTTGAAGTATTGGATATCCTTTCGCTCGTATTTAACAATTTAGAATAAAAAACAGGTCTTAATAGCAAGGGGTTTTCAATGTGGCCAAGTAAATTAAAGCAATGCTCCTCTGAAGTGGAGAAATTGATTTCGATCATCCCCAAAGTTGAAAACATGGGGAACGTGTGTGAAAAGTATTGAATGAAAGTATTCATATAAAGAGAAATGATCAAGTTTGTCTCTAGTTTAATGAATGACCTCAATTGTACAAATGAGAATATTCAATAGATCCTAAACAACAGGGTTTTTGACTACTTTTTCTTTTACAAATCATAATTTCAAGATACAAGTTGACGGGGAGTGAAAAAAAAATTGACTAAGTTATAAAAGATTAAAGTTAATCATTAGACAAAGACGGCAATACTAAATTGTGACGTCATTTTTAATAATGTTCGCTAGAGTGAATGGGACAGGCAAATATCCTCTCTCTATCCTCACAACAAAATTAAGAGACTCAGAATTCAATAATTTTTTAATCATTTTTCAGTTAACCTATATTTTTATAATATTTTATTAAGAGCAGCACAATTTATGATTCAACTACCCTATTGTTTGCTGTAATATGTATATTACGGGTTACCGTAACAATGTGATTTATCTGATTATCAAAGTATGAAAAAAATATTTTCAATCTAAGTAAGTGTTGTAAAAGTATAATGGTTATATTATTATTCCTTTATTAGATTTAAGTATTTACCTTTTACAGCATTTTACAGAAGCCCAAGTTAAAACTCTTGGGAGAACCACTGTCGTTTCGTAAAATTTAGGACAGTACAAATATTTTCATAGCAAGAAAAAATTGTAGTCAACATGGAAATGAGAAGTGTTCCCAACAGGCAAAAATGTACGGGATTCGATTTTATTCCTTCATTCAGAAGAAACCGTATTAGAAGTTGATTTAGTACATAGGAAATATTATTACTCTAGTCAATTGATTCATTCAATGATTTTAGTCCACTATATAATATCTTCCGAGTAATTAAAAGAAAGTAAAGGCAAAAATGTACGGGATTCGATTTCATTCCTTCATTCAGAAGAAACCGTATTAAGTTGATTTAGTACATAGGAAAATTATTACTCTAGTTAACTGATTTATTCAATGATTTTAGTCCACTAGCAATATCTTCCGTGTAATTAAACGAAAGTAAAGGCAAAAATGTACGGGATTCGATTTCATTCCTTCATTCAGAAGAAATCGTATTACAAGTTGATTTAGTACATAGAAATGTTATTACTCTAGTTAATTGATTCATTCAATGAGTTTAGTCCACTAGCAATATCTTCTGTGTAATTAAAGGAAAGTAAATTTAAATAAAGGTGGGTGTGTAATAAGCGCGTAATCGCGGACCATAGCTCTTTTTGTCCAGTCAGTATGCAAACCAACAATACACCTATTTCTCGAAAACCATTGGTCATAGCGAGCTGGAATCGGCGGCAACCAATTTAGTAGTCGAAAGACTAGTAAGTAACTATTATTATTTTGTAAACCTGAGAACGAACGCGAGAGTTGGAAATTTCTGCAACTTTGCAGTGCAAAATGAGACATTTGCCTTATTTTTTACATGGTTGTTGCACCGGATGTGCTTCGTGTATTATATAAATACGTATCGCACATCCGGTGCAACAACATCGAAAAAACCTATTAACTACGAGTATAAAACTACGAGGATTTCGTACACAATTAGGCACTTATAAATCCATTAAGTTTACTATGTGTACTTAAGTTTACTATGTGCACTTAAGTTTACTATGTGTACTTAAGTTTACTATGTGCACTTAAGTTTACTATGTGCACTTAGGGGTACATAGTATTTCTATTGAATGCTTTACAAATATTTCTTTTTCACAACGTAAATACCTTGCCTTCTATATTATTTACAAACATATGAAATATATATTTTAAGAGACAAAGTTATTTTGCAGTTTATTTAAGTCACTTGTATGTAAAAAAACATTTAAATTTTTATTTCCTTACTCTGCCATTTTTTCTTTACAGCACTAATAGTCTGCGAGTAGAATAGCTGTAACATAAAGATGGATGAATAGACAGACATGGTGAAACTAAAGAGTCCCCAACTGTCGTAGAGCGTAGATACTCATCTGTCGTATGTTATGCCCAACCAACATAGTAATACTCACTAATTCATATATCGACAAAGTTAGGTTAGTACGGAATTTTGGAATAAATAATTTGTTAACTACATAAACTCAACCAAAAGAACTTACCTCGCCAACGATACAAACGAGAGTGCTACAGACTTTTCCCTGGAACACAAAATATTCGTTTCTTACCCGATTTTTCATTTTTTACAAATATTTTACGCGACACAAGATGCCTGCTCAAGCGCACTCACTCCAGACTTATATACTTTATTATAATATTAGCCAAATAATACAGAAAATAAGATAATGAGAGCTTGAACTTTAACGCCGAAAATTCCGCATTCCGCAAATTCCGCGTTCTATCCCATTCCACAGACCTCTAATTAATTCTTTTTTTCTTTCTTAATGATCTCATATAGAGATAATGTTGACTTAAGTTTATTCTTTGAATCCAAAAAAGTTATACAAAAGTGAATATTCATTAAACATTTATGTAGCCTTTTTGCGTAAGAGATTGAAGAGTGAATTCCGGAAGAGTAAAATGGCTATGACATACAGACGGACATGGCGTAACCTCTCAATCAAAGAAAGATTTCAGTTTTTAACATAAATGTCGAATCAAATGTCAGATGTTCTGTCGTATGTTACCATTTCTGAAAATGAAAATGAGGTTTTTACTCAATATTTTGGAACTAAAAAAAGAAAAACAATAAGATTGCTATAGTTTTCTTGCAATCTTTACATATTTTCCGATAATTGCGAATACTTTTTCAGTTTTTATAATCGTTTGTTTGTATTTTTTCCCAAACACAGTCCAGGCAGTAAAAATGTTTGATCAAAATAAATATTATTTCTTAAAATAGTCGGTACGAGACTTATAATTGCGAATATTTTTTTCAGTTTTTATGATCGTTTTGTTCGTATGTTTTCCAAACTACAGTCCAGGCAGTCAAAATGTTTGACCAAAATAAATATTTTTTAAAATAGTCGTTACGGGAAGGAGCGCTTAGGCTCTTTTTTCTTCGTAATTAAATCTAAATATATGGCAATTCACTGTCAACACTGGTATTAAATACCAGCTTTTTTTATTACATTTTTTCTTCAAATAAATCTTCTATGGTACCTATTAATGAAACTATTTCGACAAAATATTGAAAGATTTCGTGTATATATAGTCATTATTACCATTCCGTCTTAAAGGGAAGCCTCGCTGTGTTTGAGAACATGTCAATATTCTAGAGCCAAAGTTGAAAGTTTAGTAATAATTTAAAATGTTATAACACAGGAGATTTAATTTTCGCAACCATAATTCTGTACAGAGGAGAATGTTTATTTCTATGTATGCTTTATAGCTACAGTGTTAAATTTAGAGTCATTCTAAGTAAAATGACGGATTTTTTTATTCTTTACTTAATTAAATAGAAACCACAATTAAATTAGACACGGCTTTATGTGCTACCAATAGCACGTTAAATAGGCTCTTAAAATAATAAGATTTTAATAATAAAACGCTAACAGTTTTTTGTTTATTAAGCAGTACTTGGAGTCTAAGTGCATAGTTTTGCCCACGCCTTGGGGGTAAAAATACGTAATCGTTTGGTCAAAATTATGCGTTAGGGAATAATCAGTGGTTACTAAAAAATAAAAGACACACGAGTCGCGTAATTCATATTCAATAAATGAAGTTTTACTGTATAAACTACAAAAAATTAGGAACTTTAAAATTAATATTAACGATATTTATGCATTCATATATATATATATATATATATATATATATATATATATATATATATATATATATATATATATATACATACATATATATATATGTATATATATATATATATATATATATATACATTTAAATACTATTTTTAAATTATCCGTGTGGGTCAAGAATATCTACGCATGATGTGGTTACTCTGTTATAATATTAGCCAAATAATATGCTTTTTTGGCATATTCAGTATTTTCCTCTACATAAGAATTATTATATAAACAGATTCATTCATTTTTTTAACTGTGGCATATCCAGTTTTAATCTTATATGAGGTTTCGTATCTATTTTGTCCAACAATAATGACCAACATTTATCAACACTCAAACTAATTTTGCAAGCGTGAATCACCAGTCACAATGACACAACATTATGTAAGATTCGTCATTACCCATATTTTTGACACTATCAATATATATATATCTATATATATATATATATATATATATATGTTTTAGATATTATTTTGTCTAACTATTTATCACTAATTCCTCGACCTGGCGTATCCGGGCAGAAAAAGAAACCTTGACTGAAAGTTATTGTATTAGTTATTATAGTGATTATTGTAAATGGTTTAATTATCACAGATATTCTCAATTATTTAATTAGAGTTTACTTTTTTATTAGAGTTTACTCCATAAGAACCGATTTTCATATGTAGCGCCCGATATAACATTTTATGACGAGTAAAATCAGAAGTTCAGAGCGTTAAAAAAATGTAACCGTTAGATGGCCTCTCCGCGCAATATATCTGCGCATCTTTAGAGTGATATATCAATATGTTTATTTGGCATTATCTTATGGTGTAATCGCAATGACGGAGTGTGACACACATAATTTATTATCGTTCGCTTATATCAAGATACAATCATTAAATGTCATTATGTTTGAATATTGGTGTCTTCTATCCTTCAAAATTATAATGTCTCTCTTAATTTTAATTTCTTAGCCTGACGTTACTAATATTTTTAAAAATTTTTTTGTATAAATTTGATCTTGTCCATTTGTGTTTTACTTGAAAATAATTATATTGTCAGCATTTTTTTTATTAAGAATTAACCCTGAAAAGTCAGTGAGATCTAATTAATACTTTGACAAGCAATACTACACCCTAAAAAGTTAATGGGATATACTTAATACTTTAATAATCAGTATTGACCCTAAAAAGTCAGTGGGGTATATTTAACACTTTGATAAAATTATTAACCAAAAAAAGTTAGTGGGATATACTTAATACATTGATAAGCAATATTGACCGTAAAAGGTCAGTGAGGTGTACGTAACACTGATAAAATTATAATTAACCCTAAAAAGTTAGTGCCATATACTTAAAACTTTGCTAAGCAATATTAAACCCTAAAAAGTCAGTGAGATTTTCTTTCTGTCCCGAATTGTGGGTGTTATGGACATGATCTATATTTTTGTTTGTTTGCGTTTTTCTGCTTCACATATCAGGCCGCCATCTTCGATTGGATATATTGAAAATGAAAAAAAAGAAACTCGCTTATTAATGTATTTAAATTAATTTCTTTAACGATAGGGACGAATCACGATGGCAACATGCGGATTAATAAAGGGACCATCCTTGAACTGCTTAATTATGCCTATCCCAATACGTAATTATGGGAACATTGCTTGTAAATGAAGTCTTGTCAAGTGAGAACAAACAGACATTGAGAACAAATTAGACAATAAAAATATTAAATTTATAGATATGTAGAGAAGTCTCATTTCAGGAAGAAGAAATGCTTTTTCTCCCTAAACCATCACGGACTAAAAAAAAAAACTTAAACTTTTGATTGACGTTGTCAAAATTTATATATATTTGTTTCTAGTGTAAACTCGTGGCTTTTTCGACGGCCCTATCGAGTCTGCAAGTTTCATGGATTAGATACATCTTTGTATGGAAGATACAACAATCTGCATTTTGTTTTATCTCACTGTTCCAAAGAGCGTTATAACAACAACATTTTCAAACTATTACCAAAAATAACCGGACTTTTCTTTAAAAAATACTAGGTATCTGATCTTCTGATCTACTTAAGAGTGCCCTTTTTATTTTTGTAACATCTGGGCCCAACACTATGAACATTTGCTTATCTCCATTGGTAGCAATTGATCAAGTAGATGTTGGCTTATTAAGTAGAATTCGGTTTAGAATAACGCAGTTACACATTTCTTCATATTTTAAGCAATTTTATTAGTGATTATTTCTTTGGCATTTTCGTCGTATTTTCATCATAAGTTCTATAAGTATATTATTTATGTCGGAAAATTTTCCTGTGCAAAACAAAAGATGAATGTTATGACTAGAGAATAAAGAAATTACGATTTTAGCTTTACGACAAGGCATGTTGAGTCTTGCATAAGATGGTAAAACTTGCGTTTAAAAACTATTCTTAAGTGGGCTGTTACACTATTCTGAATTTAATTATCCTAATTAGTATTTAGGAAAGGAAATAAGAGTTAGAACGGGTAGGATCCTAATTACCCGGCTGTTTCCGACCTTCATATCTCGCCTAGCTTCCTAATTAGGAAAGAAGTAAGGAAATGTAATCACATTCATGACGCTCAAGTTGGCTCGTGACGAGCGAAGGGAGCAATCATATTCATTGTTTTATAAGCGGTTTGTTTACGAAGAAATGGAGTCAAGAAAAAGAAGTAATGTTAAATACACTAGGAGTTCTGAACAAAGGCAACTAGAAATATTCGAATAAAGAAGTAATAAACGAAGGATCGAGTTGTTATTGGACATTTATAAAAACTTTGATGAGAAAGCTACCATTAAAATTGTGCAGATTCAATTCTTTAATAATTTCTGAAATACTCGATAATTTGTCTTTTAATAACAAACATTCCTTCACCCAACAACTTCTCTTTTTCCATTTGTTATTATCAATTTTGGTGGTATTAGCCGTTAACACAGCAAGCCCTATTTTTTGATGCTCGAATAGAGTAGGCACCATTGTAAAAGTCCTGTTTCCACGTAAACTTTCGCTCTAGGGCTAAGTTAAGATCCTGATTCAGTTAATATAATCAGAAGCTCCTAAATTCGCTTGCTTTTTTAAATCCTGCTTAAGAACCTAAATTCAAAATAGCCCCTTTACAATAGAAGAATAAGGCACTTAACTGTTGATGGTTTCCTGTAGAATGTGGGTACGACCAATCCCATCGTAGCTACAACTGACTATACCTTTAACGCGCTGTATAATTTATAAGTTTTCCACTAAATACGTGACACGGCTTGCCTGGATGACTTCGAATAAAGCTGTTGTTATCACTTCGTCTAGTACATTTTCCCAGTTAACCTGAAATATCGGAGTTAAAGTAAAAAATGCAAAGATAATATATTTTTAATATTTAGATGGACATTATTATTTGTAACTAATTTAATCCAGTCTTCAGTAGCCTTATAGCGGTGCATTTAAGTCCACATTATGCATTTCTTCTTCATCGACCAATATCTTTTTTCGCCAGATTTCGCTGCGAAATTTCCTTAAAAATTAAGCTGCTAATTTTTTCACTATTTTTATTAAAAATATTAGCAATTTTTTTGTATTTTGCTCACATATGTTCTTTACTTTTCTATCGGATTAAGCCGAAGTTTTCTTTTTTCAACTACAGTTTCCTTTCATGACATGGTGGCATGCTTTACTGCAAATGTAACATCTAATGGCGCATTTGGATGGGAGTTAAAACATTCCAAAGGCATATTGCACCATGCCATTCGGCCAGCTTGGTATCTTGCTGGCTATTTCCGACTTTATTCGGCCAGCTTCGCGTCTTTTCGGTTCTTTCCGACTTAACGCTTTCCTCTCTACTACACTACGCACACATTACTTTGTGTCTGTGTTAGTGTATCAGCATTGTTTCTTATTTACTAACGCTTACAACTTTACTCGTTTATATCGGTGTTTACAAACTCCGTTATCGAAAGTATAACGACTTAAAAATATTTTAATTATAAAAATATATATATGTACACTTTGATATTTCCCATCTGCCAGATATCCCTGACGGCTTACATTTTTTTTAGTTTGTTCATCAAACGCTATTACTTGCTTTTTTGACTATGACTTATGCGAAGCAGGACCTTTTTAATTTAAATTTTTATCAATAAGACATCTTGGGGACTTGACAGATAGTGTAAATGCAAAAAAAATGTAAATAGTAATGTTCTATTTAAAATCAATATAAAATTAAATTAATTATAAAAAGCGGATATTCAGATATTAAGTAAGAATCAATCAACTCTTTTGATAACTATCTCCAGATCTTATAGCAATAAAAATAGTTTATAAGTTTGTATTTAGAAAATTACTTAAAAGTGCTTATCGATTTCAAGTTAAAAAAACAAGACAAGGTAACCGTAAAGCCCGATATATTTTGTTGGCAGCTAATAAATCCGTCACCTCAGTTCATACTGTCAACACATGTGGTAGCCAAACAAAATATTTGCACTACTTTCTTGAAGAATTATTTTGTTTCTCTATTGCAGTACGAGAGCATAAGAGTAGCTCTTCCAGATAATGCGAAGTTAACTCAGGATCTGTTTAAAAAGCCTTTTAATTTTACTAAATTTGATGTGAGCTAAACTAGTGTAAAATCTAACTTAAAAAAAATAAACCGTCTTCAGAATGCCAGCTGGCACCAGCATCAAAAAATTGTTGCCATTACGTATGTTAGGTTAATACCAACTTTTGATTTGGATTGATTTTGTGCATATTATAATTTATATATCAATACGTGAAGAGAAAATTTTCTTCCTCTTTTATTATATATACGTACTGCGCGTACGAAGGAGTGTAAGATTTGGCATAGTTAAAGTTTATATGGAGAAGGAGTGCAGAAAGCTAAAATTTATACGTAAACACATACTGTATTGCAAATACATTAAATTATATATTACAAATACATTAAAGTATTCATTGTTTACGTGCATACTGTCATTGTCAAACACATAATAGTCTGTGGTCAAACATTCGCACAGGGTAGAGATTGTCGCTAAAGAATTTTAAAATGTCAGATTAATTGAATGAGTTTCACGTAAACGAATAATGTTAAACTTACAAATTTAATGAATTACGGTCGAATTTCGACCACTGGGTGACTACTAATACTTATTATTTCTTCCTTTTTAATTAATCGTATTTATGTTTATTATTTATTTAATTATTTTAAGTAGTATAGGCATTCGCCTACATTTTGAAGTCGGTTTATTTTTTTTTAAATTAGTTTTTATTTTCTCATTTTTAGTTATAAGTAAAGTAGTAAGTAATACTAATAGTATTTATAATATTAGCTAATCTTATATTATTAACATTTCTATAGCTACAGTTATATCATGTCAACCATTGAATAATAATTGTATGTAATAATATTAATTAACCACATCAAGTAATGAATTCCATCGAAATCATAATCTAACTAATAGATATCTTAATTTATATTAAACTATCATAGTATAGCCCCATATGTATTATTATTATTGAGAATTGTGAGAATTGCGTCATAAATTTACAAAGCGCATATCAATGTCAGTCTGGTAACATACTTTATATCTTATAAACTACACTGAGCCCATTTTGATAGAAGTTTTACTATAACTTAATTGGAAAATAAAATATGAATAAAAGCGAATCAAAAGAAATGTGCAATTCGGTTATTAACTTCTGAGAAATACGTGGAAAAACATATATACGTACATACATACATTTATGATATTTTGTACATTTGTTTGGAAGGTCTAGTAGAACCAACATATACATATAAATATTTCTTAGTTCCAATACTCGTAATATTACGTACATGCGGGTTGAATTGATAAACTCCTTCTTTTTTATTTATTTATTTACGTACTTTAATATATACAATTAATGTATATGGCGGACTTACTGCTACGAAAACAATTGTTTTCGTAGCGTTAATCCGTAGCAGTAAGTTTCGTAGCAGTAAGTTTCATAGCAGTTAACCAGTATAGCCTGCTCGACGAGTAGCCGGTAATCGAAGCCCGTGGTGCGCCGAACCGCAAAGGTCCTACGCCTTGTAATCAACTCAATACATCACTGTGACGACAGTTTTTTGAAGTCGGTTACAAATAGCTGCCAAGTGCGTAAATCACCGAACCATATAATTATTCGACTTCTTATTAATTTGGCGACTCACTGTACATTTAATATTTTCCATTTGCTATTAGAAGTTAGGATAAAACAGAAGAATAAAGTAAATACGTACAGTGCCATACCAGACATACACCAGACAAATATGGGGTCAATTTTATAATACACAAATCTTTTAAACATGATGTAGAGAACTTCACAGGAAGAACAGAACGTGAAGGAGCGCTAAACCCAAATATTCAAGATTAACCCTTATATACAATATTAACCCTTAATTGAATAATTAAGATTAATCCTTATACAAGATTAATCCTTAATTAATATTCAAGATTAATTCTTTTACAAGATTAATCCTTACTTAAATATTCAAGATTAATTATTTTGCAAGATTAACCCTTACTTAAATATACAAGAATAATCTTTACTTAAATATTCAAGATTAATTCTTTTACAAGATTAACCCTTACTTAAATATACAAGATTAATCCTTACTTAAATAATAAATATTAATTCTTTTACAAGATTAACCCTTACTTAAATATATAAGATTAATCCTTACTTAAATATTCCGGTTTAATCCTTATACAAGATTAACCCAATATTCAACCTGACAGTTAATAAGGCAATGGAAACGGAACTTTTAGGAGGCCTTTACCCACATCGGGGTCCTTGCAGGTAAATCTATATATACAATAGTATATACATATGATAAATATAAACTTAAAAGAAATAAACTGTTAATAAAAATGATTTAATAACCTAGTTTAAACATACATATATTTGACTGTAAAACAAGCAATATTTTAAGACACATTTTGTAAGATCTGTTATCTTAGGCAAATCACTGTTACATACTTTATAAGTTGGAAGAAATAAAAGTGTTTTTTATTGTATTTTATTCTTTTTATTTATTAGAAGTTAAGATATGATATGAATGTACTACTGCTTAGAGGTCAAACATACATAAGTACGAAAACCATATAAGTACAAAAAAACTACGTTTTCCTTGTATTTTTCCTTATAAAATCTTCACATAAATTGGATTTTATTTATAAATCTCCTTCATTTGGTTTTTACATTTGGCCAATGTCACCATTGTTGACCATAATTTAAAAAGTATTTTGTACGAACTTTTCCTAATGCAAGTAGACACTTGCAAATGCCAGAAATGGTTAAATATATATATTGCATACAAGGGGAAAAACTAAAACCCGATTACGGAAAAAGTAATGGAAAAGTACTAAATATATACACACATAACCGCAAAATTCATAACGTTATATACCCTAGGACGCTCTATAGATCATGATAAATTTCAGGACACCTCATGTGTAGATTTTTAGTTTTAGTCTGCACGATGAAACAAATTTACTCACATAAATAAATAACCTGTGCAATTCATAACGTTATATACCCTAGAACACTCTTTGGATCATAATGAATCTAAAGACTGTTCTGTTCGAGGTAACAAATTTACTCACACACATAGAAACATACATACATATCCTAGGAAATTCATAACGTTATATACTCTAGGGCACTATTTGGATCATGACGAATCTAAGGACACATTATTTGTTGAAAACAGTTTAGTAGTTTAGTCTGTACGAAGGAACAAACTTGCTTACATACATAGATACATACATAATCTGTGCTATTCATAACCTTATATACACCTCATTTGTTGAAAAAACTTTTGTAGTTTAGTCTGTACGAGGGAACAAATTTACTCACATACATACATACATAGTCTATAAAATTCATAATATTATATACTCTAGGGCACTATCTGGATCATGACGAACCTAGACACTAGTTTAGTCTGTATGATGGAACAAACGTATTTACATACATACATATATAAATATATAGTATATGAAATTCAAAACGTTATAAACCCTAGAACACTCTCTGGATGAAGACGAATCTAAAGACACCTCATTTGTTGAAATCACTTTAGTAGTTTAGTCTGTACGAGAGAACAAATTTATTCACATCTATACATACATAGATACATAGCCTGTGAAATTCATAAACTTTCCTCTGCCGTAGTGAAGTAAAAACGAATATGTATCGAAAAAAAACTTCTACTTTTTTTCGTTATTTTGTCCCGCCTAGAAAGATATTTTTCGTTTATTAATACGACATTTATATTTGTCCGAAGCTGTAGTTAATTTTATTAAAACCTGTCAAACGATGTTGTGCAAGTTAAAAAATAGATGCGTAAAACCACTTATAGATAAAGAATGTCTATATGTATCGTATTTGTTACCTTGAACTTTGAATAATCTGATATTTTATTAAAAAGAAGTAATAAACAAATAAACAGGTAAAAATGTTAAAAATTATTCTTTGACTTCTAAACTTAAAAAAAAAGTTTTTCATGTCCAATTTCAGACAATGATTCTGTGTACACAGTACACTTTAGACCACACGACTGAAGTAAAACTTAAAATTTACAAAATTTGAACTTTAAAATGAATTTACAATTTTATTCACTTTAAACGTAGAATATTTAATGTATTTAACAAAATAATAATTTATAAAATTGTTCAAGAACGAAATGACATTACAAAATAATCAAAAAATCACCGTTCGCGTAACGCTAGCAAACTCGCATATATATATATATATATATATATATATATATACATATATATATATATATATATATATATATTTCATGACTGGCTATGAGAGGAAGAGAGAAAGAAAATGTGCGCGCGCACTGCTCTCTCTTGCTCCTACAGTGTAATAGTACTGTGTGGCTTGCACTGTGTCTTAGATATACGAAACATAACTGGCTAAGAGAGAAAGAAAATGTGTGCTCGCACCACTCTCTCTTGTCCCTACAGTAATATACGAAACGTAACTCTCTCTTTTTCTGTCTCCACTAACTTATATCTCCCTCTCAACTTCCGTTCGCCTCGCCCGATCACACTTTTCGTAACGCTCTCGTCACGTATTCACCAGATTACTCCCCAAGTCAAGCGTGCGTAAAGAAGTTTTACTTTAAAAATCGTGGAACGCGGCCTCTTATTGTGACGTGAGCGTTAGTATCTTTAGTTTAATGAAATATTATTTCAGTGCTTAACTGAAGTAGGTCGGTTCTATTCCGTCCCCAATTCAAACTGATGGTAAGCTAAGCCAATGTAATTAACCTTCACAGCTGCGAAGCACGTGGTATTTGGTCGGACTCGTGGGAGCAGGCGAGGGCACGGCCGTCTGCTGTCACTATTTGAACTGGACGCTCGTAAATTGTCGCAGTTCGGTCTCCTCGTCAAGGTCACGTGGAAGGCCGCCCGTGCACGTGGTCGGCTGTCGTCACTTGGTTGGTACAGGAATGGTACGTTATGGCATATCGCCGACGCCGTATTTCCTGTTTGCGCTAGTGATTTCTGTGTTCAAACGCCGAACACTGTGTTTGCCGGTATTATGACGTTGAAAATATGTCAAAGAATGATGAAAATGAGCACTGCCGTGTTCGGCGCCAAGTTGTATAGAAAAAAAGGCTTGTGTTATTTTCAACATTAGTATTTTCGGAGATTATATTATATATTTCGGAGAGTAAATTTCATTAATTAATTTATTAACACTTTTATGTGTACAACAGATTTATAAATATAATTTGTGTCAACAAGATCCCTTATATCATATCAGAATTAGAGAATGGATAAAGAGATAGAACGGGATGATATATGAAAGCATTATTGATCACAAGGTTAGAAACGATAATACGATTTGAGATGGCTTTTAAATTTAACCAAAGCAGCAGCAAGAAAGAAAATATTATGATGGACTGGAATCGGTTATGCAGACTAAGTTAATGCTAAGAAATGTATACAAGCATACGAAATACTTGAAGTACAGATATTTAGATTAGAAACGATAATGCGATTTGAGATGACTTTTAAATTCAACAAAAGCTCCAGCAAGGAAGAAAATATTATGATAGAGTGCTATAGATTATGCAGACTAAGTTAATGCTAAGAAATGTATACAAGCATACGAAATATTTGAAGTACAGATATTTAGATTAGAAACGATAACGCGATTTGAGATGACTTTTAAATTCAACAAAAGCTCCAGCAAGGAAGAAAATGTTATGATAGAGTGCTATAGATTATGCAGACTAAGTTAATGCTAAGAAATGTATACAAGCATACGAAATATTTGAAGTACAGATATTTAGATTAGAAACGATAACGCGATTTGAGATGACTTTTAAATTCAACAAAAGCTCCAGCAAGGAAGAAAATGTTATGATAGAGTGCTATAGATTATGCAGACTAAGTTAATGCTAAGAAATGTATACAAGCATACGAAATATTTGAAGTACAGATATTTAGATTAGAAACGATAACGCGATTTGAGATGACTTTTAAATTCAACAAAAGCTCCAGCAAGGAAGAAAATATTATGATAGAGTGCTATAGATTATGCAGACTAAGTTAATGCTAAGAAATGTATACAAGCATACGAAATATTTGAAGTACAAATATTTAGATTAGAAACGATAACGCGTTTTGAGATGACTTTTAAATTGAACAAAAGCTCCAGCAAGGAAGAAAATATTATGATAGAGTGCTATAGATTATGCAGACTAAGTTAATGCTAAGAAATGTATACAAGCATACGAAATATTTGAAGTACAGATATTTAGATTAGAAACGATAACGCGATTTGAGATGACTTTTAAATTCAACAAAAGCTCCAGCAAGGAAGAAAATATTATGATAGAGTGCTATAGATTATGCAGACTAAGTTAATGCTAAGAAATGTATACAAGCATACGAAATATGTGAAGTACAAATATTTAGATTAGAAACGATAACGCGTTTTGAGATGACTTTTAAATTCAACAAAAGCTCCAGCAAGGAAGAAAATATTATGATAGAGTGCTATAGATTATGCAGACTGAGTTAATGCTAAGAAATGTATACAAGCATACGAAATATTTGAAGTACAGATATTTAGATTAGAAACGATAACGCGATTTGAGATGACTTTTAAATTCAACAAAAGCTCCAGCAAGGAAGAAAATGTTATGATAGAGTGCTATAGATTATGCAGACTAAGTTAATGCTAAGAAATGTATACAAGCATACGAAATATTTGAAGTACAGATATTTAGATTAGAAACGATAACGCGATTTGAGATGACTTTTAAATTCAACAAAAGCTCCAGCAAGGAAGAAAATATTATGATAGAGTGCTATAGATTATGCAGACTAAGTTAATGCTAAGAAATGTATACAAGCATACGAAATATTTGAAGTACAAATATTTAGATTAGAAACGATAACGCGTTTTGAGATGACTTTTAAATTCAACAAAAGCTCCAGCAAGGAAGAAAATATTATGATAGAGTGCTATAGATTATGCAGACTAAGTTAATGCTAAGAAATGTATACAAGCATACGAAATATTTGAAGTACAAATATTTAGATTAGAAACGATAACGCGTTTTGAGATGACTTTTAAATTCAACAAAAGCTCCAGCAAGGAAGAAAATATTATGATAGAGTGCTATAGATTATGCAGACTAAGTTAATGCTAAGAAATGTATACAAGCATACGAAATATTTGAAGTACAGATATTTAGATTAGAAACGATAACGCGATTTGAGATGACTTTTAAATTCAACAAAAGCTCCAGCAAGGAAGAAAATGTTATGATAGAGTGCTATAGATTATGCAGACTAAGTTAATGCTAAGAAATGTATACAAGCATACGAAATATTTGAAGTACAGATATTTAGATTAGAAACGATAACGCGATTTGAGATGACTTTTAAATTCAACAAAAGCTCCAGCAAGGAAGAAAATATTATGATAGAGTGCTATAGATTATGCAGACTAAGTTAATGCTAAGAAATGTATACAAGCATACGAAATATTTGAAGTACAAATATTTAGATTAGAAACGATAACGCGTTTTGAGATGACTTTTAAATTCAACAAAAGCTCCAGCAAGGAAGAAAATATTATGATAGAGTGCTATAGATTATGCAGACTAAGTTAATGCTAAGAAATGTATACAAGCATACGAAATATTTGAAGTACAAATATTTAGATTAGAAACGATAACGCGTTTTGAGATGACTTTTAAATTCAACAAAAGCTCCAGCAAGGAAGAAAATATTATGATAGAGTGCTATAGATTATGCAGACTAAGTTAATGCTAAGAAATGTATACAAGCATACGAAATATTTGAAGTACAAATATTTAGATTAGAAACGATAACGCGTTTTGAGATGACTTTTAAATTCAACAAAAGCTCCAGCAAGGAAGAAAATATTATGATAGAGTGCTATAGATTATGCAGACTGAGTTAATGCTAAGAAATGTATACAAGCATACGAAATATTTGAAGTACAGATATTTAGATTAGAAACGATAATGCGATTTGAGATGACTTTTAAATTCAACAAAAGCTCCAGCAAGAAAGAAAATATTATGATAGATTGGAATCGATTATGTAGACTAAGTTAATGCTAAGAAATGTATACAAGCATACGAAATATTTGAAGTACAAATATTTAGATTAGAAACGATAACGCGTTTTGAGATGACTTTTAAATTCATCAAAAGCTCCAGCAAGGAAGAAAATATTATGATAGAGTGCTATAGATTATGCAGACTAAGTTAATGCTAAGAAATGTATACAAGCATACGAAATATTTGAAGTACAAATATTTAGATTAGAAACGATAACGCGATTTGAGATGACTTTTAAATTCAACAAAAGCTCCAGCAAGGAAGAAAATATTATGATAGAGTGCTATAGATTATGCAGACTAAGTTAATGCTAAGAAATGTATACAAGCATACGAAATATTTGAAGTACAAATATTTAGATTAGAAACGATAACGCGTTTTGAGATGACTTTTAAAATCAACAAAAGCTCCAGCAAGGAAGAAAATATTATGATAGAGTGCTATAGATTATGCAGACTAAGTTAATGCTAAGAAATGTATACAAGCATACGAAATATTTGAAGTACAAATATTTAGATTAGAAACGATAACGCGATTTGAGATGACTTTTAAATTCAACAAAAGCTCCAGCAAGGAAGAAAATGTTATGATAGAGTGCTATAGATTATGCAGACTAAGTTAATGCTAAGAAATGTATACAAGCATACGAAATATTTGAAGTACAAATATTTAGATTAGAAACGATAACGCGTTTTGAGATGACTTTTAAATTCAACAAAAGCTCCAGCAAAGAAGAAAATATTATCATAGAGTGCTATAGATTATGCAGACTGAGTTAATGCTAAGAAATGTATACAAGCATACGAAATATTTGAAGTACAGATATTTAGATTAGAAACGATAACGCGATTTGAGATGACTTTTAAATTCAACAAAAGCTCCAGCAAGGAAGAAAATGTTATGATAGAGTGCTATATATTATGCAGACTGAGTTAATGCTAAGAAATGTATACAAGCATACGAAATATTTGAAGTACAAATATTTAGATTAGAAACGATAACGCGATTTGAGATGACTTTTAAATTCAACAAAAGCTCCAGCAAGGAAGAAAATATTATGATAGAGTGCTATATATTATGCAGACTGAGTTAATGCTAAGAAATGTATACAAGCATACGAAATATTTGAAGTACAGATATTTAGATTAGAAACGATAACGCGATTTGAGATGACTTTTAAATTCAACAAAAGCTCCAGCAAGGAAGAAAATATTATGATAGAGTGCTATATATTATGCAGACTGAGTTAATGCTAAGAAATGTATACAAGCATACGAAATATTTGAAGTACAGATATTTAGATTAGAAACGATAATGCGATTTGAGATGACTTTTAAATTCAACAAAAGCTCCAGCAAGAAAGAAAATATTATGATAGATTGGAATCGATTATGTAGACTAAGTTAATGCTAAGAAATATACGAGGATATAAGTCTCGCATATAAGTGTATGAAATATTTGAAATACAAATATTTAAACTAGAAAGGATAATGCGATTGAGGCGACTTTAAATTCAACAAAAGCACCAATAAGAATAAAAATATGTTAGACTCCAATCGATTATGTAGACTAAGTTGAAACATGAAACATTAAGTACAGATATTTAAATTATGAGGTACTAGTTTTGGTACGTTATATAGGTCACGTGGAAAAGAGAAAATAGATGGTGTAATTTAAAAAAAAATTATTTTGTAATTAGAAATGGAAACGGTTAAGTTAAAGTACACGAAATTAAGAAATGGCTTAAAATAAAAAACTTGTGCCCTGCACGTAGACTGACTGTAGCTGACACGATTGTTGACACGTTGCTGACTGACGTAGCTGACACGTTGCCGTGTGTAGGCTCTTGTGTGTTGTTTCACGCTCTTAAAATGAAAATATTACTTCTAAGTAAAAGTTCCTTGCATTTATGTTCATGATATAGGTTATATATATGCAGCATTTCACGGGGAAAAGTTGAAGCGTAAGACAAGTTGCGGTGTGAAAGCGAGTCAAAAAATAAACAAACAAATTTACTTCACACAATCAATTTCAAGTTTTTATATTTAGTATCTTTCTTTATCAATTGTAACACAAAAGTGCACAAATTTTGGCAAAGTATAAGGTTTCACTTTGGTCATTTTAATGAATTTGTGCTGTCAGGATAAATCCCAAAATATCACTAGCAACAATTGTGTCCCATCCTGAATGGTTTCGATAAACATCTTGTCAGCCGTCCAATTTAATAAAAAGATTGTCAGTTGAGCTCAGTTTAGTTTCTATGTAATTTTCCATATACAATTTTGTTATTTTATCAAATGAATTAAAAAACTAATGAGCAATAAGACAATATATTAATATCACAGAAATTTGGGTTATCCCAGAAAACCGTTAAAAAAAGGGAGGAAAAGTCATCTAAACTATTTGATCCAAAATATATATGAATTTTTTAAAAAGATCATATTACCTACTAATGTTTTATTTTCATTCCCCAATTGGAAAATTCTATAATTATTTTTGTAATCATAACACTGAGCTTTTCTTATTAAAGTTTTCAAAAATAACTACAGCTCGGGACAATATAAAAATGTTAACATGCGTGGCCATAATTTTTTCACGACATATGTAGTTTTATTAGACATGATAGTAATATATAGATTTATTACAAAGATAATTTTGAAACAGATATGATATTACGAAGAAAAATAACAAAAATGATTGATTCTCCATATTTTTTTTTGATACGTAGCAAACATGTTGGAAGTATACGATTGGTTTTGCATCTATTCATATAATAAAATCGTAAAACAACCGAGTCTGTATATTGAATATTTTTAAGTAAAACTAAGTGCTTCCTACTACAGACCCGCTTCTAAGCCTAAAACAAAAGTTTTTAAAATGTTTGTCTCCTCGTTGGTTTGTTTGTTTGCCTGTGCGCACCTTCGTTGTTCACACTAATCTCGGCAACGGCTGAACCGATTTGGATGCAATTTTCAATGATGTATTTAGATTAGCTTGAGCTAACATTTAGGCTTAGATTCATTTCAATCGGTTCACAAATAAAAAAGATACGTCAATCTTAATTTTCGTTTATGGTGCACGCTAATATCAGAATCGGCGGAAGCCATTTTGGCTGCCGACGGGAGCTGTTAGCGTTTTTAGTAAACTCTGTGCTTATAGAGTCCTCAGAGAAAAAAGAAAAAAATACAAACAAATCCTAATAAATTTTATTACTCCGAGTTCCACGCGAAGTTTAGTAGTTTGTATTAGTTGACAAGCTAAGAGAAAATAAAGTTATAAATAGATATATTTAAACTCATTTCTTTAAATGTGATTTGCAACTGAATGAAGATATACATTTTTTTACAAGTGTATTTTTATTTGTATTAAAAAAAAAAGATTCAGTCGAAAGGAAAGTAAACTCAGAAAGACAATTAACAAGAGTTGAATGACATATTGTATTACATATATATTATTTCGACACTAAACCGAGCCCACCTCAGTCAAACATTTTTGCTGTCTATAACTTGCTAGGTGTATTGATTACTATTTTGATTTTAAATTCTTTGGGCTACTTTTTAGTAAGATTTGGGTTCCGCGATATATCGTGTCCCGGGACCTTTTCCAAATGTAAGTGTCTCGTGTCGCGAGACTTTTGAGTATTGACTCTATACTCCCTTATCGAAATTGCAAAATAAAGAAAGAAGACATACTCGAAGTTTCTGCAAAAAAATTAAAATCAACATTAAGAAAGGAGTTTGAGTTGTTTGAAGCAACCAAAAAACGTACAGAACTTTTATGAAGCTTTAAACACTATAAAACTACCCACATATGTTGAAAACAAGATAGTGTGCCCCTTGTCCGGAGGTATCCTTAACAGAAACAGATTGTATCAATGTACAATTTCTTTTAAAAGCTTATTTTATTAAATTAGGAAAATAGACTATTTGAGAGTTTATTATATTATTTATATAATATACTTAGATTAGATTAGATGATGAGTATTTCTGATTATAGACTAGACTAGGTTTATATATATATATATATATATGGTATATTTATGATCAGAACTATGATTAATTCAAAGTGTAATATATTTTGACTATGGAGACTAAATATTACATTTTTATTTTATTGGTAACTAGTATGATGGCTAAGTCTATTTTATAATTATGAGATTTTATTACTTAAAAAGAGAATCTGTGATTACAAGAATTAACATACGAATTGTTTAGACTTCAATTAAGGTTACATATGTTAGAATTTTATTTTGTGTTCAATAAATGGTAATTTTTGCCAAAATGGCGATTTTATTGAAATTGTATGTTTATTAATGTACAAATGAGTTGTATGTTTATTAATGTTAAAGGGATGAGATTATTTATCAGTTATGGGTGATATCATTTCAGTTGATAAAGAATTAATACAAATAAAAAAGACAACATATTTTAGTAATACACTTAACAAGTAAAAGTTATTTATAAAAGTGTAAATACTATTAAAAATTAATATATTAAAAAAAATAGTAAAAGAAAAAAATTATACTAAATCAGAAAAAACGTTACTAATACTACTAGTATTAGTAACTAATACTACTAGTACTAAGTGTAAAGTACAAATTAAAAATATTCCTTGAAAGTTGCAAATAATATACATAATAGTTTAATGTTTATCGGTATTTAAAAGTAACATAAGATTTACTGGTTTTAAACTTGCAGATCGTTTTGCAAAAACCTTAATCGATTGCAAAATATGAATCAATAAAAGTTTGTCGCTTCGCAAATCCCAAATCTGTTTGCAAGGGAACTGGAACGTTGACGACTTCGTTCAATAGCTACTCAGTTTCCTCGGGAAACTGATCATTACATAAATAGCTATGTTATGTGTGACTATGGTAGTCAACTTATTGGAGTTTACTCCTTAAGAATCGAAGGGAAGTTTTATGAGGAGTCAAATCTGAAGTTCAGGTGTACGAAGTTTAGAGCGTTAAAAAGTGTAACCGTTAGGTGGCCTCTCCGCGCAACATTTCTGCGCTTTTTAGAGTGAAATATCAATATGTTTATTTGGCATTTTCTTATAGCGTAATTGCAATGACTGAGTGTGACACATATTGGCATTTTCTTATAGCGTGATCTCAATGACGCAGTGTGACACACATAGTTTACTATCGTTCGCTTATATCAAGATGTAATCATTAAATGTCATTATGTGTGAATATTTTGTGTCTTCTATCTTACAAAATAAAAAAAAATTCTTTTAATTTTAACTCCTTTGTCTTACGTTACTAAATGTTTTTTTAAATTTTCTTGTATAAATTTAATCTTCTTCATTTGTGTTTTACTTGAAAATAATTATATTCTCAGTATTTTTTTATTAAAGAATTTTCTATTTTAATTTAACGATATTGATATTTATATTTATATAATAATCGTACAATCGTACTTAAGGAGACTTTAATCCGACAATCGTACTTAAGGAGACTTTAATCCGACAATTGTACTTAAGGAGACTTTAATCCGACAATTGTACTTAAGGAGTAAACTCCAGTCGCGTGTCGGAGCTGACACGCACAATTTTTTTCTATGAATACTCTTTTTTTATAAAGCCACGCTGTACATACGCTTTATAAACAGAGTCTTCACATAATGCTTGTCGCTTAATTGAGGATGCATTAGTAATGAAGTGTTTGAATAAATTTGATGTTGTCTGTTGTTCCATGTAATACGAAGTGTGATGTTATATTGGACTTTTGTCTGCGACATCGCTCGCTTGCTATATTTTTTATAATTGCATCTCTTAAAGTGGTTTAAATGAATTGTTTAATATTTTGAAGCTATGTCTTAGTGGCGTCATCCCAGTTTTTAGAGTTTGAAACTACAAGAACACGTTATTACCTAATAGTTGTGTTTTGATTGGGTCGATTCTATTTCTTTACCTACTGTAGTGCAGACAGTAGATATTTTCCATAATTTTTAGCCTCTACTTATTTCCTTCTCGTTGATATAGTGTCGTAATTCATATATACCTGACTGCGGCACGTCAAAGAAGTTACTGTGATAATCAAACTATATATGTATGTATGTAGATATGCTCAGATATTTCTGTGTAGAATCGGAACAGTTAATCCAATTTATACAAATGAGGTATCATTAGAATTGCCTTAACTTTTCAGGTTTTCTTAGGTTGGTGGTTACATCCAATGTGAAAAAATAAAAAATTGAAAAAGCCTTCAAAATGGGTGTCAAATTAAAGGTCTCGATGAGCAGATTTATAATAAATTGTATAAATAAATACGATTTTTAATAAACAAATATGTATATTAAAAACTACTTTGTTATTTTTTACAAAAAAGGATTATTGTTTCTTACTTTGGCCTATTCAGTAAAGTATTAAAACATTTGGTTTTTAACCTTAAATTTTTAGTTAGTATTTCCTAATAAATTCCGTGAAAATTGAGAAAAATGTTGTCTAATCCATTAATTTCCCCATATCGAAGTCAATTTCAGTTTGTTTTTTTATTTTTTGCAATTGTTAGTATTTTAGTAGTTTAATTTGTTTATTTTGTTTTTCGGGGGCGTTTCCCAATAAACTATTGCAAAATACATTCGATAATTTTATGTAATAATATAATGCACAAACAAAAGTGGGATTTTTTTTTCTGATAATATTTATCAGTATCATTCAGCAATTTATGTACTTATTTGTTTATTAAACTTTACTCAAATTTAGAAATCTAAGTGCACAGACGAATGACTTATTGCTACAGAAACAAATTCGTATAGCAAACTATAAAGAGAGAAATATTAGTGCAGTGGTAAAATGATTGGAGAATGATTGATATATAAAATAATTACGTTACATAAACGAAAAAACGAAAAGATCACATAGATGAAAACCAGATGTAATTAAGGATGAAGCATTCGATCTGTGGATTATTTTAGATAATCGGACAGATCTTGCAGAATTCTTTAAATGCTTTAATTACTGTTATGATTCTGTATTCTGTATGCTTTCTTCACAATTTTATCCCTGTGAATATTCTTTTTCTTTTTCTTCTTCTTTAGCAATTTTGAATCGCTAAAGTCTAGGCTCCTTTCAGTTTATGTCATCTGTCTCGATCTTGGGCACTTTTTAAACACTTCACTCCAGCTGTTTTCTAGATGTCGTCATACCAACGTATTTTTCTTATGATCCTGAATATTATTAACCAATTCTTATTTTATTATCTAATAACACTTAAATCAAGCAAGGAATCGCAACCAACGGAGATCAGCAAATCCGGGTTTTACAAGAATGGGGGTACACCTGGTAGGTACACCTGGGGTGTTATAAGAACAAAAACCTCTCAAGCATGAATAGGACTCGCACTGCGGGAATTCAGTACACATTTAGTCACTTATAAACATTTACGGGTACATAGTATTTCTATTAAACTATTATCTTCCTATCTTCTGTTATCTCTCGATTAACTATATCTATTTCACAGGCAAGATACGGTGCATATTTCTAAAATTATAAAATCTAGAATAACCGCTAGAGTTTTCTAGTAATCTCCTAGTTTTTTAGAGTAGATTTTACCTATGCTGTTTTTGTCATGATTTTTAGCAGTTTCGGAAATGATTAATCAATTTAAAACTATAAATTTTTTTTTATTTTATAACAAGACACATGGTATATAAATGAAAATAAGTCTATATATTCCACTTTTTAATTCTTATATAAACAATTTTGAAGTGTTAATTAGTGCAAAATGTTAAAGTTAATACTGTGTATTAATTATTATTCCAAGTTCCAAGGTTCAAGTTTCCACATCGCACAGTTTCTGAGAAAATTGACTGTGAACATAGAAAGAACATTCATGTATTGCCTATTGAATCATTCACAGGCGTAAAAACATGGTGCTTGCTTAAAAAATTATGACAACTACAATCATCGCTATAGTTTTCCTACAACAAAAACCTATATTTCTTGCATAGTTTTTGGGTAAGTAGTATCGGAAATTGGGGGGCGGGGCATATTTTTTTGCAAATTTTTTTCAGTATGTCTCTGAAAATAAAATACGAGAAAGTATAAAAAAAAAATATTTTCCAGACTCTTATTATTAGACCTATAACCCACACTATATATAAAAATAAATATATATAATAATATATAAATATATATAAAAATAATGAAAAATTCGGGTTCCTAATAATACCCCTCTAAAATTTCCAAAGGAAGATTTACGAGTTTTAGTTATATTGAGATATGTTTTTTTACTATACCAAATTTCAAGTATTTACCTCAAGCGGTTTCTGAGAACAACGACTGTGACATACAGATACGTGAGTGATTTTATAAGGGTTCCGTTCATCCTTTTGTGGTACGCAACCCTAAAAGTGATATTCCTATGTAGAGAAAATGAAAAAATAAGATGTTTAAAAGTTTTATATAAATTGTTAATCAAACAAATGAAAAACAGGTTATTTTTCATAATCGCTTTTAAATGATTTTTCTACGGAACCATATAAACTAGTTACATAAAAACAAGTGTAGGTTGTGTTCCCGTGTGCGGATATAGAAAAGCTACTTCAAAACGTCCTTTTGGCGGATATAAACTGAGATGACATTTCCAGACGGTAAATATGCAGCATTTCTATTTCAGTAAGTTTCAGACGGTGACGTACTACAGGAGGATTTCTAAGTTCCTACGCATTTAAATGCACTAGAAACCATCATTCCATTCGTCAAATTCGAGTATTGTGATATGGTTTCTAGCACTTGACGCAAAAGTGTTCGCTGAAAAGCTAACGTGATACATCTCTATTGTTCTACCTAACATCTATTTCATGCAACATGCTATCATTGTCACACAGTGGGTTAGCAAAAATACTGATCAGTACGAAAAATCATTAGTACGTATAACTTTGCAGTTGTGTTATAATTATGGACGTGACCAATACAAATACATAACCGTAAAGTGTTAATTTCTTATATTGAATATATTTGGCGTTAATTTTGTAGAAATTCATTATTCACGATTAAATGAAACTACGTGATGTAGTATTATTTCTACTTTGTTTAAGTTCTTTACCACGACCTAGCTAGATCGATGTATTATATCTTCAGGTGGGCTATTAGCAAAGATTGTTGCTAATAAATATCTTTGCTGATAGCCCACCTGAAGATGTTGTAATACAACGAAACCTAGGTCGTGGTAAAGAAATTAAAGAAAGTAGAAATTATACTACATCACGTAGTTTCATTTAATTGTGTTAATTTCTTGTTTGTGGTTAAATAATGGTAAAATTGACGAAGGCAACATTAAAAACTTAATTAGTTAAATAGTAACGGACTATGGAATATTGAAATTTCAGTCGAAGCCATGGAAACTATACTTTATTGTTCCAGTGCAAATTGTCGATGAAAGTTAGTACAAAAGTTTTATAATTTCATGATAACTTTTTCCGATAAGACACGGAGTAATTGGTGGTTGCAAAATGCAGTAGTGGAAGTGAACGATTCGAATTTCATAAAAGGTATCTATGTCAATGTATATTTCATCAGAAAACAAGGTATATATTAAAACGAAAGGAGAAATTCGTCTTCGATGCAAATATTAGCATAAAATATATTTAAAAAAATACGTCACACTTTAAAGAAATCTTCTATGAGCTGAGAAGGTCTGCATGTTTTAATAGAAAATGTTACGTACACTTTCATAGGTTACGCGTTGCTCATTCTTAAAACCACTTTGATTGCAATAATGATGTTACAGTTCTGAAGTAAAATATTCCATAAGGTGGAATGGTTTCAAACTGACGAATCAGAGTTTACATAATGTTTAGCGGATGCACGGAAAAGTTTGAAGGAAACACAGGTTAATTATAGAAATAAAAATGACCAAAATAATGATACGCTGAAGGGCATATGAGTAGCGCGACTGGAATTCTGAAGAAAAGCCAAGCAATATTTTCAGAAGGAGAATTGTGTGTAAAAGACAATCCAGTTATTATCGTCATTATTAAGTCAATTATTAAAATAGTTTTTCTAGGCGGATTCGTGAATAAAATGATATTCATAGATTCTAGCAAATTGCATAACTAGAGTAGCATTTGTATAACCATTTTCTTTACGCCTACCAAAGTAGGAGCTAGGCCAGTTACTAATAGCTTTTCATACAAGTCAAACTGAAATAAAGGATTTAATGTTATGGAACGCCGTAAAGGAAACTATAAAAAATACTGATATATCATTTTTTATCTTCAGTTGTAATAATTGGTGATTCAATTGGAATGCGAAATGTTCTAAAAGTGGTATTTCTGAACAGCAATTAATATTTTTTATGTACCTCAGGCGTCTTGGCCGGGTTTGTTTCAAAGATAAGAATATTCCCAAATAGGATTGCAAATTAATTACGAAAATATTCGAAAACATTATGTTTTCTGAGATCGAAGATAAAGTTAATGATTGTTTGTGAATATTTTGTCTCACGATTCTATAAATGTCAATTATAGAAAAGAATATAAAGAATAGGTGTTAGGTTATCATCAGTCCGTTTTACACAGAGCATACATTACCAAAAATTATTGTGAAGCTTTTGCACGGCTTTTTGAAGATATATCCTTCAGATGCGCGCATTGGCAAAACTGATCCTGGAAAAATTCTTTAGAAGCTCAGGAAATGTTGGAGAATTATGTCAAAATGTTTATTTCGAAGCGAAAAACATTAAAACACTGCATGATTGGTATCGCACTAGATTTTTGTGCTTGTCCCAAGAGGCAGTGGTGGCCACTTTAGCAAAATTTTGCCCGCCGTTGAAAACAAGTATGGTGTTATATTTAAATATCCTTTACTATTCTTTAATAATGATCATCAAGAGCTTGGTATCATATACTGGACAAAGCAGTCCCATTGTCTTTTTTGGAAACATCAATGCGACTGAAGAAGGAGCTTTAGGAAATCCATGTATGTACATATCTGATAAAGCGAAAGGTATCGACACAGAAATGTCGAGAGCACTGTCACATTTCAGCATGCTTATTGATCAAAAAGGCGTTTGTAACGAAAGCAACATAATCAGTAAAATAAATGTCCAATTTGCACCCATCGGTCAATTCAGGTCAGAAGGATATTTTTTCTAGTTTAGGCGCTGAACTTTACGGTCAAAATTCTACAAGAGTTTGTTGAGACGGAGAACTAATTTAAAATTAACTTCTGTGCTAAATTAAGATGACCAGCCTAATAAAATAAATATGTATTTAGGTATCTAAAAACACACGTGATTCCTATAAGTAAAATAATATTTTTGAAATTATAAACATTCACGGCAGTGTTCGTAAACACCATCTCAAATTATGTCTTTTATATTTCAGAAAATGTTGTGTAATAGATCAAGAAAAATCAAAAGTTCAACTAACTTCCACTGCGCGACGAAAAACATAAACATTTCAGGAGGAAGTATCAGAGCTGAATAGGATATTCAGCTCTGAATAGGATATTCAGGATATACCAAACTGGAAGACTAGACTGACCAATAAGGATCTCTTAACAGAACTTTTAATATTAAAATATGAACTGTAAAATACATTTGTAAAATCTGATAAATTGTTTTTACCGGTTAAACTGTTTTCTTTTGTCGTGCACTGTTTTCAATAATAATGTAATAATGTAAAATCCATTAAAACGTGAAACTCACTCAGTTTTATGTCAGTGAAAAGAATTAGGATAATCTCTGCTTTATGCCTGTTATATTACATGAAATCCTAATCTAGTATCTTACCGTCTGAGACCATTGCCGCGTATTTACCTTCTGGAAATACTGTCTCAGTTCGTCTTCACCTGTATCCTTCCCCATACGCGTGTAACATTATGTGATGAATTCACAGACCTGATAGGCTTATAGAAAAAAATCACATAAAATTCGAAACAGAAAATTAATTTCGAAGATATTAATTTTAATAAAAATAAAACCAATGTCAACGCTAGTAAATAGGTTATTTTTAATTAATTTAGGCAATAACTAAACATTAAAAAAAACAATTGGTATCGTTATTATATGTAATTCCATGTATTTCTATGTTATTATATGTAATTCGTAAGACTTGTGTTATTTTTACTTACTATTAACAATACGGTAGTTGACTCATTCTAAATTTTTATATTTTTCGTACAATATTGTAAAATATAAGTTAATTAAAAACCAGTCTTGAAAATAAATTGATTGAAAAATAAGCCAGTTGTAGGCTTCTAAATTTGAAGATACGGATAGAATTGGGTATATCCCTGTCTCTTTTCCTCTCGTAGCATATAATGTGCAATATTAAAAATGACCTCACAACACAGTATTGCCGTCTTTCTCTAAAGGTTAAATTTAAACTTTTGTAACTCGGTCAGTTTTTAAGATTATTAAAATTTGTTTTCACTCTTCATCAGCTTGTACCTTGAAATTATGATTAATGAAATAAAGAAAATTTAGTCAAATACCCAATTCTTGATATATTAAAAATATGCGCGTTTATGAAAATAGTTTTTTGTTTCGCGTTATGGTTACACGTTGTATTTAATTTTTTACTCTTAGAAAGATAGTTTATCGGTATTTTTTCTTTTTCGGTATTTTTTATATTCTAAATAATATGTCAGTTTTCTCAAAAATTATATTCTATTTCTGTAACGTCAGGACTATTTTCGCGATCTTCTTTCACATGCATGTAGTTTATGCAGCACATAGGTTGCGGGGCTTTGCCCGCTTAGAATATCCCACACGTCGCTTAACTCTTGCATAACGTTGAAATAGTATATTTCAAAAAAGGTGAAATATAAGAATTTTTTTTGTTGTGATCGTTTTACTTTGTACTTATGAACTCGTAGAAGACGACTTACTGTGCCAAGTTTGCCATAACCCTACTACTTTATAGGGGTTTTTCAGGTTTTTGTTCATACCTTACATGAGTTGTTTGAGTATTTCTTGCTCAATCATGCATGAAGAGTTGAATATTATTTCATGAAATTTTGTATAGGTATACTTCATCAGTTAGGCTATGACCCAGATCATGCCGCGGGTTAACAAATAGATTTGGGTTAGTTAGGTTATCGTATTTTCACGCGAATACTAAAACGATGAAAACTGGGTATATATGTTTGTTATCTAATCACACTTAAACGCCTAGATAAATTTTCACGAAACTTTGTGAGCACATAGTCAATGACTTGAATTAACATACAGATAGGCTCTTTATTATAATTTGGCCTAAAAATAGCGTAATTCCTGTAGGAAGAGAATATATTTTCTTTACTTTAATTAAAATTAGCACTACACCATGTCTATAGATAACAGAAAGTGCATATTATTTTACTGAATATGGAAAGATGTTCAACATTATTTATAGAAATATTGTGAGAGTCTAATTAGGTCAGACAAAAAGCCCTCCACCTTAATCGACAATACTTACAACTGGGTGTACCGTGATTAATATCTGTGTATGTGTGTACTAGTTGTTTTAACCGTATATTATAGGTTTTTAAAAACCCAAAAATCTATTTGTAATGTCAACAATATTTGTTTAAATACAAAATACAGACGGTTAGGTATAGTCAAAAATGTATCTGAAGAATAGAAGATATATTTGATACGAGTGGAGACTGAAAACCTGCGTATTCATGTATACGTGCATACATCTTACATACCTGTACATCTGCTTATGAATCGAATGCTATCAATTTAATTAATACATTTTTTTGTTATTAAAAGCATCGTAGATAAATATACTACGTTGGCAACTAATAAATCCGCCGTGTTTTTCCAAGGATTTCCGTTAACTTATAGAAATTTCTTCAACTTTTTTTGTAAGATATAAAAGGGCGCGGTGTTCCATTGTCTGTTCAGTTAGGTACTTAGCTTCGACGAGTAAAGAACAAACAAAATATGAAAATTTCACTAAGAGAATTTAAAGAGCTTTTGCTTCGCAAATTCCGTTAAGAGGATTTAATAGAGTTAGCAAAGTAATATACAATGTACACACAACGATGGGGGACACAGCCAAGCATTGGCTCCAAACGTTCAAAGAATAAAACTTTGATCTCTCCAATAATCGTCATCCGCGGCAACCTTCTATTTTAATTTTAGAAAACTAAAAAGCCGTATTGAAACGGACCGCAGATCATCTGACAGTTCCTTTTATCTGGCAGAGCTACTCTTCCTCTCATACTGCAATAGAAAAACAATGGTATGACATTGTTTTTCAAGGAAGAGGTGGAAATGTTCTGTTTCGCTATTCTATACACCAACATTCTTTCAAATTCAAGAATGTTGACTTTGTGCCTTCGATTTAAACTCAGTAGCTTCATACTATGGAGTTCCCATAGTAAAGAGTGAAAAAGTACTTTCACTTGCATAGAATGTGCTTCTTCACCCACCTTACTCTCCACTCTCGGACCCCTCATCTTCCTATTGTCATCTATTTCTCTGGCTGTTTAATTATGTCGACAATGCTAAATTTAAAGATTCAGGTCACTTTAAGGTTGAATTTTCTTAATTTTTTTGTGAAACGTCTAATAACGTGTTAGGATGGGAGATAAAACGTTCGGATGGTATGTAGCGACGTGCCACATAGCCTTGTTGTATCTTTCCGTTTTAACGCTTCCTTCTCTACAACATTACACACTCTATTTTACGCGTGTATTAGTATCTCAGTATTGTTTCTTACTTACTAACGCTTACATCTTTACTCGTTTATATCGGTTTTTACAAATTTCGTTATTAGACTTACAACATCTGCGAGGCGTCTTATCTTGCATTTTTTATTCAAAATATCAAAGAATTGTATAAGGAAGGAATTTTATCTCTGCGTACACGTTGGCCACAAGTGATATATAAAGATGGTACTTATATAAACGATGATTGATTTTGTTAACTGCACATTATAAATGAAATGACTTTATGAACTGAGATAGATGGCGGTGTTATTAGTTGCCAACCTAATATATTAAATAAATCATTGCAATGGTACAACAAAGTTACACTTAAAATCATTTCTTTTAGCGACTTTGATATTAGTCATTTTAATTATTGTATTGTGGTTTATGAATACATATATTTCTTTAATGAAAATAAGTAAAATGTTAATAAATTATTTGTAGATCATACGACGAAAAGTCAGGTCTATTTTCGTCGAACGTTTTCAATAAAAGACGTTTCTATGATGTTTGTATACGAGACACACCCTTTTCTATTTCCTGCTCATTTCCTCCTATGAAAACACGGTTTTCATTCTCAGAAGCTTCAAAAGAGACATTTTAGTAAAAAATATATATTTTTCCATTGTAAATGAAATAATTTTGGGTCCTGTTTTGTTAAGAGGGATATCATTCTTCATTTTCTTCCTATGCGAAGTTGTTATCTTTTGACGTCAATATTAAACTGATTATATCGCAATTTCTCCTTAGAGCTATGGACCTTCCTCTAATGGAGAAGACAAAGCGATTTTTACGATGTGTAGCGAAAGTGATAATTTTATCACTTTGCAAATAAAAATACGAATAATTCTTGTGCGAGTTCTTCTCCTGGACAGAGAGTTATACAGATGATTGATGATTTTTACCGATACCTAACCTAACTTCATCTCCTCTATAAGTTGCTGATATGGTGCCCATATAGATTATTATCGAAGGCGTCTTCAATTTTTAGTAAACCCGCCTTGGATCGGCAAGATAGCCTTAGGTTTATAGAATTCACACTTTCGGGGTTTTCAACTACTTATCAATTTAACTGAATATTGACCTTTTTGCTTTACCCTAAACGTTCTTATTGAAATATGAAAGTAACGCAATGGTTACCATGTACGTTTCCTTTAATTTTCTTAGCTTAATTACGGTGTAAATAGCACCTATTTCATCTACAGTATTAAAGTTTGGGCGGCGCAGAATTTCGCTCTGATTTCCATGCTAAGCCTATTCTTCAGCAAGCCATGTGGAAATGACTACGTGAGAAGCAGATTTTAAGTATTGTTACGATTCAACGTTACATCATAATTTATATATGTGTATTCAGATAATTGATGCCATAAAAAAAAGTAATAAAATGAAACTAAATATTTATGGAAAAGGCTAATTTTTAAATATTTGTCCACACACTTAATGAAAGCTTTAAATAACCTAAACAGGGAATATATGTGCATATATTGGGATATGTGCATATAGTGACATATGTGCATATATTGGGTAAAATTAGTGTGTGTGTCAAAAAATACTTTGACATTTTCACACATTTTGAAAAATAATCTTAATAAATAGCTACGCAGGAAAAACCCCTCCAAAATGACGATTTTGTCAGTCTAAATGTTCATCCTGGACGAAATTGTTAAATTTATTTATGATATAATGTATAATCTGTTTTTATTTCTTTAGAATTGGGTTTTTTTCAAAAACCCGTTCATGGTGGTATCCACGTTTTAAAGGCCAAAAGCACAGGTTGAATAATTAAATTTATATCGTAACAAAAGAATTGTGGAAAACCCTTACTGACTGAGTATCTTCATTGTAAAAAAAACATATCAGCCAAATGTTTTTGGGCTAGTAGATGAGAAAGTCAGTTAGTCAAGTTTTATTTTTATGTATATATAGAAAAAATATAGTAGTTATATGAGTAAATATTAGAATAGCCGGCAAGAGAGAGGTAACTACAATTTCTCTTTGCCTATACACAAGTCCAAAAGGTAATTTAATTTCTTATTTTCACACATTTTATCAAAAACTTTAAATTTCATCAACACTATGTTTTTTTTATGCATCACATACGAATAAATACAATAAAACAAAGAGATTAAATGCTAATATTACGTGTATAAACTAGTATATTCTATATTCCTTTAGACTTTCACTCTATAGTCTTTCAAATATTCCGACGTTTATTTCATTCTGTATTGTTTTTGCATCAAATATTAATAAATACAATAAAACAAAGTGACCACATGCTAATATTACGTGTATAAACTAGTATATTCTATGTTTCTTTAGACTTTCTCTTCATAGTCTTTCAAACATTTCGACGTTTATTTCATTCTGTATTTTTTTTATGTATCAAATACTAATAAATACAATAAAACCAAAAGATTAAATGCTAATATTACGTCTATAAACTTATATATTCTATGTTTCTTTAGGCTTTATCTCCATAGTCTTTCAAATATTTCGACGTTTATTTCATTCTGTATTTTTTCTTGTATAAAATACTAATAAATACAATAAAACCAAGAGATTAAATGCTAATATTACGTCAATAAACTTGTATATTCTGTTACTTTGGATTTTCTCTCCGTAATCTTTCAAATATTTCGCCTTTTATTTCACCAAAGTTTACAGCATAGAACATTTGGATACTTCAATATACAGTTTCACTTCAATCTTTTATGTCTATTGGAAGTACCCTATAACTTTCGATTTCTCTGTGTGTCATAGAATATTAATGGAAAGGCGAGCGTACCTACATTCAAATTGTTCTGTTTCAAGCTGAAATTTTATTTTTCTTCCAATCAAATTGTAAAGATGAGTATTGGAGATTTGTGCTTGGAAATCTGATTAAATGGCTCTCAGCGACCCCGGGGGCACGTGCGCGCGACAGATGGCGACCGGCAGCTGCGACGGGCGTAATCTCCGCGGCGGGAGATTGTCGAGATGTGTGACGGGGGCTACCTGGTGCGGCGGCGCACAGTGGACCGAAGCGACTGTGTGAAGGATATAGGACATTATTTTTTCGACAATTGCATTTATTTTAATGATCACGGATAGAGATAATTAGCTTAATGAAAAGTTTTCCAGTAATGTTTTTAGTAAAACCGACACTTTGTGAGAAAAAGTGGAATGTATAAAATACATCACGGTCAAATTCTTTTAAGTATTGAGAGGCGGTGACTTAGCTTTATTTGGAGTTTATTCTATGAGTGTTTACGTACAAAGTTATTTATAAAATATATGCCTATAAATGCCCGTTTGATTAATCTTATACAGGTGTCCAGTGGCAGATTTCAAAGTTTGAACAAAGATAGTTTCTGAACGCAACACATAAGAGGGACGCGGGGGCGTCGTTAGAAGCGCAAGCGGTGCGGATGTCTTAGTAGCCATGGAACAGTGGAGTGGAGAGCACCGCGCTTTTGCCGTCGAGGCATACATTTCGAGTGGATTTTCGCTGTCTGTAGCACGCCGTCGATTTAATAATCGTTACAGTATTCGTCGATTACGTGATGAACCATCGATCAACCTCATTCAGTCATGGGTAGCAAGGTTCAGAGCTACAGGATCAACATTAAATAGGCCCAGGTCAGGACCTACACCATTGGTAGCCACGGATGAAAATGTCAAGCGTGTTATGGTTTCTATCGTTGAAAATCCCCGTTTATCACTGCGTACACGTTCATCGATATTGGGAATTCCGAAATCAACTTTAAAGGTAATAATGCGAAAAAAGCTCAAGTTCCATCCATATAAAATTCAAATTGTTAAAGATTTACACGATTCTGACTTTGAATTAAGAAAAACTTACGCGGAGGTGATGTTGTTGAGATTTCGTACTGCTACCCGGATGGGCAACATATTCTTTAGTGACAAAGCTCACTTTCACATTGGAGGATATGTGAATAAGCAGAACTTTCGTTACTGGGATGTCCACAACCCAAGACAAATGCATCAAGAGCCTTTACATAAGCCTAAAGCAACAGTCTGGTGTGCCATGTCTGCATCTGCAATCATAGGGCCTTATTTCTTTGATAATCAACGTGGCCAAACTGTAACTGTGAATTCGGAGAGATATGCCCAGATGTTAAATGACTTTTTCAGAGTAGAACTACAGAATAGTCCATCCTTCAACCAAAACACATGGTTCCAGCAGGACGGGGCCACAGCTCACACTGCTATTGTGTCCATGAATGCAGTGCGGCAGTTATTTCCAGAAAAAACATATCCCGAAACGGTACCGTACCGTGGCCACCTAGGTCACCCGATTTAAGCCCATGTGACTTTTTCTTATGGGGATACTTAAAATCCGTTGTTTACAAAACAAATCCGAGCACTGTGACACAACTTAAAGAAAATATTCGAGCCGAAGTCAGTAGGATAGCCCAGTCGCTCTGCAAACGCGTTTTTGAAAACATGCGTGCTAGACTCGAAGAGTGTGTCAGACTCGATGGCCGCCATTTTAAAAAATGAAATCCGCATTTGTTGTTATAAAGTTAAAATAAACCTACCTTGTATTAGAGGTGTAGTTTTTTTTTACAATTTTTCAAACATTGAAATCTGCCACTGTAACCTGTACATGACACAAAGGATGGCTTCTTTTTCTTATAAATCATATTCTGCATTTACATTATATTATGTTAAAGTACTAAGTATTATATGACTGGAATAGTAAAATTTGTTAAATACAACATTTTATTATCTATCATCTTTAAATTTTTAGAAACGTCTATTGTGGATCACAAGATCGCCTCTGGTTCCGAATACTGCATTACTTAAGACAAACAATTTTAGAAGGTTTTGTAAACTGTCACCCGGTACAACTTTTCACTCGACGACGTCATTTTTTTCTGCTTAGCTTACTTATTACAGCACCTGACGTACAAATAAATCGTGTAATCCTTTTCGTTGTGGAGTTAAGACTAATTCTTTGGTTGCGCATAGTGAATTTCGAGGCGCTTTTTTTAACCCCGCCTTTCTCCGTTCGATGACGTAAGCGCACGATGGTGTAAGCAAACTAATAGGCAACGTAGTCTATTTTCAGAATATATACACTATTATGCGCTACAATCCTGAGTTACGAGATATGAAGATATAAAAACGGACAGCAAAAGCGTCTCATCGCTAACTGTGGTGGACCTTAGTAAGAGAAGCCTTTTTAAAAATGTTACTGGACGACTTTTCATTAGGTTAATTAGCTCTAATATTTGCCATCAAAATAAATGTGATTTAAATAAATCTACGTCCCTCGAATAGCAGTTATGGTTCACTGTGTGCGCGTAGTAGCTGTACAGTCGACTTCATTTTGGAGCGTAGCAATATCTACGAATGTTAAGTGATATCTTTTAAGTGCATTTATTTATCTATTTTAGTTAAATTCACACCCAATTTATGTAATTATGATTGATCCAGATCGTACGTTAATAAATAACGAACAAAAAAAAGTGATTTTACGATGTAAAAAATAACCACTGATCAATTCCGCAACCGCAACTGTAGCGTTTAATTGTGTAATTATTTTTAATATTTCATTTTATTGGATGTGTAAAATATTATATAAAGTAGCAATGAATTTTCTTTCTGCAGTGATTCTTACATCAAAATTCATCATAAAATTTATGTCACTTGAGGATTTTTGGTAATTTTTATTTCTTTTGATATTTTCCTGCAGGATATGAGTTTGAAGGCAATGTACGTAGTTAAAGTTATGAGTATGGTCTAAACCGAATTTATCGTTGTGATGAAACAATTAAAATTAATTATATCAGTAAGGTTAATATCTTATTAGGGTCATTAAGATGGCTTAATTACTTCAAAAAGTACACAATTTCATGTTTATTAGACTAACTAAAAATCATACTTATTATGTATGATCTTTATGTCAATGGGACTTTTTATGCCAAATGGGACAGCAGAAATAGGGTAAAAGAGAATATCCGACAAATAGCGACAACTAATTTGGATTCAGGAAGTAAAAATATATTTCGACAGACTTAGAACCTGAAAAAGGTTTATTGCTCCGTGTGCACATAAAACTTGGTATTATGAAAAAATACGTGAAGGCTGTAAATAAACAAGAAGAGGTATGTAATTATTCAGGAGTATTTTCATCTTTATCTGAAGTTTAAGGTAAGAATATTTTGTCCGCAGTTAAAGAATACAGTTGAAAGACGAAAACGTTTGTGGAAAAGTGAACCCTATAGGATTGGTAGCACGGGCATCGCTAAAGAAAAAAACCTGCCAAGTACGAGTGAAACCTGCACTACGAGGGTTATGTACACATTTAGGCATTTATAAATATTTAATGGTACATAATATTCTTATTAATAATTTACAAAAATTTAATTTTTTATAACGAAAATATTTTGCCTATATACATCTTTCACATTATCTTTTTATAAATCACATTGGTCATATTTATATATATTTCACAGGCCCATATTTAAAAAAAAATTTTTTGTAATGTAACTACAAACTAACGATTTTCTTTACTTGTCCTGTGAGACCTTGCTTCTTGCCAAATTTCATGATTATAGGTCATCGGGAAGTATACCTATAAGTTTTGATTAATTTGCAATTGTTAAAAAAGCGGCATAAACGGCTGTATTTTTATGGTTTTTTTATTGCGTTGACTTAGAAGCTCGATTTTGTTACAACTCCAAAGGACCGTAGCCTAAGTATTTGATATTAATTTCAACTTGATACCGCGTTCCTGAAAAAAGGGTTTAAGAGAAAAAGGTCTTGACAAATAAACAGACAGACGGACAACGAAGTGATATTTTAAGGATTCCTTTTTCCATTTGAGGAAGGAACCCTAAAAATAGGAATGTCTTTGTAAACCATAAAATTTATAATTATGAAAAAATAATAAATGGTTTGCTTTAAACTTCGCTTTCTTTATTCTCATTTAAGTTATTTTCCTGATAAATAAAGCGCAAGGTTAAAGATTTCACCAGGATATAAAATAAAAAGAACGTAAATAATTGGGCTAACGGAATTCAAATATGATTTCAGACTACTGCTGGATGCTGAAGTGTGATGATTCAAATAAGGCTCGAAAGAAAAAAATAGTTCAACAGAAGCTTTAAGAGAAAGATTTGCAGAAAAAAAAGAAAAGGTTCCACAAACCTTTATAATGTTATAAAATATTTATTAGCGTATAGTTTTTAAATTACTGAATTATAGAACTTTTAATCTTCAGACTATATATATATATATATATATATATATATATATATATATATATATATATATATATATATATATAGGCTGGTCCAAAAGTACGTTAACACTTGAATCGGCAGCTGCGTCGAGGGAGAGGTGGGGCAAATACGGAATATTAGAGCGGTCAATGGAAATTTAGTGCCATGGTGTTATTCAACGAGAAACTACGTGCGTTATGCGTACGCGTGTACTATCGAAACAACGATTCTTGGACTCTAGCGCAACGAAAATTTTGCGCTCATTACAATATGCGGCATAAAAATAAGCTCCATCGATTCAATCGTTTAAAAAATGGGTCCAGAACATTGAAGACACTGGTTCAACAATAGATAAACCACGATCTGGCCGATCTAGAACATCACGGGATCCCAAAAATATAGAGCGTGTTAAAGCGTCTGTTCGTGAATAACCTGGACCCTCTAATCGAAAGCGGTCTAGCATCTTAAACGTATCCACAATATCTTTAAACCGCATTCTACACAAGGATTTACATTTGCATCCGTACAAAATCCAAATGGTTCAGCAGTTAAAACCTCTAGATTATGCTCACAGGCTGCAGTTTGCTCAGTCAGCTTTAATCAAATTTTTTTTCAGACGAAGCCCACTTTCACCTAAATGGATATGTAAACAGACAAAACTGCAGATATTGGAGTGACATTAATTCGAAATTGAAGCATCAAAAACCCCTGCATTCACCCAAGGTATGGGCAGCTTTATCAGCAAGATGCAATATTGTCCATATTTTTATGAAGATCAAAGAGGAAACGCTGTTACAGTGAATACAGAGCAATATATCGCTATGCTACAGAAATTTTTTGCTCCAGCGCTTCAGAATTTTGATGGTTTCAATCAACGATCGTGGTTTCAGCAAGATAGGGCTACATGCCGCACTTCCAACGACTCTTTAAGTGCAGTTCGCGAAATTTTCGGTCAAAAAGTTATATCCAAAAGAGGTGACATTAACTGGCCACCTCGTAGCCCGGACTTATCCCCAATTGATTTTTTCCCTTAAAAGTAAAATCTTTAACAGCAATCCAGCGACTCTCGAGGAATTAAAGGCTCGTATTCGCGAGGAAATGCAAAACATTTCCCGAAACACTTGTCAGTGGGTCATTGAAAATTTCTGCTCCAGGCTGCAGCAGTGTCAAAAAAATGAAGGATCGCATATCGACGATGTGATTTTTAAGAAATAAAATCCCAAATTGTGTACTTTCAGAATAAATAAACATTTTGTATTTCATATAACTAGTTTTTTTATCATCGTATGAAATGTTAACGGACTTTTGGACTACCTGTGTATTGATGGTGTATGTATGTATTTATAAATCGTAATCACTTAAAAAATTGGATGGATGAATAAATGGATACTGAATGGGATTAACTGATAATAAATTATTTAATCGTAGTTATATTGGGAATACATAATACATTTTCAACCATAACCTCAAAGTCACACTGTGCAGTCGGAGTCGTGATTTTCACATTTCCACAACATAAAACTGGTAATTTATTTTGATTTGCCACTATAATTTCTTTAACAAATTCATAATTACGCGCCTCAACTACTCAATTTTGATTCGATGTTAGATGTTAACTTACTCCGAGTCGACGTACCAGTCAATTTTATGAAATAATTCTTTAAAAAACACTAAACGCATTACTGGATTTCTTTTTTTTTCAACCATAGCCTTAGAGGGTTTATTGATATTTTTGCACTGGCTGCGATAATGACCAGTTTCTCCACATTTATAACATTTGATATCTTGTTTCTTTTTGACATTGACAGGGAATTTTTTCGCACTTGCGCCTTCTGTTCTTGGCACAAACTTATTTGATTTCTTATGTTGGCAACGGAAACATGCTAATGGGTTAGTCATATTACTTCTTTCCTGTTCCATGTCAATTAATTTTGACAAATGGCATCGGTTGTTATGCGTACGCTAGAATGTTCGTATAATCGTTCGTGGCCATATATTTTTCACCATGGGCATATATTTTTCAGATAATCCAGCCAGCATGATAGATCCAATCCAATCCACCATATAACATTTCTCAGTAGACTAATTTTTCTAGAAAATCCTGAGTCATCGAATAGCGCCCTCAATTTTTTCCACAATTTCTTCGATGTACTGGGGTTCAATGTGCTAATTTCAATTCCGCTTTTGTTTTCGCATCGTCTGCAGCTTCTATGGCTGTTACGGCTCTATTTTTATACATTTCACCATATCCTCCAATCCTAGAAAATTCTCTGCTGACACTATATTTTTCGCGACCCTTTAACTTAGATACGCAAGTTAAATAACTCGAGCTACTACTTGGCATAATTTAATCGAGTTACACAAAGTCACGTACTACTTTATTATTTCACTGCTATTGTTCAATCGCGAAATATAAATGTATTGTCCATCAAACTGATAATACTGACAAATAAATCGATAATTCACGAATTTCTTGAGAAGCATGAGACTGGGGCTATAATCTAAAATAAAACAACGTGTTTTCACTTTAATGAACGGAAGCGACTGACTTACTTTATTCAAACTTTACACACAATAGGGCACTATTGGTTACTTAAATGTTTTGTTCGGATACATATTTATAAAAAAAAACCAGCATTACATATACAGATTGTAACATGAAAACGCATCTATTATTCATAGAAGCTATTCACTTTGTCAGATAGAGTGTGTTGAAGCGTGGTTTTGCAAAAATTATTTTCGTTGGAACGAAACTTTGACAATGTTTTTTTGAGAATTGTCATAGAGTTCTATGACATATTCTACTAGTGTGTAACAAACAACGCATCTATTATGCATATAGGTTATTCTATGCATCAAATGAATTATATATTTGACGTGAGTTTCAGTCAGAAAATGCAAATTTTTTTTGGTCACGTGGATTTTTTTCAGAAACTGTTGTGAATTTTCGTTTTATTCCTCAATATTTTCTACTCAGACTTTGATTGGCATTTTATGATGAACGAGTTCAAGCTATGCGACTCATTATGCAGATTTATAAGAATAAAAGAGAGTTTAGCGCTGGTTTGAGTGTCAAGTTAAAAAAATTCTTCATAAACATTTATCGATCGAGAAGCTTTGTGTTAAGGGGATACCCCGTGAGTTGACCGAAATTCAATAATACCGATTGGTGTTGCGAAATGTTAGAAAAATTCAGCTGACGTTACTCAAATGCTGCATTCGACATCGTTACGAGCGAAGAAAGTTGAATATACAGCTACGAATTGGTAAAAAAGAGCCAACTGTGCAGTGGGTGTTTTTTTTAAAGAGTTGCCTATAGAGATTTAGGTAGTTGTTGTGTGGCAGTAAGATTCAAAAACTCTTACAAATTATTTTTATTGAGAATTATTTTCTTTTTGTTTTCCCAACTGTTAACATAGCATCATGTTAACAGTTTTTAATAAAATAATTTTACTACTTTTCCTATAATGTTAATTGTACAATTGAGAGCGATTTTTATCAAAGTAGACAGTGAATATTTTTTTTTTTAAATGTTAATATAAAATCGTTTCACATTGATTTAGTTTTCTATACAAATCGCTCGATGGGTTTTTTTAAATAAAATTAAAAGTCTTACAGCAGAGGTTAAGGCGGAGTTACAACTTTTCCTGTAATATTAACTATATAATTTTCGAGAACAATTTTTACCAAAACTAAACCGTAAATAATTAATAAATTTTAAATTAAGTTAGATATTCATAGTTTGAATAATATATAAAAAAATCAGCGAATTTCGTCAACAACGCTTTTTACACGACAACTACCTTAAGAAAGAAATGTTCGCCTCATTCTGCGGACGGACAGGTCATTATACAATGTTTGTTCTAAAAATATAAAAAAAACAGTTACTGTATTGTTTGTATGTGGTTTCGGTAAAGTTCGAGAGCAAATTTTTGTCGCAATAGTATCCTCCTTCATCGTGACAACGTCTTTGAACACTCAGCCAGACGAATACAGAATATTTGACTACACCGGGTGTAGTCATCCACCATAAAGCTGCGACCTTGCACCATTGCGATTTTAAATTTATTCATAAGAATAAAAGATAACTGCGAGAAATACTAGTATACTCCCGGACGTCAAGAAGCGGTGACTGCCTTCGAAAAGACTGTGGAAACATTTCCAAGGAAGAGAGGACCGACTACTACTCTCAGTCGTGCACATGAAATGATGAATATTATGCCACGGAGACTATTGTGGAAAACAAACTAATTACATACTTCGTAGTTGGTACCATTTTTGATATTATAAAAAACTGTCAATGTTACTTCGTCTAATTTCATCTGAAAGTTCCAATTAAATGCCAGCATTAATTTTTTTTCACCTTCGTGGGTAAAAAAATTAAAGTGTGTGAGGTAATACATTGCATTTTCTTGTGAAGCTCAAAATTTCGCTAACGATACAATTTTTAAATTTTTTGTTTTTTTTACTCTTTTATTTTTCCAAAAATCAAAAATGGTGAGTTAAATCTCATTTTCATTTCAAGTCTATCCAGTACTTTCAATGGGATGCGTGAAAACATTTTTTTCGGAAGGTATGCTTAATTTTTCTTCACAATATTTTGCTATATAATTATTGACACTTAACATGAAGCATATTTTAGCATTATATTAACATTTTGACTAAGGTTTGTGCCTTTGAAAAATATTTTCAAATCAACTGCAGAGTATACCGTAATACAAGGTATTAATTTTGCTTTCATTTTTATAGTAATTTAGTAAAGTCGTCATCGTACAGTTTCATATATATATATATATTGCTTAGGAAATCTTTCGCATAATATATATACATTATATGAAAGGGCACAACTCGTGAATTACTCTCCTACGCTAAAAACGCGGACCGGTCGATTCAGTCGAAAATTATATTTCGCTCTTCATGCTTTTGCGACGAGGCGACGATTACTGATACATGTATTAATATGTACTTGTCTATGATGTGAATATCTTACGGTCTAGCGAGCCGCGCATCAGAATATTAATATCCGTCTTGTAAGAGTTATGTTACAGTGAACACATTATAAGGAAAACATTTTTCGGTCATGCGTTATTGAAGTTATATTTCATTAGGCGCGTTATGAAAAAATTATGAGAATTCGATTTTAAAAATACAGGATGAAGTTTGCACGATGCAACAAAAAAATCGACACCTTGAAGAAGCTCACTAAACATATATTTACATAATTTATTTGACAAATAAGTAGTCCATCATTTTTTCGGCTGGCTTTTTATTGTAAGCCAATCAACTGCCACATGTTTCGAATTAGATATGTATTAATTTGCATTAACAATTATTAAATACTTAAAATTATTAAATTTAAGTAAATTTTCAGCATATTGATTTCTTTTCATTATTAATTAAACTTTATTTAGATTGTTTTAGGAAATTTAACAATTAATTATTTGTGTTTACATTTAATCGAATGCTGAGTATCCATTTAAATTTTTAAAATAAGATCAAATTTTTTAGTACTATGTGTGGTAAAATAATAAAGTTGAAGCGCGATAATTTGGAAACTGTTTGACAAAAAAATAAAATGGTGGGCAATTCATTTGTCATAAAGATTTTAATATTTGAAATGGAATTATTTGATTGAATTTAGTCATAAAGATTTTAATATTTGTCATAAAGATTTTAATATTTGTCATAAAGATTTTAATATTTGTCATAAAGATTTTAATATTTGAAATGTAATTATTTGATTGAATTTAGTCATAAAGATTTTAATATTTGTCATAAAGATTTTAATATTTGTCATAAAGATTTTAATATTTGAAATGTAATTATTTGATTGAATTTAGATTTTCCAACCGTATTTATAATCACGCTCCAGCCTTCTTATTATTTTATTTTCATTGATTATTTGCGTGCTAAATAAAGTTATTATTGTATTATGCCATAGAAATTTAACTTTTAAGACGCGTACATAAGTAAATATTTTTGTAAAATATATAAAAAGAAATTCACGCAACCCAGGGTAAAGCATCTTTCTCGGAAGGGTAAAGGGGACAAGACTTTGTGGTTAAAGGCCAGATTGTTTAGCTGACGAAATTACAAATGATCACCTATGAGGCTGTAAGATTATTGCAATATTGCGAGAATTGGCACCAAAAAATTAACTCCGAGACGGTAGCTGTCGTTGTTGACCCGATCCTCTGGAGAAGGGGAAGACTACAAAAGGTCACAAGTTACAAATTTTAAAATTTTGCTAGTTACATTGCATTAGTTAATTAATATTTTAACAAATAAACTTTAGGTTTATGATCCCTTTGCTCTACATTTAATACCCTCGCAATATCAATAAAACTTATAAAACGTACTTCAGTACAAGTTGCAGTAATTTAAAGTGATACCGTTAAAAGTGTCTGGGAATACTTACTATTATTACAGGTTGGAACCCAGTCACTGTATATAAATGAAATAAATTGAAACGTTACTTCTACACTTTAGTATATAAAAATAATGGAGGAAAGAAGACATACTAATATTTATACGTAAGCGCAAAATGATGCACATTATTTTATTAGACCCATAGTAAAGTTCCATTCAAAGTAAAAGTAAAGTTCATCAGACCCATAGTAAAGTTCCATTGAAGAGTAAATTTCTGACTAGAATCCCGTACTTAAGAAATTATAATTTAAGAACATAATAGATTACGCATACTCTGGATTTCACTGACATAAGTAATTCGTGTACATCATAGGATCCAATTTCGGACAAGGTTCTTTTAACTCGTCGTCAGTGAAGTTGGGTTTCAATTACCCGGGAGATTTTGAATTTCGATTATTTTTTAAATTGTTATAGAATGCTGCTATAATGCTCAATATTAAAATGAAGGTCTTGCTCTCTAGATTGTAAAATAATTTAGTTGAGATGAAAAACTATTATTTTTGCAATAATTTTCTATATATTTTTCACGGTTCGGAAAGAGTGAGTTCAATTTTCTAGTGTAGTATTAAGTTTATAAGTATAAATGTGACATTTTTCCGAGGATAATAAGAGCTGTAGGAATCTAATAAATATTAAATAAAGGGTTTAGTTTATTTGTATTTATATATGCAGCATAAATCCACGAGAGACAAATTCGTCTAATTTAACGTCGCCTTTTCGTTCATGGGCTTCAATCATCACAATCAACGGCCTGTCTCCATTATTGGACGCTATTGTATACAGGCCTATCCAATGCGCGTGACACTGGGATTAATATACATAATCATCATGCTGAGCAGCCGGCTCGGTGACCGCAGTGCGAAGCTTTTAACATCAGTGGCGCTATTGCCCGTAGCTGATCTGTGGCATTCCAGCTCCGCTTGATGAGCGGCCGGCATACTCAGTCATGTCAATTTATACATAATTATCCAAAATATAGTGAAGTACCAAAAACAAAACGAAATCCAATAAGCAGACAATATAAAAATTAGAACAGAAATAATTAAGTATACCGCCGACGTATGTGCAGGTTGGCAGGCAATAGTCAAAGCCCCACACTTGAATGTTACTGGACTGTAGGATTCGTCGTTCACTAGATCTACATGCGTCACTATTGACTAGAAAGATTGACGGGAAAGAGCTCGCTTGGTACAATAAATATTCCTCGCAGGTGTGTGACAATTTCTTTATTAATAAATTTAATACTAATAAAATATACTATTACTTAAACTAGAATTGTAGAGAACTCGAAGTCGAACCGATGATCTGATTGATTATATGAGTTTGCAGTATTATGACATCTCTTGTATGCCGCAATGTCATCCCATTGCGCGACCGACGGTTGTCAAGCCAGGGGTTATAAAACCACAGCCGCCCGATGGTCATGTTGATTACAGCGATCTTCCGGGACAACGTATATGCCAGGAACAAGCCAGATGAACTTAAACCAAAGGGTAGATACAATACATTTTCAACAATAATTCAATTAATGCTAAATGATGTATACATATATATATATATATATATATATATATATATATATATATATATATATATATATATATATATATATATATATATATATATATATATATATATATATATATATATATATATATATATATATATATATATATATATATATATATATATATATATATATATATATATATATATATATATATTATGTAAATGTCATTATTATGACATCCACAAAAGTGTCTTCAAATGTGCACTGTATTTCCAGATAAAACAGTAATAATAGCAACGATAATAGTTATATTGATCATAAAAATAATTGTAAAATAATTATCAACTAACGCTTCGGTCGCTGCATAATAAGCTTTTCTATAAGGTTCTTCTTCACTGTGCTCTGGAAACGAAGGCCTTCAAAAACATTAATAGTTGCACTCAGTTTAAGAAGAAATTTAGTACTACTTCGTACAAAACTTTTGAGACCCTGAACAGTCTTGACTTAATGCCTCTAATATCACGATTATATCTAGTACAATACTCGTGTCCATCACAGTTTAAAGAGGTATTGTTAATATGTTTTTAGCATATATAATTTTTTGAAATATAATCACATTTTATAGGGACATATATAGTCATAATTTTCACGCTTCGAAAAAGCTTCTTACCCTCGGCCTCTGGATCTTAGACCTGCTAAACATCGAATTGTGCATTTCTTAAGAACAAATATTCTATTTGAACCAGTACCCCAAAAAACCAACCCATAAATCATTAAGCTATGAAAATAAATAAAATGAACTGCCTTTGCAGCGTCCACCCCATAAACTTTCAAGAAAATGTTTGGTTAATATTTATGAATGTACATTTTTATATTTTCCAGTTTTCGTTTGATATTCCGCACGAAGGTGGAGGAAACTAACAAAATAATATTCCATCCCCATTACGAGGTTGTATGCAACGTAAAATATCAAGTTATGGATGAAGGAATCAATGAGACGTAAGTTTTTGAAGAGTATTCTCTAATAATAAACTTTAGTAGAACAAGTATAAAATTGTACCAAAACAAAGAGAAGATGGTAGAAATATATAAAAACAAGATCTAAATCCCACATTTTAAAGATCCGCCCAGAAATTGATCGATGTCCCGCAGAGGTTGATAAAATATTCTCAATGAATTTTCTGAACAATTAGATCAACGCAGAGATTGATCAAATTGTAATTAATTAGGAGTGGACATCAGAAAAACAAATTTAAAATTAGATATGGTAAGTCAATAAATTCATAATTGCTTTTTTTTTTTAAATTAAGACCAATGAAAGCCACTTATTAGCTAAATTCTTAAATTAATATGTACGATTCAAAATTCGATATATTGTTGGCTTATTTAGCAAACTTTTTCGAAACATATTTTCTAAAATATATCAAAAAAATATTTACTTTTGTATACGCCTTAAAAGTTATAATTCTTCAACAATCAACTGCCTCTGCAGTTATACCGTAATACAAGGTATTAATTTTGCTTTCATTTCTATAGTCTCTGCTTTCATTTCATTTTTATACATTTTAAATATCCACCCAGAAATTGATCGATGTCCCGCAGTGACATAGTGAATCGTGAGCGTGAATTTTCTAGTAACATACTCAAATTATCTGAGTACTCGACGGATAACTGTATAAAATATTTTTTGATGACGTACTCGTTAGTCTAATGAGCAGTCTTAAGCATCCACAACATGTGTCGCCAGAACCACGTATCGAAAACATCAGTATATTTTTTGTCTGCGGTTTATTTAGTCCAGGTTTGAGAGTTGTACTAGATTACTAAAGGTACTAAAACTTGGACTACTAAAGCTTGTACTAGATTGATTTATATAGTACTAATATCATAAATTCGCAGTCAGTTCAATAAGTGTATGCAACCAATATTGCTCAATTATGTCAAAGTTACATTTCATTTAAACGTATACGACTCACCCGACCGATAATGGTAACTTTAATACCCGATCTAGTCTTCGGAAGTCAGTTCCTGGTAGTCTTATCAGGTTTGTCCTATTCCTTTTATATGCCAGAATTTCTTTATTTATCATCGGACCGATTAATATATTCTTGGTAGTCGTCAATGTTGTAAATTCTATGAGCAGTTTGAAGATATTTGTAGGAATCTTCATAACACAAGGTATTTTCTCTGGTTTTTTACGAAAATATAGTTTTTATTTCTTCTGGTCATAATAGTATACGATTGTTTAGATTTTCTTGAGATGATTGCAATCTTTCATTCTCATTTAGTACGTGCTTGATATCTACATTGAACCCTTATACGAGGTGACTGAACTCTTGTCGATTCTCACTATGGTCTCACCTTTTCTTTCATCTCCAATTTTTCTGGATGTTTGTAAACAATTTTGCGAGCATCTCTTGTTTTTAGGGTTCCGCGATGAAGCAAGGAACCCTTCTAATTTCGTCATGCTCGTTATTCTGTCATAGTCTCCCAGTTTTTCCTATGTGGGTACAATATTGCAAATAGATGCTTAGGTTAGTATGTAGCACAATGCATATTTTTTCTTAATATATTTCGTAATAATTCCACAAAAATCTAAACGGTTTTATGTTGTTACATTTTATTTTTTTGCACAACCCCTGTAGAGGGATGCCATTGGACGAAACTTTCAGAATTTAACTGAGTTTTCAAAACCATTTTTAATTTTTAAACTCCATTTGCCAAATATGAACATTCTTCAAAGTGAGCTAAATATGAACAGGTTTCGAAGTGAACTGAGTGTAAACAAGCTTCAAAGTGAGCCAAATATGAACAAGTTTCAAAGTAAGCCAAGTATAGATAAGCTTAAAGTGAGCCAAATATGAAAAAGTTTCAAAGTAAGTCAAGTATAAACAAGCTTCAAAGTGAGTCAAATATGAACAAGTTTCAAAGTAAGCCAAGTATAAATAAGCTTAAAGTGAGCCAAATATGAACAAGCTTCAAAGTAAGCCAAGTATAAACAAGCTTCAAAGTGAGCCAAATGTTGACAACCTTCAAAGTGAGCTAAATACGGAGAAGCTTGGAAATGAGCTAAATATATATACAAGCTCTAATATTCAACCGTCAATTCGAAAACCTGAAAAGATCTTAAATGATTGTTGATTGAAACTTTCAATTGAACTTATCTCGTTTAATTAGCAGCACAAATTTCACTTTGCCAGTTTGATTAACCAATAACATCTAAACATTTTACGTAATTTCCTAATTCTAGAGACTTTTTTAAGGTATTTCTAGGAGTAGCTATAAAACAAAACAAATGTATAAGAATACACTCGACCGACACAATGGTAGCACAGTATAACTGTGACCTTAAACGATCTATACTTTTTAGGGTTCTGCAGAAAAACTAGGAACTCTTATAGTTTCACCATGTCCGTGTGTCTCTTTGTCCATCTGTATGTCACAGCCGTTTTACTCGCAGGCTATTCTAAGCTGAAATTTGTCATTATTATACACATTTATAACACCTACAAACTTATAAAATAAAACCTTTTAAAAAGGTTTTTACCGTAAATTCCAATGATAATTCATGCAAAGTGGGTGGGGATTTTTTCGAATATCCTGTTGCCAAGAGTATCCTTGAATAGGTCTTTCAAAAATATTGTGGATATGTCATGGACACTTTTTGAACACGGCGATCTGTTTACGAAATATTAGACTTTTAAGTATCATTGTTGTATATTTCTTGCGTCTGAAAGATACACTAGACAATATATTTATATATTTACATAGTGAGAAATAATGTTATTTAAATATACACCATGTTTTATCCCTGTGAAAAACTTTGTAGAAAAATCATATTTGTGTAATTGTTTAATAGAAATACTATGTACTCTTAATTGTTTATAAGCGCCTAAACGTGTACGGAATTCTCGCAGTGGGAGTTCTACTCGTACTTGACAGATTTAAAAAAAAATTGCAGAAGCGTTCGTAATACTTAACAACGTCCTTTGAGTTACCTGTCATTTTATCAAGTAGACGGTGAGAGTGACCCTTTTAGCCAAGAGTTTCATGATCGAAATAGGGATTTAGCTGGCGGAAGATCTTCGATCCCAGATACGTTACAGCTAAAATAATTTTTAAATAAGTCACGTTATGTTATTTAGTTATTTCCTTGATGCTCCAACGTCAGATTTCTAAATTTACCGTCAAATTTTAAGACCATTTTGACGTTGCTAGGAAGCTACAGATTTGTAATACAGGTTGGTCCAAAAGTCCGTTAACATTTCATACGATGATAAAAAAAACTAATTATATGAGAGAAAAAGTGTTTATTTATTCTGAAAGTATACAATTTTTATTTTTTTTTCAAGGAATAATAGGATACCTAAATTTCTATGATTCAGTTATCTATTATTTTAAACATAATTTGCTAGAACAGATTTATATATTTGTTGTGGTGCATTGCGGCGCATCGTGCGAGCTATGCTATGGCAATCTGGATTAAAATATGGTACAATAGTTAAATCATTAATTTGATATATTAAGCGGAACAAATTTGATTACTTTTAAACCTTAAATGAATAGCAGCATATTAAGTTTTAAGAATGGCATAATTTTTTCAGCGTAATCATATATAACCTATCATTTAATATAGGATATATATGGAAAATTTTATTGAAACCCATTGGGTCATTTAATGGCAAAAATAAGATAAACAAACATAAAGAGACAGCTTTTCTCTTTTATACTGTCAGTAGGGATTTCATATATTTAAATTCTGTCCTTTAGTACAGACAGATTGCGTAAAATAATATTGCAATTACACAGTACTTGCCATGTGCTCAGTCATTTGGTATGTAGAGGGAATGGTCTATTGAAGGGATGGGCACGATATTATAGTGACAAAAGAACAGAGACAAAACAATGTACATCAATATTGATTGTAAATTATAAATGATTACATAGTTAACTCATAAGTAGTTTATTTTTTAGATAAACATTTAGATGAGAAAATAGCATGCAAAGATGAAGCAAGATAGCATAACGTAATTTTTTTTAAAGCCCTCACTTAGAAATGCAACATCTACTGTGAACCGAACTGTCTTTCCTGTCATGAGGTGTTTTATAGAGAAGTTAGTTTCATTTAATTGTGAATAATGAATTTCTACAAAACTAACGCCAAATATATTCAACAGTAAATAAGTTTGAGAAGATTGCTTTTTTTAAATGATGAATATAATTAAGAAAATAGTTAAAAGAAATGTAACGTGGGTAGTTCTTCTTAGAATCTTCTGAATGATTTTTGCATGCTGCAAACACCTCCAAGATACATAGTTCAAAAAAGCACTACACGTAGCAATGTAATGAGCACATCGTCTGCGCATCCTTATGTCAGTCTATCCTTATGTACAACAGGCAATTTAATTAAAATAAAGGTTTAAAAAACTAGAGTAGAGATACCCGACCACTGACGGTATGTCAGGATACTCGGCCGTGTCGCCATCGCCAGTTTACTTCCACATATGTTTTCACGCAGAGGCGCGCCGTAAGAAGTTCCACTTCCAAAATTTAACACGGAGTCTTATTATTAGAAAAAATAAAAAAAATTTGACCTTGTACGATTACAACGAAAATTTCACTTCAGGATTTATAGGAAATTAAAAAAATAATAAATACCACCACCCCTTATTAAGAAGCGGGGATGAAAAAAAATTTAGCCTACCCCATTTTATGGTATCTTTGGAAAGGTTTTTTTTAAATGAAGTTCAAGTTTCATTTGCCATTTTTAATTTTGCAGGCCCATTTACAAAATATTAAGCTCCAAAATGATAAGTATGCGATCTTCCCAATTTCCAAACAAGACTGTATAAACGTTAGGAAATAATTACAAAAATAGGTTTAAAAACTAAAAAAAACTGTTAAAACATAGAAAAAACTTGTTTCACATAAGTGAGTGGAAAAAAAGGGCACAATTATTATGCTTTCTAGTGTCCAGAGATGGAAGTCATCTTTTATCGTGGCATATTCGTTAATTTGTGAAATGTATAAACGAACAGTCGCACAGTACGCGCAGACGTGATTGTTCTTTACACCTGCAGTGGCTTGACTGATCTGATATCTTGAGACGCGCGCTGGTGCGGTGGATGAAGCGGGAACGCGGGAGGAGCACAACAAGTTGAGACTTATCAAAACTTGAACGACAATCGAATGAATTAATAACTGGATTCAAATGAATTTTTTATAGAAAATCCGAACACATCGGGCCTCCTTATGATCTCTTTACGCAGCCCAAGAGAGGCGCGCTTCATTGATTGGGAAGTCCTGCTAAGGTCCTTAACGAGCACCACATAAGGATTTAAAAAAAAAAGAATATATATATATATATATATATATATATATACGTGTATCTACATATGTGTTCTCATATTTTATGTACATTAGACCATTGTTTTATTTCTCACGATATGCCGTCACAATGAAGCAAAATGAAATATTCTGAGTTTTTTTTTGCGTTTCCTGTGCAGAATAATGTCATGAATCACATTTTTATAATAAAAATTATGGAAAAAACCTCAGGTTAAAAAACAAGAAATACGGAAAAACAACTCGATGCCTCCTGTTATCCTAAAGAATCATTCGGGAGCAGCTATCGAAAGCCATGCTTATCAAGAGGTTTACATAAATTTTCATTACAATCAGTACATATCTCGAGTTATAAATAGAAAATTTTGTGAATTTTCATTAGTGATATTTAATTTTAAAAAAGTGTTTTCGATAGCTTTGAAAATTTTATTTCTCTGGGATTAGTAGAATTTAATGTAAAAAATGTGTTGAGATGATTTCATGAGAAAAAACTGGATTTTTTTTATTTTCGAACTTTGAAGGCGATTATCTCGGAAACTATCGGGTTTTTCATATTCACTAGGAAACTTAGGAATGATAATAGGAATCAACTCTTTGCATGTTGTAAGAAAAATAGAGCTATTTACATACATATGATTGTGGATGGCATCGAATTCGTGTCCTTATTTTTTTCATATTTTTATTTACATAATTGGCAAAATATGCTATTAAATATGTGCTATACTTCTTTAATTCGAAGATATAAAGATATTGACCCAGAAACAGCAAATAATTGACAATTTACAGGTTTAATTTTTTTTAATTATTTATCAATATGTCTTTGCGTCATTGGTGAACTGAAAATTTTAAATTGCGATAACGCTATTCGTCTAACGGTTTTATTCTCTTCAGAAACTTTGGTAAGCTGTGATAATATACCTTGATGAGATAATTAGTTATTTGTAACTACACTTGTATGTATGTATGAATGTAGTGTGGTTTCAATTAAAATTTCATTAACTTTCAGACGTCCGAATTATTTCATATTCTGCACGCGTATCGCGATCCGATGACAATATAATAATTTCATAGTTATGATCTGGTATCCTCACTGAGGTCAACTCATAATAAAAAAAAATTAAAAATTTTTTATTACAGCTTATATGCTAAATTGTTTATTACAGCTTATATGCACTATATTGACACTAAATATTGTTTCCCGTTAGAAAATATAAGACTCTGGATGATCTTCAAGTGGAAGGACTTGATTGCTCCAAGCTAACAGGGAGTATTCCTGCTTGATACACACCTCATCGTTTTTTTAAGTTAAAGTTAATTTTTTTATCAAACATTGTATCCTTATTTCTAGCTTATTCAAAAAATAACCGAGTGGGCAGACATATTTTCGTTATTAACCAAAATCATACGCGTGTTTTTTTATGTCTTTTACAATTTTTTTTTTGAAAACAATTTGTACTAATAATTATATAACAATGTTCTTGAATCGTCTGCCTTTAGCTCCATTACTTTTAATACTACGCAATAATAATATAAGTAAGACAATGAAAAAAGGTGAATACTTGTTGTTGTGATAGGTTAAATGAATGATATTTTAGCGAAAAGACAAAAGTTCAACTTCAAATTAATTGAAATTTTCATTCGGACTTTCCAATGATTTACACGGAATTAATTGCTTGCATAATGAAAATATTTTATTCTCTGTATTCTTTTTGAAGTAAAACTTCTTTACGCACGCTTGACTTGAGGAGTAAGCTGGTGAATGCGTGACGACAGCGTTACGAAAAGTGTGATCGGGCGAGGCGAACGGAAGTTGAGAGGGAGATATAAGTTAGTGAAGACAGAAATAGAGAGAGTTACGTTTCGTATATTACTGTAGGGACAAGAGAGAGAGGTGCGGGCACACATTTTCTTTCTCTCTTTCTCTCATAGCCAGTTATGTTTCGTATATCTAAGACACAGTGCAAGTCTATTGTCTGCATCACACTATAGGAGCAATAGAGAGCAGTGTGCGCGCACATTTTCTTTCTCTCTTCCTGTCATAGCCAGTGCATGAAATATATATATATATATATATATATATATATATATATATATATATATATATATATATGCGAGTTTGCTAGCATTACGCGAACGGTGATTTTTTTTGTAATTTCATTTCGTTCTTGAACAATTTTATAAATTATTATTTTGTTCAATATATTAAATATTCTACGTTTAAAGTGAATAAAATTCACAATTAAATGAAACTACGTGATGTAGTATTATTTCTACTATCTTTAATTGCTTTATCACGACCTAGGTTTCGTTGTATTACATCTTCAGGTGGGATATTAGCTGAAGATGTTGTAATACAATGAAACCTAGGTCGTGGTAAAGAACTTAAAGATAGTAGAAATAATACTACATCACGTAGTTTCATTTAATTGTGAATAATGAATTTCTACAAAATTAACGCCAAATATATTCAATATGTGAATAAAATTGTAAATACATTTTAAAGTTCATATTTTGTGAATTTGAAGTTTTACTTGAGTCGTGTGGTCTAAAGCACACTCGTTTTTTTATTAAATAGAGATAAATTATGTGTTAAAGTCAGAACGCATACACTGTCACTTTTTTCCGCAATATCGTAATATAAATTCGATCACGCGCACCTGTGCTGTCCAGTCTTAAGGAATTTTATGGTGTATCGTTTGTAATAATTTTTTTTAAGGGCAGCGTTGATAAACGCTGAAGAGTATATCGTATAAAAAAGAAAAAAGAAAATAAGTTAAATTTCGGCATAAAAACTCTATATCGTATGTTCATTCTCATGATAAAGACTACATCGCACAACCGGTTATCGGGGTAGTTTCAAATTTGCCGCAACCAAAATTTGGAATGACCTCCCTCCGCCCCCGAAAACTGCTGGATCCATGACTACTTTTAAAAGGTCAATCCGTAAGTGGCTTTTGACCCAGCAAATGGAAACGGGATAAACGGAAAATATCTCTTCGAAATAATTTCATCTAAATTATATTTATGATTAGTATCTTCTTTTCTTTGTGCTATACCAACATATAACTACATACACATTATTCCTCTACGGGTAATAATGTGTATGTAGTTATATGTTGGTATATAATACCTGTATTAAAAATAATTATTAATATTATTATATATTGTGTATGTGTGCGTGTGTATGCGTGTAAACTGTATATGTGTATGTGTGTGTATATGTATATGTATGTATATCAACAGGTGTTAGCTATGTCCTACCTACCTAACCTAACCGACCGTGTCGATTTTGCTTATAGCATAATTGCACTACCCGAGCTAGTTACGTTTTTGAGGATAAAATATTGAAATATTTTTAGGATAAGGCGTATAATTTAATTTTTATCTTTAATTTTGTCATTAGCCCTAAGAAAATTTTTGTACATGTCTATTACTTTACCTGTTGTATTTTATATCCACAAATAAATGATATTATTATTATGTAAATTAATCGTTGAAGTAATTTATGTGTGAAAACAAGACAAGCAAATAAACTCGCTTTTATAGTTACAATATTAAGTTAAAATTGTATTGTCGGTACGAGTTTTTTGATAGAGAATGAGTAACTGTAGGTATTTCATACTTATTTTAAAGTAAATTGTATTTTATTAGAAATTTATTTTAATTTGCCTAAGATCATATTTAATATGTTTTTTATATTAATTAATTGCAGTTTTAATTATTCATTACGTTATTTTAGGGTTCAGCCGGACAGGGAGGGGGGAAACGGGAAATTAACATAATTTTTAAAAATTTTTCATCATTGTCAATTCTAAGGTGCTACTTTTTTTAAATAGCTATCGTAGCTTTGCAGTTGATATAAATATCGATCATACAATAAATATAACGATATCACGGCTGCAGAACATGAGAATACTTACGCAGGGATCAAATGATTGGAGTTCGGAGCTAGCTGTGAACTAGAATCTAAGCTGGAATTGGGGTTGAATTGACAAATGTATAGGAGTAATTCACAGAATGTTGCTGGTTGTCTTCATTAATTATTTTGTCTTTAATGTAACATTTATAGACCCTGCGGATTTATGTTACAAGAGTAATCTCGTCCAGTCAAGCACGATTATAATTTTAAAAAAATCAGTGAACATTTTAAATTAAAAACAATGGCACGGGATAAGTCAAGACAGGTATAATTTTTTCGGATTATTTTTCAATCTGCTTATGGACAATGAAGTACCAGAACTTAGTAGCATAAACAGTAAAGGAATATTTATAAAATACAGAAATATGTTTAGGAATGCGTGAGCTTTCTGAACCTAAATCTAGACTATGGGCAGATAATTTAATGAATCTGTTACCTAGACAATATGGAAATTGAGCCGATCATAAGGTGCCATTAATTTAAGCCGAGATATAAACTATTATGTTCTATATATCTTTAGACGCCTGCGGACACCGGTGTTGAGTATTGCTTTTTATAACTCTTGAAAAAATTACTTGACTCCAAATTAATGTAATTTCGTATTACAATTATAAAATGACACATAACTATAATATTACACGATATAACCCTGCGGAGTTATTGTGTTTTATCTTCCGCTGATTTTTATTGAGATTCCTAAAAGTAGATTAATAGATTATTAACTATTTTATTTTTAAGTGGACTTAAAAGCCATAATAACATAAAAAAAGTCTTTAATTACTTTGATAAACAGTTTAATCGCATTCTGCGTATGTAAATTATGTTATTAAAGTTATTTTATCACTTGTGTGTACAAACATTGTTTCATTTAGGGGATGTTAAAAACTTATAAAAATTAAGTACGTTAATAATTTCGGTGACCAGTCACCGCATGACGGGGTACAGTCGAAGGGAGCTACGTTTTGTGATTGGTACAATTCATTTAATTGATATAAATGGATTGTGTCGTGACTTTGTCAAAATTGATTTCTCTTAACAAAATTAAATAAAGTAATTCAGTTAGCATAGGGTTGGCTCCATAAGCCCCTGTAAGTGAACAGAGAGAGAGGGAGAAAGAGAGCATATTTTGTTAACAAAATATCAGATGACGTGAAATTTAGTTTTTCTTAAATAAACAAAAGAAGATAAACGTATGCGAATGATTTTTATTTATTATACGAGAGTAACATTGAAAGTTATGTTATTAAATATTCCTTTATTTTATTATATTCCGAATTAATTCCCACTGCAATCAATACAACGTTGGCATCATATTATAGTATATTCAGTTGGCATATATTTGTTAATATCAGATGATGTGAAATTTATTTTACTTAATAAACAAAAGAAGATGTACGTATGCAAATGATATATATTTTCTATACGAGAGTAACATAATTAAATATGCCATTATTTTATTATATACCGAATTAATTCCCACTTCAATCAATACAATGTTGGCATCATATTATAGTATATTCAGTTGGCATATATTTGTTAATATCAGATGATGTGAAATTTATTTTACTTAATAAACAAAAGAAGATGTACGTATGCGAATGATATATATTTACTATACGAGAGTAACATAATTAAATATGCCGTTGTTTTATTATATTCCGAATTAATTCCCACTGCCATCAATACAATGTTGGCATCATATTGTAGTATATTCAGTTGGCATATATTTGTTAATATCAGATGATGTGAAATTTATTTTACTTAATAAACAAAAGAAGATGTACGTATGCGAATGATATATATTTACTATACGAGAGTAACATAACTAAATATGCCGTTGTTTTATTATATTCCGAATTAATTCCCACTGCCATCAATACAATGTTGGCATCATATTATAGTATATTCAGTTGGCATATATTTGTTAATATCAGATGATGTGAAATTTATTTTACTTAATAAACAAAAGAAGATGTACGTATGCGAATGATATATATTTACTATACGAGAGTAACATAATTAAATATGCCGTTGTTTTATTATATTCCGAATTAATTCCCACTGCCATCAATACAATTTTGGCATCATATTATAGTATATTCAGTTGGCATATATTTGTTAATATCAGATGATGTGAAATTTATTTTACTTAATAAACAAAAGAAGATGTACGTATGCGAATGATATATATTTACTATACGAGAGTAATATAATTAAATATGCCGTTGTTTTATTATATTCCGAATTAATTCCCACTGCCCTAAATACAATGTTGGCATCATATTATAGTATATTCAGTTGGCATATATTTGTTAATATTAGATGATGTGAAATTTATTTTACTTAATGAACAAAAGAAGATGTACGTATACGAATGATATATATTTACTATACAAGAGGAACATAATTAAATATACCGTTGTTTTATTATATTCCAAATTAATTCCCACTGCCATCAATACAATGTTGGCATCATATTATAATATATTCAGTTAGCATATATTTGTTAATATTAGATGATGTGAAATTTATTTTACTTAATGAACAAAAGAAGATGTACGTATGCGAATGATATATATTTACTATACGAGAGTAACATAATTAAATATGCCATTGTTTTATTATATTCCGAATTAATTCCCACTGCCATCAATACAATGTTGGCATCATATTATATTATATTCAGTTGGCATATATTTGTTAATATCAGATGATGTGAAATTTATTTCACTTAAATAAACAAAAGAAGATATGCGAACGATATATTTACTATACGAGAGTAACATAATTAAATATGCCATTGTTTAATTATATTCCGAATTAATTACCACTGCAATCAATACAATTTTGGTATCATTTTTGAAGTGTTTCTCGTTTTTTTTCTAGTTTTCGAGAATAAATAAAAATAGCAGAGTACGATTGACGATTCATATTACTTCGAATGTATTTCAAAATAATACATTTTTGGCCGTTGTTCTCAAATTCAAAATATAAACTGAAAAAATAGTCACATATAGGGTCTACTATTAGAATTAAAACCTAACCGTCATAGCCTCACAGGTTCTGCAGTATTAAATGTATGTGTAACTTAAACGTAACGTAACGAGAATTGGTTTGTTACATGAAAAAGGATCATTTTCTGCTAATATTAATTATATTTGCGGCATGTCTGAAAGCAGCGGAATATTATTTTTGCAAACATTTTAAAATATGCATTTCATAATTGCCTTGTTAGTGCTACAAAATATTTGATTTATATCTCAAGATTGCCATTTCACTAATAATAGATAGCATTAATTTACGTTTAATCAATAAAAAATATCAGTGCTTAAAACCACACTATAGAAATGAAAACCAGAATAAAAAATACAATAACATGCGCGCGTTAAATTAAATTATAATCACATTGAAAAAAAATAAAACGTAATTCTTGAAACGATGCACTTCTCACACGAAGCATCGGCCAGCGATGCCGAATGGAGCCGAGTTAACCCGAACAGTTAACTCGCTTGGATGACGCCGCAGAGAGCCGAGTTTACCCGATTCAGCGTCGCGGACCCAAGCGTGATGGCTCAGTTTCGTTCACAACTCAGAAAACTTTTTTAGACGCACTATGTTTTATGTAAGAAGTTTTCACTTCAAAAATATATGGTTCTTTAAAATACCATTAACTAAAATATGACTACTTTTATTTTGAATTAAACTAATATTATTAATCTAATAATCGTAATTGATTATGTTTTTGGCTAAAAATTTGAGTTACAAGACTAAAAAACACTGGTAGCCGTTATATAATTATATGTCAGTTAATGTTATGTCAAAATCATTGCCTCGGTTGCACTCGTACGCTGTTATTTTATTATTAAATCAATATTTATTATTTTTATCCCACATCCAACAAGACCATTAAAGTGTTCATGTTTATAAGTTATTTTGTAGTTTTAATATCGGTATTTCATTGTTGTCCATAGATATTTAAAAGTGGGCCTAATTCACTATGGCTGTTCTTCGCGCTCCTTTGCACAAATATTCCTGACTTGTGTAGGACTTTTTGTGTTTCAGTTTTATGAACCCCCAAAGTAGTCGTTATCTGCTCATTAAAGGTTCTATCGTTTGCTTCTAAAATGAATCGCACAGCGTGAATATTATCTTTAGGTCTTGCTGTCACAGAAAGTCCTTCCCCAATATTGTCACTGAGATGAGTACGGTTATGCTTCATTTTCTTAAACTATTTGTAAACAGTGGCATGCGATGGGATTTCAATATTAAACATGATTAGAAGTCTATCGTAACTTATTTGTTGCGTGAGACCACAGACAGAGCATTAAAAAGTAAATCCACGAATTTTTTTTTCGCACTCCTTTCATTTAGTCACAAGCACGAAATCATAAATTTACCTCCAAAATTACAACACAAATAACAGAGTTATAATTTGAAATATAACGGAAGAGATCTATTTCAAATATTATACAACGCAATTCATAACCAATATTATATTGTGATTCTCCTTTTTCCTGCTGTATTCAGCTACTCAACGACTTAATCACAACTGGACCAGATCGTGATTTGTTTACAATGAACGGAAATAAGCTTTTATAAGAGTTGTCGTTGCTTATAATAAATATTGTTTACTTATTCATTGTTATGGGATAGGTTTTGTAATGTATCTGTAATAGTATGTTAATAATAATTTATAGATATAATAAAACAGGAAACTTAAAAAATTCGTGACAATATAAATAAAGAAAAGAGAAGAAATATTACGTGTTTTCTGTCTATCTGTATTTTTTACTAGATAAACTGTGAGAAAAAAGGTAATAAATAAAATAACTTAGTTTTAAATGCCTAGAGGTAAACTGAACAATTCTATGGACTGTTAGTGATAGCTATTGTTTCAATATTTAAAATGAATATTAGATATTTTTACACTTGATTGAGGGTTAACATTTCTGGAATTGAAGATTATTTAAACGATTATTTTTAAGCTATAATCCTTGGGTATCATTTAATAAACCCTGGTGGTAAATATTGGTTAACTGATAACCAAAACACCCTGAAAATATATAAATTACAAATTCATGATTAACAATCGGTGCCCAAGTGTAGGATACTACTGTCTCCAATTTTATTATCAGTATCTTCAGGAAGAGCGATCCTACATTGTCTGTAATATTGTAAAATTATCATATTTAAACATTATAATTTGTCAAACATTTGAGATGATTCTTCTTTTATTTGGAAGGGCTTCTAGTATGTCCCAAGAAAATGTTGTTTTGAATATAATCATGGCAATTGATTGATAATTGAAGAAACCGTTGGATTCCTCAACAATGAATAGCATAGGTGCTATAATAGGGTTTTTGAATAAAATAAGTCTAGTGATAATATAATCATACTCAGCTAAAAGTGATATAAACTTATTTTTTATCAAAATCAGGGTACAATGATGTAACCGGAAATAGGTGACAGGAACACTTTAGTTACGAGGAATAAAATCATCCAGTCTGAACTCATTTGACTTATCTTGCGGTAGCAAAAAGTAACAAGCCACCTTTTACTTTTTGCTACCTCTGAGGAGACTCTATCATTGAACTTCGAGTTCCAACCCCTCATTTTTATTGCTACGGCCTACCTAAAACGTCAGATTTAAGGATCGGTTGTTTTTAAATTAGAATTTTGGCTCTCGAATGGAGACTCTGCTATTAAACTCCGGGTTCCTACTTCTAAGTCTTGAGGCTGTGGTGAAGCCTGTTTAAATCATGAGACTTCTATTTTTAAGTAAGAATTATGGGTATCAAGCAAAAATTCTATCACTGAACCCGGTTTCCAACTCCTAAATAAGATGCTGTGTATGTACTGCCTGCTTAAATAGTGAGAGTCGAGAATCTGCTGTTTTTAGATTAGTTTTATGGGTCTCAAGAAGAGATTCTAGCATTTAATGCCGGATTCCAATTCAACAGCCTGATACTGCAGTACTGCGGCCTGTTTTGGTGTATGGTAACTTATAGTTCCGTGCATTAATCAAACCATTTTTCATGATTTTTTTTTTAATTTGACCATGGAAATTGAAGATACACCATAGAATTCGTTAACAATGAAAACCCAGGTGCCGTGATATACCTAACGATAACCTAATAATATAATTACTAGTATTTTCATGATTTGTACTTTTCAGGGCTTTTCTTATGCGATGTTTACTTGAAGTCGCTTGAATTTTATTGTAGTCCCAGTTTTAAATGGTCCTGTAAAAATTTCTGGGACAATTTCTGTAACTTGCTTAAAAAAATTAAGTGTTTGACAACGAAGAATATTTTTTCAAAATATTTTTAATTTATTATATTTTATATAATCTAGGAATGATAGAATTGTTAAATGATTTATGAACTAGAACCCAATAGCGATTTATTTTAATTTTTTCTAATTTATTAATTCCCGGGAAAAAGTATATTTGACTGCAATTGTGGATAATCCCGGGCACAAGACAACGCACAAGATTATTCTTACTCTTGTAAGTAAATAAATATAATCACAGATAATATAAATTAATATTACTAGTACTTATTAATACGGTTTAAATCATAATTTTAGGTATTTAAATCAAAAACATATCATTCTGTGTTATCCCGATCAAAGCACATTTTATGAAATCATGGCCAACAACTATTGCAGTGATATAATGATGAAGGATATATATATATATATATGAAGTGAGTTATCTCAGGCTGTCAGTCGACTAAGGCAGTCAGTCATCTTAGGCAGATAGTCGGTAAAGGCAATCAGTCGGCTCAGGCACACGACGTTTCAAGCACTATTCCCTCTGTTCCACCCGGGTTGTCTCAAAGGTTTGTCCCATCCTGGGACACGTAACATCCCACCTAATACAAAAGAGAGGATCATCGAAGTTCCCCTAATAGTGTCCCGTGTCTAATAGTGTCCGTAATAACAGCGCTTCCATCCAGCAGGGTTAGAGTCTGTTCCTTCTCAATCAATAATTTAGAATCTCGATTTTTTCGAGAACGCATTTAGCGAATGCTCTAAATGAATCAAAGGTCGATCCATTCTCAACCAAGTCTCGGTGACTAAAGATACCACGTTCTAAGACTCCGCGTGATTATATGTTACTGTTAAGGCGCATGCTCTCTAAGAAAAGCGCGGGTGCTGGTTCGATTTCCCGTCACGTCAATAAGCTAAATTAACAGTATAACGATCCTATAAGTGTTCAAATTGCAAAAATTAGCCAAAACACGTAAAAAAATATCAGAAACTGTCGGCTCAAGCAGTGAAATCGGTCAGTCATGACTTGTTGCATGTGTTTTAGAACGGCGCCAATGTTGCCCGGTCCAGTTAGCGTTAACGAGTCATGGCCATGGCAGAGTTCGTGGTAGTCTGTTCCGCTAACAAAGAAGCCATTGTGACTAAAATAATTATCATGTGATAGAAGTGAATTTAAGCAAAATGATATGTGTTTAAATATCGATAATAAACGTGCCATGAGTGTGATAGAACGGCGAGTTTCACAAAAGATGATATTCAATATGAAGACATTCAATATAAAGTTGTAACGGAAAATTTCAAAAAAACACTAGAGTTAAATCTTATATGTAACGGTGTTTTTTTAGAGGTATACAACTGTAAAATATAAAAAAACAAATAAAAATCATGATAATGGCCATGATATTTAGTTTATTGAAAAGGTAATTTTAGATTTGAAATACGTTTTCAGGCATATGGAAGTCCAATTCGCAAACCCTTTTTCGACCAATTACGGTCGTTTTTGACTGTAAAGCAGCGAATGTTGCTTTCTAAGTGCTTTAACGTCTGTGGTTTATCAGCATATAGCAGCTTCACATGTACCTGCAGAAAAATAATCCATAGGTGTATATCATCACACAATCGTGATATCATCAACACAATCGTTGATGCCAATTCACAAAGGCATTACGCGAAATGATTCGCTCATTAAATTTTTTCTACAATAAATTGATCGCGTGCTGTATGGAATGTTGCTCCGTTTTGTTGAAACAAAAGCTCTTCAACATTATTGTCATTCAATTGGGGAACGAAAAAGTCAGTAATAATGGATCTAAATCACTCTCCATTAACGAAAATAGTTATAAGTAGTAATATTCTCACCGGCATCATCTTTGAATAAATATGGGTCAATGATTCCACCAGTCAAAAAGCACACCAAACAGTGGTATTTTGTGGATGTAACGCTGTCTCAATAATGACACATGGATTTTCTTCACTCAAAATCCTCCAATTTTGTTCACTGACGTAGTCATTCAACCAAAAATGAGCCTCATCACTGAACAAATTATTGCTCCAAAAAGTTTCGGAAATTGAACTTTGTTCGAGCCAGCTGCGGCGCTCATATGTCTGAAATCGTATTTAAATGAAAATAGCAAATAATTACCTTTTCAATAAAGCTGATACCATGGCTATAATCCTGATTTTTATCTGATTCTTTTTCATTTTGATGTTGTATACCTCTAAAAAACCACCACAATTGATGTGCAGATATATTAATAAAGGAATTAGAACAAAATTTACATTAATAAAAAAGGGCTTGGAACGCCAGAGTCAAATACAACTGACTGCACGTAAGCAATCTCACAAAATTTAATAGTCGTTAGATTAATGTTAATAGTCTGTCAGTGTTCAATGTTTTCCAATGATAAGACTTCACTACCGCCGTTAAACATTGTAAAGTTTTTGATTCTGTCGAATTAAATACGCACTGCATGGCTTTTTATTTTAATTTTGTTATAAATTTAAATCCAGTTTATATATATGTTTGGGTAATTCAATTTTTACTGTAGCAATTTGAAAAAAGGGACAAAGTTTTTAATCTAAAGTGAACTCAGATATGTATATTCACGTAAATATAAAATAAGAACTATTTACAACTATTTTCGAGTAAATCTATTCTAGACATATAAATTGCAAAATCATGTAAAATCAGAAATTGATCGCGTGCTGTATGGAATGTTGCACCGTTTTGTTGAAACAAAAGCTCTTCAACATTATTGTCATTCAACTGGGAAACGAAAAAGTCAGTAATAATGGATCTAAATCACTCTCCATTAACTGTAATATTCTTACCGGCATCATCTTTGAATAAATATGGATCAATGATTCTACCAGTCAAAAAGCACACCAAACAGTGGAATTTTGTGGATTTAACGCTGTCTCAATAATGGCACATGGATTTTCTTCACTCAAAATCCTCCAATTTTGTTCACTGACGTAGTCATTAAACCAAAAATGAGCATCATCGCTGAACAAATTATTGCTCCAAAAAGAATTAAATATGTACTGCATGGCTTTTTATTTTAATTTTGTTATAAATTTTTTTGGTTTTTCAATTTTTACTGTAGAAATCTGAAAAAAGGGACAAAGTTTTTAATCTAAAGTGAACTCAGATATGTATATTCACGTAGATGTAAAATAAGAGATACAACTATTTTCGAGTAAATCTATTCTAGACATATAAATTGCAAACTCATGTAAAATCAGAAATGTATGCGTGTAATCACAGGATAAGGATTATTTTGTGAACCCAATATAAATTGTAAAATGAAAAGAAATAAACGCAAAGTGGAAAAAATAAAGTGTAAAATATAAAGTATAAAATGAACTTGAAGGTGTAAACTTGGTAAAATTAGGTACATTAAAATTGTAAATGTGAGATAGGAGTTACTGCATAATGGTAATTTTGGATAAGCACACTTACTATCTCATAGTTATTACATCATATGGTGTGTAAGTAAAAATTGAATCACCCATATTGGGAACCTACCCCTATATAAATTGTTCTAACTTAAGGAACATATGAATGTAATATAATTATGTCAATAGAAATCTAGTGGCGCGTGAATAATATAATGAGTAGTACATTAAGGAAAAATGAAAACAGATATAAGTAAACATGGTATAAGGCTTATAATATAAGTTTAACTAGTATTTTATTTGTCAACAAGGGTCTAATTAAGGGGAGAATTGAAATATTTTGTTTATGATAATGTGACCCCTTCCTCTATAATCTGTGTGGTGGAGGGTATATAAACCGTAAGTCCATTACCGCACTTCCTTTCCCTGCTCGGTGACATCGAGTATTGCGATAGCTATTTCTCCGGATTCCTCATCAAGCAATATCTCAACAATCTTCCACGCGGTTCCACCAACGCAACAACAAGTCAACAGTTTTATTACCGCAGTCATTTTTATGTTGTTGGGTAATCAGAGTTGCCCACTGACCGGCATAATCCCGTTTTCCTCTATAAAGGTACATTTTAAGTTAAAATTCAGTGATATACGTTCATGTATGTGATAAAAAATCATATATTATTATATTATATACATTTATATGTGTACGTATATAAATATAACAAATGTATACATAAACGTATATGTGGATATCTATATATACCCGTATATACAAGAGTGGTAAAACAGTCAATGTTATTTGGTTTACGTGATAGTGTAAAAAAGACAAAATTACTACTTATGAAGCACGGAAGAATGTAAATTTATGGAAAAGTATAAAAACGAGTTATTGATATATTTTGTTTCACTTTAAAATCTTTCGTTAAAAACTAGCCATCTTAACCGAAAAAACTTCTATAAAAATGGGAATTGCAACAGTTTTATGATTAAACAAAATTATTTACTATTTTTAATCTTAATTAATCCAATCGCTCTTAATTATCTTTAAAGCCATCTATTTTATTCAAATCACATAACAGTACTTTTTAAAAACTTAGTAAAAATGACATTCTAACATTTTTTGTTTTTGTTAAACTGAATTGATTAAAAATTAAGCATATGAGATTAATTTAAAAATGCATACCTCTAAACATTTTACCTAAGTGAATAGGGATTTTCGTGCTGAAAATCCTGAAGAAGTCGTGGAATTTAATTTTTCAGAAAGTGGGGTTTTAGTTCAATGAGCAGAGTCTGAAGATCGTCGGTTTTTAGACTTTAATTTGAAAGGTGAACGATTTATATTGACGTTGGATAGTGCAACATAATGGGATATAAATTGAAATTTTAGAATACTATTTTAAAATAATAAAATTAAATATTGAAAAACCTTTTTTATCTAGTTGGGATTCGAACCTTAGGGTATCTGCTAAGTACGAATAAACTCGCACCACGAGGGTTCCTTACACATTTAGGCACTTACAAATATTTAGGAGTACATAATATTTCTTATTAAACTATTTATAAATATTAATTTTACACATTATCATTTGTAAATAGTTGAATGTGATATGGAACGAATAGTGAATACATTGTCTATTTTTCACAGACGTAAAAACTAATTACGAAAACATATATAATTGAAAATGGGGTTAGAATCACTGATTTTTAGATTTTCCTCTTTATTTGTGCTGTATGACCTTCCATTATGCCGAGTTTTAAGACTGTAAATCTACCGGAAGTACTCTATAGCTTTTAAAGATCAGTGAAAAAGACTGTTTTACGAACAATAAAAATACGCTATAAAGAGCCATATCTTTTTGTTGATGACCAAAAAGCTTTTAATTTTAACAGCAATATAAAGCTAAAGGTCTTATCATACGATATTAATGTCAACCTGATATCTTAAGCCGATTTGAGAAAAGGGTTTTTACTTACAGACGAACAGACGAATGGGCGGACAATCAAGTAATCCTATAACGGTTCCGTTTTATCATTTTAGGAGACAGAACCTTAAGAACTGCAGATATTGCAAATAAAATTTTATCTATTGCACTTAGTTTGTGAAGTTTACCAAGTATGGATCAGTGAAATCTACCATGTATGGATCGAGTGTTTTATTTTGCATTTTTATAGCAAAGAAGAAAGCTTACAATGTTGTAAATCGAGAGGAAATATAATATTTCTGGTTGATTAGATGCGTAGTAAATATACTTCTGATATACGCAGATAAGTTTCTACCCCCTCATATTTTCTATATGGGGGTGATATCAAAGTAGACATATTATTTTCCTCTGTTTGTATTATTATATTCTGTATTACATTTTGTCTTATTAGAATAATATTTTTTTGCTTATTTAGAAAGACGTCGTTTTTAATTGTTATGATGATGTACGCCCAATGTAGTAAATCGAGAGGAAATGTAATATTTTTGATTAGATACGTAGAAAATATACTTTTTATATACGCATATAATTTTCTACGCCCTCATCATTTCTATATGTATATGGGGGTGATATGAAAGTAGACATATTATTTTACTCTATTTGTATTATTATATTCTGTATGACATTTTGTCTTATTAGAATAATATTTTTTTGCTTATTTAGAAAGACGTCGTTTTTAATTGTTATGATGATGTACGCCCAATGTAGTAAATCGAGAGGAAATGTAATATTTTTGATTAGATACGTAGAAAATATACTTTTTATATACGCATATAATTTTCTACGCCCTCATCTTTTCTATATGTATATGGGGGTGATATGAAAGTAGACATATTATTTTCTTCTGTTTGTATTATTATATTTTGTATCACATTTTGTCTTATTATAGTAATATTTTTACTTATCTAGAAAGACGTCGTTTTTAATTGTTCTGACGACGTACGCCCATTTAAAAAAAAATTGTGTTGAATTTTGTTAATATTACATACGTACATAGAAATTTCAAACTAACTCATTCCTTTCCTTTATGTTAAAAAGATTCGTTGATAAAATAAAATACATTTCAATTAATTTATTTTTAGAGTACCGTAGTGTTACAAGGAATCCTTATTGTTTCGTTACGTCCATCTGTCTTTCACAACCTCACAGCTTCGACAGTTTTAGACTGATGCACATGAAATTTTCCTAATAGATGGTTTATTGGATATCTTAAACAATAAAAAAAATTGAAATTGAAAAATGTAAAACAATTCTAGGCACTAACATTTAATTAGAACTTTCAATTAAATTACTTTGGTTAAATTGCGTTAATTATTTTAAGATTTACAGATGATTAAGAAACCCTGCTTTAATACGTATCTTACGAGGTTGACCGTTTTATTAAATATCGTATCATTATAAGAGTATAAAAAACAACTACAAACATGACAAATTTAATCCTTTCCATATTTATATTGGCGGTAACAGGCATCTACAAACGTAACAAATTTAATCCTTTCTGTATTTATATTAGCAGTAACAGATATCTATAAACATGATAAATTTAATAATTTCCATATTTATATTGGCGGTAACAGACATTTACAGATATGACAAATTTAATCCTTTCCACATTTATATTGGCGGTAACAATCATATTTTTGAAGATTTACCTAAACTTTTGTTACTATAAATTTACTCAGATCTAGATAATTTTATGTATTCAAACGAGGGTATTTGTTTAAGAACTAATGAAACAGTTCCAATAATGTGGAGAAGTTAAATTTCCATTCTTAGTTCCGATGCTTCCGGTGAATTGAACTGCATCCCAATAAGATGTTGAAAATGCACATAACTTCACGAGTAAATTACAAGAATGCGAAAAATATTATTTAAAATTATAACCACGGATTACTTTACCTTGGAATAAACAATATTACTTTTGCGATTGGAGTGATTATAATTATTTGCAAGATGTAACTTGTAAATATAAAATACTTTTGAAACAAGTGTCTCATGTAGTTTTGCAGTTCATTACTGGTAAACTTCCAATTTATTAGCCATTTTCTCGGAGATATTTTTGCGGTTAAAAAAAAACCATGTTATTTTCGTTAGACGATATTTCTCTTCATTTCTCTTCATAGATTTTACATTTTCCATTAGATTCCAATTTGTGTACATTTTCCATTAGATTCTAATTTGTTTTTCCAAATTTTATTTAATGTATCTAAATGCTATAAAATGACAGCTTATTAAATGAAATTGCAATATATGCTCGATTTACAATTAAAACGGTTTTGATGGCATTCAAATACCTTATCAAAAGCATATTTTTTGTTCTTTCAGAATTTAACCGTTAAATAATATTTATAGTGTCAACGATTTCTAGATTTGTTGATTTCAGCAAGTGAAAGTTCCAAACGGAAAAAAATTTTATTAGTAATAAAATTTAAATAAAATAATTTAAAAATTTATTCGATATATATAATTGTCAACACAGAAAAATTTGTATTCAAGTGTACCTTTTATTTATGGTTATATAACGTGTGTGTACACTGAAATACATTTTACTTGTTAAAATGGTAATTATACATAATTAATTATCTTGTTATAAATATTGCAGATGGTAAGTATCCAGGAAACCTGTATAAATGAGCATTATTGAACATTATTGTAAAAAAAGCTATCACAGTGCTTATCACTGTACTTGGGATCTCGTCTAATAACAAGTCAACCTTGCTCATTGGAGGTACCGACATGATATATTCGATAATGTTCTAGTTTTTAGATTCAATTAGCATACGTTGCTGTGGTCAACGTACGCTTAATCTTTTTGCTTATTTAATGGATTAGGAGATGTGTTTTTAAACATATATATATATATATATATATATATATATATATATATATATATATATATATATATATATATATATAACTTCTGTTTTTATTACAGTAATTAAATTTAACTATATTTTATTTACTTGTGATATGTATATTTACGTATGACCTGTCCTTGTTTTATTTGGTGTTAATTCGACATCTTTATTGTCTGGAGTAACGTTATCTACCAAAGAGGGAGCATGGAAGGAATTATCTATAAACATTTTTTTTTATTTTATGCTCTATTTAAACACAGTTTGCGAGATAGTAATAAGTGCTGACTACAACAACCAGTAATGTATTTATTAAATACATATAATTATATTTTATTTTGTTTTATTATTTTCTGTTAGCTACATTGTGTGACATACATTTCATAGCCAAACTATTTTGCAGGCTTCGAAATATAAAGATGAATAAGCTTCGTGATAATTATCGAATATATCATGTTAATTATCCGATAATTATCAAAGAAATATGTATATCAATCAACCGTTATTTAACTGGTATAATTTACTAACTGTTACGTTAGAAGCAAAAAGTTTTAAATTATACACATTTAACAATCAAGGTAATCTTTTATTTATTTTGACTGTGATTTTTCAGTCAAAAACTTGGGAAATAAAAACTTTCAAACAGAAAATATTCAAAAATTAAATTATGTAGTTTGATTTTTGTTATAAAATTACTAAGTGGAATATTGTCTTCATTCTCCTGAAATGCATCAAGTGTTTGAGGATTATCTGAATCTGAAGACTCTGAATTCAAAATAAAACTTAAATTTGATTTAAAATTCAATTGAAGAAAGTCTGACGGTTACAGCAATAACCAATACAAATGAAGAATGACCGATTGTTTGACGAATGGTAAATATGACACGGGGAAACCCCTACCATAAATATTAAGTGGCGTGTAATATTTCTAACCTTTATTAAAAAAATTAATATTAGCAAATAAAGTATATTCGATTATATATATCAAGATAATTATCAACCTGTATTTGTCTTGATAATTAGCAAAGATAATTATCAATAATAATAATCGCTTTGAACGCTGCTATTTTATACACGTTTTTGCTTTAACCTACAAGTTTATCACCTCTTTTTTTCTGTATTTATGTCAATGTATCGATTATTATTTCTATACATATAGCCTTGTTATAATAAACGAAATTATCCATATGCCAAATATAAACGGTTTAAACCTTTTTGTCCCGAATATAGCGTTGCCGAATATCCTATCTTAGCCACAATTTCAATATCCTGCCGGAAGAACAATTATCCTGTAATTCTAAAATTTATATTCAACAAGACAGTGTACGTATATAGCTAGTTGGACGCGCCTATCAATAATGTCCGACAATAATCACAGAAAAGAGAGCATACCATATTTAACACTTTGACCCACACGTCCTACAATAATCGGCCCTACAAAAAAATCAGACCGACTCTCCGATCTGAATGTTACGAGTCAAAACACACTAACGAAGAATAGGATGGAACATGTTCCTGAAAACGCGCTAACGGAGATGGGAGACATAGTCGGCGCGCGCCTCTTGACGTATTGAGTCGATGTATAGTCGGTCACTGATCTTGTCCGTCAAAAATCGGCAGTTGTCGGCCAACTTACCATCTACAAAATTCAGTTTTTAGTGCTGTGCGTCGTTGTTTAACTTTACAACAGTTGTTGGCCGTCGACTCACCACCTAACAAAGTAATTCGTCTGCCTTTCGTGTTATTGTTTGACTTTTACAAGAATATTGAAAATAATTGTTTTTCTTGTTTTCTCTTAGTTTTATATTAAATTCTAAAAACAGTGTGTATTTATTTCATTTTATCACTATCTGTCTTTTATAGAAAAAACAGAAACCTGCCAAACTTATTCGAATGTCTTTTTTACTTTCCAGCACCTTACATTGGGAAAATCCAAAAAAAACAATAATACGCCTGCAGAATTTAGTTTTACTTAATTTTTTGTTTAATCCCTGCCTAACTTCCATAATATTGCTAATGCGTTGACTAAGTTAGTATGAATAAAATAGGGTAATAGACAATAAATAGAAATAATGCTCAAAAACAAATACTATGAACAAAATATAATTGGAAACGTACAATTGAGCAGCTAATCACGATGACTGCAATACTATATTACAACGCAATTTTTAATCCAAAACCATTTTATATAATTATTGAATAAACTCGAGAAAATCCATTAGACTAATTATCCTAAAAACTTACAGTTTCAATATATTTGGCGTTAATTTTGTAGAAATTTATTATAATTCGATTTTTCTCAACTAAATGATACTTCATGATGTAGTATTATTTCTACTTTATTTCAAGATAAAAGATTGATTGAAAGAATTAGCAAGATTGATATTTACAAATTGCCCACCTGAAGAAGTTGTCATACAACGAAACCTAAGTCGTGGTAAGAAATTGCAAAAAAGTAGAAATAACTTTCAGTATTATAACACTTTTAGCATTAAAAGAATACAAACAAAGAAGCAAACAAATTTATGGGTTTTAATTGATGGATTCATTTTTCGAAGTCAATTACAAAATAACGTTAGTTTACTGAACAGAATTAAGAAAAACTATAAAAATACCAGAATATTAGAAAAATTGTTTGTTGGTACAGAGTTAAATAAAGATAAGCGAGTGTGTAGTTAATTTATTAGTTTCACACATCGTCTCGGTAGTAGGAAACGTAATTACTTACTCAGCTAAATAAATCGATATTTAATTGAGCACGGGAAAGCTTAACGCATCGCCAGCTCCCGACAACCAGGAACCAAAGAGTTTCCAAAAAAAACCATAACGAAAATTCGATCGAAATTCCATAATGAAGCCCACCTTCCAAGTAACGCAGCCAACCACAAGATCGAGTTCGCCAAAGGCGTTTCGGTATCCGCTAGTGATGTGCTGCTCGTTGACATCGTTATTAGAATATTGATAAATACATGTGCGATGAATATGCCTCGTGATAATTATCGCGAGTATTTTTTAGTTTCGATCTGACAGACTTTCTTAATCATTTAATATTGAAATTGTTTACTAAGAAACTGATATTTCAAGAAATAGGGAAAATATCATATCTCGTATTACTTCTGCAGAGTTAGAAGTATATATTATGCTTACAGAAGTTTTCGCTTTGTTTGCTTTTACATTTGAAAAATAATGTTTATTTCATTACTTTATCTGATATAATTCTGGCTTTAGATTCTAGAAATTAAAAATCATAATAAAATTTTATAATTAAGTCCTTTTTTGAGATGCCGACCTCGTGATCCCAATTTTATCGATAATATTCTGGGGAAATATATTTCTTGTAATATGTAAAAAATAGTGGGTAAACGATTAATTTCAAAATATCGATTAGTATTTTTTTTCTTTTGACATCCCTAGTTTAGAGTGCAGCGCGCCAAACCGCCGATACTGAGAATTGGGAGCAAAAGGCGCCGCCGCTATGGTGCCCGTTTCATTTACGTTATGAGCTTAAGGTAGTTCTTTGGTATGACCGCGCATTCTGTCCGAGAAGTGGGACGAATTAAATCAAATGAAATTTTATAAGTACGAATAGAAGTAGTATTACGAGGGTCCCCTATACCCTTAGACATATTAACGTTTTAGGGTTCACAGATTTCCATTATATGTATATAGGCATAAAAAAATATATATAATAATATATGTGGATTTTCAAAAACCATGAAATTTAGAATCATTGCTACACTTTTCCAGTGAACTTTGGGTAAACTTCTAGTAACACTGTTCTTCCATAATTTTGTACTTTAGCACTTTCTAGAGCGGGGTGAGGAGGTGAGGATTGCGCGTTTTATTTTTTTTTAATATTTTCAACAGTATCTCTAGAATTATCTTGCATAAAATTCTGCAAAAAAAAATTAATTATCTCTTTCAATTGATACTAGATACGACACATGAAATTATACAAAAAAATTGGAATACTTAGATCCTCTAAATGTCTATACAAATATTTTTAAACCATAGTTATTGTTGATAAACCGATATATAGTGAATACATTGAAATATATGCGAGTAATTATGTCTTAATATTATGCCAAACTTTTACCAAAAAACGATTATTACTGACGGACAGACGGACGAACATGTGAGGGATCTTTTATCTTGAGGATTTAATTTTTTTCCTTTTGGCGTAGGGTTGGAATACATATATATAATATAAGAATGGAATAGATCCTCTAAAGGTCTGTATAAAGTCTTAATATTATGCCAAACTTTTACCAAAAAACGATTATTACTGACGGGCAGACGGACGAACACGTGAGGGATCATTTATCTTGAGGATTTATTTTTTTTCCTTTTGGCGTAGGGTTGGAATACATATACATAATATAGGAATGGAATAGATCCTCTAAAGGTCTATACAAATATTTTTAAACGATAGTCATTGTTGATAAACCGATATATAGCGAATACATTGAAATATATGCGAGTAATTATGCCTTCATATTATGCCAAACCAAAAAACGATTATTGCTGGCGGGCCGACGGACGAACACATGAGGGATCTTTTATCTTGAGGATTAATTTTTTTTTCCTTTTGACGTAGGGACCCATAAAAATGGACAAGTGTGAGTTGGACCCTAAAAATGGACAGTGTGAATTGGACCTCTAAAAATGGACAAGTGTGAGTTGGACTCCTAAAAATGGACAACTGTGAGCTGGACCCCTAAATATGGACAAGTGCGAGCTGGACCCCTAAAAATGGACAAGTGTGCGCTGGACCCCTAAAAATGGGCAAGTGTGAGTTGGACTTATAGCTTGAGTATTCGGTATCGGTATTAAATATGTGTAATTAAATAAAATATGCACGATATTTTTATTGTTTTGGTTGAAATTATTACAAGATTTTTGAAGAAGCAAAGACTCGATGTGTTTTTTCAATATTCTTAAAGTTTAATTCGCCGTTTTAAAGGCTACACAGACTTTTCGTGCACATTTAATACATTCAAATATTAGAATTACAAATAACACTTAATTACTGAAATTTCTGTAGAGAATCAGGAGAATTTTTTAATGTACTTCCAACATCAATGGGACTGGCAAACTTTCCGCCGAAAAATTATTAACCGTTATTTTCACCCCATCTTCCACATAAAGATGGAGATTTATTATATGAAAAGTGGCGATGAAGCGTCACATAGAGCAGTACAGGGCCAGAAAAGATTCTAGCAATATTTTTTTTTTGTACGGGCCGATCCTGGAATATTCGACTTTCACCAGATCTACGTCACTGTTGACTATGAAATCAGGAGAGAGCTCGCAGGATCGATTACTAATGAATACCCCTCATTGGTGTGAAACAGTTTCTTTATTAATTAATTTAAAAACTTTAATATTAAGAATTGCTATTCTGGACTCCAGTGAGGTTTATTAAGTGATTTTAATGGTTATGTATGTAAGATATCGTGATAATTTTGCGAAGACCTAATTGATAATGCATATAAAGGATTTTTGGAGAAAAGAAAATTTCACATTACGCAAAACTGGCTGATATTTAAATCTGAAATCACAGTAGACACGACAGCCTAGGATGTTTCCCAAATCCTTCCTTTGAATATTTTCAAAAGGCCGCTTATTTCTTGATTTTGTTCGTAAGTTCTTTTCCGAAAACTGCTTGTATTAAAAATTTCTCAAAACAAATAGGTCCGTTACTTTTTCAAGGGATATAAGTTTAACAATTTCGGATGGATAATCTATTATGATCTCATAAATGTTCCGTTTTCCCCCTTTTACGGGTTTGGAGCACTAAATATGAGGTATTTCGAAAAATATTAATTTAAAAAATATTAATCGAAATGTATACAGATGTAATTCCTACTTTAATTATATACGCCTTTCTCTTTAAAGTTATGTAAGCTAGTCCCATTGTGTATTTAATTAATAATTTGTCAAATCCTAGAAGTACTTAAAGTAAAATTTATTAATTAAAGTCACGGTCACTTATTTTCATTAAAACTCAGTTATATGCATTAGAAATTAAATTATTTTATCGTGCTTACTTTACTTTCTAAACTTCATCAGAAGTATACTTTATTGAATAATAAAATACTTTCTAAACTTCATCAGAAGTATACTTTACTGAATAATAAAATACTTTCTAAACTTCATCAGAAGTATACTTTACTGAATAATAAAATACTTACTAAACTTCATCAGAAGTATACTTTACTGAATAATAAAATACTTTCTAAACTTCATCAGAAGTATACTTTACTGAATAATAAAATACTTTCTAAACTTCATCAGAGGTATACTTTACTGAATAATAAAATAACAAAAAAATGAATTTCTACTACTTAGATAATTCTTTTAAATTCTGCAATTTATTTCAGAGTAATCTTGCATTTTTTTCGGCAATATTTTAATAGAGCAACAATAGCTGACACGAAAAAAATTGGCATGTTCAATCTAAGCTATTTTTCTTACGCGTTTCACCTATTTTTTCTGCAATCGATTTGATCCAATTTTCGTAATATTACGTTAAAACTTAAAATAATATAAAAGAGCAGGCAATAGTTTATAACACAATACATCAAAGTTTATACTTAATGATGTTAAAAAGGTAAAAGAATGAACAGAAAGAAACCCCTAGTTAAAAACTTCTAATCGAACTCTTCTCAGTTCAACGCTTGTAAGTCGAACAACTTTAGTTTAACCACTTTAAGTGGACCATCTTTAAATTTAACATAAAATACCTCAAAGATATAATTTTATCCATCCTTCAGTGAGAAACAACTTTTATTACATAATTCCAACCGTTAACTTAGGCATTTAAAAGAAGGCTAAGCGGCACATAAGCTCTTGATAATTCAAATATAACGAAAATAGTTTCCTATATATCATATTTCTACCATCTAAATAAGACAAAGGATTAAGTGTTTTCGTTTCTTCCATCGAAAACACTTAACTCAGTTTAATGCATTCTTGAGATTTTTATTATAGAGATTCTACTTTATTTACAGTTGTCTCTTGGAGCCTAAACCGATGGAACAATAAAAAAAATTCTGATAACCAAGATGGCGACACCAAACCTTTGATTGTACATTCCATTCTTTTATATGCTTTTATTTCTTTATCTATTTATTTAATATGTTTAATATAAAACAATTTTCACGGAATTTGGTGGAACAAGAATATATTATTAAAGACAGCAAAACATTTTTAACACAATGGAACAAAATATAGTTAAAAATACCAGTCCCATTAATGTTAGAAGTACATTAAGTGTTATTATTTGTAATTCTGATACTTTGAATGTATTAAATGTGCACAAAAAGTCTGTGTATCATTTAAATAACTATGACGAAAGGCAATATTCCACTTACTTAATAAATAAATTATTGAGTATAAAAGAAGAAAAACTATTCCATATAAAGCTGCAACCAATAGTGTGCAACAAAACTACTTTGCCGAATATTCGGCAAAACTACTATTTTAGATTTCGCCTATGTACACATATGAAAATACTTACGTCTCATATGCTGTCACTATACAGGTCTTATGCGCAGGCTAAATAGTCAAAACTGCTTGTCAAGCATTGGTGTGCTTGCCAAGCATGCTTGATGCGAAGTTCAAGCATTCATGCTCATTTGTATTTTAGTTACTACAGAGTATAAAACGATAAATCTTCATTAAGCATTGTCCAGTACGTAGTTTGCTTGTCAACAACGTCAAGCATAATTATAAATGCTTCTAAACGTAAATTGCTTGTCAAGCATGAAAAATTCACTTATTTGAAATGCAGTTTTGACCATCTAGGAAGACCTTTATAGGCAAAGTAAAAAATTGTGTATGTAGTTATGTATGCGTGTTAGAAGTTATAGTTCTTTGGCATAATAAAATAATAACTTTACTCTGCGCGCAAATAAGTAATGGAAATAAAATAATAAAAGACTGGATCATTATTATAAATAAAGTTGGTTAATACTAAATTTAATGAAATAATTGAATTTTAAAAATTAAAATGTATACAATAAACTATTAAATTTAATAAAACAATCTAAATAAAGTTTAATTAATAATGAAAAGAAACAAATAAGCTGAAAATTTATTTTAATTTAATAATTTGAAGTATTTAATAAATGATAAAGTAATAATTTATAATTTATAATGCAAATAAATACATACCGAAACTCCTCTCTCACTTAGTGGTATACACTTAAAATATAATATATAATAATATATTTTAAAAAGCTTATAAGCACTATTTCTATTACGAATACTCACAATAAATAAATATTTTTTATTACATGGGTGGTCCATGTTTTTATTACATGGGTGGTCCATTAAATTTCAATTACTAAAAAAAATATTTAAAAGCACAGATATAACTTAGATTTGTATTAATATAAAACAAGTGTTGTATGTTTACAAATACCTCAATAACTATCATAATTAAACACTGTTAATTAGGGACTGATACGTCCCTAGACGCATGTAAATATTCTTTTCTGAAAATGACATCTGAAAGAAAATTCTATTTCTTCTTAGTAATATAAAAAAAAATGTTGCTGCATTTCAACTTACCTTTTTTACACTATTATTAAATAAATATTTAAAAACGTATATAAATATTTTAAAGAAATAATAAAAATAATAAATTAAATACTTATTAAATAAATGATTAAGAAGTTATTTTAATAATTTGAGTCACCAGAATTACAAATGAAATATTTGGAATTTATAACTCACGACTTCTAGTTTTTTAGAATATATTATTGCATCAATGAATTACAACTATAGGTTTCAAAAAGGCAGTAGTGATCCCATACGTAAACGCAATAGAATATTAATTGAATCTTTGCGCATATATATATTATACGAACTAGCAGTCAACAGGCAGTAGCTCAATCAGCCAGTTGTAGTCTAATTTTAAAATTTGATTAATATTTATGCAAAAATGTTTTCACCTTTGCAAAAAAGCCATCAAAGAAATATTATAAATAGAATGTTTTCTTTAATAGCAAAGTAATTATTCCTCTTCTTTTTGTAAGGGTGGAAAGGCACCCCTAGTGAAGGTTGGCAGTTAGCTCTGTCCTTACAAGGCGAAAAAGTTCGGCGGTTCTCTTAGTCCCTTTCCATTCTCGGATATAACGCAACCGTGACTTCCGTCTATGACCGGCTTTCTTTCTCCCAGTAGTTTTTCCCATCATTATTAGTTGCAATAGCTCATATTTCTAAAGCCTGAGCATATGCCCCAGATGTACAACTTTACATTGTTTGATGGTTTGCAAAAACTTACATTTCTGGGTAACTATTCATTTAATTTCAGATTAAACCACCTATTTTAAAATAATTTGCATGCCTTCAGTATTTGGCCGAATACTAAAAAATGACTGAACGAATACTGAATACTTGCCGAATATTTGTAGAAACTGTAATATTATTTATTGACAAGAACAAAGGAAAATGGTTTAAAAGGGGAAAGGAATTTAATTTTTTTTTAATCTATGAATTAATATACAGGTAACACGTATTATATACAATAAACGTATTTACTCCGTAATTTTATAATACATTGAAATTTTCAGAGTTAAGTTCCAGGTCGTTTGCATCCAAGGTTGAGTCTAAGATTGTAACCAATCTGAATCTGAATCTAAGATTCTAACCAATATTGAAATAGTGATAGAAATTACATATCTTTCACCAGTTGAACTATGATCTATAATCATGCACATGGTTATTAATCCTGAGGCCTAAAATGTATCGAATATACTATTTTTGAGTCCTTATAATCTTTAAGCGACCTTTACTAAAATATAAATGGAACACGCCTATCAAAATTCAGGGAATCAAAAAAAAACCGTCATCTTTTGCATAAGATATAAAATTAAATAAGTGGAAATAGGTTTTACACATTTATAAATACGTTACAGGTTGCTAATGCGTAACCAAAAAGTAGCAAGTGTCGATTGAACAAAGAAAAAACAATACGTTCAATTTCAGAGAACAAAAAATCATATAGTAGTATTAATTACAAATAAATACGTAACGTTTCAATATTCTCTTAAGAAGCAGTTTAAAAGGTCAATACTGCAACAGTGTTCTTGGCCTGACACGTTATCTAGGACAAAAAATACATTTTCTGTTGGGATTGTATACGATATTTCTTGTCGCAATAATTTCAAATTCAAAATAAGTAACGTTATATCACTTAAAACTTGAAAGAATCGAAATATGGTCTACAATAAGGATAATAGGACTATTCTTAAGATCGTATCGTTTAAGCCATAGCTGAGCTGTATAAAAGACGTTTCACTTACCAAAATTTACATTGAAACTTAATAAAATTAAAAATACTCTCTTATTTTTTCATCCGTCCAAGAGCTATTTCTTTCTTTAATTATCTTTTTAATATTTCAAGATTGAACGTCATTTTAATCTTATCCATAGTGGAAAGTACTTAATGATCAATTACCATTATAATACACTAGTTTTCTTTTAATCCTTTAGGACTTAATAGTTTTTTTTATTATCTTCTTAATTTTAAACTCACTTCAAATTTATCCAAACTGGGAAATATTTAATAATGTTTATTTACTACTCCATTACAATCTGGTTTCTGTTACCACTATAATATCAAATCTTGGTAAAACTAAACGTGTTCTCTCCGTTAGTCGCATGAGGCAATATACATTTTACGTCATCCCAACTAGTCTTAAATAATGTAAAATTATAAACGCAAAAGTGAGTTTGTTTGTTTTTTTTGGGCTATCTTTCATGCCTCAGACGATCTTAGAGATACTTTTTAATGTGAAAGTCTTTAAAGTCAATAAACTGATGAACGATCGGGGAGGCAACGTCTTCTAGATGAGCGACAGTTTGTTTTGAAATAATTTCTGTGTCTAGCCAGGATTAGGTGGTTATTTTATCCATGTGTTTTTTTATTCTAGAATTGAGTTTATTTTTTTCTTCAATAATGGAAATCACCTCGTTACGGACAAAAACGTGAACATAAATTTGCAATAACACGTCACGTTGACATGTCAGTCAACATCTATAAGCTGCAGGACAAAGGCCTTTTTCTTTTGACTCATAACCATTTTAATTACCATTACTAAAATCTAATATTTTTAGAAAAAATTATTTTTAAATTACACCATTTTTAAGATGCCGTACCTCAAAAAAAGAAACCTTTATAGGATCACTTCGTTGCCCGTCTGTTGGTCTATTAAGACCCTTTTTCTCAGGAACGCGTGGAGGTATCAAATTGAGGTTAATATAAAATATTTACATCTACGTTCCCTTAGAGCTGTAAAAAATGAAACTTTTAAGTTATTACAATCAAGAAGAAGCCTAAAATGCAGCCATTTATGCCGCATATTTTGACACTTATTTTATTGAAATCAAAATCTGTATGGTATTCCTGTTGACCTAGAATCACGATATTTGACAAAAAGCAATGTCTTATGCTGTCATATTACTTCGTGCTATTTTCCGACATATCATAAATTTTAAAAAATATTCGAAAATAACAAGAAGAACCCTAAAATACGGCCATTTATGTCACATATTTTGACACTTTACTTAAATCAAAATATATCAAGAAGCCTAAAATACGGCCATTTACGCCACATATTCTGACACTTTACTTAAATCAAAATATATCAAGAAGCCTAAAATACGGCAATTTATGCCACATATTCTGACACTTTACTTAAATCAAAATATATCAAGAAGCCTAAAATACGGCCATTTACGCCACATATTCTGACACTTTACTTAAATCAAAATATATCAAGAAGCCTAAAATACGGCCATTTATGCCACATATTCTGACACTATTAAAATCAAAATATATCAAGAAGCCTAAAATACGGCCATCAATGCCACATATTCTGACACTTTATTTAAATCAAAATATATCAAGAAGCCTAAAATACGGCCATTTATGCCACATACTCTGACACTTTATTTAAATCAAAATATATCAAGAAGCCCAAAAATACGGCAAATTATGCCACATATTTTGACATTTATTTTATTTAAATCAAAATCTATAAGGTATTCCCGTTGATCTAGAATCATGAAATTACGCGCGAAGCAAGGTCTTACAGGACAAATAAATGAAAAAGTCGGAACATCGTTAAAAAAATTTTTTTAAATATGTGCTTGTGAAAGATATAGTAGGCAATATATTTTCGTTCTAATAAATTAAAGTTTTCTAAATAGTTTAATAGGAATATTATGTACCATTAAATGTTTATGAATGTGTACGAATCCCTGTAGTGCCAGTTCCACTTGTGGTTAATAGGTTATTTCCTCTTTATATGCATGCGAAGCAGCAGTAGATATATATATATATATATATATATATATATATATATATATATATATATATATACATATATATATATATATATATATATATATATATATATGTATATCTGTTTTAAGTAAACAAGCAAATAAATTTAATACTTTATGCGATAATATAAATTGTTGTTAAAAATCATAATAAAAATTTAACAAATTAATTTCGCAGTAATGTCTCAACTAAATCACAATCGGCTAATCCCATCGATAGTTGCAATCAATTTCCATGCTCGTTTACGCACTCTGTACAAGTTAATGGACCTATACAGTGCCAAAGTCCGAATTCAATTTTGAAACTTAATAAAAATTCTATTTGTCTAACAATTATTTCATATTTTATGTATCTTTTTTATCGCAATATTTACTTATATTATAGCTGTCGATAAATTATTTGAAGGAAGGCCGTTTTATTAAGACTAAATTTACTCATGATGTGTGATAATACACCACACCCTGCATAGAGTGCGGTTAGCAGTCAAAACGTTTAACTGCAACCGTAATCATTAATTACGTAGCGTTGGTCCTCCGTATCTATATATTTATTTTAAACCCATTATTTTCAACGAACACGGCTACAGGACCTTAAGTATTGCATCATCCGGCGCTTCGAACGTGTGGGTTTATTTTCCGTCGTTTGAGGCCTACGTGCCGCTCACCCCGTGTCTAAGTCATTTATACGCTGACAAGGGTTGGAGGAATTGGGGTAGCGCCAGTAGAGGAATGCATGGGTAGCGTGCTATTTCGCGGTCGTAGAACCCCTTTCGTATAGATATTATACTATTGCAGTCTTATTGTTAATTGTACAAATATAAATTAATACAGAGGTTATGGGATTATTACGGGCAAAGATTCTGTGATGGTGGTGGTTAGCATACACTTTTATTTCTAGAACATCATTAGTGGTAGGTTATTTTTTCTTAATTTGAAATGCGACAAAAACAGTATATTTTATTAAGATAACTATTATAGAAAGAATGAAACATGTTCTGTTACCGCAAAATTTAATTTTTTTATTGTTACATTACTTGATGTTATTTTCCGACATACCATAAATTAAAAAAAAATTCGTGTCTAGCTTAAACGGATTAACTGACATTTTACTGTGACCAATCGATATTCAATTGAGAAAATAATTCACAATTAAATGAAACTACGTGATGTAGTATTATTTCCACTTTCTTTAAGTTGTTTACCACGACCTAGGTTTAGTTGTAATACATCTTCAGGTGGGATATTAGCAAAGACTTTCTTCTTGTTTCGATATTACAACATCTTCAGGTGGGCTGTTAGTATTGATTCTCTTCTTCTCAAAGACAATCTTTGCTAATAGCCCACCTGAAGATGTTGTAATACAACGAAACCTGGGTCGTGGAAAAGAACTTAAAGAAAGTAGAAATAATACTACATCACGTAGTTTCATTTAATTGTGAATAATGCATTTCTACAATCTTAACGCCAAATATATTCAATATGAGAAAATAATATTAATCAAGGAAGCTTTTCATTGAATTCGTACAAAGATCAAAAATATGGAGGGTTTTGAATAAGTTAAATCGATACTTGTATATAACCAACACTCTGTGAACTTCTATATCATTGAATAATATATGAACATCTACCTTTTTTGACTAACTATGACTATGATAATCAAATAAAAAACAAGCTTGTTTCTGGTCTCATAAAGGCAGATGATAACTACCTTATTATTACATGATAATGTAATAATAAGGTAGTGTCATCTGCCTTAAGGTAGTATTCTGTACCTTATTATTACATTACAAACGTTTACAATTCTAAATAACGTTGATACATGAGGTACGCATAAATAAATCTAACATTTTAAATATGAAACTATTTCGATTTTTTTTATTTTATATTTAAAATGTTATTTGATATTTGATGTTTTGTTATTTAATAATTCTTTTTTTTTAAATTAACCGATCCAAACTAGGATCAGGACAATTACTTCTTTATTTATTTATTATACTAATTGTTGTATTTATCAATATACTGTGTAAATTGTAGTATATCGATACGTAATTAGAACGTAATATTTAAAGACGAAGTAGCAATTAAACATTGGACCATACTCATGTCTCTATGTATGTATATTAAGATAAAACTAAATATAAATATTTACTATTTTATAAACTCAATAGCCCATATTAATAGAGCATTTATGAGGCGCCGCATAAATTTTATTCTATTTTAATCTACTTAGATACATACACAAAATAATATTAAAGCGATTGATACTTTAAAAACAGAAAATTATATGTAAATTCAAATTCCTTTTTCCCAAAACATTGCCCCAATTCTATACTAATCGTGGTGTACTGAGTAAAGAAGTACTACGAAAAATAGTGTGCGGTTGCCGCGCGCTTTGCCACGACATGCGCCGTAACAAAGTGCGCGGCAACCGCGCACTATTTTCGTGCGAGCTACGTTCGCACGGACTAAACCGTCCATAGTACAGCTAGAAAGTAGTAATATTATAAATGCCAATTTTCTTGTTATCTACTCGCTTTAAACTCGTATGAACATAAGTCGCTATGTTTGTATGTATGAACACGTTTAGCCATTTTCTGTGCTGAGATCCAAATAAGAATATTATTTTTAAATTATACCAATTTTTTTCAATTTTCTGTGTAAAGTCATGGGTCTAAACTAGCACTTAATAAATTTAAAACAATGATTGATAAGAACTAATCGCAATAAGATTTGAATACATTTCCGTTCATCACAAATACATTCTATTACTTTTGTGAGATTTGGATAGTTATCATCAGGTTCTTCATTTCTCCGTATTAGGGTTGTCGTCTTTGTAAAGTGAAAAATTTCCAATGAACTTTTGGATAAAGAAAAATTTATACAAGATGACAATTACTCGAGAAAAACGACATGACTTTTCTGCTAGTATTTATTAATAAGAAAATACTATTAACATTGTCTAATTTGATTTTTAGTACTTTAAATACGTTGGGAAATTTCAGCTTATTTTTTCTTCTTGTGATCCATTTCGGAAAATGAGATAAATTAAGGAATTTATGTAAATTTATTATTTTACTATACTTTGTCAGGCTGAGGTAGTATAAACTAATTTGGACATAAAGAATAAACGTTTATTTTGAAATATATGTGCAACCCATTACATGAAAATTTTATTGATTATATATATATATATATATATATATATATATTTTTTTTTTTTTTAAATATATGTATATATATATATATATATATATATATATACATATATATATATTTCAAAAATGTAAAAAATTCAATACGATTCTCGTTAAGATTTATGTAACGTATACCTTCATAATCAGGCAAAGGCATTAATAGTGTTTTACAGTGGTGTACTTTGCTTTACAATTATAAAAATGCTTGCGTGCTGCTGAAGATATGATGCTAACATCATTTAATTGAAGTCACCTAAGTAAATGATGAGATCGATATGCAGATCTAAGTTTTTAACAGTTGCCAACTGTTGCCAATTGACGTAAATACTATTTATGCGGCATGTATTGTTAGATGTGACTAATCTAAGAACTTGATTGCAGAAAAAAGTCATAGACTATCAATGATAACCACTTGGACTTAATTACAGTAACTCAAAAAAAATTCGTTTTTATAAGGTTTTGCCATTATCAAAGTATATGGTAGGATCATGAATGTCTTAGAATTTAGTATGAAATATATAGTTATGTGGTATTTATAAATAAAAATATTTTATTCAAGATTATCAGTAGAGATGAGTATTATTATTATACAGATGTGCATTCCCGTCCGGTTTATATTTTATGCCTTAGTAAAATTACTTATATTGAACTGGTTTTTGCAATTTTTTCTTTATACATATGACCTGATAAATCACCAAACATAAACTCATACGCTTTTCTAGTAAATTACTGAACTTTTATTTTCTTTCACTAATTGTAGCTATCGATCTAATTAATATATATATATATATATATATATATATATATATATATATAATAGATGAAATCTGAAATTCTACCATGTTCATGAAAAGAGTAGAAATATTTGGTATCGATTACAAATATATATGAATATTTTGATTCGGAAAGTTAGATTATTTTTTTTGTTTTGTATTTTACACAACGTCGTAAAAAAGACATTAAGCTGTACACAAGCACATGTTTTCATAAATCGTTTGACTCGATCGGAAAAGTGTTATTTCCTTTTCTATTTTAAAGAACGTTCGGTGAAAATATTAGCTTTGTCAATTTTACATTTTGTATCGTTTTGTTTTTAAATTAAACTACGTTATGTTTATTTGAAGAAAATATTCATTGTTTTATGTACACAATATTATGTTTTTGAAGAATTCGTCTTATTTATTAAATTTACTGTATTTTTCCAAAAAATGTGCGTAGAAAAAGTATTTTTTTTAAACTTTCAAATTTGGGTTTGAAATTGGTGAATTATAACATTTTTATTCCTGACAAAGCCCTAATAATAAGTTTTTTTGAAATTTGCATTAAGTTTGAGAAGGGCGAATTAATTTTTATTAAACCAAATGCATATTAAGATTTTGAAAGTCAAACGTTTTTAGTTTAACAGTATAATTATTGTTTAAAGGATTATCATGCAAACCTAAACTTTTAAATTTGACCTCGGTTCCCAAATTATATAAAACTTGCTCATTTTGAAATATCTATGACGTAGTAAATGTAGTATACTTTTAGCTATATTAGTTCTAAATATATTCTTTATTTAACTATAATTTAAGATTATCATTAATATGACTGGTAATCTCTAATGATATGCTTAAAGTTTATATGATTACTTTGGTAAAAAAACGTGAGAATCTGTCTTACGATTATTGCTCTAAGTATATACTTACATGCAAGCACACATCATGTTCAAAACAATACCCTTAATTATCTTTGCATAATCGTGTTATCTCGTTTATAATCATGGTCACCCTAAATCACGCCTATTCGCCTCGAAGCCTTTGCGAAAAAGGTCACACGAATACAGGTATATTCTACTAAACATACGCGTGCATACATGCAAACACATATACACGGAAGGACCCAGCTTTACTGTTTCCAAGAATGTCCGTTTGACCAATATCATATCGCTATAGAAACTTACAATATTGCGATTATACAGTGTGTTCTATTTTGTTTTTTTTTGGAATATCCATAATAAAAATCATTGTAAAAGGCAATTAAATTTTGAAAATGTTTAATTTTTCCAGGAATATGAATTTTATATGATATCTATAGGCACTGCTACTGGCTACAACCGTGTCGTTGTCCATGTGGATCTTTGCAAAATATTATTAAATTATCTCTAAAGTTGAACATTAAAATATACGCAACGCTATCTATAATGTTGCATAAAAAAATAAAAAGACTAACAGACAAAAATTCCGAAAATAATATCTTATATTATTGATTATGTGGTGCAAATAATTGTAATATTTGCAACATCAGATATTATAAAATCAGATTATTACACAAAAATGTCATAATTTTAAAATGCGTACAAATAAATATTTACCCTACAAATATGACAGATTTAAAGTTTAGTTTTATATTATGCTTTTCTTAAAAAAAGAGACCATAATCTTGAGAATCGCTGAAGGTTTAGAGTGAAAGAGACGTCGCCACCTGGAAGAAGATTTTACAGTTAAATTGTAGACAGAAAGACTACGAGCTGCACCTCATCCCTCTCGCACAATCCGTAAAGGAAAAAAGGAATTGAGAAAGCAAGCTTTTATACGAAAACCTTTTTTCATCAACTGCTTCACTTTACTTCCTCCTTAAGTTTCTTTTACAGAATATTAAACTTCGAAGTGATGTGTAATGTGTCTTCCACATTACCAAAAAATCAAAAAAATCGTTAAAATACTACTCAACTACGTAACTATACGTCATGCATATCCCGAAAGGCACTTGTGTCCGATATGATTACTCTGATAGGTCTTACATTGCACTACTCGTCATATGTACTTTCGAAAGTATCTATATATTTTTAAGCAGTTTTCTGTGTGTCATTTCAGCTTCTTTTACGTAGTAGAACTTCGCACATCCTTAATATTTTATTCAAATCGTCTGTTATAATATAACATATAATAAACGAGTCGTTTAAAAGTATAAAACGTAACAGTATGATTTCAAAGCTCCAAGAAAAGAAATTTTTTTGCTAAATACGTTCCATGATTTAATTTTAGTCTGATCAGAGACTTTTAGTAAAGTATCGATTGTAGAATAAAACCGTCTAATTAAATTAAATTAAATTTTTTTCACCTTTGTTTTATTATTTTTTTACATTTCTATACGGGTTTAACAAATAATATGTTTTCTATACATGCAGGTGACTCTTTATGTCAAATTGAGAACATTTGAAGCATGTTTTTGTAAAGAAGTATAAATTTTTGGGAAACAATTTCTTTAGGCGCGTTGAGCTATTTTTAATACGGGAAGATCTCATGGGTTCGCGTCACCGACATGCTAATGTTGACATATCTGTAGCTATGAGCTTGACGGGTTACGCTTGGTCAGAAGTGAAAAAAAATTATATATATATATATATATATATATATATATATATATATATATATATATATATATATATAACGTCTACTGCTCTGTCATCAGACAGGCGCACGCGTAGGGACCTGTGTACACGTGCACACATATATACAGCAACAAATTGTATATACCTAACTGTATGATGTGTGCGTTGGACGCTTTTTGGATGGATAAAATCTTGTGAAAAATGAATAACATTTTTCATTTAAACGTTTTCTTCCCTAACTTTTCCCTTTATCCTACATAAAACTTTACTGCTTATAAATAGGATATGTCCAAACAATCTTAACATAATTTTTTTACTGGCAATGCCATTATTTTTAAATAATTTGCTTTGATCTGATACACGGGAATTAGTTTTAAGTAAAGAAAACTGCTACTTTTACACCTATAGTACGGTTATATATATTTTGAAAACTGGAAGAACGTACTCTGTTAATGTAAAGTTCTTTTTAATTTTTTAAGCGACTCCATTTAAAACGGCCGAGCCTCCATTGTAGGCAGTAACGATGGAACAGCACATAGAGTCACATGATGTATATACGCCACTGGCCGGCTTCCTAGATGTGTTTAGGTAAATTACAGGTTTCACGGCGGCGACTCCCGCCTAAGTCGCCAGTTAAAACGGCCGCCACATCGCCTATATCGGATCTAGCAGCCAAACTCCCTTTAACCTTTTTTTAATATTTCTCGCAGAGTAGTATTAAATCTTTTTACGAAAACGGCTCTCGTTATGTTGCTATCATATTTGGTTGCCTACCCCGGATCAATTTTTTAAAATTATATTACTGTCGACAATTAAATGAAACTACGTGATATAGTATTATTTCTACTTTCTTTAAGTTCTTTACTACGGCTTAGGTTACGTTGTATTACAACATCTTCAGGTGGGCTATTAGCAAAGATTATTGCTAATAAATATCTTTACTAATAGCCCACCTGAAAATGTTGTAATACAACGAAACCTAGGTCGTGGTAAAGAACTTAAAGAAAGTAGAAATAATACTACTACACGTAGTTTCATTTAATTGTCAATAATGCATTTCTAAAAAACGCCAAATATATTCAATATACTACTGTCGTCAACTAGCAGCGATTGCTCTAGTAAATATACATTATCTAATATTAAAGAATAAATAAATACCTCAACTATTATGACCCCCATTGTTTTACTATACTTCCTTTATTCTTGATCCTCTTCATTTGTTTTTGATATAATATATATGTATGTACTCGTACCTAAGGCGAACTTATTGCTATAATAGAACTTGTTTCAGTCAATTATTATTCATGGCAAAGAGATTCGTACAATGAGCTTCAAGGTGGACTGCAAAAGATTGTAGTGACCATAATAATTGGTAAAACTCTTGTTGAATAAAAACAGATTCGAAATCGAATTGGTACGAGTCGAAATCGCATCCTAAGGGTCAGACTTAGTCATTTTTTCTTGTATACATATATACGTACATATATATATATATATATATATATATATATATATATATACATATATATATATATATATATATGAATATATGTATATATATATATATATATATATATATATATATATATACATATATATATATATATATATATATGAATATATGTATATATATATATATATATATATATATATATATAAACTTTATTACACAATAATTCAACATAAAATTAGAAATTAATGAATTATGATTTTTTCTTATGCTACAAGACTTTCCTCCATGCCAAATTTTAAGATTCTAAGCCAGTAGAAAATATCCTATAGCTTTGGATGAATAAATCAGTATCGAAAGACGTGATATTTTAACGAATTTTTTTATTGTTAGGAACTTGAGGATATTTTTAAGGACTATAAAGTGCATCTTAAGTATTTGATGTTATGTAGTATTATTTCTACTATCTTTAATTTCTTTACCACGACCTAGGTTTCGTTGTATTACAACATCTTCAGGTGGGATATAAGCAAAGATTCCTTTGCTTATATCCCACCTGAAGATGTTGTAATACAACGAAACCTAGGCCGTGGTAAAGAAATTAAAGATAGTAGAAATAATACTACATCACGTAGTTTCATTTAATTGCGAATAATGAATTTCTACAAAATTAACGCCAAATATATTCAATATTTGATGTTAATTTCAACTTGATACTTCGTTGAATATTCCTGGTGGCATTGACTACAGATAGACAGAGGGCGAACAAAATGAACTAATAAGGATTTCGCTTTTTTCATTTTGAAATGTAGAAATATTTATAATAATAAATATTTAAGAAAATTACCTAAGTTTGACATATCGGGAGACATAAAATAATGAGACGAGGTACGAAGAAATAAGATACGAGCGAGGTAATAATAGCGAGGCTGATGTTAGGAGAAACATCATTTATAAGATAACTTGAAGCCTTATGTAGACGGCAAATTTCTCATGCTGGCATCCAATGAATTCCATAACTTGGTTGCGTAAACGGAATTGGGATATTTATGAAAGAAAGGACGATGACCAGAAAAGAGCAGCGTGCGTACATTTTCTGAACATTTCCTTAAGTGTGTACATAAATATTTTATTTATTTATTATTCTTCTTATATTTTTTGGTCTATGGTCTTACTAATTCATTTATCTTCTTGCGTTGTTTCTATTTATTGATTGCAATTCAACATGCTATTAATTGGTGTGATTATCTTGTTTAAATTTACTGCGAGATATTATCCTTGTACCCATAAATCTAATAAACAACTATTCAAATGACTCACTTGTTATTTGATTGTTTGCGAAGGATAATTATGGGACTTGTTTCTTGCGTTGTTTCTATTTATAGATTGCAATCCAGCGTGCTATTTGTTGTTAGAATCATCTTGTTTAAATGTACTGAGAAATATTATCCTTGTACCCATAAATCTAGTAAACAACTGTTCAAATGACTCGCTTGCGCATTTGATTGTTTGCGAAGGATAATTATGGGACTTGTTTCTTGCGTTGTTTCTATTTATAGATTGCAATCCAGCGTGCTATTTGTTGTTAGAATCATCTTGTTTAAATGTACTGAGAAATATTATCCTTGTACCCATAAATCTAGTAAACAACTGTTCAAATGACTCGCTTGCGCATTTGATTGTTTGCGAAGGATAATTATGGGACTTGATTCTTGCGTTGATTCTATTTATAGATTGCAATGCAGCATGCTATTAGTTGGTACAATTCTTATTTCAATTTACTGCGAGAAATTTATTATCCTTGAATCCCTTAAATATAATAAACAACTGTTCAAATGAATCGTGTTTCTACGTGTACTTTCTTAAATACTTTGAGGTCAGTAAAAGTGTTGTAAAATAATTTCATAAAATCCACATATAAGTATATAAAATTATATACGTATCTGAAACAGAAATGGTGATCTAAACTGATATATGATTTTTGAAGTTATACTTCTTTAGGCGCGTTACGAACAAATGATGAGAGTGAAATTTTATGACGCGCGCGAACGATGCAACGAAGATCGACAGTATGAAGTTGCTCACTAAACATATATTCACATGCGTGTAGTGACTGATACTATATTCATGATAATTATTGGGGTATTTGTAAATACAAAACATTTGTTTTAGTTAATAAAAAAGCAGAAAAGAGGCCAGAGGCGTTTTAGCCAAAATAAAACGAAAAATGATGTTAAATTATTCGCATATACATTACACATGTTTTAATTACTTCTAATGTTTTCATATCTACCAAAGGAAATTAAGTACTGAAATACATATTACAAGAATTATCGCAAATATGAAAAAATGTCAAAAAGCTTGTATTGTTGACATTTTGCGTAATATTTGTTCTGTTTTGACAAGGATAAATAGTGTTATTAAAATATTTTACATATCTAGTGTCCAAATGAGATTTGAGAATCGTCTAGAACGATAAGTAGAAGTGGTTTCGTGACAGCACAATCGTCTGCCGAGAATACGTAGTTTCATGATGGCATGTTATTTTGCTTCAATTTATTTTACGTCCGCTGAGATCAAAGGAGTGAAAGCTACAATATAATTGTTTTAATACATGATTTATGATCTTACGTTATGTTTATTTTTACGCATAAATATACTCATAAGTAGAGAGCAGCAAACATAACCTATAATATGTTAAAACATGACTGGACACTGTCTATATTTTACTAATTTATGTATAATGTTATTTACGTTCAGTCAAGTTTATTACGTTTTAGTCAAGTCTCTTTTTATGTATTTTGGTAATGTTATGTAGTTTTGTCTTAACGTAAAAAAAACGAAAGTCTTATTAAACTTTTGTAATCTAGTTTATGTACGTAGTTATCTGCTATTTGTGTGATTGGTATTAAATACAAAATTCACTTATATTTAACTAAAATCATATTAGCTACCCAAATAAAACATAATTACATTAAAGTCATCTCCGGTATAATGGCATGAACTTGTTGAAGATTCTTCATCTCTTCCCCTACCCTTGCACTATTATCTTCGTATTTTTGCATCTCTCGAAACATGAACAAACACTTTATTAGTTGCACTCCTAATCGTATTTTTACACCTGGGCACAATACGATATTTATAAACTAGCTTTCGAATTTCTTCTATGACTTAAATGTCTATTACACTGAAAATAATTTTATAGTAACGAGAACACCTAAGTAAAAAATGTTGGACATAGCTTGTGACGTCATCTAAGGCGCGCAAATGGTGGGTTTAAAAATTTTAATTTATTTTTTCAAATTAATTGAAACATATCCAACGGTGTTTATACTTTTTTACTGTGCTATAACGATGTAAATATAGAATTGAAAATTTTATAACATTACCTGCATATTCTTTATTATTTACAGTCTACCACAGTACTTGCCTTCTCAGTTAATTCATCGTGTTTGATTATAAGAGATTGCTCTTGTAGCAATAAGTTCACCATTATTTACTCATTTTTTTAAGCTTGCAGGAAAATTTCGTAAATAAATAAACTTGACAATTATTTAGCTGTTGTAAAGAATTCTCTAATAAGTCATTAAACTTTTTGAAATGGTGAATACAGTCATATTTTAGTTCGAAGAAGTTGAGTAACATAATTAAAGTGTAGTACTATTTATAGTAAGCTAATAAGTGAGCGTGGTTTTTTGTATCTTTTAAGAATAACAAATGCCCAAAACTCATAGATGGCCCATGATATACATATTTTAAATATTTTTTTAATTGAATAAATATTTTTGCTAGATATAAATATCTCTAAAATAGTATTTATTTTAAAAATATTACTTTAGTTCATCAAACTATTATTAATCAATAATGAAACATTTAGAATCGAATTATTGAGTGTGGTATTGTAAGATGTAAAGTGAAGCGGTAGCATATGAGGAGTTGAGCCCTTGACACACGAAAAAAGGTTAACTTAAAGTGATTAGGTACTTAATGTAGACTACTACACTTGTATATAGAGGATTAAGACTCTTAATCTTAGCCAAAACTCAGTAGTCTTACCTTGGTAGCGCGCAAAGTACTTTTTTTATAGCACTGCAGTCTCATGAGAGACATGGCAAGGGTGACTACCTGTTTCCGCCAATTACCCCTTAATATTGCGAAGCGCTTCCAGTTTCGCAAGTCGAGCTAAAAATCAGCTAGCTAGCTGATTCTCAGGCTTCTAATTGGACTGGTCACCGCTGGTTTTACGTTCGTTAATTTTTTTGGTCAGGTATTTTGATGACTCAGCTCCACCAATACTGAAAATCTGAGCCTTAGGAAGCCTGACTTTTCGTCACGTAATGTATTTCAAATTTCGTATTATAAATACGAAATTTGAATTCAAATCTTTGATTACCCCAGATATTTTATATCAAAAATTTCTGATTCATCCACTAGCTTATTTATTAATTTATTCAGACACTGTCAGAGATTGAGAAATCATATCACCAAAATCTATAATCATTTCCTGAGGAACCAGTAGGTACCTTGAAATTTGGTACATATGTGTAACCTCAGAATTAAATAATACAACTTTAAATATCATTCATAATTTTCTGATCAATAAAATATACATATGTGATAGATATAAATGAGAGAATTGACTGATTGAGAGATGCTGCAAGTATTATTTATATTCAATACAATGAGACGAATGTAGGTATTATTAACTGCATATCTGTGACTACGCCTTTTCTGTTAGACTTCTCGATAAACGCTACCGCATATTTTACTTCAAAAATCGAGTGAGAAAAGCCAAGTGCATTTTTATATAGCCTTAGCTGTATCTACGACTTCATTGGGTATTAGTAACTGCATATCTATATACAACGCCTTTTTTGTAAGATTTCTCGATAAACGCTACCACATATTTTACTTAAAAAATCGAGTGAGAAAAGCCAAGTGCATTTTTATATGTCCCTAGCTGTGTCTACGACTTCATTCGGTATGTAACTGCATTTCTATAAAAAACGCCGGTATTTATAACTGCATATCTATATGCAACGCCTTTTCTGTTAGACTTCTCGATAAACGCTACCGCATATTTTACTTCAAAAATCGAGTGAGAAAAGCCAAGTGCATTTTTATATAGCCTTAGCTGTATCTACGACTTCATTGGGTATTAGTAACTGCATATCTATATACAACGCCTTTTTTGTAAGATTTCTCGATAAACGCTACCACATATTTTACTTAAAAAATCGAGTGAGAAAAGCCAAGTGCATTTTTATATAGCCTTAGCTGTATCTACGACTTCATTGGGTATTAGTAACTGCATATCTATATACAACGCCTTTTTTGTAAGATTTCTCGATAAACGCTACCACATATTTTACTTAAAAAATCGAGTGAGAAAAGCCAAGTGCATTTTTATATATCCCTAGCTGTGTCTACGACTTCATTCGGTATGTAACTGCATTTCTATAAAAAACGCCGGTATTTATAACTGCATATCTATATGCAACGCCTTTTCTGTTAGACTTCTCGATAAACGCTACCGCATATTTTACTTCAAAAATCGAGTGAGAAAAGCCAAGTGCATTTTTATATAGCCTTAGCTGTATCTACGACTTCATTGGGTATTAGTAACTGGATATCTATATACAACGCCTTTTTTGTAAGATTTCTCGATAAACGCTACCACATATTTTACTTAAAAAATCGAGTGAGAAAAGCCAAGTGCATTTTTATATATCCCTAGCTGTGTCTACGACTTCATTCGGTATGTAACTGCATTTCTATAAAAAACGCCGGTATTTATAACTGCATATCTATATGCAACGCCTTTTCTGTTAGACTTCTCGATAAACGCTACCACATATTTTACTTAAAAAATCGACCGAAAAAACCCAAGTGCATTTTTATATATCCCTAGCTGTGTCTACGACTTCATTCGGTATGTAACTGCATTTCTATAAAAAACGCCGGTATTTATAACTGCATATCTATATGCAACGCCTTTTCTGTTAGACTTCTCGATAAACGCTACCACATATTTTACTTAAAAAATCGACCGAAAAAACCCAAGTGCATTTTTATATATCCCTAGCTGTGTCTACGACTTCATTCGGTATGTAACTGCATTTCTATAAAAAACGCCGGTATTTATAACTGCATATCTATATGCAACGCCTTTTCTGTTAGACTTCTCGATAAACGCTACCACATATTTTACTTAAAAAATCGACCGAAAAAACCCAAGTGCATTTTTATATATCCCTAGCTGTGTCTACGACTTCATTCGGTATGTAACTGCATTTCTATAAAAAACGCCGGTATTTATAACTGCATATCTATATGCAACGCCTTTTCTGTTAGACTTCTCGATAAACGCTACCACATATTTTACTTAAAAAATCGACCGAAAAAACCCAAGTGCATTTTTATATATCCCTAGCTGTGTCTACGACTTCATTCGGTATGTAACTGCATTTCTATAAAAAACGCCGGTATTTATAACTGCATATCTATATGCAACGCCTTTTCTGTTAGACTTCTCGATAAACGCTACCACATATTTTACTTAAAAAATCGACCGAAAAAACCCAAGTGCATTTTTATATATCCCTAGCTGTGTCTACGACTTCATTCGGTATGTAACTGCATTTCTATAAAAAACGCCGGTATTTATAACTGCATATCTATATGCAACGCCTTTTCTGTTAGACTTCTCGATAAACGCTACCGCATATTTTACTTCAAAAATCGAGTGAGAAAAGCCAAGTGAATTTCTATATATCCTTAGCTGTATCTACGACTTCATTGGGTATTAGTAACTGCATATCTATATACAACGCCTTTTTTGTAAGATTTCTCGATAAACGCTACCACATATTTTACTTAAAAAATCGACCGAAAAAACCCAAGTGCATTTTTATATATCCCTAGCTGTGTCTACGACTTCATTCGGTATGTAACTGCATGTCTATAAAAAACGCCGGTATTTATAACTGCATATCTATATGCAACGCCTTTTCTGTTAGACTTCTCGATAAACGCTACCGCATATTTTACTTCAAAAATCGAGTGAGAAAACCCAAGTGCATTTTTATATATCCTTAGCTGTATCTACGACTTCATTGGGTATTAGTAACTGCATATCTATATACAACGCCTTTTTTGTAAGATTTCTCGATAAACGCTACCACATATTTTACTTAAAAAATCGACCGAAAAAACCCAAGTGCATTTTTATATATCCCTAGCTGTGTCTACGACTTCATTCGGTATGTAACTGCATTTCTATAAAAAACGCCGGTATTTATAACTGCATATCTATATGCAACGCCTTTTCTGTTAGACTTCTCGATAAACGCTACCGCATATTTTACTTCAAAAATCGAGTGAGAAAAGCCAAGTGCATTTTTATATATCCTTAGCTGTATCTACGACTTCATTGGGTATTAGTAACTGCATATCTATATACAACGCCTTTTTTGTAAGACTTCTCGATAAACGCTACCACATATTTTACTTAAAAAATCGACCGAAAAAACCCAAGTGCATTTTTATATATCCCTAGCTGTGTCTACGACTTCATTCGGTATGTAACTGCATTTCTATAAAAAACGCCGGTATTTATAACTGCATATCTATATGCAACGCCTTTTCTGTTAGACTTCTCGATAAACGCTACCGCATATTTTACTTCAAAAATCGAGTGAGAAAAGCCAAGTGCATTTTTATATATCCTTAGCTGTATCTACGACTTCATTGGGTATTAGTAACTGCATATCTATATACAACGCCTTTTTTGTAAGATTTCTCGATAAACGCTACCACATATTTTACTTAAAAAATCGACCGAAAAAACCCAAGTGCATTTTTATATATCCCTAGCTGTGTCTACGACTTCATTCGGTATGTAACTGCATTTCTATAAAAAACGCCGGTATTTATAACTGCATATCTATATGCAACGCCTTTTCTGTTAGACTTCTCGATAAACGCTACCGCATATTTTACTTCAAAAATCGAGTGAGAAAAGCCAAGTGCATTTTTATATATCCTTAGCTGTATCTACGACTTCATTGGGTATTAGTAACTGCATATCTATATACAACGCCTTTTTTGTAAGATTTCTCGATAAACGCTACCACATATTTTACTTAAAAAATCGACCGAAAAAACCCAAGTGCATTTTTATATATCCCTAGCTGTGTCTACGACTTCATTCGGTATGTAACTGCATTTCTATAAAAAACGCCGGTATTTATAACTGCATATCTATATGCAACGCCTTTTCTGTTAGACTTCTCGATAAACGCTACCGCATATTTTACTTCAAAAATCGAGTGAGAAAAGCCAAGTGCATTTTTATATATCCCTAGCTGTGTCTACGACTTCATTCGGTATGTAACTGCATTTCTATAAAAAACGCCGGTATTTATAACTGCATATCTATATGCAACGCCTTTTCTGTTAGACTTCTCGATAAACGCTACCGCATATTTTACTTCAAAAATCGAGTGAGAAAAGCCAAGTGCATTTTTATATATCCTTAGCTGTATCTACGACTTCATTGGGTATTAGTAACTGCATATCTATATACAACGCCTTTTTTGTAAGATTTCTCGATAAACGCTACCACATATTTTACTTAAAAAATCGACCGAAAAAACCCAAGTGCATTTTTATATATCCCTAGCTGTGTCTACGACTTCATTCGGTATGTAACTGCATTTCTATAAAAAACGCCGGTATTTATAACTGCATATCTATATGCAACGCCTTTTCTGTTAGACTTCTCGATAAACGCTACCGCATATTTTACTTCAAAAATCGAGTGAGAAAAGCCAAGTGCATTTTTATATATCCTTAGCTGTATCTACGACTTCATTGGGTATTAGTAACTGCATATCTATATACAACGCCTTTTTTGTAAGATTTCTCGATAAACGCTACCACATATTTTACTTAAAAAATCGACCGAAAAAACCCAAGTGCATTTTTATATATCCCTAGCTGTGTCTACGACTTCATTCGGTATGTAACTGCATTTCTATAAAAAACGCCGGTATTTATAACTGCATATCTATATGCAACGCCTTTTCTGTTAGACTTCTCGATAAACGCTACCGCATATTTTACTTCAAAAATCGAGTGAGAAAAGCCAAGTGCATTTTTATATATCCTTAGCTGTATCTACGACTTCATTGGGTATTAGTAACTGCATATCTATATACAACGCCTTTTTTGTAAGATTTCTCGATAAACGCTAACACATATTTTACTTAAAAAATCGACCGAAAAAACCCAAGTGCATTTTTATATATCCCTAGCTGTGTCTACGACTTCATTGGGTATTAGTAACTGCATATCTATATACAACGCCTTTTTTGTAAGACTTCTCGATAAACGCTACCACATATTTTACTTAAAAAATCGAGTGAGAAAAGCCAAGTGCATTTTTATATATCCTTAGCTGTATCTACGACTTCATTGGGTATTAGTAACTGCATATCTATATACAACGCCTTTTTTGTAAGACTTCTCGATAAACGCTACCACATATTTTACTTCAAAAATCGAGTGAGAAAAGCCAAGTGCATTTTTATATATCCTTAGCTGTATCTACGACTTCATTGGGTATTAGTAACTGCATATCTATATACAACGCCTTTTTTGTAAGACTTCTCGATAAACGCTACCACATATTTTACTTAAAAAATCGACCGAAAAAACCCAAGTGCATTTTTATATATCCCTAGCTGTGTCTACGACTTCATTCGGTATGTAACTGCATTTCTATAAAAAACGCCGGTATTTATAACTGCATATCTATATGCAACGCCTTTTCTGTTAGACTTCTCGATAAACGCTACCGCATATTTTACTTCAAAAATCGAGTGAGAAAAGCCAAGTGCATTTTTATATATCCTTAGCTGTATCTACGACTTCATTGGGTATTAGTAACTGCATATCTATATACAACGCCTTTTTTGTAAGATTTCTCGATAAACGCTACCACATATTTTACTTAAAAAATCGACCGAAAAAACCCAAGTGCATTTTTATATATCCCTAGCTGTGTCTACGACTTCATTGGGTATTAGTAACTGCATATCTATATACAACGCCTTTTTTGTAAGACTTCTCGATAAACGCTACCACATATTTTACTTCAAAAATCGAGTGAGAAAAGCCAAGTGCATTTTTATATATCCTTAGCTGTATCTACGACTTCATTGGGTATTAGTAACTGCATATCTATATACAACGCCTTTTTTGTAAGATTTCTCGATAAACGCTACCGCATATTTTACTTCAAAAATCGAGTGAGAAAAGCCAAGTGCATTTTTATATATCCTTAGCTGTATCTACGACTTCATTGGGTATTAGTAACGGCATATCTATATACAACGCCTTTTTTGTAAGATTTCCCGATAAACGCTACCACATATTTTACTTAAAAAATCGACCGAAAAAACCCAAGTGCATTTTTATATATCCCTAGCTGTGTCTACGACTTCATTGGGTATTAGTAACTGCATATCTATATACAACGCCTTTTTTGTAAGACTTCTCGATAAACGCTACCACATATTTTACTTCAAAAATCGAGTGAGAAAAGCCAAGTGCATTTTTATATATCCTTAGCTGTATCTACGACTTCATTGGGTATTAGTAACTGCATATCTATATACAACGCCTTTTTTGTAAGATTTCTCGATAAACGCTACCACATATTTTACTTAAAAAATCGACCGAAAAAACCCAAGTGCATTTTTATTTATCCCTAGCTGTGTCTACGACTTCATTGGGTATTAGTAACTGCATATCTATATACAACGCCTTTTTTGTAAGACTTCTCGATAAACGCTACCACATATTTTACTTCAAAAATAGAGTGAGAAAAGCCAAGTGCATTTTTATATATCCTTAGCTGTATCTACGACTTCATTGGGTATTAGTAACTGCATATCTATATACAACGCCTTTTTTGTAAGATTTCTCGATAAACGCTACCGCATATTTTACTTCAAAAATCGAGTGAGAAAAGCCAAGTGCATTTTTATATATCCTTAGCTGTATCTACGACTTCATTGGGTATTAGTAACTGCATATCTATATACAACGCCTTTTTTGTAAGATTTCCCGATAAACGCTACCACATATTTTACTTAAAAAATCGACCGAAAAAACCCAAGTGCATTTTTATATATCCCTAGCTGTGTCTACGACTTCATTGGGTATTAGTAACTGCATATCTATATACAACGCCTTTTTTGTAAGACTTCTCGATAAACGCTACCACATATTTTACTTCAAAAATCGACCGAAAAAACCCAAGTGCCTTTTTATATATCCCTAGCTGTGTCTACGACTTCATTGGGTATTAGTAACTGCATATCTATATACAACGCCTTTTTTGTAAGATTTCTCGATAAACGCTACCACATATTTTACTTAAAAAATCGACCGAAAAAACCCAAGTGCATTTTTATATATCCCTAGCTGTGTCTACGACTTCATTCGGTATGTAACTGCATTTCTATAAAAAACGCCGGTATTTATAACTGCATATCTATATGCAACGCCTTTTCTGTTAGACTTCTCGATAAACGCTACCGCATATTTTACTTCAAAAATCGACCGAAAAAACCCAAGTGCATTTTTATATATCCCTAGCTGTGTCTACGACTTCATTCGGTATGTAACTGCATTTCTATAAAAAACGCCGGTATTTATAACTGCATATCTATATGCAACGCCTTTTCTGTTAGACTTCTCGATAAACGCTACCGCATATTTTACTTCAAAAATCGAGTGAGAAAAGCCAAGTGCATTTTTATATATCCTTAGCTGTATCTACGACTTCATTGGGTATTAGTAACTGCATATCTATATACAACGCCTTTTTTGTAAGATTTCTCGATAAACGCTACCACATATTTTACTTAAAAAATCGACCGAAAAAACCCAAGTGCATTTTTATATATCCCTAGCTGTGTCTACGACTTCATTCGGTATGTAACTGCATTTCTATAAAAAACGCCGGTATTTATAACTGCATATCTATATGCAACGCCTTTTCTGTTAGACTTCTCGATAAACGCTACCGCATATTTTACTTCAAAAATCGAGTGAGAAAAGCCAAGTGCATTTTTATATATCCTTAGCTGTATCTACGACTTCATTGGGTATTAGTAACTGCATATCTATATACAACGCCTTTTTTGTAAGATTTCTCGATAAACGCTACCACATATTTTACTTAAAAAATCGACCGAAAAAACCCAAGTGCATTTTTATATATCCCTAGCTGTGTCTACGACTTCATTGGGTATTAGTAACTGCATATCTATATACAACGCCTTTTTTGTAAGACTTCTCGATAAACGCTACCACATATTTTACTTAAAAAATCGAGTGAGAAAAGCCAAGTGCATTTTTATATATCCTTAGCTGTATCTACGACTTCATTGGGTATTAGTAACTGCATATCTATATACAACGCCTTTTTTGTAAGACTTCTCGATAAACGCTACCACATATTTTACTTCAAAAATCGAGTGAGAAAAGCCAAGTGCATTTTTATATATCCTTAGCTGTATCTACGACTTCATTGGGTATTAGTAACTGCATATCTATATACAACGCCTTTTTTGTAAGACTTCTCGATAAACGCTACCACATATTTTACTTAAAAAATCGACCGAAAAAACCCAAGTGCATTTTTATATATCCCTAGCTGTGTCTACGACTTCATTCGGTATGTAACTGCATTTCTATAAAAAACGCCGGTATTTATAACTGCATATCTATATGCAACGCCTTTTCTGTTAGACTTCTCGATAAACGCTACCGCATATTTTACTTCAAAAATCGAGGGAGAAAAGCCAAGTGCATTTTTATATATCCTTAGCTGTATCTACGACTTCATTGGGTATTAGTAACTGCATATCTATATACAACGCCTTTTTTGTAAGATTTCTCGATAAACGCTACCACATATTTTACTTAAAAAATCGACCGAAAAAACCCAAGTGCATTTTTATATATCCCTAGCTGTGTCTACGACTTCATTGGGTATTAGTAACTGCATATCTATATACAACGCCTTTTTTGTAAGACTTCTCGATAAACGCTACCACATATTTTACTTCAAAAATCGAGTGAGAAAAGCCAAGTGCATTTTTATATATCCTTAGCTGTATCTACGACTTCATTGGGTATTAGTAACTGCATATCTATATACAACGCCTTTTTTGTAAGATTTCTCGATAAACGCTACCGCATATTTTACTTCAAAAATCGAGTGAGAAAAGCCAAGTGCATTTTTATATATCCTTAGCTGTATCTACGACTTCATTGGGTATTAGTAACTGCATATCTATATACAACGCCTTTTTTGTAAGATTTCCCGATAAACGCTACCACATATTTTACTTAAAAAATCGACCGAAAAAACCCAAGTGCATTTTTATATATCCCTAGCTGTGTCTACGACTTCATTGGGTATTAGTAACTGCATATCTATATACAACGCCTTTTTTGTAAGACTTCTCGATAAACGCTACCACATATTTTACTTCAAAAATCGAGTGAGAAAAGCCAAGTGCATTTTTATATATCCTTAGCTGTATCTACGACTTCATTGGGTATTAGTAACTGCATATCTATATACAACGCCTTTTTTGTAAGATTTCTCGATAAACGCTACCACATATTTTACTTAAAAAATCGACCGAAAAAACCCAAGTGCATTTTTATATATCCCTAGCTGTGTCTACGACTTCATTCGGTATGTAACTGCATTTCTATAAAAAACGCCGGTATTTATAACTGCATATCTATATGCAACGCCTTTTCTGTTAGACTTCTTGATAAACGCTACCGCATATTTTACTTCAAAAATCGAGTGAGAAAAGCCAAGTGCATTTTTATATATCCTTAGCTGTATCGACGACTTCATTGGGTATTAGTAACTGCATATCTATATACAACGCCTTTTTTGTAAGACTTCTCGATAAACGCTACCACATATTTTACTTCAAAAATCGAGTGAGAAAAGCCAAGTGCATTTTTATATATCCTTAGCTGTATCTACGACTTCATTGGGTATTAGTAACTGCATATCTATATACAACGCCTTTTTTGTAAGACTTCTCGATAAACGCTACCACATATTTTACTTAAAAAATCGACCGAAAAAACCCAAGTGCATTTTTATATATCCCTAGCTGTGTCTACGACTTCATTCGGTATGTAACTGCATTTCTATAAAAAACGCCGGTATTTATAACTGCATATCTATATGCAACGCCTTTTCTGTTAGACTTCTCGATAAACGCTACCGCATATTTTACTTCAAAAATCGAGTGAGAAAAGCCAAGTGCATTTTTATATATCCTTAGCTGTATCTACGACTTCATTGGGTATTAGTAACTGCATATCTATATACAACGCCTTTTTTGTAAGATTTCTCGATAAACGCTACCACATATTTTACTTAAAAAATCGACCGAAAAAACCCAAGTGCATTTTTATATATCCCTAGCTGTGTCTACGACTTCATTCGGTATGTAACTGCATTTCTATAAAAAACGCCGGTATTTATAACTGCATATCTATATGCAACGCCTTTTCTGTTAGACTTCTCGATAAACGCTACCGCATATTTTACTTCAAAAATCGAGTGAGAAAAGCCAAGTGCATTTTTATATATCCTTAGCTGTATCTACGACTTCATTGGGTATTAGTAACTGCATATCTATATACAACGCCTTTTTTGTAAGATTTCTCGATAAACGCTACCACATATTTTACTTAAAAAATCGACCGAAAAAACCCAAGTGCATTTTTATATATCCCTAGCTGTGTCTACGACTTCATTCGGTATGTAACTGCATTTCTATAAAAAACGCCGGTATTTATAACTGCATATCTATATGCAACGCCTTTTCTGTTAGACTTCTCGATAAACGCTACCGCATATTTTACTTCAAAAATCGAGTGAGAAAAGCCAAGTGCATTTTTATATATCCCTAGCTGTGTCTACGACTTCATTCGGTATGTAACTGCATTTCTATAAAAAACGCCGGTATTTATAACTGCATATCTATATGCAACGCCTTTTCTGTTAGACTTCTCGATAAACGCTACCGCATATTTTACTTCAAAAATCGAGTGAGAAAAGCCAAGTGCATTTTTATATATCCTTAGCTGTATCTACGACTTCATTGGGTATTAGTAACTGCATATCTATATACAACGCCTTTTTTGTAAGATTTCTCGATAAACGCTACCACATATTTTACTTAAAAAATCGACCGAAAAAACCCAAGTGCATTTTTATATATCCCTAGCTGTGTCTACGACTTCATTCGGTATGTAACTGCATTTCTATAAAAAACGCCGGTATTTATAACTGCATATCTATATGCAACGCCTTTTCTGTTAGACTTCTCGATAAACGCTACCGCATATTTTACTTCAAAAATCGAGTGAGAAAAGCCAAGTGCATTTTTATATATCCTTAGCTGTATCTACGACTTCATTGGGTATTAGTAACTGCATATCTATATACAACGCCTTTTTTGTAAGATTTCTCGATAAACGCTACCACATATTTTACTTAAAAAATCGACCGAAAAAACCCAAGTGCATTTTTATATATCCCTAGCTGTGTCTACGACTTCATTCGGTATGTAACTGCATTTCTATAAAAAACGCCGGTATTTATAACTGCATATCTATATGCAACGCCTTTTCTGTTAGACTTCTCGATAAACGCTACCGCATATTTTACTTCAAAAATCGAGTGAGAAAAGCCAAGTGCATTTTTATATATCCTTAGCTGTATCTACGACTTCATTGGGTATTAGTAACTGCATATCTATATACAACGCCTTTTTTGTAAGATTTCTCGATAAACGCTAACACATATTTTACTTAAAAAATCGACCGAAAAAACCCAAGTGCATTTTTATATATCCCTAGCTGTGTCTACGACTTCATTGGGTATTAGTAACTGCATATCTATATACAACGCCTTTTTTGTAAGACTTCTCGATAAACGCTACCACATATTTTACTTAAAAAATCGAGTGAGAAAAGCCAAGTGCATTTTTATATATCCTTAGCTGTATCTACGACTTCATTGGGTATTAGTAACTGCATATCTATATACAACGCCTTTTTTGTAAGACTTCTCGATAAACGCTACCACATATTTTACTTCAAAAATCGAGTGAGAAAAGCCAAGTGCATTTTTATATATCCTTAGCTGTATCTACGACTTCATTGGGTATTAGTAACTGCATATCTATATACAACGCCTTTTTTGTAAGACTTCTCGATAAACGCTACCACATATTTTACTTAAAAAATCGACCGAAAAAACCCAAGTGCATTTTTATATATCCCTAGCTGTGTCTACGACTTCATTCGGTATGTAACTGCATTTCTATAAAAAACGCCGGTATTTATAACTGCATATCTATATGCAACGCCTTTTCTGTTAGACTTCTCGATAAACGCTACCGCATATTTTACTTCAAAAATCGAGTGAGAAAAGCCAAGTGCATTTTTATATATCCTTAGCTGTATCTACGACTTCATTGGGTATTAGTAACTGCATATCTATATACAACGCCTTTTTTGTAAGATTTCTCGATAAACGCTACCACATATTTTACTTAAAAAATCGACCGAAAAAACCCAAGTGCATTTTTATATATCCCTAGCTGTGTCTACGACTTCATTGGGTATTAGTAACTGCATATCTATATACAACGCCTTTTTTGTAAGACTTCTCGATAAACGCTACCACATATTTTACTTCAAAAATCGAGTGAGAAAAGCCAAGTGCATTTTTATATATCCTTAGCTGTATCTACGACTTCATTGGGTATTAGTAACTGCATATCTATATACAACGCCTTTTTTGTAAGATTTCTCGATAAACGCTACCACATATTTTACTTAAAAAATCGACCGAAAAAACCCAAGTGCATTTTTATATATCCCTAGCTGTGTCTACGACTTCATTCGGTATGTAACTGCATTTCTATAAAAAACGCCGGTATTTATAACTGCATATCTATATGCAACGCCTTTTCTGTTAGACTTCTCGATAAACGCTACCGCCTATTTTACTTCAAAAATCGAGTGAGAAAAGCCAAGTGCATTTTTATATATCCTTAGCTGTATCGACGACTTCATTGGGTATTAGTAACTGCATATCTATATACAACGCCTTTTTTGTAAGACTTCTCGATAAATGCTACCACATATTTTACTTAAAAAATCGACCGAAAAAACCCAAGTGCATTTTTATATATCCCTAGCTGTGTCTACGACTTCATTCGGTATGTAACTGCATATCTACAAATAACGCCGGTATTTATAACTGCATATCTATATAAAACGCCTTTTCTGTTAGACTTCTCGATAAACGCTACCGCATATTATACTTCAAAAATCGCGCGAAAAAACCCAAGTGCATTTTATATATCCCTATTTGTATCCACGACTTCATTGGGTATTAGTAACTGCATATCTATATACAACGCCGGTATTAGTAACTGCATATCTATATACAACCTCTTTTCTGTTACACTTCTTGATAAACGCTACCGCGAAGTTTACTTAAAAATCGAGTGAGAAAAGCCAAGTGCATTTTTATATATCCCTATCTGTATCTACGACTTCATTGGGTATTAGTAACTGCATATCTATATACAACGCCGGTATTAGTAACTGCATATCTATATACAACCCCTTTTCTGTTACACTTCTTGATAAACGCTACCGTATATTTTTATTCAAAAGAAAGAGAGAAAGCCCATGTACATTTTTATATATCCTTAGCTGCTCGTATGCCTACGAATTCATTCGCGTAAAATTCGGAATCACAAAAGTTATTAGAATTTTTTTTTCTCATATGTTGCTATTTTACTACTACCATACCAAATTTTATCAAAATCCGTCCAGTAAATTTCGCGTGATTGACGACCAAATTAGCATATAGACAGATAGACAGACATAAATTCTAAGAACACGTTTTTTGGCTTCTATTATAATTTTTTGCGCTAAATTAATCACTTTTTAAAATATTTTTCATGTACAGTATTCATTCTCTAGCAATTTTTTATATTTATGGATAATGTGTATAATTTTAATAGTATTTTAAGATTTAAATTTTTCCAATTGTCTATCTTCAAATTTAAATTATTTGCGTGGAAATATGATTTTTTTCAGTTCTCCAAAAATATTTGTACTATTGTTGATAATTTTATTAAAATTATGTTTGGGGTACAACGTAAATAATATGTAATAGTGTTGTATTTTACTGATTTAAATTTTTTAGAAATTTGATTTAAAAATAATTATTGCTATTGTATTTTTAAACATCTATGTAATAAAAATACTTTAAAGTGGTTTGCCATTTTTTTTAAACGAAAAATTTATCAAGGACGAATTCCTATTAAACACTTAAAAAGTGTTAATTTTGCACAACGTAAATATACTGTCAACTACGTCTATTGGAGGCGTTAAAACATCGTGTAAATTAAAAAAAATATTAAATGTAGAATAATTGCTAAAGTGTTTTTGCAATCTTTGCATAGGTTTCTATAAATCCTATTTTTTCATAGTTTTTTGTTAAGTAATTTCGGAAATAAGGAAGAATATATTTTTTACATATTTTTCAGCATATGGCTATTTAAATTATGAAAATAATGTTTTTATGGTCCTTATTAAACCTTTTAAATGATACTTGATATTACGCACATGGAATTAATTTTTTTTTTCTTGTAGTTTATTTGCTCGTTCCTAAGTTATCAGTATAAATTTACTGAGTGTTCGCTATTGAGATGTGTGCGGGTTAATATGTTTTATTACTATGCAAAATGTTAAGTATCTACATTAAACACTTTCTGAGAAAAATAGCTGTGACAGACAGATGAACATATACGCGAATGATCTTATAAGAGTTACGAAACCCTAAAAATGAACTTGGGTTTACGTTTTAAAGGCGAGCTGAACTAATCTGACTAAATTTGTCTCTGACACCGTCATCAATAAAAGTCGCTTCCTATTCCGGATTAGTAATCCATTTTGCGCGAAGGGATAAAATATTAATAAAATGATCGCACCAACCTGCAGGCCGTGACGCGGTAGCAGCTCGCGTCACAGTGAATCACAATCATCTGGACCAGAGGTAGCCTCCCGCCAGCTGACTGCATTCCGCGGAACGCCGTTATGCCCGCGCGTCGTCATCTGAGTGCACACGAGCAGGCTTCATCTCGAATATGGATCCGCGTCTTCAGATTTCTCTATTATGACTTCCTCTACTGTCATTATTTTTTTATCATCTAGGACTTCCTATCTGAGATTCTACTACAGAATTGATTATATCACTATTGTTTGTTTAAAAATCTTTTCAAAAATCATATTTATCGCTTCTAGTTTTTCATGGGAGATTCAGCCAGCTTTACCGATCGTCCTGATAATAAGCGGTTTCTTCCTAACCGCTCCATTCTTCAGGTGGAAGGTGATGCATGGAAGAACGAAGGCGTTAACTGAATCTGCCTTTTGCCACAGTGTAAGACGTGATACATGAATTCGTTCAATGTCGGAGTTCATTTTAGCAATGGCCTTTTCCGCCGAAGGCACAGTGCGGAATCCAGTCGGACACCCAGATGGCTATAGATGTCTTTTTCAGTAAGCATCTCCGGTGTTTCGTCTCGAATTATGAACGTGTGAGTAGCCATTTTACGATTCTCACCTATATTAACGGTGTCACACTTCCCAGCACTAAATCTTGTACCGGTCCAGTTTCAGCTCAGTACGATCATTTAGCAAAATACATTGCAAAACCTATATCACGCATATATTCAATACGCAATTCTATATTAATATTATATAAATTATAAATTAATTCACAAAATTTATTACACATCTATTAAAAAGGCCCCGTTGGAGCATATTACCTAATTTTCATGTTTTTATTACTCGATACGTTTCAAAATTTCTATAGTAAAATATAGATGATGGCACATTTTTAAAATGAATCAAAATTAAATATCCATTGCCTTGCTTAGGTGCTGTAGTGCTGTAGGAAAATAAGCTTAACATCTAACGAATGCACACCATAACCAAAGAATATTAACTATTACTGCGTAAAGAAGCGACACTCAACTCCCCCCGCCAGTTTAAGGTCACCCGCAGATAACGGGTACGATTAAGGGTACGCGTTCCTAGGTTGCCTCTCGCTGCGTGCGCGTATGATTTGTTCAATTTTGCAATGATTGATTGAGTTTATTTTGTGTAATTTAGTCTTAGTGATAACTATTTATATTAATTCAATATATAAATCCATTATTGCACTGTGTACGAGTGCTAAGAAAGCAATAAAATAATGAAGGATAGGAGATTATTTTGTCTCCATTTTTTTGTTTGTGGTAAATATTTTTGTATCACCAACTTATTTGGTTAGTACCTATAATTTTATGTCTACAAACATGTCACTGAGCAGTTTTAAAATTCAAACTGTTCTTAAAAATCAATGTTTTGTTTGGACGCGAAGTGATTGGAAAACGTACCTTGTGGTGTCGGCCATAGGCTTATTATATTGTTTATTAAGAGATCTTTCAAATGAAGCAAATCTAAAACCTTCAAAAGTAAAACGAAGACAATATTTCAGTGTATTACATTTATAAATAAACAAAATTTATTTTTATTTAAGATTTTATTTTTAAGATTCACACTACGTACCTTTTTTCAAATTCTATCTTGATATTATTATTATCATCAAATCACTTTCACATAATTAAATGTATAGTATAAAATATTTATTTATATAATTACATTTTTCGAATTAGGTAATAAAAAAGACGTGCGCGCCAACATAAAATTACTGCGCCAGCGTACTATCGAGACAGTCATTCGATCGACGCTATTGGTTAGAAAGAGAAACAGCTATGTTGCTAACTCACTCGATCGGCGCGATTGCTCACAACGATCGAGACCGATATGTAGTATTAGTAAATATTCTTTACCTGCACGCTGCGGGAGCCCTACATTAATTTACGTACACACACAAATGGATACGGATAGGCGAATACGTGTGTAATATTGTAGGCAATTAAATCTGTTCACTAGTATAGACTGTCGGGGGTGTGCCATAACATGGTTCCTAAAAACGAACATGTTTTAAACTATTACACCGAGATTAAATTTCACCATTATCACGTAATTAGACCTGTGCGCCGTCACGCCACACAATTTTGAAGGGCGCACCGCCGGACTATTATTTGAAACGCCGTGTGCCGATTAGGCAGGCAGAAGTGGTGAGCCAGCTCATTACCTCTATCTCCCAATGCCTAACTCTACTAGACTACTAGGTTATATCCCTGATGTTTCTGTGTAATTAAATAAAAATTGGCTTAATAGCGATTATAACACTTCACATTTCTTGACGATACATGACACCTTCCTCGTGTCGATTTGTATTAAGATATAGCCCTGCGTATTCCGGCAGTTCTATGTCGACTTGTATTAAGATATAGTTCTATACCGATTTGTATTAAGATATAGCCTTGCGTATTCCTGCAGTTTTGATACGCAGGTCGCGAATCATGTATTATTTGATTGCAGTGAGCATGATGATGCGCGTAGAGTTTTAATTGAGAGCACACTTCTGTATAACAGTAGATTAGAATCACGCGTTAGGATGAGGATTTTTAACCACCGTGGCTTGGTTGAGTATGGATCGATCTTTAAGGCATTTAGAGCGTTTACCAAAAGCATTCTAGAGAAAATGGAAATATTAAATAGCTCACAGAGTAGGGTAGATACGGGATACAATTAGAGAACTTTCGAAGGTTCCTTCTTTTATATGTTGGGGAATGTTACGGATTCCTGGAGGGGTCCTGAGACAACCCGGATTTTATTGTTTGATGTTGGAAAATTTATCTTTTCTTTAAAATCGAGACGAAATACATTGAAACGCATATATTGTTTTATAAAGTTTGTTTTGAGAATTAAAAAGTAATATTTACCAAATTTGGAGATTGTAAATTTGGAGAGTAAATATCTCTTGTTTTGAAGCACACGCCAACTAGACTTAGTTTTATTGAAAAAAAAACAATTCAATTTTTTATTTATCACCCACATGATTTTTTTTGTGTTTTTATCCTCCCTTTGCAAATTTATTGAGAAATAAGTTTCTTTTTCATCATTGTTTACTTTTTTAACAGAATAAAAATTAAAACTAAATAGCAAAAGTGAACACACAAAAACATTTTGCGCCATCTTAGAGGTGACCATGGCATTCTGGAAGTTTAAAAAGACAAATAAAATGAGATACTATATAATTATTCTCAGCCAGGACGAAAAAATATAAGACAACAGACAGTAATAAAAGACAAGTGCTGAAAAATTGGTTTTAACGGTAGATAGTTGTTCGATACCATTAAAAATGTATCCAATGGAGAAATGATAGATTTTATAAAGGTGACGTCGGCTCATGCCGTCGCCGCCAGGGTTTGGTCCACAGACGCTGCCACCACCAAAAATATAGTCGCGCTAGGGGTCTTCACGTAGTTTCTTATTTAGTAATAACGTATTCAGTATATATTTTTATTATTATTGCATGATGCTAATAACAATAAAGCACGTAAAATTATATATATATATATATATATATATATATATATATATATATATATGTATATATATATATATATATATATATATATATATATCTATGTATATATATGTATGTATATGTACATACACTTGATGGTGTTCAAACATAATATATTGTTTATTTGGAGAAAGCGAGTTGACACGAAGATGGGTTGACACAAGGTTAATATATCGGGAATTATAGGCACCACAAATATGTCAACAGCACAGTTTGAAGCCATTTGTCGTAGACACTAATTCGTAGTAGACGTTGCGGGGCTGCTAGGTGGGGGGAATCTAGTCTAGGAACTAGGAGCCTAAGAGGTAATCTTAAGACGAAAAAGTCTTCACAATGCTGTGATATCCTATGATCTAAATTATTTTTCATTGTGCCGGTTTATTATGAAGAAAAAGGAACGTAGTGAAAATGCACACCAAGGACCTGTTATAATTGGATATGTGCATAGTTTCGTATTTACTACTGTGGAAGAGACTAACCTGACTGGGTATTTCCTGATTTGTTCTGCAGCTAATTATGGTATCAGTACTAAGGAAACAAGACGACTTGTTTATCTATTTGCCTTTTGGTATAATAAAATGTCCTCCTTCATGGGAAAATAATAAAATGACTGGAGAAGTCTGATTAAGACAATTTATGGAATGTGCCATTAGCTTCGACGAAGCAATATAAAACTATTTTTTGATAATTAAACACATTTTTTAGATTGTAATAGATTTACAGTCATTTGGAACATAGATGAAACAAAAGTAACAACAGTACAAAAGCCAAATCGAGCAATTCCAATTCCAAAGCAAAGCCAACCGAGAAGTAAAGCAAAGCCAAAGCCAATCTAGAAGTTAGTGCTTTGAGAGCGGGATACTAGTTACAATGGCTGCAGCTGTAAATGCGATAAGAAACCGTTATCCATCAATGATTACATACACTAGGAAACTTTATCATGATCATTTCGTTCGAGATGGACCAGTTGGCAACGTGGGATATGGTAATAGCTCCACTTGGATGTAAGATGATTTCAATAACTTTTTGCAATACTTTAAATGTCACGTCTGATCCTCGATTGATCATAAAGCCCTATTGATACTTGAAAACCCCTGGCCCGGTTGTTAAAACATAGGTATTAATAGTTGTTTATATCTAATTCAGCGAACACGATGACTATTTATGATATACCTGAACTTGTGAAAATGGTATTTGGAGTAGAAATCACACGAAGAGACGTAAAATTTGAATTTTCTGTATGTGGTATTAAGCTCTTGAATCCCACATTTCCACTGAGTCAAATTGCAGACCGTTATTGGGATAATTCTAAATAAAGCGCGCCTATAGAAGAATCAGAAATCAGATACTTTCTCTCAAATAAACTAGTAACCACCAAAAACTCTATTTTCAAACTATCCACTATTTGACTAGTAATCCTTTTCAAGAATAAGAGCAATTGTTATTCAGCCAGATTGTAACAGACAGGAGGAGCCTATAGCTTCTACCTATTATTTATGTCTGAATCCAAATGAGTCTATTTTTCTACTAGACAACGATATCTGAGCTCAGCCGATCTACCATAATTCCACCTCTTATATATCTATGCCCCCAAACGTGGCTTTTTTACTATCACGCGATGATATCAGAGTTTCAGCTAAGATGAACTATTCATCCGAAGAAACAGTTGCTGCCACCTCGTCTTTTAAACCAAATACTGTTCTGCAGACAAAACCTTAGTTAAAATATTTTCGTCACCGCTCATTAGGCCATTACCAACTTTTTTACCAAGGAAACGTACCCAGAATTGACGAAAAGCTAAATCAGCTACTTTGATTGACACTCCTGACTAAGAAGCCAAATAAAAAATACGAAAAGACGGATTTTTAATAACACGAAAGAAAAAAAATGAAGCAAATCAAAATAAAAAAGAAATTAGAGTATCAACTGCGAATAAAACAACAGACTCTAAAATGGTCTAATGTGTAGAATATATAAACTGGACCCATGAAGAATGCAAGGATGGTGAAAACTGACTGATTAAGATTTTAGACACTAAAATTTCATTCCTTCAAACAAAATGTTTTTCTCTTGTACTCATGCGTGTTCTAATTACCTACTAAATGTATTATGAAAAATAGTAAATACGGAGAAACTGATTTATTTTATGGCTAACAAAGATTTTGTAGCTATTTGTACCCTAAGTGTGCCAATTTAAATGTTTTACATAAATACATAATTTGTAACAGTTTGTTGGGATTGATTATGTTAAGACTTTTTAGTAAACAAGTTTTCAAATTTTGAATATATTTGGCGTTAATTTTGTAGAAATTAATTATTCACAATTAAACGAAACAGTTAAGTTAGCAAAGATTATCTTTACTAATAGCCCACCTGAAGATGTTGTAATACTACGAAACCTAAGTCGTGGTAAAGAACTTAAAGAAAGTAGAAATAATACTACATCACGTAGTTTCATTTAATTGTAAACAAGTTTTCATTAAAAATGGTTAGAATTCCTATAATTAAGAAAATTAAGAGAAAAATGATATATGTAAGTTAATGTCGATTAATCGACTAAGTTGAAATTATTGACAATAAAATTTCACATAATAAACAAAGATTTATCTTCAAATCACTTTAAAACCTCAATTTATATAAGTGTGTCAACTGGCTTTAGTACCTGTTTCTCATCACTAAAAGTTGCAGGTCGAGCCCTTCTCTTAAAACCATTTTTACCAACTGATAACTAGTTTATATTAAAACTAAAAAAGTATGAAATATAGTTTTTGATGCAAACTTCATTAATATAAGTGTCACGGCCTTAACTCTAAAAAAAGAACGTGATCAAAATTATAAATTGTCTATTACTCCACTCCGGTCTCCCCTACTTACTATACTGGAATTTGTCATTTATACCTAGTTTACCAAAAGTAACATTTTATAAAATGGCCCTTTTTTATAGTCAAATAAGTTATGACCTTTGATTGCATGCCATTTTTAAATATACTGCTTACTAATATAAATTTGTATTTTTTAATATGAGGATGCATTAATGTCTTAAGATTTGATAACTATATTTTATAATAAAAAAATAATAAAATATTCATTCAGGGAAGAACGATAACTACCCAGTTTAACTATCTTACCTTCGGCGTAATTGGATATTGTTGTTTCTAAATAGCTGTATTCACTTCAGTCCTCCCCTTTTCTCTCCCTATCATCCCTCCCATTTCCCCTATAGAAATTTCTATTTATATAGATTGAAATATCTATTTATGAATGAGTCTGTGCATAAAATAAACACTTAAAATTATCAATTGAAATAATATAATCCCTGAGCAAACAGGATGTATTAAATTATATTCCCTATGTATGCGTCACCATTCATACAAAAGCATATGTTCTTAAAAATTTATTCGTCTCTCTCACACTCAGGATATGTCGTATTGTTTCTATCTCTTAGTGTCAACGCCTCTTTATAAACATTGGAAACAAGCAATTGTTTTTAAATCATTACGATTTATTTTAAATGTTGAAATAAAGCGTGAAGTTTATACCTTCTTTCTTATTTATGTTGGGACTGGTGTTTCTACACTCCTGAGAGAATGAACTCGTATACCATTTTTTCTCGATATAAATCTCATTGACACACAATCGCTCGCGGTGACTATCGTAAGCGACTGACTTGTAGTAAATTTGAGTTGTGCACTGCACACAATCTATAGTGAACGTTTTTTGAGCACTTAGTATATGGACAAGTCTTACCAAATATTATTTATATCTATCTTTAAAATATATTAAGAGCAACAGATTTACATAACCTGCAAATTTCTGATGCAATGAAAGTATCAAAACTGAGAAAGAGCAGGAAACATTATATTTATGTTCTGATTTGCCGATAATCTTCGAACTCTCGCGAACTTGATCTCGCAGCCAAATCGTCTCGTCTTCGATAGTAAATATGTCGATTGTATTGTGATTGGTTTACAACGACGTGAATGAGGTATACAAAACAAAAAAAATGTCTTATTGTGGTGTTTCGAACTTTTATGTTTTCTCAAGATATTCAAAGCTTTCCTGCTAAATGGCATACCCACCAAGATAATTTTTTTTTGGAAAAAAAATAAGTTGCGCAGTTAATTAAATTTGTTGGACATATTACACATCGTTCTTTGATTTTATTTAAAATATGTGTTGATGTTTTGTTGATGTACAATTACTAACTTTATTTTCCTTCTTAGTCGGCGGCTAAGAATAGAAATGTCCATTTTTTATTTGCATATTTGCTGGTTTTTATGATGTTTTGCATGTTCCGTCTTTAAATGAGTCCCGATAAATTTCGAAGAACAATTTTAAAATCGAATAACTTTCGAAATTCGAATATTAATTAATATATTATCATTAGTAGAGTTTATTCATGTAGTTTCGGTAATGGATGTCACTTTTGTTTTTTTTTATAAAAAGCAAAGCCAAGACTAATATTTGTCATGTCATATTTCGAAACGTCGCAGAACTAATATTAAATAAAATTATTACAATATTCGAGCCAATAATATTTCCAGATGCGACATCGATTATGATTAATTTATATTGGCGTATAATATTTTACATATATTATATGCCAATATAATATATTATTACGATTATATATATATATATATCTATATATATATATATATATATATATATATATATTTACATTTTAATTTTTGTAACACAGAAGCTCTTTACCATAACTTTATTAAGGTCAATAATAAATACTCACATTTTACACGACGATAATACATTCGGCAGTTTTCGCGTAATGCCCATTAAAAAGAGCACCAACGGGTGAACAGATTTTCACTGATATCTAGATTTTATATACATGGTCCATATGACAAATTAATTTATAAAAATAAGGAGAACCTATCTAAACATTTATCCTTTATGCGTAAATACACTGCCTGAAAAGTTGGTCTTACAAAAGAATTGGAGAGATTCTGGCCCACTTTGGCCAGAGTGAATGTAGAGTGAGAACGCACTAACGGAATAAAGGAACAAATGTATGAAGTTGCGTTGATGGAGATGAAAGATATTTAGTCGGCAGGGCGCGCCCTATACTTTGAGTCAGTAGAAATTCGGTCACCAACCTCGTTCAAGAAAAGTCGGCGGCTGTCGGCCGACGAGCAACGCAGACTATGGTAGGTACCATAGTCTGCGTTGCTCGTTATATATTTCTAGTCTGTTAATTTTATATAAGATAGTTATATCACGAAAATTCACTGTTCATCGGTTATTAAATAAAGACAATATATACATTAAATATATCGTAATTTAAGATAAATATATTGTATATTAAAAAAAATTATTTTTGCTTGCAATTGTTTTATAATAAAAAAATCCTTTGGAAAACATTTCCCAAACAAACTGCGTTTTTTATAATGAACTGCTTGTTAAAATTTTTCGTCTTTATTGCCATTCTTAATAACACCAAACTCTGAATAAGCGAAATTTGCTTGAATTTATACAAGTTTGCGTTTGTATTTAATTCAAACACGAACTTGTATAAAAAATATCTTCAAAACTTTATATAAATTTGATATTTTGACAGTTTCTCTCTCCATTGTAAAACTACTTTTCGAATCGATGTCTTTTTTGTTAAGATCCTCATGAGCAGAATATTTTTACTAAATGTACTATTACTTATGAATATTCTTTCATTCACACAAAAAAAGAAGAAATTATCACAAAGCCAGGACTACATTTTATTCAAAATACAACTTCCGCCTGACTGCACATACTTGTCGCACTTGAAAAAGACTTACAATACATTTATTATGAATTTGTAATTTCAGAATTGATTGCGTCTTACCATTCTCAATTATATTATTTTTTCAGTAATATATAAGTTGGAAAATCTCACTTAAAAGACAATCTACGGAGCAATAGACCTTCCTTTCGCGGCGAAAAGAGGAATACTCAGTAATCTAATAATGAAACAAACGCAAAGGGAAAACAATAACCAATTCTATTTTTGTGTATGTTTAGAATATCTTTTTAAAGAGCGTATTTAAAATTACAAATTTTTGTTCTAATTTCTTTAAAACAACCTCTTTCAAATAAAACCCCACATGGTATATAAAATTAAAGAATAAATACCTTATTTGCCCCCTTTTCCTTATATTAATATTTCAAATAAGATGTATTTCTACGGCAAATTTCAAATTAAAAAATATTAGACAGAATTCATGAAAAGAAATGTTTCGATAATTTGGAAAATTGTTGATGTTAATAACAATTAAAAAAAATGTACATATTTGGTTCAATTTAATTTTATTTCTGACTGAGTTATTTTCCTAAGTAGTGTACGTATTGAATGCCAACATTTGATCGCCATAAAGAAATTAATACGCGGACGTTAATTTATTATTAAGTCCCAACTGTTAACGGAGCAGTGTCGAACTAACACAGCCATGCGAATGTTCTCATTGACAAATTAAGTATCATTATACTAAGCTGTTTCGCATTTGTACGATGTTAATTTCTGACATTAACTAAAATATGAAAATAACGGTTAACTATAAATACATTTTATATATAGTCCAGTTTTTTAAGTGTGTACACTGCGATAGTTTAAATTAAATTGATACCTGTTATCTCTTAGATTAAATGTTATGTAGAGTAATTTTATTTTAGTTTAGTAGTTTATTGAATTTTTAACGATCGGCAATAAATTTATAAAGTAGTTGTAAAGTATTACATTTAAAAAGCTTGATATAATTCTCCAAAATCCTGGTTCAACTTTCTCCGATGTTTCCAAAGTGCTTAATTAATTTCATTACGTATCTATATTGATATTCGGTTTCAAAATTAGATGTAATACAGGCAGAACGATTCATCGTTATTGAAAACCGTTATTACGTACAATGTATGGTCTAAGGAAATTAATTTGAGACGATTTTTTTATGTAAAATATAATTTGTATGAATTAAAAACTATGTATAAAATTATTATTTACTGCGGAGATAAGAATATTTTTTCTAGTTAGTATATTTTCCACGTTGAAATTTGGTGATTTTTAATATGTTTTAAAATATAACACTTATTGCGTATAATTTATATTAAGTTCGTTATTGCGTGTTAGTAATGTCTTTCCAACGTAATTGTTTTAGCAAATTTATTGTTAATTCTAATTCGTGATTGCAATATTGTTTTACGATGTTTAAAATATTTTTTTTTATTTCTTGTTTATTAGATACATATCTAATGTTGAAGGCATGTTTTTTTTTGGTGTGATGGAAAGTTTTATAGTTTTTCAGGCTAATTAAAACATCTGGTTATTTTAGAACGTCTGGTTTCCGTTCAGTTTAATGTGAAAGTTTTCATTGCTGATGTACTTTCCGTATTTTTACTTGAAGATAGACAGAAGAGAACGTCCTCTGCTGTCTATTTTCGCTACATTTAATTACTACTCAAAACTTGATCAAAAAGTGAATGAATATTCATTGTTTAATTTAAGGGTTCAAATCTTTTAGGAAGTCAAATGTTCTACTTATATTTTTTGAACTATAAACCCCACAGCGTAGCATCAACTGAAAGTTAATAAAATTGTAACATTCATTTATACACCAAAAAGTTCCTAAGATACATTTTTTTTGCAAACATTATTGTCCCACGTCTCTATCTTTTGATGGGATCTACATTGAACGAAAGCAATTATGCATCCAATCTATTTCATTAATAAAATGTTTGACACCCACTTGACTATTGTTATTATATGCCTTAGCTGATTATAAAAATTCAGACCTTTTCCGCTTGGATTTTCTTCTTCAAAGTGCATTACCGAAAAGTCGGCATGCCTAACCGCGGGTCCGTACTGAATTTTCTTTTTCCTGCGCATTGGTACCGTCACCGGTGTACTGCTTGTACACCACTTATGCACCTTGTTTCGCAATCAGCGCACCCTTTGCGTGCCGATTTCTTGAAAACTTTTGACCGTAGCAAGCTCGGACGGGCGAGAGGGGTAATAATTTGTTTATGTGAATGTTTAATAAGTTTACCTATTATTTTGCTAATCTGAGAAAGTAGGCAGACATGAATTTGTTGTAAGTTTTTAATTATGGATTTGTAGTAACTTTGCAGGGACAGATTTCTTGTAACTTTGCACGACACCACCGTATTTTGCTCAATATTGCCTATGTCAAATAGCAACGTATGACCCAAGATCTATTTTTCGGACAAGTTTGAAAACGACTCGTGAAAAATTATTATTTTTAACAGCGGTAAAAATTTCGACCATGTACATTCCGGTAAGCGCGATCTGCTTTGATTTCGCGAAAATTGTCAGTAAAACGGCTTCAGTAGCGTCATTTCTTTGGAGGAAATTCGTTCAACTAGGCTTTATTTAAACTTATGGCCGTGTGATTGACAATAGACATTTTTAGGGTTCCATCCCTCAAAATTAAAAAAAAGTCCGTCTGTCTATCAAAGCTCGTTTTCTCGGAAATGGCTTGAGATATCAAGTTGAAACTAATATTGTATTCTGAGGTCTTATGACCTTACATTGCTTTAAAACTTTTTGATTCATAAAACAAAAAAATATGGCCTTTTAAAACGATTTTTATACACACAATAGTCTTATGTATTGATAATTATCTTATAAGCCACTTCCGGTCGACCCACAATCTTAAAAGTCGGCATAATGGAAGGTCTTATAACACAACAAAAATCCAAAAATCAATAATTTCTAATTCTATATCATACATTAATAATTAGAATCATACATTTTTAATTATTAAAAATTATAAGCCACTTCTGATCGACCCATAATCTTGAAAGTCGGCATAATGGAAGGTCTTACAACACAAGTAAAGACAAAAAACCAAAAATCAATGATTTCTAATTCTATATCATACATTAATAATTAGAATCATACATTTCTGTAATTAGTTCGTTTTTATGCTTATTAAAGATATAGTAAGCAATATATTTACGTTGTGACAAATTAATACTTATAAATAGATTAATAAGAAATACCATGCATCCCTAAATGTTTGTAAGTGCCTAAATATGTACGGAACCTTCGTTATGTGAGTTCTACTTGTACTGGACAGGTTTTTAACATGTGCTATTTCAATATAATTTATGAATGCCACTATCAAAGTCTTTAGAAAATTTTGAACTCTCACGTGTCACAGTCTAGAAAATTATTCAAACGTCGTCAACGACGCGAACTCCGAAACATGTTCTCTTAATATTTCGTTATTTTAAGAAATTAATTAATATTAATTTCCTATAAATAAAACCCGAAATGAACATATACAGCCAGTTTCGGATTTATATTTTACATCGTTTTAACGAGACAGCAGGCATAAAACTATGTTTTATGCCTTTTCCGCGACTTCATTTGCATTATACTGTTGGCTGGAGAAAGATTTATCTCGTTTACGTTGGATTTGGTTAGAAATGTAACCAGTGACGAGCCGTTAAATTATATTGAGTGAGTTGTAAATTTTTCGTCTCGTAACGAATTTGTTTGCTGTTTGTTTAATATTAATAATGAGTTTATTGGATATTGAATATATTTGGCGTTAATTTTGTAGAAAGTCATTATTCACAATTAAATGAAACTACGCGATGTAGTATTATTTCTACTTTCTTTGATTTCTTTACCACGACCTAGGTTTCGTTGTATTACAACATCTTCAGGTGGGATATTAGCAAAGATCCTTGCTAATCACGTAGTTTCATTATTCATATTCAATACCCATAGATATTAGTAACCCTTAATACTAAAATGGTTATTTTATTTGTTTTCTTATCGATTTATATATTTTTTACACGCAGTTATGTCAACATTAGAGCTATTACACCTATGCTTTGCAAAATAACAAAGATCAACAAATTTAATAAACCATAAATACTGAATATAGTTGATGTTAATTTTGCACAAATTCATTATTCGCAATTAAATGAAACTATGTGAATTATTTTTACTTTATTTAAAGTCTTCATTACGAGCTAGGTTTCGTTGTATTACAACATACTCAGGTGGGCTATTAGCAAAAATTGTCTCCTTCTCTTGTTAATCTTTACCTTTGCTATTTGCCCAACAAATAATAGTAGAAATAATACTAAATCATGTAGTTTTTTTTGAATTGTGAAAACCATAAATTTTAACGCTAGCACACTTCAAGAAGTTTATTCTCACTCATCATAAATATGTAACACTCTGGTACTAATGGCTGGCAGTTCAGCAATTGTGGCGAAGTGGGAAAGTGCGCAATTCCGACATAACTCATTTTAAGATGGTGATATGGCAAACAGATGACGACTACGGGAATTATGAACGAAGAGCGAGAGTTTCCCCAATAAATCAGGCCATACAATTTTTCCATTTAACAATACTTAAATAAATTTCACCATAGAAACTTCTGTGCTGCAATCTATGGTCACCTAGTAAGTCCAAGAGAAAATAGGTAGGAAATAGTAAAGGGGAGTAACTATATCGTATTGTGTACAATTATCAACAAAAAAACGTTTTTTGGACACGTTTAATCATGAATTATTAGACATGTATTGGATAAACAGTAAAATAAATCAGTTGGTATTCATTTTACTCTACGAAAAAAGATAAAATACCTAAATAAGCATATTAGCAAATGATTCATAAGTAAGAGCGTTTTAAGAGCAATTCTGTAAAGTTGTATTTGTGAGATTAACGTGTATAGTTTTTAAATAAGATTTTCTTTCTTTTAGATAAGAATTTAAATAAATCCGGAAATAGTCTTTCTATCTATGTGTAGTCTAAAGTTACTGGATTTTATTTTCTTCGCTGTAAGTGACAAATGGTGGAAGAGAAAAATAAATAAAGGATTTCGTAATTAAATGTGGGACAAAAGAAAAAAAGAAAAATTATGTTTTTTTTTTGAAACAGTAATTTTTTTGTGTGTTGCATAGTGTAACTTACATAATATGGATAATGAATATTTTTGCTAATATTGAGTTTGCCTGAAGAAGACTTGGGCGTGATGCTAGAACAAAGCCAACTGCAACGTTTATTTATCGCCATCATTCTCTCGTTATTGACACACGAATGCTATTTTTCACATACGCTCCCATTTTCTACAAATTCCAGAAATACGGGGCAAGTGTCCCAGCAAAACAGGTAAAATTTGGTTAAAAATACGAGGCGTCCCGTGAAATACGGGAAGATCGTGGTTAATTATTGGTCACGATGCAGAAGTACACATCAATAGGTTAAAGAGAATGGGATTTGGACTGTAAGCAATAAAACTTATAGTACTGGTTATAGTTTTTATAAGAAAGTCCTGGTTATGGTTTTTATAAGAAGGATCTGCTGTAAGGATTATGAGATTATAAGAGAAACGAAAATTAAGAGCGGATTATGAGAGAAAAATGTTGCAAAGAAAGTACTTTTCAAATATACTTTCAATTAAACCTGGAGTGCCGTGATTTCTATGCGTTTATTCAAGCTTGTAAAAATAGTGGTTCCTAGCTCCATATAAAGATCCTAGCTCCATATTCTTCAGATTTAGAACGTGTCAGATTTTTAAAACTAACAGTTGCCAACCGGTTGAAATTCGTCGCCATAGTGTCTAGCGCCAAAATTAATTAGGCTGTCAACTTGCAATGTTTCTGGTGTAATTTTTTTTATCTACAACTTTTATTATAAATTTGGCTCAGAAACTATTCTAATCTCAGAAACTATTAAACCGATTCTTCCGCTGATCATATTTTCTCATCTTATATAGATTATATTTAATCTGGCTTATACAAGTTGTAACTAATGACGTGTCTATCATCCATACAGGTGATTTTGTATCTCAATCTGCGTGTATTTGAAGCAAGCTTCTGTAAAAAAAAATGATTTTTTTCGTCTAAATCGGTTGGGAATTATGATAAAGTTCATTAACATGTTCTACTCAGTATGATGCACAGAATCGCCTATATATTTAAAAAATATACACGTTTTTGTTACCCTGTGTATGTATACAGTGCATAAGAAAGAAAGTGTCTGTTATTCATATAGGTGATTCGGTGCATCAATATGAATGTGATGCATATTTTGTGATGAGAATTTTCATTAAGTTCCTTAATATTTTCTACTCATCTATTTAGTTTTTATACAGTTGTAACAAAGTATGTGTCTATTCATATAGAATTATATGTACGAATAAACACGTCCTTTTTACATCTGTATATAAAATGAAATGTGTGTCTTTCTTTCTGTTTGTTTATAACTTGAGTTTGACTGGATGGTTTTTGAGGTGCCTTTCAACATCGTGTAGGGTATTTATCGCGAAAGGATTTTATGTGTGAAACGTTAATGTGGATTCTCAGGTTACGGAGGAATGTTAATATTTATGAAACGTATCCTAGACCACGAGTAAGCAAATTTTTTTATCTACAAAATACCATCCGGAAAATTAGTCATCGTAATTTTAGTATATATGATAAAAAGTGGCATATATTGTCCATATTTTCCGATTATATTTTAATCGTTTTATGAATAATTTCATTAATATAAATATAATTTTCTTCAGTGTCAAGATTTATTTAAGTTTTCAGAATGAATTACTTAGTACTGAACAATATTTTGAACACTTTTTCACGGTTGCAAGGTCGATACTTCTTTGGTCAGTTATCGATATACTATGATCTTTTTTTATATTTTCATTAAATTTTTCAGAATAATTAGCTTATATTGTGTCATAGCTGATATAATTTAAGAAGCTATATACATAAACATCAAATTTTAGCATGACTAAATCAATTAAATAAATAAAAGTCAACAATTTAAATTTCATAACATAAAAAAACGCTACTATTTTTTAAAACTTATTTCATTTAAAACATTTTTTTTTAACTAAAGTATACTTACTTGATACATCTGTTAGAATTAATTCGGTAAAATTGTGGTTTGCATTCCGTAACATTTTTAAAAGACATTTTTGAAATGCTTATCTAAAAAAATAATTATACTTATTCGAAAGACTCAAAAATATAAGTATGGATGCTAAAATTGTGAAAGAGGGTTGTCACAAAAACCGAATAAAATCATTTTTCTACTATGTTATGAATGTGACGTTTATTATTACGTGACAATAGCGGCTAAGAAACATCGCAAGTAAAAGTTTCGTAGCTCGATCGTTTATTGTTTCGGTTTTGCAACTGTTAAATTCATTTGGAACAACTTTTTCATATAACTCATATTAAGAACGAAAACTAGGTAAAATATGTAAATATATACTAAGTAATAAATTAAGAAAGAAAACATAAAAAACAAATTTTATTAAAACATTTGTAGAGATATGTGCAGTTGCTCACATCATATGTTGACAAAATAAAATCAATTTTAATTTTTTTTAAAAATGTACTAAATCATCTTAGGGCAGTCCTGGGAGTAATAGCGTGGAAGGTCATAAGTCTAAAAAAGTAGACTTTTGTGAAATTTCGCTGATACAAAAGCTGGTTATACCTATATCATTAATGATGGTTAAAACAACTGATGTGTAATTGTCAATAATAAGTGATTTTTCTTTTTTCACTGGGCTATAACAATGCTGTTTCTCTTTTCTTACTATAACTATTGATGTTAGATATAGTGCTGACATTTTTTTTGGTTGATCGCAGCGAATCCTTTTTGCAAATCAAAGCTTCAATTTATATCTTAAGTAACAGAAATATCTTAAGTAACGGTTTAATCACAAATACAAAAGCAGTTTCTTCTTTATATTTAATTGCACTTATTTCTGGGGATATTATCGCTAAATCACACGGCCTCATTCTGCCTCTAATCTTACTAAAACTTAAGGTTGTGAACTAAGAACTCCGGACATTTTTTTCGTAACCCTTGACACTTAAACCATTAAAATAAACTCTCGTATTAGATTAAAATGAAACAGTACTAATCATAAGATGATTATGTTTTAATCAACTATTATTTGTTTTACTGACTGCAGACGAAAAATAATATATATATATATATATATATATATATATATATATATATATATATATATATATATATGACTACATATATGACTACATATAAAACAATCGTAGTATTTCATCCATAGCACAAAAAATAAACTTTGACATATACTCAGAAACATAACAGGTAAGACTCATAATAGCACACTTTAAAAATGAAATTGCCAGTAAATTAAATTTACAAATTTCTACGTGTTTTAAAATTTCTGACAAGTTTAGTCTTAACAATTTAAGATACAGCTTCTGATTATTGTTTATTACTTTCATTAACAACTTCATCATTACCCCTAAGAAAATGTGTTAATAAAAGAAAATTGCATTCTTTAAAACCCCGGACAGATTTAAAAATCCCCCAGAGATCGCTTTTAAAAAGAGGGCCATGTCCAGGGAAAAGAAGACCGTTGGCAACCCTATCTGGTTAGTACAGTACAGTAGTTTAATTTTCAATACTTATAGGCAAGTTGTTTTCTTTAACCAGCACAGCGTACTTATATTAATATATATCCATACAGACAGATATTCCTTTGTTTAAAGGCAGAAGATCTTATCGCTATCACAATTATCTAGACGAAGATTTCACATAAAAAATCATTTTCGGCTTTCCTTTGAAGTTTAATACCAATTGAAATTATCTGCAGAAAAACCTATCAAGCACTAGACTGCAATTGGTATCACATTAAATGTTGCAAAGTTCACTAGCAACTCCAAAAGACGATTATCATTAATCTATATTGACCACCTAATGTTGACCAGCAACGTCATCTTTTCTTCCCATTTTTGATATTGAACAAGGATGGATGAGTTAGTATTAAAGTTGAAAATAAAAATTAATTTTGTTATTGCTAAATCACAGCTTTATTCAAAAGAGTATATAAGTGATTGATTACATAAACATCAATATCATAACAAAGAACGGACGGAAGTATCGAAATTTATTGCTTAATTACACTATGTAACTTTAGTGATGGGAATAATTAAATCTTTTGTAGCATTAGAAGAAATGTAAACAAAATCGTGACCCGTGTTATGACCGTAAATTATTATGTCCTCTTGAAGATTTTGTATGTTTATATATTAAGAAAAGATTTACAGTTCGCTCACCCACTCAGCACATCCTGATTACAAGGAATACAAAGGACTCCTTTCATTAAGTTCAAGGAAGTCCCATTATAAGCTTGAATATTCACATATCGAAAGAAGATTTATTGCCCCCACCTACACAACACATCCTCGTTACAAAGCGCTCCTTTCACCAAACTCAAGTGTTCTGTATTACGACTCAACACGTCGCAGGATATAAAAGCCATCCTTATCAATCTCAAATCCACTGAAATACAAAACATTGTTGAGATAACACCGTTGTATTAAGCTTCTCATTCTAATTATAAATACACATGTTAAACATTTTTGTTTCTACATTTTAATTCAAAATTACACCAAAATATATTTTCCGACTCATTATATAATTACACCAAAATATATTTTCCGACTCATTATATAATTTACACCAAAATATATTCTCCGACTCATTATATAATTACACCAAAATATATTTTCCGACTCATTATATAATTACACCAAAATATATTTTCCGACTCATTATATAATTACACCAAAATATATTTTCCGACTCATTATATAATTACACCAAAATATATTTCCGACTCATTATATAATTAAAGTCATTCAGTAAAGCTGTTCCTCTAAAATGTTATACAAAATAAACAAAAGAATTGGCTTATTTTTGTATTTTGATTTTTTATCCATACCTTCGTATGTTGAAGTAAACAATTACAGATATTTGAAATATTAACAATGTATTTACATTGTTACTAAGTACAGTTGGGTTTATTTACAGTAACGTTTGAGTGAAATATTTGAACCACATATCTAGTAGCAATTAGGTACCAGGGAGGAAATATTATACCCACGTTCGACCACAGACTTGCGGCTTTTCGGTAGCCAAAATTCGATTTCCGATTTGACAACCCCCGTAAAGTTTCAAATTTATTGTCAGGTCGGTCCAGACGTCTATAGATTCCATTTATAATACGAAACGTAACACATACTTTTTTATTGGAAGTCCGTGACAAGAGAATGAAGTACTAAAATAAATTATTTCCGTGGTATATATGTATATATAGGAGAAGAAAGGCAGATAAATATACCAAAAATACTAAAGAAGAATTTCGAAGAAAAAGATACTGAACGAGAACAAAAGTTTTAACACTGGCAAATTATCTTCAAATGAAATTTAAAATGATTTTGTTAATATGTATATTTTAATAATCATTCGTAGGTTAATATAGAAAACACTTGGAAGCAAAGAGACAAAAAAAATTTATATAGTAAACAGATTTTCTTTCTCAGGTCAGATTTGAAGAACAAATTTGGAAAATATATGAAAATCTGCTGTGTATCCTACAGAAGGTGTGAAACGAAACAAATTTGTCTGAAGAAAGAGTTGACATTTTTATTATAGTGTTATATTCAAAATAATTACATTTTGTTTATAAAAGTTTCCAGAACCACACATTAACACACGTGGCAAAAGAAATGCTGCAAAATAAAAATAAACCTGTTAGTCTAAGAAATGCTGCACCGCAAAATAAAAATAAACCTGTTAGTCTAAGTTGGTAAAAGAAATTTCGTAAAAATTTCCTTAGCGCGATCGTTTATTGTTTCAGTATTGCGTCTGTGAAATGCATTTGAAAAAACTTTTTTATTTACACTCATTAGTGTTAAAAACGAAAACTAGGTAAAATATAATACTAAGCAATAAATTAAGAAAGAAAACATAAAAAAACAAATTTTATTTAAAAATTTGGAGAGATATGAGCCCATAATATTATATTTTTCGAAGCATAACCATTCCATGAAAATTGTTGGCAAAATAAAATCGATTTTAATTTTTTTTTGTAAATATGCTAAACCATCTTAGGTCAGTCCTGGGAATAATAGCACGAAAAGCAATAAGTCTAAAAGAGTAGACTATTAAACAACACATAAAAAACAAAACAAAAGTTTTATTTGTTTCAGTATTGCATCAATTACAGCGAAAAAATAAACTGGTTAGTCTAAGTTGATAAAATACAATACTGCGTCATAAAATTGATAATCGTCGTTGATAAAATACAATACTGCGTCATAAAATTGATAATCGTCGTTGATAAAATACAATACTGCGTCAATGACAGCAAAAAATAAACCAGTTAGATCTGCACATTGAGATTTCTATAATTGCACCTATCTAGAACAAATCCGGGTTTTTTCCTATTTACTATCTATAGTTCCAGAAAGCAATATTAGAAGTATGTGAAACGTACATGTATTAAATTTCATTCATTTTCGGATTTTCATGTATCCACTTTAATTCATTACTTTTCACAATTTTTGAAGTGTCTTGCAAAACACAACTAAAAACTATATCGAACTTAACTCATTCTCTTCGAAACGTTGATAGTTTTCGTGCGCAATTAACTAAATCTAAATAAATGGTTAATCCAAAGTTTACGTGAAGATTTTATTTAAAAACGTTATCTCTTTTATCTAACATGAAAACGTAATGAATATAAGCTTCAGTACACAATAGTATATAGGCTTCCGTTAACATCTTAAAATCCAAACAGAATTGTAAATATAGCCATGGAAATTTTCCAGGAGGTTTAGGAGGAGATGTAAAGATTATAAACATTAAGAGACAATTGCTGCTGCATCCAGGTGAACTTTGAGTTCGAAATGTTTTAATTCTAATTTCGATATTGAGTATTGAATATATTTGGCGTTAATTTTGTAGAAATTAATTATTCACAATTAAATGAAACTACGTAATGTAGTATTATTTCTACTTTCTTTAATTTCTTTACCACGACCTAGGTTTCGTTGTGTTACAACATCTTCAGGTGGGATATTAGTAAAGAAATTCGGAGTAAAGAAATTAAAGAAAGTAAAAATAATACTACATCACGTAGTTTCATTTAATTGTGTTCGATATTGAGATTTATTTTAAGTTTGTCGTTCCAGAATTGAAGCATATTTTATAAAATAAATAAATATATACTGGTAATTTTCAAAATTAAACAATTTGAAGAAAGATTTAGATTGTTACCGACGTCGAAATTCTACACACGTGTTGCTTGCACTGCTCAAACACTATTAAAACTTTGCAGAGCTATTTAAAATGCTTTTTCTATAAGTATAATGTTATACACGTGATTTATTAGAGGCTCCATCTATAATTATATTTTGTAACTAGTTAATTATTTTTTATTTTTGTTTCTTGACATAATTATAGTTTCTAGGTATAATTTTCAGCTTTAAAGATTTAAATTTAACATTTTACATGGGCAATATTAAATTCTGAGGTCAATTTTGTATCATTTATTATATTCTACGAGAGCGAAAGAGATAGGAATATTTCCCTGTTGAATTCAATGTCTTTAGTGGTAACTTTCAATATTAAAAGAGGGATCTATACCCTGATATTATATCTAGCTATAATCGCACAGTTAAGCAGGTCTGACATTTCAGTTGAATTTGTACTTTCCATGTCGGGTTACTTTCAACTTTTCTTTCAGTCACTTGAAACTCACGGTGGAAACATCAGATCATACCTTTAGCACCAGTGAACCATAGAACGGTCTTTCATCAAAAACCGTTACTTTACCTGGAAATAAGTTTAACGACATCGTCTCTGTGAGTACTTGTCGAGGATAGTAACGATGATTTTAAGATAGCATTTTATTATTAAAAGTCTGCCTGTCGGCTTCCGTCGGCTCGTAAAACGACGTCCCTTGTGTTTCAGCGGAAAGTGGCAAGATGTAAAATGTTGCCGTTTTGTAACTCTCAAGTTAATGTGTCAAAATTGTGGGTTGCGCCATCCTCAGCGGTTGCATGCATAGTGGTCCTCTTATTTTAGGTGCTGGGACAAATTTCAAAATATTATTTCTATGTAATTCGACAATAATTATTAAAAAGAGAAGATCAATAAGTTTTTAATCAAAAGTTAAACTGCAATTATCAAGGATTAAAATTGTTATCCATAATTAAATGAAACTACGTGATATAGTTTTATTTCCACTTTTTTCGTTGTATTACAACATCTTCTGTTGGGCTATTAGCAAAGATCTTTGATAAATTAACGCCAGATATATTCAATATTGTTTTCCATAATAAAAGCACCAAAACTTGAAAAACCGAACCCTTATAGGATTATTACATTTTATATTTACCTCTTTTTCTGACAATCTATCATACGCTTCTATAATTTAAATAGTTCATTAGAGAAAATATATGGCGTTATTTTGAAGTGAATTTTAGTGGAAGTCCAAAAAAAATTATTTTATTTTATTACCTCTTAAAGGTTCCAATGAAAATTGGTAGTATAAGAAACATATGTATAAAAAATGGTTTTATTCATTTCAGTTACTTTGTCAGAAATTAAAAAAATCTTTTGATTTCATCCCCTGCATTTGATGGCAAACATTGGAAAAGGCATTTAGAAATGTAATCACTGTGGGTAACTCTATTTGTAACTCTATTTAATCTATGATCGTGAAATTATTACGTAAAAAAATTAGACTATAACTTTTTTGGATGCACATTTTAAATATTTTACTGTTTTTCATCATAATTGTTTTTCTGAGGTACAGCAGTAGATATAAACTTTCCCTAAATCTGTCCTGTCCTTTGGTCTATTGACTCTGGGCTTCTCTTAGCCTACGATTCTATTGAACATCTTGGAATTTCTGTCTCCTGTCTTATTAATGCTAGTTTTCTGCTTTACAGCTTGTTTTTTTTTGCTTTTTTCTATTTCTGATATGGTGTCGAAGATAGATACAGCATTGCTCTTTTGGCGATTCTCAGCTTGTCAGTAAGTGTCCCTGTTTGGTAGTTTTAGTACAATTTTTATCGGCATTATCTTTCCAGTAATCATTGCTATTAAGGTGGTGTTTCTGTAGATGGGTTAGAATTCAAATAGATTCAATGTGGCATATTTTTAATATATTCAATGTTACAAAGATTTTTACGAAATCAAAAGAATTTTAAAAATAAGTGAAGATTGCGCACAATGGATGTTGGCATTCTGCTCCTTTTAGAACGTACAAGTATTTAAAGCAAAATCCTTGTCAAGTATGGAGTAATAATATAATTTTCATGCTAATCCTGTAAAACTTTTATATTTTAAAGAATAATTAGTCTGCATAATCATTTACTCATATATAGCATTTTTAGCGCTGTTTTTTTAGTAAAAATCAATAACGCTTAGAAAATCACTGTTGACGTATCTTCAGATACATAATAACAATGATTGGAAATATAGTGGTCTCATTGAGGATTTCTTGAATTAATTAAATCATCTTTATAATGTATGTGTCCAATAGATCTTCGACTGCAGAAAATCTGATTATGTTTCTCTGTATAGAGTACGTTTGGACTGAATTGGGATAATCATCATAGTGTTTGTTTTCTCTTATAGCTTAGTGGCATATCTTAATCATTATACCCTAGCTCTAGATCTAGTAGCGGGACGTAGTACCTTATAAGCATTACACTTAGTTTGCCGTGCAATTGTGTTATATGTGCTTCGCATATTTATAAATATTTCAACATATTTAATTTACGGTATTCGAGCGAAGTCTGCATTTTAGTAACTGTATCTGTACGCAAGCTCTGTATCTGAATGCAAGCGGTGCGTACAATTTTGTATGAAACATACAAATTTCATTACTATCTCGCGAACTATGAAATTACGAGAAACTTCTCGTCGCAAAAAATGTCAATTACATCAGTTAGTTAATATCGATTATATCATTTCAAGCAGCCGATTTATAGGGAGATGATAAGCTATGATTCCCTAGCTTACTGTGACTATATTCGGAATGAACAATCCCGTGTATTATTTCAACATAATAGCGCGTCAATAATACGCATGCGCACGCGCACGCGCACACACACAGATCACTGTGTTATAACGATTTGCTGTGAAAATATTTAGTTTTCAATTTCATACATAGCCGTATTATATTTAATCAGTAATTTTAATTCATAGTTATTGTGTTAAGTGTTTTATCTTTGCATTTATTTTATTAGTTCATAAATGTTCAAAATGATTTTTGGATTTTTGGTTAGCTAACAATACCTAGTAGTAGTAATATTCTAACGGTTCAATTTATTATAAGCGATTATTTAATAGATTATCAACATTTTAATACAATAGGGTATTGCCTGATGTCGATATTTTTTGTAAAGATGTTTTAAAACTGCAGAGTAAGTTAAAAAACCTTTTGATGAAAAAATAATGCATATAACAAACAATTAATCGAAACTTCCAAACAAGAAATTGTGAATTTTGTTCTTCATTAGATTTAAACATTAATTATGAATTTAGTTTATACACAAAAAATGAGAAAATAATGATATGCAATATATAACATAACCGCAATATTTAACGAGATACTTAAATATTTAATAAACTCCCTTATAATGAATGCTAAATAACAGGCCAGTGACGTCATAAGCCAGTTGGTTTTTGTATGGGGCGTTTTTGGGCGAATCGTATTTCGTTAATTTTTAAGTCATTATAACTTTGTAATGAAAAGTCCTACGTACGATATATTTATTTTAACCGTTTTTAATGTTATTACTTATTCTATTTTAATAATTAAAAATATTTTCAAATACTCTATGTAGATATTAAATCATAAACAACAGTAAAAGAATATGTTTACTATGTATTTTAACTATTATTATTTTGGTTTACTATCAACCAATAAATCTCTACTATCAGAGATTTAATCAATAAATTCGCCTTATGTATTTAAATATATTCAAGTTGACAAAATAAACAAAAAATTTCATTATGTATTTTTTTTAGATTAAAAAATATTTGTACAGCTCCGATACCGAGCGTGAGTTTCATAAAACTTACAACCTAATATTTTAATTATTATAACTATAACTGTAATACATTTGTAATTATTAAATTATAAACAATAATACCAATATTTGTTTATTGTTCAATAGCTTTTTCACGCAATTTTGTTCGCATCGACTTTGGAAACTAATAATGAGATTTTGGACGAAATAAAAATCAATGAAAAAAATTAAAAAAACATTTGAATTAATTCCTTATAAAGGTTATGTGGACTCAAATTCGTTCTGCCGCAAGGTCAAAGTTGCGTAACAAAAGTCCAAACAAAAAAGACATCTCTAATTTAAAGTTTGTAACGTTATGGTTGGTATTTCTTTTCATTTACGTTTTTGTCATATTTTGCTTGTGTTATATTGTAAAAATTCGGGACATTTATTTTTAAGACAATAATTTGTCTCATTAGATTAGCAGACTGCGTCACTGTGTATACGTTGTAATGCGGTTAAGCGCATATAAAGAGCCCTCAAGTCGTTCCCGTGATTGCATGCGACTGTACGCGCCGCTGGAGGTAAACTCCGCAGCAAAAATAATTTTCGTCTTTGTAACGTTATTTAGGCCATAGTTTATGGTAATAGAAAATGGATATATAATACGGAATGATGGATAACTCTGCTCTGTAGGTAAATCTGTCGTAGTAGAAACTATATTGAAGTTTTTAAATTAAATTATATAAATAAATATTTTGTATTTAATATTTATATCATTGATTAATTAGATATTGAGAAAATGGAGAGATGAGGAAGAAGATAGCGTTTATTCCTTCCCATAAGTCTTCAGAGTAGGAAGTACGCGGCAGCAATCACAGTCAAGAGCAACAGCAATCACAGTCCAGTTTTAAAAATTAAACATTAGACCAAAATGTAATCTTAAAACATCTGAGAATAATGTTGGCCCCTAAAGCTAAGCTTTACCCACATTCATCGTGAAAATCGAAGTCGTAAAAATACAATTGGGCCAAAACCTATCAATCAATTATCATAAACAAAAAGACATTTCAATGCCGATTTTTGGAACAATCCGAAACGTTTACTCATAAAAACTGAAGTATTTAGCATCGGTAAAGTTCCATTTAATAGAAATTCACTGACATTGGCAAGTAGCCGATCTTGCATAGAGCAATTTTTTTTCGCATCTCATCCTTAAAAAACATGTCATCACCTCATCAGAATATTTCGTTACCTGAATCCTTACGATCGTTTTTAACTTGCACAACTTTATCCCGTTGCCTCATTATCAAAGGCTCTACGCCTAGTCGTAAATTATATTATCTAAGCTTCTATAACTATAAGTAAATTCATCATCTAGAATTCTACAATTATAAATAACTTCACTACATATACCTTTACAATTGTAAGTAACTTCACCACCTAGACCTGTAGATTGTAGAGACAATTATAAGTAACTTCCTCACGTAAACCTCTACAATTATAAGCAACTTCATTACTTAGACCTCTACAATGATAAGTAAGTTCATTATCTAGGCTTCTACAATTATAAGTAATTTCATCACCTAAATCTCTATAATTATAAATAATTTCATCACCTAGACCTCGACAATTATAAGTAACGTCATCACCTAGACCTTTACAATCATAAGTATCTTCATTACCTATACCACCAAGAGATTGCTCATGTAGCAATAATCAAGCAATAAGCATCCGCCATATGTACTATGCATAAAAGGTGATAAATAAATAAAAAAATTCTGAACCAAGACTTTATTAAAACCTCGAATAAATCCATGGTCATCCAATTACGGTCTTTCTATTAATCAAACTTTAATGTGGCAATAATTTTATATGTCCGCAATAAAATTCAAATAAATAAATACATAATAAAGACAATTTTAACTATTCAAATATTTTTTCACAGTTCTGGGACAAACTTTTTACGTTCCTGGACACGGAACAACATCACAAATTTCGAGACAATCCCAGAAATCTCGGACACCTGGCTACCCTATCTACGACTACAGTAACTTTCTTCATCGTATCACCTTCATCAAATTACTTAATCACATAAACTTTAGGTCCCAAAAGAATTCTGTACATTAAATTAAATAATTAAGCATTACACCGAAGTCGAATTACGAGACACTTAACCATCAGTACACTCGATTACGGAAGATAATGTAATGGCAGTTGAAAAATTGTTGTATTAAAATAAAATGTGTAAGCAAAACACATTTACACTCAGTGTACCGCCGCCCGTCAATAACCTCAAATTAAGCAAACGCAGGTACGCAAATTGACAACGACAGGGGTATTCAACCTTGTTGGTAAAACCAGAGAGTTTTTATTTGACCATATAATAGCAACACAGTATTAATATAAAACCATTAGATACCTATTGCTTTGAAATTTGTTCAGTGAAAATTAGTAACGCCCATATTGTAATTACCTTAATCTTTCTTAAAAATTTTCTTTTTTGACTGTTGACTGAATCAGCGTTATTATTATGCTAAATTAAAAATTTATACGTATAACGGTTTCTGAGAAAAATGACCGTGCTAGATAAATAAATTGAAGCTTCAAATAACTCTGAAAAAACAACGAAGGAAACTTATTTTATTCTTACTTTTTTATCCTTATTTTTGAGGAAGGTACAGATATGCTAATAAGATAAATTACAGATAAAAATCAATAGACTGACATGCTATATTATTTTTGACTACATGGATGTACTTACAATTTCAAACTAGAAAATAGGCAATCACTCCATATTATATAATTTATATAATGTACAACATTTTTATAACATTTCAATGAAATTATTGCTGCTAACTAGCTCTTGAAATATGCTAATAATTTCAGATTTAAACCTTTAATGTATTAGGACTTTGTTGAAATAATTCAATTATGTTATAGCAAGTAAATTGGACTAGAAAGCTAAACAATACGACAGTGGAAATGTTAATGATATTTGCTCAATAAATTGTAAATTTGACGTTTTTGAAAAAAAAGCAGATTTTATTTCTATGTATATTTACGATTTTTTTTTAATTTTGACAAATCTTAAATCTACTGAGAAACTTGATGTTGCTTACCACATTATTACATCGAATTGAAAGGCATACTTCGACACGTAAGCTACAAACAACTGATGAGAAACATGCAATGTATTAGTATGTAATTAAGATATACATTTGAAATAAACATAATTAAAACAAAAATACAATAAAATGCTTTATACATAAAATTAAATGCAATAGTTTTTAAAACTAAAACGGGCAAGCGATGGGACATCATACTGTCCATTCATCCTGTTGAAAGTCTTGAAAAAATTTAAGAAACAAATTATTGTGTCTATAAAGATGAAATATTGACTACTTTACAGTAAACTGCGAATTTATAATATAATTCCTAGAACCAGTAATGGCGATCATTTTAAAAACAAGTTGTAGCTAGGCGATGTTCGGTCAATTGAATTGTTTTTAAATAAACATTTTTAACCATGACAAATTACCCAGAATTAATAAAAGAGTACATGGAAACTGCCAAGAGGGATATCGTTGTTCATCTTCTTTGCGAAATTTCTAGAAAAATATAGAAGAAAATAAATAAAAATACTAAATAAAAAATTTATACAAAATCACTTCGATATAAGATTTATTCATAGAAATTTTATATAGGAAATATCCTTCCTACTTGAACTATTTTATATTTTTATCCTTATTGGTCACAAAGCAGCATTTTCTCAGGAGTTCAATTATTTTCAAACATCAAAATCTACATAGCGACCCAATTTAAAATACGTTGTCCCAAATTATTTGTGATGTGTTATGCACCCTGATTGGTCTCATAAATATGATTGCATTATTTTTTGTTTATTTGTTATTTAATAGCGTTTTAACAAATATACCAATCGTTAATAAATTTAGCCAAATTAACAGCAATTGAACATATTATTTACTATTGAATATATTTGGCGTTAATTTTGTAGAAATGCATTGTTCACAACTAAATGAAACTACGTGACGTAGTATTATTTCTACTTTCCTTAAGTTCTTTACCACGACCTAGGTTTTGTTGTATTACAACATCTTCAGGCGGGCTATTAGCAAAGATCTTTGGTAATATCCCACCTGAAGATGTAATACAACGAAACCTAGGTCGTGGTAAAGAAATTAAAGAAAGTAGAAATAATACTACATCACGTAGTTCCATTTAGTTGTGAATATTATTTACTATTATATAAAACAATAGTCATTTTGGGAGAAATATAAAGCTCATTAAGCAAGAAGAAAAGCCAGCCAGCAACTTATAAATTAAATCTTTATGTTTCTAATAATTGCAAAATGTCACCTACGAAATATCAAATTCGGTCATAAATTGTTTTTCAGGCGAACCAACAGCAGGTAGCAGCTAGTACTTAAATGTTTCAATAAAAACAATTATAATATTTCATTTATTTCTGTGAATACACAAAATATGGTTATTGCAAACCTAGAAATTATTAATCTTTGATCTCTGCTTTTGTTCGTTTCTGAAAAGTATTTTGAAGAAGTAGATTATAAAATAATATTATTATAGACGAACGAGATGAGACACATTTTTTCAAATATGCATAAAAATTCGTAAACAACTACGTAACCGTTAACGTTAATCTTATCAGTGCGCTCAAACGACGCAATTCGAAAACTCTTGCACATCTCTAGCACAGATCAAAAATGATCTTTTTAACGACACCGTTCTTCTAAACATATTGACCATAAGATGCAGGCGATTATTCAAGAGACACACCTACGCATATACATTTTTATCCAATCAATTTTTCGGAATGGGGATATTAAAATATACTGAGTTGGAAACCAGCGATTATAATATTTTTTTCAATATTTTAAGTGGTTTACCGTTGCATAATTCAAGGATTGATTTCATTGTCAAATATTCAAATACGCTAGCTGTTAATGCAGAAAAAAAAGATTAACGTGACGTGTAGGTTTATTTTAATAACGGAATTGTTTTCCAACTCGAAAATAATATACAAATATATCAATCAAAATGTCAAAGTGACATTGGTTTTAGATAACGGTAAGATATTGTAATTCCTTTTTTGTCTATACTACAAATATAGAATCATCAACGGCAAGTATCAGTCGTTTTATAAATTAGTATTATAAAATGCATCAAGCATATAAAGTTTCAAGGCTTATCGTTTTTGTTTAGAGTAAAGTGTGAATTTATAATTGTCTATACTATAAAATAGGATCATCGGCGGAAAGTATCAGTGGTTTTATAAATTAGTATTATAAAATGCATCAAGCATGCAAAGTTTCAAGCCCTTATCGTTTTTGTTTAGAGTAAAGTGTGAATTTATTATTGTCTTTACTACAAACATAGGACCATCAGCGGAAAGTATCAGTCGTTTTATAAATTAGTATTACAAATGCATCAAGCATGCAAAGTTTCAAGCCTTATCGTTTTTGTTTAGAGTAAAGTGTGAATTTATAATTGTTTATACTATAAACTTAGGATCATCAGCGGAAAGTATCAATCGTTTTATAACTTAGTATTATCAAATGCATCAAGCATGTAAAGTTTCAAGCCTTATCGTTTTTGTTTGAGTAAAGTGTGAATTTATAATTGTCTATACTATAAACTTAGAATCATCAGCGGAAAGTATCAATCGTTTTATAAATTAGTATTATAAAATGCATCAAGCATGTAAAGTTTCAAGGCTTATCGTTTTTGTTTAAAGTGTGAGTTTATAATTGTCTATACTATAAACATAGGATCATCAGAGGAAAGTATCAGTCGTTTTATAAATTAGTATTATAAAATGCATCAACCATGCAAAGTTTCAAGGCTTATTGTTTTTGTTTATAGTAAAGTGTGAATTTATAATTGTCTATACTATAAACTTAGTTTCATCAGCGGAAAGTATCAACCGTTTTATAAATGAGTATTATAAAATGCATCATGCATGTAAAGACTTATCGTTTTTGTTTAAAGTGTGAATTTATAATTGTCTATACTATAAACTTAGGATCATTAGCGGCAAGTATCAGTCGTTTTGTAAATTAGTATTATAAAATGCATAAAGCATGTAGTTTCAAAGCTTATCGTTTTTGTTTAGAGTAAAGTGTGAATTTATAATTGTCTTTACTACAAACATAGGACCATTAGCGGGAAGTATCAGTCGTTTTATAAATTGGTATTATAAAATGCATCTAGCATGAACAGTTTCAAGGCTTATCGTTTTTGTTTAGAGTAAAGTGTGAATTTATAATTGTCTATACTATAAACTTAGGATCATCAGCGGAAAGTATCAATCGTTTTATAAATTAGTATTATAAAATGCATCAAGCATGTAAAGTTTCAAGGCTTATCGTTTTTGTTTAAAGTGTGAGTTTATAATTGTCTATACTATAAACATAGGATCATCAGCGGAAAGTATCAGTCGTTTTATAAATTAGTATTATAAAATGCATCAAGCATGCAAAGTTTCAAGGCTTATTGTTTTTGTTTATAGTAAAGTGTGAATTTATAATTGTCTATACTATAAACTTAGTTTCATCAGCGGAAAGTATCAACCGTTTTATAAATGAGTATTATAAAATGCATCATGCATGTAAAGACTTATCGTTTTTGTTTAAAGTGTGAATTTATAATTGTCTATACTATAAACTTAGGATCATTAGCGGCAAGTATCAGTCGTTTTGTAAATTAGTATTATAAAATGCATAAAGCATGTTAAGTTTCAAAGCTTATCGTTTTTGTTTAGAGTAAAGTGTGAATTTATAATTGTCTTTACTACAAACATAGGACCATTAGCGGGAAGTATCAGTCGTTTTATAAATTGGTATTATAAAATGCATCTAGCATGAACAGTTTCAAGGCTTATCGTTTTTGTTTAGAGTAAAGTGTGAATTTATAATTGTCTATACTATAAACTTAGGATCATCAGCGGAAAGTATCAATCGTTTTATAAATTAGTATTATAAAATGCATCAAGCATGTAAAGTTTCAAGGCTTATCGTTTTTGTTTAAAGTGTGAGTTTATAATTGTCTATACTATAAACATAGGATCATCAGCGGAAAGTATCAGTCGTTTTATAAATTAGTATTATAAAATGCATCAAGCATGCAAAGTTTCAAGGCTTATTGTTTTTGTTTATAGTAAAGTGTGAATTTATAATTGTCTATACTATAAACTTAGTTTCATCAGCGGAAAGTATCAATCGTTTTGTAAATTAGTATTATAAAATGCATGAAACATTTAAAGTTTCAAAGCTTATCGTTTTTGTTTAGAGTAAAGTGTGAATTTATAATTGTCTTTACTACAAACATAGGACCATTAGCGGGAAGTATCAGTCGTTTTATAAATTAGTATTATAAAATGCATCTAGCATGAACAGTTTCAAGGCTTATCGTTTTTGTTTAGAGTAAAGTGTGAATTTATAATTGTCTATACTACAAACATAGGATCATCAGCGGGAAGTATCAGTCCTTTTGTAAATTAGTATTATAAAATGCATCAAGCGTGTAAAGTTTCAAAGCTTATCGTTTTTGTTTATAGTAAAGTGTGAATTTATAATTGTCTATACTATAAACTTAGGATCATCAGCGGAAAGTATCAGTCGTTTTATAAATTAGTATTATAAAATACATCAAGCATGTAAAGTTTGAAGGCTAATCGTTTCTGTTTAAAGTATGAATTTATAATTGTCTATACTACAAACAAAAGACCATTAGTAGAAACTATCAGTCATTTTATAAATTAGTATTACAAATGCATCAAGCATGTAAAGTTTCAAGGCTTATCAAGGCTTATAAGGCTTCAAGGTTAGTAATAATGTTTAACGAAACGTCGTTATTCATCAACCTTAAAGAGTTATTATTTCTATGGAATTGAATATAAACGAAAATTGCTATGAAATTTACTGACACAAGAGAACACTACTGAAACTTAAGGTCTGACAATAATTAAAAAGCCTACATTTGAATACGATATCTAAGATTTTCTTTAAATTTCAATGTTAATTATTCAATGTTAATGTGTATTATAGACTTTTTTTAATATGGAGCTATGAAACTGAACGTCCTAAAGCAAGAGCTAAAACAAACAGGAAAAGTTTGGAACAAACAGGAAATCTTAACGAAAGATAATAGTAAACTAAAATTAAACGTGCCGAGATTTTTTCCCAACTTGTTTTGTGCTGTTTGTTTTATTTTTATACAGTAAAGGCCACTACAGAAATAAATTAAATTTAAAACATTTAAACTCCACAAGATTAAAAACTATAATCAACAAAAAGAGGCGGAGAAAACTCTTATAGTAGTGGGGACTTGAAAGCTACGATTTTCAGTTTTGATATCATTACTGCACAATGTTGGAGCATATTATTAAGACTATGCTATTCGTTGACGCCACGTAGGTGTCAAATTAAAAACTATTGGGCAAATACTGGTGACAGCACATTTATATCACGTGAGAGATTAAAAATTGGGAGACTGACATATTTTACTAAAATATTTTACTATCTCTATAAAAACGCTGGAGACAGAAGGTAGTATTTACGCAAATCCTACCAGCCCCAGAAAAAATCTTTGTAACGCTTGCCGACATCATAGCGTCCACAATATTTAATAATGGCGTGAGTATGTTAGGTCATAAAAACATATAATGGAGTTTCGTACGCTCCTAGTAACAGACTGCCATTTACATTATCTCATGGGTCAAATAGCAACTTTCATTGCATAGATGGGTAAAACAATTATGTGGATTCGCGGGAAGTAAAGACGAATAAAACTTCAATATATTAATCTAACTTGCCATCGCAACAAAGACTTATGAAGATCGCCCAAACCGCTAAAGTCATCATTATTATTTTGAATAATTGAATTATATTAAATATTCATGTAGTCAATATCAAGATAATATCCAATATTCTATATGATACAAACTAATTAATTTATGTAAATAATTAATTCCAGAAATTATAGCATTATAGTAAAAGGTAAAATATACAATTTTAAATGTACCGTAAGTCGAATGATATTTAAAAAAAGACATTTCATATGCGAGCGGATTTGTGAACAAAGACTCCATGTTATGTATGTTTACAACAGAAGCATAAAGTTGTTAGCAGGTTATGATATTAATAAATAATAAATCCGCTATGGCATAAAGACGTAATTCATTATTAAAAAAAATAAATCGTGACATTTTACCCCCTATGAGACATAATATTATATTATTGACGATTTACTTAGTGTTAATTTGGTAATAAAAAGGAAGGGTTGATATTTAATATCTATAGGGTTGATTTTTCTCGAATTCTAATAAATTAGATTTAAGACATTTGCACATTTGTAATGAACGATTATAAGTTATTGAGCGTAATTTGGAAATAAAAAAAAGATCAGCTTCAATCCTGCCGGTTATGTTTTTTTATTTTCAAAGAAATTAAAAAATATGCATTTTAATATTATATTAATTTTTTATTTTGATTTTCCACCTTCCTAATGCATGGTGTATTATTTTAAAATGCCTATTATTAACGCATTAACAAGCACCAGAAACTTAGGTTAGTACTAAAAGATTAAAAATTGCAAAAAAATAAACGAAGTAAAAGCAGAATCAAAAAACGGTTTCTAAGCATTTTTAATTGTTTTAATTTTTTTTTAATAATGACAATTTTGCTGAATATAGAAGAAACTTTAGCATGATTAAAATAATTGTACTGTCTTAATGTAGTCGTCGCGTGGATAGTAAGATTCAAAAGTTATTTTAAATTTCTTTAAAATCATTTTTTTTTCATAACAATTTTACATTGGCTTACTTTTTTAGAGAAATGGCTCGACGCATTTTTTAAATAAAATTAAAAGTGTAGTGGAATTACTACTTTTCCTGTAATGTTAATTGCACAATTTTTAACAGCGATTTTTAACAAAACTAGAGAGAAAGTTTTTTTTTCCAAATTTTGATATAAAATTATTTTACACTGACTTAATTTTTTAGATAAATCACTTGACGCGTTTTTTTTTTAAATAAAATGAAAAGTGTATTGAAAATACTGCTTTTGAACATGCCTGTAATGTTAATTGTACAATTTTTAGAGCGACTTTTAACAAAGCTAAACGGTAAATAATTTTTTTTCAAAATTTGAACAAACAGCTCGACCCGTTTTTTTAAATAAAATTAAAAGTATAATGAAATTACTACTTCTTTTCCTGTAATGTTAATTGTAAATTTTTTTATAGTGATAAATAAACGGTAAATAATATTTAAATTTCAATAATTTATAACAAATTCAGCGAATTTCGTTGGCAACGCGTTTCACACGTCAACCACCTCATTATAACGGGATCTCGGTGTAATTATGGATAATCATCTCACATTTCACAGTATGTTATCGAAACCTGTCAGAAAGCTTAAAAGGTACTAGAAATTATCATGCGGCATTCCTACAATTTTTATGACCCCGAATGTATGGTGACTTATTCAACTCTTTAGTCCGCAGTATACTTGTGACGAATGCAATCTTTAAGTCTCCGCATGAAGCTACTTATATCTTCATGCTGGAGATACTTCAAGTCTCCAAGACTCTTCAAGTCTCCGCTTGTATCTTCGTGCCGGAGAAAGTACTAAAAAGCTCATAAAGTTTTTAAATTATATAAAACATGGATATTTTATATACTCACTTCAGATTTTATAATGGAATGGTCAGATGTAATTCCCTTCAACTTTGGTGGGAAGTGCTATAGATCACGCATTTTTTTAAATTATTAAATCATTACATTGATAACCCCTAAATATTGAGTTCAGTAGCGTTTTACTCTCCTGACTTACTTGAAAGGACTACGTCATAGTTTATTTCACCTCCACAGAATGCATACGAATATTCTGCAGTGTTCACCCATCTTTCGTGCGTTCACATTTTTAAGACAATATTGCGAGATGCCCTCAGTCTTTTTTCCGTTCCGTTGATCGCTTCAAGAATGGGGTTATTTGCTTAGTGGTTCACGACAAATCGCGGGTTTGTGTGATGTCTGTTCAAATAGATGTGTTTCTTATTCGTCATTGTTTATACTAACATTTTATAACCACTTGTTTTTACAGGTTTTCCACATATCCAGCGCTTTGGATAAATCTATAAGTTGGGCATGATGTTCGAGAAATAACAAGAAATGAACAAGAAATGACTACCTTTTGTTTAAAGCTTATACTATAACATTGTATAACATAATTTTAACATACTCACTGTATCATTTCTCCTCTTTCTAGTATCTCATGTTTCGAAAATTGACAGTCATCATGGCTCCTTTACCTCTGTTAATGACTATTCAGAATAATTGTTTTGATAGTATTTAACAGCAGCCCGTCAAGTTCTCGCTGTTCTTTAGTTTCTCAGTCCTCTTTTCCCAAAATATCAAATCATTTGAAACTTCACATAATTTCTATTCATGTCGCTAATGTATTTGTTCTAAATTCTCTCTATTTTAGGACATTATAGAATTCTATTTTTCCACTCAACTGATACAGGAATTCAGTCATACTTGACAAGCGTTCACATTACCAATTTTCTCGGTCTGGGATATTAGGAATCAGAAAGAGTATTTATGACTATTTTTCATGAAGCCCATGACAACGAAACGAGGCTGTTTGATCATCTAATGATTAATATCTCCTCTATTTGAGCAATATCTGTAAAGAGCTATGGAGTTATCGGTTTGCGAGATCTGATGTGGCGTAGTATTTCTGCAATAGATTATTCTTAGCAATCTCCTTAAAAAAAACTTAATATTGAGAAAAGAACGCATTGATCTGATCGAAATGCTTCAACCACACTCCAGGTGACAGCCCCCTACTAAACGAACATATGGCACCGTAGTTAAATATAGATACCGTATTTATAAGTGTTATCAAACTGATTTATTGAAAGATGTAATATATACACATAAAAACAGACTTTTTGATTCGGCCATTTGCTGACCGGCACAACTTGAATTAATCGCGTGCGTGTCACGCATAATGGCATAACGTATAGTGGCGGCCTGCTATAAATGAATTAATTAATTATGAACATTTCTTTTAGTATTTAAAAATATTAAAAATTATAATTTTTTAAAAACGCCAAAAAAAATCTAATTTGCGTTTACAACCGTTTTGATATCAAAATTTGAATAAATACGTTTTATGGCCATTATTTCTTCGAAAAATGTTGCATACACATTAGCTCACGGTTATGTTAATGTAGGCAGAATGAAAGAATTTAACATAGTTATCTTCAATAAAATGTTATCTTTATCATCTCCTTACAGCGGTTTATAATTATTAGAATTATATAGCTTTTCGAACATATTAATTTTATTAAAAACAATTTGTATGTACTCACTTATGTATTTAACCCTGCGAAGCACGAATTAAAATTAGCAGAGAAAAAAATGTGGTGTGGCTGTGTCATGTACACGGCCGTGTGTTGTACGTGAATACGTCTATGTAACAGGTTATATTTTTTAAATAAAATATTTTTGATAATATTTTTTTTATTCTAACACCTTATTATATTCACTGTCTTTACTTTAAACTAATGTTTTATAAACAATCGATAGATTTTGACGACAGCTGACGATTAAAACTTAAACGAACATCGATACGCAGCAAAATAATCTCAAAATGGCGGCGTTTCCCCTCCACCGCACGTGATGCGTCACTGTTCTCGCTTATCGTTATGAATTCTTTGATCCTTTAACTATCCAGTGGCATAATTAATTTTTGATGTAGAGGATAGATTCGAAACTGCAACGCCAAACCGTATCCCCCAATTTTGTTACCATTAGGTTTTTTGGATTGCCCCCGTATGGTAGCAAATTTAAAGACGTATTCACGTCAAAAAGTATTTCCTGTCGTATAACCATTCATCACGTGATAAATGGTAGAAATTAAAAAAGATCATTTTTAACCAAATAAAATATTGAATGAGATATATTATACATAAAACAAAAAAATTTAATTGTATAACATTTTTTATATGTAAGTCATAAAAACATTTTGTAGTTTTTATAGACACATCAATATTTACAATCAATATTGTGATATAATAGAAAAATCAGAAAAAAACTGACAACCAGCGGTGCATAACACCTGTAATCTTAACCGGCTTTTTCAATGCGAGTCCCCTGGCGCGGGTGCATCGTAAACGTACTACGTCCGTCTCGAGGTTCCATCGGCTCACTGCTGCACGCATCGCATTACACAGATTTATTTTCAACCTCAAGAAGTCATTAATCTTAGCCCTCCGGTCAGTGTTCGTTTATGGTCAGATTTATTTCGGAGATTATGAGCGAAATTTAAGGACATGTATCCCGCAAATTGCTACCTATGGTACTGGTAGATTTGAGTCTGTGAGCTAAGTTGTTCCCAACGTTTCTCTAAAGTCTAATTTTAGAGATCGCTAAAAAACAACGTTTTCTAATTAATTTTGGTGGAAGTGCAGGGTTCTCTTTAGAAAATTTAGAACATTTTTATTTCGGTGTCACATAAAACTTAACACACGTCATTGTTGATTAATTCCAACTGGTTCTGGTAGAAAATGGTACTGGTAGAATATTTAGAACATTTTTATTTCTGTGTCACGTAAAACTTAACACACGTCTCTGTTGATTAATCCCAACTGGTTTAATAACATAATAACACATAAGGTTTGTAAAAAAAAACTAAAATATTAACTCAAACGATGCGGTAAAAGATTCAGTCTTGGAGGAAGTAAATTTTGAAAAATTTGAGACTTTTTTGTTTTGATGTCACATAAAACTTTAAGATCCTTTCTCTGCTGATTCGTAGGGTCTGGTTTAATGACGTAACACACGAGGTTTATAAAACACTCAAATATTAAGTTAGTCGATGCGGTAGAATTTAGATTCAATCTAAAAGTTGATAGATTTATTTACGTTTCTCAGTTCTGGACGAGTTTAAAAACGGGAGTTTTCTGATTTGAAAAACTACATACGTAAGAAAAAAACATTTTTCATTTTTTTCTTATATACATAGCTTTTCACTATATCCATCCCCAAGAATGCTTCTAAATTTTTAATCTTGTTTAAATCAGCATCATTCGATTACGAATCGCCATATTATGCAATACTGCATAACAAATCCATTAACTATTACTTCGGAGCTTTTTAGGTTTCCACACCTTAAAAGGGAAAACGGAGCTCTTATAAGATCGAGTCGGTCCCTGTGTCTATCACAGCCGTTGTTCTCAGAAACCATTTAACGTAGAAACTTGAAATTTGACACAGCTATAGGTAAAACTCAAAGTATACGTTTGGATATGAAATTTAGAGAGAGAAATGAAGTACTCGAAAAAAAAATGTTATATGTAGTGTGGGATGTAGTTTAAAAATGTCGGTTAAAGGGGTTTCAAAAATACTTTTTTCGTAATTTTAGGTATTATATTTTCAGAGATATACTATGAAAAATGGGAAAAAATATGTTCGCCCTCCCTTATTTCCAAAACTACTCAGCCGAAAATTATGAAAAATGTGGGATTTTAGAAGCCCACGGAAAGGTTGTATAAATTATAAAAAAATATAATATCTAGAATCATTGCTATAATACTCAATAGCAATGATTCTAGATATTATAATTTTTTAAATATTTCCCTTATTTTTATAACTTCGATTGATATAATAGACAATAGCTTTACATTTTTCTATTTTCAGGGCCAATTGTCTCGTAAGCCATGCGATGTAGAAACTTTAAAGTTAGCTAACCAATATATTTTACAAATATTTTAAACATCCAGTTTTTTTTAAATATTCGTATAACAATTAAAGAGGAAATAAATTAAAGTCCTAAACATTTGTTTTTTCTCATTTTACATATCATGTGGAGTATCATTTGAAAAGTTGTATTACGAGGAATATAAAAAGACCTTCTGAAATATTTGCAAAGTATTAAATTTCGCCCCCCTATTTCCGAAAATACTGAGCCAGAAGTCATGAAAAAACAGGGTCTGTAGAGTCTGGCTGGAAGATTACTTGAGAACTATAGTGATTATCCTAGAATCTTATAAATTTTTAATTATGCACCATGTTTTTACGCCTGTGAAACTTATAGTACGTGGTGAAAAATTAATATTTATAAATATTTTAATAGAAATACTATGTACGATCAAATGTTTATAAGCGCCGAAACGTGTACGAAACTCCCTTAGTGCAGGTTTTACTCGTGCTTGACAGATTTTTTAGAAAGGTTGTCAAAAGTTTCGGAATATTTTATTACAATATATAAATAGGCCGAAGTGCTCTCGGGTAATGACAGCGACAAACCTACAAGAAAGTGAGATCAATTCAATGTCAATTATGGACTCATTCACTTTAAATATCACCAGGGTCAAGATACGAAGACCGCACGAGTAGTATAAGTCATGCGATAGGCGAATCAACGGTGTCGTACTAAAGTTTGGTTCCAGAAGTTCTAGAAAGAGGCTCCGATCTTGAAAACGAATTTCGTTCCGGGCGCTTTGTTGAATTAAATTTACAACAATAACGACACCTAATTGAAGAAAACCCACTTGGTTAATTATCAATTATACAAAAAGCTCAGTGGGAGTCACGGAACAATATTTATTTATTTATCTTCTTTAATGTTTCGAAGTGATACATATGGCGGACTTATTGCTACGAGAGCAATCTCTTACAACCAAGCCCAATACCAGTAGAGCCCCGTTCGATGACCGACCAGGAATCGAACCCGGGTCCAATGCCATATGACTTGTGATCAACCCAACACGCCACGGTGACGACGAATAATAGAAACACATTTGCATAAATTACCCAATCCAATAATGCTTAGAACTTGTTAGCCATTCTAATAGTGTTACCCAATCCAATAATGCTTAGTATTTATTAGCCATTCTAATAGTGTTATTTATCCAATCCAATAATGCTTAGTACTTGTTAGCCATGCTAATATTGTTACCCAATCCAATAATGTTTAGAACTTGTTGCCATTCTAATAGTGTTACTTATCCAATCCAATAATGCTTAGTACTTGTTAGCCATTATAATAATGTTACTTACTCAATCCAATAATGTTTAAAACTTGTTAGCGATTCTAATAGAGTTACTTATCCAATCCAATAACGCTTAGTACTTGTTACCCATTAGTGTTACTTATCCAATCTAATAATGCTTAGTACTTGTTAGCCATGCTAATAGTGTTACTTATCCAATCCAACAATGCTTAGAACTTGTTAGCCATTCTAATAGTGTTATTTATCCAATCCAATAATGCTTGGAACTTGTTAGTCATTCTAACAATGTTACTTATCCAATTCAATAATGCCTGGAACTTGTTAGCCGTTTTAATAGTGTTACTTATCCAATCCAAGAATGCTTAATACTTGTTAGCCATTCTAATAGTGTTACTTATCCAATCCAATAATGCTTAGAACTTGTTAGCCATTCTAATAGTTTAACTTATCGAAACCAATAAGGCTTAGAACTTGTTAGCCATTGTAATAGTTTCACTTATCCAATCCAATAAGGCTTAGAACTAGTTAGCCATTCTAATAGTGTTACTTATCCAATCTAATAATGCTTAGCACTTGTTAGCCATTCTAATAGTTTTACTTATCCAATCCAATAATGCTTAGCACTTGTTAGCCATTCTAATAGTGTTAGAACTTGTTACGAGACTTTAGCCATTCTAATATTCTTTATTAGCCATTCTAAAGGTGTTGTTATCTCACCTAGATCTCTTTTCACGGGATGCGGCACAGAAGATAACATATCAGGTGGTCTTAATATACATACATTAATTGTACGTGGATTATCCACATCAAATTTGTCACAGGTACAACTGAACTTGAGACTATATTTAATTAACACGTTCACTGCGGCATGTAATTTTGGCGCATGCGGCATGTACTAAGCCATACCTATAGTAATGGGAAAAAACCTTCATAGTTGACTTAATTTTATTTTTCAGTGAGTTACCTTTATTTGTTTTACTTCTATTTTTCATGTCGAAAAAAAAATTTCAAAGGATTTCACATGCTGATACGGTGTCGATATGTGTACTGAAAGTCTTAAATATTATTAAAGTTACATAAATAATTATTAAAAAAATTAATGTAATGTTGAAAGAAATTTTGGTTTAAGCGAGATTCGAACCTGTCACTCCGTCACACCGGGCTACTTTTACCTGTTGCACTCATTTATTCCAATTAACTTCGATAAAGCTGAACCTCCTCTTACATCTCTTTCTTCATCAACGCAATTATATTTTCTTCACGGTCGAACTATTTTCTTCCAAAAGCTTATTATTAAAAATGTTTTCAATGCTTAAGTTCGATTCCAGCTTTAATAAGAAAACATCACTAAAATGGGCGGTTTGAATACCTGCGCACAATATTGCCTTCTTCAGGGTCATTGAACATTAGTTACGTTGTGTCGTTTTGTTTGTGATTTTATCTTCGGTACATTTGTATCGTTTTGTTTGTAACTTGATCTACAAGTGACATAATTAATCAAGTTATAAACTAATACATCTTTATGGTTTATACATATGCATATACTAGGGTAACTGAACTTATTAAGCTTGGGTCACTAAAATGGGCGGCTTTAATATCTGCGCACAACATTGACATTTTTTGGGTCTTTAGTCAACAAACTTCACTATAATCGTGGCATTTTGTTTGTAACTTTATCTACAAGTAACACAATTAATCAAGTTATAATCTAATACATCTTTATTATTTATATTCATTCTTATGCTTTAATATTTCCGTAATGTGTTGACATTTTTACGGTCATTAGTAAACAAACGTCACTATAATCGTGGCATTTTGTTTGTGATCTGATCTACAAGTAACACAATTAATCAAGTTATAGTCTAATACATCTTTATGGTTTATACATATTCGTATACTATGGTCTCTGTACTTATAAGCATAAGTCACTAAAATGGGCGAGTTTAATATATCTGCAATGTGTTGACATTTTTACGGTCATTAGTAAACAAACATCACTATAATCTTGGCATTTTTTTGTAACTTGATCTACAAGTAAGACAATTAATCAAGTTATAATCCAATACATCTTTATTGTTTATACATATTCGTATACTATGGTTTCTATACTCATAATCATAAGTCACTAAAATGGGCGGCTTTAATATCTCTGCAATGTGTTGACATTTTTAAGGTCATTAGTAAACAAACATCACTATAATCTTGACATTTTTTTGTAACTTGATCTATAAGTAAGACAATTAATCAAGTTATAATCCAATACATCTTTATTGTTTATACATATTCGTATACTATGGTTTCTATACTCATAATCATAAGTCACTAAAATGGGCGGCTTTAATATCTCTGCAATGTGTTGACATTTTTACGGTCATTAGTAAACAAACATCACTATAATCTTGGCATTTTTTTGTAACTTGATCTATAAGTAAGACAATTAATCAAGTTATAATCCAATACATCTTTATTGTTTATACATATTCGTATACTATGGTTTCTATACTCATAATCATAAGTCACTAAAATGGGCGGCTTTAATATCTCTGCAATGTGTTGACATTTTTACGGTCATTAGTAAACAAACATCACTATAATCTTGGCATTTTTTTGTAACTTGATCTATAAGTAAGACAATTAATCAAGTTATAATCCAATACATCTTTATTGTTTATACATATTCGTATACTATGGTTTCTATACTCATAATCATAAGTCACTAAAATGGGCGGCTTTAATATCTCTGCAATGTGTTGACATTTTTACGGTCATTAGTAAACAAACATCACTATAATCTTGGCATTTTTTTGTAACTTGATCTATAAGTAAGACAATTAATCAAGTTATAATCCAATACATCTTTATTGTTTATACATATTCGTATACTATGGTTTCTATACTCATAATCATAAGTCACTAAAATGGGCGGCTTTAATATCTCTGCAATGTGTTGACATTTTTACGGTCATTAGTAAACAAACATCACTATAATCTTGGCATTTTTTTGTAACTTGATCTATAAGTAAGACAATTAATCAAGTTATAATCCAATACATCTTTATTGTTTATACATATTCGTATACTATGGTTTCTATACTCATAATCATAAGTCACTAAAATGGGCGGCTTTAATATCTCTGCAATGTGTTGACATTTTTACGGTCATTAGTAAACAAACATCACTATAATTTTGGCATTTTTTTGTAACTTGATCTATAAGTAAGACAATTAATCAAGTTATAATCCAATACATCTTTATTGTTTATACATATTCGTATACTATGGTTTCTATACTCATAATCATAAGTCACTAAAATGGGCGGCTTTAATATCTCTGCAATGTGTTGACATTTTTACGGTCATTAGTAAAAAAACATCACTAAAATCGTGGCATTTTTAATATATATATATATATATATATATATATATATATATATATACACATATATTCATATACTATGGTCTCTGTAATTATAACCGTCACTAAAATGAGCGGCGTTAATACATCCGCAAAGTATTCACATCTTCACGGTCATTAGTAAACAAACACCACTATAATAAACAAGCGACACAGTTAAATCAAGTTATACTTTAATACACATTTATGGTTTATACATATTCATATAACAATGTTATAATTATATTTGGAATAAAACTAGATTGAACCGTGTCACTACTTGAACGCGCCACGAATGTAGTAACTTTTATGCGTTAATAATTTTAAATATTTTTGCACATATTGAAGATCTAATTGATATTAAATACAATTTTCAGAACTAAAAATTATAGTACGAGGAATACTCGTTGAAAAAGTTTATCATTTTTATTTATTTATTAACAGTTTAATGTAATCAATAAATATGGCATAGTTATTGCCACAGAAACAATTTCTTCCGATAAATCAAAATTATTGATAGGGAATCATTTATTGTGGAGTGGATTATTAAACATTTGGTAGAGATTTAACATAGAAAGTTTATAACAACAAAAACCGGCTAAGTACGTGTCTGGCTCGCGCATTGAGGGCTCCGTACCTGTTTTGAAGTTAAATTACCTAATTTATCAAAAGTCATCACTAATGTGGAATGCTTAGTGCAATAAATATTTAATAATATAATTAAATAGGGAGGCAGATATATATATATATATATATATATATATATATATATATATTTAGCTTTTAGAAAATTTTGTTTTTCAAAACGTTAGGTTCAATAATTTCGGAAAAAAAGCCGGGGTAATATATATTATTGCATATTTTTTAGCACATCTCTGAAAATACAAAATTTTATTTCTGTACTTTATTGTAAATAGTTGATATACTTGGAGGACTTATTACTATGAGAACAATCTCCTACAGGCAATCAGAACACCAATCTAGCCCAGTTCGAGGAGCGGCTAGGAATCCACCCCAGATTTAAATTAGAAAATTTTTTTTTTTTTAGGTCCTTAGAACTAACCCTTTCAAACTGTACCCTACAATGTATAGCGAATTTAAAAAAAAATTCGAGAGCTTCAAATAAATTTGAAATAAATATTTGTGTTTTTGAGATTTGTGCTTTATTGCTATGCCAAATTTCAAGCTTCTAAAAAAAGGCTGTAACAGAGGGACACATGAGCACTATTATAAGGGTTCCGTTTTTCCTTTTGGGATACCGCATTCTGCAGATAACTCTTACAAAATACGCAGCTTTCCGTCTCTCTTTGTAATTATTGGGCTACTATAGGAGCAAAAGAGCCAAAACGATTACGGGCATACGCAGACTATCCAGTTCATCATATAAATCCCTTCTTAGGAAAGAATGCAACAAAAAACGTTTCACGTAATAAGCTCATATTCATAACATTTTATACTCTTGGAGAAGCTAGTATATCATATACTCGTACGTTGTGCTTGCTTAATACTAGATATTTTGCTTAATACTCGTTTCTCTAAACGCTATTACATATCGATATTTGGGGCGCACATGTTCATTCATTATCTCTGAGTAGAACAATAACCATTACATTTTATTTTTGTAAGTATTTAGGTTCATTCAAATAAGTAAAAGGCCAAGTAAGTATGAGAAATCCTGGTATTTAATAAGCAAAAAAATATGGAATAATTTGTGACGAGTGTTTTCTTTGTGTATTCCCGACAGAATATCCGACAAGCAAATGTGCGTGCCGCGTACGGCCTAGTATTTGTAACAGGCATGTGTACCTGTTATTTTTACATACTCGTAACAGAATCATCATCTAGTAAGAAAAAATACTGATATCGCACACTTCTAATATAGAATTTTGAGAACAAAAACAAAAGTAATGATCTGAATAAGACAGAAAAAATAAATATAAATATTTACATAAAAGGTGTTATTTTAATTGCTGTTACATTTTGCAATAGCATTTAAAATAACATGAACCAGGAATTTTTTCAAATGACTTTTGAAAGCATTTGTCGAAAATGTACTTAGTGTAGAGTTTTGAATCAAAGTTTTGAGATTTCAATTATAAATGGATTTTTAAGTTTAGAACGTAGAGCTATTTTCCAAAATAAGTGGGGTGAATAAGTTTTCAGATCGCACCCGAGGTCACGTGTAATCTTTCATTTTGTAAACGAATAAAATTAAGGTATTAATAAAAAATGTGAGATGGCATTAATCACCAAACTTTATCCAAACATCGATAATACAGACATTAGCACTATTTATAACAAAAAGATATGTGCACGATGAAAGATTAAAGTTGCAAAATCTATAATTATTTATCCAAACATCGATAACACAGCCATTAGCACTATTTATCACAAAAATATATGTGCACAATGAAAGATTAAAATTACAAAATCTATGATTATTTAACCAAACATCGATAACACGGACATTAGCACTATTTATCGCAAAAAATATGTGCTCGATGAAAGATTAAAATTGCAAAATCTATGATTATTTATCCAAACATCGATGACACTGACATTAGCACTATTTATCACAAAAAGATATGTGCTCGATGAAAGATTAAAATTGCAAAATCTATGATTATTTATCCAAACATCGATGACACTGACATTAGCACTATTTATCACAAAAAGATATGTGCTCGATGAAAGATTAAAATTGCAAAATCTATGATTAGGAACTTGTTTTAATAAATTTAGATCTTAGAATGTATTTCGTTTAACAATTACTCGTAAACTAACAGAGCCTACTAAGTTGTGATAATTTTCCTTTTAATTTCGTTACATGTTTTAGTGTTGTGAATACTTTTTAGACTTTCATAAATAGCGGTTTACTTGGTAGGCGGTTGCAAAACGTAACTCTTACAAAAATAACAACTTTTAAAGTTAATATCTCTAGGTTATATATATATATATATATATATATATATATATATATATATATATATATATATGAAAAAATGTCTGTATCAAAAAAGCGTTCTTGACATACCCAACCACAATGGTGTACGCAAAAAATCACTCATACCTTACTTATACAGGTGATACTGTAAAAAATGTTTTTTAAGAGATATTATTTCATAATTTGGTAAACGTCAAAAGTGTGTATAACAATGCCAAATTTCAGCTTTATGGTACCAATAGCCTGCGCGTAAAACGAGTGTGACATAAACACGGTCAGATAGGCGGGCACGGCGAGACTAAAAATTCCTAGTTTATCTATGGAACCTTAAAATTATTATATAAAAAAAATAAGAATAAACTGCTCAAAAGCGTTATTTAAATCGTCACACAGACAAGTGAGAAATCTGATATATTTTTATTAAAAGTCATCTTACTTTCCATAATAGTTTCCAAATGTTATTTCTAGAGAACTCATTGAATTAACAAATTTAAACTAAGATTGTGTCACGTTGTATCATTCTTTCGTCGTCGTAAAAAAACCATATAAAACTCAAAAAAAACGAAAATGACATTTTTTTGACAACACAGTACGAATGTCAATATCATTTTAAAGATTATTTTAATTTAGACGGAAACGATACAATAAAAAGATATTTTTTTGTAATAATTTCTAAAAAGTTATGTACTTCGTTATATCTTTATTATTATTTTTATTTCTTATTAACACTTCTATAATAGCTGTATTAAAAACGTAATATACGCGTTTTATTTTTTACTTTCTCCTGTTTGTAAATCTCTCAAGAGTTTGGTTTTTATATTTAAAAATACCAGTTTTTTTTAAATTATGTTCTGTTTCTACCTAATACAGCGTTGTAGCTTTCAAATATTTTGGTATATAAAGCCTAAATTTAGCATAATTATACTTAATGGTGTTTTGCATATCAAATTTATTTATCTATAGGTGTAATTATTTTTACTTTCTTTAAGTTCTTTACCATGACCTAGGTTTCGTTGTATTACAACATCTTCAGGTGGGCTATGCGTAAGATCTTTGCTAATAACCCACCTGAAGATGTTGTAATACAACGAAACCTAGGTCGTGGTAAAGAAATTAAAGAAAGTGGAAGTAATACTACATCACGTAATTTCATTTAATTGTGAATAATGAATTTCTACAAAATTAATGCCAAACATATTCAATGTAATGGGGAATTAAATAAGCACTTCGACAGTTAATGAAACAGCTTCCTATTCATTAAGACCGCTATGATGTCTACCTAACGTGCTAGTCTATTGCAGACAGGCTTACGACATAGTTCATAGAGATTCAGGTTTAAATCTTTTTTTAACCGCGAAAACGTGACGACAAAATGTTCATAGTCTCTGTAAAAAGTCTCGTAGCGGTTGAAGTAGTGTTGTATTATAATATACTTTACCATATCATCGATGATAATGCAAACCCGCGCATGACCAGTTTGTAAACACCGTTTAAGTGTATTTAAAAGATTTTTCAGGAAAAAACAAAAACTTAGTATTTCCCCAATTTTAATAGATGTCATCATCTAAACTAGTTTGAAACTTTGTCGTGACTTCTTTTATAAGTATGTAATTAGATCACGTGAGTTTTGATAGGAGCAAATTCTGGTGGCAGCGCTTGGAACGTATAGGGGTAAAATCTAAATTTGGCTGTTTTTACACCTACGCGATATTTACAAACTGCTCATATGCTGGTTCGACTATCACCATTATATGCATATAATAGTGATAACTTTAATAAGTTATATTTCTTTAGTTGCATTATGAAAAAAATGCTGAGAGTGAAATTTTACTTTTTATTTTTTTTAGTGTAACAAAAACCGACAGGATGAAGTTGCTCACTAAACAAGCACGTAGTGTCTGATACTATATTCGTGATATATTTGTAAATACACAACACGTCATATATATTTATAGAAATCTAAGTTGTTACTGTGCTTTTAAAAAATATGTTTTTAGTAATTGAAATTGAATATTGGTTCGTATATGATGAAAAACAGATTTCAGAAACAGAGTTTTTAATAATATGCTTTTTCAAATGGTACTTCACATTATACATAAAATAAAAAAAAATTAAAGCATTCATTTAACCCAAACCCCCCCCCCCCACCCTCCCTACCCTTACATTAATTCTAATATAAAAATTCGATAAAAGTTAGGGAGTGAAAAATATGTGGCTTAATAAGATGTCTTACTCTAATTTCGAAGCCGCATAGTTTCTGAGAAAATCGGTTGTGAATAGAGAAAAACATAAAAAATTACCTACTCCACCTTTTATTTTACCCGTATGAATACATTTCAAAAATAATGACATCTAGAATCATCTCTATAGTTTTCCTATAACATTTTCTATGGATTTCTAAAAATCCAGTAGTTTTGAAATAAAAGATGGCGGATATATTTTTTTCATGTTTTTCGGTGCATATCTGAAAGCTATGTATAATACCTATAATTATGAAAAAAAAAATTTTATAACTAGCCCTTTGAGACAATACAATGTGTATATTATTTAAATTATTTTTGAGTTCTTAATTTGATCCCCATAATTTCCAAATATATATTTTTGAGTATTACCTGTTTAAATATGTGTGACGTGTAACGAATATATAGAAAGCTTATAAGCTTTTTAAAATCTATTTTGTGTATTTCTCTAAGTGCGGTTAAGTTAAGGTCTATATATCTCATATTTATTTGCATTATAAATTAGTTAAAATTTGATTTAATATATATTTTACCAACCGTATTTATAATCATGCTCCAGTCCTTTTCTTATTTTAATTCTATTAATTATTTCGGTCCTATAAAGTTATTATTTTATTATGCCAAAGAAATACAACTTTTAACGCGTGTACATAAGTACACGCACAATTTTTTTCTTTACTACTAATGTAGTAGATAGTTTCCTCGATTATCATTTGATTTACAGTTGTTAGATCTCGTCAATATTACTTTTTTTGTTGAAAGCGACGGTTATCTTTATTTCAATTTTATAATGTTGGTTCTTTATTTGTTCCCGTTAAATTTTAATGGTTAAAGATGTGTTTATTAAATTATACTGAAGTTTGAAATTTTTGCTTGCATCTATTGAAATATATGATTATATGTAAAACTTACTTAGCATGTTTTGATAAAATGTAAATAGATAAAGTTTTGTGTTCATCATTTTAATTTATTTGAATTTTTATTGACTGCATTTGCATTTTTTTTTATTGTCGGTCATAATTTTAAATGCATATCTTGAAGAGTGACTTGTTCGTGCACTTCAACCTTTTTTATTTTATCATTCCACTTTTGATATTTGCCAAAAAATTTATTATGACTTGCTTACATGCACCTTGCTTTCGTCGCGATTATAGTATTAGTGCACGAGAGAAGATTTATGACATGATTGCCCGTTTATCGTTTTCCTCATAGAAAAATTAATTAAAGTTGCATATTTTAAAGTTGCCAAAATGTGCAGTCAGTAATCCTGTTTTTTTATTTATTTTGGACTTGTAAACTTCTAGAAATTCTTATCTGAACTCAACGACGTATTTCTACTTTCACATCTCAAATGATGTGATTGTTGCTAACTTTTTTTAATAATCGTGTCGAATTTTGAAATTTTGCATAGTCATGAAATTCTGATGACAATAGAATAATATGGTATCATCGAACTGATAGGATGATGAAAGGGGAAGATGGTCATAGGAACTTATCAATGGTTTACAGCAAATTTGTCGAGTTGGACTCATTTGAATTGTCTCAGAAATTCCTTTAGTATTGTAACTGGAAGGCAGATCCTTCCGGATACAAAATTCTGGGCACGGAGGAATGATATGGTCGTGGGAACTTCACAATGGCTAACAGTAAACCCATCGAGTTTGGGTTCGTTTGGCTTGTTTTAATTGGTCCTTTGTTTACAACAGCGTGTTTTGATGGTTCTTCTTTAACTCGATTGCCTCAAGCGGAGGGTTAAATTTTTCGAGTGCACAAGTATGTGTGTATCTATCTCTTTCTTTGGCACGGCTGTATGTGTCGCACGTATGTATGTTTGTGTGTCCATTTCTTTGATACAGGCTGTGGCTTAAATGGTTTGATGGCACTTTTGTTTTATCGACAATGTCGAAGGATAGCAATTACGATATTTGAAATTTAAATGACTTATCTTAGCGTATTTCAATTGTTATGGTATCGTGGATCACTAAGAACCGTGTCAGGGTCTTGTAACCATAGATATTCTGGCATAGATACCGATAAGATACGTTCACAGCGCCATAAGTGATAAAAATAAAAAGTTTTCCTTACTATCTGTCAATGTCAGAATATTTTTATTTTTAAAACATGGCTGTATAGAGTTTTCGGCTTTTTCTCAGCGAAATATAAAAGTACGAGAGAAACGAAGAAACTATTTAAATTCTGCCATAAAATAATATATTAATGTGATAGAATTTAATCCTCGAACAGAAATTCAAATTTCTAATCAAGTGGTGGATAGTGTCAACGATAATAATCATGCTGAAATTCAATCATTACAGATTGTTAAAATTACGAAACGATTATTAATAATTATTAAACATATGACGAAAAGGTATTACTTTAGAGACAAAAATACGGGTTTCAAAATATTAATATAAAAAGAGATTATGTTACAAGTAAAAATAGGAGTATATTTTTTGAAAATTAAACATCGTATTGTTTTCACGAATTATTTACATACACCTAAACAACGCACTACGCCATATTTAGGAGTTGTATGTTATTTAGATTGATTACGATATGTACGCTATGACAATTTCTAGCAAAAAAAAACGAGTGTGCTTTAGACCACACGACTGAAGTAAAACTTCAAATTCGCAAAATATGAAATTTAAAATGAATTTACAATTTTATTCACTTTGAACGTAGAATATTTAATTTATTGAACAAAATAATAATTTATAAAATTGTTCAAGAACGAAATGAAATTACAAAATAATCAAAAAATCACCGTTCGCTTAACTCTAGCAAACTCGCATTTATATATATATATATATATATATATATATATATATATATATATACATATATATTTCATTCACTGGCTATGAGAGAAAGAGAGAAAGAAAATTTGTGCTCGCACTTCTCTCTTTTGTCCCTGTAGTAATATACGAAACGTAACTCTCTCTTTCTGTCTTCACTAACTTATATCTCCCTCTCAACTTCCGTTCGCCTCGCCCGATCACACTTTTCGTAACGCTCTCGTCACGTATTCACCAGCTTACTACCCAAGTCAAGCGTGCGTAAAGAAGTTTTACTTTAATAACATTACTGTAACTGAGTGCTTATTTATTTACCATCGGACAGCGCTAATGTTATTTTGCCCGGTTTCTATAATCCAGTTCCGTAACACAACATTTCAAAACACAGTGGTTAAATATATCGTTGCTTATGTGATTATTTTATTACTTTTTTAAAACATTTATATCTATTTTTGGAAACACCGACAGAAATGTAAAAGAGATATGTGGATTAATTATACGATTACACGGAAGCGAAACACAGGCTAATGCTTTAAATAGTTAATTATTTTTTGACATGTCGGAAATATATTGGAATTACGTTCCTGACAGTTTATATGTATCACGTAATTAATGGCGATATTAGTTTCCAAAACTGGAACATTTATAATCTATATTATGTATTCAGGGGTTATTAGGCTGATTTGGCCATTTGGTCGGTTTGTAGAGAGATATTAGCGGGGTATTCTTTTTGGTTTAAATGAATACATTTTTGCGGTTAATCTGCATTTCGTATTAATCTGTGTTCGTAAGTATTAATAAATCACCATTTGGCCGATAGGAGCAGTTCAAAGTGCGGTGTTTATGAATTCTTTAATCGGTTAACGCTGTATGCTGCAACTAGGAACCGAGGTTTTTGCCTTTATGGTTAATAATTTGAATGAACGTCATTAAATGTGTTAATGCATTTAATAAATACATTCAACCATTTTCTTAATTCAGTTTTAATTAATATATTTTATTATTATTCCATGTATTATTTCACTTTATCTGCTACCGATGAGAGCTGCTGCACTGCACCGACTTCCGGTAGCACTGAACCAGCGTATAATTTAACTCAATTATAACGCGGTTTTCCTGCGAGGAATCGAAGACTTTAATAGTTATACAATGTATAATTAAAAATATCTTTTAAAGGATGACAAGTTTAAAAACAGTATAGACTTGTTTATTGGTGGAATAATTTTTTTTTCAAAACTATTAGCAAATTTAGCGTTTTTGGTCCCCAGAATCATAAAAAACGACCAAGTACGTAAAAAGTAGAGTTGTCGTCTCTATTTCTTGAATTCGTAGATGCAATTTCTATTGTTGTCTCAATTTTTGAAGTTGTAGATGCAAGGTCCGTAGATGTCTATATTTTTTAAAGTTGTAGATGCAAGTTCCGTAGTTATCTATATTTTTTGTAGTTGTGGATGCAAGTTCCGTATTTGTCCCTATTTTTTGAAGTGGTCGATGCCAGTTCTGTAGTTCTCTCTATTTTATGAAGTTGTAGATCAAGTTCCGTAGTCATCTCTATTTTTTGAAGTTGTAAATTCAAATTCCATAGTTGGCTTATTTTTTGAAGTTGTAGTGCAAATTCCGTAGTTATCTCTATTTTTTTAAATTGTAGATGTAAGTTCTGTAGTCATTTTTATTTTTTTAAAGTTGTTGATGCAAGTTCCATTGTTCTCTCTATTTTTTGAAGTTGTAAATGCAAATTCAGTAGTTATCTTTATTTTTTGAAGTTGTAGATGCAATTTCCATAGTTGTCTCTATTTTTGAATTTGTGAATGCAAATTCTTCAGTTGTTCCTATTTTTTGAAGTTGTATTTGCAAGTTCTGTAGTTGTCTCTATTTTTTGAATTTGTAGATGGAAATTCCGTAGTTGTCTCAATTTTTTGAAGTTATAGATGTGAGTTCCGTAGTTGTCTACATTTTTAGAAGTTGTAGATGCGAGTTAACCGATATGACTTCATTTGAAATTATTGCAGTTAAATCAAATTATAGCTACTAGAATATTTTCAGATTTATTTAACCCATGCTGAAAAGATTAGTTTTCACCCTGTGGTGTGAAAACTAATCTTTTTTCACACCATTTTGAACATTAAGGTTTCAAATGGAATTTAAAAGAGTAAAATGGTGCGTGCATGGATAGGTTAACCACGCACCCATGGACAAGTGGTTAACTTATCCATGGGTGCGTGCATCCGTCCTGCTTGCCTGTGTGCCCGCGTGCCTACGTGCGTGCATTTCTGCATTTACGCGCGAATGGTCTAGTGTCTAAATCACTGGGCAGAGCTACTCTAAAGTTTAACAACTCTCAAAAATATTGTCAAACTTATATAATAAATATTGTCAATAACAGGCGATTTTCTTCCATGTAATTAAATGGAAACTGACTTATGTATATATACAAGAACTACATTAACTTATTAATCTTGGTCGCCTGAAACGCAAAAATTAGGAGTGCACGTGTAATACTGAATGATTAACTTAAAATATGATTTTATATTACAATAACAGGAAGTTGGTTTAAAAATATAACAATACTTACTCTAAATATATCAACTTTTTGTAATAAAAATAATGAATAATATGTAATATTATGATTTACAGTTGTTGTTTTTATGAACCTCTATAAAAGTAAATAACACTTTTTCCAATTAGAACAATTTTGATTTTCTTAATTAATTTACACCTTTCATGTTATCATTTTTTCGAAACTGACTTAAGACAAAAAAAATCTAAATACTTTTTTCCTAATATTAAAATCGTAGCAAAGTCCTAAATACGTCAAGTCAAATTTAAGTAACACAATAGGGAAGCTTTCCCAGTTGCCCTTTTGCAATAACATTAATAAAGTGTGAGGTACACTTTTTGAAAACTTTTTAAAGCATTGTATTTTAATTATTGAAATTAGTATTATATTGACAAATCAAACCACTCAATACTGTTTCGAAAAAAAAAATAAATATTCAACTTAACTTTACAATATACACTTTTAAAAAAAGGAAGACAAAATTCACTTTTTGTAAAATTCTCAGTATTTCTGTTCCTGTAAGCTTAGATAAAACTTAATAAAAATTATTCTCAGATAATTATAAAGTGTTTTCTTTACTACTTCCACGTACATGCATTATTTTCGAACCTATTGGCTATAAATCTGAAAATAATCGACTCTAAGAATTATTCCACAGTTTGAAAACCCATGTTTTCTCATTACAGATAGGGAAATGACCGGATAAAATATATTTTGGGCATTTCAAAAGTGTTGTTTGTTTGCTAATCTTTTACGATTTGAAACAAAAACAGCTTATTTGATTGACATAAAATCTTCGTCAATGGATAACTTGTAGTATACAGATGGACATAGGTTATGTAATAACTTATTAAAATGTGTCTATAATGAGCAATAACAGTTTAAGTGAAAAGTGCACCTGGTGCATTTTTCAGTTAATATTTTAAATCATAACAGCTACATTAACATTACCTGTGAAGATATTGTGGACAATATGAAAATACACAAAAAAGTTATTACCGATTGTCTTTCTGCTTTCTATTGCGAAATCGGATTATACAAGTATTTTTAAAATAAACAAATTAAATCGGTATGGCCATCTGAAAATAATGTTTGCAAAAATGTTGTACGATACAGTAGATATGACCAAAGGATTCATTTGATATCACGAATATTATTGTCGCATTGTTGCCATAAAATTCATTAATGCGGCAAAAACCGATAGCTAAATTATCGGCATTCGTTTTCGCCCGAACATCGGTTGCTACCTAAACCCAACGAACTACGAATATTTTCTTACCCAAACAACGAATGTTCGAGTCCGAACAACGAATGTTCGGGCGACAACAAATGCCAATAACTAGCTGTCGGCTTTTACCGCATCAAAGGATTTTGTGGTAACAACGTGACACTAATGTTCATCCTATATTGTAACTGTAGCTTTATAGATTGCTCATTGTAAGAGTTCTAATTTTACGGAAGTGGGCCTTAGATTACTATATTTGATTGAATTGAACGAATAACTAAATCGTTGATTAAAAAAATTATTTTTAATAAATTAACTGTGAATAATTTATGTACAAAAAAATCAAAAATAATATGGGGTTATGGTCCTTCTTTTACCCGGTCAAAGCTCGGCCGGGCAGCTAGTAATATACATTATACTATGGCACCTTAGTGAAGCCGAGTACTTGTACTAAGCCCCAACAAGGTGAGTACTTGCTTAGTAAATTACTTTTGTATTATATCTAAATAATATTCATAATATAGCTGTATTTTAACTATTGACGAAATGATAATATGTACTTGTCACATTCAAAAGTCAAATATAAAAAAGAAAACTAAATATTCTGATGAACATTTGCAAAAAAATGAGAAAATATGTTGAATTTCTATGGCTTTGTTTCCCATATTATATGTCCTATTACTTTGATTTTCTTGTCCAAACTTTTCTATTCCTGCCGATACACGCATTTTCATATAAATTATTTTCCATATATCACTTAAGGTGTTATTTGTGCCAGAAGAAAAGCTCGTAAAATAAATACGCTCCATTTTCAATACCGTAAATAGTAGATAACAAGTTATCCAAGAAAAAGCTTTTAAGCTATACTTGCACAATTATTATTGCGTGCCGCCAGTCCCCCACTTAAATAATAATACTAATACCATCCGACTATGTGCGTAAAAGGCGCCCATTTGCCACGCTACCCGCCGCCGACCCCACTAAGGCGGTGCTAAATTAACATTTTTGAAAAACTGGAGAGGAAAAATATTGTTCTTTATATCGCGAGAAATATTTTTTGTCAAAAATTCTTTCTCTAAAACCAGTGATTCAACAGTTAAAAGAAAATAAACTATTAAATTCCTTCTAACAATTAATCTTGTTAGAAATTTTCAATCCTTATAATTTTGGTCCAATCTATGGCTAATTCCAAATGTTTACGATTTTTTTTAATTTTTCAAGCCCATCCGTCTGGTACAGTAACTTTTCGGTGGTTTTTCCGAGAAGTGTTTAAATAATTTCATACAAAAATACATAATATGTATTGTTAAATTCGTGTTTCAACAAGCTTTCATATGACACCCTGCACGATAACCTTGAAAGAATTTTTTTTGTTTAATACCTAATTTACGGCTTGAAATTAATTCCAGTTAAAATTAAATTGTTTATATTATCAATAACTGGGCCATCATGATCCTAAATTTCACCTTCTGTGCTAAATTTCCAATTTAACAATGAACAATCCAATAATTTCCGAGGAAATCTCTTGTGGCAAGCGGACGCCTATAATACCGAAGTGAGTTTATTCACATTCCACTTCGGCAAATTTGCCACGAAATGTAGAAATTTATTTGCAAAATATAGTAGACAAAAAGAGAGTATTAAACTTGAACCAGTTTTAAAATGTGCTTATGAAGAACGTCAATTAAAGAACCGAAATAGATAGGTCTGTATCATACATGTATGTATATTACCGCAGCGCATTTCGAATCAATGAACTTAAATTTAATTCCTCAATCCACGCGCGACTTGCGGTAAATTAGAAATTGAGAAAAAATACCTACCGTCGAATATTCGTTTATTAAATGAGCAATACACCAAGCAAAGTTTATCGGCAATTAGCCGCTTAATTCGCCGCCGATTGACGGATCATAAAACACGCCAGCGCCGAACCAGCCTTCACAGTTACGAATGACGCATGTCAGATATGTGATTTAAAATCTCTTATGGATACAGTCCGTTTACACCGATTGTACACTCCTGCAATTTCTTGCATTTTTAATTGAAACAGGATGCAACTACTGAAACAGTAAAAAGAGAGCCGTCGGAGGTTTTCTTTAAAGTCTTAAAAAGGTTTCGATTTATGTGAAGTACGCAATGTGTGGTTTCCGTCGATTATGAAACAAAATAAATTTAAAAGGAAAATGGAGTTGAAAGAACCACTGACTATATTCAGGAAAACGATATCTCCTAATCTGAGAAGTGTAGATAGACAGTATTAACACTTCAATGACTTTTCCGTTTATTTCCGTCTATTTGATAAAATCTGTTTTACAAGATGTTAAATTTTATTACATAATCCAAAATTTTGCAACAATCTTTTCTTTATCAACTCAAAATTTTCTGTTCCTGAAAAGAAACTGAAAAATATATAAGATTCATTTAATATATTTCTTGAATTTTAAGTAAATTAAATAAAGTTACAGCTATATATTTTTTATACTTACCGAGCCCATTCGAAAAAAGTTTGTATCTTTAATTGAGCTCCATTTTAAACATTCTGATTTTTTCATAAACTAAATAAATTTTAGTATAAAATTATTTTAAATTAATTTAGTAAATTGCGACGTATTTACGTGTAATAAACGGTGGAAACGATCATCCTAGCAAACCAAGCTTAATCCTTTTTTATTAATTACTGTTTATTGACAGCGAATTAGAGCATAGAATAAACAACTAAACCGTTAAGATTACTGTTAACAATTTAATCGTAAATAAGTGGACAGCTAGTACTTTATAAGAATATAGAGCAATACACTTTACATATATGATAATTCTATTCACAACGTATCGTAACGATATTAAACTAGCTATTTCAGAATTTAGAAATGTATGAAATTATTAAAAAGTGATTTTTTTTATCTAAGTCTTTTTTTTCTGCAGATAGACTCTTAAAAAAGTAGACTTGTTTATAGACGATACTTAATCTAACTGCATCTTTCTCGAGTTCCGCTTGCAAAAGCAAAAGTGGTTTCGGTTTTTTTTTTAATTCATTACTTAGAATTTATTATTGCCATATGTTATTATAATTATCTTATTATGTATTCTGCATCGGAGACCAAGTTGCGTCATATCACCGTCCTTGTGCAACTATATATCGGGATATACGTGAATAAAATAGTTAACGACAAACATGTTACAACTGCAAGTTTTGTGTTCACCATCTGGCGAGGAACGCCTCCAGAATATAATTTCTAAAATGATTGAGGTGTATGAGAATCTAAATCTTTCACTTCCATTGATCTATTAATCATCAATCACCAAAGCCATGATTTTGAACAAATGTTTAATAAAGGTAAAAGAACTATTAGAAATATGGAGTTAGAATGGCCATAATTCAAAACTACTTTTTTAAGCTAACCTAAAAATGACAAATGAGCATGAGAATGACACTCTTACTTCGATTGCCGTATGGTATATTCATCAGTTGGGAAAACCTTGATCTACAGTTTTGAAGAAATGTTTAGTAAAGGTGAAAGTATACGTAAGATCATGAATACATTAATGGAATCCACTTTTTGAGAAACGAAGATTATAATGGCCATAACTAACAGTTACTTTTTAAGCTATTCTAAGATTAGCTGGGATATGAGAATCCAAGTCTTTCACTTCCATTTGTCTATGAGTAATCAATTAGTAAAGATATTAGTTTCGAAAAATTATTAACTAAAGGTAAAATATACGTAACAGAATAAATACGTTATTGGTATCCATTTTTTGACAAATTGAAGTGAGAATGGCACCAAATAACAGTTACTTTTTTATGCCAATCTAATTTACAAAATATAATCGAGCGAAACTTAGAATCTTTTAATGAAACGTAATATTAAGAGCTTTATTAACGGGCAAAGATGTCAACTTCTGCATTCAAGAGTGAAAAGGAATGAGGTGCTGCGGATGATATGATGTTGTTAACTTGAGTATTCCAGTTGAAGATTTCTGAAGAAGAAATACAGGGTAGAAGGAAGATGAGACAATTTCTAAATTGAAGTCAGCACGGTGTAATAAAAAAATGTAAAGTCGGCATTTACGAAGCTCGTATCACGACACTCTTTTAGATGCAACTCTACTAGTGGCTATGGTGGAACAACCCTGAATAATATATTGAGTTTCATATATATTTAGTACGATCAATGTTCTATAGCTTAAAAGACCGAGACCTGCAAATGGACGGGGACGAGGAGAAACATTTCTCTCGAATTATTAAATATATTAATAAATTTAAAGTCTTGATCCGAGGAGTTTAGCGGCATCGTTTCTTTCATTCAGTTTAATTCATTCAGTTCTGACTATGAAAGTAATTGTGTTTCACTTGCACCTGGCTCAAATTGAGCTTTTGTTTGATATACCTCTTCGACATCCTGCTCATGTCTTCGGCTTGCACTAATTCCAAATATGAAAGTGATGGCGGTGCAATGTTCAGGTCGCGATGCACCGCCTGCATTACCGATTGCACGGTTGGATATAAAAAATCCTTTTTTTATTTTAGAATTGTAGCCTGTAGTTTTGCAACAGCAAAAATAAGAATCTTCGATGTAATTCTGAGATTCTCTCCATAACATAGGGGATTGTAAATCGAGGATATTGTTCTGCCATTTTAACCACTTTTCAAATTCACGAACGCACGTCGCACAACATTTTAAAAGATTGAAAAGTTTTAATCTTTTAAAATGTATTAACATTAATAACATACAAATATTGTATTTCAAAGTAGGTGCGGTAACTCTAGTTATGACGTAACAGGTATAACACGTGAGTTTTCAATTTCAACGCGAGGGTTTGGTATAACACGTGAGTTTTCAATTTCAACGCGAGGGATAGTCAATAATCTTCAGTACGATCTGGTGACCTGCATATACGGTTATGTTCATTCGTTAAGGTTGGAGTGTCCCAACAGCAAGGTAGCACGATTATATAGATAGAAACGATTCAAAGAAATGACGGCGAATAGGATGTCCTCTTTTTAAATGTGTTTGACATGGTCTGAAAATATTTTTTAAATGTAGCCGGGATTTTAAAGAAAGCTAATTTCTAGTTTTAACATATTAATTTAATCCATAGACAATGAAAGAAATTAACAAAATTTAAAAACTATATCTCAAATTGTTAAGATAACTACAAATTTAAAATGACTTGCGAGGAACGTTCTTTCGTTTACTTTTACTGTTCATTTCATTTTTAAAATTGGTTAATATAAATCTTACCTGTTGATATAAGTTTCAGACTTTAAATTAAGGATGCAGATTGGAATTGATTTTTTTTATTGTTTATGCAATAGATGAAATATGACCTATATTTTATACTTAACAATACGTAATATTTTTTGTTGGTGAAAAGTAAGGTTAATAAAATTTGATTTATTTTTATATAAATAATGTAAATTAACCTGTATAACTTCGTTTAAATTTAATATGAGTTTTACTTTAATAATTGAAATGTCTGAGTTTATGACATAAATATGTAGTTTTCTGAAAATGAGTATGTTAACCCTAGCGTTAAAAGATGTTTAGATAAGATAAGATACTTAGTTAAAACTTTCTGTTTAAAGGATCTAATATTGAAATTTTAATCAAATTAAGTATTGTGATTCAAAGAATGACGTAAAAACACGTCTTTTTCTTCCTTTGACGGATTGTTTTATTTTAATTTTATATTTACTATCGCTTGTCAGAACTTAATACCTTTTATATAAAACTAATAACCCACCCCTGCTTGGCAAGAGTAGTAGGCCGGTTTTTACCCGTGCCGGATCGGAAATTGTATTTGCATTTAACCTCAAAGTCGTGGGTATATATGTCTGTTATCATTTTTTCGATAACGAATAAGGATATTTTGATGCAATTTTTTGCTATGTAAGAATTTAAAGACGATTAATTTCAAACTTAGTTATATGATATCTCCAGCAATGAAACCATATCGCAATCAAATTCGACACTAACACCATCTAATGAGCTAAAGTTTAAACAATTGAATATAGTTTCTTTCCACTGAAATTAAATCAATATTTTCACGTTTTATTACTCTTTAAGTGAGGATTATACCACAAAATTTATTTTTATAAAAAATAAATTTTGTGGTATAATTTATTTTTATAAATATAGTTCATTTATTTGGTTAAAAAGTTCTTTATTATAGCTATTTATAAACAAGAAAATAGATATATTTCATTCAAGACCCTCTCATAACTTATGAATTATTATTTTAAGTGAATTGGTATAAAGAACAACGTTAACTCCTCTAAATAACAAAAGTGATTAAACTGTTTAAAGAATAAAGATTGATATTTAAATGTTCCAAACAGTACTGAAAATGTGGTACATAGTTTTAATTTTTCGACAAACTACACATTTCGTTATTACATAATAGATATAAATATGCTATTGCTGGGTAAATCTTTAATATGCCAAGAAAATGTCTAGAATAGACAATTTTTTGCGACTTCCTCGATAAATATCATCAAAGGTCGGCTAATTTAAACAACAAGTTCATATGTCCCTAGGGGTTGCCTGTAATCCCTAGAGGTGTGTCCCCAGGTGGCGGATAGAGGAGTGTCTCCATTGGTTCTGCCTTTGAGTGGTAGAGGAGAAATAAAATATCTTCTGTGGGCCAGCAGCCAGAAGTCTAACCTTTTCATGGCAATGGCAAACCCTTTTCCAGTTTAATTAGCGGTGTGGATCCCCCATGGTCTTTTATGAACTATCCATGAATACGATAACGACATTAACAAGGTTCATACGTATATATTTTATAGAGAATAGCGTTGTATATTTTATAGAGAATTAGTCTATCCATTGCTGAAAACTAGAATAAAATATGTGAATTTGAATATTGAATATATTTGGCGTTAATTTTGTAGAAATTCATTATTCACAATTAAATGAGACTACGTGATGTAATATTAATATAATACTCTTTAAGTTCTTTACCACGACCTAGGTTTCGTTGTATTACAACATCTTCAGGTGTATATTTAGATTTCTTTGCTAATATCCCACCTGAAGATGTTGTAATACAACGAAACCTAGGCCGTGGTAAAGAACTTAAAGAAAGTAGAAATAATACTACATCACGTAGTTTCATTGAATTGCGTACGTGAATTTGGTTCCAAAATTAGCGTCCACAGAAAAATAGATAGATGCTACGTGGACTTTGTTTTATGCTACGTATTTAAAAGCTCTCTGCTTACATAATTAAAGCTTTTTTATTTTCACTTTGTCACAGACTGAGATTGATCAATCTGCGACAGATTGATCAATCATCATCAGCTCGATGATGATTGAGATTCATCAGCTCGATTTCATCGTCAGCTCAGTCATCTTTAGTCTTATTTCTTATTTTAGCCTAGCGTGTATTAGTAGCATTATCATTAAGTACGAGAATTAACGTGAATCCAGGATTCTTTGGAAAAAAAGTTTATAATTTTTTTTAAAGAAACAAACCAGTAAGTTTTGTACCATTTTGGAATGTGGACTAAATGCGCCAACTTTTAAAGTAACTTGACAAAATAGCATAGTACACTTTTTTTTCAATACAAACAGTCAAATGATTGAACATTTCAAGTGCGTGATTGGGCAGAAACATTTTTTTTTTAAAATAAGGCAGTTTTGTATTTATTTTGGACTACGATCAATATAATCTTTATTCAGTATTAAGTAACAAAAATTAGAATCAAGAAAAAAGAAAATTCATATTCACTGTATTTGAAAGAGCGTCACCGGGTGGGAATTTTCTCGTTGCTTCAAAAAGTATTTACGTTTTTAAAAGTACATGACCTAGATGTTCTTTTTATTTTGCCGAGAACTGTCACAAGCTGGCCTATTCTCGTTTCTGGCTTATCGTTGATTTCTGGGAACCCTGTATTTGGAATGCACTTTCAGTATGCTTTAAAGCCATCATAGACGAGAGTTATTATATAAAAATGTGTGTTAAAATTAGACATATTTTGACATATCTTGTCATATCGTCCTTCAAGTGGCTATACACTGTACCGATAATGCACAGAGTATCACAAAGAACTTGAGTATTATTAATACAGGTGATTCTACGCATCATACGGTAAATGTTTGAAAATTCATTTAATTCTATGCATCATACTGGATATGTTCGAAAAGTGTTTCTGTGAAAAATCGTAGAATGAAACTTTTTTTTTAAATTTCCGTTGAAATTACGTCTCTTTGACAACGTTTTTTTTTCAAAATCAACTGAGGTTCGTCATGTAGCTTCTTACCATTTTCTGCTGAATTTTATGGACAGAATCACTTATATGAATAACAGACACCTTTTTCTTTACATATGTGTATTTCAACGCAAAACATCTTAAAATACTGAATGATATGCGACATCCATATTTTTAACATAGAACATAATTTAATATAGGCAATAAATATATTTTGATGTATTAAAACATACCTATATACATATATTCCTGTCTCGAAACTCATGCGTTTTTTCTGTCCCCTCGTATACACACAGCTCTTATTCTAACAATTAAACAGTAAGAGGCAGCGAAATCTCTTCGGGACCCCAATAACGTAGACGTAGAACCAGACGGCAAATAAACATTCATCTGTACACAATATAGGTATGATATATTAAAACATACCTATCTATCTGTATTCCTGTCTCGAAACTCATGCCTTGTTCTGTTCCCTCGTGTACACACAACTCTTATTCTAATAATTAAACAGTTAGAAGCAGCAGAATCTCTTCAGAGCCCATACGTACAACCAGACGACAAATAAACCTATTTCTGTACACATTAAGTATTGTGTGATTATTATAATCGAATATTTGAATTTAAAACTATTAAAAAAATACAAAAAGATTCAAATGCGAGCCTGGCTCGCGCGTAAAGGTTTGCGTGCCGCGTTTGAAGTTAAATTACTTTATTAATCGTAAGTCATCACTATCATGAACTTCCTAGCGCGTTTAATTATTAAATATTACCTAATGTAATTAAGTAAGCAGGCATATACATATCTGTGAATATCTTAAAAATTGCGATGTCAAGGATCATCGTTTTAATAATACCTAATGTAATTAAGTAAGCAGACATATACTTATCTGTGAATATCTTAAAAATTGCGATATCTAGGATCATCGTTTTAATAATACCTAATGTAATTAAGTAAGCAGACATATACATATCTGTGAATATCTTAAAAATTGCGATGTCTACGATCATCGTTTTAATAATACCTAATGTAATTACGTAAGCAGACATATACTTATCTGTGAATATCTTAAAAAATGCGATATCTAGGATCATCGTTTTAATAATACTTAATTCAATTAAGTAAGCGGGTATATACGTATCTGTGAATATCTTAAAAATTAGGATGTCTAGGATCATCGTTTTAATAATACCTAATGTAATTAAGTAAGCAGACATATACATATCTGTGAATATATTAAAAATTACCATCATCATGCGAATATATTAAAAAGGATCATCGTTATAGCTTTCCTACAACCTTTGAGTAGGTTGCTAAAAGCACTGTTTTTACAATTTAGGGTAAAATAGTTTCGAAAATAAGTGAAAGGGCTTTGCGTCGGTTTTAAAAAACACTGTTTTTTCGTAATTTTAGGTTCACTATATTAAGGGAGAGGGGAGAAGCACATGTTTTACTTATTTTTAAGTACATCTCTCAAGTTATAGAGATAATACTGAAAATACTATATTGAAAATAATATTACAAAATGTTCGTAAATTATGCGACTAATAATCAGATGGAAAGAAAGCTAAAACTTTTTTATGCTTTTTTAAGGTTACTTTTAGTAGTTTTTCAATTTATGCCACTGACTGTTGAGTACTCTTGTTAAAGTAATATTAAAGCATAAATTACTAAGTATTAGTACATAAGTAAGATTTATTAGTACATAAGTACAGTCAATTATCGGATATGATTTTATAGATAATTACGATTAGGAACCTACAAAAAGGTTGTAGGAACACTATAGCGATTATCCTCAGTGTTATATTTTTATTAAATATGCTTCCTATTTTTACGTCTGTGTGTGTGTTACAAGTGCCTAAATGTGTACAGAATATATATATATATATATATATATATATATATATATATATATATATATATATATATAAAGATCTCACGCGAGCTGCATTGATACCGACTTGCTAGAACGTTTGAAACTAGTTTTAATTTCATAATTGTCGTGTGGATATTTCTTTATAATCGACTAATTTTATTATAATAAAATTACCATAAATTATATAAACTAATAATGGAAGTCTAATATCAGACTTCCGTTATTAGTTTATATAATTTATCAGCAGCTCTGTATTCTTAACAACAAATTTTTAAACAAGAACTTTTAAAATTTTTCGAGTATTTTTATTTTTAATTAACATATTAAATTAATAAATAACTTTTAGTCTAAATTTTTTTTACAAACAACATGTAATAGATTGTTTTTTGTTATATTAGTAAATGTAACATTATATAATTATCATAAATTTCTGGTTAGTCACTGTGAAACATAAATGATTTTTTTATTGAAGGAAGAAATTAAATTGTAATAATGAAAAAAAACAATTTGTCACATTTGTCGCTACAATGTAATAACCGCTTCATAATATAAAATGCTTAACATTTTTTTTTCGTGACAACAACATCTAGCTTTTATAAGTGTATTTTTACAAATGTGTTCATTATTTTATGATTTGTTAATGATTTTATTAATTAAGGAATATATTAAATTGTAATAATGAAAAAAAAACAATTCGTCACATTTATCGCTACAAAGTAATAATCGCTTCATAATATAAAATTCTTAACATTTTTTTTTCTTGACAACAACATATAGCTTTATAAATGTATTTTTGCAAACGTGTTCATTATAAATAAACATATTTCAGGCATAAACATGTTTAAAAAATCTCGAGTTTCATGTTCGAATTTTGTTAATAGAATATGATCGGTTTAATTATATTTCTTTTATAGGCCAAACGATCGAAATAGTTTCATAATTAAAACTGATGCAAGCTCTCAACATACTTTATACGCCAGACGATATTTTATATTATTTAACTAAATAATAACGCAAATATATATATATATATATATATATATATATATATTTTGATACGTGCAAAGGATTCAGACTTCGTTCCGGATCGAAACAAAACCCGGAGCGTAGCGCGCCTCGTATCGATTCCCGCATCGAGATTGACGACCGTTGACCGAATGATGTATGCATCGCCATATGTATGCATCAGCGCGTTTGATGCGCGCAACGATGCTCCCGTATTTGCATCCTGTTTTAATTGGCGATGTGCCGTTGGCCGTTGTATCCTCGTCCTCGTAACGCGCGATGCTTTATTAGGTGTTTCAATTTATATTGTTTTGCGCGAGCGTATTGTTGGCCATGTCGGGCCTTCTAAATGTTTTTGTGAAGTGTTTTGTTCAATCGGCGTTTGTTTGCGGTACATTAAAGTGTAAATTTATCTTAAGAGACTTTGTGGGTATTCTTTTATTGATTTTTTTTTTAAATCATTTAATGCACAATGAAACCATAGTATACATTTTACAGATTTCTTGCAACAAAAATTTTATTGATTAATCGTAATGATTGAATGAGAATCGGTTGTGTGGTAGACAGATTATGCCTTCCATCACACAGATTGCCTCAGAGCTCATACTGTATTTTATGAGCCACCTCAGGTCGCACAAAGATGCAAAAACAGTCAAAGACCTCTCTATGTTATACTTAATCTAGGACCATTTCCCCCACCATTCACTCGTCTTATTTAGAAGCGCTTTCAGAAGAATGAAGAACTTCTGGCGGTCTAGGATTTTCCATCACGCTGTTTTACATTGTCGCGAACTTTACACGTAATTTTATTTTAGTTTAAAATATGATCGAACCAATAATTTCTATGGTGTTAGAAGTAATGACTTACTTTGCCTTGTTTGTTCATTGATGTACTATGCTAATTATTCATTTAATTCGAATATTAATTAGTAGTTATCAGATGCAACTTCGCTTATGTATTATTAAAATAATGATGAAGAGCAAATCAAATCTGTTAAGGGTTGCTGGATATTTCAAAACCAAATATTTACTTTCCTCATTCGTATTTTACTCTGATTGAAGGAGAAAACATTCTAAGCTTGCATAATAATATTCAAAAAGTATTTTTCGAAAAATATTACTTAAGCCATTTGAAGATAAATTCACTTGTGAAGTAAAAAACAAGTTCTGCTTACTCATCCTAATATATGTTCACAATTAAATGAAACTACGTGATGTAGTATTATTTCTTTCTTTAAGTTCTTTACCACGACCTAGGTTTCGTTGTATTACAACATCTTCAGGTGGGCTATTAGCAAAATGGTGGGCTATTAACGAATTGACATCGTCTATCATATTATGATTATATTAGCTAGATAAATCACTCCTTTTAAAGTATTTTCCATGAAGAGAATTCACTCTATTTAGTGTATTAGTAGTATAGATTATATAAAATCATGCTGTGCGTTCGTCCACATTCGGAATGTAAAACAATATCGGATCTCATAAAGTTATAGTAACACGAAACTACCGGCGTTTGAATAAAACGAATGATTATTAGCATCGCTAATTTTGATACGCGGCTGTCTTGTGCAGAAAAGATTTATATTGTGTTCAAGACCTTATTCATAACTGTTGATATTTTATTTATCAGAAAAAAATTTATTCTATTTTAAAATAAACAAATATCCTGTGTCATTTCCATAAATATGTTTAACAAGATTTTAATGAGATTAGCTGAATAGTCGAGGAACTCACTTTTGCATTTATAATATCAAACTGTAACGAAGTTATGAATATTTTCATCCGATTCACAGTACTTAAAAATTTAAATAAAAAATTTATCTTGCCATAAAGTTCGAAGAAAAAAATTATTTTATGTCTATTGATCCATGTTTTTATAATAATGCTTTAATTTCTTTTAACATTTCCTTCGTCTTCATAATATGCAAGTATATAAACATTACTTATCGAACGTTAACTGCTAACGGTTTAGTTAGTCGATTATAAATGGGATTGTTGTAAAATAATACGCCTATATTAAAATTTAATTACTTGTAAACAGTTCGATGTATATATATATATATATATATATATATATATATATATATATATGCATATTACACACACACACATACACACAACCAATCAAAGATTTATAATTTATCTAGGGACACGAAATTGTCCCACCAACAATGCTATTTGATCAAGCTCTCGAACCCATTCGACGTATTTGTTAATTCTGCTAATCGATTGGATAACATTTCAGGCCTGAAATTTATAGGATAAGATACAGTCACCAAGCTTATATAATGTAATATTTCATTTTTATAGCTCTGCTATTTTGTTGTCAATAATATGCAAATTTAATCGATTTCACCACACACACACTCACTGGTGATCAACGAAAACTTTTAAAAACGGGTTACCAGTAAGGAGTAATTCGAAATTCTAAGAGTTCTTCTCCCCAATTCTTCCACGCGGAGTATGCAGATTTTTATAGAAAGAAAGGATTTATAGTTCTTAGAAAATTGGAAAATGTATTATGCTGGCCAGATTAATTTAAAGCCTTACAGATATTACTTTATTTTCCGGTAGTTTTTCTGGTTTGTATTAGGACAAAATTAGATTGGTATTTGGTGGTGTACGTAATTTCTTAGGAATATTCTTAAGTTTAATAAATACGAAATAAAAAGAAAAAAAATCTAAATGATTCTGTTTTTTAATTAGATGGTCATAGATAAAGATTACTAGGATTAGCTGGAAACTTATATTGATGACCAAACTTACAGCAGCAGACAGTATCAGTTGCTCTAAATATCTTTCAAAAACAGATAGCTAGTGCATAAAACATTACGAAGGAGATGCTTTTGTGACAATATGATTACAGAAACTATACTTGGTAAATGAGAAGTGAGAGTAATACTGTATAGTAGAAAATTTTGAGGAAAAAGAATGGAATCCGAAAGATAAAAAAATATTTATAACTCGGGTAATAATATGCACATAAATTTATGTTTAAAAAAAATAACGCAAAAGAAGTTTGAGATAGTGTGGAATAATGAATAAAGTGACCTTGGTTTTTCTACTTGTATACAATATTTAAAAAGACATATCGTGCGTTATATTTTAATCAATTGATTTTATTAGATTTAATCAATGTAATATAAAGAAAAATCATCGTTCAGACCTTTTAATGAATAAATAATATTTATGCTGAGGATGAACGGTGTGTGTTGTGTAAGAATTAAAAAATACAGAGATTCGATATGGTATGCGAATAAAGTATGCCATCTGTCGAAAAGAAAAAAAAATTTCTAACTTTATTACATATAGGTGATTTTTTTGATTAGTAAAAAAATTAACTCTATCTCAAATTTTTAAAAAATGTTCAAATTCATTTCCATGGACACGTGTAGCAAAATTTTGCAGTCGAGTAACTTATTTTCGCATTCATAGTATTAAACTATAAATAAATTTAGGTATTTCTATACAGTTTACAATGCCTAATAATACGGTAGTTGACTCATTCTAAATTTTGATATTTTTCATACAATATTGTGAAATATAAGTTACTTAGAAACCAGTCTTGAAAAAAATTCAAAAATTGATTGAAAAATAAGTCAGTTATAGGCTTCTAAATTTAAACATACGGATAGAGTTGGATATATCCCAGTCTCTTTTCCTCTTGTAGAATATAATGTGATATATTAAAATGGCCTCACAACACAGTATTGCCGTCCTTATCTAAAGGTTAAATTTAAACTTTTCTAACTCGATCAATTTTTAAGACTATCAAACAAAATTTCACTCTTCATCAGCTTGTACCTTGAAATTATAATTAATGAAATAAAAAAAAATTAGTCAAATACCCAATTAAATAAAAGTTTGTGATTGCCCATGAATTTTTTTTAATTATGCTACATTTTTTATTATTCCCTCCATCTTCATAGTGTGTAAAAATTTTTTAATCGAATATTAACCGGAAACAATTTAATTAATTGATTATAAACATGATAGTTATAAAATAATGTGCCTATTTAAAAATTTTGTTACTTGTAAACAATTTGATTCAGACATCAATATTCTTAAGAATATTTAAGAGCTTTTAAACGATAATTATTCATTTGTATCCCAAAAAATAGATAAAACAGCTTAGTTTTTAATTTCTATATACCACGAGAGGGTGTATGCAATTTTCTTCTTTGCGTATATCTGCATAATGGTTATTTCTACATATATCAACCCTTATTTTATGAATTACAAAAGTGACAACCGGTTGAGAATTTGCGTTTTATTTCCTTTTATCTGTAATAGAAACTGTGGCCAATTGAAATGAGAACAGCCAATTTTCTCCCTGATTATGAACCAATAATGATTTCAGTTATGGAAAAGGTACGTAAAAATTTATTAATTACTGTAAAATACTGCGTAAAATCGTGATGAATTTTACTAAATTCTTTTAGACGTTCAAATCTCATTGACATTTATCTACATTTTATAATATATATATATATATATATATATATATATATATATAAATTAATAGTATGTTTCTTCACTTGGTACTTATCATACAAATATTTTATATTTGCGTGATAGAAAAGAGTGACCACAAAGAAAGGCTTTTTACCCGTTTAAATTGTCTATAAATTTTTAATTGAGTTGTGGTCAGAATGTATAATGTCTTTCACGAAACGTTAAACCCAAAAAAAATTAATTGTAGAATAGGAACTTATTTTTAGAATAATAATATTGCAATAACATGGCGAGAAAACTATTATTTTTTTAAGTTTATTGGTAACGCGCCTCTCCTGCATTTTGGTGTACTAAACTACCATGGGCGCCTGAACATATTGCTGAACTGTTAGTATACCAGCTGTTGCCAAATAGTTTCGCTGGAAAAAACTGAAATATTGTAAAATCGCGAAATAAAAATAGTGTTATTACAGCAAGACACGAAATGAAATATTTAAAAAAAACTATCATTTGTTTAATTACGCCGGTATCACGCCCTTGGTGCCTTTTCGTGACTAAGCTTTATAGATTACGTGGCCGTCTTGTTAGAATATACGTTTGACAAATATTGACGTTTGACAAATATTGACGTTTGACAAAATGAGACAAATATTCACTTGAAAAATGTCGCCTGAATACATTGCAGAAATATTGGTATACCCACCGTTAAATAGTTTCGCTGGAAAGAACTGAATGATTTTAAAACTCCGAAATAAAAATAATGTTTTTACAGTAAGACACGAAATTAAATATTTAAAAAAAGTATCATTTATATAATTACGCTGGTATCACGCCCTTGGTGCCTTTTCGTGGCCAAGCTATATAGATTACGTAGCCTACTTGTTATAATATACGTTTGACGCCTGCGCTAATGAGAAAAATATTCACTTGAAAAATGGCGCCTGAATACATTGCAGAAATGTTGGTATATCCACCGGTGCCAAATAGTTTCGCTGGAAATAACTGAATGATTTTAAAACCTCGAAATAAAAATAATGTTTTTACAGTAACGAAACAGTTACGAAATTAAATATTAAAAAAACTATCATTTTATTTAATTACGCCGGTGTCACGCCCTTGGTGCTTTTGGTGCTTTAAGCTTTACAGAATACGTTAAAATATCCGATTTATTAAAATAAACATTTGACCCCTGCGCTAATAAGACAAAAATTTACTCGAAAAATCAAGAGTGAGTATAATAACGTGAAATAAACGACTATATCCTAAATTCCTAACACTTTTATATATATATACACCTGCAGTAATATTTTACTTTATGATACCAGCTGTAAATATAATTATACGCCCAACAAAAAACGGTAAAGCCACAAATAAAATCTCCCAGTACATTATCTCAGTAGCTACCGTAATAAACCGATCAAATTAACTCAATTTTCAGACCGATACACGTTCAAATATAGCGGTTTGTTAGTTAATTCTTCATCAAGAAGCACGTTTAAAAAACAAGACATGAAAAAAACAACTTTTAATTTGGACCAATAAACAAAAATTGGTCTCGAATGGCGGTTCCAATTTGATTATTAAATGAAACAATTATGAATTGCGTTTGGTAGTTAATTTTAACCGTTTTTTAAATCACCGAAGGCAACTGGTACGCTAATTCCGTTAAAAGTTACCTTCCAAATATTAATTTAGAGTATTAATCTATTTCATGCACTAGAAAAGGAAAAATATTAGGGCAACTGAAATTGAGTGTACTGTGATGAGTAAAATGTAATGAGGACTAGTCAAGACGTATAAATTTTTTTTTACTTTTTTTATTGCCACATTATTATAAAGGTGCAAATAATATTACAAAAAAAATTGAAATCAAAAAACAACGTGGATTGGATATTTCTCTTGATTTTGAGGAACGAAAAATATCAATGTATTTTGTTAATTTTTTTATATATTGAATATATTTGGCGTTAATTTTGTAGAAATTCATTATTCACAATTAAATGAAACTACGTGATGTAGTATTATTTCTACTTTCTTTAATTTATTTACCACAACCTAGGTTTCGTTGTATTACAACACCTTCAGGTAGGATACAACATCTTTGCTAATAGCCCACCTGAAGATGTTGTAATACAACGAAACCTAGGTCGTGGTAAAGAACTTAAAGAAAGTAGAAATAATACTACATCACGTAGTTTCGTTTAATTGTGAGTAATTTTTTTATGGTAATACAAACTTAATGAAATAGGATGAATAGGATATGGAGGTTGAAATATATTTTTAAATATTCTTTGTTCGTTTCGTTAAGTTTTATGAATCGTTAAATTTCAATATCTATTTTTTTAGTTTCCGCCCTGTCTGACTGAGAACGCCACAGATATTTAAAAAATTAAACGAAAAGTTTTCATAACCTATCTCATAAATGACAATGGTACAAATGTTTCGCTCAAACATGAAACAGGTCTTAAGAATTTTTTGAGAAACTTAAAAAATTCTCAAACGACCCATAAATAATTCGTGAAAGACTCAAAGAAAAATTTAAGATAATGTAATAATAACCATAAAATAGTGTTCTTCCTCGTCGGATTTACATTTACTTCTTCAATTTATTGTTTACGAAAGTTATTTATAAATTTCGCGGAAAGTTAATACAATGTATTTTAAAGTTTCATAAAGCCGGATATACTTACAACATATTATCTTAAAGTTATAATAATATAGTTAATTACCTAGATAAATAAATTAAGCTCTTTTTTATTTTTTTGTGATTATGTTACTATTTCCATAAAATTACTTATTTGATGGCACATTAAAGGTTTTTAATAAAATTACTTGATTCATTTATACACAGTAAAGTATGTTAACAGGTATGTTAACAGGAAACCATCGATGAGACATTGTACGTAATAATACAATACCTAATACCATACGAGTTGTCTGAAGACCCTATCAAGAACCCGTGACAACCCAACCTCTCTCCTATAATGTCTCATATCTACGATCAAACACTTCCCTCAAACAGGGTTAAATACTGACTTCAGAATCTCTATTTTTCAAGAACACTTTTTGCGAGCGCTCTTATTGACTTAAAGGCCGATTCACTCTGAACCAAGTCATTTTAATAAAACCAATTGAAGACAAACATTTATTTAGGGAATGACTATGTATGCTATCTGCAAGAATGTTCACGTACCCTTGACGAGGGCAGCCAAAACAGAGAAACAGTATAGCACCCAAGAACACAATGATATAGTACCCAATAACACATCGATATAGTATTATTTATACTATCAAACCACAGTTTCAATTGCCGTCTCCAATTATTGACATCGCCATTAGAGATCCGCGCCAGCGTCCAATTTCTCCATGTCAATTATACAAAATTAAACGACACATAAAGAACCCGAATCGGCATCTCTTTACATTTTTGTTTTGTGATAATAATTTACTATCAACATTAAATATTCGACAAGCCAGTTTGGGTGCGATGCGTTGAAAATGGTGTCACAAGAAAAACCGTTAGCCACCAATAATATGGTGATACTGAAGAATGTGTTGGTTTTTTTTTGTCGACGGCCATATTGTCATTATACCTTTTTATTTTCGGTTGTAAATTGAGGAAAAAAAACAGTGACTTTCGTGAACACGCATTATTTAACCTGTTAAGTTGACTAACCTGGCGCCGTGGACAATCAACAATATTTTTTTACAACATATCCACGATTCTGCAGCGTCACCTGTTCCATCTCATTTAATTACAAAACCGCTGCTGATAAGTGTATGAAGCAGTTTCTTATTAAAAATTTTTTTTTTGTAATTTGCCAAAAATATAAAAAATATATTCGTGTTTATTTTTAACGATTTGATAATCTAATTGTTTATGGGGAGTAGGATAGAACAAATTGTGTTATTTTCAATATTTGGGAGAGAGAGTGTGTGTGAGTTTGGTAAAAAATTAAGAGGATTGAAGTCATGTGCGGCAATTAATATTTAGATGTGAAAATATTTTTCAAATGTTTTGTTTTCGTTTTACTCAGACTGTATACAGTTTTGGCATATTAGGATAATTAAGTTGCTTACTTTGTTTATTTGGGCTAAAGCTTTAACATAATCTGACCAATGGACCTATTGCATAATATCGTTCAAAATATTTGCATGAAACAAACTGACAGACGGATAGTGGTAAAATATCATTAATAACACAACTTGTTAATTTGAAAACGTTTAGGTATTGTCAGAGTTGTTTTGTATAAAAGCTACAGTCTTTAATGTATTGATAACGCATAAAAAACTATAACTTTTTTGAATAAAATGTTAAACGTTAATTTAATTTAAATCTCTTATTTGAAGAATATATTATGTGTGGAGTTTGAAACTGCCGACTTATTTTTTCATAACCACAGTTGTTCTGCGCTTTTGCATATTATCGTCATATTGCTCTGCATAGGTATCGCTTAATTATTTTTTCCAACTTCCAAGAAAGAAAAAATACTATTAATATATATAATCTCGGTAAACATTTAAATATATTTAAAATTGACGATACAGAGTTGATTTCTTAATTAATATGAAAATATGACAGTTATTTCCTTGTGGAGATGATTTCAGTTTTGCTGATGATTAAACTATAAATTCTTGTTTAGACATTTTTTATTTCGTTCCTGAACAGTAATTATGTCTTAATAATCCACGATTTATATCGTGGTCATGTCTCAATGACCACATAATACACCGTGCCAGTATCCTGTTATGTGCCAGCCAAGGAACCCCTTAAAATTATTTTATTCCTGAACACATCCCTTACCACCTAATTCATATTATCTCTCTTTCACACCTCGTAAATAAACTGTCAAAAAATATTACCAAAAATAAAATTGATCGGTTAAATGATTGGCGAGATAATCATCCGTAGATAATTTAGCGACGAACTGTTGTCAACTTGTTTCTCTTACGGGCAATTTTAAAAATTGTGGAGTTTTAAAAAAAATTTACATATGTTGTTAATTCAGCATTTTAATTCAAAACTACTGTTTCTTCAAACTCATTTTGTCATTACGTCATAGACATTTTAAAAAGGAACTTGTAAAGGACTTTTCCCTAATAAATCGATTAATGGTGAAAATAAACATTTTTATCATCAATTCAAATTGTAGACATATAAAATTCAAAAAGGATTAGTATTTTTTTATAAATACAGTATAAACCTTTTATAATGAAACTCAAGTGTTTCTGCTTTTTTACAACCGTCACTGCCAGATTTAACTATATCTTAATCATGGTTCTCAGTTTTTAATCTTTTGTTAATTACTCTGCAGTTAATTGTCTTTTACAAAAAAATGTGAAAGAAAGTAATTATATTATTAAATAAAAAGCACCCCAAAAAATTATAAGATCTATCTTTCCGATTACCGACTACAAGGGAGATTTTTATTTTTACTTATGAGATCAGATCAATGTCGGATTGGTGTCAAAAAGGGAATTTATATAATTAGGAATGGGCAATGATATTATAAAATGTTTTACTTACATGTCAATGGAAGAAAATAGAATTAAAATTTAAAAAAACATAAATACATTACAAGGTTCATACATTTGACGGTAAATTTTATGTCGGTTAGACTATTACAAATATTAATATTATGTTTCACTATGTGAATATATTAACTTCACTATGTGAATATATTAACTTCACTATGTGAATATATTATCACTAACCTAAGAATAATAAGTTGGTCTTGGTCTATTAATCCAATTTGATCTAAATAATATTGAAACTATTTCTATCTTTTTTGTTTATTTGCCAGTTTTTTGTTATTTTCTTTTTCACATATTTCTTTTTTGTCGTTATTTTTCAATTTTCCCACAAATTTCTCTTTTATCCGCATTTCTCAGAGTTTAGACATATTTCTTTTTCATTTTTTTTTCACATTACTTATACTTATTTTTATCCTTATTTTTCCAATCGTTGACATACTTCTATTTATACTTATTTTTTAAATAATCCTTTTTAATCTTTGTATTTCAGTGTTTTGAAAAAACATTTTTTATCATTATTTCACAGATTTTTCACATACATTGTTAAAAAATTAAAAGCCTTTTGTGACTTATATGAATACACCTACATAGAGGCTTACATCTCGTGAAGGGGAGGTATCAAAAAACATATTAGACAATTAAAAATCGTTGGCATTTTAGAAGACCTCGCTAATGACGCTCCTAGTCGCTGCAATACATGAAAACACATTTTAATATAAAAACTTTAGAAAAAATTAAATATATTTTTTCTTTATTTTTTATATTTACACTACGTTTTTTTGTAAAATTATATCACTATCGGTCTTAAACAGAAAATAATATTTATAGCAGTGTGTTAGTTTCACTAATTACGCACATTATGTAGTAGATACATATAGATATAAGCCGGGCTAAAATATTATAAACTATTAGTTTTTAACAGTTAACAATTAATTATAAGAAAATAATTATTTGTTAAAACACTTTCTTGTTATTTTCTTATATTTTCATCAAGTACGAATCCGAAAAATTTGTGAATAAATTTGTAATAAAGAATGTCTTAAAAAAAGATTTTAAATTTTACACAGTTTGACATTGTTACTAATACACTTGAAATGAAAAGTTACACTTTGCGTAAAAAGATAATAATAAATAAAAACGCTACTAATAAACTCAGTTTATGACAAGCTCGTCATAACTTCTTCTGTCAAAAACTGTTCCGACCTTGATCCAAGTTTAACTTTGGTATAACCTAAAAAATGACATTTCGGCAAGTACAGTTATTAGCACGTCAATTTTTGCAATTCTATTGTTTTTATAATTATTTTAAAGAAAGCGGCTTTATATAATTCAATTCGCAAAATCGCAAATATCGACGAGAAGTATTATTTAATTTATAGCGTGTGACTACACCAAGAGCAATATTTCTTAATGACACTTTTTAAATTTAAGTAAAATACAAGTAATATTCTCATTTATTGTCAGAATATTTTAAGGGAAATTGTGACATTTTTCCAAAACTTCATTACGAAATTTAAATATACCACTATTTTTCACGCTGTTCCTATGACATTTTCATATTGTTCCTATGTTCTTTTTCAGCATCTCTGCTCTATTATTTCTGTAAAAAGAAGAAAAAAATTCCATAAGAACGGACACAAGCAAAGAATAAAATAAACTTTAACAATGCTCTAAGGTGCCATCTAATTCGACAGATGTCATTTGTAACACACAAGCAAAGAATAATATAAATTTTAACGATGCTCTGAGGTTCCATCTAATTCGACAGATCTAATTTGTAACAAACAAGCAAAGAATAATATAAATTTTAATGACACAACCTCATATTTTACGTTTGTCTATGAAACGCGACGTTGCCACGTTGAATTTTTGAAATAACTTCGCAATAGTTATTCTATCGTTTTACTGAGTTAATCAGTCGCAATTAATACCTTCGTTATACCATTCATATGGACTGTATAAGTTCTCATTCTAAGAATGAGAGTAGTATAACTTAAGTTTTATGTTGAAAGTTCCATGGCAATCGGATTAATCGTATTTATACCCAACCCTAAAAAACAAACAATACATTCCCTTTTATAAAATTTCTATGATAAATCTACTATTTGGAGATAAGGAACATTTGGCGATGATAATGGAATCTATCTTCACAAATTGAATTCGTATCATTTACTTTTCAGACCAACTCTTATAATTTTTTTAAAAATATTTATAGCATTTTTATTACCATACATTATCATTATCATCGCGTTATTTTACTCATGCCTGTAATGGTCTTTCACTGTTTCTCCGTCTTTCCTTTTTTACATATATATCTTCTTTATTAGTCTTTTCCCCTCGATAATGTCGTCATTGCGAAGGCAATTTTAAAGCCTAATTAGCTTTGTGATCGCTTTTTCCTCGTATTCTGATTTTAATTGTAACATTCGGTAATAATTTCATATCCAGATTATTACTTCATTTTCCATTTTATTTCATTTTCCATTTACTATGATTTCTACTTTTTTGTCTCCAAAACTTATATCAGTTCATAGTTATTTGCTCAAGCTGCCAATTATTTTCAGTTACTTTTGCATTTTTTAATATACTTTGATCTAGTCAAATCTCATAAAGGCATCATTTGCTATGTTTCAAGACAAACGTAAGTGTAGGTGTTATTAACACAAAACGTTATAATAAATAAATTTTTATTCCACACTTTTTACTCGAAACACAATAAACATTTCAATCTACTAGGTTTTACCAAATCCATATACTGTGAAACATTCCGCCGTATCACTAATACAACTATAATCCACATTTACTCGTCGTTTTACGTCATATCCTGTTTTTCCGTTGCTCGACAGTAAACTTCCGATATAGATAAATACATTCATCTTATAACATCACTATTCGTTATTCTACACATAGTTTTGCATCTAATCTTTTTGAAAACGATCGTTTACATTTATCAGAATTCGTTTGCTTACATCAGACATCATGTGTGTACATTAAGCACGAGACTAAGAATTTATTTCCCTTTCGTGCACGGCATTTATCGCTAACAATTCGCTTAACATAACTGTTGATGTATGTATTGGAGAATGTTCAGTTTAGAAAACTGACCATACACTGAAATACGTTAGACGAGGTCAAACTAATCAATAAACCTTCAGTTGATTTTAATAAAGACATCATTATAGTAAACAAATAAATTATTAATTATTCGAATGATTTGTTTGTTCTATATAAGGTACTTGGGGCAAATAAATTCAGGTATACAATAAGACCCTATGTTATATTTTGGACTTTCAGCTGAATTTCGGTTATGGCCGACAGTTCAAAAACACACGGTTTTGTCGGCCACAATACCCACACGATTACAAAAAAGTGACTGAAAAGAATGAGCTTAGCGTTACAAAAATAAAATGTAATCTTTAAAAACCCTGGTATTTTTTAGAACATAAAAACAATTCAGCGATTGACAGTCAGGAAAGAGCAAAAAGAAATACAATTCGTAACCAGAGTGAAAAAGAAAAAAGTCATCTTCATAAACGCACATGTATCATATTTTGAATATATCAAGAAATGTTAATAAACAATAAAAATGACAATAAACGTCTAATGAAGTACATGATAGCTATTTATAAATGATCACAACAAATAAGTGATATCGAATGCTTTTGTATAGTTTGTAGCCATTGCCTAAATCAATTAAAAATAAACTGTTAACTGACATTGACATTCGTTCTCTTGTTAACGTCAAAGAATAAAATATAAAGATAAAATGAATGTCTTTTTTTTTCTTTTACGTGACTTTTTCGATGGCCTGTCGGGCGTGCGTGTTTTATGGAGTAGTTTATTATATTTGTGTATAAAAATACTAGACACACTGCACTTCGTCTCATTTTGCTGATCCAAAGAGTTCGTAGAAATAGCGTTTATAATATGGAACTAATATCAAATTATTATTTATGGAAAAAGATTCAAAATTCAAATTGTTATTTATGAATAAGATTTTATGGAAATCAATCTGATTTTTCGTAAAAAATTGATACACGACTTTTCGTTTGTCTGGTTGACGAATTAAATAAAAATTTTAAGGAGCTTATTTTCTCAATTTATCCATGTAAGAGTGTCATTTTTATTCTTATAACACCTAGGTCCAACACTATTTGGAGTTTTATCTCCTTTCATCAACAACTAACATATATGTTTAAAAAGAGAGGCTTATACTAGGGCCGCGGTCTCCTTGCATGCGAAGCAATAAAACATGTGAGCAAAGCGGGAATTGATACTGCGCGATCACATGTCTTAAGGCAACGGTTATAGAGGTTTTTATTTCAATTAAAATATTTCTATTATTACTAATTAACAGATGCTTAATAAAATCTATAGACACAGTTAAAATTTACTAAGACTGATTCGGCACAATTATTAATTATAAAACAACGTTATAGTCATATTGTAATTTCTGATAAAATTACTTAGCTCATCTTTTGACTATGAAAATGGAAAAGACTAACAAATATGCTAATTTACATATGATATATCTATACATATAACAAAATAGTAAAAAACTGAGTCTGTACATTGAATATTTTTAATTAAAACTAAGTTCTACCTTCTAAAAATACACTGCTATGCCTAAAACAACAATTTTGGTCTGTTTGACTGTATGTCTGTGTGCATCTTCGTTGTACATGGTAATATCAGCAACGACTGAACTAATTTGGATACAGTATTTAGTGATGTATTTAGATTAGCTTGATCTAACATGTTGGTTTAATTTCAATCGGTCCACAAATAAAAAAGATTTAAATTTTTAGTTTATATTAGTTGTGTAAATTAGCGTTTTTAGTAAATTTTATGCTCATAGAGTTCTGAGAAAAAAAAAGAAAAATGAAAGCAAAATAATTCCTAATAACTTTTCTTACTCTGAATTCCACGTGAAGGAAGTCGCGGGCGCATAATATAAACATTTATATTCATAAAATAAACATTTATATCGAAGAAATAATTCTTATATTTACTAAATAAATAATCATAAAATACTCTTGTTTTTCAATACCATTCGTTTTTCTTTTAGTTTTGCAATTTTCAATGAATTAACACTTAATATCAACAAATTTTCAGTAGGTAATTTTCAGTTCAACAGAAGTCATTATTAATCATGTCCATTTATTATATGGAATATTCGGTTTCTCTTTTCGGCCGAAAGATTTCAAAAGGCGAAATTTCGTTTCCCGTTTCGGCCGAAAAAAAATCACACTTTCGTTTATATACTAACTTCACCCCCATAAAGAATTAAATAATATAATGGTTGCAAAGCAATCGCATGTCGCTTCTACTGCCACCTACTCAATGATCATGCACACTTCTTCTAACCTAACACGACAACCCCGTGTCAAACGTCGGCAAACAACAAAACATTCAACTTATTATATCGCCTTTTTTGTGTAATAACTAAGATCAATTTTGTCATTTTATGAAAATCTATTCTATAAAATTAACATTCTGTATGCTTTAGGTCTAATAAGGCTCAGTATTTCAGTTATTTTGAACATAACTGAAATACTGAGCCTTATATGCTCAGTTATTTTGAACGTTTCTTTAAGCTGTAGATTATATTTTACGTAACTGTAGCTGAATATATCACACCGCGCTGTAAAAACGTTACATTTCTGTTTCTTTCAGTCTTGTTTGTGACACAAAAAAATGAAAGAGCAATCCCTGAAAGTATTATTAATATCCTGATAATAAAATCACCAATAGTAACTCTGTAATACCGAAAAAAGTAGATGACATTAATTTCATTTACAATGTTAAATTTTGCATTTTTTTACATTTAAATATTAATTTATTTTTTAGAAAATGCTCCATGCACGACTTATAAATTAACTTATAACGTTTAACATGTTAAAACAGCATAAAGACAGGTCTTATAGAAGGTTAGATTTATAAGTATAGTACAGATAATAGTAAAAAAACAAACAGTAATTTGTTTGAATCAATTTTTGTCTGTTTGGGTGTTTGTCTGTGCGCATCTTCGTTGCGCACACTAATTCCAGCAATGGCTGAAGCGATATGAATGCAGTTTTCAGTTGACGTATTTCGATTAGCTTGGGCTAACATTTTGGTTTCATTACAATTGGTTTATAAATTTAAAAAAAAACATTGAGCCGTCACGGGACGCCTGGCAGATGTGATACATCGTGTTCGTACAAGTAATATGCATAAAAGACAAGATTATTACAGGAACTAAATATAGCATAATGAAAAAATAAAGTATTACGAATTTCTTACAGAAAATGGTGACTTTATTTAAGAAACATTTATTTACAATTAATACAAAAATAATAAAGCACATGTTATGTGCACCGTAGTAAACAACAGCGTCGAACTGAGTGAGGGGGGGGTCGCGTAGTCGGTTGTGCATAACGACACGTCGCCATACCGTACACTCTATTACATATAGACTATATATATATATATATATAAATATATATATATATATATATATATATATATACATACATATATATATATATATATATATATATATATATATATGTATATGCATATATATATATATATATATATATATACATACCTTAGTATAGCGTGGCGACCCGTCGCCACGGCAAGCGTCGCCACGCCAACGATCCGGTTTATACCTGCGCCTATAGATGTTTCACATCAAAAATACTTTAATTTTTAGTTTAGGTTTATTGTGCACACTAATATCAGGACCAGCGGAACCGAATATTTTCATACATTAAATAAACATGATTAATTACGACTTCTATTTTTGAAATTACTATTATGGTAATTTCCCGATATTTAGTGTTAATTTATTGACGGTTGCAAAATTTAAACAAAAAAAACTAATAGCATTAAAAAAAAGTATTGGAAAAACAAGAGTATTGGTTTTTTATTTTGTAAACAAGAATTCTACTTCAGTAAAAATGTTTATAGTTGTGTTGAATCACACTAACTAGTGATCAATAGCGAACTACCAAGTAAGTCCATAATTACATCCCTAAAACGTTCAGTTCAGCAGAAAAAACGCAATAATTGATTAAATGTGAGATGGTCATCCATAATCCCATGCGGGATCTCAGCGTGATTATGGATGACCACCTCACATTAATCCCTTGAAACTTAGTTTTATCTTGTTTGTGCACAAAGGAATACGTAAGCGGGAGTACATTATCATTGCAAATTTGCTAAAATTAAAACTAGCTTACTGCTCAGACTCCATTGAAATACTGAGTCGATATCATGTTGGAAAAGCTCACTTTCAGCTTGTTTGTCTACAAAAGTTTCAAATTATCAAAAAACAAAAGGCAAGCTGGTCTAATGACTAAGGAAAATTTATCTCACTATTTATTTTTTTAAATTACTAAGTAACCACTTTAATATAGTATTTAAAAGCCAATATCCTGTCATCTACAAAATACAGAACCAAAAAAATTGAAATTTTAGAGAAACAAAATCAAAATCGTAAATCAAATATCTTCGCTTCTCCAAAAACATAACATATTGAGTTTGTGACAATATTACAGCGAGCGTGCGTGTTACGTGCATCGTTATCCAAAAACCTTTTCAATTCAAACCCTAAAAAAGGAACCCTTAATGTATCCAACAATTCATTCAAACCTTCGACCAAAATGTATCCCCTTAAAATATTTAAAACACTTTGCATTAATGAATTGTAGATATTTAATCCTATCATAACTGTTAAACGTACAACCAAATGTCCGTAGTCGGATGTCAAGATAAGTTACGATATGTCACATCGCAACGTTACCGTTACTCAGTCGTGTTTCCGCATCTCGCGACAGCCGCCGGACCCGCCCCTGAGACGTATAGCGAGCTACGGGCACACCCGTCGCTCTTAACCGTGACCTCGCTTTTGGGTCACGCGAAATAAATATCCGTGCTCCTTTGAATGAGATTAGTTGAGCGAGATTCAAGCCTTTGAATGAGATTAGTCGATCGTTATTAAGATTCTCAGGGACAAGTATGTGTGTTAGAAATCTCACTGTTTATTTGGAAGTATTTTGGACCTTTCTTTCTTAACTATATAACATCGTATGGGGGGGGGTCTGACACTGTGCACTCAGTTTCTTGCATAATAATCCTTTCCCTATGCCTTCCGGTACTTACAACCTACTCGCTGTACAAACCCGTACACTTGGCTTCAGTTTTCTTTGAAAGATACCCTGATCAGATACTTTCCTGGAAAATTAGTTATGGCTTAATGGTTGACTTATAAAGTACTAAAAATAAAGAGGAACATTTGATGAAAAACTGTTAAGCCACTTTTGAAACAAAATGTATTATTAGTTTGTGGCAGATAAAAATTTTAAAAAATTTTAGACATTTATGAAAATTCCCCAAAAACTCCGTGTGACAGACACGGGTACTTACATAATTTTTATTTCTTATTGTATTTTTATACTCTAAGTTTTAGAATTAAATTCTATTAATATATTAACTTAATTTTCTCGCTACATAATAATTTCTTCACTTTTATTGTAGCTTGAAAGTAAACAAAATCAATTTACAAACAAAATTTAAACAAATTTTTACTATATTATGTGACAAATGGCAATTCTTAATACATTAATATCTAAATTATTTTCTTTTGCTGTGGTCGCCGCATTGATTTTTATTATAATTACAACATAACTATCTACACTTGTCTAAAAATATCTGTGAATTTTTCGTTTCAGCAGTTCCTGATATAAACTGGTCTCACTTCGTTAATTTATTTCAACTGTATTTTAATCAGTGCATTGCCAATGTTTAAAAATTTTACCAGCAATATAATGGCTTAATTAGAACCAATATCGTTCCAAATTTCACTTCACTACGCCTAAGTACTCAAAAGATATTGTCTTGGGACAGATAGTTAAACAAACAAAAGACGTTAACACTTCCATCTTTATTTTATGACTTGCGATATTTTAAACAAAACTCATACTACGAGGATCCCGTACACGTTGTTTACGTTTAAAGATACTCGCACGTAGTATGACATAGGATACATAGTATACATAGAGTACGTAGTATATATAGGATGCGTATTATAACCTAGGATACGTAGTGTACATAGGATAAGTAGTATACACAGGATACGTAGTATATACAGGATACGTAGTATACATAGGATACGTAGTATGTAAAGAATACACAGTATACGTAGTATAACATAGAATACATAGTGTAACATAGGATACGTAGTATACATAGGATACGTAGTATACATAAGATACATGGTGTACACAGAATACCTAGCATAACATAGGATACGTAGTATAACACAGGATACGTAGTATACATACGATAAGTAGTATCATAGGATGCGTCGTATACATAGGACATATGGTATAACAAAGAATACATAGTATAATAGGATACTTAGTATACATAGGATACGTCGTATACATGGGATGCGGAATATACCTAGTTTAATAGGATATGTAGCATACATAGGATATGTAGTATACATAGGATACCTAGTATACATAGGATGAGTAGCATACATAGTATACGTAGTATACATAGGATACGCAATGCACATAAGATACGTAGTATTCACAAAATGCATAGGATACGTAGTACACGAAGAATACGTAATATACATAGAACGTGTAGTATAACAGAAGGAACGTAATACATCATAGGATACGTAGTATACTTAGGATACGTAGTATAACATAGAATACGTAATAATTTTCAGATATATATCTAGAAGACAACTTACGATGGGGCGTCTAGTGATGCAGACACAGGTCAATGGTAAAGATCACGAGAGCGATTTCCAGAGAGCGAGACCAATATTACAGAGTGTTTTAGAAATGCTACTAATCGACTGAAGAGGAAACGCATCGTTAAAGCAGTCAACGGAGTCGAGAGGAACGTGTACGAAGACCAACCATGTACATCATCACCAAGACCACGAGTACTCTGACGAGAGCAGAACGACTAGAGAGATATTGGCATACATAAAATTTTTGTTAATCTACTTAATAATATTAATATTATTTTTGCAGTGTAAATATATTGCCAATTGTATTTTTGAAGATATACGTAAAAATATGGCGAATTTTTCAAAAAACTATGTATCTATTAGTAGAGTAATTGCTACAGTTTTTCAGCAGACTATAGGTAAACCTGTACTAAAGTTATTTTTTCATAATTTTGATTTTAGCGATTTTGGAAATGGGGAAGTGGTGGACATATTTTTGTGGACGTTTAGCTGCATGCAAATAATTGATGGAAATAGAATAATAAAAAGATTATAAATAGGGGCGCGATTATAAATAACGTTGTTAAAATCTATATTTAATTAAATAATTAAATCTGAAATAATTTCCAATTCATAATGCAAATAAATACATACCGAAACTTAACCTCACTTAGAGAGATGTACTTAATATGTATCATGAATATAGTATCAGTCACTACACGCATGTTTAGTGACCAACTTCATCCGGTCAATTTTTGTTGCATCGTGTGCGTGCATCGTAAAATTTCACTCTCGTCACTTTTTCATAACGCGTCTAAAGAAGTGTAAGCTCAATAACTTCTTTTTCAATTGACACTCCACACGGCGTGCGAAATTCTAAAAGAAATTTCCCTTACTCCATTTGTTTCTCCAATTTCAATATTTTCGAATGTTACCTAAATTTAAATACACGCTGGTTACTATGCCTTATCACTAAGCCAAATTTTAAGTTTTTACTTCAAACGACGACTGTGAATATTAAGTGCTAAATTAACCCAACATCACCTTTCTCGAAGACCTCCTGTATAGAAACATCGTCTTATTTAATTTTATGACATCTATAACTGGCGTATTGGTTGTTGTATAATATGTGCAGAAGTTATGGTTTTTCACTTAACCCTGCAATGGTGGCGCATATAAATACTTACAGAGTAAGCGTTCGGTTAGATGACGAGTATCATCCGTGTCAGAATTAGCATTTTAAATAAAAATTTGTATGCAATAGTTATTTTTTATTGACCGTTATAACAAACAACTTATTTGTGTTATATTAAAAGAAATTGCGCGCGGACACTCACGTATTTGACGTAAGTATTTATTGTGAATTAACTAATATATTAATGTCACACTTATGTTATTCGCCATATTACTTAGATAAGATTATTAATATTTCATGATATTATTTCGTCGGGCATTACATTCGTAAACATTTTAAAATAAATAAACTATTAATAGAAAAAATCTCTGCGTAAAGGCGATCGGCAAAAATCCGTATGTGTTTTGGGTCCGCAAATTACAAGAATTTTAAATTACACTCCTATAAAGAGAAAATGGAAAAATGAACCCCTAAAAACTATTATTGACAATAACAAAACTTATATTTGTTTATGAAAAGTGAGGTTATTTTTCATTATAGCTTATAAATTTCTAAAGAAATCAGAGCAATTGGGAGGCGTAAAGCAAAGTGCAGAAGATACACGATTGTATCACCTCTATACGCAGATATAACATACTAACAAACTCGCAAATTTGAGTTTGTTAGTATGTTGTCGGTTGGTCAGGACAGCTTGTTGAAAAATGTAGCTCGAACAAAACCTGTAAAGTACGAGTAGAACTCGCACTACGAGGGTTCCGTACACATTTAGACACAAATATTTAAGGGCACATAGTATTTCTAATGTACTATTTATAAACATTAATTTTTCTCTCAGTCAGTTCCCTCCACCTTGATCTATCCGACGTCACGGTTAAAAACCTGTCAAGTATGAATAGAACTCGCACTACGAGAGTTATGTACACATTTATGCACAAGTATTTAAGGATACATAGAATTTCTGATATACTATTTTCTAAATATTATTTTTTTCTTCATTTTCATCTTCTTAAGCTCTACAGCCGATTTCCGGCCAAGGCTCTCTCGGTCAGTTTCCACCATTTTGATCTATTCGACGCCACGGTTCTCCATCTTTGATACCTATAATCTTTAGCCACTTTTCCACGTTATCCAGCCATCTCGTGCTTCTCCTTCTCTTTCTCTCTGGTTTTTGGAAAATTATTATTTTCACTGGATTCTCATCCTCATACCTATAAATATGGCCCAGCCATCTTAATTGAGAGGCTTTGATTACCTTAACCATATTTGGTTCTCTGAATTTATACTGCAGTTCTTATTATATCTTTATTTGATTTATTCTTTGTCTAAGCTTTCCTTCCATATAATAAGCTTGGATAATGAATAAATAAATTGAATGACTAATATATATATATATATCTTACAACGTAAATATATTGTCTACTGCATGTGTTAAAACATGGTGCATATTTAAAGAATATTGTCATGTATAATCATGTAAATATATAAATTTATAGCCTAATATATCTTTTAGACATAATAAATATACATTTTAAAATACAAAGTTATTCTTGCAGTTAAATTAAATAACTTGTATGGAATTTTTATGAACTTTTTACAGACAATACTCATCATAAGTTAGTCTATTGTCACTAGTAAACTAGCAGAGCCTATTAAGCTAGGATAATTTTCCTTTTAATTCAGTTAAACACACTACTATTGTGAATACTTTTCAGACATTAAAAAATAGCGGTTAAGTTGGTAGGAAATGTAACTAAGAAAAATGCCTACTTCATAGCTTTAATAAACGAATCCATGACATCTACAAGTTTCCTTGACATTCCCCCAATGTTTCAGAAATACCTATTCGAAGATACCCTAAACACAGAGGTGTACAAAAAAGGCACTCCAATTTTACATGTAGGGAATGTACCTTAACAACAGTTTTAAATGCCAAATTTTGATGGCACTAATAGTCGGTGAGTAAAACAACTTTCACTGCATATGGAAAAATAGACAGACATGGCGAAATTGTAATGGTTCCTGGTTTGGTTGTCACCCTAAAAACGTTGAGTGGCCTCTTTTATAAGCAACAATTATATGTACGTAGTTTTGTAATTGTTCATTAGATGGCGGTATTTATTTTAGACTGAATAAATGGTTTTAATTTAAAAATCATTTTACATTTACACGCTAGTAACTAAAGAATTATACAGTTATTATTTCGGTATATAATATAAAATATCGTCTGGTGTATAAAGTATGCTGAGAGCCTGCATCAGTTTTAATTACGAAACTATTGCGATCGTTTGGCCTATAAAAGAAATATACTTAAGCCGACCATATTTTATTAACGAAACTCGTATATGAAACTCAAGATTGTTTAAATATGTTTATGCCTGAAATATGTTTATGTTGAAAAAATAATGAACATATTTGCAAAAATACATTTATAAAAGGTGTTGTTAAGAAAAAAAAATGTTAAGCATTTTATATTATGAAGTGATTATTACTTTGTAACAACTAATATTTCAAATAGTTTTTTTTTCATTATTACAATTTAATTTCTTCCTTTACTAAAAAACATTATTCGTGTCTAACAATGACTAACCAGAAATTTGTGATAATGTATAATGCCACTTTTACTAAAATAACAAAAAACAATCTATTACATGTTGTTTATAAAAAAAATTTAGTTTGAAAGTTATTTGTTAATTTGGTATGTTAATTAACAAAAAATAACCAAAAATTTTAAAAATTTTTGCTTAAAAATTTTTGGTTAATTATAAAGAGCTATAATAATAGAATTCCATTATTAATTTATATAATTTATGGTAATTTTATTATAATAAAATGATTCAATTATAGAGAAATATTAACATGAAAATTACGAAGTTAAAACTAGTTTCAAACGCTCTAACAAGTCGGTACCAGTGCAGCTCGCGTGAGATTTTTTCATATCTATCAATAATGTTTATAAACTATAAAGGCCACTACAGACGATAGCTATAATTTGTATTATTTCGTAAGATGTGTCTTTAATATTACATTAAAGTATCACACGTGCATAAGATACTCTAGGTAATGATTCATTATTATGTGTCCCGATTTTCTGGGACGGAACGAGTTATTCCGGATAAACTTTATTAAACACAACAATAAATATATATATATATATATATATATATATATATATATATATATATATATATATATATATATATTTATAATATAGCACAACTTTTCCAACGCGATAAGCAATCAAAGTTGATAGTTCAAAATAACACTTCAAATGCTACTTTTGAACATAAAGAAAATTACATTTATATAATATAGATTGCTTATATAGATAGCTCCAGTATGCTTAATCTTCTATTATACAATATAGATAATAGAAGATTAAGCATACTGGAGCGAGTTCAACGAAATTACATTTAAATATTTCAATTTACATTGATACAGAAAACAGAAGAAACTGAACGAACTATACAGTGAAATTGAAAAAAACACGTTTATATATCGTGATGAAGGATTTGTTTATTCCATAATGATGAGTGGACATACCGAAAGAGTACTCATAAAAAGACGTGACATATTAACGTGTTAACAAAAAAGTTAAATTTACGAACACAAAAAAAGTCAAATTTACAAATAAAGTAAGTATTGAGTTAAAAATTGTAACACGTTTCAAATATTAAGAAATTAGTTTCGCTTATTTAAAAATTACAACACGTTTCAAAAATTACTTAAAAATATTTTACTCACATTAATAGATATTTAACTTTTCGTTAACGCGTAATAACAAAGAAAACAAAAACACCACATTACTTACTTTTGAACAGTTACTTATCAGTGACTCAGTCAGATTCATTTCTGACAATAGATTTAATTTTGACAGTTTATTTAACACAGTTTATTAATTTAAAATCTACTGCAGACCAGAGAACTGCACACACCGTCATGTTAGTAAGGTTATTATCTCAATGAAACGACTAAGCCGACACTTATTCTTTCAATACCGCTGTCTTATGTGAACTGTTATTTTATTTTTCTCTCGTTATAATACTCCTATTTGAATAAGTTAATATATTAAGATGTCAAGACACCAGTTAAAAGACCAAATCTCATAAAAGTTTCATTTAATATTTTATTGTTACAAATAAAATTTTAAAACTAGATGAATAATCATGGCTGAAAAAAAAACATTATTAATTCTCAATGTATGGTGGTGATATTGACTAATGCTATTATTAAAGTTATAAATTCTCTGGACATTTTTCATATCCAAATATCTGGTGTCTATATGTTTTTCTAATAATTCTGTAATAGCATTTTGTAAAGGCTTTGATGGATCAAAATATCAGTTGGCAACCCCAGGTACACGATGTCAGTCATCGATTCTTCAGTAAGATACACTCTTTGAAACGTCCCCAAATGTCCATTCCCTTCGAATCTAAAATCCAATTACGTTAATTTTTTTAATAATACCTTTATTTCACTACGGAGATGTATGCTATTGATCTCAAACCTACGTATTTCGCCTCAACATTTCTGAATTTAGATCTCGTCTCAAATGGATGACGAATTCGCCTTAACCTTACCTCGGTGCCAGATTCACCAAATTATCTGTCCATGGCCTAGATTTACGTCCTGAAAACTTAAACTTGCTTATCATTCTAAAATATTGTACGTCCTTTTATGAACATTCCTTTACTTCTAATTGGAACCTAACATCCAAAATTCACCATCCACATGCGCTTTGAAAAGATGTCTGAAAAATACATCTCTTGACTTAACTCTCACCATTTTCGCCATGTTATCATCCGTTTCATGCCACATTCTTTTCTTTTTTCTTACCTGCATGTCGATTCTTTTTCTTTTCTTTTTTGCCAAAATGATTACAATATAATTTCTCTATTCTGAACTAATTTACTACATTCCATAGTTATCGTTGACTGGAACTGATTGCTCTTGCAACAATAAGTCCACAGTATGTACAAATGTTTCCATAAAGACTAACAAATAAGTAATTAAATAATACCTGTCTCAATAAACTTAATTGATCAATTCACGCTTCAGTATTTTCAAAATATTTTTTATCGACACAACGGGCAAGAATGTCAGTTTAAAAATAATGTCCTCATGCCAGCTACAATCACGCACAAGAATAATTTTAAAAAATATGTCTTCACTGTATATGTTTGCCTTCACATATCTTTCATATATCTTTTAAAATATTGAAAAATAAAAAATAGCACTTTTTTGACGTGAAAAAATTAAGAAAATTACATTGACTCTGCATTAGAAAATCGTGTACTTTTAGCATTTTGTAGTCAAAAGACTTTTCTTACCACATTATATTATATATTTAATGACAAATGTTTATATATTTAATGACAAATGTTTATATATTTAATGACAAATGTAACATTTATATACTTAATGACAAATGTACAGGCTACAAACAAAGAAAGTATCTATTGTGCATAAAGGCGATTCTGTGCATCAAAACAGGTAAAGAAACAGTAGAAAATGTTAAAGAATTATATGAAAATTCTCAACTTTACCTAAAAATATCACTGTGTTTATCTTGTTTCAACGAAAACAGATAAACATTTTTTAAAAGAAGCGTGCTTCAAATATACTCAATTTGATGCACAGAATCACCTATGTGACTATTGAACACGTTCTTTGTTACACTCGTGATATAAACAGTTTCTCAAAGAATTCAAAATTAAGCAAAAAAAAGTATCTAAATGATCAAGATTTTTTTCTAAATCCAATTTTATTTTCTAATATTGTTCTAAGCTGAAAAATAAGATGAGTATTGATATCTTTATTGGAGATGACGATTATTCCTAAAGAATTTTCTTCTTAGTCTCTAATGTGTTCATCTCGTTTCTACAATCTTTACACTTCGAAATTCGAGATTTCTACAAATGCTCTTCCGAGATTAACTTTCAGGGGAGCTGCTCTCGGTGATGCTCTGGTCTCTCTCGAGCGCGCCTCCACACGCCGCGATCGACATCTCGCGGGCCACAATAACGGGCGCGGCGTCGGGCCGCGAGGTACAGTTACTCGCGAGTGGGCGCCGAGGCGGGTCAACGCACGGCTGACCCGCGCGCAGCCTCCGCCGCAGTGACACATGCTGTCGGCGGACGCTCTCATCTCGGCCACTTGTCTCTGGAGACGCCGCACTACCCAGCTGGAATCTCTGTGACCCTAGTCCAATTATCACTGGACGTTTACCCGTAGCCATATGTATATGTGTGTGTTAATTCGATCAAAAACTCGGCCGTTAGTCTCTGAAGAAACTGGAACATCCGTCTGAAAGCAAAATACTCTGCTGATTAGTAAAAAACAGCCAAGTGTCTGTTGGCATCATATACAAAATAGGAATCTCCAATTGTTTGTATCTCCTGAAAATTTTGACGCAATTTAACTGATATCATTTTTTTTTAAATGAAACGATTTAGAATAAATTAAAGATTTTTTTACAAATGGCCATCGGTGGAAAAAATCACATCACACGTCACTTTAAAGTTAATATTTCATAAACGTGGTTGAATCTAATTTAAATTCCTATGATACGTATACAATCAAATTTCACTCACTGAGATGCACAAAAAAATTGCATGTGTACGGAGGTACAACAAACATTTTACATTTTGCTGCATTTTAATTAAGGTGTCCACAGATATATATATATATATATATATGTGTGTGTGTGCGTGTGTGTGTGTGTGTGTGTGTGTATGTGTGTATACTAAAACGGAGGGACGGAAAAAACTCAGAATATTTTTTTCTCCATCCAAATCGCGCGCTACGCAGTTCTCTAGATTCAACGCACGACTGACTTTGAAAAGGTGACCCAAAAAATATCACCAAAATGAATCCAAAACTAAAAAAAGGAACATTTCTAAAGAAATTAGTGATTCTAGAAATATAATTAGATATTATTTACAACAAAACTATTACGATTTTCGTCAAAGACATATTTAACGAAATAAACAATGACAAATAAATTTCATTATACCAACAAACTAACTTATGACCCGTAACGTTGCACACAGAACTCGTGAGCCTGCCAACCTTCACCTATCCAATATTTATTTTTGATCTGCGAGTGTAAAACTTCGATCATGGAATATTTGTATAATTCAATGTCCATTTATTAAAACTAACCCGTATTGCAAACAATGATGTTAAATTAAATATACACGTTTATACTTTTATAAAACAAGCATAAAAATAGCTACATGTAACCCTCACACACTAATATAAAAAAATAGAAAGAAAATCGAAGAAAGCATAAATATAAAAGAGATAGTTGTGTTAAAGACGAGGCAATTAAATTGTCATTTGAGGATCAGTTTTATAGCACTAATGACATGTCCATTTAATAAAAGGTGATTGATTATAAACTTCATTGAATGAAGTGTAAACCCTACGTAATTATACCGGACGATGTACACTCGAAATAGTTTAAACACTAGGTCTTGATAAAATTGAACTGGTTAACCGCTATTCCTTAAAATCTATCCACGGATACTTTTCCTTACTAAAGATAGGAATTTCATTACTATTAATGTTTTTATTGCGTAGCAATAAACTATCGACTGGTGCATATTCTTACTTACATAATAATATACGGAACGTTATTTACGGACAGTACTATTGTCATTACTCGCCGGTAGAGACAACATATGGCGATGACAGTTTGAAGCGTTCCTATAAATTTAGACATCTAAAATACGCTATCCCTCGATTTTGTCACACTGACTTTTATCTACTGCAAATTACTGATTACGTCAAATTTCAGCAAAAGCAACATGGAAATTTTAAATAGTTAATTTATCCGATTCGGAGTATTTCTAAAGTAACCTGGAAATCTTAAGTAATTAATCTATCCGATTTGGAATCTTTCTGAAGAATAAACAATTACAACATTAAACTAAAGACAAAGAATGAATGAAACGCTTTAGCAATATTTCCAACATTGAGGCTGTACAGAGGAAACATTTTAAGCAATATCGAATGACAATTATGTTACAGCTAATATTTTAAACGCATCGTATTTTTTCCCTTTCATTCACATGTAGACGCGAAAGAGAAAGGAATGTTTGCCTTTTCACACTGTTTGTTTTACCCTTTTGCACTGAACGGCAAATACAGGCATGGTTGAGTGTGACAGCATGAGTGTCGAAAATGACCGTTATTGTCAATAAATAAAACAAATAACTTTTATTTAAAAAGTAAAATCGATAATTAATTTAGTCCCAAAACTTTATATTCACATAACTTATTTTCATCTATTGCCTTTTGACATTTTTCTAGTGTGATTAGTACAATATCTTATCGCTCACTCTGGTAATTTCTGCGCAAATCGCTAAAAGGTCTAGACGCGTTGAACGCTCGCGAACGACAAATGCAACTGCGGTGATTGGACCGTAATTCGATTGCTCTTAAACTGAGCGCGAATGGCTCTATGCAAATAATACCTCAATGATTCCCAACCTTTTACTGTGTTAAATAGAGTTAGATCTTAGTAACTTAGTCTGAATGATAAAAATATTATTTTTCTATTCATTAAGCAATACAAATTCAGTAATAGCACTGTTTCTTTTTGTAGCTACCTTTAGCTTATGCTAAGTTTAGAGTGTAAGTTTAGACTGTAGTGGTGGGAGACAATTAGAGCGCGCTTTTTACACTATGCTAGTTAATTGCTCAACTCAGTATCAGCTTAGAACACCAAACTTGCAGCACATGTATCGATTTCCATTATGGCACCCTCTAAGTACCAAAGAGTTGACCTTGCTCTTATGCTGTCGAGCTCGAATCTCATTAAGAAAAAAGTATGAAGTCGAAAATGACCTTTTTAAACATATTAGAGCCAGCCGACATAACAAATTTTCTGAGCTTGGGATCTTCATAACTTGACGAATTGCTGGTAATTCGTAACACCATATATTAAAAAGCATGACACGGTACTAAGTGAAAGTATTAAAGAACGTTTAGTTGCTATTTTGAGATTTTTAGCGACAGGAAATGCATGTGAAGATTTGAAGTTCAGCTCTTTGATATCTGCACCACTTCTTTCGCAAATCATGCTTGAAACGTGTCGGGCTATCCTAAAATTCGTTATGCCTAAAACATTATAGAAGGGTTACTTACCCTAACAAAACTTTTATTCTATAATAATCATCATAATTCATTGATAATTTTTTTACCAATAGAATAAACTATATCCGGAACTTCAAATACCAATACTAACTGGCACTTATCAATTATTTTTTATTTGTTTTGTATTAAAAATCAAGAAATCTTTCAGTATACCTACTTTACCCTTTACTTTTTTCGAGGTTGTTACAGAAATATTGGAATAATTACTAGAGTGTATTGTTGCAAGCCTGTCTCCGCGTATTCCAGCAGTTCGGCAGATGGTGTGCGATGATGTAATCGCGTTTATGTGGGTCTGTCTCTGTATATTACAGCAGCTCAAATTCGACAGGTGGTTGTGTAATTTAATTGTGTTTGTATGGTTATTGGTTTATTAGAGAATGGTGGTGACTGCAAATATTGTGAGGACGGCTGTAGGTGAGCTGACTGCGTATGCTGCGACGGCGACGGATGTGGTGACGAAGAGTCATAAATTATTAGTTTATGAGAAAACGGTAACCAATGCGATGAGCAAACTGCATGTGCTGTCGGAATGTAGATGGATGAGATACTTCCGAATATTGTAGTGATGTCGATGGACCTGGTGATTGCAAATAATATACGGATGACAAAGGACGAGACGACCGAACATATTTTGGCTTTCGGGGAGCAGAATGCATATGGATATCGATGATTGCGGTAATGAAGAATTATAATCAACATAATAACCAGATGGGAATGATGATATCGACTGTGGCGAGTGTTTTAGATGATGTTAATGTTGACAGTTACTGTATTCGAGGGTTCCAAAGAGACATACGCGTTTTCAGACAGCAAACCCATTTTGATGTAATAAATAGTATCCGATATTATTTTAAGTGTTAAGGTTAGCTGCTTTTTATTTAAATTTTATAACTATAGCTCCATAAATTTTTCAAATACTTCCCACGCGCCCTATTTCAGTTTTAACACATTCCAGAATATCCCGGAACTTTTTATAATGTGGAATGTTTGGGAATAGTTTGGAACGTTCGGGAATCCCGGAACATTCCAGATCACTGTGGAACATTCCAGAATACTCTTGAATATTGTGGAATGTTCTGGAAGATTGTGGACCATTCAAAGCCTTATTTGTAAGGGTGGCGCAACCTATTGGTAGGGGTATATAAAGCAAGATTTGTCGTGGGTTCGAACGTCAGTTTCTTATTAGTGAAGTGCAGTGAGTGAATAAAAACAAACAGTGAAGTGTGAGTAAACAAAGTGATAGAGTGACTGAAAATAAATCGAAAATAAAGCGTGAAAAGCGTTTAAAATGTACTTAGTGTATTTCTTAATAAAAAGTTGATTGGATTTACATTTTACACAATGCCCAAACGTAAAAGAGGAGGCGATCTTGCCAGCTCTGAAGCAAAACAGCGAAAACAAAATGAACAGCAAAAAAACGAAACAGTCGAAGAGTGCGAAGTATGTTTACGTTTCCAACGAACCAGATTGAGCACCGTGAGAAGCAGAAAAACCAAAGAACAACAAAATGAACGAATTGGAGAATCAAGAATTGCGACCCAATCTTATAATAAAAGACTCTGAACGCAAGCCACCCATGAAAATATCACACTACGAGAAGCGCGGACGAGGACAAGTAAACAGTACAACCTAACAAATGAAGCATTCTACTACGAACCGACGAAAGAATATAAGAAACACAAACACGTCGTAATCGGAAAAATGGATAACATCTCCCAATTTTGTAATGCACAAAAACTCAGTAGAAAAACACTAGGAATCTGTTGCATGAATGGAAAAGTTTGATTACCACCATTGGAAGCACCTCCACAGGAATTTCTACATTACATGACCAGAGAAATTCCAGAATCAAAACACTTTCTTCAAAATATAAAAGCGTACAACGCCTACTTCCAAATGACTTTTTCTGGTGTCACTTCGACCAACACTAACAGAGATGAAATCGATTATATTGTTTTCCATCCAAGGACAAATCTATCACAAATGAGACCATTACAACGACTACTCAATGAAGACTATAAATTTCTACAAGTATATTTCATCAAAAATGAAGAAATAGAAATTGGTCAACGATGCACAAACATCAGTGCATTGAGACGAGAAATAATTCAAGATGTTCAGAGGATCTTACACAAATACAATCAACTTATTCACATATTTAAAACAGCATTCGACCGAATGATTTCTGATGACTACAAAATTATAATTCCAGCCGACAAGAGACGACCTGGAAAATACGAACTACGATTTAATGCACCTCAGATAGACGAAGTCGCCATCGTAATTGTAGACATTGAAAACATAATCCGTGACATAATTGTACAACGAAGAAGAGAATGACTACAACGCATTGCAGAGACACACATATGATCCACTCCAATATCCATTAATATTTCTGCACGGAGAGGACGGATATCATTTTAATGTGAAACAAATCAAACCTGAAACAGGTATTGAAACAAACAAAAAAATTACTTCCAAGGAGTTCTATGCTTACCCCTTAATGATGAGAGATAAGGAAACATACAATCATATTCTCAACACTCGCCGTTTATTCAAAAAAATCCTGGTATATAAGACTGAATCAGAAGAAACTGCGAGCGGAAGAATACATCCACCTTCGGGCCACGATCATAAATGACGAAAACATTGACGACATTGGGACAATGGTAATCATACCGTTACCTTACATAGGAAGTCCAAGACACATGCACAAATACACTCAAGATGCCATGACTACGTAAGAAAATATGGACGACCTGAACTCTTTATAACGATCACATCGTGGTCGTGGCCAGAAATCAAAGAACAACTAAGATACAGACAAGCCCCCATGGATCGACACAACATAATAGCCCGAGTTTTCCGACAAAAATAAATCAGATTTTTGAAGTCATCACAAAACACCACATCTTTAGAACCATTAAATGCTGGATGTACACAATCGAATGGCAAAAACGAGAACTGTCTCACACAATCTCATAAGGCTACATAACAGAATTCATCCTACGGATATCGACAAAATCATCCAAACTGAATTTCCCAATCCACAAGAAGATCCGGAGCTATACGACCTAGTTGTGAAAAACATGATTCAAGGACCATCCAGACCATTAAACCCCAATTCGCCATGTATGAGTAATGGAAAATGTACAAAAAAATACCCTAAACCATACTTGGTTAACGGATAAAGCGGAGATGATGGCTATCCCAAATACAGAAAATGATCACCCAAAAAAGATGGCTTCATAGCAAAAATACGAATACGAGGCAGAGACGATCTGGAAATAGACAATCAACGGGTAGTGTCATATAACCCGCTACTTTTCAAAATGTTCCAAATAAACATAAAATAGTGCAATTGTAACACGTGTAAATATAATACATGTAAAATACATATGTAAAATATATAAACACATGTAAAATACTGGATTCAGTGAAATCCATTGAATGCGTCTATAAGTTTGTGAACAAAAACAGTGATATGGCAGTGTTTCAAATAGCCAAAGACTGCGAACAACAAAACATTAACGACGAGATCCTCATGTACCAAATAGGAAGATACCTCATAAGAATATACAAATAAGAAGATACATCAACAGTAACGAAGCAGCATGGCGGATTTTCGGTTTTCCCATACACGAACCCGAACCAACTGTGCAACATCTAGCATTATATTTGGGGAATGGACAGAGAGTTTACTTCACAAAAGACACCGCCAAAAAAATTGCAAGCAAATCACCTAAGAACACAACGTTAACAGTTTTTTTCTAACTGTGCCAAACGGATCCATTCGCGAAAACATTACTATATGTTGATGTCCCTACCAATTATACGTGGAATACAACAAGAAAAATCTTTTAACAACGGAAATAAGGAATTCCAGTAGAGGATCATCAGGGAATCATGAAAACTAACGCACTAGGCCCAGTAAACACGGTACATCCGAACAACACCGAATTTATATATCTCCGGATGTTGCTACACGAAATACGGGGACCAACAAGTTTCACGGATCTAAAGACTGTTGACGGTTACCTATGCCAGACGGACAGAGAAGCATGCCAACGCTTAGGACTATTGTAAAATGACAACCACTGGGAATTAACACTGCAAGAAGCCTCACATACAGCTTCGGCTTATTCACCATAACACTAACAACCCTTCGAATCCAAAAAAGTATGAGTGATGACATACTGTACCAAATGCGACAAGCTCATCCAGAACTGGCCATTGAATTCAACGATGACATCTTCAATAAAGCACTCATTCGCCTAGAAGATAAAAGTTTAGCAATAAAAAAACAGACCTTAGTAAAACTTGGGATGACAACACCACGACAAGATACTTTCGGTATGCTAAATTGCGAAATTACAAAGGAAAAATGCTACAACATCAATACATTGCTCATAATTATAATACAACTTCAACATATTGCTCACAACAAACCACTCCTCAATGGTTTGTTAAAAAAAAAATTACAACGTTGTCATGAACCGGATCAACAACAACACTGGTGGAATTATTTACTTGGACGTACTAGGCAGCACTGGGAAAAAGTTTCTAATAAATCTATTGCTGGCAAAAACACGTGCTAAACAACACATCGCACTTGCACTGACATCATCCGGCATTGCCGCCGTGCTTATGAAAGGAGGACCAACTGCCCATTCCGCCATACAACTACCGTTGAATATAGCCGAAGAATAATTCCCAGTATGTAAAATCTCAAGAGCATCTGGACGGAGTGAACTTTTAAAACAAGCTTAAATTATCTTCTGGAACGAATGCACAATGGCACATAAAATCGCTTGAAGCCATGGACAAAACATTACAAGACTTGCGAGGAAATTCTGAATTGATGGGAGAAACTCTACTCATACTCTCATGAGATTTTTGACAAACTCTTACAGTTATTTACAAGTCAACACGAGCAGACGAAATCAATACATGCTTTAAAAAATCACATCTCTAGCCATACATACAAATACTGCAACTAACAAAAAATATGAGAGTTGAACTATCGAAAGACAAAACAACTGCATATTTTGCTCAAAACCTTTTACAAATAGGCGAAGGCATATATCCTACTGATCAAAACGACTGGCCTCATTGAACTAAACAATGATTTCTGCAACATAGCCACTACTAAGAACGCACTCATCGACCAAATTTATCCAAACATTGTTCACATCTACATTAATCCGAAGTGGCTATTTCAGATGGCAATTTTGGCAACTAAAAATAATATTGTCGACGATATCAGCTTTAATATTAAAAAATAAAATTCCCGGTTAAGAGAAAATATACAAATCGAGACGATGGTAAACTTTAAAGAAACTTCCCTACAGAATTTTTAAACTCTTTACAAGTACCAGGAATGCAATTACACTGCCTCCGACTGAAAATTGTTATATTACTCAGAAATCACAACTCACCAAAACTATGTGATGGAACAAGGATGATTTTCAAACAGCTATCGAATAACATCATCGAATCCAAACTTATGACTGGAAAGGACAAAGGACACACAGTATTTATCCTCAGAATACCACTGATCCCTATTGAATTGCCATTCCAATTTTACAGACTACAATTTTCAATCAATTTATCCTATATAGTTTTACAATTAACAAAGCTCAAGGACAAACTTTAAATCATTGCGGCATCAACCTCAAAGAACCCTGCTTTTCTCACGGTCAGCTATATGTAGCTTGCTCTCGAGTAGGAAATTCGAAAAATTTGTACATATATACCCCGGATAACAAAATAAAAAATGTTATTTATAAACAAGTATGGTAAATAGTTAGAATATGTTGTCAATAAAAAATTGTTTACCTCTTATAAAGATTATCCTTTTATTCCAACTGCCAGACAATCTCATGTCAACTCCCTGAGCGAAGCCGGATACCCCAGCTAGTAAAATATAACCGTAAGTACGTGCTCTATTATGAGATATAAACATAATGGGATTCACTGTATCGCGGGTGGCATGGGCATACACGTCACAAACATCCAAGATCGGAAAACATACATTTATCTGTCACACAAATGTTTAATCTCGGCCGGGAATCGAACCCAGCTCCGCAAGTACAGCAGACAGGGTCACTACCAACTCAGCTTGGTGACAAAAACGAGCAAGGCGTTCGTAATATGTACCTCCCTACATTTTACCATAATTATACATACGTATGTGTGTTTTTTATTCCTTGCTATAATCAGTCCTTAAATTTTGTATTTTTAGTCAGAGTCTTCACTATAGCGTTTTGCTTAGAAATTTCGAGTAGGACATGATAGCTGTCGTTTCTAATGCCTCTGTTATTATAATTTTTTGTTTTTATCCCACTGAAATGGCATCTCCTTATACTGTTCTATTTGTAAAATCATTTCTTTTTCTCTCGACATTTTCCCAAGCACGTCAACAAACATTTACGCTGTATGCTGGTTTGACAAATAAACCAAATTTTTGATATAAATAAGTCCTATGTTGTAAAAAGGCCTATGTACCCAGAAAGATGATAATTAACTTTGTTTTTGTTTGTTTGCATTAATGTTTATCGAAATATTAGCATTTAATTAGGTAAGCCTTCATTGTATCAAGTACTTTACAGTGTCTGTTTAGTTCCTTTTTTTTCGTTAGTGTCAATATCTAATTAATTCGTGAGTGAAATGAATATATACTACAAAAGGACTACGTAATAAAAAAGGGGTACTTTATTAGTTAAAAATCTTAGCACGTTAAATATTTGCAAAAAACTCGACATTGTCTTACCGCTCTTTAAAACCAATTTAAAATTTATTCTATCAAATGTTTCATGGTTAATTCAAGATGATTTAATAATATTGTATTTTATATAACCTTTGAAGTATATTGCGAAACAGTTGTTGATGACAACTCGTGATTTCGTATGTTGCCAAATAGAATTTCAATGTGATCCTGACTGAGTCGATGTATTACAATATATCTTGCACTAGATATTTTGCAATAAAACACTTTAAATTTAAATAATATAAATTACGGGGACAAGGTAAATGGTTATCGAAAATACGTCGTATGCTGGCTGGATGTTTGAGACGGGTCAATAAAGCCACTGCCTTAACCATTATAGCTACAGGAAAATATTCTTGGAAAAAGTTGGCATTCACAAATTTAAAAAAAAATGGTACAGTCAGCAGATAAAAGGCAATTTTTCCGAATATTTTTTTATACCATTCGAACCTATTTCTTATAAGGATCAAAAGTATCTATGGCACCAACTGAGGTAAGAGTACTAGAAATGTCAGAAATCGCAAAAAAAACCTTTGCCGCACATTTCGTAGGGACCTTTAATAATCAGTCATTCTAGATAATTATATAAAACGAAACTAATAGACAACATTATGAAGTTTTTCAAAATAAGAACCATAATCAAAAGAAAAAAAAACATGAGAAAAATACTTGTAATAGTATGTGCTCGACTTGATTGGCGTTTTGACGGATGCATTGATTCGCTTTTTTCTGCAACGAGCAAGTAGCGCCTGAAACTTTACTTGTAATGATTCCATTCAAAATTGTCGTAGGTAAGTGCGTCTTTCAATTCTTGAACACTGTTATGATTTTCTTCATAACTTTCAGTTTTTACATAGCCCCAAAGAAAATAATCAAGGGGTGTCAGATCAGGACAGGGAGGTAGCTATCTGATAGGACCACATGTTCCAATTAATTTGTTTCCTAATCCCTGATTTAAATTTAAACTCGTTCGTTCGACGATTATTACGTTGCGGAGTACCATCTAGTTGGAATTTTTCTCAGGACAGAAAGTGGCAATTTATCCAAATGATTTTGAAGGTTTTCTAACATTATAAGTGCCGGAATTCAGGGCATCTTAATAAAATTCTACCATTATTCTTCGATTTGACACAAGATCGCACCAGGAATTAAAAGATAAACGAATCCGATTATGGTTTCGATAAATCTGGGCTGATTTTCTCTTTACTAATAACGTTAATTTTGTCTCCTGTACATGCCATTCTTTGAAAAATTGGTTTCATCAGACCATAAAAAATAATTTGAAACGAATTACGATTTTGGGTTATTTTTCCTCTAAGCCATTTCCAAAAAAAAGTAAGCGGATATTATCTCCGCTATATATTGCTTGAACTATTTTCCACTGACGATAACATTTCTATCCGTATTTCTTCCATATTTTCATTACATTTGTAGTGAAAAAGACCCACTTCCTTGGCTACTTCTCTTGAAGATATATAAGAAAATGCTTTATGGGTATCAAAATTGCAAACTACATATTTTCGTCAAGAACACGAGGTTGTCGTACCATTTATTTGCTTAAAGAAACCACATTTTCCAATATTCTTTAAAAGATTTATAATAACCTTTCTAGTTGGCACTATTCGCAAAGGATATTTGAACCTATACTACTTTAAAGCAGCTGAGCAGTTCTTGTCATTAAAAAAAACCTCGAACGTATTTAAGCGTTTAAGTTTTGAGAACATTTTGATTTAAAATCGGGTTAAAAGTAATAATTCTTTTGAGTATTCTTTACAAAAAAAAATATATAAATATATATATATATATATATATATATATATATATATATATATACTTGTAAATATATGTGGACGGAGAGTGATTATAAAATATACAATTCTAAAATTTCTTTTTAAAATAAATTATTTTTTAATCTTGACCTTTTCATCGCCGATAATGTATTTATTGGTTATTGCATAATCGTCTTACCAGCATCAAAAACGTACGATGATCAGTGTCGGCATAATGTCAAAAAAATAAAATTGATTACCATAATCATGATGGTTATTGATATTTAAGTATCCTTGTTTAATGCACGTAAACTATGCAATTTTATTGCTTCACTTTTACTAACAACTGAAGTAGCATTTATGCATTTTAACATCACACAAGAAGGCATTTTAGCGTGATCATATAACTTTCGTCGTATCAAAGACGGTCAAGTAATGCAATTAAAAGGCGACCGCCTGACACAGGGAATAAATTCAAACTGATTAACGCATAATGAAGTTGAGACAAATAAGCCATTTTAATTGCGCCTATTTTAAATCGTGACACATCTACGTGGTATAATGCCATTGTATCCGCCTATTATAATTGTGTTTTTAACTTTGGTTGAAAAAAGTAATAAAATAAGACATTCGCCACGACAAGGCTACATCCACGGTCTCGTGCAGACAACCATTGTGACTGACAACGTAGTTTCGTTTAATTGTAATAGATGGCGCGCATAAGCTCGCATCGTCATTTCTATTTGACTAAATGTCCCTTTGACTGTATTTTGATATTTAGATTAATGCCTATAGATCAATAACTGTTACGACAGACGTTTCGTAGGCTTTAATTTAATTTTTTATTCACGATAATTTACTTTTAATAATTTGTCATTGAACCTAATATACTGTTATTTCCGTACTTCCATCAACTTGCTTTGAATTTGAAATATTTGAAAACGGAAGACATGCAGATTGAAATTTAGAACTTTATATATTAATTACAGAAACACTGATGGAATTTGGAACTGTAGATATTAATTACAATCCCAGCTACACACAGGTCCTTAGAGTTTGAGTCTAGCACGTTTATTGTTAAGTCTTAAAAATGGTTTAAATCAGTAAGCGCTTAGCTGCTGCAATATTTTTTCTGTCCCTCTCCTCCTACTCCCTCGTATTCAATTGTTAGCAAACACTAATTGTTTTGTGTTATGACAAAAAGCTTGTGACTTATGTAATTATCACATTTATAAATAGAAAACCGTTCATTGCAACCCAATCTTTTCAAATGAAACTTTTTCATTTCGAATGTACCTGAAATAATTTATGAATTTAACTTTACCTTACCGGTGCTATGATGTAGATATCAGCAATATCACTTGACAGATGTACGCTATATGTTCGTAACTTATCCAAGCTTGTTATCCCCACTCCCGCCGTGTTACTTTCGTCACAAATTTGCGTGACGTTGTCTTAAATGATTTACATTTCACTTCGCAATAAAGAGTTTTACTTTAAAAATTGAATTAAAGTAAAATTCATTAGTTTTCGAGCTATAATAAAAAATAATGTTTGTTGGTCAATTGATAATGCAAGATTGTTTTCGGATTATGGACAAGATAAGATGAAAATAATGTATAACATTTTTTGATTTGAGCCTTTAATATTAAGAAATAATTAATTTTCAACTTATTCTGAATTATAATTTTACCCGTTTCATCCTAAACAGAACTTCCATGTAAAAAAAACTTCCGAAAAACACCGAATTACCAGGGTAGTCAATTTTCCTTTCTGCGAAATAATATTCACGTCGCTCAACATTCAAGGCCTAATAACGTGTTCAGTGTATCGCTTTTATAATACCGCGCGGCACTTGTAATGTCACTATAGAACGCTTAGCCCCTTCGGTAATATTAAAATCGTGTATCTCGACAACAGAATAAGATACGAAGGATTTTTATTGATTTTGTACTAAAAATCCGTAGAAGCCGGCTTGCTTTACTAATCTGACAACACTTTCTCTAATCTGCCAAATCTCAAATTTGACAAGTAGATGCTTCACTTGTCATGAAATTTGACAGATCTAAAAGTGTGGAAACTATGAGACTGTGACAGACGGACAGATGGGCATAATGTATTTATGACAGTTTCTTATTTTTCTCCATGGAACTTTCAAAATGAATGATTAGTTAAATAAAATCCTTTCATTTTTTTACGAATTATTTCAAGATGATGTTTTGTGGCATATGATCATTGTAACCTTAATTAGCTATGCTTCAACAATCAACAGGGCAATAAATGTGTTAATTTGTTTTATGTAAAATGCCTAATACATGCATATCCAAAAAACAATAAAATTGGAAGAAAAAAATGCTGTAAATTATTCAACACTATAAAAATATAAAACTTTAGAATTCATTCCATACCGTGTTTAAAGTTATTCCCACTTGCGTAATTCTCGTAATCCTCACATTCAGTACGAGACATTAATTTTAATAAATGTCTTGTTGACTCGAAATTTACGCAGACTTGTTAATATTTTAAATCATGTTTTATTTACAAAGTAAATAAGATATGATTATTAAAAAAGTCATTGCATAAAATGTGGTGGGTTTCAAATATAAATAAATACTTATATTTATTGGTTTTTTCAACAGCTATGTTTATTTTAGAACTAATAAAATGAAATAAAATGCTTTCATTCATTGCCAATATTCCTCTTAAATAGAGAATATTACAAATTTTATTTTTAATTATTACCCTCTCTTTAGTTCCAAAATATTGGGTTGGCTAATAAGTTTTTAACCCCGAGTTGCTGTCAACAATATTTATTAAAAAAATGATATGTTACACTAAATTACATTTAACTATCCATCACTGTTATCCACTACTTGTCGTCATCTAGTTGGCCGTGACAATACGCCTTTCTTGTGAAATTCTAGTGACTTTGATCCAAAAAGTTGTGCGATCTGTTTTATAGATCTTCTTTAACGTCGTTTTTTTTTACGTAAGTGGTTACTTAGAGCCCTGAATAAGTGATAATCAGAGGGGGCAAAGTCTGGCGAATATGGTGGATGAGTGATTAGAATCCAGCCGGGCTCCTCTAATTTATTACGAGTACGTTTTGCAACATGTGATCAGCATTATTATGTAGAAAATAGACTCGATCCTGTTGACTACTCAATTCGTTAGCTAATCGGTCCAATTGTTCACAGTAAATATCTGCATTAATTGTAGATCCCTTTAGAAGCAACTCCCCATGAATAATAACCTTGAGATTCCACCAGCAGCTGAGCATCACCTTTTTGGTACTCATTTCAGGTTTGGATACTAAAACTCCTGTTTCTCTGACATCTAGCCATTGAAATTTGCGTGTATGGTTAAAGCATGTAACCCACTTCTCATGGTCAGTTACTAACTGATTCAGCCAGTCGAAGTTACATTTTAATATCAATACCTGTCGACAAGTACCAACTCTGCACTGAAGGTCATATGATGACAATTCGTAGGGTATCCACGCACCGTATTTTTAAACTTTTCCCAATTCGTGCAAATGTGTTTCTATGGAGCCATGACTGCATTGTAGCTCATCTGCTAATTGACGAGTCGTTAGTCAAGGATTCTTCTTCAATCAAATCGTTGAACGTTTAATTCAACAGGACGTCCGGTATGGGGTTCGCCCTCAAGATCGTGGTCCTCATTCCTGAATTTTCTGAACCAAATCTTTACCGTAGCGTAAGACACCGTGGACTCGACCATTGTATGACATATATTATTTGTGGTAGCCTTTGCAACGTAACCCAGACAAAATTCGTAAACTAATAGAATCCGTATTTGATATCGATTTAAATTCATTACCTTTTACGTAAATCACTTAAAGCTTCGACGCTGACTGTTGTCAACTGACTGCACTTTGGCCTATTTATACCCTTCAGTAAAACCTTCTAGAAGTTTCGACAATTTTTTTAGAAAAGTCCCGAAGTTGTGGCTAAAAACTTACTAACCAACCTAATAATAGAAGGCACACGCCCAATAAATTCTAGATAGACACAAAAATATATAAATAACATTATAAATAAATAATATTTTTTGCTTCAATGTGAGACTCATCAAGATCGATACACTTATTACATCGATTAATTAAAGATCACTTAATAATAATATAATTGTTCTTTGCTATCAAAGTATTAACTAATTGGCGAACTACATGGTACGTGGTTGAATACAATTCTAGATATAAACAACAAGTAATACATTAAATTAATCATATCTTAAGCTTATAATGGGCCGATTAAACGGTAGTTGCTTGAATTCTTCAAAACCATGATCGTTTATAGAAGCTATGTATGAACATCCGTGTGTCGTGGAAAATGGAACGTCTTTGTAAGTTTTCCACTTCGCTTCTCCTTAATTTCTTCTTTTATCATTAAGAGGATATTCAGCGGCAATACTGACTGAATTTTTCTTACAGTTTATTAAAATTATTTGGTCCTAAAAAGTGTCATCCTAAACTTTTCAACAGCCGGAGCGAATGTGGAATATTTAATAGGCCTTTAGCGAGTCACCGCACCAACTTCTGCGTACTGATATGGTGTTAGACCCTAATTTCATCTCCGTTAACGAGCATCTTCATTATCCTTTCACAATTTTTAACACAGAGCTCCAAGGATTATTTGGAGCAGTTAAGGTGGGTCTGGACCTGAAGTGGTTTGAGCATACGTGGAACCTGTCTTGTATTGATATGTTTAGTAGATCGTGAATAATATTGTGTATGAGATCAATTGGAAACTTAGTTAGTTCAGTCTTGTTACCGCTGTGTAATTTATTTTTACATGTTATTTTCCTTAACATTCTAGTGATTGTTTTGGAAAATAACATGTACACGAAAACAAAAAGTACCCTTTTGAAAACAAAAGAACATATATATTTTATTATTTATAATCTATTCTTTATTATATTTTTTTATATTTGTTATATTTTATATATTATACACTATATGCACGCATATTTTATAGTTTTACCATTGTATTGCGTTTTGGTGCAAAAGCCATATTTTTCCCATTTGCCGCACGAATCCTTCTTTAACATATATACGAGTATAATATATCGTAGTACCCTCTGAGCAGTAGTATATATTTTCTAAACCGTGTCTCTACGAAAACGTCTGAATGTAATATATTTGTTATGAATTATAGTTTTATATTTAAATTCCATTATATCCCCTTAAATTTATTGTATACAGGTTTGTTTCGTCAAATAAACTTCCTTATCGTCGCACGTCGTTAAGTTGGACATTTAGGCAATAACTACACATTTAACGACGAGTCTGGTGAGAATTTTGTCAAACAAAACTTTCGTTACAAGGAAGCAATGTGTGAATCACACTAATAAAAATGTAACACAGTCACAACTTGATACTAAATAAAACAACCTCGTGTTGTGTCACAAACAAGTTTAGACGATTTTGGATCTAGAGCAGCAACTTACCATAAAGAAAACAATAACCTCTAGAATTGGACTATTGGAACCACTATTGGAACCATTTGACGAAAGCACAAAGAGATCGATATTGATTATTTTTTGTAACCATTTATAAAAAAATGCTTTTGTACTTTTTTTTAGTTTTTATTGTTATTTATATTTTTTCTTTGGTTTTTTAACCATATTATATAATATATTAATTTACATCATCCTCCAGAAACATCATTGTGCCACTGGCCAATTTGTTTATTATTTATTACCAATTTGAAGTATTAGTACCGATTTGAAAGGAACTCTGACCACTGAGATTTTTTAACTTTAATTTCCTTCAATAAATTCTAGATCTATACCATCTACTTGTTATAGAATTTGTCATAAAATATCTTATTAATTACTTATGAATTCACAAACCGATTATTTTGTGCATTAGTATAAAATAAACGACTTGTGAATTCAACTTAAATTTTGTATATATGCAACTCTTTATACTCACCTCGCTATACAGCATGGAAAATCAAAAGTTATTGATGTTTCCCTGCCTATATCGTATACTACATCTAAATATAATATATTCATACATCAAAAGACTGAAAATCATCAAACTATATAATAAAGTTAGTCAGATTCTCCAGTTCTGCTCGTGGTCAGGTTCCTAATTCAGGTTTTAACCTAGATCAGGTTCCGCTTTCAAAAATTAATTCTAAATATTACTTCTGTGTTCTACGAAAAGTAATTCATTATCAAATTGTCTAACTTTAATTGAATTCTAACACTGGAAACTTAAACATTTGTCGGGTCATTCTAATACATATTTCACCAGCTTGCACATTATAGCTACGAGTCAAAGGAAACAATATCTTTGTAACTACGTAATGAAACTATTAGTGGAGTCAAATCTTTAAATTTTTTTAGCTTATGGGATTAAGTTCTGAATACTTAAAACTTATACAGTTTACCTATTCCCAAAGACACCTATGCATTAAATAAATAGTTGCATTAAATAAATAGTTGCATTAAATAAATAGTTGCATTAAATAAATAGTTAAATAATAGTTTATCAATACATATAATAAATCTGTAACAGATTGAATTCTATACGTGGAACATATTTTAATAAGTAATTGATTTAACGTATAGAACGACAATACAATCCAGAAAACCTGTTTTTAGAATTTCTGTATGTTAATTTGTTCTTCAATCAAGCAAAATCTACTAGATAGATTTTTATAAAATTTGGTATGGTAAAAGTTTATACCCTAGAGCAACATATAGGATACTTTTTATCTGGATATTATAGGTTAAAGAAAAGCCCTGACTTGATAAATTTTATGATATTGGTACTGCCAACGCCATCTATTAGCGTTTTTAGTAAAGTGTATGCTCAAAGATATTGCAAAAATAAATTAAACCTTAAAAAGCAGAAAAATAGTGAAGTTAATAATAATAGTAGTAATAGTTTTGACAGGTCGGTTGGTGCTGAATAATTAGCACGTTGGCATGGTACGCCGAAGACATTGGTTCAGTTCCCACCGACTGATTGAGTTTTTATTTGTGTGGTCTACAATAGCGGTCACTACACTGATGATATTTTTAAATAATCACGGGCGAAGTAACGGGCACCGCTAGCCTTCAGTAAATGTATTCGTAACGTGAATTGTCAGAGTCCTTAGTGATTATACGTACTCTGGCTCTCTCGGTTCGGTGATGAATTCTGTCGCCGATTTTAACATTTTTTTTGCCTGAATTCCTATCATGAGTATTTTTCGATAGTTTACGATTATATAGATTCTGCAGATTTTATCGTCATTGATTGTATATAGGAATAAAATCAAAACTGAATTTATTTATTTGGTCTCCTAATACCGATATGGATTAATTGGTATATAAAGATTTGTTTTTCAAATTCCTCTGGAAAATATAAGAAGAAAAATAAAATTTTTTTTATTTGAACTTTTATTACTAAGAAATAGTTTATTATTCAATAACAAATTATTTTTTGTTCTCAACATATTCTCAGTTATAATTTAATTTCAACGTTTCCTTATTATTAACAGTATCTCTATGAATCAAAAATTTAAAAAAAACTCTGAATCATTTTTTCTCTCTCCTTTTCTTACTCGTATCACTGAATATTAAAAACCAAAAAAGTGGTCGCCGCGCCGCGTCACGCCGTTATAGCTTTGATGTTGTCACGCGACTTCCGGTGTGCGTACTGTGCAGAACTCTTAACCCTTTGACTAAGATTAAAATCGTATATCTCGAGAACGAGAAAAGATATGAAAAAAAATATTTTGATTACAATCGTATTATTTTGAAACCCACAGATTAATGTAAAAAAAATAATATCTTATATCTCAGATGTGATTATTTCTTCGTCGATTTCTCACTAATCTCATCTTAAGCATGGTTGGCTACAGTTTATTATTTACAAGATGAAGGTTACTTTTGACCATGGCCTTCATAAACTTGCTCAATAACTAAGTATAGCTTCAATGTTGGGTTTAGTTTCGTTTTTATACCCCTGGATCTTATATTTGGTTATAGCGTACGGCGTTCTCATGTCATAGATGCCCTTGAGTCTTCATGTACATCAGGGTGCTCATCGGTGAGATCACTGTAGTTAACATTTTCTGCTGCTTCATTGACACCCTCCGGATTACGACCATGGTAATTTCAGATAGTTCGCAATCTACTGTGACACTACTGTCTTCTACAATTGGGTATTTGACTAATTTTTTTTTGTTTCATTAATCATAATTTCAAGGTACAAGCTGATGAAGAATGAAAAATTTTTTTAATAATCTTAAAAATTTATGGAGTTATAAAAGTTTAAATTTAACCTTTAAATAAGGACGGCAATACTGTGTTGTGAGGTCATTTTTAATATTGCACATTATATTCTACGAGAGGAAAAGAGACAGGAATATACCCAACTCTATCCGTATCTTCAAATTTAGAAGCCTGGCTTATTTTTCAATCAATTTTTTAATTTTTTTCGAGACTGGTTTTATTCTCACAATATTGTATGAAAAATATCAACATTTAGAATGAGTCAACTACCGTATTTAGTAATTGTTGTTTCTGTGCGAATTTAGTAATTGTTTTAATCGACTCCTCTATTATATTGCTCTATATTTGTGACATGTCCTATGTTTTAGTATTTACTGTTAATTATTCAAAATTTGAACAAAATAAATTATGTAGATCAAGATATAAACAATAAAATATTGCTTTAAAACCCAGAAAGCAACAACCGTACAAACGTGATTTTGCGTTTTTGTATTATATACTTAATAAAATAGTTTTTGTCCGTTTTGAATATGACCTTGAAATTTGTATTTAGGTTTATTCGAATTCGAACTGGACGTAGACAAAAAATTATGTAAAACACCGACAAAATTTTCAATGGAAAAAAAATGTCTAGCTAATATTGATATTTAACGCAACACTGGTTTTTATTGGGTTGGCAGTTTGTCACAGTTCACTTTTTTCCATCGGAACAGGAAAAAAACGGCCACCCGTCAAGTCACCTATTAAACTGTACAATCAATATCTGAATTCGTGCCATCTATATGTAGTATCTAGACGGAATAGTTAATTTTACCAAGTCACTTTAATGGTTGAACAATCCTTTGCACATTGTCGAATGTTATGAACTTCCGTTGTTCATTCATACTTCAACCATGTTCGCATCCACACAAAAATATGTGAATATTTTTACAAATTTAACTTTACAGTAAAAAGCTTTGCCACCAAAGAAAACAAAGCGTTTATTATCATCGTTTCAAAGTACTTATGAACAATGAGACGCTGTAATCTTCTTTTTGGTAATTACAAATTAACTTCATAATATAATAAATTAAGTAAGTAACACCTAATTAATTCTAAATCAGTATTAAATTAAGTCATTTTTATTAAAATATATTATCCGCAATTAAGGTTAAAATATGTTATTGTTTTTAAAAAAACGATTAAGTGCGAGTGGAATTCATGCAATATATATTCTATGCTAGCATTTAAATAAATTGGTTGTATACGGTAATATTTAACGTAGATTCAATCATAGATTTACCTGATATTTTTGAAGTAAAACTTCTTTACGCACGCTCGGGGGTAAGCTGGTGAATGCGTGACGAGAGCGTTACGAAAAGTGTGATCATGCGAGGCGAACGGAAGTTGAGAGGGAGATATAAGTTAGTGAAGACAGAAAGAGAGAGAGTTACGTTTCGTATATTACTGTAGGGACAAGAGAGAGAGGTGCGAGCACACATTTTCATTCTCTCTTTCTCTCATAGCCGGTTATGTTTCGTATATCTAAGACACAGTGCAAGCCTATTGTCTGTATCACACTGTAGGAACAAGAGAGGGCAGTGCGCGCGCATATTTTCTTTCTCTCTTCCTATCATAGCCAGTGCATGAAATATATATATATATATATATATATATATATATATATATTTATATATATATATATATATATATATATATATATATATATATATGCGAGTTTGCTAGCGTTACGCGAACGGTGATTTTTTTATTATTTCGTAATTTCATTTCGTTGTTGAACAATTTTATAAATTATTATTTTGTTCAACACATTAAATATTCTACGTTTATAGTAAATAAAATTGTAAATTCATTTTAAAGTTCATATTTTGTGAATTTGACGTTTTACTTCAGTCGTGTGGTCTAAAGCACACTCGTTTTTTAATCATAGATGAGCGAGACAACGATGTTTTGGTTTCTTTATAATCTTGCTCAGAAAAGGTTTTGATATTGAAAAGGATTATTATTTTTATATTTCCCTAGCTTTTATTTTGTATACCGCGATGGGGTTAAAAAAAGATCAGTGACTAACTGCCCGAAATTAACCCTGATATCGCGAATTAAGGTGTGTATTTATAACTTTTATTACTTTATTAAGGGTAGTTGTATACATGTGTATCTTGGAATTCATGATGCCGGTTAACTGAAATAATTCTAATTTAAAATTCTAATTAAACGGTAATATTTTGTTTCTTTTTCAGATTTTGAATGTTAGTTGTAATATTAAAGACAGGAGTCACACTCCATATCTTTTTAAAATTTTCGTAAGTAGAGCTTAAAATAAAAAAAACAGTAACATGCATAAAACACAAGTAATATGCATAAAAGACAAGATTATTACAGGAACTAAATATAGCATAATGAAAAAATAAAGTATTACGAATTTCTTATAGAAATGGTGACTTTATTTAATAAATGTAATATATATTTACAATTAATACAAAAATAATAAAGAACAGGTTATGTGTACCGTAGTAAACAACAGCGTCGAACTGAGTGAGGAGGGGGTCGCGTAGTCGGTTGCGCATGGCGACACGTCGCCATACCGTACACTCTACTACATATAGACTATATATATACACCTTAGTATAGCGTGACGACCCGTCGCCACGGCAAGCGTCGCCACGCCAACGATCCGGTTTATACCTGCGCCTATAGATGTTTCACATCAAAAATGTCAAATAAAAAAGACATCAGTTTTATTTTGAGAACTGTCTAATCATATCGCGCTTGAGGGGATGCGCGAAAGACAGTTTTCACCCCAACTTAAATATATGTTACAGTATATATTGATCTATTCATTTTTTTTCAATATTTTATTACCTACTTATCAAGATTCCTATCCGAAGCATTCAAATGCAAAATTTGATGCGTACATCTAATCTTTAGAAACTATCAGGCTGTCATAGACGGACTAATGGACAGACGGACGAACGGATAAGGAAATTATAAGGTTTTCTTGCTTCACTACAGAACGGTAAAGAACCAGCAGTAGCTATACATAATATGGCATATAAACACCAACATTTCTTTTAATAAAACCCAAGCGGAAAACAACTGAATGTGATTAAACTTATTTTGTTGCAAAAAATGTACGGAAATAGTTTATGTTATAGAATTAAGAATACACGTAATCGACAAGAATGCGATGCTGAAGAAAATGTGATTAAGAAAATAATACAAATTTTGATAAACGCGCGTGGCGAATATTATAATGAGATCTCTGCTGGTTTTGTTTGCGGAATATAATTATACTATTAGCGCCATCTGGTTATTTTTCTGATTGACGATTTATATTGACGTTTTTAGATTTCGGGTGACATTAAGTTATTATTAGACCATTCGAATTATGTAATTTTGCCAGTGTATTACAAGACGTTTCCTTAGGTTCAGTTGATATGTTATATGAAATCAAAAACAACTAATTTTTTTAATAATTTTAAGAAAACAAATCGATTTTTTTCTCTTTCTCAGTTATGGTTTGCATTAAAATTTATAATAAAGAATTTTGATATCATTGTAGTCTAAAAAACAAAAAAGATACATGCGGAGATCCGAATCAAATATTTACGAGTTCAGATACCAATATTTCATCGCTGCCCCAATAACTGACTTAAAGAAGCGACGAATAAAGGTGTGTTAATTGTTTATGATAACTAGACACAAAGGTATCAACAACACGTATATTATACAAGTGCTAAATTTCATATTCTTAGTTCAATTAGAAGTGATCTAATAACTTCATGACAAAATGGCACCAAATGTCCGCAAGATGGCACCAAATGTCCGCAAGATGGCACCAAATGTCATACAAGTTTCCAAAATTAAAATAATTGTATCAAGTTGAACGTATATAACAAGAAAGACTCGAGAAAGGATACATACATCGACATAAGAAAGACCTTAATGACAAAAGAAGACCTGAACAGCTATTATACACACGAGACAGTCGACAAATCTCGTCCCGAACTGGAACCTCCTGGAGTATGCTGATTATATGTGAGTTACGGAGGTGTCGAAGATATTATGAGTACCATGCATCTATAGAGACAACTGCCTAAAATGTCCCTGATATTAATACAAACACTATACACTACTCTCTGATATATATATATATATATATATATATATATATATATATATATATATATTTATATATATATACATATATATACATATATATATATATTTTTTTTTAATTTATTTGCGATTGTCAAAATATGCGGCATAAATAGTCGTATTTTTTGATTGCGTTGACTCAGATGTTTGATTTTTTACAGCTACAAGAGACCATAAACATAAATGTTTGATAATAATTTCAACTTGCCTCTACGCGTTCTTGGGAAAAAAGGGTCTTAATAGACCGACAGAGGGACAACGAAATTATCCTATAAGAGTTCCTTTTTCCTATTGAGGTACGGAACCCTAAAACAGTGACAAATTCACATTTTAGAGTGAAAAAGAAGTAACCATATCATGCTATGCCATGGTCACCATATCATGCCATGAGTAAGAATCTTGTTAAAATATGGCAAGGTGAAGAGCTATAAGAGTAGCATATCTTATAAGAAATTATATTAGATATACGTATTAGTTAATAAATTAAGTATATATGTCAAGATAGAAGGTATGGCTTTCCATCGTAGCTGATCGTCTTGCCTAACCGATAAATGGCGTGAAATAATACTCCTGATAAATCTTCATGTTGCCAGTTTTATATTTTTTTCCAAATAACCTGTTAACAAATACACGGACTTTCGTACTTGTTCTCAGGTCGGTACAAAAACGCTTACACAAGTATTACTATATGCGAGTAAGTCTATACAGATGTTAAAATTAAGCGGTAAATGACATATTTAGCTAATTGCGTTCTGCAATATTTGGACACTCAAATTCTAGTTTTGTCAGTTAACAGTAACTAGACAAGAAAGGCTATTGAACTGTTGCGAAGTTTTATCGACAGTAGTAACGCGAACAATGGAGCGCCGTCAAATTTAAGAATGTTGACATCTTCATCCTCGAATTTTTATCTTAAGTTATTGCACAAGTTATTGCTCACAGCGTGTAACTGTCGTGTAAACAGTCAATATATATTTATATTATAAAGTTAGCTAAGTCTCGACCATTCTTTATGGATAATCAGTGTAAAAAACGCAAGATGCATTGTTAACAAATATTATTCAAAGTGTAAAATGTTATAGTGTGTTTGTAACTACAATTATTTACAAAATAAAAGGAATTATTATTAAAGACAAAGTCAAAAAATCTACTGCACAATACAAAATAAAGTAATAAATTTGACTTATACTATTAAAATGTCCTTACCAGAAAATAGAACATTAGAGGATATCATATTTCCATAATACAATTTGTTCCAACTTCTTAATTGTATAGTCAGTTTTTTTAGGACTCCATATCTCAAAAGGACAAAAGCTAAATGCCTATGGGGTCACTCATCTGTCCGTTTGTCTATCTGTCATAGCCATTTTTCTCAAAAACCGTTGGTCGTAAAAATTTGAAATTTATTACATAGATAAGATATTGTTATTCGCATTCGTCTCTATGGTTAATACTTAGAAATATTTAGACATAAAATCACTCTTGTATAGAAATCTAGAGCTGTTCCTGAGAGACAAATTAACCTTCAAGAGATCTATATTTAAATACCCCCAGTGGGCTAAACATAATATTAGTTGTTTTAATAAATATTTAAACATTCTTCTTCAGATGTTTTGCATGTTTATAATGATTTGGTTATTCTATTAGTATATTTTTTTTCTGGCTTTTACGACGTATTCGTAAAAAAATTGTTGATATTGTTCTGCAATTACATACAGAGATATAAAGTGTCGTAAACTTATGTGATTGGGAATATTTGAAAATACTTCTCCTAAGGGTTAAATGCTCGAATTATCTTTAAATATTATGTATCTTGTAGTATATACTATTGGTTAAAAGGACCTAATTTTTTTTCATAATTTTAATGAGCATATCTCCGGTGATGTTTTTTTATAACACACGAAAAAAATACAGCTCACTCCTTATACATTTCCACAATTAAGGACCTTAAAATTATGGAAATAACACTATTCATGATGCTCACTTAAACTTTATAGGAAAATTATAGCAATTATTTCAAATAAAATAGTTAAATGATAAATTCATATTATTATTATCCCTGTGATATATTTATATAGTGAAAAATGACATCGGTTAGAAATACATATACAATCCCCCGATAGAAATATATTGAACCAGATTGACCACTTATTAGTTGATCTCAGACATGGAAAATGACTTTTAGATGTCCGATGTTATCGAAGACCTAATGTTGTCTCCGATTACTTTCTGGTGATATCCAAGGTAAAGGAAAAGATCAACAAAACCTTTTGGAATAGGCAGAAAAAAGAGAGGATCCTTGAAATCGACTCACTGTGTAATTCTGAGACTGTGAGAGAGTATAGAAATAGAGTTAAGGAAGGATTATTGAATAATGACGATTTATAGAAAAGGGAAATTACCTGGAAACTGATTGAAAATATAATTAGTGACACTGCTAAGGAAACAATCCCAGAAGTCCAAAGAAGTAAGAAAAAACATAGATGGTATGATACTGACTGTGCCAAAATTACTGATGAGAAAAATAAAGTACATAAAATTATGATTCAGAAACACTACACAAGACCTGCAGTAGAGAAGATTAAACATTGAAAAGAGAAGAGAAAAAGTTTTTTCTCCTGAAAAAGTGAGTGTACCTGGATGAACAGTATTGAGGAACTAAAAACACAAAAAGAGACAAGGTAATACTACCAGAAGATTAAAGGGACAGGTATTGTTAGAAAAAAAGGAGACTTACGAGAGATCGAGGTAAGGTCTTGCAAGGTGGAGAGACTTCTTGAAAGACCACCTTGGTGGAATTGGTTTACCTGAGGAGGAAATCAATCACGCTCTTTATCTGAATACTACATAGTATGATCGAACTCTTGAATATGAAGCACCATCTCTATATAAAGTGAGGCAAGCAATCAAGAGACTGAGTAATAAGAAAGCCGCGGGACCAGATGGTATTAAGGCAGAGCTTATAAAAATAGAAGGTCTATCTTTATGACTGAATTAACTGAGGCAATTCATAGAGTTATCCTTAAAGTTTGGACTACTGAGCAGATGCCCATTGAATGGGAAGAGGAGTCAATATATACTATCTTAAAATAGGGAGATAGGGAGGAATGTGACAACTATAGAGGCATCACCCACGTCAATGCAGCATTTAAAATATTTTCCCGTATTTTATGTAAAAGATTACTGCCGTTTACGTCTTCTATTATTGGAAACTACCAATGTGGTTTTCAGACAGGAAGATCTACGATTGATAAAATTCACTCAATTAGACAGATATTGGATAAAAACTATCTAATTCAATATTGACACCTATCATCTTTTCATGGATTTTAAAGTTGCTTATGACAGCATCTATCGCGAAAAGCTTTTTGAGGCAATGGCGGAATTTGGATTTTCAAAAAAGCTTGTTGACCTCTCTAGAATGGTACGAGAAAGAGTTAAATCTAGAGTTAAAGTTATGTCGGAACTCTCAGAAGCTTTTTACACTAAATGAGGAGATGCTGGAATTATAACAAGAGGCACAATTTTCCAGACGTCCTTGCAGATTTTGACCTACGCCGATGACATTGACATTATCGGTAGAAGCAAACAGACTATTGTGGCTACCTTTATTTCAGCTAAGGATATTGGACTAAAAATCCACTTACTGCAAGTGTTATCCATACTCAACAGGTTTATTTAATAAAGAAGTCTTTTACTCCAAGCTATTTAGTGAAGTTGCTTCTACAAATACCTATAAAATTTAATTTCAGAAACACGTGCTATCTATATTATTTGGCTAAACATAAAAGTACTAAGCGCTCCATTCCTAGGGTGCAATATTTCGGCACTGCGCGCCCTCATTGGGTTGAATCGCACTCTCGACTTCGTAGTGCCTACCATATTAAATTTCAAATGATAGTTACTTTATCAGTGACACTCATAAAGCCAAAATTAATCCATCAATATCTCACTCATAAAAATTCATCAAGCCATTTAGGTTGTTTTATAAATAGGCAGATTTACAAATGTTGATATTGCACGTTTACATTCATACATACATTTACCCTAAAATATTAAGCATATACTTAATTTTAAGACATAGAAAAAAAGAACAATATTATTGTCTTAGTAAATAAAATTTTGTTTACGCACTTCTGTAATTTTGACCACAAAAATACTAACAATATTACCAATCTTAACGCTAACTAGTAAAGTTATAAACGCAAAAGGTAGTTTATTTATTTATTTGTTTGTATCGCTTTTGCGTCTCAAGTTGTGTACATGGGGGTAAATATAGGATTTTGATCATACATGACATAGAACTTTTTATCCCGCAATAGCATTTTTTATTTGGTAATTAAAAACTACCCTTTAAACGTAGTAAGTGTATATACTTGTTTTAAAATTAAAAATAATGTTACGATTTTAAAAATATTTAAGTGGAATTTCACCGCCATTTTTCCCTGTTTCACTCTAATGAACACGCAGGTCAGTATGACCATATTTCCTAGTTTGGGGTGCGACACATATATACCATTAGAGTAGAATGACCATATTTCTTAGTTTGGGGTGCGACACATATACAGCGGGTAGTCCATGGATATTGACGCTAAGTGTAATTTCTGTAGCTACTGTTTAGTTTCTGAAATAATTCACTTAGTCACTATTATCTCACTTTTAGATCCACATCCGTTTTACAGAGCCTAGGTCAGGTCTTTCAGAGAAATTAGATACACAGTTTGATGAGCTACAGTAGTTCGTGGAATATTCTTGCACATGGCAATGATGAGGAGTAAATACTATCCACTAAGGCATCATGGCAATAAGGTTAAGAGGTTAAGGTTATTTTCATCACGTATAAAACGAACAATAATGATCTCGACAGGTTACCGATATAAAGAGTTTTCTCTGTGTGACTGACGCCGACAGGTTGTCGACATAACGAGTCTACTCCTTGAGATTGGTGTCTTCATATATCACACGTATTTTGAATTTGTGTAGGAGGCACGTAATTATATAGGCTTTATCAACCCTCGTTTGGGCTTCATAAAGACCAGGAGAAGGTAGTATACCTGCAGTTAGAAGTGGGAATTGTATCCTGCCTTTTTCTGAATATATATAAATATTTTAGTTGTAATCCTATGATTTTATGAAGTGTCAAATCATTCCTAAATATGTTTCATGAAATGTAGAAAAAAAATACTAAAAATATGTAAAACGTATTGATTATTTGATGGAAATAATATTACCGTCGTTATCTTTGTCAGTTTTTTTATCACCTTATGTCTCCTATCCAGAGGATACCAGAGAAACTTACAGATCAGAATAATTTCTAGTTTTGTTTACGATTGAAACACTAAGTGAGGTTTTAATTATTGTGGTTAGCTGCATGTTAATTTATTCGACCGGTGTGTGCACTTTTATTTTAGGTATTATTTTTATATTGTTAAATGTTGACAATTAACACAATTTACACGTTAAATAGCGATAGCTGTGTTCATTGTGTTTCTTTTGTTCCTTTTATATTTAAATAAACTGAAACTAATAACATTTAAAGAAGTTTTTAATGTTTATGCAGTATGAAGAACATTGAAAATGTATTAGAAGCTGTTCAAAAAGAAATAATTCGTGCTAGCCAACTACAGAAAAAGGTTGGGTAGACCAAGAACTTTTAGCAATACTATAAAATTCAGACTGTATAACCGTTTAAGAGAACGAAGAAGATAACGACTTTGACAATGACGATTTCCAGAGGAATACAGAAATAATGATATCAGATGGAAATTAGAGGAAGTGCCCCGAAATTATAAGGTTTTCTCCTTATCAAACTCTAGTTTTCGATCATGAATAGAGGTTAAAAGACGCGAAATTAAAAGAATTTTTCTTTATTATATTCATACCTAAATATTCATACCTAAATGCTTCCGTGTTAGGATGTAGAGCACTTAAACCAATGGCCCGATCTAGATGAAATTTAATATTTAGCAATTATTATTAATATATATCTCCAGGGGAGTTTATGAAATTTTTTTTAATCTCAAAACTAGGGTGCTTCACATAGGAAAAACGTATAAAAATTCTATTTTCTCAAAAATACGTATAATGGTTTTCTTCAAATTTTCCACATTGCTTTTTAATCCACGTGATATGCCACAATTCATTTTTCTAGGGGAAAATGTTATTGAGTTACGTTATGCAAAAAATAAGTAAATTGAGTACGTTGCAGCGAAAACTCGATTTGTTCTTGTGTATGGATTTGGCAAGGGATGTGAGTTGCCGTAATAATTAAAACTTTATTCGGCCAATAATATTTTATAAGTCCAACAATAAAATAAAAAACATAATATTTTATCTTAATAAAACAATTAATGTAAGTTAATTAAAACAATAAATATTTTTAGCGATGCGGCCACGCTGTGAAGTATTTTCCCGTAGCGTGGCTGTACCATTTTATTTTTTTTTCTGACCTTGGAATTACGAGTACTTCAGTAGGTTACAAAAATACGATTTTTCTTTTAATTTTCCACATTATAAATACTTAACATGCTCAATAATACGATATTGCTCGTATATATGTAAAATAATCGCTCTGGGTTTGTTTCTAAGTACGTACAACCTGATATGATGATATGTGCCGCTTCATCGTTTACTGGCTTATTAAGAATCTCTATATATATTAACACGTGAAGAGAAAAATGTTTGTGCTCCCCTTTAAGTATATTGTGCCCACGAAGGAGTGTGAGATTTGGCATAATTAAAGTTTATATTGAGAAAGAGTGCAGCAAAGTTAAAAGTTATAGGTAATATGTCTATATATAAACACCTGAAGAGAAAACTTAGTACATCTTTTTAAGCATATTGTGACTTGGCATAATTAAAGTTTATATTGAGAAAGAGTGCAGCATAGTTAAAAGTTATAGATAATATGTCTATATATAAACACCTGAAGAGAAAACTTAGTACATCTTTTTAAGCATATTGTGACTTGGCATAATTAAAGTTTATATTGAGAAAGAGTGCAGCATAGTTAAAAGTTATAGATAATATGTCTATATATAAACACGTGAAGAGAAAACTTAGTACATATTTTTAAGCATATTGTGATTTGGCATAATTAAAGTTTATATTGAGAAAGCGTGCAGCAAAGTTAAAAGTTATAGATAATATGTCTATATATAAACACCTGAAGAGAAAACTTAGTACATCTTTTTAAGCATATTGTGATTTGGCATGATTAAAGTTTATATTGAGAAAGAGTGCAGCAAAGTTAAAAGTTATAGATAATATGTCTATATATAAACACGTGAAGAGAAAACTTAGTACATCTTTTTAAGCATATTGTGATTTGGCATAATTAAAGTTTATATTGAGAAAGAGTGCAGCAAAGTTAAAAGTTATAGATAATATGTCTATATATAAACACCTGAAGAGAAAGCTTAGTACGTCTTTTTAAGCATATTGTGATTTGGCATAATTAAAGTTTATATTGAGAAAGAGTGCAGCAAAGTTAAAAGTTATAGATAATATGTCTATATATAAACACGTGAAGAGAAAACTTTGTACATCTTTTTAAGCATATTGTACCCACGAAGGAGTGTGAGATTTGGCATAGTTAAAGTTTATATTGAGAAAGAGTACAGCAAAGTTAAAAGTTATGGATAATATGGCTATATAACTTTGCACATCTTTTTAAGCATATCGCGCGCACGGCAGTGTCAGACTTGGCATATTTATAGTTATATGGAGGAGGAGGACAGACAACTAAAATATATATATATAAATATATATATATATATATATATATATATGTGTGTGTGTGTGTGTGTGTGTGTGTGTGTGTGTGTTTATATATATATATATATATATATATATGTTACAAATACTTGAAAAGATTTATTATTTACGTTCAACTATAAAAGATATTTACGGTCATGTTATTAGAATGAAGGAAGATAGAACGAAAAAACAATTTTTTCTGGCCAAACCAACTGGCTCAAGAGGAAGAGGAAAACCCAAATTATAATGGGCGGGTTGCCTACAAAGTGTTTTCGATGCTCTCAACATAACAAATTGGAAAACCGTAGCCACCAAAACCGTAACGCCCAGAAGGAGAGCTTGGAACAGTCTGCTTGAGCCGACCGAGGACTGTCGAGCCACTGATGATGATGGTCATAAAAGATATTGTTTCCGTTCATACTGTCAATGTCAAACACATAATAGTCTGTGGTCAAACAGTCGCACGGAGTACAGATTGTCGCCAAAGAATTTTAAAATATCAGTTTGACTGAATGAGTTTCACGTAAACGAATAATGTTCGAACTTGAAAATTTAATGCATTACTACCGAAGTTCAACCATTGGGCGAACACTAATGCCATTTATTCTCTGAATAATTAACGAGAGCAAATAAAATTATTTTGTATGTGAATTAAATTCTTAATAACTATTTCTGTCATTACTTTGGAATGATTATATATAAGTAAACTTACTGTCAGGCACACAAGCACAAACAATACGCTACTAAAACAGTTGTCGTACATCAAAGTTTATTCTAGTTAATACATAGACAATACTAAACCGCCGTCCAATAGAACGCCCAGCCAGCAGAAATAAACACGGCCTGACCTAGAAATAGCAGACCGTAACAACAAAGACCTAAATACCAAATTGATCAGGTAATAGAACCTACATACATTTTACGCGTATTGTTTAATGTTTAGTAGAAGTCTGTGGCTCAGTAAAGAAAATCGACAATAGACTGAATAGTGTTGGGCTTAGGTGTTACAAAAATGTAAATAGCACTCTTGTAAAGAGGAAAAAAAAACAATTCCCTAAAAATTTTTATTCATATAGTTGATCAAGCCAATTAGAAATCTTATATAGCAATTTATGAAAGATAGTGCAGATTGTGTATCCGTTATACAACATATATAACATAGTAATTCATAAAACTGGCAGGCTCGATAGGATCGTCTAAAAAAGCTACGTAAATTCGTAACGAGCGAAAAAAAACATTAATTTTGACAGCTCGGAACGAACGTAGAGTGAATATTTACTCTATGCATAGAGCTAATATCAAATATTTATTCTGTGGGAACGAGCAATTATTTGTTCTCTAGCGACGAGTGACAATGTAAGTTGGAAGTTTATTTTTAATCCCTGTGGACAATGGCTACACATTGAAGACACGATCGATATTGCTAATTTTTCGATCTTGTTAACGACTTTTTAATGTGATAAAAATATAATGTATACGCTTTTATGAAGATAGTTTTTTTGTTTTATATTATGCCAGAATAATTATGGCTAGAAATTGAATTTTATTTTTTGTCCTTTCTTTTTTGTGAATTGCTTGTTTTTTTGTAATCGAAAAATACTAGATTTTCGCAAATTGGATTCTATTTTGTTAAAGCCAGGTCTATTTTCACTAAACTTCTTTACTGAATTATTGTGTTAATTAAAATTTTGTAAATAATATAATTCATAAGTAATGGTTGTAGCCTTGTGCGTAGTTGTGAAATTTTTTTTAGAATAGTTTTTCTTCACAACTTTATAATTTTATTATCATGTTGAAACAATAAATCAATGTCGATTTATGCGAAGAAGCGGAAGAGGAGAGTCTTTCATGGAGTTTCTTTAGAGGTCCTCGTCCTCGCCAAACACTGATTTTATTTTTAAACTTGAACGAAAATATTTGAATCACACATAAATTGCTTATATGGAGCCAGATCCGATCCAAGTAATTAATATTCAGTTTCGAAAAAGTATTACTAATTTCTTTGCTTTTTCCAAGCAAGTGGTATGCGCCATTAAGCAACAATTGATAATGTTTTTTGGAAATAAAAGTATTCCACACTTTTATAAGTTATAGCCAAAATTTAAAACTTTAAACCATAAATATTATGAAAATCACTTGAAATTCTGATATTAAAAAAAACATGGTGCAGTTCGAGTAGAGTTTGTGTACGAGGGTCCTGTACCATTATAACATATTATCGCGAAGCTTAGTAACCAGGTACTTCATGAATATTTAGAAAAAAGGAAAACCAAAAAAATAAGTTCGTCAGGTAATTATTTCACGTAGAACCAATTAAAAATGAATGATTTTTTGTGCTTGTGCTATCAGATCTTCCTTAGAATCAAATTTTAAAATTCTAGTTCAGCGGAAACCACTCTTCAGGTTTTAATGAGTGCGTCAATAAGGCAGTATTAGTGATGTTTCAAAGGCTGTATATTTTTATTGCATTGAATTGGATACTGTATTTTTTTACAGAGCTCTTTGTTCACAATCTCTAGTATTTGATATTATTCTAACTCAATCCTATCACTGTTTCCTGTGCCCTGAAGGACAGGCAGACAGACAGAATAATACTTATATTGAGATATTTAAATGTATATTTTTTACATTACAAATTATTAACAGATATAGGTATTATTTGCGATAGTCTAACAATTTCAGACAAGTCCTAAAACCAAAAATTTTTGCCCTTATACGTTTTTCAATATTGACCCTCCTTCAATCTCGAAAAACTGAAAATGAGAAATTTGATTTTCTTATTTTAAGTCTATGGCTTTTTTTTAAGACCATTGTTTTCTGTAACTATGGCATATTTCAACGTTCCATGTCAAATGGACTTGGAGGGAAAAGGCTTCCATAAGTCCATAAGTGTTCCGTTTTTTGCTAAGATACACTATAAGATTTACATAAAATATTCGGCTGTTTTGAAATGCAAAGATACGTAAGTGGAACTAGGCAGATAAAACGTGGTCAGATTTGTTGTTTTCTCAAAAACAATCGTGGCAACACTTTTTCCAATATTTTACATCAAACATTACTGCCTATTGTCCCTGTTATTAAACATTGAATATTTTCTACCTTAAATTCAATATTGAATATTTATTCTCTTAAATTTAGTACCAGATGCAGATATGTAATCTTAAACTCAATATGAAACATACATTGCCTTAAACCAGAATTCAAATATTCAACATCTTAAAACTGCAATAATTCGACATCTTAAATAATAAATGTTGGAGTCAACACGGACAAAGATGGATAGTTAAAGATTTATAACATTGTAGACGAGGACGGATCTGTCAGTTATAAATGTAAATTGTAGATCAATGGCTTTCAGTCTTTGTACAATAACTTATCGATCGAAATGGCGGTCTTCAAAGAGTGTGGGCTCGTCGATGACAACTTAACAATGGTATGTTAGGTTAGCCTTATGGTGTGTTAGGTTAGTTTTATAAAAAAATATAATAACGATATGGTTGTCACGAATTTTTATTAAAAAACTTGAGCAATATTGGTAGGCATGATTTTTAAAACCACAGTACTGATTCAATTGAAGCAGGGCGTTTTTTCAACGTCAGATTTCGAATATCGAAAATATATCAAATTAATAGAGAAACAAACCTGTCAAGTACGGGTAAAACTAGCACTAGAAGGGTTCCGTACACATATAGGCACTTATAAACGTTTAAGAATACATAGCATTACACAATTCACGAATATTAATTTTACACTATGTACTCGTAAATATATACGCCATATCTTTCACAGGTGTAAAAACATCTGACATATTTCAAAATATAACTACAAATTAAAGCTTTTCGGATTTGTTCCTTTACTTGTGCTATGAGACCTTGCTTCTTGCCAAATTTCATGATTCTAAGTAAACGGAAAGTAATTTTCATTTATTTGCGAGTGTCAAAAAATATGCGGCATAAACGGTCGTATTTTATTTTTTTTTATTGTGTTGACTTAGAATCTTGATTCTTTTACAGCTCCAAGGGACCGTGGAACTAAGTATTTGATATTCATTTCAACTTGATATAGCTCCTGAGAAAATGGGTTTAGGCAGACAGACAGACAACGAAGTGATTCTATAAGAGTTCCTTTTTTTTCTTTTGAGATATGGAACCCTTAAAACGATAAACTAGAAAACTATCAAAAATGAATTTTTTTCCTAAAAAATCTTTTGACCCAATGTCAAACGAGCGCCACAATAAAATGATTTCAGAAATACACATATTGTTTTTTTCAACAGTAATTAGCAGTAAAAATACTGCTGCTTGAAAACGTAAAAAAGAATAAAATGTGAAAATTTGTTATTTAAACAATGTACAATTAAAAAAAAGCTTGCATCATCATCATCATCATCATCATCATATATATTAATACGCTAAGGTTAAGATGTTACTCTCCCTTTTTAGAAAAAACCTCACAACTAATCCACATAAATTATATATCATTTTATAGATAATTGCTTGCTCTACCGGCATCCACAACTAAAAAATGTATTATTGGTATTGTTTTTGCAAATTAATTAATTATTAAAATTATATACACAAAACAGCAATGCTGCCATCTAACGGCTCAACGTCAATATGATTGACGGTCGGTAAAATTTTTGTTTAATTTCAAATCCACTCACGTATAAATAAAGTGGCGCTTTAGCTCAATGCTTTTGATACTTGCGCCTCTATATGCCAATTTTAGTAAAATATTTGTTTGATCTGTCATCTGAGCTTCATAATGGAATAAATAATGCGAAGACTTCGCACGGGTCACGCTAGTTTTAGTAAATTAAGTTTAAAGAACATGTCACGTTTACGCGTCATTCACAATGGAGAACTTGCTTGAATTTTTCTTAAATCTTGTTTTTAATGTTGCATTAATACTGGAAATAAACAAAAACATATTAAAATATCACACTAATATAATGAAAAGGAAAGGTTTGTTCGATTGTTTGTTTTTTAGGGATTCAAGCTACAACTACTGTTCCGATTGCCATATAATTTTCGATGAACGCCGCTTTATTTATAAAAATGCTTATAATTTCGAGATTTCCTTAGGCTATATTGTATGATATAGTTAAAACATTAACGTAATCGGAGAATAAGTCTGGTCTGGGCGGTTTCGTGACGAAGGCTGGCAAAACTATTACAAACACACTTAGATGAATGAAAGGTCTAAATTTCTTTAGTTTTCTTTAGTTTTAGACTAATACTCATTTATCCATATTTTATGGATAAACAACTGTTCTTTAAATTAAAAAGTGCGTCATACAAAACTGGGGAAGCCTAGGTCAATTTGTTAATCATCATGAAATAAATATCACAGTCATTTTAAGTTTATTCGATAGACAAAAATTAGATTAGTAGATTAACCAAATTAACAAGGTTTTTGAAAGTTAACAAAAGCAGAGACGTTATATTCCTCGCGCCGAAGTTTAGTACGATATATTCGCGTACGCAGAGGCTTGGTACGATCTATTCGCGCGTGCAGAGGTTTAGTACGATGTATTTGCGCACTCAAAGCTTTGGTACGATGTATTCGCGCACACAGTTGTTTGGTACGATGTATGTGCGCACACAGAGGTTTGGTAGATACTTAAAAATGACAAAGAGAGATGGACTAGGAGAATTACTACATGGGCTGGCCCTCCCGATGAAAGAAAAAGAAGTCGCCCTCTAGAAAGATGAGAGGACGAACTCATAAGGTTTACAAATAACGACTGGATACTGGAGAACACCCCAAGACAAGAAAGAATGGAGAGAGATGGTGGGGGCCTACACTCGTAGAGAGGTCCTTAATATATAACTATCTTACAGCATAACGTACAACATTAAATAGTATTACGTATTAAGGAAATAAAAGACTTATATAAAATAAATAAAATATTTTAAATTTATCAATGTAAGTTAAACTAATTAACTTTGCATTGAAGTATAATACGGTTTTCCATATTTTTTCTGATTTTGATGTACGCCGTTTGAAAAGATGTGCACTGTAAAACACTTCGGAGGAGATTCATCTAATTAAAAAGAGATTATATAGAAAAAATATTACTAGATATTTTTGGTTGCATTACAAAAGATGACTTCAAATATATCATTTTTTTTTTGAGAAAAATTATTTCATCCCCAATTTCAATGTCCAGAGTGACACTTGAAGAAAAAATAAGATGTTTTCTCTTTATTTCAATGTGTTCATATAATTTGACTACATTTTCTTTCTTTCATTTTCTTTTTACATTGATGCTGTTACATGCGATCGAACAGACGGACATATAGATATAGGGATTATAAAGGAATAAGTTCCGTAACGGCCTATTAACAAAAGAGCTATGATGCTGTTACATGTGATCGAACAGACGGACATATAGATACAGGGATTATAAAGGAATAAGTTCCGTAATGGTCTATTACCAAAAGAGCTATGATGCTGTTACATGTGATCGATCAGACGGATATATAGATACTTATATGCTATTACATGCGATTGAACAGACGGACATATAGATATAGGGATTGTAAAGGAATAAGTTCCGTAACGTCCTATTACCAAAAGAGCTATGATGCTGTTACATGTGATCGAACAGACGGACATATAGATATTTATATGCTGTTACATGCAATTAAACAGACGGACATATAGATATAGGGATTATAAAGGAATAAGTTCCGTAACGACCTATTACCAAAAGAGCTATGATGCTGTTACATGTGATCGAACAGACGGACATATAGATATTTATATGCTGTTACATGCGATTAAACAGACAGACATATAGATATAGGGATTATAAAGGAATAAGTTCCGTAACGATCTATTATCAAAAGAGCTATAATGCTGTTACATGTGATCGAACAGACGGACATATAGACATATAGATATATATTATAAAGGTTCCGTTTTGTACAATTCGATTGTGAGACCCTAAACAAGACATGACCGTGACATAACATTTGTAAAATCCTGTAGACTAACAAAAACAACCATAAAAACAAGAATACGAGAGGTTACAATAAAATCAAAAAAGTCACCATTATAATACTTATTTAATTATATTCTACTTTTAAAAAGATCACTAACCAGTTCTTTTATGTATAATACCCAGATAGCCAAGATATTTTACAGCTCATTTTATTTTCAATATTACATTACAACACAAAATAATGTTTCGATCTGCCAAATAGTAACAAGAACCAAAAATCGACTTAACGAATTTGGGTATTCAGGTAAAATAGGGTCACTAAAACTAACTAACACCTATCCATCTTCTCGGTGATCCTTGCATGCGTTTATACCTGAACGTTGCTGGGTGCAGGCCCGAACAAATAACTCATCTTCGAAGAGGGAATATCATTGAAAAAGCTATGTACAGAGAATGTTATTGCACGCCTTTTGTTATTCGAAATCTGTTTGGATACCGGGTGTTTATGGAGTGTATGTAAATTGTTTTACTATATCTGCTTTTAAATTTAACATATATATTGGGCTGTATTTTTTTTAATTACACTACAATGTCCACAGCCGACTTTGGGATTTCAAACATATACACATATTAAAATAAAATAATACGCCCTACTACATGTATGGAAATAGGAACATTCATGGAGTCGGTAAGTGGCAATAAAACCCATCGATATACCCTCATAAAAACATTTGAAATAAATTGTTTATGTGTACGGCATTCTTATTTGCTACATTTAGTAAATAAGAACTCTCTCTAATCTCTTCCGGTTAACCATAGCAATAGACGCACATAGTAGATAAGTAAAAGATTGTAACAGGAAAATTGTAAAAGGAAAACAGAAACAAATTACAAAAAATATATGTAAAAAAATACAACAGATAAAATAGTAGTTACATCAGAAATTATCTTAGAACGACATGACAGATTGAAAATTAAATTACACGGTTTAACTTTAACTTTAAATTGTTCAAAATATCCTAATTGGTCTGTGTAGTTGAGTATCTAATTGGTTTGTGTAGTTATGCTATAAGCATCACCGTCACAGCCGGTTTATAGCTAGCCCCTCTTGACATACACACACATACATACTTTTCAAACATAAAACCGTAAAATGGCCAGTCTATACATTGAATGCAATTGAGAAAAATTTATTTGGTGGTACATAAAAGTAATAAAACAAAAAAATATAGTTTATAAAAGTAACAAAAAAATATAGTTTCTGAAGTTTTTGTTTGTTTGTTTGTTTGAACACGTATTACGTAAAAGCCATTGAATCGATTCAGATGGAGTTTTTTTTTCAAAAATATAGGTTGACCTGAATTAACATTTAGTTTTTATTTTATCGAAATCTAAATATTCACTCAATCAGAAGAAATGCGAAATGAATACTTTCATAAATTAATTTATATTTCATAAGTACAGCAATAAAGAAGTCTCTAGCTACTCGATGCGTTAACAATTACAAAAATGTATAGTTAGGAATGTTTTCGATGTTGTATACATTCAATATAAGCTCACTTAATTTCTTTAATTTGTTTTAAATTAAAATTTGTTGTCAATATTTATAATTTAATTAACTTTTACAGGTTTATAGTAAATTTTATTTTTACGTATGTTATTCCTATACATATAATACAACTACAAAATTAGCCTGTCTGTATATTAAAGGTTTACAAGAAAATTATTTAGGGGAACACAATAAAAGTAATAGAATACAAAAATACTGTTATCTTATGTTTTTTTCTTTTTCCTTTTATTTGTTCCTTTTCTCTTTTATTTGTTCTGTTTATTTGTTTTTACATTTACACAACAAAAGCTAAAGGGATTTCGATGATGTTTTCGCTGGCGGTTTCTATTAGGTCTGGGGCAACGTATAGAATATGTTTCGTTGAACTAGACCAAGTAAAAATAAGATATGGTAATTCCACATTTGTTATTTAATAAAATTTTACTTTTGTAATTATTGTAATGGATGGCGTTATGTGTTTGTTTTACAGTTAACATAATAATATTTTCTAAAGGCCCACATGAACTAAGTCGCAAATAATAATACAAATATTGATACTCATAATAATAATACAAAAATTGTGATGGCCAAAGAAAGGGACAAGAATAATCGAGCTTTGGAGCTTAGGAATAAACACATGAGCTTTTTCGATGAAACTTTAAAGATAGTTATTGAACATAACGCGTCAATTCACAAAAAAGCTTTCGTAAAGGACAAAAGTGCGTTTAAGGCGGCCTAAGTTTCTATCCCTATTAATATAACAAAAGCGAAACGTTGTCTGCTTATTTGTTTGTTTTCCTTTCTTCGTGCTTAAACGGCACAGTGGATTTCAATGAAATTTTGCATGTAGATAATGTATATCCTGTCTTGATATAAAGACTACAATAATCACGCTATCGTTTAAAGTAACACCGCACATAAAAACTTCAAAAATATGCCCATAACATAAAAGATTAAAAAATATGCCCATAACATAAAAGCTTAAAAAATATGCCCTTAACAAAAGGTTAAAAAAATATGCCTGTAACACAAAAAATTAAAAATGTGACCGTAAGATAAAAGCTTAAAAAAATATGCCCTAAACATAAAAACTTAAAAAATTTGCCCATACACAGAAACCACTTCAGATAATTTAATTTTTAAAAGTGGTGAACCATATTTCATTTAAATTTCAAATTCAAGGGTTAATTATTAAACGGCATTTCAGTTCAGACTATAAACGCAAAACATACGGGGCGAACCCCATTGCACCACAACAAAAATTCAGGTCATATTACATCCATATAAAACTTACCTTGTAACTACGTAACTGGCCTGATTGAAACCTCTACTTATTTCTTTAAAAAAAAAATCATATTTTCATAACACCATGCAGGCCAAGCCGCGGGCAAAAGCTAGTTCCGTATAAGCGCGCAAATAAGGTTCTTTGTTTATTTGTTCGTCTCGCTTTGAAGTCTCACACGATTTCCGTGAACTTTTAAATGCATGTAGCATGTATTATAAATATGAATATAGGATACATAGGGGCTTTTTATAGTGAAGTAGAATTTTTTGGGTAATTAAATAAATTTAAGCCGTTAGCACCAGGGGGTGAAATAAGTATAATTTTATTAGAAATAATTTTTAAATTACATCACAGCTTTCTTCCTTTTCTACAGCGGAGTCACGATTCGACCGTAGTGGCCAATAAAAAATAATGAGAGGTTTTCTGTTTTAATTAACAGAAAATGTTGATCAATTATCATAAAAATATTTTCTTTCGATAAATTATAACTTTAACTATATTTAAAACATGAATAAAGGTTCTATGAATTAATTACTAATTAATAAAACGTAATTGATAATAATATAGTAATAATAATACGAAAATAAACTTAAATTTTATCAATGGATTCCAAAATGAAAACAGAAATAAAAGCGACAGAAGCAAAACATTTATATAAACTGTATAAAGGAGTACTTAATTTTATATGTATTTATTAATTATGCACCATCTGATAGATTATACTCCTCAAAAATTCTGAAAAAATATATGAAAATTCATTACAAAAGTTGAATACAATTTCTGATCACCCGGCGCCGTCCTCAGCAGTACCCGCAAGCAAGTCGGCTTCGAATTTCGGTAAAATTCCATTAAAAATTATTTGTAACAATACGGGCAATATACCTCTCCTTACCCGGCCGTGTTTAAGGGCGCGGCCTTTGCAATTATGCACGCAGGTAACAACCGTCCATTCAACAATTACATTTGCGCCTAGCCACATGGCTGCAGAGGGCTGCATGCGCACAACTTTTTTTTGCTTACAATTTCTACAGCAGATGCGTCTCTGTCGTGATCGATGACTGTACTTCTACACGGACTTAGCAACAAGACACTATGTACTTACATACATACATACGAGCGGAACCGGGATATCGATTTTGCATTAACGACTATCGATCACAACTTGCAACGGTGCAAGATATAATATCGAAGATGTAAATCAAAATATGGCTGGAGAAAAAATGCATAATATTATGCATTTAAGAATGCAGACCAAATATAACATTTTGTAGTCGATATAAGTATAATTTAGGCCAAAAAAGGACATTCGAGGAATATCTTAGTACAGATGTAGTCGGCTATGTAATAAAAAGATAATCTACCGTATTTTTTATCCAGGGAAGCAATATGTGATGACAAGGGGACAGTTTTAGAAGAACTAAAATAATGATATAAAGTCTAGATCCTAGGACTGCAGAAATATGATACAAGAATAGGAGTAGAATTAAAAATTAAATATCCAGTTCCCTATTTCCGACCGGACATATAATATCCTATTAATTTAAAATTAACACATAAAATATATGCCATTTATGCATAAACGTTTCATTTATAAAGTTATTTATTAACTTAATATTATCTTTACATTAATATTTTTTCAATAATAATTGTTTAAAAATTATTAGTATATTATAAGAAAGGATAATTTTGATAATGATAAGTGTAAATGAATCGGATTAATTTATAAATTATTTCGAATTATTTCGAATCGAATTAAGTTAGAATTTAGCTATCATTTTAAACAACCAACCCTCTGAGTTAACGTTTTGTTCGGTTGGTGAATATGGATCAGCTGACAGATCTCTCATTACGAGATCATTATAAGATGATCCCCTAAGAGATCTGACAGCTTGCCCATATTCAATAACCGGACAAATCATTAATAACTTCAGTTTAGTAGACAATATATTTTGTTTGAACTTATAAATTTTTAAAAGATGTCACAAAATGTTACGTAGATTCGGCAATTAATTGATTAGTTATTGGGCACATTTAGGTTTGGGCGCTCATTTGAGTAAGAGATTTAATATACATCTAACGCCATCTATTAACATGTTCTGGTACTAAAATTATTATTATTGAGTAGAAAATTCCGAGCTTCATTCTACAGAAACAATGCTCTTTCTCAGGACTGTTAATTTGAATTATGGACTATGTCTGTACTAATTTTCATGAAAATGTGTCCAACTGTTTGAGCATGATTAAAAAACAAACATTCAAATAGACTTTTCATAATATTAAATAGACACGTTATATACTTATAAAATGAAGATATGGTTCCAGCTAGTGAGTACAAAAATACTGTGAAATTTTACATACATATTCAAATACTAAATAACATACATATAAGAATAAGACGTTGAGTAAAAAAACACAAAAAGAGATGGTTATAATAATGAAGCGAGCGAGTAGGACATAGGTGTGAATGAAATAGCAAATCGGTAGATCAATCGGATTAATCCTATAACATCACAAAATTCAGTTTGGTGCGAATGGTACTTCCATTGTTCTAAAACTATGAGATTCAAAAGTAAAAGTGAACATATTTTGCGGACATTTTTAACAATCTGTTTAGAACTATCTCACATAAAATTCTGAAACAAAAATAGTTTTAGAAACATTACAACTTCCTTTTTCAATTACCACACCATGTATGAAATTAATAAAAGAAGTTCGACCACTTCATTTGCTTCCTCTAAAATCCCAAAATGCAACGGCACTTTTGAAGCAAGTATGACATGAACAACTCAATATTTTGCTACCTCACTTTTGCCTTCTAGATAATTCGGAAGAAAACAATTTTATTAAACATGCGTGTTTTTACAGATAAAATATTATATCCACACATTTTATGGCAGTAGCTGTCTAATTAAAACATTTTGTCCTAACGCAGAAAGACATTTTGATGGATATTTTCATAAAATAAGGCTGTACCGACAGACAACCACATACTCTGAGTCACAATTCATATTAATGACAACTAATTAAATTTAGGATAAATAATCCTATTCCACGATCACTTTTAGAATGCTGATGACGTGTCTGTATAGTACTGTATACATAATACGTGATTGGTGCTACTAGTATTCCTTTCAAGCAAAGCCTATACGTTACTTAGTTATACGAATTATACATATGACGAAAATTCTCAGAAAGAGATTCAAAGTCGATCTATCATACTATTAAAGTAACATATGGCGGTAGTTTTACCATATATTGTTTTTTATACATATCAGAAACAAAACTTTCTTCAAATTACAATTTCTAAAACTAGTTATCTCTATTATACTCACATTATGATCCTTTTCAAATCGTTTTCTACATATGATCCTTTTCAAATCGTTTTCTACATAGACGTTTTGGAAATAGATCTAAATCGAAATAGTTAATTGTCAAGGATGTATTAATCCCGTAATTAAAAATTCATATGTTCATCCAGTGCTTAATAAATGATGTCGATATAATGGGTCACTACGTAATTATTCTATATAAGACACTAATTTAACAACTTCCTTTGGAAGTATTAATTACAATAAGACAAAAGTGATGATTGATGAGAGTGCTAACGATATTAAAAGGCGTATGATCATTACAAGGTCTGCTGATGAAGATATGGAATAATAGTAATATCCCGATATAACAACAAAAACACGACTCGTTCGATGGTTAGTGTTTCCCATTTTCCTACACACTGCAGAGACGTGGACTTGCATCCACATCTCTTTTCTCATAAAAGTGAAAAAAAACGATAGACGCCCTGAAAATGTGGTGTTGGAGAAAAATGCTTGAATTGTCGTGGATTGAGTTCCGTACTAATGCATCCATACTCCAAGAACTTGTTATCAAGCAGCGTTTGACCAATATCGTACAAACTAGCATAATGATATTCTTCGGATATGTATCGCGATGTAGCGACGATAGTATTGAACTCCTGGTGGTACAGGGAGTAGAGGATACCAAACCACGCAGGAGAGCACCGAGGAGATGAATAGATCAGTTCAAGGCAGCCATGGACGTTTCCTTGCACGAGTTTATCCGGAAAACAGCTGATAAAGAGGAATGGCAACATATATTGTGGGGTATCACTCTTCAATAACACACTTGATACAAAGACCACAACTACTTTACAAAGATATAAGGACTAAGAAGAAAAATTGAAAGAATTGAGAACCGATTCATGATAATTGATCGACAATAAATCTACCATAACTACTACTTCTACTGTAAAAGAACTTGATTTACTCTTTGATCAACATCTCACTTAGAAAGCAAATTACGTCTATTACGGTGCTCGCTAAAAAATACACTTTCTGAAAAGTAAGTAAACAATAATTTTCCAACTGCCACTATAGCCACGTTTCGTAACATTGTCACCGCATCGTTACTCTTTCAGTGTAAGACCTGTTGTGATTAAATTTTACAGGAATAATTGTGATTATATTTTACAGGAATAAAATGTGATTAAATTTTACAGCTAGTGATTAAATTTCCGTAGATAAATTGACACATATACATATACGCAGAAAAAAAGGAAAAAGTATTTTTAATTTAATGGAAAATGTCTCGTAATATTTTTTGATACAAGTGTCCCCATTGCAAAATATGAGTCTTCAAAGCGTTATAATCTTAAATGTTTAAACTTTTATAATAGGTTTTATAACATGACTCTTTAAAGCGTTACAATCTTAAATGTTATTTATTATAAATGTTATAATATGAGTCTTCAAAGCGTTATAATCTTAAATGTTTTAACTTTTATAATAGGGTTTCGTGATCCGATCTGAAATTTTCAAGTATCGGTACAGGATCATACGATACATCAATTATTTAGATCGATACAAACATACTAGTTTCGGATCGAAACATCCTATTCCTAATGGGATCGCATCAGTAACAGAATTAGTCGCGTAATCAGTCGAAAAAAATTATCAAATTTGTTTATAATCAAATATTTGACACATTTAAGCGGCAATATAGAAATGTAGACAATGGGTACCTAAACATTTTTTTTAAACTTTAAGGTTGACATATTTAAATATGTTTCCATATCCAATCATCAATTTAGATCCAGATCGTTTTTCAAGACTATTATTTTTAAAGAACCTAAAACTTCAACATTGAGATTGGAAGTAATTTTTTATTGTTTACAATAACAATTGTCGAAATTTTTGCAAAATTTTTGCCTATTAACAACGCAAAAAGGAATTATGTGATCGACCAAGATATTGTTATATTTTTCTATTACATTCATATACTATATCTTTTGATATGCACTTTTATTTACTTATTTTGAATAAATAATACATGAATGGTTGCATATATTCAAAAATTCTTTTGTTCCATAGTCGATCGATCGATACGATTTTTGTAGGATCGGATCATGATTATTTAATACGATCCCAGTAGCGTGTCATAAAGCTACGATCCGGATCGATCCAAAATATTGATACATAGAAAAATATCGTGCAATAATAAACTATCTAAAGTTTGGTAAAGACTAGATAAATTTATCTTTTAGTGAATTCAGGATAATTATCACAATGGTGGAGATGGAAGTTGGTTGCAGGAACTTTTCGGTGATGACGAGTAAACTTACCGAGTATGGCCTCGTTTCCGTTGTCATGACGCACGCAAGAAGAAAATAAAGTAAATAGGTAGATAAGTATTTACAGGTAACTATTATTTAAATTTGTGAAGCAACTAAGATGGGTAGGTAGGTAAATAAGTAAGTAAGCAGATATATAAACAAATACATGAAGTGACTAAACATTACTATACAAAAACAGGCTATAAACAAAAAAAACATATAGTAACTAGAATATATAGAAGGCATGTAAGTAAGTATATACAGGTATATAAAGGTGTGAACATCGAGGTACATCCATGGATGTGAAGCACTGCTGAATACGATGAAGCTAAAAGAGGGAATGTGAATTATATGTTCGTATATATGTGTACGTGTATATACATGTATGAATGTATGTAGATTTATTATTACTTTGGTGAACAAGCATCTGGTAAACTTATTGCCATGGAGCAATACCTTACAGTCAACCAGGGTTACAGAGTGTTTTAAACTAATAGATTAGGTAGATACCACACGTTATAACGACATATAATTAGTATAATTTTGAAAAATAAGAAAACAAAAAATAATCCGTTTTGACATACAGGAGGGGTTTTGGATCAGTATTTAGGAGCAGGAAAGGGAAAAGGATTAAAAGAGAGGGATATGAAAAGAAATGGAAGGTGGAAAATAAATTTAGGGGACGTATGATTCTTTCAGACGACTTTTAACCGCTTGAATGGATGGTAAGAGTTTAGTATCGTAAGGGGCAACAGATTCTAATAGTTTACGCTGTCACCGCAGAACTATTTAATCACGCATTTTGCTTTTATAAATGTCCATTTAAATATCTTTTCATCTATGCCTTTTCCTCTCTGCCACGCTTCCTTTCCTCGATCCATCCATCGATATTAATCGAAATAATAAAACAATACCAACAGACTATATTTATGTTTAATCTTTTTAATATATAACTTCGGTGAAAATCCCGTAATAACCTCATCTCAATAAATATCATTTAGCTTTCATAATATAGAATGTTATATAAGACTCATTTCATAATACAGAACATTGTATAGGATTCATTTCATAATATAGGACATTGTATAGGACTCATTTCATAATATAGCACATTGTGTAGGACTCGTTTCATAATATATGATATTGTATAGGGCTCTTTTCATAATATAGAACATAGTATAGGACTCATTTCATAATATAGGACATTGTATACGACTCATATCTAATATAGGACATTATATAAGACTCATTTCATAATATAGGACATTGCATAGGACTCGTATCATAATATAGGAAATTGTGTAGGACTCACTTCATAATATAGAACATTGTATAGGACTCATTTCATAATATAGGACATTGTATAGGGCTCATTTCATAATATAGAATATTGTATAGGACTCATTTCATAATATAGGACATTGTATAGGACTCATATCACAATATAGGAAATTGTATAGTACTCACTTCATAATATCGAACATTGTGTAGGACTCATTTCCCTGCGTAAAAGTTTCCGCTGAACCATTATTTTGTTAATCTTATCATATAGCAAAGCGATACAAAAAAGAACTTCTCGCAGCCAAGTTTAATGTTCTAGTAGATATAATATTCAATAAATCAAGATGCAAAACTCTAACACACTCATTGTATAATAGGGTTAGGGTTTCTCTAGCAAAGTTCTACAACTCGTTCTTTAACTCACTACTTTTTATAGCTAACTTTTTGTAGACGAATTTGGTCCTTTTCACTGTTTAATATGTTTGATGAGAAAATATATTTCTCCAGTAATAATATTTACATATTATAAATACCATTGACGATGCTAAAAGTAACGTACATCTTACTTTAAACGAAAGCACTATGACAACGTCAACAAATTTCATTCACCAGTTCTTAAACCTGCCCGTGAACAATCTAAGCCACAAACACAATCCCAGCTATAGTCCTGTTCAAATTGGTCTAGTAATTATATCGTGCTGCTCCAACTAAAAAAAACAGAAGCAAACAATTCTAAAAGAAAAGTTGTTTTGGTTTCTATTTGGCCTCAAAATAGGTAACGTTTTACAATAATATTTCATTTAGAAACTCATTCTCTTCCAGAATAATCTATATAATACAAGTCTTTGAATTGACTGTACGATCTATATGGTCGTAATTGAACAAACTGTAAAAAATAACTTACCACGGACAGTATTGATAATTGAATAATTTCATCGGTAAACTAACAATTGCGTAACTTTGATTTCAACATGTCTTCTGTCTAAAAGTGAATTCCAAGCAACAAGCTACATTATAAAGTTAGAAGATTTATTATTTTAATAACATCCACACTATTAAACTGTTAGGATTTCTATAAAATTGTACGTAAAGTACTTCCATAACTTTGGCATGATCTACCCAGTTTGCACATTATCACAATCATTTTTTATGCTAGCTGTGCCTACGACTTTGTACGTGCAGACCACTGTAAAACATATCGATGTCGTTTTTGTAAGTGTTCTCCTAGCTCTGGACCATGCTCAAAACAAAATGAATAAAGCAAATACAGTAAAAAAACCTTCAATTAAAAGTACACAATATTTTTCCAACAGCCAGGTTCAATACACTTCACATCTGGCTACGTTAATTTCACCAATGTATGATTGGGTGGAAACTTCATCGCGCAATTTAAAATACACGTAGCGCCATCTATAGATGTACTGAGGTACAATACAAATTTGTGTAATTATTATGGGCCAAGTAGCTAAGTTTTTCTAATACAATGCAAACGAAATTTTTGAAAATATTAAATTCGCCCGTCTTATTGATTATTGAGAGAACCGATTGCGATGAAATATCTCTATTTTTTATCAAAATCTCACTAAAATTGGGTCAGTAAATTTCACGTAGGTCAGTAAATTTCACACACAGAAGAAATTAAACAAAAATTATCTTAATTCATTCATCACTTATCCTTAAAATATATTTTCAATGTACAGACACGTAAAGCTTACAATTTATTTTATGTACTTAAAGTTTTATTAGATTCTTGCGAAACAGCTTATAACTTGTAAGGATACGATATCGATATTTTGAAAACTTCCCTTTTATATCGATTCGATATTTGACACTGTTTCGACGTTTATTATACAAAGTAGAAAACTTATACTCAACTGATTTCTATATTCTCACGAACTATTCACACCCAATGTACCACATATGGTCAAGACTGTCCGTACTCAGATTCGGTACATTAGAACCGGTTGTGAAGGAATAATTTATCTCTGGTCTTTCACAAATTTTTCTATGAGATGAAAGAATATAAAGAAGAAATTAGTAATAAGATTGAATAAATGTTTATTATATTGTGCTCTTGTTTCTTTTAACTAAACATTTTATTGCACATTACGAACATAGTCTTTCAATAGATAAACTATAAATAATAGTATGACAAACTTTAGTAGCTTACAGAAAAAACAATATTGAATAAATTGTTCGTTCATCTACCTACACAACTAAATTTATAGTAATGTATGATAATTATTAGTTTTCTTGTAATATTAGTTGAGGAGAGGAATGTTACAAATATGATGAGTCGGTATGACTGGGTCACATGAGGTGCGCCCTGTGACAAGAATCACAGTTGAAGTATTGACATGTATGAAGTTATTTGTATTCTGATATAAATAAATATATAGATACGAAATAAAGAGGTAGTAATTATTATGAACAAACTACACAATTAAAATATCTAAGAAAGGGGTTGCTTTGGATGAAGTTCCATGATGGGTGTAGTATATTAAAGTCCTCCAGAACTACATATGGAGACTAAAATGTCCCACAGCTTAAATTCTATTGGAAAAGACAGAAAGGGTGCTTACATAGGCAGTATGGTGATATCTCTGACCCTCGCTACAACAACGTTGAATCAACAATTGTGGGGATGAATTCTCCAACCTACCTGGGAGAAGAGGAGAAACTTGAGAGTTAAGTTCGTAATTTGTTATGATTACGAAGCTGTTCGGGAATGACGTGCAAGCAAATTCATTGGTATGTAAGGGCGATTTTGAAAGGTTGGATATTTAAGGGAAATAGCCAAATCTATTTGCATTGAACAAAATAGGGTCTACCTGGCTTTCACTATTATTATATCCAAGATAAAATTAAATGAGAAAACGTATTTCAGTTTCTCTTTAACTCTCAGTCGAGTCGGAACAAGAGTCTAATTTACCGACTGTACCCTATTGCACGGTCCAATTCCTAAAGTATCCATACAAAATACGTTTTTAACTGTTAGTAAATCCGACTGAGAGTCCTGACCGTGTGTGGTGCATACGGCCGTTCGTCGGCCTCAATCTCGCAAAAACGTCGGTTTATGCTCAGAGTTTCGTCGACCATGTCATAAAGTATTCCCGAACAATGAACACCTTGTCCATTGATATACGTATGTAAATATGTATTCGTACTCGGATGGGAAATTCCACTAAGCTACATTAAAGTAAGCTGAATGACACACATCTCGACCCTGCCTATATAGTTGCATGGTACGAATTTAATACATATGTACTTTGAATAATTCTGTTAATGATATAACAATACAGATTAAGTAAAATTGAAGTGTTTGTCCCATATTTTCGAATTTTCAGCTTTTAAATAATTTTTTGCGTATTTGATCGCTAAAACTGATCTAATAATAAAACAATTTTGTCTGTCTTTCTACCTATACGAACGAATTTAACTCGATAACTACTGAAGCTTTTGCCATGAACTTTTGCTTAAGTTGTAGATTGTAACCCTAAGAGTTGTGTTCTTAAACTTAGTTTCATCATGATATGTCAAACGATTCTGAAATTACGCTAATGTTGGTATTGGCTTCTCTGATATTTATACACTTTTACTTTTTGAGGCTGTAGTACCTACACCTACGCGTGCCATAACCCATTTTATATACTTAATTCAAGTCAAATATGCATTCAAATGTAGTGCAGTCTAGATAGAAATATTCTTGTACGGACTATATAATTACTTTACTCATTGATCACTATCTAATATATATATATATATATATATATATATATATATATATATATATATATATCATAGTCATTGTTCTAAAATAATTGCCGACGAAAAGTCGTTAAAAAAATTGTTTTGTCCCCGAATAAAACTAGAGAATTCTGTCTACATTAGGTATACCGAATACAAATAATTCCAAATAATTAACAGTGTATAGTTTTTCTATTAATCTATTAATTTTTATATGAATGTTGACTTTATTTTCCCCCACATAAATATAGGGGTTAATCGGAAATCAAAGTTTAATAATACGTAACAATACATCGATATGTATGTTTGTATAGAAATGTAAATTTAAATCTATACTTCAACACTATAATTCACTGATTTCTATTTGTTGGTTTGAGTGTAATGTTGTCAATTTCTATAATACAAACACACAGTATGTAACGAAAATGTTCATGTTATTCGTACAGGACCATAAAACTGAGTAGGAAATGTTAAGGAACTATATGAAAATTGTCAACCGTTTCTGAACAAAAAAATCACTGACAAAGTAATTAAATATATTAAATATATTCGTATATTGGTGATTCTGTGCATCAATGTTTCTCAATCGTTTCTATAAAAATTACTATTAAAGTTACAGCTCTAAGGAAAAATATGACTATTTTTAAAGAAACACGCTTCACATATCCTCGGAAATAATCAGCTGTATTAATATTAAATACGTACTTTATTACATCTTTTATCTCATCATCGTCAATTATGGGAAAATCTTACTATATCTATTATGAACTAAATAATTAAAAGGGCATTATTCACAACCTCTGGTCAGTAAAAAAACCTGGTCAAGTTCAAAATTAATTTGCGTTATTGAAGTTTCGTATAATAGGATATTTGATTATATTTTTTTATTACTAAAATTGAATAAGTAATAACATTAAAAGTGGTTAAAATAAATATATCGAACCTGGGACTTTTCATTACAAAGTTCTAACGACTTAAAAACTGACGAACTACGATTCCCGCGAAAACGGCCCATACAAAACACAACTGGCTTATGACATCATCGGCCTGTTATATAGCATTCATTATAAGGAAGTTCATTAAATGTTTTTAGTATCTCGTTAAATATTGTGTTTAAATTATATGTTGCATATTATAATTTTTCCATTTTTATGCTAATGTTGATATTGGCTTCTCTGATGTTTATACACTTTTACTTTTTGAGGCTGTAGTACCTACACCTACGCGTGCCATAACCCATTTTATATACTTAATTCAAGTCAAATATGCATTCAAATGTAGTGCAGTCTAGATAGAAATATTCTTATACGGACTATATAATTACTTTACTCATTGGTCACTATCTAATATATATATATATATATATATATATATATATATATATATATATATATATATATATATATCATAGTCATTGTTCTAAAATAATTGCCTACGAAAAGTCGTTAAAAGAATTGTTTTGTCCCCGAATAAAACTAGAGAATTCTGTCTACATTAGGTATACCGAATACAAATAATTCCAAATAATTAACAGTATTTACAGTATATAGTTTTTCTATTAATCTATTAATTTTTATATGAATGTTGACTTTATTTTCCCCCACGTAAATACAGGTGTAAAAATGTGGTAAATTTCTTCAAAACTGTGAAATATAGAATTTATAATTTATTTTCATATAACCTTTAAGTAAATTTCTAGATACCCTGTAATTTTTCTAAATTTAGGTTCAGTACTTTTGGATATCGTTGCAATGAAAATTGTATGTTGGGAAAGACTGAACTGCCCACTACCTAACAATAACAGATAACAAAATATGTAGTTATATCTAAAATTATCACATAACAAATTATCTTGTTCGTAAAATGTAAATAAGACAACATAAGTTAATATAATCAAAACTTGGAGTAAATTCAATTCTACTTTCAAATTATTGACCTTCTCTCATAACTAAATAAAATAGAAAAAATATTATACTGTCCAATGCATACTTGCCCATGTCAACGCAGAAAGAAATATGCAAACTGGCTGGCGAATGAATTCGGAATTCTGACTCAAACTTCTTCCGCCATCGCCCTAGCAGACACAGTGACTAAATACTGACGAGTCTGCACCAGTGCCCCAAGAAAACACTTATTACAGAATAAACCTGTTTCAGAAACATAGCACCAAAAAGAGTTAGACTCAAAGTCAGAAAGAGTCATTTAAAAAACATGGAAATTTCACCCTGGCAATATAAGAACATACATTGTCTGGAAAAACTCTGAATGCCGTACAACCACGGAATAAAGTACTAAAGTTCCATGCGTACAGCAAACAACGGATCATATTTTCGATCGTCTCGCCATTATTGACTTCCTTATGAACTATTTTATTGCAACAAAGAACTTGAATTGTCTTTCTATCTGTTGCTATCCTTCAGGCAAGAAAAAATGGCTTTAAACCAATTCAATCCTTGCTTTATACTCTCATGGACACGTCGACAATACTTTTGTTCAACTTTCTTCTAGTATGTTTTCATAAGCCACATGTAATGTTTTACATCGACAATCATAGACTTTATTTCTTCTTATTGTCATATGTACAATTTAAAACTACTGCGACCTTATATACCATGCCGTAGTTTATTTGATGATCAAAGCCGCGGGCAAAAAGAAAACAGTATTTAATAACAGGTAACCTAATACAATCCATAACACATAGATTATTACAATTAAATAAAACTACGTGATGTAGTATTATTTCTACTTTCTTTAATTTCTTTACCACGATCTAGGTTTCGTTGTATTACAACATCTTCAGGTGGGATATTAGCAAAGATTCTTGCTAATATCCCACCTGAAGATGTTGTAATACAACGAAACCTAGGTCGTGGTAAAGAAATTAAAGAAAGTAGAAATAATACTACATCACGTAGTTTCATTTAATTGTGAATAATGAATTTCTACAAAATTAACGCCAAATATATTCAACATAGATTAACGTCGAATATATATCATTAACATTTATGAGACCGAGAAGAATGCCATTGATAAATAAATTAATTAATACCAAAGCAAGTCATAGCTTTCATTTCCCATACGCCAAACAGACATACGATATTATAATGTTATAAATAAACCATTAAATGTGTCCGCTTTGAAATATAAACCTACACGTCAGCGTTAGCTTGGCTGGTATCTTATGTCTGATCGAACAGTTTTTTTTTCCTTTTCAAAACTTAATTTATTTTTGCAAGCCCTTCCATCCTTCCCTATTCGCTCCGCAAAAAACGGCGCTCCTTTATAAAAAAGGGAAGTTGAATTTTATTCATCGAACTGCTTATGAGCATAAACGAACGCTCCTCCATAGACTTCTTTTACTCGTCTTTCTTTAAAGCGAGTCTATGGTCTCGGTAGCTCTTAGTTCTCAATGCCACCGACTGTATTGTCCGCCTCTTTTGAAGAGGCCTATAGTTTTTTCTTTTTTTTTATTATGGACGCCTTTTTGTATTTATAAAATTTTATTTTACATATTATATTTTTTACTGCGCTTCTATGTCTTTTTCTTGTTTTGTCGTACGTAAATATGGTCGTTGATTATTTTCGCGTTCAAAGGAAACCTGATAACACCTGGTTAGGGGAGACTCAAAAGGCGAAGTTGTAGAGCGAGTTCTGAGCTAAGTGGATGTGGGTATGTATGCATTTATGGATATGTATATGTGGTTTACCTTTCGGTAAATATCAAAGGGAAATGGGGCATACGAATTGCTAGGGGTTAATCGGAAATCAATGTTTAATAATACGTAACAATACATCGATATGTATGTTTGTATAGAAAAGTAAATTTAAATCAATACTTCAACACTATAATTCACTGATTTCTATTTGTTGGTTTGAATGTAATGTTGTCAATTTCTATAATACAAACACACAGTATATAACGAAAATGTTTGTTATTCATACAGGACCATAAAACTGAGTAGGAAATGTTAAGGAACTATATGAAAATTGTCAACCGTTTCTGAACAAAAAAATAACTGACAAAGTAATTAACTATATTAAATATATTCGTATATTGGTGATTTTGTGCATCAACGTTTCTCAATCGTTTCTATAAAAATTACTATCAAAGTTACAACTCTAAGAAAAAAATGACTATTTTTAAAGAAACACGCTTCACATATCCTCTGAAATAATCAGCTGTATTAATATTAAATACGTACTTTATTACATCTTTTATCTCATCATCGTCAATTATGGGAAAATATCTATTATGTATACTTACTATATCTATTATGAACTAAATAATTAATAGGACATTTTTCACAGTATCTGGCCAATAAAAAAAACCTGATCAAGTTCAAGATGAACTTGCGTGATTGGGTTTCGTATTATAGTGTATTTGACTATATTTTTTGTATTACTAAAATCGAATAAGTAATAACATTAAAAGCGGTTAAAATAAACATATCGTACCTAGGACTTTTCATTACAAAGTTATAACGACTTAAAAACTGACGAACTACGATTCGCGCGAAAACGCCACATACAAAACACAACTGGCTTATGACGTCATCAGCCTGTTATATAGCATTCATTATAAGGGACTTCAATGAATATTTTTAGTATCTCGTTAAATATTTCGTTTAATTTATATGTTGCTTATTATAATTTTTCCATTTTTTGTGTGGAAACTAAATTCATAATAACTTTTTCAATTTAATGAACAAAAAAAACTGAAATTTTTTCCTGTTTAGAAGTTTCGATTAATTGTTTATTATATGCATTATTTTTATCATTACAAGGTTTTTCTAAACCTACTCTACAGTTTAAAAACATCTTTTCAAAAAAATAACGACATCAGTCAAATACCCTATTACACAGATATCGAAGCAGTCGCGTGCGATATACGCGAAATCTTTGGGTCTACAAAGTTGAACAAAGTAAACTGTTTTGTGTTAAAATTGTTATAACTTGATAAATAATTTTAAAAAAATTTAAAAGTTGTGCGTTAGAAGTTGTACTTCTTTACAGGAATAGCTATATTTAGTACGCAAATAATTGATGGAAATAAAATTATAAAGCTGCGAGCTGATAATGCGGAAATAAAATAATAAAGCATAATTATAAATACGGTTGGTAAAATCTAAATTCAATCAAAAAATAAAACTTTTAAATATATTTTAATTTATAATGTAAATAAATACATAACAAAACAACCTCACTTAGAGAAATACACTTAAAATATATTTTAAAAAGCTTATAAACACTATTTCTATCACAAATATTCAAAATAAATAAATGTTTTTTTTTATTATATGGTCCACTATCAAATTTCAATTACTAAAAAATATTGTTTAAAAGCACAGCTATAACTTAGATTTGTCTGAACATAAGACATGTGTTGTATATTTACAGATACTTGAATACTATAACTATCATGAATATAGTATCAGTCACTACCCGCATGCGGATATATGTTTAGTGAACAACTTCATCCCGTCGATGTTTGTTGCATCGTGAGTGCGCATTATAAAATTTCACTCTCATCATTTTTTTTATAATTCGTCTAAAGTAGTATAAATTAAAAAATTGTTTTTTACACATATTTTAATATGACGAATTTATGTAAGTCGTTATTTTTTACTATCATTGACACGTTGCTAGTAATAGTAGTAATATATGTAATATAAACAATTAAATTGTTTATTTTATTGTTTATTTATCGTCTCCGTTGTATATTAGATGGATTACAAGCTTACTGTGTATAACAGCGCAGCGCATCACGGGATCCTGGGTTCTATTCATGGTTGCCCATCGAGCAGGACTATGTTGAAATTCTGTTGGACTTAAGAGACTACTTTTCTATATATATACATACAATAGATTACAAATTTAAGTAACTAAAACTAAAATGGAAAAATGTATTTAAAATTATATAGAATTTTATTTCAAAGGGACCAATACAAGCAATAAGTGGCCAATTACTAAATCAAAGATTACTAAATCAAATTGGCCAATAAAGATTATTTTTCTTCTAGCTTCCAAACGTAATATATTATAGATTTAAGTTTTAAAGACGTGAATCTAAATAGAGAATTGTATTTAAAATTATGTACAATTTTATTTCAATGGGGCCCAAGATATATCCACAAGAGGGCCAATTTCCGATGAAAATGGTGACAAAAAAGCATTCTTTCTTCCTCTCTAGACATGGTTTTTAGATGAAAAGAGCTATTTGAGTGCTTTCAAAATGATTGAAAGATAACGTGAGCGACCGTCGAAGTTGCTTTTAGATCTTTTTACCAAGTTCTCTCTGAAATTCCTGAGCAATATTATAAGTATACCCCGATTGCCTTCAATTTTACTTAGAAGTTTTGAGTTCATGACTTCTACGAATATAAGTTTCTAAGATATTACTTTTAGAAATCCTCTATAGTGAAACTTTAGAAAAAAGGCTAAATAAGTAAATCTTGCATCTACGTTACGCTCTTTAAATTATCTGTCTATTATATAGAAATATAAATAATTTAAGTACGAAACGCTAGAAGCATGAGCCCGCCTTTTTATACAACATTTTCATTTGTCAGATTTATAGTCACATTTATAACTACATCTGTTCTAAATCTACGGTGCATAATATGATACCATTATCACGCACTCTCTCAGTGAAAGTTCCACATTCGGAATATCTTCGCCTGAAATCATTTTTCTTAGATATAGTAAATTGATTTGCTTAATGAATTATCAAAGCACCCAAATAAACTTTATCACTATAGCCATGGTGAAATAAATTATGATACATAAAAACCAAATTATTAAGTTGCGCAATAACATTGGTCATTATTAATTAAAAACACAAAAATAGAAATATTATCTTAAATAGACACCTTGTTCATAATATATCTAACTTACATGGTCCAGTTATAGCAGAAAAACTCCTCAACAAATCCTCCACGAAAGTGATCTGCGAGATAATATTGTACCCAATGTTATTGTAACTATGATACCCATATTGAATATATTTGGCGTTAATTTTGTAGAAATCCATTATTCACAATTAAATGAAACTACGTGATGCAATATTATTTCTACTTTCTGTAAGTTCTTTACCACGACCTAGGTTTCGTTGTATTACAACATCGTCAGGTGGGATATTAGCAAAGAAATTTCTTTGCTAATATCTTTGCTAATAGCCCACCTGAAGATGTTGTAATACAACGAAACCTAGGTCGTGGTAAAGAACTTAAAGAAAATAGAAATAATATTGCATCACGTAGTTTCATTTAATCGTGTATGATACCCATCATAGAGTCAGCATAAACCAAGTAGGCGATTAAAAATTTTCCTGTACAATTACCTGCCTTTCATATAAATCTGCTTCAGCATTACTGCATTTATTTTAAAATTATGCAATGAAACAGCCCAACCAAATAAAACCCTAAATACATAATTTGGCTTTCAATAAACAAAAAAATCAGAATTCTTTGTTAATAACATTTTAGAAACACAAATTTAAAGTTCACAGAACTAGTGCAATTTGAAATCTATATGTATTTTTAAAATGTTTCCACTAAGAAAAAATGCCAAAAGACAAAGCCTAATAAATTAAAACAAAAAACAAAAAATATTAAAAGCCCTTTTAGTGTTTCAAGCAACATAATATTTAAAAAAAAACTTACACTCCTGGCACCCATTTGCATTTATTCCAAAGTCGGTTATTTTGTAGATAAAAATAAGTACAAAAATAAAACAGCAGACTTTAAAAAAAGGAATGAACAACTGTTGCATCCCAGCTTTCTGCGATCGATCAAGATACGATCTCAGTTCTACAAGTTCCCATAGACAAACGTAAAAATGCAAATATAAAATTCCAAATACGTTTTTCGCGAATTCAAAGTAGGTATAATCTGATACCAAGCGTATTGTGTAACCTTAGCACGTGCTCTTAGCGCCTTTGTCGAAAATAATAAATTGGACGCACTGTCATAAAAAGCGGACCCATTTATTTAAAACTGTCTTTGTCCACACCGCATCAGCACAAATCCTGTATCCTGTTGTAAATCTACACAAAATGGGAACCGAAAATTGAAAAGGAAGCCTATTCAAAATGATTTACTAAGACGAGACACATTGAAACGTTTTGATTTATTGTTCGCGGCAACCGTACTTGGAAGTAACGGTCCGTTCGTATTCACATAAAGTAAGTGTGAATTGGCGCGTTGTTGCATTCGTTCTGTTGGCCAGCCTGTTTTTCTGCATGTTACTTCGCTCCGTTGACTGCAGCCGCTAATGCTTGTTCGTATGATATTCATTATTTATTTGAGAATGTGTATTGTTACCAGTTTTGTTAATGAATGAATTAATGATTGCTATGACTCATTTCCAACCAATGTATTTAATGACTTAGCTTTATAAGCTAATTTGTTTTGTGACGTCAATTGTTTGCTACTGGGTCTGGTATGATAGCGGTATAATCACATTAAAGGCATAGAAAATGTAAATAATCGTATATTTTTTTTAATTTAATTAATTAGCTGATCTGGTCAATTGCCTCTTCCTCATTACCAGTGCGCGATAACGTGTGAAAATACATAACACAACTTACCGTTTTAAGTGTTTGTTGCACTATAGATTTTTAGTTGTACAATTGAAAATTGGACAAGTCCTAGGGCATAGACGAAGGACACAGCCATAATGTAAACATATTATTGGGGAGAATTGTCTCTGTGCATCACTGATGCCATGGAACTAATATAAAATATTTTTTTATTTCTTATTTACTTTGTGAGTAATAGCTGACAACTGGTCAGCTATCCTCATTGCCAGTGCGATCTGTGCTGCACTATAGATTTCTAGTTGCACAATTGAAAATTGGACAAGTCCCAGCGCATATGTGAGGAATAGAGCAATAATCTAAACACACTATCGGAGAGAATTTTGTTTATCCATCACTTATGCCATGGAACTAATATAAAATATTTTTTTTATTTCTTATTTACTCTGTAATTGTTGCGAATAGACAGTTGAGTGGCTGCATACGGCCCTTTTGACTATCACACGCTGCCCGAAGAGATGACCAACGCACACAATAATGATATTAACAGATAATTTTTATAGCATTAACTGTTATTTTAAATTACTAAGCTACCTTTAAGACCAGATTTCAGATAAATTGTCTTTTACCTGTAAATACCCTAACTAGTAATTATTACTCAACTGACTGCTTTTGGATTACGACGACGACCCATTACCGACGACGACCAAAACCATTGACGAATTTATTGAATTAAAAAACGACAGGAATTTAGAGATGACAGTCCTGAAAAATATATATAGATATCATATTCCAAAATGTAATATGCGTTTACATTAATGCATACCATGATAAGTGTAATGTATAACAGTTACAAACCAGATATAACTGAAATTGCTTAAGGTTTGTCGCATTACCAAAACCCTGTCAAACACGAGTAGAATTCGCACTACGAGGGTCCCATACATCTTAAAGTGTAATGTTTAAAACTGTTTTAAATTGTCATTATAAGCACACTACAGGATATATGCCTTTTTTCATATAAATCACTTTAAAAGTTTAAATTATCAAACTCTCGCTAAAAACGCAATTTTTGTAATGGTGGCTAGCGTGACGTCATGCACATGTAAACAAAAACCGTCCTGCCCGCTGAAGAGTGATGTTATTTATTTCCATATTAAAATGGTGTATAAATGGCGTGTAGTGACTCAATGTTTATGTACGGCTACAAAATGTCCACACAAAGTGTTCGTTTTAGAGATGTGTAACTCATGAGTGAGAGGTATAAAAGATATAGCTCACATGTTACGATCATATCTATCACTCGCTCACATGAAATCAAAATGTATCAGTACATCACTAGCTCGGGAGTGATTGGCGTTTTTTTCGTTTCACCAAATCAATCATTTCACTCACTCGACCCGTCGGGAAGATAGATATAAAACTATATGTTTTGACGTTACAGGAAAGAGAAAGAAAACGATCGAACTGTTTAATCAAATATGCAACTGGATCTATGTAGACAAACGTAGCTACTCGCGATCGAATGTGAACGCTGTGGTAAAGTATACTTCAGTTCGCTCAAAATATTTACGTAAACAAACACTTTTTTTTGTTTCATTTCAAAATTATTATTTATAATTGTATAAATACGGTAATCTATTCCAATTTATTTAATTATCATTAAAGTTATTTTATGTATAATCTAGGTTGACAGTCCTAAATCCTAAACCTGCAAAGCATTAAACAAAATGGATGCTCTTGTAGAATTTATTTTTATTTTCAAACAATAGTGCGTAATGTTCAGCCATTACTATTTATCATCGCGTTGTATGACCATTGTTTAACGGTTCTACGTATGCGTAGTAAATAATTTCGTTAATAACTCGAGTACTAAGGTACTGAGCTAGAGATATAAATGAGTGATATATATCTTTCCAATCAAATGATATATATCACTCTTTTCTTTTCACTGATACATTTTGCGCACCTCTAGTTCGTTTCAATGCCAACGAATCCTAAAAGGCGAAAAAGTGGCTACGATTAGCCCGAAGAGATCCAAACGGCATTAAGCTCATCAAATATTTTTATGTGTGTAGATCCTTTCGATATAATAATATTTGTTTTTTAAATATTAATATTAATATCAGTGCCTATAAAGCAAAAGGATAAGAAGATCAAATTTTAGTATTAATATGTTTTAGTACCAATGATATTTTGACAATTGTCAGTATTTATCTAAATTTAATTTTTTGAAATGATATGAAATAATATAGATTAAAAACGATGTTAAAAAAATTCTGCAGCAGACGATTATTTATTATAAAATAATCAATTTAAAAAATTGTATACCTGATGATTTTGTTTGCAATGGAATATATTTTAACCTTTTTTTTTCAATTAATTCACTTTTTCTTTTATCACTAAGCACTTATTACACAATTCAAAATATTCTTATAAATTAGTAAGTATTTATAACAAGAATATATATTTTAATTATGCGCAAATAGACAGAATGGAAGCAAACAGGCAAAAATAAAAAAAAAAATTTTTTACTTTATAATTTTTATTGTCTCCTTAAATATTTCGTTGCTAAATATATATCGTTCTTAAATATCTTCAATTTACACACACGGTAATATTACAGTTTCATTATATGTATAGATTATGTTGCGACCGGTAAAACTTGGAGAAACCTGGCGCATGGCCCGTCACAAAAAAGGTTGAAAATGGCTTTAATCCCTTCTTTCTACGAAATAAAATATCGAACATGGCCTTCCGTTCTTCAATCTGTACAATTCAGTTTTAACCTTACAGTTTCTATAGTTTTAGCCTTACAGTGTCTATAGTTTTAGCCTTACAGTATCTATAGTTTTAGCCTTACAATTTTTATAGTTTCAGGCTTACAGTTTATAATGTTTTATCCTAACAGTTTCTATAGTTTTATCCTTGGAGTTTCCACTGTATTAGCTTTACAATTTCTATAGTTTTAGCTTTACAGTTTATAGTTATAGTCTTATAGTTTCCATAGTTTTAACTTTACGATTCCTATAGTTTTAACTTTACGATTCCTATAGTTTTAGCCGTACAGTTTCTACGGTTTTAGCTTTACAGTTTCTGCAGTTTTATAATTAGAGTTTCTATAGTTTTAGCCTTATAGTTTATATAGTTTCAGCCTTAGAATTTCTATACTTTTAACCTTACGGTTTCTATAGTTTTAATCTTACAGTTTATGTAGTTTTAGCCTTAGAGTTTCTATAGTTTTAACCTTACAGTTTCTATAGTTTTAGCTTTAAATTTTCCATAGTTTTATCTTCACAGTTTTTATAGTTTTATTCTTATAGTTATATAGTTTTAATCTTATGGGCATGAAATCTTGCATTGAAAGTTTATTTTAATAATATATAAAAAAAATTCTTGTGGTGACGAAAAATATTTTTTCGCACATTCCCTCGAGATATTTGACAGACTTTGTAAAATTCAATTAAGCTTCATTTAGAGCTTTAAATTTAAGCTTCCATTTTTAATTTCTAAGCTCTGTTTCCGAAATGTTAAGCTTCTAAACGACGAGAACAACTCCTCTAATTACCGTACCTTCTTAGGTGTATATAAAAGCTTGAACTTTTTAGGATACGTAGTAATAAACTTTGAAAAAATGTTAGACGTAAGAAATAGTTTTGCTTATATCGTTTGTTACTTGTTAATTGTTTTATATACAACAATTTTAGTATATATTATTATGTACAGGTATGTGTAATATTGGAGACAAGTTGTAGTTTACTAGACAATACCGTTTTTGAAATAGAGCTCGTAAAATAGAGGTCTCGAACATATCTCTTTTCACTGTCAATCATGTCATCTATAAATGTACAAAACAAATGAAAAATTCATTCACATTTTACTGAAAAAGTTTGTATCAATGATACCCCAGAATCCTCACCTCTTGTGAATATAAGTATGCCCATCATATATACTCTATTTCTATTATTCGATGGTAAAAATTCGGTGTCCACAGAGTAAACAGTAAAAACTTATAAATGCAAAAAATTAACTTACCTCTTTACAAAATTAGTATAATAACGAAATAAAAAAAGCAATCTAACCAACAAATTATGATTCACAATTAAATGAAACTACGTGATGTAGTATTATTTCTACTTTCTTTAATATCTTTACCACGACCTAGGTTTCGTTGTATTACAACATCAATAAATAATGAATTTCTACAAAATTAACGCCAAATATATTCAATATTCAAAATTATGATTTATGAACAAATATAAACCGAAATTAACGCCATATAGAAAGAAATATATATTAGATTTTCCCAAAAAAATTCTAAGTATTAGAAATTTTTATACTAAACTTTTGATTCCTCCCTTAATGGACCTCACACTACCGCTCCCTTAGTATTACGATATCAGAAAAACCGGTACTTAGCAGGTTTGAAACGAAGGTTTTTTGCCTCGCTTCCATTCTAATAGCGTGTCAGCCTGTGTTATGAACATATTTGCAATATAATTTTTTAGTAAAACGAGTAGGAAAAAAACTTCAACAGGACACTGTCCTTTTTTAAAGAACCGTACCGGGGATTTTTTTAAAGACTCCGGGATTTTAATGGAAGCAGTTTTCTATTACTTCCAGATTATTTTAATCCATGGACTATTGAAAGAAGTAAATAATAATCAAAAACTCTGTCTTGAATTGTTAAGACTAAATATAAATTCACAGTGGCTTGACAAGAATTTAAAAACTCATAAGACTTTAGGAATATATTTTACTGTTGATTTCATTTTTAAAATTCATCGCTAAAAGTCTTACCACTTGATCTAAGTTCCAGAGTTTAAATTAAATATGTAGATTGGAATTGAATTTTTTTTATTGTTTATACAATAGTTCATATATTGTACAAACAATAAAAAATATAATACATTATAATTGTCTTATATCTAATCATATATTGTTGTTTTATATCTAATCATAGGTATGATTTTTTTTTGTGGTCAGTAAGATAAATAAGACTCGATTAAGGTATAATATTTTTGCTTAATACTGTTTTGTTTTAATATAACTTTAACTTGCTTTTTACTTTTATTACTACTATTAATTAATAAGCTTTAACATTAATGATTTAAACGACCAGGATTCTGAACAAAATGTCCGGCGTAAAAATATGATGCATATTTCAAAAATTATAACACGACCTTCGTATCGACTTCTAAAGACCCTATATTTTTCATAATCATATATTGAGTACATTTGTATAATAATGAGACCATATTTATTTCTTATTTCAGCATATCTCTCAAGATACATAACCTAAAATTATGAAACAAAATATTTTAGAGACCCTTATAACTAGCCCTTTTAAAATATACCTCACACAACATAAGGAATTAAAAAACTTTGGAGCATTTAATTACCGCTTAAATTTCCAAATTAATGTTCTTGACACTTAGTAATAAAACATATATGTTTTATTACTATGCAATTTATTACTATATAAGGTATGTTTTATTACTATGCAATTTATTACTATATAAGGTATGTTTTATTACTATGCAATTCATTACTATATAAGGTACGTTTTATTACTATGCAATTTATTACTATATAAGGTATGTTTTATTACTATGCAATTTATTACTATATAAGGTATGTTTTATTATATGCAATTTATTACATATAAGGTACGTTTTATTACTGTCCAATATATTAATAGTTTTTAGGTCGAGCGGTTTATGAGAAAAACAGCTGTGATAGCAAACGAATACGCGAGTGATCTTATAATGGTATCGTTTTTCGGAACCCTAAAAACTGGAAATAACTAAACGTTTCTGAAAAAAAATAATTTTTCATTACAACATTGTTTTGAAAATCATCTTATTAACGCGAACAATCTCTCGAAGTCAGTAAACAAAGAAATTCAATAAGTTTCGAGATAGATTGCAACTCATTATTATTATCATAAAACTAATCAAAAAGGATAAAAAACTTCAAAAATAACTATATTTATAATAATTAAAACTAAAATTGCTCAAACTTAATATGTCGAAAGGAATATTGGAAAAACGGAATATTATGAAAATATACGAATGGAAGTATAATAGTATGAATGAAATAAGAGTTTGGTTTCTAAAAGGACTATTGAAAGTTTGCAATAGTGATAAAAGGAATATTCATATTCACGTACAGAGATAAAAGGAATATTCATATTTCTATAGAGAAGAAGTGTTCATATTTCTAGAGAAGGTATATTCTTAAAAGAATGATCAATGCTTAAAAATGAGGGCGTGCCCAGATTTTTTGAACGCGGACCTATGTTATATACAGGTAGACTTGGAATCTGGTATGGATGTCAGAAGATTGAATTGTATAGAACGTTCAAAAACTGTATAGCACGTTAAGAACATATTGAATCTAACTAAACCCATAAACACGGTTGTATTTTTGAAACCAAATAACTAATTAACTTATAAATGTTTAAGGCTTTCTAATTTAATTATGTTTTTTCAGATTTTTTCATATTCGATCAGAATTAACATTGACAAGGTATGCTAACTGTACTGGAATCAGTGTGCGATTAGTTTTTTCAATCGCGTCCTAATTAACGATAAAAACCTGTCAAGCACAAGATGAACTCGCATTACCAGGGTTTCATACATTATAGACATTTAATGGTGTGTAGAATTTCTAATCAAACTATTTACAAAATTTTAATTTTTTAGAATAAAATCATAGTGCCTACTATATTTTTCACAGTCGCATATTAAATAAATATTTTTTTGTGATATAACTATAAATATTTTCGGATTTTTTCCTTTACTTGTACTGCGAGACCTTTGCTTCTTGCCAGATTTTATGGTTCTAGGTCAACGGGAAGAACCTCGATCTCCCTCAAAGAGATAAAGTTTTGATTTATTTTCGAGTGTCAAAATATGCGGCATAAATGGCCGTATTTTAGGGGTCTTCTTGATTGCATTGACTTAGAAAATTTATTTTTTTACGACTCCAAGGAACCGTAGACCTAAGTATTTGATAAATAACTAAGTATTTGATTATTTCAACTTCATACCTCCACGCGTTCCTGAAAAAAAGAGTCTTGACATGACAAACAGACGGACAACGAAGTGATCCTATAAGGGTTCTTTTTTCCTTTTACGGTACAGAACCTGGAAAAAAATAAAATTGACATTTTTTTCATTACTAACACTGCTTTTCATATTTTGGAAATTTTGCAGGTCAGGAAAAGCGATTTCCACGCCGAACTTGTCTACGGAAGTCTATGGAAAACTATTCAAAACTTATGAGAACCATAACCAAGAAGACACTGTTTCATATAATTAATATGATACATTGTAATATATAATACATTTCACATCGGTACAAAAAAAACAATATATATTTTTTGTGTGAAAAAACCTGCGACAACAACTTTCACAATTAACAAATTGACGGGGAATTCGAAGCTTTTGCAGCAAAACATGAACAAATTGTGTATTGCAAAAAGGTATTACAATACAATACAAAAAACAGAAAATCATTATAAAATTCTTCATTGATAAAGTAGTAAATATTGATTAATGGTGAAATAAACGAAGGTAATAAATATGGAAAAACTTCATTAACTATTTATTGCTAAAATTAAATTATTAAAACTATACTGTATTTTTTTGGTAAAAACCCGTTAAAAATCTGTTTTATTACTGCTAAACATTAAAAACTAAGATTTATTATGACGATCATATTCAAATTATTATAAACCACATTCACTCCAATAATTGTCGCCAATAATTTGATGTTTCGTGATGACTTCATAAACTTGTTTAATACTGTGATAATATTCCGTTAATCATAAGAAATGTATATATATATATATATATATATATGTAATTAATTATAAAAAAAGAACTCAGCACGTTTGCAATTTAATTTATGTGTGAACGACATTTTAATTGTGCATGTTGCTTTAAAAGTCTATAATTTCGCTCGGGCCACATCAAAGAACCGCGATTTGACGTTAACGAACGATTTTATTTGACGTTAACGAACTCCAAAAGTTTATTTTTAGTTCATGGCGATTGGTCAGTGTTTACTGCATTTTTTAGACATTATAACATGTCTTTGCTATAGTTGCATTTTATCACTGTATCATATGGGATTCCCCTGATCCAAAATTATTATACAATATAATATAATATAACTCGATTAAAATATACCTAGCTTTGTGCTGAAGGTCAATTTTATTAAGACTGCAAACTTGAGATACGTTTAGTGTATATGGTCGTGATTCTAAATAATTACTGTCTAGGTATAACCTAACGTTATAAACCCACAAATAGTGAGCATACCCAATACATAGTATTCGAATGTTATATTTCAGTATTTTGGTAGCTTTTGCGAATTTGCCTTCGTGATTTTCATTTTTAAAAATCGTGATTTCGGCCCAAGAAAGACGCAGGAATACAATATTACATAGCTCGATTAAAATATTAGCTTTGCGCTGAAAGACAATTTTATTAATAGTGCAAACTTTAAATTCTTATAGTGTTTATGGTCGTGATTCTAAATCACTTCTGTCTAGGTATTACCTAACGTTATAAACCAAGCGTAACTAATACATAGTATTCGAATGTTATGATTTCAGTATTTTGGTAGCTTTTGCAGATTTGTTTCGTTTAGATACTTTTAGTGTTTATTATCGTGATTCTAAATCACTGTCAAATTTGATAGTAATTATTTGCTTAGATACAACGTCATTATGTCAAATTTGATAGTAATTCTTTGCTTAGATATAACGTCATTATGTCAAATTTGATAGTAATTCTTTGCTTAGATACAACGTCATTATGTCAAATTTTAGAGTAATTCTTTGCTTAGATACAACGTCATTAGATACGACGTCATTATGTCAAATTTGATAGTAATTCTTTGCTTAGATACAACGTCATTATGTCAAATTTGATAGTAATTCTTTGCTTAGATACAACGTCATTATGTCAAATTTGATAGTAATTATTTGCTTAGATACAACGTCATTATGTCAAATTTTAGAGTAATTCTTTGCTTAGATACAACGTCATTAGATACGACGTCATTATGTCAAATTTGATAGTAATTCTTTGCTTAGATGCAACGTCATTAGATAACGAATAAACAATCATTGTTACTTGAAATATCAAAAGTAAGTTAAAAATGTCTTTACGCATCCTTGTCTTGTTGCAATTACTTTTGGATTAAAAAGGATACTAAAGGATATTTACAGCCTGAGAATGAGAACCTAAAATACCAATTCAGAATCTTGAGTATATTAAAGAATTTACATTCTGCGCCCACTTGTACAGATTGCTTATTAGTACGAGTACGTTATTCGAACTAAAGGTCTAAGAAGGGAACTACAGCCTTTGCCCACAACTTTATCCTCGTTGTACTCTAATATGTGGACATTTTTGCAGTGAAAGCTTATTTAGGTCCACCATGCGCTGCGCACTTTTTCAAAATATGTTAAAAACCATGAGACGAAGGAAAAAAATATAACAATTATAAACAAAGGGACTTTATGTTTTAAGCGGCCGGAATAAAAAGTCCAAAACTGACAAATACCATTTACAAAAATTCCTAGCAAAAAATTAATATGTAAAACGAGGGAGGCTAGGAACTTCTTTGGTATCAGCATTATTTTCAGAAGTAAGATGACACTTTTTTCTTTATTTCTCAATTTCCTGACGTGATATCAAGATGGACTCTGTGTAGTAGGTTTTTAGCTCAACTAATAGTCGCCCAGGGACCGACATTCGACCGTAATTCATTAAATTTTTAAGTTTGAAATTTAAAGTTAATATGTTTCACATTAACAGTATTAACGTAAACAATGAATCTTTTAATGTACTTGTAATATATAATTTAATGTATTTTTAGCAGATGTTAAATATAAATTTTAGGTTACTATGCCAAATCTCATACTCCTCCGTGCGGGCAATATGCTTAAAAAGGGGGAAAAAGTTTTCTCTTCACGTATTAATATATAGATTTCCACAATAGCTTTTACATGAAGCGAAAGTAATAAAAAAACAGAAAGATAATAGATATCTCTTACTAAGATGTCTTTAAGATATTTATAGTCCTCCCGATACCTTCTTGAAGGGAAACTTCTTGAACATTGACTAATAAGCCACCCTAACGCCACCTATTGGTCAATTTATATAAGTACTAAAAAATGAACCAATGACGAATGGTCAAGAAACATACATGTCGCTAAAAACATTCACAGTGACAATCATGGACATTATGGTGACGTATGTAGTGTATATTTATTCTTGCGAAATGGATAGTTTTTATAAAACACATCTTCCAGTCAATAAATATTTGTCGAATACGAAGAAGTATGACTGACAAAGGGGAGAAATTAATTAAGTCAGGCCTTTTTAAATATGCAATGGAATAACGCAGGCCTTTTTAAATATTTAATAGAAGTAGGTAATTCCCAAATAAAGATTAAAATTACCAATCATATATTGCACAAGTTTGAAAGTTGTTCAGTTGCAATTATTATGGATTTTTCAATAAATATGCATAGTTAACAAAAGAACAAAACGTTCAAGTGAATTCACTATCTTCTTTATTTAATTCAACTTAAACTTTGAAACTGAAACTCTGTTTTGTATAGTAACAAAGAACAGCACCGTAATCAAATATTTATTAATTTATGCAGATGACGCTGATAGCGTCTTCTACGGTCCATCAGCATTTGGGCATTGTTTTCTATGTAAAATAACTGGCTTGTGGCATTTTTTTTAAACATCACACAGAAATAAATTTATGCAATTAATAAACAGCAATATTTAAATCACTGTCCATAAATAATAAAATATTATATTTTATTAGAGTATATTTATTTAAATATATTCGATAATACGACAGTGGAGATGATACGAGTGCTAAACCATGGAACATAATTTATGATGTGGTCACAACGCTGGCTACACATAAAACTATGAAGATTATCACAGCATATGCAACTTTTTTCCTTTAAGTGTAACGTTTTCAGTTAAATTTAAGGAAGCAAAATGTTGATTTTTTACATCTAGTATGTAGCCTGTGTCCATGGAAAGTACGAAATTATTTTTTTTTAAATACCTCTAACATTAATTGTTTGTATTGTGACTGAAAATACAATCATTTTCAAAACTAATTTATAGCACATGTGACATATTATACAGTATGTAGCCTATGTCCATGGAAAGTACGAAATTATTTTTTTTTAAATACCTCTAACATTAATTGTTTGTATTGTGACTGAAAATACAATCATTTTCAAAACTAATTTATAGCGCATGTGACATATTATACAGTATGTAGCCTATGTCCATGGAAAGTATGAAATTATTTTTTTTTAAATACCTCTAACATTAATTGTTTGTATTGTGACTGAAAATACAATCATTTTCAAAACTAATTTATAGCACATGTGACATATTATACAGTATGTAGCCTATGTCCATGGAAAGTACGAAATTATTTTTTTTTAAATACCTCTAACATTAATTGTTTGTATTGTGACTGAAAATACAATCATTTTCAAAACTAATTTATAGCACATGTGACATATTATACAGTATGTAGCCTATGTCCATGGAAAGTATGAAATTATTTTTTTTTAAATACCTCTAACATTAATTGTTTGTATTGTGACTGAAAATACAATCATTTTCAAAACTAATTTATAGCGCATGTGACATATTATACAGTATGTAGCCTATGTCCATGGAAAGTACGAAATTATTTTTTTTTAAATACCTCTAACATTAATTGTTTGTATTGTGACTGAAAATACAATCATTTTCAAAACTAATTTATAGCACATGTGACATATTATACAGTATGTAACCTGTGTCCAAGGAAAGTACGAAATATTTTTTTTAAATACCTCTAACATTAATTGTTCGCATTGTGACTGAAAATACAATCATTTTCAAAAGTAATTTATAGTGCATGTGACATATTACACAGTATGTAACCTGTGTCCAAGAAAAGTACGAAATCTTTTTTGTTAAATACCTCTAACATTAATTGTTTGCATTGTCACTGAAAATACAATCATTTTCAAAACTAATTTATAGCGCATGTGACATATTATACAGTATGTAGCCTATGTCCATGGAAAGTACGAAATTATTTTTTTTTAAATACCTCTAACATTAATTGTTTGCATTGTGCTTGAAAATACAATCATTTTCAAAACTAATTTATAGCGCATGTCACATGTTATACAGTATGTAGCCTGTGTCCAAGGAAAGTACAAAATATTTTTTTTTAAATACCTCTAACATTAATTGTTTGAATTGTGATTGAAAATACAATCATTTTCAAAACTAATTTATAGCTCATGTGACATATTATACAGTGTGTAGCCTGTGTGCAAGGAAAGTACGTAATATTTTGTATTAAATACCTCTAACATTAATTGTTTGCATTGTGACTGAAAATACAATAATTTTCAAAACTAATTTATAGCGCATGTGACAAGTTATACAGTATGTAGCCTGTCCTCAAGGAAAGTACGAAATTATTTTTTTAATACCTCTAACATTAATTGTTTGCATTGTGATTGAAAATACAATCATTTTCAAAACTAATTTATAGCGCATGTCTCATATTATACAGTATGTAGCCTGTGTCCAAGAAAAGTACGAAATCTTTTTTTTTAAATACCTCTAACATTAATTGTTTGCATTGTGACTGAAAATGCAATCATTTTCAAAACTAATTTATAGCGCATGTGACATATTATACAGTATGTAACCTGTGTCCAAGGAAAGTACGAAATATTTTTTTTTAAATACCTCTAACATTAATTGTTTGCATTGTGACTGAAAATACAATCATTTTCAAAACTAATTTATAGCACATGTGACATATTATACAGTATGTAGCCTGTGTCCAAGAAAAGTACGAATTCTTTTTTTTAAATACCTCTAACAGTAATTGTTTGTATTGTGACTGAAAATACAATCATTTTCAAAACTAATTTATAGCGCATGTGACATATTATACAGTATGTAGCCTGTGTCCAAGGAAAGTACGAAATATTTTTTTTTAAATACCTCTAACATTAATTGTTTGCATTGTGACTGAAAATACAATCATTTTCAAAAGTAATTTATAGTGCATGTGACATATTACACAGTATGTAGCCTGTGTCCAAGGAAAGTACGAAATATATTTGTTTAAATACCTCTAACATTAATTGTTTGCATTGTGACTGAAAATACAATCATTTTCAAAACTAATTTATAGTGCATGTGACATATTACACAGTATGTAGCCTGTCCTCAAGGAAAGTACGAAATTATTTTTTTAATACCTCTAACATTAATTGTTTGCATTGTGATTGAAAATACAATCATTTTCAAAACTAATTTATAGCGCATGTCTCATATTATACAGTATGTAGCCTGTGTCCAAGAAAAGTACGAAATCTTTTTTTTTAAATACCTCTAACATTAATTGTTTGCATTGTGACTGAAAATGCAATCATTTTCAAAACTAATTTATAGCGCATGTGACATATTATACAGTATGTAACCTGTGTCCAAGGAAAGTACGAAATATTTTTTTTTAAATACCTCTAACATTAATTGTTTGCATTGTGACTGAAAATACAATCATTTTCAAAACTAATTTATAGCACATGTGACATATTATACAGTATGTAGCCTGTGTCCAAGAAAAGTACGAATTCTTTTTTTTAAATACCTCTAACAGTAATTGTTTGTATTGTGACTGAAAATACAATCATTTTCAAAACTAATTTATAGCGCATGTGACATATTATACAGTATGTAGCCTGTGTCCAAGGAAAGTACGAAATATTTTTTTTTAAATACCTCTAACATTAATTGTTTGCATTGTGACTGAAAATACAATCATTTTCAAAAGTAATTTATAGTGCATGTGACATATTACACAGTATGTAGCCTGTGTCCAAGGAAAGTACGAAATATATTTGTTTAAATACCTCTAACATTAATTGTTTGCATTGTGACTGAAAATACAATCATTTTCAAAACTAATTTATAGTGCATGTGACATATTACACAGTATGTAGCCTGTGTCCAAGGAAAGTACGAAAATTTTTTTTTAAATACCTCTAACATTAATTGTTTGCATTGTGACTGAAAATGCAATCATTTTCAAAACTAATTTTACAGCGCTTGTGACTTATTATGCCAGCGTGGAATATACATATTCTAAGTTAAGGAATTCACTATTCTTCCATTTTATTTAATTATAAATTAATACATTCTGCTTTGAGAATCGTGATGATTAGATTGAACACAAAATAAATTATATATGAGCGTTATTTACATTACATTTACTTATTTATTTTATGATACGCACTTTTATTTTTAAAATACCATTATAGGTTTAAATACCAGCTTCATATGTTTTAATATAGGTCGCCGGAACTATAAGAACTTTCCGCTTCCGTTTTAAATGGATGTGAAGTAGGGCAGGCGTCTTTGCCAGATCCAAAACGTGGAGATTAGTAAAAGAAAAATCAGACAAAACGAGGTCTAGAATGCTTACATAAAATGCAGTAACTTTACAGTATTTCTTTATTTTATCAAGTTTAATCTAAGTTAATTAAATAATTACACATATTTATAACATTAACAATCTTCTACATACTTAGGTATTGCAATTAGTTTTATCCATTAGCGGTAATAAAATTATTTTATACGTTAGGTATCGTATGATACTATTGATTATTATCAATATACTTAATATTAATCTTTACTGTAACTTAGTGTTTAAAATTATATTTTTTCATTTTGTTTTCATTTTTTCGGCATTTTCATTACTTCAAATAATTTTTTAAAGAAAATGGAATAAAAAAAATATAGATTTAATTTTTCCTTAATAATAAAGAAACCCTTGACAGTCCATATTATAAATAAACATTATTAGGAGATATGATTTCACCATTTCGACCGACGGTAACTTATTCGCCGAATTTACATATGTTTCGATAGGATCCGGAGAATTACGACGTAACCTGGGGTCCGGGAATAATTCATAAAAACCGGAGACTCCGAGTGAAACCCGAAGAGTGGTAACCCTAGTATGAAGCTACCAGACGGTTCCGATTAATACTCCCGACAACAGATTATGATCAAAAACTGGTCAAGTGTATATCGGACCACCCATAAATTAGGGTTCCGTAGTCATTTCACTAAATATCAAACGTATATATTTTATGAATACTCATGTTGTGCTCGAACGTGCTCATAAATGTCTATTGTATCTACATAAGGATCTGATACCCCGAGAGTTAATATACTATTGCGACTCGTCTTCTTTATTTTTTTTAAATGAAATATTGCAAAACATATTTTATTTATTAATATCAATTAATTTTAAGTAAACAAACGAGCTCAGCCGTCAAATGATTTCAATTTATGTTATTTCCGCGTACTTAGTGTTTTTTAGTGTTTCCAAAATTAATGAAGTTGAATGACTCGAAATAATTTCATTTCGAAGTACTCATAATAACCTATTTTTTTAATTTTTTCAGGATTTTTACATAGTCTCATTTGGAAAAGTAGAGGAGCTGGGATTTTTACATAGTCTTTTTTGGAAAAGCAAATGGGGTGAGATTTTTATATAGTTTTATTTGGAAAAGCAGAGGGTGTGGCATATTTACATAGTCTTGTTTGGAAAAGCAAATGGGATGGGATTTTTACATAGTCTTGTTTGGAAAAGCAAATGGGATGGGATTTTTACATAGTCTTGTTTGGAAAAGCAAATGGGTTGGGATTTTCATATAGTCTTGTTTGGAAAAGCAGAGGGTGTCGGATATTTACATAGTCTTGTTTGGAAAAACAAATGGGGTGGGATTTTTACATAGTCTTGTTTGGAAAAGCAGGGGGTGTGAGATATTTACACAGTCTTGTTTGGAAAAATAAATGGGGTGGGATATTTACATAGACTTGTTTGGAAAAGCAGGTGGTGTGGGATATGTTGCTAACGAATTTGAAGCTTAATATTTCGAAAATGGGGCTACAAAATTAAAAGTTTTAAATGGAACCTAACCTTCATTTTAAAAGACCTTTCCAGCAACACTCCACATAATGGGCCTTTTTAACGATACTTTTCATAATGGGCCTTTTTGACAATACTCCTCATAATGGACGTTTTAACGATACTCCTAATAACAAACCTTTTCAACAATACTCTTGATAACGCGCCTTTTTAACGATACTCCTCATAATGGGCCTTTTTAATGATACTCTTCATAATAGGCGTTTTTAATTATACTCCTCATAACGAGCCTTTTTAATGATATTTCTTATAAAGAACCTTTTTAACGATACTCTTCATAATGGCCCTTTTTAACGATACTCCTCATAATGAACCTTTTCAACAATATTCCTCCTAACGGGCCTTTTTAACGATACTCCTTATAATAAGCCTTTTTAACGATATTCTCCACTATCTAATGATACGCCTCATTGGTAACAATTTTGTGTGCATCTCCTTTTTTTTAATAATGGTACGTTACAGAACAGAAAAACATTTGATTTGTTTGCTATAATTAAAATTTTTATCTGAAGATTATACCTGTATTTCACGTATATTGGCCTAAAATTGTGGAAACTACGAGAAAGTTTCAGACGAATGGACACACACTTAGACAGGAAATTATAAACGCGAAGCCTTTGACTACGGAACCCTAAAAAGTAACTTAATCGAAAACCAATGTTGGCAATATGTATAACCAACATTTAACATTAAAGGCGACCAATCGACAGCGACAAAACTATTATCAGCCACATTATAAGTCAAAAGAAACACGTTTGGCGATAATCCATTCAATTTATCGAACGCCGTCTCATTAAACACCCTGAATACGATAACCACGGTGGTTATCTTATCCATGTTAAACCCGGTGGTTCACAGTTTACAGTTGATTTTGTTGGTAATTAGTTTTAATTATCCGAAAAGGATTACCAAATCGAAGAGAATTGCAAAATTTATAATATACACATTTTGTTTTTATAAGAGTGATTCAGGTCATTATACCGAGACAAACAAAAAGAAAGAAAAAATTAATATTTGGAAAAATGTTCACACCTACAATAAATATAATGAGAAAGAAAACTGTGAAGCACGAGTAGAACTCGCGCTACAAGCGTTTCGTACACATTTAGGCACTTTAAACATATTTAGTACCTGCTCCTAATTTAACTATGTACAAATATTAATTTTTCACAACTTTCATTTCTTTCACAGGTATAAAAACTAAATAATTATAAAAATGTATAATTCCGCATAGAATTATAAATTATTAATATTAATTTTTTTTCATTTTTTCCTATAGATGTGCTACGAGACCTCCCATTAGACCAACTTTTAAAATTGTAGGTCGACCGAAAGTATCCTATACAATTTAAAAAAAATTGATGATCAGTAAATAAAACTACTATAATCTTACTCAGTACGACTATGGTAAAATAAAAAATACGCTTTAAAAGGTTTTTCTTGCGTGAATGGAAAAACTGATATCTCAAGCCATTTCTGGGAAAAAGAGCTTTGACAGACAGACGGAAGGACGGACAGCCAAGTGATCCTATAAATGTTCGTATTTTTTTCATTTTGAAGGACGGAACCCTAAAAACGTCGTATCAACACTGCGAATGTTATTAACTGATCTTATTCGAGATATTTGATTTCAAAAAAGGTTTTCTGATAAATTTTAAAATTTTGTTTTCCGGAAGTAACAGGATTTGATATAATAAGTGTATTGATGGGATTTTATGATATAAAAGTTGCAATTATATTTTAAACATCGATCTTTGAAGGCGATTATCTCGGAAAATTTTGCATTGATCAAAAATACTTTACGTTCAGAACGATGAGGAGATCAGCCCCTATGAAAAATGTCGTAAGGAAAAATACGCTCTATATAGATACAGAATAGCAACAAGACGGCTGTGCTTTTGGAATTAATACGGGATTTAATATACATCTTTCAATTGCCTGAAGCTTTCATGCCAGAAGCAAGAGAATGTCCCCAAAAGTATCATAACATGCTACTGGAATATTTTTGTTAAATTTGCCATGACTAAATAATATTTCTTTTTCGAAACTTCATTGAAAACAATTGTATCTAACAGCGCTCAAGTCTCTATCTACCTTGTAAAAATAAAGGATATTATAAAGTAAAAGCTTTACAAACAATTTCGTTTAATTCTTACAAGAAATCATAAAACGTGATATAAACAAAACTTAACGTTAGTTGAGCACGTGTAATATATTTTATGCTAAAATTGTTTGGTGAATAAAGATTTCGTCATTATTCCAACCTTAAGTCAGTTATCTTCCAAATGATTATGCTTGCATAACGAAATTAATTCACTTTAATGGCAACACTAAAAGAATAAATGTACCAAGACCAGATGATATTTTTAGATACTTTGGGAAAGTACAAGTCTTACTATGCCAATTGCTGTAGAATAATTCAAGGTGATATGGCCATATTTTTTTTAGGAAGCCATCCTGCAGCCTGAATAAAAAGGTAATGTTTTAACTTTTTATTAAACCTATATTTAACCATCTTTGGAACCTGAGATCTTTCGTAACTATAAACGTATTTATGAAATATAATTTAAGTAGTAAAACTTTGCCATTGTCGATCTTATCAGATATGTAAAGATAAGATGGCTATTCAATTAAGAATAAATTATAGCAACGTAGCCACTTCTTTGGTTTTCTTTTCTTAATTGCTCTGAACTCTTCTGGCACCAGACGCATCTAAGCTCAAGTAGCAATAAAAACAAACATTAAAGGTACCAGTATTTTTCATCAAGGGTTTTCAAGAATTTAGACAATTGCGATTTTTAAACGGGGATAAATTGTTGAAATGATTCATTCAGACGCTACAGATGGAGCAGAGGAATTACAATATTTCAAAGCAAAATCTGACAGCGCAAGAATAAAATACCTGTTGTCTGTCAAGAATTTTAAGGCATATGATGATTGGCAAATATTCGGTTGATTGGTTCTTCAGAATTGTATTGAAGCGTGTGACAAAAATATTATTTGATCTATTCTTCGTGAGCTTATGTTATACTTTTTATGAGCTCACGCTTGCCCAAAGTGATGACGTTGCTTCTGCTTTATAACAATAATAACGAATTAAAAGTATCGATGCCGATATATAAAGGGTTTTAATGTCAAAACATCGATACATCGTATTAAAAACTATCGGCTATACATACTTCGATATATGGATATTTTTTCAACAAGATTAGCAATTCACGTGGCATAAAATTAACTACATGTCAAAATAATGTCGTATTATATTTAATTTAAGAACATACGGTACTCCTTAGCAATCGTTCCCGTATCTACTCTGAGTTAGCATGTAAATAGTAGAAACCTCGTCTCTTTCCGTTTAGGCAATAAATATACCTCAATGACGTTATACGTTTAGACCTTTCAATAGCGCAATGAAGTTAGCCTTCAAAAATAAGGTAATTACCACAACTACAATTTTTCATCGCAACTGCAGTTGCTGTCTTTGACTCTCTATCGCTTCGTCATAGCTCGCGCATGATGTTGCTTGAGACAATATTTTTTTGTTCTTCTGTTAGGTATAAAGTCATTGCTCGACCTGTATATTGTTTTTACACTATCTCCAGATGCAAGCTATAATAAAATAAAGTAATGTTATAAATGTTAATAAAAAAACGAATATAATGTAAATACATAAACTGAACAAAACAAAAATCACATTAAACCACCTTCTCACACAAAAAAAACCAAATCGAAATCGTTCTGCTTAGTTATTACTGTCATAAATTTAAACTCACCTGCATCTCAGTTAATATTATGTGTTATTAGAATAAATAATAAAGAAATTTCTCGCGGCGTCACTCGTCTACGACGAGTCAGGTACTGTTACGAATTCGCAACAAAACAAATATCACATTTCAAATTATAGTACCCGTTACGGACCACAAACAATGATACAAACACTCCATTCGGCTCGACCACAAACAATTAAGTCACTAAGACGACTGTGACTTAAAAAAATGGAAATCAAAACAAAACTTAAATGGCGGCAAAACACCTAATACATTCATTAACATCTCGCAAGGCAATTATAATTCCGCTGTTATTAATTACTGTATTTATGTAACGCGTGTTTTTCTCTTGCGCACTTTTTGTTATGATTCTCAGTAGCCATCTTGGAGTGTTTACACGCCTCGTTTAATTTCTTTTTTTTTAAATAGTCGCATTCGCGGACTCGGCCAATTGTTTTTCAGCCAGTTTAACGTTGTTACTTTTTATTAAAACTCTCATGAACTTCTTAAAATAAATTATGGTAACTGTGCCTCTAATTAACAGCCTATTGTGGGCACGTGTGATAGTTAATGATATACATTACTATGAAATGTATTACTTAGCGGCTTTCGTTACAAGTGTGAACAGTTTAATTTAGTATTTTTCGTTGTTCGTTTTAATCTTATATTTTGTTATCTCTATCCCCCTACGATATATATATATATATATATATATATATATATATATATATATATATATATATAAATTAATGTTTGTGTGTTCAACTTTTATGCATTCGCGCATCGTTCATCCGATTGACTTGAAACTTTGTACTAAGTCTTAATGATACAAATAAGTAATGTTAGATAGTGACATTCTGAAAAAAAGAACGTTTACGCCAACGAAGCCGCCGGGCGGGTCAATTGCGATCGGTCGCGCATTGTTCATCCGATTGTGTTGAAATTTTATATTAAACTTGAGTTGAAACTTTGTATTAAAGTTTTTAGTGATACAAATAAGTAATGTTAGATAATGACATTCTGAAAAAGAAAAAAAGTTCACGCAAATGAAGTCGCCTGGTGGCTCGTTCAACCGATTGAGTTGAAATATACTAAACTTATTAGTGATACAAATACGTCATGTCAGATAGTGACATTCTGAAAAAAAAAGATAGTTCACACGAACCAAGTAGCCGGGCGGGTTGACGCGACATATCGTACATATCAACATATCGTTCATCCGATTAAGTCGAAATATTGTACTAAACTTCTTAGTGATACAATAAGTAATGTCATTTAGTTCTCAAAAAAAATGTTCGCGCGAACGAAGTTACCGGGCGAATCGGTAAATGTGTCCGCTTTGTATATATGTACGTACTTCAAACAAATTACATATATTTAATTACTAACATATTTAAAGAAGAATAGCAAAGCAAGCGTGGAATGAGCTAGTAATAAATAATAGTGATCCCAAGTGCGAAGGTTTCCACGTAAAATAAGTCTATAGTGTTTATTTTTCTTTTTTCATTAATATAATTCGATTTTATTACGTAATTGCTTACTGGAAATATAATTTTTTGACTTTAAATTTTACAAACTTTTATTTAACTTACTACGTATGTCTTTCCGGTTCAACACTTTACTCAAATTGTAACTTACTTCTTATGGACCGATCAAGCTAAAATTTTGTATACTTATGTTGTTGTTGTGACAATAAAATTTGATACATTTTAAGAAAAGAATTCAAAATGGCAGCGTGAATATGGCGGACAAATGTTGTCCTTTGTAGTCAGATTCGACTAAAATTCTGTATCAGTGGATTTTAAAGGTCACAAATAGCGAATTTGGGTTCAAAATTAAGAAATTCAAAAGGCGACTCGCATGGCGGACGAATTTTGTCTATCTTGATCCCGTTCGACTAAAAATTTGTATCTGGAAATATTGAAAATAACAAATTAAGAGTTTGGTGTCAAAATTCAGAAATTCAAAATGGCGGCGGCAAATAAAAGCTTGTAAATAAAAATATTTGTTCACTTAAATTTGTTATTCATGGATCGACGCGGCTACAATACGTAACTTATAAAACTGTTTATATTATGGCTTTCGGGAGTAAAGGGTTAAGATCTGGTCATGATCATTCTTAAACAGACATAAAAGCAGGTAGTATTGCATAAATACATACATAAAGTATTGCAGCAACTTTTTAAACTTTATCGCTTTTTAACCCTACGTTGTAAATTTTTATGCAACAGCACTATTTTTAAATTTAATTCTACAAATTTCATATAATTTCTCTGAACTACGTGCGCTTCACTCTAAATTCCTCATATTTTGTTATGTTTCCTATTTTCAGCAATTTCAATAAGGCAATTATATTTTTAAATTAATCTGTCAATTTGCCTCCTCTTCACTAAGGTGGGATAGAGTTAAAATAAATTTAATAAAAAATTCACCTTTTTACATTTTCCTTAATGAATTACCCATTATTAAATAGAAAATATGTACTCTTAGAAAAGGAACCAAAGAGTGGCTCGCTATATTATACAATATGCCATTTTCCACACAGTCGAATATAGAATATTAGTGACTAATGGCAGATATAAAGACTCAAAAAAATTAAAGTTAAATAAATAAATAAATAGATAAATATATATATATATATATATACATATATATATATATATATATATATATATATATATATATATATAAAAGATATAATTGTAATTATGAAAGTTGTGCCACAATAATTATGAGTGAGCGAACAAAGTGGTAAGTGCAAATTGGAAAAGTCACTATTGTGGCCTGTATTGCACTGGCTATCTTGATTGCATTGGATCACTTGACCGTTGAGTTATCGAAGGCGCTGTACTGGATATCTTCCTCAATTACAACGATGCTCAAACAACTGAACTCGAACTGGAACACAACACTTCTCGAACACAAATTGCAGTGAATAGCGATTCATTCCCTTTGTGCGGCCACCGGTTCCCACGCCAGGGGTTGTGAACCTGCGGCAGACGGATTTTATTAAGTGATTACTCATTGCAAATATATTTGTACGACTTTAACTCTTACATGCTTTTATTTAACTTGCTTCATATGTTTTTACGGTTCAAAATGTTTACTCATATTTTAACTTATTTTTTATCAAACGATCGAGCATAAGTACAATTAATAAATATACATAAATAATACAATTTGATAATTTTTTATAACTATTTTGGTGTTATTCATTGATTCAGAAGAATAATGTGAAATTCGTAAAATTAAATTTAAAATGGGGCTATTGTATAAAAATTAATAACGTAGGGTTAAAAAGCATAAAAGTTTTACTCGCATACTTTATGTGTTAAAATTTTATTAACAATTTTTATGATTATTTTGGCGTTTGTTACAGCGGCCTTCGGTGCCAGGAATGCAGTCATTTTCAACTCTGTCTCAAACATATCTGAAAATTTCCAACGCTGATACGCTTACGACGGCGCTATCCCATTCGCACCTTCAACGTACTCGCTCACTCCTAAGCATAATAGCCCACATTTTCATAATTATAACTTCCTCTTCCATACAATTGCTCTCTCTGATTCTGTATTTCTTTTATAGTCATGTTCTATATATATATATATATATATATATATATATATATATATATATATATTTTTTTTTTTTTTCTTTTTTTTCTTTTTTTTTGATCTGAATCGGGTTTTTTCGCGGTAATTTTCTATTTAATGAGTAAACCTAGATATTATAAACTAAGTACTCACTATGTCCCGACGTTTCGGACTGGTTGCACAGCTGTGGTCACGGGAAGAGTCTTCCCGTGACCACAGGCTCTCTACTTATTAAATAGAAAATTACCGCGAAAAATCCCGATTCAAATCAAATAAAATATGGGTTCGAATCGCGAAAGTTTAAAAAAGTAGATATATATATATATATATATATATATATATATGTTGAATGCGTGGAAAATTTCATATCCTCTGTATGAGCGAGCTACTTCTTTTGGTAATTTTGTAAGAGTAAATATGTACACATATTTAATATAACGTCTTTGCGTGTCATATGTATTACAAAATTCAAAGATTTAATCCACATTTCCGTCATCCCGGCCTTCACACACGTCTGCGTCCTAAATGAGCCAGTCGTAAATGTTTTCAATTATTGCGAAAGATGTCCTCTCCATTTAACATTACGGTCCCGTCATTACATATAGCGTTGCGCAACGCTTCGTACGAGACACTGGTCGTCTGGGCAGCATATGTTTCTTACGTCCGCATTGAAACGATGTCATTAGTTGATACAATAGTATCTAATGGCACTTATGTGTGACGAGAATCTCTCTTAAAACGTGATCTCCGAGAATAAGCTTCCTTTATGTATCTGTTATTTAAGATTTACTGGGCCAACAAAGAATGTCCTGAATGCAAATATACAAATATCAAGTTTATTTCATAACTAGCTGTGCACTACCATTTTATCCGCATAGAATTATTTTAATTATACTGTTCTTTCTCCTGATGTCACTAAACGCTCCACTCGGTAAACAATTCAGTCGTTGGAATTAGGAGTAATGTAGACTATACTATGTTTAAATAGTGTTCCTCAACTTCAGTTTTTCATCACTGCTCTGTCCCTACGAATTGATTGATTATATAAAACCTATAATCTTCCTCAAATTGGGGCTTTCTAACACCAAAAGAATTTTTGCTCTTTCCAGAGATTATTGCGAACAAGCAAGTAAACAAACTTATCCACTTTAAATATTAGTATAAACTATACTACTAGTATAGATTATACTACGTTTAAATAGTGTTCCCCAACTTCAGCTTTTCATCACTGCTCAGTCCCTACGAATTGATTGATTATTTAAAACCTATAATCTTCCTCAAATTGAGGCTTTCTAACACCAAAAGAATGTTTGCTCTTTTCAGAGATTATTGTGAACAACTAAGTAAACAAACTTATCCGCTTTAAATATTAGTATAGACCAGGGCTGTCCAAACTACATACCTTCGCGGGCCAATTAAATTTACTACAAAAGCTTGAGGGCCGCAGAAAAAAATACTTTTAATTTGAAGTAAAATAAAATAGAGGGTAATAATTTCTTTAGACGTTTATTGGTTCTTCGTTAATTTATCTTTAACAATCACATCGATATCAACATCAACTTTCGTTGTTGCCAGACGCATTGCATGAAGAAGTGACTTATCTGACAGTGAAGATCTGTACTTAGATTTTATAAAGTTCATGGTGGAATACGCGCTTTCACATAAATAAGTGCTTCATCTCATTTTCAAGCCAAAATTTGTTAATTTGGGGAAACGATCGCCAAGGATCTTAAAAATGTCCATTCCAGTTTCTGTTCTACACTTGTAAAAGGGGTCTGCCTGTACGTCACATAATTCCAACTGGTAATCAGTCTTTACGGTTTCGATGTGAATCGTTAATGGAAGCGTAAAAAGAGACAAATCGCTCTCTAATTTTTTGATATCTGCGAAACGCTGCTCAAGTTCAAAAATTATCTCGTCGATGTACTTCAGGTGGTCAGAAAAGTTGCATCTTTCAAAATTTCTCATTTCGGTATAATGTTCTTCGCAACTTGGAAAAAAAGAAGAATATTTTTTTTCCAGTGACGTTTTGAACAATATCAGTTTATTTTTGAATCCATTCACATATCCATACAAGTTGGCTATATTGTGTTGTTTGCCTTGTATTTTTAAATTTAATTCGTTCAAATGTTGTGTCATATCAGTCAATTCGAGATCAGCAAGATATTCAGGATCTTGCATTTTAGTTTCCATATCAGTAGTGTCGGATTTTATTTCATTTTTAAGAAATATGGGAATTTCTTTCCGTAAATCGAAAAAACGCTGCAAGCACTGACCAGCACTCAACCATCGGATTTCTGAGTGTAACAGCAGATCCCCATAGGTTGCGTTAATTTCAGTTAAAAAATTGGGATATTTACAATGACTCAAAGCTTTGTTTCCGCCTCTAATAAGTAACTATTTTCATGACATTCATTTAGCGTAAAGATTTTCCGCATAAGGCTTCTTGGTGTATGATACAATGGATTAATGGGCAATCAGTACCATTTTGTTTTAAATGTCCCGTAAATCCTGTAACGTTTCCTGTCATAGCTTTTGCTCCATCGGTCATAATACAAGAACATTTTTGAAACCCACCGTATTCTATGACAGTTTTGTTAACAGCTTGAAATATATCGCTGCCTTTAGTTGATCCATGTAGCGGCACTAAATTTAACATTTCCTCCGTGATCGAAAATTCTTTTGAAATGAAGCGATTAAAAATTATTAATTGACTGATATCTGTTTGGTCGGTACTTTCGTCCAAACATAATGAACAATATTCACAGTTTACAATGTAATCGCATATTTTTTTCGAAACAAATTCTCCCATATCATCTATTCGTCGCGCAACTGTTTGGTGAGATAATGTTACAGATTCAAATTTTTCAGCGAATTTCGGCTGCATAAAGCGATAAGCCATGGCCACTGCACATTTTTTTTATAAAATCTCCGTCGCTGAATGGTTTTTTAGCTTCGGCTAATTGCAAACAAACTTCATAAGAAGCAGCCAAACGTTGTTCATTGTCTGTATTTATTTTTGAAAAAAAACTTGTCTGCTGCGTTAGTTTCTTCTTATACTCAGCCACAACAATTTTTCTGGCTTCACCGACATGTTTTTTATATTTTTCTTCATGTAAAGTAGTATAATGACGTTTAACATTATATTCTTTACTCACAGACATAACTTGCATACAAATCATACACTGAATTTTATTATTGTTATTGCAAATAAAATAGTCGAGTTCCCACTTCTCATTAAATGCACGATGTTCATCACTTATTTTTCGCTTCTTTATAGACATAATGAAGTTTTTTAAGTATTTTTCTCAAACCGGCTGGTTAAATACTTGTGAAAATCACAATTACTTGTTAAATAACATGTGAAATTCAAAGCGGCAGTTATACGAACTTAATGAAAGCACAAGTTTAACTAATACGGACACAAACAAATACTAACATAAACATCTTACTTTACGGGCCGTTGTTTGGTCAACCCTGGTATAGACCATTGGTCGCCCAGTGACCGAAATTTTACCGTAATTCATTCTATTTTTAAGTTTGAACATTATTGAAGTCCTTTTGTCGAAGTGTAATACCTCTAGACTATTGTGTGTTTGATATTGACCGTATGAACGTAAACAATTAATATTTTAATGAATTTTGTAATATATGATTAATATTAATGTATTTGTAACACACATTATATGTTAATTTTACCTTTCTACACACCTTCTCCATATTAACTTTAACTACGTCAAATCTCGGACCCCTCCGGGAGCGTATTATGCTTAGAAAGGGGTACAAAATTGTCTCTTCACGTATTGATGTATAGATAATATTAACTAGACTAGCTCGGATATATGATTTGTGTCTCCGGTGCATTTTTATTGCACTTAGTTGAGTAGACTGTGCTGATGTTGATCTTGTGTTGAAGCAGCTTTTGTAAGAAATGATTTAGCTTATAGAATGATAGTAGAGTTAAGAAAACCTGTTTTTAAATTGTTATATGTCAATCTGAGTCTGTGTGTTAATTTATTTTTCAATCATGCAAAATCGACTGCATGGATCTTGATGAAATTTGATATAATAATAGTTTATAACCTCGAATTACTTATTATCTGGATAATACAAATATAAAAAAAATACCCTGACGCCTGCCTTAGTATTACGATATTGGTACTGACATGCCATCTATTAGCGTTTTTAGTAACTTTGCGCTCATAAGAGAAAAAAGTTATTAAAAAATCCTAATAACGTTTATTATACCGAGTTCCACGCGAACGAAGTCGCATGGAATTCGGTATAATAAAAATTAATATAATTTTTTTTTTAGATTTTTTTTTCTCTTATCTGTCTATAATAAGTGAAAAAAAAAACTAAAAATCCTAATAACTTTTATTACGTCGAATAATCGTGATCTATTAACGTTTTTAGTAAACTTTATGCTCATAAGAAAAAAAAATAAAAAAGAAAAAAAAACAAGAAATTCTAATAACTTTTATTATACCAAATTCCACGCAAACGAAGTCGCCTTCGCACAGTTAGTCTCTAAATATGATGTTTAGTAGCGCCCTGTTACAGGCAAACTCTGAACATCAGCACAACTTATGAGCTTATAGTGGGTAGTTTTAAAATTTCAATATTAATTAAAATAAAATAATTAATTAGAAAGTTTTAATGCACAGCAAAATTGTTTCTAATATAAATGATAAACATTCGAGTGTTTTATAATTTCCTCTGAGTACTTTATAACTTTATATTATAACTATGTATTCGAATACCGCATTTGTCCATAATAGATTCGAAGGCAATATAGTGAATTGGATTCTATACGAATCAGCTATTGGGTTCTTGCTCATATTAAAAAAAAGAAAAGGTGCGTGTACTTATATACGCGCGTGAGAAGTTATACTTCTTTGGCATCATTAAAAAATAGTTTTTAATTGTATGCAAATAATAAATTACAATAAAATAATAAAAGGACTGGAAAAGGATAGTCAACACAGTCAATAAAGTTCAGTTTGAATTTGAAAAATTAAATAAATAAATATTTATTTTCTTACATTAAGGGTAACATAAATTCTCTTATTATCCGAGTGTTATTTTTGAATTATGTCCACTGCCATAGCATCTTCCGGTAATGACTGAATCGGAACTTCAGTTATCAGTGGCTTATGATAACTAAAATATGATACAAAAAGATAACAATATTAAAAAAATGAATAGACTTAAATACAATGAATTCAAATTGAATTTATTATTAAATTTATTTATTTACTTTTAAAATATTGAATAACCAATAATGAATATTTAACATTAATAATTTAATAATATTTAGTATTAATTATGTTAAATAATAATATTTTAATTTATATCAATAAATAATACATACGGATAGATAACCTCAATTATATTGGAGCACTTGAAAAAGTCTATAAACACAATTTTTTCACTAATATTTACGAATAGTAAATATATTAATCAAAATATTGAATTTAAATCACTACTGAATATAATTTATCAGCACATATATAAATCGCACTTATATGAAACTAAAACACGTGTGTGAATGTAGACACTAGAAACATGTGGAAAATAAATACTATGAATATGAAAACAGTGAACAGAGGCGACGATGGTGCCAACTTGCGCGACTAATAGAGGTTCTATTTCTATTTTGTTGGTAGCTTTTGTTTCGAGACTGCAACCGCTGCAACTTCATACTGTAACTTTTGTGTGACGAATCTTAAAATTTCACTCTCATCATTTTTTCATAATGCGCCTAAAGAAGTATAACTTTAAAAAATTTTTCAAAAATGTATGACTGCTACCCTTATTTGTCTCATTCAAGTTCCTAATGGACTTGGTCGAATGTAACTTTCATTCCGATGAGAGTTACTTTTGATCTTGATGACCTTTTAAATAATCAATGAAATACCCTTTAATATTAGTCTTTATTTTGTTTTTTAATTCCTAATTGAATATATTTGGCGTTAATTTTGTAGAAATTAAATGAAATTACGTGATGTAGTATTATTTCTACTTAACGGTGGATCGATTTATCTCCTTTTATTAAGGCAGTAGAACTTAATTTATATGTATTTATGCTGATTAGTTATAATACTTATACTTAAGTCGAGAAATCAAAACGTTCATATTGTGAAAGTTATGATTACAGAAAAAGAGAACTTAAACCATAGGTAAAAAATAAAAGGAAGAACTAATAGCTCACCTGAAGATGTTGCAATACAACGAAACCTAGGTCGTTGTAAAGAACTTAAAGAAAGTAGAAATAATACGACATCACGTAGTTTCATTTAATTGTGAATAATTCCTAATTGTTAAGTGTCATTTTGAAACCATATTTTACACCGCCTTCGCATGCTTACATTGTTAATTTGGCTTTTTTACTCCAAAAATAACTTCAGAAATGCAACCATAGAATGGCTATCATCAATATAATCTAAGTTATTTTTATTAAATAATTTATTTACTATTTTTGTTGTGAATTATTTTTTTCTATTCTTCTTGACATTTAATTGCTTTTCTCTTAGATTTTATTATTATTTCAATATTGCCTAATGTTTTGGATCATATCGTAATTCGAACACGGATCTTACGAAATTAATATAATTAATATACTCTTTCCTACATTCTTTTTAGGATTTCATATCAAAATAGCAAAAGGAAACCCTTGCCGCGAGACTCAATTGTTAGTCAGTCTGTCTGTCTGTGTGTCCCGGTTATTTTTTCAGAAATTTTATATGCTATCGGCTTCAAAATTGGCAGACTCATAAACAGGGAAATATTCCTGAATACTTGCACCAGCGTGATCGGGAGCCAAAATGAAAACTTACACCTAATTAATGCATATAATAATTTATTAATTGCTTAAATTGTTAATCAAGAAGCCTGTTGGCAACATTCAGTGGTGGATCAAATTTGGAGAATGCGTATAAGAGCAAATTTATTTTTGCTTGCAAACTATTACAGGATCTAAATTTACTTGCGACATTGTCGTATAATTGACCTCTGCAATTAACTATTAAGCAATAAATTAAATATTAAGGGTCTCAAAAGTTCCAAGAACTGCTTTACACGTATCTTCTGATTTTTGACCTATGTTAGAACCAGTAAAAGCAACGGAATCGTTCAACCAGTTGTTCATTCTCTTTGACCAGTCTGATAAAGAATGGAAGATGAGTAGCATGAATGATATCAGCAAGAGAGTTAAATAAAAGAAAAATATATTGCACTTTGGATATTTCGTATAATTGGCTAGTTTCCATTTTGAGTTTCCATCTATCCTGGAAAGATGATTTCCAAGTGGCTAATACTTCCACGGTCACAAAAATCCTGTGTAAGATGGATCTCTGACTTTCTTCATCTTCCAACTGTTCGATAACCTCATCTTGTAGTTCGTCATATATTTCTCATTATGCATGGTCGGTTTGAACTAATCATTCTGTCTAAGCTGTTAGACAGATTGACGGAGGATATTTAAGTAAAAAATTAAATAAAGTCCTAACCTTTTGTTCAGTTTTCCAAAAATTCTCGTGTACTTACTGAAAACATAACAGTTCCATTGTTGATAAAAGGCGTTGATAGCGTATCGCTATCTCAGTTGGTTGTGCTCGCACGTCCTCGTAGAAGGATGTTTACGTCTACTCCTGTCATCACGTTCGCGTCGTTACCTTAGCGAAGGATCTTCAAGTTGTGTCATCAGCATCACATAAGCGATTGATTATCCCTTCTCGTCTGACAGCGTGCTACGTTTATGGTGACAGCTGAAAATAGGAATGTAACTGATGTTTGTCTCATTTCTTAGATAGGGGCAATGACCTGTTATGCATTTTGGTCCTCTTCTCATAAAAAAAAACAAGATATTTCGTCACTATTTTTATGGAAAGATGTTTTTAAGCCTGCACGTTTGTTTCACGAGTTTATTTCGTTTTAATTGATTTTGTTGAGCTTCGTTTCTAAAACGACAGCCACTGAAACGTTGTTTTAAAGATATATTGCTTTCTCTCACCTAGCTCTGGTGACTCAATATCTCAAATATATTTCGTCAAAGAGAAAAAAGTAGCTCGCTCTACGAGAATTCCGTACACATTTAAGCACTTACAAGCATTTAAGGGCAAATCGTATTTTCATTAAATTATTTACAAATATTATTTTTTTTAAATAAATTGCCTACAATATCTGTATATTAAAAAATTATAATAATCACGTAAAAACATCGAGCATATTTCAAAAATTATAATCTCTAGGACAATCGCTGTAGTTATCCTGTAATTTTCAATTCAGATTTTATCAATCCCGTTTTCTAGTGATTTTTGGTTAAATAGTTTCAGGTGTGGGAAAGGGAAGTGGAACCTATTTTCGTTTATTTTATAAAATAACTTTTTAATTATCTGCGCAATTTCAAGTTATGTAAACAATTTTATTCCCCATACCGAGTCTTTTCAAATGGCACCCCCCAAGATATTCATAGTTAAAAAGAAATTCGCTTACTTTATTTACTTTAATGCTTATATGAATATTTTTAAAAAGTTAGTTGATGCAAAATATGTGGGTCAATAAGATATATAACTATGTCAAGTTTCAAGTTTCTACGTTGCTCATTTTCTAAGAAAATCGCAGTCGCAGACGATTTTCTTAAATCGCAGGCACTCCAATAAAAAAACGATTTAACAATGGTTCCAGTTTTTTTCAGTTCGAGGTATGAAGCCTTAAAAAAGAGCATCGTATTATTTTTTTTAATATATTGCTGTTAAATTATTCAAAAGGCCATGAAATTTTTCACAAGAATTTGTTAAGTTGTATTTCACACATAAAATAACTTAAAATCTCAACACTTAATTGTAATTTTTCTGATATCCACACTTTATTTAACGTAGAAGAAAAACGCGTTCAATCGCAGCATTAGTTCCTGGTAAGGACAGCGGGTATTCCACAATTTTTAGTGCATTATTGTATGGAACATGGTTTGTTTAAAAATTATTAAATATTTCTAACTATTTGTTCTCATTGTCATTTTTGCTGATGCCCAAGATTTAACCTTTTCCTTATCAATATGTTTTTTTGTAATGATACCTTATTAAAAAGATCATTTTTGGAAAAATTACTATATGGGAAATTTTGAGTAATATGATCGAATGATTTTTGCATATCATTCCAATTAAGTTCTTGTTTTAATGTAACCCAATGAAAATGTTTATTATCATTGTAATGTACTGTCCACTCTTCTAAATAATCTATGCAGTTACTATAGAACTTTTTAACGTAATTCATGATATCTGCACGATTTATTGCACCTTGTTCTTCTAGATGGCTTATAATATTACCGAAATTTAACGAAAAAAAATTATTTTATAACCGCTCTAATTTTAAATTATTAAATTCATTTGTTACTTCGATTACCGAAATTTTGTCACCTTCAATAAGTTTTATAGCATTATGAAAAAGAGCTGCTTGATTGTGTACATACTTTAGCCAAATTTTTGAAGATTACTTTTCAAAAAACTCTTCTAAAATTCTAGGAAAGTTATCCTGCGATAGAAAGAAGGATTTCAAAGGATCGTATATTTTCAAAATTCTTTCGACACCTGGCAAAAGAGCCAACCAGTGCGTTTTATTGTATCCAATTATTTTGTGATATTCGACTTCCGCGGTTTCGCAAAATTCTTTAAGTATTTCTACGCGCACAGTGTATATATATAAACAAGAATATATTTTAATATCATCATTTTCCACATCTATGGGCTACAAGTCATCAGATGTTTGAATGGCGTTATGTATTATGTGCGCTCCGCAACCAACACCAATAATATTTTGATTAATGTTTTTGTTTAATTTATAAAAAAACATTATTTGTACCTCTTCTCGTTTTTCCTCCAAAATTTGCGTTTGTGTTGTCTGCACAACATACAATCATTGTATGTTTTAAATTGTTTTTTTTTTCAAAATATTAATAGTGGAACTGAAAATTGTTTCCGAACTTTCACCGGGCAAAGAAACGAAATCTAAAATTCTAACTTTTATTCCAGTTCAGAATAAAAAAATGTAATAATGGTTAAAAATAACTTTAGAACCTTATGATTAGATGCGTCAGAATGTATGGATATCAAATTAATTTTTTCCAGATTTTTGTTTAATTTTGAAAATGCATATGGAGAAAGGACATTACACATAATTGCCTCAGATTTTTTTCTAGCGCAGGCAAACTTTTGTTGAATAACTTTTTGATAACTTGTAATGCACAGTCCATAGATCTTAAGTAATGATTGTGATTAATAGCATGTAAAGACATACATCCTTCCATTAATGCTAATTTATTTTCTTCGTCTCCATAAGTTGTTTTCCAAATTCCTGTATTTTGGAAGAAGATGCAGCAGTATTTAAATATATTTTATGTTTTGTGTGTCTCCAAGTGCTTTGAAATATCATTCTATCCACCGTGCAAAATAGAAAATTCACCTTTACATTTCTCTCATTTTACCATGTTAATTCACTTCTTAGATCATCGTTGAATTTTCATCCTCTTTTCTTACTGATTATATTAAACATCTAAAAAACGAATAATTTAATTGTTAGTTTATAAATTAAATTAATGTTATTATTATAAAGTAAATATATTTTGAAAATGGTCATAATTTTCATTGTTGGTATCTATACTGCTCTCCGCTCGATTTATTGGAAGTTCAAATATGTCTGGTATCTCATCTAGTATATTACTCGAATAGTCAGTTTGGCTGCTTTCATTGTTTGCACTTGATTTACCCGTAATATTTTTAAAGAATGACGCTGGAAATTGGTCACCCAGGGCTTATTTTGCAAATTGTTAACGATCAGAGTCATTTAAATTTAGCGATATTTTAAGTACAGTCCCATGTATTCGTCTAGTATCTCATCTAGTATATTACTCGAATAGTCCGTTTGGCTGCTTTCATTGTTTGCACTTGATTTACCCGTAATATTTTTAAAGAATGACGCTGGAAATTGGTCACCCAGGGCGTATTTTGCAAATTGTTAACGATCAGAGTCATTTAAATTTAGCGATATTTTAAGTACAGTCCCATGTATTCGTCTAGTATCTCATCTAGTATATTACTCGAATAGTCAGTTTGGCTGCTTTCATTGTTTTCACTTGATTTACCTGAAATATTTTTAAAGGATGACACTAAAAATTGGTCACCCAGAGCGAATTTTGCAAATTGTTGACGATCAGTCATTTAAATTTAGCGATGTTTTAAGTACAGTCCCATGTATTCGTTCTACAGCACAAAGGTGTTTACAACATCGGCCCCCAGCTTCATATGGACAGTCACATTTTGCCATTTGACAGTCCACAATGTACATACCAGTCTTCTCTTTGACAAAGTAAGTATTGTCATTCACAATCACTATGTCTTCAATACTGTTATTTTGTTGACAACACTTATCATTTGCTAATGTTAGATTTCTTACTCTACCATCGGCAAACTGAATCAACCTTTTCTTATGATATGCTTCAAAGGTCTTCGCGACAAAGTCAACTACACATTTTGAATACTTTGTATCGTGCAGTACTATGTCTGAAAATTTGTATTGAAGATTCATGGTAATTGTTTGTGTTATTCCCTCGTATTAGAATATCAGCGCAATATGCTAAACACCACTCCTCATGCCGTCTCCACAAACTTGTCAGGTGTTTTTCTCAAGTTTTTTATTTGTCTTCACTCTCTCGTCATGTAATAATCAATTATATTGATGTCAGCTTCTTGCATTGTATTGGCATACATTACGTTTCCGAATTTCATTATAACAAGTAAAGCAAGTCATTATAGCAAGTAATAACGTTATGTTCACTGTTACGACCAACGTCAGGTTTCGGTCGTGTTAACATAGGGATATTCTTCCTCGAAATAAGATTCGATTTGTCGAATTTACTCTTACTTTATTTAATGGAAACTTATGCCAATCTGGCTGAGGGTTATGTACTTCAACGTGTCCGGGATGAGAATGCTAATGGGAACGCCAATGTTGGGTTTTTATACTACTGTGTAAACAACTTTATCTTTATTATACGGGTGGTCTGTTTCCACACGTGTTTTGTGGAGTGACTGATGCAATAGCAAAATAGAATAACAAAATATCTATTAAAATATTTTTATTTAATTAAAGGTCTTGACCTCTTACGCTCATGCGTTAATTAATAAAATGTTTGGTTTTGGACCATGTTGAAATAGCAAATAAGTGTTTATTTATATGATACGCAACGCAGGTACATAACATAACTTTGCCACAGCCAACGCCAAAGAGCATGATTTACATGAAATGTGTAAAGAAGCAATCTGCTGTTCGGAAGTAATGCTCGTAAGGCATTCCTTTCTGCACTGCTGTCATCAATCATAACGACCTTTGGTTGAAAAACCTTCTGACAAGTCTCGTCTAAATAATTATTTGCAGATTGAAATTAATGCATATAATTTTCTTTACATTGACTGGTGTGTAAAAAGACAACGATAGGTATAGCACCAATTTTCGTTGCAGCAAATATAAATGTAACACAAGCATTGGTTTGATCGCAAGATCCGCTTGTGCCAACAAACACCATTTCATCAGCCAAATGAGCTAAGAACATTCTTTGCATAATAGCTGCTGTTATTACGCACACAGTTGGTTCTTTCTTGACAAATATCTGCACATTCATTTTAGACAACTCAATCTCCTTTCGTTTCAAAACGTCGATAATATCATCGATAAGATGCGAAACGTCCCGTAACTGCGGCGATGCCATTGTTCGTTTAGAAGAGTAACTTGACGGTCAAGTGGATTTTTTTGTGCATTGGACAAAGTAATGTAAACATTCTTCTCGGATTCTTCAATGAGAGACATTCCGTGATACGATTTTGTTGCGGTCATCCCATCTTCAAGATATGATTCAAATTAATTTATCGCGTCTTCAGAATAACACAGTAGGCTTAATGCTTGGGCAACATTGACTCGGTGGGAATGGTTAAAATTAATCTCTATTAGCACATTCAATCCTCGTTTCAATAGTGGTGAATTTTTTAACATACTCTTAGTTAGTTTTAAAAAATTTATTGATATATTTGCGCATTTCTTTTTATCTTTGGTTTTGTTTCTGTCCGAAAGATAACAAATAAATACTTTTCTGAAATTATATCGTGTTGACTGCGAATATCATCTCATCATAATCCAATTTGTTTAAGTTCACTCCGAAAATATAGCAATGACATAAATACACTTTGCGTCGTAATCACCTTCACAAGACAAACAGCATCGAATTTTGCATTGGTAATTATTAGCTCCATCATATTTTATAATTTCAAAATTGTCCATAATACCACAAAGTTTATCCTTTAGTAGTTCCATATTAATCGAAAGAATACTCTAAATCTTAAAACAGAACCTCAAAAAGTTCTAATGAAATCGCGACATAACACCACGCTTTGTAATTGTCACCACCACACACAAGAGAAAGTACGAAAGCAAAATGCACGAACTTCATGGCTATATTATGTGCATCGCCTTAAACCTCTCAAAAATTATTTGTTCTCTTTCTCTTTCCTCTATTTGTTTCTCTTTCATACATAGTCAAAACATATACTCTTATATCTAGTTATATTCGCAACGCGACGAGTGTGTAAAATGATTGTTTTGGTGAAACAAAAAAGACGCCGATCGCTCCCGAGCTAATGATGTACTAATATTTACATTTTGATTTCATGTGGGCGAATGATAGATATGATCATAACATATGAGCTATATCTTTTACATCTCTCACTCTGAGGTACACATCTCTAGTATATTGGAGAAGCTGTCATTTTGCTGGTGCAACAAGACGGTTAAAATCAAGGAAAATTGTTGGTGGTATACATATACACGGTGTCCGGGAATAAGTGTCGGACAAAGAAAGATGTTATTCGTTGATTGAAAAATAGTTTAGTAATAGATTGTTATTCAAATAAAATTTAAAAGATGACTTTTTTCAGAAAGAATATTCATAATTATTATAAGAATATTAAGAATATTCATATATATTAGAAAAAATATTCATAATTATTTGTCATCTTTTTCATACATACGATACTTGCGCACATTATTCAGCGCCAATCAGGGGAATAACAAAAACAACGAAGACCTCTAGCTGTTCGGATAAGCACCGCGCTTCAAGCAAGTATTGGGTATTAATATTTTTTTTGCAATCAATTAGAGAAAGGACGTGTTTTTATTTCAACGACAATTTATTCCTTTATTGCCAACGAATAACGTCGTTCTATCTCCGAAATTTATTCCCGGACACCGTGTATATATATATATATATAGATAACAAGTATGTATACACCGCCATCTATACTATCAGTGCTGATCTGTATCTGATTGGTCATAGGGTAAAAAAGATATGTTAATCAACCCACCTAAATTCGTGATTATCACAATTGCTTATCAAACTTATCACAACTAATGCTAGACGTGCTGTGAGTAATTTTTTCTTCAACTATTAAAGAGCTAGGCCTGGTTATTGATCAAAATCTTAGCTGTCAACTTCAAGTAACCAATGTTAGATGCCGAATTTTCAATAAATTTCACTTTCTAGGTATCTTCAACAATTTATTCCAATTAAATCTAAGATTCACCCTTGTCAAATGCTGTTACTACCCTTGCTTAATTATGAAAATGTATCCACCTAGCCCTGAATTTATGAAACATTTTAACAAGTTACATTGACAAGTAATATGTGTTGAAATTAATATTGCATTCTTGTACCGGACTGTCATGCACTACTACGAATATATCCATTACTTCATATTCCACATGCACGTACCAACATCCGTTTGCGATTACCGATTGTCGCTCACTTAATTTACTTAAGACAGCATAGGAGACATTGCCCCATTGTGAATTGTTTACATATTCTATTCGCGAATTTAGAGAAAAGATACGGAAATATTTCGATGAATCACAGCGGGCTCATTATTTTTACCATGTTTGATTAATGTTTGCCTTCATAATATATTAATAATTGTTTAGTGTAATTGTGTTATATACAATTTATTTTCGTTTTGCAATGACATGCTCAATACGTCGGTAATAAATTGTAAGTTGCTGGTTATTGACGTTTACCTAAACGGTCAATCATTAAACTTAGTATAGACATGGAATATCATAATCATGAAAATTCGGATTAACATACTTTCCAAAGCGAAAAATAACATCATTCCTTTACAATGAAACTCAGTGTTTTTTCTCAATAAAAAAAATTATTTTACATGTCCGTGGTGTATATTAAATGTATTGCTCACATGCCTGAAGAGAAAATACACGTGAGCGAAGTTATGCGTAACAGCTAGTATACTATAAAACGGGTCCTAACAACTATAAAATATTCAACTCATGGTATTTTTTCAACAACACAATAGCCAATATAATAAAGTTTTGGTTGCGAGGAAGAAATAGATACAAGTAAGTTTAATCAATTCACGAAACAAACATAAATTATTCTTGCTTGCTTATTCATTATTCTTGCTTATTTAATATTGCGATAATATTTTTCTAACATGAAGGATGATAGCATTTTCCTTGTTTCTATTATAGTTAAAACAAGGCTCTCGCAGTCTGGTTTTCTATATGTTTCTTTAATTCTGACTCTTTCTTTAAATAGACTATTATTTCACAAAATTAAATTGTGTGTTACAATTAATTGTTGTTAAATATTATTCGTTTTAAGTTAGATTTCATAAAGCAAAAAACACAGAAAAAATTTACTAATTGTAACGTGTACTCACTTACTTGTATAAACCCCATCCCCCCCTTACAATGGGGTTTATACAAATTTTCAGTTTATACAATATTTGTCAATTATGGAAAAAGAGTTTTCGAAATGTATTTGATAAATCTACGATTGTGGTATTTTCCCCCAATAATCGACTTTTGCATGACCATGAATAAATGCGATCTTGCAAAGCTTCGCGCCAACACTCTTAGCCACGTGATATGAGTAGCATGAACGTCACAATGCTTCCCACAAATAATTAAATTGAAAAAGGGAGGTTCTATTTCACACAATTCGTCATTTTCTAGTGTCATAACTTACATATATGTTCTGTGGTCATATCGTACGTAGTAAATCCTAAGCCTGTGTATATATAAAATGCAATACAATTTAAAGGATATCGCTATCTTGCTCACACAATTACTTGACGCTGGTCATCTATTAGTATAGTATTATGACGTTGGTACTTCAGTACATATTGACGTCACGCGTTATGATTGACTGTCAATTTGTATTTCGATGTTTAGCCACGAATTTTAGAAAAATAAATATTTATATACACTTTATGCGCTCAAATATTGTTAATCATTATTTTTAACCCGAAACTACATTAATCAGATATATTTTTATACATGTATAGAAATATTTATATACAATTTATGCGCTCAAATATTATTAATCATTATTTTTAACACGAAAACTATGACATACATTAATCAGATATATTTTTATACACGTAGCAAATCCTTGTCATGTTGTGGTAAATTCTTACGTCAGTTCATAAATATTTTTATTTATTACATCACCACACAATTGCAAGGCATAATTTCTTCACTCATTACTTTGACTTAACTAACTAACTTAATTGTTTAATCTAGCTCAACAAGGACAACTAGGAGCACCTAGGTGGTGCTCCTAGTTGTCCTTACAATTTTCTGAGTATATTCATATTATTTATTACATATTTTCGGTATCGATTTCGCTTATATAATATTAATTCTAATTTTATTATTTCGCAGCAGAACATAAGATTATAGCAGATTTTTAAAATATTCCCAGTGACTTTTCTAACCCAAATGGAGGCTTATCTGAAAACTAGCAAGAGACATCTCCAAAACAAAGTTGTTCTTTCAATAGCTTTATTTAAAGAGAATATATTACTGGCATTTCATACAACATTCTTAACAACAACCTTTGTCAAAACTCTACATTTTATAAAATTTGCTTTTTTTATTTTTCTACCTATCTGAAAAACTCCAAACACTAAAAGATACCTTATTTCTAAACTCTCCACATACAATAACCAATATTAACAAATTGTTCGGCAATTTCACACAGAAATTATCTCACGTCACCGGTTATTATTTCGTAATTGAGCATGAAGTGAAACAATCTAAAGAAACTTCAGTATACATTTATCATGTATATTAAATGAAACTTTATAACATATTTTTATTTTGGTGTGGTAAATTTCAATGGCTATTAACGTACAATGGTACATGACTAGTTCTGCAAATATGTTGCGATATAAGCTGGATAGAATTATACTAAAAACAGTTTCATCTGTGCGGGATCTCGGTGTAACTGTGGGCAATAATTTCGCATTACAGTCCACTGCACCTGTCAGAAAGTTTACAAGCTACTTGGATTCTTCATACAGCATTCCCACGATTTTCATGCCGTCGAAAATATTGTGGTTTTATTCAACACTTTAGACCATAGTATTTTTAAAACAAATATAGTCTGGTCTCCATATGAAGCTCTTTATATCCTCATGCTGGGGAAAATATTAAAAAAGTCCAAATAGTTTTTTTTTTATTACACAATTTATGGCTTATTATTATTCTATTCAGATTTTAAATATTACATGGTTGGATGTAATTACCTTCAACTCTGACTGGAATTGCTTTTGAACATGGATTTTTTTACATTATTAAATCATTACATTGATAACCACTTGATGTTGAGTCTCGATAGTCGCTTTATGCTCCTAGCGGTAAGATCAGAGGACGATGCCATAGTTAATTTCACCTGCCTAAGATGCACACAAATATCCTGTAGAGTTCACGTATCTTTCGTGCACTCGCATAGTTTATGATATTTTTTCTACTCCATTGGCTGCTCCTTTCTGTGTTGTTCGTTTTTGTTTGTATATTTTACAAATTATGTATAACTTTTGCTTGTTTTTTCTTATGTTCTTCCACATGCCCACGCTTTGGGTGAGTCTGTAAGTTGGCCATGGGGTTTTCAAGAAATAAATAAAGAATAAACAACATATGTATAAATATATGTAAGTATGCGAGTGTATATGTTAATTTTCTTTTCATTGATAACTGCACAGTCAGATAAATTTGAATTGTATATTAGAATTCACTTATTTGTTTTAAAAACTAAAAAGAAATTACTCCAAAAGACATGGAGGTTGTAAAGTGATAGAACTGTAGAGTGATGTTAAAAAGTTAATAACTTTGTATTGTATGCTGCAAATCATTTGGGTTTCCCAGATTTATCACAGTTTGGGAGGAGTCCAGGTGGGTTTTCGTTACAGTCCAGGTTTTAAAACTATTCATAAGAACTAAATTTTCCTAATTACTTTTTACATTATTTATATAATTTATATTTAAACTGTACAAGAAAATGGTTAAAATATGCTTGAATAAAAGCATGAACACTCTTAACTTCCACTAATAGCAAATTGTAAAATAAATATACAATTATGAAAAGGAAATTTCATAAAAAACAACTCTAATTTTAATAATTGCAAATAGTTATTTAAATGTTATTGTTTATTAATTATACATATTTTATTACTGCCTTATTTATCAAACAATTTCATTTTTTTCATACATGTAAATGTCAATTCTTTAAAAATATTGCTCTTATATCTGCTCTCCTCACAGTTATCGGTATGTTCCGTAGATACGAAAGTATTCATAAACAAATTTTAATTTTGTCAGGGAACAAAATTATTTTAAAGTACTCGTCACTTTACTGAAATGAACAACTTCTTGAATCGTAATTTCATTTAGAATATGAAAAATGTCACTATTTTTACATACAATCAATGGTGATGAGACCAAATCTATATATTGGGTGGAGATCCTAATTGGAAAAATACATACAATTATTCTACATTGAATTTAAATACAAATTATATTTAAATTCAAATAAAGCTTGTTAAAGCATGGTAGAATGCAAATAAGCTTATTAGGAGACATTTTGTATCATTTGTACAATGATTATTTCAATAGCAAATGGAGGTTGTTACTGATATAAATAAATGTTTAATCACAATATACAAATTTGAAAAACTAAGCAAGTGCTTTAAATATTGCCACATTTATAGTAAGATCTCACTTTGAAAACCACCTCACTTCAACAGCTCAACGAGTAATTGGTCTACCCAATTGTATGTCGTCATATATATTAAAAAGTGATTCTTTGGATTATACTACTACTCTTAATGCAGAATTGTTTTCAGTTTGAGATATAGCAAAAAACTGACAAACAATGAAAGCCACTGTTGTTTTAGGTCGATTAAGCCCTTTTATAATGCCCAACTAACAAGTCATTTACAAAATGTACCATTCATAAACATGTTCACTGACACTACAAAATAAGGAAAAAAAACATAACTACAAAAGAACGGAATAACTTGATAACTTCTGGAAATAGTATTCAAAAAACTCAATCCAGTCTAAACTCCAACCTTGTTGTTAATTGTACTGCATTCTAATTCACAATGCACTATGTCATTGGATGTGGATCTATCATGTTAAAAATTTATAATTTGTTTGCTATTTACACGATTCAAAGTTGAACACTTTACAAGTTCTGTGCCGCATACAATCAGCTTCTCTTATCATTCAAAAGCACATTGGCTAGATCTTTTTCACATTATAAAGTTTTCCCACTACAAAGCAAATTTTACAGATGTAGCAGCTAATTAAATATTATTTTAAAAATTGAAATGTGTGACCTATTTTGATAAAAATGTTTGTTGGAGATCCTCATTTAAAACCAACTCTACTCCACCATGCATATTTTGAACTTTGGAAAAGGTAACTAAATTAAAAAAAAATAGTAACATCATAATAACAAGACATAATACTTATGTATGTCACGAAAAAGTTACGGTAGTTGACTCATTCTAAATTTTAATATTTTTCGTACAATATTGTGAAATATAAGTTAATTAAAAACCAGTCTTAAAATAAGCCAGTTGTAGGCTTCTAAATTGAAGATACGGATAGAGTTGGGTATATCCCTGTCTCTTTTCCTCTCGTAGAATATAATGTGCAATATTAAAAATGACCTCACAACACAGTATTGCCGTCCTTCTCTAAAGGTTAAATTTAAACTTTTATAACTCGGTCAATTTTTAAGATTATTAAAAAAAAATTTCATTCTTCATCAGCTTGTACCTTGAAATTATGATTAATGAAATAAAAACAATTTAGTCAAATACCCAATTAAAGAAGCATATTGAAAGTTTGAAGTATTATTAACAAAAAGAACCATAATAAAGAAAAATTTAAGAAACTATAAAGAAATGAAAGGACAGATAAATAGTTTTTAAATTTCTTTTACTACTAAATGATAATTCATTTTAATTTACTACTTATGCCAGTATTTCTCATTTTATTGTTAAACATTACGTTTTGTGGTACACAGCTTCTGATTGCATTGTTAAACATTACATATTGTGGCTGAATAGCTTTATAATCGATCAAGATTAATAAAATATCCATTATAATTTAAAAAGTTTATTTTATTCGTAAGTAAAAACAACATTTTTAGACTGAAACTTAGATCAAAACGAGAAAGTTTAGAGACGCGTTTTAGACGAGAAAACTGACATGTGAAAAAATGTCAATATTTTAAATCACGAATCCGGTAGTTTCAGGTTCTTTATCCTGGTTTAATGATTTTACAGATGACAGCTCTATGTATGATCTAAGTAGTAACAAGGAACAACAGAAATAAAGTACTTTATTCAGGAATTTTCAATTTTTAATTCATAATAGTCGAATGCAATTCAAACAATTGTATTTTTTTTTCAAATAATTTATTTTCATCATAATCATATAACACATAACGAAAAAGTTTTAAACCTAGTCCTGAAACCACTTTAAATATATCTTAAGGCGGTTTGTAAATTTGTAGAATCCTTTAATGTTGCGTGGCAACATTTTAGAGCTAAAAAGAACCAAATGGAATTTTAAATGTAATATAGAATAATATTCTCTTATTCAAAATATGTAGACCTTTAAATGTTTTGTAATACTATCTCTTATGATCATGTGGTACTTTAGTAACTGACCTACTTTGTAATCCCTTATTGTACACTACTTTATAACACAAACTTACAATACCAATGTTATATACATAAGTACAATCATTCTAATAAATGAAATAAAGGTATTGTTATTGACATATTAATAATGAAAACTGGTAAAAAAAAAATGGTAGGCTTAAATCACAGACAAAACCAGTCTTACAAAACGACTTAACACATACAATGTGTTTAAAAAAAACAGAAGATAAAAACTCTGAACATATTATCATGAACTGTTAATATGCAAGATGTACTGAGCGCATTAAAATAACTTTAATAAAAAAAATGCATATCACTGTCAACAATATTTGAAAGCATTCAGTCTAAGCAATTATCTACAAGGCTTCAAGTTTTATTACATTTATTAGACATGCGTGTAAATCGACATCAAATATGGACTCTTCTACTTTATACTAATATTTGTTTACAATTATTGACATTAAAATGTAGCTTTGATCGACTGAAGCAATAACAACTCAAGAAAAGAGGGTTACATACATTAATCATACATACAAACGCTTAAGTTTAGTGTTAAACAGGAATTTCAATACACAACTTAATATAAAAGCTTGAATATCAAAGCTTTACTAGTTAGAAGTTGCTTCAGAGGGATTGACGGTGAACGCGGAGATTTACAATCAGCAGCTACATTGACTAACTGACAAACTAAGTGGACAAAGTTAAATTTAATTTTCTGCATGATAAGGCTAGGACACATACAGCAGAATATACTTGTAAAAAATTACACAATTGAAGCTGGGTTCTGCTAGTACATCCAGCTTATTCATCTGACATCGGTAGTGTTGGAAACCTTTAAACATGCCTTGACAGATTTTGACACTGAAAGTATATTGCCAGGTTTTGCTGCTGAAAATATTTTGTCACTGCCTTTCTGGTTATCACTATGAGTACGTGCCACTAACCGCTCGCGCCCACGACCGTGATCAAACCCATTCCACTAGCTTGTCAACAATGTAACTGTCAGTTCAAGTGGAACGAGTTATGAACAATGCGCATTTTAAGTATGAGGAAAGGGCGGGTATTTCAGAAAAATAACAAAATTATCGCATTGTATTTTTTTCCTATATATTAATTGTTAGGTAATAATTTACACTTGCACTAATTACAAAAGTGTAATTTAATTTCTATAAAAATTTGATGATTGTTTGCATGTTTTGGGCCTTTTTGTGTAACCTTTACTTTTATTATGTGTTTCTCGGAGCTGCATAAAGTGATTCTTTTCGTCACCATTGTTAATTTTAAAAGACAATATAAATTTATTTACGTAAATTTCAAATGTCCATGTGTGAAAGTCAAATTGACAGATAAACGACCACAATGACCAACGTTGATACGTGAGTCAGCATGGGCTCAAAGCGGTCGTGAACAATGACGTTTTCATCACGACTGCAAAGACTGCGGTCGCCAAGTGGAACGATACAGTGAGCGTTTTGAGCGTTGCGATCGCCTAGTGGAACGTACTCTATATGGACCATGCGAGAAACATAGAGATCGCTTGAAAACTACAGAAATAAGAACTTTTCATTAAATTCTCGTTAATATTAGCACAGTATCAACGTCTTTGAATATAAAGAGGTTATGTTACAATTCAACAAAAAATTAGATTTATGAAAAACTAAACACCCGTATTGTTCTTATGAATTATTAAAATGCAACACACTACACCATATTTACACTTATTATTTAATTTAATTTTTTTTTATTGAAATATAGAAAACAAATTTGTTCTTATAGATATAGGCTTTGGAGAATTAATAAGAAAAAAAAACAGCAGTGTAATAGTTTGTAAATTTATCACCAGATGGCCTTTCTAACATCTTGCATGGTTAAACTATAATTCAATCACTGCTTACGTACCACTATAGTTTGATTTCTTTGTGATATTTAGATTTTAAAATATTTTTTGTAAAGACAAATTTGGATTAAAAATTTATTAGCAAACCTAATATCCACAACTACACAATATTTATACATTATAAATTATTTTTATTAATTGACATATGTATAGGGCTATGAAGACTTAATAAGAAAAAATTACAGCAGTGTAATAAATATTTTGTAAATTATCACCAGATGGCATTCCAAACATCTTGCATGGTTAAACTATAATTTAATCACTGCTTACGTACCACTATAGTTTGATTTCTTTGTGATATTTAGATTTTAAAATATTTTTTGTAAAGACAAATCTGGATTAAACATTTATTAGCAAACCCAATAAATAAGTCTCTCAAGCCCCATAAGTCAATTGAAAGCCCATTTATTATATTCTCTTCTTCACTAAGATGCAAATAATTTTAATTTATTATTTCCAAAGACAAAAGAACAAATTTGTTTTCTATATTAGACAAAATTTTAAGGTGAGTCTATTAATAGTCTAGAGTAAACGAGTAACTATTGTTTTATGTTTCCAAGAAGCAATTGCTTATGAACTAAATAAGTTTATAATGTAATTACATATGTTTTATCACACTTTTTCGAATTACTTTTTACTTGCAAATCTGCAATGTAGACTACCTACACGACCATTCAAACCTCTTTACACCCATCTTTGACTACATGAAGTCTTCTTTATTCATAATTGCAAAATTGTTATCTTTACCTTTAAGATATTTCAAAAAAATCTCGCAATAACTTTATATCTTATTTTTTAAACTCTTATTTGCGTAGCTACTAAAAATGATACAAAGTAAGAAATTTATTTTGTATAATTTATAATAAATTGCATTGATGAAATGTACGGGTACACAAGATTTTATTTTCTATCGACCTAACTAATTGTTGTTTTTCTGTAAATTTTAATTTGTTAAAAAATAGAAATAAAACTTTGGTTTTTGTGATAGCTCAGGTCAAAGAATCGGAACAACAAAAGTAACTTCCAATTACTCTTTCAAATGGCCTAAATTTAATTGACAACTTTTCTAGGATCTGTTTTTTAAATTTGTATAAGCCTATTATAACTTTATGATAGGAATATAATACACGGTTGGTTGTCTTTGAAAAACTGTATGTTGAATTATATAAAATATTAAAATGCTATGCCAAAATTAGTTACATCAAAACTTTAACATCTTTTTATGAGAAAATTTATCTTTTAATTAATGTGCATACTATAACTTGGCAAGTTTTGTTCATCTAGGTATGCAAAGCAATATATACAGTTATCACCTAGTTTTTACTATGATAAAATGTTTCCTAAAATTTCCCACCATTCAAAGTATATGAAATCATCCACCTTTTCCAGACTTTTCATTTCAATGCTGACTTTACAGTAAAGCAAACATCACACATTATCAATAGATTTATTCAGTAGAAACATTACTCCAAATAACTCAAAAAATATACTCAAAAATAACTCAAATAAAAAGTCACATGATTCAATCTCCATTATATTCTATATCCTATATTCCAAACATCTAATCAATTATACCTACAATAGTAGAAACATCCATAATTTTGTAATGCATACAGAATTGAAAAAATTTATTATGATAAAAAAAAATTTGAATACTAAATTTTAAATATGACACTTGAGTTATTTATATGAGCGTAGGAAATACTGAGCAAGTTTCATCATGGAATATTTTCGTTTAAAAAAAACAATTTTTTAATTCATCCATAATTTCGAACAATCTTCTAAATATTATCATTTCTACCATTACTGTCACGATGATATGGCAACTGGGAAGAAAGAAAACATTAGAAATTGCTATTTCGAACTAATTTAAACAATAACATTATTGGAACAAATATAATTAGACCAATTTTTTTTTATTTAACTTTAGCTCTGTGTTTGTACCCCAAAATTCATATTTATGTATTAGGACTCGAGGGTATCAAATATTTTGTCCGAATTTCACTCTTTAATACCAATGATTGATCCTATTTGGATACCTTTAGAAAGAAATTAGAAAAATTAAATTTCAGTAAATAAATATCCAAAACAGAAGTTTCTTATTCTAAATAACGACTTATTCTAAATAACAACTTAATTCTAAATAACAACAAACCGAAATTACTCATCCAAAAAATCCTTTCACACGAAATCAATCAGCATAACAACATGTACTTCTTAAAACCCTTACACCTCCCCGCCATTATACTGTCCAGGACCCACTTTTCAGACACACAACACGAGTGACCGTCCACCCGCTCGCCCACCACAATTTTAGCTCCCCGCATTGTCAAGATGATAGTCGCCGAACACAGTCTCAATAGCTCTCGGAGATCTTTGCAGGAGGGCGAAGACTTAGGGCTAACATAGACTGGACCGATGTCACGGAAGATATCCATTAAGTAATCTGGGCCTAGAGCTGCTCGCTCTAATCTGCTTTTCTGAAATGGGCATTTCCGTATAAATTTTTGTTTTATTATTTTTAAAATTGTTATTATATTATTTTGGATATTTATTTACTGAAATTCATATGAAATTTGACTTTTAGCCATAAAAACAAACAGCTTACATATTTGTATATAGGAATATATATAGGAATACATATATATAAAATATGTGGGAATATATATAGGAATACATAAATTATAAAATGACAATATGCAAGAAACAAATGAAAATTAAGATGACACAAGTGAGAGAAATCAACTTTAATTGTTCCTAATATAATCGACTGTAAATGCTCCTAAATCTACCTGAGCATAAAATAAAGAATACAAGGCATTATGCCTTAGAAATGTAAAATCTACCATTCTATTAATCTACCGTTCTATTAATATCTAGAAATAATATAAATAAACATAGGTAATATAAATAAATAAGTTAATAATGTTATAAATTGGTATATAAATGTTAAACACAATTTTTAAGCAAATGGAGGTCGACATGTTACAACAGGTATACTTTATTACTTGAAGATTTCCTTTTTGCCGATTGTCACCTGCTTAGTTGATTTAAATATGAAGAAAATGCATGACCCACACACACTCTTTCTGATTACGAAATGAATATTAACCAAGATAGACAAATGATTGCTTTCAGACAAAAGAGGGGAAAGAGAAAAGTTAGACATTTCTAATGGAAATAGACTGAATGTGTTTTTCAGTCTAACGACAACAGTGTAACACAATAGCACCCTAGGGATACGATGGAAAATTAATTGGAGAGCATAGATGAATATAGCACATAGAAAATGTGAAAAAATAGGGCTTCATAGCTATTTTTTCATTATTTATTAAATTGTTTCATTTCCCCTCTTTCGTCACCTCCTAGTGTTGTAAATATGTACTCATTGGTGCGTACAAGGCCTTAGATTATATTATATTAGTATTGTATCTCATATAAGTATAACCTAATGTAAGAAATCTCCCTGGCCCCTAGGTAAGTCACATATAATCAGAAGGTCTTATCTCAAGACATTGTATAAACTATTGAGGAATCAAATTAGACACTTTGCACCAGAACACAAACCAGACCACCTTCATGCAGAGAAGGAATATACGCTATATGATACCCATCGAAAGAAAATAAGAGGACCAAAAAAGCGTGTAATGTTTGCTCAAAGTAATTGTGCAACAAACATGACACATCCTGACATATGTGCAATGTGTCAGGACACTATGGATGGAGTGCATGCTTTAGATAATGAAGACATATAATGTTTCATTTTCATTTCAAAATCAAAATGAATGTCTAATGTCTCATTCCAAAATCACCATGTCGTTGAAATAAACTATAACTCCGAAAGTATTGATTTTATTGTAATGAAATTTTTACACAAATAGAGAAGAAATATTGTTACAATTTAGTCAAGGCATATGTCTACTTCGCATGAAAATAACGAATGCAAAATCTTAATGCAAAATCTTGCTTAACCTAATAAAAATTTATGTTATCTTTAAGTTTTTGGTGAACCACTTCAGTTCTGTCTGCATCTCGCGTGGAGCAAAAATCATTGCAGCAAAACTAGCCCATAGACAAACCTTTCGATTCGTTATTTCATTCTCCTTCTTGTGATATATGATTGTCGATGTATTTTTCTCGTTTTAAATTAAATATATACACATTTGAACAGCAGAGCGCAAGCATTGCTTATAAGCAACACACATGCTCGAAGGTTTAATTGTGACATCATATTAAAGAATTTACAGTACAATGATCACATCAGTCTTAACAAATGACGAGGCCGATGTATGACAAGAAATATGAAATTCAGATCTTTCTAAGTGGTTAAAAACTAACCTTGATATCAAAATAGTTTTGCTAACGTTTAATGTCCCTTGTGATTAGGATTTGATGTTCATTATGATAGAGGATTTCAAACCTTTCTTTCTGATTTAGAGCTAATTCACACCCTATCACATAATTCTTTTAGCTATTTCTGAAAACGTTTATTGTGAACTTGTAATTTAGCCTTTAAAATTTATAATCGATTTCTCTTTAAAATTTTTGTTTTAAATAGTCCCAAACATACAAAAATATAAGAATAAAAGCAAACTACAGGCAATCCATTTTTACCTTCAACATAAAATACCATAAAATCAATCACATTGACCAACCTGCACAGAGTCAGAAAACTCAGTCAACTCATATGGGTGCTCCGAAAGCCAATGACCAGCATTGACAGAGTCCTGAATCCACTGCTTCTTCACAATCCAACATCCTCGAACGATGGCCTTCAGCAAATTGACAGTGCGCCGTGGTTCACCCGACACCACGTGAGTAGTATCAGAAACTACATTAGCTTTGAAAATAAATCCTCCCAACTTCTCTATAGATTCTCTAAGTGACTTGTTCTCAAATGTGTGCATGGATGTACTCACCTAAAAGTAATGATAAAATTTATTACGTTGCAAATATTTTACTAAATACGTAAAACATGTTTGTAAAGGCTGGTACGAAAATATTCTTACGCTGGTAAGAAACATACGCGGCTTTTGAAACAGAATCAATAAAGCAGAAAAAAATCAAAAACTGTAATAAGAGAATTTGCATATAAGAAAAGAAGACCTACGAGAAATGTCTAGATCTTCAGGTATATCAGTGAAAATAGTGATACTGTTACTGTGTACACTGGGCACTGTGATGCTCCATAATTGAAGCAAGGCAACCTAATGGATGTGATGTTCTGGTGTAGGTAATGATAGGTTATCACTTGATATGCAGATGGATGATAATGCTTACAAATATTTATAATGAACATAATTGCCATTGTAGACAGGTGTAAGGTTAAATGCGTCAAAGCCACGTAGAGTTAATTTTCTTCAATAAATTGTTTTTCGAACTTTGTGATGGTTCTGGAGTTATTCTCGTTTAAATTTTTTTACAAAATTATTACCATATTTTCATTCAATATATATTTTCAGTCATTCAATATTGTCGGTATAAGAAACTAATCTTTTTTTATATAAAATCAAAAAATATTTCAAGATTTAGAACGGAACATATATTTTTGTCTATTCCATAAATAAGTCGATGATTACATGTACTTAACCCTCAATCTTATTTTGTTTAGTCAAAATTCTAGCCAATTCCCCAGCTTTCAAACAAACTTTTTCGAATAAATAACATAATAGAATAATATATGGAATTCAAAGCTAAAAATTAAAACTTTCAGCGCTGCAAGTAATTTTGAAAGTACTAGGTCACATCGACATTAATGGGAAAACAATCTTTAAAATTGAAGTCTTTTCTACTTTAAATGCCCTATTTTCATCTAACATTTTTTTCGGAGAGGATTCGTTATGTTGGCTCGTTATGTCGAGGATTCGTTATGTTGACATCCACCATGAACACATAAAAGGTATTGTTAAAATCTAATGGTCAGATGGTAGACAAGAGCCTCTTCTTAATTTATTGTTAATTATTTCTCGTCTTCCTAAGAATAGGCAATAATTATGAAATTACTGTTTAGGTTTCTAACCTTACTTAAACTCATTTTCCTATAATCATTTAAGGGGTGCATAACCTTTATAATGTTAAGTACCAATATACAAACAGGCAAACTGTTTTTTATACTCACCAAAGATGGTAAAGAATCACATTTTGCATACAATTCAATCTTTCTTCGACTTTTTAAGACCTTAGGAGTCTTCTTTTTCTCGTCTGTACATTTTTTAACCCCTTCTCCAGAATTTCTCTTAGTAACGGATTTATTCAGAGCACACATTTTTCTCCGTAGTTTCTTAATTTTATGTACTTCATCCCGATACGGGTTTAATTGTGCAATCGGAGTTGCAGATCTTGAACTTTGTGACCAGTTTCCGTCACCACCATTGTCTTGAAGATTTTGCGCAAATAATTTTCTTCTAGTAATTGGATTGTTGATTTTCTTAACCGCAGGTTCCTTTTCTACATTCTTATTAATACTTTTGGTCTCGGTTTCTTTTTTCTTGCTTAAAGTTTTAAATAATTTTTTAGGTTTAATACCTTTTACTGGTGTTGACGTCGATGGCTTTGGATTACTATCAGAGTTACTTTTCTCAAAATTCTTGCTCCTCGTTTTTTCAACTTTTTCTGTGCTTGAATCGTCGGTTGAGATACGCAAACGTATTTCACTTGATTCATTAGTTGAATCTTCCTTGTTTACTGATTGGACACTGGACCTTGTTACTCTTTTTTTACTCTGTTCTTTGACTGCCTCTTCATCATTGTTATCTTTCTCTTTTTCTAAGTTTCTCGCTATGGCTTGACTCAACAGATTCTCTCTGTCACGTGCACCCATTTCCTGTAAAAGAAAGTAAAAACTTTCAATTAAATTGAAGATCATCAAATAAAATGTGAATATTGTGTTGTCTGAAATTATCTTCTAAAATAATTGCAGAAAAAACAAGATCACATGAAAATTTTGTATTTTAAGGCACATTAAAAATATTTATGTTCTTGATTTAAATCTCGCTGTTTTCCAAGTACTATCATTTGACACATGGCATTTCTATATTGCTGTATGTCAAACAGTAAATAAAAAATAGTCATTATAATGGTCAAATAATATTCAGATATGACTGTGGTAGAATCCTTCTGAAGCTGGAGACAAAAAAAGGGTTGGCAACACGATTAGGCTATTGCTTCAGAATACTCCATACCCAACTATGTATCTGCAGTTAAGCTCAAGACATGGGCTTTTGTATGTGACAAGATATGTTCATATATTAATTATTATCCTTACAATAGCTTAATATAAATTATGATATAATTTTTTATAAATTATGATATAAATGATGGCATAATTTTTTTAAGGAATAATTACAAAAATAGGGTTTATTCAAATTAGAGTTACACATTCCTCCACATATCAGTCACGGGTTTCTTCTCATTATGGCTCAGTCACGGCAATGAGGATGTGAGGATGATGATGAGAATGCATTATCTTTCCAATAACTCATTCAGTTTTTTTAACATTAGATTTTAGGGTAGAATCGAAGGAGTTAAATTACGAAAGTACCACTGCTAAAATAAATAAACCTTAAACTTTATTTCTTAAGAAGTACGTAATTTTCATACCGTGTCAACCAGCTACATTGCTGGACAAGCAAGATTCCAAATTTATATTTTACCCACAAAAACAGTTATTAATATATGTTTACAAACAATTATCAAAATATAATTTACTTAGATATCAATCTCACATCACCCCGGGGCATATTTCAAAATTTTCTGACAAACTCCATATTTACAATTTCTACCACATTAACTATAACAATAACCTTTTCAAACTGCATATTAAAATTTAATCAGAATTTAATAAAGTTTTTATATGAACAATGATAATACTCTTTAAAAACTAACCATAAACCTTCGGTATACTTTTGGTGAGTCTGCATAATTGTTGGAATCATTAACCGGAAACAGAATCTCAGGAACTTTACTCTTTGAATTCTTACACGCTTCAATCCACAAAATGGAAACCAAGTGAACATTCAGTAATTTAGCTCTCTTATAAATATCTGGTGAGCCCTGCTTGAATATTATATGTGTCACTTCGTTACTGAAGCTGTCCTTGACAGTGGCACCTAAATTTTCCAAAATAATTTTCATGGCCGAAGTTTTGGTTTTGTTGTTAATATCCAAATAGGCCACTACACCCCAAAGTACTTCCAAACCATTATCATTCTTGTCTGCTGGTGGTGTTATCGGGGAAACTATAGAAGTATTCTTCAGTGCCTCCCATTCTTTTTGTATTTTTTTTCGTGCTGCTTTAACCTCATCTAGTTTTCTTTTACCAGAGCTCTGAAATGAGTATTTTATTAAATACATGTGGTATTTAATTTTTTGAAAACCATATCATTTCTGGAACACTATATTATAACCATCTAATTATAATATTTCTAAAAATACAGATGACTTATTTGAAAGAAAATATAAAAATTAAAACATTGACAAATTTGTTTTGAATGATTATTATTCTATTTAGCGCTTTGAATTAAAATCGAGATAGTTTAAATAAAAATTCCTATTTTGAAGTGCCCAATTAGCTATTATACATTAGCCAGAATATAATGAAAATACAATAAAATATTCATATTTTTTTTAAATTCACTGGCAAATAAAATATTAATAAACATTCATTTGGATTTAAATAATTACTGTGGATTTTATAATAAATTATTTTATGCATTTATCACAAAATTTGTAAAACATAAGGTAGAAATCGAAGTAAATAATTTTATATGTTACTTATCATACATAAGTAAAATATAACAATGTATAATTAAAAAAATGATTACTATATAAGCATATAACATATGCTTATATAGTAATTATTGTTTTAATTTTTATATCGGAATATATGAGGTTTAATAAAATATTATAAGCTCTTAAACAAAAACGATAAACATTCACGATTGCAATTTTATGACCATTTTAAATTTTATTGTTTAATAAACAATGTGTGATCTGATTTGTAATTAAGATCCTTGTAATTTTAGCCACAAATAGTGCAAAAACAATTTGCACGGAAAAAATTGTTCCATTACATTTTTATAAATAAACCATAGGCAGCCTTATTCTTATATTTATACCGATCTTATTAAGCAATTAAAAAATATCTTACTTTAGGAGTATTGTCACGGTTTTTCAGTGAATTTATTCTGCCATTGTCCTTTAAATGAAGGCTCCTGAAAATAAATTGCGGTATTATTCTTAAATCATTTGTAATACACTTCTCACAAAATCGAATAATCTGATAATAGGTACCTATATTCGGGGTTAATTAATTGTCTTCCTCTATTTAACAAATCTTCGGTATTTTCTTCATCATCTGGAGTTTTCATTTTTCTGCGTCCAATGTGATAAATACCAAATAAAAAACGACAATATAAACAAATAGCTGTTACAATCCTATTTGATTTCAATTCATGTCAATAACGACAATTGTCACAATATAAGCACTGTATTAATATAATATGATAAAATTAATAATTTGGTTTATTAACATTCACTTTTTGCAAAGAAATTTAGTAATAAATCATGATAAAACATGCGATAAATATGATAAATACAACTATTCATCAATTATTGATCATTTTCTTGTTTCAACAAGTTTATATATTCTCTATGGTCCAGTCCACAGAATAGAGTAATGGTTGTTTTTTCATTTGCGAATTTGACATTTGCTCTTTTCTTTTGTACAAAGATAAGAATACAACAATTATTAATTTATCTATAAAATTCAGTAATTCAGGGTAATATAGCCAACATTAAAAAATGGAGCATGCAAACTATTCTTCATTAACGAAGAATTATGTTATAAGAAACAACCATGTGCACGCCATAATAAATATTTTATTTTATTATTAAATTACTATTACTGAGTTATTATTCCTAATAAGTAATAATATTCATTCAAATGTTCCGCGCGTGTTTTTATATAGATTAAAAAAAATAATTTGATTCCGTGTCACGATATGAAAACATAACCATTTACTGCTACTGTTTTTAAATATTACAAAGAAATCATAAGATATAAAATTTAAAGGAACATTACGTTTCTTAACACATATTTATCCAGTGTTATGGTATTTTAGCGCTTGTTTATTTTTTCAGCATGTTTATTTTTAGTTGAGTAGTCGTCATATCTGCATATATCCAAGAACATGGCTAATGGGAAGATTTTACTATATAGTTTATATTTCATTAATAATTTTTGTAGTTACGAAATATATTAGTTTCCGAAGATAATTAAATATTGGTTTAATAAAAAATTAAAACCTTGATTTAACGCGACTCTAGATTTGAATATATAGCCATATCATCAGTACGGTTGTGTAAGATGTTAATTTTTTTATTAAAGTCATATAAGCATACATATTTTTATATAAACATAATAATGTGATTTCATTTTACGGTACGATAACATGGTCGTATCTCTTACTTTCAGCATATGTAACAGAGAATTACAACCAAAATAAAGATTCCAAAATAATATTAAGTCCTAGTTTCTTGACTCATATGTATCTAGAAGAGGTAAAACATATTTACAGTCACCAGTAAAATACTAGATACTTCGTATAGCATAGCATCACAGACCACTTAACAAGTAGACGCCGCATTGAGTAATTTTGTAATGAAAACAAACGTGCCAAATACTGCGGGGTGCGGGGTGGTGTAAGTGAAGCGCTGTATTTGGATTAGTTACAAACTTTTGTTTGATAGTTGTGGATTGGTCAGTTTGAAATGAATCCACTTTGAAATGACCAATCACAGACTTCTGTGTGGCCAATCCACAATGTCAGCGACTTAGGGATGGCAAACTTTATTATCGATTATCGATATTTTTGACGTAAAACAAAAAACAATAATATATTCGCACAAATTTATTGAGTAATTGTGTTTACATATTTAATCACAAGTTTTTTAATACACCAATATATGAGATAAAAACGTAACTTATCAAATTAATGTTGCCAATGCGACAGGTGTGTTCGTATGTGTGTATATTTGAAAGTTTGTATAATGTATGTGGGTTCGTAAGTCTTATATCTCTCATTATAAGGTAGTATTTTTCTTAGTTCAGTGTACAATAATGTATACAGAACAAAGAAAACTACTCTATTAAAAGGTTTATTACGGATTTTTTTAAAATAAGAATCTCATGTAAAAAGTGAAGTATTAGTGATTATAAAAAAATGAAATTCTGGTGGTTGCTTATGACTACACGATAGAAGGAAAAACTTCAAATTTTAAAATTAATGTGTGTATATAATTACATTGATATTATATGATGAATATTAATTCGACAAATCAAGAACAATGCGAGATTATTATTTTAAAATACAATATTTTACGCACATTGTATTAAACTACTCTCCAATAAAAAAAATATTCACACTAATAAAAATACATATAAATAATACACCGAGCTGGCTTTTTACTAAAGCTTTATAATACGCAGGCGCATACACACGAATTAACACACATACTCGTACTAACATATACACGTAGAACGCTTGGATCAGAGCATGTATTAGATAGTGTGCAATATAGATACACACCGACGCTTGCTCTCTCGCTTTAGCTCGGCAGTACACAGACGCACATATATTTACAGTACTTAGTAGACGAGATGGTAGTATTACGAAGAATGCATATTAAATAATTTTCATTTTAAAATTTAAGCCACAACGATTCTAAGGAAGCTTCACTTGTTTCATTGTCGTGATGCATTTTCGTTTCATCGAGTTTCAAATCACAACGATTCTAAAGAAGTTTCACTTTGATTGCACTATTGTCCCTTAAAATGAATTAGTTTTTTGTATACACGTCTGACTTCTTTTTTTGAATTTACTTTTTTTGTTAAATAAACTAGTCGTACGTTAATGTATTTTTCTATAACACTTTTGGCTAAATCTATTAGGTGATTGCTATTTTCGTAATCAAACTGATGATGTAATATGTCCGAAAATAATTTTTTGTTTGCAAAAGTCAGTAAGGTTTTCGTAACAAAATACAGAGTTCGATTCTCTGGTTTAAACTTTCTGTAATTTTCATTACTTCAAATGACAACTTCGCATCGCCGGCAAATTTTGACAACAGAGTCAGAAGGATGTATTAAGCCACCTTTGTTTCTTAAACAAATGAGGCTATTTTGCCTCGCTTCCATGGAAATTAAAGCTTCACAACATTTATTGCACTTGATTTTTTTGAGCAAAGAATTAACTACAAATCCAGCAATATACTCTATGATATTTTCTGAAAATAGTGACAAATTAATTTGTTGTAAAGCGTAAATAAAATCACTATTTTCCAAGTCGACTTCATCTAATTCAGCTCTAGAAGTTATATTAATTTTGTCAATGGAAGAGGAACAATTTAAAATTGATATATTTTCCAGAGGAATACAGTTTCCAGTGCCTGTATTGCAGAGTTCGGTGTGAATTAATATCTTTTTATAAGCTGCTTCGAATTGACGTGGTGTGAGGTTATCATTTGCTCCCAATTTCGATCTAATATTACAAAACAATAATTCTAAATGATCTTGGCTGATTTTATGAAGGGTTAAGTAATTTAATGGAATATTTTCGTTTTGAAATAAGTTTTTAAAAAGAAATTTTGCACTTTCGATGCATATGCACATGCCTGAGAAGCCAGTATATCGCGGAGATTCAATCAATTTTAATATTTTATTGTTTTTTGACGTCATGTGCACCTTTAACGTTTTTAAAAAGTTTTTTGCTTCATCCAATTTTTGAGAAACTGTCGCATAGTTGTCTATGTTCATAGCTAGTTTTAAACCGTAACCGTGGGTTTTGGAATCTAGAATATCAAAAAGATCATTCAGTAACAATAGCATATTAGCAGTAGGTATGGCTCCTTCAAAACTATGTAATTTCAGTTCTCTACAACAAAACAATAAAGCTGTGGAAACGCTTCTACTAAAGAGTTGTGTTGCGAGTTTTACTTTCCTTATATTATTTTTGAAGTAGAGATGCTCCGATCGAAGTTTATTGGCTATATGAAATGATTCTTTTTCCTGCATATCATGCAGATTCTTTATATAAGACCACTTTATTGTGTTACCCTCATTGTCAATGAAATTTTGATAGAATTCAAAACTATTCCTTATAAGTTTTATCATGTGTACTGGGTCTAAAAATACTGCTATTTGTTGGTTATCTATTGTAAAAGTTGTTTCCATGTTTAAAACACTCAAATTACAACCAAGTTTTTTTGCCATGGTAATATTCGTTGGGCATCCATCAAAAGTCAAAGCTTTGACAATAAAATTTGCGTCTTTACACATTTGTATTGCCTGACGAACTAGCATTGCTTTTTGATCCGCTGTTACTTTATTTACCAAAAAATAGCCAATGGGCACTTTGAACATAGCATTAAATGGAACTACCAGAAAAACTAAAGACTCAGTACATTCATCATCGCAATCAGCATCATATCCACTTCCAAAGTCAACATAACCGTGAGTTCTTTGAGTGTGTGGAACATATTCAATTTTTTTCTTAATATTCATTTCATCAAACATTAGTGTGCCATAAAATACAATTCCACAGTGCTCCGATTTCAACTTAATGCCATCAAAAGCTTCCTTGGTGAAACCGGGACGACCATCGACTGTTTTGTACCATTTTGATAATGTTTTTATTGAAGGTAATGATGTATAAAAGGTTTTTCTTACATATTGATAAGCTTTTGCCGAATAAAAGTTCAACGTTAGAGCCAACGTTCTTAATTCAGGAGAATATTTGCTGCGATTTACTTTGCCTGTTGTAACGTTGAGATGTTGTCGCTTTACAAGTTCTCGAGTTTGGACACCAATTTTACTTAATAATGACGCATTTTCCTGGGATATCATATTTTTCTTTTCTAATTCCTCCAGTATCATTTTCAGCGAATCCGTTTTTCTTTTCAGCTTGCGATTTACCTCACGTAAGCGCTTTATTTTTACATTTTTAGTTAAAAGTTTAGTTTTTAGAATACGGATTGTTCTACTGATCCGTCTCTTTCGTGGAGAGCTGTGATTTGATGGTGTTGGTGAGACGTCTTCAAGTCGTTTGATAGCTGAATCTTTATCCTCAGCAAGATCCTTTAAAAATGAACAAAAATGGAAATATTAAACTAAATTTCAAGTACTAAACGTTTTAAAATAATTTTTGTAATCTGTTAAAAAGTACTCAGTTTTCTTTTATTTAATTGGAATGTAAATAATATCAAAAAAAAGCTTACAAAACCTACATGTACATTTTTAGTATGATCCATCTTTTTTTCTAATAATAAATCTGCACTCGTCATATTTTGCCAATTCACTGAATTAGATTGATCTGGAATAGACATCTAAAAAATAAAAATGTCATTCTTAGTAATCATGACTATTTGTCGTTACTTGTATTTTAATGGCAAAATAGAAATGATTTCGATATTAATTAGGCTAGATTCTATGAAACAGTATATAAACAAAAAATCTTTGAATGAAAATAATGACTAACTTCAAGATCTGACAATTAAATAATATTAAACTAAATTTCAAGCACTAAACGTTTTAAAATCATTTTTGGAATCTGTTAAAAAGTAGTCAGTTTTCTTTTATTTAATCGGAATGTAAATAATATCAAAAAAGCTTACAAAACCTACATGTACATTTTTAGTATGATCCAACTTTTTTTTTAATAATAAATCTGCACTCGTCATATTTTATTTAGAATAGACATCTAAAAAATAAAAATGTCATTCTTAGTAATCATAAATCTTTGTTCGTATTTTAAGGGCAAAATAGAAATAATTTTGATATAAATTACGTACAATCACTGGTATATTAAGCGTTGGGATGGCATTTTCATATAAAAAGCGTCGTTTTTTTATGAATTTGAAACAATCTCCGGTGAAATGACGAGAGCATATAACACTACGATTTGTAGGAAACCAATTGTCACCTCGTGCAGTAGAATTGATCCATTTTTTTTCATTTCTGGGCACTTCGGAAATCTAAATAAATTAAAATATTTGCTTAAAATTAAATAAAAAAGATATCAATAGATCAACGAATTCAAATTAAAAACTAAGTCATCTAACGCTACTACATTACGAACGATATCGACATTTTTGATAGTACTAATACATCACTAGCAAAACACATTTTAAATACAGAATACTTGAAAGAGCAAAATGACAGCGATCGAAATAACGGGCGCCATTTTTGTTTACCATGTTAAAGTTTAGATTTTATGAAACTAAATATTAATTAAGGTGAATGTAATGCCATTTTTATGCCAACTTGAATTTTTGCAACTTTTGCCACATAATTTCACTACGCAATAAGGCATAGTTACGAGTATTGAAAGTATTTAAAGCACAAACTCTCACTAAAGCGGACGGGACACGAATGGAATGAAAATTGTGGGCGGGGCCGCAGGTTATCCTCTGTAGATGAAAACGTTGGCACTCGAACGTACCCTAATATGCGGCGTCTATTTGTTTCATAGTCTGTGCATAGCATGGATGGATGTACTCGTATAGCATGGACGCCCAGACACTCTAACAATGCTCGAAGCCAACACTATGTTCTGTGGCTCGGAGATAACCAAAAAGACCCAACAAATATCGTGGTCTATGGATGCCTTCACGTGCACAGAATTGTTCTGTGTCGCGTGCTTCTCTTTATCTTGTTAACTATTGTAATTTGTTCACACGTGTATGGCCGTTACGAGTGTTTTGAGATACTGAGTACGACGAGTACGAGTATTATAAAATATCGGTGACAAAATACTCGATGAGTATGGGCAACGTACTTCCGTTGTGAGAGGACCATATTACAAATGGTTATAGACTTATGGTCACGGGAGACATGCAATAAATCTTAATTGCTATCTATTATGAAGGGTTCAATGCTCATATCCTTTATTTCTTACAGTTAAAATGGGTGGGAATTCCTATAATTTCTAAATGAAACTTTTTCAATAAAATACTGTATTTCAATTTTCCTTCATATTAACATATATATTTGTAGCTCCATGCATAGGACTGGTAACTAAATGATTCATTTGGTAAATACCTTGCTCAAATAAAAATACTAGTTATCCTTAAAATGAAAAGTTTTATCGACTTTAGAACATTGTTATGTACAGCAAGTTGGAAAAAACATAAAATTATACATGAACAAAAAAAATAAAAAAACAAATCGAATTCAAAAACCGTTGGACTAAAATTAAATAGGGGTATATTAACAAAAAACTTAATTATTGTAAACAACGTGATGCATTTTTTAAATAAAAGTTAATTTTTGTAAATAATGTGATTAATTTTTTAAGTATCATTTCCATGTGATCACCTCAAATATATAATTTGATCAGTAATTTTGGGCATGCAGGCATACATCTTTATGGCAGTACGAAGAAAAAGAGAACACTATATTTTAATAAGTTTCCAAAATTACAGTGATTTCTGGTAATTTTGGTAGTAAAAAGTTTATCTCTAACTTTTAGATTAAAAAAGTAAAGATATGTTGTTTTCATATTATAAGCGAGCAAAATGTGTCCCAGAGATTGCGGCAAATGAGTTGGTGAGGTTAATTAAATTTACCGCCCCTAATCATCAACTGAGTTGGCATATGTTTACGTCGATATGAAATGTCGATGTTGTTGATTCAAGTGTAATATCGACATATAACTGTGATAAATATTATAATGTTATTATTTTTTGGAATAAGCAAAATTTAACAGAAGCTCATATAACGTGTACGTTGTCTTTTATGATAATTGTCGACCGGATTTAGTTGTATAGCGGTCGCTTGCGTGGAAAGTTTACAGCATAAGAAGCCTTGGTCATGACGGACACCACGTTTCATCACGTAGATCAAGCCTCACTACTTCAAAATCATGTCTCCAATAGCTTTTTTCATCGCTGTAGAACCAGCATTCATGTTTCAAATTAATAAACGTGTATATTTAGAAATTATTCAATGGTTATATCGATTACCAAGCGGTGATATTAAATATATTGTTAAAATAATAATATTAATAATACGGCAATAAGCAATTGTAGCATACTTTAAGTATTAATGAAACTTCAAGGGTCTCTGTAGAGCAGTACGCAAACATAGTGAGTTCGGTATAATCGAATTATTATATTAATTAACACTAAATATATAAATATATACATATATATATATATATATATATATATATATATATATATATTCTGCATATGTTTATAGTGGAACAAACTGATCGTTTTGACTATTCGTTTTTGATGTGAAACATTTATAGGCGCAGATATAAACCGGATCGTTGGCGTCGCGACGCTTGCCGTGGCGATGGGTCGCCACACTATACTAAGGTATATATATATATATATATATATATATATATATATATATATATATATATATATATATATCGACGTTGACAATACGCAGAAACATACGCAATCCTAATATTATAAAGAAAAGAACCGACTCGACTACGTTTTAATTATGGTTTTCTCTTATTTTTGTTTAGAGGCGAACGAAACAGAAAATCACTAATGTCCTTATCAACAACAATCAGGAACGAATTATTTTTAATTAAAGTAAATATAAGCATGACTAAAATAATTGCTGAGTATATATCAATAGGTTCATAATAATACTAGTATACTTATAAATGAAATGTGAATCCATACTTTTTGTAATTTTTCGGAATAATTTTTACAGATTATCTTTGCACACCATGGCATATTTTCTTAAACGTTGAGTTATTGACATCTACACACTTGAATGGCAACGAATGACTAATTGAAAAGACAAGAGACTTTTGAATTTTAGATTCTTTATCGAAGGGTCATTTTTATCAAAGATATTTAAAACATAGGGACATGTCCATACATTATGAAGTCATTGATTCCTAATGGCCGCGGTCGCTTTCGCTTAACTCGCCATATTCGCAAATTCACTGGCTACTTAACTGACCCAGGTGTAAATGAGCCTTAAGGTTTTAAGTTCTTATCATCGTTTGAACAGTAACATTTGATGATTAAGTATATTTACTTAATCGTCATAGAATATCATTCTATTTTTTTGGCGAGTTAAGTGCAGAGTATCCCGTTCGCGCTTCTCGCACACCTAACAATTTAATTTACCGTGCGTGTGGAAGTAAGAATATTGAATATAGTACAGTAGATAGTTGACAGAACGCGACCTGTTTTATTAAACTAGCCTGTACGTTTAGATACAACTTGCTACTTATTGAACTTAATTCAACAATTCCTTTTGTTAGTAATAATATATTTTTAATACAGTGTTGCTTTGTTTAAATGTTTCATATTATTATGAAATTAGTTATATATTTTATATAAAAAATCGGTAATCTCGGTTTGTTCAGTATCAGTTTATTAAGTATATATTTTAAAAGTTATTAGAAAATTTTATTTTAGAATTATGTGTACGAAAATGTTTGAAGGAAATTACTTGAATATTTCTTACAGATGGCGAATAAAAAAATTAAGTAATAAAGCATAGCATTCGTAGCATTCAACTTTCAACGATTAATTTCTAGCTGTCATACTTGTCATTAAGTCGCACAATAAACAAACATCCGTTTTTATTAAATGGTTTAATTAAATAATGATGACTAACAACTACATTTGATTGTTTAATTCTAGACTCGGAAACTGTAATAAAGATGATTTATGTATGAATATCTTACCTTATTGACTTATTTACTTGTTAAAAACCTATAAAATTAGAATACTGTACCATCCTTCTCACGAACTGCTCAGATGTAAATGTAACGCTTACTCCGTATATGACTTAAATTTAAAATGTTGTTAAAATTTTTAATAAGCATACTGAGTGCTAAAGCATTTAGAAAAAAAACCAGCATTTTATTCTGTTGTTTCATCGTATTTTCAATTACAATAGCCGTGTACTTCAGTGTCAAATATACTACTTTAAAGCGTCATGAAGAGGAAAAAATGACCAAACATCAATTAATCTTCAAAGTGGAACACTTGAAGAGATCTGCCCTAGAAGGAATGTTCAATTCTGATGTGAAAAATGTCGAAAACGAAGAAAGTGAATTGCAAAAGCATTACTTAAAAAATAGTAACATCTTTACCATGAGCGAAATGGGTATTCCTTATGTTCATATAGACTCCGATAAAAAATATATACCCGCTAAAAGATTAGTTCACTTAGACCTAAAAGGCGCCCCGCTGACAGTGGGTTATATTAAACGAATTTTACCGCTGATCACAACTTTGGGCGCAACTGGTTTGTTAATTGAATATGAAGATATGTTTCCATTCAGCGGTTCGCTGAAGGATATAGCAGCTCATAATGCTTATACAAGGAAAGATTTATTAGAAATAATTGCAACAGCGAAAGATTTAGGTTTGGAAATAATACCTTTAGTACAGACGTTTGGCCATTTGGAGTTTGCTTTGAAGAGGCCCAGTCTGAAGCACCTACGAGAAGTGTACACAAGCCCACAAGCTCTTTGTCCAAGCATGAATGAGAGTTTAGCTTTTGTTGAGAATATGATATCTCAAGTAAGTTTTGATATTTTTTAACACCAATTTAAATTAATTTGAATGCCATTGCATTATTTTAAACTTTTTTTTACAAATAATTCAAAAGAACATTTGTGTCTAGTCCCAGAACTGTTCAGCACAGTTAGAATAGATTCAAACAAGTGGCTATGCTACTGATAATTTATTCTTAGTAGACTGAAAACAATTTTTTTTCAATAAATTATTTGGTTTGTTTTTATAAAAAGTTATATAATTCCTTTAACTGTAACAAAAACTCTGGCACAGTTGAATTCACATACTTATTGTTTTCATTAAAAATGAATTGTTATTTCTATTCTAATCCGCTGATGGCAATAGACTATCTATTGCCTATAAAATATCCATTGATAAATTCAAATTTAAATTTTTTAATATTTGATTTTAATTGTGAAGCATAATTGATTATTATTTTAGTTTTCGTTATTTAATATTCTCATATATAAATGTGTGAAGTTAGTAGTAAATTATACCGACGTGTTTATTTAATTTTAATCTATACAAATTTTTCAAGTTAGTGGTAATAAAGTTATTTGAAGGGTTTATGTGTTGTATATGTTATGGTAAAAAATTATGTAAAAAGTAATTTCAAGAAAAACCTAAACGAATTGAATAAATTATATAATCATTAAATGCCGTGGACCCTTATTATACTACTGCTTAATATACCAGCGATTTGGTTATTGTGCGGGTGGTGGGAGTAGTGCGTCTCTCCTGTTACGGTCTTGTTTATGGGAGCCAGAAGTCATAAATAGATACAACTTTGACCGTTTACTATCTTTCTTGCAAACCCGGCCTGGGTTTGCAAGAAAGATAGTAAACAACATTTGTCAAAAATAACTGATAAACTGATAATTGAAACAGTTTGCTGTGGAGGCAAGGGTTTGAAGAGGAGAAAGAAATTATTTTTTGAAAAGATCCATTATATGCATTAATAACCATAGAAACTGTTAGAATTGATAAAGAAGAAATGTGATGCTTGTGATGGCTCGCGGCTTGTCTTAAGACGCTAGACGAGCTGTGAACCTACCGTTTATACATGCGTCTCGAAGCTCGCACGCGAGTGTAATTGAGAGGTGACATTGTATTATATCTGCTTGTTCAATTTATAACACAGGTCTGCTTATAATCATCCCAAAAATGTTCATAGCAATAATGTTTAAATCAAATAACATCTTCTTTATGTATTGAGATATTGTATCGAATATTTATTTTATAGCCACTTTTTGTTTGGCATTTAATAGTTTAGATCAGGTAAAAATCAGCATGTCCTGTGTGGATTTGTTGGTTTTTATCTGATTCTCATGTTGTATATACGAAGTGAGGTTAAAATGTTCATGGAATGGGGAAATTCCAACGAAATTCTCCCTTAACCCTAATACATTTCATAGATCTGTAGATTAATTTAATTATACTCTTAAAAAAACGGTTTTTTCTTTATCTTGAAAATTAGCTAAAATAGCACTCAACCTTTTTATCATCGCTAATTTTGTTTCCTCGAAGCTTCTTTTCATTTTTGGGAACAAATGATAGTCGCAGGGGGTCATGCGAGCAGCCATCACAACTTGGCTCTTGTGTGTATTGTTGTGCAAAAGTAGGACACTTTTTGCTAATTTCCTTTAATTTCCTTCAATTTTCCGGTAATTTCCCTTGCCTTTTCTCCGTCTATGCTTCTTTAAGCGGCTCAAGTAGTCCAGGGTGGTATTCTCACATTATAAAAACACTGTTATCTTTAATCCCAGGGTATCCCAGAAAAGCGCTGCCCTGACTTTTTCTTCAGTTTCTTACTTATACCTTTTTTATGCAATTGCATAGATTCCTACTTGGATTCAAGCACATAATGATGACAACCCTATCTGCAGACATCAACATGACTGATTATGTAATTTTATTTAATACTAGCTATGCCGTTGTGACTTTGTTCAAGATTTTGACTTTTTTTAAAAAATTTTTCTCGCGGATCTCAATGAGTATAAAGTTTACTAAAAACGCTAATAGATTTACTTTGGTAGTACTAATATCGTAATATCACCAAGTCAGGGTGTTTTTTATATCTGTATCCAGATAAAAAGTATTCTATATGTTGTTTGTGGGTATAAACTATAAGCATACCAAATTTTACCAAAATCCTTGTAGTAGAATTCGCATGATTAAAAAACAGATTAACACACAGGCAGACAGACAGAAGAACAAAAATTCTAAAAGCAGATCTTCTGGCTTCTACTCATTCTATACACAAAATCAATCACTCCTTCCAAAATATTTTCCATGTACAGAATTCACTCCGTAATTTATTTTGTAATATGTATAGATTACTTTGTCTATTTCAATACATTTATTTTTCTTTTGTAGGTCATGGAAGTTCATGGTACTAATATTAAATATATACATATTGGCTGTGATGAAGTTTATCACTTGGGCGAATGTAAGCTTTGCAAGAAGGGAATTAGAGATAACTCGGGCCGCTCTCGGGATGCTCTTTTCCTCAAACACGTACAGAATGTTGCTAACATAATAAGTCGACGATGGCCATCTGTCAGACCACTGATCTGGGATGATATGTTGCGGCATGTGTCACAAGATTTGCTCGCAATGTATAATATTGGAAAATATGTCGATCCAATGATATGGGTGTATATTGAAGATATTTATAGGTAAGTCATTAATGTTATCCCTCGTGTTAGAATTACTTTAAGATTATGATAAAATAGACTACATTCTTAAACAGCTACACTTGTTTTTTTTTAATTATATAGGTATATGGGTCGTATAATGATAATAATATAAATATTACGGTGGAGTGAATTTTTAAGATGTAATTTATAAAAACGTTGAAATTAAAAAAAAACCACTTGATTATTGTGGTAAAGAACAAACCCACCAAAGAAATGAACCAGTTATTATATTTCTTAAAATCTCATAGCCTATTTTGTCAGAGACCATAAAATCTAAACATTGCTTTCTCACCTCTTTTAGTCCTTGTTCTGTAAAGCAATTGTAAGAAAAATCTGATCAAATAACACTCTGATCAGAACACTGACAGAATACTCATCTCATAAGTTTAACTCGCATTTTTTAATTTAATTAAAAAAAAAGACAAGTATGTTTAAAAAACGAGGCTTATCTTGCTTACAGATTCATACCCAGCACTATTTGGGATAAGTACGCAGCCATATTTGATACAGCTTGGAGTGCATCTGCATTCAAGGGAGCTTTTGGAGAAACATTGAATGTCCCAAATGCTCAACGTCATCTAGAAAACAATCTCCAGTGGCTCCGAGTTATGGCTGCTCAAGAAGGGAAGTTTAAGAATGGGTTTACTGGCATTGTAGCTACTGGTTGGCAACGGTGAGTATCTATGAATGTATGTAAATAGAAAAATTAAATTAAGTAGAAAAATGTGATCTGTTTTTTGTGGCGATATATTTTGTATAGAAGAGATTTAATGACTTCTTTGGGAATATTTCTTTATATTGTAATAAAGAGCCCATTTCAATGTTATCAAACAGACATTTCCACAAAATGCGGTGTAGACCTTTTTTTTTTGTATTACCTCTTAACACATTGACTGCCACGGTATTTTTTAATTTTCTTTTCATGTAAACCTACCTTGATTATTTATTCTCTTTCCCGAGGTTGTCTTTTCATATTTACACTAATATATTACAAATGTAATCGTAGCCGCACAAATTTGGCATGTAAACAAACTATGAGTTATCTCGTAGTTGGTGTCCTAGGCAATAACTCCAACTACGAGGTAACTCGTAGTAGATATCAAATGCTAAATCAATGTTTAACAGTAGCTATATAGTTACTATTGTATGAAAAAAGTTTGGTTCTTTTCTATTATCGTGATTGGACTAATTTTAATAAAAGTTTAGAATAAGAATAAAGTACATGAAGGTACAACTGTTTCGGCGGTGCACTCATTACTGGAGACATCATCGATAATAATTTAAATGGGTACCACATAGTTAGCTCAGAGGGGATGTGAAGTCTTCATTATATTTATGCTGGTGTTCATTATATTTATAGAGACCTGAATAAGAGAAAAATTCACTGAAGAATTATTTGTAATGTTGTTTGTGTTTCGTACAACGAACTGATAAAAAGTATCACTTTCGCTGTCCACCAGCAAAGTCTCCTTGGCTTTTTCATTAAAGGAGGTACTACCAAAGTACACATACTACCGTGTACTACCAAAGTACAATGTTTAGAGTTTATATTACCTTAACTTACCTGTCTTCGTCAGTTTAGTAGCACACTTCAGCTTGAGGAGATATTAAGGCTTGCGCCGCCTAATTTCCTTGCAGTTCATGTTATTCTGCTGCCGCCTCTTGAAGTTCATGTTATTCTTGTTATATATTATTTTTTAGAAATCTGTATTAAAAAAGCTTATGTCGATTTACTCTAACACTAAGAACCATATTAGCTAATAGCTAAAATTCGGACTATGAAATAAATTCTATTATTCATTTAAAATTGTAGGTGTTACATTGTATTTACTTTATATTAATTAAGTCTTTATCTGTTTTGAAGTTTACATGTAATGGTTATAGATTTATATTTGACCAACTAAACTCTGCCGCGCTTAGCTGTGGCTCAGTATGATATGAAATTAACGGGAAAGTAAATAAAAGTATTCTAGAGAATATAGATTCATCAAGAAAACTCATTATTCAATTCAATACCCTGCCTTGCATTTGGCTATGTGGAATGAAACGAAAGGAAAAGATGTTTTCCATAGAAAATAATTTTTTATCGTAAAGCTAGTGGATTGATTACATTCTTTGTTTGTCCATTTTCTGGATAAACATAAAGATCAGATGGTTTACTGACTTTGGAGCATGCGACAAATAATTGCCCATGAGAGAAGCAATCATTTCCTAAATTCAAACTGCACGCTTGCAAAGATTGCTTTTGCACTTTATTGGTAGTCATACCGAACGCAAGGTGGTTTGTTAATTGAAATCATTTGAACTCGAACGCTATGTCGGTCGGAATAAGTGGTATTCGTGGAAGTAGTACATCTTCATATTTATAAGGTCCAATCAGAATTGTTGCTTTAATTAGATTGTTGTGACTATTAATCATGTGCCATTGCATAACTTTGGCTGATTAATTTTTCGGAGTAATATAATTGTCACTTCCGATTTCAAGTTCAGAATGTGTGAGGGAAATCCGGAAACATGGAGAGAATTAAGAACATTGGAAAACTCACTACCTCACTTTGGACCATCACGGAGTCAATGGATTTGTATGTCACGGTTTCACCTGCGTTTCTGTTTAGAATGATGTTGTTCATATCGTCTATGTCGACATTTTTAGTTGCTAAAATGGCGATTCCGACAATGACTCGATACTGATTTCGATAATTTGTTTCGATGTTTTGTTAAACCTTGTCCACTATTCTTCTTTTGGATTCATAATGTTGCAGAAATTAGACATTAAGGGGATTTAAGAAAAAAAATGAAATAAAATTATAAAAAAATAATCAAAAAAATTTTTCATAGAAATATGCACGTATTCAAATGCAACATTGTGTCAAAACAAAAAAATTACTTTTTGAGTTTTGCGCGCACAAACATACGCAGTTGAATTTTTATATATTAAGATAACTTAGTAGATACTTTAAAAAACGAAAAGCTCTTATGTTAAGTCCATTAGCTAGCGGAAAAATGGGCACATGTGTTTTTGATGGAAAGTATTTAGAATAAAATATAATATATTATTATGTTTAAATAATTCAGTTTTTAAACAAAAAAACAAACAGTTAAAATTACATTATGGGTTTAATACTTGGAAATGTTTTTTTGTGATTTACGTCATATTAAAATTATTTTCATTTAATTTTGCAGCTATGACCATTTTGCAGTACTATGTGAGCTGTTTCCAGCTTCTGTGCCCTCACTGGGCATGGTGCTCCTGGCACTATCCCATGGAATGTTTGACCAGACAGTGCTAGATAGCTTTGGAGCTACTATGGGATGTCCTTCCCAAAGACAGCTTGATGCAGCCGACGTACCACACTTCTTTGTAAATTTGGTCTCCGATCCGCATATGTGGGATCGGTTGGGCAACTGTTTTTTTCCTGGTAAGTACACATAGTTTTAGCACTATGAATTGATATTAATGTTAATCATTTGGTGTATGAAATTAAGATTTTCCTTCATGTTTTTTATTAGAAACTTTAATGTTCACATAAAATTGTACATACATAAATCTGCCAGGTTTATTGCTACATAAGAAATCTTTTCCATATAACCACCGTGGTTAAATATGAGATATCATAAAAAAATAAAGTATTAACTACAAACAATTTATTAAAAAAAGCGGTGCAAAATGGGATTAAGGAAGGGTAGGACTAAGGGTTTATGAAAGGAATGACTTTTTCAGATGGCCTTTAAAAACATTTATAGACAGCGAGTTTCAGCTGCATTGAGAATTGCATTCATATTTTTTTCTACCAAAAATATAACGGATGCACAAATCTTTTTTACAGCGGTGTACATAATACTGCTGTTGTTCTAGTGACATGTCACGGCCGGAATTAATATTATAATATGATGTGACTTGTGATATTTTTAATGACTGAAGAAATAGTTGCTAAGTATTGCTTGTGAACTTTAAATTTTGACATTGTATGACTATTAGAATTAAAATTATACGACTATTAGATTCATTTAAGTTACTCTTTTGAAATAGGGGCAGAGTTCTTCAAACTTACTTATCGATTACAAGTGGCTGATTCGGAAGCATTGGACTACGTGGACCAGGTCACCAGACAACGGGGTAAGTATATGAAAGGAAAGTAATATTAAGTAGAAGACTCGATCATTTCTTGTTCCATACTTTGTAATATACGAAACTTAATTAATGAGTACTGTATTATCATTCAACACATCGGAGCTGAGGTGTTCTCATGAAATTTACCTTCCCTTATGTTCTATAAAGAATATACAAGTGTCAGTTAATTAGTCTATTAAATATTTTTTTCGGGTTCGGTCTAAATATAAGATGAAAATATTTTATAAAGTTTTTTTATTTGGCCCTTTATTTATTGTTTTTTTCAATAACAATGAATTTTTTTCCAGTACGTTTAGCCCAAACAGAAACTTTATAGAAAAAAAAACCTGTACAAAAGCACTTAATTATAAATATAACTGAATTTTCTTTCTATAAAATGATATTTGTATCACTTAATTTTCAAAGCCAAATAAGGGGTTCTCTGCGTCGCATTGTATCATTTTGACGATGCCATGTGGCATCCTGTATGCATGCATTGCAGGACGCTTAATCCCTTACAATGCAATGTTAAATATTGTATCGCTTGAATACATTAAGATATAAAAGAAATTCCTTGAATATCTTTTATATCTTAACGTATTCATGTTTTATCTTTTAATCGAAACCTATAGAAGCTGGCTTGCTACACCAATTTAACAACAGCCATTACGTAAAAAAATATTACCATAAAGAGAAGTTTTCATTCTATAACATTGCTAATTTTAGTTTTATAGTAATTTGTGTTATTTTTCAAAAATAAGCTTAAATTTTGCCATTGTTAACTATAATGACAGATCATAATTTTCGATGGAATTTGTTAGTTTTTTTATTCATATTTCTGTAATCAAAATATTATGAAGATTCTTTATAATTAACTTTGTAGATTCGATGGTTGTATCTATAGAATACAATTTTTTTTTAGGCTGGCTGACGCCCTACAACGTGCGTCACAATTTTACCTCTGCCGAGAGAGTGGCTGAGCTGGCGGGTGCAGGAGGGGAAGGCGCACGTGTGCTGCGCGCACTTGCTGCTGCCGCTGATGGTGCCGCACGTGCTCTCGCCAATGTCACTGATCGATACACCGTTGCCGAGTGGGTCGAGCAACGGTTGTATACCAGGATACTGTAAATGATTTTTTAATTAATGTCTTATAAATATTGTATAACGGTAGTAAGAATGTAATATTATTAACAGGAAATGAGGATAAAAATTGAATTCGAAGGTTAGCTTATTATAGATTATTGTGAGTTTGGGTAATAGATTGCTAATTTAAATAGGGAGTCGATGTCACACAATGATAATTTTAACGTATTTTGCAAGTATATTTGCAAATATTATTTTTTGCATAAATACTGGTGGTTGGCCAAATTCCAAGTTTTACATTTTCTTATATGGACTAATAATACATGGCGCCTCATATCAAAATGTTTGAGTACCACAATGAAAGAAATCCACCCTGGAATAGATTAATAATTGTAATAGACTGTTGTTACCAAACTCTCTTTAATAATTTCGGATATTAGTATATCATAAATCTAGTAGTCTCGAAAAGCTGATTGTTGGAAATGAAGAAGGTAAACATGCTTGCGGTTTATCAATGAACTAATTCAACAAACAAAATAAAGGAAGTTACTCAGTCTTATATACAAAGAGTTTCTCATAGTTCTACTGACAAAGCCGAATAGAAGTGCTAGAAAAATAAATTTTGAGATGCTCTTTAGCAGATGAGATGTATAAGATTACATAGATTCAGCACAGTAGAATTCTCACAAGATATTATGAGTAGAATTGTGAATTTCTCATAATTTACGTTTCCTCACTCATCTCATTCCACATTTGTTTAAAAATATGGTAAATGTGCGTATTTCATTCGCGATGTAGTTTTCGGACGCTAATATAAAAATAATTTTATCTCTCATTTAGCTATTACAAAATATTAATTGCAGATATTGAGATTAAAGTAATAACTATAACTATATAAAATATGAAGCATATAAAACTTATATTTACAAGTAATTTAGCAATTAGTACTGTTAACAATTAATTAAGGTTTTGAAAAAAAACCTTTTTATAAAGGTACTATAAATTAAAAAGTACAAAGTTTATGATAACACATTTATGTCTATGGCCAATTATTGATATAACATTAAATTTAGTCGCTAAATAAAAAATGACATGAATTTACTGTAGATAAAGTTTCTATATACTTCATAAATTACACCATTTATTATGCACGTAAAAACACTAAAAGATCATAAAAAAATGTTAGAGATAACTAAAACTTTGAAACAAATAACTACCCAATTGTCAACTAAAAGTTATCACTGCCATTTCCGGACAATTTGACAACGTCCTATGTATCCATTAATATACAATTATTTTGAATTGAATATTAGATGTTAAACAATTAATATTGTTTAACGTCTAATATTCATATCATTGACCAGTCGGTAACCGCTTGCATATGTACCTATGGGTGGTGTGTAGCTACCAACAGGTGGCGTTACGTTACCTCTTCTAAACTAATATGTTCATGCCCACTACAACCATCAGCGGTATAGATTATCGTATCTCATACTCGTATTATATTACGTATACCTGTTATGATTATTTTAGGCACACTTCTAGGAAGGGAAGAAACAACTATCTATTGGATTTCTGTAAGCTATCTGAAATAGTGGTTATAGGCAATCTGAAATTTTCAAATATGTCTAGATTAGTTTCTACTTGGCTTTTATTATCATGAAAACAGACATTATACTGTAACTAAAGTAGTTGTTGAAAAAGATTTGGAGAGTGTTGGATAAGTAAAAACACTAAAGCCTAGTCTTCCAAATCTTTCTGCATAAGTCCTCAACACGAATGTTACAATTGCAAAAATCGATTTAATTTTTGAATCTATATTGGTTATGTCAACTTCTTTTGTTAAAATTTCAAACGTTTTGTTACAGAGAAGTGGAGAAAGTCATAGCACAATCTAAATCAGTCCTCAATCGTATCACCTGGGAAAGGAGACCTTTGAAGCCTTTAGCAGACCTCAAAAGGTTCGGTATTACAGTACCCAACAACCGATATCGGGGTCAGCATTAAACTAAGTCAAATTTGTATGAAGCATGTGGAGGTATGTTACAAGATGAATACTTTATATGAAATGTATGGTACAGAATGATTAAGGGTTTAAGAAATATTCAATTTATATTATGTAATATGTAAATTTTATGTTAGAGTTTTACTGCACCAAATGTCGTAATCTGTCTTGATCGTTTTTACTTTAAATATTGCACAAATTAAATGTCTCTTCTATTTTTAGTATTAAATATTATATTTGTATGTATAAAGTTTTTCTAGTCTTTTAAGGTCGGAGTATTGGTAGAAATCAAATATTAGTCAAATTTGTATTAAAGGACTGCATTGTTTTTAAGAATATATAAATTTGTATAATGTGTAAGAGGAATGCTTGCGTCTTGTTGCCTTCTAGTGATGATGGGTGATTTTATAAATACTCAGTGATTGGGGTTGGATTTATTGACTATGCACAACTTTATGCAGGAATTTGAAAATATTATTACAAATGATGGGGCAGGGCGAGAAAGATATTTTAGAAAATTATAGAAAGTGTATAGTGAAAGTGTGAAGTGTATAGTGAAATTATAGAAAGACAAATGGTCTGTATGTTTAGAATGTGTAACTAGTGAAGATTTAAAACGAAGTATTGAAAACTATGTCAGAAAAGAATGAAAGATTGAGCAAAATTGAAAGAGTGAAGGCGAGTATGTGTAGATACTATTTTCTCATCACTTATAAATAGCCTTTTAAATGGGATTCTATGTTAAGCGACTGGATTATCTAAATGCGTGAAGAATTATATTGATATGGAAGAAGAACATTACTTCGTTAATTATTCAATAATTACAAGCACGGAGAAAAAGATTAAGTAATAGTATTATTTCTACTTTCTTTAATTTCTTTACCACGACCTAGGTTTCGTTGTATTACAACATCTTCACGTGGGATATTAGCAAAGATATATCTTTGCTAATATCCCACCTGAAGATGTTGTAATACAACGAAACCTAGGTCGTGGTAAAGAAATTAAAGAAAGTAGAAATAATACTACATCACGTAGTTTCATTTAATTGTGAATAATTAATTTCTACAAAATTAACGCCAAATATATTCAATATTAAGTAATAGAAAATAAATTGGTAAATCTACTAAAGATTTTATCTTTGTGTATTAATAATGTTTTTAAATATCAATTTACAAAGCGCCTACCCATTGTATTAGAGAAAAATTCTTTAAAGGGACCATATTATAATAAAGGTGGCCAAAAGTTAGATTATTTTAAATGTAAATTATTGTGTTTATTTATATTTTTATTAAAAAATTATTAAAAACATAGTGTTAATAAAATTCATAGTAACATCAAACATAGTGTTATGTAAATCAAAAACATAGTGTTATATAAATTCTTTGGTTTCAAATATAAATTAATTAAGACAAACTTCTTAATTAACAAGTCATATATATAGTAATGTAATCTTTATATTGTGATCAGTGAAATTTGGATACTTGTTTACTGTTTTACACTAGAATTAAACTTATTATCTTTTATTTGAACCTAAATGGTTCCACTGTACACTACTACGATTTTTGTTTTGGTCGCCCTGAACAACAAACAGCAAAAATAGAGATAATTGCAAAACAACCCTTTGGTTGGTTTTACCCCCTATAAGGAAACTGCAACATGTTTATCTTAAGTTATATGAAATTTAATCATAATCTGACGTATTTTAATCCAGGTCATTTGTAAACTAATTGAACATAACTTGGCATTTTTAAAAAATACTGAAAATACAAATTACAATGTTTTGTAAAATGTCTAGGCGCTTTGTAAACACGAAGATTTTAAAATCCAACTGCTATATTAACACCACCTATGATTTACCAGTCTACGGTTTTACAGCTCTATGAGTTTACCAGTTTTCAATCCATCCATCAAACAAAATTTTTTGTTACTTCCTTCGTCTTTTGTAGTTTGCCTGTATTTAAAAAGCATAGATGATCAAAAGCAATTATGAAAATCCTAATGTTATCGCATAAAGATCTGACTGTCTTATTATGTAAATTGTTAATTTAAGAATGTCAGACCATACAAGTCACACAGCGCTGACGTGTCTTTGTATAATTATTTCCCCACAGTTCAGTAATATATTTATAAAAGTTAAATAGGAAATAGCCACATCAATCACTTAGCATCTAATAAAAAGTTTGCTTATTGATGTAACGATTTTCAAAAGTGAAATTGTCATATTTAAAATTATTGCTTTGATAACGAAGCGATAACTCAAAATTACGAGAAAATTTTTTTTCTTTAATACAATAACAATTCTTTTAAAAACTATTAATCTTTTCAATCATCAATTTGATTAAAATGCTGATTTTTTAAGTTTTTAATAGTACAGTCTTTGACTACACTTGATATTCCACTTAATAATAATCAGGCATGTACAGGTTGAATGTATGTTTTATTAATGAATGCCAAAAAAAAAACAATTTTAAGTATTCACTATTGATTATTACATATGGAAATGAAGTATGGATTTTATAAAAATTACAGATAAAAACAAATTTGATGTAAAATAATTGAATTGCTTGAGAAGTATATGCATAATACAGAGAAGATAGATAAAATTGGCTGGAATGGTTCATAACAGATTCATGCCTTGATAATGGAGTATGCAGGAATTGAATTGTTTAAGTGGCTAATATGTGAATCTTTAGAATGTTCAGTGAGTGAATGTAAGATAATATACATTTAAGGCAACAATACCAAAGGCGAATGTATTTACCAATAGAGGGCAGTACTTTCAACGAGCAATTAAAAAGACGTTGGGTGTTGTGGGACTCCCGACAGAATCAAAACTTTTTACGTATTGCAAATTAAATTTTTCGTTATTAATTAATGTAATATAATATAGATACAGTAATAAACAATAGACATGTTTAAAAATAATATTCGAATTACACAATAAAAAACACTTAACAAAAATGAAAATATTTAAACAGGTTAAATATGCCGTGCAACCATACGAGAGAATGATTTCTTTGTCCTACTACATGCGCATGCGTGTAGTACCAAGTATGTACATTCTCTCGTTGGAACAACTATACATGCACACATATATATATATTTATAGAGAATGAAGATGCAAGAGAGGCAGCGGTATCGACTATCTGTTACATTTTGTCTCCCTTTTACTCTATCTCGCTCACTCCTATGGACAATAATACACACTGCCCAGTCAATGAGTTACGTTTCATCGCCACATTCGTTTTGTGACGTTTCACCTTTTCTCAATTAGATTCTCATGCAAGACATTCGTTACGAAGCTTCGTGTCAATAAGGCTTACTTAATTAAGACTTTTTCATAAAAATTTTGGGTTTTATCAGAAGCCAGTGACACCTAAACCTTATTTTATTACAGATACTATCTGATCCTGGTACAATATTTGCCTTTAGTAGTGTGACCTTATGAAGGAATATGTATCATGTATTGATTGTCAGGATGGTTGGATGTGAGTAATAAAGTATTTGGTTGAACTCGTGTTTGAAATTTTCCAGTTAATGAATTCTTTCTTAACTAAGAGACAAATTAAGAGCAGGGTAGGAGATGCTGATGCTTAATTACTAAATCATAGCATTTTCTCGTAAATACATATATCTTATATAAATCCAGTTGCCAAATATGGAACAGAGATTTAAAAGAAAATAATAAGGTTGTAATATTAATGCCAAAACGTTATGCCATGTCCTGTTCTTTTGTAAGTTATATATAAACACTTTGACTGACGTTTTTATCTGCTTTTGCAGTGGGTATTTTAATTTTATTTATTTACAGGCTATTTTTGGGTGCCAATAACATATTTGCCGCTGAAAAATTTTGTAAAAAGATGTTTGTTTGAAATATACTGTATAAGTTAATTTAGGGAAGGTTTTACCACATTTGTGTGATGGCTATTGTGATGTAATCAATATGTTAAATTAATCATCATTTTAAGTTTGGTTTGGGCAAACTATATACCTATATTAAGCTATTGGGCGACGGAACCAGTCAAGACTCATGTCAAGGTCTAGATCAGATGTGACTTAATTGGTTTTCATGTCTGGTCTATTAATCAGATCAATTTCGTACGGTCTCAGTACTGGGCTTGTTCAATTGGCATAATTCCAAATTAAAATAATCAACTAATTTTAATGAAAATTATTAATTATAATTAAATATTTCTGGGTTAAAAATTCAATTCATAATTAAACAAATTAAGTGGCAACAAAACGGTCCGGAATCTACATTTCCATCTTCAATGGGTTAAAAAATTCTAAAACAAAAAAGCAAGTAATTTTATAGTGATCCTAATAAATTTAAACTGCCTGGTTAATATTTTCGATGCCTGATAAATATTTGATCCGGACTGAAACCTTTTATATTCATAATAAAATATTCATTACAATTTTTTTATATATACACATTTATTAGTTGCGCATAATTTTAATGACACTTATACTTCTCTGCAAGTTTTTTAAGCATAGTAGTATTTGATAAGCATAGTAGTACGAACAGCATAATCCTACTATCTGTAGCGAGTATTAATCTTAAATGCATTATTTTAATAGGTTTCATGTTTAATTTTTTTTGCCAAATTTCCGATCGGTTATCCGATCTGTTAGCCTTACCGCTTTTAGTTGTGTTCTGCCTATCTTGTATCTATATAATCTGATGTCAAATTTAGTACAAATACAAGGGCTGTTCAAAAAAAGGTGAGTTTATTTTTCTCAAAAAATATTCATTTATTCAATATCTATTTTTTCCCTTCAAAGTAATCCCACTCAGATACAATACACTTATGCCAGCGCTTTGTCCTATCCTCAAAGCACTTCTGATATGCACTTTTTGGTATAGCGTCAAGCTCTTCCAGTGATGCGGTTTTTATCTCCTGGGTCTTTTCAGTTTTGGAATATCCATGACTGGTTTTTCCACAATTCCAGGTATAGCTTCACGCAAACGGTGCATAACTTGAAGATAGTATTTCTTATTGACTATACCACATTTTGGCAAGAACTCATGATGCACCACTCCATTGTAATTGAAGAAAACTGAGCAAAACTCTCACATTTGATCGTACTTGGCATGTTTTTTTTTTGGCTATTCTGGTCGTCCCAGTGGTAGCGCCATTGGGATGATTGGACTTTGGTTTCGACGTCATAACCATATACCCATGTTTCATCACCAGTTATGACCCTTTTAAGCAAATCTAGATCGTTGTTGACGTCATTCAACAGCTCCTGAACGATGCTCATGCGACATCTCTTTTGGTTGACCAATTATAAGCTAAACAATTTTGAAATTTAAAAAAGTTGCTGAGGAAGTTGGTTGGTAAATATCTTGTGCATATATCTTCTTTTGGTTCTTCTGCAATATTTTTTTTTAAATTGCACACATAAAATATTTATAAAACAAAAAAATTAACAATTGCTTATTTCTTAATTGTTGGCATAATCATTTCTGAATAACTGGTACAACTTTGCTGTCACACGTTTCATGCCCAAAACATCCGAAAAAATTGCATGGCATGAGCCAACCGACATACCAACTTCCTCAGCGACTTCTCTAATAGTGATTCCACGATTTTTCATAACAACTTTCTTCACTGCTGCAACGTTTTTGTCGGATGTTGACTTGCTGGGGCGTCCAGGGCAGGCATCGTCATTAACATCTTCTCGGCCTTCTGTGAAGAGCTTGTACCACTTATAAATATTTTTTTACAGTTAACATTAACAGTTAACATTTATAAGTGCTTCGGAGCACTTAATTTTATTTTTCATACAAAATTTAATACAGATTATTTGACCCATTTTTTTTCTATAGCAAAAAATCACCAAGCACAACAAAACATGTCTTACCTTTACATGTGTCAAAGACAAACTAAAAATGAAAAATGGCTGATAATTTCAACATATGTTGGGGACATGTGTACCAACATAAAAAAAATTCAAAAATCCAATGTACGTTGCCTGCGAAATTTGAAGTCACTTTTTTTTAACAGACCTCTTATATCGACTCTAACGGAATATCTTTTTGATATGGCACAGATTTAATAAATAAGACTGTAATTAATATTTCTAAGTCAATTGCTGTTTTGATCATTTTAGTAATTTTGATACTGATCATAAATATTGAACAAATCAATATTAGAATAATGGTGATTTGTATTGGTAGTACAAGAAAGTGCATAATAAACAGGTTAATGAATTATTTCATATATAAAATTGTTATAAAAGTAATTTGCCAGTTGACAGGTACCTTATTTAAAGTTTTTTTTTAATTTGAGTATGACAGAAATTATGCCTATTCCTTTGAGTTCTTAAAACAAAGACAAATTATATTTTTTACCACTGTCTATATAATGATCTGTAATAAAATTGAATCTCAAGGTTCAACTGTGTAGTGTGTTTAATTGTAACATTTTAGAGGTTAGGACCTAGACTTTTAATATTCTTTAATCAAATATTTTTATGGGGTTATTTATATAATTTCTGATATCTTGTGTTTTAAATAGTATTTGAATAAGAATAAATAAGATTATAAATGATATGTAATTTTGCTTTTATATGCCAAGACCATAAAATGATTGTGACGTGATAAATATTATGTTTTTGTAGCTTTCATTGCATTCTATGCCTTTTATAGTATTATTATTAAAGATGACTGATCATTCTAGAATTTTTCTAAGGAATGGAAGGATATATAATTCTTATCGGTGTTGTTTCTACTGCTGTAATATAAAGTTTTATTCTAATTTTTTCTAAATACAAATTGATAATTAAAATATTTGGTAGTTGGAAATATTTGGTAAACGTTGTATGAATGAATTGTTAGGTTTATGGTGATTTAGACTATATGTGTAGATTAGATAATAGATATATAATTAATACAGAAAATCTTACAAAATATTGAAAATTATGTAAAAGAAATTAAAATTGTCCTGCTTAATTTCTAGGAATATTCAGCTTAATTTAATTCCATAATTAATGCCTTTTATGAACATTGAATTTACTTCCAGAAATACAAATTTCAATACTCCTTTTAGTTTGGAATATATAAGGCTCCAAAAATATTAAGAAAATGTATTTTTATTTATTTATATGATCATGCTTCCACACAAGAAATGAATTGTTGACTAACCTTTATGGTAAAGAAAGTAATATTATAAAAAATATGACAATTCATTTTTTTTTTTAAATTAGTGCCAGTACTTAACTTAATTTGGTGGTAATTCAAGTTCATAACCTTTTTGGATATATTTGATTTATGATGAACAAATATGTTGAATAGCATAATTTATATTAAGAATTAATAAAAAAATATTTTTTTGTTTCAAAAACAATACATTTAATGTAATCAAAAAATTCAGTTTTGTCGTATAGATAAAAGGAGCCAGTCTCTTATTTTAATAACTATTGATTTTGTCACAGAACTTTTAAAAAATTCAATAATATTTAAACAATATATTTAGCTAAATTAATGGGCAGTGTATGATTTGAACCATGACAACAAAATTTTCAAATTTTCTACAACAAAATGCTCAGTTGTATTATTATTTCAATTTGGTAAGCAGAACTCGAGACAAGGCTTTCTTTACAACTAAAATATTTTCCACATGGTCACTCAGTGTATGCAATGACATCTTACACTAGTTTGATTTCAAATAGCTTTCTTCATAAAGGCACTGTGGTACCCATCTGTTAATGCATCTTACCTGATCCAACAGTGTGTATAAATTAAAGCTATAACCTTTATGTATTGTTCAATTATGGTCGATTATTGTTTTTTTTAATTGAAGTTACTTATCAGTTTTTCAAATTGAATGTAATATTAATGTTTGTATGTAACAATGTGAAACTAAAAAAAAAATAAAACCGGAGATAGTTTCAGACACCAAATGCTGAGTATTCCTTGAACTTTTGTGAAAGTTGACGTATACAAAATCTAGTCATATTATTGATTTAATTTAGGACATTAAGTACGTATTTGTGTACAAAACATTATGTTAGACCATTTGGTCAATACTGTCTAGAATATGCGAAACTGTTTACAAATTTTCATGTCTTTGTTTCTACTCTAAATATTACAGATTTTTCGTTATAGTAAATGTTTAATCATTCCTACGTAACAATATGTTCTTTGAACAGTTTAATTGAGAAAATAATTTTTTGAGATTAGTAATTATACTGTTAATAATAGTTTATTACATTTTTTATATAGGTAAGAATAGTTTTTTGACTTTTTAGAGATTTTGGGCTAATAATTTTGTATTCATGTGGAATATGTAATCTAATATCTTTATTTGGAAAAACAATAATGGGAATATAAAGGCATGGTTGCCTTCACATTTCCATTATAACTTGATAATTGGTGATATTGTAATGCCATAAAAACAAAACTTCGTTAGTCAAATACCTGAGGATTTTAGATGATAAGCATTAAGATTATTTGTGAAGTATTGCATTGATTATAATTAATTTTTTTAATTACTAATTCTATTATCTATTTCTTCTATATTTTGATGCTTTATGATTATGACATTTAATATGAATAACATAACAGCCGGTAGCCTTATCTTTTTAAAGAATAATAGTCTTTAAAAGTGCTTAAAGCATTGAGAAAGTGTTAAAAACAGATGAACGATAAATGTATTTATACATATTACAGGAAACTACAGTGAAGGGTGGTTTTTAATAGCATCTGGGGTTTATTATAAAATATGTAATATGTACATAGGTGAATGATGAATGTATTTATACATATTACAGGAAACTACAGTGAAGGGTGGTTTTTAATAGCATCTGGGGTTTATTATAAAATATGTAATATGAATATATGTGAATGATGAATGTATTTATACATATTACAGGAAACTACAGTGAAGGGTGGTTTTAATAGCATCTGGGGTTTATTATATAATAGTAAGATAGATATAGAGAAAGGTACCACAACCTAAGAGAAACAGTCAGTCTACTTATTGAAATTTGCTGCTTTAACTACTCATTTTTTAGTGTGTCAGGGTCTTAACAGTGCTTGTCAAAAAATTCATTATTTACATTCAATATATTTCGCTAAGCAAATTAATGAGCAGTTAAATCTGTATGGATAATGTCTAGTTAATATACAACAAGAAAATATTTAAATTTTGTATAACAAAATGTTCACTGTTAATTATTGCTCAATTTTGGTAGAAGGAGCTCCGAATAAAAGCCTTATTTAAAGGCCCAATATTTACTACAAGGTCCATGCAGTACGTGAAATGTTATATGAGAAAATTTATTTGTATGAATATGTAAACTGATCAAAATTGTATGCAAATAAGTATAAATATGTCATTTTCCAAATATATATATATTATTTATGAAAACAAAATCCACGTGGTAGGTTAACACATTAAATTGATTGGAGGGGCAAAAGAAATTATTATTGTGCATCTCAAATTACATAAAGTAACATTGCATGCAGTGTTTCAAATAAAGTTTTGTACATACAAAGGCAAAATTATCTCTAAAATATACTTTTCCAGCAAAGTTTCGAAAGATTGAGAAGAGTTTTTAAGGTAATTGTTAATATAGCTCCATCTTTACAATCTTGCTCCTACTTCTTCTTTCCTTATCTATTTTGACATGATATCCTCTATTTGCTTGTTAAGTACAGTGATTGCCGTTTCTTGTGTTACAAAATACCATTAGATTTAAATCACTAATAGCTAATCGACGAATAACGCATTAACAATGTTCGAGCCCGCAATGGATAGAGCATGTTTATGCGTGTTTGTCATGTAGTATTTGTTTTGCTTGTGACGTCATCACGCTAGTGTAGGTGCATCCACGTGATCATTGTTAATTAGCATTGTGTAAATTTATAAATTAGTGTAGCGTAAAAATGCGTTTAGTTAGAATGTGCCAAGCAAATGCAAGAGCTATGCTAATATCGAAAAGTAAATGAAAAAACGATGTGAGGCGCTTAAATAGCTAGTTTATCGGTTATACAGTGTCTAGTAATAGTCCAAACGTGCATGGATCATGTGCAGGTGTCGTTGGAAGGCTGGAACGGAGGAAAGAAGGAACACAGACAGAAAACAATGATAATATAGACATTGATAACAATGTGACAGCGCCAGACGATTACTTATTGCAATTACCAAAAATTGTCATATTGTCAACATCGGGCATCAATGCACATTTGTCAATGGAGGGTGCTATGGTAGCTATCAGAAATCCTTACCACATGCGATAAACTTGTAATTTATCTATTTTGTAACCATTATACTACTCTCTGTAATCATTGTGTTAAAGAGACTGGTAATTAAATTACGAAACACTTGTTATGATTTTATTCTGACGTTTTCACGAAAAATCTATGGGTAAATAAATATAGAGTTTAAAAGACCGTGTGTTATCGAATGCTCATGAGTATTTTTCTGTATAATTGGTTGTTATTCTTAGGCTGTGGTGACACTTCGGTACTTTGTTCTGTCATCATAAGTGCATAACGTTGGGAATCCAAACAGTTTAAATATCCATCTTACTATGAATCATATTGTTGTAATCTACAAGACCTGCTTTTGTTTTGTACTTTAATTAAATAGGATCACTGTGGTATATTTAAATGAAACTTATACTTAAGTTGTCAGTCTAATTTTCTTTCTTCAGCACTGTGTTTTTTTTTATTAATGTATTGAAACTTACATTTACATTTTTTAATATTGAATGATGATTGTAATTTTTTTAAAACCTTTTTTTTAATAATTTTTTTTAAAAGTTTGTTTGCAAATAATATAACATGTTGAATATTTAAATATATTATTTATTATGTAATACTTTTATTTGTAGAATGGATGACTTATTAAAATATTTCTACATTTCTATACTCACTGCCGAATGGTGATTATTCAAACTCAAAGATTTAGGTTTGTTTTTATGATGGCAATTTATATTATATTCTATTCTAAGAAATCAAGTTATTACTTATATAAATGTGCCATAATAGTTGTATATATACATTTGCTACTCATTTTCTTCTCCGACCTTTCTATATTAAATATTTTGGTACAATTTTTAAAAAATGTTTATTGAATTGTAATTATGTTTCAACATAAAGTACATAAATATTTATAGAAAAAAAGAAGAAAAAAAAGTAAAGATCTTTTAAATAATGGTTAATTTATAGCTATTTTATGTGTTTTGTTTTTAAGTGTGCCAGATTAGATTATCGTTTTTATACTGGTGTTGTTAAATTGGTATGGCAAGCCGGTGTTTATAGGTTCCTTAAATCAAAATAGGACAATTGTAATAATTTCTTTTCATACTTAATACTGTTTTTGAAATGCATCGTTTCAACGTTAATGTGAGGGCTTGGTGTCCGTCTGTGCGTGCTCATATGGGGTGACGTGCGGCATTATAAAAGACGCATATACAAGGCGTCACACTGAACACCTTATTTGGCTTTGAATGGTGAGTGATTTGACTACTATTACATAGGAAGAAAAACCGATTATACTGGTAAATCAATGTTCTTTTTTATGCAGTATCTATTTATAATAATGAAATGTTTAAATTTCATTCGAACTAAAAAACAATTAATATTAATATTATAAAATGAAGGTTCAAATCAAAAATGATGAAAAAATTCATGCTTTACTAATTAACCAATATTCCATATATTACTGCTAAGTAACAATATGCCACTAATATACAAACAACAATCCAGTAATGACTAAACTTAGAATGTTAGTAATTCATTTCATTATATTATGGTATGCTTATACAAATACCTACTATTATATTTAATAAAATTCAAATTTTTAACTTTAAGAAAAATTAACATTTTATACATTAATATTCTAAAGATTTTGAAAGGGCAGCATGATGAAGGTGAAAATTAAAATTTTTTCTTTCCAAAAACATTGCCTAAAAGAGATTTTGCAGACTATTTTGGGATTATGCCAGATGATATCATTGCCGGCTGCTGATAAATTAATAAAGTTTTGGTTACACTGCTGTCATTTTTTCATGTGAAGTCCCCATACATACATATTGTAGTAAATAAAAATAAATTATACTGCCTAAATATGGTGTAATGTGTTGTATAAAGGCATTTTAATATTCATAAAAACACAGTGTCAGTTTTTCAAATTATTTTCAAAAATGGAATCTCAAATTCACTCCTAACATAACCTCTTTACATTCAATGATTTACTATTTTCTGTCGATAAAATATTGCATTGGTATTGAAAGTATATAACCAAACGTTCTTATTTCTGTCATGTTCAAGCAACCTGTGTGTCTTTTGTAGGGTCCCTATTTTTTTGAGGACAAAAATGCAGCTGCTCTATCTTAAACTTGTCCTTAGTTTTTTAATTTAAATATATACCTGTCACATTGACATTTCATTTCTTATGCTGTTTGTTTTGTTTTTGAAAAAAAAAGTGTTTATACATAAAAATAGACATTGAGAAAATGTAACAAAAATGTGCAAAATTGTACTAGAATTGCATAATATAAGCTTATTTATTTTATGACATCTTATGTATTTTGTTTTTGAAATAAATTTTTTTTTAAATATGAGCACTTGTAAACTGTAATAATAAATTACTACTGTTTTATTTGTATAAAGAACACTTAAATAATTTGAATAAATCTTGTTGTCTATGCGTGTAACAAATTAGTAAATAGGTTTAAACGAGTACAATATTTACACTTTAAGTTTATTATCAATAAATGATGGTATTTAAAGTGGTTTTTTTTCTTTGTGTACTATTTCTAGTTGTTGCCCACAGCTCCACTCATGTGGATTTCTTAATTTCCTCTACTATGATCCTCAATCCTTAGTTTTTATTAATATGGTTAATTATATACTAATGTTATAAATGAGAAATAATAAGCGTACATTATTTTGGTTCTAAACTATTGACTCATATCAACGCCAAAATATATTTAGGTTTTAAAATAAAAACTAAAATGTACCAAAATTCAAGTTTTTATCTTATTTCTCATCCTTTTTTTATTTATCAAGCTTTTATCTTATGGAATTCCAAGATATGATAAATCTAAGTTAAACTTCGGTTCAAAATATAAGTACCTATATATATGAAAATATATATATATGAAATAATATTATATATATGAAAATTCCTATATTATAAATACCCATTGAAAAATTGAGTTTCATTTACTTTAGTATCTTTGTAAAATATATTTGCGGTGTTGTTTTCTGGGGTTATGATAGAGAATATGTGAAATAGAACTGCTCATGCGAGAAATAACCTTCACTCAAGTCGTTCATTTAACCAATCCCTTTTCAGTGATTATCTATGAGATTTATTAACTTTCATAACAAAGCACACCTTAAGAGGGAACCGTGTTCTTTTAAACTCGTTCCAATATTCTGATGGGATTAACAGTATTCTTGTAATGAAAACTACGGCTCCCTGAGCACATCCAGTGGTTGCTGTGGCCTGTACAATGTTTGTATGGTAAGCTTTTATTTGGAGTCTTAATTTTAATTTCTCTTACTAAAAATCTATAAAATGACAGTATGTACCTTAGTGATGCAGCTATTTCATTCGAGAAGAAATTTCATAAATTTGGAGCAATTATCTAAGAGTGTGGTTCGCGTACATTGCATGTCCGTTAGGGTTAGAGCGCTTGTGGTATAACCCCCACCAAATGAACAGTATTCTTCAACTCTGCCGTGATAAATTCACAATCTGCTTATATTGGATGATATAAATTAACCTTAAAGTAGCAAAATCGTAAATAGAGAGACATTGTTACAGGCTCTAATTGTTTAGATATTTCCCTCAGGCTGATAATAACAAGAAGTAAAATATTCAGTTTCGAAACTACAAGCAAATCGTGAAACTCAATTTTTTTATATATAATTGAATTTTGAAAATTATTAAAATACATGTTCCATTATTTGTTTAGTAGAATATTTATGCGATGTATTCAGGATAATAGTCTTTATTTTGAATTTCGAAAAACCCCTCCTAATCTACTCCATAAAAAAATTTCTGGCCCCTTGAGACACCTAAAAGGTGGAATTTTGGGAAATGTTAAATGTTGAAATACGTGTTTCATTATTTGAGTAGTAGAGTATTTGTACTATAAATTTTAAGTAAATCCACCCAAAAAATATTTTTGCCCATGTAAACTTTTTCTCCTTTTTATCTTCATAGAGATTGAATTTCAGAAAATCTTTTATTAGCGAGCACCTAGAAACCAAGAGAAGCAAACATACCAAATTTCAAGTATGTAGGCTTTACAGTTTTTGAGATTTCGTGATGAGTCAGTCAGTCAATGAGTGAGTGGTAATTGACTTTTACAAGCATAGAAGATTAATTAAGGTATTTTCTCAGTCCATATTTTAATTTTCATCATTTTTTTTCCATCTGTGAATAAGAATCCTGTCAAATATTGTGTTCGCTTCAACAAGCTAAGACTGCTTCAAAAGTTAACTACTTGTCAGGAATCTTCATCTACTGGAAGGTAACATTTTTGTTAAAAGCTGTTTATTTGTATAAAAAATTCAGATTATCTTAAAATTTTAAAGATACAGTCATCGTTGTGTTAAGTTTTTCTTGTATATAATTGTTTATTTACGTACTTTAATGTACTTAATTGATACATATGGTGGATATATTGTTACGAGAGGAATCTCTTAAAGCCGACCAGAATACCAGTCCAGCCCCACTCGACGATCGGTTGGGAATCGAACCAGGGTCCCAATAGTGTACCACGCCGCTAAAAGCCATATACCTTGTGATCAATCCAACACACCGTGGTGATGACGACAATAATTATTCCTTGCTACTAAATAAATTTGTGTTTGTGAATTAAGTATCAACTTGCCGCAACAATATTCTTTGCACTTGATCTTTTTGCAACATTGTTTGTATATATTTCAGCTACTAGCTTTTGACAGCAATCTCAGAAAGATGTAAGAGTTCTCTGGGTTCATCGATTATCTTCCTTTCAATCCAAATAAGGAATGAGCTTGCATTTTTGTTACTGCTTGCTTTATAGTGTGATAAAGCATTTGAGTAAAATGTATTGCCAGATTTTTTCTCTTTAAAAAAGGTATTTATTTAGTCTTAGAAAATGTTGCGTTAACCCTTGTTGCATGTTAGTACCATAAACTTTAACTTACGTGTGAGATCTAAAGCATAGGCTGTCACTGTAAACTCTAGATAATTTTCATATGCCGAATTTCATATTTTCATACATGGAATACTATTAGATATTTGCATAGGCGCTAAATACGGATTAATATTCGGCTAGGGTTCTTGCTAAATATCCAGAATTTGGCTTAAGGCCGAATATACTATTTGTTGTAACTCTAATATTTATATAAAGAAATATAAAATTACACGTTAATATAAAATTACGTTTAAGGGTACATAAGTATTTCTATTAAACTTGAATATTAATGTTATTTTTCACATTGTGGATATATTGCCTAGTATATAAAGATACTTTATAAGATCTAGAAGAAGTTTACCAGAAAACTATGATCTAGATCATAGTTTTGTGGTAAACTTCTAAAACTTATCAATCTTTAAAACTACCTTACGTAAAATTCTAAAAGCAAATTTCTAATCTATTAATATTTGTAATTTTTTCTTTCTGAGAAAAATAGTTGTGGAAGATAAAAGGACCAAAGGATATGTGTGATCGTAGACCCACTCAGTCCTATTTTTATTTTTAAGCTATGGAATACAAAAAACTTAATATACAGATTAAAACTTTAATAGAATAGGCCAATATGTATATGCATACATAAGCTAGTACTTGCATATGAGTATACATGTAACTGCATTCCTGTTTCAAACAATTTAATAGAGATGTAACTTGTGGGGGACATGATGCTTACTGTGATTATTGACACAGATTCACAAACATAACCAAGGTTTAAAGTCTTTTGAGCAAAAAGCACACTTCTGTCACACATTCAAATGTTATTTTTTTCTTTTACTCTATTTCAAAAGAATATTTTGTTGATAATATTTTGTGGATTATATAAATGAATAAATAAAAATGTATAAAATCATTCTTTCATTCTTCCTTTGTTGATTTGTTTCAAATGATTTTTCATACTCTTACAGATGAAAAATTGTGATCTTTCATAAAAAGCTTTTTCATTAAAGAATATGAAATGTTTCAAATTGACAAAATCTACAAAAAATGTTCTTCTTATCTACTTGTAACTTGTTATATTTTTGAAAATCAGCAATTAGCAAGATGGAGTCTTCATATTATCTTTTTATGCAGGAGCAAAATCTGATCTAGATCTACCAACTCAATAAGTCATTTATTTAATTTTGAATGATAGGAAGTTGCAAAGCAATGTGAAAATATGTGCAAGAAGGGAGTGCAAGGATTTTGAAATTGAAAACTAAAATTAGTCAGAAATACTGTTAGTGATATTCAATAGCTTGACACAAGCTAGCGTAGGCACTTGGTTCAACAGTCATGCGTTCTTAAAAACAATTATTATTATCAATTTTCAAGGATTTTTACAAGTCTACAAAACTCGTGACTGTATTAAATATTTAAGTAAAAATATAATTTTTACATATAATATATAATGAGCAGCAAGCTTTAGACTAAATTTCCTTCCAGTGGTGTGGTGAAAATAACGAAATGGTGAAGCAAATATTCATTGTATTAAGTTTTAAGGTTTTTTTAATGAATTTTTCATAATTTCAAAAATACAACTGTTTTCTTTTAGTAACAGTAGATTTTTTCTTTTTGTATCTAAGATTACATAAAAATAGTATAAATAACTGTATTCCATATCAAGTAGGTATATTTAAATTTGGTTTTATTTCTTTTAATCAGATGAAATTGGTAACTACTAGGAAGAAATAACTGACTAAGAAGAAATTCATGTTATTTCTCATTATTATATTTATTGGCACAAATTATGATTCTTAACACTCGAACTATGATAAGGAAAAGAAGTCTAAGTCTTCTTATTTGTTGAATTATCCCAAATTTGTATCATTTCATAAAAAAATATTGACGTTATCAATAAATTGCATTAGCTCCCTTATATTACGAGTTGAAACTTTGGAATTATTGCAACGATGTATTCAGAGAGAGATTAAAGTTTATGCATTTGCAATTAGTGCAATCATTATTCAAAAGATTTAAGTTGATTGTTTTATAAGACTCTACTTATCAGAAGTTGATGAGTAGCAGAATTGCTGTATATTGTGGATGCAGCCCGAATGAGAATTGTAACCTCTCTGACACTCATTTTAGTTCCACCCGTTTCTGGACACTTCCCCAAATCTATAACGTATTTGCCTTTACAATTTCTACCATAACTGCATGCAGAATATTTCAATTGTTCTCTAAAAAAAGTTTCAATATAATAAAAAGAGCTGTTAACGTTTTGATACGAGTATTCAACAAGAATTTACATAACTAGGATTACAGAAGGTTTTAATCCTCGGAATAGTTCATTAACCTTCAAATGGTTGCACAGTCAGTTGAAAAAGCAACTGTAGTGCATAGTCAGTTTAACGTTTTTGAATTTGAGGTAATATAAAACACAAAATAAAATATTTGGAAAGATTTTTGTGACAAAAATCGAATGTCAAATGTAATATGATGTTCTTAAGATTCCAGCAACTTTGAGTAATTTTAACAATGCTTGGATCTTGATAAAGTCAATTGTTTTTCAGTCACAACTCTACCATTTGATGCAGCCTTTTTTCTATGAATTTGTTGATATTACCTGTTGGTATTACCATACTCACCTTTCCAATAATTTCATCACTTATGATTAAATTCTAGACTTTTATGAAAGTAGTCTCTCCCACACCGTTTCCATGAAAGCCAGGCTCTTCTTTAAGATTATTTTGTTGTTGATCTCTCGCCTTGTCATATTTAAACTTTCGCCACTTAGTCACTTTATCACATCTCGTAAAAAGTTCAGGTCTTGCTGAGCTCTTCTTCTTCCGAGCTACTTGTTTTGCTTATAGATTGAATTCTTTCAATTACTTCCACGTGTTATAGGTGATCTGAAGCTTCTTAATCTGGGCCACTGAGCATTGATTCACTCGCTCGACATACTTGTTTTTGTGCTATGTTATTACTACTAATATGTCTATAAGCCATTGCTTGTAATAAAAACATACACATTAATATTAACTGTGTTAAATAAAACAGCAAAAAACTTTCGCGAAAAGAGTCACGTGTGATCTTTTCAACACTGTCTGTGTGTGTCTAAGTCGCAACTGAAGCAAAAGTGATCTGTGTAGCATGGGACACACGGAGAAAAGATGGTGATAGCAATTTACGTGCAAAATAAACATATTACAGGCTACTAGAGATGAGAAATACCGATGATGCGAAAGTATTATTTTACGATGGAATATTTGAGTGATGAGATGTAAGTGTGAGATGGAAATCTGAAGTGTAGAGAATAAAAGGTTGGTAAGAAGCTAAAAAGCTGATATTGAACAGTGCCAGTTCAAAGTGGCAAAAAAATATGCGTCCCAGGATATTTATTTGGAACAAAGTAGGATCTGTGACAACAACGACAAAATTTAAAATATAAAAGCCAACCTGAATATATTTAGAAAATCTTTATTCAAATATGATTAATGCATTCTTAAGTTCAAATGTCAAAATTCCCAAGTTCAAAGTTTCAAATTCTAGTATTTTTCTATAGATTAATTACAATATCTTAGAAATTTAGAAAATATAGTTTCGTATAGTAGGTCTCTATTATTTACACAATACGTATTAGTCACAAGGGGGTAACTGTCGTGAGAAATTTAGTTTGAGATAAATTTTTATATTGTGATAATCACTGAAGGTAATTATTTGTGAAAATACAAGGGTGCATTCGCAAGCTAGTAGTGAGAAATAACCCCAAAAAATTTTGCTAACAAAATATACGTATATTTAAAACAGTAAAACTGAGCAATTAGATGTTCGAGACCTAATGTAGGAATTGTAACTTGCGAGTTCGAACTTGATTCTCACTGCTTTGATCCTTCTTTAATTTTATTTTTTCTTAGTACGAATAAAAATATTGCTAATTTAATACTTTCAACTAAAAATACAGTATTTTATAATTTTTAAGATTTATTTATTAAGAATTTGCTACATTTTACACGAGTTCATGTCTAGATATGGAGAGTATAGCGGTACAAAGGCCAATTTTCATTTTGCACATAAGTTGTAAACTTTATAACTCTATAAGAAACATAAACCAATTGCAACATTTTGTTTTTCTTGTTCACTTATACATTCAATAAAAATTTTAAGAAATTGTAATTAACATTAATAAATAAATTATGGAGAAAAGACACTAAATTTTGGATTAGCCCTTTCGGTGCTACACCATCAATATAACAAAATACAAAAAATATATATATGGCAAAAATATGGTAATTTAATCCTTTTTTTTAATTTTTATTTCTATTATCTACAGGACCACAAAGTTAATTATTGTAAAAATTTATAAAAAAGAAGATCTTTAGACAAATTACACAACAGATTAAGGATGATTTAATGAGGTGAAAATTACTTATAAAGTTCAGATAGTAATAAAAAATTATAAAATTTAGAAATTTTTAAGATTAAGATTAATAATTAGAATTATTTAGTTAAAAATGTTGTGTGATGCTTTGTTAACTTGATAATTTTATTCATCGTCAGTGGCTATCTAATTTTGAATTTCACTGCAACATAATTTTTAATGAAGCACTTTATACATTTGGGGAACAAAACTTCTTCATTGAAACTTTGAGAATATCTGTTTGAGGATATGCTTTAACTGATATGTTCTAGTGAACCCTCCTCTGCATAGTACATCTAAATTAATCCACTTCACTACATCCATTCTGACCAATTACATGTTATGATTTATGTTGCAGTCTAGGCAATTGTAAACAGTGCATCATTACATCACCGTTGGTGCAAGGAGAGGACAGTCGCTACACTCTGTATAATGACTGATAGTCGTGTTACTTTGGAGTTTCTGAGGAGTTTGTTACAGGATGAATTTCCTAACGTTACTATTACTGGATTTCAAGTAAGATTGATTCATTTAAATTTTAGTTAATATAATAGTTTATAGAATTCAAAAATGTTTATTGTATGTTAAAACAATTATTTGAGTATTTGCAGTCTTTTTGTATGTCTTTTTTCTACTTCATATTTAAGCAGGAAAATTGAATAAGTTTTGACCCAAATTCTTTGTTATTTATTAAATAGTATTACTAACTTAGTTTCTAGTTGGTTCTATAAAGGTCACTTGGAATAATATTACTGTTATAAGTCATAAATGATATCATGAGTCATAAATGTGATTTTTGGTGGTTATTTTTTTCAGCATACCATATGAACATTGGGTTTCAATAGTCTTATTTAAAAGTTATCTCTGCATCTTTGGGAACACTGTAATGTTACAGGATTTGAAATTTTATTTTTATTTTATGGAATGAATGGATTATTTTATATTTTCTGTACAATATGAGATAAAATGTAATATCGTTTGATCATATATTACAAATAAAAGGTAGTTTTTTACAGGACTAATACTAGTAATAGAATTATATTGAAATAAATATCATGTATATATTGACATGTTTATTTGTAACTTTTTATTAACGTCTAAAGTATTTAATTAGTAAACAAATTAAATGATTTTGGGCTTTATGAAACACAATATTTTGATAAACATAAACATACAGATGTCTTAAAATTAATTTTGTAATGTTGCTAATTCAACATTCATAGACGGCACATAAATTTTCGAAATATTTAAAGTTATTTTTAAATTATGCCGACATACATAGGTGTATTAAAGAAGAAATTGCTAAAGAATTTTTGAAAATGTTAATTTTGTTGAAATTTTGTCCCATTCTGTTGTTATTAATACAACATTCTTAGACGTATAGGATTTATGTTGCAGTGAAATTCATTCATTTAAAACTGACAATTTATGTAGCGGCCTTATAACAAACTAAGGATGTAACATTTACTAATATCACACAGCCTAACCATAAAAATATGAATGCGAAAATGACTTAGTGATTTGAGTTATTTATTCGAAGGCTATGTAAATATTTATTACATATATTATCCTGTTGGATTGTAAAATATTCCACATATAATTCGATTTTGCTCATGGCTTCATCCACCTGAATTTTCGTTTAGATTTATCCTTGACCTAATGATTTACTTCTTTATAAACAATATTAAAGGTTTTGTCAATTTAATTTACATGTTGCACTATTCGTATTCCGTAGTACCCTTTGATTAAGCATTTTCTCAGGCTAAAATGATACTATATCTTAATTCAAATAATGAACATGTCTATATTGAACTTCATCAATATCTGTCTAGCCGTTTAGATGTGATCTAGTAACAAACATCCAAACTTTTGCATTTATGATATTAGCAGAGACGTACATAATAGTGATGCAATGCAGTGTTTATTCAATGACGTACAATTCTTCGTAATTTATTATTATGTCTCTGACATTATTCACTTTATTATTATTTACTTTCATTTCATAATTTTCGACCATATTTCCAATTAACTATTTTCTAGTTTCAGTAAAAAAAATTATAAATATTGTTAAGTAAGCACAACTGCTGCATTCCGTCAGCAAAGCCATAACTTCCGGTAAATAAAAGTGAACTACTAAGAAGCAACTTAGCAAAACATATTGGATTTCCCAGATAATAAAAAATATGCATTTATCTAATAACTGCTTATAAGTTTACTTTATTAGAAATTACAATTTATGTAATGACTATTAATAAAATTACAATTAAAGTTTACAACTCTGAGCAGTGTTAACTCTAGGACAGTGGTCGATAAGACACTTTTTGTTAGTTGCCTGGGGTCTATTTTATTGGTTTGGCTTTATCTGGTTATGCTGTCATTGTTTCTTAGTAGTTTGATGTTATCCATGCCATGTTGTGAAATAACTTAAATTATTTTGTCCGATGTTTATGCTGAGTTACTTCTTAGTAGTTTGCCGTTATCTATTGAATGTTGTGGCCTTGCTGACAATGAATGGGTGGGCTTACTTAACTATAGTTGTTATACCCTACATTACTGGAAAAGTGGTAATAAAAACTATTATTTTACTGATTTAAAATTACACATGCATATATTCTGATTTGGCAATAAAATATATGAGCATTAGCAATATTTTCCATTTCATGATATTACATAAAATTTTACCATATAATTTCTCCCTTAAAAATGTTTAGCATCCTGGGGATAGGCCTATAATAATTGCAAAAACGTAGCTGTGACCATAATGGAGAATTTTCTATTACAGACACGAAATTGTTTCAATGAGGCCGCCAACATAGTTCTTGTCCCTAACTATATATGTCCCACATCACTTGGGGTCTGCCCTCTTTGTACGTTTATGCCATAGCTTATAATTTTGTATTGTCTTAGTATCACCATCCATTACTTTCAGGCCTTGTTTAATAGGTTGGGGTTGGCCGTGAGCATTTTACCAATTGCAATTTTTAAAAGTTTCCTTTATATATATGTGTTTCACCAATATAGTTTTGTTGAACATATTTCTACTAATTATGGTTTTATTTTACTCAACGTACAGGAAGAACCTGGCTCAAAACGAGGCGATAATTACACTTCAATGCTGTACAGAATTCACTTAATGGGAACTGTGAAAGATAAAAAAGATGCTGATACAGAGCAGCCGTGGATGAGATCCATAATATACAAATGTTTACCTGAAAGTCTCCTTAGGCGGGAAGCGTATAAGAGTGAAGTTTTATTTTGCAATGAGGTTGCATTTTACACAAAAGTTATGCCAAGCCTTTTGGCATTTCAAGACAGATATAAGGATAAGATATCATCTCCTTTTAATGCAATACCGAAATACTATTTAGCCCACAATGATCTTGTTATATTAGAAGATTTGAAATGTGATGGTTTTTCAATGCCCGATCGAAGGCTTGGACTTTCTGTGGAGCAGTGTTATGCGGTGTTGCAAATCTTGGCTCACTTCCATGCCCTTTCATTGGCGATGAAACACCACAATCCGGAAGAATTTAACGATCTTCTCAATGCACAGGATGGGATATCAGAAGGTAGGTTCTTTTTATATAACCGTTTTAGTGCCATGGTTTTTTGCTCATTTATACTTAAAAATGCCAAAGAAATCTTTTGTTTTTGATGTCATTTATCCTTGTCCTGAAAAAAAATTGTATCTCTTCCAAAAATTATCCAATTTTAATAATTTTTTCGGTGTTTTCTTAATAAAAACTTGTACAAGGATAATAAAATACAAAGAAAATTATGGAAATATATATTGTGAACAAACATTACAACAAAAACTGAAATCAAGGATCCATCATAATTTTCGCAGTCTGGTACAGCAAAATAATTGTAATCGTCACTATTATCACTATCACTCAAAATTTGCATTACGCCAAATTGTGAGGGCACCACAATATCACTCCCACTATTACTTTCTTAACAACTTGAAAAACGATCATTTTCACTCGAATTATTTTTGTATTCCGACATTATGGGTTAAAAATTTTCTTTTCCTGAATCCTTTTTATATTGTAATTACTAATAATATTATAATTTGAACTTTATGTGTCACGTAGAAAGATAAAAAATTACCTATAGACCTCTCCTACCGTGCGCTAAACAGCAACTGATTTCGCGAGCGTCATCGCGCTCATGGCAAATTTAGTTAGTACCCGCAAGAGCGCGATGACACTCGTCGGCACTCTAACGGTTAATATACTTACATATTGCTAATAACATTATATTGTATATAAGTGTGCCCAATAAGGATAAAAATTTGGTAACAACATTACGCATAACACTACCATACCCTAGAGCTTGTTGCCTCTTTGTGGGATATAGATATACAAAATGGTCTCAATTTAGACTCAATTCATTTTTGATGTGATGAGTCGCACTATTGTTTTTATAAATGTCACAAACATTATTATTTAATATGGCTGTATTCAAATATTATTTAGACACGGTAATCTAATTGGAACCAAGATATTATTCTGTTTAACTGAATTTTAGTAACATTATTATTTAATATGGCTGTATTAAAGTATTATTTAGACATGGTAATCTAATTGGAACCAAGATATTACTCTGTTTAACTTAATTTTAGTAACATTATTATTTAATATGGCTGTGTTAAAATATTATTTAGACATGGTAATATAATTGGAACCAAGTATTACTCTGTTTAACTTAATTTTAGTAACATTATTATTTAATATGGCTGTGTTAAAATATTTTTAGACATGGTAATATAATTGGAACCAAGATATTACTCTGTTTAACTTAATTTTAGTAACATTATTATTTAATATGGCTGTATTAAATTATTATTTAGACATGGTAATCTAATTGGAACCAAGATATTACTCTGTTTAACTTAATTTTAGTAACATTATTATTTAATATGGCTGTGTTAAAATCTTATTTAGACATGGTAATATAATTGGAACCAAGTATTACTCTGTTTAACTTAATTTTAGTAACATTATTATTTAATATGGCTGTGTTAAAATATTTTTAGACATGGTAATATAATTGGAACCAAGATATTACTCTGTTTAACTTAATTTTAGTAACATCATTATTTAATATGGCTGTATTAAAATATTATTTAAAAATGGTAATCTATTTGGAACTAAGATATTACTCTGTTTAACTAAATTTTAGTAACATTATTATTTAATATGGCTACATTAAAATATTATTTAGACATGGTAATATAATTGGAACCAAGATATGTATGAACCATGACATGGTAATATAATAATAAAATGGTAATCTAATTGGAACCAAGATATTATTCTGTTTAACTTAATTTTAGTAACGTTATTATTTAATATGGCTGTGTTAAAATATTATTTAGACATGGTAATATAATTGGAACCAAGATATTACTCTGTTTAACTTAATTTTAGTAACATTATTATTTAATATGGCTGTATTAAAATATTATTTAAAAATGGTAATCTAATTGGAACTAAGATATTACTCTGTTTAACTAAATTTTAGTAACATTATTATTTAATATGGCTACATTAAAATATTATTTAGACATGGTAATATAACTGGAACCATGACATGATAATATAATAATAAAATGGTAATCTAATTGGAACCAAGATATTACTCTGTTTAACTTAATTTTAGTAACATTATTATTTAATATGGCTGTATTAAAATATTATTTAATAATGGTAATCTAATTGGAACTAAGATATTATTCTGTTTAACTAAATTTTAGTAACATTATTATTTAATATGGCTACATTAAAATATTATTTAGACATGGTAATATAATTGGAACCAAGATATGGTATGAACCATGACATGGTAATATAATAATAAAATGGTAATCTAATTGGAACCAAGATATTACTCTGTTTAACTTAATTTTGGTAACATTATTATTTAATATGGCTGTGTTAAAATATTATTTAGACATGGTAATATAATTGGAACCAAGATATTACTCTGTTTAACTTAATTTTAGTAACATTATTATTTAATATGGCTGTGCTAAAATATTATTTAGACATGGTACAGTCGACTCTCGTTATTTCAAACCTGCGATAATTCGAACCTCTCTATAATTCAAAGTTATCACGAGTTTCCTAGAAAATCTCTTTATATTTCGAACTAAATCAATACATTTTTATACACTTGGTAATTCGAAGGAAAAAATCATTGCTACGTAACAAAACGACGTGTTAATTCGAACTCCTTGGTGCCAGACACTCGACAATTCAAAGTTGTTTCAGAGAGACCGAAAGATTGCCGAACTAGCAGAGGTAAGTACATTTCGAGACAAGTTCAAAGGTGTATCATCGTACAGAGCCTTTGTTTTTGTTATGATCAAAGGTTTGTTTACTTAAGTTTCAGTTACTGTTACTCTTTCCTTGGTTGTATACATATCAAAAGTTTGTGTTAGTTATGAGTCCTAAAAAATATAAATGCTTGACGATTGCTGATAAGAAGATAATCGAAAAAGAATTTAAGATTCCTCTGAGTAATCTCTCAACCATAATAAAGCACAAGGAGAAAATTTCTGCTGCTCAAATTGCTGGAGTACGGAAAAGAACTACTAAAGGTGAATTTCCTCGTCTGGAAGATAGCCTGTCATCTAAATTGTTAAGATCATTTTAGAATCTCTTGACAAGCAGCTAACTGTGAATGTTCACGGTTCTGACAGCTATTTTACTGATTGACAAGGCATGGAGAGCTGTAACACCCCTAACGATTCTCAACTGCTTCAAAAAATCCGGTTTCGTAAAAGAAGATCGGATAAATCTTCCAATAATTTTGGATGATGAAGAACCAGTAATAGAACTACTAGTTGGCATCAGCGGTGTGAATTTTTCTGACTTTGTTCAAGTGGATGAAGATGTTGCTGTCTCAGGTTCACTAACCGATGATGAAATTTTATCTGCGACAGCACGAATGAAAAAAGCAACGATGAAGATGAGGACTATACATCAGAATCTTTGGCAGAGGTGTCAGTTAAGGAAGCAAGAGCCTCATTCGATACCTTACAAAGCTTCTGTCTACAAAACGAAAGTGATGAAAAAACATTTCAGGCACTTTTTCTCTTAAAAAAAGTTATTGAGCAGTCTGAGCAGCAGCAACGTGCTTTGAAGCAAACCAATATAACAGAGTTTTTTCGAAAGATTAATTAATTCGCATTATGAATATGTACACGTACTCGTATGTTAAAGAATAGGTTAATAAATAATCAATAATTTGAAATTTTATTTATTTTCTCTCAAAAATTTCAAACCATTTGATACAAACACTCGATAATTCGTAATATTTAAATATAATGTATTTCAAACACTCGATAATTCGTAATATTTAAATATAATGTATTTCAAACACTCGATAATTCGTAATATTTGAAGAGTCCCTCGAGTTTTGAATTAACGAGAGTCGACTGTAATATAATTGGAACCAAGATATTACTCTGTTTAACTTCATTTTAGTAACATCATTATTTAATATGGCTGTGTTAAAATGTTATTTAGACATGGTAATATAATTGGAACCAAGATATTACTCTGTTTAACTTAATTTTAGTAACATCATCGTTGGCACCCAGGCAGTTAAGTGTTACGATAGTATGCTTGCCAATGTTAGAGTTTTTGAAAATACAAAATCAGTATGCCTCATGGAAAATGATTTTCATAGCAACAGAACATACGGCATGCTGTAGCATCATTGCAGATGTAATTTAAATCTGCATACTGTCACGGTGCAATGTTCAAAAATTCTTCTGAATAAAGTAGGCATTATATGATAGTTTCTTGTCGACATTAACCAGTGAAATTGTACTCTTCATTTGCACATTAATCAAATATTATTTATTTTTGTAATAAATGAAAATGCTTTTAGGTTGAGTTTCTGAGCTGTCTTTGAATTAAGAATATAAGTCTCTCGTTTTTAAGGAACACAGCGGTTACTGGACCAGGTATAACTGAAATTACATATTTAATATTATATAATTGATGTTACCGGTGTTCATAACATGACTGTCCAGTAAAAGTAGCTACCTTGAAGGTGTTAAATTACTAATAAGCCTTAACTTACAATCTGAATATTAAATTATTTGTATACAAACGTTACGTAACACTGAAGATATTTCTGATTTAACAGAAATTTAAATATATGATTTTAAAGCTTTCTAAATCAATTTCTTTTCAACTAAAAATAATATACTGGACCAGGTATAACTGAACTACGTTATCATGTTATGAACACCGGTAACATCAATTATATAATATTAAATATGTAATTTCAGTTATACCTGGTCCAGTAACCGCTATATTATATGTTACATTTCGTAATTTACGTATTATTTGTTTTCAGGATTTTTCGACAGTGAAAATGAAGAATGGTACCGAGGCTATTACAGAGCAGCAGCGCGCAACGCCTTGGCCATGGTGAGAGAGGAACTGGAATCAGAGGAAGAAAGAGAAAAATATTTGACTAAATTATCTAATTTTGTGAGCGGTGATACATTCTTCACCACCATGATTGAAGTAGTCACTCCCAAAGAACCCCTGGCTGTCATTTGTCACGGTGATTGCTGGACCAACAATTTCTTATTTAAATATTCTGATGAAAGTGAGATTATTGAGGTATATGTTTTATTTCACATTTTATATTTTAAGATATGTTAAACCGGAACATGGAAGAGAATTTTCTCTCGTATTTGACTACAAAACCAGGTGGAACAACGTTCCTGGTGTACATCAACGTTTTAACTCTACAATTTTTGAGAATTAAAAATTGTAGAGAATTAAATGCTCTACAAGTTTTGTTAAAACATATTTATTATACGGTGAATAGTTACAGATGTATTTAAAAAGAAAAATTTTAAGATCTTACTGCTTGCCCAACTTTTGATAGGTTACATGTCAAGATATTACAAAAAAAAATTTTAATAAAAATCATTGAAACTAAATGTTCAATAAGTTTAGTAATAACATATTTTGAAATTACCATGAAGAGCTAAAGAGATATTTTGGAAATAGTTGGAAAAACTATTTTTACGACACTGACTGAATTTTATAACCTATCAATATTACAGAAAAACGAGTACGAAATTATCTAAGTTTTAAGAAAAATTGTAGTACCCTATAATTTTTAAATTTTTTTCTGTATGATTCATCGTGACAAATATTATATATTATTTTTGAATCCAATGTCCCTTCCAATCACTTTTATTTTTTAAATCTTGTTGTGACTAACATGAAGAAATTGTACATAGTGGATTTTGAGATGCAGCAACTTTTTGTTTTGCTGCAAAATTTGATTCCATAGAAGCCCATCTTTCTGATACTTCTGCGTGACTAGTTAGAGAAGAGACTAGTGAACTTGTGTAAAGGACTCTCTTCTTGAAAGGACTTGAATTTAATTAAAGAAAAATTGAGGTTGATTTATTACATGAACTTACCACTGAACAAGCAATTAATATGTCTAAGCTTCATTAATGATATTTTAATAATCGGATATAATGAAGATGAAAAGATTTTCCTTCTTATTTTTTTACATTTCAGGAGGCACTAGGGGCCAGGTTCTGTGTTTTTTTTAGTACTCTTTGTCTTACGTATATTATAACAGGGCTGTTAAAATTTGTTAGAGGTTAATCTGCTACATTCTCTTACATTAGCGAAATGCCTTAAAACTTAACCATAATGGTTAAGATTTTATCCAACCATTTATCCAAATTACTTACCATTATCGTTACCATTTTATCCAAATTCATAAAATGTTTTACTGGTTTACTATAGATGATAGTAAAAATTATAGGATTCATTATGAAAATTGCCTTTCTCACTTAATTATGGAAATAACCACAGTAAAAATTCATCTTGTCTTTAAACACACATATTTAAGTGAAAAACAAATTATAATAGCACTTCAAGCAGAATTTGTCTAGTTTCTATTCATTACATCTTTTAAAAATGTATTCTTTTATTTGTTAAACCTTATTTTTTAACATATTCCGTGTGGACATACTACATCAAACGGACATTAATAAGAAAACACGTTTAAAATTGGCTGAATTTTTTTCTTGAGCTGTCTGTTGGCATGTTGATAAAGTATCAGTATCAATCAAAATAAACTTTTTATGTCAACAATGTGTTGATATTCGCAATGGATGTGTTAACAATATTAGATAAACTTAAATTTCGATATCAAAATATTCCTCTTTGAGATTATTTTTGTTGATTTCATATGCTGATTTATAAATGATATCCACGACAATATTCTTTTATATATGATATATATACCAGCACAATTTAAAAGTTAACTGGAACTCACATCAACTATTAAGACAGAACTGCGACCTACAAATATTCCATTAAAACAACTATGTCTGCTGGTAGTTGCTGAGCAGGAGTAGGCACCATTTCCTCTGCTATAAAGTCAGTTGCAATCACTTGAGTTGCTACATTTTTCCTAGGCGTGTATTTTTTTTGAGACTAGTTTGAGAGCTTTGATTAGATACTAAATTTCATTCGAAATCATGCACTCAAATCGAGTTTCAAGTATTTAGGGTGCAGTTATTATGACGTTCAGTGTGGGTATATATAAAATGTAACTTTATCATTAAATAATAAAATTACAGGTTAAATTAGTCGACTTCCAACTAGCCAGGTACGGTTCGCCGGCTTTGGATCTTACGAATCTCATATACTGTTGTACAACACGAGAGCAGAGGAATCAACATCTCAATTCGTTGTTAAAATTCTACACTGCACAGCTGTACGCTAGACTTCTAGATCTATCCGACAGTGACATCAAATTTAGTGAAATGTTTACCGAAGAGGAATTGCTCGTCAAGTATGATAAATAAAATTCGTTTAATTTCCACTTTAAACCAAATGTTAGATACATTTGGTGATAAAACAAATAGATAAATTTTAGTTAAATTAAAGACCTTGTCAAATACAGTAGTTTTAGTACACAGTAGTTTTAGAGTAGTTTTAGGGTTGAATTTCAAAAAATCTTTTCTTATGAAACTCCTAAAAGACCAGAAAAAACAATGCACCAAATTTCAAGTTTTATAAATTTCAAGCTTTGTATTAATGAGATTTTGTGATGAGTCAGTCAGTGAATAATATTTGGCTTTTGTATATTTATACATATGTGTATTTGATAATATATTTTTCATACAGGATGATGGAGGAGTTTCACCGGTGTGGAAAGTTTGGCATGGGATTGGCTTTAGATATGTTTCCCATAATGACCTGCGATAGTGAACAAGCTCCAGATCTATATCAAATTGAGGTCAATATTTTAATTAATAGTTCTGTTTTTATGTATAATAGTCATTTAAGTAGTTTAATAAAATTGTAGTGTTTATCAATACAATCGTTTTTTGTCTTGATATTGACAAGATTGATGAATTATATAATTTTAAAATTATTGATTGTGTGCTTGAATATTTTGGAAAAATTGGACAAGAAACGGTTAGTGTTTTTTTTTAAAAATTATAGCTATTTGTACATAGCATAAAATTTTGAAAAATTAACTTGTACTTTATTTCATGAAAATTAGATAAGAAGAAGTTGAGATATAATCTATTAATAGTAGAATTATATTAGATTAAAGCTTACACATAAGACATCCGCATTCCCCTCTTATCTCAAAAAGCACGAACATTTGTCGGAATATGACATGTGCCTTATCATAGGTTGTCTATAAAATTCATTTGATTATTTTGTAAGATACATAGTTGATAGGTCTAATTGAGTATTTATAGTTGGTTTAACTGATTTCGTTATTGGTATTTTTAATGATTGCATGTTAACATCATTTACAATATTATCTCAAGTTTTTTATATATTTGTTCTACGGTTGTACATAAAGTTTATATACACGATATAGCATATTTAAGAAATATGTTGAAAGAAGCTGTTTATATATATTAGTTTTTGATTATAGTTTAAGTACTGAGTTTTCTTTAAATGTATTTTATAATCATTAGAAATTCTTCTCATTCTATTTTATTGCTATTTTTCCCAATATATTTTTATGGGCTAGTGAGTGTAGGTTTTATGGTGAACAGAGCTGCTGTAAAAAGATACTTCAACAAAAATATATGATTTATCTAAATAAGCTTTCATGTTATCTCGCTACAACGTGAGATGGACAGAGCAAGCAAAGTGTAGCATTATACTTTATACTTTCTTTTGTATCTATCTAGAGAATAAGACATTTATATTTCTTTTTCTATTACTACACTATAGAAAATCTCTTCTTTGAAACAACTATATTTAATCCCATTTCATATGCTTTATGGTTTGAACAATTTTGTATAACTGAAAAATTTTCATCTCATTTGACATTATGACTGCTTACATCTTGTACTTGTTGATGAAACTATTGAAAACACATATTCATAATATTTCTTTTGTCGTATGATATTTTTAATTTTTAAACTTTGATCTGCGGAAATATTGAAAAAAAAATTGAAAGTTTGATAAATCAAATATTTATATTATAATAAGAAAACTTATGAACAAATGTAAATTTTCGCAGGATCATGATACTGTATATGCGTGTGAAGAGGTGAAACCTGTATCGACATCAAATGAAGCTTGTAGGAAGAAAATGACTGATTTAGTTAGAGAATTGGTGGATAAAGGAGCATTATAATTGCTTATCTCATAATAGTTCTCGTAAATAATATTTATTCTAATATTTATGTTGTAACTTATAGTAGTAAAATATAATTAATATACAATTACTGTTATTATTTAATTATTTTCTTATTCACATTCAGATGTTGAAAGATGGAAGTAATGTGGAATAGCATGTCAAGTGCTATACGTGGGTATAATTAAGTACAATTTGTTATGTGTACAGGAGTACAAAAATCTAACTAAAGTATTAAAGAAGAAATGGGAGTTTGTAATTTTATGAAGGATAATTTCATAAACCACTAAACCCATTTAAAATTTTTTTTCATTGTTGGAAACATAACACTCTCTGGCTAAATGTTTATTTTTCAAATCAGTTCTATTAGTAGTTATACAAATATTGTGAATCTAGTTATCACAACAAATATCGTCGTAGTTATGATAATATAGTGATAGACATTGGCTTAGCAAATGCAAGAGACAGAGACAGACGATAACCTATACCACAGTGTGTGCAGGGTGAAGTTGCGTCTGAAACTGCAAATTGGGCCCTTCTAGAATGTCTGAGGTGGTTGCTCACTAACGACATTGCTGTGCCGCATTCTAGGACGTCAAGGATGTGTGTGCTTTTCTGTAGGTTCATTAAAGTAGACATCTCTTTTGTTTTTGGTTTTATTGTCAATTTATGCTAAAACTTTTGTTGGTTTTTTCCTTGAAATTTTTTTTAAAGTTGCAATTGAAATTTTTTTTGAATATTGCATTTGTAGAAAATACACAATATCTAATAAATTATCCTTTTATAAATAATCTATTTAGTACAGTTGGAAATCCATAAAAAATAATTACCTAAGGATTAACCAAATTAGGTAAATACATGTTTATTTATGTTATAAAAATTTAATGTTCATATTAATATAGGCACGTGAGCATAGCTATGGGTATGCAAGTATAGCTAGAAGATCTAGTACATCACAAAACAATGGTTATCAAGGATTTTATTTTGGTAATTTTGTGGCATTAAAATCACTAACAGATTTGGGCCAGTGAAAATCACAGTAAAATTTTAAGAATGGTATAAATCCTTGCACACAACTATATACAAACAATGTTTGAAGATAAAAGTATATATTATATATTTATTTTGCTATACAACTTGCTCTATCAAAGGTTTAAAGCCGTTTTATAAACTTTTTTGATATGGAGTAAACCAAGATATCACATGAATAGTATTCTCGTTAAAAATTTTATATAAATAGTATCCTTCTGTCTTGCACATTTGTACATAAAAAAATTTAGTATCACTTTCACTGTTATTAATAATTTATTATTCAATAATGCAATGTAATTGTATAAAATAAAATCCATTTTTTATTGTTAATAGCTTAATATATTAAAAAATATTAATTATTGGAATAAAATAAAAATCGACTATGATATGTATTGAAATAATATTATTATATATTAAATAAAACTGTACGGATGACCGTTATGAATATTAAGAATTAGCAAAATAATTTGTTGATTGATTGGTATTCAGCATGTATTTAGAAATTGTTAAAAAACGTATAAAATTTTTTTACCCGTTTAAAAACTATAATATTTATAGTATAATATTTATAAGAATTTAATAAACTATATAATTTATTAAATTCTTAACTATATATTTAAATGGTGAAAAATTAAATGTGATATTATATCTATTAATTTGATATATTAATACTTATTCAAAATACAAGAGTTTTAATGAATACATTTTTGCTAGACATTCCTTAAGAAAATATTAAACTGATAAAATATTAATATACCTACTTCGGCAAGAATGTTGGCATTCGATAAATAAGAATCATGGCAATCAAACAATTGTTGATTTAAAAGAAGTAAACGGCCGACTGACAGATTGCGCTGACAGTTCATCGGCAGAAAGTGCGGAAAGATACTGTCGAAAAAACGCAATTCAAATGTTCTTAAGTTTGTAATTTAAGATTCGTGTATAAATAAGTTTAATTTTATTCTGATGATGCTATTTGTTTTAAAATGCCTTATCACAAATGTACCTCGATAGTAATATAAGATTCAAAAAAGTTATTTAATACAATAATTTGCATGACTGATCATCACATACAAATACAATGCCGGCGGATCAAATTCAGTATTCGGAAAAATACACGGATGATCGTTACGAATACAGGTAATTGGCGAGAGAATTTTTTGAAGTAATTATAATTTTAATTCATAATATGAAACGTACGAATTTTTAAAAAGAGAGCGTTTTGCAAAGTTAGATTTCGTTCTATAGGAGCGAATATAAACTTAGCACTGTTCGATAGTGGAACATCGTATTAGAATAAGGTTATAAAATGAGTTTAGATTCCATAGCATATCCGCATTTAATTTCTAGAAATTTCAAGGTTTATCTCTAAAATAAAGTTCAGTTCCAATAATCTTATTAAGCGATAGAGATGTTAGGAATAAATGAATTCCATACGTGTTAAGTAAATTATTTCTACTTAGCTTCTATCTATATGAAAATGTTTTAAATGCGTCCTGATATTCAAGTTTCTTAAATAAATGTAAAGAAATTTATTTTGGTATAGTCTTTGTATTTTAGCCTTTTGTGGCTTAGCTTCTGGTTACCTTGTTCCTGAAGTGATGTTCATTCATATATTGTGGATATTTCTTTTTGTAGCTTCGTGTGGTATTTATGTATATAATTATTATATTCGCTTCGTTATTAATTTCACTGTTATTTGTCAATTTTTTCTTAAATTTAATTTTTTTTTATTATTGAAAACCTGCTTGAAGATTTAACTGGATAACCTCTTTGATTTGGCGTCACCATTGTGCGGGTGATCTGTCCCAATAGCACTTGTATTTCACATTTTTTTCTGATGGTCAGTGTCTTAAAGCAATTAGCCTCAAGAAGCTTCAAGTATCCGAAGTGTTTGCAGACACGCTATTTTAATAAAAAAATTATCAATAATTTATAATGTAATCCAAACTCTTTCAGCAAAATTTTGTTTGTTCTCATCATTGTAGTGTCATAGTTTTTATCTATTTTTTTGCGATACATGTTTTTTCCATTATTAGTTTATGCACACAATTCGCATGAACATTAATGTACAATAATACAATGCATATAGTGGATTTTAAAAAGCTTTTATTTTCATATTGAGCTTCTTAATATACAGTGTCCGGGAATAGATGTCAGACAAAGAAAGACATTATTCATTAACTGTAAATGAATAAATTGTCTTTGAAATAAAACGTAAAACATACCCGTTTTCTAATTGAGCGCAAAAAGAAATATTACACATAAATCTTTTTATACACCCAATACTTGCCCGGAGTGCGGTATTTACCCGCAGCGGTGATGTCTTCGCAGCTGTTTGTGGGTTATTCCCCCGGGCGGCGCTGAACAATGTGTGTAAGTATTGTGTGTATGAAAAAATGACAATGATCTGAAAAATTTTCTGAAAAAAGTCATATTTTAAATTTTATTTTAATGGCAAACAACTATTCAGTCAAGGAATAACGTATTTCTTTATCTGACGTTTATTCCCAGATACTGTGTATATTTTGTGATATATTTTTTCGTATTTTTTAAAGTGTCTAAAAATTAACCAAGTGAATCTTAAATATTGACAACCAATTGGTGTATGTTTTGCCTGTTTTAGACCCTCAAATTTTAAATTAAATTTACTGAAGAATAATTAGTTGTGATGAGATAATAGGTACAGAAAAAATTTGTGTAGAGCATAAAATCAATTTCTGAAATATATTGAGTTCACATGATCAAAATACGTTACAACTAGAATTTTATTACATTAATGTTCATGTTATGCAACTCCTTATATGTTTGTTGGATCCATAGTACTTAAGTATTTTGGGTTGCAAATTATGAATTTTTGTTAGAATCTAAAAATTTATACGGGCAGAATTAGTATGGTGTATAAAATGGTGAACAATTCTATTTTTCTATAGTTATAACGCGTGAGTTCTTTCTAATATACTGATTTTTACCGAACACTACATAATATAATAACTTAAATAAAATATAGTACTATTGAGCGTGTAGTTATTATCTCTATGTAGCTACGAAAAACCATCTAGCTGAGCTATGAACGGGGCCATACACCAGTGCACCCCGTAATCCCACCATGTGTCAGTGGACAGTCGTAACTACGAGTATTACAAACAAAAAATGTATTATTTATATACATGTGTACATATAATGTATAGATACTTTGTATGAGTGTAGCAAAAGTCTAATAATATCATATTTGTTGAATTAAAAAAGGTTACATTGACCTGTGATTAAATCTTGCCTTAACTAATCACATGACATATAATTTCATTTTAAATTCAATAGCCAAAAAACGGGCACTTGTTTGTTCTTTCCTTATTTATTAAGAAAGTTGCTTTTATGTCTTCTAATTATTACATTTTAGTATAAAGGAATGTTACATAACTTAGGCGATGATCAGAATGGTCTCATTAGAACTGATATTGTGAATTTTATAATATAGACTAGTAAATGGAAAGGCACACAAACTTTTTTGAAAATTGACATCGGTATTAATTACAAGATACTTTTCTCAATTACCCACTTTGTTATTACTAATATACAGTGGAGATATTTTACTTTTTAAATGTTGCCTTGCACATTTTAGTTTACAGCAAAGAGCGCTCAATTTAGTTTGCTGCTTCATAAATTAGGTTTAAAAGTAAACTTCTTCGAACAAATTGTTACAGCATATGGATTCGCGAGTGCATTGAGCGCAGTAATATTAATACTAGAATTAAAAAATTTAGTCGCTATATCATTGAGGTCTGTTGTTCAAGGGTTGAGAGTAAGTGTAAAAAATTTGAGGGAAATCTTTTGAAAATTGGAGGAGCCTATAATGAATATACATACATATGAAAATGGGAGGAGCCTATAATGAATATAATATACATATACTTGTATATACAAGTTCAGCTTTATATACAGATGTATTTATGACATATTTTTAGAGGCTTCCCTTATTCTGAACAAAAAAAGAAAAATCCAAATATTTTTAAAAATAATTTTAAATATACTAATTTTCTTAGGTTTCTTATTCAAAATAATGTGATGGCATGTCTTTAATCAAAAAGTTATGTCAACACTTTGCAGGTTGTCAGCTGATCTTATTAGTGATATTTCATTTTGACGAAGACTTTATTAAAGTTTTTAATGTTTTATTTTTCTTGGAGAAGTGGGATTTTTTTACAATTTTGAACTTTGAAGGTGATTATGTCTGAAAGGGTTAGGCTTTTTCACATTCAGTAAAAATGTTTAATATTCAGAATGATGAAAGAAATCTGCTAATTAAACTCTCTATCTGCAAATTTTATTAATTGTGTACAAATATATTAAAAACAGACACATCTTAGATCTGTTAATTAATTTTGTAACCAATTGGGAATCTAAGTACAAAGCCAGAATGACGTCAGCTTTATGTAGTATATAGTAGAGTGAAGGGTTGTAACTAACGGACATACATTTTTAAGAGTCTTACTATCTGTGTATCTTAAAACTTGCTATTAAAACCACGTGATAGTCTATTGTTTCATGTGAAATACATGGTAACAACTTGAGAACATAGCTATAAAAAAGTTCATTGTTAAATATGGGACAACAATAGCAAGTCTGGTCATGCATTATGCTCACAAATGTAACTCTTTTTTACAATGAAGCATTCGGTCTTTTTCGTATTTCAGCCATTTATGAATTTCTTTTATTATATACAGTTAAATAAACTAGAAGGCCATTTTGTTATTTTTATTAGTATTTCTTTGTTGGGTATTAATATTGGGAAAATGTTTGATCTTGTAACATAATAAAATTATTTTCAGGCATGTGATTCTCCCGGCGGATTTAGCGAGGTCTGTGCCAAAATCACACTTAATGACAGAAACGGAATGGAGAAATCTCGGTGTCCAACAAAGTCCTGGTTGGCTGCACTTCATGGTTCATAACCCAGAACCGCACGTCTTACTATTCCGGAGACCTAGGACTGACATTCCCAACCCTCACGCTATGACAAATGGCAGCGCTTAGGTTTTAACTATTTACTTTCAGACGCATAATTTTATTCAGTCAGCGTTAGCTATATTTATATGACAGTTTATTAATTTACCTCTTGGTATAACTTTTGTCACTAGTGAGAAATGTTTTCAATAACTTTGTTGATCATTGATACGACATATGTTAGAATAATTATATTGATTATTAGGAAAAACGCAATGATCTTTTTGAATTAAGTTTTATAAACTGTTTCAAATATTGTAATTTTTTTTGTCTTCAGTCTGTAAATATTTGCTACAATATGTTATCGTCATGAAATAAGAATGTAACACAGTAGATTTCAACTGAGTGGGATATATTTATACTCGATCTTTCTCTCTGTTAGGTAATTTTCCTAATTACACGGAGATGTAAGCACATAATATTTTGGAGAAGTTTATCCATTTTATTTAATATGCTCCCTTTATAGACCTAAGTGTATAAATTCAGATATCTGACGCAAAAAAAAAGTTGTTTTCATAACTGTCTTATACAATGATTACATTTTCTAGATTATATGGTCTCGAAGAAAAAAATTTGCTATATTGCTTCTCTCATTAACTTTTGTTCTAATTAATATGAATTTATACTTACATATAACAAGATGCAGTGAAATTGATATTATAACGGCATAAGGTACCAATGTATGTTAATAATGTGCACTAGTTTCCATTCTAATGCTGGGATAATGAACAGGAACTGGAACTTTGGAAGGAAAAAATTTAACTACTTATGCCATCTGTTGATAGTATTGATCAATGTGTTATATTTTGATTGTACCTACATACACTAAGTCATTAACGAATAAATACATTTTTATGTTGATACATTTTCTTGCTATCTTGATGGAAGGGATGAAAGTTTTTTCCCTTAACGGGGATGTTCCTCTGCAGTAGTAGTCATACTCTAGGTGGTGGTTTTGATTATAGCTGACATTTTTTAAAATATAGAAAAATTGTTTTCAAACGTCCATCTTCAAAGAATAAAATCTATGCCACATTTTAAGGAAACATTGTTTCCATTCCAATTTCATTTATGGGTCGGAGTATAAATAGATCTGAAATTAAAATATTAAGAGTAGTTGCTGAAGTAATAAACAGTCATCGATAACATTTTACATCCGTCATTGTTTTTTTTTTATGGGATATATGATTCTTTTAAAGTTCTTATTTAAAATTCTGATTTTTAAATAGTGCTTTAAAAGGAGTTTTTATATTTATAGTGAAACAGGGGCTATCCATTATAATTTTGTCATGTCCTTCAGTCCATCACAGTTTTTATCGTTTTAAGACTTATGTGTATACAATTTTGCAAGTTGATGCTTTAGACTAGAATATCAATTAATTTATTATAGAATATATAAAAAAAGACAAGATATTTTTTAATAAATATAATAGTAATGTGAGGATAAAACCCTTTTTTTTTTGGCATCTCCTTTAATGTTATATCATTCAAAAGGGCTTCCAAAATGATGTAGAGCTTCCATTTTCATCTTTCATTTTCTGTTTGCTAAATATTAAGTCTTAAAATAAAGTGCAATGCCCTTAAATTTTTCAACCTTAGGTTTGAAAAATTTGAAAAAATTTTGGATCTTCGAAAAATCTAAAAAAAATCAACATTTTTCATTGTCAATTATAGTGCCCTACTTTATATATATTTCGATATGCACTTGGTTGATTTTTTTTAAGTCGTATCACACCTTTATGAATTTAGGAATACTTCCCGACTGATGGTACAGCTAATTAAATATAGTTCTTTCAAACAGTTTATTTGAGGGCATTTTTCCTTTGTGGGGTTAAAAAACAGCAAATATTTCAGAGCGTCTTGACAAAAAAGAGTGAATAAATATGGAGTATTGAAACTTGTGCATGTTTTAATATATCTTCATAAAGATAAAGATTATAAAAGAGATACGGGAAAATGCAATGAAATCTGACTTAGTTGGCAGGTGCTATATATTTCAGAGGCTTGAAAAATTATTTGAAATAAAAAATTTACCAATTTTTTTCATATATACATGTGTATGCATAAAGTAGTTTAAGAACTTAAAAAAAACAAAAAAACACCTGTAATTTTGTGAAAAAAAGACTAAAAACCTTAGTAAACATTTTTCGTCTTTTTTTTCTGATCCATTTTGTGCACACAAATGTATAAATTATAATTTTTTAAGGCACTAGAAATTCCACCACTCATCTTCCTCGTAGGGTTTCATCGTCTGTTTAATAACTTGCTACACCTTTTTTATGGCTCAATAAATGTTTGGATTTTTGGTTTTTATATGTCTTTAACATATAAAAACTGTCCTATCCTTATTAATTCTTTTTGAAGACCATCAGAAATATTTGCCATTTTTTCATACCATCAAAGTTATCCAATTTAAAAACTTTTTTTACAACTGTCAGGAAAAATGTGCTTAACAAAATATAGCTGGTGATGCATTCATAACATATTTTTTTTCCACCTATGCCAATTGATCATAGGTCAATTGACCTAGGCCCCGCAGGTCATATTTAGTTTCGAAAAATATTTTGATTTGATCATAATATTTGTCTGATAGATTATCATATGCTAATAATCTATAGCACTCTTTTCGATGATAATGATGGAAATACCCATGCTGGCATATGAGATGGTTATAAGTTAATTTCACTGTTTATTGTGCGCTTAAAATTTGGTTTTATTGATGCATTTAAGACTGAATAACATTCCTGATTGAAGAGCTATCAAATGGTTAAAGTACCTGTTCCTCATAAGATAATGACGATTTTCACTGTCTTTGTTTAAGGTACTGAATCTATTATCCGTATGGCTAATCACACATTAGTAATAGTGTTACGAGCAGAAAAGTTAAGACATAGTCATGGAAGAAGCGAGAAGCTATATTTAAAGTATAATATTTAAATAACTGTGTTCGCCTATGCTGTACTATAAGTTGTTATTGTGGTATTTATTATATAGGTAAGATAATAAATTCATTTTTATATTATGCGTTTATTTGTGTCATTTTATTTTATCTTCTTTTAAACAGAATTATCCAGAGAAAACTTAAATAATTGTATAAGATAACGGAGGGTCTAGTTTAACCTTAATTTTAATTTCTGGAAAGATTAAAACGTGTAGCTAGAACTAAATATTGGGCTAAATCAAGTGTTTTTTTATTTGTGAGAGAAAAATAAAAGTTAATATTTTGGATTAAATTTATTACTTTTAACCAACTATATATATATACTAGGTAACTTCTTAATGCCATTCATAAAGACTTGATTGGGCTTCTTCCTCAAAAAATTGTCTATGGATTTTTTATTGATTCTGACGGTTGAAATTGTTTACCTTTATCTATTTTCGAGCCAAGGGAAAAGATGGTAATCTGAAGAACCAAGGTCTAAGTAATATACTGGGGTTTTAAACATATATCTATTCATATATGTTTTATACAATATATAAAGCCTTGAGTTATCATCATGAAATATCACACTTTTTTGATTCACAATTTCCTATAGTTTCGCAACCACTACCAGTTGGAGACAATATTTATTGAAATTAATTGTTTGGTTATCGGATAGGTGCTCAAAATGAACAACACCGTTCTAATTCCACTAAATTGGAATGATTAGCTTTTTTGAATGCAATCCACCTTCAGGTTCGTCACTGCTGAATTATCATTCATGATTTTCGCAATGAATATTGTGATAAATGATCCAATTTTCTTCACCATTTATTAACGTCTTTAAAAATGGATCTTTACTTCTTTTTAAAAGGTTTCATTAAATTAATTAATGGGACTTGTTAAAATTGTAAAGGAAAATATATCCCAGATCAGCTAAACTTCTTACAACTGAGGTTTGGAGCATCTTTAATGTGTCGGTTATTTCTCAGGTCGTTCTGCACTGGTCATTTTGGATCAATACCACAATAAATGTATCTTTGATTGTAGAACTTTATGCAGCTTTATGAGAAAAATCTCTTGACGTAAGTTTTGTATGAGAGAAGAATACGTTTATAGGAATTTTACATTGATAAGATTTATTTCTGGTGCTTTTAGGAGTTTATGTCATTGTATATATATTTTTTAGAAAATTTCAATATTATGCATTTGTTGAAGGACCTATGACGAGTGAACATTTGAGAGTGACATCCGGAGTTATCTATATAAATATTTTCTGGTGTCGTTGGAGAGTTTTCATCATCTGAAAAAGGTAGATTCCAAAATGTTATCAGTCTCTCAAACTTAAATTAGTGGAGTATAATGTTGATGTTTTCATAGTCTTATTCCCAACTTTTTACTAAATAAATAATTTAATTATAATCATGACTATGTTTAAAAGAATAAGGTTTTCTGTATATCTGCCTGTTTGCATGTAATTGGAATACCGATTTTGAAAGGAGTACTCGGAGTAAATTTTTGAAATCCTATTTAGTGATCTGTGAGATGGCAGGGTAAGTCATTATAATAGAAGGCAGGGCAGTTTAGACATTTTAGATTTAACAAAAAAAATAATAAAGAAACTCTTATCTGTATATTTACTAGTTGAATCTGAAAATGTTGTTAACTCATCCATTGGAATGAAATGGATGAATTACTTAATCATATTTTACGCCGATAAATAACTCCAGGGCGTCGCAGTCTTGTAGTGGGAAAGTAAAACTTTTGATTCTGCAGACCTAGAGTGTTGCACCTGCTGTGTGCCAATTAGGCCAATCGATCTCTTATACCAACCAATCTTCATAAAATAAAGAGTCTAAAAATAACCATTTGTGATAAAATTTTCATGTTGGAAAGAATTTAGTTAATTGTAAGTAAATCAGGAAGACAGCTCTAAATTTTTTTAAATGTATATCCATGAAATATTTTTTTCTTTCTTAACCAACTTCAAAAAAGGAGGAGGTTCTCAATTCGTCGGAATCTTTTTTTTATGTATGTTCAGCAACAATTCTTTACCGAGTGGACCGATTTTGATGATTCTTTTTAATTTGAAACAAGGTGCTATATGTGTTCCCATATAAATATGATGACGATCTGATGATGAGATCCGGAAACGAACGATGGAACTCCTTAACGAATGGCAGTAAATCAACTATGATTCAAGATATTTACTACGGGTAGTTGTTATTTTGCAAAATAACTACACCACTTACCAGGTCAGGCTCTGATGATAAGTTCTGGATATGAACAATGGAACTCCATAATAGATATTAGTAAATTAACCGTGATTAAAGATATTTGCTACTAGCAGTTGCTATTTTTCAAAATAACTACACGGTCAACCAGGTCAGGGTTTGATGGCTGGAGATGAACAATGGAACTCCTTAAAAGATGGTAATAAATTGAAAGTCATTCAAGATATTTGTTACTGGTAGTTGTTACTTTGCAAAATAACTACACTACGGATCATGTCAGAATCTGATGATGCTTCCTCGAGATAAACAATGGAACTCCTTATAGAATGGTAGTAAATCAAACATAATTCAAGATATTTACTGCTGGTTGTTTTCACTTTGTAAAATAACTGCACCATCGACCAAGTCATGATCTGATAATGAGTTCTGAAGATGAATTATGTAAAAAAGATTTATGTTAATCTACATCATGATTCAATATATATGCTACTGGTTAGTTGTTACTTCAGTTATTGTCTTGTAAAATCTGATTTTGGATTTCGGAAATGGAGAACGGAATTCCTCAAGTGGTAGTTTTTAATTTTCAAAATTAGATATTGGATTTCGGATATGGAGAACCGAACTCTTCAATGGCTAACAACTTCATTCAACAAATTCATCTTCAACAAATTCATCATTGTAGGCTACTGCCATCGCTTCATTTCTATGTGTTGTTAATGATCAATTTTAGACAAAGAGGAAATTATCTATTTACTAGCTTTTGGCCGTGACGTTTATTTATAATTATCTGATATTCTAAGAAAGAAAATAATTATTGTGATTAATATTAATATATTAATCACTAAAAATTCTAAAATAAAATATCTTTTAAAAAACCGACTTCAAAGAAGGTAAGTACTAAAAAGTAAAAAAAAAAAAATTAACTGAAAATAGGTAGGTACCTATTTGCAATAAATAACAAAGGTATTTATTTTTGAAGTTGGTGCCAACTCTGTCGGTCGACCTAAACAAATTTGTAATTTAATTTAATTTATAATGTAAACTTAAAATATTAACTTCTAATGGTGAATCAAAAATAAGTACCTTAGTTATTTATAGCAAATAAATAGGTACCTATTTTGAGTTAATTATTTTTTACTTTTTAGTGCCTACCATTTTTGAAGTCTGTTTTTTAAAAGATTTTAATTAAGTATATTATTTTAGAAAAGAAAGGAACTATTAAATGTCGTGTAAAAACATATATTCCAATAGTATATTTATTACATAAGACGACATGAACACCTGAATGACACTGGAATATATGAAAAAATATTGGAAGTCATTAAGGCATTTTTATTTGAAACGTCTTCACCTTAAACATTGTAATTTTTAAATTAATGTGTGAAACTGAAAATAAGGCCAATACTCTTTCCATAAAGAATAAAGCATTGGCTTGTAATACTGTAAACACTGATGCTTACAAACCCTGAATCAATGTTCTCTTCATGAGCTCCATCCATCCTAAATATATTTAAAACATCAGTTAAAAATACCCACCTTTCCATTAAATTGGAAAAAGCCGTGTAATATCATGTTTCATAATGGAGCTATCCTAGTAATATTTTAAAGACTAATCTAAACCCCATCTTATGCCTGAGCTTTTTAAGCAATCAAAAGTTTCTGAAACCTTTTTTCAACTGGTTTTAAATCAAGTCACTGTCCCTCTAATGCTTATGTGATGATATAACCCACTTTAACTTATTATTTCCATTCTGTTTGACTTCTTTAGCACCTTTAACTTTGCGAATTTCAGTCTTCTCTGGTTGACTTAAATTTATAAAGGTAATAAATAAACTGTTCAAGCATTTAATATCTGTTCTGAATGAATCAAAATGGTAGCTCTCATTTTCAATTTTCTTCAATATTGTAGTCAAAAATCTACATGGCCGTTATCATCTGTATACAGATGACCTGCAGTGGGTATTTTTGGACTTCTGTGGCGACAATGCCTTTGGCCCACTAACATCTTGTGACATGCGGCGTTGACCAATAAAGTCATGGGTTTTCATGAATAGTAGATAAATAAACTAAATGCTTGTACACATTACGTTCAGTTTATTATGTTATTATGGCCATCTGAAAAGCTTAACATATTTTTAACAAAGAATTCATTAGCGTTGTTAGAAAATGAAAATAGTGACGAGGATTTGATGCTTACATAATAAAAACAGATATTTCATTTCAATGCTAGTTTATTAAGCCACATATTCTTTAATAATTTAATTTTTTCAGAATTATGTTTTAACTAATGTATTTAGTGTGATGGTTTTAATATTTGAACTTAATGTTTTTGACTACATTGTACCCTGTGAATCTGTCCCATAAAAATATGTTACAGCATAGTACAATGCAATATATAAAACAACTGTGTGTGTCACTCGTTAGGAACTACAAAAAATACTTTTTTATTAAAATAATTTTTTTGTTTTTCATCAATACTTAACTACAGTTTTTTTTCCAATAATTAATTTTATATAAATTCCATAAGCATCATGAGAATTGGTCAAATAACTTCATTTATAGTTTTTCATTTGTTAATTGTTTTTATTATCCATTTTTTTATCACTGTCAAGAACTTGGGCTTACCTGTTGATTAAAATCTTAGTTAAGTTAGGTGTACATGGATTGGCTAACTATGATGTCAGTTATAGATTTCTACAGAATATATTGTGTAGGATGTCATTCATTTCATCTGCTTCAAAAGCAAAGTTTGCATCTATGAATTACTTTTATTTCCTTTATTTGGCTAATCAGATGTCATCTTGTGTGAATCTGGAATTTACTGAAGATAGAATAATGATAAAAAACATTCAAAAATTATATATTGCTGTCTATATCTAAAAATAGCACAATTTAATTTCATAATTTAGGTAACGGCGCAATTGGGTAGCAATCAATATCAATGCAATCATATTCTTTCACTAATTCATAATAAATCAATATAGATTTTATCTCGGTGCTTGCTTTAGTCTATCTTCGTAAAACCATCTAGGTATCTGCTACTTGCTTTAGTCTATCTTCGTAAAACCATCTAGGTTTTATGAACATGGATACAACGACCCAAAAATTATTAATTTTTCTATGAATATAATTTTTCTGTTTATGCTGCTAAGCTATGTAATAAAGTTGATCAAGTTGATTTAACAAACAATATACATTGGAGAGAACCTCCAATGAATCTGATTTCATTATTTCAGAATTCGTTTTCGTTCAAGTTGTTTAATCGTGTTGTTGAAGAATAAGAGCGGTTGAGTAATCAAAATAATAAAAAAATTTATAAGAATCATCAAACTCCACTAAGTTGGAAAACTCATCTGGGTCAGGTGGTTTATATAAATAAGCAGCTAGGTAATCCGGATGCTTCCTTCTTATGTGCTCATCATCATGCTCGTATTTCCGGAATATTCATGACACAAAGAAAATTGTCTTAATTGCATATTTTTCCCTCTGTTGGCTTTTCAAAAATCTCCCAAACTATAGATTTCTTTCTGGGCTCTGGCATTGTAATTTAAGATGTATAAAGTAAATAATTAACAGACTCAAACAAAACTTTTCTAGCAAAAAAAAGACAATTCGAACAAACTAACGAAAATAACTTAGTAAACGTACGAGTAACGAATGTCAACGTATACTAAAACAATAAGACACATCTGAACGAGATATTAAATTTTACACGGGAACCAAGTGCGTTCGGTTTGATTCGAACACACGTGCAATGCATTCGTTTCGAGTACCACTTGCGTACATGGATCGAGTGCACTGTATATAAATATCAATATCATCTATCATTATATCTCTTACCGTTATGGTAGCGTTCATAAGAAAAGCATTCGTTCAACTGTTTTTTTCCTTGACTTACATTGCAAAACTGGGCTCCATGAAAAATTTTATTTAATGGGATAATGACCTATGTCCATCCTGAAGGTCCTTTTTAAATATTGGTGAAATAGTTTTTGAAATCAGATGAGTAGTTTCGGAGATTACTTCCTACATCCAAACTTACAAACTGTTACACTTTTTTTAACGCTCTTAACTTCTGATTTTACTCCATATAAAACTTAATACCGAGCGATATATATGAAAATTGGTTGTTAAAGTAAACTCCAAAAAAGGCTTAGAAAAAGGTGGCAGTGTTTAGGCCAATTCATATGTATGGTGGAATTGTAGGGCTTAAAAAGGTCCAAAGAAAAGTCCTGTATAGCATTTACTGTTCTTAAATTAAAGAAAAGGCTTGGAAAAAGTTGCTGATATTTCAACCAATTCATATGTATGATGGAATTGTTAGGTCTTAACGGTCCAGAGAAAAATCCCATACAGCATTTACTGTATTTAAATAAAAAAAGGTTGTTGTGTTTAAACCAATTCATATGTATTGTGGAATTGTTAGGTCTTAACAGTCCAGAGAAAAATCCCATCCAGCATTTACTGTTTTTAAATTAAAAAAATGCTTGGAAAAAGTTGTTGCTGTTTTTCTCATACTCATTAAAATAAATATTGTAGTCAGTTTAAGTACTTTCATTACATAAATATTAATCCTTCAGATTTTATAATTTTGATTAGTAGTTTTAAAAAAGGTTTTTGAAAGTAAATTGAAGTAGAAATGCGCATTTTAATAACGTTCAGCGTGATGTATTCGCGCATGGGCACAGTGGGGAGAAGAGAGTGGTATATAAAGAAATATTTTATGCACTATCTTTGTCTACCCCAGGATGAACCCGTGCGAAGTCATGGCAGGTCTTTAATTCTTAATAAAAATAAAAACAATTTTAATCTAGAGATTATGTCAAGAGTAAAAGAGAAACTTATATTATTACAATTAAAATGAAGTTAAGCCACGTATGTAGCAGGTGGTTAATTGGCACAGCAAGAATTTTTTCTGCTTGTTCTCAAAAATATAAGATGAAAATCTATAATCTATAATATTTTTTTATTTGATCTTTTGTTATGGAGAAATAATTAATTTTACATTAAAAAAATTTCCAATTTTCAACATTTTCTCAAATTTTAACTGTAAAATTTTCATTATCATAACATTTAAGCGTTCCATAAATATGAATAGAACCCCCCATAAAAAAATTTAAGAAACACGCTGAATAACCTATGTAATTGACTTTTCTTATATCACGTCACAGGTGAGAGATTCATCATGTCGTGTAATATTGTTTTGATGGTGATGTGTGTACATGGTGTCCTGCGCACTGGATAACACTTAACTCTTGCATTAACATTGAGAAACTATATCTCACGAACGGGATAAAATTCAAGAAAATTTTATTATAATATTTAATTTTTCTATTTTGTACTCGGGCATCCATAGAAGCCATTTTGCTATTACAATTGAATAACATGATCATATATTAAGAATATGATATATGTATCATATATTAAGAATATGACCTGTATAATCAAGCTTACCTTTAATATTTTTACATATTGGACAATTTGTTATCTGTTTCATATGTTTTTGCTAAAAAATCTTGTATATGGTTTTAGGAACTCATCCTATAAAACTGATGAAAGGTTCATATAACAGATAATACTTGATGTTATTCTTGGTTAGGGAGATTTACCTCACTATTCCAATATTTTTTATTAATCAGTTTAATTAAAAAAAAAAAGGGTAAACATTAATGAGAATATTAGCATATGTTGTAACTGTCAGTTTATTTTAAAGATGTATTTACATGCTAACAAGACATACATAATATGCATTGCATATACTGCAAAACATTTTCATAGTTCGTCACTAACAATACATTAGCTATGTTAAGTAAAGCTGCAGAAAACAGGTTCTTTCCAAGGATTCATCTTAACATACTTTGTTATATTGTAATTTCGACACAAGTTGATATTTTATCATTATTATGTCGAATTGGCTTTATAAACTACTACGTTTAAAATTATATCATAATGTTAATAATAGTTCATTTATACCTTTTTATGATAATAGGAATGTTTACCTTACATGACATTTTCAGAATTTTCACAGTTTACATAAATATTATATTAAAATAAGATTTTTATAATTTCAATTTCGATGAATTTTATAATGCCCTATGCCATTAAGCTGATTATATAAATTTCTTATAATTATATTCATAAAATAAAAATGACAGTTATATAAAGCATACGTCACTGTTTTGATTAATTTGATAAAAATTTAGATTACCAGAAAATATTCAAATTTATAATGGATTCAATGAAGTTAAAATTGTAATATTTAATTCTTTTTTTGTGGTATTAAAAGCCCTTAATTTTTTTATGAATTGCAAATCATAGAAGGACTTGCCCATAAAATTACATTTCTAGCAAGATCTATTATTACACAATAGCAATACCAATATTTATAATTGCCATCACATTAAATAAAATGTGGTAAATTTCTGTACCACATATTATTAAATGTGTTATACACTGTTAAATGATGTGGTGTGATAGGAAAGTGGATTCCCCTCTTAATATTTAATTTGACAGATAAAAACATTCAGTATGATCTACTGGAAATGCAGATAAACTGTTTTATCACACTCCACATTATCTATAAAAATTGATTACTACTACCAGAGACAATTTTTGACTTGCACATTACACAAGGTAGTTATTATATAGTAGCAGCAACATTTGTGAAAAGTCATTAAAAGTATGTTTGATGTTGTTAATAATTTTGCTAATAGACCGAATCTATGATATATAGATTAAAAAAATACCAGCATGCTTTAATAGAGAGAATATACATTTCTTGGCATAAACTAGCATATTCTTGACTATTCTTTAAGATATTACAATTATATTACTAAACTACGACTTCATGAAGTGGCATTACGTTGGGAACAACTAAGTTATTTGTTCATATTTTATTTTTCTCATTTTTTTTTAAATAAATTGATTTTCTTATTTCTTTTAAAAATATGACTAATGTGTAAAGATCGATATGAAAATCCAAATAATTTACAAAACATACAGTAGTAGATATTATACGACACATAATGCATAAATTATATGATTGAATTGATAAAAATAAAATAACTGACATATAAATATTTGATAAATATGTATTACAATTGCTAATAGTAATGGGCAATTATGAATGATTTCCAAAATAGAATGTTCTGCTAATAAGATATCGTAATAGTCAATTACTAGTTTCAATTTAATTTTCTTAAATTCTTTATTAAATTCTTTAGCACAACCCACGTTTAATTGTATGACAACACCTTCAGGTAGGCAATTTATAAAGATACCTTTACAAGATATCTACAAATTACCCACCTGAAAATGTCGTCATACAATGAAATCTAGGTTGTGGTAAAGAATTAAATAAAGTAGAAATAATACATCACATAGTTTCATTTTGAAAAATTAAATTATAATGTATTTCTACAAAATTAACCCCAAATATATTCACTACTAATTCTAAGGTCAGGTCAACTAATATTTATTAAATCAAACTAGTTTCATTCAAGATTCAACATTTGATGCAAGATTGTAAGATGCTGCTTAAGCAATCATAAAAAAGAAAAAGCATTCGTTGCTAATGATCATATTTGAAATATTTTTATAATCTAATGATTCCATTAGTATTATTCATATCCGCCCATTGCTAATAGTCACAAACCATTAAATATTCAAATTGACTTTCCTAAAAGAATTTATATGTGTGATAATAAAATTACTATGAATTACTTTTACATAAACTTTTGAATAGTTTGTAGCATTGATTAAAGTCAAGAGGATAATAATAAAGGTTTCCAAATAGTTGAAATGATAAATATTTTGATGAAATTTACAAATACTAATTTTCTGTAAAATACAATCAGTGTCTTAACACATCTACTGTATATTATTTTTTTGCTTATTTCGAATGTAAAGTAAATGAACAGTTGACTCGCAATAGTGGGCCCGTGTGAATAATTTGCAAGTCTCCGAATGGTGAAATAATTTAATGAAAGGAATTTAATTTAGTTAAACAGTTTATATGTAGTAAGCTTGGGCATCGAGAGTTCCGTGCCCTGTTTGAAACAAAATTTTTTTGTCATAAATCATTACTAATTTGAACTTTCTAAAGCAATAAATATTTAATAATATATATAAAAATAATTATGGTGAAACAAATATATAATATTTATTTAAACAGATTGTCAATAGATGGCGCTGTTTATAATATAAACACCTTTGAGAAATAATATATAGAGAATTACAAAATTAAAAAATTAATTTTTTGTTTATTTTTAGTTATTAGCGGTGAAGGTAATCTTCAAAATGATAGTATTAAGGGAGATAGGATGTACAGACAAAAGAACACCTTTGAGAAATAATATATAGAGATTTATATTAGATTTTCCATCTATAAAAGCGATGAGGTTTGTTCCTGAACTAATGGTACTAATGCAATGTCTCTACAAATAATGTTAAAAAAATTTAAAATACATGTTGCACCATCTATCGATATGTTGTACTCCTAAATTTGTATTACCGATTACAAAAACTGATATGAGACACCACCTGAATTATGCTATGTGTCAGGTTAAAAAGTCACCTATGTATCAGGTCATATAATACACTGTGTCTATACGAAGTGTGATGAAAACCTGTCGCATAGCTGTGTAGGTGTCGTTTTAGTATTCAATGTGTGTGAAACCACATAAATAGCCTACGTGTTACTCTACCACAAGAATTACATACAAACCAATTTTGGTAGCGATTTGTTGCTTGTTTGCAGTCAGTCGGCAAGCAAACAAACAAAAACACTTGCACATTTATAATCGTAGTAGAGATATTGCTTGTACACATAATTTCCACATCTTATAAATAAAAAAAAATATTTTTGTTTGTTTGATTGGTATAAACTCCTAAAACACTGTGATGTGGTTTAAGCAATTTGTTCATAATTTATCTAAGTATTATCATTTTGGCCATTGGTTAAGGACTGAGCGTTATAACATAAATCAATGTATAAGTGTATAATAGCTTTTTAGGCGCTGTGAACTTGAAATAATTTATATATGTATATATACAACAAAATATAATATCAAAGATAGGCAAGTACATAAGTATGCATGATAGCTCACAACAAGAACCTTTATTTCAGTCTTTAATGAAGAACAGTTTGAATTTATCTCTCGTTAATCCCAAGAAACCCCACACATAATCCCATGAAACTTATAATAACGTTTTAGGTATTTTAACATACGTTGCAAGTTGTAAGAGGCAAAATCACCTAAAACTGTAACTAAGGCGGTGAGCCGAACTTAGTAACTAACTTTAGTAGAGTGGCAGTAAGACTGAGCATATCTTCCCTACATTTGATTTACCCATGGTTATGTAAATAATATAGCGGAATATGATGGACTAGGAAAAAAGGTCTGTCATTTTATTATCCTTCCCATTTCCTGGAATTAATACTGCATCCAGTGCCTACACCATTATATGTCAAAATAAAACTGCTATTATAAAATTTCACCTTTTGCTTCACTTAGTGTACAATAAATGTATAATATTTATATTATTATTCATATTAAGACCAGCTTAAAATCTTAGTTTAGATTAGAAATAATATAAAAAGTTACCTTCACATAATACGGAAATATTTAGGTTAATTTGTGACTTAATATAGTTAGTTTTGGTCATAGTTTTCAAGTTCAATTATTTATGGTATTCATAAAGCAGTACAAAAGATTATAAAAAAGAGATAGATACGTTCTTATACCTAATGATAGAAGATACATACATAGGATTATGAATACTTATTAATTAAATATTTAACATTAATAGTAAAGCTTTATCCATTAGACATTTTACTTTAAAAATTAATTACAATAAAATTAAAAATACATAAAATACACCAATAATGATGATATTAATATAATCGCAATTATTTGTACAATAGGTCTAGCGTATTAAACACAGCGAAATGGCTCACTTTGTGATATTTTCCACATATTGTTTGTAATTATGGGGGGCTGTTATGAGAAGACATATAGTTTTTGGATCTTAAGTGTGAACCGCTCTTGGGAGAGATGACAAAAAAATGGGATCATTTTTTAAACTCGTTTTCCTTATAAAATATTTAAGCTGAACTACACATTTTCTATTAAAGAATGCTATTTTGTTTTTTGAGATTTCTACATAGTTTTCTTAAAAACATAATGTTGCTATTAATAACTACTTACATTGCTATAAAGTCATTAAACAAAAATGAGTGCCACACTTCATTAAAATCTTTTGTAATAATGTAATTGATGTATTTATTGCACAATTTTAAAGAAATACAGCACATAATATGTTAATTGTTTTCTCTGGATTATAAATAAACACTAAAATAATAAACGCCCAAAGCATTTATCATTGTAATTAATTAGTATCATATAAATAATTTTGCAATAGATAAACACTCAAAATATGAAATTTGGTCCTGGGTCAAAAAATGAAATAAATAAAATCCTTTTATTTTTGATCAGTAATACAATTTATGTGTTTTGTTCATAATTGTGTAACAAAAGAACCATAGAAAAGGTGAATTAGAATTACATCATTATATATAAGATAATAAAAATAATTTAGACATAAGTCAATAATCTACTCGATTGTTCTAGTAGATAATTTTTTAATAAATCGCCACTGAAAATTGGAATTTATTTATTTATTTATGGCGAAAAAATCTTCGAAAAAGTATAAAGACCTGAATATCTTTTAATATCCTTGCATCTTCTGAATATCTTTTAATATCTTTTTATTAGCATTGAAACAATAGGCAGCTTCTTCAGTACTTGTCCTTTGCAGTCTTGGTGTGTTATTAAACTACTAGCGTGACCCGTGCGAAGTCTTCGCATTATTTATTCCATTATGAAGCTCAGATGACAGATCAAACAAATATTTTACTAAAATTGACATATAGAGGCGCAAGTATCAAAAGCATTGAGCTAAAGCGCCACTTTATTTATACGTGAGTGGATTTGAAATTAAACAAAAATTTTACCGACCGTCAATCATATTGACGTTGAGCCGTTAGATGGCAGCATTGCTGTTTTGTGTATATAATTTTAATAATTAATTTGCAAAAACAATAGCAATAATAAATTTTTTAGTTGTGGATGCCGGTAGAGCAAGCAATTATCTATAAAATGATATATAATTTATGTGGATTAGTTGTGAGGTTTTTTCTAAAAAGGGAGAGTAACATCTTAACCTTAGCGTATTAATATATATGATGATAAATTGTAAAAGTTTACTATGTTTATAATGGTAAGTTATGTGAAATAATTTCAAATATGCTCAAGATAATTGTAAGTCAACATTTGTGACAGGTAAATAATGCCATCTCCAACGTGTATAAGTATATACTATATTTTACAAATAAGTTGGCTGAATGTAGTTATTTTTAAGCTAGAAATATCGCAACAGACGCAAGTGACTGATGCTACATCTGGCCAGTACTCATAACATTTAAACGTGCAAACTATCACCAATAAGTCGTAGGCATGAGCTTCGCGGCACTTCACAGAACTTCATAGCGCTCGGACATCCGACGAATATTTGGTTCATCGGATGTTTCTATCATTTACGAGCGCATTGGTCGCATGTGCACGGGGTTCAGACTCGATAATAACGTTTGAGGTATTTTAACATACCTTGCAAGTTGTAAATCGACCGCGCGGCAGTCACACGCTAACTGTATTATAGTGCAGATGGTTTTTTGTAGCTGCAGGTGTTCACATACAGCGGTGGGTGAAGAAAAATTAATTGACACAGTTCGTGAATAAGAATGTTTATATAACAATAAATTAAAATATTACAAGAATGTTCAGGCTCTGTAATAAGTCTGCACACGGCGTCTGGATGCGGCTGTCTGTCACGACTTAAGTCGCATCCCATAATTTATTAGGGCTCTGTACTTTATAAGGAATAACAGGAACTCTTCTAAGGTCACACACATATCCATGTCATAGCTGTTTTTGTTAAAAACCGTTCGAGGTAGAAACTTGTAACTTGTAAACAAGTGCCACACTTGTGGAAATTTGTAATATTTCAGGGGCTAACACTCAAAAATATTTCTGTGGAGATATTAGAAGGGTTATATAAATAAAGCCTTCAAAATATTTTTTTTAATTTGAGAAATTTTGTTGTTTTTGTGCCTGCAAAAGAAATATGAGGCAATATATGAGAAGTAATATTAATATTTATACATAGCTTAACAGAAATACTCTTTTTATATATACTATGTCCCCTCGGTATAGCAAAGGGTATATATATAGTGCTTCGTCATGCTGATTGGTCCTACGCATCACAAATTGTGTAACACCAGGTCTTGTCAGTGCCCTTCATTGCTGCCGGCACAGTCTGCCGCCAGGTCTGCTTCCGACGGCTATATTTTCTCTTCCCTTGAGCGCCCCATTCTAAAGCATGTTTGTGGATATGAACTTGTTACCTTCTCAGTGTATGGCCTACCCAGTTTCATTTTGCGGTGGTTTATTTAGTGCCCAATGGGAACTTAATTGCAATATTTAAGTAATTCTTCATTATATATTTTCTGGGGTTAAGATATTCCAAGAATATATTTAAGGCTGCGACTAACAAAGTCTTGGGGTCTCCCCTTGTAATGTCTTTTGTTGCTTTCCATGTCTCGCACCCATACATCAGATAGGTATCATACATTGGAATGGAATATGTGGAGTTTCACGCTGTGTCATTTTCCGCGACTGTCATACAGGATGGAGTTACGCGAGGGTCACCCTAGGTTCGTTGATTCATTAAGTGATGTCCTCTTCAGTTTCTCCAGACAGGGTTATGTTCTTCACATCCACAGCTCACTTGTTGAAATTTCCGTGTGTTGATTTTGAGCCCAGTGTATGCTGTTTCTCTCCTAAGTGTTTAAATTTTTGTCTATGTTGTGTATACCCACATGGTTATACCTCAGCAGGCAGAGATCATCAGCATATTCTAAGTCTTCTAAGACCTCTAACAACGTCCACATTATTTCACTTTGTTTTCCGTTGTTTGAGAGGTACATTATGCTATTTAGAAAGTCAGTAAGAGTAGTGGTGACAGAAGACAGCCTTGTCGGACACCCACATGCATAGTAATATCCTCAGAGATAAGGCTTTTGTATGTGACCTTACAAGAACACTTGTTAAAAATGGCTTTTAGGATATTTACAATCTTTGGCGAGACACAAATCTTGCTAAGTTGGGACCATATTGTATGTGACCTTACAAGAATACTTGTTATAAATGGATTTTAGGCTATTTACAATCTTCAGAAAGATATGAATCTCGTCGAGTCGGGACCACATTGTATGTGACCTTGCAAGAATACTTGTTATAAATGACTTAAAATATTTACAATCTTCAGCGAGATACGAATCCTGCTGAATCAGGACCGTACTCTATGTGACCTTACAAGAATACTTGTTATAAATGGCTTTTAGGATATTTGCAATCTTCGGCAAGTCACTAATATTACTGAGTCGGGACCACATCCAGGCCATCTCAAGATATTAAAAGCTTTAAATGGAAATAGAAATACTGTCTCCCCTTAAATATTTATAAGTACCCAAGTTTGTACGGAAGTCTCATTTATTGTACTTAGCAGCAATTTTTTTACCAAGGAGGGACTTATAACAATTGTTTCTTATGGTAAATAAATTGAGATTATTGAGAGAAATTATATTCTTATAGTAAAATGAACTATTAAAATGTCTGAGGATTATAATAATACGGTAATTGACTCATTCTAAATTTTGATCTTTTGCGTACAATATTGTGAAATATAAGTTAATTAAAAACCAATCTTGAAAGAAATTCAAAAATTGATTGAAAAATAAGCCAGTAGGTAATAGGCTTCTAAATTTAAAGATACGGATAGGGTTGGGTATATCCCTGTCTCTTTTCCTCTTGTAGAATATAATGTGCAATATTAAAAATGACCTCACAACACAGTATTCCCGTCCTTGTCTAAAGATTTATAACTCGGTCAATTTTTAAGATTATTAAAAAATTTTTTCACTTTTCATCGGCTTGTACCTTGAAATTATGATTAATGAAATAAAATTAATTTAGTCAAATACCTAATTGTTCTAGGTTCTTACATAAACTTACAGTGAAAAAAAATTATGTAAACCTAAAAGCAGGCAAGATTGTATGGTCAAATTAATGAATAACTAAAATTGTGGTCAAATTTGAAACTCAGTGTTGTAAATGAGAAAATTAAATGAAAAATATTTATTTACACAATCTCTTGCTTGAATCAAAATTAATTGTCAAAATTATTTATGGAATTAATCCACAGTTCGGGTTATAACATACGTATATGGGCCATGATGATACAATGACTATAGTTCAATGCAGCTGAAAACCTGTAAATGATTACCTGCAACAAATGTTGGTTAGATTTTTTTTGTCAATTATCCTATGCCTTTGAGCATACCTGGGGCCGCGTCACATAAATTTTACTATAATACATATCGTAAACTTTAAATATTAATTTTCATTTTTTTGCAGATTTACTATTTCTACTAAGGAACTAAATATGTATGGAGACTGCACTGGACAAATACTGTGATAGGACCACTGATTGCCTTATAAATAGTGTAAGAGGCATTGAGTATGTGTGTAATTTTTTTTTTAAATATTACACTAGCTTTTGTTCAGTGGTTTTTATGGCGGTAGGGATAGTCACAAATAGAAACATTATAAGGTTTTTTGATGATTGTTCCTTTAACTTTGATTGTCCCTTTTTACAAAAAATTAAATTGTCATTTTTTATATTTACTTTATTATAAATTATTTTAAAAAGATACGAAATATTCTTTAAAGTATTTTTAGACGAAAATGGATTCTGGCTTGTATAGTTTATAACAAAAATGAGGTTGAAAAATATCTTCTTAATAGCGTTTCTTTTAAATTTTCTCAAATAGGGATAATTATCAAGGTTCGAAAACTACATATATATAATTTGCTCTCGTGACTACAAATGATATTTTGAATATACCACTCGAGAGCATTTTGCTATGCTAGACCCTTTGTAATATTTTTATGAAGTACATGCAAAAAACTGACAGACATTTTTCAGAAAAGCAGAAAAGGGAGTTTTGTTGTTATGCACCCATTATGAGGTAGTAATATTAACATACCATTGAAATCAATGACGTTATATTAAATAAGCCTACTTTTAATACTCTTAAAAGTGGTCCTCAACAGACAAGATAACTGCTTTGTCTTATTTACAACTATCTCTTTTATATGCGTGCTTTCTTTAACTCTATCTCTTTCTTTATACATGACACGCAAGTCACGTTTTTTATTTGTATTATTATGAGTATAATGTGTCTATTTAAAATAACCTCATTGACTAAATTTTGCCTATGTCCATATTATTTCATGTATGGCATGCATAAATATTTTTTTACATTTATAGGTATTTAAAAAACAAAGTTTTAGAAGTAAGATGCTCACTCAACATAGCATGATTGAAAAATTTTTCAGAATTATATTTATATTCCTAACGACTAAATTTATTAAAACTAATTATTGATAGGCGGCAACTCAACACTCAAAAAACTTATTTGACAAATATTAATTTTTTTACCTATAGGTACGTAGAGCTATATACCTAAAGGTATATAGCTCTTTTTACTAAGAGTATCTAAGTTAATCAATTATGTAAATGAACTATTATTCAATAAATCACATTCCAATATGAAATTATTTTTAATATCAGAATACGAGAATAAACATGCTCTCTGCAATGCTGTTGAAAAAAATGTTCAACATTATCTTCAATATATTTGTATGCTTGGGGTATTTTTGCAATTATCGCTTAAATAACTTCTAGTTTTTACATCTCTTTTCATACCTTTCCCATATCTCACCTCATCACCTCGTTTTCATATTCCGTATTCAATTGCAGAAGGTAATCTTTTCGAACCAAGATTAACGTTTTAATAAGCGAGTCAAGTATTTGTGATTCTAATGATTGAATAAAATATAAGAGAAACCACATTCAAATTAATATATGTCATATATTCATTTAAATGTGATTACATATAAGATTTCCGATCATAGTCAAATGACAAATTCAGAACGCAAATGAAAACTGAAAAAAAATTAAAATAGTAACACTAGCCACTACAGGACATGTTTCACTAGTCAATCGTAATGCTCAAAATTTCTTTGTGGTCGTGATCAAAACATTATTGATGAGGTCAATATTCATGACCGGTTCGAGCCCATGTCAACTCACGTGTCAAAGTAGGTCATTGTCGTTATTCAGTAGTTAATTTAACTTTAACATATTCATATATTAAGTTTACATTTAACTAAATTATATTATTCATGATATGAAGATTAAACATGGTGATGGAGAGAATCAAAGCTGGTTTCTCTCTGTCACAATGAAGCTATTAAATTTAATAGAAATAGATGTTACACCAGAAGGTGCAACACGTGCAAACAACTATTAAATTCTTATAGAAATTAAATTACACTTACAATTACTGTTAGAGTAATTTATTACCTACTGATAATAAAAAGATACAAATGCTATAAACATTATAATTTGTTTATCATCCGCCATATCCTCATAATTACGAATATGCATTATTCACAACCCGTCCCATTTAGACTGATAGTTGTAACAATAACAAACCTATGGAATGGGAATTGTTGCGGTTGTGGGCCCGAACGGTGCAGGCGACTGAGTGGAACATGGCCAATAAGGGCTCATAGCAACACAGTTTCACAATAATTTCATATATAACTTTTAAATGTTCAATTTAAAAAAATAATTCAATATAAAGTAAATTTATAGAAAATATCATGATGATTAACGTTCGCTTGTGAAAAAATTGAATATGTATATAATTCAGTTAATAGTAGGTGGAATTATCGATACGTATAATTCAAATAAGTGAATTTTATTTAACTTACAATATACTGGTCACATACAGTTTAACCGTTAGAGTGCCAAAGAGCGCCATACTAATTAAATTTAACACGAGCGCGATGGCGCTCGCGGCTCGAAATCAGTTGCCGCTTAGCGCACGGTAGGGGAGGTCGCTCGCACGCATCGCTAATTTTTTATCTTTCTACGTGTTACATAAAGTTCAAATTATAATATTATTAGTAATTACAATATAAAAAGGATCCAGGAAAAAAAATTTTTAACCCATAATGTCGGAATACGAAAATAATTTGAGTGAAAATGATCGAAAAACGATCATTTTGAAGAAAGTGATAATGGGAGTGACATTGTGGTGCGCTCACAATTTGGCGTCATGCAAATTTTAAGTGATAGTGATAATAGTGACGATAATTATTATGTTGCTGATATGGAGGATGTACCGGACTGCGAAAATACGATGTGACCTTGATTTCAGTTTTTGTTATAATTTTTGTTCACAATATACATTTCCATAATTTTCTTTGTATTTTATTATACTTATACAAGCTTTTATTAAGAAAACACCGAAAAAATTATTAAAATTGGATAATTTTTGGAAGAGATACAATTTTTCTTCAAGACAAGGGTAAAGGACATCAAAAACAAAAGATTTCTTTGGTATTTTTAAGTATATATGAGTAAAAAACCATGGCACTAAAACGGTTAAATAAGTATGTTGGGATACAAAGAAGTTTTGTTAAATTTTATATCTGAAGAAAAAAAGAAAAATAAAAAGGCTCTTATTTTCGTCATAAAGTTCTTGTTTGTTTTTGTTTTTTATTAATTCCATTGTTGTCCATAATAAATGTTTGATGACGTTATGGCCATAATGGGTTATAGACTATTTAGGGATGAATTAGGAAATATGTAGCATTTCTGTTATAGAAAGTTCTTCTGAAACAGAAATGCTCCTTATTAATTGGCATGGATTATTTATATCATTAATAATTAAATAAATTTACTTTCTACTTTTTACTTTTAATAATTACACTACCATATGTTTTTGTGATAAGAAAAGTACATAAACGGGAAAGACATCCTTAAATAATTGTTTGTTGAAGTCTAAATAAAATTTGTAGTCCTTATAAAGAGATTTTCAATAGATTGTAAAAAAAATATTGATTAAAGTACTTCAATATAATATCCCAATTGAAAAATATATCCTAAATAGTTATTTCCATGAATTTTTGTTGAAACTGTGAGCAAGTTAACAAAATATTAAATTAATTAAAATAAAAAACAGAAATAAAATATGTCTATCCTTTATTTTCTCTCCTTATAAACATTAACTTTAATGACAGCAAAATAACTGTTAAAGACAATTTGAAAGAAAACAAAAACCATAAAAGCCATAATTTATTTTTTTTTAAAATCACAAAAGTTTATTTTCTCCATGTCAAAATAAAATTTTTTGTTAAAGAAAAATTATACAATAAAATTAATAACAAATAAAATAATAATGTATGTAACTTTTAATAATTTTGTTTAGTAAAACTTTAAAGTAGCTTTCAATTAATTACTTAGAAAAAATTATTTTTCCATTGAATTTAGATATTACTCAAAAAATTGTTACCAAGAATCAATGGTGAAAATTTGTGGTGTACTGCGAAAGTTCGTTATTTCCAATTTGATATGAATTGCAAAGATAATTTTTATAAACTTATTGCAATATGTTCTGTGGAAGTCATAATTTTTTATGATTTTGTTTTATATCATACTACACCACAAATTTCCTTAGTTTTCTAAAATATTTATATATATTTATATGTATATATATATAATAATAATAATAACTTACTACATAATTAACTTTCTTAAAACGATATGAACTTGGAAGTAATTCTGTCCATGCGACAGATTTAAACAGCGCCACACAACGCCATCATTGCGATAATTATTAACATTTGTATAAAATCATTTTTTAAAATTTTATTTTTGTTAATATTTATTTTATTTGTTAACTAGCAAATTTATAGTAATGATCGTAATAATAATGTTTATTAATTATTCATTAGTACATTTCATTCTAAATTAAAAATATTATACAAATCGACTGCTTTAAATACATAATGGCTTAAATACAAAATGGTTTAAACATCGCAGTGATACATACTTAATAATGTATTAACAAGTATATTTACTTTTATAACTAATTTTAGTACGTAAAACTGCAAATGAAAATATTTCATTACACATTTCAAAGCAAGTTCATACCTATATTAGAAATTGTGAAACGAACACATTGCTGAAACATGTTTTATGTTTATAACTACAAACACTGGCACATTTGACGAAAGCTCCTAAAATATTTTAAATGCTTCACGATTGTGCAAATGTCAAAAATGACAGCTGTCATTTTTATAAATGGAAATGTCAAAACCTGTACTGTCAAACACGCAACAAGGATGTCCATAAGCGATGGATAAATATGCTTTAATTCAAGATACCTAATAGATACAAACTTTTACTGAGACAAAACATCGCAAATCTTCGAACAAGGCATAATCTAAACAACACTTTTCCTTTTTTTAAATATCATACGAATAACATAACGTAATACAATAATACGTCCTATACAGCATGCATAAATTCATTGTATTTTAAATGATATGGTTTATTTGAATCACTACTAAACTCTACGATCTACGCTTTATAAATTTACCTATGTTATAATATCGAGGGTTACATTCTATAAATGTTTACAATTTATATTCTCATTAACATTGCACATGGATTGATGTCCAAAAAATTTCATTTCACATCAAATTTGGTTGAAAAAATTCATTAGAATCGAAAACTTTATAAATGATAATTTACAAAATTTTCCTTCCAAAATTAGTTAAAGAAATTCATTCCTCTACAAGTACATACGCTAAATGCTAGTAAATAAATGCATTATAGTCTTCTAATTCAATTACATTTAAATTTAATCTTTTATGATTACTTAAGTCGCTGAGTAAAAATTTCTTTATAAAAATTTACTTTCAAGGTTCGTTTTAAGATTGCCCCCTAATCATACTTCAATAACATTTTTAATAATACAAGAAAATACTGTATTTTTAATGATAGTTTAGTTTAAATATATACCAACTTCCACAACATTAATCTTATTATATTGTATTTTAGGCAGAAATTTAAAAAAAAATTATACAATTTGTTTACAAAAGTTGAAAATAGCGACAAGAAAGATACTTTAACATATAGGAATGAAATTCAAAGCAACAGGCTCTTTTTTGAGAAAAAAGAAAATGAGTATAGGATTTCTTAAATCTATACATGGGTGAGTTTATTCTATTCAAGATGTATTGTCTTCATGAGGAGCTAAAATTTTTTATCTCAGCATAATTTTACATACTATTACTATGTAGTATAAGATGTATTTATGTACTATGTATAGTTCAAACTTCAGTAGAAAACAGTTAGAAAACTCCGTCGGTTGCCTCAAAATGTTACTAGTAACTTCTACAGAATCTACGTCATACATTAAGTTAGAATTTACGATAAAATACAGAGTCATTGTGAATATTGCTAGAAGTTATTTCAGAAGTCAAAAAGTGAAATAAATTTTATAAAAAAAATTTCTCCAAAATGATTTTTTGTGTTACCATGACAACTTAGAATCGTTTTTATCAAAAAGTTTTTAATGCTGAAGTCATTTTGATTATTATACTTTTACTAACACACATGTTACAAGATACATGAGTCACATTCGTATTTTGACAATTTAATAAAAGATTGTTACGCGTAGACGGGATTGTGACAGTTAATTAGAAAATTCCAGTTTGTATACTTTATAGAAATGCGAAATATATAATTCAAATTAAGATAAACTGTAAGTTTATTATACATGGTATTCTGAGCATCAATTTAACACTGGTATTTTGGACTATCTTCAAAAGTATGTTATATTATTTATTACATTGCGATAACAGTACTCCAGTTATATTAAATATGTTAATTTCATTGATATGAGTATTTTTCGAAGTATTTTTGTATATAAATATGCATAATTTACAATATATGCTTATTATCATGATATGATAAAAGTTTCACAATGAGTTGAAACACATTTGTACCAGGCAATGTTAAGATATGTAAATTTGAACATAAATTTCTATAAAAATGTCATACGGTGAATTGTTAGTAAAAATAAAATGGCTGAATTATAATTTTAAATATAAAAATTAACAAAAAAGACATCACGATTGCGAGTACTACAACAAAATGAAACTTATTTCTTACAAATAAGCGTTGAATACTCCCTTCTCTGAAGAGCTAGCTTGCTGGCCACAGGTATAAAAACCTCAAAAACAAAAAAAACATATTCGACACCACCATGATGTTTGCAAGAAAAGAAAAAAATATATGAAATAAAAAAAAAAATCAAAAGCCAAATTATATCTTTCTCTAAAGTTTGTATTAACATGGCAACACCAACTAGAAAAAACATATGATAAGTAATTTAAAACAAAACATATCTAAAAAAAATATTAATGTATACTCGCCGTAAGTATTTTTATATATTGTTTATGATTACGATACTCTCTTTTATCTTTGGCATTCAACTTATTATATGTTAGTTTTATATCATTATAACATGGCGTCTTTTCTAATGCGAATGGAATTATTAAAAATGTCAGTATAAAATGTCAATGTAAAATAATAATGATAAACACTGTCAAGAATGGTATAAAAATCCGTTTCGTTACGTCGATCGTTGAAATATATTATAGACTGAAGCACCAGTTCGTTTTGTGAGCGTACGTAACAAACACATTGTACTACCGTAACGTATCATTGTATCGTCGAGCGATGGTGTATGTGTTATGTCATCCTCAAAGCGTTGCATATTACTGGTTGGCAGATTTGCCGTTTGTATATTCAGGCGGAGTACTGTAGGCTCCGTCCTCTGTCATTACTGTCACTAGCTCCTCCACAGCGCGGCCCAAGTCATCTGTGTAAAACAATATTTGATCCATTAAAAAAACAAAGAAAATAATAAAATTTATATAACATAGTAATATATGAATTTGTATGTATCTACATATAAGAAATATATAGATACATACAAATTCATATATTACTATGTTAAGTATTTTTAATAATAATAAAATGCATCAACGATATGATTATAGTACATCACATTTAGTAATAGTTTATTAATATTTGTTGCTTGGTATTAGTACACACACTGACACATGTTAGGGCAACTACTTTGACAATTGGGTATTCCACTATATTTTTTTTATTTCATTAATCATAATTTCAAGGTACAAGCTGATGAAGAGTGAAAATTTTTTTTATAATCTTAAAAATTGACCGAGTTATAAAAATTTAAATTTAACCTTTAGAAAAGGATGGCAATACTGTATTGTGAGGTCATTTTTAATATTGCACATTATATTCTACGAGAGGAAAAGAGACAGGAATATACCCAACTCTATGCGTATCTTCAAATTTAGAAGTATACAACTGGCTTATTTTCCAATCAATTTTTGAATTTTTTTCACAACTGCTTTTTAATTAACTTATATTTCACAATATTGTACGAAAAATATCAAAATTTAGAATGAGTCAACTACAGTATTGTCTTGTTAAATATGTGCTTATAAGGCTAATAATGACATTACTAATCTTTTTGTTGTATTAAAAGACATTCATCAAGAATATAAACCTACAGAGGGTTTTGGAACTTGACAATGGTTGGTTTAGAAAATAAACTGTATCTATGAATCAGTAATGTCATAAAATAAACATGGAATCGTCTTATTTTATTAGTACAAGCCAATTGTCAAAAGCATGATTGAAAATATAATTATTTATATACGTTTTCACATAAAAAATAAGAATACAAATTTGTTACCTCACGGGATTCGTCCTAATGTGTATGCGAGAGACAAAAATGTTTATTATTAATTCATTTCAATATAATTTTATTTACACGTAAGTAAATTGATGTCCATCGCGATGTTGAGATTGTGATGGTAGGCAATACTATTAGTAGATTTGCTAGTTCTCACTAAAAGAGACTTCAAAACCACATTAATCCAGAAGTGTCCAGACTCTCAAATGTGCAAAATATTATTAGAAGACTCAAAAGAATAAAACCTTTTGAGCTTGTTAGACATTAGAATACTAAGTGATTCAAAGGAAAATCTTAGTTTAGACAGTACATAGTATATTAATTCAGAAACAAATTAATCGTTAGTTATATAAATAGTTTTAATAAAAATTGTAAAATAAAAAAAGTAATATTTATACGTAAGTAAAATAAAATTTTAGTTTCTGACTTTGTCCTTGAAATAGTGACAAATTGTTAGTAAAGTACGTAATAAGTAATGCAAAAGTATTCATAATTAAATTATAGATATAAGTTTGAACATATTCGATTATTGGGATTATTTTTGATAAAAAAATGATGTTCTTGATTATCAAGATATTATGGATGTGCGAAATGAGGGTCTCTATGTAATTTGAAGCCAGCTGACCGTGTCACTAACCAATGATGTCCGACAATTGTCAAAACGCTTACATTTTACTACAATGTCTGAAGTTTTTAGTAAAATGCCATGTCAAAATTTGATTATCATGTTCACTATAGAATAATTGGTGTAAACACTTTAAAGTGTGATCTAAAAACCAGAAGCATTAAATTATGTGATACGAAGAAAAAACTTTTTGAAATGTGTAAGTAGTTTATATTTAAACTTGCCAAGTTTTGCTTATTATTTTTATAATCTAAAAATGTTCCAAAAAAATATTTAAAACATTCTTTTTATAGAAATAATGACTTCAAAACAAATGTCATAGATATACCAGAATATAATATTTTCATTGACTTGAAGAAAAATTGTATATGGCCGGTTTCTGAGGGTACAAAATAACCTTTTCCTAGTTATTGATTCATTTAAGTTATTGGTTCGATAAACTACAAGTAACTATAAATGAGTTACTGAGCACTATATTGTACTGTTGGTAAATATCGGTTCGAGAAACATTTCTCCTGCACCCCACTAGATGGCTCTTTCTTTGAAACAAAGTTTTAAACCTATTATTCAATAAAACCCAATGTCAGCACAATATATGGGAAATAAAATGTTATTTTGGATGTAATAATATTAATTTTTAAATAGAAATATATTTAAAAATCCAATAATACAGACTGTATATACACAGTCCAATAATACAGAATGTATATACACATAAATAGTTTTCCAATAATACAGACTGTATGTACACAGTTTTACTATTGATTTTTAAAGCTAAATTTGATATTAATCTGACAATAGCAAAAGTTTGCGGTCAAAGGCCTAGCGTCGGTTTGAGCATGCTGTTGAAAAAAGAAAAGATAAGCAATTTTTATTTAATTTTAAGATAAGACTAACAAACTCAACAATGGAATGAAAAGGTTAGAATTAACGTCAGTGTCATTTAAGACAGTTCCCGGAAAAACGGCAATAGAAAAACAGCAATTTTTCTTCGATTAACCTAACGGAATTTTATAGACTAGATATGTACGATATAAACGAAAGAAATATGTAATCAAGTTTCTCATGGGCCTGATTACAGACAGCCATTGACAAGACTTCATGTTACAGTATTACCACCTATTGAATGTTAAAAAATAAATCCTTACTGAATAATGTATCATTTCTTTAATATTTGATTAAGAGAACATACAACACCACATATACACATACACTACTTGAAAGCTTGGTAAACACATAACAGAAATAAATATTCCACGTTAACTCATGATTTTTTTCACCGATGATAACATCCCATGACTTCACATAAAGTTTCTGACAGTGACATCCAAGGCTTTAAACAAACGCTCCAAATTTACCTGCGCAGTGCATCAGACTACCGATAGGCTGCCCAGCAGTAGGATGAGCTGGCGGCGGCGGTGGCCGCTCAAGCGAGGACTCGCGTCCTTCACCACTGGCCCAGCGCCCGTCTAGAATACAACCACAACCACACTACAGAGACCCAACCACCCGTGCCGTTAGCTGAAGAGCCTCCGGAATACTGATGAGAGTTTATAGAGTGCTTCACGATCTGTTATGTAAGGAAATCTGTATGGCTGCTACTAGGGTCTTGACAGATGAAACAAATCACATGCAGGAGACTGCAAGTAACATTGGCGTTTTCTTCGGCCATATAACGGTACGTTCCACTAGCCATCCATAATGCTCATGCCCATGATTGCAATTATACCTATTCCACTAGTTTGTCAGCGTCCAAGTGCAACGGGATATGAACGATGTGTATTCGTAAATAATGAGGAATTGGTATCTTGGAATTGATATTGAACAAAAATAAGAATATTACAGCATTGTATTTTTTTATATATTAATATTAGATCATAATTTACACTTAAAGTAATTGTAAAAGTGTAATTTTATTTCTATAAGAATTTTATGATCGTTTGCATGTTTTGCGTCTTTTAGTGTAACCTTTACTTCTATTAGGCAATTCCCAGAGCTGCATAAAATCATTCTCTCCGTCACCATGTTTAATCTTCAAGGATGATATAGATTTACTTATGTAAACTTCATGTGTCAAAGTTAAATTGACAGATGTATGACTGGAATGACCCGCATCGATACATGGGTGGGTATGGGCTTGAAGCGATCGTGAACAATGACACCATCAATGACATTTTGATCACAACCGCAATGATCGTGGTCTCCAAGTGGAACGATACAGTGAGCGTTTTGAGCTTTGCGATCGCCTAGTGGAATGTACTCAAAGTGTTATGTCAACACTGCTCGACAATTATTATTTGACAAATACAGCAACTACTTAACAACTTAAATTATCGTAGACAAAAACAACTGTAAATTTTTAAGGCATTTTGACTATTGCAATGCTAAAGCAGTTTTAACAGTGAAGAGAGTGTAGAGATATGGATAACAGATCATAAAGGGAGAAAGTATGAGTATGTGCTAAAGAAGATAAACAATATTCTAAATTGCTTTTTCCATCACCAAAAACTTGTTTCGAGTAATTCTTGAAATTAATGCTAATTTATTTCTATTCACAAATTTCATGAGGCATAAAATGAAGACAGACAGCTGCAGACAGTCATCTACGAAATACGATAACACGTTAATTGAACATTTCCATAACCTTCTTTATTTGAATGACGTCAGACTTGTTGGACTTGTCAGTCTATTTCACTCCCTTAATATCTACACAATACGTAAACTACGTAGGTTATTTCTAGCCTTTTCTGCCAACTTATCGTATATGACAATTTCTGAGAAAATGAGTTTATTATTGCTTTAATCTGAACTTAGTAAAAAGTGCTTTAATCTGCATTTAGGCTTTAATCTGAACTTAGTAAAAAATAATCAAATGGCAAATGAAAATATAATACATTATGTTAGCAATTTTGTCATATCGTTAACAACCTCAAAAGTAAACAGCAAATTTATTGTGAGCGTTCATGCAGTATTGTTTGTGGCAAACATTATAGCATTTTTATTTCAATCATTTAATAGAATAGGCATGAAATAGTCACTTGTGTTGCTTAATTTTTTTTTATCGTGTTTCATATATGTGTTGCATAATCACTTTAGTCTTTCTCAGCTATTTATATTAACAATCAAAATTTTGTAACTGCAAAAAATATGCCTTTATATCTATAAAATGGTAAAGACAATAATTTCAACAATAATATTTAGCACATACTTTGCACTATATAACAATTACTTATAAATATTAGCTTGAGGCAGAAGAAATTTTAAGTAGAAAAAATTTCTCCTATGGAATTACGTTATTATTACTAACACTAATTAATTATGCGGGAAGATGTCAATGTTTTAGCTGTGTTTAATTACAAATAATAAAACATAGCTAAAAAGCTATCATTTACCAAATATATTATAGAAACAGGAATTGTTGAATCATAAAATCTATAAGACAATACAGAAGTAATTTCTATTTAATTAAATGTCGTAATAAATTTATACAATGTATAGTTCATGCCTTTGTTTATATGAAGAACTGGATAAGAACATATATGAAAATAAAGACGTTCCTATAAAGGTTATTCGCTGCAATTTATTTTACTAGTCAATAGAATAAACACAAACCGAGTGTTTATTAAAACAGAAATTTTTAATTCTGCAGAAAAAACTAAATTTTTAATTTAGAATCGTGATAAAATCATTTGAATTTATTTAGTTATAAATATATTGTGCAAAAAAGAAGATTATTGTCTTATTTCTTATATAATTACTATCATTGTTAATAACTATCTTTATATATATATATATATATATATATATATATATATATATATATATATATATAGTTATTATTCTATTGCGATTGTGTTGTCATGGAAGTAAACTACCTTTAACGACCCATTCACCAATATTCATGAAGGCCAACACCTTATAATAATAATAACAAGTACTTTCAAACGAACTTACTTATCTGCGAATCGTGATAAAGCCCATTGTGCATTTTAGCTGGCGAATCAGTGGCGAGTTGGGAAGCTGTTACAGATCTAGTCTGCAGAGTGCCTGTGCGCACTGGCGATGCACTGCTCTGCTGTGGCTGTAAACGAGTGGAATGTTGTTGAGTCATAAGAAATTATATAACGGGGAGAAAATAGTCGTGGACAAAACTCGGTGGAGATGGTGTCTTTATTCTTCAATTAGTTGTAACCAGGGAGGATCATTATCAAATAAACAGATTGAATGTAGTAAGATATTCCAAGGCCTGTAAGATCAATCACAGTTTAAAACTCCGAAGGAGTTAAAACAACAGTTTAGTAATTATTTCTTAAGATGATGACAATTTAACTTAGTTGAAAGTTTAAACTCTAGATTATTTTTACTAACAGGACTGAGTGATTTCAAGTCCTCTTTGTAGATTAATCGTAAAATTATGGCCACCCGGCTTCTGTAAACATGTTTCTTTGTTGACATAATATATGTGTGAAACACTAGGATAATAATGTCATCTTTTGGTGAAAAATATTGAAATAAGCTTTATAATAGAGACAAATAATATTGACATTATGATGGTTTATAATAAATATTGCAAGTAGCAACAGAATTAGATTAGTGGCGCTTACGAAATTCCCCAATATAACACTTCTACCACTAAGCGTTACGGTTGCTCATATTCAAATAAATGAATGGACTAAAAACATACTGATTTACAGTAAACAGCATATAGTTATCACACTTTTCGAGGGAGACAAAGTGAGAGATTCCCGATTTGTCATTGACGTCATATATATCAGTTGATGAAATAATTCTCGGTGTTCGATGTCTATCAATTTTGTGTATGCAACTTTTAAGAAAGACAAAACATGTTATACATAAAATTCATTGTTTCTAAGTAAAAAACATTTTTTAAAATTTTGACGTGATAACATCTTATAAATCGATTAACACCGGCTGCAAGCATGAAAAAGTGTCACATTCCGCCTGAGCCTGAGCGTGCAAGCGAGAGCGCGGAACAAGTGATAGAGAGGCACGATCGGCCCAAGCGTCGGAATTTATCTCTCTTCTCGTGTGACAAAAATAATAAAAAAATATTTGAATTAACGAGTGTAAATAAATGTTAATTTATCAAAAAAATTGTAATTTTCAATTAACTCCTTTGTATTATACAAAATAATAATAATTCAGTGATAATAATTCAATTTAACTCATTAAAGTACGCAATTTTTCATCAATGTTTCTTTATGACGTTATCACGTAAAACTATCGTTCGTAAACCGACTTTACAGACAACCAATATTTTTTTTTTGTAACTTAAACTTTTATGCGTGAAAATATTGATAATATATTTATTGCAAGATGAATCAAATATACTATTACGAGCACTATAAACCACTACAAACACACAATTTGTTGAATAGCTTAAGCATAAAATATTTTCCAAATTTTGGTCACAAACTTATTTTTTTTATTACTTTATCAGAAAATATATAATAAATCGACTCTAGAAAAAACTATTTCCCACTGCAAATATGTAACATTACAATTATAATTATTATGACCTCTTAATATTTTAGGGGGACTGATTACAATAATATATTTTTATCATTTAGTTGTCGCACCGACATAATAAAATTAATTAATATTGTACTACATACATCTAATATCCCACAAGGTGTTTATCATTCATAATTCTTTTGTTTTGTCTTTCAGAAGACAGTCAGTAAGAAGTAAAGTGAGTACAAATGTACATTCAGTTTTGGTCCCAATATCAAGCCCTTACATTTGCGTTTGGGACCAATATCGGAGCCACAGGTTCTAGATGGGTCAAGATACAGTATTAAAACTTCCATCTTACCTCATCCAATAACTGCCTCAGCCTTTGCAATTGCGCTTCCAGTTGTCGGTTATGATCTTCAAGTATCTGCATTCTGGCTTCCAGGCGTCCTTTGTGCTGTCTCAATAGACGCGCCTCAGCCATCATGTCCTGAAAGGCATAAGGCAAAGGCATAATTAATTTTTTAAGATCTCGTAGAATTGTCAAGTAACATTAAAGATAACCTGAATCTTCTGTATATGTAAAATATTATTGGAAAGAGGCTCATTATTTTTCATATGACAGTAGTAGAAGAAAAAAGTTAAGGTTTTGGGTGAGAATATGCATCCCGCTTTATGAATTTTTACTCACAAATAAAGTGGTTTCGAAAAGTGAAAGGTAAGACAAATATCATTTTTGTCTTTCCTAATTATCATTTGCAGTAGAAGCCACATTAAAAAAATAATCCATATCAATAGGGTTTTTGCAATGTTTAAAAATAAATATCTAATTAATTTGTGTCACAGTTTCCAAGTTACGAATAATAATACTGTGTTATCGTATCAAAAATAATACTGTGTTTTAAAATTCACAGCAAAACACCAAAACACAAGTTAATCACCGATGAAAACATGCAACACAGCTAAAAGATGGTGAATTTCATATTTTTGTTTTTAATATTTCTCAACAATATTTGGAATGCCTCAATTCCCCCAAAAAATTGTAACACTAAATGAAAATATTACTTGAAAGAATGGTTATTAATTCATTTAAAAATTGTATTTAATAAATGTTCTATTAGCATATTCTCTAAGAGAGCAACAATAGCAACAAATTAAATAATATTACATCTCAACAGTTTCGATTGCATGAATAGAATAATATGTAGCCATTTTCTTTCAAATCATTATAAACAAATTAGAATTACAAAAACTGACATACTGTTGGATATACTTACCAAAGTGTCAAACTTTTTCAGGTTATACCAAAATTTAACTTGAGTCAAGGTCAAAATAATATTTGACAGTTGAAGTTATGATTAAGTGTTCTCGCATGAAACTTTGAATGAATGCAATAAAAACTATTTTTTGGCTTAAAACACATTTTTTGGGGAAAATATCACAATTGTAGGTTATCAGATGTATTTACAATAAATTTAAACAACTTTTCAAGTTGACAAAACACCTTATTATTTGTTGCATAAGTAGCCTTAGTTCAAGAGAAATAAAATACATTATAAGAATATTTATTCTAAAAGGTTTATAGATATTTGAACCTTAATACTGTTATTGCCCAAAGAAATCAAATTCATTAAAATTCAAACTACTTTTTGAAGTAAAACTTCTTTACGCACGCTTGACTTGGGGAGTAAGCTGGTGAATGTGTGACATAGAGCGTTACGAAAAGTATGATCAGGCGAGGCGAATGGAAGTTGAGAGGGAGATATAAGTTAGTGAAGACAGAAAGAGAGAGAGTTACGTTTCGTATATTACTGTAGGGACAAGAGAGAGAGGTGCGAGCACACATTTTCTTTCTCTCTTTCTCTCATAGCCAGTTATGTTTCGTATATCTAAGACACAGTGCAAGCCTATTGTCTGTATCACACTGTAGGAGCAAGAGAGAGCAGTGCGCGCGCAGATTTTCTTTCTCTCTTCCTCTCATAGCCAGTGCATGAAATATATATATATATATATATATATATATATATGCGAGTTTGCTAGCGTTACGAGAATGGTGATTTTTTGATTATTTTGTAATTTCATTTCGTTCTTGAACAATTTTAGAAATTATTATTTTATTCAATACATTAAATATTCTACGTTTAAAGTGAATAAAATTGTAAATTCATTTAAAAGTTCATATTTTGTGAATTTGAAGTTTTACTTCAGTCGTGTGGTCTAAAGCACACTCGTTTTTTTTTCTACCGCTTTACTATTATAAAACTTGTCATATGCTCATGAGAAGTCTTATGTCAAAAATTTCTTTCAGCCTTATTTCTTTTTTATTGAAAAACATTGAAATTTTGTTGATTTATGCAAATCATATTTAAAGATGAAAATATCGAAAAGTAAAAGAATGTCTATGGTACTTATTTTTTCACTCAGGGTTTTGATTGCAAATTTTTTGTGGTAAATCAAGTTTTTTGATTATGTATATTTATATTTGAATGTTTTAATAACTTAATCATCAATTTAATTTCGCCCTTACAGCTAAAAATGTTTTTATAAATATTCTCTTGAGAACTGACCTGATCTGGTGGCAATGCTCTATCATTGGTATCGTGTTGCTCTTCGGGGGTTGAGCCCGGTGTCTGCTTGGCCCGAAGTCGTTCGTATTCAGCCTGCAAATTCGCATTCTCCTCTTCCAAATCTCTGCAATGGTAAATAATTATTAAGGATGTTGATATATTTCATAAATTTCCTATACACCTATATATGTCCTCTACATCTATCCACATATATATAATAAAATTTCATTGGTTAGTGTAAACACGGAATAAGTCAACTTTCTCTTAATTCTATTAAACCTGTGAAATTTCTTCAAACTTAAATGAATATTATGTATTTATAGCCAAAGTATTTTTCCTTATATAAGTAAATATATCCGAAACCCCTGTCCTAAACAATATTCTTTAATCCAGCGGTAAAGTTGCGAAACGATGATTAATGGTTAAATAGTTTGATCTATATATCGCGCGCGTGAACAGGTTGCGTGTTAACCTAATTCCTCTTTACACAATTTTAACACAAACTCGACAAAAATGAAAAACCTCGATGTTATATTTTCATTATTAAAAATATAATTTTGATATTCGCTCTCTTCCGCTGAGAAAAAATTGCAAATATACTTTCATGTGCATGTATATGGAAATAGTAATGTTTCTCACGTGAAACAAAAGTAAATTTTTGAAAGTTTAGTTTGGGAGCCTTAAGGAAATTCGAAACAAATATGTTGGCACGAGAAAGCGATAAAGTTTGAAATGAATTGATAGCGGGTTAAAGGATATCTTTAATTTTTTTGGAAAATGTTATGCATAAGAGTGTTTATTTTTCCTTTCCACCTATGTATGTAAAATATATAGGTGGCAATTATTATAACTCTAATTGTTTTGCAAGTAAATTTAAAATTTGCAACAAAAATTTGTTAAAAAAATTTATTCAAAATAAAATATAACATTCTAAATAGCTTTTGTTGAAATTAATTTCAACAAGAATACAATATTTAAATATTAAATGAAATAAATAAAAAAAAAATAATTAAAATTCCTTACACTATTTTTAATTTGCTAGTTTTCTTCATGCCCTTTGCGTTGAGAAAAATAAACAATTTTTTTTCATAATTTTGTTATAAATTTATTTAAATGTAATAAAAATGGTAACTATTACAAGGGATTACGGTTGAAGGACAAACAAAAAAATAGTTACGTGTTATTTGTAGGCAGTGTACATCTTGAAACTTGTATAAAGCATATAAAGATAACAAATACTATACAAATATTTTCTACACGAAATTAACATTTATTAATTTTGTGTATTTCCACAACAAAAAAATATCTTAATTTTTTGGAATATTTATTAATATTCATTTATTATACGAGAAGGTATTATCAAAAAAATCATTTGTGTATGGAATTAATTCAAAGAGAAAGCAACGGAATTTAAAATTCATTTCAGAGAAGCAGGCAATCACATTATAAGTGGACGTTAATAAGCTATACAGTATCAACTTACACGTTAATAAGCTATACAGTACAATAGTCTTTTTGAGAAAATGGAACGGTAATAACGAACAAAAGTTTTGTTTATGTTTTTTTTTTTTTTTTTTTTTTTTTTTATATCCTGCTACTTAGCGATCTGTTTGTTTCAAACAATAATCTAATGTGTTGTCAGATTTTCATCAGCTAAATTATTCTTAGCAAAGACATGCACCCAACGGTGCAATCCTCATATTTTGTCCGCGAATCTTGTCGCAAGTTCAGATACGCTATTCCTCTTAAGGCGGGAGAATCTTAGACTGCCCTCTCCTTGAAGTTCAGCAGCTAGTTCGTTCATATGTTGGTCCAGTCTGAGTTGATATTTCTTGCTGTTTATTTCAATTTCGTCCTTCACAGTTCTCAGATTTAAATCTAGGTTCACATATTTGTTGCTTATGTGGGATGGTATATTAAACATGGCTCTCATTGTTTTACTTTGGAACCTTTCAAGTATTTCGATGTTACTATGGCTGGCTGTGCCCCAAAGCTGAATGCCGTAAGTCCATATGGGCTTCAGTATCGTTTTATAGATAGCCATTTTACTGGAATCTGTCAATTGTGATTTACGGCCGATTAGCCAGTACATGCTGCGGAGTTTGCTGTCTAGTTGCTTCCTTTTAGTCCATATATGTTTACGCCAAGTGAGTCGACGGTCGAGGTGCATACCCAAGTATTTGGCGTCATCTGATTGTGGGATCGCTGTATCAAAAAGTTTTACAGGTGGGCAGGTTTTTCTTCTAAGTGTGAAAGTTACTTGGGCTGACTTATCTGTGTTGACTTTAATACGCCACTGCTGGCACCATGCTTGGATGAGAGAGATATGGGATTGGAGGCTTTCAGATGCGGAATCGGGATTATCATGTGACGAAAGAAGTGCGGTATCATCTGCGTATGTCGCTGTGGTAGTGTTGGCATAAGTAGGTAGATCTGCTGTAAATATCAAATAGAGTACTGGTCCCAGTATACTACCCTGTGGAACTCCTGACTTAATTGGGTGCATTTCTGATGTTTCGGAGTTATATTTCACTTCGTAGCATCTTTTTCCAAGATACGATTTAATCAACGGAAAAAAGGAGTGCGGTAACATTTTTTTAATTTTAAAGAGAAGCCCAGTATGCCATACCTTATCAAATGCTTGGCTAATGTCTAAGAAGACTGCGGAGCAATATTGTTTATTTTCCAATGCTCTACTTATGACATCAACCAGCCTATGCACTTGCTCGATAGTTCCGTGGCCCTCTCTAAATCCAAACTGATGTGTTGGTATTATATTTGCTAAGTGTTCCCTCATTCTGTTAAGTATTATCGTTTCCAGTAATTTTCCAATTACCGGAAGGAGACTGATAGGTCTATAAGATGACACTTCTTGAGCAGGTTTACCTGGTTTCAGTATCATTATTACCTGTGCTATTTTCCACTGGCTTGGGTAGTAGGACTGTCTTAAACATGCGTTGAAAATAGCGAGTATGAACAGTATTCCTTTTTTTGGGAGGTGTTTCAAAAGTGTCGCGTCGATAAGGTCATAGCCAGGGCATTTGCCTTCCTGGAGTTTTAGGATTTCCCGCCTCAGTTCATTTGGTGTCACATGCTTAAGTGGTAAGCACATTTGAATAGGTGTCTTTAAGTACTCCTCTATTTCATTGTCCAGATATTGATTACTGCTGGGAAACGGTTCAAAAACTTCATGTAGGTGATCAGCATATCTGTTAGCTTTTTCACTATCAGAGCGAGCCCAGGATCCCGTTTTTGTTCTTAGCGGTGTGACTTGTTGTTTGGGACGCTTTAGGTTTTTGGTAGCTTTCCATAACGAGTAGTTTGTGTCACTAGTATGTGTCAGTTTTGTGAGATATGATTGTAGATTCTCATTTGCCAATTCTTTGATTAGAGTTTTAAGATGTTGTGTGGCTTTATTTAAGGCAGTCTTGTCTCTAGGATAGTGAGTGTTTTGCCATACTCTGCGGAGTCTACGTCTTTCGTTTATACAATCCTTGATGAATTCAGGGTACACATGCTCTATAGCAGTTCCCGTTTTGTGATGGGATGTAGCCCTGTTTGCAGCGTCATGAATCAGTTTGTTTAGTCCTTCTATAGCCCGTTCTATTTGGTCAGACGTTTTCAGTGAGATCCTGAGCTGTATTTCCGTTGTGATGATATCCTGATATTTTTTCCAGTTAGTATTCTTATTGTAGATTAGTAGTTTTGTTTATGTCAAGAATTTATTTTAGACTTATTTCTTTCTTTATAGAAAAACATTGAACTTTTTTTCTTTTGGCATTGCTTGTTAGCGTCGGTGTATATTTAAGACAATAAATAATATTTCACTTTCACAAGAAATAATAACATTTAATATTTTAGAAACATTACTTATATTATTATATAAAACATTATTTATATTATTATATTTATAGAAGATTTATTTTATTAAGTCATAACAATTTCTTTTTGTGAAAGAGTTATATCACTGCAAATATTAAGGAGACAACCAATTTTTTCTGTCATAAACCTACAGACAAAAACATTTTACTTTGTCTAAAAAAACTGACTAAATAATTCATTTTTATTTCAGATTTTTCTCTCAGTAAAAGGAATGATGTCCCTGTCCTTCTAGCCTTTGCAGATTGTTTCGCTGACCACATTGTCTTGAAGAACATTGTTGTTTGAGCGACAGTTAGTGATTCATATTTTACCAATGTATCTGTATATATTGTGTATCTAATTTGTAGTGTAATTGTCTTGGTGTGAGAATCATACGACTTATGGTAACATCAAATAAAAGTAATTTATGCTATTTAGAATAATATTAAAAACTTGTCATAACTAATTACAAACAAGTACCTAATCATAGCCTCAAGTTGATCACGCTGCTCTTGGTGGATGATGGTCATGACCTGCACAGGGCTACGTGGTGGCTCCAGCTCATTATTGGGGTTAGGCTCTGGAGGGCCTGCCGAGCCATTCAGCGACTGGCAATAAGCGGCGATCAGTTGGTGCTCGTCATCGCTTGAGAGGAGATAATTTAATTAGAAAATTATTTATAGAGATTGGTTTCCTAGTTCTCTCTCGTTTTGTTCTTTTAAGCATGAGTGAAGATTTTTAACATCATATTTTTAATTGAATAAGTGAGAAAAAAATACAGATTTTTATATTGCAGGTTTCTTATTATAACTGCTTTGGTATTTTTTTTTAATTATCATATAAATTATAATCAATCATAGATTTCTAGATTCTTCTAAGATTTTCCAGGAATTTTTTATCAACAAATTAATTTGGTACATCAGGTACCAAAAAAGCAATTTCCTTCAACAATAACATTCACGCCGCCCTTACGTTTTGAGTTTGAAGCAAATATGAAAAGTATTCACTAAATGGCGTAGAATATATTCTGTAAGTATGTTCACAATATGACGAGAACTTTGAAACCAATGAAATATACTTTAACTATTTTACTATATTTGAGTATCTACATAAACTGCTTTCATTATAATGGAAAAACATGATAAATGTTGTCTATTTGCTTAAGATATACTTTAAAGGATGAAATTTTTTGAAAATAAGATTGTTTTATAGTTTATTTCCCAGATATTGTTTACAGTTGCATACTCTGGCTGTCTAAATCATACTTGTTAATCTCACCTATCAGGCGTAGAATTAGTTCTCTGTCTCTCTCCTAGCTCAACCTGGGCTAGCCTCGAGGCATATAGCTCCAGTCGAGAGTGCATGTCATCTCCAGTTGGAGCACCGGCAGAACCATGCTGTGGAGATGGAGCTGGAGATTCCAAGGCATCACCTGAAGATAATAAAAATGCCCATAATATATTGAAATTAAAGGTAACACTTCAAATAATCTCTCATGTAGTTCAAGTGTCTTATAGTATGTTGCACATTATTGAAATGTATAATAGAAAGAACTATTATAATGGTTATGACACTATTATAGTGTTAATGACAATACGGTAGTTTAAGATATTTGAAGATGTAAACATAGGTGATTAGGTGTTCGCTGTTATAAAATGACCATAATAATATTTATAATGAAAAATGTAGTTCTTCATAGCATGCAGATTTATATTAAACAATTTGGTTATTTTAAAAGTAAAATAACTGGCAACACTTCTTTCAGATTACGACAAATATAAAATTGAGAAAAACTGTTAATAATTTCATATATTGATCCAGCACTATTCTAACAATGTATGTTGAACAATAAAAATAATCGAATCCTCTACAAATTGAGAGTTTGCTAATAAACTAAGAAAATTAGATAAATTGAATTTAAGATAAATTGTGTAATGCATTTTTGGTAAAGAAAAAAATTCAAAATTTGTTTTGCTTTACTATAGTTAGAAAAACCTTTTAACGCAAAATATAAGACTTCACATAAACTAATTATCATTTATTATATATTCTATAAATGAATTATGAATCAATATGTTTGAGTTATAATTGTGAAATCTTTTAGTTTCTACACACTGAAATACATTCTCACTCATTATGAGCACATTATTAATTTTTTTTAAATAAAAAAACAAATTAATGCAAGCACTGTATTTGAGTCACTATTTTATATTTCTGATTCAAAATTCAATTATACAAGTGATGGCCTAAAATGCAAATATTTTTACCTTCCAAGACAGTTTGGACAGGCAGATAGCCAACCCGGGGATGTTTCTTGAAGTAGCGTGCGGACTTGAATTTATTTCGGAGAGCTCTCGTGAAGTCTCTCACATCCTCACCTGATGTAGTCTGAAATTAATAGAGTGGTACTGATTCAGTAATGTCAAAGTTACAAGTTGAATTTTTTTAAGAAAAAAGTTGTGAATATATCTGAAGATTAAACTTTTTAAAAGGACGGTTTATCAATACTTCAGTAGTGAGATAAAAACATCAAAATATTTTACTTAGTCTCAGATGTATTAAAATGTATTTAAAAGCATATCCAGTATATTAAAGCAATTTTTGGTCTGCAACTATACAAACGAATTTCGATTATTATAAACTGATGTTAATACTAGTTGTTTGAAATGAAAAAAAACTATGTATTGCGTTAATATATGTTGCTATTGTCCTTATTTGCGACTACAGATTGTTCTTAAAGAGATAACATTATCATTAAAATATGATGATGTAACTAGTTACAACCTTAATAAGTAAAAAACTCTCTTTTTCGGTATATTATGAATATTGCAGTTATATAAACAAAGAAAAATTATGACATAAGTTTTTTTATTAACTATTTGCGGTAGAAATTATATAGCAGTAAATTCGCGCTTTTCTTTATAATAATGAAAATCAAATAAAAATTAATATGTTTGTAATTACAGTAGCTTCTTGGACCTACTTTAGATAAAATTGTGTGCCACAGTAATAGTAGAGATGATAGTCACTATATTTTGTCCTACAAAATGTCTACAAGTGTAATGCAGCTGACTACCCACTTTCGTGGTAGATAGTATGAAGACAGATAGAATACATAAATTGTAGATACAATTAAGTCCTCACTCTTAAATTAAATTTGTTTTAAATAAAATTTCACAAAACAATTAAAGAATAGAAAAAAAATTACAGTAAGCGATTTCAAGTTTTAAATTTAAAAAAGTATCAAGCAACTCATCATACTTACAGCTGTGCAGTATTCTTGCATGGGATGTGTCAGCTTATGATTCTTGGCTTTGCGTCCACTGAAGAAACATTTCTGGCACATGTCGAAGTTGAAACATTTCAAACAGCGGTACCTATGCGTATGAACGTTTACCTCATTAATGTTACTCCGTTCATAAATTCTTAAAATAATCTAAAATTGCACTAAGAAGATATCGATTGCATAATACACACGGTTGTAATCAAATCCACTGTATTTGCAAAATAGTAAAGTCTAATTTAATATTAAAGGGAGTGTTGCCATAGAAATATATTGTTAATATTCATCTATGTATAATACACTTAAAGTTGCGAGTAATATTTTCTATTATACTTATAATTATTATATTTTCTATTATGGACTTATTTTCATTTAAAATAATGATTTTTTCATTTCTTTCTAGTGTATTAAATAGATGTGTGAAATTTTTGGTTCAATATATCAAAAGGTTTTGTTTTCCATTTCTAGTACGGAGACCAAATATCTGGAGCATTTGTTTATATAGCATAAGATAAATTGAATACCTGAATCCGACAATAGGGTATTCCTTGCATATATTGCACTTGGCCTGATGTTTGGCCGTCTCAGCCGCAGCTAGTCTATGCAGGACGGGCAGCCATACCATGGATTGTGGTTCCTTCTGGAGCCATTGTAGGAAGTGGAAAGCCTCGATGAAAGCTAACTGCCCATCAGCATCTCGCTCTAATGTCTTGTCTTTAGCTTCCTTATCTGTTTGTATTATAAAAAACATTGATTTGAGAGACATTGGTTTGCTGTCAAGTTGCTATAGCTATGTGTGCTTTATAGTATTTTTGAGTTCTATCTAGATGAAATGATATATGAGTTCTCAACAAGGAGGTTTATGATTTTACTGAAACTAATCTTTCCAACTGACCAAGGTTACCAAGTTAAGTTACCACGTAATTAATGTTTAATTAACTTATATAATTTGTACAATACTTTTAAACTACACTATGTGCGTGATGTCTTAAGATTATATCAATGTGTTTTGATATATATGTAGTTCTGCTCTGCGCTGAATTGTTAATGGCTGTTTTATATTTTGGTATTTTAGCTAGAGACACACGACAGAGCAACCAAAAAGTTATAAAAGGTTAATTATTTTTAACTATTGTCTTACATAATTACATCAGTTAAGGAAACAGTTTTTTTAAAGAAAAAAAGAAATTAATTTTGTGCGCATTATAGTTATGTGTTACTATTTACTGAACTGAGGGACCAAGAATTAAATATTTCTCAAAATATTTAAAAAGCCAAACTAAAGATTTTAACTTACCTTTCCCTCCATCTTTCTCTGTCTTTCCCTTTGCCTCCAAAGTACCGCTCTTTCCGCACGGCGTTTGACTGGCCTTCTCGAAGCAGCTTCTCACCGAAGGCTCGATGTTCGAACCTCCAAAGGCTGCAACCTCACCCAGCTGCCGTGGTACCTGAATGCAGTCGTGCAGCAGCAAACCGAGCTTACGCTGGTCAGCACGGCATTGTGGATCGGCTATCAAGCGGAAGAGATACCTGAAGGAATGAAGTAAGGTTCAGTTATATAGTTACCAGAAAATAGGAACTGCTTTTAACAGGAATTTTAGGATATACACAATACGAATAAAAAATCTAAGTAACGCAAGAGGTTGAGCTTAAATTATTTTAAGATGATTCAGTATCTTACCAAGGTGTATTATCAAAGTGAAAGATGCACAATATTTTCTATGCACAATATATCTTGGATTGATCTGGGTCATAACTATATGATATAATACTAGAATCGTTTCAAATAATCACAGTCTGATACCCCAAATCTGATATTGACAGATTGATTATGGTATAAAAGGCTTTTCGAATATGTGCAACAGTTTATTTACTATTTAGTTAAATTAGAATAACGTACAGACACAAACATATGAAAAAGTATATAATATGAATGTGTATAGCACGTAAATAATAAAAAATATCACAATATATGGGCCAATCATTAAACTGCTTAGTCTTTTGTGATAGATTAATTAATTAATTCTGTAAAAGTTTTTGGTAATCTTTTTTTGTAATCAATGAAAAATTACTACAAACAAACATTTACAAACAGTCCAGATCTAATTGGATGATCGGATATTAAAGTAGATTACTTTCAAATTTCAAAACATAATTACTCATAGTATTTACAGTTCTCAATTGCAGCATGTAATAAACAAAACAAATGCTCTCTCCCCCCTCATTCCATGTCAATATATAAAATACTATTTTATGATATGAATTATATCAATATATCGAATCCCATGTTATGAAACAAATATGAAAGTTTAGTTCGACTGTCTTTGCAACTTGATTATACTATTGATGCAATACAATCAAATCAAATGATTCAATCTGATATTTGTTTGTATGAATATCATAGTCACAGTATCTTGTGACCAGTATCGATATTTGTCATAATGTCATAAATGACGATAAATGTCATAGTATCTTGTGACCAGTATCGATACTTGAAAGCGTCAGATTGGTTTATGATACTCTAATAAAAATTGTTCATCTCAATTATTAAAAAGAAGTAGGATATTAGTTGGCATTTTGGATAAAAAATAAAATAAGGACCTTCATTATACAAAGATGGATTAAACAGTTAGCAGAATGGAAGGGATGGCGAGGGGTGGTGGTTGCTTACTCACATAGCCGCTAATGAGCGACTCATTATAAGTGTATATATCAAGTTTCAGTTTAATTGTGTCATTAACCTCTGAGCTATTTGCGATCAAGCAACTCATTCTGGAAGAAATCTTTGAGTAGGGAGAAAATTGAATTTCAAGCTGTTATCAAGTTCTTGACCAACCAAGGAAAAACATCATACACTCATAAGAAGTCTGAGATGTCGCAATTGCCCTGTCACAATTAAAAAGGAATATTCATGGAAAAAAATTTAACGATGATGAAAGAGGTTAAGTTTGCAATTTCAACTTATTTTTAAAATAAAACATTTTTTTTGAGTGTATAAATAAATTAATCAATAGATCTGAGAAATGTATTAGGGTTAAGGGAAAATATATTGAAAAGGAAAAACAGCACATTCTGTGAACTTTTGGAACTTCCCTCGTAATTGTCTACCTAATCTTGATGGAAGACAAATGTTTTTGTATGCCCTCTGTGGCAAGGAGTCTAATTTATTGAAAAAAATTCAGGTATCAACTAACTGCAAAAGTTCATGTTGAGAGCAGTTAAGATTTTGATAGCATTTCTGAGTTAAAAACCAACTATAGTTAAAATTATAGTGCTGAAGAGTGCTGAAACTATATTTCAAGGTTAAGTAAATTTTATTTAATATTGCTGTGTTATTATTATCTACTAATTAAAGTATTAAATTTAAATAAAGTTCTAAGAATAAAACTGTATAAGTTATTCAGTACCTTTTAATATACAAAATAGCATTTTGACATTGAATAAATCATCTTTTATTATGACTTTAATTGGAAACTTGCGTCAAAGCAAAGATTCAGGGCTACGGCGTAAATTTTTAAGAAATTTAGTTGTAAAATATGAATTTGGTTATGAAAGAAGTGACGTGAGATAAGAAGTTATGAAGTTGCATTGCTGTTTAATAAATACTGTTGCTCTTGAGTCACTAGAAAATATTGTTTTTAAAAATTAAGTTTAAAGACTAAAAAATATAGGTAACATGGAAAAATAGCAATAAAAATATAGAAAATATTCAATATTGCCATATTTACATGCAAGCTATTATATTATAGAAATACAATTTTTTGTTTTTATGTTTTAAATTAATATTTTTATGTTTCAAATATATTCCTATGTATTTACAAAATGTGCTGTACATTGATACATATGTAACAACAGTTACAAGCAAAATGCAAATGTCATGTTTACAGTTCATGTTACCATTTATAAAAATTAAATCATTCTTTGAGCTAATTTTTTGCTCACGTACTAAAAATTGATATATAATAAAAACATACTTGTGTTTTCATGACAAGAATTTCACATGTGATTTTTTAAATGGGAAATAACTAAGTATTGTTGTTTTCGCTTTTGACTAGGGAGTCTTTACTAGTTATCAATATGACTGTCTGAAGGTGGAAACTGCAAGTCACTATTTCATTTCCATTAGTAAATTCAAGGCGTGTCCGTAATATAACATTTATGACCAAATATGACTTTTATGACATTTGCTCTGCAATCTAAATGTCTTTAATTAATTTATCGTTAGAAAATGTGAATCGTGTTGATATGGAGATTCATTATAAATTTTTTTTTTAAATTCAACATTCTCTTACATACATTTTCATAGATTCTTTTCTTTAATTGTGAAGTTATTAATAACCTAAAATTTCTAAAAGCTTCAAATTATATACTGAAATTTCTCATTTATATTTTATCTCTAGGTCACCACGAATTTAACGGGAATATGAAATGGTCTTACCTATACTTTTCTTCAAGATGTCCTTTGCACAGCAGTACCAGGCCAACCTTGAAGCTAAGGACCCTGATCTGGCCAGTCCGCTGACTGTCATATACATTTAGAAGCCAGTTCACCGCAAGATCCAGGCAAAGCGGCACATTCACAAGACTTGGGTTTTCAGCAGCAATCACCTGGAATATTTTATTTTATGGCATGACTGTTAAGTAGTTCATATCATGTCTAAAATATTTCTTACAGTTTATAATGGTTAATATAAAAATTTTCCATTCGGAAAAAGGTTACGGCTTTTTTGTTTATTTTAAGATATTCCAATGTATTTAAAAACTATATATATAAATTAAACTTTCCAATTAACTCAATTACCAACATAAGAAAAGGTGAATACATTAAAAAGTGGTTTATTTTTTATAACTTGAAAATTTAAGAAAAAAGGGGAAAAACTAGAGCTTTTTGTAAAATAACAATGTTAGAAGAAATTATTGGTTATTTATCAAAATCCCTTTAAATAATATTCAACATAAAATTTGCTTCATGCGTAACATAGATAATAATTTATATTTCATAAATGCAGATAACATGTTGGTTGTTTCACAGTTATTTGTATTTTTTGTTCATAATTTGTATTTAGTTTGCTTTCAAGAAGTGACTTTGCCTTAATATTTTCACAAATAATATAATGAATTTTGACTAATATTTACTCTTGAAAATAGAACTAATTGTATGAAGTGTATATACATACATTATAATATTATAAACATATTTTTAATTCATCTATTAATTTGATGATCATCAAACTAAAAGCAATTTGCTTCAATAAAACAACCATCTAAATTCCACAAAATGTTACCAGAACGACAAAGTTTTAAATTGTGTCAAAAAGATAAATGATAGATAATTATTGAATATATTTGGCGTTAATTTTGTAGAAATTCATTATTCACAATTAAATGAAACTACGTGATGTAGTATTATTTCTACTTTCTTTAATTTCTATACCATGACCTAGGTTTCGTTGTATTACAACATCTTCAGGTAGGATAATCTTTCAGGTGGGATAATCGTTACAAAATTTTGGCTAATATCCCACATATCTCACCTAGGTTGTGGTAAAGAAATTAAAGAAAGTAGAAATAATACTACATCACGTAGTTTCATTTAATTGTGATAGATAATTGCTAACAGAAGTATTTTCTCAATATTATTGGTTATAATACCTCATAAAGGGATGTGAGTACAGTGATCATATCGGGTATATCGATAAGTTTGTCGTTTTGCGCTCGGAGACCGTGCGAGTCGAATGCATCCAACGCAGCTGGCAGTTGTAACATATGCACTGAAATGAAATGGCTGTGATTAATATCAAAATAGAATATTCCTTTATTCATATTTATAACTAGCTGTGCCTACGAGTTCGTTAGCGTGAAATTAGGAAAAAAAATGTTTTTCTTTTTATGTTGCTCCTGGATATATACTATTACTATACCAAATTTCATTAAAATCCGTCTAGTAGATTTTGTGTAATACGCGTACAAATTAACATACGATGGCGAAACAATAATTCTAAAAAATGTTTTTCTGGCTTCTATTATCAATCTATATGCTAAATCAATTATTTTTTTTAAATATTTTCAATGTGCAGAATTCAGTCCATTACAATTTTATTATATGTATAGATATTTACCGACTGGTTAAAGTAAAGTTAAAGTTAGGCATGAAGTTTAGAGAAAATATGAATGAATTTGTATTTTATACTCAGCAAAGCCAAAAATATTAAATCACTTTGTATTCTGGCAATAGTTTTAGTTTGGAAACATTTTTTTTAGTTGTGATAAACTCACTTGCAAGCGCACATTCCATTTAGTCTCAAAAGTTATCTACCCAATTCTACTATTACCTCTTCAAATTTAAAATAATGCTTCAACTGGAAACATACATGCATGAATCGGTAAGTTATAAGTGTTACTACTGTTTGGATGGAGTAAAAGCATGACATTTAAATTTGTTATCACATTTTTAATAAACCCCTTGCAAGGTTACTATTAATCAAAGGAATAGGTTAGTTTTATCTTGCAAAAGCTAGGTTTCATTACTTGTATCATTGCTGAATTGAAAAAATGGAGCAAAAAATAACTTTAGAGAAAATCAAATATCATTTTTATTATATTATTTTTAATAAACACTTAACAAACATTAGGAAATTGTGTAAGTATATTATTTCATTGATCTTTTTAAGGTAAGGCCTCTTTTTATATATGTAATAGGCTATATTTACTATAGAGAATAACTAAAAGAAGTTAATAGTAGATAGAGATGTGTAACTCATGAGTGAGAGATATAAAAGATATGGTTCACATCTTACTGTCATATCTGTCACTCGCTCACTTAAAATCAAAATGTATCAGTACATCACTTAGCTCAGGAGTGATCGGCTCTTTTTCGTTTTACCAAATCAACCATTTCATTCACTTGTTGCGTTGCGAATAGATATAAAAGATACACAAAAGTAAAAGTATATGTTTTGATGTTACATGAAAGAGAAAGAAGACGACCGAACTGTTTAGTCAAATATCCAATCGGATCTATGTGAACTCTATCAACTGGATCTATGTGATCCAGTGTGAACCTGTGATAAAGTACACTTCACGACTTGGGTCGTTCAAAATATTTGCATAAATAAGCACTTTTTAGTTTCATTTTAAAGTTCTAATTTATAATTGTATAAATACTCCAATCTATTCGAATTCATTTAATTTTCATTAATGTTATTTTATATATAATTAGAACCTAGGTTGACAGCCCTAAATCTTAATCTGCAAAGTATTAAGCAAAGTAGATACTCTTGTAAAATTTATTTTTATTTTCAAACAATAGTGCGTAAAGTCAGTCATTACTATTTATCACCATGTTGTATGATCATTGTTCAATGGTTCTATGTATGCGTAATAAATAATTTCGTTACTCACTCGGTGTACCGAGATACTGAGCTACTGAGCTAAAGATATAAATGAGTGATATATATCTTTCCAAATAAATTATATATATCACTCTTTTACTTTCACTGATACATTTTGCGCACCTCTAATAGTAGACTGTAAGATCCAGTCATCCTTGTTCAATAGCTGATTGCCCACGATGTTAGGATATTATCCATTCAGTAGTTTATATAAGATACAATTGAATTTTCAATTTACTACTAATAAATTAATTTGGTATCTTGGTAATTGAGTATTAAAAATAAAACAAATAACATATTATGTATGTCTTTAATTTGTTTTTGGTTATCATATAAGGATTATTTAAATTGGTACAGGATACTTTCAATTTCATTTAACTTAACTCAAAGGAGATTAGCAAAGAACATATAAACATTGGTACCGAATAATATGAAACTTCTCACAATGAAAGGAGAAACATCACTAATTACGATTAACGATGTTCCTCCTCTTTTTTTGATCTGGTTTCTTAATTATTTTTACTGGTGTTATTTAAAAACTAAGAAATAAAAATGTGTACATTAAAACTCTTTTTATTTATTATTACTAGCAACACTATATTTTTCAACATAACAATTCAAATCTATCAACAAAACGACATCAATTGGTTTAGGTTATCCAATGAAATCAGTCAATTAAATTTAATTGGTGAATAAAAAATATATAATTCTCAAAATTCAAATGACTAGTTTTAAATTTATAATGATTTATACACGAGAATGGTTTTACAGATTTACTTGTGTCATAACAAAAGTCACTTGTCAAATATTAGCGTAGTTTTTTACGCGGCGTTCATGATATATTTCATTTCAATTGTTTTATAATTTAGTATTTTTATGTTAAAAAATGAAAGTTTTATGTTGTCATGAAGATTAAGTGGTTACAATTTTATAAATGTTTCAGTGGTGATATTTTCGTAAAAAGTACCGTCCTTCTTTAATCGAAATATTAAACTTTAATAGAACATACTGGTATCATCAAACTTAATTTTATTGTAATTATAGCTTTATTTTGGTAAATTAACTTACTGCATAGTGCTTTTTGGACAGTCCTCAACTTGAGAGCGGTTCTGTACGCAGAGAAGCGGACTTCGTTAAGGTCGGCAAGTGAGTTCATCAGCTCTATCATCTTAGGATGGTCCCAGTGCGTTGTCTCGAGTTCGTGGCTGCAACAGAATTTTGTTTGGTTAACGAATTATACAAGCATAAGTAGTAACCATGTTAGTAAGAGTTGAGAATAGAATAGTTTGAACATTTAAGTGAATATGGGTCTGAAATTTTTTTAACAGTAAGTCTATTAGCAGTAGGATTTATCAACAGAGATACAGTAATAATTGTTATAATAGATATAATCAAATTAAATAGAAATTCTGTGCAGGGATGTAGCGTTTCGCTGACGTTTACATTGAGTCTTATGAAAGGAGCAAAATCGTGTGATTGGTTTCTATAAGCGTATAGTTTAATTAAAAATATTCCATTTAAAAAAATGTTATTTCTAGCTTAGAAACATAAGAACACGTGTGGTGGACTTATTTCCAGAATAGCAATCTTACTATGCAACAAGTAATATCTTGACTGTAAACATTAGAATCCTTCCAGAATAGGTCCCTGTAAACTCAGTCTGTTAGTCTGCCGTACTTTTATTGCTTTTCAGGTGTTTCACTCAGAACAATCAAAATGAAGTAGATGTGTTTTGCTAATTCATAGACGATAATGTAAAATTTGAAGAAAGCAGAACATTGCGTATTTTTGGACTACATATTTGATTGGATTATTTACAGGTATTGAAATTTGGATCGACATTCTTTACATGGAAATCAACATTCTCCAAGTGTCCATTAATTTTTCCAAGTTTCAGTTAAATACATTCATGGACTGATTAAGTGGTAAATTCCTGGAATCGTGGTTCTCGAAGTTTGTCAGTAGATTCTATCGCAAGGACAAACTTCTGTGAAAAATATTAACCGATTTCTGATATTTCTAAATAACCCATTGTAAATATTCTCTTTTATACCTCTTTATAGGCAATTGATGATAATTACGTCTTTAGCTGTATTGAGCGTATCTACTACGAAGAGAAGCTTTCTGTGTCCTGTGATAGTCTTTTCTGCGTCCTGTGTCTGTCCACTTTGGAGTTATTTGTTACCCAATGAAAGGAAGAGTTTGAATAACTCACTTGATGTAGTAAGGCACTTTGGCTGGCGTGACTGCGCGCTCCCAGGGCGCATCGACCGAACCGGCGAGGAAGCCCTGCGCGGCTCCTGCGCCACCGTCGCGCGCCACCGCCGCCAGCTGCCGCGCGCGCTCCTCCGCGCCCGCGCTCAGCGCCGACACCCTAGGGCAAAATTGGACACGTTTCATACATATTACTTACGACTTAAATCGATAACTGAGAATGGAAAATTTTATATTGACATATGTAAACCATGCTGTTGTGCCTAGTGGAAAATATCTTCAGAACTTAGCAACTGGAATGTAAGTAACAATTACATTGCAATTCCTCTTTGCAAAAGGAAACAAGTACCTGTGAAAGTTTTTGTCTATTTTTGGGCAATATATTACGGCGCGCTGATATTATTGGCCCAAACTTGGCTTTATTTTCACTCTTTTATCAAGTCTAGTCCACTAAAAACTTGGATGCAATCATTCATTTCTTTCTACATTTAGAGATCTCTATAAACATGAAGCACATCGAAAATATTGCGACTGCTGATGGTGCTGCAATGTTTGAATACTTATATTTGAATGCTTTTCAAATATAAACAGTTAAACAGTCCGATAAAAAGGAAACAGTATTTTATTCTTTCTAGTCGCCAGAGCAACCGCAACTGGTGCGTCAAGTACTATTGTGTGACACAATAATACAGTTGAACCAATTTTATGGCCAACTACTTTGACCTTGACAAAAAAATCGAATGGAATGTCAAAGCCTGGTCAACAGCGAAACTTGTGTCATATAACCTCCCTTATTATGAAAAATGATACAAAAAGATAAATTGGTGTAAAGCTTGGCCAGAATGTGGGTTCCGTTAAAAGCCAAAGTAAAAATAAAAAAAGTGTTGGTGGGACGGATCCGTTTGACGTCATTTATTTCTAATTTAATTACGTTATTTGTAAGGTTTATATGAAATAATGGTTATTTATTAATAACACGCGATGTAAATTTTACTCAGAGGGTCTTTTATTTAAATATGAAGATTATCTACACACACGCTACTAAACCTAAAGCAATAGTTTTTAGAATTTTTGTCTGTTTGTCGGTTTGTCTGTTTGTTAATCTGTACGCACATTCGTTGTGCGCGCTAATCTCAGTAATTCATGAATCGATTTGGATGCAGTTTTCAGTGATATGTTTAGATTAGCTTGGACTAACATTTAGGCTTGTTTAATTTCAATCGGTTCACAAATAAAAAATATACGTCAATCTTTAGTTTACCTTCATTATTCATGCTAATAAAGAACGGGCGAAACCGATTTGGCTGCCAACGCCATCTCTTAGCTTGTTTAATAAGCTTTATGCTCAGGGAGTTCTGAGAGAAAACAGCAAAAAAACACACTTATTTAAAACACTTTTATTTACCCGGCACGGCTAGTATAATAAATATATTAAAAAATAATATTATTTCAGTATGCTAGTTAAAATATTTTTTTAAGTTATAAACACAATGAAAAACATTTGTGGTCTGTCCAACATTCATTTCAATGAACTTCACGAATTGCTTTATTGAAATACTTATATAGATCGACCGATAGATGACGCTAGAATAGAGTCATATGTTGGCGAACAACTACCGAATTACCCCTCAATGTTTCATCTATCGGCATGCAAGAAAGTTCAATTGAAAAGCATGTACATAGTTAAAAGAAGTCTAACATTTTGTCAAAGTATTGTAGGCGTAAATTGATTCCATGGATGATTTATTACATTTTATAGAATTCCATCTAGTTTAGATGGGATTTTAATGTCAAAAATTATGGACGGAAGATATGGTTAGATTGAGTCTAAAATTTATAGGGTCAGCCAATTATACGATTTGAAAATGAAACCTCATGGTCAACGAAGAAATTGTCGGCACAGAAATGTTTTCGAAATATTTCAGCATAGAATGTCTTCATGTTTATGATACCAACTCGATAAGAGTTCGTTCCGTGTGACCAAATAGTGAATCACCGTTGAATTTTAACTTCTTTAAACGTTGAAGTTTGATCTTCCTATTTTTATAGTTATGATAATTTACTGGTTATAATAACCTGAATTAAATTTTGGTTAATCTGGCATAGATAACTATAGAAATTATTCCTTTTATTATTATTACTATTGTCTCATATAACTTATATTTAAGCTACAGTATTATCCCATTATCGTAATGTAACCGCCTTCCCCTCGCTTCTTTCCAATAGGGTATTTCGACATTTTTTGTCAAAATATTTTAAAACTGTGGAGTAGGTTTAAAAAAAACCGTGTGATGAAAAAATAATGGATATAACAAACAATTAATAGAAACTTCTAAATAGGAAAAGTTTAAATTGTTTGTTCATTAAATTGAAAAAATTAATATGAATACAGTTTCCACACAAAAGAATAAAACAATTATAATATGCAATATATAACTTAATCGCAATATTTAACAAGATACTAAAATATTTAATAAACTCCCTTACAATGAATGCTAAATAACAAGTCTGTGACGTTATAAGCCAGTTGTGTTTTGTATCGCCCGTTTTGGCGCGAATCGTATTTCGTTAGTTTTTAAGTCGTTATATCTTTGTAATGTAAAGTCCTAGGTACGATATATTGGTTTTTTACCTGTTTTAATGTTATTACTTATTATATTCTAGTAATAAAAATATAGCCAAATACCCTATTGTTCCATTCTCTGACTATTACGAGTCATTTTTGTCTAAAGGTATAATAGGTGTTATGTTCTCTTTGCTATACCGCGAGCATAGCAACATGATTTCTTACTTAAAAGACCAAAGGTGAAAATAATTGTTTTCTTCAATGCCACTTTCATTAGTTGTTTTGTTTATCAACGTGACATGTCATTCCAATCTACCGGAGGTCCACATTTAAGATACAAGGGTAGTATGGAAAGTTCTTAGAACTGGCTGTTTATAATGATGACAACGAAAAAAATAAATTAAAATTTCGAAAATCGAGCTCTTTTATAATCCATTGTGGTACTGTACTTGAATTTAATATATATTTTCAAAAATTGGCAGTAATTTGAAACGTGTGTATATGTCAAAATGAACTTTACACGAGAAATTTTTGGTTTGATTATTTTTTATGACTTTCGTTGCGGTCTGTAAAAATAATGTATTCGACATCGTTACAAGTTGTAAATCGGTAATTTGCGCAGTGGCGTTTCCTCCTAAAGGATTGCATGCCAAGGTGAAGAAAGATAAAGAAAGATAAAGAGCAGAAAAAAAGATGGTCGCCTCGCACTTTGGACGGATGAGTTGTTAAGCAACGACATTGCGACAGTCGGTCGGTCGACAACGACAATGCGACAGTTTTTGGAAAAAAGTTCGAGAGCGACAACCTCGCAGCAGAAACCTCCTTCATCACAACAACATTTTTGAACATCCGCCGTACAACTTTCAGTGGTCATCCGCTGTACAACTTTCAGTGTTAGCTCTCGTATATGTATAAATGTGCATATAATTCACGCATGTAATAAACGAAATTTATATATTTGCTTTTTACATATTTCATTAAAAAATTTAAAAAAAATATTTTCCACCCTACCTAGCATTCAATTCTTCCAACCGCGCCCTCTGTCCTTCTCCCAACTGAATTTTATCCCGCGCGAGACCGCGCGCCTGCGCGGCCAGCTCGTCAGCCTGCCGCCGTAGCGCTGGGAGCTGCGCGCGCGCTCGTGACACACCCTCGAGTTGGGCGCGCGCAGCGCGTGCATCTCCGGGGCCGCGCCATGCGGCTCGCGCCGACTCCGCCGCCTGCGTGCGCGCTGAAAGATCGTCCAGTCCAGCTTGGAAGGTGCGCACCCGCTGAGGAATAGAGAAAAAGGGGGTGTTATTAATTTACGTAAAAACCAAATAATGAAAGTAATATATAAGAAAACTTTACAATATGTCAAATAAATACGTTAAAACGGACGTCAATAGAGAGTTAAAAGTATGTTGAGATCTGCACCTGATTTCATCTTTTTCAAAGATTTGTTAATTTTTTTTTTATATTTATTCAAAATTGTACAAAAGAACAAGCAAGGCATTATGACGAAAAAAACACAACGTGATATGGCTTATAAAATATGAAATAGTTTTCGGGTTAACAATAATGATTCACTGCAATAAACTGGGAATACATATTTTTATTTTATATTTAAATCGAAAATCACACTGTGCTTTAAAGTTCGCGACTAAACACCGAAACACAAATCGTCCGCCAATTAGACGCTTGATATCAAAATGCACCACACATCATAATGTAATAATTATACATAGCCAACTTCAAGTAATTGTGTGAGCAAGATAGCGCGATCCCATAAATTGATTTCCATAAACAATATTTATCCGTCACTACAGAATGACGAATTCATCACTTAGAACTTGTGATAGAGATAGAAGTTCGCATTTGTTTGGAGCATCGTGATGTTTGGCCTTTACATAATATGTGTTAAACTTAAACTACGTTTTTCAGGATAATATTACTTTTGAAAATATTGCCAATCAATATATTGATAATAATCTTGACATTCCTTAATAATTACGTATACATACATTTACACATAATCGATTTACATAAACATCTTAAAATACGCAATTAACGAGAGGAGAAAAAGAGAAACGTTCATTATTTAAGCATTTGTATTAGCAGCAATTACAAAGCAAATATTGAAAATATTTAAATAAAGTTGATCAGACGAAATGCTAAACTGACATTTTGTTATGGAACCATACTACTTGAATACACTAATCACATACAGTTTTTTGAGTTCACACTAAAGGTAGATTAAAATTTTTGCTTTTGCCATGCGAATAAATGCAGCAAAAGGGATATAAAATTCTAGATGAAATGACCAATTCACTTTTAGATCCATCAACAAAATATAAATTGCACCATCTAAACCTAAATACGAGTACCTATAAGTGAATTATTTATAATATGTAGTGCTGGTGACGTAGTCATATTATATATATATATATATATATATATATATATATATATATATATATATATATATATATATATTCTTATTTTCATAGCGGGATAAAAGTAGATACCATATAAAATAAATTTATCAGTCACCTTTTTTACGGGGTGAAGATAAATGAATTTTGCAATAGAAGCACTTAAGATGAATATCCTCTTATATCTTTTATTAATTATTATTTGTCATTCGTATATTAACCTATAGATCTATAATAAACCGTTGACGAGACGATATAAAATAAATTGATATACCACCATGTTTACGGGGTGGAGATAAGTGAATCTTGCAAAGCAGTACAGAGGATAAGGGTAATTAATTCTGCAGCACTGATGATGAATACCCTCGTATATCTTTTATGATTAATTATTATTTCTCGTTTATATATTAACCCAGAGATCTGTAATAAACCGTTTACGTTTTATTCACGATTATTTTAAAATTATACCCATGGTCTGAAAATATATTTAAATTTGCTTCCAAGAAATTAAGCAGATCGGTTAGGTGCTATTAAATGGACCATTGTTTTTATAAGTAATAGACGAATTATTTTGATAGCAGTAGCCATACAGGAGACCAACATAAGGAATTAATTAAAAAATCTAAAATTGGTACTTACGATATATTGTTTTTAGGTTGATGATACGGTATAAAATATACCGAAAAGAAGTTAAAAAGGATATAAGTGACTCAAAAGTCTATGACTGTACTAAATTCATATTCCAAAATAGTGGGTGCCAAATTTTCATCAAAATGCAAGGGAATTTTAAATTATCCACTTTGAAATAGCAACATGTTTCACCTATAACATGTTTGATGATTTTTGTATTTAAGCATGACGTTTTAATAGCTTATTTAAGGACATATGACCTACACCACTAATCATACTACTGGCATATATATATATATATATATATATATATATATATATATATATCCATAAATCCATAAGTACTTGCATATTTCATATTATTTAAAACAAGTCTTTCAGTTAATATATTAACTGAACAAAGTACCATGCCAATAACCGGAAATGTTCATATTTTTACGACCCTTCAATTTTCCTTGGAAGTCACCGGGAAATTTAATATCATTTCCAATATATACATCCTAAGCCATCAATGATTTACGACTTGCTAATAGTCACTGGAAGTAATAAATTTTAGTTATCACTTCATAAAGTTTGGAGACTAATAAAAAAGAGACAAGTTTGAAGGTTCCTTTGAGAGTTCTAAACCGAGTTTTGGGAACGTTGTAATTGAATGATATTAACGAGATGTTTCCACGCTGTTCTGATTTCGGCGTGTTTTAGAATGGTAACTTTATACAGAACTTGTTGGGTCAGATCAACGGTTAGGAATCTGCAAGGTTATTTCCATTCCCCTATATTTACTAAATATAACCAGCTTTTTGAGTTTTTTTGCATCTCCTCGAAATAACTGAGAATTGTCCAGTAACAAATTGTTGACAACAGTAATTTGACACGAAGTTGACGGGGGATAGGTTAGTCGGTCTTTTTTGTCGTTCATATTGTATGAAGCTTTTATTTCCAGCACCGCATTATCAAAATAGTTCATTTCATAATTAAAATATACAGTGGAAAGTGAGCATACTGCAACTTTGGTCAGTAACCAAAAATGAAGGAACGTATACAGGAACGCATATTCGTTGTGCCGTCATCGTGTACACTTACTTACGTTAAAAATTAAAAAAAATATTAACACTTCAACATTCTTAAATTCTTTTATATCTTTGTAAGCGCAACAAAAACATTTAAATTAAAGATGGTATCGACTTTTGTATTAAACAGTACATACATTCAATGTAAGTCGCTCCGATCTCTGGAAGTGATATGGTTTACTTTTTGACTTTTTTTCTATCCATTAGACATCTATTTCGTTGTAACACATATATCGTTTGTTATACTTTATTAAAATACTTTGAAACAGAAAAAATAACATCTTTAGGACGCAGAAAAATAAAAAAGGCAACAATTCTAATCCTAAGGCATTTTGCCTTAGAAAACATAGGCAACGAATATTTCAATCTCTGTGAGTAATAATTATAATTCACATTATGATAAAGTCAATTAGTTCTCCAGTAAAAAACACGCAGAAACCCTTAACTCTTTATGAAGCGACACTAAACATTTAATTAACCCGCATAGCGATAATGTCTACACAGTTAGCGCAAGAGAATAAAATGATAACGCACTAATTGCGAGAAACAATGAACCCTCATATGAGGGGATGAATTTCATAAAGTTTAAGAGCTTTTGTAGAGAGCTGTGTGTGTTTAATTCTACCCTGATAAAGTATCATGATATCCGTCGAAAAATTAATGGCTGAAAAATGAAATAATTTCCGCTGACTTCAAGATACAAAACTAAACATCTAAAATTTTCCTGATGTAAAACTATAAATTGAAAAGGTTCAAAAAATAGTACATAATTTGGACTTTTAAAATGATTTGAGTCTATCATAGGGATCGTAATAGGAACAAAACGATTATTTCATAAATTAAAGAGTTTGTATATGCATGGATCCAAAGTTATGGGCATACACTTAAAAAATTATGGATCTCACAACTCTTGAGAGTATAGCGAGATTTTTATCTTTGCATGATGGATAACATTTTGTACTAAGGGGGTTTAATACTTATTGAATCATGTTGCCCAAAATAAAGAAAAAAGCTTCTATTTTTTATTGGGTATACCTAGCTAAGGATATCTTGTAAATTTTTCTCTGTTTAAAAATATCTAAATGATCTAATTTTCCTTCGAAATTTCAAGACGGAAACATAGAGTAGACACGGAGCATCACGCCAAAGGTTATTAAAGCGATCTCCAATCTTCGTCAAGGCTTAATCCTTAGTCTCTTAAGGTTTTTCGGTTTCTTATTTATCTTTGTACAGTACTTTTAGACTGAAATAAGGAAATAGATAGATGATTTACTATTATAGAAGTACCCGATGATCAAAAATCTGATAAAAAACAATCTTTAGCATAGGCAACAATGTAGTATTCAACTCTCCAAATGTTTGCATTGCAATATAGTTAAATTTCTAGCATTAAACAGCAGTCGATTAATGAAATTTTTTTAGATTTGTATTGATTAGTATTTTACTGTACGTATTATTGAGATCAAAAGTAATTCTGATGATCAAAACTGGATGGAAATAGTCTACCATAGGCGACGATGTAATACTCCTCGTGTTTCTTCTTCATATTGTATTAATATGATGCCAAAGTTTTATCGACTTTCCAGTTGGAATATGAGGGTTTACAAGTGGGAAGGATATTCAGTTTGAACGATCAATTATTGTTACCATGTTGGTAACCTGGTAGCTTTGTAAATGGAAAATGAAGAACCAAAAGATAATTTGATGTAAAAAAAATTTAATGAAAAATTCAGTAAAAAGTATGTCAATTATCGAAAATTCTCATACTTTTACGACCCTTCAATTTCCTTCGGAAAAGTCACTGGGAAATTTAATATAATTATCAATATACATCAATGATTGACGACTTGCTAATAGTCACCGGAGGTAATAAAATTTAGTTCATAAAGTTGTGAGACTAATAAAAAAGTGTCACGTTTGAAGGTTTCTTTAAGAATTGTGCACCGGGTTTTAGGAATGTCGGGATTTTATGATATTTAACGAGTCGTCTCCACAATATTTTAAGCATCATAATGGTAGTAACATGGAGACTTATGAGCGAGCTTTTTGGTCAAACCAGTCCGCAAGGCCGTTTCCCATTTATTTTGTTTACTCAACATAACTCTCTTTATTTAGATTTTTTGGACCTCTTTAGTCTGTGTAAACACAATAACTAAGAATGTTTCGGTAATAAATTATTGATAGTCACATTTTGACACCAAATGGGACTACTAGAACAAGAGTTAAAGAAGTATTACAATCGAATACACTATGAGAAATTCATTATTGGACAACAACAATGAATTTAACATATTGAATTTTCAGAAAATGCGCTGAGACATTTTCTAAATCCAAAAAACCATTCATATATATCCATAATCACTCCGACGTCGTCATCAATATTCTGAAACAAGATTGTAACGTATGCCACCTGATCCGCCACGCGATTAATCGAGTTTGTCGGCGGTCGTCACCTAATAGGCGATACGACATCTCACCTACAATCATGTTACCTGACTTGCATTGCAATACTATTCGAAACATCAAAATGCAACGTGATCATAAGTGAGTAGACATTCCGGGCTTGTTTATTATACAGAGGTTAGCCACTTCAAAAAAATTAGAATATAATGAAAAAAAAACACTAGTCACCTATAGACCAGGAGTTCCCAATCAGGGGGGCGCGCCTCCCAAGGGGGGCATAGAGAGATGTCAAGGGGGCGGAAAGCGTTTGCATTTTAGAAAGAAAAAACAAAAAAATATACAAACAACATTAACAAATAACAATGTAATGTTTAATTTACATGCATAAAATTAATGAAATTAAATATCATATTCACTATTATTACCACAAACTTGCGAAAAATTTGACGTTTTGGTGTACATTTTTTGTTGAGAAATCAGTTTGAGTGTGTAAAATTATTGTCTCACTGTTAAAAGGTAAGTTTGTGTATTTACAAACTTCAGTTACCATTTTTATTTAATTTACTAAATCAAAGGAGGAGCATGAAAAAGTAAATGGGGGGCATGAAAATATAATTTATAGTCCGGGGAGCCTCAACAAAAAAAAAGGTTGGGAAACCCTGCTATAGATCGTCGATCGTCGACATAGGTCCTTCAGACAAGTTACCTCCTTCTGCTAGGTCTCTTTTTGCCCATTATTTTGATTATCGAAGATGTTGTAATACAAAGAAACCTAGGTCGTGTTAAAGAACTAAAAGAAAGTAGAAATAATACTACATCACGTAGTTTCATTTAATTGTCAATAATGAATTTCTACAAAATTAACGCCAAATATATTCAATATAATAAAGTATCAATCTTAAGTAAATTGTACTATTTTTTTGCCGTAACGGCATTATAAGTTCACAGAATGATTCCATACCTTCCTAAGATGCCTTATGTGCACCAACTCGTTTAGCTGGACATCCTTGAATGGTGCTTAAATATCAGGTTTTACATTATAACTATAACGTAAAGATTTTAAGTTTAGGGTTTTTGCTTTTTGTTTGTTTGTGAATTCCTTTTCATGTTTTTGAAGTAAAACTTCTTTACGCACGCTTGACTTGGGGAGTAAGCTGGTGAATGCGTGACGAGAGCGTTACGAAAAGTGTGATCGGGCGAGGAGAACGGAACTTGAGAGGGAGATATAAGTTAGTGAAGACAGAAAGAGAGAGAGAGTTACATTTCGTATATTACTGTAGGGACAAGAGAGAGAGGTGGCAGCACACATTTTCTTTCTCTCTTTCTCTCATAGCCAGTTATGTTTCGTATATCTAAGACACAGTGCAAGCCTATTGTCTGTATCACACTGTAGGAGCAAGAGAGAGCAGTGCGCGCGCACATTTTCTTTCTCTCTTTCTCTCATAGCCAGTGCATGAAATGTATGTGTATATATATATATATATATATATATATATATATATATATATGCGAGTTTGCTAGCGTTACGCGAACGGTGATTTTTTTATTATTTTTTAATTTCATTTCGTTCTTGAACAATTTTATAAATTATTATTTTGTTCAATATATTAAATATTCTACGTTTAAAGTGAATAAAATTGTAAATTCATTTTAAAGTTCATACTTTGTGAATTTGAAGTTTTAATTCAGTCGTGTGGTCTAAAGCACACTCGTTTTTTTTAGAATAAATATCTCAAATAGTACAGCCGTCGACTATAATACGGTAGTAAACTCATTCTAAATTTTGATATTCTTCGTAAAATATTGTGAAATTTTAATTAAAAAAAAGTCTTGAAAAAAATTCAAAAATTTATAGAAAAATAAGCCAGTTGTAGGCTTCTAAATTTGAAGATACGGATAGAGTTGTGTATATCCCTGTCTCTTTTCCTCTCGTAGAATATAATGTGTAATATTAAAAATGACCTCACAATACAGTATTGCCGTCCTTGTCTAAAGGTTAAATTTAAACTTTTATAACTCGGTCAATTTTCAAGATTAATAAAAAAATTGTTCATCCTTCATCACCTTGTACCTTTAAATTATGATTAATGAAATAAAAAAAAATTTAGTCAAATACCCAATTATGAAAAGAGTTTAAGACATATATTTTGGATTTCCAGTTTCGTTATGTTCGAAAGACAATATTAATAAATTTCATTTTGAAACACTAAGGAAGTATTCAAGGTTTATCTTTAAAAGTATGTAACAAAAGTGTGTAAGCTTAAAACAAGTGTTACGAAAATGGTTGTTTAGGTACTCACTAATTTTCAGGCGCTTTACATGCAGCATCTTAATTTTCAGTCATAGAACTTCTGGTTGCTTCAGTTTTCAGCTTCAGTATTTTTGTCATTTAATTCAACATACATTTATAATTTATTCCTGACCTCCTTTTTCCTCGTCCGTCTTCATGTGAATTTATGTTTATTTTATGTATAGATAAGATATATACTATCGCCCTAAGATAGTAAATCGGACCAATACATGTAGGTTCCGATAACCAATACATGTAGGTTCTCGGCGTAAGCTTTGGTCAATTAGAGAAATGGAAAGCTTCAAATCAGTCTTTTTTAAAAGAAATGTATAATAGCCAACCATGCGTAAACGAATGCAGTTTAATATAAATAAGTGCAGTATGATCATTACGCAGGCTGAAGCAAAGAATCTATTTTTTAAAGCTGAGTAGAAAATGTCAAGGAACCATATGAAAATTCTCAAATGTTTTTGAAAAAAATTCTGTCGAAGTTGCGATTACAAGGAAAAAAAACATTTTTTGAAAGAATTAAGTTTTAAATCTACGTACTCCGTTTTGGGCACCTGTGTGAATAAGAGATACGTTCTACGATACAGTTGTACATATCGTGATATTAAGTTTTTTTCGTCTTTTTGTTTTAATTAACAAATAAACAAGAAAAAAATACGTTTGTCGTATCGATATCATTTGTTTGCTTATAAATTATTATTTATTTTCACACTTTAGACTTATTGTATTTTAGTTGACGACAAGAAATAGTTTGTTTTTTTAGTTTTTAATATTTTCCACTTTCATTTTCTCAATTGCAAAAATGTGTTGGTCATGTTTCAAAGAATCCTTATACACACATTTCCTTTTCCGGTTACTTAGCTGGAATATAGCAGCTATATTAAGCATAATAAAAAGAAATAAAATCTCTACGCCAGCCGGTTTATTCCGATCAATGAAAGATTAAATAAAATAAAATATCTTTTAAAAAACCGACTTCAAAAAGGTAGGTACTAAAAAGTAAAAAATAATTAACTCAAAATAGGTACCAACCTATTTGCAATAAATAACTAAGTTACTTATGTTTGAAGTCGGTGCCAGTACTGTCGACTAACTTAAAAAAATCCGTTAAGGAGTTACATTGTTCATCTTCGGAACATTTATTGTTCACCCTGACCTGGTCGATGTTGCAGTTATTTTGCAAAGTAAAAATTACCAGTATAAAATATCTTGAATTACGTTTGATATTTTACCATCCCATAAAGAGTTACATTGTTCATCTCCAGAACGCATCATCAGGCCCTAATATGATCGATAGTGTAGTTATTTTGAAAGTAATAACTAGCAGTAGCAAATATCTTGAATCACTTTCAATTGACTACCATCCGTTAAAGAGTTCCATTATTCATTTCCAGAACTCATCATCAGACCCTGACGTGGTCGACGGTGTATTTATTTTGCAAAGTAACAACTACTAGTAACAAAAATCTTTAATCACGGTCGATTTACTGATATCAGTTAAGGAGTTCCATTGTTCATATGCAGAACTTATCAGTAGACACTGACCTGGTAAGTGGTGTTGTTATTTTGCAAAATAACAATTATCCGGAGAAAATATCTTAAATGATAGTTGATTTACTTCCATGCGCTAAGGAGTTCCATTCTTCGTTTCCGGACTTCATCATCAGATCATTATCATATTTATATGGGACCACACCTATAGCACCCTCTTTCAAATAAAAAAAGAATCATCAAAATCGGTTCATTCGGTAAAGAATTATACCTGAACATACATAAAAAAAAGATTCCGATGAATTGAGAACCTCTTCCTTTTATGAAGTCGGTTAATAAAGGAAAAACAACGGATTTGTTCGGTATTAATATTGCCAGAACCAATTTGTAAAACACAATGAATTGTGACTAAAAGGAAGACTAAAAATAGGGATGTGAAAAATACAAGTACGAAGACTAAAAATAGGGATGTGAAAAAATACTAGTTTCAATCATAAACGGAAATATTCATTTATGTTTTACAATCAAACTAATTAAGTGCAAATCAATCAAATATATACTTAAGCACTCTACAATGCTCAATAATCAATTAAGAAGATTTTTAAACATAAATAAACGTATTTTATTCTGTATAATCAACAGTCGGTCCTATAATTTTAATACTACAGCAAAATAGAAAAACTAACAAATTTTTGGTCGTTTTCGGTCTAATCGTCTTAACATTTAGGAATATTTGAAATGTTACAATCTTTTAAGTCTTCTTTCTACTCATTTTTAATTCGATAGGTAAAAAGTATTCAGTAGCCGCCGCGGTCGCGTTCAGATATTCGCTTCGGGAGATTTCGTGCATTCGACTTGGCACATACGTTTTTGAGTTCTGTATCCACAACTTTTAGAATTGTGAGTAATGTTAAAATATCGGAACTTTGGCGTCTCACGCTTAGGCAGGACGAATTATGTTACCCCTAAATATAGTGACGGTTCGCGAAAAAATGTATATTTGGCAACACTATTCAGTGTAATTGTAGAAACACGTGTTATTAAAAAAAAATTTAATGATTTTTAAGGCTTCGTAATCGGAGTGTGGATACTTATTCATTACTCGTCTATCTGTCTATCTGTTACAATCATAGCTTCTACAATTGCAGGCTCATCCGTTTTAAATTTTGCTGATAGAAAATTCTACGTCATTGTGCAGCAAGATTGATAATTTATTTTATCATATATGTATTTATAATGGGGGGTGGGGTGGGTTTTAAAGAAAATATTTTTTGCGTATTGCGTCATGTGAAATGTTGGTAAATAGGTCTTTTGAACTGAAATTAAGGTTTTTTAAACCATTTTTTTTAATTTAGAGGCTTATTTACGAAATAGTAATCAAAGTGGTTTGTTACCGGTCTGTAATGTTTAACCCAATGTCTAATGAAAAAAAAATTAAACTATTTGTGAATTTGCTATGTTCCACATAATGCGTTGACCGGTTTTATTTAAACGTAGCCCATATTATTTTGCGTATTTTTTTAAATTTAGCACATTTTTCAATGAAATCGTTATTGCGAATAACTGTACCTAGGTAAGTATGCATCAGAATGTCAGTGTGTAACTCGACCCGTCGCGTCGTCTGAAGGTAACCCTGCGTAGCCCAGAGCGATCGCGTTTATGGCCGTCTATACGTATGTAACACTTGCATACCTATGTAATTGCTACGTAGAGATGCTAAAACCTATTAGTGACCTCTGCTAGGACATATATTTCTAATAAATGTCTATACGTACGTAACACTTGCATACCTACGTAATTACTAATTTAGAAATGCCGTTAAATTACGCTGTTCTAATGAAACATCTTTCTAATAAATTTCTATACGTAGTAATACTTGCATACCTATGCATTTGCTAAGTAGATATGCTAAAAAGTATTAGTTGACGTTAAATGACGCTGTGCTAGGACATATATTTGTAATAAATGTCTATACGCAGGTAACACTTGCATACCTAGGTAATTACTAATTTAGAGATGCCGTTAAATGACGCTATTCTAAGGAAATATCTTTCTGATAAATTTCTATACGTATGTAACACTTGCATACCTACGTAATTACTAGTAGAGATGCCAAATCTTATAGTTGATGTTAAATGATGCTGTGCTAAGTAATTACATTTATAATAAATAATTGTAGGCATATATTTCTAAGAAATATGTATAAATATATATTTTTAATAAATGTTTATACGTACGTGACACTTGTATATCTGCGTAATTACTAGTAGAGATGCCAAAACGTATTAGTTGACGTTAAATCATGCTGTGATAAAGACATGTATTTCTAATAAATATCTATAAACATATATTTTTAATAAATATCTATACATATGTGACACTTGTATACCTGCGTAATTACTACTAGAGATTCCAAAACTTATTAGTTGACGTTAAATGACGCTGTGCTAAGGAATTATATTTATAATAAATACTTATAAACATATATTTCTAATAAATGTATATACGTATGTGATACTTTCATACCTACGTAATTACTAGTAGAGATGCTAAAACGTATTAGTTGACTTAAATGGCGCTGTGTTAAGGACAATTATTTTGGTTCGAGATAAGGAATAGAATTAATAAAAAAACGGACCAAGTGCTCTTCGAAACATTCGCAAAGTGGGTTGAAATTATAATTTCATTTGAAGAGAGCTCTAATCAAATTTTAGTATTAACAATTTTATCGATTTTTTCAAACCCGCGGTTGGAAAACAATACGGATATACAATACAACAATAGGGATATACAATATTCCTTATTATCTCGATTCCATATTCCATATTCGTATTCCATATTCCGTATTACATATTTCGTACTCGATATTCCATATTCCGTACTCCATATTTCATATTACGTATTCCGTATTCCATATTACGCACATTTGAATATAACATTTTTTCTTTTCCATATTTAAAATTCAATATTTTTCACGTGTTCCATAAGGTGAGCTAATGAATATTTTAGTTCGACATTGTTTGTAAAACTAATTACCGTTCGCAGTAATGACGATACATGTCTGGATTATTTCCAGAACTATTTTAGGTTACAGTCCCTTTTGTACATGAGAAAATCTCCAAGAAATAAATGAGCATGATAAGTGGCGCCCGTGCGATTTGTCTCTTATTGCTCATCCAACTCTATTATATATGACATATTATATAACTTATCTCCAACATCGAATAGTAAAACCGCATATTAATATCTTGTGCCATTCTTGAGTTCCTTGCTGAATTACAAAATGGCAAACTTTATACGTATATTATTATATGAGTAAGTGGTCCAAATAAGAAGATGTAATTGAAAATAGCAGTCAATGAGTTTTTGTTTCATCTCTATATTAGTACATCTATATTTTGTGTGAGAAAAATTGGAAAACAAAGGCATGATCCATTTTTTAAAATTTTTTGTAAAGTTCGTTAATTCGGCTGTGAATACCGTAATCGATTGACTTTCAAGGGAGATTTTTTATATCAAATACTCGTGTATAGATGCTATATCGAGATTAGTGTATCTACTATTGCACTTAATTTCCTGACGCAGTTAAACACAGTCAAATGATTGACGTGTCTCAAAAATATTAGGGAAACTGTTACTGTCATTCGTAGGAAAATAAATGAGTTAAACATGCTTTTCCGTCATCTCAGTTTGGTACAAATCTTTTTTATGAGACTCAAACAGCTCCAGTCTTACACGCGAATACTCAAATCATAATTTCGTAGACCAACAGTAGGTGAGAAACAACTTCTCTGTTACATACTTCTTGATGTCATCCTATTGGTTTATTAAACATTATATCAAGTCAAACTTCTGAGGAAAACCAATTACCATAACTACAAGTATCTTTGCTAACACTGAAATGCATATATTAAAAGTAAATACTAGCGTTACACAGTAAACATTTGATTTGTCCGAACCATGCTAACGTAGTTTATAGGCTAAAGCAAACGCAAATATTTATTTGATATTAACCCATTGGTTGATATGAAACATTGATATGTTTCAAACTGCTACAAAATGAAAAAAAGACTAATTATTGCAACAACGAGTATCTATGCAAATACTGAAATACATAATTAAAATTAGATACTATAATCACACTGAAATCATTTCTTTGCTCCGAATGGGATTTAATTCGGTATCTTTCGGTTAACATTCCCATGCTAAAATTATTTATAGGCTAAAGCAGACACAAAATATTATTTGATATTAACACATTGGTTGATATGAAACGTTGATATGCTTCAAACCGCTATAAAATGAAAAAGACTAATTATCGCAACAACGAGTATCTTTGCAAATACTGAAATAAATAATTAAAATTAGATACTATAATCACACCGAAAACATTTATTTGCCCCGAATGGGATTTAATTCGGTATATTTCGGTTAACATTCCCATGCTAAAATAATTTATAGGCTAAAGCAGACACAAAATATTATTTGATATTAACACATTGGTTGATATGAAACGTTGATATGCTTCAAACCGCTATAAAATGAAAAAGACTAATTATCGCAACAACGAGTATCTTTGCAAATACTGAAATGAATAATTAAAATTAGATACTATAATCACCGAAAACATTTATTTGCCCCGAATGGGATATAATCGCGCATCTTATTGGTTAACATTGCAATACGTCGTCGCCGTAGTGTGATCACAAGGCATACGGTCAAACCGTATAGCTTGATCATATTGGCATACGGTCTCTGACGATGCGGTGCAACGCGGGGACCCGAGTTTGATTCCCGGCCGTTCGGCGAACGGGGCTGGACTGGTGTAAGATATTGCTTTCGTAGCAACAAGTCCGCCATATGTATCAATTAGATACATTAAAGTAGATAAATAAATACCAACGCAACAAGTAGGCTGAAGCTATCACATAATAATCATAACCAAATGTCATAACTATCTGTGTGAGTACTGAAGTATATGGAAAGTAGATGTTATAATAACACAGAATACATTTGTTTGCTTTCAATGGGATTTAAACCAGTTTTTTTCGTATAATACTCCTATGCAATAAGTATGCTGAAGCAATCACAAAAATGATCCGATAGAAAATTAGAATATTTTCTAATATCTCTCTTTTGGAAAATATCAATATTTTCAAAGTAATAATAATGTATTTGACAATATTCAATTGAATATATGTGGATATTTAACTACCTCGCCTAGATTCACAGCTAAGGGATTATGAATGGGAGTTAAAAGAGTGAGTAAGTCCTCGTCTTGAGTGCCCGGTAACTCGATATGTGGCGTTCTGCTGGCCTTCACAGAAACTCGCTGGATCATATCGTCATACACTGTAACTCTACATATATATGCATATGAAGGCAAGCGAGTGTGTGTACAATATGCGGCTTTGTTCTGTGGCCGATAGTTTAAGAACTGAGATGTTATGTGAACTACATATTACGAAAGCGTTTGTAGAAAGGTCCTTCATTGATGTTTTTTTAATAATATAACCACGTGAATGAGGTTCCTTGAAATAGGCTACAAGTGTCACCCAGATTTAATGAAATAGGGCATAAGGGCTGACATTTAGCGAAAGTCGGAATAAGATAATTTGTATTTAGTCATTGCTCTGAATCTGTTTGTACTACTAATCTACTAATCTACACTAATAATAAAAATTAGGATATAGCCTAAATTTTCAATCTTTTTTATCATTTTCAAAAGATCCATAAAACAATTTTAAGTAAAGCATTTTAGGATAGTGAATAGTTAAAGAACGTTTCTGGAAGTGTTCTATCAACTTTAATCGTCGAAATAATATTTTTTGACTCAATCGTATTTTATTACAACATATTATTAAAGTTTCGATTTAGTCAAAAAATATATATGTGTTTAAAATCAGAAATACGGTTTTTATTTTTACCATTGGTAACTCAATCCAAAACAAATATATACTTAACAACTTCAAAAATAACATTATCTTTCTTTTAAATCTAGTCTGCAAAGCATTTATTTCGTAAGACTTAGTTAAACAAATCGTTTCGGTTAGTATAAACGACTAAACTGATAGAGAATTTCAAAATAAATTACAATGTTTTCTTTATAAATAAATTAATCTGAAAGACAGAAAATTCAACAAATCAAAAATCTAAAAGGGCGTAGCTTCAAAACGCTCTTTGTAGAATCGGTGTACGGCGATTCAGCTATTTGACAATTTAGCCATTTGACAATTTAGCTCTTTGACAATTCAACCATTTGACAATTCAGCCACCTGACAATTCAAGCATTTGGTAATACAGCCCTTTGACAATTCAGCCATTTGACAATTCAGCCATTTGACAATTAAGCCATTTGACAATTCAGCTATTTGACAATTCAGCCATTGATACAGTTAACAATATATTCATATATCATTAATGGATGGTATATTTCAAATGTATTACTTCAATGTTTTATTACATTCATTGTTCTTTAAACACTACCATGAATTAAAATTAAAAATCAATTTATTTCCATCTTATTAATGCGTTACATCGCCTGTGGAATACGCAGGTGCTATTCGAACGAAAACCCAGTAAATAAATAAAAACATTTAGCAAGTTTACGAAACAAAGTCAGGAGGTCAACCATCAAGGTCTGGCCGACATGGCAGAATCTGGGCCGACGGGTCATAAAGGAATGCTAGGCCGCCCGGTCAACAATGAATAAGAACAACGGAAGCGACATCGCGAGCACTGAGAGACGACAATAAAGCACAAGATGAATACAGGAGCGAAAGTTAAACCGACTAACTGTTAATGTTTACTGTTACAGTCGACGTTCGTCGTAAATAACACCTGTTGATAAGATTTGAGGTTAACGATTTAATAACGTTATTACTTAACGTCATTACTTCTTATTTTAAATATATACGTTATATTCTTCGCAACCATACATCCAAGTGTTATAAAGAGAGGGAGTAAAGGAAAGTACGTATATAAAAATTATAGTTTTAGTGAATTCAAGGTATTGAATATATTTGGTGTTAATTTTGTAGAAATTCATTATTCACAATAAAAAAAAAAGTGGTAAAGAAATTAAAGAAAGTAGAAATAATACTACGTCACGTAGTTTCATTTAATTGTGAATTGTGAATTCAAGGTAATTACTTGTCTTTCCGTGGACTTGTACGCGCTAACTGTTTTTGGACTTAGCGTTACCACATCATTTTAATCGGAGTCAGTAGTCTAATCCAAGAGATTTGGCCAGAGTGCTGGTTTTCATAGGAAGGGAAGGTTATCTGACCTTCGCAACTTATACGAAAAACGTAACCAATTTTTGGGTAAATTTCTTATAACGACTGTTAATGAAAGCACTTTTAGTCGTAAGTCGGCGCTGTTATCAGCGCCGACTTACGGCTGAAAGTGCTTTCCGAAGCACGGAGAAGCTCATAAGGTGATTATTAAGGCGTGTGATTAATGGTCAACCATGTAATCACAATTAACTTCATTGATTGAGTGAAATCAACGAGTGCGGCTTGGCTATGAGCTCCTCCCAATTAGAGTGCTAATGAGGTGTGTGTTTCATAAAACGTCAGTATTATTACTGTTATAACTTGTAGAGTTGTAGATTGTGACAGTTTGAAATGGGAAACTCATTAAATATTGTATATGTCCAATGTAACTCTAATAAATATCTATAATATTACAGGTACTATTAACAAAATATTACAGGTACAAAATTAAGTGAGAAAAACAGCTACTTTTTGACTCTTAAAATGTTTTGACTACGAATCAACATGCACAGTAGCTATAAATAGCTGTAGCCTAGCATTATTAAATTACCAAAAGAGTTTACCTAAAAAAATAAATTTTTATATATTTCCGGCTATGTGGAACTTAAAAAAAAATATAAATATGACAAATATAAATTTCACACCAATAAATTCCACAACTGTTCTTTTATTTTGACGAATCAAGAAATAAAACGTTCTCTGTAACGACAATCAATTTTTGAAGACAAAGTTCTTCCCTGCGCAAAGTTTCGGAGTAGTGAATGAAGTTCAGGTTCAGGTCGGTGGGGCTGAATCGGGTAAACTCGGCGCCCTTTGGCATTGGCCAAGTGAATTCCCATTTTAGGCGTATGAAGCGCAATATTTACAAATATCAAGCGAACTACTTTTATAGGCGCATCATGTGCATTTTTTTATTAATATTTAATTTTTTGTGTATAATTAAATATAATACGCGAATGTTATTGTATATAATCATTGTAATAATCCAGAATTTTTTTTTCATCATCACTTTTGCATGTGTTAGAAGGTGGTTATAGTTATCATTTTATTTAACTATATAGTAGCATATATATGTTTAGACACAAGAGAGCAATAACAGACCATCGATCGAGAGTAATAGGGTTTCACTAGGATATTTTGAAATCACAATCCTCAAAAGAAGGTAAGTACAGTTTTCATACCCCTTAAATGTTACAAATAAAATGATTACCTGCTCTAAGTTTATCTTAGTAGCGCTTATAAACAGTTTGTAACAAATCGATACAAGTGGACTCAAAGCTTTATTTATCAACAGTTTAACTTTGGATAAACGCTTCTGAAAAGTTCTACTACACATTTATTACATGGGAATAAATTACCAGCACCATGAATTATCCTACTAATGCCTATGTAAATTGATTTCTTTTTATGTATACTTCTGTATAAGTATATTTAGTTTTTCTATGTAATTTCTTGTTCGAGAGAAATCCGGAAAAAATTTTTTGTATACTAAATAATCTACATAATTATAAAGAAAAAAGATAGTCATTAGTGATTTTCTGTATTACATTGCGACACATAATATCCACATCCAATTTATTTGTTATCCAATTTGGTTTATTCCATATAAAATAAAAACAGTTTTGGCATAAATTTAACATCAACATCTCTAATTTGGATCAATGATAAATTATTTCAGCACTGATCAACAATACATCATGCACCAGACATCTTGGATCATGTACAGTACTCCCTGTTCTATTTGGCTCAGTTTTGTTGCAAATTTAACAGTGTCTGCATGTATTTTATATATGAAACTTTAAAATCTCTAACTTCAAAACCAATTATCATATGAATCTAAGATGTGGAGGTTTTCTTTATAACTACGAGTCCATTTCATATATCCAATTTAAATGCAATTTGAAAAAGTTTGTTTGAAACCTTGTATTGACTTAGTATAGAATGTCACTCAACTTTTCATTTTGGCCAGTCATGAAATTCATACTTTGTAAATCTAGTAAATCTCTTCGTATATGGATGGTGTGTCGTTAATCCGCCGGCAGAGAGCCATATGGCCTAACCGATAAACACAAAGTTCATCACTGTGCCACTTGCCGGGTCAAAGCCCTCGAGATGAAGATGACTAACTTTCTGCCTAGAAACTGCTTTAAAGATACGCGCAGAGGTAAACATTCGGTTAGAAATAGGAAGTTTGATGTTTTGATCATGATTTAATGAAAATAGTTCTGAGAGCCAGTTTCGTCTGAATTCATTTGGGCTGAAAATCGTGATGTATATCATGTTTTAATGGAGAAAGTTTGGAAAATTTAAGAAAGGTGGCGAATAAATTTTCTAATTAATACAGGATCGAACAACCTTTTATCTGTTTAATCGAATGTAATTTAAGTAAAAAATTATCTATATATTTTTCACCATTTTGTAATTATCTATTGATATATATATATATATCAGAAATTTGACAAAGAAGTAAAGAACTTTTTTTTAATACGTAAATAAAATAAAGTCACTTGGAAAGCTTTTTCTCGTCTATTTTTCGAAAATATTTCGGTGGCGTTTTATTTTCACATTTTATACAAACTTAGAAGAAGAAAAAAAGTCCGAAATAGTTAGTAACCTTTACTTCGTTCCATTTCAAAAGAGAATGGTTGTAAACAAAGGAAAATGGCAGTTCCTGTATTGTAATTTTTTTTCTCGTGAATACAAGTTAGTAGTATAATATAGATTTATTCAGTATTTGTGATAAAAAGTACAATTTTGTATATTGTTTTTTTTGTATTACAGGGCGTAATAAATCATTTGCAATTAGATGAATAATTTACAAACGTTCAAATACCCAGGAATCGAACCAGGGACATATATGTTTGAAATATATATTCTTTACTGTAAAAAATACTTATATTTACTTAAAAATAAAAATGTCCCAATATTCTTTTAGGATTCTTACGCTAATTGGTATATAACTGGTATTTATTTGTTATATGTCTCGTTTACTCCTTCTTCCTCGTTTAAGCGCCACGCTACAAATACCATAGAATATCATCTATTTCAAATTTAAACTAATTTATTATATTCATTCATTCTATGCATTCTAAAGTAAATCATGTGTACCGAATAACATATATGGGTATAGACTTCATACATATCGGAATACTGAATATTTTTAGAAAAGGTTTTATATCTCTGGGTTTTATGTAATCGTCAGCAAGGGTTGTCCATTTTTGTCCTTTAAATATCGCAATTCGTAGTAGTAAAATAACGGTATAATATTAATATTTATGACAATAATTAGCGTAAACAATTTATTAAATTAATCTGATGATTTTGGTACATGGTTATGGGGAAATACAATGATTTTATAAATAGTCGTCAACTAATTAAACATATATTTGTGCCACCCCTATTTTACCTTTACAATTGGTTTGTTTCCAAATATTCTCTTTTCGAATGGAATGGAGTATAGTGCTGATAGAAATAATAGATAGAAATAAGTTATTTTGCTGTTATCCAGGGACGTGACGCATCGATAGTTATAAAAAGAATAAAAGCAAAACTTTACGCGAAATAAGTTTTCTACCAGGAGGGAATCAATGAAAATTAAAGGTGTTTTCAAAGGAAATATTACGCGCGAATCATTTTGGAGTCAGTGGGTACGTACGTATGTGTGCTTTTAAAGGCTTATAAAATCTAAAAGGTATATATTGTTGACTATGGACTTACCGAGTTTCTGAACTTTCCGATTTTCAAAGTTACTATCAGGCCGCGTGCAGTTAATGTCGTTGCTATGGGTATAACGCGGATAAGTTGCTACTCTTTATGTGAAATCATGCAGCCATGTAAGTGACAAAATACGAGGTTAGTTATTTTAATATCAAAATTTTGATTCACACATTGCCTTATTTTAATGGAGATTTTTCATCAGATCATTCGTTCTCTAATTTAAAGCAACTTATATATTACCTATTAAATACTTGATTATACCAGCAAAATTATTTACTATGAAACTTAATTTTCAAGAAGTGAAGAACATGGTTTTCTTCGATGGAAAATGAAGTGAAAAAGGACGGGCCATACGTACTATGCGAAGTTAATAGAATTTTGAAGAATAAAACGGCGTCGCAAAAATGAGGATACCTAAAGTGTAAAAGAAAAGATAATGAAAACGGATAGAAAGAATTTGAAAGGAAAAATTAAAATTGAATTGGTTCGATGTGAACGCTATTTTGTACAAGGGATACTTTTCAAGAAAAGAGAAGATGTACCTTTTCTAAAAAAGAAAAGATACACCTTTTCTAACAAAGAGAAATATAACTTTTCTAAAAAAGAGAATATACACCTTTTCTAAAAAAGAGAAATATAACTTTTCAAAAAAATAGAAGATTTATCTTTCCTAAAAAATGTTATAAGCGACAAGGGTGTTTATGGGCGTCAAGAAAAATGTATAAAATCGGGAAAACGTGACTAGGTTATAGAAATAGAAGAGAAATATTTCAAAATCGAGTGGACTGGAAATAAAAATATTTAATAAAACTGTTATATATTAGTAAAACCAGCACTACGAGGGTTCCATGCGCCCTTAGGTATTTATTAAAGATTAATCATTAAAAATATCTTTATAGTATCTTCATCAAATTATTACATATTAACGTAGTTTAGCACCAATGATAATTTCACTTTTTTCTTTGCTTAAAGGAAAAAATATACATAAAAAATTAAATATTTAATAAAAACAGCTCTTGTTATTATTTTAATAAAAACCACGAATTGAAAAGTAGTCTTACCGTGAAGAAACTGTCATAAATTAGCTGTCAAACATCAAACTTATTATCTCTCTTCATGCGACATTTTTTGCTTATTTTATTTTTTGTATTTTTTAGGATTGTTTTTTATACCAGTCCAGTAAGCTTGTATTTCTACTTGCATATTCAATGTTTAGTGTCTCTTAGAATGGGAATTAAATTTATAAAAAAACATAAGAAATATTATTAGACACAACGTAAATATAATAAAAATAAAAAAGACTATTTCTTCTGTAGTTATTCATAAAAAAGAAATTCTTTATTTTCTGTTGTTAAGCACAAAATGGACTAATTACGTATATAGATATTTTTCAGATATTAGGTAGAGGATATTAGTTTTCAGATTTTAGGTATTTTTTCAGATATTTACGTACATCACGTCTAAAAGGAGTGACACTCATTTTCCATATATTTCCGATCGTTACAATTTTAATTGCAATTCAAAAATTTAAAAAGTCGGTTTAAAAAGTTTCTTGTAACAAGGTATGGCACACATACATACGTTAACTTTTTTTCGCCATCACTTGCGTGTGGTAGAAGGTGGTTATGGCTATCATTTTAACTAACTTATATAGTAGCATTTATATGTTTAGACTCAAGAGAGCAGTGACAGACCGTCGACCATGAGTAGTAGGACTTAATTAGGGCATTTTGAAATAACAATCCTCAAAAGAGGGTAACTACAGTTTTCATTATTCTACCCCTAAAATACTAAAAAGAAAATTAACACTTGAGAACTAACTATAAAACTTATCTACGTAGTGCTTATAAACTGTTTGTAACAGATGGGCACAAGTGCACTCAAAGCTTTATTTATCAACTTTAGACGAAAGCTTCTGCAAAGCTCCACTATATATTTACTACATAGGAATACATTACCAGCACCATGTACTAGTTCGCTCTTGTGGCTCCGCGTTATTATCCACTTTCGTCTTTAATATATCGCAGGCTGTGTAATTATTTAACAGCATGTCATGGAGGTATAAGACGAAACAGCGTAATGTGTATAAAGTTTCTAGTTTGTCTATAATTTTGCACTAAAATTATAGACTTCGGAATCATACTTTCCTGCGAGTAGATCTTTTATTGCATCAATATTTATGGACTTTCGTTCTAATCCGTGCGAAGTAAATCAGAAAACCATTACGGAAATAATGATCTCTGTTAATATTAAGTCTGTTAACTCTTTGAAATTTGAATTCTTTGTTTGTTGCTTAATAACTCTGCACCAAGAAACGAATTGCTAGCTGGGAATGGCCACTTTATATTTTTATTTTTCACCAACATGTTCAATAAAATTATAGGTGGCAATTAAATCCGGCCAGTAATTAATCTTAAAACTTACTTGTCAAAAACTGTTACCAATATCTCACTACTCAGACACGGATGAAAGAAAAAGGTTGAGTAGGTTATATACATATTATTTTAATTTTGGGGAAGTTCTACGCGAAAACGAATGTTTCAAAAAAACTGATAAAGAAATATATTGTATTTTAACATCATATTTATTCTTGTCCGTGGTGGGCCATACCTATTTGGCATTGAGGTATACATTATATATATATATATATATATATATATATATATATATATATATATATATGTATATATATATATATATATATATTTATATATATATATATATATATATATATATATATATATATATATATATATATTTATATGACAAAATGACACAGTTTAACAGAGTAACATTGTGTAATATAGTATTTTCTGTTAAACAACCTTTCGTTGATTGGTTCGTTTAGGACGACTGAAATAAAGTTGCATTGTGCTGCTGTTACATGTTATAAATGTATTATAATTATCATTGAAATTGACAGCTACTCATTTTTTATAGGTTTGCAATTTATATTTAAAAATAAATAAATACATTGCGATCCGATCCAGAAATTTGTACAAACGATCAATGTATCAGAATAAATAAACTTTATGAAGTTGCTCTTAATAAGTTTGAATAAATTGTATATAGAAGTTGATTAAAGTTATTATTATTATAGAACAGATCAAATTTTATGGAGGGGGGGGGGGGGGGAGGTTAATTTAATTTTGACGTAAAAGGTGAATAAATATTTTAATTTAAAATATCGCAGAAGAATGTTTTTTTATAGTTAGATACCCACATGGCTAAAATTGAACCTCAATAATTTTGTCCTGTTTGTCTTTACGTTCGTTTTACTGTACATAAGAGCCATTTTACACAGAGACTATTATTAAGTCTATTACACTATATAGATGCAATGAAATAGTAGAATTATGAAAAAAAATAATAATAGGGGTGGCACTCCATACATATAAGTGAGGGATGAAAAAAAATCAGTGTACAGAGGTATGTGGGGTATCGTTAGATAGGTCTTAAAAATTATATAGAGTTTCAAAAATAACTTTTTTATTTAAGTCAATAGATGGTAAGATATGCGCTTTTAAAATCCTAAAATGTGTGTCCACCCCCCCCCTAACTTTTCAACTAACGTATGTAAAATTCTGAAAAAATTAAGGTAATAGAGCTTGAAATAAACTTTCGAGGAAAATTGGTTTGAATAATATATGTTGTGTATTTTTTACGTATTTTGTATTATTTTCGGTACCAAACGCAGCAATAATTTTTTTTACAATGTCTTTACCAATACAAACTTTAAGTTCAATATTTTTTGGTACTATGTACCTTTTGAACGCAAGTCCGATTTGCACTTGGCCGATTTTATCTATTGGTATGCTAGATAGCGAAATGATGTAAACATATATATTCATGTAAAAATATACCAAACTCTATGTAAAAGAAAGATTAAATGTACATCAGGTTGTGAGTTGCTTTCTAATACATTAACAATAATTTTATTTCAAATTTCTCCTACATATATTTTATAATCATAAAAACAATGTTAAACAAAAACCCATTCGGTGTTTATACATTAAAATGAGTTATATTTAACGAAGCTTCATATAACCTTCACTAAATTAAATTACAGGACTTTGTTTCCTTATAAAATTTCACAACATTTCCCAGAAGTCAAAATAATAAGCATACTTTAGATGAGTGCAATTGAAAATCCATTTGCGCCAGTTTAATTTGCAAAAATATTCGATTGAGTAACATAAACTTTATCTTCATTCCATATCGATAATTTCTGAATCACATCGACAACTATAATATCATGCTATCGAGTTATTAAATACGTACCCGACCCGTTCTTGTCGTTCACAGAATGCACGTCACTGCACAAAACTGCAACGTCGGCATGTTCATAAACTCCTGACGGGCGATGCGATTTGTTGAATTTACAGCGAGCACGAGGAAACAGGAAACGTGAGCGGATATACGCAAGTACGTTGGTACAATTATGACTCGAAATAGGTATTCAGCGTGTTGCACAATACGCTGGCTCACATGTTATTCGTAGTGCTCGCAAATATTATAGTAACGAACGTCGATAGAAAAAGTTATTTTAAAAAACTTTTGATTTCCTTGAGCTACAAGCTTGTGTGTCGTCATAAAAAGGTAACGAAAGCTAATAAGAAGCTTTCTTTAGCTATTACGCTTTCGTGCTTTTCAAACTTGCCTCTAGAAATGAATATTATGCTTAAGCGCCTTAAGCCTAATACTTATAAGTTCTTTATAGAAATTATTATTAAAATTTTATAACGACACCTTTCATACAATATTTTATTTATTTATTTATCTACTTTAGCGTATCTAATTGATACATATGGCGAACTTATCGCTACGAGAGCAATCTCTTATAGCCAAACATAATACAAGTTCAGCCTCGCTCGACGAGCGGCCGGGAATCGAACCCAGGTCCGGTGTGCCGCGTCGTCAAAGGCCGCTTGCCTTGTGATCAACCCAACACACCGTGGTGACTAAAAATATATGATAATAAACCAACTCTTAGACAAAAATGAACATGTTTTAACTTAGTATTTACTATATACAATTATGTCGTATGTGAAAAATATAATACGTATAATTTTATAAAAAACCCTTCCTTCCCATCTGACGTAGGAAATGTTTTAAGTAAATAATATGTTCATAGAAATTACAATAAGTTGTTTCTATATTAATCTATTCTGTATTTTTATAGTGCAGTGTAGTACTATATTTTACTAGGGTTCTGTATCTGAAAAGGAAAAAAGAAACCATATATATGTTATAGTACTACTTCGTTGTTCATCAGTCTGTCTGTCGAGAACATTTTTCACATGCAGGTATCAAATTGAAATTAATATCATATAATTAGGTCTACGGTCACTTGGAGCTGTAAAAAATCAAGCTTCTAAGTCAACGCAATCAAGAAAGACCCTAAAAATACGGTCCGGCATAAAGCCGGATGTTTTGACACTTGCATATAAATCAAAACCTATAGGATACTTCCCGCCGACCTAGAATCATGACATTTTTCAAGAAGCAAGGTCTCATAATACAAGTAGAGGAAGAAATCTAAAAATTGTTAATTTGTAGTTCACGTAAAAACATATTTTTATTTAAATATGCGCCTGTGAAAGATATAGTAAGCAATATATTTTTGTCCTAAAAATTTAAATTTTGTAAATAGTCTAATAGGAATATTATGTACCATTAAATGTATGAGGGTTCTGTTCACATTCAGGCGTAAACGCCTCTAACAGAACCCTCTTAGCTAGAGTTCCACTCGTGCTTAACAGGTTTTTTGCACATGGAATGAGTTCTCTAGAAGTTTTCTTACGAACATTAAAGACTTCAGAAATTATCTTAAAATATTTTATTTTTCGTCACTCACGTCAAAAGTTATGAATATTTTTACAATATGCACAAATACAAGTAGTTCGTTTATGCTATAGAAAAGTATAAAAAGTGTTTTTGGTGATTTTTGCAGAGATGAGAAAACGAATTAATATATAAATAGTACAAAAATTCATTGTCAAAACACGCATTCAAAAGTCATGTGAAAAAATCGTACCCCCTCCTAATTTATATTCCCCTATTCCTAGTCCTTTTATGCACTACCCCTTTAATCCTTTTGTCCCCCGACATGTCAGGTTTAGAATTCTTATTTTTCTTTTCGTTAATTTTATTTCTGCCGTGTATTTTGATTGTTGTATCCTAAAATCGTTTTCAATATACGCTCAACTCGCTGCTTATATTTACTTACGTCGGTTATTGAACTATTGGTTCACCGGAAGTGATTGCTTATATAGTCAAAGTCCATCATATTTATCTAAGTGTTACAGTAAATAAATAATATATAAAATAAATAATATATAATAGATATTTCCCTAAAATTTTCAATAATAAAAAGAAGTGAAACGTTCAAAAATTGGTACCCGTAATTTAACCGCAGAAAGACAAATATTTGGATACAAAGAACGTAGTAAGGTCAAGAATTGACTAAATAAATGCTTTGCCTCTATACGGTATATACAGGGATGCAAAGTTGATCAGCTCCATCTATATATTATATACTCTTATGCATTTCCTTCGCGGTAAGGTTAGTTACTTGACGGTCATCAAAATGCCTGTATATAGATTTATCTATACTTAGACTTGTCTTGACAACAGAAGACTAGAAGGTGCTTACTGCTGAGAAATAGCGGTTGAACCTGTTGGTTATGCTTATCTACGTATGGAAATATTGCGAATTATGTTCTTGTTTTAGAATTTAATGTAAGAATTCAAAGCATTAGGCCCAATGTAATGCTGATAGTAAAAGTAAGCATTATATGAGTCTTACTGACGGAGTTTTGTGTCTTTAGTTTAATAAACAAAATAAAACATTTCACAGAAAGTGGAATAGATGATTTGAGAGCTGATAATTATATTTTATGGGGTCTCCCTTTACATGCAATATACTCTAATGGGGCTGACAAAAAATGAAGAAGAATGGTGAATAATCGACGGTTATAGAGCGAATAGTATTAGTTTAAACACATAGGAAGTCATGGGGGTATAAAACTAATAAATACAGAGTTCCCAGTCGCATTCCGCACATTATAGAGTTAAATTGTCGGCCAAGCTAAAAAGTTTATTTGACAAGTTACTTTACTTCCAGAAATAAAATAAGTATACATTTTAATTGATTCATTCGTTTCGAAAATATATGTATAAAAATGTATTTCCCAGTCGCATTCCGCACATTATAGTGTTAAATTATCGGTCAAGCTAAAAAGTTTATTTGACAAGTTACTTTACTTCCAGAAATAAAATAAGTATACATTTTAATTGATTCATTCGTTTCGAAAATATATGTATAAAAATGTATTTCCTAGTCGCATTCCGCACATTATAGAGTTAAATTATCGGTCAAGCTAAAAAGTTTATTTGACAAGTTACTTTACTTCCACAAATAAAATAAGTATACATTTTAATTGATTCATTCGTTTCGAAAATATATGTATAAAAATGTATTTCCTAGTCGCATTCCGCACATTATAGAGTTAAATTATCGGTCAAGCTAAAAAGTTTATTTGACAAGTTACTTTACTTCCACAAATAAAATAAGTATACATTTTAATTGATTCATTCGTTTCGAAAATATATGTATAAAAATGTATTTCCCAGTCGCATTCCGCATATTATAGAGTTAAATTATCGGCCGAGCTAAAAAGTTTATTTGACAAGTTGCTTTACTTCCAGAAATAAAATAATATACATTTTAATTTATTCATTCGTTTCGAAAATATATGTATAAAATGTAAAAAAATTCAGTTACTATCATTGTTATCAATATAACTCTGTTATCATAATAAACCAATTCTTAGACAAAAATGATCAACATTTCTTTCACAAATTGACGTCTGTTTTCATTATATCTGGTTTATACGGTTCACTCCTGATGATTCACTTGGATGATTCATACAAAGTGACCGCTGGAATCAAGAAAATGCATTATCATTTCATCGTTATCGGCACTTTGCAAATTTTGTTTAGTCGTTTTGTTTTTTGTTTCTTGGTTTGCTCTCGGCAAATCAGATTCACTCCAGCGCGGCCGAGTTCATTAGACGCCATCTTAAAGTGAATTGACTGATTTATTATGGATGATTCGTGTAAACAATGATCATCAATAGTATTGAATCTTATTATAATCTCGCTGATATAAGTAATGATTATGATAATGAACTGTATCCCGAAAAAAATGTAATTGAAGACTAGATTTTAATTGGGTTCCTACCTGGTTTTGGTTACAACAACTTTAGTTCAGTCGTACGTCTTAATTGGCCTTATATATAGTTATCTCTACCTATATCTGACAAAATTTTATTTCTACCACATTGCTATCTCTACCAATATATAGCTATCTCTATCATATATAGCTACCAATCTACTTATATCTGACAAAAAAATATTTTTACCTCATTGGTCTTTTATCTCGTAAACAAAACCACTCTTCATGAATTTTCATTATCAAGTGGTAGCAACAAAATAGTAATAGAGTAATTAACTATTTTTTTTATTTTATAAATCATAATTTCTAAGTACAAGATGACCAAGAGTTTTGATAAATCCTTAAAATCTGTCAATATGAGTATAACTCGCACTACGAGGGTTCCAGACGCATTTAGACACTTTTAATGGAATTTTTTTGGAAACAGTATTTCTATTAAACTGTTAACAAATATTAATTTTTCACAACGTACATATATTGCGGGCTACGTCTGTCACAGGTGTAAATATATGGCGCATATTTAATAAGCTATAAGATCTAGGATAATAACTACGGGTTTCCTATAACCTCCTGGTCAGATTTCATATTTTACCAAACTTGTCTTTTTTATGATTTTCGACTCGGTAGTTTCGGACCAAAGGGGTTTGGGGGATTCCCTTATTATGACTCTCATAATATGAATTTTCTTTAAATATATAATTTAAGATTATGGAAAAGACTATTCTTGTACCATAACAATCACTTTTACATGATATTTTTAATAATAAAAAAAATGTTAAGATCTTAATTTACGTTTTTTGTAACTTTAATATGAATATTTAAAAAAGTTAGCTAGTGTAAACTATGAGGGCTAACATGATGTATTATTATCCAAAATTTCCAGTTCTTACGATATATGGTTTCTGAGAAAATAGATCATGAATATGGAGAAACGTCAATATATTGCCTATTACATGTTTCACAGGCGTAAAAACAAGTTGCCTGTTTCTAAAATTATGACATCTAGAATTATCGCTATAGTTTTCTTACAACCCTTGCGTAGGCTTCTAAAATTCATATTTTTTTCATAATATTAGGTTGAGTAGATCCGGAAACAAGATAAGGGTGGGCGGGAATCATATTTTTCTATACAGTTTCAGTATATCTCTGAAGATATAGTATTTGAAATTATGAACAATTTTAACACCCTTATAATTAGCCCTTTAACTAATACTCCACACCATAAACGAAATTAAAAAAAATAACTGAGTACTTAATTTAAACCCCTTTAAAATTTCCGCATGAATATTTTTTTTAATTTTAGCTATTGAGATAAGTGTAGATTAATGATGTTTTATTACCACACTAAATCTCAAGTTTCCACGTAAAGGGGTTTCTAGGAGAAACGTTTCGACGAACGAACATTTATGTGACTGATTTTATAAAGGTTCTGCGTTTCTTTTTGAGGTACGGAACCCTAAAAACTGATTTAATATTAGGAATGATTGAGCCTCATGATAACTTAATCATTTGATAAGAGTAAACAGTCAAATGCCGAAGCCCTAAATTTTATTTTTTTTAAAACGTAACAGAGGCAGACCTCACCAAAAGCGGACGTCGCCGCACGTGGCCGCCCAATCGATAAGTATACGAATTCGTGGAGCTATTAAACCATTTAACGACCTCCGACAATTTGAGCTATGACCGGCGCCCTGTCGTAATTCATTATCTAATTTCAGCTGCGGCAGTAAAACTTACGGCCGTTATAAATTACTGGCGGCGCGAGAACTTGGAGTGAACGGGTTAAGGCTCTTTCCCACCGACTCACTTGGTGCAAGAGTTAAATTGTTGGAACAATTGTGGACATTGGTTTTGTATGTGATTTGAAATAAAATACAGTTTGAAAAATTTATGAAAAACGACTGTAATATCAATTTCGAAACCGATGAAAATTTTCTATGTCAAAGTTTATAACTTCCGGTTATCTTTTTTATTATTTGCTTATTTATCATCATGATGTCACACACCATTTAGAGTCACCAACTTGTCAGGAAATCTTGCTCTCCAATATTTTTTCCTTTAATATAGAAATTATTAAAGAAATAAAGATATAAGTTCAGTTTAGCAAAAATGTAAATTTTTCCGTTTTTTTTGTTTTAAATGGAAAAATATATATAAAAAATTACGTATTAAAAAAATTAAGGCTCGGACACGATTATTTTATTTTTATTATTTCAAAACGGCTCTTTATAGTAAGAAACGGTTGTCAATTGGGTGTCAAATATAAATTTTATAAACTAACTTTATGCAATCCTCTTTGCGCACTTTCGTATTTTTATTTTTTGGGTTTGTTTTTTCATACCAATTCTTGTTTGTACTTGCAAATTTTATATTTAATGTTACTATTAATGGCAATTAAGTAGAAAACTTATAACTTATACTCCCTTGACAAAGTGCCTTTTTCATGGAAACTTTTTTAAATCAATAACATAATCGCGGCTAAGCTCTACTTTGATTAATACTTTGTTTTTTACCTATAAATGAAAGAATCATTTAAAATAAAAAAAAATTAGAAATTCAAATTTTCGCTAAACTGAACATGTTACGAAATAACATATTGTGTCGAATAAAAAAACCGAATTAAGAATATGGAAATAAACGGAAGTCTGAAACCATTAAGTTGCTGTTTTAGTAATTGGTTTGACTCATTAAACCCTGAAACCCTGAATACTAAATTCAATTACTGATGACTCGTAATCGGAGGCCTCTCCTCTTTCACTCGAACAGTAGACTAAAAAAAGTTTTGAGGCGAGTAATAAGATTCCAAAATTTTTTTTTCATTTTTATTTAAGACAGTAAAACGGCAGATCTTACATCGTTTAACAACAAAAATATTTAGAAGCATAGACAACAGGAAACATATCTCAGGACACCGGTCCGAAAGTTCTGGAAAGCGTATATTTTTGATGCGGAAATGTTAGGTAACCGTACATTCAAACGACGTAAATTAAAAAACAAATGAATTTCAGTGAAGACGACTCGCGTTACTGGTGGCGTTAAGTGAACACGCACCCTTAGTCACGTTGCAGTTACGGGTAGTTTATTGTTTGATGTTTTTATTTGTCTTTTGTTGTTTTCTTTTTTTAGAACGCAAACGGTTAATCTACGACTCTATCATTATGCTCCTATAATAGCCCACAATCAAACGTTTAAGTACGCATTAAGCTCAATACGGCAATTTTCGTTCAAGTTTTCTTTCAATTATTTCCAGCAAAGTACAATTTCGAATAACTCGAATTTCATTCTTACGACTTTTTAGCTTTGTACATGTTTATGCATACGTTAACAGAACTGAATCACATGCCAGGGGAACTGAATTAAGTTTGGTCAGGGGAATTTAATAAATTTGGTCGGGGGTAATAATAAAAAAGGTTCGTAAATCAGTGGCGCTATAAGTAGTTTGTGATTCACGGAATCGCGAAAATAGACAACAGAACGTGCTATCGACTTACAACTGCAACATTCCTTTCAGTGGTCTCTTTCTGAAATTAATGAATGGAATTTATTCGTATATGCAGAAAATAATTATAAATCCATGTATGCTACATTTAATAGTCAGAACAAACATTATATTTTCAGTTTATGCAGATCGTCTTAAAACAGTTTTTGCAAAGGTTTGATTGCTACATAGTATGGCAAAGCTGTATCTAAACAAACACGTTTCTATTATTAAAACTTACAGAAAAAAGTCTTTGATTAAACATATTTTAATTCATCAGTTGACTTGCTGTCAGCATTGAAATTAAAAAGTATTGAGATCGCCATTCGTCAAATGCATGTTTTTTATCCGGTCATTGCCTTGTACATGTTTAGGTATATGAATAAATTAACCTAAACTATGTCATAAACTTTCCTGCCAACATCGTTTCTGATACTCAAGATAAATTGATACTTCCAATTTATGAGACTTGAATATTTTCTATCGGTGTTTCTTTCTATCTGATGTCACGTTAAAGTATAATAACATCTAATAACGCATCGGAACTTCAATTGTCTTCGAAGTTCTTCGCCGCCCATTCGGACCATAGTCACGACCACTAGACCCTTTACGTCGCCGACCGGCACCGGGGATCGCTAGATCTCGCACCTCGCTCCGTTCACCGATTACATCGAAGAGTGCCGCCGTGAATAAATGCTGGGAAGCGGCGGGAATACAAATTGTTAATAATAATGGGCCATAGAGGTCCAGGAGATTGTGAGCTTGGGGAATGCGACGTTGCCAAAGTGAGTCATTGGTATAGAGTGAGTCACGATGGAACGAGCTGGTTGGAGAGACAGCTGGAGAGGTAATTGTTAAAACAGCTAATGGATTATACGCTGGAGATTAAAATTGTGTAATTGTTATTAAGCAGGAAAAAATACATGCCAGTTTTCTAGGAAATGGTCAATTGTTTGTAATTATCAATTGTATCAAAAAAATAAATGACACATGAGGTGTAAGCGAAAAGTATGATTCTTTTGTATGTACAAACGAACCATAATTTTAATTATAGAAATTGACACTTTTCAAATTGAGAACATATCTTTAATGAAATAATGATAAGGTGTTGGAACTTACATGTTTATGCCTTGATCTTTTACCAAAGCGTTGAGATATTTCTTTCGAGTTAACGTCAGATCTATTAGTTTACATTGAAATTCGGTAAATTTTAAAAGTTATGTATAGCGTGTTAGGTTCAACCTGTATATAGTGTGTAAAGTCGAATACCATACAGCTTCGGGGAAGTAATTTTCTTTAATATCTTGAAGAGAACAGTGGAAACCGTTTTTCAAAATTGGTGGCTGTTCCCGTGTTATTCATGTTTTAAGTTGAAATTGTTTGCAAAATTATTGTCATATTTTCAATGTATTTCGCTGCCATATAAAATTTCATCCAATAATTTAATATTTCCAGAAGTTTTTTAGAAAAAAAATTTAGATTCTTTAATCTAAATTTTTTTTCTATAACATCAAAAACATTTCATGGTTTAGAACACAACTTATGTTTTTGTCTACCTCATAAATCAGTTGACGATTACATACTTAACCCTCAAGAGGACAACCGATTTTCTTTTTAAGTTTTCAAACGGTTTTCACCGTTCACTTCAGGATGTGGAAGAGAATTCTTCGCAGCTTTGTCGTATTAAACTTTTCATTCTAAATACTATTTTATATTACACACACGCCATCGATAGCAACTTTACCAAGTGGTAAAACAGCTTGACTATATTATATTTCTTATTGAAAAGGTTTTGTAAATTTTATCATGGTTACTTTTAAGACGCATAATGGACAAATATGTAATGAAATAGAGCAAGAGAAGGAAGCTGCAAAGAAAAAGAAAAATAACCATAGTGGCCTGTCATACCAAATAAACGCCAGATTTACATTCTGGCATATTTATGTTCATGAAATGTGACTAACTAGAACTAATAGGTAATGATTTTTCAATATTCTTCAATATTTTTCAATATGAGTTAGTTTTCTTCACTTGAAACGCAGATCCTTTTCTAGAGCGTTTCAAGTGAAGAAAACTAACTCTGTCTTGGAGAGTTTCCAGGAATATTGAAAAGTCATCTCTTTATCGTCTTTACTTGAAATAGCGTTTGCATTCTTCGCTGTTTGTCCTCAGTACTGCAACGAAGGATAGACATGAAATTTGTCGTCAAATTACATTTCCATCATAATTTAGGAACAAAATGTAACACTATTCCTTACTTACAAATTTTAGTAAATCTTGTTTTCTAAACCTATTTTGGAAAGCTATACATAATATTTATATACACATTTATAATATGTGTTTATATATAAGGTGTATTAAATAAAGATTAGCTTATCTTCAGCATGTGTCATGAACATATCATATTATCTTTTGAAGGACCTGCATGTTTACGTACCAAGAAAGATTTACTGCTCGCTAGCCCGCTCAACACATCCTGGTTGAAACGGATACAAAGGACTCCTTTCATTAAGTCCCATTGCAAGTTTAAATATTCAAATATCCAGAGAAGATTTACTGGCCATCTACGTAGCACTTCCTGGTTACAAAATGTTCCTTTCATAAAACCGAAGTGATCTGCATTCCGACTCCGTACATCGCAGGATATAAAAGCCGTCCTTAACAAGCTTAAATTCATTATTATATAAAACTGTCTTAAGTCAACACCTTTGTATTTACTTCTTCTCCTTCAGTGGCTTGACAGCCCAGGCAGAATCAACTCCCAAACTTTCCTGTTCTTGGCCAGAGACATCCAGTTCGTTATACTTAGGATTTTAAAGTCTTTTTCCAGGCGAAAGTCGAGCCACTTAAGTTTAGGTCTTCCTCTTTTTCGGGAGCCCAATGGTCTGCCTGAGAAGATCTTTTTTGTTGCCCGACTGTCGTTCATTCTGCTCAAGTGCCCTGCCGATTTTATTCTCTGAATTGCGATATATTTGACCACATTCGGTTCTTCAAATAATTTGTAAAGTTCAGAGTTACTTCTTCTTCTCCAGATGTTGTTACATTTTAGACCACCAAAAATACTTCTTAAAATCTCAAATACAGTAATAGTATTTTTTTTTCTTTTTCTGTCTTTTGTACTTAGCTTCTCAATAAATGTATATAGATCTTAAACATTTTTATTTACATTTTTTTAATTAAAAAATAACTTCGAAAGATAATTCGCTCATATAAGTACCTGTTAATGTATTGCGTTGAGGTCTTTTTAACGATAACAATAACATCCGTATAGATATACAAGACCGGAACTGGAGTATAGTGACTCCGTTAGTCTGTTACAAATCTTGATCTGTGGTTGCAATGGTTTGGTTCAGGACTCTTGGTAGTTTAAGAGGGAATGGTTTTAGGCTTAAGTGTGAAAAACAAATAATGGCTTTAAATCATTATGAAATATATTTAATATAAGCGATATCATATAAACTATGTGCCTGTTTATATAATGAATCTATTCATGGTTTACATTATGCTCGATTTATATTAATATTTCCTGCGAGTATTGTGTTTATGGATGGTGTTCATACAACGCCCATTATAGAAAGGATACTTGTAAAGATTGGAATGTGTTTATTCTTAAGCCATAGTTTCTAGTGTCGTTAAAAATCTATACTAATATTGAAGGAAATAATTTCCAAGTTTTTTTGTTTGCAAAGTGCTGTCTTTGCAATTATTATTCCATATCGTATTTAGATGACACCTTGCGAAGATTTATTTTTAGTGTTTTCGGTAAACTAGTAAAAAAATTACTCTAATTTGGGTTATTATGCTAATTGCAAAAAACAAGGTTGGTACCTATTTAGGTTGTTATGCTGATTGGAAAAAACAAGGTTGGTACCTATTTAGGTTGTTATGCTGATTGCAAAAAACAAGGTTGGTACCTATTTAGGTTGTTATGCTTATTGCAAAAAACAAGGTTGGTACCTATTTAGGTTGTTATGCTGATTGCAAAAAACAAGGTTGGTAACTATTTAGGTTGTTGTGCTTATTCCAGAAAACAAGGTTGGTATCTATTTAGGTTGTTATGCTGATTGCAAAAAACAAGGTTGGTACCTATTTAGGTTGTTATGCTTATTGCAAAAAACAAGGTTGGTACTTATTTAGGTTGTTATGCTTATTGCAAAAAACAAGGTTGGTACCTATTTAGGTTGTTATGCTGATTGCAAAAAACAAGGTTGGTATCTATTTAAGTTGTTATGCTGATTGCAAAAAACAAGGTTGGTAACTATTTAGGTTCTTATGCTGATTGCAAAAAACAAGGTTGGTACCTATTTAGGCTGTTATGCTGATTGCAAAAAACAAACTTCGCAAGGGTAGGCAAAGATTATTTTATACATTGACGCATCCGTATAAATGCGTGAAAGCTTGCGAGTATAATTTTGGTTACTTAAGAAAAACTGCCATAATTTTATAATAACTTAAGGTACACCGCCGTAACTTTAAACTAATCGTTAGAAAACAAGGAAAGTATTTTCCAGATCAAAATTTCCTTGTTTCCAATCTGCATGAGCTAAGAAAGATGACTATAAAGATATCGTTTAATTTGATAAAGATTCTAACAGTTTTACATAATGTGCTCTAAAATTTAATTAAAAAGTTATGTTTTTTTAAACAGTAAAACGTTTATTATGGATTTTATGTAATACATACACATATGCTGTTGCATACTTTATTGCAGAAGTGTTTGAGAAGACCAATTATGCTACACATTGTATCCATGGACCACTAACGATATAAATAGCCCACGCTACCTTTCCGACGAATGCTTTGTCCCGACTTTGTCGACAATCGTTAGAGCAGATCAGGAAATTTTGACATAATATTTATAAACTATATACGTAAACCTTCCTTGTGAATCAATATATAAAATAATGAAAACCAGAAGAAAATTAGTCTATTAGTTACTGAGAAAATCGTATACATGCAGATGTGGGTGGAAACTTTGTTTCGTAAATATGCGTTTATTTTACAAGAAAATACTGAATAAAAAAAAATTAACAGTAAAAAAATACAGTTTATGTTAATCTCTAAATTAATTCAGAATACATCTATAAATTTCAAATATTGGAAGTTACACAAAACATAACTTCGCAGAGTTTATTGCATATTAATCAAAACATTTATGTATAAGCTAGATGTTTAGAAGATGAAGGAGAGCTTTTACGTTAAGTGCAAAAAAATATACCTGTCAGAAAAGTAGTAACTAAACTATTGATGGAATCCACGTGACATCATACGTCATGTGTATTATATTAAAATGTTATGCAAATTGCTCTCTTCAGAACATAGACAATGCCTTTGAATGAATAGCGACAAAGTGAAAAAAAAGCTTTGATCTTTCCGTTTGTGTTTTAAATCTACCTGTTCATCCGCCCGTTTCTTTACTGCGAATACGAGAAGAAATTACATAAATTTTAGAAAATACAAATATAATATGAACCTAACCTATGCAGGCTCATAGTTAAACGAATCAAAAAAAATTGATCAGGTGAGTATTGAAAAATGCACAAAGAGGCTAACCGCTCTAATCAAATCCTAGTAACTAGAATGTTTTAACATTTACCAAAGTCATTATAATCAATAGCCCGCACCAGTCCACTGCTGGATATAAGCCTCTCTTGAGCCCAATCTTCGGCTTCCCTGATATAATTGTTGCCAGCTACCTTACGTAGATCGTCTCTTCACCTGGCCGAAAGGCGTCCTATACTACGTTTGTCCAAACCTGGTCTCTACTCTAGAAGACTTCTCTAATCCACCTGTTATTAATTTTAAGACAAATATAGCTGGCTCAATTTTACACTTCAGCTAGTTTTTTCTTTGACCTATGTCGGTGACATTACTGCGCTTTGGATCGCATTATTTCAGATACGATTCTTCAGAGAAACTTCGAATATAGTTTATGCCATAATGACCTTGAACTTGTGGACCAATTTTATTGTCATCGTCCAGATTTCGACTCTTAAGTTAGATTCCGTAACTTGAAAAATTTGAAGAGGTAGGTTCATTGAACGTTACTTTGAAGATTAATATTTCCCAAACAGGGCTCAAAATGAAAAATCGCGTATTGAAACACAATTTCATTTTAAAATACCTTATGCAGTGATATCCCACTCAATCATATACGCGAAAAATATTTTCACCGTTACTACATTTATGGAGAGGCATAAATTATTTTTTTCCACATAAAGCATATATCTATTCGTAAAATTTCATTCAGATAGATATAAAACGGATATATAAATATATTATCACACCTATCTAGACGTATAGGATTCAGTTTTGGCATCAGTTCCAAGTCTAACTTCAACATTATTCAGAGATTACAATACAAAACCCTGCGAATGATCGTCCAGGCGCCATAGTACATTACAAACGAGACCCTATACAAAGACCTATGTATACCTACTGTCGAGAAAAGGACCAAGGTTATTACCTAAAGTTATTAAAACAGAATAGATAGTTATCCAAATGAACTAAACCACAATCTCATAGTAGACAGTTAGACACTTTACTTGCTACGAGACTTAAACGGACAAATGAACTAACCCACAATCTAAGAGTAGGCAGTTTACTTGTTACGAGACTTAAAGGGACAAATAAACTAACCCACAATGTAATAGTAGTTTACTTCCTACGAGACTTAAATGGACAAATGAACTAACCCACGACCTCGTAGCAGACACTTTACTTGCTACGAGACAAACTGATAAATGAACTAAACCACAATCTCATAGTAGACACTTTACTTGCTATGAGACATAAGCGGACAAATGAACTAACCCACAATCTCATACCAGACACTTTACTTGCTACGATATTTAAACGGACAAATGAACTAACCTACGATCTCATAGCAGATACTTTATTTGCTACGAGACTTAAACGGACAAATATCTATACCAAGATGTATACTAAGAGTATTAAAAGAGAATAGACAGTCATCCAAATAAACTAACCCACAATCTCATAGCAGACACTTTACTTGCTACGAGACTTAAACGGACAAATGAACTAACCCACAATCTAATAGTAGACAGGAGACTTGACATCTCAGGACCCCACATGAGGAATGGTAACAATTATTTATAAGGATGTCATTGAAACGTAACTTGCAAGACTCAATTAACGCTACGATCACAAAACTTGTCGAAAGTCCCACTGACGGAGACAGATTGCTATTAAAAAAAAAGATATAAAATTGGGGAAACTGTGTCGGACGAACGGATCGATATAATGAAATTATTAAGATTTCTTGTTTTCACTATGGAACCATAAATACAATTTAACACTAAAAATTACAGCAGAATTAGATTATTCCATTACCGACAATGAATATTTTGCCATCGCGTCGGATCGCAACGCATTGCTCGCGGCGAAAGTCAGCCGACAACGCGGCGCGACTGTGATATTGTTATTCTGGGATTTGTTTATATTTTGAGCTGGTTTGAGGTCGCGCCTAACTTGCGTTTTAACGCCGACAATATAGACGTAGGTACATTTAATTACGATCGATATAAATCATAGCCGCGTTCGACACGGACGTGAAACGAATTTGCAGTCAAACAGGAAGCGGCACGTAACTATTAGGCTGATACGGAAATAGTGTTGCGTACAGTTAGTTCGAAATTTCGATTTCGACTAAAACTTATATATCAAGTCGATTTCAGAATCTATTTTACCAAATTTTGCATAATATATTTTACAACTCATAAGTATAAATAAAACAAAACAATTTTAACCTGTTGTTATCAAATATATACATAATTTATTTTTAAACAGCAAGTAGTAATGAAGTTGAATAGGGAAAATGGATTTAAGAAAAAAATAGTCAAACGCTTTATCGATTATCGAACTCGATGCAACTTTTGTAATCTATATCTGAAATAAACCTGACTATTAGTGTACACGTTAAAATATTAAAAGGTGTGGATATTGGCTCGATAAATAAATAGCATTTATGTGCATTGGTTTACCAGAGGTAAAAACTATAAGCAACGAAGTATAGTGCATGTCAAAAACTACCAGTAGAAATCATTACAATTGGTCAAAGAGGTTTTAAGTTTACAGCTCACACCAAACACTTTTTAATATAATGCCCTAATCAATGGACAAGGTATCTGTGTTCTGAGATACGTCATAAACATATTTTAATATATTGCCCTATTGAATGGACAACACATTTGTGTTCTGAGATATACGTCACAAACACTTTTTAATATACTGACCTATTGAATGGACAACATATCTATGTTCTGAGAAATACGTCACAAACGCTTTTTAATATAATGCTCTATTGAATGAACAACATACGTGTTCTGAGGTCACAAATACTTTTTAAATATTGCTGTATTCAATGGACGACATATCTGTGTTTTGAGATGTAGGTCACAAACACTTTAATATAATACCCTATCGAATGGACAATATATCTGTGTTCTGAGATATTGACCACAGACACTTTTTAATGTACTGCACTACTCAATGGATAAGATATCTGTGTTCTGAGTATAGGTCATATGCGTCATAACACATTACATTATCTTTATAGTACATTCATACTAAGCTATTATGTTTATTCTTTCTCTATTTTTACTACTATTTCTCTCTACAATGATTTTTACTCTTACTGTCTACAATTATCCTTACAATTACGATATGTCTGACCTCTCTCATAGGTCATTACCACCAAAAGTTTCTATTATAGTAAAATTTTGTATCCAAATTTGGGTGCAAATTCTGCATAATTTTTTTCTGTGAAACTTGTGTAAATAAATATTACTCAGTCGGTCAATTTTTCTGATACGTTTTCCTACGTGCCTACATAGGTTCCGTTCACATTAGATTTGTATTTTATAAAATTTATATCATTTCCTCTTGTGTTCGCAGGCAATATAAACCAATATAAATATTTTTGATATTCAGTTTCGGATTTTCAACTAACTTTCCTGTTTTAGATCACAGCAAAGGACTTTTCTTTCTACGTACCATATCTAGTTTTATAAATAAAAATATCTAGGCAACGCTTCTTTCATCAAAATCCATCAAATGCTTCAATAAGGTCTTTGATAAAAAAAGATTTAGTAAAGAAACGGGCAGATGAACAGGTAGACTCAAAACACAACCGGAAAGATCAAAAGCTTTTTTTACTTTGTCGCTATTCATTAAAAGGCTTTGTCTATGTTCTGAATAAGTAGAGAGCAATTTGCATAACATTTTAATATAATATACGTGACGTATAACGTCACGTGAATTCCATCAATAGTTAAGTAACTACTTTTCTGATAAGTATATTTTTTGCACTTAACGTAAAAGCTCTCCGTCATCTTCTGAAACATCAAGCATATGTATATATGTTTTGATTAATATGCAATAAAATCTCCGAAGTTATGTTTTGTGCAACTTCCAATATTTGTAACTTATAGATGTGTTCTGATCTAATTTAAAGATAATATAAGCTGTATTTTTTAATGTTTATTTTTCGATTCAGTATTTTCTTGTAAAATACTGATAAAAACGTATATTTATGAAACAAAGTTTCCAGCCACATCTGCATGTTTGCGATTTTCTCAGAATCTAATAGACTAATTTTCTTTTAGTTTTCATTATTTGATATATTGTTTCACAACGAAGGTCTGTGTATATAATTTATGAATATTATCATTATTATGTTATGTTATCGGTATTCGTCCGACAGTTATCAAGTGACACTAATGTGGTGTCAATGGGAAGCTTAGTATTGATTTAAACAAATTTAGCCAATTGACTAAAATTTCATATAACATAAACTTATTATTTTAATAAAATCTTAACACAGCAAAAATAATTTGGAAAACCTAAATAAATAAATCTAGAATACATGCAACAAAACCCACAGTAGAGAAAAAAATGAATCAATAGTCTATAAATAAATATTTTAAATACATATTGCAATTTAAATTTACGGCAAGATAAACTTGTCACGCGACTTAGATTCGAATTTGATTAGTTTTTTTTAAATATTATTAGCGTTCTATATCAGGTTTTAAACGGTACCCTCCAAGCGGAAAAGGAAATCGTTCATCTACTTGTCTATTTGTCACCGGCTCGTAGCTTTTGAACGGCCTGACGTAAATTAATGAAACTAGAAACGTAATTAGTTATTATTAACTTGTAGACAATACTTGTTGCGAAAAAGTTGGAAGAAATATATAAGTTGTTGGGACCATGTAACAGAAAAAAATTACATTAATTACTTTTCGTTTACCTAATTCTGATAAATTTGACAGCTATTTAAAATTCGATATTCAGGAAGATGGGAATGAATTTTTAAGTAGCTTCACTATTACTAATGAACTAATTAAACGATTCTCAAAAACTAAAAAAAGAACCTTGTCTGAAGTTAAGAGTTGGGTCTGGGCTCCATTTATACAATTACGTAATGCATACCATTTGGTAGTAGTAAGTAGAGACTATATCAATAATAATAAGTTTTCCAATACTCTCGTTGTACGCTTGGTACCTATAATATAAGGGACCGACATTTCGAATGAAGAGTTCATTTTGGACTGAAATTTCGAACGCTGATTATATTATATAGACGCATATACACTCAAATTAAGACGTTTACATACTAGTATAGCAGATTACATTGGCGTATACCATCTTTTAGGGAGCTATAGCCAAAATGTTCTTAGTTTGGCTCTTATAGTTTCATCATGTCCCTCTATATGTCAGAACCGTTTTATTAGCAAACTATTAGTGCTAAAAAGTTGAATGAATTTGGCATGGCTACAGACATTTATAAAACCTACAAAGATATGAAATAAAATATTTTTAAAAAGTTGAGAGAATTTAAGTCTGATTAAATTGATTTTTGTAAAAATTTTTCTGTTTGATACGTTAAGGGCATTTAATTACCTTGTCAATAAAAAGAAAAGAAACAGCTGATTTTTGTACATCTTTCGTAATCTTTTTTTTGCAACCCAAAATTCCGTGGCTATCCCGGGATTGTCTGTACACAATCCCAGAATCCTGGGATAAGTAATTAGGGCCGGGATTGAATTTTCTAATACCAACTCATTTCTGTTATTTTAAAATATACATGAATATTTTTTGGATAATATAAAGAAAATTATATATACTGTTGTGCTTTGTTATTTATTCGTGTTCCTTTCAGATGTTCACAACCATTGGAACGATAACGTTAGTGTATGTCGTAGCGTAGATAAAGTAGTGACCATAAATACACTCTCATGTCAGAGAAGTAAGATTGTAAATGTAATAATATATTTATCACTAAGCCGATTTAATACCTGTGACACTAAGCTCAATACACTACCGAACACGTGTAAAAATATTTAACTAAACGCCTTTCCTGCCAGCAAATAAACTATTGTAGCGTCGAAAGCGAGTCATTGTGATGCAGATGCGTTCCTCAGAAGCCGACGGCGGCACAAAGCGGCGCCGAGGAGAGAATTTTAAATTTTCAAGTGGTCCAGATTAACAGCTGCCGCGTTTACTTATGCGCGGTCACATTTCGGACTTTGGCACTTATTACAAATGTTGACAAAATTTTCGTCGAGATGGTAAGGAGTACCAGGAGATGGGAGGAGATGGTAAGAAATGTGTTGGGTTTTTAGTTAAAAACCCCTCCAATGTGAAAATTTCGTTTTTGGTTTTTGGAAAATTTAAAAATAAAATCTTTTGTACTTTATTTTAAAATTAGATTCTTTTTTCCTGTCCCTGCTGTAAACGCATTCATTAAGCCGACCAATGGCTACATTTTAGGATTCTATACCCAAGTTAGGAACCCTTATAATTTCGCCATGTCCGTCTGTCTGTCCATCTGTATGTCACGGACGATTTACTGGTCGACTATTAGCGATGTAAAGCTAAAATTTGGCATAGTTATATTTATTTATAACACATAAAAATTGGTGAAATTAAATCCTTAAATAAATGTTTTTAGAGCATCCCCTCTCTACATATAAAATGGGCGTGAATTTTGCTACATTTGCATACTCAGTTAAGTAGGGTATCATTGAATAGGTCTTTAAAAAAAGCGGAGGTTCCCTCTAGGATATTTCTTCGACAGAGGGATACGTTTACGAAATATTAAGCTTTAAAACAGTCATGTTTGTTAGTTACATATCCCATGTCCTACCAGCTAAACCGCTATTTTTCATTATAAAAGAAATTAAAACTAATATATATGTATTGCTATCCTGAATAGTGAAAAGTATTTATAATAGTTGTAAATATGATGCAATTAAATGGAAAATCACAGCTAAGTATGCTCTTCTAGTTTGCGAGTAATAATTGACCAACTTATGACACGTAGTTGGGACTGTAAAAACTTCATAGGAACTCCATACAAATTATTTAAGTCAACTGCGAAATTACTTCGTATTTTAAAATGTATAGTAAATATACATTTATACACAAATAGTAAATATATAATATACAATGTCTATGAAAGGTATACTAGGCAACATATTCATACATGTATACATGGTGAGAAATAATCTTAATATTTGCAAATGTTTGACTATATATTTATATATATATATATATATATATATATATATATATATATATATATATATATATACACACACACACACATATATATATATATATATATATATATATATATAATTCTGTTATAAAAATTAATGAATTATATGAAAAATATCCATGCCAAAGCTAGTTGCATATCCCCAATTACCTAGACATCAGTAATTGAGACGTATTAAATAATCAGTTACAAAAATGGAACTAGAACCGGATAAAAGATGAATAAAAAAACTCGTACTTGATAGACGAGTACAATCCATAGGAGGACCACGCTTACGTATGTATAAAATTTAAAGGTACATAGTATTTTTATTAAACTCTTTATAAACATTAAACTTATTTTTCAAATGCATATATGTTCGCCAATTAGGGTTGCCATCCGTCTTCTTTTTCCCGGACACTCCCCTTTCCCTTCGGATCGTCCGGGGTGATTTTTTAAATATGCCGGAGGTTTTAAAGAGAGCGATTTTTTATTCCATAGATTAATGAAAGAAATAAATACAAATTGTAAACTGTATCTTAAATTGTTAAGTTTAAATTTAAATTTATAAATGGCTTGCTAGGAATTTTAACTCTTCGGAGATTTGAAACCGGATATTTTTAAAATATTATCATCTATAGTGTCCAACATGGTTTTGTTTTTACTGTTGATTTCATTTTTAAAATTGGTTAATATTAATTTCACTTGCTAATTAAGTATTGGAGACTAAAATGTAAATTAAAATTGCATTTTTTTCTTATTCTTTATGAAATAGATGAAAATTTAATTTTTGTTTGCGATTAATAAGGTGAATAAAATTTTATTACAGCAAAATATTTTTTTATATATATGATTTTAACTAGTATTGTTTCATTTCAATCTAATATAAAAATTTGAATGTCAGGGGTTACGAATGAAATGTTCGGGGTTTTAGCTTACCACTTCTAGTTCTCTATAAAGGTAGTATGGTAACCCTATGCCCAGTATATTTTTCATAAGTGTAAGACAAATATTCTGAATTTCAATATTTTCAATAAAATATTTTTTTAGATTTGCTATGATAGCTTTCTATGTCAAACGGTTTCTGATAAAGTTGCTGTGACAGACAGACATGCACGTCTCTTACAGAATAAACACGTAAATTGGCAAAGAATTTCATCCTCTATGGTTTCAACTTAAATACATTTCGTACGTATATACATACATTCACACGTATGCACGTACATTCGTACGTTTGTACGTACATAAACCGTTCAGAGCATTAAACGACAACCGACCATGAAGTTCTAGTTCAGATAACAAAAATTAATGATTTGTAGCAATCTGAAAATGACTTGGTATTTTTAAAATCCGTTATTTTTTATATTATTTATTTTACAAAAAATTTAGCAGTCGAGCTAGCTTTAAGTTTAAGAACAATCCACATTATCAAGCCACTTATGGTTCTATCACATTTCGTCCTCCGTACTTTCAAACGTATTACTTATTTACAAAACGGGTAACACATATGTTACAACAAGTTCAGTTACGCTTATATAAAATATTCTTTACCCAGGACGTGATTCGACTTATCGATTACGTTGATTCGTCGTATCAATGACACACTACGTGTATCATTCGAGTATAAGTCGAGTCATGTCCTCGATAAAGAATATTTTATTTAAGTGTAATTGAACTTGTTGTAACATACAACTGCCCAAGATTAAAAGAGTGTATATTTTTACTATATGTTCATCAAAAGGATTGTGCTTAAATATTATTTTAAGCTTTTATTACACGTTATGACCTGTGTGACTCATATACGTCGAATGTAAAACCGATACTACGCTTATAATTGAAAAAAATAACTGCCCGAGATTATAGGAGTGTACATTTTTACTATAGCTCCATCAAAACGATGGTGCTTAAATATCATTTCAAGCTTTTATTACACATTACGATCTGTGTGACTCATATACGCCGAACATAAAAATGATACCACGCATCGAATTGAAAAAAAACTGCCCAAGATTAAAAGAGTGTACATTTTTACTATATGTTCATCAAAAGGATTGTGCTCAATCACTTTTAGCTTTTATTACACGTTACGACCTGTGTGACTCATATACTCCAAACATAAAAATGATACCACGCATCGAATTGAAAAAAACTGCCCAAGATTAAAAGAGTGTACATTTTTACTATATGTTCATAAAAAGGATTGTGCTTAAATATTATTTTAAGCTTTTATTACACGTTATGACCTGTGTGACTCATATACGTCGAACATAAAATCGATACCACGCATCGAGTTAAAAAAACTGCCCTAGATTAAAAGAGTGTACATTTTTACTGTACGTTCATCAATAGGATTGTGCTTAAATATCATTTTAAGTTTTTATTACACGTTACGACCTGTGTGACTCATATACGTCGAACATAAAATCGATAATAATTGAAAAAAGACTGCCCGAGATTAAACGAGTGCACATTTTTACTATATCTTCATCAAAAGGATTGTGCTTAAATATAATTTGAAGCTTTTATTTCACGTTACGACCCGTGTGACTCATATACGTTAACACCAACATAAAATCGATACTACACATATAACTGAAAAAAACTGCCCGGGATTAAACGAATATCTTCATCAAACATTTTATTAGATGTCCTGCGAAATTCTTTGCAGAATATCTCACATATTATTTTTCACGGCAGTTATTGTATGCTAGTTATTATTACGTGCAATCTACTGCGCATCGATTCATAAAAAAGAAGAATAGCATCGTTTCCGTCTGCCTAATAGCTCCGGTGTAAATATTTTTACAAGGGCATTTCAAGGGCACTGCGTGTATATGTACAGCGTGTTATTTATTTTCGCTGTAGAATAATTACATATAAGTTAATTTCATATATATTTAAAAGCATTTTTGTTCGATTTCATCCGCGTGGTGTTCCTTTTGAGAAATTAATTTAATTTCATAGTAATTCTATATATCTTATTCATGTTAAAAGTAAACGATGTTAAGATTCCAATTTTAATGGCGTTGTCTAAAAGCAAAATTGTAAACAAAATTAAGAGATATTGGGAGATTAAAGACATAAAATAGTGTCCGAGTCATAAAATCATAATAGGTATTTTTTATATGTATTTCTTTGACATGCGGATTCGCTCGTTTGTGTAAAGGGAAAAAAATTGAAAGAAAATGTTTTTGTGAAAAAATTGGATCTTTGAATTCGAAATGGGTAAGTTTGGGATGATCAGAATCGAAGAATGGCGTAAAAAGAAAAAAAACGTGTTCCTTGTACTATGCAGCTGACATGTCATGATTTACTATATGCTTTATGATCACGGTCTTATCTATGAGGGTGTGATGTTTTTATTACTCAAAAAATTATGTTTAGGATAACTATTATCCTATATCCTTCTTCATGGCACAGGATATATGAATGGAAAATTTCATGAAGATTGGTTGAGCAGCCGAAGTGTGAAAGCAGAAAATATTATTAAAAACAAACAAACAAACTCATTGAGGAATAGTAACAAAAATAAACAAACTGAATTGAGTAATTGAACAATACTAAAGTTTCCCGGTTTACATATTTTGGAAAAACTTTATTGCATAGTTTTAATTTTTTTGGGCAAGAAACGAAGAGAAAAATTATATTCTTATATTTATAAGAAATAAAATGTCTCATAAGAAGCTCGAATCACTGCAAAAGACTTCAATTTTGAAAATAGTAATATGTTTGCTGGGGTCATTTATAATGATTGCATCTCCCAATATATATATATATATATATATATATATATATATATATATATATATATATATATATATTTATATATATATTTTTTTTTTTGGTATTCCGATTTCATGTAACATTTGAAACGGATAATATTTGAAAAAAATATCATATACTCCTTACCATCTCCTCTTCCTCCAGGACCTTCATAAGCTCGTAATAGAGCATTTCCGCTTCGGCGGATATTTCGGCCTTTTCCGGCATCTTGCATCCGGAGTCGGAGACCACTTCCGCTTGGAGCTGCATTATCGACATATAAACCATAACTAATCCTAACAAAAAACTATCACACCAGTACTTATCACATTTCCACTGACTCAACAGAGCTTCACTTTTAATTAACGTAATTTCACTGTTTTAACGTAATTTTTCACTTTTCCTATCTTCACTTACACAGAGAAAAATAAAAAATTTAACCGCAAGAAGATTTAGCAAAAATCATTTAGTTAAAGATGCTATGTATAATGGTGAACAAAGAACAAAGATATAAATATGTTACTTTTCCTTCAGATGGGATAGCATAGGAACACGGAAATAATACCGATACCTTTCAGTATCGAGTACATTTTTTTCGATACGGATACTTTTGCACTCGACACCTCTTATTCAATACTTGTACTCATATGAGTACTTTACAATAGGTATCGTATCGAATCTTCTTCGAAATTCTGTCTTTAATATAGTACTCCAAAATTTCCTTTGATATTGCTACTAAATGCTGTCAAAATACTACTCTGGTAGTAGCATATTGGCATCTGGCATATTGTTATATATAATACAATTCATGCTGTTTCGTAATTTGAGAAAAGATTTCGTTCGTTTCGGTTGTTCGTTCCAACAATTTAACGCTAAGGCACATTTCGATGCCTAACCCCAAGCGAAACGATTAGACAAAATATTATTTATTCTAGTCATGAAACAAACTAAGACAAAGTCATAAACAGTGTCTCTCTTCTCTAAACGGTTCCCTGATCTTTTATGTGCTTTCGTCTTCTTGTATTGGTTTTTTTTCTCTTTATTTAGATAAAAAACATTGACTATTTAAATTGTTGTCTTTTTGTTTTAAACCTAAACTTAGCTATAAATTTTATAGCTTATAGCTAACTTTTATATGGTTTGCACAAATTTCTTATTTGCACGGGCATAATTTATGTTGTAATGTGTACACAACATTTTTGATGGAAAGAAGTTCATAGAATAATATAATTATATTAACAAAGTTGTATTGATTTGAAACATAGAAATTAACTTGTAACAAATAAACATAAAATAACATTCTGGAAAAGTATCGATATTTTCGACTATCGACAGTTTTCTTTAGATACTTTTATCTACATCAATACTTTTGGTTCGATAACCTGTCTCTTGAAAGAAGTTAACAGAATAACTTAAAGACATTAACAAAGTTGCATGGATTTGAAATATATAAATTAACTTGCAACAAATAAACATAAAATAACATTCTGGAAAAGTATCGATACTTTGGGTTATCGATAGTTTTCTTTAAATATTTTTATCCACATCAAAACTTTTGATTCGATAACATGTCCCTAGGTAAGCATTAACTACGGACGCCACAAAGAAGTCGATACGTCACATTTTTAAACTACGAGGATATTCCTTCTGTGTTACAAGGCCTGGTGGTTACTAATTTTTAATCAACTACAACTTATCCATAATACAACGTATCCATAATAAAGGGTTGTAAATCGTAAATGAACAAATGTACCACTTTGCAGCTCAAATTTTATATATAATTCAACCGACAGTAGTTGGTAAAAAAATGTGGTATATTACAGGCCTTTTGCTAATATTCTAAATCAAGAACTTTTTAAAGCTTTTACAATTGTTTTCCGAACGATTTTAAACTTTTCATTTAGAATGATAAAAGTGGTCTCAGTGATCGAACGTGTTATTACCAAGAAGGATATTTATTCTTTGATCTGTAGTTATTCCAAATATATATGGCCCGCGATTAAATCTGCTGTCGCACGCTCACTGAAAGAGCATATACACCATTAGACTACAGCCATTAGAAAGAAAAAAAAGTGCGGTTACACCTATACTTTTCTTGTTTAAAAAAAGGTTAATTAAAACCAAACCATATTACTGTTTACCAGAGCATATAAGGTACCGTTCTACATTGACCTACCCGAAGATCATAGATTATTTGCTTTAGCAAAGCAAAGCAGAGCACTACTCTGTATACAGTTGTCAGTAAGCCCGTGTGGTCTGTTAATAATCACTTGCGCCGTGTCCGCGCATAAGATCACCGCGTATGTAATTGAGATAGCATTAGAAGGTGCGAATGGGATGGTATGTTCACTCGTTAGGGTTACCAAATTTTTATTTAGGGCTACTCATTACTAAAATTTTATGACTGTGCTAGTGATTATTAGTAGCTACCATTTAGCAGTATAAATTTGATAAATTTTTGTCAAATGAAACCTAAGTGTTTACAAAAGAAATCCTCACCCAGCACAGACTGGCTCAGAGAGCAGTTGAAAGGAAATTGGCAGTGGTCACGCTGAGAGACCAAAAGATGATCAAGAAGAGTAGAATGGCGGATGTCTTAAAAGGTGTTCCGAAGCTTAAATAACAATGGACTGGCTACGTCGCCAGAAAGCAGGACTCGTGACGCAAAGCGCTTGTTGAATGGAGACTGCGGGGCTTAAAGTGCCCACAAGGAAGGCCGTATATGGGTTGGTACGATGATATCAAAATACCAGGTGGAGTGGAATGGTTAGAGAAACACAAAATTAAGAGGAGTGGTACAGAATGAAGAAGGCTATAAAGGCATGAGGAAAGAAGGAAGACAGAATGAAGAAGGTTACAAGAAATTACTGACAAATACATTTATTTCGTTGGAGGAAAACAACGTTGAAAATTTTGGAAAGAGAAGAAAATTCATGAATGCCTTTGGTTACTAAATGAACCCATCTCTAAAGTCATTATATTCTAAACATCAAACGGAGATTCAATTCTAATACTTTATTGTTAAAGAAAAAAAAAATTAAGGAAGAGTAGAATTCCCGTTACGAGGGTTCCGTATACTTTTAGACACATAAGCTTTTATGTGTACATAGTACTTTTAATTAAGCTATTTATATGGTTAATTTTACACAACGTAAATTTTCACAACGTAAACCAGTCAAAGATATATATTGGCTACTATATCTTTGACTGGTGTAAACCAAACTAATTATAAAAATGTATAATTCCACAAAGAATTAGAAATTATTGATTTTTGGATACAGAATTCGACGATCAGTGAGTAATAGTGTACGAATAAAAAAATACGTCTCAAAATGTTATATTTTTGTTGCGTGAACGAAAAAACTTGAATTTTTACAGCATGTGAGGCTATATGCGTCAGTTTATGATATTCATTTTCTATTAATCAACTTGATAGCCGTTTCTGGGAAAAAGGGTTTTTATAGACATACGGACGGAGGAACAATCAAGTACCCCAAAAACGGCCAAATGCAGGTCGGGATACGCACTAAGTAGGATTTAAAAGTTTAATCAAATGGTAATATTTAAAATTTTTTTTTAGATTTTTCAGACACATGATTAAATAATTAAAAGAGAGGGCGCAGATTGCAAATTCCTCGCAAGCGTGATATTTCATAAATGGAGCTCAAAAGAAATAGTAAATGGAACCTATCTACCATTTTAAAAGACCTATCCAATTGTACCCCATTCGATGTGATGAGCGATAAAACACTACTCCAACGGCACACATATTCTGTGAATTAAACATAACTTTTCCTTAAGGTTTTTTCAGATTTCCACAGGAGGATTCTGTTTTCAACATTTGGCTATGGAACACTTAGGCCGTGAAGTAACTTAAATGAAGCTAAGACAAAATAACTATAAGAATACATAGTTTCTCTAAAGCTTTCATCATTTATGAGTACTAAGAGTTTGTAAAGAATAATTTAAAACAATCCCTTAATTAAAACATCGCGGTACGATATACACCACCGACAAGCCGATTAAATCACGCATCGCACGCTGTCAAAGCTTCACACGAAGTGCTAAGGAATGTTTGAGCTTAACGCTGACACATATTTTCACAGTATTATAACAATAAATAAAGCTACGGTAAAAGCTCCCGACCTGTTTGAACTTTTGGCGATAATCCGTAAGTCGATATACATAAACAGGTAGATCGGTTACGATGACGCATTGATTATAAACTCATAGGGTTCATTGGACGCTGATATTTTATGCAAGTGTCAGATTAAGCCGTCAGCTAATGTTTATGCATTTGAAATTCCGGTTTCTGGTACGACTCCATAGAAGGAAATGATATCGTGATCGTGTTCACTTCCACTTGGCATAATGCCGAGGTCAAAATGTGCTTTCAGGACAATTAACATGGTCGAGGTCGCAAAATGTGTTTTTTTTGTTGTGAAAATAATAGTAAGATAATCTGATAATTTAGGATACAAATTTATAAAATTAATTATTTCACATAAAAAATAACACACCAGAATATAAGCATTTTAATGTTCTTTTATGGCGTTTCCTTCCGTTGTTTTGTATATTTTTTTACTTTTTTGTGGTATCTGATTGCTTTACAGTCGGATGAGATCATTTAGATACCGTCATATACATGTCGGAAATTTTGATCATGTAAAACTTTGTCATTGTTCATCACGGCTTTAAATTTTTGACGAATGCTTTTATGTTGATTACGGTTTAGCTTATATTATTTTGTGCAAACCTGAATTTAAAATTTGACCTCGGTTGTGAACAGCATTCCCATGTATGAATTACGCGCAAAATGTCAGTTATACTGTAGTCAACAGTGTCTTATTTCAGCTTCTATTTCAGTTTTTGAACATCGACAAATGTTACTTCCGTTTCCGGTATAATAGTTCCTAGTATAACTTCGCGATAAATGTTTTATTTAGCTAATATTGACATTATATAGTTTTGTAATAACTGATGGACTGTTATTTAGTGATAGAGCCTATATAGTGGGCCTATCATTTGGTATATATATATATATATATATACACATATATATATATATATATATATATATATATATATATATATATACCAATAATACCATCCCAATAATACCATCGAATCCTTGAACAAGTTGCATTATTTTGATCGGTGTTTTGTTCATAAATTTTTATTATTTAATAAAAAAAACGAGTTCATTTTACAGAAATAATGATGTTTCTCCGATTAAGATGATCGATATGTTAGTTTAAATGATGAAATATATCCGTACTCAGTTGATGAAATAAATCTGTACTCCAGCAAAAAATCTGTAGTGCCGTTTATAAGTTATGGATTAACAAACATCCAAACATACTTTTCGTGGTATTAATATTACACGTGTACGAAGCTGCGGATAAAATATATTCCATTTATTACTCTGCTACATGAAATTTACCCTTGCCAAATTTGGTGATGATTTGTTGGTTGCTTGCAGAGTGTTTAAGTAACAAACATACATGCTTTAATAATGACAATGCACCTCGAGGTACCCCTAAATATAAAGTTTGAACAAAAATATTGTTTTTTTATTAAATGAGTCTATAGGATTGTTTTTTACAGTATTGTATCAGGTAATTGAAAAAGATTGTTTTTTATTCGCCAATGTTACACAGGTCATCACGATAGTAATGGATTTTTACTAAATATAAGTTTATTAATACTAGTTAACATATTATCATATACATCCGCGGGGGAGAAAGATGGAGGCAGGATGATCTTGAATACTTTTGGAAACTGTTGTGTCAAAGGCGTGTTTGGGATCGAGAAGCAAAACAATCTTTTTTTAGAATGTATACTTGTCTCCCTGTTAGAGTAGAATGAAAAACTATTGGATTGACGTGAACGGGACTTTCACTAATATGGGACTTTAATCATCAACAGCCTGTTCCAGTACAGCCTCTCCCAATGCGCGTGCTATTGGAGGTAATGCCATTAACAACCACGCTGGATATGCGGGTTGGTGATCACAGTGCGACGCTTCTCGCACCTGTAGCGGTACTGCTCGTCACTGGTCTGTGGAATTTAGTTACGCGAGTACAAATACCACTCCAGCTCCGTTCGGCGAGCGGTCAAGAATCGAACCGAAAACTTTGCTGTGTGCCGCGATATCAAAAGCCCTAAGCCCGTGATCAACGAAACACACCCTGGCCTCGATGACGACTGAAGGACTTTTACTAAGATTACATAATAAATTATAGACTAAAATCGAGGATCAAGCTGGTTATATTTTTTCCTATAGACTATTTCCTAATAGGTTTTTTACCTGTCTGTTTTTTGTTTACCTGTGCAAAAACTTTATCCGTGGGTCTAAGTATAATATGACCCACGGAAAGAACATCTATAATTAAAAATATACAGAACGTTGGTACTGACCATGCGAGCGATGTCGTCGGGTGTTACATTAGATTGGTTTCATAAATACGTTTATTTTGTAGATTACGGTCAGCCCTAACTGTGTCTCACATCACGTTTGTCTACGAACCGCTCAGTTCTCGAGTTCGGTCTATATTTAGTCAATATCCGCGATGAGTTTACAATTCCCCGACCTGGGTTTCGTACGATATAGAGTCGAAATTAACCGGTTAATGGAAGCAGCATGCCAGTTTGTCTTAAATATTTTGTAGACGGGAGGCGTAAAGACTTTGAGGAGTCTTTTTAAATTTTACGAGTCCTTATAAACTATTTATAGTTTAGAATTCAGAAATAAGTATAATTTACGATAAGTGATATAAATAAAAGAAATAAGGATTTTCACTGAAACGAAGAAAATTTACTTTGAAAAGAAGAAAATTTACTTCGTAGGAAATTAATTTTTGTCTGTCGAACGAGTAACCGATATATTACCACCAGTCAGCCTAATAATTATTTTTAAACGTTTTTTGGTAAGTAATTGTTTATGAAATTCGTCGCTTTTTCACAAAGATTATTGAATAGAGATTTAATGTCGAGGACATATGGTTTGAAAAATTCATAAAGCTCTGAGCTTTCTCAAACATTTAATTTCTTGATGCGAAAATGTCTTTAAGAGCGATGCAGAGTGTGGGTTGCCAATCGCGCCTAATTGAGCGACAGTTTCTATAGAAGCAATTTTAAACCTCAATAACTCGGATAAAAATAGACATAGCACCGTTTTAAAGAGGAAGAATGAATGTGTATGCTAGTATTGCTGCGACATTCGTGGTGTCCCAACATCGAGAACAGCGCAAGTGCAAACCTAATCCATGATTTTGAACTTTAAGAATTCAACCCGTGTCCATAAACATGATCATATCTCGGAAATTAATTAAATTATCCAACCCGAGTGAACCAAGTGTTGTTTTGAAGATTATAATTTAATATGTGTTACAACTCAGCCTAGGCCTTAAGCATGTATCTCAAAAACTCAAAAAGATGCGAATGCTGTGACCTTGAAAAGGTTTGAAAGTTTCCTGGATTTTTTAATACGTCGCGGTATATTAAAACAGTCATATATGGGGGCAAAATACAACCAGCATTCCTGAAATTGAGCACGAATGTATAGAGTGCAAATTATAAAGGTATGTCACGGAGAACGATGTGCCCGGACCTAAAAACCGGCGCTGCGAATATCGGTAATATAAGCGTGCGCGAACAATTCAGATGGCACCTGACTTGTGTCGAGTATGGACGACAATTAACCTCTTCTGGGTGCTGAAAATTAAAGTAAACACTACAGAATTTTTTATGGAATGTTCATACATATCCAATATACTCAATATTGCCGTAGTTTGCAGTAAAAAAAATATTATCACCGCAGAATGTTTACAGGAACTAAAATAAATTAACATGAAATTTCAATACTGAAAATTCATTTCTATTTCCATCCAAGAACAGGTGTTATGAGGTCAGGTGTAAATTGACAAAACAAGTTATCCTCGGCAGGCCTCTCTTTATTTATATAACATTTCTGTAGCACTTGTTTATACATCGATTTTTCAAAAGATTGCGAACAACTCCTCGATAAAGCAATGCTACTGTGCCTGTGTAATTGCAAGGATGTTGACTCGTTCGGTTGCAGCGTGCTCGCAACGTGACTCATATCCTCGGCGGGCGCCATGCGCTGCGTGATGTTTGCATAGTATTAGTCGGGCTCTCAACACTATCATTATTCAAGGCAGAGGCGGCTAGAGACAGCTGCTCGCTGGCTTTGTCTTTCGTGGGAAAGTTTAAAGTTTACTGATTATAGTTTGGTTGTGATGAACCATTTTCTTGACTATTATAGGGTCGATAAAAAAAATTAAATCTGGCTATAATATATTTAACTATGGATGATAATTTCCATAATATAAAATGTTTCAAATAAAATTAATATGGAAAATGCTCTGTTACTAAAATACAGTTTCTGCCGTTCTTTTAAATTATTAACGCTTCTAGTCTTTACAACAGATAGTGACGCAATAAGCACTTTTAAACGCAGTTGTTATGGTTAGTGTTAACAGCAGACTATGATATGACAGATAACATTTCCTGTCGACGTTGGTGAACTAAGTTGTAGTAGCAGCCGATTGGTTGTATGCCAGCCAGTAATTATCCTTAAACCTGGCCTGCAAAGGTCTTGCGTAAGAAAAAATATAAGGAAAAAAAATCGTAATTTTTATTTCATGTTCAGTATTTTTATATTAAACAAAACGTCGAGGTCATTTATAATCTCTTTTTAATTCTACCAATTCAGAAAGAGACGTTGCGCTGAACTTTGACATTTTTCGACTAATTTAATTAAATTATTAATTAATATTGATTCAGAAAAGCAGCAATTAATCAGAAAGCAGGTCGTTGCACTTTGTTGGCATGTTAGATCTTGTCTAAGGGCATAAGCTTTCAGTAGTTTCCAAATTTTCTAAATCCGTTTTCCAGAACCTAATTACTCGTTTCACAAAATTTTGTTCTAAAATATATCAAGTACCTTCTGTAATATCTGCGTTTCTCAATCTATTTTCTTTCTAAATGTTTGATTGTATTGAAACCTTTGCTTTCGTGTTCAAAACCCACCACTCGAGTCGTCTCTGAATCTCTCCAGGGGCCCGTAACAACCCACTTCATACAAAAGAGGGCCTTTGAAAGTATCCTGGCAGTCTCCCGTATCAAATGTCGAGCGCTTCCACCCAACAGGTTTAAAGGCCATCCCCATTCAATGAACTAATAAGTTCCTCCATTTTTTCTGGAACGCTCTTTACGAAAATGCCTCAATGCCTCAAAGATTGGGCTGTTCTCTCCTCTAAATGTTTCTAAATGCCTCAAAGATTGGGCTGTTCTCAACTAAGTCACTTTAGCTACTAAAGATAAAGATAAAGGTTCATGTTATTCTACTCTACTACTTCATCGACCCACGCGTCCAATTATACTCTACGCTCATCGAAAAACTCTATGAGCCTAAATTAACTCGCATATCTTCTGTATTAACTTTATATTGAATACGATAACATTGAATACGATAACAGTGTGCTATAGACGGACATATACACACTAACATTAAAAACCACCACGTTACAAAGGATGTACACTGACATAAACAATAGCTTGGGTTACCAGACGCCGAGGTGACTCACATCACCGTTTAAGGAGTACGCGACGACGACATAAGACTGGGAAGGCAACTGGCGGTGGAGGATAATGTCCTTTTTGAGGACATATCGACAATCTGCTTTGGATTAAATGTCTCGAATGAGGTGGTTGAAGAATACTAAACAGACTATCTGTGGACTAAATCTTGTCCTAGTTGGAGATTGTTCATCGGTTCATTGTAATTGTTAATTTTAAAAGTACAGAATAGTTCTACGCATTTTAATAAAAGCTGAGTAAAACATTTATACGAGAGCATCGTGTTGAGCTTACAAGTTATATTTTTCTTTTGCTGTCGAAAAAGATACTTCAAAATGTTTCTTAACTGTATTGACCAGGTTAGCTATAAGCGCAAGTTGGAGTAAAATGATGTGAACGAGGATTCGGACTTGCTTGAGTTGAATCTATTTTTAATGTTTACTTAATTGTTTACAATCCCGAAAACTTGTAGTTTTAGGTGTTGTAAACAAGTAAGTACGGTTTTCATAAGGCTACAATGGAATATGAGATAAGCTACACTGAAATTTAAGACAAATTTAACGAAAATTAAATGTAACAGATTGTTCCATAATATGTTTCTCTTCTATGTGGTTCTTCTCTGTGACGTGTCTTTAGGGTTACAAAATATAAATTTTGTTCGGTTTCACATAGACGATCAAACGCAAAGTATCGTAGTAATATGTAGTTAAAAAGTAGTTAAAAGTAATAGATAGTTAAAAGAATTTGTAAACAGTATTACGTAGAGTTTTCTACGCGAACCTTTTAGTTAAAAAAAACCATTGTAGAATGCCTATATAATAAGTATAAACGCAAACTAAGTTGTCCTTATTTTATATATAAATCATATGAATCACTCTTTAACTTATAAATTTCTCGTTTAGTCGGCGAAAATGGAAAAGTTTACTACATTACTTGCGGAGGCTATTCAGCGGAAATTAAAACTTTCAATATACATTTTTTCAAAGTACTTTTTCTGTAAGTTGGTAAAACGTATATTACTGTACATAATTGTGAAGTTTAACATTTTAATAATTATATTATAATGTCTAAAATTGATTTAAGGCTATAACAACATAAGCTCAAACAAAAATCTGAACCAGATATATAAATAACTATTGGGTTATGAATACTTTTCTACTATATCTTTCGATAAAACTTGCCCAAAGCTGTCCATACTAGGGGAATAATTTAATAAAAGGAAAATAAAAACGAAATAGATAACGAAAAGTCAACACGGCTCTAAATCCTACTAGATTATCATTATTATATCTGAATGAGGAATGTATGGAAATATAGAGGGTGCAGTTTTGTGATTGCGTTCCTAATAACGGTTAAAGCAACAGGTCTATATTTAAATTTTACATAAAATTGCTTGCAAACACTATATCGTAATCTCCGTGTCGTACATACGAAATGTAAACACACCCATATGCCACCATATTCACTGTGAGCGCCTAGCTACTACGAACAAAATAATGACAGCGATTAGCCGCGCCTTCCACTTTAAGGGCGACAAAGACAGCATTATTTAGCATTAGGCATGGTGCCCAGTCCCGTCCCCTTCGCACACCGTCTCACATCATCAGTTATCGCCATTGGAATGCGTATTTCACGTCTCTGCTGGTCTTCTCCGATAACTGCAATGAACTTTCCAAGGAGATATTTTTGGTGTTTAGTATTATACTACGATTGATGGGCAAGATGATGGTATTATTGGCATTTTTTTTGGTTCTTACTGATATGTGCTCAGTATTTTTCTCTTTTTTGTTTTACTTTATGATTAACAAACAAATAGTAATAGAGGAATATAATAACGAGGGTAAAATTTAAAACCACAAGTACTTGTATGTATTATTATAAAATTTATTTTTAGAGGTGAACGCAAATTTGGAATCTAGAATAATTTTTGGACATTTGTTTTCCGCCATACTGTTTTTTAACAAAAGTTAATCGTTTTAATCCAACTACATCTTACCCATTTTTCTTACTTCTCTTTATTTTTCACATATGGTTTTGTTTCTCTACTCTCTAATACTGAAAACTTGTAGTTTTCGGTGTTGTAAACAATTAAATATGGTTTGCATAAGGCTACAATGGAATATGAGAAAGCTGCAGTGAAATATGAGACAAATTTTACGAAAATGATATGTAACAGGTTGTTCCATAGTATGTTTCTCTACTATGTGGTTCTTCGCCGTGACGTATCTTTAGGGTTACAAAATATAAATTTTGTTCGGTTTCACATAGACGATCAAACACGAAGTACCGTAGTAATATGTAGTTAAAAAGTAGTAGATAGTTAAAAGAATTTGTAAACAGTAGGTATACAGCATGCAAACAGTTTTCCACGCGAACCTTTTAGTTAAAAAACCATTGTAGAATGCCTACATAAGTATAAACGCAAATCAAAAGTGATTATTATACTGTAATCGGAAATTCCACAATATGAAAAACCCTCAACGTTCTTTTCTTGATTTCTTGACTTAAGGAAAAGTAATATAGCTAATCAGCATAGAGACATAAATTAAATTCTCCCACCTTAATAAAAGGAGATAATCGATCCACCGTTAATGCACGGTTGGAAATTAAGCTTCACAAGATGGCAAAGAAGTATATTGGCATAAAAGCCTGGATTGGTGTAATGGTATCAATGTCTTCCTTATTTCCGCCCCAATAGTAACATATTTTGAATACCATTATTTACCATGAAAATTACGTCAATGAATTTCAGGTAAAGCTGTCACTGAGGATATAGTCAGTATTCTTGGTAACACATGACGTAAGCATATAAACCTTTCTTCTATTCTAATAAGCATAAGGATAACATGAATTGCTTATGCGCATATTCGACAAATTAACCGTTACGGAAATACGAATAAGATAAGATAACATGACTCGTTTGTTGAACATGTTTGAAGAGGAAATATGGAATGTTGCTTTAACAGCTGTTTTAGATATGACGAAATCGGTTAACATTATACTAACTGCATCTATTTATATCGTTCTGTTGTTTTTACAAATTAGGAATGGTATATGAGGAAGTCTAACTAATCTAACCTGCCTAACCAGTTCAAAAAGATAGTTTGGAAAGCCAGTCCAATCTGAGAAGACCGGCGCAAACTACATATAATGAAGAACATTATGCGAATATGTAAGTAGAGAAATGTCAAGAAGGTGGAGGCATCTGCCGAGAACTGGTTTCATTCTGCGAGTACAATAATGATAATCTGATAAATAATTCGATTGCATCCTATGATGCAAATTTAGAGAGCACTCAAATATTCGAAACGGTCAAATTATTAAATTTTGTTGGTGCATTCATTTAAATGGTTGGATACGTCTTAACTCTCTTTCAGTGAGTCCACAAACTTTACGAAGGTCATTATAACGTTAAAAATAATATAAAAGGTCAATATACCTTGGTATATTGTATGAGCTTCGTGGTGTGTCGGGTCCAACAAGTTTAGAGGGTTTCACTGAGGTCACAACGCGTAACCATTATAGCCCTTATCAAAGCGTACAGAACCTAATCCACGGATGCTTTGCCTGTTTAGACTTCTACCTGCCGACCTCGCGATCGTGGAACGCCCGGCTAACTTCGTTTTGGCATGGGGTATGAGTTTTGATGCTGGCCCGTTACGCTTTGAGTTCTAAGCAGACAAACTATTCATTAATAGAAGAAGACGTATTTTGGAGATTTTCTGTGCTTATTGCCTGTCTAGGTTGGCCTCTCTGATCCCTAAAAGCTGAGAACACAAGATTGTTCTTCCCCATTGTATCTTGGTGGTTGAATAAAACCTGGCTCAAAAGCGATTATTACACTTCATAGTTTCTGATAGGATATGGTGCTACCCGTGCTAGTTTGTTTAGATTCGCATTGAGAGATAGCCAGGCACGTTCCTGCGGTTTCGAAACATGAATATGTTTTGTTCCACTGTAGTGAACACGACGATGACTTGCTTGAGAATGGACCAAATTTTGCGTCATTTAGAGCATTCGTAAAACGATGTTATAGATCCCTGGAGAGGTCCTGAGACAATCTGAGTGGAAGGCGGGAATAGTATAAAATATGTATGTATTCCTTTAGTATATTATTATTACACGACGTGGAATCTAAATTCATAGGTTCAAAATAAATAAATTAAATATTTTAGAATTTAGAATTTATAAATTTAAAAAATGCATACAGATAATAAATAGCGTTATAGTATATATATATATATATATATATATATATATATATATATACATATATATATATATATATATATATATATATATATATATATATATATATATATGGTTCAAAGTGATCAAAGCGTAAAAATGCCATTTTGTGTTCCAAAGACTTAAATAAAATTGAGTTATTTTTTTATTTGGTAATCTTGGAAATATGTGCTTTTTTCGTTGTTCTAACTTTAGAAAAGTCACTTTAAAGTAATAGATTATTAAGATTATGCTAGATGTTGCCTCTATCATAGATAGCGCCATGCTTATTATCTCATATAGGAAGCAAGGCTCCATCCCTGGGAGAGGCAACATCCTACATAAAGTTAAACAATCCGAGTTTATGGATATTGACTTACACTTTCTTGAAACGGCCGTGAATTTTTTAACAGAAGCATAAATGATTCTCCTGTCAGGACTTTTCGTGACAGTATCGTAACACGAAACTGCAGCACAACAAAGTGCCTAATAGGAGGTGTCATAGCAACAATTGTGCCCGGCTGTCGCTGCACGTATTTAGACGCTAAGAGTGTGTTTAGATGGGCATACTGAGCATTAACAGTTCCGTGCAGTGAATAACAATCCGAGGCACGTCAAAAGGCGAGTGCAGTCTCGTGTTCTTTATTAGAAAGGTAAGACGTTGCGTTCCTTTAAATAGAACGCTTGTTTTGTTAACGAGTAAGCTGATGCAGCTAATTTAGACAAACCTAAGCTTTGCTGATTGCAGTTTTGGTTGCATAATTTTGCGATTCATTTAGTGATTGTATGATTGCGATTCGTTTAATGATAATGATGTGCTGAGGGAAGAGTGGTTATCGGTTGAAGTCAACTGGTCATCGATAATGGCTAGTGTAAAAGGAGATAGGTCAGCAAGGTTTCTTAAAACAAATTGTGACTTCAGAAATTGTGTCAAGTTTGCATTCCCACTGTCACGGTAATCAGAAGTACCTTAGCAACGTTATTTATGCCACGCCGTTTAATCATTTTTAAGCCAATTGTATCTAAGGCTTGGGTAAATTTATATTATTGTTTTAATTTGGTATAATTGTATTTTTTAATCTGTCATATCATTTATTTTTAATTTCACTTATTGATGACATTGAATTTGCTTTCATTTAGGATTACGTATCATTAATATTTATATATCTAACAAAATGACACCAGTACCAACACGTAAAACCACTGTAAGTTTTTTTAATAAAACTTTGCACTTGTATACCACAGAGCTTTGATCGACATATATAATAAAAATCTTCACATTATTCCTCTTGGGGGTTGAGCAGTTAATTAATAGATAACTAAATGATTGTTTGATAAGGACATCTGATTCTTTTTATAAGCAATTATAAATAGTTTCCTCTCCTTCCCTCCAGGAGATGGCGATGTTAATTTTGATTGTAGTAAATGTTTTTAATATAATAATTTATAAATATTTACTACAGTATCAGCACTATCTAAGAATTTAAGGCATTCTTCTGAATCCACCCCAAAATGTAGGGTGCACCCGGGAGCGGTATACTATTGATAGAGAGACGCCCACTATTATAATATTTGTACTTAAGCTGAAGTCAAAAAAAATTACGCCATAATTTCTGGCTGTGAGTACAGAGCCAAACATTGCGAAAAATAAATTTAGAAGATGCTCCTAGAGCATTGAAATCGTCTAAAAAGTTTTTTTTAAAAATACAAATGTTATCAATATGGACAATGTCGTACCCCATCATCGTACCCTAATTCAAACTATGCTCTCCTGTGACACCATGTTGGTGTCACATGTAAACTAATGATTAAATATCGGTGACATTAAGTTGCTGTCACGTGAAAGCAGTAATATATATATATATATATATATATATATATATATATATATATATATACATATATATATATATATATTAAAGCGAAATACTACTGACTCAATCATACTATAAAACCTACAAACTTGAAATTTGGGGTTCTATTATGATATTTATGAAGATAAATGGATACATGTTGTTCCGATTTTACAAATTCATCCCTCAAGGAATTGATAAATGGGATGATCTAAAACAGGGTTTCCCAACCTTTTTTTTTGTTGAGGCTCCCCGGACTATAAATTATATTTTCATGCCACCCCCCCCCCTTGATTTAGTAAATTAAATAAAAATGGTAACTGAAGTTTGTAAATACACAAACTTACCTTTTAATAGTGAGACAATTTTGAATTAATTTTACACACTCAAACTGATTTCTCAACAAAAAATGTACACCAAAACGTCAAATTTTTCGCAAGTTTATGGTAATAATATTGAATATGATATTTAATTTCATTAATTTTATGCATGTAAATTAAACATTACATTGTAATGTTATTTGTTAATGTTGTTTGTATATTTTTTTGTTTTTTTCTTTCTAAAATGCAAACGTTTTCCGCCCCCCTTGACATCTCTCTATGCCCCCCTTGGGAGGAGCGCCCCCCTTGTTGGCAACTCCTGATCTAAAATATGTTTACCCCACCAAATAACCCACTAACGCTTTTTATCTATTGGCCCATAAAGTATATTATCGCATTATTAGCCCAAAGCAATAATACGATTCGTGTTGTCCATAATTGTTTTTAGCTGTAGGTCCTTGATTATTTACTATGGTAAAAGGATTCCTTTCAATGGTAAAATTATTTTTTGTATTGGTCCTTGCTTACAGGTTATTAAATGCATACTTTCCAACGGCCTCGCTATGAACGTCAACACAAACACTTTGCATGTTTGTACATTAAGGTAGTTTACGCGTAAAACGAGTTGCCTTCGAAATTCGCAGAATTTTTAAAATGTTTTTGAAGCTCCAAATATTTAATTTATTTTAATATTTAAAAGTTATTTACCGTTTAGTTTTGGTAAAAATCGCTCTAAAATAGTACAATTATCATTACAGAAAAAGTAGTCATTTCACCACATTTAATTTTAACCGTCGAGTGATTTGTTTAAAAAACGCGTCGAGTGATTTGTCTAAAAAACGCGTCGAGTGATTTGTCTAATAAACGCGTCGAGCGATTTGTCTTAAAAACTAAGTCAATATAAAATGATGTTGTATGAACGTTTTACAAAAAAAAATTTGGGTACCGTTTAGTTATGGTAAAAATCGCTCTCAAAAATTGTACAATCAACGTTACAGGCAAAGTTGTAATTTCATCACGCTTAATTTTATTTAAAACATGTTTTAATAATTTTTGGATCTTATTGTCTACATCAAAATGCGTTAAACGCGTTTTTACGCGGAGAAAGCCGCGGGCATCAGGTAGTGACGTAATAAAAAAAAATCTTACATTTATACATTCCTAGAGATTTTGCGAAAATAGGCGACTGTATTAAATACTATTGAAATTTTCATGTTTTATTTAGAAATTTTACGATCTCTCGAAAAACACTGGCGAATGGCAATACGATTTAGGTAAGACATATGGACGCCAGAATATCTCAGTGTATTTTATATTTTTTTTATTTGGAAAATTATGCCACTAGGCGTACTACCTAGTGGCATCATTTTCCAAATAGTGGCATAATTTTCCAAAAGAGTTATTTATCTGATTCCAACAAAAAATAAACGTGTATCTCTCGAAATGATGAATATTAAAATGGAAAGATCTGTTTTATATTATCTTCTTATATATGATATAGATCTTTATTAAATATGGCTATAGGTTTGAATGGTCTCATCACATTCCAGAGAAAGCATATACGTAATTGAATTGAAACTAATTTTCATTTCCTGATAACTCCCTAATAAATACTTAATCACTGTATGCACTTGGCGCGGATTCAATTGAAGCTAAGCCGGATGCATTTTGAACCAAAGTGAACTCTCCTTTTTTATAACAACTCATTCGGATATCAGATAACGACAGGGCGACAGATCAAGTAACGCGCCCGTTTATGCTCAGTGGTTGTTAGCCAATCAAATTTGGTAGTGTTGGGTGGCTTTAGTGCTTTCGATACACATATTTGTGACTCAAATTTGGTAGTGTTGGGTGGCGTCGCTTTAGTGCTTTCGATGCACATATTTGAGACGACGCTGTCATAAACATATTTTCATTTTATCGCCCAAAATATATTTCGTTTTCTTTGCTAGTGTACTGACATTATTATTGTATGTGTATTTTTATATAACTGAATATCGCCGCGTGCTAGATTGGTATAAAAAATCCTTTTATCATTGGAAATAATTTTCTTTCTCTAATATTCCCGAAAGGCAATCATTTACAGATTATTTCTGTTTTGATTAAAAAAATTTTATCTTAATGTACTATTGCGCCTGAGACGTATTCATTGTTGTATAGTCATACCACATATATGCGACATTCCTACAATTTCCATGACAGTGAGCCTGTTATAACTTTGTACGACTCTATAGTTCGCAGTATCCTTAAAACCAACGATACCATCATCTATCTGGTCTTCGCATGAGGTAAATTCTATAATAATGTTGAGGAAAATATTAAAATGTATAAGCACTATCCCCGATTGTTTCCTTCAGATTTTAAAATGGGCATGGTCGGATGTAATTCCCTTCAACAGCAACTAGAATTACTTCTGATAATGCATTTATTCAAATTAAAATTAAATAATTATAGCGATAACCCCTCGGTCTTGAATTTGGTAACGTCTTATGCTCCTGAATCTTATATGAGAGAATGGAGTCATAATTTATTTCATCTGCCTACAGAGCGTACGAACATACTGCAGCGCTCACTAGTTTTTCGCGTACTTAGTTTATCAACGCGGTATTACGACAGGCGTTCAGTTCAATCTTGTTATTTCTTTTGCTCCATTGACAGCTTTAGGAAAACGATTATGGAATTACTTGGTAGATTTTGTATTTTGTTTGTTGTTTGTTTTGTATTTAACTGTAATTAATGCATGTTTTTTCTGTTTTATCAATGTTATTATGCGTATTGTAAACTATTATAATTTTGGTGCTGGCACATCCCAACGCTATGCAACCGGTAAGTTGAACGTGGTGTATTTTTTATAAGTTAAAAAAAAATAAATACCGTTCATTCAATCATAACCTTCGTCAAAAATTCCAATCTAGAAGGTAGTCTATTTAATTCTTTCTACTACAGTATTACGCCGCCCAATTATACTGAGGGTATAATAAGCACTAGGTGATTTAGTTTTTTTTTACCAGGGCTGTATTGTAAGATTATTTAAAGCATTTAATATTTTCAGTTTAAAATCCGACTCGATTTGTTAATTAATAAAATAAGCGAAGGAATGGAACTCAAATACAATGGGCATTTAAAAAGTTTATTATATAAGCCACCGGAGGCTTGCTATTAGCAAAATTAATGCAGAAATTGTAAATATATTTAGTTGACGATATGCCGAATAAAATTATGTATTGTTTGGTTCACTCTAATAAATTTATATAAACTACGAAACGAGGTTCTTATGAAATGAAGCCGAAACGATTGTGTGATGTAAAACGATTAAAATAGAGTCACGAAAATGTGTGACGGAAGTAATGTGATCGAGGGTGGGAGTAACGATCCACGATACAGTCGAGTGGCGTATAAAGGTTATGGCGTGCTTTCTTCATGTCGAATCCACAAAGTGATAACTTGTACATTTAAATATTCTAGTACAGATGAAAGGGAACGAGAGACTATCGAGCAATATTAGTCATGTTATCAGTGTAATTAAGTCTATTAGGAGAATTTTAAACAAAACAATTAATTGAATTTATATTCAAAATACAGAAGATTTATTTAACATCCGTGAATTTACATGGCCGATGGTATAAATGCAATTTAGTACTATTGAAAATTACCCTTTTTTCTTATTTAAATGAAAGAATATTCATAACAATGGATTTATTAAATAAAATTCCGCTCGTCATTATTTTAATAAAAATCGATTTGAGTAATCGTCATTCAAACGTCAAATTTAAAGATTCTTTATCCTTTTGAGTTATTTATATTTCACAATTAAATGAAACTACGTGATGTAGTATTATTTCTATTATCTTTGCTGGGGTGGGTGGGATATTATCTTTGCTAATATCCCACCTGAAGATGTTGTAATACAACGAAACCTAGGTCGTGGTAAAGAAATTAAAGAAAGTAGAAATAATACTACATCACGTAGTTTCATTTAATTGTGAATAATGAATTTCTACAAAATTAACGCCAAATATATTCATTGTTTATATTTTTTGCTTTGTTTTTTTATTATAAATTCCAGTTTATATTTTCATATTCAGTGTTTAGAGTCATAAACAGCCATAATTAAGCTGATAAAATTAAATAGCAGTTATATAGAAAATACTACTCAAACCGCTTTTTATAATAAAATAATCGCGAGCGGAAATTATTTTCCTTAATTATGTCATTTTATATACATATTATTTCATTTGAAAACCAATAAACAGCGAAATTTTCATTAGCGCTAAACTGCATTTGTTCTCGATCGTTTACTTTGTATTGTAGCAACATAAAAATTAGTTCACGAAAATATTTTGTATGTATGAGAAATTTCTGAACAAGCATCTTCAGGAAGCATGTTTGTGCTCTTATTTCGATCTGATATTTATAAATATAGGTACTTATTGAAAAGGCAAAAGAAAAAAAAAATTCCTAGGATATTGGCTTTCTTTTTCTAATTCTATGAATGTAAAAAAATATTTAAAAAAAAATTAAATCTAACTTGATGGTTATTCTGAATTAGATTTTTGAATAATTTCACTTCTTTAGCAAAGCTGCATAAATGGACTAACTATCCTTTTTTGGATATATTTTTAATTTACTTCTTTTTTTTAATAATTATATCCTACTTATGAATAGATTATTTTCGTTTTATTTTTGTTCGAATATAAAATGTTTTGACAATAGCAATTTAGATTTAATACTTAAAATAATGACGTATGTAAGTTCAGTTCAGTTTTTTCATTAAAAATTTCAGAGTGTGTTCTAATTGCTTTACGAATAAAGTTTTCATATTAAGTTGATCCAATATTTTGGTTAACCCATTAAACAATAATTACGACCCATTTAACAATAATTTACGACCAAAAAATTATACGATTGTTGCATTTATAATTTTAATGTTTTTAAAATTATAAATACATTGTATTATATATATATATATATATATATATATATATATATATATATATATATATATATATACATTATATATATATATACAGATTGTTGCATTTATAATTTTAAAAACAACATTGTATTATATGATTAATACTAAAATGAAAAGATTTCTTAGTTCGGTTAAGACAAAAAAATACTAGAATTTCTTGATAAAATGAAATGCAATATTTGAACATTTATATTATATCACAACTTAAAATCTCACTTAATACATAGCATCCGAATCAAAATCAAATTTGCATAATCGAAAACCCCGATTAAGCCGTCGTCGAACAAAATCACACTTCACAAAACCACGAAATGCCAAGAATTAACTGAAGAATTAGAAAAAAAAACAACTTAGTCAACCGTCGTCCACCAAAGAACTTCCTTGCAGAAAAATATAATGTACAAACTATTTAATTAGCCATTACACTTTTAAACTTAGAAATTAAAAACAAAAATCACGCACAGAAACACGGTCAATCAAATCTAAATCATAACACAAAGTGACAGAGTTCAAAATCGCATGCAGTAATTTGTCTTATTGTCTATGATTAAGAACTACGATTTGAATATGTCGCGCGCGCACGCGCATTAGAATCGCTCGGCGCCATGACACCGCCCGCCGAGTCAAAATGCAAAAACGCCACTGACAGCATAGCGAGCCGCCACACTAGTCAATGCATGTATATACATACATACGTATATCCGTACAAACATGTAACACGACTACTAACGAAACGTATACAGACATGCTTATGTAGATAGATATCTTATATAGGTAAGCACTTCATTATGGTTTAGTTATATGCAAGGCTAGTTTCAACGCGCGGCGTGATTATTCAAATTAGGTTTAACTTTAGGTTACCACTGTATGCAGTTAGTTATCTAATTGGAGTTTTACGGCTCCCAGTTGCGTTGGAGTTCTATCTCAGATGAGGCGATTTATTTATTGTTACTGAGAGTGTGTTATTTGTTGAGCATTTTATGTTTCATTTAATTTCGTATTAATATATTATTATTTAATTATGTAAACATACAAGAATTGAGTGCATAGTTTGTGACCTTAAGTAATATTATGGAGTATGTTGTACTATTGGCGGTAATGTTAAATTCATTGATTGTCATATATATCTCGCATAAAGTATTCATAGTTGGTTTATTCATAGTTGGTCTATTTAAACTGCTCTTAGCGAATTTATATCGCATAATGACTTATAAAAATGTGTTAATAGGGAAAGATTAAATTCGTCGTGAAAGATTAAATGCCTGTTTTTTCTAGTTGAAATTTCTTTTTATTACAATACAAGAATAAATGAGTTTTGGCAGGGAACATTTAGGTAATTTCAAAAGGTTTTTTGGTTTCAGTTTCTCAAACAATTTAAAAGTGACCGCGGCGATTTGAAAAGATGAATAATGGAGGTGATAAGCGATAAAATAAAAATGAACTGTTGTCTCCATTAGTAATTAGTCTTCGATAAGCGATAGTAATGGTTCATTATTTTGTCAGGTTTATTTCTATTTTACCTTTTCAATACATGTTTATCGTTTGAGAGCTTGTTCGTAATGACTTAATTTGGCAAGGATTCTTTTTTCTTTAATTGCAATGTTTTTAAAAAGTAACATGTGAACAGCAGCTTCAGATATTCCCACAGCTGCTATAATATTTATGCAATATTCGCACGCTAAAAATGTACACATGTTGCCGGCAAGTATCATGTGGTAGCTGAGAACGTCTGTACTATTCCAAATAAGGCTTTTAATTTATTCTTAGACTTCACATAAAACCTCTCGAATATGTTAACAGAAATATTTGTATTTTTTGTTGCTATCGTCGTTTATATAAATTAGCTATTTTAGTAACTATATTAACTTAGGAAATGTAAGGTTTTTCCAACGAGTACGTGATATAAAATTTAAATGAAAAATATGAAAAGTAATCGCATGATGGTTTAAAATATGACATCTGTTTTTATATATAGCATATTCTTATATTGTATTTTGAATTAAAATGAATAGAAGCTATAATATTAAATATATAGATATGTCTGTAGTAAATAGGAACCGTTACGATTTCATCATATCTGTATCCATACTGTGATATGGCACAATTGTATTAAAAACATTTTATTTGTTTGATATATTACTGATTTTTAACAGTATTATCACTTTACGTACATAATCAGTTTATATCAATAGCAATAAGTTATTAATTGATTAATCTATATATTTAAAACAGTAAATATTATCCAAAATTGCTATGTATTTCGGTCAGAAACTAATTTACTAAAAACACGGCATTTATTTCAAATAAAACTCCAGGTGTATAGTTTTGAAAAAAAAAATAACGAAACGAAGCGTTATGCTGATGGCGGAGAACTTTATTAAAATTGATGAAAAACGTGCTTCACTTTTATGCTTTGATCTATTCACGGCGTTAGTTTTGTCATTCGTATATATATAGCTCACCGTAGTTGCGTATCTGTCACTTTCGTCGGCAAAAGCATTCGATATTATGCTAGACGAATTAATGGGAAATATACAAATGGGTATAAATTTGAATGAAATTGAGATACAAGAATTTATTTCAGTATGAGCAATTAGATTTAGTCAATGATATTTAGCGTACCGATCCCTATTAGATATTAAAAACAAAAAAAAATCACGCACAGAAACACGGTCAATCAAATCTAAATCGTAACACAAAGGGACAGAGTTCAAAATCGCATGCAGCAATTTGTCTTATTGTCTATGATTGAGAACTACGGTTTGAATATGTATGTTGATTGATATGTACAGATTCTAACTAATATTATAAATGTGAAATTATTCTATAACTTTGTAGTTTCTGAACGAATCTATACGAAATTATATTACAGTTTGAATCAATATTTAGATTTTTTACCCCGACACTTGCAGTAACTCCCAAGGACAGCATCGATATTTTATGATGTTTATTATATTCTTATATGATAACGCAGTATTGTCTTAAGACACATTCTGAACTTTGATTTCAACTTTGTTTTTAAGTATACCATGTATCCCGAATTCCTAAATCCGAGCATGGTATTCTTTGGATAGCATACAACATTTTCGCCCGATATTACCGCTGAGTATTGTTACTACTGTAAGCGATCGCATTTTGAAAAATTTGCAACAGAGTCTTTAGTATATTAATGAAGTCTATGTGAACGAAGTCGCCGAAAGACAGTAATATTCATTATTTAGTCTATCGTTTTCAGGACTTAGTACTTGAAGGGATAATAATGGAATTGAATTAGTGACATTGCTTGAAGCATAAAATATAAAATTTATCCAGTTACACATTTTTTTTTAAATCGCAGAAGTTTTTCAGTGAACTTGAAAATAATAATTGCCTATATATACCATACGGACAATAAATAAAAAGTATTGAATGTAATTTAATAACTACAGTTAAGTAATATTTGTAATATAAATTTACATAATATTTAATTACTTTGAAGAAAGTTTCGTAAATATTTATGTCCATCCCATTTATTTCGGAAATCACTGGATTAATAAATATATTAGCTAAGTATTTAAGGAGATGCATCTGGCATCAATACGAGATAAATAGGTTGTTTAATATATTAACAATGCAGGAAAATATGATTCGTCAGAAAAGATTTTTAATTATCTGCAAATTTGTGTTATTTCCGAATTACTACCGGAATTGTGTTAGTAGTACTTGCAAACAGCAAAAATAATTGGATACGAAAAACTTTTTTAAATTCTTTTTTCATTAATTCAACATTCAGGTTTGGAGCGTTTCCACTAAATGGCTTCATCGCGTTAACTATAGCGTAGTAAACGCGAAGAGAGTGGTCTTCATCGCGTTACAATAGCGTAGTTACCGCGATGATAGTGATCTTCATCGCGTTATCTATAGCGTAGTTACCACGATGATAGTGATCTTCATCGCGTTAACTATAACGTAGTTATCGCGATGATAGTGGTCTTCATCGCGTTATCTATAGCGTAGTTACCACAATGATAGTGATCTTCATCGCGTTAACTATAACGTAGTAAACGCGACGATAGTGGTCTTCATCGCGTTAACTATAGTGTAATTAGCGCGATGATAGTGGTCTTTACCGCGTTAATCATAGCGTAGTTACCGCGATGATAGTGGTGTTCATCGCGTTAACTATAGCGTAGTAAACGCGATAATAGTGGTCGTCTGTGGTGCGTTACTTATAGCGTAGTTATCATGATGATAGTGGTCTTCATCGCGTTAACTATAGCGTAGTTACCGCGATGATAGTGGTGTTCATCGCGTTAACTATAGCGTAGTTACCATGATGATAGTGGTCTTCATAGCGTTAACTATAGCGTAGTTACCGCAATGATAGTGGTCTTCATCGCGTTAACTATAGCGTAGTTACCACGATGATGGTGGTTTTTATTGCGTTTACTATAGCGTAGTTACCATGATGATAGTGGTCATTATCGCGTTAACTATAGCGTAGTCACCGCGATGATAGTGGTCTTCATGTCGTTAACTATAGCGTAGTTACCGCGTTGATGGTGTTTTTTTATCGCGTTTGTTATAGCATAGTTAATGCGATAACAGTGGTCTTTATCGCGTTAACTATAGCGTAATTAACGCGATGAAGTGGTCTTATCTACACTTATTACTTTAATCGTACTGCGGTGAAACTGGCTTCGTCGCGGTCACGCCCCTTGCGGTCGAGGCGTCGCGATCATGCAAAACTTGTTGTGCCCGCGAAACGGCGCCGCCGCCAAATAAAACAAAAATCGCGCAGGGCCGCGCTGTACCTAGCGCACGCACACCGGAGCACGCAATCACGGTCCCCGCGTGTGTATATGTGAATGCAGTCGTGTGGCGGAAGCGCGCTGGTCGAAAATAGTGTTGTAGCAATTTATTATGTATTATTGAAGTGAAAATGTATTTTGGATGAATTTGTCCATTTTTTTTATGAGATTTTGATTTTGCTCTTCGGGTATACTAGTACAACCGAGCGAGAGACTAGCCGGGCGAGTGATTTGATCCATTTTACTTGTTTCTTAAATTTCTTACTGAAAATCTCCAACGTACGCCATACGATTATATTTTTTGCCTTACGTAATACGATTATTTTATTGATTTAATGTTAATAAATAATGTAATCGTATTACGAACAATATAACACATTTTTTTTATTTTCAGTGTTCCGTAATACCACTTACATTAGTCTATCTGGCGGAAAAAAAGTTTTTTTTCATAAACCGCTTGACGTAGGAAATTAAAATTTGGCATAGTAGTAAAGTATATTAAAATATTTGAAATATTCCAATAGTTAATAATCAATAATATTTATATGGAAATTTTAGGGCAGAAAATTCAGTAGTGAATAAAAATATTTGAATTCCATATAAGTGAGGCTTAGGTTGAAAGGGCTTGTTGTAAGGGTAAGAAACATATGTTTTCATAATTTTATGTAATAGATCTTTGGAGGTATACTGTAAATTATGCACAAAAATGTGATATTACCCTTACTTCTGAAACTTAGTAGTTTCAGAAATAAGGGTAATATCACTTAAAATGAAAAACAGGATTTTTAGGCTCTCTAACAAAAGTACTTCTTTCGTCTCCGTAGGTATAATTGCATGAAATTTGGAACGTTTTTGGACTTAGATATAATATAATCAAAATAATTTCGGTATAAATCTCTGAAACCTTCTTTAAATCATACTTTTTACAAAAATTGTTACGGAAGCCCATACTTTAAGATTAACACATTTATTCAAAATGTTTTATCACTCATATTATATTTTATGATGAGCAATATTTAGATAGAGAGTTTGGCAAGAACCATAGTTTCTCTTAAGGAATCTTTCAACCTAGTTCCATTTAAAAACTATATATTTTAAATACCTATAGAAAAATACTGTAGTGAATGAATTATTTAGATTAAAACAGTAAAACACGTGAAACTATATAGCAAAAAAAAATCAAATGTGTGTACTACGGCAAAATATATTTTTCATCAATGAGAAACTGGATCCTTAAAATTTGATTCTAGAAATCAGGTGTCATAAAATAATACTGTGGTGAATGACTTAATCAGAATAAAATGCGTGAAACTGTATAGTAAAAACAAAATGTATGTACTGTGGCAAATTATATTTTTACTCGATGAGAAACTGGGTCCTTAAAATGTGGTTTTACAAATTAAGTGTAATTTATTCTCGTTAAAAACAATTTAAACAATTGGAGAATTTAAATTGTATTCTCTTTGCCAATTTACGGAAAGGTGGAATATCTTTATTTTCGGTGCAATTTGTCACAAATTACTAGCAAGTTTGAAAGCAGTATATCCAGTCTAAATACTTCAAATGCTCACTTTACGTTATCTAGTCTTGTATCAGGAAAAAAGCAATTTAGGTTAGAAGGTGTTATCGTCAGTTCATTGCCCTGTCCCTTCCCAGATAAACGCTTGTCTCTGCGACGATAAGCATAAATCGCCGCTTTATCTCTTCCCTATCAGACGCTGGCGTCGACTGCCATTTCTCATTTGCTATCCTCAATTGTCGTCAGCAACGGCGACTGCGGTTTAATCAGTTCAATTTGAAAGCACTGTCAATGCACCGCCGTTATATTGCAACTAATTTGTTTTTATAGCTCTTGATTGTTTGTGAGGAGACTGTATAGGTAAGGCAATTAAGGAAGCGGTTTCTGGAGCCCCTGAATGTAGTATTTTCGCTGCTACGTTTCAATCTGTGTATTTAAGCCAAAACACCGCTAAAAGATTAGGCATCTGCCTTATATTCTAGTATTTACGACTAATTTTAAGTAACTTGATATTTAACTTATATTGTAGTATAAAGATTTATATTACTTACATTGTAGTATAAAGCATTGTAGTATAGAGATTGTGAGCAGACTGTATAGGTAAGGCAATTAAGAAAGCGGGTTCTGGAGCCCCTTTATGTAGTCTTTTCGCTGCTACGTTTCAATCAGTACATTTAAGCCAAGACACCTATAAAAGATTAGACATCTGTCTTATATCCTAGTATTTATGACTAATTTTAAGTAATTTGATATTTATCATACATTGTAGTATAAATAAATCTTAAATAATTTGTTTTATAGAGGAAAAATTTCGCTAAGATTAAAATTGAACTTAAACTAGACGTCGGGCTATTTTTCATTAGGTTTTTCACGATTATTTTATAAATAAAATATTTATTTTGTTTTTTTTTTTTTAACAGAATTAGCCGATGTCCGCGTCGTATTCTCTTTATGCGTTACCATAATATAATCAAACGAAATTTATTATAATTTACGTATTATTATACCACTTTCTTCTGTCTGTAATTTTATCTTCGTCTTCTCGAAGTGAAACTTCTATTGCCGCGTTTTGTGTTAGTTCGTATTTTGGGAAATTAAATCGTAACGACAAGTGAAACATATTGGTAGTGGGGAGAGCAAGCGATGGATAGAGTAAGTCCTTCACTGCCAGTCAGTCAGCGCGTCAGTGACTAACAGGTCGCTAGTCATAAAGGTACGAACGCGTTATTAACTTTGTATTCTAAGTCACCAGTATAGTAAGCTTGTTTCAATTTCTGTTATGCTCTCAGTTGTAAAGAAAGCGTACATTTATCACGACACTTTAGAATCCTAATTAATATTGCAAAAGTTTGGATGGATATTGTTATTACGAGATATAACTTCGTAATTACACATAAAATAAATCATTGCCTGGATAATATCACCTGGTTACTTTTTTATCCCAAAATGAGAACTAGATTCTGAGGAATGGTATCCATTTTATACGATGTCCTTATGTTCCTATTTGATTACGTAGTATTATTTGCAATGAAAATTCTGTAAGTTTTATTTTAGCATGTATTAGCTCATACAGTGTATAACGAGTTTCCCATCCGAGCGTGATTCCGGTGGAAGAGAATTTTCTTCCTCGTACATCTAGAGTCCGATGTCAATAAAAAATTTAAAAAAAAATTGGCACACAGATAAATTTAAGCTTGGATTGACACATTGTCTACATTACTACTTGTCTACATTCATTAGGATATTCATTTATTTTTACTACACGATCAGTTTTATTTCTTCAGAATAACACTATACAAAGAAATTTCACGTCTCACACGCGCAGTAAACATGCAGCATTTTCGTCTTAAATAATATATATAATATAATATACTGCTTAAGTAATGATTACTAAGGAAGATAGGAAAAAAATCGAAAAATATTTTTCCGTGCGTGTTGTGTTTTCTAGAGTAAGTTCACTTTGACATAACGCTTAAATAAATATACACGGTGTCCGGGAATAAGTGTCGGGCACAGAAAGACGCTATTCGTTGGCTATAAAGAATAAATTATCGTTGAAATAAAATGCAAAACACTCCCTTTTTCTAATTGAGTGCAAAAAAAATTACACATAAGTATTTTTGACACAGCCAATACTTGCCTGGAGTCCGGTGCTTATGTCTTTCTTTGTCCGACATTTATTCCCGGACGCCGTGTATCGATATACACGGTATCTGAGAATAAATGTAGGGAATAAAAGTCGTAAAAATTGTATCCACACCTGAAAAATCGTTAATTCCTTATAACATATAAACGTATACAACACTATAATAAACCAGCAAAGTACATACTTTAAATAAAAACACAATAAACAGGCCACTAACCAAACCGTGCTTTGACCGAATAATTAGAAAGAGAGAAAAAACAACTAAAAAGCGTCTCATTCAAGCGAAGAATGCACGAAACGTCTCTCGACCTATAGAGAGGGAAAGCTATAAATAAATACAGGAGCGAGACATACATAATTAACTAATGTAAAGAAAACAATGCACCAAATACTGTTGAAAACAAATCACTTTCTCATGTTTATGTGAATTTAATTTTAGGTTGTTTTCAAGAACTCGGGCTTCAGATTATTCAACTAGTTATTCAACAATAATAACAATGTTAAATCGTGACGTCATCCTATTTTTAGACCCGTTTTAAACGAGCAAAAGTGGTTTGCATTCATCTTATTACGTTCACTGTATTTGAAATAAACAAACTTACTCTTAACTTATATCTACTCGTGTAATTTTTTACCAGTTATATTTACTGATAATTGTAGTTAATTAGAATAAAGACGCAAACATTTCCGAATACAACACAAATTAAAAAGAAAAAAAAAATTAGCTTAGACCTCAAGATCCCACTTTAACTATTTTTGCAATTCTAAAGATTCATTCGCCCGCAGACTCTCGGCCGGAGCGTTCGCGTCAAAGGAATTCGCGAAATGAAAATTTAATTAATCCATTCGAGTGTTTAGCGTACCCGTCTGCACAGCATCTTCACCAGGATGCAATACTTTAATAAATATTTTGAGTGCGCTCTCGTGGAAATATTTCGGCGAAGTCTGAATAATAATTTTCTACCTTTTTTTGCGGCTTTCCATCGTGGAATACAAAATCTTTTTCCCGTTTTTGCTTATTCTTGGCATAGTCCACTTACCGTTTATATTGTTTGAATTCTCATTGGTAAGTAGTAGAGAGTGGAAAAGTTTCGGAAAATTTGAAACTATAAGGTTGAAATGTTTACTTAATATTTTTATGGTCCCGGACCTCAGACTGAAAAATCCTTATAAGGTCACTCACGTGGGTGTCAGTCCGTTTGTTTCAGTTGATTTTTTCAGAAAGTATGAGATTTTCTCAGAAACTATAGAAATTTTAAATTTGGCCTAGTAATACATCTTATTATTCACCTAACTTTTAACTTCAATTAACATAACTTTTTTAAAATATATATACACACAAACATTACAAACATTTTTTTACTACTTTTATGTATCACGTGGGGTATCATTTAAAAGGTATTTTTATGAGGAGTATAAAATATATTTTTTAATAGTCTTCAATTTTATGTTTCAAAATATATTCTAAAAAATATGCGAAAATTGAGCATTATCCCCCTCTCTTATTCCCTAAACTACTCAACCGAAGATTATGAAAACAGACTTGGTGTAAATCAACTAGAAAATTATAGGAAAACTATAGCAATTACCATAGATCTTATAATTTTTGAAATATGCAAAATATTTTAATGCCTGTGAAAGTTATAGTCATATGTATATTTATATAGGTAATATATTTGCGAAAAATTAATATTTGCAAATAGTTTAACAGAAATACTCAGTACCTTAAATGTTTTGTAATTGCCTGAATGAGTACGGAACTTTCGTAGCGCGAGTTTCTCTCGTGCTTGACAAGATTTTCATTTTAAGCCCCATTTCCGAATTAGGAATTTGCAAAGTGATGTGTTGTATATTACAATTTGCAATTAAAATTATTTCCGTTACCTTTTATAAAGTATTTCAAGAGACGTAGACAAATATGGAACCCTCGTTTGTCTGTACTCCGACAATCACTTGGCCGGTTTTTTATGCTTGAATATTCATATATTTTCGATACATATTTTTCGTAAAATATGTTTCGACATCATTTTGAAAAATTCTATATTAAAATTAGCAGTTTATCTATAGATATAAAAAAACTGTAATAGAGTGAATTCTCTACATGGAAAATATTTTAAAAACAGTGATTTATTTAGCGTATAGAACTATAGTAGAAGCCGGAAAATCTGTTTTTAGATTTTTTCCTGTCTGTCGTTTAATTTGTTCTTTAATCACACCAAATATCCTAGACGGATTTTGATGAAATTTGATATGTTCATAGCAATATACATGATACTTTTTATCAGGATATTATATTAAACACCACGACTTGGTGAATATTACGATGTTGGTACTGCTAACGCCATCTATTAACGTCTTTACGAAACTTTATGCTTATAGATACATTATGATATGGTACTGCCAACGCCATCTATTAGTGTTTTAGTAAACTTCGTGATCACAGAATTCGGAGAGAACAAAAATTAGAAAAACAAGACACAACAAATTCATAATAATTTGTCTTATTCCGAATTCCACGCAAATAAAGTCGAGGGCAAAGCTAGTAATAAATAAATATATTTTAAATACAGAAAACTGCCTGTGCTAACTTTTTACTTCGAATATTTTTAATAAATGTTCAATTAACACATGTGCATGTAACGTTTATTAAAGCAACTTATTGTTGTCTAATGAAATGGCCCAAGTGTCAAGTATATGCCTGTATATTATTTAATTCATTGTTTATGGAAATGTAATCACGTAGGAGTATGAATTGGATACGATCCAAGGCGGATTATAATTTTCTTCCGCCTTAAATGAATGTACGGGCGATAACTATCTTTTTTTCATGTCAGTCATGCTTTATCATCGTGTAATGACGTACGGTTAAATGCAGTCCATATTTGATTTTGAAGACGAAAGAAAATTAACTTTCATGTTCCGAAAAAGTTTTAAATCTTTATTTTTATCTTTTATTATATGGCATTCGTTCTCTCATAGAAAACCACTTGATGACGTAAATTAAAACGGATTTGAATTTATTGTTGTAACTTAAATGATGTTATTATATAATTAATATGAGAGCTTGTACATAGCTAAGATAAATTAAAAAAATATAATAAAAAAAAGATAATAACAAATGACGGAACAAAATACAACTTCTAAAATATTAGCTTTTAGTGTTATACCCGTGGTTCCGTTGCGGTATCTTTACTGCTTTGGCGACGACCTTTGTCTGTCTTTCTATTCTTCTTTTTGTTGGTAGTTATAAAAATATTACTTAATATCACCTAGCTCTTTGAGTGAACTAACAAATGTCTTTTTAAAAAAAATCGTTAAGTGTTTTTCGTTAAAAATAATGATGTACAGAAGCGTTAAAGGTGAAGCTTATAGACCATTTTGTTACCAGGTCTATCTTGGCAGACGTGATACCTAGGCATCCAAAATTTCTGATCTCTATTGTAAATGAGTCTTTATAGTAAAGGTGAGGGGTAAAAATGAGCTTGGCCTTACTGAAATAAGGCATAATTTTAAAAAGTAGTAATTTTAGTAGAAATATAAAAAAACTACTGAATTCAGAGATTGATAATCAGTAAAAAATTTAAAAAAAATAACACACAGTTTATAACCTTAATACAAAGCAAAAGGTTATTTTCATAAATGCGCATACATTTATCTTTAAGAATTGTTAATAAGAAATAAAATAACAATAAAAACGTTATCAAGCGTTTAAAGACTTTAGAATTCAATTTAAATTACATTAAAAAATATAAGATTTTCCATTTGTCCGAATGATTATTTAAATAAACATCACATGTTTTTTTTTAAATTTTTTAATCATAAGAAACCCATTCTTATTCTTGTAATACCTAAGCTTGACACCATATGGGCTTTTGCTGGTCTTCTTTATGGTCTCACAAACACGTTTAAATTGAATTATATAAATTGTAAGTTATGAGTAATAAACGTAATTTATGAGTAATAAAGTTATGAGTAATTTTAAAGTGAACTGTACACAACTTTAAATAATTTAGTTACATTACCTCGTAGCATGGACTTAACTCTCACTGAGCCGGAGGACTGTACTTTATTGTGTTTTTGTTTCAAAGTTTTTATTTTTACGCTCAACGGAAGATGTATTACACTGAGAAGCACAGGACTTTTTGTTTTTTTTTTAAATTTATATTAAAACTAGTTACACAACGCACGATTAATTTGTTTTTAAATTAATATACTAAGTACTGTCTAACCTATTCCCAATGAATCACTTAATGTTCTAATATCTTATCCTTTTGTGTCGTCAAAATGTAAATTTTACACATTTGATAGTCTGAACGCGTCCACGTTGATGTGGTTTTGGAGTTTATTTTGGTGATTACTAGTAAATCTACTAATGTCTTCTGCCATTTCTCAAGATCGCGATGGGAGTCGCAGTTACGAAAGTACCAATGCGCGCTAACAATACACTTAAGCAATTTATTTTGAATTCGTTGTATCAATTGGATATTAGAATTATTATCTGTATTCTATAGCTGCAAACTGGGCGTAGGGCTTGCTTATAAATATAAGCTTGTTGTATGTTGAAAGCTCAGAATTACGACCAAGCAATGAATACATTTTTCTGAAACTGATGTTAAGTTCGTTGCGTTTCTTCTTAATATGTTCTTTCCACCGAAGCTTGGGGTCAAGATTCATACCAAGATATTTAGCTGTATTGGCATATGGTCGTTTAGGACCTGGTTGTTGTCTTATCTTTTCATTTGAAAAATAAACATGTGTCGATTTGGATTCGTTCTGTTTAATGCGCCAATTTTTAGTCCAGATGGCTACTTTGTTGTGAGCATATTGCTGTATTATCAGCAAAAGTGGCTGTTGTGCTATATAATGTTGTTGGAGCATCATTAATGTATAGCAAGTACAAAATTGGGCTTTTTGGTAAAACTCATAAACATATTGGCAGATAAGAGTCACGTCTATTCATTTTTAAGTTATTTAACGATATATTACACATTACTAATGACTAAGAGAGAAGTAAAATTAAACATAAGACTTACACGATATGATGTACCCAACGGTAATTACTGCCTTATAATTTATTACATTATAATTTGAACATATTCTCATTAATTGCGAGCACAATAAAATTTAAATATTCCGGGGATTCAGCTTAAGGACGCATTTACAAAATCCCGCTGCCCGGGAATGGAAATTTACCAGGCTTAAAAAAAATTACTAGTCACATCAAAATTCACGCGTAGCGATATTTGATTCCAGCGATATTTGGACCGCTTATTGGTCCAACAAATTTACAATCTATGCGCATTATCTTGACGGGCACACATTATAACTAAAATGAATATACGTGTTTTATATTTGTTTGGTAACCAGTCTCATTTTTCATTTATATTATTAAAATTACGTCGATATAACAAATAATAAATATTAGTAATATTCTACTTTGCAAAAAGCCGATTTTCCTGAAATAAATATGTGAAACTAATGAAAATCATCTGCTTGAATTTGATCTAGTTTTTATATAAAAATCATTATACTACATATTTCCAAAGTTTAGAATAAACTTTGCAAAAATAGAGGTTTTAGTCAAAAATGTACCCTTAAAACACCCACATTTTATATGTGTAAGGACGACTAATTACAGTATCGTAGTATTAAAGTTGGGCTACACTGACAATTATTTAAAATTATGAATGGAAGGTGTATTCGGCTTCAAAGGAGGATGGGAAAATTAAACTCAATTGAGCGGAGAGGACATACATTTATTAGGACACAGGTCCGAACAACGGTGTTTTGAGTAGATATATAATATGGACATGTCATTAGCGCTTGAAATATGGTTCTCAAAAGTTGAGGTAATTTATTTCAATTCAATAGGACTATCAGTTTTGCTTACGTGATTTTATGGACTCTATGTTTTTCATCGTAATTCGTCAAGAGATTTATTAATTGCTCCATGAATTATCATACTTGTAATTATGTCTGCAAAGAAAAACATCATAATGGTAACTAAAGTTGTATATTCACACAGTGAAAGCTTTTGCTAGCGGCTTTGCTCGAAAACTGGGATACCTTTTATCTTTACCGACCCTAGAGAATAGTCTGTAAGGACAAAAGGTATCCCAGTTTTTAATCTGAACTCCAAGAGTTATTCCAGTGACAGTTCCATTAAAATAGGTCTAATAGTTTTGCATGCTGCTCTAACAAAAAGTGTTTTAAAAAGTAGGATTGGATAGGGTTCTAAAAAGTTGTTTTCGTTTTTATTCGACTTCCAAAACATCCCTGATACAAAATTTTTCAAAAACACGAGATAGGGTGTTATATTGATATCTCTGCAGGTTTGTTTACGCCGTTTACTTGTATTACTAGCGCCATATAGTTCGTAGTTTGCTTTCCTTGATTGAATATTTAAATCGATGTATAAAAAGAGACCAAACACACATACAATGACGGAATTGGAGAACAGAATCTAGCTAACACAACTAAATGATGCAAAAGAAACATGCCACTGTGCATGTATCTCTTCAAAGACATCAAGCTGTAGAATGGATCTGCTTATAGCCCAAAGGCTGATTGTATATGAAATATTAAAAATAAATAAGAATATTAAAAGGAGATATCATAAAAAAAACTATCACGATAGGAATTATTATAAAAACAATCACGGCAATACTAATACCGTACAGCATAATAAGGTCTAATTTAATTTTCTTTATAATCGGTGAAGAAATGTCAAAAACAAATAGTTTGTGTAAAATATGAAACGTTAATGTAGCGCTCGAAGTGTCTCGCTGCAAATAAATAAACCTAAAACGCTAATGAATGAGACATCAATTAAAAAAAATCGATTGCAACTCAGTACATGTGAAAGAAGTGAAACTTCTTTGGCGATCTAAACCTCGATTTGTAAGTAAGTGGTAAAACGATAGAGGGAGTGAGAATATACTAAGTGTACGTTCATAGATTGTACTAAATTCGTATAAGAATATTTTAAAAAAATTAATAAATGTCATCACATGTCGACGTAAACATCCAACAAAATCTTCATATAAATTTACATAGACAATTATGAGTTCAAAAAATAACTCGGCATCTGCGGTCAAAAAATAACTCGGATCTGGCACCGGCATCGAGGTGCCAGAACATAGCTAAATGCGCCTGAAGGAAGTCGGGATGTATTGTTTCTGTTATAAATTAGATTTTCGATAACATTTAGTCAGTTGTGGGTTTATATTGCGTATTAATAAATAAATTAAGTATATATATATTGTTAGTCTTGTAATGGATAAAGTACACGTAAAATTAGTAATTAGTAATCATAAATATATAAATAAATTGATAAAATGTTGACAGTTACTTTTGACACACATAACGTACGAAACAGTTAATAGTAATAGTGAGCACTATTTTTGTTTGCTTTCACGCAACATTTTGACAGTTTACATTTGACACATATAACGTACACGGCAGCTGATAGCTAGAAGTGAGTGCCATTTTTGTTTGTTTTTACGCATACGTATACTTCTTGTTTTTTTTTCTGTTGTGTTCATCTACCTCACCCCGTTGTTAGCTTAGTATCTATTTTCATAGATTCGTTACATTCTGACGTCACAAAAACATTGCGACATTGAAAATTTAACTCTCATCGCGGCCAAAAAAGTTTCACTTCAAAAATCTTATCTTTTATTTCTCTTTGATCACACGTAGATTTTTTCAAACGCTTATTTAAGAAAAGAAAGAAACCGATAGTTTCAGTAAACGAAACATTTAATAAGCAAGTAAATAAATGTATTCTATTTAATTGGTATATTAATATAATCTATATAAATAAAACTACAAAATAAAAAAAAATTACGAAAATCATTCGCAAATTAAAATAAATTCTTAATATTTTTAGTGATTTTTTCGTCTCACATGGTTCATCGCACCCGCCGCCTCATTTGCTCACACAGAGCATAATATTCAGTTTACACGTCAGTAATTAAGGAAGACCGTAAGGGATCCGAATTAACTCTGTTGTCGAAAAAGCCAAAAATTGATCATTACCGCGAAACGCCCGTTCCATTATCGAATGCGCCACGTGCTCCGTTAACCTGGTACGCGTAAATAACGGCGCGCAACGTGGCGACGCCCCTTCCGCTTCCGCATGCATGGCTCGCGCTCTTTATGGCGTTTATATTTTTTTTTTAATTGACATGTTTCGACTTTCAATGTTCGCTCCTCGATTTAGTACACCGATCAGCTGGCCAGTGTGTCTACAATTTATTTGTTGCTGGAAGATATGGTTATTTGTTCGTTAAATGTGTTTGTGTCACATTTATGATAGGAGAGGTTGGTTTATTAAAGGCATGTGGCATTTCGACGCAGGCGGCATGTCGCCGACGGGAATTTGGTGCTTAAAATATGTCCATTCTTTTCAACAGCTGCATTTCTTAACGTAATAAGTGAGAAATTCGTGACAATAAATATAAGTGCAGTGTTAGATTTATCCTAGCTCATAGAATTTTTCAGCGAAACATTTATTTAATACAAAATGGCACAGAATTTTTTAGCGTATCATTATGATTGATAATCAAAGACCTGATTATAATGATATGCTAAAAAATTTGTCAAAGATACATCTTAAAAGGTAGATGTGTATATGATTGCAATTCTTTGGAGACAGCCAAATTAAAGAAATAATATTTAAAAAAAAATAAGATAGTATGATGATATATGACAAACCTTAAAGTTTTAATAAAAGTGTTAAAAAATTGCGAGTGACGCGTATTTCACTCTAATTAACCAATTGAAAAATTTTAATTCATTTGACATCGCTGTGTAATCGTTCGATTAATTTATTATTTATATTAATTTTACATAGCTTTTATTATTTATATTTGTATTTATTTTACATAATTTTGCATAGGAAAGTTGTTTGTCGTTCGGCGCAAAATGACTTATTAGATGATGTTGAAAGTTTCAGTTTCAACATCATATAGTTTCCAGTGTCCAGATGAGTTTTATAATAATCTTTTGAGAATATATCCGAAATTAACAACAATAATTTTAGTTCAATTTTTAAGTCATTGAGCTATATTGACACAGGTACAAAATTTCATACTTCTTATTTAAAACAAGACTAAGAGCTACATTTATTTTTAGGCGAGTTCATGAAGTTGGAAATTATTTCGACAGAAACTGTCGTCGTTGAAATAGGGGATGTAGTAGCGGTGTATTTCTACGTTGAAAGTTGAGTCACTATTGCGATTATAAGAACTAATAATCATTATTTAAGAAAGTACTGAAATCAAACCCAGTCACGGCCCCATTTCTGCTTGAACAAAGCCTAGCCTAGTTTGAATTATATTACATTTCTAGTTTTATTTCCCGCTTGTATCAATATATATCTCTTGGTTTTAGTACCGATTGTTGATTTTAAAATATTTAAACATTTTAAAAATACAATCCTGCTGACTGATTATTATTGTAGTATATTCGAGTTGTTACTCAGACTTGGTTTGATTGATTTATTTCAAATACGGCACACGTTATGCATTATCTTATAAATCATAGGGGAGAGTGGGGAAATGGGAGCTAGCGGGTAATGGGAGCCACTAAAATTTACACAGACTGGAACGCACTAGTCGCACGAAACTGACAGGAATGCATTCGAGAACATTCGTTCATGTCACGTGATCGCCACCGGCCGGCCCAGTAGCACGCGCACAGTGGTGACAAGAAGAAGTGCGTTTGGAGTGATCTCGCCACAAAAAAGTGCAAAATCTCTCAAATAAAGTGAGTACCTAAACTTTAATTATTCTGTCGTATATTGCCTCTATTATATGCATTATTTATTAAATTTTATGATAACATTGCAAAACACAAACTTATTTAGCGAAGTTTTTTAAGTTATTGTTGGTATTTTGAGATGGTTAACTGCCGGATAATGGGAGCTACTCAAGCTCCCATTACCCCGCCATGGCTCTTATTACCCCTTACGAGTAGAAAAATTCAAATTTAACAGTATTGTTTATCTATTTTTTTAGATACCAAGAACTAGAAAGCGGACGACGTCAAAGGCTAGTTGGACATCAGCTACGTTAGAGTCTGCAATAAAATCTATAAGAAATGCAGGAATATCGGTTAATAAAGCGGCACAACAACATCAAATACCTTACAGCACACTGAAAAAACGGTACAGGTTAGCAATTTCTGATGATGATACTTACAGTCGTTCTCCGTCGCTCGGTAGAAAAGCCGTGTTCACTAGTGAACAGGAACAAATACTTGTTAACCACATACTTAATATGTCTAATATATTTTATGGTTTAACAAGCATCCAACTGCGTAAAATATGCTACAATATGGCTGTGAACTTCGGTGTCCAGAATAGATTTAATAGTGAAAAAAAAAATAGCTGGGAAAGATTGGTTGACATCAAGAACTCAATATTAGAAAGCCTGAAGCGACCAGTATAAACAGGATTCTGGGCTTTAATAAGACTGAAGTCACACGTTTCTTTAGTAATCTGGAATCTGTAATGACAAAATTTCATTTTGAGCCCCAAACATTTTCAATATGGACGAAACAGGATTTTCTACAGTCCACGTGTCAGATAATGTTATAGCTCTTAAAGGACGGAAGCGTGTTGGTGCAGCGACTTTATGGGAGAGGGGCAAAAATGTTACAGTAATTTGTGCAATGAGTGCTACAGGCTTGTGTGCCTCCTTTATTTATTTTTCCACGACAAAGACACTCTCCACAGCTAGAACGTGATGGGCCACCGGGAGCTATTTATACATGTTCCAAAAATGGGTGGACTAATGAGCAAATATTCATAACATGGCTTGAACATTTCATAAAATTTACAAGTCCTACTGCAGAAAAACAGATTTTGCTCATTATGGACAATCATAACAGTCATGCTACATTGGAATCCTATGAGATGGCCAAAAAGAATTATATAACTATGTTGATTATTCCTCCACATTCGTCACATCGTCTACAACCTTTAGATGTGACGTTTTTTGGTCCACTAAAAACAGCTTAAAAGAGGGAATGCGATATGTACATGAAATCTAGAAACATGATTAAAGTAACTCCATACGAAATAGCTGGACTATTTAATAAAGCTTACTCAAAGACAGAATCTCTTGACAAGGGAATATCTGGCTTTAAAACTACTGGAATATTTCCTATGGACCCATCTGTTTTTTCAGATGAAGATTTTTTACCTCTTGGCCAGAACGAAAGTAATGACAACACAACTAACGTGGTAAACACTGTTAGCCTTTCGGAAACAATTGCTACAGTTACTTCTGGGTACCCTCTCAATAGCCCGCCAGAGACCAATCATCACAGCATGATGTGCATAGAAGAGATTCGCCACAACCTTCTACAAGTTTTGCCCATATCTTAAATGTTTTAAGTCATCCTCCCAACATATCAGCAAAAGATAACAGAAACAAACAACATTCAGAAGTTTTGACTAGCACCCCTATGAAGGAAGTTTTTGAGGAGAAGAAGGAGAAAAAGAATAAAAGAGAGATGAAGGAGAAAAAGAATAAAAGAGAGATGAAGGCTAATAATAAATCAAAGAAAATACAAATATATAAATCTAAGAATAAGAGACAGGTTAAGAATAAACTATCTCAAAAAAACATAAACAAAGGAACTAAATATTTGTTCCAAGACAGCACTTCTGACGAATCATCTATCGATGAAAATAATATTTGTGATGATGATTCTGAATACTCTGAGGAGGAAAATGTATGTATGATGTGTAACGATGTTGGTAACGATGAAGAATTATGGTATCGTTGCAAAGCTTGTGGCAAATGGCCCATTCTGAGTGTTCAGGTTGCGATCACCCTAAAGATTATCTTTGCAATTTTTGTTTAGATCCCTAAAATCCCTTTTATTATTTTTTTATTGAAAATGTTCTATTTTATGTTTTGTTGATTACTTAAAAATTTTGGATTGTTTAAGTTCCTCTTTAATAGGTAAAAATAGGATTTTATTTTGTTTAGTGTTATTTCATGGCTCTCATTACACATATGAAGGCTTCATGGCTCTCATTACCCGATGCGTGGGGTAATGGGAGCGAAAGTAAGATTTATAAAAAAAAAACGTGATTTTACCTATGTAAGTCTATATTTTGTTTATGTTCCTTGGCAATTATTGAAAGACGGGTAACTAAAAGACTGATTAGTGTCTATAAATGCTTGTGATTGTAACCGAAACTGTATTTTTTTTTCTTTTCCTTACATGGCTCCAATTTCCCTACTCTCCCCTACCTTTCAATTCCAATAGATCAAACTATTCATATGGATGTAATTCAATACGAATATAGCATACTATAAAATATCAAAACAACATTTCGTTTGATAATTTAATTCTTTATAGTATTTAAATATTTACTTTTTTTATTAATCGTAAAAGTTGTATTTCTTGAAGTTATCGAACGAATATAATTGACACATTGTTGAGATACATTTTTTGCGACCTCATTAAGCTAGTAATAATGACAAAAAAATACATTTATTGTTCTACAATTTCATAGGTTGATACAAAAATGTCATTAGAAAAGAAATAAATAAATTAATAATTCACTTTTTAATTAATTACTGTTTACATTATTATGCAGAATGTAGTCAAATTAAAAAAAAAAAGTAGAAATAGAGAATTTAGTATTATCACAAAATGAAAGGAATCTAATAAGATTTATATATTGCTGATGGTGAGTTCTACATGTAAATACTGTAATCGGTTACAGAATGTTTAATAGGGGAGTGTGACAAAACTACACAACACATACTGGCACACGTCTATTTAAAAAGACAGAAATAAAAAGAAGTCAAAAAGGGGAAGCCCGCGTGTATGTAAATCACAGACTCGGCCATATGCATATTCGAATTGAAATTCGAACGCCGCCGCCCCGCGTTCCATCTCGCGCTAAACCTTCCATAATTTGAATTTGAATCGCGTCGCGCGGGAGCGGAAGCGCGTTCGTTTTCTCTTTTCCAATTACAATATTCGTGAGTGGGCGCGGGAATATTCCTCCCGATATTCCCTTTAATATTAGATGTTTGGGGGCGAAATGGAATTTTGACTCGACGTCTTGATCGATTTGTGCTTTTTAATTTTCGTCGGCGTCTTAATATATATTTTTGTACCCAAAATTCGATATAAGAAAATAGTATTTAATTACCAACTCTATAAATTTATTTATCAACGTAATATCCTTGCCAATCAGTTTTGGTATCGTAGTGACACCTACGTGGTTGTATTAAATATATTTTTTGCCGAAAGTACTTTAAGGATTTTTTCTACGTTTATTAAATCTATGGTTGAAAAATTAGAAACGGGATTAGGGGGCGGAACGGACTTAAGAATGAAAAATAGTAAAGATACTTTAATTACATTTTAAAAGTCCTGCCTACTGACACACCACGGCCTGGGGCGCGCGAAATAAATTCGTCCTTTTTACATATCCTATTTAATATTTTTTAATTTATATTTTGCTACACTTTCATTGAGCTTCTCATATGAAACATATACTTGCAAAATGTCAAACATATAGATATAAAACTGTACAAATTGTATGACTGTAACAGACAGACAGAAGATAAGGCATACGGACGAAAGATTGAAGATTCCGTGTTTCACCATGGGACACTAAAAAGTTATTGTAGAGAAAATTTAAGTTAAAAAGAATCAAAATGGATTATTAGTACGGTTTGAAGGTATAATAAGAGTGAACGAAGTTATGTATAAGGGGTCCTTTTTTTGAAAATAAATGATGTATAATGAAAAAAGAGTTACAAAAAATCAAAATGTATTATTGATACCTTTGAAAGCATAAGGAGAGTGTATACAGACTGGATGGTGAAACATGTGGATGGTATCTTCAAGAATATGAAGATGATAAGGGATAGTTTGCACATCTTAATATTTATTCATCTATCATCCGCAACAACGGAATTACTGCGCAGTGCAGACGACCGACAGTTCCAAGTGATGGCCGAAAACTGCCGATTTTTGTCCGAAAAGATTGGTGAGGGTCGGCCACAGTCACTCCGACTTTTTTGTAGGACGTTTGCATTGAAGTATTGAATATTATAAGTTCACGTACGTCACGTACACACAAATATTTAATTTCATACGTATATCTTAGATAATTATTGGTCGTCTGAGATGCTCGTGTTCGAGAATTATAGTTTAATTTGGAATGAGAGAACAATTTGATGATTGAGTATCTAAAGACAAACAAACTAATTATTTTTGTACATCTTAAAGATCGGTCTGGTTGAATTTAAAATAATGAACGTACCTTTAAATATTTCATTTTAAATTTGAAATATGTAATATTTTTATAATAATTTATAATTTTAAATCTTTTGCTATGATGTCGTCAGGATATCATGAAAAGCGTAGTTAATTTTCTTTATTGAGAATTTTTCTTATTTCCATAAAGTGCTTATATAGGAATTTGGCTGCACGCGTGTGCTGCTTGTGTTCATATTTTTTTCCCCACTACAGACATTAGTTTTCGTAAGAGTAACAACGTGTAAGAAATTGTTTAAAACATTAGTAAAGATACAGACGAAAGTTTAGTTTATATTTTTATCCCTTTCTTTAAACTTAATACATTTTTCATCTCTGAAATATTTGTTTTCTAATTTCTACTGCCATTTTATCTCGTTTATTTCAAATTGTATTTAGTTTGCCTTTTACAAATTCTAAAACATTCTATGTTTCACTAAAATCTTTTGCAGTCTTTCACAAAATAGTTTTTCCTTTTGATTTGAAGGGAACTACTGTAGCAGCCTGTCCGCCAAAATAAAAAATAAGCCAAAATCCAAAATAGAAAAAAAAAAACTATTTTATATCGTTTCGTTGAAAATCGCAGTTTGTCAAAATTTCCTAATAACTAAAATAAGTAAAGAACAGTTGCATTACGTGACATATACATTCTAACGGTGTACAAACACGTATAAAACGGTGCCAACTTTCGATCTCGATTCCCTACTGCCAAGTCCGCGTTTCTCCAGTTTCTCTCGCATTCTTGAATCTCCATACCATCAGAGCCAATGTTCTTGACCTATAAATTATACATCTTTCGCCATCTATCCAAACACGTAGTGCTATGTTTCTAACTATTATAAAACAATGAATTTTGTATTTGTCAATTATTATCAATTTGCTGATTGAAATGGCAATTATATCTGAATTATGTAAAATTTCAGAAGATTTTTCCTGTATTTTAGGTTTTACAAAGACGCAACTTAGTTTTATTCCTAGATATTATTTTTCGCGCTTGCCTATTTCAGTTTTAACACTAGAGGAATAAAAGCAAGATGAATGAACTATGATGAAAGAGCTGTGAATTTCGGAACTTTTATAAATTGTTACCTATACTCACATTTCAGTCAGTTGTCACTTTGACGTTACAGTTGATTAATGATAACGTTATTTAAGTTAGAAAAATATGGGTGTTTTTAAATTTATGAACGAGAAATCCGTCTACCGGTCTTTATTTCTAAACGAGAAATATGTGGTTTGTTATTAGTAGTCTCAAATGATAATGGTGAAACCGTTCAGATTCTAATCTGACATTTATTAATTTTTCCGTCCTTGGACTTATTCATTTCCTATGAGATTTCCTTATTTCCTTTTTTGAAACCTTTGAAAAATCTCGATACTTTAAAATATCTATATTTCTTTCCATTACTTCAGTATTAAAATTGTGGCCATATTCTGAATATTAGGAGAATTCGGATAAACCATTGGAGAGACGATTAGATACATCACATTAATTAATCTGAAATAGTGACTTAGTGTTTATAAATAGAAACCATTATAAAAAGACTATTGGTTTAATAAAGTGATTTGTTGATTTTCGAATGTTTTAAGAACTTCAACAAAAGTTATAATCATTGAACGAAATGGTGTTTGCCAACGTATTCATCTAAATTTATAAATTGAAAATCCTGAAGATCCTAAATAAACATTAATTAGATAAAATTTGCCAGAATCATTTCAGTAAACGTATATTTGGAGAGCTACTTAAGATCTGTCATTTAGCTGAATTTAGCCAATCACTTAGTATTCGTGAAATCTTACTACGTTCCACGAATTTGTGGGATTAAATGTAAACAGTGCGAGAAATAATTTTGCCGCTAACGTTTTGAGAATAGGATTCAATAACATGGTGCTGTGGAAACATTTTCTTGTGATTGTTTCTATGGTTTGATTTGATTAGACAGTTGTATTTGAATAGTAAGATACTCATATAAATATAATAGTTGATACCATCATTCTAGATGAAAAATATATTTCGCTTCTGAACTTAAAGTACCAATTAATAATTCAATATTACAAATAAAAGATTTAATTTGATTTCTAGAAAATTAAGAACATTTCAAGGGTTAGAACGGAACTTTCATTTTTATCTACGTCATATATCAGTTGACGATTAGGTACTTAACTCGCAAACGGACAGCCTCGATTAGAAAATTTTCAAACGGTCATAATTTTTTTCTTAGGCAGAATTAAAAAAAACGCTTTTAAGGTTCTCTTCAGAATATCGAAAGAAATTATATCTTCGTGGCTTTATTGTATTCAAGTTTACAACCTGTATATTTACTATACCAATAATTTACGCACTAAAAATATGTTAAATTATGGATGAATTTCAAATTAAGTTAAATATATATTTTCAAATCCATAAAATTATATTTTATTTGACAAGGTTAAATATCCCGTTAATTTCTTTGATTAAAAATTGTTAAATATTATTCTTTTCCATTTTTAGGTAAATATCCTTCTCCTTTAATATAAACTGTAATCCATATTTGAAGAGTAAAAAATCGTGAGCGAAAAAAACTCGGGAAAAGAACGTAATTGGATTCTAACACCGACTCTAGAAAGTGATCGTACATTTTGTTCGGAACGGAAAACGAGTGAATACAAATGATGTCATTAAGTAATATATTTAAGAGAATTAGGAGCAAGAAACGAGAATCTGTGAAAAGCGAAAGTGAGAACTGACAGAAAATACGCCTACATACACATACATATATGAAGTAGCTGGTACGCGAGAATCATGGAAAAGACGAAAGACCAACAGCACTGAGTATATATGACGTAATATCAGTACCATAGACAGATAGAATTTAGTGACACAATCTTACGTACAGGCATTTGAGAGGCTCCTCTCGCCAATTGCCACACGAAAAGGGTATTGTGCGCCTTTAACGGGGATTGTGCTAGCGCCCGTTAAAGGCGCGCCAAGAGGGGCACGCCTCAATACAAATGTCATTAAAATGTCATTGTCGCAGCCTATTTATAGAGTTTGCGCAAGCCACACGGCGTCTGCGACAGTCGCTCCAGTTTCCGATGAATGCAGCCGACGAGGCTGAGGAATGATAACTCGCGGGGTGCAATCCGGATTGTGGAATGCGTTTTAATTGGGCACATGCAACATGGCGCCGTTTTTTAGACGCAGTTTGAGCGATGCTGTTCTAATGAGGTGGACCACGTTACTTCGCATCATTGATTACGGCAATTAGGTATCCATATATGTATTTGACGTAAGAAGTATTATAATGTTTACCTTGTTTATATTGCCGTAAAGTTAGATACCACACAAATGGCCTCGTTTTAAAAATTGGTTTTTTGATTGCTTTAGAAACTATAAATGAATTCTGGTAAGAATTTATTAAAATTACGTACTACGAAATTTTTCTTTACATAAATATATTTTTTTGGAGTTAGTGAAATGTTCGCATTTACTAATTTGTTAAAATGGTTTAAAATGTTAGCTCTTCTATATATTGTTACATATCGCTAAAATTCTTGTTACGAATATATAGTTCAAATGGTTGCCTGCAGAATTGGCAATAACTTAGAAAACTGGTTGCTTAAAATTAGACGAAATTTTACACGAGGGCGTCCAAAAAGAATATAAAGTTAATTTATAAATATGCAAGGGAATTTTGACAAGTGAACTTTTACCCCAGAGAACATCGATCTTATCGAGATGTTTTTAAACTTTACCAAGTATTTTAGTTTTATTTAGTGAACAGCTTCAATTAAATGCAGAAGGTGGGTTCCGACTTTTACTTAGAAATTCTTAACAACATATCTTAAGACCACACAGTCTATTTTTCTTTATACCACTTTGAACAATAGGTCAGCCTGTTTTATCTAGCTCGTGACAGCTATTGGTATTAGTCAGCTTAAAACACGTTTCAGCAATACACGTGTCTCATCCTGTCTAATATTGCGAAAGCCGGAATGCGCAATGTCTACCTGATATCCTGTCACGTATAGCTTGCGAGCTACGAAAGCTTGTCAAGCTTCGACTAGCACCGCTCTTTTGTTGCAGTTTTGAAACATTTTTTATGTTGAACCAATTTTTTTTAGATTTGGATATTTATCACTAATTCGGAAAAAAAAAATTTTATTATGCATGCTTTGAATGTTTATTAATTGAAATATCAAAACTTACCGATCTTCTTTAGACAATAAGAACGTAGATTGACTGCTATAACAACAATCGGTACTCACCTGTAACGAACGAAATACAAAAGTATGATTAAATCGGCAAATATGCATAATAATATTAGTAACGTTTTAATGATGATTGGTTATTTATGTAAAGGGCAACGGAAGATGCTATTGTTACCAATTTTACCTTAGAAATATAATCTGCTAAATATTCTGTAAGGATTTTTCGTACAATAGAATATAAATAATAAAATTGCGGTTTCCCTAAACAATTATCCACAGAGTGTGTCTTGTAATTCTCATTAGTTTTTCGTGGCTGTATTTTATTAAGTATTTGTTTTGTTTGACATGTAGTAGACACGATTCTAAAATGTAAAAAGTGTCAAATGATTATATGGTGGTGTTATACCGACTCAATTTTTTTGTGAAAATGATAAAACTATTATATTTCCGGTTGTGATACTGTACTATCGAAAACAATGTTTTGTAATTGTGCTTATGTTTAGACAGGTAACTGTAAACGTCGTTCTGGGCTGGGGAGTAGTTGGAATCTGTTAAATACGAGCAAATAATTTTAGAAACTAAATTTCTTTTATACTTACAATTATATTTCCCAATGAAATTTATAAGAAATTTGTACTAAAGGTGAAAATAGATAATTGAGTATTGCATTTTGGTTTGCTTTAAAATATTCTTACAGAAACAAAGAACTTTTATAAAGACACCAGTATAAGAATAGGAGTAAATAAATCATGAAAATACGTGATAAGGTGCTTCTTTTTTATTGTTCAATCTATTAATTATTTCGCACCGACTAACAGATTTACCGAAATCCTTGAGCATGTGGAAGAACATATGTGTTTAAAATAAAACAGAAAATAGTAACCATAACGAATAAAATAGAAAGACACAGCAAATAAAATAAACACTACTCTAACTAACGATTGATTGTGAACCAAAAAATCAACTCCGTAATCCCATTCCTGAAATGAAATGGTGATTATGCTAAATAATGTGAGTGTACGAAAGACAGATGAAAGCTACAGAATATTCATGCGTGTTCCAGGCAGATGAAATAAACTATCACGTCGTCCTTTCATGTAAGAGACAGAAGCATAAAGTGCTATTAAAATCAAGATCGAGGGGTTGTCAGTAGTGATGTAATAAATAGAAAATGCATCATCAAAAGCAACCCCCGTCGGAGTACAACTCTCCGTCGGAATAAGAACCGACCATGTCTATTATAAAATTTGAAGGGAATAAATAATACGGATTATTAAAAAAAAGTTTAGAGCTTAAATTCATCTTTATTTCCAACTTTATGCATATACACGATTGATGAGAAATGTGAGTTTTTAAAGACTCTCACACTATGCACTTAAATGATTTACAGAAACAAGTGAGCAACATTTACGTGGTCGCGTAGCTCCTTGCTTCAGATAATAACAAGGTACACGGAACGCATTAACCCAAATGCCAACTACAATGTAATTAAAATATGCAATGGAACGCACCCAAACGCCACTTCCGGGCGCGCCCGACGGTCGCCGTGGTAACGCACATTGACGTCGCGCCGGTCGCCATTGTTGTTGATTGTTGGCGCGCTCGTGTAATTATATTGATATTTATGTGCGTGCAAATGCGTTATATTATGATTGAAGTGTTTAGTGGTGATGTAATAATTTGATTGTAATGTGTTTTATTTAATTACGTTGGAGTAAAGGAAGTGATTCGGTACAAATAGCAAGGTTAGCAAAAGTGGACGCATGCTTGTCATTTGGTCTCACTATTCCAAATATGTATAGTTCAAATTTAACATTAATCTTTTTTTTACTTCAAGTCAGAAGTGAAAGTTTGTCATAAATGTGCGTTATAATTTTGTTAAATTCACATATCATTATATATTAAAAATATTATATTTTGACATCATTTGTTTTTGAAGAAATATTTAGATCACATCTTTTTAAACGTATGTTATTTTGATTACAATTTATTTGGATAACATTTTTGTGAATAATTTTATATTTCGAATGATTAAATCGAATATCAAAAATATTATAAACTGACGATTATATGTATAAGTTTTTTGTTTTACGTGATGTCAAACAAATATTATGAAATCAGAAGAGTTTATAATTAAGATGCATTATCCTTCAGTGCTAGAATAGAAATGTTTTTAAACAAGGAAATGAAAATATTATTAATTGTTGAAAGAAGATAATTTTTGTGTCTTGCACAAAGACACCTCATCCGACTGGCGTGAACATTTTGGCATCGTGTAGCTTATATGGTCATATTGACATGGAATATATGTGTTTTGAAACGTATAGATAATGAACAATAACGATTTAAATGAAGGGGACAGAACATGCAGGGCGAATTTTTGAGTTGAAATCGTTAACCATTATAGTCACGCAAAAATAACATACGCATGTTTTGGAACGTGTAGATAATGAACAATAACGATTTAAATGAAGGGGACAGAATATGCAGGGTGAACTTTTAAGTTGAAATTGTTAACCATTACAGTCACGCAAAAATAATGTATGTGTGTTTTGGAACGTGTAGATAATGAAAAATAACGATTTAAATAAAGGGGACAGAACATGCAGGGTGAATTTTTGAGTTGAAGTCGTTAACTATTATAGTCATGCAAAAATAATGTACGTGTGTTTTGGAACGTACAGATAATGAACAATAACGATTTAAATGAAGGAGATAAAACATGCAGGGCGAACTTTTGAGTTGAAATTTTTAACCATTACAGTCACACAAATATAATGTATAAGGAAGTTTAACGGTACATATTGTTAATTTTTACAGATTGTGTGAATTTTTTAATTGTGTATGTTATACATTGCGTATGTATATACGATACCGAAATCAATAAAAACGTCCCAGGATATATTTAGCTAATTATTTTAAATTATTATAAGCGTCTTTTGTTACACGATTGGGTCGTATAATTTTGAATTCGACAAGAGCACATAACTAACTAAATAAACCGTAGATATATATAAATACTGTTAGTACATTAACATTAAATAATTCTGATATAAAAAGCGATTAAAACAAAATGCAGTCAGTCATGCTCCCTTTTTAAGGGTTTTGTACCTCAAAAAAGGAACCCTTTTTCTCAGGAATGCGTGGAGGTATCGAGTTGAAATTAATATCAAATACTTATAAGATTTAAGGTCCTTTAGAGCTGTAAATCAAGCTTCTAAAGTAAACGCAATCAAGAAGGACCCTAAAAATATGGTTATTTATGCAGCATATTTTGATACTCGCAAATAAATCAAAACCTATGGGGTATTTCTTGTTGACCTAGAATCATGAAATTTGGCAAGAAGCAAGGTCTCACAGCAAAAAAAATGAAAAAAATTCGAAAATCGTTAATTTGTAGTTATGTTATATGAGGATTTCGTACCCATTTAGTCATTTATAAACATTTAATGGTGTATAATATTCACATAAAAAATATTTATTTTTAAAATATGCGCATATGGACGATATAGCAGGTAGTATATTTCGTTCTAAAAATTAAAATTGTGTAAATAGTATAATAGGAATATTATGCACCATTAAATTTTTATAAATGCCTAATTGTGTGGAATTTTCTTAGACCGAGTTCCACTCGTATTGGACAAGTTTTTCCAAAATCAAAGCGACTAAATCTGTGAAGACAGTAATTAAGAAAATTAAGATTTTTCTACTTACAACTTCTAGTTTTAGATCGCTGATGATAAAACTGCTAAATTTTCTGGTTATACGATCATTTCACCTCAATATACCCTTTAAAATGGATTAATGGTGTATAAATTAGAAAACGATGATTTTTGAGTAATTTACCCTGTGAAAAAGACCTTTCATAAAATCTTATGTCAAATTAGAATGGTAGCACGGTTTGTGGTTTCTCACAGTTAGATTTAAATATCTTATTCTAACTCTATTTAGAAATTAGAATTTCCCAGGACACTACAAAGAAAATGTTTCTTTCTGGTTTTGAAACTTAACTATAGTTTTCTTGGGCTTGATTCAAGTGTGTATTCCATTCGCCTACAGTTATAAGTCGAATATTCGTTAATTATGAAACCGTTTGAACCTTTTTTGATACATGGCGAGAGTTAGGTTAAAAATTTGGCTTTGATTATTAGAGAATTTATTTCGATCGACGTATTGATAAAAGTGTACTTCATATTGAATTTATTTGTAATTATTTAGCGCTACAATTCAGGATTATTATCCCGTTTATAAGTAATAAAAGGGATAATAATCCTGAATAAAGCTGAATAAAGAATAAAGATAAAACTAAATAAAGAAAATAAGAGTTATTTAATTGTCTATGGTTTTTTTATTTGGTACAACAAATGTTATTTAATGTTGACCGAGTCTTTCTTTTTTTTTAAACACATCTGCCACGTTATTGTTGCGATATTCTAATATCAACGTAGTACTTCAAATTCATCCCTTCCTTTGTTCCAAAAATATTAAATAAAGCCAATATATACTTGGAAACCGGAAGAAGATCAAGAGGTCCACACGTGTTCCTCTCGCAATAGATATAACAGACATTGGAAACTGGGTCGTACGTATTTCGCCATTCCAGACATCTGTGGCTCATCTCGTCGGAGACCAAGATTAATATTCAAAACCTTCATGGCTTGCTTCGTCACGTCTGGCTTGTTGGTGAATATGTTTAGGAATATGTGTGTGGCACAAATTTGTACGGTATACCATTGAACTTTGGACCGAAGACCTTTATTGTTCTGGAGAGTTTGTTTATGGTACTTTATTAGGGTTTCGTACCTTAAAAGGCAAATATATATTTTCGATAGGCTCTCTGAACGATGTTCGAAACTTTTCCCTCATCTTTCGAAATTTATCATGTAGATTCATGGAATTTACCAGAGATAGTTTACTTGGACGAAAACAATAGCAACGTTGAATATGATTATATAACAATAATAAAAGTACATAATTTGTAATAACGGAATTATTACGAAAATCGATAACGGTCGTAACGAATCCGTAATGTTTTTTCTAATCAAAGTCATAAAAGAATTATTATTCTTTTTTCTGTTATCTTATTTTATTAATAGTTTTTTTTGTTGAGATTTGCTTGTATTGATTTTGGAGAAACCACAGAGAAAAAATATACAAGATAAAATAAAACATTTAAAAATAAAAAAAAAACAATTTTGGAAGGAACATTGTTTTAAACTTAATATTTCAATCTAAAGCGCCGGCATTAAGCAATCTATCCTATTTAATATTATAAAACCAAAAATTTCACTGTTTCGATGTTTTTGATATAGTCGCGCCATACGACTGAACCAATTTGGTTGAAATTTGGTGAAGAATGCATATGCCAATAATTTATTTATTATACACAATAGTATTTCTGTACCAAATTTTATCAAAATTTCAAAAACCTTACATTTATATCAGACTTTTTTTTATAGACAGTAGTATAACAATGAGATAATTAAACTATTCTTAGTGATATTTTGGAAAGTGTGAATTTTTGAAAAGGTCGATGCTAAAAGTATATCCATTTACTGATAAACTAATATTTAAATGCTTAATCATATTTAGTAAATTTCGTCCTTTTAACATAAGTTATATGTACGCTTTACTATTTATATTCAGTTATGATGACAGCAACAAGAATTAAAAATTAAATTTTCAGGGATAAATTAAATAAACTTCAGCTTAATAAAAAAAATTATTAATTGCCTGTGCCATATATATACGTTATCAGAATAAGTCTTATTCGCGTAAGTAAAACTAATCTTCACGGAACTTAAAATCGAAAACTTACAGGCGAAGGAACACAAGCATTCAGCTCTACGGGTATTTGAATTGGTTTAACATTTCTAAATATTTCGATAACATTGATATATCACGAAAGTTCTCCTTCGTTATTTCAGTATATCCTTTATTAAGTTTGCAAATAGGTATAGCCAACGAGATCGAGAAGTCCACAAACTTTGTAAGTTCAATCCATGAATTCTCTATTAAGGGAGGATCATATTGGCTAAATAATAAAGGAGTATTTCGAATGAGGATGAAGTTAAGATTACCTGAAATATAATTAAAACTTTTTCAAAAGGACACTACGCAGCTTTTGGGAACTTTGACTTGGAAAAGCTTGTTTAGAGCAAGATATAGACAACTTTTATGGTTAATTCTTGTATTAGAATCTTCTTGTAATTCTCGATGTAATAATATAGTAATGAGAATTGCTGCTTGTAAATAATCAACAATTTTCGAACAGATGAAATTTCTGTAATAATTATTTTTCCATATTATTGATATCATAATGGAAGTTATTTAAAACTCCTTTCATCAGAAGGAAAGGCTATGGTTTAGCAGTTATGTATGTGGATATGTTCCATCCTAGGAACCAAATTACTGGAGCGGTTTTCGTTGGATTCATCCTAACATTAAGATTATCATAGACTACATAAAACATTATTGATTAAAAAAAAATTATATGTATACAACATGCAGAAGAAAATTGTAGAATTTTGTTTCGAATTTGTTTTCTGAACTTGTACGTTATTGTAATCAGGTTTTTTTTCCTTTAAGGGGCCCAATTTGTCATGAACATAACTGCGCATCAAGATGGTATACTTCGTCAGAGTACTTTTGTTTTATTCATTTTTAAATAGCGCGTAACGAATGAGGGGTGGATTATTACGATATTTCTCCGAATAAAACTTATTTATATTGGTAAATTTATGGTACCATACCACATAGTGAAAAAAGGAATTACTTTGTGTCTGTCCTGTCTATATGTTTGTCCGGCAAGATCCTTTTTTCAGGAAATGCTACAGGTGTCGAGTTAAAATTAACATAAGAAATTAAAGTCTGCAACCTTATTTATATTGGTTCACGATTGACATTTCTTGAGCATATGGTCGATGTAGTAAAAAATTGTTTCAAAAACTTGGATTCGTGTTGTACAATTCAAAGAATTTTTAATTCGTGCCACCAATTCGATTACTGTTCACTTCATTAGTGCTAAGTCGATTAGAAACCAGTTCCATGATTTGGAACCCACGCGAAGCCAAATACAGTTTATGATTGAACTTGTGCAAAATACGTTTCTACGATATTTGTACTTGCAACAGTATGGTTACTTTCCTTTCCTATTTCCTACCGTTTTTCATTATTTCCAACTCAGAAGAGACGTTGCGCTTATCAAGTTCATTCTAGCTGTTGAGAAGACAAATCCTGCGCCTCGTATTAGTTGAGTATACTTTCATTCTTCGTACTGGGACTCTCCATTTTCCACGGTATTCATCTACTGAACCGCCTGACGCGGCCGCGTCAGGTTCGATGCGGTCGCATCAGATTGTCATTTGTTTAAGATGAATAAAACCACATTTGTCGAATTGTTATCTTCTGCAGTTCTTGTGTATTTTTATATCCAAGTTTAATCTATAAGTTTAAATGTTGTTAAGCCATTAATTATTTATCGTTACGAATATGTTAGCTGTAATATATCGATGAATGTTTGTAAATAAATGAATAAACAATCTTTAAAACATCAACCTTCTAACTTAATGCAATAAAAAATACGGCCTTTTTAATACCGACTCACTGACTCAATTGTCACTTCGATATTAACTCACTGACTCAATTATCGTTTCGATACAGACTCAATTCAGTTAACATTTTGATACCTACTCACTGACTCAATCATCAAAAACTTTTAGGTATTTTCCTTTGATATACCTGTATAATTTTGAAATTTGACACAAAGGTCTCATAACACAAGTAAAGGAAAAAAATCATTAATTTCTAATCTATGTTAAATTATAATTACCTGACGTACCAATTTTTTCGTTTTTTTTAATATATTTGTAAAGTACCTATAAAGCTCTACCGACGATACCACGGTAATAGAACTCTCAGGACGTGTGTACTACTGGCACTCATTGGTTTTCTTTTAAAATCGGTTTTGCACAATTTGATGATTTTCTGTTATCAAAACGGATTTATCAGACATTATTCCCAACTTTATTTCAGCAAATTTTCACTAGATATTTTACCGTACTATATTTTGTTGCTATATATATCGTTAGTCGCTGGGACTGAATGTGGACCGATCTTTGACGCACATGGAGATACTAAACGGCTCATTGAGTAGGGACAGTACTCGACCTTGGTGGATAGAAGCGCTTTAATTGTATATTTGGGACACTATTAGGGGAAGGTCAATTTTTCTGTACGAGGGGATTGTTACGGGTCCCAGAGGGACCCTAAGACAACTCGGGTGGAATCGGGTGGAATAGTAATATATTTTAGTACTAAGAAAACATCTCAAACTGTTTTTATTTCTAAAACTACTGAATGGGATGGTAAAATCTGACTAGAAAATGACAGGAAACTATAGTGATTATCCAAGATCTTATATTTTTTTTAAATATGTAGTGTTTTTACGCCTGTGAACACATAGTAGGCACGTTGTTAAAAATTAATGTTTATAAATAGTTTAATGGAATACTATATGATCTTAATTGTTTAAAAGCATTTAAATGCGTACAAGGCCCTCGTAGTGCAAATTTTCTTTGTACCTGATAGGTTTTCAGTTATACGCTGCTAAAAATTCTGAAACCTTCCCGCGATAGTATAATATTTGCAATTCCGGCGGTACGAGTCTTGTATGTGTATACTCGTTGTCGATACGGTAAGCCGTCGTGCTCGGTGCATGACGAATGGCCTGCCGGTAGCAGTTTGTTTCCATCCTACGGGTACCCAAAGGTGTAGTTTTTATGTATTTAAACATGGATATAGTATTTTATATGAAAATTTGTTCTTTTAGGGTTCCGTACATCAAAAGGAAAAACATAACACCCTTATAAAATCATTCACGTCTCTGCCGCATGTCTGCGTCACAAGCATTTTTATTAGAAATCGATTATTTATATATATATATATATATATATATATATATATATATATATATATATATAAGCTTTACTAACTTTGTCAAATTCAACTACTTAACGGAATCTAGTCTGTGCATACGGATGGACAGAGAGACGAGTAAGCTCGTAAAGTTTGCGTCTTACGTGTTTAAAGTACGGAACCCTAAAAAGGGGCATTTAAATTGATTCGCAACGGAAGGAGTATGGCTAGTTAAATACGGACGAACATATTCAGATGGATCTCAACATTTTGCAAAGTAACCTGGAGCGAAAGTTCTCATTTTCTCCTGTTATATGATCTTTATAAAATTAAAATAAAAAGCTTTCCTTTTAAGATTTGAATTTGCTTGATTATGATACAAAAGTTTAGGTACATCGGTGGGCTACGCGCCTACGAAAGCTGCAACAACAATGCAAATAATAAGCACTCCAGTATTAGGCTCGAAATCGTAAAAGTTTTATAGTGCCTCAAAACAGTAGATATTTTAAATGACAAATATGCGCCAAAGCACACAATTTGTAATATAAAATTTTTACGATTCACCGCAAGTCGACACGAAGAGGAAAGCGAAATTAGCGAACGCGTGTATTAATGAAGCGAAAACGCAGCGAAAACAAACTTTGTTTACACATTCCGACATCAAACATCATCATGTAGAACAGTTGTGTTCATTAGCGTTGAATTCAATTTGGCATACGCAATCAAGGTCAATGATGTTTGTCGAGAATTACTTCCATTTCGTGCGAGGCGAGATTTCGTCTAACTTATTCATCGTCGAGTAAACACATCCTCGAAATAGTTTACTTCGACGGAGTTTGGGAGATTCGTTTTCGCGTTACGGTCTCGAGCGGCGAAACTCGACTTCCTTTTTAGTTGGCAAATATTCATTTGTTTACAGACTCATGCTAGCTGCAGAATTGTATAGCTATCTAGATTAACTATAAAATGTAAAAAAAGCCTGTCAAGTGGGAGTAGAACTCGCACTACTAGAGACCATCCCCTTATATACATTTAAGGTTCGTGAAAATACTGTCCATATTTAAAAAATGTATAAGATCAAAGGATAATCGTTATAGTTTCCCTGTAATTTTCCGAAATATGGGAAAGGGGGATAATGTTGGAGGGGGGGTAATGCTATATTTTTGCATATTTTTAGAATATCTTTTTAAATATGCCATTTAAATAGAGAAAAAAATATTTACATATTCCTCACAACAAGCCCTTTCAAATTATCGAAAGCTGGAGCTCACAACATATAGAAAGCTGGAAACAAGCTGGAATTTGAATGCTTTATTTAACTCCTTTTTAATTCTTTTATTTTTTTTTAAAGTTAGCTAGTGAAAATATATGGCTTCATAAGATGTATTGCTATGTAAAATTATTTCGTAATTCAGTTTTAAGCTTCTACGTCGTATAGTTTCTCAAAAAATCGACTGTGACAGATGGATAGACTGACAAGTGAGTGATCTTAAAAGAGCTCCGTTTTTCAGTTTCAACCCTAAAAACAACATTTACGCGTGCGCAAATAAATATGTCTACATAATGTGGTTATTTTAGGGTTTTTTATTCTTATTAATACCACTATTCCTAACTTTAGGAATATATGTACATTCAAAATGATTCCTTCTTGTACATAGGCCTACTACTGTTTTTTTAGTTTACTGCCAGTCTGTCCCAAATTACTCCAGCTATGGCTACAGTTGAACAAAGAATCCTACTGGAAATTACTTAATTAAAGAAGATAACACAGACTTCAGGTTTGGTCAAAAAATTAGAGAGAAGACCACAAATATTTTATATTAGATTATTTCAATCGATTTTCTAAGTTTTTATCGATATTGAATCAATTTATTTATTTATACAAATTTATCGATATATTATAGGTAGCCTATTTGTAATGAAAAGCAATTAATGGTTTAATAAATTAAAAGAAAAGAAGGTATATACTTATTAAACACGAATACAAAATACATAAGAATTTAATACCGTGGGAAACATGAGAGTTCCGATTTAATTTTACAGCAAAGATATGATTGCGTGAGCTAAGAAAATTGTCAGATGCGAAGATAGAAAGTTTATTCAATAATACAGGATGTAGAATTTTTTCCTTTAATAGCTGGAAGATAAATTTCAAAAGCGCTACGTTTCTTCTGAGTTGCAAGGAATGGAAACGTGGCATGTCCAAGAGGAAATCGATAGGAAATAAAAAGGGGAGGTAATCATACTGTCTCATAAACAGATTAATAATACATAATTATACAAGATATCAACTCAATCGTTCAAGCTAATTTTGACAGAAATTTTTACAGAAATGCTTTACTTTTGGGTTCAAATGATAAAAGGAACCGGCAAACAGATCAAACACTGCATTGTTTTGACAACAAGCCTTTTAAAAATTTTTTAAACGATCCTCTGATAAGTAAAACTATTCGGTTTCATAAATCAATGGAAATAAAAAGCTCTTCCTGGTACCTCGAGGAAAGATATAAATACCGCAAATCAAACCAGCATCGCGCTTATTCAGACTACTAGTCGGTTATTAAACCCCGGAAGCTTTCCTCGCGGGAGCGACTATCTATTATCTCGGCTCTCTCGCTACTTCGTTTCTTCTGTCTGTTCCACAACCAGCCCGCGGGTTCGCGCTGGCCTCGGATGATGAATAGCAGTGCGTAATCAGCGGTCGCAAAGCAGCGGGTCGTCCTGTGGTAGTAGCCTACCGGAGCGACTAGTTTATTTTTCTTCAAAATATTACATAAACAGTAAACAAAATACAGCGTGTGATTTTCGTTTAAAAATGGAAACAAAAAGCTTTTCATACTATAAATGATGTGGAGCTTTCACCATTATTAATTGTTATTAGAAAGCTTTACACTTTTCACTTATTCCATTTATGTCCACGATTGTTAAATAGGTACTTTAAGATTGTTTAATCTGGAATGTTTTCCGCGTGAATATTTTCTCTTATTGTATATAAACAGCGAAATGACGAAGTAGTCATCTGTTTAAAAGCAGCCTATGGTAAAGGCGTGAAATGAAAGTTATATTAACAAAAGAATAATGCTAGTTTTATTGAAATCAGTTCAGCAGTATTCAAGCAATAAATTCAGTAATTTTCAAGTCATAAAGCCAAACTATAAAATACAGGTTAACTGTTAGTTTCCGTTAACTGTTGTTAACGGAACTGTCGGTAAAGAAATTGTATGTAATAAATTCGGAATTTGTTGGAATTTTCCGATGTACAATCTGTGAAAAGTGCCTGCGTAATATTAAATCTTCTGGAAAATAATAGTCTGTGGTGGACGAAGGTCAGACAGCTGAACGAGAAGTGTGAAAGCGAAATTCTTATGATGAGATTCACTAAAGCGTCGCTAGCGTTAGTGTTTTCAGCTATTGTATATTTCATATATATTGTTCATATATATTTATACATATATATATATATATATATATATATATATATATATATATATATATATATGTTATATAATTTGTTTCCGACATGTACCTTCTTGAAATCTGGCATCTGAATAAAACAATTTGATTCAATGAATGCAAAGGTCGCCCGGGTCTTAATCGTAACGGAACGCTTTTAAACTAGAAAATTTTTTTTTAAATTAACAGCAAAGAAATAACTTCATTTCTTATTTCTTCCTTATTTTTTTTACTCTTATTAAATTCCTTCTTTCTTCACATTTTATTTTCCACTTCGCAATCCGTCAAAATTTGTTAATATACATAAAATAAATTTACTAATAAATACGAGTAGTTTGTATTTGTATAGATCAATGGCCTTTACGTTTGAAACTAAATATGTTGTAAAGAGCGTTAAACAAGTGAAAAACCGTAATGGAAACCTTGGTTTTAATCATGGTTTTATTTTAAACGAACTGTCTAATGATGTCTGGTGTACTTAAGTAATCGATTACCTAATGATATTTCTACATACTACCTAATATTTTGTGGGATATGCGAAAAACAAACATTCCACCTCGAATTTATATGTATGGGGAAGCACGTTAATGTTTTATAAATATTTTTTTACATTTTAATTGTGATCAACAGCTGATGCAAAATTTCATGCACATAAATCCAAAAATGTCACAGCTGTGAGGCTGTGGCAGATGGACGACATAAGGAATATATAAGGTTTCCTTGTGTCAATACAGAACCCTAAACAATACCTAAGAACCCTAGAAAGGCCATAATCATATTATTGTATATATTATACCTTCCAAAATTTTGTTTTCGTCAATAATTTTCATGACAACAAAATTTTCCAACACCAAAGGTGACGAAAGACGTTTCAGAACGAATAGGTGTGAAGATTTGCGGGTAGTTTGTGATTTCGTAGCCACTTTGATCATTTGCCGGTATATTTAGGGCCGGTGTTGCAAGCTAACTCGGGCGCATGCCAATCCGACGGGAATAGAATCAGGTACCGTGGAGACATTGACCGATGTCTGCTTTTGAGCTTCGCCGCATCGCGGTAACGAGCGAGGAAGTCCTAATTATTGTTCCCGGTTGTTCTGTAGAATAATTTAGTACTTGATAACACTGGCTGGAAATTACTAGGTGGATGTTGAGTATCCAGATGTTTCTGGTTTTTCTGTGATATAATTTCTTGCTTGATAACACTGACTGGAAATTACCAGGTGGGAATTTAGTGTCCAGGTGTTCTTGGTTGTTCTGTAAAGTAATCTCTTGCTTGATGGTACTGAATATCAATTTCCAGATGATAATTTAGTGTTCAGATGTTCCTGGTTGTTTTTTTAAATAATTTTTTGCTTGATAATATTGGCTGGAACTTATCTAGTGGATACTGACATCCAGACCCGATATATTTAAGAGAATTTGTAAAGGAATCAACATGCTTTACAATATTTCCTCGTTTTGGTTTCATATACTTATTTTTTGTCTTGTCAAAAAGAAACTAAAAATTGCAGAAAGTGATTTTAGAAACGAATGAGGCTAACATTTTTGGCCGCTAACATTGGGACACATGTAATTTATGTAACTAACCTAACCTATGCATGCTATGCAGTAGAAATACTAGTAATCTTAATATTAAAAATAGGTGAGAAATATTAAAAGTGAAATAATTTTTTTTATTAAAAAGCGTTCTCATAGTGATTTATTATATTAATCTAAAACCTCACTACACTACTCGCAAATTTGATCGAAGTTAGGCGAAGAGAATAGTGTAGAGAGATACTTCGATTCGCTTGTGCGTACTTAAGATTGTATTTCAGACGTACTTCAGACTGCGATCAACTTCGACAAGCACTTCGTCGAAGTAACTTCGCGAGTAGTGTAGAGGGCGTTTAATGATTATTATTTACGTGTGAATTTCATTGTGAATTTGTAATCTTTTATATATTTATGTACTTGACTTACAATCTTTATGGCGTTACCATTAAATTATAATTTTTATGACGTCATCATTTTCTTAACTTTAAATAATGATTGTCTTAAAGGTATGTCTAAGTATCATACTTTGTTATTTTTCTTTGGCTTTCATCCGATGAAGTGTATATTCTATTGATATCGAATTAATTCAAAATAGTTTTCCAATCCGAAATTTGCGCCTATTTTTATATTTGTTTGTTTCCTCATATATTAACACCTATTTCATATTTTTTTTACCAATATATTAACATCTATTTCATATTTTTATTTATTTATATATTAACATTTATTTCATATTTTTGGTTACCTATATATTAACACCTATTTCATATTTTTATTTAGCTATTTATTAACATCTATTTCATATTTTTATTTGCCTATAACTTAACACCTATTTCATATTTTTATTTACCTATATATTAACATCTATTTCATATTTTTGTTTACCTATATATTAACACCTATTTCATATTTTTATTTACCTATATATTAACATGTATTTCATATTTTATTTACCTATATATTAACATCTATTTCATATTTTTATTTGCCTATATCTTAACACCTATTTCATATTTTTATTTACCTATATATTAACATCTACTTCATATTTTTATTTACCTATATATTAACATCCATTTCATATTTTTAATTACTTATACATTAACATCTATTTAATATCTTTATTTACCTACATATTAACAACTATTTTCTACTTTTGTTAACCTGCACATTGAAACCTATTTTATATTTGTGTTCATATTTACTTTATTTATGAGTAAACCGATGTATCTTTTCGGTTCACTTAAGCTTATTCCTTTATTTCTGTAAATATTTACGAACACATTTTTAAACATTACTCAACTACTTTCCAAACGTTTCCAAAGGAACAAATGGCTTCAAAAAAATTTACTGTATTCAATTCGATCGCGAACGAGGCATGCCACAGAGCATTCTCCTTGCCGCACCTCGTCGAGCCACTCCTAAAATCAATCACCATTATCGCGGTCACCGCTCATCAGCTGCACTGCGGTCGCGCACTCATCGTGTGCTGTATACAGACAGTGCGGGCGAGCGTAACGAGATGTGTTTGAGTGAACTGCACAATCATCACATATATGATTAACGATCGCGAGCTCTTCCTCCGCTATTGTTTTAAGCTATTCTGCATTGGCGATATTGTTTTTGATAACTATTTTGAAAATTATTGGAAAATATACATGTGTGAACTTTGTCTTATCCTGATACAGCTTACAATGACTTAATAAACATTAGTTAAGTGCATTTCGGACTAAGTAAAAAGAGACATGCTAAATTATTTTAAAATAGAAAATCTAAAAAAATATGTCCCTCATTAAAAAAAAAGATTTTTCATCAACATCTTACTTGTAGTCATAGTTCTGTTAAATGATTAATTAGAGCAATATTGCTAATTGCTATACTTTTTTCAATGCCATATATTTTCATTTTATCTAAATGCAGTACGGAATGTTTGTCTACCTATAGAGGTAGTACCAAAAAAGGTCTTGGTAGTCAAAGTAGTCCTTTGACTACCAAGACCTTTTTTGGTGTACTGAACATTACATTTCTACTAATATGAAAAATCACCTTCCTTCCCTTTGAAATTTTATGAAATCTTATTAACATACGTCTATGTGTTCATTTATCACTTGAGTTCTACTCAATGTATTTTGATGTTGTTTTGTTATCCCTATGCGATGTTTTTTTCCGGAAGGTTTTATGTATAAATTATTAGTTTCGGTGGTCAAATTGCGGAGCTGTGTTGACATTAGTGAGGTATTCCCAAGAGCTCGGGTATGCACGTGCGCCATGTATGGATAGCAAAGTTAGCAAAGGGGAAGGCATTCTATCAGACGAAACGTGAAGTTCAATCGGAGAAGTTGTGAACATTACAAGTTACACGTGAGCAAAGCCGTGGCTAAAAACTAGTAGCATTTGCTATGCATTTATATGACAAACTTTTACACCTTGAACAACCTTTATGTTAAACTATCTTTTCCCGCGACTCCGCTCGCGTAGAATGTCACGTTTATAAATTCCATAATTGACAATTGAATTTGACCATCGATCGGACAAAATGACTTTTATCACTTCCCAGTTTCGCTGTCCGCGTCATTGTGCCACCCATAGTGCTTCTTTCCTATTCACTTCGAAGGACACTCCTCAGAAATAAAAAAATAGCTCTGTAACCTCATCATCTGTTCTAATATTTTATACATAAACCTTCCTGGAAAAATATCCTCTACGACATTGAAACTCGCATAAAAATCCATTCAATAGAAGCCAAGTTATAGGTGGACAGATAGGACATACAGTCGTTACTTTTAATATATATGGAGATAAGATATTACAGTAATTTTTTATGAAATAAAATATAATGAGAACTGTACAAATTGTAGAATAATTATACAAATATTTCAAATATGCAAAAGATCGTCCATTCTGTTATTCTCAGAACACATCAGGTGTTTGATAGATGATATTGGGAATTTGGATATTTTTGTTTCATAGCAGACATGTCAGATTATTTATTTACGTTAAATTCAATGTTCATTGTATATTTTTACTGAGTTATAGTTGCGTTTCTTCCAACACAAACAAAATTAAACGAAAATCAGAACCAGATCTCTGCATATTTATATCTAAACCGGTTTCCCTTGGCAACAAATGCACTGCACCAAAGATCACCGGACGCGCTCAATATTCAATGCGTTACTGTCACACGAACGCGATCGGGCGATTTATGCGCGCAATCAGCGCACTCCGCCCACATCACACGATGTCCCGTTCCGCGGACCGGTCTACAATCATATAGGACGGCCGGTAGCGGTTGCGGCCACGAGTCGGGGTGTCACTTGTTATAATCGGTTCTGTGTAAAGCAGGAACGCTAATCGATCGGTAATTATAGACTTTCACGAAGCCGGTTCCGCGATAGGTGAGATAAAGTTCTTGAAATTTGCGCATAAATATAATTAAGAAAAATATGCATATGTGTAGTACAGTCGTATGCACAAAATATGTGTATACTTTCCATTTTGTGTTATAAGGTATACTAACTACTCAATTCAATTAGCTTCGATGGTATAAGCTGAATGATCTGTAATCGATAGTTTGTGTCATCGTAATGTTAAGATTTTGACTTAGTAAGCTTACGAGCTTGTGGACCGTCATTGTGTAGAGCTTATCCGGTGGAAAACGATGGTATATTTGAACGGAACATTTTTAAGAAATGTTTGAAAATGAAAACACGATGGGATAAAGCGAAATAACGATATACTACAATCAAAGGGTGAAACCAAAGGTAAGTTAGCCGACCTATATATATCTGACCCATTCCTTCCTTTACGAAATAATACATGCGAGAATATTTCATATATTCGTTCTTTCTTATACGCATCAACGTACATTTAATAACGCGTGACAGTTTTTTAGATGAAATTTATTATCAATTACTTAAGATTAAATTTAATTTATATCTTATAGATATAAGTAACAGATATATTAAAAGAAAGAAAAAAAAGTAATCGGTATATTAAAGAAAAGGAAGAATGCAGTACGTAATTCACTGTAAGCAAATATTCGAGTCCGAAATGGTAGCATATGTTGGTAGTGTAGCATAATTACTTAATTTTACAGATTAAAATTTACCCGAAATTTATATTTAAGTTTAAGCGTAACTTAATTATGATAGATTAAGTAAAATTAAACGTGCAAAACAATTTTTTAAAATTATTATTTTCTAAGCAAATTTTGGTATTAAGTTGCTTCAAATTTAGAATTATAATTTATAAACGTAAATTAAAAATAAAAACTGTTAATGAGGATAATTAATAATGTACACTTATAAAAAATGTCCGCTTGTTTTCAATTCAATGTTATGAAAGTGAAACTTGTATTTGAGCAAAATTTATATTAAAACAACTATTAATATATAAATGGTGAACAAAAAATCCGAAAAATATTAGTTCTGAAAAATGAATACAAAAACAATGGCCGAAATTTAATAATTTTTCTAATCACTATTGTAGTCGCTGAAAATATTCATTTTTCAACGAAACTTTCCTCATAAGGAAAATGTAAGTACATACTATTTATTTAAGATAAGAAATTGACAAAAACAGTAAATTTTCCAAAAAAATATTTTCGATTATATCGTTGCAATTTTCTAACAAAACTATCACCACGAAACGTCAGTGTACATTTCGTCGGAAAATTTTATGAAAAACCCATAGCTTACTTATTTCACTCATATAAAGTGGAAGGAATCAATTATATTCATTGAGTAATTTATTAACTTTTCCAGTGTAAAATGATAAATTTGCAGAAAGACTTCGGTAACTATAGCTTAGGCAACGGTTTTAATTTTTTTGTAATTAACGTACAATTAATTCAGGACATCATAAGAACATAGTCACAATTAGCGGCTATACCAACTTATTGAGACGTCGTTAGTTGCTCTATAGCTCAATGAGGCATTGCAATAGTCAATTTTTTATCATTATCTATACCATGTCATTATAATGACTATCATCAGATCATTACAGCAATAACGGAGATATGTTAAGAATTGTTTAACGGATATATTTTTTTCATTTGTGCATAAGTATTCGAGATATAAACTGCCAAGTGTCAAGAAGAAATCAAGTGGGAGCCATACATAGAACCAGTCTTCGATTGGGACGGAGCGAGGTTTTTACTGCTCTTTAAGTTATCAGCTATTATTATTAAATTGGACACCGACATAGATTTAGCAACGTTAGTAACAAATGATTGCAATATTACTTAGTGAAATTAAAATATTCGTCGTACATATTTTAAATTATAATTTATTTCATCGTTTATAACGATTTTTATTAATTCTGTTACAAAACAAACATATGTTTGACGGCATATCGGATTTTGTAATTTTGACTATATTGAATTTGTTGCAATTGTTAAAAAAAAACATAACAAAAAAATTGACTGACATCCACTATTAATTGTACTGTTCATAGATAAAAGTCCTTTTACTGGTCATAAATTCATAAGCTTCTTTGCGTATTGTCAACCATGGCAACTTTGGTTATTATGTTGCCATGTTTGATTGCAGAATAGCTAGAGAGATTCGTTCTTAATTTAAATCTGCACAAAACAAATTTCCACGTGGATGAAAGCAAGTGTTTACACTTAAGTATATAATAGATAAACTACAATAAGAGAACTTCTGAAAGCATAGAAACGCACACATTCTGTGAATACATATAGCATATTTAAATACATAGACTCTTCGACTCACCCCATGCGCATCTTCAAGCGTGCGCGCCCAGGCGTCGCTGCGGTCGACGAGCGCGTTCCACTTATCAGCCAGCTTGGCGAGCTCGCGCCGGATGCCGCGCGCCAGCTCGCGTGCTTGCTCCTCCGCCGTGCGGTAGCCGCGCGAGTCGCCTTCCGCGCCGCCCTCCCGGCCCGCTGTGGGAGGAAACCAAAATAAAAATAAGATTAAAATGAGAAATTACTCAATAACCAAAGGCGTCTTTTATGTTTTAAATTAAACAATCTGGCTTAACGAAGAACACACTGTAGGACACAACGTATTTGATAACGGTAAACATTTCTTGCAACAACATAGTTTCATGTATTTTAACTTAATAATTTCAATTGTACTTATTTTTGTATTTATTTGGAATTATATTATTTGACTGCCTATTTTAATTCTTCATTTACTTCATTTTAATTAACTGTAAATGTATCTCTGTATGTCGCTTAATTAACGACGCTGTGAAATATTTGAATTTTTTACAATATTTGTGGTAATTTACAATATTTGTGGTACAAGTAGTGGTAATTAAAAAAAATCATAAAGGTCATTCAATGCCATTTCAAAGAAATAAACTTGTTTCTTTAATTTAAAAAAAAATTGAGATTCGGGACGGAGAGACGTATGAACCGATCAGCTTGAAATTTCACAGGGCTGTTGGGGGTATATTTAGTTAAAAAAAACTTGAGAACATTAAAAGTTTTACAATATTTGTAAAATAGCTGTCAATTTTTAAAAAAATCAAGTTATTTTTTGTATATTTTTAAATCGTATAATAAGGGTAATTTTGTTTTTATTATTTCTTTAAAATAATTTTAACTTATAGAGACTTTTTCGAGTATTTTAAACCGTGCTTTAATTCTCTGTATGATATATTCGTGTATTTACGCCTGTGTTAGATATACGAGTAACAGGTAAAGTATTTGTGTTATGAAAAATTAATATTATGTTTGTAAACAGTTTAATCGAAATACTATGTATCCTTAACATGTAAACATGTATATATGTATATATACAAATGTTGCCTAAACATGTAAACATGTATATATGTATATATACAAATGTATATATGCCTAAACGTGTACGGAACCTTCGTAGTGCAAGTTCTAGTAGTCCTTGTAAATGACAATTTTTTTTTCAATAACACCTATTCCGAAGGGCGATAAGACAAATATCCGAGTAAGTGAATAGATGTTTAATAACATTTTTAATTTCGGCGCCGTATTGAATTTCGTCTCACTCTCGGTACTAAATAAGCATTACCTTTCCTTTCCAAATACACTAAATGTAGTCTAGTGCATGTTCATTAATATAAATTATTCATAAATTTATTAATTAAGATATAAAACAAAAATAAACAACATATCAATTCTTAAAAAAATAAACAACACGTCAAATCCTTGTTCGTTACAACAAGTAGAAGTGCATCGATGCACTGCGCAACGCGTGGTACACGTAAACCTGATAACGAGATCATTAAAATTGCACGAATTAACAAGCCGCCGTTCGCCGTTGCAGTTTAGAAAGGGGATTAAAAAATAAGCTATCTTTCTGATAAGCGGCGACATCGATGAAAGTACTTATGAACTAATTGGACATTTGCATACAACACAGGTTTTTACTTGAAGCAAAAGTTACTTTCTCTGATGGTAATGGAAACAATATTTTTATACATATTGTAGGTATCTGTTTATCTGTCACTGACATTATTTTTTTATACATTTTTGCAATATTTTGACGTGAATACGTCTTTAAATTTGCTACCATACGGGGGCAATCCAAAAAAACCTAATGTTATCTTTCCACCAAGTCGGGGGATAAAGTTTGGCGTTGCAGTTTCGAATTTATCCTCTACATCAAAAATTAAATTATATCACTGGATAGTTAAAGGACCAAAGAATTAATTACGATAAGCGAGAATAATGGAGGGGGAAGCGCCGCCATTTTGACGTTATTTTGCTGCGTATCGAGATTTGCAATTAGTATAACTTTTGATTCGGAAAATCTACGATGTTCCTTTAAGTTTTAATCGTCAGCTGTCGTCAAAATCTATCGATTGTATATAAACATTAGTTTAAAGTAGTGACAGTTAATATAATGATGTGTTAGAATAAAAAAATATTATCAAAAATATATAACGTCGGCCTATACGCGTCGAAAAGCCAAAACCAAACAGAGACCGTATACGGCTGAAAAGGGCTTCTCAAGAACAATCGAATGGTAATAATAAAACATCATATGACCGAGTCAAGCAGTGCCGGGAACGTAAAAGAATGAATACGACCGAGTGGATCAACGACGGTGCCAGTACATCTGCAGCTGGGGCTTGAATTTATGCGTTACATAGACGTATTCACGTACAACACACGGCCGTGTCCACAACACAGCTACACCCCAATTTTTTTAAGAAATAATAATTTATTTTTATATACATGATATAAAATTAAACCTTTTTTTGGAGTATTGTGTTGTTACAGTACTATAGCAGATTCTATAGGTTATTATATAGGTATATATATATACACATATAAGCATATATATATATATATATTTATATTTATATTAAAAATATAAATATATATATGCTTGTAATAAACTTATTGAGGTGAAAAAACTAATATATTAAAGATATTTAAAAAAAAATGTTTTTATGTTTGATTGCGTGGCCATCATATTAAAATTACTCGATGGATTTGGGTAGAGGTTTTGTGGTTGCATTTTTAGAACTTGAAAAAATTTCCATATTCAGCGTTTGTGTTTCTCGGTCGGCAGGTCAGTATATTTGTCGTATTATCAATTCTAATAATACACTGAATACAAACATAAAAATAACCAGATTTTCTCATTAGTTTTTAAATAATACGAGTACAATTTTTTTGTTTGAACTCGTGTTATCGAAATTTTCTCAGAAGCTTTAAAAGCTTCTTCTTCTATTGTTATTCTTAATATTCTATTTATTTTGATTAGCGTTTATAATGGATATAATGAAAAAAATTACTAAAATAAATATAGACGTTTTGTTTCATTAATTTTTTTTTCATTATATCCATTATGAATCCTAATAATGCATTGAATATTAAATACTTCCTCGAAATAGACGTAGTAATGATTACTATGTTATTAGGCATTGATTAGTTATTTTACTATTCCTAACAACTAGTAGCAGTAAACAAGTTACTGGCAAACAAACGGTCGTAAAGCACCAATCGGAAAAAGGACTTTTGTAGAATTCTTAATTACCAATCTTGTTGGAGATTAATATTTTGTATTTAAATTATTTAGAATGGGTACTTCGATTTGTGTAAAAAAATTGACAAAATAATACACAATTGGCTTCAGTACCTGTAACTTCAGTAACGGTATTTGTTCTTGTAATAACAGTCAATTCAGGATATCATATTAGCATAGTCGTCATTAGTTGGTCTATAGCTCAATGAGTTATTGCAATAGTAAATTCTTTTATCATTACCTTAGTTTTTATCTATACCATGTCATTATAATGACTATCATACTTGATATTGTAATACTAGCTGTTAAACAGATTGTCTTAATATTGTAATACTAGCTGCCCACGGTCTTACTCGCGTAAAATTATGGTTCCACTATAGAAATATTATTACTAGTATAATTATTATCATTGCTATTACTAAAAACGCTAATAAATATCGTTGTCAGTACTAATATCGTAATATTCACTAATTCAAATTTTTTTTTGAATCCGTAGTATCCAGATAAAAAGTATCCTATATTTTGCGCGAGGGTAAAAACTATTACCGTACTGAATATCATAAAAATCCATCCAGTAAATTTCACGTGATTGACGAACAAATTAACATACAGACAGATAGACAGACAAATATTGTAAAAACAAGTGTTCTGGCTTCTATTATCATTCTATACACTAAATGAATAACTCCGTTTAAAATATTTTCCATGTATACAACTCACTCTGTTATAATTTCATTATATGTACTAACTTTGCCTATAACTTCGTTCACGTGGAATTCGGAATAAGAAAAGTTATCAGAATTTTTTTTACTCGCATATGTTGGTATAAACTTTTAGGTATGAACTATAACCATACTAAATTTCATCAAAATCGGTCCAGTATCCATATATAAACAAGGATATAAATAAATATACGCATTTATATAATATACAAGTATAAATAAAAAAAACAGTGATGTATTAATTTTGGCTTAGTCTTCTATTGTCGTCGCTAAACAAAAAGAAATTTCTACGGACTATTAATTAATCGACGTAGTTTAGTATTAACGCTGATTTTTCTAAATCTTAATGTGTGATTAAGGATTTTTACTTCCAAATAGTTATTTTATATTGATACATACATTCAAACGCATAGCTCCATAAAGTGATTTTATTTCAGAACATAAACATAATCAAAGACGTAAAACAAAATTTCAGCTCAGCGAACACCCCATTTTCCTATGTATTTACTGTAGAAGCGCTTTTCAAGGCTCACGGTGGTATATTAATAACTTTTATTCGAGATATATCTTTTAATTTTTAATCCATATTTGGCAAGTTACCGTAATGCAGATAAAATATTAACGTTTTAACATATTCTAAACGCATTTCAATTACCTTTTGTACAAATTTTGGAAATATTCGCTCGCTTTGTTTTGGAAAAAATGAATTGTTGCATATAAATAAGGTATATAAGAAAGATTCGATTAGGCAATGACTTTCTGGAAAAAAAGCGATGTATAAAATCAAACAATCTTATAACTCTGTCTGTAAACAAATTACGCCTTTCCTGCATCTGCCGTTAATTCGACTACCGCATCTACCCTCGATATCCACTGGCGCGTGCTAATCAATATCAAACACAATGATTATTAAACAGACCGATACGTCGGCCAATGCCCCAGTTAGCTATCTTATTATCGACTCGGGCGAACAAAGCTCGTAGGTTTGGGCAGTCAAAGCTTTCACTTCAGGGTGGGAGAGCTTTTGTTGTAGAGCTATCGCTTTTAGGGCGGGCGGGCTGCCCAATGTTGTTACATAAATTGTTATTGCGCTCTAAATGCGGGCAGTCATTTGTTTAATAAGGCTGACCTATATCGGTGAAAAGGGAACGAAAATGAGAAAAAAGATGGTGTACATACATATATAAATACATTTCGTAAAGCTTCTTCTTTTAGTTTATTATATATTTAGAATTGGAAAGAAATAATTACGCTTATATTAAATAGAGTTTACAAACATTTTATTGCTTTTTATAAATTTCTTAAATGTATTGTGCTAAACACAAAACTATTAAAACCGTAAAAAAACAAGTGGAAGACATTGTAAGACAAGTTTGAATCAAATATATAAACATGTTATTAAATTACTTAGTTCATGTGTTATAAACAAACGGCAAAACAATTTTTTGTCTGGTTATTAAAACATATTATTAAAGGTTATTAAAAAACCCTGTCAAGTATGAGCAGAACATATACTACGAGGGTTCCGTACACATTAAGGCACTTCAAAACATTTAAGGGTACGTAGTATTTCTATTTATCTATTTATATATATTAATTTAAAAAAACGTAAATAAATATATAGCTTACTATAACTTTCACGGACGTAAAAATATAGTGCATATTTCAAAAATTATAAGATCTAGGATTATCCAGAGTTTTCATGTAATTTTTTAGTCAGTTTTTACCAACCTCGTTTTTCATGATTTTTGGTTTTCAGTTATTCCGGAAATAAAAGGGGGAGGTATGTCCTATTCTCGCTTATTTTTTTGGAATATCTCTTTAAACGTATTTTAGGAAAGTATTTTATTCATTATAATTTCAAATTTCATTTAAAATTGTAATGAATAAAATACTTTTGATTCCTCATAATACGTGAAAAATTATGGACTATTTGGGCAGATTTGGGAGGGTTCTTATTTTATTTTGTTTAATTTATATCTCTATTCCGTTAGAGTTAGTCGTTGTTTTCTTGCATCTGTCTTATTTGTTATTTATTTACTTAATTATGGTTATGCCTTTTCAAATGGTATTTAAAATTAGAAAAAAAACAAATTGAGTACTTTACTTAACCCGTCTCTAATTGTTCTTCAAATATTTTTAAAAAATTAGTGCAAAATATGTAGATTAATAAGATTTATTACTATGCCAGATTGATGACGGACGAGATGAAAGTCGGACAGACATAAGCATGAGTGATCTTATAAGGGTTCAGTTTTTCAGTTTGGGGTACTAATCCCTAAAAAATAGTAATAAGTGGTACTGCGATAAACGACGATGGATTGTGCAAGTTGAGAACACAAAGTAAAAAACTATGTCTTTCCTAACCAATATTAATAATGTGAGTTTTTCTTACTTGCTTTATTGATTATTACAATAGAATGTTAGTTTATTTTTCAGTGTCTCAGTTTGTTGCCGTATAGATCTACATTAATGCAATGAATTACAGCCAAATTTGACATACATACAGTTCATGTAATGATTACGGGCGGTTTCCAGAATACTAATAACACAAAAATAATTTTTGTATGTGTGTTAATTGATCACGCCTAAACAGCTATATTAATTTTCATCAAATTTAGTACAAACATAGCTCAAGGTTCTAATTAATGTATAGGCTATTTTTAATTCGAGAAATAGTAGATTAGGAGGAAGCTTAATTTATTTTCTATAAAAAAAATTGTACTAAAACATCTCCACAGATGGAGCGACGCGTATAATTAAACTATTACTTCCGTGTCGTGAAAACCAAAACTAGTATGTAATTTACCCCATCAACGAATTTTGGGGCACTCAGTGATGGGTTCTTCGCTAAATTGAGTAGCACCTCTCCTGGGCGGCGATCGGTACTGACTCAATTGAGCCGTTTCGCTGTGGGCATGTTAATCCAAAACCTGTCAAGCACGAGTAGAACACATACTACGAGGATTCCTTACACATTTAGTAACTTATAAACATTTAAGGGTACATAGTATTTCTATAAAACTATTTTCAAACATTAATTGTTCACAACGTGAATATATTGCATGCTGTATATTTCACAGGCGTTAAAATATTATGCATATTTAAAATATAAGACTATTTTCCTACAAATTTACACGGGCTTTTAAAAACTCCATTTTTTCATAATTTTATATTGAGTAGTTCCAGAAATAAGGGGAACCTAATTATTTCGCACATTTTTCAGTGTCTGAAAATATACTATCTGAAATTATTAAAAATATAGAACCAAAACAAAAATTGTTTCTTGAATCTAATTTGCCTCTTCTCCCTAAAATTTCTATATAAATATTGTTAAGTGTTAGTTATCGAGATACTTGCGACTAATATGTTTTATTAGTATATCAAATTTCAAATCTCTAAGTCAAGCAGTTTTTGAGGAAAACGGCTGTGACAGACTGACAGACACGTTAGTGATCTTATAAAGGTTCCGTTTTTCTTTCTGTGGCACGGAATCCTAAAAATCGATACGAGCGTAGCCGAGGGGAAAGTAAATTTTTAAGAAGCAAAACTTTCCGAAATGGCAGAAGAAGAATAGGATATTAAATTTGTAACACTCTCTATTCTATCATACGTCTATTCACGATCAAACAATAATTGATTATTCCAAAACATTCCTTTGCCGTAGGGGGGGGGGGGGGGGTATTTAAAAATCTTTTTTAATAATGATGCATCCACTCCTGGTCTGAAAAAAAGAAATGAGGAATTCTTAATGGATATAAAATTTTTAAAACGCTAATACAAAACGAAAAATGTTACTGGAAAAAAAACAGTCGTAAAGCAACTATCGGAAAAATGACTTTTGTAGAAATCTTGATTATCGATCTTGTTAAAGATTAATATTTTGTATTTAAATTATTTAGGAACCACTTTAGAATGGGTACTTCGATTTGCGTAAAAAATTGACAAAATAATACACAATTGGCTTCAGTACCCGTAGCTTCAGTAACGGTATTTGTTCTTGTAATGACAGTCAATTCAGGATATCATAATAACATAGTCGTCATTAGTTGGTCTATAGCTCAATGAGTCATTGCAATAGTAAATTCTGTTAACATTACCTCAATTTTCATCTATCCCATGTCATTATAATGACTATCATACTTGATATTGTAATACTAGCTGTTAACTGTTATTATTACTATGTACTTAGTAGTACAATAATTTAGTAATAAGATAATATATTAATAAGCTGTTAATTATAAGCTAACCTCACATAACATTGTGTGATTGCGTGCAACCCTATAATATATACCGATAAACACATTGCTTTTTAAGGTTGTTGAAAATGCATATTGTCTCTAATGGTGTAGCTCGTTTCAAAGTATGATAGATTATACTGAAAATGAGTTTCCACGAAAGGTGTGAAGAAAATGATGTATTACGAAGGCAACTAATAAACATATACCGATATATACATTACATTTTGAGATAACTCTTAAAGATGCATATCGATTGTAATAGTATAAATTTAATATACGACCATAGACATCGATCATTTAGCAATTGTCGAAATCTATGAAAGGACATCACTATAAAGTGTCATCTGTGTTTCGGCGCCACAATTGTGAAATATGCCGTAAACAAGTAATAATAATTGAGCTAAGTGAGTAATTATCGCACCGAAGAACGGTCGCAGGAAATTACTGCCCGTAATTAATTTACTGCCTCGCCTGTTGACAATTGTGTTATTGCCCGCTATCAATTTGGGCCCAATTGTCGCTTTATTACTACTCGGCCGTTGGATTGAGGCTTATCGGGAGAATCTTTGTGGGTCTTTAATCATTTCCGGCGGCGAAGTAAGTGCTGACCGGTAAACTTTTTCTTTTCTTGCTCGCTAAGCGTGGCGTTTATACATAATTAATTTGTTTTAAGAACTTTTATAGATTATCAGTAGTAATTAAATTTAAAAACTTTTTTTTACATTTTGATTTTATACGGATTTAATAAGTTTTAAATTTGTGTACAATAAAAATAGGTATTAAGATTAATTATCCAAATATTGACTTTTGTCACCATAGGATAAATATTTATCTGTTATGATAAATTGTCTGATATAATTTGAATACAGTATTTAATATATTTTATATAATTGGCGTCTATACGTATTTGTTAGTGGTGAACCTTGATTAAATATAATCTCGCACATCAGTTTGAGGCCAGTCGAATTTTCACAATTTCAGTACGGGAAAAACTAGGGACTACGTCATTTCATCAAAGAGTTTCAAAGTGGTTTTTCGTGGAAGTTGGATATTTAATGAGGATAGATCAGATCTATTACTTACTCAATATTATCTTCAATATTACTCTATTCCAATCCCGATCCTGCATGTCATTTACATTCAAGAAACGGTGATATCTCATATGAGAGTTTCTCGAGCGCAAGATACAATTAAACGTTAAGAACTAGGAGTTTGAAAGGTAGCAAATAATACATTCCATCGCTCCAGCACGTATGAGCCTAGAAAGTACTGGTAAGGCTAATAATAGTGTATATACTTCGGAAACTTTTATGATGCGCTCTAGTATCAGCTGGGAGCCTCGGAAGTTCTTCCGCGGTGAATTGCGAAATTGACAAAATTGAGCACTTAGGTCAAAAGCGAAATTCGTCGTGGCTAACGTAAGTCGATAAAATCACATTATTATCGGAATCGATCAGAATGTTTTTATAATAATTTAGAAACTCAAAAAATATATTTCTATAATTCTTGGTTAATGATTTGTTCATATATTTATATTTCCATTGATTTTATAGAAATTTTCATTAATTGTTTATTTTAGAATATTATGCCTGTAACATATGTGCCACGTCAACAGGAGATTATTTTATTATTTTTTTTCTGATATGTCCTTCGCATTATAGCAATATGTTGATAACATTTAGCTACTTCTTTTCCTGACTTTTTCTGAACTTTTCGTATTGCGTTAAAGAAAAATATCAATTATCTTTATCTCATTATCGGCTGGAAAATCGTTCTGGGAGATTTGGTACACATTGCCTTCAGTTTTGTTGCTTCCAGATGCTTGCAGACTTTTGCTAGCTGTACCGAAGAGTTCGATCCTGTAATTCCAAATTGGTTTGAACATAATTTTATTTACTGCTATTTTGCCTTCATGTGATAGTTGCGACGTTTTCTCGAATAGCCATGCTTCTGAGGTTTGAGTCGGATCATTTACGTTTACTCCAGATATATTTTAGCCAAGATAATTATCTGGATAGCGATTAATCTGTCCAGGTACAGTTTATTATTTCTTTATTCGTTCGTCTGTATTTTCATTAGATAAAATTACGCAATAAGTTTAAAAGTATATTTTTCCTTAATTTATAATCTAGGATAACATAAAAAGTGCAAATTGCCCTAAGTCAACATGTAGATAGGATTTATGCAAAGAAGTGGCAGCGTTACAAACGCAATCAACAGCTTTTAAAGGGCTGCTGCTAACAGTAACTAGGAATAGTGCAACAGGCAATAGACATTAGCCACGCAGGTAAAAGTATTGAGATCATTATTTGAGACTTCTATTTAATTTTTTAAATAGTTTCGTATTTTTTTGTGTGATTTTCTAAAATATCGAAATTTTCAGAAAAAAATTATCATAAATCCAATGAGCGATAAAAAATAAAGTCGTATAAAAAGTACATAATTAAAAAAATAGTGTACTATGACAAATGAAGTGGGTCTATAGTGATGTCTAATTGAGCGGTCAATTTCGATGTAACAAAAAGAACACAAATGAGTTAAAGTCATTAATAAATACGTTTTAAATATGTTTTTGTATAGAATTTGGGATATTATTAAGAACGAAATTCAGAAGAACTGGCTCATTTCACTACTTCATATACATACATATATATATATATATATATATATATATATATATATATATATATATATATATATACACACATATATATATATATGTGTGTGTGTGTGTGTGTGTGCACGCGCGCGTGCGTGCGTGCGCGTGCGTGCGCGCGTGTGTGTGTGTGTGTAGGTATGTATATATGTTTGCCATTAATCCTTACATCATTGAATTATACTTACATCTTTAACGACCGACCATGAATAGCCTGATATTATGAAATAGAGATAGTAAAGTAGTAATGGTAAACGTTGATTCTCCAAACTTTTAGGTCGTCTAATTGTTCGGTTGACATAATTCCTATATTATATAAAATAAAATATGTTTTGTAAGCAGTAAATGGATGTAAGATTATGAAACAGATATAAAGAAACTTGTTTTAAGTGAAAAGACTTTATGCCTATGCTTTAAGAATGTTCCTCGTTTCTTTGTTTCAGATCAGGAGTGGATGCATCATTATTAAAAAAATATTTTAAATGAACCCCCCACACCCTCCTACGGCAAAGGAATGTTTTGGAATAATCAATTATTGTTTGAACGTGAATAGATGTATGATAGAATACAGAGTGTTACAAATTTAATATCCTATTCTGCTTCTGCCATTATGGAAAGTTTTGCTTCTAGAAAATTTTCTCTTATATAGAATATAGGTACCCTTAACCACGTGCTTCATCAAACGGATTCCCTTTCATCGACCTATTTCCCTGCCAACACGGGCATTTCCGCGTCATTTTTCATTTTGACTTTTATTTAAGCCTAGACATTAAATATTTAAACAATAATGTCGGACTAACGTAGCGGCGCCGTAGTGGCTACGCTCGTAGCACGACCGTAGCACTTCCGGTACCCATAACTTAGGTACGCGCGACCGGAAGAACCGCCATATTTCAACATTGGAACTTTTATCGAGTCCATGGGCGCCATTCGCCTACGGCGCGTTTACTATACTGTTTTGCTTGTTTATTTTTGAACATTTCGTATGAAATATTGCGAGCATTAAATGAGTCTATAGTTTGATAAATATTTTGGCCTGACAGCTAATGTTGCACACTACTGGTTGTATATGATAGTAATTTCTTTAACCATTTGTTGTTAATTATCTATAAGAATAACGTTTTCTAGCATACTATGTCAATAAGAATGAAAATTGAGCAATTGTAGTTAAAATTAGGGTACGTATAATATTAAAAAGAAGCATTATATGAATTCGATTCAAGTTTATTAAACAATATTTTTATATAATAATTTTCTCTTTACGGGTCAAATTATACGGTTATAGGGTCAAAACATTTCATAAACAGTAAATATATTACAAACATTATAAACCGTACAAATAATAACAATAAAAACGAAAAAAACGCCAGCTTATTAGGTTGACCATTGAAATATAAATACCATTGAACGTACAATTGTCGACTACATAGAGATATTTGCGCGTGAAGGCGGTTGATCAATTCGAATGTTCACTTTCACTCCAAGGCAGAAATAAAAAAAATGTCCAATTTCAGAAAACAATACAATAATTAAGGTACTCGTAATTATTTTAAGGATTACCTCTGAAATCGTTTTTCTTAATTCCTTAATTTTTCATAATCTAGACTACATGTCAGAAAATTCATTTTCCTATTAATTCTCCGCAGATAAGTGTATTGATGTGTTATTGTACATTTATTGTCTCTGTCTGCTTAAAAGTTAATTAAAAGTGAAAATTTTTTGGGAGATCTGATATTGATCGTTGATTTAATTGACTTTTTATTTAATAAAAGCTTATTTTATTATTTGGTTTATAAATAAACAAGTGTCTTTGTCATTTACAATGATAAATGAAATAATTTACGTGATAAATGAAATAAATGTTCTAAAAGTAAAATACAATAAATACAAAACAGAGGCGTTGTTTTGTATATTATATACCACAGACAAAATTGGATGGAACACTTAAAGAGGTATAGACGCTTTGATACTTTTAATAAAAATCTTATATTTATGTTTATATAAAATTTTCGTCGGTTGATAGCAGTACTAAACTGAAGTTATAAATTATGGAGAGCAGAATTAAAGTTCTTATTATTATTCTATTTTTAAAGCATACACATTATGCATGAATCACACGATTATGACATTGTCTATTATATAATAACGATTATGACATTGTCTATTATATAATAACGCACTGTTGTACTAGATGCTCAAATTTCATTAATTAATAACTCAATAGGTATTTTTGTATCAAATGTACTCCGAAAAGTGATTAAATCTCAAATCGATTGAATGTCATAAAGGCGAACTTGATAAAAGCAGAATCACTTGGCTAAAACTTCGGTATAAATAGGTTAATATTGTCTTCCTAGATTATTAGCATGGCAAATCATAAGATTCCTCGCCTATATATTATTATCTAATTAACTTTTTCTATATTAACTTTTTCTTAAAAATTACCAGCAACAATTTTTATTTATAACTTTTTCTTAAAAATTACCAGCAACAAATTTTAAAAATTTTAGCAGAAAAATTCGAGTTTAACAATCATAAGCACGTATTCGTGAAACCAGTTTTCACTTTGTCATACTAATTCTGCTTCTACATCGAACCGTTTCCGAAAATATATGAGTCTACACCGATTTAAGTAAAATATTAAGAATAATATTCGGAAATGAAATCTGCGCAAAACTAACAATGACATATTCCGTAAGTGTATTTAAATTCTGTAACGACTTGATAGCGCGTAAAATAATTTATTATAGCCCGTATCTCCTAGTTCCTAGCTCGTAGGGGGCGCGCGTAGAGTTTCCAATAAAGCTTTTAGTGGGGCGGCAGTAAAAGCTCTCGCTATTGTCGATATTTGGACCTAGTTCTTGTGACGTCATTCGGTCGAACGATGTCTGCTATCCAAGTTATGACTTCATGGCTGATGCTTCCATTTTATTGCTTTTATTTATTATCTCATCGCTGCTTTATGATATATATTATATTCCAATAATAACTTACGTATTTGATATTGATGTTTGGCCAATTGTATAAAAATTAATGAAGTTATTGGACCATATATCAAATCATGGCCCATTTTGTTCCAAGTACTTATCTATATTTTTACATACATATTGCATAAAAATTAAACGTGAAAATCAGAACTACACATTTCACAAGATCCATTATATAGACAAACTTGTTTATTGACAAAAACTTCAGAGCTGAAGAGACGATAAAATATCTGAAAATTAATAAGTAAGTAATTTAAAATATTTTATTTATCGCATTCGGAGAATCTTCATTTAATCTGAATAAATCTATTTGAAAATATAAATTTTTGTCATAGAATGTTTATAATAATATATTTTTCTATTTTGATAATAAAAAAAGGAAATAATGAATCCACAGAAAATTGCAATCTGTATAATTTTCTTAAGTATCGACGCGCGTGACGGTTATGAAACGAAATATCCTTTAATGATAATGTACGTATGTTTATTAAAATTATTACTATATTTTTTAATATACATATGCAATTAAAGTATATGATAATACTTACAAAAGCTTATATTTGACGGTAAATCACTAATAAATAAAGCTTATGTCTTGTGTATTGCGAGGAGTCCAAAAATGAAATATTGGCCATAAAAACGGGTGTTTAATAAAAAAAAACTAATAAAACCGGGTGCTAAGAACATTTACGTTGGCGTAAATCATCGAGTTTAGATCGTAATCGTTTTCACGGATCAGGATTTACTTAAAATCACAAATACACACACAGCCAAAGATTAATTTTATTAATCTGAGTATTTAGTACCTCTTTTAAAAAAAATCGGATACTAAACCTTTCATGTGAAGTAGGGATTTAAGTGTTTGATAATTTATTGATATACAATTAAAATAAAGTTTTATCAATATAGATAAATAAAATTGAATTGTCTGTCTGCGATTATTAAAACTAATTTACTGGTAAAAAAATGTAGTCTGTATGTCCGGCTTTACGAAAAAATTGAAGCCATTCACTTGAATTTTACACATGTTATTTTTAATTTTACACATCCTGGGAACGTAGTTTTGGTTCCATCGTGATGTTTCAAATAAATCCGAAATTAGGTATTGGATTCCGTGAAGAATGTCTATACACTTTTGAGGCTGTTGTATACGTACGCGTTAGGTAGTCTATATTGTATAATACAGATCGAACGTGCCTTAAAATACAGCAGAATCTAGAAATTTTCCTGTATGGAACCAAAGAATTATTTTATTCTTTGGTCAGTATCTAATATGTATTTCTAGATCATACCATTTTAGATTATACGTCGTAGAGCGCCATCTATGAGTTAGCAGGAAAAGCAACTTTATAGGGCGCCATCTATGGTTCAGTAGAAGAGCCGTTGATTTATTACAAGCGTTTCGATGAAATTCCATAGGTGTAATCTGTGTTGCGACAGTAAAACCCTTGATTAATTTTAAGTGTCCATCCTTTATTTGTTTTTTTTTCAATAACCTATCTAAACAAATCTAAAAGCTCACGCGAACAAAGTCGTGGACACAGCTAGTTAATTTGAAAACGTCGAAAATGAGAGCTTGCGAAGCAGCTAGTATTAATAAAGCAACCAAGAGTTATATTTGTTTTAGGGAACATTAAGAATCGAATTCATTGCCAAGCCTGGATTAGATGAAATTAACGGCAGTCAGATTTGTATAATATTGGTCGAAACATTTTCTGCTGAATACAGCCTCTAAAGCGCAGATGTATTAAAGCCATACATCTAAGCTAACCGAGAGAATATCTTCAAATTGGAACTCGGTGGCCATACATCTAAACGCACGGTTTAATGAAAGCACCCGCACGCCATAAACCATATCCGGTCAGCCGCAGGACGACCATAAACGACCTATTTGGGCGAGAGGGTATCCGATTCTAGGACAGTTTGGACCTATACCGCAGTTGTTTTCCGAATTATGGTGAATTATAACTTAGTCTTTCCTAAAATTTGCGCGTCTTTTGTTTGAATCTAAAATTGTTGATAATATGGTGTGATTTTGTGTGATAATGCAACCATGTCAGGGTTAGAATCTAGCTATTTTATTTATTTATTTATTTTAATGTATAAAGTTGATACATATGGCGGATTTATTGCTACCAGAGCAATCTCTCGCAGCCAGTCAGTCCTGCCCCACTTGACCAGCGGCCGGGAATCGAACCCGGATCCCCACGGTGCTCTACGCCCTCAAAGGCCGTACGCCGTGTAACCAATACAACACACCACGGCGTCGATATTATTTATAATAACTCAAATATAATCGATAAAGATATAACACTAATGTTAAAAGACCATTTTTGCAGGATGTCGATATATTTTGCCGCTTAACGTGCACGAGTTGAGTTGTTATTGTATATATACAATAACAACTCCACCCACCACATAAACAAAGCACACCATTCGTTAAGGCACTTATTGATCTCTGAAACTGTCTGTACTACATCTCACTTTTTTAATGAAGGATTTAAGAAGTTCATTAAACTTTATAAACTTCTACTAGTCGCTTAAAGTTTAGCATCAATTTGAAAACGCCAAAAGGAAAAAGGTTTTAAAGTAGGAAAAGTTGAGTTGAATATCGAGGTATAAAGATCTTATGGTCATTGATTATACAATATTTATGGCAGTAACTTACGTGGTATTGATATGTTAAAAAATCAGAGCTATAGCATAAACTCAAAGATAAGGTGACATCTTGAAGTGTCAATGAGAACCACAGAGAAGTGTCTATGTACAGTCATCCTTTTTTCCATTTAAAAATTGACTAACCAAAGATTCTATCAGTGTATAGCACCGATAATATAATTTACGATCTTGGTTACAAAATTGGGCATTCCAAAACGGATATTTCCAAATGTAAAATCTAAAAATTAAATTAAGTATAAGATTAGAGTAATTAAAGAAGCATAAGATAGATTAAAGTATTTCTATATTTTAATAATATTAATGAAAATTTCTTAACATGTTATAAGCGACGAAAACTTCGCAATGAATATCAGAAAAATTAAAATTTAAAACAAAAAAAATTGTATTGAATAAAAAAAAATGAAAACTACAATGCAAAGACTACTGATTGAAAATGAAAGAAAATTAAGCGATATTATTAAAATCATAATTAAAACCGTATTTTCTTATGGTGGGGAGGTGAAATTAAATATGTTACGATATCTATAAATATAATAAAATTACAGTAGAGTGAATTCGGAACATGGAAAACAGTTTAAAAAGAGTGATTGATTTAGCGTATAGAACTATAACAGAAGCCAGAAAATCTGTTTTCAAAATTTTTGTCTGTCTATCTGTCTGTATGTTAATTTGTTCTTCAATCAAGCAAAATTTACTCGACGGATTTTGATGAAATTTGGTACGGTAATAGTTTATACCTTCGAGCAACATATAGGCTACTTTTACCTAAATATTATAGATAAAAAACCCTAGTCTTGGTGAATATTACGATATTGGTACTGCCAACGACATCTATTAGTGTTTTTAGTAATAATAGTTTTGATAGTGAAAACGTAATTTTACGCGAGTGAAACCGTGGGGCACGGTTAGTAATGTAAAGGTAAAAATCGTTCAATTAAGTGTCGATGCTCGCAAAAGTACGATTCCATATTAATATCATAAAACAGACTTGCCAATGTATTGTGCTTGAAATAATTTTTAATTAAGGCGCTAAACGACTTCAATTTTTTTTTACAAATCACATACATTTTAATATTTGGCATATGATTCTTTTTCAAGACACAAAATTCAAAGTGGTAATTGAATGTGAACTTGGCGTTTATTTGTTTATAGATATATTTGTATATACCAAGTTTATGTATATATTTGGTACACGAATATGTCTATAAAAGTACAATAAAAAATGTTTAATAGACCATTTTTTGTCATAGACTCGATACTTATCGGCACGATAAAACTTATTACTTACGTATTGCTGTTTATTCAATACATGGCTATCTTTGTCAAAATTTTAGACTGAAAACATCATTTAATAAGAAATCCAAAATTTAAATGACACTGAATTGAATTAAATAAAAATGCGTAAAATCATAAACTTAAATAAATAAAATTGAATGTCTGTTGGTTTAAATTTTCCAGATATTTTTTTCATTTACATATCCAATTACTAAAGCGAACATATAGTTAAAAACGATTTGGCTGTCTGTCGGTTTGTCTGTATCAACAGATTTAACTCGAAACCGACTGAAGCTATTAACATTTTTACACATTGTTACATTCATTCAGATTATAGATAGTAACCCTAGAACCAGTTTAGTTTATGTTTTATCGTGATATTATAAACACTTGCGAAATTACAGACTATTACATTTATTCAGATTATAGATAGTAACCCTAGAACCAATTTAGTTTATGTTTTATCTTGATATCTTAAACACTTGCGAAATTACAGACTGTTACATTTATTCAGATTATAGATACTAACCCTAAAACCAGTTTAGTTTATGTTTTATCGTGATATCTTAAACGGTTTCGAAATAACATGTTATTAAATTTATTCAGATTATAGATAGTGACCCTACAACCAGTTTAATTTCGTTTTCATCGTGATGTCTTAAAAAAGTTACGAAATTACAGACTACTATATTTATTCAGATTATAGATAGTGACCCTAGAAAAGGTTTAGTTTCTTTTTTTATCGTGATATCTTAAATATTTGCGATATTACAGACTATTACATTTATTCAGATTATAGATACTAACCGTAAAACGAGTTTAGTTTCTTTTTTATCGTGATTTCTTAAACGGTTGCGAAATTATGATGATATCGATATAGGAGCCTGTGAAGCGCGCACTTTCTTATCTTTTGAGACCGTGATACCTGCAAGTGCGATTGTGTACCTCATACAGTGGTATCTTAAAATGTTTCTATGTGGAACCATATACTTATTTTATTCTTTGATCAGTACCTAATTTATTTTTTAAGAGTTCGATTTACGAAAGCAAATGACCGAAGACAATCCTTCTTTTAAGCACCAGGTTATGTTTACAAATGTGGCAAGTTTGAGGATATATGAATTATGTTAATATATACATTTAAGGTGGCTGTTTTGTCTCATGGTCTACGAGATAGGGTTTTAACTAGTAATTCTGTAGAACCTAAGGTAAAACATTGGCTTTGTTTCAGTGCATCGATCTACTAGAAAATAAGATATAGCAATTTAAAACTTCAGTGCAAAAGGCTTTATAATGATTGTAAATAGCGCTACGTGTAATTTAATATTCCAAAAGTTAATTTCATTTCTTTTTCTAGATGTCTACGTGGATGAAATTTTGGGGCAAAGCGAGTCCGTCAAGTTGTATACATGTCTAGTTCGGAATATTTTCCAAAATATGCATTTTTGTTTCTTATTTTTTCTTTCATTTTTTCTTGCCATCTACTATAAGATTTATATAATGTATTAACTTGTCAGAGTACACAGCTAGACTGAAGCATCGAGATGCTTTAGTCTAACATTAAGCTTCCAGATGTCCCCGATCGAAATCGGAAACAGAGTTACGAGAAGCGTTCAAAGCTTCCATGTACCGCAGCCATCAGCACAACTTCCGGTCATCCAGCGTCGTTCCGACCTGAGTACCGCGGGCCGCCGAGCAGAAGACGACGGTTGTAAAGCGCTAACGGCCGTAACGTGCCGTTAACGGCCCATAACGCATGCCGTGACGTTCCTCCTAACGACGGGCATCGTCGTTATTGGAATTGGGTGGGAGGAGGCAGTAGTTGATAGGTGAAAAGGGTTTCCACTATCGGATGAAAATTGCTTGTTTATCTTGCTATTTTCCTTCTTTGCTTATGAAGCGATTTAATTTAAAGTAGTTAGATGTTTTGTTTAATAATACAAATGTTGATAATCGATAATAATCATGTTAAGCTTTAAAATACATCTATAAATTCTAAATTACATATACATATATGTATGTATGTATATATATATATATATATATATATATATATATATATATATATATATATATATATATATATATATACATATATATATATATATATATATATATAAATTTTTAACCCATAATGTCGGAATAGGAAAATAATTCAAGTGAAAATGATTGTTTTTCAAGTTGTGAAGAAAGTGATAGTGGGAGTGACATTGTGATGCGCTCACTATTTGGCGTAATGCAAATTTTGAGTGATAGTGATAATAGTGACGATAACAATTATTTTGCTGATATGAAGGATGTACCAGACTGTGAAAATGACGATGAGACCTTGATTTCAGTTTTTGTTATAATTTTTGTTCACAATATATATTTCCATAATTTTCTTTGTATTTTATTATCCTTGTACAAGTTTTTATTAAGAAAACACCAAAAATATTATTAAAATTGGATAATTTTTGGAAGAGATACAGTTTTTTTCGACACAAGGGTAAATGACATCAAAAACAAAAAATTTCTTTGGCATTTTTGAGTATATATAAGTAAAAAACCATGGCACTAAAACGGTTAAAATATTCCATAATGTCAAACGTTCCGTAAATAAGTAATTTTAATATATGATTTTAAATAAAAAAAAATTATATCAAATTTGACACGTAGAAAAACATAACCAAATGTACAACGTAATACGTTTAGTACTCATTTTGGCTATGGTTAATTTTTGACGAAAATTCGTTTGTCTATGGCCAACTGAAACGTGAAAACAAACTAATAAAATCTTGGTATTAATACATTTAATAACTTTCAAAAATCACTTGCACAAAAACTTCTGAAAATTCATCTAGGTTATCGTTTTCCAAATTAGGGTCGTGAAAGATTTGTGCGATCACGGATTAAGTATTAGTAATACAATACGTTTTTATAACGAAACCTAAATGTAAATTACTTTTTTATATTTATATGACAGATATAGGGTCAAAATATTTGAAAAATATTTGTCTAGATTAAAAAATCTTTAAATGTATAGGTTAATTATTTCAAATACTTGGAACGTGGTTATGTTTGAAGCTTATGTTATTTTCACGTTGAAGATAAATTAGGTATAAACAAATTATACAAGATCTTTTATGTACGTAGAGCAATGAAATACATATAAATATCAAAATCTTATTTATCTATTTCTTAATAATCCAAAACTTAGCCAATGTATTTATTGCACAAATGTTTTAAGATTGTTGAACAATTGAGATAGAAGATTCCCATTTAATTATACTTCCATATAAATGATTACGTGATCTAATCAAATGCTAATGGTAGGTACCTGATTTCGCAATAAATGGCGAGATCCATTAGAGTTTGATTAGGTGGTAATCACATAATATGATTGAACGTATTTTTGAATATTCAGTGCAACTTAACATATTTTCGTCATTATACCCATTTAGTGCTTTAAATTACTTTAAAAATGCCAAGACATAAAGCGAGACATCCTCTTGTAGTCAATTTGAGTCACTTTAATGGATGGTGGTATAAATATGTCAACTCTTCATATACATAATATGTATAAGACGATTTATACTCACATATCGTCGCTAGGTATAAAACTATATATCTAGAACTTGTGACATAAAAGTTTATAGTGTGGCAACAATTTAGCACATAGCAACTGTGTCACAATTTTTAATGTAACTTGAAGAAATAATTTTTAAGTCGGCTATTAAAAATTTCTATTAAAATTTATATTTGAACATAAAGTTGACCGTAAATTAATCTAAGCTCACAGAACAATAACTTGTTTTAAGCGAGTTCGTATGTGATTATGTTTCAAATATAATTTTTTTTATACGATTGATTTTCATTCGAAATATTGGACATTTTATTTCAATCTAGTGAATAACTTATTAAAATTACAATGTATTTCTTCATGTTATATTGAATGTGAAATTTATCTAAACGTATAAGAAATCATAGTAACGATATAAAAAAAACTATTGTTTCCATATTGAGTATATAGTCGGTGTTTTTATATTACTACAATTTTATCAAATTTGTTCTGAAGTTTTTAAATGGTATATTTAATAAAATGTGAAAAAAATAAGTTAGTTAAACATCGTTGCCAGTGACATCTATGCGTGCATTTTTGAAGTTGCTTGTCGATCGATCTAAACGAGGTTTGAATCGTTGTTGCGATACTGATGAAATAGTCTCATTTACTCAGGATAGAGGGCGGTATTTTAACTTATACTTGGGTTATTAATTTAATTCTGTTCAGAAACTTTAATAAACAAAATGTAGTTAAATGATTTATTTAATAAGCCGATGATTATAAAAATAACATTTGTGGTAATTTAAGTTCGTCTGTTTCATTGTTTTGTTGTAAATAAGTACTATTGTTTGAGAGAAGAATATTAATGTCAAATTAAAAAATAAATTGAGATAAATATACATCGACAAGTTTAAGATTAGCCAACAGATTTTCAGTAAAGACCACAGCTACTTTAATAATAAACGACATGAAACTTTTAAAATCAATTCCAATAGTAAAATATATGAAATTCGACAACATTCTACAAGGTTTAAATTATTAAACTTCTCACGGATGCTTAATAACAAAAAAAAATAAAATTTAATTGCTCTCTTCACAATACATTTTAAAATGTGATTGCTGGATTTTTTTTAAGCACAAGTCTATAAACGTTAAAGATTACGATAATCGCAAAAACATCAATAGATGGTAGTCATGCAACACCAATAGATGGCACTGTGATCATCAATATTTATTAATGCTTCGATTATTTATATTTCATTTTATATTTCTTAGATTTTAACGAAAACACGGCAAAGATATTTGAAATGAGTAGATTTGCGATTGATCGGTTTTTATTAAAGTAAAATAACTAAACAACGTCCCGTTCCCTCTTTTTTGTTGTCCATATTTTAAGTCGACTAACAGCAGCCACGTCTGACCCAGGCGGTAAACAATGGAAACGTCGCGTTTTCGGCCGATTTCGGACGTCTATTCGACATTTTATCAAGTCCCCTAAATTGCATTGGGACCAATAGCAGAGGCGATTCGGAGTAACGATATAGCCGTTCCACAGCCATTACAATGTGTCTTGTGTGGAGGAATTTGGTTGCGATCGTTCGGAGGTTCGCAAACGTGTATCGTTGTATATTGTCGCGAGATTTCCGATGTCCGGAAGACGTTTGTGAGTAAATATTTAAGGAGAGGACGGAAAATGTATTGACGATGGAGGATATTGAATTGCGTATTTTTTTAGGAGAGGAATCAAAAATGACAAATCGTAGGATGGTTTGGATTTTATTTCTTTTTTTCATGAGTGATCCATTTGTATATAAAATCTTGTTATATAAAATAGCTGTTGAAGGTTTACGTGACGTGAATAAGTCTTTAAATTTGCTTCCATAGTGGGAGGCAATTAAGAACACTTTTTAATAACAAAATCGGGGGATTTGGTATTGCAGCTATGTAAATGGCATATAGATCCATAATGTAATTACACCACTCTATAGTCAAATGACCAAAGATTTCGTTACGTTGAGTGGGGACTGTGACGCATAGCGCGCGGCGGAGTGGGATGCGCCGCCATTTTGAGGTCGTTTCCGAACGTCACATAATTTACTGTTTTTAGTATAAATTTTGGTTTGAAGAAGTTACGACGCTTCTTTGAGTTTCAATCGACTGCTCTCGTCAAGATTTATTGATTATGTGTATAAAATATTTGTGTGGAATGTTTATGGTTATAAATTGCTTACGGTGCATGGTGTTCACTTTAAAAACTGAAGAAAACTTAATACAATATCGGCCTATACTCATAAAAAAGCCAAAGCAAATATAGAAATCGTAAATGGTTGGAAAGAGCTTCTTAAGAGCAATCCGGTGATACCCATAAAACATCTTATGATAGAGGGAAGCGGTGCCGGGAACATAAACAATATTACCCGTTAACGTACACCTATTCACGTAAAACACACGACCGTATTCCCGATAAAGCCACACTCCGATTTTTTTTCTAAATTTTGGATAATCCAATGGACAGGACATTAATTCTAGCTAGTAATTACGTTACTAGCTAAAATTGATTATAGTTAGTCGAGACATTGTTATATAGTATTTCTATGTAGGTATTTAATTAATATACACAAATTAAACACTTTAATTGAAAAAACACGTTTTTATTGTAAACTCACACTTAACATGGCAGCCAACTTATGGGACAACTTGTGCTGCCATCTGGTTAATTATTTATACAACACTCATGATGTTAAATTTAATATTTTTCATTTAATAGTCGGTTTTGTTATACGTATAAATATTACGAACGTAAAAAGGACAGATATTCGTGAAATTAACTAAGTGGCTGTTCCAACTCAATTTGTTGAGGCAATTTTTAACGAGATGGCGCTCTTTAAATTTGGTGCAGATTAACATAACCTGCTTTTACTAAGAGGGAAGCAAAGTGTGGTAGCTGATGATGAAGTTGAAATAGGTATTTGAGTAAATACTCGCTGTCTCGTTTCTCTTGCGCCTTTACTATTTGTCTGAGAGGGACCCGTAGTTATCTGCTAACAATTTGTCGTAAAATCATCTTTGGGGTGGCAACGTTTCTTCCGTTTGAACCTGCGCCGATTTTCATGATTATGGTTTTTCTTTGAAAAAGAATAATTTTAAAACTATATGTTTATAGTTTCTTCTCATTAGTTGGTTTAATATGACGTCAATTTATTGTGAAAAAATCTGATTTTGTGCTGCTAGTATTTGTATTTTCTACGTAATATTGAAAAAATAAAGATGTGTAATCTTAGATATAGATAATATCAGACATACTGTAAAAATGATCAAGATCGGTAAAATTTTAGAGGTAAAGAAACTGTACTTCTTTTTGTATAAAAATTAGGCCATTAATTATGATTTAAAGTGTTATTAAAATTAATTTTAAATATATTCATTGAATTCTCCCATCAACGCTTATTACTTGAGTTAAACTGGCTTTTAAGCGTTTTTGATAATACCTACAGCAAGTTATAAGCAATATTTTCGTGACCATTCTGGTCACGAAAATATTTTTTTTCACACTTTCCATATCTCTAAAGGAAAAACGGGACTGATCAAATCACTTACGTGTATATCCGTCTGTCACAGCCGTTTTTCAAAGAAACTTCTTGATGTAAACATTTTAAATTTGGTATAGTAATAAAATGACGGACAAACAAACATGTGAGTGATTTTAAATAACTTCCGTTTTTTCCTTTGAAGTATGGAACCCAAAAAAGGGCGTGTATCTGACACAAACAGTAAAAGCATAGTTTCCGCACAAATTTACAACAAGTAACTATCAGTATTATTTCTAAATATATGTTTAGAATAATAAAATAGCTTATTTTGGTACAAAATAGCTATTTTATTATTACTGCTTGTCCATTTGAATCTGCCGCCACTTCCAAATATACAAGCGAATGCAACGTTACATCCGTTTCATCGCGCGTAACATTTCCTCATTTTCGCGTTTCTTCTGCTCCGGATGTCATAATATAAGTTTCACTTCCGCAAACATAGTCGTTTATAGATAACACTTTGGTAACAAATCTAACATATTTTACAGTATAATTTCACTGTAAATATAATTAGACACAACTCAGCGACAATTCACAACCTCAAGCATAAATGACACGACAATCACACAATATGCCGCAGGCAGATTATAGCACAGAACACCGAACAGGCTAGCAACTAATTGCATTGCGCATCTCGGTTTCCAAGCGCCATAAGTGATGGCGCCAGAGGCTTTGACTAGCATTCAGTAATGCACTCAATACTTGACGGCATCAAATTAACGGATCCACGCTTCCGAGTTCCACCCCTTGTTATCGGTTTATGTTATGGAGTTCCAGCATCTAGGACGTATTGAATTGTTTATATTCTGCTAATATATAAATAACAAACATAGTTCTATGTTTGATTGTTCATTATGTAGGCATGAATCGAAAATCAAATTGCCAATAGGTGTATAGTTAAATAAGTCAAATGTGGTTAGTTCTTTAGTTGGTTTTACTCACTAAACCATTTTTATTAACGTTGGAACCGTTTATGGGGATGTTTATAGGGTATTGTGCTATTATATTATATGGGGATTTCTAATTGAGCTACGAATATGAAACATGGCGTTAGTTGTAACAAAAATCAATAATAATATTTTATTATACGCTAAACACGTCGATTTAAGATGACATTCAAAGAAAACTAACTAGATGGCGTTAGCAGTACCAGTATACGGTGCAAACAAAATCAGCAGAAATTTCCACATAACATTTGTCGCGTCATAATTTGTGTTATTGTGTTTTAATTTCTTGTGCGATGTGATTAGTTTATAATTTACGAGATAATATTGCAAATTATCTGGCCAAAGTATTTTTCTCATTTAGATATTTAGAAATAAAATAGTCTGAATGTATTCAATTCTATAAATATTTCGCATTTATTGTGAATAATTTCAATTTTAAAAATAAAGGTAGCATTATTTGATTCAATTCTCAATTGAAACTAGTAAATTTTATGAAATTTAAAAATTTCTTTATTTACCATTTATATCACTCAGTTAGGAAATTTTATTGATATTTTAGATTTTTCATTTCAGTTTATAAATAGTTAACATTTTAATTTACATAATAATATCAAAATAATTGATGCAATATTTTGACAGTAGCGACATTTTTTTCATTTTTAACTTTTCGGAATAAATTGTTCAGTGTCCAGAATACGTATTCATGATACGTTCGACTAAATTATATTTAAATGTATAGAACTCGACAAACATTCTAAATGTCAAGCTACTCCATAAACAATTTGTATTTAAATAGTGAAGATTTATTGCAATTTTATGTAGAAACGACTGTAAACTGAGAATTTCCTATACTACTTGTTTTGAAAGAAAAAATACAATCATTTCATAAAATTTTAATAACATTATCTACTTGGTAAATTAGTTTCAGAAATATTTTGTGGCCGGACCGACGTACGTACAAGTTAAGTATATCAAGAGTTCCGTTTTTGACACAGAATTAAAAAAAAACATTGAATTTAGACAAGTGCTATGCCAAAATTATGAGAAATGTCATTCACTTCTCATTGTAGAAACAGCTTAGGAATAGAGTGTAGTTTTAATAGAACCAACCGTTCATCTTTCTATCTGTCATTCACTGGATCTTCTGCTTTTGCATCATCGGCCGTAGATTTATGGAAATTGGTATAAAACTGGAGTTTTTCGACTTGGATGATAAATAAAGCAAGTTTAAAAAACGCCCAAAATGAGTTGATAAAGTTGAACACGATTTTTGTGTTTATAGATGTGAATATAAAAATTAACTTGACCGAATATCTAAATAATTGTATTTATGAAACTTTATTTTTAATTTATGAAAAACACACAGAGTTTACAGAAAAACTGGAACAAAATTTTTATGGTTTTTTTTTCGTTTTAAAATAAAGATAATTTTTTTTAATTTCGGCATTATTTTTCACATTTCGATTTGAATATAGTGAAATTAATACATTTTAATAAGATGCAATTTATATATAGAAACTGTTGTAAACCGATCATGATCCTACCATGATCTGTATCCGGGTATTGGATATAAAATCGAACGGGATTTTGAAAGTTTACGTATAAAAGTGATATAAAGAAATTTGTAGGTACGCCGAAGGCCACATTTTTTATTCGATCATGATGAAATTTGGTACAAGAAAAGGTATTTATCAATTATTCTGCTAGGTTCAAATTTAGGCTGAGCATGTATGTAGATTGACTAAACTGATTAAAATATTTGAAAAATGGCGGTGCGAAAAAAAAGTGATTAAAAAGTTTTATACAAGTTGTATAAAACTTTTTAACATTTATTGGAAAGATGGAAGACGCTCTAAACTGTGAAATTATGAACTGAACTGAATGAACTGTGAAATACTATGTCTAATGGAGCCGGCTGTTGGTATTTTAATTTTATTTTTGACGTAAATTGTTAACTTTTTTATATTATTATAACTTTTTTTTTTATATTATTATAACTTTTTTATATATTATACTATAAACTTTAGGCATGAAAACCTTACTAATGTTTCAATGGGAGTCCAAATTCGAATAAATATTTTTTTATTAAATAACCCTGCCGAAGTATGGTAGAATGATATTACGTTGCGATGTGACGTTTCCTTAAAATACTGCTGGAAAATTTTATTTTAGTTCAAATCACGCTCGACCTATGCGTATAACTACTACTACAGCAGAATGGTAAGGCATCGATAGTGTCACGTAGAGATGCAATTATCGACGAAATTGCACAACGAGCCATTAATCAATAACAGTAAGTGCTTTATATGCAACGGGCTGTATAATGCCGGTTGCTCCATCGCCGACGGCACTCGCTCTTGTAATGAGTCCCATCGCGGTTGACCTAATTCGACGATCATTCAATTTAAATTGCGATATGCGAATGCGAACACGAACTTAGGTCGCATTCGCCATCGGCAATTTAAATCATAGCAAGAGATCGATAACAGGTATCTGTTACAACTTGTTATTGAGAGACCGATGATAGCTGTAGTTTACAACTTATAACTAAGAGATCGGCGACAGATATCAGTTACAACTTGTAATTAAGAGACCGATGACAGGTATTGTTATAATTTGTAATTAAGGGACTGATCACATATATCGGTTTTAACTTGTAATTAAGAGATCGGTGATAGGTATCCGTTATAATTTGTAATTATAAGAACGGTGATTGGTGTTTTTTTTAAAACTTGTAACTAAGAGACCGATGACAGGTATCGTTACACTTGTAAATAAGTGACAGATGACAGATATTGGTTACAATTTGTAACTGAAGGATCGATAACAGGTGTAACTAAGAGACCGATGACGGGTATCGGTTATAACTTGTAACTGATCAATGACAAGAATCCATTGCAATTTGTAACTAAGATACCAATGACAAGTACTGGTTTCAATTTGTTACTAAGAGATCGACGACAGGTATCGATTACAACTTATAACTAAAAGACTTTTGACAGGTATCGGTTACAGCTTGGAACTAAACACATACGACAGGTATGAGTTTCAACTTGTAACTAAGATATCGAAGTCAGGTATCAGTTATAACTTGTAATTAAGAGACCTATGATAAGTATTGGTTACAACTTGTAACTAAGAGACCAATGAAAAGTATCGTTATAATTTGTAAATAAGAGACTGACGACAGATATCGTTACAATTTGTAACTGAAGACCGATAACAGGTATTGGACGCAACTTGTAACTAAGAGAACGATGACAGGTATTTGTTAGACCTTGTAACTAAAAGACAGGTGATATGTATCGGTTACAACTTGTAACTAAGAGACCGACTGCCGACTTCCTTTTTAATAATTATACATACATAATAATAATTATTAAAAAGGCAGTCGTAAAATCTTCGTAATTTCTTCGTTTATAGTCGTAAAATTAACGTTTAAACAAGGAAGACACTAATGAATTGTGATGTCATTTTTTAGTAATGTTCATTATATTCTACGAGAATGAATAAGACAGAGAAGGCACTAAACTTAAAAGCTCTTATTTCGCTTATATTTGGATAAATATTTATAATTTTTTCGATATGGGTTTTTAAACAGTCTATATTATCATGACATTATACTAACCAGCAAAATTAAAATTAGTTAACTACTTTATTGAGCAAAAACAATTAATATTAGAAATATATATGTAGTTGCAAAAAGGGATACATTTATACAATTATAGTAGATTCTTTTCTTATTATAAATAGTTTAAAAAAGTACTTGTAGGAAATACATAGGTTTTGTTTTTCATTTGGTGAAACCTTGTGGGACAACGTTAAGACAAAAATAGCTCGAATTTCTTTTGCGAAAACAGTACCTATTACTTTTCCTACGTCGTTACTACAAAAAGTCTTTATCTAAATAATATCTTCAGTTCCTCATCGTAGTCATATAGAATTTGAAATTTTATCAGATTCATTGTTCACAAAAAAAATTATCATTATCGCATTGTTAAAAAAAATATTATCGTATTGTTAAAAAATCATTGTCGCATTGTTAAAGAATCATTGTTCAAGGGATACACTTCTTATATGGTTACAATTGATTAAATAAATAAAATCGACTCTACGAGTATAGATACAATTGGCCGTATAGATTAAAGACTTTAAAATTCTTACCTTCCGAGTCGCTGGTATCTGAGAGCGGTGGTTCGTTTGCTATGTACTGGCGGCCGCTCAAGAGGTTGCTTTCCACAACCGGTCTCTTGTCCTCGAGCTGTCTCCGGAACGCACGGTGGTCGTCCTGGAAAACCAAAGTGTGTGTACATGAACGTTTGGTTAATGGCTCGATAACTGATTTGGGTCGAAAGTTGTTGGCCTCAACCATCCAACCCTGATAAAATTGGGCGACAAACATTTTTGAATTACGATTTTAAAGCGAGGAAAAAAAAATAAGCAGGTTTTCATTCAGAAAAAAAAGAAAATTAAAAAAATATGAGAGGTCATGTTTTGTTATTATTCCCTGGAAGAATAATGGGATATATTATTTGTAATATAAAAGAAAAAAAAAATAAAAAGTTCTTTTGTCGGTGGTAACTTACGTTATTTTTGTTGAGTATTACTTAATTCCGGTTCAAGGACATTTTATTCTATTTTTTATTATATTGTATTTCTTATAATTTGGGAAAATATAAACATTTATAAAACAATCTAACCTTTTTTTAGTTAATATTAGTAAAAGTTTTAAAACATAATAATAATTTTTTGTAAATAAAACTTACAAGAAGTTTGAAAGCGAAATATACAATGCCTCTAATCGGAAGATTTTGAATGTCGAGAAGTGTTTTATTACTTCTTTAAAACACAATTCTTTATTTAGCGCGCTTGTTGGGCGGTTCTATATTACAACGTAATGCTTTAAAGTGCTGATCTGTTGTATTTACACAAGATCATACACGTTGAGACCTCGTGAAAATACACCGATAATATTTATTCTCCAAGTTTATAATAATAATGTAATCTCCAAGTAAAATAAAAGTAAATAATCTCTAAGTTTATAATTATAATAATTTTAAATGTGCCGTTTAAATAACGATTATGTTTCTGAATATTCTTCTTCGTAATATACCTACAAATTGAATGGAAATATTAACATTTAAAAAGAAATAGAAAATATTATATTTATAAACTTAAGCCGCTTTAAAATCCAACTAATTCTAATTTATAACTAATATTTCTAATTGATCAATATAAATTTATTGACATAAGCAACCCTTAAAAATGTATATGTAAATATTTTAACCATTAAGTGCACACATAATTAGAGTTAATATCTATTTTTATACATTAATCTTTTTATTTTACATTTATGTGACTGCAACTTGTTCTGCGAGTTTTTGAAAAAATAAAATAATTAATTTACGTATACTATAAATACTAATATTCCAGCTATACATGATAATTATATTTAAAACTTTTCACCATAAACTAGGCTAGATTTTAATTTTTAATCAAATGAGAAGAAACAAAAGAGAAAAATATTATTACAAAAGACAAACTCAAAATTATTTGGTGATAAACTCGCAGAGCTTTTAGAATAGTGACTAAGCAGACCTCCATGCGATCTCATTTCCATGAAACCTTTATAAGATCACTTATGCATTCACTCATCTATTTGTTTCAGCTGTTTGGCTTCTATACCATTTGATGTAGTAAATTGAAATATGACAGAGCGATAGAGCATATAACCAGCGTATATTTCAACAGTTTGAAAACATTTGTATGGTCATTTTTGAGGGAACAAATAAATTAATAAATTTTTTTTTTTAAATTGAATGTATCATTGGAGAGAGGGATTTTAAAATATACGAATGTATTATTTAAATTTTATAAAAGGCAGTTCCAGATGCATTGCTGAAAATGACCAAAAAAATATGTCCACCACTCAACCATGATACTGATGTAGGCTAAGCCCTTAAATTATAAGTGGGCCTATTGTTTCTTGTCCTTAAATGAACTATAATGTAAGAACTGTAAACTAATTTGTGGTAGATTGCAAGTTATTACAAAGATAATAACAAAATAAAAAAAAATTATAGACAAAAAAGTAAATAAAAGTAAAGAATCATAATATTCTTATTAAACAAACAAAATAAAACAAAAGGCATATCAGTATCAAAGAATGGACAAAGAAGAAAGAAAGAACGTATGGAAAGGAGTGCAGTATAATGGAAGACAATACGGAAGTATTAACAAAGAGCATAATAGGCACAGTAGGGCCCAGTAAATTTCATAATCTGGTTGCACGGACAATGGCAGATTCATCATTGAATTATGCGCTATGTTAAGGTGTCAGGACATCATTCTAATCTTTGGAATGTAATTAATGGTCATCTCTTATTAAATGATGGTATGTAGATTGAAGACATGATGGAATTTAAAGATTATTAATAATATTATGAATAATGAATTAGTGTTTGATAATAGAAGAACTTGAAGCTCCATCAGCTCACTTTGCTTAGCAAATTGAGTTTTTTGTAAGATCCTTTCTTTCTTCAAGTGGAAGTTAACACCAGAATATAGACTGCAGCATAATGGAACTTTTCCAAGGTCTGTTGCCTTATTGTTAAGTAAAGTGTCAAGCTACCTGTTGTTTCACAATGGCCGCCACATCTCCCCTGGCTGGAGCCAGAGCCGTCAGCTCGGTGTCCTTGCGGATGACCCACTCGGTCAGTTCGCGCAATGATAACAGCAGCGCAGACCAGTGCTCGGCATTGCTCTCCAGGCGGTTTCTGGAAGGAAACGAAGAAGGTATGTCGTAACGTATCTTACATATGACCTTTAAACATTATAAGTGATTATATGATGTTGTCGTTCGGAGTTGTAGAAGGTGGTAAATTTATAAATTTGACATTATATGGAAAACAATTCTACAGAAGCCATTACAAAGTCAAGTATAGAATATATATATATATATATATATATATACATATATATATATATATATATATATATATATATATATATATATATATATATGAACTGGCACGATTACTGTTAATAAAGTTAAATACAACTATAAGTATCCGTAAACGAAGGTTTGTAATATTACCATGTTCGTATATCAAATATATTTTTTCAAAATTTTCTGCGTTAAGAGAAACAATATCAAAAGTTGTTGGGCGAATAAACCTGACTGGGTGAGCTGGATTTTCAACTTCACGATCGTTGCGTATCAACATTTAAAGCGACATACAATTCTGTACTGTACTGTGAAGTTTGATAAGTGTATAGGGTGTCCGGTGTGTCCGATTGATTTTTATTTGATTTAAGGTAAGTAAAAACATCTCAGGAACTATAACAGAGGGATATTAAAAACATTTCAATTAGCAACTATAAAACGAACGCGGCGTCCATTTAACGGTTGTCTTAAGAAATTATTTAATTCAATTATTACTAATTAATTTATTTCAAGCTTCAATGTAAAATAATGTACACAATTGACGACTTATTGCTACAGCAACAATTTCTTCCAATTCCCCAATTTTGTAAAAGACACTAATACAAAATAAAACTAACAAGGATGTTACATCAAACAATAAAAATATCACAACAGATGAATGAACAAAATCAAACTAAATATAATAAATACAAAAAAAACAAAAATGATTTTGTTTTCGTTTTGAACACATTTATAGAGTGCGAGTTCCTGACATTCGGTTCCAGTTGATTCCAAAGTCTTACAGCTTGGACAGCAAAGGACTTTTCATAAAAGGTGCTTATATGTTTGGAAAAATTACAGTGAGCCCGTTTTCCCAGTGTAGCCCTACACCGTGTGCTAACCAGTAACTAAATTTGCTTCTGAGATAATTTGATAAGTAGGATTGTTCAAAATACTATGAAGAAGTGTAAGAATAGATGTAGATTACGCCTATTGCGGATCTCTGTCTATTTAGCGCTTTGAATTGAGAAACATGATCATATTTTTTTCAACCAAAAATGCACAAATTGTGGATGCACAAATTTTGAAGATGTTCTAATTTTTTAAGATAGTACTCCGCAAGGTCTGGATAGCATACATCTCCATAGTCAAGCAGTGGTAGCAAGAGTATTTGATAGAGGCAAGCCTTGGTTTGAACGTCTAGAAATTTATGAAGATGCTTGAGAGAGTTCAACTATATTTCTTTAAAATTCCTTCAAGATTTTGTCTGTTTATTTACGCTCTGTTTTTTTTTCTGTCTTATTTTCTTCTTGTGCCGTATAAAGTGTTAGTAATATATTGTTTTTTAAGATAGTTTTGTTAGGTTTCATGTTTAAATTACTTTGTTGCTATTTAACTGGAAATCAATTATATTATAGAAATAAGTAAAAAAATAATATAATTACCGAAAAAAATATTTACATCAGTTAAGCGAAACAAGGTAAATATGGATATTATACACAATTTTCAACACTTAAACTTGAATAAATAGTCTGTAATTTTCCAGGACCAAGATTTTACAAATTCCAAACCCGGTCTAACAACACCTCCCAAACCGGAATTTAACCCGCATAAATTATTCATCGCGGGCGCTGCCCTTAATCGATTACAATGCCAATTAACCGCCTATGAAAATCTTAATCAGGAGCTTTCTCGAATGCCCTCGCCAAAAATAAGCCGCAAAACAAAAAGCTCGCACAAAAAGGTCCAACAAAAAAGCTGCTAAAGAAAAATCCACCCACCGGATTGGGCGGTGTTTAATTAAGGCAAGCGCAGAATATTCATAGTCCGGTCGCGGTTAACTTACACGGCCGTTATTTTTGATGGCGCAACAGGAAACAAATTTGAGGAAAGTGAAAGACAGCAGGTATGAAAAGTTATGTAAATAATATAAGTAATGAATTTCAGTAATGTCAAGATTATGTTGGGACACGGGTAACGTATGGTTCGGTAGTGGTCTATACATCTTGAAAACGTTAACTGAACTAGTTTTAACTGAAAGTTCCAATCGAATGCCTGAATCCAGAATTTACCAGATTCCTCCAAATCCGTAATAAGAAAATTAGAGAAGTTTAATATATCACAAACGGGGCTTAAAATGAGAAACGGTAAATAGAATTCAAATTCGCCTGTCTACGATATACGCTCGATGGGGTGTGTGAAAATAATTATCAACCCTTTCTATAGAGACGTGTATTAATTTTTGTTTGTTTTGCTACATATTAAATTGACACCTCTATCTGAAGCATTAACTTGGAACATTATATATATATGGGTATATATATATATGAGTGGTCGTGGTCTCGACAATGATGTACATGGTTTGTCTCCGTTCAAGTTCCTCTCGACTCGAATAGCTGCTTTAACGATGCGTTTTCATTTCAGTCAATTGGCGGAGTTTCTAAATCACACTGTAATACTGGTCTCTGTTACCATCTTTGTGAGGTCTGTTCATCGGGTTGGAAATCGCCTTTGAGACTTTTACCTTCAACCTTCTGTCCCTGCACAGCTAGACGCTCCATCGAAATTTGATTTCAATTTTACGGTCGATGAAAGTCTTTTTTTGATTCCCAACCTTATAATGGAAATATTGGTGTAAAAAGCGGCCCAAGGAATTTTTAGCATGCGCCTCCAGCACCACATTTCTAGAGCATCGATTTTGCGACGGTTTTTTAATTTGAGGATCCAGTTTTCCGCTCCGTATAGAAAAATAGGAAAAACGAGACATTTAATTTCCTTCATGAATCGAACCATGTTATCTTTGGTTATTCGTATGTCTTCTCGAGAACAGATCTTGCGATGGCACAGCGTCCTCCGATTTTCTCTTCGTACCCTCCAACATTGAATACAGACGAGTCGAGGTAAATATAACTTTTTATAACTTCACAATTGGCAAAGTTGGACGGGTTTGTTGTTATAAGTTTATATACATAGTTTTGAAACCGTAATAACAATGAGGTTGTGATGGATAGTGTTCGTATTTTTTTGGAATTAAATATGACGACAAAGGAATTTTGCTATACCATTGGAAATCGAAAAGTTTTGTTACTATTATTAGATTGTGAAATTCTTCTTTATATAAACGCAAAATGCGTTTTCTTTATATGGACATGTGTTGGTATTTAATTTGTTACACAATTTTTACAATTTCTCAATTAATTATACTAATGAGGCAAAATTTACTAAATTATCGAAAGAAATATTGAAATAACTTAAAAAATTAATCACAAAGTCAACTGTTTTAGCTACCTTTACGTAAAGTGAAATAAAGGGTTATTTTAAAGGACGTAGGTGTTAAAATAAAGGTTTCATAATGATACAACATGCGGACGTCTGCTTAAAAGCTAATAATAATAGAGTATAACATTGCTTTGATAGTAAAGAGAAATAAAATCAGATATTACGAGAAAAAACCGATTAAAAATCCGCCTATGTGCGCTCCTACTACCGACACGGCTGACCGGAAGTAGGGCTGATTTAATTATTCAACTCGACGCGTTGACCAAGCGCTCCCTCTGCGGAAGCCTTCGCCCGCCCACAACTTGTTTGTGTTCGTTAGAGGAGCGCAAGTCAGTGGAAATCTAGTGGAGAATGGGAGAAATGCAAGTTATGACGTGGAAATGGCTCGCCATGATTGGCGAGGAAAATATTTTCTCCTTTAAGGTTTTAAATGTAAATATTAAGTTACATACCTTTATTAAGAATTTGTAATAATTTGTTTTATCACCTATATTAATAAATCAAACGAATAGTGATTGAGTGAAGTCATTGTTGAGGTTACTCAGGTTTGGTAAGGAAAGTGTGTTTTGATTCGTTCCTTCATATTAGCAGTTATCTTAAATTTAATGTGTTGTATGTGTTAGAGTTTGAAACGACTAGTCTCAGAAATATTTAAAAAAACATGAGAAAGAAAATGAAAAAGTATTTAGGCCTATAATCAGGAAACTACTCAACCTAAAATTACAGAAATAATGTTTTTCCTAAAATTTGTAAAAAAGCTATTATGGTGATTCCATATCTCATTGATTTTGAAGAATTCGTTATGTTTATATACCTGTGAAAGATATACGAGGCTATATACTTACATGTCGAAATATAATATTAACATTTGTAATCTATACATATAATAAAATTGTAACAGAGTGAGTTCTGTACATTGAAAATATAAAGAAAGTGATTTGGCGTATACAATGATAATAGAGGCTAGAAAAAGTAGAATTTTTGTCAAAAAAACCTACTGGATGGATTTGATGAAATTTTTTATGGTAATAGTACATAACAGCAGGAGCAACATATAAGAAAAAATGTTTTTTCCTAACTACATGCGAAGGAAGTTGTAGGCTCAACTAGAAGCTTAATAGAAATACCATTGTTACATGTTGAATATAAGATTTATAAGCTTTTTTCAATTTCTTAGGTACTTAATTGCTGGCTTGCATAAAATATTTTAGGCAGAACAACCTTTGCTTTAAATGAAAATTTTTATTAAATTATAATAACGGATTAGTTAATTAAGTTATTTTTATTATTCACATTGGGTTTTACCTTGTTTAAAATTAAAACGTTGATAAATTAACTTTTCCTTTAATTTTTTTTTACTGTTAAAATTTTTCCCTCTGTAGCATGAAAGTTCTTATCTTTATGAGGAAAATTTGTAGTGTAGGGGTTTGTAAAATTGTTGATAGATAGAATTTTACAGAAACAAATATGTATGGCAGTAACAAAATTGTATGGATTTGGATACTGGAGTGCAACTTCTAAACAATTTCATAATATAAGTTTCAGGAAAAGTACAGATAGCGCGAGGCATTGATTTTTTATTCCGATAATTTTATCTGTACGATGTTTTTTTCGATACTAATCATGCGTACAGTATCGATACTCTTGATGTGATACTGTGTCACATCCCTAACGTATTGATTTTCTTATTTTATTTAATTTATAAAGTATTTGTTTTACTGATATCTATGGCTAATATGGCTACTTTTTATCTATTATTGTTATCAAGTCTACAGTGGTTATTTGCAGTAAAACTATTACTTGTATATTTCGCCTTCTAAGTTGCAATAAAGTTTCATAAAGAAATAGAAGAAAATAAAAAGAAAATGAGTATATAAGATAATAACATTCAGTGTTAGCGATTTCAGTTTCGTATTCAGTAGATATATTTAAAACAAAATATTTACTCTTTTATATTGCAAATACTAAAATTTAATACATTTATTTTCCATACATTCACGGCACGCACAACAATTCTAATTACGAGCGCACAAAACAGATATTCTATAGTGCAGTAGCTTTAAAGGCGGGAAAAGCTCCAGCGGCCTAGTTTAAAAGCTCCGCATTATGCAGGAGTGCAATGCTATAATAAGCAGCGGGAAGTGAAAACGAACAAGCTACGGCTAACAAATGGGTTTCGTCAGCGGATGTGCGAATTTTAATTGGCGTTTGACTTTCAAAGTAAATTTTTAGCAAATATTTTTCTTGTTTGACAAATTTACTAAAAACGTAATATTATTAATTTTAATACTAAAATTATGTCAACTGATACTCGCTGTATTGTTATCGCTTGTTAAAGTGCTTTCACAAACTATTGGTTTTTTTACGATTTTTGTTACTAAAAATGATTGATTACTCAAAAACAGTATACATTTGACACAAATGAAACTATGTGATGTAGTATTATTTCTACTTTCTTTATGTTCTTTACCGTGATCTAGGTTTCGTTGTAATACAACATCTTCAGGTGGGCTATTAGCAAGAACTTAGAGAAAGTAGAAGACATGCAGACAGAAAGTAGAAGAACATGTCATAAGATGATCGACTTTTACTTGTAAACTAGTAGAACCTATTTGACTGTGGTAATTTTCCTTTTAGTTTAGTTGTATATACTACTGTTGTGAATACTTTTCGAATGTTCGAAAATAGGGGTTTAGCTGGTAGGGGGTAGAATCACACAATTCTAACAAAAATGGCCACTTTAAAGGGTAACATTTGGTAGACGAATCCGTGTATCGAAAAAAGTGTCCTTGGTATATCCTCAATATTTTCGAAAGGCCTATTCAACGATACCCCACGCAACGAGGTATGCGAAAAATGTAATAATTTTATTCTATACATATAAATATATGTAATCTTGCCAAATTTCAAAGTTATGGTATAAATATTCTGCAAGTAAAATGACCGTGATATACAGACGGATAGACAGACAGCAAAGACGGATATGGCGACACTATAAGGGTTTCTAGTTTGGTTATGGAACTCTCTAGAAAAAATACTTTGCGGTAGCAAGTAGGGTAAGGCAGCAGTTTTGTTCTACGTGGAAAGTTGCGGTACAATTGCTACACACTTTTTTGATTTTCATATTTTTCATATTCTCTATTAGGCCAGAAAAATTGGAAGCGAGGCATTATGGGCAGAGCGCTTTCGACAAATAACAAATGACCAAACCAGATTCCACCTTAGCGTGTTTAGTTTTATCACTTCATATAAAGAAGTCAATTACCAATGCCTTATAAATTAAATCATTACATGAAAGATATTTTTATAGAAATTGTAAAAGTTTCTAGAATAATAAAAGTGATTAACAGAAGAATGAACTGGTGGAAAATGTAGCAAATTCCTATCATTTAAAATCAAATAGCTCTTATCAAATAGGTACTCTCTCTTCATTCGTTCTCTCAGTCGCACGCTCTTTAAAAATAATTTAATCCATTCTCGAATGCATTTCACTTTGCCAGACTATTAATTAAAGAAACACTTTAAGCCCGACTGCGGTAATAAAATTCAATATCGGTCCCGGGCTCCGATGAATGCACCAACTTTCAAAAGCCGAGTCGACCGCTTCAGTTGTTAGTGAACTCTGGTCCTCTCGACGCAAATACAGAAAATATTAACATGGAAATGAAATGTAGCGCCAAAAAAGTAACATTTAAAATGAAGCTCACGCCTTGTAAACATTTGAGTTATAGCATTCTGGTGATGCTGAATTGGGCTGCAAAACATTTTCTCAAGTCCTATAATAATTATAGTGAGAATTATAGGATGAAAAATAAACAGTATTTACGTAAACCGTTAAGACATACAATTGTCGGAATTATGTAAAAATGAAATATTGTAAAACACTCCCCAAACGGTGTGAACTCGAAAACTATCGAGCTGAAAGTGCAAACTGGAAAAGCTATTTACTACCATTTTCAATTGAGAGCAGTGATACGTTTTCACACTAAGCGGCGTGTCTCCCAGTCATTAACATGGAAATTGTTGGAAGTTGGACTTTATGTAGTAAGTTTTAATTACATTTGTTTAAAGAGAATTCTACATCAACTTGTTATATCGTCTCGTATATATTGTTCTATATTTTGCTTGAACATAATTAAGAAAATATTCATTGTTATATACATTTGTAATTCTTTTACAGACTTTGATCAAACGTTGCGCAATATTTTTCATTTATATTCTTTTCATTTTGCGTCGTCTTATATATATCTTGGAATATTAACAAAACAGTTATGAAGCTTGTATTTAATTTAGTAAAATTTATCGTCGCTGTCCCAATATTATTTCGTTTATCTGTTATTTTAAAAGGGTTGCCAAAATAAAAAAATAAAAAAGCAAAGTATGTGTGCCTGGGGTCTAATAAAATTGTTAATGTCTTCCATATTCTTAAATTTCAAAATGTTCTAAATGTTTTTGTAATAGCTAGTGTAAGTATATCACATGTAGTTTACATAACAGACTGTAGCCAAATTTATTTTTACTCAGCTTTCTGCCACTGAAACTTCACATCGAACATTTTAACAGTGTGGTGATAATAATTATGAAATTTCCGAGTGAAATTTGAGCGAGCTTTTAGATAATATAAGGGAGCTTTTTAAAAGCTTTGACTAGCTTCAGGTTCTTGAGATACGGGCCCCGCTTTTACTGAAGAGCTTTGTCTATTATTTTTCAACGAAACTACGGAAAAGCATATCTGAAGAGTGAGCTTATAGAGACGTTGCAGTTACAGAGTGAATTATTTTAAAATTTGAAACTTATTTTATTTGCTAAAATTCCTTTTTTCGATTATACTAAATTAAACTAATTATCAATCGTGAGATTTGGATATATTGACTGATACATTTAAAAATAATAATCATTATAGTGTGTAGTTGTTAATTAAACATACGTTTTTTATAATAATTACTCAACACAACATGGTTCTTTGAACAATATGACAGTTAAATAAAATACTTATATCATGATGAATAAATGAAAATTCCAAGTACCTATAATTATGGACAACAATTTTTTCACGAAAATTATTTTTAAACTTTAAACTATTTTGTGGACTGCTGATTGCATGGTTTATGTTTTTATTTGACAAAAAAAATATATGTGAGAATATTGTCATCAGAAGAATTATTATTAAGCGATGTGTAACTCTTATTAAACCATTCGAGATTCGATTAGTACCAGTCTATTGATTGTTATTACTTCTTATCAGGTTGTTATTACTTCTTATTCACTTAGTTCTAGTGGTTTTTATGGATGAAATCTAATTAAGGTAAGAATAAAATAATTTTTTCTTTTCCATATTTTAGTTTTTAATTCCTTTAATTAAGATTAAATTTGATGTTAATCTGTTTTTAGTTTAAAACTTTTGTCAAGGTATTCAATTTTAGATGTATCATTCGTATTTTCAACGATGTAAATATCAATTAGTTTCCTATGTTTCATATTTATTCAATTTGGAATTGGAATAATTTATTGAAATAGTTTATAGAAAATTTTGTACAACTATAGCTATACGAAATCCAATTTTTATAGACTTCAGCATAAGTCAAATTTTCACTGCCTTTACTTTTTCGAATAAAAGAATAACTATAAAAAAACAGAGTATTTATTTATTTTCACTAATTAATTTTTGTGCTCTCTTTTTTTGTTGTGAAACATCTAATGGCGTATTTGGACGGGAGTTAAAACGTTCTGATGTTAAACGCACGTCGCGTCTTGCCATTCGGCCAGCTTCGCGTCTTGTCGGCCCTTTCCGACTTAATTCGGTCAGTTTCGCGACTTGTCGGCTCTTTTCGTCTTGATTCGGCCAGCTTCACCTCTTGTCGGCTCTTTCCGACTTAATTCGGGCAGCTTCGCGTCTTGTCGGCTAATTCCGATTTAATGCTTTTCTCTTTACTGCATTACTACACACGCCACGTTACGTGAGTGTTAGTGTATCAGCATTGTTTCTTATTTACTAATTCATCGGTGTATTGCATTAAACTGTCTTAAAACATTAAACGCGTTTATTAATTTAAAACATGAGTTACAGTGATAGTGAAAACCTAAAATTTTATGTCATATTTCAGCTATCATCGGCCAATTGTCACTTTCATTCCATCAACACAGGCATCGACATTTACTATTTATATAGAAAATAACAAGAGAAGACATATCTGACAAAGCAACTTATAAAATTATAAATACATTATAAAATTAAAAATATATTTTTAATGGATTGTTAAAAAATATTTCTGGGTTAAATTAATTCATAAAAATAAAATAATAAAATCAAATTAATATTTCATTATTAATAACTATCTGAATATTTGTTTCTTGTCTTTAATTCGTTCTAATAAATATATAAAAAAAAATTAAATGTTTCACCTCACATTTTTTATGTTTATTATTTAACTATTTATGTTCTTCATTTTATTTTAAGCGTTTCATAGATGAGAATTAAGTCGAAAAATTATAATAAATTTTTCATTGTGAAAACATAATTTGCGATTACAAATAAACTGTGAGCTGTCATTTTAAATAGAAGAATACGCCTTTTTTCAAATAAATAAAGATGTACGCTTATTTCAAGAAGTTTAAATGAATAATTTTTCTAATTTAATAACATTTCACAACAATGTTTTTCAAGTTACTATTTAAATTTTCCTAAACTTTTCATTGTGAAATAATTGTGAGATGATGGTATAAATTAAGGTTACTTTTTAATCTTATGCGTTAAAATTACATCTTCTGTCTAGGTAATTATGAATTTTATCAGTTTTCCAATAATATCTTTACATATTAAACAATTAACAAATTCACTTATGAAAACACCCACGAAATATTGCATGAACAACCTCGAACATCACCTCGAAGGAAAATCACGTAAGGGAATAAAGCGAGAGCTAAGAGGCGGATATTTAATTTTCACGCAAACGTATATTTGATGAAGCTTTTACTCTATCTCATATGAAACTACGTTCACTGAGCAATTCGAGCATAAATATGAGTTCTGCACAACTTAATTACAGAGCACTGTTACCGGGACGGGACTTACACGTGAATATCTATGAATTTTAACGCTGAGATTTGTGTATATATATATATATATATATATATATATATATATATATATATATATATTTATATATATATATATATATATATATATATATATATATACGTAGAACTGTTTGCAACTTCTGAAATTTCATAAAACTATGGGCCAGTGTTCGACATAATTTTTAGTGTTCCATACCTCAAAATGTAAAAAATGAACCCCATGAATGCGTGGAGGTTTCAAGTATATCAAATACTTAGGTCTACCGTTCTTTGAAGCTGTAAAAAAATCAAGCTTCGAAGTCAACCCAATTAAGAAGAACCCTGAAAATACGGCTATATACGCCGCATATTTTGACTCTCGTAAATAAATCAAACCTATAGGGTACTTTCCGTTAATTTAGAATCATGAGATGGTTGAAAAGAAGTAAGGTTGTAGTAAGCGTAGAAGTAAAGTTGTGCTGTGAGCACAAGTGAGGGAAAAAATTGAAAATCGTTAATTTGTAGTTAAATCACATAATTTTTTTTAATATGCGTCTGTGAAAGACGTAGTAGGCAATATACTCGTATTTTCGTTCAAAAAATAGATATATAGTATCATTAATAATCATATCTAGATAATAATAAAAAGTAATTTAAAAAAAAAGAAATCCAACAGCGTGAAAAATGAGTTAAAAAGCGAGGACAAGCTAGGGTACGTTTATTACAGAATTGTATTCTATTAATAATGGTACTAATACGTATAACTACCCGAACGCCATAGTTCGTGGAACTAAAAACTTTTATTAATTACCAAAGGTTCAACGCAGTTGGAGGCCCATCTACTTGTTGCGATAAAGTACCCAATGACTCTTTTATGATGGACTTTTTATTAAGCGATATATCTTATGGATAGAGATACGGTGGTTATATAAAATGTTAAAAATATAATAATTTTTAAATACTCTTTTAAATCTTAAATTTTTAAATCTTATATACATATTTAGAAGTATTTTCGTCTAAATTTTCAAAAAAACAAATTTCGTAAAGTTTTTAATAACACACTGGTATGCGTTTGTGAATTACATCTCAAACTTTTTGTCAGTCAGACTTTGTTCGAATACAGTATTCGTAGTTTCATAAAAAAACTATGTGAATAGATTTGTACAAGATCAAATATGATTTGTAAGAAGAGAAATATTTATTAAATATATCAACCAACGTTGTAGAAATAGTATAGTTAACTACATCAACAAAGTAATAAATTGATTGTGTACGTATATAAGTATCCTGGATTTTAAAAGTATCTTTGAACCATATAGTTTAAACTACGAAATAATATATCACAAAGTATATATATATATATATATACAGCCTTTTATATATATATATATATATATATATATATATATATATATATATATATATAAATAAAATATATATAAAAGTCAAAGATCATGATTTCATTTATTGTAACTTAACTCACATTATGTAGATTAAATTTACAATCAGTTTTGACGTTCCAAGATTTTACGTCGCAGACTAGCATGTTCAAAAAGTTTGCGTTATGAAAATTATATTGTGTGACATAGGCCGTTTCCCGGAAACTATAAGTAATACAGGTAATATCTTTAAACCATTATGTAGTTTAAGATCTATAACCAAGTGAGAGAGTTCTAAAAAAATCCTTATGATATATTATTAAAAATTAAAAGGGCTTTGACAGACAGACATCAAACATTAAAAGGGCTTTGACAGACAGATAGATGGATACAGAGACGAACGGAAGGACAGCCAAGTGATCCTATAAAGGTTCCGTTCTTTTCATTTTATGTGACAGGACTAAAAATGTCCTCAACTGAATTCTAACATATTCGCTCATGGTATTTGTAGCTTTTTCATAAAACGTCATTCCATTTTGATATATACTCGTATTTAAATCAGAAAAAACATATTTGATATTATAATTTAGTGCAATTATTAAAGGAAATGTAATTTGTATTTTTTCTCACATGGTGTAGGTAGGTAGTCCATTTAACCAGATAATAATACATGTTAGGTAAATTATCTAGTTTAGATGGACGAATTTCTACTGGTATATAACAGTGTATTAATTACATAATTCAATTTAATTTACGTTTTATTATTAAAAGTAACTAAATTTCTATTAAAAATCAACTAGAGTGCGCTGTGTTTTATTTTATTTTTTGTATCTTTAGGAATTCTTTTCACGAGTTTACAGACATACAGACACATTTTTTAAAAATGTAAGCAATATAGTAATAAAAAAATGCACTAAATTCATCTTCCTGACTGAATCTCCGATTTGTCATCGGAGATTCAGTCAGGAAGATGAGTTTTGTGCATTTTTTTATTATTATATGATGATTTATTTGAATATATTTACTGTGTTTATTATGAGAGTGACGACACATTTATATTTCTATGAACGTGGATGATTTTTTCAAAAAATAAAGGTTGAAGGTAACAGTCCAAAGGAATAAGTGTTGAATCTTAAGTTAATAATTTTCAGTGTTTTGTATCTTAAAAATTAAAATTTAAATTAACAAAGGTATGAGTCAATTAAATAAAAAGTATTAGTTACACATAAGTAACGTGGAAGATGGAAGTTACGTGTTGACAGAACAGCTAGTCTCAAAGTTTCGTAATAATCTAATCTTACGTCTGACTTACAATTTTTGCTAAACTTTTAGAAGGGTTACAAAATAATTTGTGATTGATCAAATACGAAAAGGATTTGCCTAAGACATTGGAATGGCAAATTAAAGAAAACAGGATTAGGATATGCGTAGAGCCAGCGCGGAACATAAGGGTAGCAATAATATTTTATGATCGAGGAAGGTCCAGGCGTCGTCGGCGGGAAATAATAATAATTACTAAATAAAAGGGATGCCCATTTTTATGGCCGGAAATGCCCCGGTGTCGCCTGCTTAAATAGACATAAGTACAACTCTTATTGTTACAACACTGAGCAAACATATACATGAAAAAAGTTTACAGTAATTTGGAAAAATTTCAGAATTTGTTAAGTATCGGTTGTTCGTTATACGACAAGGAGAGAAATCTATAAAAAAAATTGAATAAAATGTTTTACATTATTCAACACGTATTTAACAAATTAAATACGACAAGGAGAAAAATCTATTAATATTTTAAATAAATTGTTTTACATTATTCAATACATATTTAACAAATTGAATACAACAAAATAAAACCAACTTCATTACCATCGTCAACTCAATTACCATTTGGTACCATCACTTTTGATATAATACTGGATGTAGTAGTGGAGTGGGCATTCGTCTTTGCATAAGAGCATTTCTTGTATATAACTCGAAACGTATATAAATTGCATTTCCTCACAAAGCAAGAGTTAATGCTTCCCCATCAATGGGACTGCGCCATTTACACTCCACAATACAGCGAGTTTAGAGCAACCATGCCACAATACGTGGCCGTTTCAAAGGGCGCGTGTGACAGGTGGTCCGGGGCGCTCCACTAATTGACGAAAACACATCCAAATTTCACTTAGCTAATGCATCCAACGTTCACCTTCTTAATTAATATTATGCTCCTTACAAAACATTAGCGTCGCGAGGTGAGTTATAGGCGCAGAGGATGGAGATGGTGTTTCAAATGCAATTTTATTTTGGATTAATTAATTTTGTTAAATAATTTTATAAATATTTTATCAGATACTTTCACAAAGTATAAATTACATGTCGTAAAAAAGATACAAAAAATATTTATTTATCCACTACCTAACTTCTCTTATTTAGTTTATATGTATAATGTAAAATTTGTAAAAAAAAACATAAAGAGATTTCTGAGAAAAACAGTTGACACACAGACAGACACGTAAGTGATATTGAAAGGTTTCCATTGTACGCATAAGGTAAGCAAGCGAGGAAACGTAAAAATGGCGATCTATGTCAACTATGACACTTTGCATGATTGTAAATGATGTCAAACGAATCTGAATGACCAAAATGATCGTTTCTTTAAAGCAATACACCCCATCACCTCTCCAAACATTTTGTATAATCATTACTTTTTCATTACAGGCTGTTATCAATAATTTTGTTCTATCTTAAGTATTTTGTAACCATCTTTTTCTGTAAATTATGGAATGCTGTAACTTTACGTAATTAAGAAAAAAACCTATTGATCAAAATAAAGAGTATTCATCAACATTTTAAATTTTAAAGATTACTTAATATAAAATATTTTTGAATGGAAAATGTTTTAAGATTACAAAACTTATTTACAGCTGTTACGGGAAAGACTAAGGAAATTCTCTTTCTTCGAAAATAAATAGTTTAAAAGTTTAAAAAAATTCCAATTTCTCAGTTCGTATGCTTGACTTCAACCATTATTCATAATTTCTAATGAAAAAGGTTAGAAAACGTAATTTAAAAAAGTATCCGACTACATGCATAGTTCAATGGCAAGTCCGCATTGTTAAATAAGTCAGCGATTGTTATTCGCGGGTTCAACACCGCGCCAGTCACCGCGAAGTGATAAATGACCCGACATCGAAGCGTCGAACAGAGCGGTAATAAGGCGTTTCATTGTTTTAATACTGGGCGCCTCGCTTTCCGTAACTGCCGTGCGTTGCTGCTGACGGCCTGATGTGTGGTTAAACGAACATTGTTTACTAGTAAAGTAGTTATCTATAGAAACTCGTTTTCCAATATTACTCCTACGAAAACGTAAAACGCTTTGAAGGTATTCGTTTTTAATATACATCGAATAACAAGCGCATAAAGAAAACTTACCAAGAAAAACTCAAAATCTGATTTGTTAATCAAATTAAAAAAGAAAATTGTAGATTCGTGCCTGCTGTTTGTGTTTCCTGTGCATCATAAACACGTATGTGTAATAATCATATTAACACGAAAATTCAGATGTGCCAAAGAGGAGAAATGGAGAGAAGTATGACAAATTTGAAAGAAGAAATTTGAAAAATGACCGCTAGGGAGACGGATAGATGACATTATAAAAATGGCTGAACAAGACTTGATGGAAAAGGCTGAAGACCGAATGTTGCGAAACGAGATGGAGAAGGAAGATCGTAGAGAAGCCTTCGTAGAGAAGTCCTTAACAGATAAGAAAACCTTAAATTTAATATACCATATAATTGAATATATTTGGCGTTAATTTTGTAGAAATTCATTATTCGCAATTAAATGAAACTACGTGATGTAGTATTATTTCTACTATCTTTAATTTCTTTACCACGACCTAGGTTTCGTTGTATTACAACATCTTCAGGTGGGATATTAGCAAAGATCTTTGCTAATATCCCACCTGAAGATGTTGTAATACAACGAAACCTAGGTCGTGGTAAAGAAATTAAAGATAGTAGAAATAATACTACATCACGTAGTTTCATTTAATTGCGCATACCATATAATATTTTTCCAATAATAATAATAGAAAGATATCATATTTTGTTGTATAATAATGTTTTTAGAAATGTATGTCAAATTGAAATTTAAATGAATTCCAATTGTAAACTGTACGCATAATAATATTGTAACAGAGTGAATTCTGTAGATAGAAAATATTTTAAAGAATGATTGGTTTAGCGTATTGAAAGATAATAGAAGCCAGAGAACCTGTTTTCACCATTTTTGTCTATTTTGTCTATCTGTATGTTTGTTAATTTGTACTTCAATCACGCGAAATCTACTAAACGGATTTTGATGAAATTTGGTATGGTTATTCTTTATACTCTTAGACAACATATAGGATACTTTTTATCTGAATATTACAAAGTAAAAAAACCTGCTTTTGTGATTATTACGATATTGATACTGTCAACGCGATCTATTAGCGTTTTTATTAAACTTTATACTCATAAATATTGGAAAAATAAATAAAAAAAAGGAATGATAACGTTCATCATTCTTAATAACCTTTAATATTCATTATCCCTAGAAACTTGTCTTATCCGAATTTTCCACGATCGAGGTTGCGGAACAGTTAGTAGTTATATATATTAATAAATAATTAGCATGATGTTAAGGAAAATGAAGACTTTATAATAATTTTAAAGAACGTATTTTTCAAAATTGTGGTTAATGAGATAAAGGTTCACAAGCAACATGTTTCATAATTATTGTTATTATAAAATTAATATCATTACTTAGTTATTTTGAAATTTCTTGTGTGTTGTTTCTTATTTGTATTCCGTACTGAACGTGGAAATAAAAAACTTATGGTCTCATCTTATCGCCTGTCCATTTGAATTCACAACCGTTTGAAATCTAAATCGTGCCGTCTAAAACTTGGAAATTTCACAAAATTATTCAATTTAATGATCTAAAACCATTTAAAGAAAGGATTGGTGCTAATAATTAATCCTATCAATAAAGTTTAATGTAGGAATGCTGTTAAGACTCACTGTCCTTTAACTCTTAAGTTATGAAATCTTATCCAGAAGCAACTCCTAAGTAAGTCTATATCTTTGTTAAATTGACTTAAAGAGCTTAACTATGTCGCGGAATTACGGAAAATATTAACGACATCAGTTAATTTCTTCACATCTCACTATAATATAGATAATAGGAGATCGTTGTGCATTATACTACTGATGATCGAAGATTATAATAAAAGTAAAGTTTATAGTTTCCTCATATATACCTTTATATCTGCGATATGGCCAAATCCTTTAACATTCTTTGTCCTAGGTGCAAACATCTAGGTGTCTTATTCATTATGAGTGAGTAACGAAATTACTGAACTTTGAATAATAATACAATTAGTTCGGCCAAAATAAAGTATCTAAAACTGATTTCAAAAAAGTTTTTTTAATTTTAGAAATTAACTAAGATAAGACTAAGACTATTCTAAAATAAAATATCTTACAAAACAGACTTTAAAAAATGGGTATTCAAAAATAATTAATTCAAAATAGGTACCTACTTATTCGCAATAAATAACTAAGTTACTTATTTTTGAAGTCAATGCCAGCACTGATAACCAACTTAAACAACTTTATAATTTAATTTAATTTATAATGTCAATTTAAAATCTTAACTTCTAATGTACTCGTAGAACTCATAGATAAAAGCGTATTAATAATATAACATTTTACTTTTGCTTAAGTTGATCGTCGGTGCTGGCACCGACTTAAAAAATAAGTAACTTAGTTATTTATTTTGAATAAATTGGTACCTATTTTGAGGTAATTATTTTTTTCTTTTTAATAACTATTTTTTGAAGTCTGTTTTTTAAGATATTTTGTTTTAGAATTTTCAGTTCAGTAATACTTAGTTAATTTCGGTAAAGGATATATTTTGATTAAAGGCTATAAGATCAGTATGTTATATTCTTATTTACAACGCAATTTACGGTTGAACTCTGAAAGGTGTAGAAACCAAGATCAGGGATGAGGAGAAATCAAATTTATTAACAATAATAAATAAATAGGATTAAATAATTATTCAATTTCGATGAAGAATTCGTTATAACATTTGATTAAAGGCTGTAAGATCAGAAGGATATATTCTCATTTAGAACGCAATTCAAGGTTGAGCTCTGAAAGGTGTAGAAACCTAGATCAGAGATGGAGAGAAATCAAATTGATTAATAGTAATAAAAAAATAGGATTAAGTAATGCTGGTGACAATCTTCAACCATAATTCCACTCGTGATCAGTAATAAAGATATTGTCATATTTACTGGGACTAAAACCGGACTAAACCGGGATGTTGAGTAGTGGAATAAATATGAACAACACGCATCTTCATGAAAGTAAAGATAGAAGGCGAGTTTGAGAAATATGCATTCCGGCTTAAAATAGAAGGATTTTTGAAGACGTTTTTATTACATAGAAAACTTTTTAAGTATAACTTAAGTAAACTTTTACTGTCGAAAAAAAGCTCATTTGAGTTTTATGTAAAATAAAATGATAAAAAATTTAAATTATTAATTACAGACTCAATAAATTAAACTCTATTATTACTTTACTATTATTTATTCTATTATCTCTTTTTAAAAAGGTTGTTTCCATATCAAAGTGTTTTAAAATTAATTGACTTAGAACTGTGGTAAGGTAATTAATGATTACCAAAATGTAACATAAACTTTTCGGTATAACATTTTGAAATAAAGAACAAAATAGTATCATTAAAATGTATCATTTCGATATTTGTGAAACTACTGATTTTATATATATATATATATATATATTTAATTTTTTTTTTTCTTTTTTTTTTGGAAGAATTTCACAATTTGTTTTCATTGAATTAGAAGAACAGTTGTTATTGATTTTATTACCCAAGAATTTTTGTTTTCAAATTTGGCATTTTTTAAAATTATTGGCGTAAAAAACAGGATGTAAAAAATATTAAAGCCGAATTCTCCGCTTCCTATTTAGTGCTGTTAAATAGGGTTGGTAAAGATATTACTTTTGAGCAAAAAAACACAAAAAACAGATTTGTACTCCACTCAAAAATTTCTTTTCAACGAAAGCCCACTTGCCTACATAGAAAATATTTTTTTCGGTCCTTTTTTACTTCTTTCGAAATATAAATTTGTTATTTAAAAAAAAACATTTATAGTTTTGGATCAAGGGACTACACTTTATTGTGTACCTTTTAAATAACTGCGTTATTTCGTTTAGAAGTTAGAAACCTCTGAAAGAGAGACAACGTTACGACGACAATAAGCTTCCGGTGCGTCCGTTTAGAAATGGAATAAAAAACCTAAACAGACAATTTTGTGTTTTTTTTTCTTCTTACTTGAACAAAATTTATTTAAGGAAAATACAAAAATATATTAACAGTTACATTAGTCACTCTTTTCTTTCTTCTATGGAAAATATAATTACAATATATCTTATTACGATACGACAGGCTTACTGCATTGCATACGAGACTATCTATAATAAAAGCTCAAAGTTACTACAACGTTAAGTAAAAGCTTCACGTAGCAACTTTAAAGGCATGCATTTATTCATAAATATCGCCGGCAATATGCATTTTTTTATAATATTTAAAAATTCGTATATTTAATTAAAATGCGAATAAATTTAAATGAAAATAGGCGCAAAGCCCGACCGGATGCGCTGCGGCGGCAGGCGGTATTTCCGGCCGACGACATTTTTGTTTTTGTTTCTGTTTCCTGTTGTTTCCCGCCCTACAGAATCCGACACGGCACCCCCTGGCGGAATGGCTGTTGCAACTTTGAGAACAAAATTAATTAATGTCTAGGAATCGTTTTCGTCTCTGCACAGAGGTATACAGTCGAAGTGAAAATGTTTGAAATATTACACTCTGGACGGCGTTTCCGCGAGCAGGTGTATTTAATTTGAAACTTTTACATTGTTTTCGCGTTATTTTTCATTGTATATATCAGGGATAATAAGGTCCAAGTCGAAAAAAAACATTATTGATATTTTATAATGTAATCGAAATGAATTTTATGGAAAATTTATTGATTTGTGGATTTATTGATTTATTGTTGTGTTGTTTCTGTGACCAGATAAAAGTATTATTTTATAAATTAAAAAAAAACATGTACATATTTTGAAAATATAGAATCAATAAATACTGTTACAAGGGAATATATCAAATCTAAAGGGTGAAGAATGTCATTTGCTATATTAGGATGTCATTTTAAATAAAATTTTTGATTATTTTATTAGTGTGTTAACTAAAACGATGCTAGTACTTTGTTCAAACAAAAAAGGTATAAGTACTAATCACATTGGAGTCTCTATGTAGGCATATACGTAGTTCCATATGTCTACTTTCAAAGGCTGATAAAATCTAAAGGGATCATACAATTGACTATGGACATTTCTTATTTGAAAGTGGTCAATAGAGGGAAGAAAAGACAAGATTTTGAAATCCGCTCTGTCTTTGAGTGATGCCAACGAAAAATACGTCGTAGTATAAAAACTAAAGAAAAACTAACTGGGTTGAAACGGGACATCAGGCGGAAATTTCAGGCTATTTGTGTTTGTATATAGATTTTATCTCTCTTTTCTAGTCATAGTCGAAAAAGTATTTTCGAAGGTAAAGGCAAAAAACTGATTGTTTTCGGGCACTAAAATTTACTGGCAGGCCGCGCTCGTATTGTCGAGAAAGATAACTGCCATATTAATGTCGTTGCTGTGGTTACGTTGTTTGACATCTTGGATTTTAGAGGTTATTATTTTGTGTCACAACTCTGATAAGTCTACTACTCTTGATGCGAAATTTTTCAACTATGTTCAAGACAAAATATTAGGTCGTTTGATTTAGTATTAAATTGTGAAATTATCATATTTTGATTAGTATAATTGCTCCCAGAGATATAATTGCGTTCAGACTTCCTGTTTTACTTAGAAGTAATGCTTAAATTTTCAACTTGAGTTTCTCAATGCGCAGCGTGCGTTGCGCATAGAGAAACATTTGAAGTAAAACTCTTCAAAAATTTTACTAAAATTACGCAGTATTTCCACACGGTCTTTGACCGAGTTACTGATAGTAACATAACTTCGGTAATTACAGAATGATCAAGCAACCTCGCCGCTAAAACGGTGTAATTCTTAATTTTAGAGAAAGTTAAGAAATGCCGTTGCAAAATTTTCTTTATTGTTAATTACAAAGTTTAATTTAAAAGAAGTTTTGAAAGTAGTACGCACCAATGAATTTATCACTTTTTCTTTCACTGTATTTTCTGCAAATAATTTTATATATTACTGGGTTAAAGCGATTCATTATCCCATTAGCCGGATATCCATTATCTTACTGGAGCACAGTTTGCACTTTGGATGAAATTAAATAAAAAAAAAACTCAACGTCCCCAAATCCAGCCCCGGGGCGTCTAATTGAGAAATAATTCCCAATTCGCCGGAGCCTCGGGCATCTTGTCTCTCGCTCTAATGGCAAAGTTGTTGCAGGGACGGATTGGAGACGGTTTAGCACTGAGAAGAACACGTAATTTTATCCTTTCAATTTTATGAAATTCACGATAAGTTCTTTTAAAAAAAATTTCTGAAGGTGATGCTGACAAGTGTTATAAATCGGTCAAGAGTGATTCAAAGCAAGAGGGAGCAGAATTTTATATTGCCCACATCATCTGAATTTATCAATGCGAATTGACCGAAATAGTTTCATTTGAAATACTAATCACAAACCCGACCTTGAAAAGTTACAGATTTTGGGATTATACATTGCGTCTCATTTTGAAGTTTTGATATTTCACAAAAAGGGGATTTAAAATTGACAAAATGCCTAATTAAAACCTCAAGTATCAACTTATCAGGGTATGCTGGATTAACATATGTGGCAGCACAAATGAAAAGTTTCCTTGATGAAATTTATTTTCCTATTGTTAAATGGAAACATTTTAAAGTTTACTTCGTTCTGCCCTTTGAAACACAGCGCCGCCTATCGGGTGCAGCTTTTGTGGTTTTCTTTTTTGGCACTAATACGATATATATATACACACACATATATATTGTAGATATGAGTCATTTTGGTCAATAAATAATTTGTTAATAACTTGACTACAGTGCCCCCTATTGAATCCCCTATCGAAGCTATGAATCATGGTCCTTGACAAAATATACGTATTATGAGAATATGCCCTCAATCTGTCAAGTCGTTCAGAAGTTCCACGATCTTTAAGAGACACACCATCGATTATATATAAGATTTATAGAAAAAACTTTCACTCTTATACCTGATCTATATCTGATCTGCGCTCGCGTAGTTAGAAAATGTTTGCTATACCCTCATCTAGAACCAATTTAAATGAAAACTATCAGTTTCCCCGGGCTCAACCGCTTGCTTGTTATAGCACGAAAGTGTAACATGTTTATGATGAGTGAGAGTAAACTTACTGAAATGTGTCAATGTTATATGTTGTAATGTTACCGTAATTAATTAATTGTCCTGTTAACGTTATTGAAACGCAAAAGTGTTAAAAACTGTAATGTTTTCCTAACTGTATGCCAGTAAATAAATAGGTAAATCTATACTTATAATAAAATCATAAAAAAGTAAGTCTGTACATTGAATATTTTTAAGTAAAACTAAGTGCTGTCTACTAACAATCTACTACTATAAGTAAATTTCACTGATCAAATATTATACCCATTTTTTAGCTTGACTGCAGTTGGAAAAAAGGTTAGCTAACTCGATATATCCATTGATATTGATTTAATTAATTAAATTGACACGCTGCTCTCAAAAGCATTCTATTGATTAGTGTCATCAACCATATTTTAATTTGACTTTTTAAATTGCAATTCTGATTTTTTAAGAGTGCTTCGTTTAGTTTTACTGTTATATATTAATATATATTAACTTGATTTATTAAATTGCAATTCTGATTTTCGTTTAGTTTTACTGTTATATATTAATATAGATTAACTTGATTTATTAAATTGCAATTCTGATTTTCGTTTAGTTTTACTGTTATATATTAATATAGATTAACTTGATTTGTCAAATTGTGTCGTTGATCTTTTTAAGGGCGCTGCGGGTTAGTTTAATCAATGGCATATTAATTTCATTTATTAAATTGCGCTATTGACATTTTTAAGCGATATTACATAGATTTACCAATTACAATAGATTTAATTTATAAAATTGCGCTGCTGATTATTTTAAGGGCGCTATCGTTCAGTTCAAAAACTACATACTTATTTGATCGATTGAAAATGCTGGTGATTTCTTTAAGCGATATCTTTCAATTTTATCAATTGTATTTTTAAATTTATTAATTAAATTTAGTCGTTTTTTAACTCTATAAGACGGCCTCAATTTATATTAGTTGAATTTTTTTTCAAAATAATTAAAAAAGGAATTAGTGTTATTGGCTAATTTTAAATACTCCCCTATTATTGATCAGGTAATGAAATTATAATTACTTGGCTTGATCAACAAGTATTAATTGAGTTTATGTTTTTGCTTTTGATAATTTCGTGACAAGAGATGGAAATTGGTTTTACAAGAAAATGCCTAAAAAGAAGAAAAATAATTTAGCTCAAAATTCAAGAGTGGCTAAAAGGGTGCAGTTTGTTCGTTTTTTCGAAACTGACAAGGAGCGTCAAGCTCGTTTATGTATGACTCGAAAACACAACAACGAGTTTCGAGTTTTGGAAACGGTAATGTAGCGCGAATCTAGATTAAGGTCACTGCAGAATAGTACAGAATACCAAACACAAATTACGACTATCTCGCGATCGAGAACACCATGCAAAATCTCGTGTTTCGGAATAAGTCATGTAGCGTAAATCTCGATTAAGGTCTCAACGTATCCGAAATGTTACTTCACGATCACTGCAGAATAGTACAGACTACAGAACATGAATTACGACTATCTCGCGATTGAGAGCATCATACAAAGTCCCGTGTTTTGGAATCAGTCATGCAGCGTGAATTTTGATTAAGCTCTCAACTTATCCGAAATATCACTTCACGATCACTGCAAAGTAATACAGAACGTGAAGTACATGCTAGCTCGTGATCGAGAGCACTATGCAAAGTAACGTGTTTTGGAATCAGTAATGCAGCGTGAATCTCGATTAAGCTCTCAACGTATCCGAAATATCACCTAACCATCAATGTATAGTAGTACTGGACGTGAAGTACGGCTATCTCGCGATCCAGAGCATCATAATCTGTTAGGTTCATTGGAAACAAACGAACAGCGTGAAAAACACATAAATTAATATATTGCTATTAATTTATAAATTGCTTTCCATATAAAGTTGAAAACGTTATAATTTTGTTGACTTTGATTTAGTTAAAAATTCACGACAAAGTTTTGATGTAAAGATTTAAAAATTAGAGCATGATTTTGAGTGAAAAAAAATTGGTAACAAAATATTCTCAGTTATATATACTGGCGATTTCCGTGAAAAAATTATCGTTCTCAAAAGTTTCGAAAAAAGTTCAATCTAGCAAAAATTTATTTTTGAACGAGTGATAAATTGAAATTAAATTGCTTTTGAACATTATAAGACTGTTAAGCAAGATAAAGAGTTGACATTAATTTTTTTAATTCTCTACGCTCATTTTACTACTTTGTATTCTTCTAACGTTCAAACTCAAGTCATTTTCATTTTGTGACCGGGTTAAATTTATATTTTTGTTTTATCGAACTTTTCGCGAAAATTTTGAAACCGATATTTTTTGGTGGGAGGATTAATGCCCCCGATAATGAACCGCCATGTAAAATAACCTTCTCTCTTTAAATAGTACCTCAAGGCTTTATGCAGAAATCTGTGAAAAGACAGATAACGGACTTACTAACTCATTCACTCACTACTTCCATAAATATAGTTAGAAATAACAATGCCGAATCTGGACATGAAAGATTTTTTTAAACCCAAGCGTGCTGACTTACCTAAGCCTACACGTACATTTTAAAATTTTTATTGTCCCAACTGATTTTTAATAGATTAATATTTGTTCTTAAAACATCGTGACAATTTAGGGCCACAACGCGGACGAAGTCGCGGGCAACATCTAGTTTATTATATTTATTTTTGGAGATGAGATGCAGAAAGGGTATTTATGTTATATAAGTTTTTACAACAAATAAGCGCATATTGCAAATAAGGTTTTGCCGATTATTGTAAATAAGGTATGTGTAAGGTTTTGCCGATTATTGTAAATAAGGTATGTATAAGGTTTTGCCGATTATTGTAAATAAGGTATGTGTAAGGTTTTGCCGATTATTGTAAATAAGGTATGTATAAGGTTTTGCCGATTATTGTAAATAAGGCCGATATAAAAAGATAAATAGTTACCTACCCCGCTTGGGTGTGATTTACTGTGACACGTGTGTATTACTGTGACACGTGTGATTTACTGTGACACGTGTGTATTTATAAACAGTTCTAAAATTTTAACACATGCACATGTATAATTTTGTAGAAGATCGTATATTATGCATTAGAAAGGTAATTATAAAACCGTAGAGAGCAAAATGTCATAAGAAATTAGAAAAATTATAAAGAGTTAAAAAATTAAATATTCCTTTGAAATCTCATTAAACACAGATAAACGCATTTTTATTAATTAATAAATTGTTATCTACTGAAAGGTTTTTTTATTATCTCAAATATTTTTACGATCAACTTCAGTCTCAAATTAAAGAACTGGGTCAAAATTCGAGAATTTTGTTTTACACGCCCTTACCAACAAAAGAAGAAAGTCAATTAACAGGCCAACCATTTTGGATTTAGCACTATGTTTAATAAAAAAATATTAATGTTAAATTTGGGATTGGATTTAAACTCATATTAAAAGCCAAAAATAAATCTGACTGTTCATAGACTTCGTCATTTATTTAATATTGTCTCTTATATTTGCGCAAATAAATCAATCTCCCCACCACAGAAAGCTGCGAAGATGACGTCTTATCAGAAAATTAAAAATTGCGATTTGCATATACATAATCACAGCAAAATTTCGCCCGCAAGAGCGGTCGAAGCTTTCCATGTTAGAAACTTTCACGAGGTGTCCTGAGCTCCCACAATAAGCTCTGCCGTTTAAATTTTTAATTAGCCGGCGACGAGCCCGCACAAGGCCTAATTGAGTGGAAAATGGGAAAAATTTTACCTCTGGCAGTGGGAATGTAGAAGGTATAGTAGGGGGCCAAATTACCATGTTCTGGTTAGCGAGCATGCTGGCGGTTAGCTTTATAGCTTCTAGTTAAAGTAGAACAATAGTTTCGTGGTGTATTTAATTAAAGATAAGTAAGGAAATCCATTAAAAAAAATGTACATAGTATTTTTATTACACTATTTACAAATATCAATTTTACATAAAGTAAATGTAATATATTGCCTACCATAGCTTTCTCAGGCGTGAAACATGGGCGTATTTCAAAATATATTTACAAATTAACGATTTTTCCTTTACTTGTGCTCCAGAGCTTGCTTCTTGCCAAATTTCACGATTATAGGTCAACGGGAAGTACTCTATTGTTTTTGATTTACTTGGGAATGTCCAAAAATGCGGCATAAATAGACATATTTTTAGGGTTTTTTTTATTGGGTTCACTTCGAAGCTTGTTTTTTTAAAGCTCCAAGGGACCGTAGATCTAAATATTTGATATTAATAACTTGATACCTTCGCGCGTTCCTGAGAAAAAGGGTTTTGACAGACAGGCAGGCAAACAGACAGCCAGACACACAGAGAGACAGACGGGCAACGAAGTGATCCTATAAGGGTTTCTCTTTTCCTTTTTGAGGTACGGAACCCAAAAAAAATCTTAAAACGTTAAGATAGACTGTGGTTTTTTGTGTATCGTTTTGATGGATACAACATTTGTAATTTTCTTTTTGACGGAACTTTCATTAGGTTTTTACAATGAAGAAAGAAGTTCTTATTCCTAACAGTACTTATAAAATATATATATATATATAGTCTATAAGATTATGTGACCTTTTGTTGGTCTTCTAAGTCTTTGAAATTTCCTTTAAGTCTTTAAAATTTCTATAAAAATAATTTATTTGACATAATTAAGGGAATCATATCAGAATTATTTTCGATATTTACACTTCGACAGTCGAATAGCAAAGATAATAAATACTATATCAGCTTCTGAACTACTATGACGCATGGTTAATGATAATTTATTCCATTTTAAAGCTCACACTCAACAATACGATGAGAATTGTTGGTAACTGAATTCTACGGCGTAGAGTGGTAAAGAGGAACAGATTTCCGTTATATAACCAATAAAAACCAATAGCCGCGAACTTAAAGCATTTTCCGCAATATTTGCTAATGTTTCCGTTGTAAATACTTTATAATAATGATTATCGGAGTTGAAATTTCGGCATATTCGGCTGTAAGGCGTTAACAATTTAACAAAGTTTTCCCGAGCGATAGCAATGACTGGCACGAAGATGTCGAATAATATTCAACGCAGCTACAGAGTGATCATAAACTACTCTTGCAATAATAAGTATAATATCTTTCAGCATCAGTCTGTTTTCTGTGGTCGTGTAGGAGAATGACAGAACATTGTTAGGCGGTATATCTTAGCTGTAAAAGAACCCTGAATTATCAAATTCACTGCCTACCAGAGTATTTTGTAAATATATATTTGTAACGAAAGATCTTGAGAAAAGGTAAAAATTAAATTTTAATTTCATAGTTGCGTAAGTGGTAAAAAATATATTACCGAGTTTGCTGCGCGAGATATGATCAGTTTTATGCCAGGCGTCACAGAGTTTTCTAGAAATATTTCTCACATAAACATATTTTGAGTAGAAAGCGGAATCGTAATTTTTCTCAATAATAAAATACGTAAATTTGAGATATTTAATTAAAGATAGTATCAAAATAGGCTCTGAATGTTTACTCCCTACTAACTATTTGCTGTGACTTACAAAACAGTATCACGATCCCTCGTACACAAATTCGACTAAAAAAAGAGAGCTTTGAAAAGCTCCGTGCGCTCCCGCCCGAGCACTGCCTGTACTCGTCGCATCCACCGCACATCATTAAAGCTCCCGCTCGGCCCCGCCGCCCAATACGCCGCCCGGATCGGCGTAATTAAGTGGAAAATGTAAAATATCCGCCCTCCGCCCGCCGATGATGAATGGAGAACGATGCGATGATGGCGTCGGAAATAAAGTAGCGAGCGATGAAAAATGAGACCCGCGAAGCCTTTCAGATCCGCGCTCGCGTGGCAAGGAATGCGAAAATAAGACTCATTGTGTCAGGGGAAGATTTTGGCGCGAAGGGGGTGGTGGTTGGCGACTGTAGCTTGTCTGATCCTGTGTTTTCGTGTAAAGTGGTGGCAAAAGGGGTAAGTGTGATTGGTGCTGGCACACCGGTGGAATAAATTTGAAAATTATATCTTTAATATCTGCTTCGATTTAGGGAAAAATACTGTAAAAAATTCAGTCATAATAAATAACATAGTTTATTAGGCCTCAACTGGAGTATTACGAGCGTGGGTTTTCTCTACGGAGAAATAATGTAAAACTTTATATTGTATTACGCTATGTCCATTGCACCTTAGATTGATGAGTACTTTTATCGAAGTGATTAAATTCTATATAAAATTCGCGGTATATGTCAGTATAAACGAATGGAATCTTAGTAAATAAAAATCATACTTAGGAATTTTATTATTTATTTTTACTGTCAAAAATATTTTTTGGATTCCGTATCGGAAAATTCGGTATTTTTTAGTTTCATTTGTCTATCTGTCCATTACAATTTGTGCGTTTTTGACTGAATAGAAGATAACAGACTCAATTTTTCAAAGATTATATATATACATACATATATATATATATATATATATATATATATATATATATATATATATATATATATATATACATATATATAATTAATTACACTGGAAATTACCTATTTTCGTAGCCATAACTGAATGATTTAAAAATTTGGATATATGATCACGTTTTTTGGATGCCAGTTAAGTTGCTAAGGCATTGATTTGTTTCATGAGAATATACGTTGAAATAATTTATACTAAATATATCCTAGATCTCAATTCAATAGCTACTGAAGTCTGCTCATTGATTCGTAATCTTTGTCTATATTTTTTTAACATGAAAGTTATATAATACGAAAGTCAGATACTTTCGCCGCCGTTGAAATTTTGTACACACTTTTCATACCAGTCACTGTTACATATTGTGTTTTTACATATCAAAATTAACTTTTGAATTACTTTATTTATCAAAAAACTAGCAATCCTTGTTTATGACAAATTTTCAATGGGAAAGGAAATAAAACTGATTTTTTTTCTTTACAAATTTGTAATGACATAAGTCACTCTACAAATCACACCACTACGAGTTGTTGCAAATTCTTCTGAAAAACTCTCGGCTCTGCTGCCGCCCTCCAATTCAATCAGCTAAACGCACACGCGACCATAAACTCGCCCACCGACACCGAATGAAATAGAACGAACGTCCCAAAGCTCCCAGATGGCTGCAGCGGCGCATAAAGGCCGTATTGCAAATCGCTCAGCCCGTAAAACGAGCTTTAAAGCTTCATATTGTCACAGGACTGGAGCTTTATGGGTTTATGTGGGCGGCGCCGCGTAGATAGCCATCGAACTACGATGTCTAGCCGTCTTTCATTACTGTTATTTTCACGGTCTTTTGGTTTATATGGGTGTCATTTAATTTAAAGGCATGGATGCAGTTCTAAGAGAGTGGAAAATTCAAAAGTGATTTCCGTTAAATAATGGATTTATGTGACCTGTTTCGACCAAGAATTTAAAAATTGAGGCAAAGAAAATATTTTATTTTTTCATATCTGTTTAAAAAAAATAAATTTGAAAAGAGGTATTTTTGTCTTAAATCGTGTAATATTCACTGATTAAAAAAAATGTCGAATTTTTTTTACATATTAATGCACAAAAATATTGACTTGCTGAATGCTTAGAAAAATTTGTCCAAAACGAAATATTATTTGAGAAAATGTCACAGCTTAGATCGACCTAGCTTTCACTAGTTTTATGTAACAGAATATGATTTGATTTTATGGACTGGAGTCCCATCCATTCTATACGATATTCTTCATGGATTTTTCTAAGAAATTTAGTTTTATGGACGAATTTTTTCCAGGACCTATAAGATATTCTCTTTGCTTCATATATTTCTAGATACCAAGCACAATTTCTAGGCCTTTAATAATTTATTATAGATAAGCTTCTGTATTATGACTATACTTTGAGCCATAAGTTTATCAAATATAGCTATTTAAAAAAATTATCACTTTATCTTTAACTGAAATAGGATAAGAAGCGATAATGGAACATAAAATGTTCTAATCTTGACATATTTCATTTGCTTTTTTCTTTAAATACTAGTTTTTATCCCCCTAGTTATCACATATAGACTAGTTACATCATAAAAAGTATCAAAACGGTAATTCCATCTCTACTTAGTCTATTTAAGATATTTGTATAATATAAATCTGTTCAAGATAATGAAATATATCTCAATTTACTAGAGAAAAGAGATATATTCCATTATATTTTTTCTTGATTAAGGTTTAGCTAATCATTTCGTTATGCTAATCATTAAACAATTTAAACTGTTGTTGTAAACATTAAAATGATGACTGTTTTTCTTTAATTATACAACAGATAATGCAGATAAATGATACAAGTCAAAGATTAAATACATTACGAATAATGCGAAAAATATTGTAGGTATACATCAATCAGTTGGGACGATAGGCTGGCCAAAATCTCCAATTACATTCCAAACCCAATTCTCTGATAAGTTTAAAGACAAAAGCCAGGCCTGTCAAGTTTTCTACGGGGAAATATATTTTATAAAGAAAAACGTTATACAAAAGCTTCTTGAAGGTCGAAGAAAATCTAGGCAAAGGCAATTTTTCACATTGGACGTTTAATAAAATTGCTATGGGCCTACGGCAGTCGAATTTAGGCTAATTAAATGTATACGCGGAGACGTGGCCGGAAGTATGGTTGACCACGTAATTAAACGTTGCTAAGAACGGAAGTTATCTTATTTATTAGTTATTACTTTTTTATTTCATATAAATAAGTTATCTTACTTATTATTTATTTTTTTTATTTATTTACTTATTTACTTATTTACTAATACATGAAGGTTTTATGTAACTTTCGAACTTACATATATCGATAAAGTTTCGGAATTACTTTACTATGTATTCTTTATGAAAGGTTTTTATGAATAGAAGCCATATGGGGACAATTTCAAAGTAACTTCAATAAAAACCTATTAAGTACAAAAAAAACACACCCTACGAGGGTACATATAGAGGTAAATGTAATAAATACATAGCATTTCTATTAACCTGTTTACAAATATTAATTTTTATATCGCCTACTACATCTTTCACAGGCAGAAAACATGGTGTATATTTAATTAATATTATTTCTTACCATTTATATATTTTATTATAGATATATATATATATATATATATATTATATATACATATGTATATATATATATATATATATATATATATATATATATATATATATATATATATTACCTAGTATATATTTCACAGACATACAGACAATGAATATATACTTTAAAATATTAAACTATATTTGCAATTGATTTATGTTACTTGTATGGAATTTCTACAATTTTTTACAGACCTAAGTTGGTTGATTATTATTCGTAAACTAATGGAACCAATTTAGCTTTGATAATTTTTCTTTCAATTTCGTTGTATATACTACTATTGTAAATACTTTTCACTACTGTAGTTACTTTCATATTCAAAAATAGCACTTTAGCTGGTAGGGGTGATGTCACACAATTTTAACAAATATAAAGTTTAATCTTTCGTCAACAGATACTGTACCGGAAGTGTTCATGACATACCCCTAATAATTTTGAAAGACCTATTTAACGGTACCCCACACAGCGGACTACGAGAAAAAATCACGCTCTTTTTTATATAGAAGAAGCACCATTAAAATTTTTCTTAAAATATTTTTTTATAACTATATAGACGTTATAAATATATATATATATTGCAAATTTTACGTTTATAAAACAAATAGTCTGCGACAGACAGATACAATAAGGGTTCTTTGTTTAGTTACAGAACCAATGAACTATAGTTTTATCTCACAGAAAAATACAATAATTATATATGACGGATATGGACATAAATAAAGAATAAGACGGAAATGAGATTATTTAAAAATATTTGCGAAAAGACTATATAGAATAAGAATGTAATGCAATATTGGATAAACATTCGGTTTGGCAGAGAGCATGAAAGTAACGGTTCAGTAGGAATACTAGTCCGAACTGGTCACTTTAAATGTGAATGTTTGAATGGTTTTTGAAAAATGCGTGAAAGGCCATAAAAATTAGTTAGCGGAAATTATAACAGAACCATATAAGAAGTCACAAATGTCGAATTAACTGAAGTGACACAAATATGGAAGAATATGACATTATATGTTTATGGCATTGTATTTATAATGCGTATTAATATAAATTATATATAATAATAATATATTATAATTCCTGGATGGGAATAGACAAAAGCTACGCAGTGAAGATATAATCAATATTATAGGCGGATAAATTATTCGGACATAAAATAAAAGACCAAGGCGTGTACATTAACAGTTAATATATTTAGTGATTAATTAACATTTAACAATAACACGTAGAAAAACAACATTTCAAGCATCTATCACTAGAAAATGCCTTCATAATTGGTTCTCATATTAAATAAAATGTTATTTTTAAATTTTTTCGCTTCTTTATCCAATTGTCCATTTTCCTTCAATTCATCTAGTCCAATATCGAATGCCTTTTCCGGTGGAAATGACGGGTTCGTAACTACGGCGAGCAATATGAACGACGGGCGCCGTGGACAGGTGAGAGCGGGAAAATGGCGCACGTTTTTCATTAATTTTCATCTTTGTTAATAAAATTCACTGATAGCGCCGGCGCTTTAGCTTCATTGTCAGCTTTCCTTGAAATTGAAAATGGGAGCTTTTTACCGGGAGCCTTTCCGTATTTTTATTAATGGACTATTTTAAAAGAGAAAAAAGAGTCTAAAATATAATTTATAACTGTATAAATCTTATAATATAAAGAATATTATAACTAGAGGACATTAAATAACGTTACGTAAGTTAATTATGTAAAATACCGTCTATGAATGTTATCTATGTGTAGCATAATTTGCCATTTTCATAGAGCTTTCCTGGATAAATATATTGTGCTTACTTTAAATCACTCGCTTAATTTTTTCAACCAAAAGTTCTTTTTATACTGAATTAACAAAGTTTGTCTTAAAATTTTAGTTTTTTAAAATTTCTTACCTCAAAAGAAAAGAGGGAACCATGATAATATCACTTACGTGTCTGGCTGTTAGTCACAGCCGTTTTACTCGGAAACCGCTGGACGTAGAAATTGGGAATTTGGCATGTATAACAAACGTATTAATCTACACATATCTCAGTAGTTAAGATTCAAAAATATTTGATTATATTAAAAAGAAATTTTAGGAAAAGGTCGGGGAAAATCACTTGAATTTTTGTTAAATTCTATAGATTGTGGATTATGTCTGAAAGGGATAATAAAAGGGTCACAAAAATATTTTTGTTTATAATTTTAGGTAGTATATCTTCAAAGGTATACTGAAAAATATGCCAAAAATATGTTCCCCCCTCTCCCTGTAATTTTTGAAACTACCTAAAATTATGAAAAAGTAGGGTTTTTAGAAGCCTACGCAAAGGTTGTAGGAAAACTATCAAATTAAAATTTCATACTTAAAAATATATGTATTTTGAAAATATGGGAAAATAGTGCCACCTAATTTCCGAAACTACTCAACCAAAATTCATGAAGAAAACAAGGTTGGTAAAACCTGACCAGAAGATTACAGGAAAACTACAACGATTATCCCAGATCTTATAATTTTAGAAATATGCACCTTGCTTTTACGCCTGTGAAAATTGTAGTAGGCAATATATTTTCGTCGTGAAAAATTAATATTTTCTAAATAGTTTAACAGAAATACTATGTACCCTTGAATGTTCATAAGTGCTTAAATTAGAACGTCACAAAGATATCTGAAATCCGGGCGGGAGCCCCGGACCCCTTTTTGGCTCAGCCATTTCCAGAACCTTTCTAGTCATATGATCATCTTCTCTACGCATAACATGGCCATATCAGCGTAGGTAGTTGTCGTGCAATTTGTCTGTTATATTGGCAACTTTGAACGTACCCCTAATGTAGTCACTCTTAGGGTGACTCCCCCCCCGGGACCAGCGTAATATTTTCATCTCGGTTACATTAAGTATCTGTTCGTCTCATTTGCGCAACGCCCAGCATTCCGACCTATATTTAAGAGCCGGTTTTACTGCTTTTTTATAAACGTTCCCTTTGATCTCAATTGGCATTCTCGCGTCACAGAGGATCCCAGTCAACGCTCTCCACTTCAGCCATCCTGTTATTATTCGGCTTTCGATATCGTTGTTGGTTGTACCTTTTGACAAAATTACTGAACCAAGGTATTTAAACTGGTTTACTTTGTTAAAGGGCCTATGGTTACTGTTGAAGCTGTATAATAATTAGTGTCTGAAAAGTTACAGTGCATATATTCGTCTTGAGCCAATGAAAATTTCTGGAAATTTTGTGTTGGAAAAAATGCTTGGAATATCGTGGAGTACTGAATACTGTACTAACTTATCTACACTGCAAGAACGCAGTATTAGGCAGTGTTTGTTTAATATTGTACAAACTCATTTAATGAAATTGTACAAACTCATTAATTTCGTTGCTACCTCGGACATATGTAGCGAGGTAGCAACGAAATTATAGAACAAAGTGGAACACATCACTTGGCAGAGCACAAATGAGATAGATAGATTAGATGAAGGCAGCCTTGGAGGTTCACCTACACGAGTCTGTTCTCTGAGAACAGATGAGAGTTAAGAATAGCGACATATTCTGTTGCGCATCACTCATCGGCAACACATTTGGCACGATGACTGATGACGATGTCTACGATCATTTTACTTATCTTCTTAATAGATGCAATGATTAAGAAGAAGAAAAAATTTGTAAGGCGCACTCGTAGAGCGAGTTCTGCTCGTACTTGACAAGTTTTTGAATTTATACTTCTTTAGGCGCGTTATGAAAAAATGATGAGAGTGAAATTTTAAGATTCATCACACAAAAGTTACAGTATGAAGTTGCAGCGGTTGCAGTCTCGAAACAAGAGCTATTGGCACCATCGTCGCCTCTGTTCACTGTTTTAGTTTCATATAAGTGCGATTTATACATGTGCTGATAAATTATATTCAGTAGTGATTTAAATTCAATATTTTGATTAATATATTTACAATTCGTAAATATTAGTGAAAAAATTGTGTTTATAGACTTTTTCAAGAGCTCCAATATACTTGAGGTTATCTATCCGTATGTATTATTTAATGATGCCAAAGAAGTATAATTTCTCACGCGCGTACATAAGTACACGCAGGGTGTATTTTTTCACGAAAAAATCTAAAATCGAATAAATTGTTTTGGATAATGGAAGTCTGACCGTCACTCCCCCTACCCAAAACAAAGGATCGGATTAAACATAAATATTTATAAGCAAATTTTTAGAACATTTTCTTTACGTACATATTTTATATTTTAGTTAATTAGGATTAATTTCAGAATCAGCATTAACAGCGGTAAAATACCGTTTCCATTTCAGCTATCGAAAACATTCACAACACACTGAAAATTTTGGGTTTATTTACAAAATCGGTGTAACAACATCTTAACTTGTGGCTATAGATGGATCCATTTCATTTACACAATCCAATATCTTGATTGTATTGGGCGGTTCGTCGTTAATCGAGCGTTAACCAAACCGCTGTTTGCGACGGTGCTCAGCTGTGATAGGCTTTGTTGGCTCGCCTGATACGGTTAAATTTTCACATTTTACATGTAACGAATTGTATTTTTATACATGATTCAATGAGTATTTGGTGTTGTGGAATAAAAAGTATCATGTTCTTTTGCGAAACAGAAGTAAGTTAACGCGTTTTTAAAGGAGATATTAGTTATATTAGTAGATATTCTGGAGCTTTGGGCAGAGCGTTTTCTTTTACAAATGTGTAAAATGTTTGGTATTGATTATACGAACGGAACTAGGAAAATTCGGTTTAAATCTATAGATATTTTATAAATTATGCTGTACGTATTACCTTATTATATGTAAAAAATATATTGCCACATCTTAAATAGTTTCACGTGGGTGTGATTCATTAACAGCAATATACAAGTAGTCGCAACTAAAGATTATCATTATACAGAATATATATTTACTGAATACTGAAAGAGCTCAAATGCTTAAGTAATTTTCTTGTGAATAATAAATGATAATTAATTAAATAATTTCCACAATAATTCCACAAAATGGAGTAGTTTTTGATGGCGTCTACTTCTAAAAACCCGTCGGCGTTGACCACACTATGGTTGATCGCATTATGCTATACAAAATCCCATCCCTACCGCTGATGGTTATAATGTAGCTGATGACTTATTATTAAAGTTGTAGTAGTAACGACGATAAGAATTACCTGGAACTTTTTTAATCTTATAACTTTTGGTTCCAGTTGTTTATTTTAAAATGGAGCAGACTTTGCCGGCAATTGGAGGTAAATTAAACAGCCGGTCCCGAATCTATATATATAATAAGATAGTAACAGAATGAATTCTGGACATGGAAAATATTTTAAAAATTCTATACACTAAAGTTATTGATTTAGTGTATAGAATGATAACACAGGTCAAAAACAAATTTGAGTCTGGTGTTTAGTAAATATTTTCTGTTTGTATACATCAAAAAATTAGCAGAAACTCTATAAATAATAAATAAAGTGTGCTTTTGTACCTTCGTGTAATGAAAAATAAATTTACGGTGTCTTGGCAGATTTTTTGAGGAGCCGTTGCATTTAAAATGCAAGAGAGGGGTGAGGGGGGACTGTGGGTGTGAAGCGGGAAATAATAGACTGACATGGTAGTGTGCGCATGAGCATGGCAAAGGAATAACGTATTTTATGTGTCGCGAGGCCTAAAAATGTCTTTCAAAAAGTGTAAAAATGACGTGGACTTTTTTTGCTATATTTGCGGCCAATTCATTAAAGTGAGAGACAAAAAATTTTGTTTGACATCAAATATAAAACGTACGAAGTTAAGATATGAGCACCTTATTTCTCATGTAATAACTGCAACTTTAGAAGTTAAGAAAACACGTCATATTTTTAAGGAAAACATACCTATATATATTTTTAACACATGCATTAAATGTGTCATTCGTTAATGAATGATGTTCATTTTTTTCCAGCATGGTACCGAGGAGAAAAAAAAGTATGAAGTTTGCAGTATCAAGAATATGGAGGGAGCCAGTTGATCACATCAATGATTGCTATTTTTGTATAGTTAATCCACGTAAGCGTCGCGCTGGCAAAAATGCCAAAAAGATTCAGTACCTAAATCTACCATCAACGTCTGCTCCAGTACCCCACAGTGAAAATTTTCCAGTGCCTCCTAATCCAAAGCTGAAGGCACAAGAGCAGCCACTACCGTTACCACAAATATCTAGTAATAGCGAAGGCAGCGATTTTGTGATCGCATCACCGTCTGTTGAACCACATATCGTTAATTCAGAAGAGTTTAATGACTTAATACGAGATTTAAACCTACCTAAATTTAAAGCAGAAATATTAGCTTCACGGCTAAAACAGTGGAATTTGCTCAAGAACGATGTTAAAATAAGTGACCAAAGAAAGCGACATAAATACAAAAGAAATACCAAAACTATTCATTTTTAAAGTTTTTTTTGTATTTTTGGGTTTTATATATGCCGTCTTTTATAATTAAAGTTAATAAAAATATATAATTCAAAATTTGTTTGCTTTTAAATATAATTTAAATTAAAAAATAGAGCTTTTTCATAAAATTTGAAATTTCGTTCTGGTAAGTACAAAAGCAAACTTTATTAGATAAAAATATTTTTTCTTTCTTTAGTTAGGCATAAGTAATCAAAATCAGAGGTACAGAACTCAGACTCAAAATTCATGTTGACCTGTGAAACAGAAGCTAGAAAACCTTTTTTAATATTTTTGTCTGTCTGTTTATCTGTCGGTGTGTTAATTTGTTAGTCAATCACGAAAAATCTACTGGATGGATTTTGATGAAATTTGATAGGGTAATAGTTTACACCCTTGAGTAACATATAGGATACTTTTATCTGGATACCACAGATTACACCCCTTAGCTTAGTGACTATTACGATATTGGTACTGCCAACGACATCTATTAACGTTTTTAGTAATAGTGTAGTTAAAAGTAATAAGATTTTCGACACTGAAACTGTGATTTTACGCGACTGAAGCCGTGAGGCTTAGCTGGTGTACTAACAATCTTGAATTGCCACTATTTATAGATTATACCTGAAAAGCTGAAACGATTTATATATCTTCATCGATTTTTCCGTTCGTTCAATTGTCTGTCATCTGTTAATAATATTTGAGCTCTTTAATGCACATACTTGAAATGTAGACTTATGAGTAATTTTATTTATCTCCAGATTCAAGAGTATAGAATGACAGTTTGAAAGAATCCTTAAAACATATACTAAGACGTCATGGCGTCGTGATGCTGATGAGATTATCTCAAGAAGGCAGGCTTATCTAATACATGTATTGATTCGAAGGTGCAATTCAGTACTGTACCTTAATCGTATGTTCCTCTTTGGTGAATGATTATGTAAATATACAGAAAAGAATACAAGAGAAATGATGAGACGTAGTATAATATCTTACCTGATGGCCATACTCTTGGCTTTGAGAGTGTGCCAGCGTTGGTTCATCTCGTCGAGGCGGCGCTGTAACATAACTGCATCCTCCTGGGAGGCGAGCGAGCCCAGCAGCCGACGACCAGTGCCTGTCAGTGAAGCATAGACGTCGCGGTGTGTTTCTATCTCCGACTGCAGATCCTGGGGGCAAGAAAATAGGCCACTGAGTAAAACTTAAGGATAGCAGGCAGGTATTGTTATTATTTTTAGGGCGATTCTTGAATTTTCATAAGTTTCACTTGCGAAATTTCAAGGCATCTTTCTTCAACGTTAGTGAAATTTTTGTGAAACATTTGTATGAACTGTATGTAATGTTTAATAGTTATCTATCGATGAGTATTGGTATTAGCTTCATCTAACAGTGTAAAGGTCTATTTTTAAAGAAGATCTAAAAAAATATAGTATTTTAAAGACCAAGACATAGAAATGTATTTCATTTGAAACAAAAAAGGTTACAATACGACCAAAATAATTCGGTAATTTTGTAAGTATATGAGAGATTTAGCAAGTACATTGACCCACTAATTAACGCTTGAAACGTCATAGAAAGGGCCAAAATGAAAATATATTTGATTTGTTTTAAAGAAAAATTTTGAAGAATAAAATGCGGCACCCAACCAATGAGGACCGTTTCATCGCCGCATTCGTACGTGACGTTCCACTTTTTCTTAGTTAGGCCCCCATCCCAAACGTCCGTTGAGAAGCTTCGATTTAATAATTCTGTAGTTTCCATGTGTAGTTGACACATTGCTATCTATCTTAAATTCATATATATATATATATATGATAAAGAGCAAAACTAAGTCTGTCGATAAGTTATATCATAAACAGAAAAATAAGCATTTCTGCGCGTAAAACTGCGCGCTATGCAATAATACACCCTTACGATATTTATGACGAACCGATCCACTTAGGTCCTTCGATGTCCGTGTCAGCAATCGAACCCGGGTTGGCAGTTAGTCGTTGCAACTACAGATCCGTTATTAGGATCTAGACACGCTACGCAACGTTAAAGTGGCTCAAGCTCAAAATTATAGTAACTTGATTAAAATATAGTTTCTTTTGAAATATATAACACCGATGGTACCTAGCGACTTTGTCCGCATGGATTCCAAAATGCAAGTTCAGTATTTAAAATACTGCGTTTAACGTTTGTTCTTACATTATACTCAAAGGATTAGTTTAACTTCAGCTCAGACAGCCCACCGCTGTAAACAGCGGTGGGGAAGATTTTATTTAGTTTTCTACCTAATCTTTTTATCATCCTAACTTTGGAATCGTTTGAGATTTTACGATGAAACCAACACTAAATTGGTACCAGGATTACTATTTATAAACTGTGTGTAGAGACAGAAAGATATGGAGATCTAAAAAAATATTTAGGAGATCTAAAAAAATATAATATTTTAAAAGACCAAGATATACAAACGTATTTAATATGTAACAAAAAATGTTATAATACGACCAAAACAATTAGGTAATTGTATCAGTACATCAGAGATTTAGCAAGTATAAATTGATCCACCACCTATAGTATATAGAGACAATTATATTAATATCTATAATATAATTATATATATAAATTATATTTTATTTATATGTATAGATTTTATCGTAATTTTAAAACAGTATAAAATAAACGATTATGAGATTTTAAGAATTTTTCTTGTACTCAGCTCTGGGGTTGTTTTACAATCAGTAAATAAAGATATCAGTAACTCAAAATTAATTTTTTGTCGTAAACACCAGTCTATGACAAAAAAATGACTGTTTTTGACAATGCCTATTACTATGTAAACTTGAATTTGTCAGTTTTACTTTGAACTTGAACGTTGATTCTTTAATGTTAGATTTATATTCAAAATTATCATAATACTGAAAGCGTGGCCTGAATGGAGTCAAATTTCGTGTATTTTTATGGCTAGACTATGTACGTATTTTGGAAGAACGCATGTTTGTAATGGAGCCTACTAGCAGGGATCTGTAGCTCGTTTCATCAAAGGGAAATAGCATTTCGCCTGTCTTTTTTATTACATTTAGATGCGTTTCTTTTTGACTTGCTTGTCAGTTGAGCTATCAAAAAGAGCAAGGCGTGGTGCAGGAGCAGCGTCTAAAAGAATAGTTTCCATTATATGAAGCCTTATTTCTTCTATTGTAAATACGTTCCTACTGACGACGTTTTCTCTTCTAAACTTATGTTATTGAAAATATGTTTTTAATAAGTACAAATGTGATCTTAGTAATAAAAAATAAACGCACGTAATATATATTAAGACTATTGCTACTCGTGTGCGTGATATATATTAATACGTGATATATATTAAGACTAAGACTATGGCTACTTGATATAGTAAGACTATATAAAATAAAAATTAACTTAACAATTATTTGAAGTTTTAGAAACGTTATATAGATTCCATTTGATTTTAATTATTTTCAATATAAAATTCAAAATAAAATTTCATTAAGATTAAATTCATGGTAAAAGATAAGCTTTCACCAAATAGTGGTATGTTCAGTATTTAAGGAAAATAATGCTTGCATTTTCTTTAATTTTTTTCAAAATTCTGTAACACTCCTATAATGATAGCAATTATCAAATTCGATCACTAATTTATTCGCAACAGATTGGAAATTGAATTTGATAATAATTATGTTTATCCTCCTGCTCTTACTCTAGCTATTGTGATATGTGCTAGGCCTATAACGATATATAACTAAGGATTAATCAAACTTGGAGCCCATCAAAATAATGACCACGCCAGAAGTCATTAAATCGCACAGCGAGCCTCTGCCCCCGGCGGGCGGTCAACTAGCGATCGAAGCTTTAACAAGCAAAAAGCTCGGAAACTGCGTCCCAAGGGCGGAGGCGCGACAGTTATGGCGAGCGGCGATGATTTAAATATCGTCCAGGGCGGGAATTTGCTTGGGCGGCGCCCTCGCTTGTTGTCGATGTCGGTATTGACGTTTTGTATTGATGGCTTCGTTAGGCTTGTAGCGTGCTTCTGACGTGATTGAAATTTAAGGGAAGCCAGTGTGCTGCGATGCTTGATTTGCGAGCAAATGGACGGTAATGATTTAAATATGGGGCGTGTTTGGGCGGCGCCCTGCAGATGTTGTTAATGTTTTGTGTTGCGAGACTAAGGCAAAAAGCATTATTGAAATGTGGCAGATTTTTTTGGGGATCGTGTGTTAAATCTCTTCATTTAAGATTTATATAGACATGAATAAACCTGATTATAGTATATTATATAAATGAGGTGTTTAACGCCAGTAGATTAAATTTTCGATAATTTATCACATGATTAATACGACATAAAATTTGGTGAAAAGGGCTTTCGACTTTTTCTTTTGAATTCGTGATTACATATCAGTACGATGTGTAGATTAAAGTTTTTGTAGAATATTAAGTAATCCTCTAGGAAATAAACAAAACGTAAAGTTTGTGGAGAGCAACAACTGTAATTATGATTTTTAAACAAATCCATCCCAGTAAGTTAGATATATCACAGGTACAAATAATATTTCTATTTAAATGCTTTCATAACTGTTAGGGGCTTTTTTATACTTATGCAGTGCCTACCTGGATGGAACAGGAAAAGTAACACGTAAACAGATTATATTTTCATGTTCCTGTTATGATTATTTATTTATTTATTTCTTGGAAACGCCATGTCTATCTTATAGTATCACCCAAAGCGCTGAGCATGTGGAAGAAAATTTGATAAGTAGTTATAAAACAATGACGAATAGGTCAATACACTCACACAGTAATTCCGTACAATTGAAAAACAAACACACAGTAATTTGGATGAATATCATCTAGTAATCAGTTGTGTACCACCAAGCAACTCTATTACCCCATTTCAGAAGCGGTCAATGGAGCAGAAAAAAATATCTAGACTGGGTGCATCTAACAATACTGCGTTAAGCAACGTGAGCGCACGAAGGAGAGGTGAACGCTGTTTGCATCCCACTCAATTATTAAGCTTGTTATAATATCTATATGTATTTCGTTTATGAAATTTAAATATTAAAATATATATTAGTACTAAAGACTACTTTTACTATTAGTACTAAAGACTATTAGCACTAAAGATTTTAGTGCACACTGAAGGTGACACGAAACCAACATAAAAACTCAGACGATTTAAACATGTACTTTTTAATTTATTCCTTGAAGCAATCAACGATTAACAGTCACATATTGGACAACTACATACATGCATTTTACAATATACGTACGGCGAAGTTTTTCCCAAGCTCGTAAGTACTTGCACGGAGCGTTTTTCTCGATTTCCCAAGCGGTTATCCCACAGCATGTGTTTTTCCCGTTCACAGTGATTGGTACGATTATTGTATTATTTTTTTTCTAAATATTTGTACAGCACATATGAACACATTTAATTCACTCTTCGTATTCAAATGAGGTTAAATCACATATGTCGCTACATACACAACCGTTTGCAAAACCAAAAGTGCACACATTGCGTTTTTTTCGTCATTCGTTTTTTTCATCATCATTAGTTATGTACCTCAAAAGAAAAAAGGAACCCTTACCGGATCATTCGTTGTCGGTCTATCGGTCTGTCATGACCGTTTTTTAAAAGTAGTAGTAGGTTTATGCCGCATATTTCGACACTCGTAAATAAATTAAAATAAATCCCGTTGACATAGAATCATGAAATTTGGCAAGAAGCAAGGTCTTATAGCACAAGTAAAGGAAAAAATTCGAAAGTCGTTAATTTATATACCACATAAATATATAATAATTATATCACATATATTTTTTTTAAATATGCGCCTGTGCAAAATATAGCAGGCAATATATTTTTGTTCTAAAAAATTAAAATTTTGTAAGTAGTTTAATAGGAATATTATGTACTATTGAATGTTTATAAATGCATAAATGTCTAAGAAACCCTCGTAGTGCGATTTCCACTCGTGCTTGACAGGTTGTTTTAAATAAACAACTGTAAGGAAGTTAAAACAAAGTTAAAAACAGCAGCGATCACACAGAAGGGGCAAGAATATTCATTCAAAACCGATGCTCAGAATAGTCGCCAAGCACGCAAAAATGGAGCTTTGTAGAATTTTTTTTATAAAAATTAAACTATTTAATAAGTCATTGTGGAAATCAATAGACTTCTATGCAGATAGTTATCCAATTGATGGAAAAAGAGAATCACTAAATCGTTAAAGAATTGCGACCTGTTACATATTCTCTACGTATATACGTATCATGCGTACAGACCAATGGGCGGAGACCAAATTTGTCATTGAAAAATGACTTGTATGATACCCATGGGCGGATTGACGTTGGAAAATGACTTTTATATTAGTCACTTCATTATTTTTAGTTGCCTTTACTATTAATGACTTGCGTAATTGAACGAAATTTATTTATCACAAAGCCACGGTCATTTATTTATCACAAAGCCACAGCCACAAACATTGAATTTTTATTAATTGTGTATCGTTTTTTATTTAATTTTTTTACGTAGTTACGTTTCAATTAGTTTTTACCTTAAAATATAAACTCAATATACACTACAAAAGGAAAAGATATAGAAATAAGATTTAGAAGATACATCGATTGAATTAAAGTTGGAAATGAAATCAGATAAGTAATTTTTTGCAAACGGCATTAAATGTATTATATATTTTAAATAAACACAGTAAATATATATTCAAAAATTAATTGTTATTAAAAATAAGAGAGCATCGAAGCTTTTAAAATGAATTATGAGCTCGTGTGGCATGATAATCTGAATTATGGGATGATGCAACGGGTGAAAAATTGGGTAAGACTGAAACTTAGAATTATGGGATGACGGAACGCCGGTAATATAACTCCAATTACGCGAGCTGCGATCTAAAAACAATTAGGTTTGGAAAGCATGATAGTTTAAAATATTGAAGTTTACCAACACGGCTTGGCTCTTAATGAAAAAATATTTTTAATAACATGTACTTTTATTTTCACAGAGCTATGAATCAAGGTATTTCACAAAACAATAAATTATCAAACACTTTTAGATTGTAATAAACCTAAAACTAGTAATATTTTAAAAGCTTTCCCGTGCGTTCAATCTCCTTTTGCCAATCAAAAGCCCGCCATCATACGAAAGTTCCCGCCCAGCTGGACAAGGTTGGCGATTTCCCCGGTGGCTGCGTCCCGCGAGATAAGCCGCGGCAAACAACATCAATAACGCTGCCGCGGTAACATCAAATATTTACCCGACTTTTGTCGTGACTGTAGCTACTGCAGTAATTAGACGGGGGGTGGGGGCAGTTCGGCCCTCAGCCTGCGTGCAAGGGTTCGTGTGGGGGCGAAAGCGTGACCTCGAATTAAGGCTCTGTTAATTTATATATGCATTTACTGTTTTTAATATTAATTTATATTCATCTATCTATTTCCGGAAGCAATGAGTTTAGGAATAATCTTCTGTAATGGGTCAAATTAATACCCATGTTACTAATAAAATGCGGATCATTTAATGTCACAAACGTCTATCATAATTTCTGTCAACATATTCATAAATTTTTTTTTTTTACTTTAGAAGTGTTTAATATCAATTATTACATATATCTTGCCACGTTATCGACTGATATCTTTCATAACTTTTGCGTATTTTTTTCCCTTGATGCTAGTATGTGGAGGTAAATAGATAATTTCCTTATTAACTTCTTAATTTTATTTATTGCTTTAACTCATTTTTACGCACGCTCCTCTTATTATTATATTCTTCAGACATAACAATTGCACTTTTTAATATTTAAACCAAAAACAACTTATTGCTTAAAATTACAATTGCAAAGAACAATAACTTCGAAAATATCCAAAACACGAACTAAAATAACACAATATCACTATAGCAACGACATTAACACGGCAGCCATCAATATATTGCACGCAGGCAACTTTATATCGCGTTTGGCGCTTAACCTGCCAGTGACTTTGAGAACGTCCTAGGTAATTGTCAACGAATGGACATTTCGAATACTCGCGAATCGTTCTTTATCACGAGATGTATTTACCGCTTAAACATTATTTTGATACATGTCACTGTAATTTTATTATTTATTTTAGTGCAATTTCATAACAATAAATATTAATCGAATGTATAGTTTTCATAACGACATTATATGTTAATTTTTACTTAATGTGTATTGAGTATTTAAATTAATGGCAATATGAATAAACATATTTTATTTCTGTTGTCTAGCAGCAGTTAAACAATTGGTGCACTATTATCTTTAGACGGTATCTACGGATAAGATTTTATTGACCCATTATATAATGATTGTTCTTCGTGAAACAGAATATAATGAAGATACTGTACACCGATTTTAAGCACTTCTTTGTTATACATAATACAATCTAATTTACGTGAAATTTGCAAGACAGTAAGAAGTGAAGAGGTGTCAAATGAAAGCAGGCATATATATACACGTCAATGTAATTTTATTATATATATATATATATATATATATATATATATATATATATATATATATATATATATATATAAATACGATACCATTTCAATAATTAAGGAAAACAGATATACGTATTTCCTCCAGATATCCACATAGAAACAAACACATTTGTTCGTACACGAAACATATACAGCCTGCCTCCGCCCGCCCTGATAGCGTTTGGCCAAAATAATTTATATATATTTTTATTACACTTAATTCGAGGCGGGATGGGGGTGTGGTACTGTCCGCGGTAAGTAAACTAATAACAGAGTATGAAAGGGCCATTCGGACGGCGCTAACGGGCCATAGCGGCAACGTGCGTCCGCGATAAATCCGGCCCCGTGTAAATTGCCACGTAGTGGATGAGGGTGTTGACCGGGTTGAGTCTGCTGTTAATATGCATTTGACTGGTGTGATGTTGGCTATTTTTGCGACGTTTTGCAGAACATGTTTTTGTTGCAAAGGACTAAAAGGAAAATTTTTCATTACTCGGTTGCGACATAACTAAAATTAGCTGGAGGCATAATCGATGTCAATATTTGATATATCTTAATGAACATCAATAGATGGCGCTACGTTTATTTTAAATCGTGCAATGAAGTTTGCATCAGGACATTTATCGGCGATATGAGTGAGATCAGGTGAGAAACGTGAAAGTATACTTATAAAAAAAAACAGTGACGGTAAATTTTTCAACGATTTATGCGTTTGGACTCGCGGGAATAGCTAATGTATAGTAAGATAAATTTCGAATCTTTAATTGCTTGCCTTGTGAATGTAATAATAATCATAGGGCGCATAAGTAATGTAGTTCCAAATTGAAATAGGCGGCTACTGTGACAATTTACTGTGTAAGATAGTTACTACTGTGCTCCTTTGATTTTTTTAATTATTTGTGTCATAGTTCTACGAAGCTAGATTGTAAATTGTATAGCACTTTTGTGCATCTTTAAGACACTTAAAACTATTACTATAAGCTATAAAGGGCGCAGAACTCATGTAGTTCTAAGTTGAAATAGGCGGCTAATATGACAAGTTACTGTATCTTTGCTAACATCCCACCTGAAGATGTTGTAATAAAACGAAACTTAGATCGTGGTAAAGAACTTAAAGAAGTAGAAATAATACTACATCACGTAGTTTCATTTAATTGTGAATAATGCATTTCTACAAAATTAACGCCAAATATATTCAATACAAGTTACTGTGTAAGACAGTTGCTACTGTGCTCCTTTGAATTTTTTAATTATTTGTGTTACAGTTCTGCAAAGCTAGATTGTAAATTGTATAGAACTTTTATGCATCTTTAAAATCCTTAAAACTATTACTATAAGCTATAAAGGGCGCAGAAGTCATGTGGATCCAAGTTGAAATAGGCGGCTAATGTGACAAGTTACTGTGTAAGACAGTTGCCACTGTGCTCCTTTGGATTTTTTAATTATTTGTGTCATAGTTCTACGAAGCTAGATTGTAAAATGTATAGCACTTTTGTGCATCTTTAAATCCCTTAAAACTATTACAATAAGCTTAGAACTATAACGTTATATACGTGTAATATAATATGCATTTCAATTAAGTTAAGTGAGAGGGTACTACAACACGATATAAACATAATGTAGGCGTATCTCTGAAGAATTGGTCATAATTTTTCATTTTGTGTTGTAACATTTGTTCAGTTAGCACTTGCTACTGGTGTAGCAATTACATACAATATAGATTAAAGACATTATTTTTAGACTTAATTTATATACTCAAAAAAATTTCGTTTTACTTTTATATTAATCAATAGTTTTAAACTCTAGATTTTCTGGAATTTACTTTAGAATAGGATAAAGTGACATTTCGAATAAAAAAAATTATAAAATATATAAGAAAAAAACTAATAAGGTAGGTAGGATCTTTTGTTCTTACAGCAAAATCTTAAGAACAAAAGATCCCACATCTTATTTTAATTCAGAATATAGACCATTTAGGTTCTATTATTACAGTCTAATTGAGTAACTAGCATTGAAGTAAACAAAGGTCTTATTTTTTAGGTTTATATTATAGGTTGGATAATGTATTTATTGTTTCATAGAAAATTGTTTGTTGATGAAATTGATCTTCAAGGGTGAATTTAGTGGAAAAAAAACCATTAAAAATTTGCATGCAAATTTTTTAGTGGTTTTTCAACTAAATATAGAAGTCTGAACTAAAGATAGGAGTCAGGTAGAAAATAAAATAATTATAAAGATTACAAATACTGGTATACAGTAGTAGCAGTTGTAGAAGACGAGTGGCAGTTAGGTGATATATCATGACGGTCCATTTGCCAAAGTTAATTTGGTTGTAATGCTGTATTTAATACAGACCTCTCTGCAGTCTTGCATTGAGGCTCTTAAACAAATAGATCAAGGATATAAATTGTATAATAAACTCCTTTAGGTACTTTATAAACTTAGTAATTGTTTAGTATTGATATGTAAATGCTGAAAATTTTCCTTATAACTTTTTTTATCGGTAAATATAATTTAAATATCTGAAATTATACAATATACAAAACAATTATACAATAAACAGACTTTACTTCTTTCACGCATCTCTTTTTTATGGAATAAAATAATAAATCCCTTTTTATGTCACAAAATAATAGTAAAAAGGATATTTCAGTGCAGTGGGTGTATTCAACATTTTAATTTATATATAAAAAATGAAAGTATTTTTTGGATAATGTAGAAATTGAAGACTTTTTTTTGATATATTTCTTATTTTTTTACCGTTCAACTTCAGAAACTATCTAAAAGTTTTAGTAAAATATTTAAGAAAAAGGTCGTCCGAGGAAAATAGTAAAACATTCGATTAAATGCCCTTCAAGTTTGTCGGCGTGTCTTTCAAAGTAACAATCTTGGGCTTTGTATGTTTTACAGTTACCGTTCTCCAAAAATATGAAAAACATAAAACGACATTAAACATAATTTGCGAAAAATTTCAGCGACGATTTGCAGTTTTCACGGTACGTAATATTCCACGTGATACGATAAATAAGCGGCGAATATCAAAACCCATATCGTGCGAGGCATCGCATACCATATCACGACAGAGCCACGGCGAGGCTGGCGGTGCATAATGAAGGAGAGCGTGCGCGCTCATACATTAACATTAACGAGGTGACGCCGCCCGCACAACGTCTGATGCCACCCGCCCAGAGAGAGTTAGGACGGGTTATACTGATTTGCCTATGAAAAGAATGGTAGCTGATTGAGTAAATTTTTTACATTTTTATTGGGAGACTATGGTTCAGTAAAGCTGATCCGGAAAACAAATTGGGGTCATAGGAAAAAGAAAAAAAATTGTTTCAACCAATTTTTGTTAAGCCAAAACGAATGTGTATTTGGGGTCAATATAGTAACCGTCTCTACTAGCATGATTTAACTTTCAAATAATATGCTTTTGGAACTGCATAATTAAGCAATAATTTGTCAGAATAGCTACAATTTAGCTACCGAGTATAAATGAAGTGATTGACCTTTCTGGTCAATTAATTCAATTGTATTTGCATTGATTACATGTAGATTGATTATGATAATAACATTATCGACACGTTGTTTAATTATGTCTAGAAATTGATGAAAACTTCGTCTGCCTGAGTTCCGGCATCTCTAACAACTGTGGATGTAAGAGGATTTGCGTCGTGGAGTAGGCATGGCAAAAACAGCTTAACTCATATAGATAAAGTATGGAAGAGCAGGGACATATATACCAAATCATTTTTAGCAAGAACTCTGGTTTTAGCCATCTTTCTGTATGGCTAAAACTAGTCAGAACTACAGAAAAAATCACTGAAAAGCACGAAATACATACATGCATAGTTTGTGAAATGCATACGTTATATGCACTAGGTCACTCTTTCCACCATGACGAATCTAATGATACTTCATTTATTGAAATCACATTAGTAATTTAGTATATACGAGGGAACAAACTTACTCGCATACATACATAACTAGTGAAATTTATAACGTTATATACACTAGGACACTCTCTCTACCATGACGAATCTAAGAACACTTCATTTCTTGAAATCACATTAGTAGTTTATTCTATATGAGGGAACAAACTTACTGACATACATACGTACATAGCTTGTAAAATTCATAACGTTATATATCCTAGGACATTCTCTCGATCGATGACGAATCTAAGGACATCTCATTTGTTGAAATCACTTTTTTAGTTTAGTCTGTACGAGGGAAAAAGCTTACTCACATTCATACGAATTCATAATTTTACAGGCTGGGTATGTAACCCATCCTGTAAAATTCATAACCTTTCTTCTGCTGGGTAAAAATATTAAAAAAAAATTAATTTCCTTGAAACCTGACTCATAATTATTTTCTAAATTTTATTAAAATTACTTTAAGTTTGGAATACTTGCCATAGAAAGTCGTAACAAATCAGTAAAAAAAGGTAAAAAATGAAACATTTTCCTTTGTATTCATTAGTAGCTACTTTCAAATGCACCCTTTTTTATAAAAATTTACTTTGAAATATGTTTAGTAAAATCTGTCTGGTGAAATTACTAACTTTTATGTTAAAGTTTATTGTCGAGTTTAAATTCGAATTAAAAGATTGCAATATAGTTACATTTTTAAGGCTATATTGGAAAAAATTGAGTTACGTTAATTTGACACCATTTTCAAATGATGTCGATTATACTTTTAAGTTTACATTTGACTATACATCTACGGAAAAAGACCTTCAAATGAAAAAAATCTAATATTTTTTGAGATATCAATCTTCCCATAGACTAGCATATAATTCTTTGCGACATGTGAAAAACTGCCTTCAGCACAAAAGTTCATTAAAAAATATTAAGACACGAAATCTTTCAACATAACGTGACCCGTGGTTTAATCATCAATCAGACAAGACCAACAAAAATCGATGCTCTAAGCCTACATGCCACGAGCTTGACCATTGTTTTGTAAACGTTTCGCAGACGTGGAAGGCACGCATCGCTCTCGTGAAAATGAATTCAGTTGTGATTGAATCCGGGCACGGTGTTCATTTATTACTTTGCATGCACGGCCGCGTAGTCGTTGATCATTGTCAGCCAGTCGGATCGCTCGTGCGTGACGTGCAAATGCCGAACGTATATGGCGATGATTGTGTAGTTTTTTTTACGGAAACACTATTCATTTGTCAAGGGAACAAACCGCATATGTTGCTGCGAAGTTTAACTGTATCCACATTTATTGGCTTTTTAGGTAATCATTGTTAGTAAACAGGTGTGTCTACAGTTTATGTTTATAAACTTTTCATATGATAAATATAAAATATTATGCTTTAACACTCATGAATATAATTAAATTTTAAATAAGCTAAAAAGTTATTGTAACGGAAGATTTGTAAACAGTTAAAAATATGTATCAGCTATTGCCAACATATGTATCGTATTTTAAGAGTATTTAATGTTTTTCCAAATAATACCTAGGTATTATTTGAGATAATACAGCGTATATTGTAAGTTGTAACTTACAAAGTTTCAAAACTGTATACAATTGGGATCCATCATTTAGAAATTGTGTCAGTGTTCAGTTTAACAGCGTTTATATTCATTAGTGGTTTTTAGATTTTTATCTTCAGTGAACTGGTTCGTGTGCAATCTATAGTTATAACGTATTGAACGTTTTTCACGAGTATAATTCAAAATATTTACTTTTAGCACTCATCATTATAATTAAATATCAAATAACCCAACCAAAATCCCACAATTAAAATTATCGTTTTATACACCATTACGGAATTAAATGATTGACAGTGGATATATTGTGGTTTACCAACATACTTCAATTTTTTTCTAGCTCAAGTAATATTGAGAATTCGAAATTAATATCAGCGTTAATATATGAAGTTTATAAAATGTGTACATATCGGACAGGTCACCAACTTATCGTATTACTGTCTCGCAGTTATGATTTGGGTGAAAACGAAGTCAATGGATTTTCCGAGTTTCAATTTTGTCCTACAATTTCATAGTTTCACAGAGACTCGCGGCAATAGAAATACATTTATAGTAGGTGCATCCTTTAATAATACTCTTTAGAGTTCCGTAAAAGGGAAAAAAAAAGATCAGTCAGGTCTGTTGTCTATCATACCCGTTTTCTCAGAGACCATTCGGAGTAGAAACATGACAATTAGCATTTTGACAAAATTTATTGACAAACATTTATTTAATAGTTAGAATTCAAAAATATGGATAAGGAAACATACTTTTAACTTTTTTTTCAATCTCTGTGTGGTATGGCCATCGATGAAAAAGCGACTAATAAGGAAGCTTTAGAAGATAGCTTTAGATATATCGGTCCTTCATGTAAAACACACGGTCCCATCAACGTAGGAACTGCTCAAGTGAAAATTATAAAACAAGTGTCTCCAGCTATATATTTAAAGTTTATTGGAAAGCTATAATTTTAAATCTCATTTTTTTAAGATATTCACGATATTTTGAAGTATTTCTAAATGCAAACACTTAAATTTCCTAAATTAAACGACACGTTATTGCGCTAAACGTCGGAGAATATTTTAATATGTCGATAATTATGCTTACATCTATTTATTTAAAAGCGGATGAGAGTTAAAATTTAATTTTACTGCATATTTTAAAATAAATTTTAACTAATAAACTAATTTTAACAAAACATTTGTAAAAATATAATAAAAAGCAATAACTGGCTTTGTTACTGTTGCTATTTATAAATATTTTTATATGGCGTGAAGATCTGTACCGATGTTAAGCATTGATTGGTTGGTAACTGAAGTTCTGTTATTCGTAAACACGTGAATATTAATTTTCTCGTACTGTAGTGGTTGGTAGATCATTTTTAAACAATAAGGGCCTGACGTTATATACCGCTACAGAATCGTAAAATAGACACAATATTTCATTTTATGAAAGCTCTAAAAATGGTTTGATCGATTGTCTTCAAACTTTCCACATTATTAGTACTTTTTAAGCCGAACAATGTGCCGTAATTCGTTTTCCAGGAAAAATCTGATTACGGTATCTCTCGCACAACATTAAAGCAAATTGGGTGCGTCTGTATTGCGGGCGTAGAAGGTGGGGTGGCGAACGGGCGGTGATGGGGTTGCTGGGTTCGCTTCGTTGCTTAAAAGCACAACCATACAAATAAAACAATATAATTTTACTGCTACATCATTAAATATTTTGCAGGAGTATAGCATTTCGCGAGAATTTAAGTGCAGCACGGCTGTCCAGTTTCGTTTATTTCTCTTATTCTATTATTAGAGCCAAGAACCTAATTAAAATTTATCGTGTTCAGTCTTTTATTTTAAGTGATGCAAGATTAAAATTGATTAAGGCTCTTAAAAGTATATTAGCACTGACTTCTCAAACTAGATTTCGTATTAATGTCTTCAAGCAATAAAATTATAAGGCTTTTAATAGTATACCAGCACCAACTTCTGAAACTAGATTTCGTATTAATGTCTTCAAGCAATGAAATTATAAGGATCTTAATAGTATACGAGCACCAACTTCTGAAACTAGATTTCGTATTAATGTCTTCAAGCAATGAGATTATAAGGCTCTTAATAGTATATGAGCACCAACTTTTGAAACTAGATTTCTTATTAATGTCTTCAAGCAATCAAATTATAAGGCTCTTAATATTATACCAGCACCGACTTCTGAAACTATATTTCGTATTAATGTCTTCAAGCAATAAAGTTATATGGCTCTTAATAGTATACCAGCACCAACTTTAGAAACTAGATTTCTTATTAATGTCTTCAAGTAATAAAGTTATTATTACAAAAATATCCGTAAATATTATTAAATATTTAACCAAGCGTATAAAATATTTTTTGCATATTTTTCAAAACATATTTGGTGATGATCCGATAGTAATGGCAACTGCAGATACGTAAACCAAATCACCAAAGATTTACACGAAGTACTTGATAAGATCAACACATAGATCCTTGAGTGGAAAATCATACTCAACGAGTCTAAATCCATTCGTGTCACATTTTCATTGCGACGAACAAACAGAAGTCTACACACTTGTGTTAACAGAATTCAAGTCCTGCAAGCAGATACAGTAAAATATCCTGGACTCCACCTGGATAGTATGCTTAATTGGAAATACCACGTTAAAGTAAAAGCTGGTACGACAAATGTTGTGGTTGGTTGGATATCGTTCCAAGCTTAACCCCTACTATATTACTATTCTGTGTGACTAATTTACTATTATGTCTTCAGCCGCGTTGTCTTTGCCGATTCGGATATATGATATCTAGCTTTTGGGATGTACCAAGCAGTCAAAACGTAATGTAATCCAACGAAGCCAAAACAAGTTTTTGCGTATAATTAATATCGCTATGTAACCAATCAAGAAATTCACAAGGAGACATAAAATGGATGGATTAAAGAAGTTATTCAAGAATATGCTATTTAACACGAAAAAGAATTCCTCAATCATACCAAAGTAGAAACTATTAAACTTTTAGATATTACCCATGAACTGAGAAGGCTAAAACGTGTTAAATTTCACGAATTAACTTCATGAATAAATTTAATTTATCCGGGAGCTGAACATTGGTACAGAAAACCCGCACACGACTTACTTGAAAATAAAATCAAAAACATTTCATCAATGATAATTCATTAATTGTATATTAAGATTGTATTGTTTAGAATGATGAGAGATCCAACAAATTAAATTTTAACTAGCTTTATTTTTTTCCCTTTTATTACTAGCCTTTTCAAACATATACATAGAATTTAAATTTAATTTTTCGAGATATAATTTTCCCGCAAAAATATCAATAAATATACACACACACACACACACATATATATATATATACATATATATATATATATATATATATATATATACATATATATATATATATATATATATATATATATATATATATATATATATTGAAATTTCAATGTTAAGCGATTTCTGAGAAAAACGGCCATAAGAGACATATATACTAACACGTGAGTATCTTATAAGGATTCCCTCTTACCTCTTGAAGTATGCAATTCAATTTCAAGCGATTATTATATCTTACAAAATAAAACACTACGATCCAAGTCAAAATTGATTTCGAAGTCATCGACAATGTGCTTTTACTTATACTGTAGTTATTAGATTTAGTTGCATTACTTTTCGTGATTTACATCGTTAGAACATTGGGCGCTGCAAGTTGCCATCTTAACATCATGTGCACCATAGTGAGTATAAAACAGCTTCACAGCCAGGACGATTTGCAATAAATCCTAGGACTAAAGTTCTTCTAACGCTCGGCTATAAAAGTGTCGGCCTATCTTAATTTAAAATCGTTTTATTAAAATGGAACTGCCTGTGTGCGGTACGGACCAGTCTCGAAATGATTTGTTGTAAAAAGTAAGAGTATGTATCTATAGATCAATAGTTGATTGCGTTGCGATTAGATTCTACCTTTTTAAGAGGTCACATCATTTTTCGATGGCTATTTCACCTTGGAGGACGCAAAGATAAAGAAATGTTACGACACCTGATATTTAGAATGGTTAAATCAAAACTTAATTCAATCTATATCTTATAGGTGTTATCAGTGCTTTTATAATTATTTCAATAGGGTATTTAAATATATTTATTTTATTACTAAAATCGAATAAATAATAACATTAAAAGCGGTTAAGATTAATATATTGTACCTAGAACTTTTTATTACAAAGTTATAGACTTAAAAACTGACGAACTACGATTATTTGCGTAAAGGCTCCATACAAAACATAACTGGCTTGTGATGTCACTGGCCTATTATGTAGCATTCATTATAAGGGAGTTTATTAAATATTTTTAGTATCTCCTTAAATATTGTGACATGCAATATATAATTATATATTGCATGTCACAATTTTCTCATTTTTTTCTATGGGAACTGAATTCATAACTTTTTAAATTCACTGAACAAAAAAATTGACACTTTTTCCAATTTAGAAGTTTCATTAATTGTTATATGCATTAATATTTCCTCACAAGGTTTTTTTTAACCTACTCTGCAGTTTTAAAACATTTTTACAAAAAATATCGACATCAGTCAAATACCCTATTTTTGGGTTCTAGCTAGTTATAGTTTTGACATGTTTTTCTGTATATACACCCATTTTAGTACTATAAAGCTGAGTTTAAGCATGATTATACATATATACATTACATCGCGTAAAAACTTTTGAATTTACACTTGGTTATACATATATATACTACAACACTTAAAAATTTATTAATCAACATCTTTGAAAAAAATGTTTTTCAGGGTCCTCTAGATGCAAAGTAGGAGTGATCTTTTTTCGTCATATCCAATTGTATATGGTATCGTCGAGTAGGACCATGAAAACTTTTCCGATACAAGGATTCGTTTACAAAATATTAAGCTTCAAATCAGAAATTTTAGTTAGATTTCTGGATAGATTCCACAGACTTTTTACTAGAATACCCGAAGTTTAGATTAAGACCTAAACTACCTTTTGTCCCATTCGAATACTCCCTAACGAATTGTTTGCCTGTCTGTGGGTATTTTTCTGTTTACTTGTTTATCTGTTTATTTGAACATCACACAAAAAATTTTGAAGATTTAGAGACAATCTAAAGTATCCTTATGTTTATCGACTTTTCTAAAAAGATCCTTCAAATTCGGTTGCGAATGCAGATAAAACCGAATGCGCGTAGCATTAAGTAGTTAAGAGAATTTCCTAAAAACTGATAAATATAATTTGTTGAGATTATTATAACGGCTTAAAGTTTAAGCTCAAGTATAAAAGTTACGTTATGATTCTGAGTCAAAGGTACTTTTTGGCATAATAGCGGAAGCCGGGTTTGTGCGGGGTTTCCCACTGCTTATGTTAGTGAGTTTATTGTAGGGGAGTGGTGTAGGTTTTATTATATTTACGATAGTTATACGATATACCAGTATTTTAGTGAGGGTAATAAATTATTGTGTTTGAAACATAAATTCTGTTGGATGTTCCTAAAAGTTAATCTTTGCTAATAGCCCACCTGAAGATGTTGTAATATGACGAAACCTAGGTCGTGGTAAAGAACTTAAAGAAAGTAGAAATAATACTACATCACGTAGTTTCATTTAATTGGAAATAAATAATGCGAATTCAAAGGAACTATAAAATATTCGATACATAAAAATATGTCAAGCACGAGTACCCGTATCACTACGATTTCTTACATTTATAAACATTTACTCTTAAATGTTAACAGTAATTCTATTCAACTATTTACAAATATTAATTCTTCACAACGTAAATATTTTATTATATCCTGCGCAGTTGTTAACACTTTTTCAAAAATTTTAGGTTGAGTGGGTTTGGAAATAAGAAATGTCTCTGAGGAGTAACTTAGTTTTGTATATTTTTCAGCAAGCCTCTGTAGATATAAGATATATTGTCTCTGTAGATATAAGATATATAGTCTGTAGATATAAGATATATAGTCTGTAGATATAAGATATATTGAGGCCCTTATCATAAACGCTTTCGGACTATACTCCATATTACACATGGAATTAAAAAAAACTCTATTACTCAAATTTCCCCGATTCCCTAAAATTTTCGTATTTTTGAATGTTAGCTATCGGTATATGAGAGGGTTTAATATGTTTTATCAGTACTCGAAATTTGAAATTTCAATTTTAAGTGATTTTTGAGAAAAATTGGCTTTCACAGACAGACAGACAGATACGTGAGTGTTCTTATAAGGGTTCAGTTTTCTTTTTTAATGTACGGAATCCTAATAATACACAGGTAATCGTAATGAGAAAATGTGTTGCCAGTAAACTAAATTCTACATATTACAATTAAAATAATTATTAAGTATTTAAAAGTGTATTAAAATAATTAGTAGGAAACATAAACGAGAAGGCGAAAAGTTAGTTTGAATTGCAATGACCAATGGAAAGTAAAATACCCTAAATTGCAGCGTATCGCCCACATTATCCACAATTAATATAATTAATTAACTGAATGAAAATAAATTTTACCTTTTCGAAATGGCGGAACTCTGCCAACAACCTGAAGTTGATGTGTATAAACCTCGCGTCTTCGCAGGAGCGCGTCGTGCGCGGGAAGTTCCAATCCGGCTTGATATATAGCCCTACATCCCCGTCCAGGGACTTCGAGTGACCTTCGCCGGCACCGAACCCGGACCGTGAGGTCCCCGGCGCATAAAGTCTCGAGTCCCCCAGGTCGGACCATCCCGAACTTGAGGTCCTGGATGGAGGACTTTTCCCGAAGTCGGACCATCCGACACGTCTGGACGCATAAATGTCCACGATGTCGGCGCTCGTAGTTCTCGCGGGACCACTTCTTGTTGAGCTGGGCCAACCGCCGTCCGAAATCCCGGACGCATAAGTGCCAGTATCTACGAAACCGGCCCAGCCGGCGCTCGTAGTCCTCGCGGGACCACTTCTCGTCGAGCCGAGCCATCCGCCGTCTGATGTTCTGGAGGTATAAGTGATGGAGTCCACGAAACTGGCACTCGTAGTCCTTGTAGGACCGCTCCTTGTCGATCCCAGCCATCTGCCGTCTGAAGTCCTGGACACATAAGTTCCGGTGTCTTCGAAATCTGTACATGTAGTTCTCGATGGAACACTTCTCGTCGATGTGCCGGATGTGTAAGCGTCCGAAGTTCTGGACGCATAAGTACCGATATCCACTAGACCAGCGCTTGTAGTTCGCCAAGGGATACTTCTTTCCCATGTAACATCCGGGGCCGTGTAGGGGCCCGTGTCCACGAAGCCGGCCCGCGGGTCCAGGAAGCCGGTGCGCGCTCCACGCACGCGGCCCACGTATTCGGCGGTGGCGTATAGGACGGCGTCGACGAAGCCCTGGGAGGGCTCCGCCCCCGCGGGCCCGCGGGGGCGGGGCCACGTGCGCCGCCCGCCGCCGCTCGCCCGCCGTGGGCCCCCTCTCAGCTTCCACACTCGCGGGTCCGGCCCCGCACTAGGCGGGCCCCGCTTCCAACGCCATTTCGAGATCACTAGTGGGTGCTGGCGCGCGCCCTTTGGGTAACACTCACTCTTTGACTAGCTTTGACGCACCGTTTAGCTAGACGTCCTTAGTATTAGATTGTCAGGGGTGGACATGGGAAAATTACTTTTTTCTCTTCGCTTTTCGTCGAATCGTTATGTTTAACTCTTTCGTTTTATTGAAGATCGTTTTTTGTAGTTTAGAGCTTTTCGCCAGTTTGTTATATTTGCTACTCGTTGTATTATAAGTTGAAACGTTAGTTTTCAATGTTTAGAGAGTTTAGTTTCATCCAAGTATTTTTGAGCATTTCACTGGAAAATTTTGTTTTGGATATTTTTAAGACATTATTAACGTAAAACGGTATTGTGTGCTAAATCGATTTGCTTCATTTATTTGTTTATCAATTACGAAATAATAAAATATTTATCATTTTTCTTGTTGATTTAAGTATAAATAGAAGATCGAAATACTACGTTAGAATTCAATACGATGTCGATGAAAAATAGGTAATGTAAAATCTATGGATCGAGATAAATTAAAGAAAAACCTCTAAGGCATCGAAAAAAAATTGTATTTTCTCTTGTCGCAAACAAAAAGCGAAGATAATTGAATATGTTGAAATTATTTTCAGGTTTAAATTACATTACACCTTGAATTATAAAGCACATTTCAATTACGTTTAGGTTTAAATTATATTAAATTTTGAATTACTGAATAGATTTGAATTATTTCGAGGTTTAAATTACTTTACACTTTAAATTACTTTATACTTTGAATTACTCAATAGATATCAATCACTTCTAGGTTTAAATTACTTTATACTTTAAATTACTGAATAGATTTCAATTACTTCTATGTTTAAATGATTTTCCATTTGTATGGGATTAGAGGCTAACGGTCATTGTAGTTGCCCAAATTTAGAAAAACGGTTTTCATCGATTCCTCTAGTAAACCAAATCCTTGCATTAAGATTGGTTTAATATTCCGCCACATCATTACCGAACTATAATACACTTATTCCCTATAACAGAAAAAGCTAAGTTGGTGAGTGCGAATCAGAATTGTTTACTGAGGAGCTGATATTTACGATGATAAATTTCAAAAACAAACTAACAAAGCTGAACTATAATACAATGGTTCTTCGTTTTATAAAGACTTAAACTGATAATATTTCTATTGGTTGGGTGTGATCTACATAATGATGGTTACGAAATCGACAGTAGCGCTCGTTATAGCAGAAATGGAAAGTTTAAAGGGCTTTTTCAAGTATTATCGTAGGCAATGTACTTTATTTACAAATATATATTGCCATTTTAATTTTTTATTTAAATTTTTAGCAAATATTCGGAAGTTGAAATGTCCTGAGTTGAAAACAAAGGTTAATATATTTCTAGGTTCGGACAACTATTAACTATTATCTTGTTACTACTCGTTAATAAAAAAACATCTAATTAGATATTTTTCTCTACTTTACAACAAAATAATAAGAAAAATATCTAATTCTAATATAATTTAATTAATTTTATCGAATACAAATATATTTACGAAAATTAAGTGAACAAAAATGACAAAAGAACAATAAACATGTAGGTAGGAACAAAAAATTAAGAACAATTTGTATATACTCATAATATCAATCAGAGTCGATATTTTCCGTCATTTATATGTTATTACCAGAATCATTCATTTGATGTGCGTAAATAAAACCGATGCGCCTTTAAAGTTGCGGACGCTAGGCGGCGCTGATGTCACGCAGCCAACGAATACCGAGGAACTTGATACATTTAAATTAAAACCATCCAGAGCCATCTATTAACTTTTATAATAAAGGTAAAATATTTATTTTAAATCACTTGTAATACTACGAGTGTTCCAATGACAAATCACACAAAGAAACTAAACAAAAGCGCATAAACCCATAATGTCTACATCAAAATATTCGAAAAGATATACTAAAAATCCGATGGACGCGCCGCGCGCAGCTGCAATGCTGCGTCCACTTATATTGCACGGGATAGTTCGTTGTACATCTTCATTCGCATCAACATTTCGCTTTTTAAAGCTCGCCAACCGTCATTCAGACAATATTTTTCGCAGACAACCCTATTGATCGCGTTCGCACTGGAATAGCGTTTATTTTGATATAAGATTGATTTATTAAACAGATTGGTGTAAATTGGCGTAAATCGACTTACTTGTTTATACCTGCTAACCCAACGGTTATGCCAAGAAAATAGACAACCGAACGTTTATATATTCTATAGCCTTTATACTTGCAATTGGTATAAAATTTGTTCGTTAAGATAATGAGTGCAATGTTTAAAAAAAAGTCATTTTTGAATTTGTAATTAATTATAGTCTGGCCAGGAACCTTTTAGCCGACCCTCTGGCGATATATTTTTTTAATATACTAAGTTTTATATAAAATACTTTTCATCCATTAAATAGGTGGGTGAAAGTCGTTTCTAATTTGAATCTTAGATTACATGTCAAACCGTTGATATCATAAATTCAATATTAATGACTTAGTTAATATTACATTCAGAGTAAAGAGCTTTTTCTGTAAACGCATATTTTTTGTTTCCATAAATATTACCAATACACATATGATTGACACGTATACGATATATGATGATTTTTTTTATATTTTTAGCCATTCAAAAGAAACAGTGAATACAAAATAACTAAGGACTCCTTGGGACGCAGCACATTAAACGTGCCATTAATATTTAACAAAAGATTTAATTGCGAAATTTTATTGTTGGAGCGTAATTGAAGATTTTCAAATTAAATGGAGTTATTCAACGATAATCTCATACTACGTTAGCAAGTGCTTATTGATTGCAGATGTTCCTCCGTTTGCAGATATAAATAATATAATAGTTGTAACATCATAGAGCCACCCTGTCTATCATTGTTAAAATACAAATACTTTATGTCAAACGTTCTACTCTGTAGCAATTCCTCTTGTTGCAATTCAGGATACAGCTTTTCCGGTCCTATTTTAAATTAAATACCGCAGAATAAACATTTTACTTGATTGACTTTGTCACGTAAGTTTATTTAAAAAATTGTACTCAACCACTGGGTGTAATTGCCGCAACGTTGAACAAACAGAACGCTGCACATACATTCGTATTGTACCCATTGCCGGAACCCAACGAATTTCCAATCGGTTCGCAAACCAGGATTCATCATAAAATCAAACTGAATTCGCAAATCAATTGCCGTTTCAAAGCGTTTCGTGTAATTTGACGAAGCTTTTTAGCTCGTCCGCGGCGAAACAATTGCGTCCATGGTACATCGGATAGAGTAGTGATCAACGAACGCGGGGAATGTTCGATAAATGTTTCAACGAAGCGAAAATGGACCGCCCAAATTTATTCAATGTTTCGCATTTGACTAAATTCTTTGATTTTAGTCAGAACCGACAATTAAAGGAAATGCGAGACTTTTTTTACTAAATAGATACAAATTAAAATTTGAACATGTCATGGTCAATGATCTAAATAAATATGAGTTATTTTATTCCTAATTGATATTTAAATACTAGTTTATTAAAATAAGTTTTTCGTATGTTGGAACGAAGTTTCTTATGGCACGTTACACGCTTGGAAAATGAGAGCTTGCTCGAAAAAAGTGTAAGATTTCGACCGCGATATCTGTTACAGTATAAAATTGTAAGATTTCGAATTACACTTTTGTTACAGTATAAGCGTTTGTGTGTTTATAAGCGTATGTCAAATAATTTTTCTGCTAGCTTTCAGTTGTAAGACAATTATCTGCCAGACCGTTTTTCCAATTGGATATGTATTTACTTGCATTACAAATTATAAATAATTACTTTATCATTTTAATTAAAATAAATTGTCAGCATATTCGTTTATTTGCATTATCAGTTAAAGTTTATTTAGATAGTTTTAGTAAATATAACAATTCATTATATTAATTAAAATTTTTCAAATAATAAAACAAAAAAATAAATTTTAAGAATAAAATTAATTTAACATTTAATTTAATTTCAAAATAATAATTTTTAATTTTTAAAATAATGAAATTTAATTTTAAATTTACTTTAATTAATTTAATACGTATAGCGAAAGGAACTTCGTTCCAACCGGGTGTCCCACGACACTTCCCGTTTATTTTTTTATATAATTTGCTTGATATATAAGTAACTACAGCTAATTGGGAGTCGGTACATACCAGTAGAGCTTTTACAAAACTTTTTCAATAGGTATTTTTTCATAATTTTTCTTGTATTTTATATATCAGCTGTGTCCGCGACTTCGTTCGCATGGAGTTGGGAGTAAGAAAAGATATTATCAATTTTTTTCTTTTTTCTCTCAAAACTCTATGAGCATAAAGTTTACAAAAACGCTAATAGATGGCGTTGGCAGCCAAATCGTGTAATAGTAGCGTTCTGCCGGTTCTGATATTGGCGTGCACAACGAAAGTAAATTAAATATTGACGTAACCTTTTTATTTGTGAACCAATTGAAATGAAATCAAGCCTAAATGATAGCCCAAGCTAATATGAATATATCACTGAAAACTGCATCCAAATCGATTGAGTCGTTGCTAAGGTTCAGAACGTAGGGGACAAACAGATAAACCGATAAACAAATAAATTGACAAACATTCTAAAGAACTGTTACTTTAGGATTAGTAGCTTATCTTTAGCAGACTCAGTATATTTTACGATGTTATTATATGTATTTTATATATCATTTGTGGGTTAATAAATTGATTTCCGTATTATATTTCGTCAAGTTCCAAAATACTCATTGGGATAAAAGGCGCAACAGAACCCTAATAAAATACGTCAAGAAAGTGAAGTTATTAAATCCAACCATATATTTTAAAATAAAAAGAAATACTTTCTTACATATACTTTTATAATTTTACTTGCACTTCATGTATTATCTGCGGATTAATAAATTTATTACGGCATTATATTTCGTCAATGGTCCTTTTGAAAATAATAATCAGATGATATAATATATATATATATATATATATATATATATATATATATATATATATATATATATATATATATATATATATATATATATACACAAGACGAAACGGAATCTTAATAAGATTACAAAGAAAAAGAAAATCTTTATGAAGTCTTTAAATACAACCATACAAACGAAAAAGAAGTCTTGAGTTTTTTTACATAACTGCAAATATTTCTAGAAAAAAAATCCTCTACAACCTTCTCCAACTTCACCGGAAACGACGTTACGGGCCGACGCGTTACAGCCGACACGGACGACATTTAACTTCCGGTTGGCGATTTGGGCTCCTCGACATGCACGGGGAATTTTAATTTAAATTTAAGAAAACTTGTTCTACATATCTATGTATATTAGCTGTGTAAAAGTTTGCGAGATAATAAAAGCTCCCTAATTCTATATATATATATATATATATATATATATATATATATATATATATATATATAATATATATATATATATATATATACGTGTAGTTTAACTGTATTATTTTGTAAAATATTAGCTTCTATCAGTTAATGTATATAGATTAGACTAAATTTTGAGTAATTTCGGAATTTATTAAAATTGTGATGTCTTTTTCTCGATTTTTATGTTTTCTAAGATTTAAAAACAATTTCGACAAGCTGAGTCAATTTCGATATTCAGGAGTCAACTAGGAGCTTCAATCAACCGTGTTACATCTATACATATATTAAAATCGTAAAAAAAACTGAGACTGAACATTGAATATTTTAAAGTAAAACTAAGTGCTATCCTACTAAAAACATGTTACTAAGCCTAAAACAACAGTGTTTAGAATTTTCGTCTGTCTGTCCGTACCTTTGTTGTGCGCGCTAATCTCAGCAAAGACTGAACCGATTTGGATGCAGTTTCCAGTGATGTATTTAGATTAGCTTGGGCTAAGATTTATGCTTCAATTCAATCGGTTCACAAATAAAAAAGATAAGTCGATCTTAATTTACGTTCATTGTACACGCTAATACTGGAACCGACAGGACCGATTTGGCTGCCAACGCCATCTATTAGTGTTTTTAATAAGTTTTATGCTCATAGAGTTCTGACAGAAAAAAGCAAAAAAAAAACACAAAGATATCTAATAACTTTTCTTACTACTAATTCTACGCGAACTAAGTCGCGGGCACAACTAATTCGTAAATAAGTTTGGACAAAGAAGGAAAATATAGTGAGTTTTTCGAACATGTGGAAAAACAAATAATTGGGAAAAATGACAAAGACGTTAATAAGAGAGAATATGAAAACTAAAACACGTGGAAAATCTAATAGAAAATCAGTTTAGAGTTTAGTAAGCATTTTTGAGTTTGAAAGAAATTTAAATTTGATTAGTAAATTTCTCTATCTTGCCGGTGTCTTCTTTCCTTTTCTCCGTGTCTTGTTAGACTACAATTCTATCTATAAATACGACTTACGTGCCGCACTTTCGAAATTACTGCTTCCCATATGTATGCTCCCTCTTTATGCTACTCTTATGCTATCAATTCTATGAATGAAGTGATAATAAAATTGTTGGAAAGTTTCCATAATTTCCAGCTATAAAAATGTTAGGAAACCTAACAATAAAACCAGTCATTTTAAATAAAAAATAGTCGCTTTCGCCAACGTTTTGACACACACGATTTATTTTTCTGTTAGCCAAGGTACTCTAATCAATAAATTGAGTCTATCTTCTCACTATTTGTATATAATATTAAACTCTAAGGTACAACGTGCGAAATTTTAGAAAAAAAAACACTTAGTTGAAAATTATGGCATAAATAAAATTATAGTTTAGAAAAAAACTAAAAAAACAAGCTTTTGTAATAACATGAACTAAAAATAAAAAAAATTAACATAAAGATTTTCGTCAAAGCGAAACACTGTTAAACAACTCAGTATAACTTAATTTTTTGAATTGAAATAAGAAGAGATTTATAAAAAAATATTAAGTTAAAAGTAAAAAAGTGCGAGTTGCTTGTTATGAAAATTTAAGTCAAGAGAACCCCACGCCTTTCTTTTAAATTAAAATAATTTTTTTGACCCTTTGCTCGAATTTATCATTTGTTTTCACAAATTGGTGGCACTTTTAAGTAAGTTCGTCAAGATGAATTTAATACAAAAAAATGTTATGAATTTTAATGAATTTCGTTGTGCTCTGAATTAATAAAAATGTTATGATCAGATTTGATTGGAATTTTATGATGATGAACAAGTTTAAGTGCGTATATATCTCAGTGATAATCTGCGTGTGGGACGTCCCTCAACAGCGACAACGAAACATAACGTCAATGCTGTCATAGTAGAAATTTATAAGTTCCAATACTGACCAACTCAAAATAATACTGACCAATCCAAATGTTCCAATACTAACCAATAAATAAATTATATTCTTTCTATTTACTTCTATTTTTGATGTAAAATTTTTCATTGTTACCTCTCATATTATTGAGTTTCGTCGAGCCAAAAAGTTTTTAAATATACGTTATTTTTTGTTACAAAAAGTAAAAAAAAAACAGACAATTAAGTTTATCGATCATCAAAAGGATAATGTATTATAATATATAAATTAAACTATACATTCGTTGTAAATTACGAACTATCCAGCCAATAAACATGCTATTATTCTTAAATATTGAATTTCATTTTTCTTATAAACAAAGTTTTAAAGCTTAGTAAAGTTTTAAAGCATAATAAAAATGAACCAACATGATTTTTTTTAAATGTAGTCATTTTCCTGGCTGAAACACGTTACAAAAATTAAAGCTGCTTAAAGTTTTAAAGTATGTATGTACTTTTTCCTGCTAACATGAACATTAAACTGAAAAACCGCCAGCCATAAGCAAGTGAAACTATTATCGCCCGAACCCACTCTCCTTAAACGACCTACCCAAAACGATTAACCAAATAAACTTCTAAAGCCCGCAACTTCACGTGCGGCGGTCGGCTTAAGCCTATGTAAACTTCAGGCTGGCACAGCATCCGGTATGCCGTATCCGGTGCGCAGGTGTCAATTGGGCGGGCGGATTAAGCTCCCGTTCGCCCTTGAAAGCTGGACAGACAAAGCTTTCCCGTGAAAGCCACCCAGATTATCCCGAATTCATACACGGATCTACCTAATGGCTAATTATTGAATTGAGCTAACCGATATCCGTTGTTATCGGTTTTGTTTATCGTTTTATAAAATGGATGCGGTTGTTTTACGGGCGTGGACGGCGAATAAATTGTTTTGCGGGTGTTTAATGGTAGAAAGGGGGTGCATTTTGAGGTCAAGTGAAACTGTATAGTCGTGAGTAATATAAACATATCTTTATCTCATAGCAACTTAATAATTAGTGAGTTTTTATTTGATGTGGTGCGCGGCAAACTTTTCAATACCTACATATAACAATGTGGCTTTAAGTATTCAGAAAAAATAGTACTCGAATATGTCATTAGGTTTTGAGTCTATGGTACGTCAAGTTATAAATTTCACAGTAGAATGCTTTTTAAATTCTTATAGGTATTACCTATAAGGCTCAACGAGTGCTTATGTCGTATATTGAACAGCCAATAATTAATGAATATTTTTACCGTATGTAAACCAGACAATGTATATTGATATTGATAGTAATCATTAAAAGTAGATAAGGTAATTTTGACATTGGCTGAATAGAAAACGTAAATTATGTAAATTTTAAAGTTGTAGCTTATTTAACTAATGGATACACCATTTGGACCAAAGGACATTTAATAGATATAAGACCACGATCACAAAACAAACGATCCGATGTTTACAGAAGTTTAAAAATCATCAATAATATATTTATATAGTATTAAACATCAAAATTCACTTTTACTTTTCATTCTCTCCATATTTCCTATGTCAGAAATTAATACTTATTTCACTACGATATTGAGTTAGGCAGATTACGTTTATACGAGTCTGTGGTTGTAATTGTAGACCAGTAGGGTAGATTTAAAATTTTTTAATGTAACGTTTTTTAATCTTTAATGATGAATTATTCCGAATATATAAAATATCAGATTATGCTTAATCCTAAGCGGGTGTTTTAAGACTAATGAAGAAGTGGAAAGTTACAGCTTAAAATGATAGAGAAGCTTACTAAGGAGGCAAAAAAAATTCTGCAAGACAAACTGTGTAAAACTTTCAGAAAATTAATCCGCTTAAACTTATTATCACGTAGTGTTATATAGATACGAATCTATGTACTTCAAAGCAGCTGAGTGTTTTGCTAGTGCTAGAGATGATATTACTACCTAACAGCGAGCTCGTCTCCAAAAGAATAAATAAATATTATTTCCGTTACGAATCTAACCTAGTATTTGCACACTCTGCACTCAGTTTTCCGAAAGCTTCTCGCAATTTCCTTTCCGGTTTTTCTCTATCGCCGTAGGCCTTATCCTTGATTCGTTTCATTCGTCTTTTTATACAGTTTTAGATTTTAAATTCGTAGTGCGACTTGAGGGGTTATCCTCTGGATACACTATTGCACTGGTGACTGTTTATTATAATATGTTTTCAAGATTTATTTTGAAAGCAATTTGTTTGGTGACTTATAAAGACATTATTTTATAGAATATTATAGTTATTCACTATTTTGATAGCATAAAAGCCAATTCAACATATATATTTGGCGATTTTGTTTGTAGAAAGGCTTTATGACTATTCCACTAATCTAGATTACTTATAAAATATATATAAATTTAATATTGTCGTTAACGAATTAAACGTTTATGATTGAAAGGAATAAAAAAATTAAGCATATCATTTTTAAAATTGTTGAATACACACATACAAGATTATTCTGTAAACAATTTGAAGAATTTTCAATTACTATATCTTTATGTCCTGAAGATATGGATAATACCATAAGGACGTTTCTTACCACGGCAGATCCAGCGGCGGACTTACGCGCTCTTCCATTGTTCTATCTCGTTTTATTGTATTTTAGGAATTTCTCAATTTGATTCACTACAATATTTCTAGGTGGTTCACATCTTTGTTTCTTACTTGTTTCTTTTATATATATTTTACAGAGTTTTGCACCCTAAATGAAAAAAGGAAACCCTTATAAGACTATTTATGTGTCTTTTTATCTCTCGGACGCAGAAATCGCTTAACATTTAAAGTTGGCATAGTAATAAAGAACATCAACCCCCACATATCTCAACATTTAACACTCAAAAATATTTATATGGAAATGGGACGTGCGGAGGGTGGGTTGGACGGAGGTCGAATTGTTTTCAAAAAGTGTTCGGTTGAAATGGCTAGGTATAAGGGTTAAACATATACACTTTTAGGTAGGATATCTTATTTTATAATAGACTAGCTGCGCTCGCGACTTTGCTCGCATGGAATATTCGAAAATATTCGAAATATAAAAAGTTATTAGAAATTGTTTTGTTTTTGTTTTTATCCTTTATTCTCTTAGGACTTTCTTCAGTATAAAGTTACTGAAAAGTACTAAAAGGGTGTTGGCAGTCAATTCGGTTCCGCCGGTTCTGATATTAGCATGTACAACGAAAGTAAACTAAAGATTGACGTATCTTTTTTATTTGTGAGCCGATTGAAATGAAACCAGCCTAATGATAGCCTAAACTAATATAAATACATTACTGAAAACCGTATCAATATCGGTTCAGCCGTTGCTGAGATTAGCGTGCACAAAAAAAAGGTGCGCAGACAAGTAGATAAACGGACGAACAGACAAAAATTCCAAATTTTTTTGTTTTAGGCATAGTAGCGTATCTTTAGTAGGTAGAGCATAAAAAATTAATGTTGGGATTTTATTACATGTATAGGTAACTAGTTATACTGAAAAATAAATAACAGGGGCGTTCTCATTTCTGAAACTGAAATGAAAAACAAAATAACCAACAGGATTTTTAGAAGCCCACGTAAAAGTTCTACGACAATTATAATGAGGATTTCAGTTTGTCATAGTTTTTGAGATACAAACAATAATATATATGCCCCTTCTACTTAATTGTATCAAGTATTATTAAAAAAAATATTGCACTAGGAGTCATATTAGTGATGGCTTACATAAATAATTTCACTTCTAAGTAGGGAACGATGGATGCGCGGGCCGGATTTTTACTTGGCCAGTTTTATAATTCTGTTGTAATTTCAACTCATACTTAATATTAAATATTTTGCAATAATCTTATTTCCACCTAATTCGACTTACTTTTATCCTACTTATGTGCTAATCATAACGCATCATACATAATTGTCGACGTTAAGAAATAATTAAGTTTTTCCATTTTCCCTGATATCTAAAAGTAAACTTTTTAGAAAACATTTTAAATAAATCAGGCAGTAATATTAATTTAACGATTTGAATGTTAAAAGCAGTATTTTGATTGTCCAGTAATTCATATTAAAACACTTTTATTAGACTCACTTGTATGTGACTACATACGTAAACAAATATAACAAGTCAATTTTAACGTATTTTTAATTGCATCGATTTGAAACATTGCAAACTTATGCAATTCTGACGACATTACAATAATATGGTATCGAACTGATATAATGATGAAAGAGGGAGGTGATTACAGGATCTTTGGCTAACATTAAATTCACCGAGTTTGGGCTAGATTCACCTATCTTGATGAGTTCATTGGTTACATATTGTAACTAGGAAGTTCTGGTGATTGAGGAGAAAAGTGGTGATGGAAACTTCTGAATGGTTAACAGTAAATATATCGAGTCAGCACCCACTTGATTGTCTCAATGGGTCCTTTAGTTACATATTTTAACAGGACGATCTGATGATGCAGGAGATTCACAATGGCTAATCGTAAACTCATCGAGATTGGGCTCGTTTGACTTGTCCCAATAAGTAAAGTACATTTTTCAGTTTTTTTTAAACTATTTGTACTGTCACAAGTGTATCGGATTTGTATCTTTTTAATTAAGATGTCAATAAGTGTGATGCTCTCAATTACTTAAGCTGTATAATTACATACAGCATTCACAGTTATATGAAACTAATTTTGCCTGAACTGCATTTAACAAATTTTTAAAATAATACATAATCACATTCTTAGCTTTCAAAAATTTATTTAGAAAATACCACCTCGTAAGATGGCACATCGCTAAGTTTCGGAATTTATTTTTTTCGCTATTATCTATGTTTTATAGATAAATGCTTTCACTTAATAAACAATTGTGAAATAATTTTTTGGAAAACAGAAAAACTATTAAATATAACAAAGAAATAAAATTATAAAATCTAATATTGTGCTGTGAGTATGGGATGTAATTGCAGAATCGTCATTAATGGCCTGTCGCTGTCTACGGTTGAATACAGGCCTCTTCAATTTCATTGAAGGTAATGCCCATAATAGCCATACTGGGCGGGCGGTTTGGCGATCGCAGTGCGTAGCTGGCGCTGTTACCCGTTATAGGTTTGTGGCATCTTACTCGTAGTTAAGTAATTACAAACATGACTTAAGTTCCACTCGACGAGCGGCCGGGAATGGAACCAGAGACCTCAAAGGCCGAAAGCCTGCGAAACCAAACACATTACGCTGACGAAGATACAGGAAGTTTTATAGTAAAACCTTTCATGTAAATAGCGTAATTGTATTTTTATAAGATTTATGAACTTCACCATCTTATAAGAACCAACTGTGGTCAAAATTTAAAATTGTAATTATTAAAATGTTTTAGTTCCAGCAATGTCATAGCAACAGTTGTGGGACTTTTAGTGCATTTTGTAATATGGCCAAAACAGATGTAGTTTTAATGACTTACAGTTATTAGGTAGCATGTTAAGATTTTTAAATTCACGGTTGTGATTTGTAAAATTTTCGGAATGAAATTGAAGGGTAGATAAATGAGTTACCACCAATTCCATTTTCACATGTTTTTCACACGTAAGGAAAAGTGGTAAAAATATTAAAATATTATGGGATAATACTCGCGCTACGAAGACGTAGAAAACAGAATAACTTTCAATTAGTTTACGGTTTCAAAGACAGTTATTCACATGGCGCAAGCAATATTTTTTGCATAACAAACAGCCCGAAAATACACTCGAACAGACCGCGGCGAAGCCTTAAGCCACGAGCGAACGAAAAAAGGGAAATTTTGCAAATCCTTCGTGGTCAAAGCACGATCTTTCGACCGGAAGCACTTTGCCAGCGGAAGCGGAAGGGCAGGCCCAAATGTACGAGCGAAGGCTGCGTAAAATTGTTCGCCTGCGTCGTATTTCCTGTAATAAATACACTGATCATGCGCTTAAATTATAATGTGTGGTAAGTAAGCTTTCCGTTTTATGGGAGGGGGGTTATTTGGGATTTTGTAGACGAGACAGCTTTATTGGACCCGGGAGCTTTTTGTTTATTTTAAATGGAGCTTTTAAGCAGGAGTTATAGATGAAATCTGTCAAAACGGTTCTTTGCTTAGATCCTTCTAATATGCCCATTTTAATTTTGGTTTCATTATGTAATTTATGAATTACATACGTACAAATTAAGTGAAATGGAAGTTACACATATACTTGTACAAAAAATAACTGCATTGGTATGTTTTTTAAATTGCATGTAGAATATATTACCGTATGTTATATAGTCTTTAAAATATGTAGTTTTTTAGTTGAAAAAAAAATTTTTTTAATTTACTCTGTAATTAGTAACAAAAGTTGAATGTTTTAAACATTAATTTAATAGCAGTCATTAACAGTCAAGTGTACAGTTAACTGCAGTAAACTATTTAGCTTATTTGGTTGTTTCTGTTTGTGTCACATTACATAATTGCTCGTCTATATATTAATAGGTGAAGAGAAAACTTTTGTACCCTTTTTTAAGCATATTGCACACATGAAGGAGTGTGAGATTTGGCATAATTAAAGTTTATATGGAGAAGGAGTGCAATTATATATTACAAATACATTAAAATATTAATTGTTTACGTTCAATAATAAAACATTCAATTTTTATGTCCATATTGTCAATATAAAACACATAATAGTCTGTAGTCAAACAGTTGCACAGAGTAGAGACTGTCGTCAAAGAATTATAAATTGTCAGATTAACGGAACGAGTTTTAAGCTGTGAATTTTACGTGATTTCAAATGTTTCTTTTTAAATAGTCCGTGAAGTATATGTCAATGCAAAAAAGCGTTTGTTTTATATTTTATATAATAGATATCTGTGTTTTACATATTTTTGAAATACAGCTAGCTTAATATACACCGGTTGCAAAAGGAAAATTGTATAGCAGCAATCTGAATTGACTTACTCTCGCATACCTGTTAGTATTTTCAACAAAGTGAATAGGTAAGTACATTACGATCAAATTTCGATCACTGGGCGACTACTAGATTAACTGAAAATTATGTTTTTAATAGGCTTGTATTTCAATACTAAAAAAAACAAGCAAATTTATCAAGGATGTGGCTTGTAATGTTTTTGAATATTTGTATAGACTGGTAAATATAAAACAATGGAGTTTGTGCTCGACTTTGAAAACTTAATATACCTGGTATAAATTTACTTTATAACACCGCACATTGTTCATGAATTGACTATTAGAGAGAGTTATTGGTTGAGAGAGCTATTCGTTGAGAGCTATTTGTAAATAAAGAAAAGATCGATATATAAACTGTAAATCGAAACTCGAAACTGTAAATCAAAATGCTGAAAACTAGGTAAAATTTGAGAAGTACGTACAAATTTGGATGATTTTAAAATTGCTTAATATTTTTGTCATTGTATCTTGAAATTTAATTTTTACCTTTAGAACTATCATAGAATAAAAAAATTACTTCCGTTTTTGAATGTATTACTGGAATCTTAACCTTTTGAAAGTCTTTTACTTAACTATCAAATACTTTTTAGGATATTTAAAAGTAATATAAATTTACATCACATTCATACCCAAGCACGATATTTGAGGGTTATCTGTGGTGTATTCAACTGAGCTCATTAGTAATACAGTTAAAAACAAACGGTATATTTTATTAACCGTGCACTTTATCTAATAATTGAATAAATGATTCGACATTAACCTTAAGTTCAAAGCGGCCAGTTAATTATAAATACAAAATTTCAAACGGAATTGATAAGCGAGTCGAGTAACGAATGTTTATAAATTAGTATTCATAACGAATAGGACGCAGCGATTTATGGGGTCAGTTGTTAGTAGTTGAACTGGAGTAGTGTGATAGATGATATGTTAAATATTAAGTGTATTTTGGAAATAAATTTTGTCTGTATTAATTTATGCACAAATATGTTAGTTGTTAAGATAAAGTTTCAATTTATTACGACAACGTAGAGCGATAAAAAACATAACTTTTCTTATTTATACGAACAGGATGTTGTTTCTGATTGATTGAACAGATTTATCAAAATATTTATGATGAATTGAAATTTAATTTCAATTATTTCAATACCTATGAGTCCAAAAATTATCGTTATAAATTTCTGGGGAACTTTAGGTAAATTTCAAATAACTTCTTTTTCAGAATATGTTTTTGTCAACGTTGAAACATAAAATTCTGAACATAATGGAACATTTACAACACCCCCATTCGGTTGAAATCCACGCGACCGGAAGCTAACATTTTTTTATACCAAACTTGCTCTATTTAATATATTTGGCGTTAATTTTGTAGAAATTCATTATTCACAATTAAATGAAACTACGTGATGTAGTATTATTTCTATTTTCTTTAAGTTGTTTACCACGACCTAGGTTTCGTTGTATTACAACATCTTCAGGTGGGCTATTAGCAAAGATCTTTGCTAATTGCATCTTAGCTAATAGCCCACCTGAAGATGCTGTAATACAACGAAACCTAGGTCGTGGTAAAGAACTTAAAGAAAGTAGAAACAATACTACATCACGTAGTTTTATTTAAATGCCAAACTTGCTCCTTTAAAATTTTTAGATAAATACCAAACTAAAATTTTCAGAAAATTATTTTTACTGGAACATATAGGACTATCAACTATGCTAAATTTCAACATTCTACCTCAAATGGTTTCTGAGAAAAAACAGCTGTGACAAATGTGCATACAGACATGTGGGTGATCCTATAATGGTTTCCGTATTTTATTTAAACATATTGAACTTTTTATATGCGGATGATGAAACTATTTTATACGTCGTATATTTTACGTAGACGTTGATGCAGATCATAAAATTATTTTATAAGTTGTATATTATACGTATTAATATGCAGATTATTAAACAATTTTAGAGGTCGTATAGTATACGTAGATGTTGATGCAGATCATAAAATTATTTTATACGTCGTATATTATACGTATTAATATGAAGATGATTAAACAATTTTATACGTCGTATAGTATACGTAGATGTTGATGCAGATCATGAAACTATTTTATACGTCGTATATTTTACGCATATTTATACGTATTAACATGCAGATGATTAACCTATTTTATACGGCGTGCTTATAAATCTGAACATCAAACCATTATGAAATGATAATAAAACATTAGATTGGCCATGAATAAACTTGCCACGTTATTCCAGTTATTTCTTGTATATTAAAGAAACTCCTCGACCATTTTAGGTAGGATGAATAAATAGTGCGACATTCGATATTAAGTTCAGTAAGCTACTGAGTTTCAGCATTAAATAAGAAACAGCGTTTGAAAGTTTTACAAAGAGAACTTAGAGTACTTTTGTTTCACAAACTCATTAAGGGGGAAATCTAGGGAAGCAACGCGTAATATATGCATATCGATGGGTGAAAGTATCTTTTACTATACATCAACCATTGGTTCTAAGCCACTATGGAATACTCCATTGCATGATGTATAGCAGAGGTCAAATTTAAAAAAAATAAAAAAAATTGTTACAAATTTTTAAACGTAAATCTTGATAGGAGTATTGGAAATATTTGGAAAGAAATGCTTTGTTTTTGTTGTTAATTTTTGTATATAAAAATATTAACATATTTAATATTCACTGGTTGTACTGTACAGTGATTCTGCAACTAAATAAAATAATAATCAACTTAAAACACAATTTAAACAATGATAAGTATACGCATTCTGGACTTCCACGAAGTCAATTTAACTTTACTTATATATATATATATACTTGTTAGTCCTGCGCACCGCGTCACACTCATAGCTATATATATACTGTAAATATTAGCATGTCGGTGACGCGAACCAATAAGATTTTTTCTTACCAAACGTCGCTCAATGCGCCTAAAGAAGTTTTCACTTCAAAAAAATGCTTGGGGAAATAGTGAAAATATTCTGTTTTTCTACCACAAGAGCTAACAGTCCTTAGACAGCCGAGGTATGTATGGAGCTACTGAGTTCCCATCGTACCAATGATTGGCTAAATTAACTTATTGCCAATAGTAATCCCCGGAACTTGCGCTCTCCGACGATTGCATATTTGTTCGCTCTCTAATTATTGATGCGATATGAAATTCAAAGACACCTTGAGGTTGAACGTAACCCAGTTTTTCAGTCGAAAACCCTTAGAAATCTAGAATGCAATATATATTTTTAAACCTAATATATTATCTTTATAAAGTATTTAATTCATATTAAGTGCAGTAACCACGTAACAATTCAGTACAGTTTTGGTTTAAGACGATTAATTTAAATAGTAAACGTTGAGTAAAGATCGGTTTGAAAACTTGGCTTTGTGTTGCATTATTTAAAGGATTTTTAATGCACGTTATTGATTTACTTGATGTACACTTTATTACTGCAAAGCCGACTACAATTTACCGCTATCATTTGGGGCCTGCACTAAACAAAGTGCAGCTCGATTATTGAAGTGTAAAACTATTTCTACGATATCTGTACATAAGACAGTATGATTACTTGTCTACTTCCTGCCGGCTTTACCCTGACAGGTTTGCATTCTTCATAACTTGGAAGATACATTGCACTTATAAAATTTATCTTCCAACTGTTAAGAGAAGAAATCCTATGTTTCGTAATATTGAGTCAATTTTCATTCTTTGTACCCAATAATTTCCTGCACTCATGCAACCATCACCTTTTTGCTTTATCACTTCTAGAACCGAATTATACCGAAACTCTCTAGGTTCCCGCTGTATTCATCTGTATATTGCGGTCGTGCCGGAGTATGATTTTTTCATGATAAGTGAAAGTAAGTTTGTCGAAATGTGTCGTCATTATCTTTTATAATTCTTATGACGTTTTGTATTCAGGTCTAATCCAGATTACCCCAGGTTATATTGAAAATAATATATTGTATATGTAATATATTGAAAAAAACATATGCATGTGTGAAAAATAAATATGAATGTTTCCACTAATAATTTATTGCAGTCAAGGCTTACTTTAGAAAAAAAACGAAAGGCGCACAGTCATAAAATTTTGAAAGGAATCTGCGGTAATATATTGTTTATTTTCGACTTTTATATAATATATTGCATATTTTATTTTATAAAAAATTATTTAGACTGGACACAATAATATCTAATAGCGGATTTATATTAAAGATGCCAGAGATGTCTTATAAGTATAATGAAATTAAAATATACGAGGAATTCATATCAGCATACTTGGTTATACAGGATATTAACAGAGAAATAATATTTGATGACAAAGACACAAACAACATTTGGTAATGTCAAACTTACACTTAAAATACACCGATTTTGTAAGTGCTCTCCGCTAAAGTCAACATGGCAGTTGACTAATTCTAAATTTGCTGTCTTTGGTAAAATTTAATGAAAATGCAAGTTAATTAAAAGAAAACGTGAGCAATTACATAAATTGATTGAGAAATAAGCTAGTCACGAACTTTTCAATTTAACAATAAATTTAGATCGGCAATATCTGTCTGTCCCATTCGCTGTCATGGAATAAAATGAGTATTTACGATATGGCTATTCAATATTGCTGTTCTTATCTAAACGTTAAGTTTAGACATTTATAAATCGGTCTGTTTTTTAGGTTTGTTAAAAAAATAACTTCCTACTAAAAAAATCACAGCTTATACTTTGAAATTATGATTTATGATAAAAAAAATGTCAAATACCAGGGTATTTGATAATTGACAGATGGCAGTGAATATTTAAAAAAAAATATCATACTATTTATTTTATATAAATATGATGTTATTGATCCGTTGATGTTATTGATTATACATATATGATGTTATTGATCCGTTGATGTTATTGATTATATAAGTATGATGTTATTGATCCGTTGATGTTATTGATTATATAAATAGGATGTTATTGATCCATTGATGTTATTGATTATATAAGTATGATGTTATTGATCCGTTGATGTTATTGATTATATAAATAGGATGTTATTGATCCGTTGATGTTATTGATTATATAAGTATGACGTTATTGATTATATAAATAGGATGTTATTGATCCATTGATGTTATTGATTATATAAATAGGACGTCATTGAAAAATATGACCGAAACCGGACAACAAATAGCAGCATCAATTTTACACATATACCTTTATAACTTCGACGAATAAAATTCGGTTTCGATATTGAGAACAATCAACGTTAGTAAATCTACTTTTCTGTAATGGAAAATAGAATATTAAAAAGATTGCCTTGGACATGGTTGATTGCTTGAGACGCGCTTTAGAAATTATGGGTAAAAAATAAGGGTACATTTCTTGACAGCAGGAGAGGGTGTTTGAGGGATTACAAGTCATCAAAAGAAGTGAGAGTACTATTTCAACGGACTGGTAGTATACGTTCGTAGGCAAAAAATACTACTCACGATAAATGTCGATATAAAAAGAGAAATGTCGATAATAAAGAGACAAATGCCTACTTTAGAAGTGTAATAACGACTTGAGTTAGTGTTATGTGCTACATATGTAGCAATCTAGAAGTTTTGTGCGTCTGTGTGATATAAGATTTTCGTGCACACTTAGATGCATATAAAAGTTTAAATATTTAAGTGTAAAGGGGAACAAGTTCAGTTTAGCTTTGCATATAAAAGTTTCAATATTTAAGTGTAAAGGGGGAATAAGTTCAGTCTAGCGATGCATATAAAATTTTAAATATTTAAGTATAAAGGGGGAACAAGTTCAGTTTAGCTTTGCATATAAAAGTTTAAATATTTTAGTGTAAAATGGAAACAAATTCAGTTTAGAGATGCATATAAAAGTTTAAATATTTAAGTGTAAATGGGGAACAAGTTCAGTTTAGCTTTGCATATAAAAGTTTAAATATTTCAGTGTAATGGGGCAAACAAGTTCAGTTTAGCGAAAATGTGATTTTCCTAATTGTTTTGCTTTAATTGAAAGAATATAGATTTAGATACGAAGTATCAATCAAGTAACTTTGTCAAGGAAGTAAAAGTTATTAATATTTCGACTTAACTGCCTTTATTGCTGATTTCAAACAAAGTATTTGTAAGTACAAAGAGGAATTGATATAAAAAAAAACAAACCCAAAAAATAAAAACATGAAATGCGCAAAGAGGATTGCGTAAAGTGAGGTTATAAAATTTATGTTTGACGGCCAATTGACAGGCGTTTCTTCATACAAAGAGCATATTTCAAATCAATTTTTTATGATGAAAAAATCGTGTCCGAGCCCTAATTTTTGAATTATATCGTATTATGTATATTCTTTCATTTAAAACAAAAAAAACTGGGAAAATTACATTTTCTCCAAACTAAATTTATGCCGTAAAGGGCTTAATAGAAATATATGTTGTATTTCCATTAAACTATTTAAAAATAATACCACTCTCTTTCACCATGTTAATATATTATCCACAATATCATTCACAGGCAACAATTGTTGGGAATTTCTCAAAACACATTGAGTTCTAGTATCATTTCCATAATTTTCTGGGAAATTTTATATGAAATTCCAGAAACTCTATTTTAATTTTAACAGTTTGCATAAAAAGCATAAAATTCGAAAAAAATATTTTTTTTTAAATAATATCACACCCGACCGGAAACAAAATTTTCTTTGCACCAAACTTGCTTCTACAAAATTTTCACATATATATTTTTTAGGTTTTTATTGAAAAATATTACTACGCTACATTTGAACTTTCTATGTTAAACGGTTTGTGAGAAAAAGGATCGCATAAACATATAAAGTACTCGTTAGTGATCCTTTAAGAGATTCGTCCCAATTTCAATTTTCAATTTGTCCAAGAATATTATTTCCTCCGTCTTTTTAATTCATTTCAGTCTCACATTTCAATTAGCTATGATTTTCAAGGAACACACATTCTGGTAACGATTTTTGTATTGCTCGGAAATAAAAAAGAAATTTTCTCACTTTTCAACTATATTTCTATAAAATGTAATGGAACGGTTGCAAATATATTTCTACAAAAGAATAATCGATCCAATGCACCGAAAATCTCACCCCGACTCAAAAATCTCCTACTCAATCCATCAAAAGCTTCTAGCGACTAGACCCGGCGTCGGTTTCGCGAAACGCACTTCCGCATCGCAATCCGTTCCGGGCTGACGGCTGAATTTCCGGCGCTTCGCGGTTGCGCCTTTTTTCGGTCTACGATAAAGAGACGCGGAAATGAGGAACCGCGACTGGCGATCCGTCTTGGCGAGTTTCGGCGATGTATTAGCCCTCAAAAAGTTTTGAAAATATAATTTTGGTCTGTTTAAAGCTTCCGGAAATAATAGTAAATAAAGTCTCAGTGTCGCATTCGTAGATAGAACTAGTTTATTTAGTTTTCTAACAAATTTAAAGAAAAAAATTATATTAGAATTCTTTCAGAAAGACTATTATTAAATATTATAGACTTTACATACAATCATTCGAGAAAACGAGATATATGGGAAATCATTAGTTGTTAAGAATACAGCTTTTAACTAGTTTAGAATTTAGAGAATATTTCAAATTTTAAGCGTATAGTGAAATGGGAAGTAGGTAACTTCCATATATTTACTCATCATAACTTCAAAATACACGGATTTGCTGTCAGGATGATAAAAGTCGTACATCAATAAAATATTTTTGTGTTGTCACGATTATCTTATCACAATAAATATATGAAAAATGAGCATTTTGTCGAAAATTTCACCAAAATAGAACATTAATCAAATTAAGGAAAAACATGAATCATATTAACAAAAAAGTGACAATCACAATTTAATACTGAATTAACGAACGTATTATGCAACAGACATGATCCGATGATTTCTAATCATGAGTAACAGAATTATCCTAGTTATAACAGAAAAGTTCAACCTTTGGAAACTGAGCTATCAAGCAATGGAGTCAAAGTGATAGTCATCTTTTTCTATGTATCTGGTACAGAGAATTTTTTTTCGGTTAGATCTCTGAAAGTGCTCTAATGATTCTAAAACTGCTCAACGATTCTGACCAAAAATGACAGGTTCTCTTTATGTACCAAAACAAAAAGCCTGAAATTTATCCCGTTCGAATCCCATAACATTTTCCAAGCTTTTATAGAACGTAGGTTCAAATTTTAAGATCTTATAACTTGAGTACCTTATAGTTTTTTGAACCCCAAAATATATCGTTATATACACGCCACCTAGCAATATAAAATAAAAAATTTGAAGACTATCGGACACTCCTTTCAGTTTTGACAATTCTTTGAAGGGCGCACGAATGGTACAGACATACTTATAATATACTCGCAGACTCCGAAATGGGTCATGCTATCATTTTCACCTAAAACACCTTTCTTCCCTGTTTTCCATGGAAACGCTTAAAAATAGTAATATTTAGGAAGCTGTAATTTGTCTCCAATATTATTGACATGAACTATTAATACTGAAAATTGTTTTAAATAAAGTAGTTTATTAGTGGAAATATAAAAAAAAACATTTGTTTACCTTAGACCTTTCAAAGATATACTAAGCAATATTTTTACGCAAAAAATAATATTAACATTTGTAAATAAATTAAGTGTTTACAGAACTCTCCTGGTGGAAATTTTATTTCTATTTGACATGTTTTTATTTCTGAATTTATTATGATTAAGCATACTGCCAGTTTCTACGACCCTAGTAATCATATCCTACGTTTCTTAGTAAGTCTTTACGGACAAAGTGTAAACGATGATCAGATTAAAATGAACAGAACTCAAACTATTTTGGATATGTTTCGAATCACATTATATTAAACTGTTCAGCTTTACACAAATCCATCAGTCTTTCTAAGTTCTTAAAACAAAGAGTTTTCAACTTTTAATTTTATTTATAAATTATGTACATCACATTAAATATCTGTAGACGTATAACACAATAGATGTTCAAAACAAAATATAAACAAAAGGAAGGGACCGACTCACCCCACCATTTTCACTTCGTCAGATTTGTTTTCCCGCGAACGTGGTAAAGATTTCTACCTCGTTATTATAGCATCGAGCTTTATAAAGGTCGTGGTCACACGGAACTAGGAAGATTAAGATTTTTTTAACATCTTGTATAAATTAAAATATTACATAATGTCGACCGTAAGATGATTACGGAAAGCTGATTGGAGGTGCAGTAAAGGAAATGACTTGCCGTTTTCTTAATAGTAATTATCGTTAGATACTTGTATTAATTAAATTCGATTTAGCTCTTACGAATAGGACATTAATGTACATATATGAAATATATACATAATGTTTATTAATTTATTTAAATATACGAGGATTACAAAAAAAAATTCATTTTGTTGTTAGAGTCAAAAATGGTCAGCATAAAAGTTTATTTTTTTGTGAATAACTGATGTATTTTCATTTAAACTATTAACTTTTAATTGCTCTTGGTAGATTGCTCTTGGTTGTACTGTGTTTTAAAAATACTTATTAATGGTTACTTAACAGCAAAATGTTATTATTTTGATTTCAAAAGTTATCAAATAATATTAAAAATACTCTATGTACTCGACATATGGTGCTTCTATGTATGTAGTGTCCGAACATCCCATATCTATAAAAAATGAGAAAGGCTATGATGAATTTGAGTTTTTTTTAAATATACTTGTCAAATCATAATGAGATGACAAATCTTAGGATTAAGAATGGAGACTGCAAATACAGTATGTAACATTTTTATAAAATAGTGTTAAAGAGTTACAGAATAGCGAGAGACCGAGAAAGGGAAAGAGTGACAGCGAGAGAGAGAGAGAGAGAGAGAGAGGGAAAGAGAACGTTGTAAAGAAAGTTTCGATATATATATGGGAGGTAATCGCGACCAAATGAGCGACAGTTTTTGCGAAACAATTTTAAACTCGTATAACTCGTCTAAAAATATATAAAAATGAAAATTATTTACACCTTAGTATCGTTTGAAAGACAAAGGATGAAATATATGTCACTAAAATGGCGGACATCGTGAACTACGAACACGATTTTTGGCCAATAGATTTCACATTTGCGGGAAGTAATTTTCTTTGTTTTTCTTTTTCTGGCTTTGCAATTACTTGAATTGCGAAGCCATATATATCCTAACTCTCATATTATTATAGGGTAGTAATCAATTCAATTAATATAAGTAGCAAATGAATCAAACGATTCAAATCCTCATTCCAAAATTTTGTTTAATTTATCAAAAATATATCTTTTACAATTGACGAAATAACTGCGATAGTGTCCGACACTGCATTTCCTTTATTGTTCTAATTCCAGTGTATATTCTATATATCAAATGGCAGAAGTAAAACATCTAACAGAATTTTATATTTTTTTTAAATGTTACTAAAACATTAAATTCAATACAATAAGTTGCTGAAGCAATGGCAGTAATGAGATTGTTATGTAATTGCTAATGCAGTAACATTTTTACATTCGACCGTCACCCCGATCACACTCGATTACCGGAAGACGACAAACTTAAAAAAATTCCAATAATTACAAACTATAATTGGGTGTTTGACTAAACTTTTTTTATTTCATTAATCATAATTTCAAGGTACAAGCTGATGAAGAGTGAAATTTGTTTTTAATAATCTTAAAAATTGACCGAGTTATAAAATTTTAAATTTAACCTTTAGACAACGACGGCAATACTGTGTTGTGAGGTCATTTTTAATATTGCACATTATATTCTACAAGAGGAAAAGAGACAGGGATATACGCGACTCTATCCGTATCTTCAAATTTACAAGCCTATAACTGGCTTATTTTTCAATCAATTTTTGAATTTTTTTCAAGACTGGTTTTTAATTAACTTATATTTAACAATATTGTACGTAAAATATCAAAATTTAGAATGAGTCAACTATCGTATTTTATCTATTAGGGGTTGCTATTTAAAAATTACCGATTATTACTTGTTTATATATTACTTCTATATGGTATTTAAAAAAAATTATTTGCCATTTAAAATATTTATGTACGAAACGCTAACTTGCAAATTTTGTTACGCACGATAATAATGTTAGTTCTTTAAAAATTTGATTTGTTTATAAGTGGCGTTAGGAGAGCGTTATATGCTGGGAAATACTATAAAATGGCGTCTTAGTATCTGGGAAATACTGGGATATGCTGGGAAATACTATAGAATTACGTTGTAGCGTGAAGAAATACTATAAAATTGCGTCGTAGTCCTCTATCAGTATAAAAGAAGATACGCTTCAGTAAATTTCTTTTTAATTATTCTGATAATTTTATTTTCTTTGTAGGCACATAGCATATACATAGACGTAGACAATATATTTTTCATTCCACGTCATTGTTATGTACGTAAGCAATTTATTCTATTTCACCCTAATTATATACAGTAACCTTTTACATATTCCTATCGTGAACAATCAGATCTGGTTAAGTATTTGGTGATTACAATGCATACATAAACAACTGCATTGTGACCACATCTTAATTCAGACTGGAGGGTTGCTCTGTTCCCGCCGCCATTACGAGTCAATTTAAATGCAAATGGAATGGAAATGATTGAACAGATGCTTCCTGTTAAGAAGCGAGCTTTGGCGGTGAAGTTCTACTTTGAGTCAACACTCGCACAGTCTTAGTCAGTTTTGCGTTTGATTTACTGTGTATATTAACTATTTACCTATATCGATTCAGATAAGTAAAATTGAAATGTTTGTCTGTGAACTTTGAATATTCAGCGTTTAAATACTTTTTTGTTCGCATATTTGATGATGAAAATGAGTCAAATGTTAAACATAATTTTAGCTGCCTGTCTGTACGAACGAATTTAACTTGAAAAGTATTAAATCTATTGACGCAAATTTCGAACAGATTACAGATAGTAAACACTGGGGCTAATTTTGTTTCATCGTGATGTTTGAAACGGTTACGAAATTATGGTTATATTGGATTCCGTCAAGCATGTCTACGCGTAAAGTAAAATTTTTCAAATTATTAATATTCTTTTTAACGAGCCTTCATTTTGGGTTAGCTAAACCTTTAAAGCACGCATTTATCTTTAAAAAAGTGGTCTTCGAATTAAAAAGTTTCGTACTTTGAGTAAAATTTTCAAAACTTTTCTTTATATTACGGCCCGAGTAGTTACTTTTCAAAAACATGAAAACCATTTAAAGTTATTTTCTTTTTTCACGCTTCTAATTAAATAAAACCGTGCTTAGGTAAGTAGTATTAAGAAGTTAGCCTGCAAAAATTAGTTAGCGTCTTTATAACTGGAAGAAATGGTAAGATCATGTGGAATGTTATTTTCACTCGGAAAAATTTTCTCCTTTTACATCTTCCTTGCTTATTAATAGCTGTATTTAGATTAAAGCATCTCGAAAGTTTCGGTGTACAATTCTATTTCAAATTTTTAGGATTACCTGCAACTTGCTTGCGCTTCATAACTTTATGACGCAAACCAAATTACAAATAGACGCATTTACATTACAACAGAAGTTTCTACCACAATGGCCGCACACTCTCACTCGCCATGTAATTCACACGAGTTATGTCAAGTCTCCACGTTAAGTTGAACTCTCCGTAAACTTGGTTTATTAAGCAACTTGTCACTAACTTGCATAACTCAACTCAACTTCGACTCGAAGCATTCGACGGTGAAACTCTCTATCTATTTGGCTTCACCACCAAAGGTAGTCGATTTCAAATTGCATTCAAATGTCTCCCCTCTATTAAATAAGTTTGGTTGCAATTGGACGGCTGAATTTTGGCTGTAATTATTTCGATTCCGGTTCTGTGTTCGTGCTTATGAGTCATTAGGAGTTTACAATGCAGCTCATTAAAATTCATTAACCTTAGCAAATAGCTTTCCCTGTGTATGAAAGAGACACAACAATGCAAAGTGATTGATGTGTAAAGTTTAAGCTTTATGGTAAGTTAATTTGGAAAATTTGGAAATAATTTATTTGGAGGCTCAGATTATTTTTTTTTTCAATTTCAATTCGTTTTAAGTATAGAACGCGAGAAAATTGCAGTTAAAATAGTTTGCCAGTTGTTTTCAATTAGCGCAACTTGTTTTGAGTTTACACTGCCGTTGTTTATCTATGTTGACTTTATACATAAAGTTATACTACTGAAGCGATTTTTCTAAATATTCTATAAACAAATACACTACAAAATTTTAAAAATTTCAACGGAATTCGCTATTTTCAGAATTATGCCAGTGAGTTTTTTTAGGATTTCATTCTTCAAAATGAAAAAAAAGGAACTCTTAGAGGATCACTTTCTTGTCCATCTGTTCATTTGTCTTGTATACCTGTCTATCAAAATGCTTTTCTCAAAAACGACGTGAGACACCAAGTTGAAATTAATATCGTATACCCCGGCCTGCGAACTTACCTTAGTGTAAAGGTTATTTGGTTCATGTAACAAAAAGGTATGGCCATTTAAAACGTGTTTTTTACTACTATAAACTACAATACTTCCGGTCGGGTTACAGTCTTATATGTCGGCATGGTGAGAGGTCTTAGTACAGCACATCTAAAGGCAATAATCGAAAAATTAATGATTTTTAATTTGATGTTGAATTAGAAATTATTTTAAAGTACGCCTCTGTGAAAAATATAGTCTGCAGTACATTTACGTTCTAAAAATTGGTTAAATATTTTAATTTAAGGATAAAGTATAACATTTATATTTTATTAACAGACGCGTATATCGAATAAGTATTTTTATCTATTATTTTTCATTGACACTATGTCGGAAGTGAATATGATCCTTAATAAGACGATTCCATACGATTTTACTTTTAAAATATATTTTTTAAATATAGTTAAAATTTTATTTTTAAAATGAGGTTGATCCTTCGAAACGGGATAAAAGTTTTAAATAAATATGTAGAGAAACTTTGCAAAAAAATTGAATTCGTCAAAATGCCACGAAGAATTAAAAACTAATATTTCCTCTTCTACGAAACATTTTTCATACTTTTGTAGTATATTATTCTTTAAGATACATTTTCGCAGAGGTAAAAATATATAATCTATCAGGGGTATATCATTCCTTACGATATATTTTCGCAGGGGTAAAGATATATATTTTATCAGGGATTTATATTTCCTTACGATATATTCTCGCAGGGGTAAAAATTTGTAATTTATCAAGGGTATATCATTCCTTACGATATATTCTCGCAGGGGTAAAAAATTGTAATTTATCAGGGGTATATCATTCCCTACGATATATTCTCGCAGGGGTAAAGATATGTAATTTATCAGGAGTATATTATTCCTTATGACATATTTTTGCACGGGTGATAATGCCCATTATTTTCGATAATAAAAACAAGAATAAATAAATATTTTGAATTTATTTAACAAATTCTTTTTTACTTTTTCCTGTTCAGATCGGAACAAACTGTCAACACTTTATGAATCGTCAACTGATTTTAATGGTGAAATTTTATTTTAAATGTTTTATTTTCCTGGGAGTAGCATTGTTTTTAACATTTTTTCCCTGGGAGTAATATAGCGTTGAATGTTTTATTTTCCTGGGAGTAACATAGTTTTTAATGTTTTATTTTCCTGGGAGTAACATAGTTTTAAATGTTTTATTCTCCTGGAAGTAACATAGTTTTAAATATTTTACTTTCCTGGGAGAAACCTAATTTTCAATGTTTTATTTTCCTGAGAGTAGCATTCTTTTTAATGTTTTATTTTCCTTGGGGAAATAGAGGTATTAAAGCGATTTCATTTTCTTTTACAATTCAAACTTTGAAAGTGATTATCTTGGTTAGGGGTCCTCGTGTTTTACCTTCAGAAAGATGAGAAAAATATGTTCTATGAAAATGTATCCTAAGGAAAAGTATTATAACTAAAAAGAGAAACGCTAGACCTCTTTCTTTTTATGTTCGGAAATATTTCTTTCTTATTATTCTTAAATATTATTATTTAAACAAACGATATATTCACAATTAAATGAAACTACGTGGTGTAGTATTATTTCTACTTTCTTTAATTTCTTTACCACGACCTAGGTTTCGTTGTATTACAACATCTTGAGGTGGGCTATTAGCAAAGATTGATCATGATTAGCAAAGATCTTTGCTAATAGCCCACCTGAAGATGTTGTAATACAACGAAACCTAGGTCGTGGTAAAGAACTTAAAGAAAGTAGAAATAATACTACATCACGTAGTTTCATTTAATTGTGAATAATGAATTTCTAGAAAATTAACGCCAAATATATTCAAAACTATATATTTATGCATACTTTCGGATTGCACGCTTTCTAATATTTTGGATACATACGGACTGTTAGTTTTAAAAAAAAAAATAGCAATTCGAAAGTATCCAAAAATTACCATTAGAATCCTTTAACTTTGTTGTACATGTATAAAGTAAATTAGGTTTAAATGTTTCTTTATCGCTAACGTCGTAACTACAATTACCCTTAAACACATTGAATTTACAGAAATTGATATTATTCTTGAAAATATTTATTACAGAATTGCATTGAAATATTTATCATAGAATGGCATTCCGTTTCGCAGGAAGTAATATCCATCAAACTACAAATATTAGTGCACTTCCGGCTAGACCATTCACACTCAAACGGTGGAGAGACACCAATTCTAAGTCGTATGGCGCACTTGAGCAGTTAGCTCAAAGTTCGACAGAGGAACGGCGTGAAGAGTGAACGATTCACTGTTTAATACGTGATAATGAAAATAGTTGAAGATGGAATATATCTCCATATCTACTTCAGTTAATTTAAGGCAGTTTTAGAATTAATTAATCCTAACGTAGTATACGTTAGGATATATAGGTTACATAGGTTTTTATTACGATTTAATATGATTTTACTTTTAAAAACATTTTTTTTAAATAGATTGCTTCCTAGATTCAACTTTGATAAATGCTGCAATATTGATGTTCTCTATCATATTAAACTAATTGGAAAATAACGTAGATTAGGCTAAAAGTCTATTTTCCAGACGACTGATCGTAATAATATAATCGCATCCAAACCTATTCTAGAAAATTGTCTATAAAATATTGAGCACATATCGTCACCGATTCAGGAATTTGAACGTTTTTCTCAACCACGCAAAGTGACTACTTTCATAGTAGAGCAACTTTAATATATTCTGTAACAGCTGGTTCCGTTATTAAAATATTGGCCTTTATGAGATCTAGTCTTCAGTTTCTGAAGGATTATGCTGATTCGATAGTATTAATAGAATATTTAAATTCTATTTGCCTTTTGTAAGTTACTTTTTTATAGTTTGGAAATTTAACTTCACAGATATATATTTAAATTGAAATTAATATACTTAATTTTTAGGCACCAAGATAATTTTAAGTAGGTAACCTACTATTAGTCTGGTGAGTCGTATTAAAGAGGGCTGCCTATTTCCATGAATTTAAATTGTATCTGCTCGATACAATTTAAATTCACGGAAAAGTAAAGATTTGTTTTCAGTTCCTATGACACTGGAAAGTGAAAGTGAAGTAAGGCCAAGCAAATCGTGATGCAACTGCGAAATGCATTTGTCACCTTTACGCACAATGGTAACTATTATCCAAAATGGCGATTTTGTCAAGCGGGTATTTGCCATATGGTTTTTCATATACCATTTCCGGTCAATGTTGTCTGTTGCTAGGAAATTACTGTTTTTTGTTCAAATTAAAAAAATTATTATATTTAATACTTTACGTCCAACTTAGAAAAAATAAACATGGATAGACTTGTTATAATATTTTACTGGCTAGATCTGCGACGTATTAGTTCGTGTGAAATTGGGAATAAGAAAAGTTATAGAAATAATAAACGTTATCATATCTCTGTGTTTTTTGTTTATTTTTACAATATCTATGAGTATAAACTTTACTAAAAACGCTAATAGATAGTGTTGGCAGTATAAATATAGTAATATTAACCGAGTCCGATTTTTTACTTCGTAATATCCAGATATAAGGTATTATATATGTGTGTATATATATATATATATATATATATATATATATATATATATATTACTTGAGGGTATAACCTTTTACATATCAAATTGCATCAAAATCTGTTTAGTACATTTGGCGTGAGACAAATCAACAAACAGACAGACAAAAATTTTAAAAACAGGTTTTCTGGTATCTTTTATCATTCTAAACTCTAAATCAAGTGCTCTTTTAAAAATATTTTCCATGTACAGAATTCACTATGTAACAGTTTTATTATATGTATAGAAAATCAATCAACGTTTCGTATTTGTCTATAATTTTTGAAATTGTTGACGCAAATTTACTAAATAAATCTTGTTTGAAGCCTTTAATTAAAGGCGTATTTCATATAATCGTATATCAAGTCCTATAATAAAAATAACGGTTTCATATAATCAAATCTTTCCAGATTTTCCAAATTCATCGTTGAAAAAACAATGGGCTTGAAAGAAAAAAAAAACAGTAAATGGCTTGAAAGTAAAAAAAACAGTAAATATAACATATTTTTTATTTTCCAGTCCATGGACTTGAAAATAAAAAAGCTGTTAATATAATCATTTTAATATGGGCTTGAAAATAATAAAAACAGTAAATATAAACGTCTTAATATAAATTAAAAATACAGTAAATATAACCATCTTAATACGGACTAGAAAATAAAAAAACAGTAAATATAATTATATTAATACGGGCTTGGAAATAAAAAATACCGTACATCTAATCATCTTAATTGAGGTAATCATCTGAACAATCTAATTGCAAAATTTCATGTACATACGTCTAAAACTGTAAAAGGTATGAGGCTGTGACAGACGGATGTACGGGTAGACAAATAAGACAAACTACAAGACTTCCTTGTTTCAAACAACGAGAAATAAGTTAGTCACTAATGATTAAACAACAGGAATAAAACAGAACTTAACGTGATTTCGGAAGAATATTATTTTACTTTTTAATTCACAAAAAAAGCATAATTAAAATTACTTTTGTTCTCGGTGAGAAATGATTTTCCGTAGTGCTTAAATATTTTATTCACAACTATCTGTGCCCATGATTTTGCTCCCGTGAAATTGTGAATAAGAAAAGTTATTAGAATTTTTTATGTCATATGTTGCTGATATAAACTATTACCATACTAAATTTCATCAAAATCCGTCTAGTAGATTTAGCGTGATTGACCAACAAATTAACGTAAAAACTGACAGGTAGACACAAATTCGAAAAACAAGTTGTCTGGCTTCCATTATCATTCTTTATGTGCATGGGAATTCACTCTATTACAATTTTATTATACGTATAGATTTAATCAACAAACAAGAAAGTAAATATAAAGCTCTTTAATTTATAGCCACTTTGATAGCCTACCATAAAAGCAAATCTTTTCGCTTTAAAATTGTGTAACGCCTATTTCTACAGAATATTCAAAATGAACCTCTAAGAAGAAATTCGCGCAATGTTGATGGAAATAAATAACTGAAAACACGCAAAAACATACACGCACACACATATACTCACAATCAGCCACATGTCAGAACTTATTCCATCCCATAACGCGTAAGCTCCAACACACGCGAGCTTTTACGTAACGACGTCCCATTAAACAACATTTTACGGTCGGAACACAACAAAAAGGCGAAACAAACAAATCTAAACGCGAGCTGGGGAATGCGCGACATTAGGAGCTGAAGAAAACGGCCGGGCCGCGGAGGGATAGGGTGCAGTCCCACCGAGGTATGTTTGTGACAAACATTTCTTTATTTATTTCTTGAAAACCCCATGCCCAATTTACACATTTACCCAAAGCGCTGGTCACATGGAAGAATATATGACATATAGTTATAAAACAATAATAAATAAAACAAAACACTCAGAGCAATTCAATAAAATTTAAATTCAAATACACAGTCATTTTGATAAATATCATCTAACAGTCAGTCGTGAACTACCAAGCAACTCCATGACCCCATTTCTGAAGCGGTCAATGGAGAAGAAAAAATATTTAATCTAGAAAATTGCGAGATGCACCTAAATTAAAAAATATTTAGTTTAGGAGCATCTCGCAATTTTGCATTGGACATAGTGAGTGCACGAAAGACGGTGAACGCTGTAGAATATTCGTGCGCGCTCTATGCAGATAAAATATAAACAATGACCTTTTCCTCTTATCTAGCAGCTAGGAGCACAAAGGGTCAATAAATTCAAGATCGAGGGGTTATTAATGTAATGATTTCATAATTTAAAAAAATGCATGATTAAAGGCAATTGCCGTCGGGGTTGAAGGGAATTACATCCAACCATACCCATTGTGAAATCTGAGGGAAATAAGTAAGCATAATATGCATACATTTCTTAATACACAAACCTAATAAACTTTTCTAATATTTTCTTCAGCATGAGGATATAAGTACTTTCCTACGGAGAGCAGATGAGTGATGATGAATAAGAAAAATTCGAGCAGTTAATTTTCCAACTCTAAAATATCCACATTTTCCTATTTTTGAGTGTTATCTACTGAAATATATGCTGGTTAATATACTTTATTACTGTGTCGAGTTTAATGTGATTTTTGCGAACAAACGACTGTAACAGACCGACAGATAAACGCACGAATGATTTTATAAGGGTTCCGTTATTCCCTTTGAGATACGGAACACTAAAAATTTAAAAAAAATAGTAACCATATTAAATACTAAACCGTATAAAATGCTAAACTATATTTAACGAACAAATGAAAAAACAGTATATAAGTTGAAGTGTCTGTTTGCGATTTATAATTTATTAACACTTTCTGTTTTCACATTTTGTTACTAAAACGGATCTAATGTTGAAAAAACGTCTGTCTGTCGGTCTGTCTCTGCGATTTGAATTAACTCAAAACTATTTAAGTTATTAACATAAATTTTACACAGTCATACACAGTAATATTTAAGTTAATTTAGTTTCTTTTTTCTTTCATTCTTTATATCTCAAACGATTCCAAAGTTATGATGATAAAAATTACGTAGAAAATTAAACATAATCCCCGTTACACGGATGGTGGGCAAGGCGGTCTGTAGTAAGATGCGGGCGCGTGCAGGTAAATAGGAGGGCGGGGGGGGGGGGGGGTGCGCAATCCGGCCCTCGCGGGATTTAAATTAATTATTTGGTCTAATGTAAGGATATAAATTAAAACATTGAATTTTCATTTCGGAATTTCATGCGGTCTAGTCAAAGTGTAGCTAGTTACTAATATATATATATATATATATATATATATATATATATATATATATATATATATATATATATATATATATATATATATATATATATATATATATATATATATATATATATATATATATATATATATATATATATATATATATATATATATATATATGTATATATATATATGTGAGTATTCAAGGTTTAGTTGATAGGAAACGACACTTTATTTATGTTTTTTGGTATACAATTATACCTTTGAACCATTTAAAAATAATATTATTTTTCACTATGACGCTATATTATATATGTTATAATAGTTTTTTGAAAATTTCAAATAATATCACCAGAACTATCTCATATAAAATTTTGAAAAAAAAAATTTTCGGTTTTCCATTTACCGCCTCAAAAATTTTCATACAGGTATATTAAGTGTTAATTATGGATATTTGCTTTATAACTTTTCCAAATTTTACGTTTCAATGTCAAATAGTTTCTGAGAAATGCGGATATGCTAGACAGACAGAAGGACACGTGAGCCATCTAATCATAAGGTTCCTTTTTTCCTTTTGATGTAAAAGCACCTTTTGAAACATATTTATTTCCTGATATTTTTACTAGTAAATAAATAGCGGAATAATAATTGAAATTCTTTTATTATGTTTCGTTTTCCTTTACCAAAAAAGGAAAATGAAGGAATATATAAATATTGAATTAAAAAATATTTTTCTTTTTTGAATTTGCCTAAGAAAAATAAATTAATTTTAATTCTAGGCCATTTATTACTATGGCGTCATTTTTAAGGTTACGTAACCAAATTAGAAATCCTTATAATTTCGCCATATCCGTTTGTCTGTCTGTCTATATGTCACAAACAAGCACATTTATAATGCCTACAAAGTTAGGGAATAAAATCTTAAAAAAAACATTTTTATCGTACCTCCCATACATGTAAAGTAGAGAGGATTTTTTTACTCGTAATGTGTATCGTTAAATAGGTCTTTTAAAAATATTTGGGGTAAGCATGAACACTTATTCGATATAGGAATTCGTTTACGAAGTATTCAACTTTAAATTGGTCATTATTCACAATTAAATGAAACTACGTGATGTAGTATTATTTCTACTTTCTTTAATTTCTTTACCACAACCTAGGTTTCGTTGTATTACAACATCTTGTAATACAACGAAACCTAGATCGTGGTAAAGAAATTAAAGAAAGTAGAAATAATACTACATCACGTAGTTTCATTTAATTGTGAATAATGAATTTCTACAAAATTAACGCCAAATATATTCAATATTGGTCATTATTGTTAGAGTTACGTGTACCCATCCCCTACCAAATAAATCGCTATTTTTATATCTGAAAAGTATTCACAATAATGGTATACATAACAAATTTTAAAGGAAAATTATCACAGCTAAGTAGATGTACTTAGTTTACGAGGAATAGTCGACTAACTTATTAAAAGTAGTTGGGTCTTTAAAAAGTTTATATTACCCTCATACAAATGGCTTAATTAATTGTAAAAATAATTTTTCGTTTGTGATTTTGGAAATATATCTTTAACCTGACAAAGACAGAATGTCAGACATTATGTACATATGCAAGAAACAAAGAAACAAAAATATAATATATAGGTACAATCGTTAGCACTTTAGATTTTGGACTTTGACTCCTGTTAGCACTTTGGAATGGATGAGATTTGTAGTTAACTGGTAAGTCTTAATGTCCTGTTAACTATATCTGTACTAAATTACTGTTATTATTTAAAAAGACACATTTCGTACAAAAAAAAATTAGTAACGTGAAGAGTTATCTTCGTTTCTTATTCCTATTGTGGATGAGATACATGTTATATAGACTTTTACTGGCAAAAGTTCCCTTCTAACTACATAAAAAAATATTTTCAAACACAATGCAATAAATGTCATTTTATTTGGAATCTGAACTTTGAAAATGACTAAAAAACGTTACGCTGCGACACGTTACGTAACACCATCTTTAGTTCAGTTATAGGAAATCTAACTAGTTTTTAGAGGCAATTAACTAGAGAGAGTTTAGGTTAGAGTAATAATTCGGTGTGTCAGCTATCTAAACGCGTAAAGTGTGGCCAACATTTACGGACTTGAAGCTGCCACTAGTAGTTCGGTGCTTTATTTAAATTTTGGTTTCTATTTCGTAACGATAAGGTCTATTCGGGTTAGTACCAATAAAACTTGCGTTTATCTCTCCTGGGCGATAATATTAGTTATTACTTTATTTTATTGCCTTCCTTATAAGCGATATTTCAAGCTATAAAGTTAAAATTCCATTTCTATGTAGTTATAATGCTACAAATCCAATTAGTGTCGCTATGCAACAAATTAGAGATATGCCGTGATCTATTAAATAAAAAAAATTAGTTTTGTTTTTAATTTTATATTTTTAATTCTTTTTAAAGAAACTTGTTTAAGCAATTTAGGTGTCGACTGAAAATAAAACCGTCGCGAAATGCGAACATTATCTAAGTTCATCCGATTATTTCCCGGTCAGTAAAGTTATGCAACGTGAAGCGTATTCGCAACTTCAATGAGTGATGATACTCTTGACCTACTAACTAACTTGACTAACTTTTTGACATTCTCAACGGCTATGTTGTTAACCTTCGATCGGTTCTGCTGCCGGCCGGAGGCGTCCAGTATTTATTTTCTCAAGCGTTACACAATTTTAACGTGACAGAATAATTTAGACGTCATTTCACTTCAATAACATTAAATTGCAATAAGAAACTTAATGCGTCTATAAAGTTTCTTATATGTTTTGGCTACAATATGTACTTTGATATTTTCAAAAATCTCATGTAAAAAATTTCATCTTCCTTGAATATCTTAACCGTAAACACCCCCACACAGCGAGACCGTATCCTTCATGTCGTTACTGTCATAATTAAACCGTCTCACAGGAATCGCCCCAGCGAATTCACCCCGTACACGCCCGTCCGAGACGCAAACATTTTCTATAAAGCTTTCGCAGTCTCAGTGCACGGTCACATTCCCGGCGCTGTGGAATGTGAGATGTGACGAAACAATCCCTGTACCCGGGCCACCTATGTGTACTCGAGTACGTACGTACCAGTGTGTATATAATAGATGTTCAAGGTGCCACAGGCAAAACATAGTGTATCTGTATTTACGTTTACGTAAGGAAGATTAAAATATGGTATTGTACATGGGTGTGTATTATACTTGCACATATATATATATATATATATATATATATATATATATATATATATATATATATATATAATAAAGCGTCATAATTTGTTATTAACACTACAGTTCACACGTGTACCTAAGCTAAGAATTAGTTGACAGATGTTTCGTGACGAGGCTGACGATTTAGATTAGTAACATATGACAAAGGCTTCGTGTTCGTTGTAGTTTGATGGCATAATCTTTGGTACATATATCAGGTTTAGTTAGAATAGAAAAAATATTTTCCGTGTGGTGATTATTTTCATTTTCAAATTCTATTTCCTGAAATGAGAAATCCTTTCTTATAGATTTTTTTATGTTGCTATAAACATTTATGAGTGCGACTACCAGAAAAATAGTACAATTTAAATTCGATTGCTGTGAACCAATGAAGTTGATTTAACCATTTCTATGTGTACTTTAGATATATTGACTGTTTTTTCACTGAACGGTATTGCATCGCAACGGTGATAATACGGAAACACCAGTAACGACACAAACAACCGTTATCGTACCGTAGCTAGCGCCGCCCAATAGGAACTCATTCATACATTTCCGTTAATAGCGCCGCCTAATAGTAACGCATGTATATATTTCCATACATTTTTACTTACACTGCTGCTATCTTAGTAGAGTTACCGATCGGTAAAAAGTAATGAATTATATATATATATATATATATATATATATATATATATATATACATATATATTATAATATATATTTACTCTATCCACATGTCATTTGTCACGTGGATAGAGTAAGCGATGAAAATTCATACTAAGTCTATTTCCACTTTATTGTGATTTCATTATATTCTTTTATTCATTACTTTATAACTCTTTTGTTAGATTATTTTCTTAATCTCTTAGATTGAATTATTTCTTAATCTTTTACATTCACGTACTGGGTTTTGAAAAATCTAAGTAATCTTAATTTTATTTTGTTTATTTTCATAAAGTTAATTTCTGTAATAGTATTTGTTTTGTCTTGAATAATCTTTATTAATACTAGAAAAATATAAAAAGGAATAAAAAATTAGGTCTAAAAGAGGATAAAATATTTTTAGATATTATTATTGTAGTCTATTTCTACATTTTCCATTTTTCAAATTTATTTTCACTTTCCTGTACTAGACTAAATATTTTTCTAAATAATGTGGTTAGATATAAACCCGGATACGGTTCGGTGTCTATCGGTACTTCCTTACTGTATGGCTAATTGACTTCTGTAAAATTCTGATAATCGAGAAAATATTTGTCTACAATAATTCCTTTAATATGTTCGCACTGGTAATGATTTGGCTCTCCGTTCGCTGGAGCGGATTAGTTTTCGAATTGTAATTTATTTTATAATAGTTGTTTTAACTTGGTAAGCATAGAACCTCGAGTGGTGGTTAAACCATCTAAGTTGAAGGGACAACGGAGAGATTAAGTGTGGCATAGTAACAGAAGAAAAAACATAGATTCCAAGCTGTCCAAACTTAACTCAGACGAGCGAATTCATTGCGAGTTGACATGCGAATATGTCAACCGAATCCTTTACCGCAATACCAACGAAAATACGTAGCTCAACAAAAGCATAATGAAAATTATACGTAACTAATTCACAAAACACCAAAATTATATTAAATACCATAAGCACATCTCTTGATTGTCAAATTTTCCACATACTTTCCGTTAAACTTAACCAACGTATTTTAATATTAAAACATTAATATCCTTACAATTCAATTATCCTTTAAAATTAACAATTACGCTGAAAACCTGAAAGGGGAAACGACGCGTGGAACGTTTTGATGGGTTTTCGGTTATGACCGCATAATTTCGATGATATCGCACCAGCGTACCTGTCTATGGCTTTAAATGAATATGATTACACAAAATTTTCGGTATTTATTCAAATATTACTACGAGAACTTAAATAAAGCTTAAATTTGGCCAAAGTAAATTGGTGAGTGGCGCGGCATACATCAAAGAATATGGGGTTTTATAGTTAATTTTGGGTAATGGTTTTATTTAATGGGTTTTCCTTTGCTGGATTTTCCCCTCCGTGACAAGGGTTCGTGTCTACAATCTTTTGTTTGTTCCTATTATTTCTTTAGCGTATATGCATATGCATGGTCTGTATAAAGATTTTTAATGTGCTTTGCATATATACGTCGATCAATAATTTACATGTTTAACTTTCAGAATATATAATTTAAGATTAGCTTAATAAAGGATTGACAACAATAACAGCTTAGCGAGTTTATAAATAATCTAGATTTTCCGACAAGGGAAAGCTAACTTGTTTTTGGTGTTGGGATAATTTTTCAAAATAAAATTTTCCTTGTCGCGATTATTACAAATTCTGATTTTTTAATTTTTTTTCCTTTTTGATTGTTTTAATATTAGTAGAATGTATAGAACTATAATACATTTTATGAAGAATGTTTAATATATTCTATTACCAAGGACAAACTTATGACTGTAGAAAAAATAATCTTCCCGTTTGAAAGGTTATAAAAGATAGGATATGGCAAATTCAACATGGTTATTTTTTTGTATATTTATATACTGGTTGGTCTGCAGCGGCTGTAGTGATTATAATTACAACTTACAATCTTTCTGAACAAAAGGCTTAAATAAAGGCAAACAACGTAGTATTGAACGTGTTCATGCAAATTCACGTTGCTTGCTTTTATTCCCGACACTATTTCATTTTGATTGACGACTTATTCAAGTAATCAATATCGGCTCATTCAAGTAATCAATAATCTTGTACTTTCAGTCGTTTAAATAATTATTCAGTGATGAAAAGCAGTTGCCATAAAGTGATAAAGTACTTATATGTAAGTTTTGAACATGTTCATAAATTAGATAAGTATAAATATGCATGGTTGAATGTTGGGTACAAACTATACTTTGATGTTGAATAAATGTGAAAAACGTGCGAATATTATCACTTAATACATTGATTTGCTCATATCGTACACTTATTTACGTATATTCGTTTTTAAACGTATTATTTTGTTTGCATGAATTTTAATACAGAAAAAGAAACGAAATTTTGCATTTGCAGCTGGAACTAAATAAATCATGCAAACGTCACTTTAATAGAACCAATTTTTACTACTAAACCAGTATTAGGTCTATGTTTTGTACCCAATTTTATCTACATTAAAACAGAGATTTTTGGTAATGAAGTTTGGTCATGTTAAAATTTTGACACAAACACTAGGTTTAATAATTTAACATAATTTGAACTTTAGCACACAAAGCTTATGGGTAAAGAGATATTTCTTATTCATCGCTATTTGGTAAGCTTTTATGATTATAATTTTTTTCTCTATAATTAATTTTTCTCGCCACAATAAAAGCTCTTCGTGCAATTAAAAGCTCAATGCAACCATTAACATTTAAACCGGTCATATTAGTGAAATCAATTTAACACAGCGCTGGCAACAGATTAAGTCACGTTCGAAGCCACTAATTAGTCGGCCATTAGTAACGCACCGCCGGCACAGCCAGCCTGTCTACGCCACGGTTGGCAGTAGCAGGCGGCGCGTAACTCGATAACGTAGAGAGCGGTGCAGGCTACATCGTAGACTGCAAACGGTATATTTTATGACATATGTACATATATTTAAATCCTTTTTGTAAGGGTGGCTGAATTTGTATTAACTGTGATATGGAAATGATTTTGAGAGAGTTCTCGAACAAAATTAACTTAGTTATTTCGAAAAGAGAAACGAATATAAAGTACATTTTATAATTATTTTACAGATCAACTTTCATAGAATGATTAATCGTAAATTTTATTTTAAGCCATAAAATATGCAGGTAATTTAAAAATATACGGGGTGTAAAATACGACAAAGTCGCAGAAATGTAATTCTCTTCAATGCCCTGAAGAGAACAGTAGTAACCTGTTTTTTTTAATTCGTGGCGGTTCTGAAGTTAGAAGAAGTATAGCAATATAAGTTCAAAGTCGAATTTTTTCGCCAATTTATTACGGTACTTTCTGCATTTTTCATTTTTATATTATAAAATATAATTAAGAAATTCAATACTATGAACAATAAAATAATTTTTTTTCCATAAAATCAAAAACGTTGCAAGGTTTAGAACGTAACGTATGTTTTTGTCTATTTCATTAATCAGTTGACGGTCTCATCGTGATTTAACTCTCAAGCGGACAACTAATATTTTGTTATTTTTCATTGACATTGAAAAGAATTACCTCTCCACCGGTTTTATCGTGTTCTAAAGTTGAACACGATACCGTATGTACGCCCTGTATATTATTTGAAATACTTCCTTAAATTTCGGTTTCAAGTTTAGGTGATTACAGTAGATATGTTAAATTGTATTCACCGATCAACTTGATGGATTCTGAAAAGAAACAGATAATAATTAGTTATATCCGCTATCAATATTACCAAAAGTACAAATCTAACAGGCCAGCGATATAAGAATATACACATAAAGATATTACATTATTACGTTTTTAATTTAAATTTTAATACATGTTAGACAGGACTCTGTAGTTTTCGAAATCTCTCGAAATTGTTGACGCAAGTAAATCAAAATTATTTTAATTGAAAGTTCTAATCTTTACTTTTTTTAAGCACATATCGAAAAAGTGAGGTTTGGGCGAGGTTTCTGAAGCTCTTTACTCTATCTTTGAAGCTTATTGGCTTCGAAATAAGACTAAAATAGCACACAATTAAATGAAACTACGAGATGTAGTATTATTTCTACTTTCTTTACGTTCTTTACCACGACCTAGGTTTCATTGTATTACAACATCTTCAGGTGGGCTATTATCTGAGATCTTTGCTAATAGTCCACCTGATCAATCTTTGCTAATAGCCCACCTCAAGATGTTGTAATACAAATTTAGGTAGTGGTAAAGAACTTAAAGAAAATAGAAATAATACTACATCATGTAGTTTCATTTAATTGTGAATAATGAATTTCTACTTTCTACAACATTAACGTTAAATATAGTTAATACTATAATAGTAAATACAATCTCAATTTTATATTGAAAAATATATTTAATGACATCCCATTCGATTGGATGTGAGAAAAAAGTTGCATTTATTGAGATTTACATGAATTTTTTTTAGTATTTCGCTACTTTTTAATCAAGGTAACAAACTAATATATATTTATACAATTACTTGCATGACCGTCTTATCAAGACCCTCATTTTTTTAATGATTTATACAAGCATTATATCATTCGATCGACATACAATCTTGAAACTCGGCATAATAGGAGATATTACAGCATAAGTAAAGGGTAAAAAACAAAAATCAATTATTTCTAATTGTAAAGACAATATAAAATATTTAATACGTATTATAGATAATATAATAGACAATATAAAACATATAATAGACAATATAACACGTTTTAAAAAAATGATTAAGTTCGTAAATAGTGTAATAGAAATGTTACGTACCCTGCGATGCGAAATGCGAGTTCCACATTTGGTTGACAGCGATTTTATTACAGAGCCCTTGTAGGGAAAATAAAAGATAGTAGTAATATGATACGAATATTGAATGACACGTAAAATGGCAAATTCTAAAATGAACGCAGGAAATGGCAAAGATGTCAAGAGACATCATCTTTTTATTGTAGATGTCACATATCCGGCGTAGTGGCGCTATGAAACCGACGTTTTTTGCTGCCATGAAATAAAAGACAATATAAGTTAGAAATTTAGGAACTTTACTCAACAAGCAGGAAGAGCTAGTCACAATTATATTAACATAATTTGTCTAATATCATCAACTCCTTACATAATTATGTCTATTAGGAGTTGTGAAACAAAAGAATATGTCGAGTTAAAAAATTAGGAATACAAATATTCACGGTGCCCATTGAATATGAACAGCTAGTCGTAGTCATATTAAAGAGCATTCGAAATATTAATATTAACCGTGCTCAACAAGCATGAACATCTACCTAGTCGTAGTAACCTTAACGAGCTTTTTCTAAGACCATCAATTTCGTCAATGAACGTATATAATTAGGTTATTTTAGAATTTTGGGAAATAGAAGATCATCGTCAGTTAAAAATTAGGAGTGCGAATATCAATATTAACGCGTCGTGACCAGCCCAATGCCACTTAAGTTTCGCCCCATCCTTGGCAATGTCAGCAATTTTGCTTTATCTCCGAAGTCACTTATTTGTTTTGCGGTGCTTAAAAGAGATACCTATCAGCTTTCTTTCCATCACCCTTTGAGTAACAATAAGATTTTGCAGAACTGCTTTTGTTATCACCAAGTTTCGTTTCAGTAAGTGAGGATTGGCAGTACACACTGATTGAAGATGCGTGATTTTAAGTGGTTTTTGATTTTTATTTTAAAAGAGAATTCCAGTTTTGAGAAGATTGCCCATCCCAGTCTTTTGCCTCTGTTCATTTCATTGATTTGGTATATTTCCTATAAATACTTGGCCCAGGTACACATACTTGTTTCAGCGCTCGGGTATAGTGTAGTCCATATTTATGGTTACAGGGATATCGGCTTCCGACGCCATGGCTTTTGTCTTGTCCAGACTAATTTTGAGTCCTGCCGACAGCGAGGCATAGCCCTTTTCCTTTTGGCCTTGCCTTAGTTTGTTAATGATAAAGTGCATAATCTAGGTAAATCATTAGATTCCACTGCCTTTTTCGCCAATCTTCTTTTTTCCTTTTTATTTCAATATATGTTATGTAATCGAGTTTTAATTAGCTTTTATTTTGTATCATTGATTTCCTATACATATTGTACAATTTCGAAATTATTTTTTTAAATCTTTATTTTGATACAATTAATTAATGAAAAAAAATATAATATTAACAATATGGAGAGTCGAGGCTATGTTGAATCTTATATATATCTTTATCACCTTTAGATGAATCCAAGTATTGGCTAGTCCGTTTAACTGTTACGAGGAAATTAACGCACGTACGTATCTACACAGGTTGGTACAACATAATATTTCTTTTTTGTTTGGAAATTATTTTCCTGATTTTGAGTAGAATTTAAATTTGCGCCATGGGAATCACGATTTCAGTGCTTGATCGTCAATTTAGTTGACTATAATTAGGACAATACGTTTGCATTGAGAATTACTAACTTAAAAATCTGAATACCTGGTGGTACGTAAGATGACATTACACCTTACCTATATATATATTAGATAGTCAAGAAAAAAAAATAATATTGGCCGAAAAAGTATCGAAAATACTACAAATGGTTAAAAATTTTTTGGTAAAAGCATGCAGTTCTGAAGGAAACTCATTACGATGATGTAACGGAAAAAGAAGAATGTGTTAAATGCTTAAATCTATTACGTACTAGCAATTAACATAGACATTTACAAAAAAAATATACCGAAATTGATCTGAAGCTTTTAAGTCTCATGTTGCTATTCCAGTATCATCCTCCCCCGCCCCCGCTCACTCAACGGTCACAGCAAGCCGCACTCGAATTAATCACATCGGTCCACAGGGACCCTTTCATTATGGCAGTTACATAATTTCATCACTGCACAAATACTCGACAATATTCGCTTTTTACAGGTCACCCGCATCTGCCAGGTGGTGAGCTCACAATGTCGCCCCCTATTGTACCCCCACTGGCTCCCCTTCCCCTTTAGATCCCCGGGGCGTCGCGTCGGTGTTAATTATACTGAATATTACATTTGATGATGATTACCTGAGGTCGCGTTGCTACAGTGTAGGTGGGAGGAGACAGGCTGCAGATAGAGATGAGTTGAGCTTGTGACCAGTTTTTTTAACGTAACTATATTTTCGCTAGTAAATATAAAATAAACTGTATTTTTAGGGTTCCGTAGCCAAACTAGAAAACTTGATGGTTTCGAAATGTCCGTCTCTGTGTCGGTTAGTCTGTATGTCACAGCTGTTTTAATTGTAGACTATTAGTGCTATAAAGTTAGAAAATGGTACAATTATACATATTAAAAAAAAAAATGTTTAGCCCATTATACACAATGGTACTGTTGAATATTTGTGTAAAAAATATTAGGGGTATGTCGTGAAGACTTTTTAATACAGGGAACCGTTTATTTAATGTTGAGCTTTAAAGTGGTCATTCTTGTTAGAGTTACGTGTCCCCACATCCTATCAGGTAAACCGCTATTTTTGAATATCCGGAAAGTATTCACATATACATATAACGAAATTAAAAGGAAAATTATCACAGTATTCAGAAATAATAATTAACCAACTTATGACATGTACTTCGGTCCATAAAAAGTTTACTAAAACCGCATGTAAGTAATTGAAATCAACTAAAAAAATAACTTGGTATTTTAAAATTTAAATTTATTTTGTTTGCGAAAGAGACCCAATATTCTTATACATTCTTATATATTTACGCATTATTTATGTACTTATACATTTATGCAACATTGTAGCATATATTCTTATATATTTACATGGTTGGAAATAATATTATTTAACTATGCAATATGTTTCTACGGTTGTGAAATATATAGATGACAATATATTTCCGTTCTGAATAATTAATATTTGTAAATAGTTTAATAGTTGTTCTATACTATGTATAATATTTACTAATAAATTATAATATTTCCTATATATATTTATGAGTGTATAAATTTGCACGAAACCGTCGTTGTAATTCTATAGGTATTTGACGGGTTTATTTAAATTTGACCAGACATAGATTTACGGAAATTTTTTCGGAAAACTAAATTTCGAGTTTTCAACGAATTATTAAGTTGCGTACTCTAAGATCCGAAAGGTTAATTTGGGAATATGGGTCTTTCTCAACTTTATCCACGACACTGTTTTATGAAAAACATAAATTGAAAAATCTCTTGAACATGTTTCCAATAAGATTTGTTTCAATTTCGTAAAAGTAAGTCAAGAAATATGGAATATAATTAATGTAATAGCATTAATAATATTCCATATTTCTTGAAAAAAATCCAAGAAGGGGTTTCAGGACTGATGTTGAGCGAATAGTGTTACTTTCGTGGTTAACTGTCTTAATATAATAATCTTAAGAGACTTTGCTAGATATTTATGTCGATATTTTTCAAAATACAGACAAACATCAAATATATTTATTTCTCAAAGGTGTTTTTTGTGGTAATGCCATATCTCCTTCATTCTTCATCAAAATTAATATTCAAACATTATTTTAATATGGGCCATTTGCTTGGGCCATCTAGTATCTTTTATTTTATTTAATACTAAAAATATATCTATAGCTGATATTATTTTTATGTTTCAGAAGCTTTTGAATTTATAATAGCTTAATGGCTTATAGCAGAAAATATCGGACATCGATTTACTAGATTTATTTATTAAATATGTATAAAAATACAAATAATAGCCGTGAACGATTGAAAAGATTAATCACCAAGAAATGAAACTCATTCAGGAAGTCAAGAAATGAAACACATATAATTTTTGCGTTATTGACCATCGATATATAAATAGATTATTAACAATAATTTAAAGTAAATATTTAATCGATTATCATCGATTTATTACAAAACTAGTTAGTACTTCTCTGTACTTTAACACGGTAGACCAATTGCCATAATGTGACAACACGTAACCAGGCAAATCGTTACGCTAATAATTTTTGAATATACCGATAGAGATTGAATCAGAATCGTTTTATGAAATTATTCTCATGAAAAATTATAGATTGTTAAGTGTAAATTTTTAAGTTTCGTACCTGATTAAGGTGAGCTTAATATATTTTCAACGCTTTTTAAAGTAAATACTTAATCAGTGAGGGTATCCCAAGATGAACCCTTAGAGAATATTCATGTGTTCGCTAGTTCATATGTCACTATATATATATATATATATATATATATATATATATATATATATATATATATATATATAGATATATAAGAGGTGTCAAAACCTCGACGTGCATGTAGACTTGCATTTGGCCGATTATTAAGTATAACTTTGCTTGTGGTAATATATCTATAATTTGTATATCATAATTATATCATATGCAATATATCACAATTAAAAGTATTTCAGTTCCATTTCCGATTGCTAAAACACACACCAGTTTTACTTATATCGTCAGTAAAGCTGCACCGTATTTTCCCACTTTTCTCTCCAGCCCGCCCCCAACCAGTTTTCATTACGCATTCTACCAAATCGATGACGGTGCCGCTCAAAATTGTTATCCGCTCTGGTATTTTGCAATTAACTGCCTCGCTGGCGGTTGTGTTTTCGTTGTTTGCCTGCACGCGCTTGAGGGCGTGGCCGTGCGTTGATCTTCAACGGGAAGTTTTAAGCTCAGAGCGAAATCAAATTTAGCAAAAGCTCAGGTGGACTTTTGAAATTTTGCCCGTTATGCCATTTAAATGAGCCGTTTGATTATATGGTAAGCTATTTTATGTTTATATTCCATCTGAATGAGCAACATTAAAGCGAAGAGTTTTCGTCTTTCAAATGATTTATTACTACCCCAACTGCGGAACATTATAAAGCAGTTAAGACTTTTTTAATATACATTTTATATTATCTAAACTGGAAAAACTCTCTAGTGAAAAATGGAAAAATAATTTACAGTAATTTTCGTCCGAAAGTAGTGGTAAAAAAACTTTGTCGCATTGGGCAAATCGTCACTCAGTTTTTCGTCTTTAAAAGTTCCTATCTTATCTCCGGATTCAACGGCGACCAAGGGTAAGGGCATTAACATAATTTTAACTTTTTCTTTCCTGTCCATAACACAAACCGTTACGTCTTTGGTATCAAACACTCCTATCCGATGGAAATTTTTAGCTATATCCAAGCAGAAAATAAAATAATACCCTTAATAACACAACATAACAATAAATATTACATTTAATAGACAGTTTGGGTTACAAACTTTCCCACTTATCACTGAATTTAACCAGTAACGGGGCATTACCGTTGAAACGATCCCTTTCGAAAGTGCGTCCCATTAGTATCTTATAGGCTGAGACTTTATGGCGCAGAACAATTGTTTTTTTATAAAGAAAAATCATGTTACGCATTACGCAGACGAAATTGACACTTAAAATCTTACATTTCCGTGAAGGGCGTTTCGGTTGAGCTTATTCATGTCGTTTGGCGTAAAGCTTCGTTGATAATCGAACATTTTTTTGAGACTAATACGTAGTTCTAATTCAACATATTATTTTACTGTTCACGTTCTTTAGCTTTTAGAGTTCCGTACCGAACTTTTTAGGATTTTTAGAACTCCGTCCGTCAACGTCCGTCTTTTATAGCCTTTTCTCAGGAATTACTAACAGTTTAGTTGAAAGGAACCCACAAAGCCCCAGAATATTGGGCGCAAATGTTGTAAGAGTTAAAATGGTAAAGAAAATGAAAAAAAACAAAACTCTTTAAAATTATCAATCGAAAAAATGAGGAAATTTGTATTTTTATTACGGGAAGTCAGGCAAATGATATTTCTACGGAACTCTTTGAAGCAAACAAAGTGCAAATTGTATTTCGTTGTATCCTCAATATATCGATTTAATATATGAATCCATGAAATAGTCACAGCGCGTAGGCTGTAAAAAGTCACACAAAACTAGAAAAGAGCGAAATAACAACAGGGCGAATATCCACCTAATCTCTCAGTATTGATTACTTATGTGATTATTTCTAAAAAGTTATATTTACTTCATTAGATTTGTATTGTTATTTATATCATTTATTAACAATTTTTATATATAAATAAATATTAGTTATTCGCGCTCATGAACATACGTTTTTCTAGTTTTATATTATGATTAAAGTATTGTGTTTTTTGCCCTTTCTGGATTTCTAATCACCGAATTGCTTGTTTTTTATATTCTAAAAAATGTTAACTTTTCAAAAATTATATTCTATTTCTGAAAGGCCAGTAGTAAGTATCCTTTGGCATAATAAAGGTATAGCCATATATTTCGCAAAAATGAGAGCATATATAGTTGTTTTAGAATTGTTGACGAGGAAAATTTGGAATAGACAAAAATATTTTCACTTTCAGTTGTCTGTAGATAAGATCGCAAAGATATATTTTTCGAATTTTATGTAAAGTGTTTCTAGAGGTTATGTTGAAAGTGTACACAACAACACACAACCCACCGAAATTATTTAAAGTTTATTGGTAAATTATAGCGATGATCTTGGGAAAATTGACAACATATTTACGCTTGTGAAAGATAAACTAGATGAAAAATAAAATTAGTACTTGTAGAACTGTTGTTAAATATAAATATTATGTGAATATATTACAATAATAATTATATTTAAATTTTGAAGGTATCTAAATGTGTACAGGACCTTTGGAGTGCAATTTATAGAATAAAGTTCTAAAATATGATGAAGAAACTTCGGGAAATGGGTAACGTGAAACAGATATTATATTTGCTTCCAAAATTGTAATAGCGTCTTTGTATTTTACTGCAATTGAATATTTTTACATGTTGTAATGTTATGTTTTTAACTGGAAAATTATTGAAATTGTTTCATACCTTGGTGAAAGAAAAAAAAAAAAAAAATATATATATATATATATATATATATAAATATATAAATATCAAAGTTTTTATACATATATATATATATATATATATATATATATATATATATATATATATATATTTATATATTTATATATATATATTTTTTTTTTTATTAATAAAGTAAAAAAAATCGGCAAATATTACAGGTGTTTAAGGCAATTTAGGCACTTGGACTAATTTTGTTTATACATATAAACGTGAGGTGTTTTTTTCGGTAACATAAATCTTTTTTATTTTTCTAAATTAAATTAATAGTAAAATTGCCCGCAATGAACTGAAAACTTCTATAAATTCTCAAGTACTCGATAAATTAATTAAAACTAATTATTACATTAATTACTAATTCCACACGTAGCAGACTTCGAAAATAATTTAACCTAGACACTTTAAGCTCATTTTTATTCTCAAGACCTCCAATATACGATAGCCAAAACACGATTTATCCAACTATTAGTTCTGTCTCGAAAACATCATCTTCGTGCGTCTGCGGGCAGCCTAAACTCCTGCGATTACGTAAACGAGCTCGAATACCCCTGCGGGTCCGGAAAGGATCCCCGCGAAGGAGCGAAAAAAGAAACGCCCAAGCGAATCTTGAAACCGAGAAGAAATTTAATTTCCTGCTGATATTTAATATCACCAACTGAAGCTTTGTACCCGCGTGGCCGCTCAGGTTCATTCTTATTTTTCAGTCGCTTTCCTTCGCCTCGTTGGCTAAGTATTAATGGGCGCCTAGCATTTGTAACGAACGAACTTTGAAATTATTAAAAGCTCTATTTCAATCCCTGTTTAAGTTTCGACTCGAAGGTTTTCTGAGAAACCAGCATAGGTGCAGATTGAAATATTATTTTTTTGATGTTCTGAAATAGAGAAATTACCCCCTTGTCAAATAAATTATATTTTATTATTTCGTTAACCTTTTTGCAATAATAAGATTTACATAACTTAATAGTGCATAATGAAGTATGGTGCTCTAAGTACGTCATTTGGCAGACGTGTTTTTCAAAAGCATAAAGAAACAATATTTACTATCCGTACGTATTGCCTTTTAAATTGTTTTGCACCGTTTCTGCGCGTTATTTCGACGTTGGTGCACTGCTCGCGTGCGGATTTCTCTCCAAAAACGTATCGACGATCTAAACAAGTTGAGATTAACGGCAATCTTGTGTGCGTGGGTATATATATATATATATATATATATATATATATATATATATATATATATATATATATATATATATATACTTTGAACGGTTAGTCCATGAGCAATAAAAAAACTGATATTTATTATTTCAGTTGAAAGTACTATTACTTTCAAGAAGCATTTCAGAATGTTCGCTCATTTTCTGGAAATCCAAAATTTTGGAAAAATTCGCTATATTGATATGGAAAAATTCCCTATATGATAAAGCATCTTTATCATAATACCACAAATTTTCAGAGGCGCATTTCTCAGGCCTTTTTGTGGTATTTATGATAAAGATGCTTTATCATAATGAGGAAACTATTTGCACGTTGCTGGCAAATAGTTTCCTCATTTCCGCTCTGGAAATTTTGAGGCTTTTCACGCAGCGCTTTAGCATATTAATCGTAGAAACATTCGATGAAATTCTCAAAAAAAAATGACGCAGATCGGCACATGTTATCTTAGGACATTGCTACGGAACTAAACATTGATCAAACGGGCCTAACCTTTTTGGACTATTTGAATAAGGCTAGATATAAAAAGAAGCTTGATATTTGGGACCACATGAATAAATAGCGAAAAATTTAATGGACAGAATTTCCATTTGTGAATCGCTACTGAAATGAAGCGAAAAGGATCGTAGTCCAAATTGGATGAAGCTGCACAAACAGTGCCATCCTTTGACACCCGATAAGGTAATGCTTTGTGTTTGGTGAGATTAGATGGGAATCGTGTATGAGCTCCGTTAGCCTGGCCAGAGGATTGACAGCATTCTGCTGTCAATATCTAATGGTATTAAAGTATGCAACTGAGATGAAACGATCCGAATTGATCAACAAAAAAGGCGTCGTCTATCACGACAATGCCAAACTACATACATTTTTAATGACTCGGCAAAAATTGAAAGAGATTGGCTGGGAAATAGCAATAACGCACATATTTAATTTGATAAAAACACATTCTTTTTTTATATTTAAAATATAAAAAAGTGTGCTTTGATGTTGGTGCAAAAATGCCCCAAAGTTTTTCCTTAACCTAATATTATATATACATATACATATATATATTTATGAAATTTATTTAATAAAACCTTAATTCATTTAGTCCAGCTCTCTAAAGAGACATTTTTACTTTTTATACTTATTAAGGATTTTTTATTTTTATCATATATATTTAATTTAATACAATTGCAAAAAAAAAAATCCAGTTACTGATTTTCTCTTTCAAAGATTTTATAATAGAGAATGAGTCAATCAAAAATTTAATATAGATGTCATTAGCTTTTCCAAACATAAATATCCAAGTACTCGGATCCGATACCTTTATCGATCAAACCACACAATATCAATCACCCTGCCCCCGCGCGGCTTCGCCCGTCCAATAACCAAAAAGCTCCACTTAACTTAAATAGGACGAGTATCTGTAGACTCACGCTGCGGTAAGGACAAATGAAACAGGAAATAGACAAGCGGAAGTGTGAGTTTCGGGGGCGGCGGCAACTCAATGAATTATTACTACGTTGGCCTGGGCGGCGTGTGAGGCGGTTAAAATACTACGGGGGGGGGGGGTGAATTTTGCTGGACCGTTGATGATTTTGCGAAGTGGTATTGTACTTGCGATGTAATTGCAATTTGAAATAAATTTAGTAGACAGTAGTTTTATACTTGATTAATTAATATGTTATATTACATTTTAACTACAGTTTCGTTCGTGTATGTTTAATAGTCTCATATTAAAATATTTAGGTTACCGATTCATTTTCTTGAAATAGAAGCTAGATGATATTAGTCTCATTTACTTATTAGGGCTCTATAAACAAATATTTTCTTTATATTTTTGTAGCCACTTATTTATTCTGCAATTCCATTTTATTACAAGTGAAAAAACTTTGCTAAATTAAGCCACAAATCCTTATGTCATCAACTTCGTAAGATGTTTTGTAAATTCTCGGGTAATTTACAATGGCTTCACTGAGAATTTTAAAATTTTAGGACCGCGAAAGTCATTTCTAAGAAAGTTTCCGAATTACAAACTAGATCTACTCCGAAATTATTTACGGACTCGCTCGCTCCCTGGCCTACCAACAGATTGTTGGCAATAAAATAACCGGAATGTTTATAAACATAATTCAAATGCGAAGACCGAAATAGCTTCGGCGAAAACTTATAAATCCGCCGCCCGAGTTGCCGGCGCGCGGGCAAACTTGGGAATAACTGCCGCCCGGTGCCAGCTAGGCTGGGCGGGAGTATAATCCCGCCCAAGACGGCGTATTTAATGAATCGAAAGTCGGAGAATGCCGAGCGCCTAACGAGCTGATGCTCGTCGAAGTTCGGAAGTCGGTAATCCGAAGTGCTTGCACAATGTTGCTTTTTGGCCCATGGTTCAAAATATACTTTAGAGTACATATATATATAAATGCAAAAGTCATGGCGGCTCGGGTCGTGAGACTACTTTTAAAAGCTTTCATTAATTTAAATACTCCATAGTATTAAGATTTCTGGGACTACGAGTTCTCTCTTTAGGGTTCCGCACTCAAACTAGAAACCTTTTTAGTTTTGCCATGTCTGTACGTTACACCTGAAATTTGGTATGGTTATACACATTTATAACACCTATAAAGTTATGAAATAAAATATTTAAAGCAAAATTGGCACATCTTCTGACATATATATCTAACACACACACACACACACACACATATATATATATATATATATATATATATATATATATATATATATATATATGTATATATATATATATGTGCATATATATATATATATATATATATATATATATATATATATATATATATATATATATATATATATATATATAATTAAGTAAGCTCTGCTTGTTACGTGTAATAGTTGCTCAACTCATGACAGGTAGTTGGATCTGTAAAAAGTTCATAGAAACACAATGCAAATTACTTAAACCAATTGCAAGAATAATTTTGTATGTTAAAATGTATATTTATCGTATCCGTGAAAGATATATTAAGGAATATATGTTTACATCATACAAAATACTATTAATATTTGCAAATGGTTTAAGAGAAATTATATGTATGTACGATGTGTATGTCTAGCATCCTCGTAGTCCGAGTTGTACTCGTACTTAACAACATTTAATAATTTTATTGTCAATCTGTATAATTTTCATTGTCTATATTAAATGGCTTAAAAGTATCTTTAGTTACTATAATATTTAATGTTCAAAACAGGCCAAAAATATTTTATAAAACTATCACGAATACTGAATAAATTCTACGTTATCTAATTTTGTCGATATTCATCGGATAATAACCAAAACTAAATCGAATATTTTTTGGGCAATTAACTATATAACTCCCAGTGTAATGAAGTAGAAAGAAAAACTTTAAATAAGTCGTTATAATTTAAGTAATACTTTAAGTTACCTCTTACGTCTGTTGCCGTCTTCTATCTGAGTCCGACTTGTTTTCGAACGCGACCGCTGGTTTGTTAAAAATAACTTACTTTTGATTTAATTACAGAACGAAGAGGCTGAGATAGCGTGACGTGTCGCGCGTTACGAAATGGTTTATTTTACTTTACCCACACTGATTCTAAAGAAGTTTTAGTTCTATAAGAATTTTGCACTTTTTAATTACGTGTAGGATTTCAAAATTAAAAGTTTGGTTTCGTTTTGGTAATGATGATGGTGAGATAGCGTGACATGTCGTGCATTACGAAATGGTTTATTCTTAACTTTACCCAAACTAACTGACTCTAAAGAAGTTTTTGTTCTATAAGAATTTTGCACTTTTTTATTATGTGTAGAATTTCAAAATTAAAAGTTTAATTTCATTTTGGTAACGAAGAGACTGAGATAGGGTGAAGTGTCGCGCATCACGAAATGGTCAATTTTCAAACTCACCCACACTAATTGACTCTAAAGAAGTTTTTGTTCTATAAGAATTTTGCACTTTTTTATTACGTGTCCGATTTCAAAATCAAAGTTTAGTTTCGTTTTGGTAACGAAGAGCTTGAGGTAGCGTGACGTGTCGTGCGTTACGAAATGGTTTATTTTTAACTGTACCCACAGTTATTGATTCTAAAAATGTTTTAGTTCTATAAGAATTTTGAACTTTTTTATTACGTGCAGGATTTCAAAATTAAAAGTAAAGTTTCGTTTCGTTTTGTTTCGCAAAGTTTAGTTTCGTTTTGGTAACGAAGAGCTTGAGATAGCGTGACGTGTCGTGCGTTACGAAATGGTTTATTTTTAACTGTACCCACAGTTATTGATTCTAAAAATGTTTTAGTTCTATAAGAATTTTGCACTTTTTTATTACGTGCAGGATTTCAAAGTTAAAAGTTTAGTTTCGTTTTGGTAACGAAGAGATTGAGACAGCGTGACATCTCGCGCTGTAGAAATGGTTTATTTCCGACTTTAGCCACACTAAATGATTTCAAAGGAAGTTTTACTTCACTAAGAATTTTGCACATTCTTATTACGTGTCCAATTTGAAATTTAAAAGCTTAAACAACATTTGAAAAAATCTTCTTTATTTCTCATTATAGATCGTAATGCATATTTGGATATTTCTATGAAAGTAAATTGAATAGTGCGGAATTGCAATAATGTATCCTACATATATTTCTAGATCTAGGATGAAATCTATCATCTCCCTTATAATATACCCTGAGATTAAAGCCTGATGTCGACAACTTAGTACTAATAATGCCGTAATGTCGATAAAAGTAAACGGAAGTAATACCATTTATAAAAGTACGACTTAGAAGAAAATTAAAGCTACATCTTAAAAGGAAGTTAAGCTAGTATAAATGATTTCAATATGCAAATAAGCACGAATTAATTATGTACGAGTAAGTATTAGGAAATAAATCTTAGCCAATCAATCAGAGTAATATAATCAATTAAATTTATTAGTTTATATTTATGATTTTCAGTAAAATCATAGTGCAGTTAAGTGCCTAAATTAAGATTATTATTAAAATACCTATATTAAAATACTTTTATCTCCTACAATAATTTAAACTAATATTTATTTAAAATATATTAAAACATATTTTGAATACATTTTGCATTAAGGTAAAATAATATGAGACCATGTCGTCAACTAAAATACACTTCACATAATATATTTCAACCCCGCGCCTGCTTTTAATTTCCAACAAAAGCTCGCGATCGGAAATGAAGCGGGTAACTGGTGGGCGGATGGAGCTTTGGGAAAATTTCAAAAGTTCCCTCCGCCGTGTATTGGCGTAACGTAAATTACTCTCGTTTTCACGTCGCACGGACGCATTCTATGGGCGTTTTCGCACTGGCCGGAGACGTATTCAGCGGGCGAACCGTAAAATGAATGTAATGTACGTTATGTCAAAGTTTATTTGGGATGTTGACCGTATGGGTCTCGTCGAAGTTGGGTTTTTGAAATTGTGTAACTTTTGAGAGCAGATTATGTTTCGCTTTCGAAACGTGTAAAAATAATTTAGCGTGAGATATAGGCATACAAATCTTCATATTTTCATATTACTAAAAAAATTAATTTTCCTTATAATATATATTGCTATAAAAAGTAAATATTGCTATAAAATAAAGTAGAAAAGATACCAAGATAAAGCAAAATCAGTCCTCAGAAATTTTAGTCAATTCTTACTTATTTTACAGATTCCTACTTCGTGTTAAAATATAAGCTATTAAGTTAAAAAAAATTAAAAATGAACGTGGAAAATAAAGCAGACAAAAAGGCATTGTGAAAGATAAAATTTTCTCAGACCACTCTCATAAATATTTATAAAGGGCAAATTTCCAGTGCCAGGAAAAATTTTGTCCTTTCGATAGAGATTAACTTATTGTAGAGATTGATTGTGTGTTACATAAAAAGTATTTTCGATACATATTGAAGTATAAAATTATCGTCAACTATTTATATTTGCTTACATATTTTATTTTCCAGTGAAAACTATTTACGCGAGGTTAGAAACAAATCGCTTCAGACAGCGTCATGATATTATACGATGAAGTAACCTGCAGGACTACGCCACAATGGGGCGGAAAATTTAGAATACTTGTTTGTATCATTCTAGTTTTAAAGTATACTTTTGAATACGAGGATTAAAGACTCTTAAGAGTTGTAAGCGTATGTGACAGTTGACATGACTATTCAATGCAATTATGCTAATATACTGATATACAGCGAGATAATGAAGAAGCTTTCATGCATTGTATTTTAACGAAATTTTGATTTGGTATTGCAGAGTAACAAACCTTAAAATAGTTCAAACGTTTAACATTAAGTTTATGGTACATGAGGTGAATGACGTTATGTTTAATGGAGTCAGGTTGACAGAAAATTTACCAGTTTTTTATATTTGCAATGGCTTTCATTTAGAAGTCAATCATAAACAAACTGTCCTCATTAAAAGCGCTTAAATTTGATTATGTTTTTCCTATTTAATAATTTATTTATGCGCATCATATTGATAATTACAATATTTTATGAGAATATTCTCCGATACTCAAAATCTTTAATAAAATAAATTATATCACGTATATTGAAGGGAATTGATAGGGAAGGGTAAACATGAAATGGAAAATTATAGAATCAATTTATATCACGCATATTGAAGGGAATTGCCCGATAGAGAAGGATAAAAATAAAATGGAAAATTCTGGAATCAATTAAACGAATACGTTAATCACATAAGGGTTGACATTATCGCTACTCATAATCTATCTCTAATTTTTTATATTCGTAAAGTTATTGAGGAAATTTTGATAAATTGACATTAAGAAGGATTTTAGTAGGCCATATTTTAACTTTTATTTTTATATACTGTTTCTTTCTATCGTTGATTGAAATACGCCCCTTTGTGAGTACTATTATATATTTAGTGAGTACTATTATACATTATTGTTAGCCGACAATCTATATTATACGAGTTTCCTGTTATAATTTCATCAGCCATTTCATAGTTATTTGTAATAAAGTTCTGTATTTAGTAGGATTTTGTATCTCAAAAAGAAAAGAAGAAACAGAACTCTCGTCAGCTAACTCACGTGTACGTACGACTGTCCATCAGAGCTATGATTGAAACTTAAAATTGGATATAGAGATAAGGCAAGCCTTCATTTATATCAACAGAAATTTTAAAGACGAAAAAAATACTGGTTTTTTAACGCTAATGATCGTGTGAGGGTCCTCTCTAAAAATAATTATTATAAAGAAGTAAAAATATTTCTTTCATAATTTTAAGTGGTATGTCTCCAGAGACATGCGAAGAAGATATATCTATATTTCTGAAACTATTGAAACTTGTGAAAATAACAAGTTTTTAGAAGTTTATTTAAAGTTTAAAGGGAAACGGAAGCGATGAATCCGAATTTAATTGTTTTTGACACATAATATTGTTACGCCTGTGAAAATTATGCTAGGCAATATGTTTAAATTTTGAAAAGTAATATTAAAATTTTTTTTTAAAATTTTATACTCGATTTTACGTTTAATTAAATAATATGTAATAGTACCACTTTATAAGCTTAAATATTTACATTTTCATTTTAATCACAACTCGATTCAAATTTTAACTTCTTTTTCAATGTTATTTAAACAACATATATCGCCCTTCGATATTCACATTGAACTAATTATCCCAATTAATATTCAAATTAATTCGAAGCCCTATTTAGTTAAGTCTACTGTATGAACGATAATTGATACTTCCTGTAATTTTCATTATCAGAGACACACACGACCCTCTCTCAAAATCTCTCCTGTCAATCATTCGACGGAGGATCACTCCTGCGGTCGCTATGGACGACGTGACGCTGTTTTATTAATGATCTTCCTCATACGGTAAGAGATACTGTTAATAAATGAACACGTTGGCGCCAAGACGGTGCATACATAGGGAATAGTTTCATATATATATTTTGTTGTGTTTATATATAAATGAAATTATTTAAAGGAAGTCAATGTACACACAACTTTTAAAAAAGTTTCCAATACTAATCTTTTTTCCCCAAATCTGACTTTAAAAAATAAGACAAAAATAATTCAGCTAAACATAAAGAGCATATAAATCGTAAATCAGTCGGTCTGATATGAAATGTAAGTAAGGGTACTATTCGTTGAATTGACGTGACGATGACTGATCGCAAATCTAATCCTTTTAATTCACACCGGCCACCCCGGCCGGATGTCTACCGACATATTGGATTAGGGGGCACCCCCGATGCTTTCCGGTTCCGGTGACGTGTTATTGGCCCAAGTGATTAATTGAGCTGTGGAGGGATGGAATTAATCAAAGGCGAGCGGAATTATTAATGAGAGAGTTGTTTTTTCATATTTTCTGTCATTTTTTTTCCCAATGTAATTTGTTGATGTCGTGCGCTTGACGAGCGTGTTTACGGGGTATTTTTTTCTAGACTGGGATCAGGAGCGATCACTAATATGTAGATGGATAAATAAACATTTTAGGTTATTTGTGCAAATTACGTGATGAAAAATAGAGTTGAGATTTCAAAAGTGTTTTTTATTACTACCGCAACAAATATAATTTTCTTTCGAACAAATCTTTCAAGGTACAAATTAGGGCGAAGTTCATAAAGAAACAGAGATTATTGGACATTGAAGCTGCACAAAAGCCTCATGGCTTTGATATCATAACTTTGCTCAATGTTAGAAAAAATAAACTGTGGAGACACAGGGCATTCTGCAGAGCAATTTCCAATAATTGTCGTCGTACGGCACACGGAAAAGGAAATGAATTTCCCCGTTGCACATCCGCCGGCACTTCCGCGAATGCCACCGTCCAAATAATTACCTTCAATTCGTTGGAAGTTGAACTTAAAAGCTCAAACCCTTTTCTTACCACGAGAGCGAGGCCGGCGCGACATTGGAAAACGTCCAAGAAAACCACATGCAGGCCGAAAGCTTTACCATAGTTTATGTGTATGTGTTTGTGTGCGTGAATTTAAAAGCACAGTTTCAAAGAATGCAAGCCTTATGTGCTGTATAATGACGCGCAATGGGGGAGTCGTTATTTACGTCACTTTTAAGGACATAAGACGGTGAAATTGAAAGCTAGGAAAGCGAGCCAAATATACTTTTTCTTAAAAAATTACGGGCAATTTAATACTATTAATTTTACTTGTAAATATAAATTCATCTTATATATAAGTTTACCATTAACGTTAGTCTGTCATTAATAATGAGATATTTTTAAATTATTTTATTGGTTATTTGCATTACAGTATTAGTAATTAGAATGGATTCATTAAAATTTATATGTAAGAATAGATAAAATTCAATTTTGGTATTTTAATTAAATATTACCGCTCCCGGCATTTACAACTAGGTATCTCTATAAATTCATTAATGCTGTTTAAATTTTTACATCCTATAACCATATTATGTTAATTCAGTATAAATAGCGATAAAGAAAAGCCATACCTCTGTAATGCGATCCAAAATTTCTCGAAGGCTTTACTGTTTTGTTTTCCGTTATGGCTGAGAAGACGAATAGCTTTTTCAAACTTAATTATGGGTTCAGTATAAATGGAAACTTACAGTGACTAAATTTTTTTCTATGGTTCTACCAATACCGGCAGTCTTGCTTTAAAAGTTTTCCAAATATTACAGACTAGAGGAATATAGAGATAGGAGATAGGTATACCCGAATTAATTTCAATTTCACTATTTTATTCGTAACATATTTTTCAAAATTTATTTTAAATTGGCTTTAAGCATCTGACCCACCTTGTAACTTATTATTTGGAAACATCCAAAAAGATCCATTTTAATTACTAATTGGCAACTTTCATGAAAAAATAATCTAGTAATTGATTTATATAAAATTTTTCTTATAAATCGATGTGAGTATATTTCTATAGAACTGGACGTGCTTTATATATATTAATATTATCACAAGAACTCGATTAAGCTGTGTAACCAAATAACATTTTTTCCTTCTTTCATTAAGGAAATTACACATACCAAGTTCTACACCATTCGTGTTACGTATATTCGAGCGGAAAGCCAAAAGCACTCGTCCCCCGTAGAAGGTACTACGAATCGTAGAGGGCGGAGCGTAGAATGTCAATTAAGCCATTAGGCGGCACGTAGCATGCACTGTCTGCGTCTCTACCTCGCGTTTGCGTTTATGAATTCCCTTCGGCTCTCTCTGGCTCTTCTGGGTAATATAAGAGGCAGGATATTTTATAAAATAGAGAGAGAAACCTTTTACTGAATATTTGATATAGATTTTTTTCCAGTCTTGTAGATTTGTATAAAGTAATGATAAGAATTGCGAAGAATATTCTAGAATAGATACTACTAAGAAGCTAAGGAAATATAAAGTTTTATTAAAGTATAAATGAAAATACAAAAATATTTGTAATAAATATAAGTATGTCTACTGCAGCAAAAATAACAGGTAAGATTTATGGCCGCGGCATAAACTAAATAAATGTTCTTCCTCATATTAATTAGATATAATGAAGAGAAAAATAAATATTAATTTATAATATAGTCATAATTACTTCAAGGATCATATTATAAAGAACCTGGTTCGTATATTGCCTTATAGATTTCTATATGCCTTTTTAGCAAATTTGATGGAATATCATCAGATCTATCGGATTCTTGGAGTTTAGCAATATTTATTTTTATTATTGTCCCACAATTTAGTCACTCTATCTTCTATTGAAAGGGTTCATGACATGAAATAATCTTATCATTAGTTCTGTGTCCTTGTATTTTATTATATATGTGGCAATGTGTACAATATAATCAAATGTGTAATTTTTTTTCATTATGTTAATAAAATTAGGATTACGAAGCCCTAAAATGTAATTGAAAGTACTGAAAGATTACTCTTCAATAATTTGAATTACAATCAGGTCATTCGAAATGCAGGGATATATTTTCATAGAGATTTGTTTCCCTGAAATATTCTACTATCTGGCAGAGGTTTCAAGATGGTAATATAGTTAATGTAACATCATTGTTACATTATTATTTTATCTCATCTTCGAATATCGTAATGAAGTTAAATGTCTTAGATATCTTACAGAGAAATTAATTCGGACGAAGACTTAAAGGAACGCAAGAAAGAAAATACATTACAAAATTGTCACACTATTTATACTTTTATAAATAGTGTGACAATTTTGTAAATAGTGTGACAATTGTCACACAATTGTCTTTTATAAATAGTGTGACAATTGTCACACTATTTATACTGTGATTAAGAACGGTTTTCAGCTGTATGTCTTAGCCCCACATTATTGTTTTTTTGGATATTTTTCAATTTAGGCCATCCTCGGCTTCAATTTTTCTTTATTTGTCATCTATCATATCTAATATTTTACAGCATTTTCTTTTTATTAACTTTTATAACAAAATTTGACTAAAAATAAAACTTTCAACATATCTATTTGTTAATGAAATATAATTAGTATCTTGTTAACAATTTCATAATTCTTTGCCATGTACATTAAAAATTATATAAAAATTAAAAAAAACCGGCCAAGTGCTAGTCTATCTCGTGTAATGAAAGTTCGTACCTCGTTCGAGATGAAATTATTTCATTTATCATAAGTTATCACTAATATGGATTTGTCTGCGCAATAAATATTTAATAATAACTGACGTAATTAAGTAGGCGGCACACATATGTTTTTATAAATATATTAAAAATCATGACATTTAGAATCATTGTAATCGTTTTCATAATTTTAAGGGTGAGTTTTTTATTTTGTATTTTTTCGATATTTCTTAAGATACTCTCCTTCAAATTATAACAAAAATATTTATGAGTCCCTTATTACTATTCCTTCCAAACGATACCTCACACTATGCGGGGAATATAAAAAAATGTTTTTTCGAGAAATTAATATTTCTCTAAAATTTCTTTATAATGTGGTTTTTCGAGAAATTAATATTTCCCTAAAATTCCTTTATAATGGGGTTTTTCGAGAAATTATTATTTCTCCAAAATTTCTTTATAACGTGGTCTTTCGAGAAATTAACATTTCCCTAAAATTCCTTTATAATGTGGTTTTCGAGAAATTAATATTTCCCTAAAATTCCTTTATAATGTGGTTTTTCGAGAAATTATTATTTCTCTAAAATTTCTTTACAACGTGGTTTTGCGAGAAAATAATATTTCTCTAAAATTTCTTTATACATATTTTTGGGTGTTATCATCTGAGATATATGAGGGTTAATATGCTTCATTATTATAACGAATTTCAAGTTTATAAATCAAACGGCTTCTAAGAAAAGCGGCTGTGACAGACATAACAGGGTAGGTCAGTGTTGTCACAAGGATTCGATTTTTCCTTTCAAACTCTGGAACTCTAATGATATATAATCTACAAACTTATTGTCTATATGAATTTACTAAAAACGCCATAGAAATCTTTAGGTTAATTTTTCGAAGTATCTAAAATTTTCGCAACTAAATAAAGTACCAGAAATAAGTAAAAGTCTTTTATTAATAGTGTTGTGTATTGCCATTGTTTGAATCGATAAATAATTTAAAAGGACGGAAAACGTTAAGATTTGTATATTTATTCGAAGAGCGTTCAAAACAATATACTCTTTCCATCAAAATATCTATATATAGTATTACTTAAGAAATATATATTTCACTATACTTGGAATTATTCACAAATAGGCTTTCTATACACATGCATAATAAATATCAAATAATTTTCAAGAAAATACACACACACTTCGTTGAAGGCATTTTAGTTTTAGAGAAAACAGTAAAAATGTCGCAATACTAAACGAACTTTCCAAGTACTTGAAATAAAATACAACGAAAAAAGAATAAGTTATCGACCAACCTCCATCAAAGCCAAATTTCCGGGTATCTAAACCCTAAATCTAAATGATAAGAAACAAAATTGATTCAAATTTAAAAAGGAGCGAACGGAGCATTAGTTATATCTGAAATACCCCACAGAAGACGCCTAGAAGCAGTGCAAAAGTTCTTCTTAAAGCTCTCAATAAGTCAAACGTCCGAGTTGACAAATTGAAACATCGTAGCAGCGCCTCCGATAAGAATGTCCTGGATCGGCGTAGACTTAGCTGTGCTACGGTGTAGCTAAAAGCTCCGCCGTCTACGAGTCATTTGAGTGGCTATTCTGCGGCGATAAACGTACGATAGAGTATAAAGGATATAGATTTTGATATTTTACAGTTAAGGCAAGCTTATTTTCACGTATTTGTAAATGTGTAAGCTGCCTTTTAAATAAAAAAAGTAATGCAAAACTTTGAGCATATGGAATATAAGTTTGGGCTTACGTGAAGGACTCCGACAAACATGATTGTATTACATCAAACTCAGCGAAATAGTACATACAAATCTGTAGGATAGAGAATGGACCAGGGCGTTTGATATAGTACTAACGTCATTTGATTATTTTCATGAGTAACTGAATACTGCTACACGAGGTAGCGGTCAATCATATTTTTCTGTTTAATGTCGATGGTCGATGTGCAGCGCGCTCATTCGACGCCTAAGTTCTTAAAACGATGGTGAAGTCACTGTGAAATTTTGTTGTAATTATCTTTTTAAATAAAAAACATGACAATACATAATTCAAGTGACATGCCAAAAAAAATGTGAATTATTTTAACATTTTACTCTATGTGAAATTGCCTGAAGTAACCATAGTAAACTCATTTTCAAAATGAATTTAATAATTTTATAGAATTTTCTCTCAATGCGTTCAGTTATAAGCTGTCAATACTTTCTTATCTAACAAAGAACTCCTTAAAGGAAATTTATTTTCAGAAATGCAGTAGACAGAATTATTGGCATCTCAGACCGCAGCATTCGAATATTGGATCGTTTATGCCAAATGGCGCAATACTTTCTGGGTCAATTCTACAGCAAGGGTCTTTTATTTATTTGATGGCATTTTATTTATTCTACTGTTAATAGTGTTTTTACCAGATTTATTTTTTTCTTACCAGCAAGTAAAACCGCCACCGGTAGTATAAAATTGGAGATATATTTAAATGAATAGTTAAATCAAATTTTTTTTCGCAGTTCTCTTTTAATTTTTAAATTAATACAGAATTGATAAAACTTGGATTTACACATTTCCTGATATATATAGGAATTTTGTAATGTCGCTACGCTTCTAAACTTATTTCGGTGTACGTTCCAGATTACACATGAATAGTTCATTATGAACCCATCATAATGACAAAAAAGTTCATCTAAAATGGTATAATGGTATATAAATGGTGTAACAAAACCACTTGTTATGTAAATAATTGTAATTGGTTAAATTTGAATATCTGGAAAGTTTGTTGACAAAAAAATATTGAAACCAAGAATTTGATAATTCTAAATCGGTATTTGATAATTCTAGACCACTTAATTTAACTATAATTTCTAAGGCTGAATATTCTGTTAACTCGCATCTTTCTGTAGATCATGTACATATAATCTTGGTTCAATATTACTTAGTCTGTTAATAAAAATAATTCCTACTCTTTTATTTAAATAAGAAGAAATATTTATAAATGTCTGTTGAAGATAAGAAGATATCATGTTGTTTTGTTTGTTAATTAAGATACTAATTTAAAGTTAGTATCTTAAAACGAAATTTATCAATTTATCAAACAAAATATATATATATATATATATATATATATATATATATATATATATATATATATATATATGTATATATATATATATATATATATATATATATATATATATATACACACACATATATACAAAAAGTGAATAAAGAACTCCTCTGAGGCAAAACAAAAATAAACAGAAGCAAACCGCTATTAGGTCGGAGCTGATACTCGACGGGCGAACGAGCCGCCTACTCCCCTCTTCGCAATCGTTTTTCATTACCCTAATGATATGGACATTGTGGCCGTCTCCCCCCTCCCCTCTCTACTTCTCGTACCCCGCAGAGCGCTTGCTAACGATGGCTCGATACAATGCCACTCACTGTTCACGAGGTGTTCCAATTGCCGGGAGGAGAATAAGCTTTCGCAACTGGAGCTTTTATCTGTATTCATGTTCATTGTGTATGGGGATCAAAGAATTTTGTTTATAAAGCCTTCAATTGTTTACCGTTATTTGGAATTGATACGATGTGAATGTTAATTTTTTTGCCAGTAAATAAGTGGCGTATTTGTTTAATGATAAATTACACTTGTCCAGGTAAAGTATTCCATTTGGTGGTTAAGAGAATATCAATAATTTTAATTCTTTTATGTATTATGCACGTTTATAGAAAGTATAATCAATTATTTAAAAAAAGTCTATGAAAATGTAATTGTCATTAATCAATATTTTTTTAAATAAACCAGTGGCTTTTATTCAATTATCAATCATGAATAAAGTAAAATATAGTATGTACAAATTGCAAGTTAGTAATAAAGGACTTGGAGATCACGTATGGGTGAAAAGCCATTGGACCAAGTTTTGAAATTTCTGAAAGTGTATATATTATGTGTGTATATCAAACATATTGATATGAAGCGGCTTATTGCTTACTCGGGACAGAATCATGCGGTGCCTATGTTTCTGCGGTCTACCTGGTGTCGTTTCTTTTCTTTCTGATCGGATTGTACCATTGCACCTTATATTTCGAATTATACCATATGATAATAAAATAAGTAGATATTGCACATCACTATAATACAGACTGATCAAAAGACAATACGTAGTTTGTTGATTTAAAACTCTGCTAAACATATTACAATCCAGGTATATATTATCAACTTAACTATTACAGTAACACATATTTTAAATTAATAAACGCTTTTAACGTTTTAAGACAATTTAATGCAATGCACCGGTATAAAAGAGTAAAGTTGTAAACGTTAGTAAATAAGAAACAATGCTGTTACATTAACACACACGTAAAGTAGGTGTGTGTGGTATAGCAGAAAGGGAAGCGTTAAGTCGGAAAGAGCCGACAAAATGCGAAGCTGGCCGAATTAAACCGAAAAGAGCCAAAAAGACACGAAGCTGGCCGAATGGCAAGACGCGACGTGCCATCAGAAGGTTTAACTCCCATCCAAACGCCCCATTAGATGTTTCACATCAAAAGGAAGCTAGCCGTATAAGGCAGCATAACGGAATATTTTCATCGAAACCATCTGCATTTTCCCCCCAACGACATCGCACAATGGTTTCCCCATCCATCCCTATCGGTGACGCCTGTCGAAGGGATATATAAAACGGAGCTTCTGTACGTAAAGGGAGGCTTCATAGGACGCTAACAGCCACTGAAAGCTTGCCCGTTTGACCTCCGTCAAGTCAGTGGCTTTGTTTGGTCCCGGTTTCAGTCCCGAACTATCTCATTATCGTCAATGGAGGTCGGGCGATGGTTGATATTTACGACGTGAATACGAAATGAAATGAAAAGAGTTTCGGTGGATTTTTTTTGGAGGTTCCACGTTTAAGTGACGTGTTGCTGTGTTCGGTAAATTTGAGATTGGGGCCTATATTCCAAAATTATTGTTTGGATGTAAGTGAATATTGACAGATTTTATTTCGAAATAGGATATAAAATTGTATTTTAACTCATTGCTTCTGTTCTCCTGGATGTAATCCTAACCTTTTCAAGAGTATAGAATATTGAAAATTAGAGAATGAAAACAGTATGTATATTACCAATCTGAAATTATGAAAGAATAGTGTTTTTAGAAGTCTAGGTTAATGTTATGGGAAGACTATAGTTATAACCCCAGATATTAAAATCTCTGAAATATGCGCCATGTTTTAATGCCTGTGAAAGGTATAGTATGTAATATATTTACGCTGTGAAAAATTAATATTTGCAAATAGTTTAACAGAAATACTATGTGTCATTTTTCTTAATTTTCTGAATATATTTTTCTCTCGGTTCCCAACAACCAGAGCATAATTTAAAAAAAAAATTTAAAAAAGTTTACATAAACAGTTATAAAAAAGGAAAAAACGGATATAAACAAACAAATATTGTCAGTTCCTATTGTGCAAGAGGAATGTTTTATATATATATATATATATATATATATATATATATATATATATATATATATATATATATATATATATACACACAAAAAGGTGCGTTCAGAAATGATGGAGTTATACTTTAATAAACAAGTATTCATCCATTTATCCACCTCTCCACCTAAACTATCGCATTTATAAGTTAGGATTTAAATCAAGCTTTCCTGAAATTTTAAGGAAATCATAGGTGTCTGTGAATTATTTGAGATATTTTCTTTAGTCGATAGAATAAAAAAGAAATTTAAATAATCTTCTGAATATCTGATAATTCAAAATGTAATAATTAACATAAGAAGATAGATCAAAAGAAATAAATGTCTCACCAAAATAATTTTTACGAGAACTTACTGAAGAGTGTGGCTATTCCTTATCGTACGTATGTGGAAGATATTATCAGAGTATAGATAAGAAACATAGATAATATAATATCGAATGAACTAATGGTTTTCATACAATTTCTTTATGATATATAACCACCTATATTTTAATTCTACTTTGGATGAACATTTTTTGTTAGTTTCATGCTTTTGAAAACTGCCTGATAACTTCTATTTATTATCAGTCGATGTTCAACTTTATTGAAGTCTCATTTTTGTTCTAAAATTCACGTTTTTAAATCAAACGGTTAACAATATACGAAGTTGTTAAACGCCGTCACATGTATGAGAAAGTCATCACACATCTTCATAAGACGTGTTGTCTTTTCACAATATACGAAGTTGTTAAACGCCATCACATATATAAGAAAGTCATCACAGATTTTCATAAGACGTGTTGTCTTTTCATAATATACGAAGTTGTTAAACACCGTCACATGTATAAGAAAGTCATAACAGATCCTCATAAGACGTGTTGTCTTTTCACAATATACGAAGTTGTTAAATGCCGTCACATGTATAAGAAAGTCATCACAGATCTTCATAAGACGTGTTGTCTTTGTTTCTTTAGGTACACTACTCTAAAAAAGGATATACAAGAAGTAACAAAAAGACAGAGACATGTATAGTAAGCCCATCAAATATTGCTACTTTTAAGACTTAATCACTACGTAGTATAAAACAACATCTCTGTCTGTTTGAATGCGATAATCTCAAAAATTACTGCACGAATTTTCATGCGGTCAGAAATTATGGAGTTATACTATTTAACCATGTTAATAAACAAGTATTCATCCATATCACCTCTCCATCTGAACCATCGCATTTAAAAGTTAGGATTTAAATCAAGCTTTCCTGAAATTCATGAGGAAGGTTTGGGTGTATTATTCATGAAGCTTTTGTGTAGTTTGGCCGAACTATGATAAAAATTGTCGAGTAAGTCGGAGAAAATTATGACTTCTGAAAGCTTGACATGTATAGGCAGTGTAAATCGTTATTTATGTTGTATGACAGTGTTGTCTGTATTTTTTTGGCAGCTAGCATTTGGAGTGACAATAAATAAAGCACAGGGCCAGACTTTAAATGTTGCTGGAATTGATTTCAGCGTTCGATGTTTTTCACACGGTCAGTTGTACGCTGCCCTGTCACGTATGACATTAAAATATAATGTTCGTTTTTGGACCCAATCTAGTGAAACAAATAATTGTTGTATATAAAAAAATATTTTAGGCTTTTCTATAAAGAGATACAAATATATATATAGATATAAGAGAATATAAATATATATAGATATAAGAGATATCACAAGATGATAAGTAATTATTGAAGTAAAACTTCTTTACGCATGCTTGACTTGGGTAGTATGCTGGTGAATGCGTGACGAGAGCGTTACGAAAAGTGTGATCGGACGAGGCGAACGGAAGTTGAGAGGAAGATATAAGTTAGTGCAGACAGAAAGAGAAGAGTTACGTTTCGTATATTACTGTAGGGACAAGAGAGAGAGGTGCGAGCACACATTTTCTTTCTCTCTTTCTCTCATAGCCAGTTATGTTTCGTATATCTAAGACACAGTGCAAGCCTATTGTCTGTATCACATTGTAGGAGCAAGATAGAGAGCAGTGCGCGCGCACATTTTCTTTCTCTCTTCCCCTCATAGCCAGTGCATGATATATATATATATATATATATATATATATATATATATATGCGAGTTTGCTAGCGTTACGCGAACGATGATTTTTTGGTTATTTTGTAATTTCATTTCGTTCTTGAACAATTTTATAAATTATTATTTTATTCAATAGTTCTACGTTTAAAGTGAATAAAATTGTAAATTCATTTTAAAGTTCATATTTTGATAATTTGAAGTTTTACTTCAATTGTGTGGTCTCGTTTTTTTTATAATTCTCGGAATAATTATTTTATAATTCGTATATATTTCACTAAAATTTGTAGTTAACATTTAGTAATCATTACGTTGTTTTATGAATAAAAAGACAGAATCACATCAGTCGTGATTCGATCTAACACACAAGCTTCACGCAATAGTCGATAGATGCACTTATTACTTCATTACGCCAGACAAATGATCTGAAAGGTATAAAATTGATTTTTATGTAAATTGGTCGCTCTATGGCGATAAATACAAGAAATTTCTTTTCCATCATCTACCTGTGCGAAGTTGGGCCAGGTCGCTAGTAGATTTTAAATAAATTATCGCGACAGAAAATTATAAAATAAAATTATAACCAAAATAAAAAAAAATATCGATTAACTGCAAACGTCAAATGAAAAAAAAATTGAATATTGAATATATTTGGCGTTAATTTTGTAGAAATGCATTATTCACAATTAAATGAAACTAGGTGATAAACTACTTTACCGCGACCTAGGTTTCGTTGTATAACAATATCTTCAGGTGGGCTATTAGCAAAGAGATATTAGAAAGATCTTTGCTTATTAGCAATTATTATTATTTTATTTATTTATTATTATTATTATATTATTAGCTATTGCCCACCCGAAGATGTTGTAATACAACGAAACCGAGGTGGTGGTAAAGACCTTAAAGAAATTAGAAATAATACTACATCACGTAGTGCCATTTAATTGTTTCTCTGTTCTTTGGAATCTATGTAACTGTAGATTAGATTTCAAAAACTATTTTTGTGGTAACTTATCTATACTTTGAAAACGGTTACAGATAATATATAATCATGCTACAAATTATATCGACAGATAAGTGATTAAAAACGTGACGGAAATTGAAAAATGTCTTAACGTCTTGCTTGTATAGCGAGAGAGAACAGTCTTCTTTATTGACTGATCAACCAGAGTATTCCCGCTTACATATTTCTATCCCAGACTAGATATTCTTTTGAAATCCGGAAAGGAGGCATTTAGTGCCCACGAGAGGAAATCAGGATAATTAAGATAAGTATACACAGGTGAATTTGCGTGGTACAGCTAAATCCATTTAAAAATATAATTGCATTAATTTAATACATCTCTAATCCGAACTTATTTTTATAGGGACATTCTGCTGTAACATGTCACAGATCTCATAAATTATCTAAACGAAGGCACCTAACTAAATTATTTTTTCTATTTGAATATATTCAGATCTCCTGTAAAATTATCATAACTATCTTGCATATAATATACCAGCCTTCATTATTCATTGAAATAATATATCTAAAATATATAATTCATAAGGATTATATATCCAAATCAAGAGGAATGTTCCTCTTGGTTACCTTGTAGAAATAATATTACATCACGTAGTTTCATTAAATTGTGAAAATTTGAATTAAAAAATATATTAGTATTGCAAGTTGGAATAACGTATAATTTATATGAATATATATGTATATATATATATATATATATATATATATATATATATATATATATATACACATGCACACATACACACACACATACATGTGGGTAAACAAATCTATGCTGTCATCAACTCGGTTCCCCTTGTTTCGTAAAATTATATACTTTAATTTTTCAATATCCGCTTAATGTATACATAATATACTTACATAAATTTGCCATCGAAGCACATAAAAAGGACAACATTTTTATTTAACAAGCTTAAGGCCGAAATTAAATTAATATTGCCTTTTTCCGACAAGATGTGAAAGAAAATAAAGTGGAAGAAAAAAGGCCGCATAGCAATGAGCTGGGCGGGTCGGTGCAGACACGACAACATTGTTGTAAATATGCATTATGCATAAATTTGTAAAAATATTCAATTTAAAACGATTAAACTGCAACCCGCTTCGAATATAATAATAATTCTGCTGGTCCAAGTTTTTCGTCCTGGCATTTAGGGTGGCTTTAGGTTAAGAAAGGTTTTTTTACAAAAGGTCGGTTTCCACCGTATGAGAATATGCTTGTAATAATGTGGGTGCTTGCATTCTTTTGGCACTCAATCATTGCTGCTTATCGCATTTATTTGGATTAATATTTTCAATATATCGCTGTTTATTTGGGTTAATAATTGAATTATTATTTATTTTATTTTTGATTAATATATTCAATTTGAAGGAAAAATACTTATAACCTTTAAATAAAACTGGCTGTTTTTTCATAAGGTTATCTGTAACGATCTCGTTTCGAAGAAAATAGATCAAAATAAATAAATGTCTCACCATAGACCTCTGAGTAATCAAATTATGACCTCTGAAAGTTTGACAGATATGGGCAGTATAAATCGTTATTTGTTTTGTATGACAGTGTTGTCTGTATTTTTTTTGGCGGCTAGCATTTGGAGTAACAATAAATAAAGCACAGAGTCACACTTTAAACTTTACTGGAATTGATCTCAGTGTTTGATGTTTTTCACACGGTCAGTTGTACGCCGCCCTATCACGTGTGACATTAAAATATAATGTTTGTTTTTGGACCTAATCCAGTGAAACAAATAATAGTTGTATATAAAAAAATATTTTAGGGTTGTCTATAAAGGCACACGTCTTCTAATAGTTAATTTGGAATAATTATTTAATAATTCGTATTATAATATATTTCATTAAAACTTGTAGTAAACATTTAGTAATCATTACGTTGTTTTATGAATAAAAAGAGTCAGAATCACGTCAGTTGTGTTTTGATCTAACATACAAGCTCCACACAACAGTCCAATAAATGCACTTATGACTTCATTACGCCAGATAAATGATCTGGACATAGATTCTTAATACTACCCAGAATTGAATTTAATACTACCCAGTGTGTTTAGTAGACGGTGTACAAAAATTATATTTTCAATCTTTGATAAAATATTTAAAAGGCATTTTTGTGAAATACCTTGTTTTTGTTTACGTATTTTCATTAAGAAAAATACATAAAAAAGAAAAAATTGTTTATATTTGAATTCTAGAGTAAAAAATTAAAAAAAACATGCAAAAGCTTAAGGTGAGAATGAAATTGTGAAATAATATATTGTAGATGAATTTGTTCAATAATGTAACAAGCATAAATCATTTAGGAGAAAACCTGTTTAATTTTAATACCATAAACTATTTTTCTTACAATTTACCTTTATTTGTGGCATTTATATCTATCAAATATGGTTTAAATATTGGACGATGAGTAGCCAAATAAGGTGTGTAAACTAACGGAAATTTTTATGTACATTATTTCACTATACTTACGTTGAATTTTATTAATTATATAACCACTTAATAACTAATGACAATAAGTGAAAACAATAAATTCAACAGGTGTAATTATGTGACGTTTAAGAAAACAGAACTAATATTTACGAGTAAAATAAAGTCGAAATAGAAAGAAATTTAATAAATATTATGACTGCGTTTACGGAATAAAAACACTTTTAAACAATTGCACGAAGCATAAAACTTATTGCGATAGAAAATAAAAAAAAGATAATAATAAATAAATCATGAAATTTTGTACAGCGTATTCGGTAGACACGCAACCCCAGTGGCTACGACAAAAGCTCAAGTGAAAGCTTTGGCTGAGGGGCGCTAAACTTTTATTGCAAATCTGGCCCGGTGTGGTTACGTTGCCAAACTTATTTTGCCTTTTTGCTCGAAAGAACTTTCAACATGTCATTCACGTGTTGCTTTCCGTGTGAGTAAGTACTGGTGTGTCGGTTGGCTGGGATCGTTGAATATATTGTAATATTTTATTAGGAAAATATTTTGCGATTTTTTGTCTAAAAGTGAAGTAATTTTATCGTTCACTATTAAATGAAACTATGTGATGTAGTATTATTTCTACTTTCTTTAAGTTCTTTACCACGGCTTAGGTTTCGTTGTATTACAACATCTTCAGGCGGGTTATTAGCAAAGATCTTAGTATCTTTGCTAATAACCCACCTGAAGATGTTGTAATACAATGAAACCTAGGTGGTGGTAAAGAACTTAAAGAAAGTAGAAATAATACTACATCACGTAGTTTCATTTAATTGTGAATAATGCATTTCTACAAAATTAACGCCAAATATATTCAATTTTATCGTAATTAGTCGCCAATTTTCGACGAAATATGTAATGTATTTTAAGCATACTAATATGGTTAAAAGTTACTTTAGTTAATGGTACTTCTAGGTATTTATTGAACTATTGTGAAAAAATGGTATATACTAAAATTATAAAAAAAAAAAAATGGTTTTATCGGTCAATTTATAAGTAAGGTTCGGAAGGCATTGATAAGTATTGGGATTACCAACTTCAGTAGTAAACTACGAAGGCGCCTATAACTTTTCAAGTATGAATTAAGGGACTCACAGTTTTATACTAACTGCGATTATTGACATTACGGTTTAACATTAAGTATTATCTACTTAATTCAATATTCGAATAAAGATATTCTTCATCGAATTTTAAAATTCTTCATGAAGTTTCATATTCTTCATCGCTGTTCAGTATTCTTCATCGAATTTCAATGTTCTTTGTCGAAGTTTAATATCGTTTATCAACCATCATTTTGTTTCACAAAAGTTAGAAGTTATTATAAGCATATTTTTTTATTTACTATATGCAATTTAACCTTTGAGGACACGATTTCTGTATTTATGTTTACAGGTTAAAGCGACTTCAACACATCAAATATACATGTAAAGTTACTTGAAAATTGAAGAAATTTTTAATAGTGAATCTTTGAATTTGCGTAAAGAGGTAGAAAATCATGATAACATAGCGTAATTATAGACACTCGTTGAAAGTTATCCTTTTTAAATGGCATTAATTTTTTATTGTAAACTTACGTAAAATAATACTGATTAATTTCAAATCGTCATAGATAACTCTATGACGATGACTCGATGACAATGACTGATGACTAGATTTTGTCTACTCTCCTAATTTATCCATAGAATTCAATATATTTTTACAAATCGGGAAGTAGACTTTATAGAAAAATGTATACGGAAGTAATTATTAACTTCTCTCTTGTTCTAAATTCTTTAATTAATGTATTGCTTTTATACATTTTTCATGTATATATATATATATATATATATATATATATATATATATATATATAAATACATATATATGTGTGTGTCTGTGTGCATAAATATGTGTATGTTCCGAACAGTGTAATGATGCATTGTAAATTTCTTTAAAACTCAAAAAGTAATAATAAAAACTAAAAAAATACACCCTCAATAAAAATAAAAGTTAAAAAAACTAAAATCCAACTACGGAAAAAAATAACTGAAAAGCGCAAAATAAAATCATCAATCAACAATCAAATTTTCTCTAAATTTATGGAAATCTGTGTTGTAAACAAAAAAAAGATATATATATATATATATATCTATATATATATATATATATATATATATATATATATATATATCCACACAAGTATAAGGTGGCATTAAAAATAATAGCAGTATTGTGGCATTGAAAATCTTAAATGAAATAATCGATGAAAAATTTATAAAACTAAAAATGAGAAAAAATAATAAAAAAGCTTCTGTGTAAGCTTTCAATTTCTTTATTTAATAAATAACGAAATTAATACCTTTTAATAATGTTTATATAGATACCATATATTTATATATACGCTATCAAATTTTGGGTCTAAAATATAACCTCCTATCACAGCTTTTTCATTTCTTCATTTTATGGCTGATAGGACAGCATATCTTCTTCGCTCATTTTCATTTTGAATTGAAAACATAAAAAAATCTACACGGGAACATCTTGCTGTTCTATAAGAATATACTAGGAAACTCTAATATATTTGGAGAGAATATTACTAAACCAACATTGTGCGATAAAGTCTTGTTTCGAAAACATTTTACTTTCGTTTCCTATTTGCTCTAATACTTTGCCAAGTTTCTGTCGGTTCGGTCTTGCTCCCATTGTTCCTTTCCGAGTATTTTGCAACGCAAATATCAAATATGTGTACAATTGCTTGGAACCGAGTCAAAACTTTACGCGAGTCTAGTATTACAGGACGAACTTCGCCTATACAATATTGTTTTGATATATAGTATAAGTTTATGCCTCGACGGATTTAGATTTTTATTCGTTTCGAGGTACCGAAATAGTTTCTTGTATTTTGGATCATTCAGGTTTATTTTTATATAACATTTCCTAAATTTTATGAATGGATTAAAATATATATATATATATATATATATATATATATATATATATATATATATATATATATATATTTATCTCTTGACACTTTTTCCCTATTATCTGTTGAAGGCAAATCCCAATTTTATTGTCTGATAACTGAGTAGTAACTGAATATAAATGGGTGTACAATTTTCTTCATGATTCCACATTTCTTTTACGTTTTTCTCTGTATTTTTTGTAATTTTGCAAACAACAATCTATATTCCTCATTTCAATGTTAAATAAACTTTTTTTTTCGATGATAGAGAATTAATGTTTCTGCTATTGAGAGGAATTTTAAACTCGTTTTCTCTTGGTCACAATGGAATTTAAACTTTTGGTTTAGGTTTAGCAGTAGGTAACAATACTGTAACAGGTACACGTGTATATATATATATATATATATATATATATATATATATATATATTGTATATATTGTCTTATGATATAGGAATATGAAGCCTTGGTGGGTATCTGGCGCATTTATTTTAATATTATTAATTATATTACGTTCCTTCAGAATATAAAAATAATAAACAAATCTCAGAATTTAATTTGAGATGACTTTTACCATGCTTTGTGCCATCAATTAATAGTTCGTCCGCTTTAGCTCACGTTTAGAAACGTTTCATTTACAGTTCTGTAGTAACCAATAAATATCTCAGTAAACTGCAATTATCAGATCTTACAAAGTAGTGGCGCCATCTAGCGTCATTAAATCAAATTTAGTTATTATGCTTTCACAGATATAACTTTTGTATTGGTTATGACGAAACTAGCTGTTTTTCGCAACTTCGTGTTTGCGTAGGTTTTTGAATATGGCCGAAGACTGTTCGGTTGATTAGCAACGGAAATTTAATTTCTGCAATTATGTATTCGCTATGTCATACTTCTTTGCAGTCAACAATAGATAACGTCAGTGCGAGAAGAAAAGATATTTTACCTTCTTCCATAATTTTGAAAACCCATCTTAATATAAATTGAATTACAAACCTTTCTCAGATCAATATTATGGATGGAATATTGATATCCTTCTGTTTGCTTCTTGGAGTCCTTAAAATCCTTTCTTAGTTAGTGTCTACGCTAAAAATAAACATATATTCGAAATTTTCTGATTCTATGGCTAACACTAACTATTAAGGTTCGGTGTTGGTCAATCAATTAGATTTGATATTTGTATACATGACAGAAGTGAGAGATTATAAAGTGAAAATAATTTCAGATAATGAACCATGTGACAAATAAGGAGGAGCCATGTGACATATAACTTTTCTCTGAGTAAAAAAATGTTCTTCTCAAAGTATTCATATACAATATATACGTACACTCGATTGCGGAATATACTTCATATATAATACTATTGCTTCAACTTTCCAATACTGCTCGTACGACACATCCGAGCCAATAAAGGCTTTCAATAAACGGCCGACCGCTCTGTCCCGGGCCGTTTGTTGTTCCAGTACTGGTTCGGTTCGAGGCCGGAACTTCCCGGGACGAATGCAAATGTCCACTTCCGGCTTTCCGGACGCGGGTGTGCAGATTTATGAAGGGGAGGCCTTTGCGCGAATGTCCTTGATGGGCGTTTGTTTATTTATTTGTCTTGCTCCGGGAGAGATATAATTCGGTCGTGTTGATCGTTAGAAATTCTTTTATCGCTAGATATGTGAGAGAATATAACACGCTATATGTTGGACGGAGTCTCGATGAAATATACATTGCTCACAGATGGCCTTCAGCAAAGAAAATTTGTCGACAGAATTAATACTACTTTCATAACTAATCGCAATAGAAATTAAGAAAGTAGATTAAAAACAAACGATTTTGTGATTTTTAACTTGAAATCGTCGCTTGTTTTGTATTACACGTTTAAAGATAACTAAACTTCCTATATAATACAGGGTTTATTAATATATGTATATGTAATAAATACGCATCATTAAATTAAAAACATTTATTTAAAATAAAATAAAATAAACACCCCATCTAGCGGAGATTTATAAAACTACACTTTATTGTACTCAGATTATGGTAGTGGCTAATAAAAGAAACAGATGGCGCGCATAATAATTTTTTAAATTTCTTTTAACAACCATAATCAAATTTAATTTCAGTTTTTCTATATGCAGGAAAAACACATACACAGTGAGAAACAGAGGTGGAATTTAAAAAATTCACAATTGAAATTTTTACTAACAAAGATTTTCTGTTTGTAAGCATTTGGTTTTTAAAATAAAAATTATTTTTTAAAAAAAACCTTCGGTATTTTAGCGTACAGCCTTGTTATACACATACGTTAAAAATCATTATGTTATATCAGCAAGGACTTTCAGGAAAGATAATATCCACGGTAACAACGCCATGTCTAACAAAATTAAATTGAAGAGTCAGGATTTAAATATCGAATTATAATCATCTATGAATATAAGATTCATATATTCATAGTATTCATATAGAAAATACGTCGTAGTCCCGATTAAAAGCAATCTTATCGCAACGCATGTTATTTCAAAGAAAACCGAAAAATAAACATGGGATTAATCATAAAAACACACCCACAACGAATGGAGCAATGTTGGTCAACGCGTGACGGTAATCAATTACTGGATAAGCAATCTAGCTATTCTGCGTCACTCGGTTATTGTGCGTGGCAACGTTGCGGGTGATAACCAGAATAAAAATGTATTTTTATTTAATGGTATTATTGAATACAATATTTTTCTTAAATATCTTGGAACAAACGTTATTTCTTCGCACTTCTATTAAGTTTCATTCTAATTTTATGCAATGTTATAAAACATCAGAGAAAGTCAATCTCAACTATTTGATTCGAACGATTAGCCGCACAAAGAATTAAATTCTAATCCAAATTAAATACACAAAAATAGGGGAGAAGAAATTAATGTTTTAATAAAAAAAGTATCTTTTAAATACTACCGCCGGAAATGGGGAGGGCCTGGCGATATTGGAGTAGGATATAATTTTTAAAAAAGCCGATATTTTTTAGAACATAAAAAAGCAAACATTTCGACGATTGACAATCAGGAAAGAGCAAAGAATAAAATAGAAAAAAAACTACTTTCATATACGCGCTTTTATTATATTTTTAATATATAAATACAACAAAAGTCTGACAAAGTACATAACAACTTTTTGAAACGATTTAAAAATCATAATTATCTATTGTTTTTTTTAATGTATAGCCATTGCCTAAATTAATAAAAAATAACTGTTACTTGACATTGACAATTATTTTGATGTTGTCAAAATGATGTTTCTTTCGAATTTTATGTGACTTTCCGGTGACACAGTCGGACGTGCGAGTATCATGGCAAAGTATGTTACATATATGTATGGAGGGTACAACGAGATATAATCTACACTTTGTTTCATCGTGATGGTGCAAAGACTTCCGTAGAAATAACACACTTATTATGAAAAATAAGCGTACTTTTCTTAAAGAAACAAAAGCTTTCCATTTGTCTGATTGGCGATTTGATATATATATATATATATATATATATATATATATATATATATATATATATATACATGTCTGGTCACAAAGTATATGTCTGGAATGAATTTAACAGATAGAATATGAAACAGAAGTTACAATTTTCGTAAATAATGATACGTTTTAATTTACAATAATTAGGTATGTGTAAGTTATTGAAATTTGTAGGAAACTTACAAAAATGGTTGGGAAATAAAAGGTACGAACTACATAACATGACACGGCATAATGTCATCATCTACGTAAAGACGTAAAGAAATGTTTTGGGGTGACTTTTCTCATCCTCCTATTACATTAAAGATCTCATTAACAAGAGTTTATAGAAGAAAAAAATTAAATAGTCTGCGGAAAAGTTGTTAAAAATTATCATCAAAATAAATAAAAATCAAAGACAAAATAAATAAAACAATTTGCATGGTATGAGTTAAACCTTATATATTTCTTATATTTATATATTCTTAAGTTTAAACGGTATGACAAAATATTAAATTTTAATTTGGTTATATGTAAAATTCCAAATTCCGGACAACCACTGTAGCAAAGTAAGTCCAAGCGTACGTGAGAGTAGAACGTGCTTCCTCTTATCAGCAGCGTAATTCAGAACGGTCGGTATATTGCTCTGGTTCTTGGTTATTTTTGTCCGTTTTTAGTTTTTTTTATTTGAAATAAAATTATTAAAAGCCAAATATTACAGGGAATATTGCCTGAAGGAAATGCACCGATAATATCTTAACGTTTGTATACGTACCATTTTAAATTGTTACTTTTTCTTTAAATTTCAAAATAATTGTAAAAGTTCTTCAAGTGTTATAAATGATTTATACCCTTGTGTGTGTAATATAAAATACATCGATTGTTTGTTTAAAATTGTATAAATTTTTTTTGAGGTAATGAAGATTTATTATTCGTGATAAAATTACCAATGAAATAAATATAACAGGCAAGTTATTATGTATAGCTACTTTCTTTTTAAAAATTTTCTGTTACCTTAATGTTGCTATTATTATTAGAGTTCCGTACGTCAAAACGGAAGAAGTTAGCCTATAGGATCACTTCATTGTCCGTCTGTCCGTTTGATTGTCAAGACCCTTTTTCTCAGAAGCGTTATTAAGTTGAAATTAATATTAAATAATTAGGTCTATGGTCTCTTGGAGTTGTAAAAAATCAAGCTAAATGAACGCAATAAAAAAAACCTGAAAATACGACCCGCTATGCCGCATATTTTGACACTCGCAAATAAATTAAAACCTATAGGGTACTTCTCGTTGATCTAGAATCACGAAATTTGGCAAGAAGCAAGGTATTACAGCACAAGTAAAGGAAAAAATCCGAAAATTGTTATTTGTAGTTATGTCACATAAAAAAATGCCCCAGTGAAGATTATATTAGGCAATACATTTTCGTTTCACAAATTAAAATTTGGTAAATAGTTTAATGGGAATATTATGTACCATTAAATATTTATTATATATATATATATATATATATATATATATATATATATATATATATATATATATCTTTTTTTGTTAATAAACATTGCAGTATGAATGATAATCCATATTGCGCTTCAGTTGTTATATTTTTAAATTTGACATTTTCTGCTTATTTAACAATCGCAGAAGTATGATACGATGTTCGCGTTTAGTAAATTTAAAATATCTACGAACCCTCGTAGTGCGACTTCCACTAGAGTTTAATTGGTTTTTTAATAGTATTGGATTCAATTTTAATTTATTACCGAATTGTTAAATTTGCACTGATGTTTAGTAAATGTTATATAATTTTGGTCATATTCGACCTGTTTTTCGACATATATGAATGGCTTACATCGTAATATTTCTCCGATATCCTCCCAATGTGACAAATACTGTGTGGGAACTGAGAAACTCTTAGTTTCCAATTAAAAAAAAAGTGCTATGTCTATCTACTTCTAACTTTTTCTTATGTCCCTAATTCAACCCAATTAATTGTACCTAATTAAACACATGCTTGTCGACCGTTTAAAAGTTGGGTTGAACAATCAGCAAGCCATTGCTTGACGAAGCAATGTTCTTTGACGTTATATTTATAATCACTACTAAGTTCAGCTTACTGTTACAGAGGAACTCGAGACTTATTCAATGTAAATTACGTATATAAAACTTGAGGAAGCAGTGTGTTCTATCAGCAGATAAGTGCAACCTGGCGGTGAATCTTCGCTGAAAGACAGTATAAAGATACAAATCAACAGAGAATTGTATGGTAAATTTCTTCACTATTTAATGCAAATTTTTAACCGATAGGCATTCTCGTAACTACGAATGTACAATTGCGAGTTGCGTCCTAATTCACTATTGACTTGTGCCTTATAAACCTTTCAACGAACTTAAGTTGCGTTGGAGAGTATTTTAGCAAATAATATAATGTTAATGATGACCTGTGATATAATGCTAATGATGACCTGTGTCTTCATCACTAGTTATCACCGGTTTATTTAAGTCAGCTGTAAGATGGATTTGACCTGTATTTACTGCCTGGATAAATGTACTAAACGTACTGGCAAAGGTAATTCGCATTTTACTAGAAGTTTCATTAGCCGTGAGGTTTATACGTGCGTGTATATATATATATGTATATATATATATATATATATATATATATATATATATATATATATATATATATCTTTTTTGTTAATAAACATTGCAGTATGAATGATAATCCGTATTGCTCTTCAGTTGTTATATTTTTAAACTTGACATTTTCTGTTTATTTAACAATCGCAGAAGTATGATACGATGTTAGCGTTTAGTAAATTTCAAATCTCGTTTCGTACTTATTTAAAACATTACTTTACAATAATTAAATAAGTGACACCGTGTAATTTAATTTGTTATTGTGTAATATTATTCCGGTTCTGGGATTTTGGGAAATAAAAATACCTCTGTCTTGAAAATGTTTTCGCTTTACTCAGGTTAGATGTGCCTACTTATTGTAATTTCCTTAATCGGTTATCTATCGACATGAGGTTTGTTTTTCTGTTTACTTTTATAAAGTCGCCTCTGTGAATTCGTTTCAAAATCATGACGAAATGGGCAAATTGTCAACATACTTAAATAAGCACTTAAAACTGTTTTGTTTTTTTCCAGGCTTGTATTTTCACAGTAAATTGGAAACACACTGTTGGTTATTTTCAGGTTACTTATTTATTTACTTATGCTGGAGAAAACAAACTTAAGCTCAATTTCTTTATTATAAAGAATTGTCTTATTTGAAAAGATAGATATATTTTTTCACATTACGAGAGTTACGTTTATGTATAACAAAAACATACTAGACCACGTTGATGGTCCATCGATGTTGGAATCGCGATGTTATTGTATGTCATTATATATCTATTAATGCCACAATTTTATTTTCCTTTACTAGGTATAATTTTATTGCATTATTTTTTTATTTGGGTGAATGAAAACCATTTAATATTTTGCAATAATATCAGCTAAGTCATAAATACGAAATTAGAGATGTACTTTAAATACGTTAAATTATTTATTTCAACTTTCGTCACGAAACCGTGTTTGAAACCCACAAAACACATAAGAGCCCAAGCTTTCAATGTAGTTTGACGCTTCATGGAGCCCCAAAGCCTGCTTCCAACGCGATAACAATATAAAGCCAATAGAGATGTCTATCCACGCAGGGCTGCTCGGAGAAAGTATCCTTGCAAAGTACATCAATCAATCATGCCGTCCGCCAAGGATGCTGCGAAAAGGATACTCCGGGAGAGCTCGGATGATGAATAGCTGACGCAAAACGGTATCATCGCTTTATTAATCAAATCTCTCTTATAATAATATCGTCGTGAGTTGTCTGTCTGGAGGCGTGTGGGGGCAATTTTAGCATGTTTATTGGTGCGTGAAGTTATTGTGGCGGACTTGTCTTGAGCTTTTATGTAAAGGGAGCTTTTATGGAGGAAGCTTTTAAACCTCCCTTTGGGTTTAGTGAAAAATGTGTGTATGATTAGCAGAGAAATGAGAAGCATTCACGCAATGTTTGCGTAAACTTACTGGCTTATAATTGATGTTTTCAGTAAAAAGGAAATATTTTAAAATTTATGTGCAGGGAAGTTGAAGTACATATGAATTAATTCCTAAAACCACTTTTATATATTATTGAAGTTTTTATGGCTAGGTGAACTATGGTTTGCACGTGTTAATAGTTTTGAGAGCTGTACTTTGTTAACACACACACATACATATATATATATATATATATATATATATATATATATATATATATATATATATATATGTATGTATATATATATATATATATATATATATATATATATATATGCATCGCAAGCAATTATTCATACATATAACAAATATTCAGGTATTTCATCTTCAGAATTACGAACTGTTCACTCTAGCTAGGCGTGTAGACTATGGCAAGTAATGACATAACTTTACATATAAATCTCGACTGAACTAGAAATTTCTTGAGTACGATGTTAATAGAAATTATGATTTCATTTATCCTAGATAATATTTGTTACGGTACTAAGCATATGCCAACGTAACCCTACAATGTACCTCCATGTTCATATTTATATAGTTCGTCTCGGCAATTCGGAGGATACGTAAGTACAACCTACCCACTATTGATGGAGAAAGGATGACTATGTAGGTAAAAATAAGACCATGAGAAAATATAGATTAGCAGTATATCGAAATTTATTTCAATCATGGGATAAATATTTGATGCGTTCCCTGCAAGCTATATAATTTTTATAATCATAAAAACATTTGGGAAATATGCTATCCATAAGTCAATGAAATGCATTTTAATTGGTACACATATCAATCTTTTCCAGAAAAGTTCTGTAAAGCTCGACAAAAAGCCTGATAAGGAACGAAGTTTGCTAGTATTGGGAAATTGCTTTTTAGACTAGACAAAAAAAAACAGAAATAATTTATCCTAAATATTATGAGTACGAAAGTGTATTTGTTTGTCCTTTTTTACACCACAATGTTGCAAAGATCGACGTGATTTTTAAACGATTGACACATGATATAAAGAAGCAACAAAAGCATTCTCTTCAGTTCCTAATTTATAGGAAAATATTTTCGTTTTTATTGTGATTTGTATTATGAAGTCACGAAAATTTTTCATTTGTATTGTAAAGACACGCATTTAATTTCCCTTAATCATTCTACACGGTGCTGTATGTTTCAAATTATTTTCATAACTTTTAAATACAAGCACACGAGTTAGTTGGTGGGTAAAAATGATTTATCCTTATGATCAAATAATTTTAAATTTTTATCAAATGTTCTATTCAAAATTATCGATAAACAATTCTATTAAATATTGAATATACTTGGCGTTAATGCAGAAATGCAGAAATTCATTATTCACAATTAAATGAAACTACGTGATGTAGTATTATTTCTACTTTGTTTAAGTTCTTTACCACGACCTAGATTTCGTTGTATTACAACATCTTCAGGTGGGTTATTAGCAAAGATTGCTAACAACGCTTTATCGCCTCCTAATATATTAAAGAAAATAGAAATGATACTACACCACGTAGTTTCATTTAATTGTGAATTCTATTACACTTTTTTGGGCTAAATACTTGGTTTGTTATAGTTCCAGCTTTGTAATATACATATATACTTTTTTTAGGCTTCTAACCACATAGTCATAGGAATTTTAATCTTATTCATATATACATATAACATTTTTTTTAACTGTTTCTTACTTGATAATATATGTATAGAAATACATGTATAGAATTTTTTTTTAACTGCCTTACGATAACACATGTATAGAAAATTGTTTTAACTGTCTCTTATTTGATAATATCTGTATAGAAAAATTGCAGATCGGAAATCACCATAGCTGACAACAGGTCACAAAGAGACAATGTAAATTAACTAACCGTTAGTGACACTGATGGTTTCGAAAGTATCATGAATATGGGGCGTCCACCATTCGTTCAGCACTTCATTAAAATGAATGGATGACATGCGTTAAACTCACATAATTTATAATAGAAGTAAAAGGCGAAAGAATGCATGGCGAATGAGGAAGCATACTCTGAACAATACTGAAGATTGTTTTTTTTATTCTTGTTAAGTATCACCATGTATTAAGTGAGACCAATAGTGAAAATATATGATTTGAATAAACATTTCTGTTTATAGTTTTGAACCTGTTCTGAAAGATAATACAAGCAAAATTGTCGGTGAGTGAGTTCACAGTCTAACATATACGCATGAATTTAATTCATGCTCAGCTCAGACACTTTCCTAACACTTCTTAAGAAAGTGTTATAATGGAATGGCACCCGAATATTAAGCTTTTTTAATTCAGTGTTTGGAAATTTGGAGTCCTTTTAATCTCACTCGCTTGTCTGTCCAATTTTCTATTACATGTCTTCCGTTGAATCGTTAAAAATGAAGCTTCATGCGTTTGGTAATAATTGACTATTAAACGTCTGTGGCAATTATGCTATTTAGTGTTACTACAAAATAGGAAAAGTTTTTTTATAAAAAAGGAATATCATAATATCTCCCTAACTTTTCTTTCTAAATTCCGTTTCCTCTTTTATCTCTCTCACTTAATACCTCTCCTTTCTTTTTCCCTGCAATCCTGGTTCAAAGCGTCTGCCGACATATCACAATTAGATTATTTTCCCCTTTTTTTGTATTTTTTCCTCTAAAATGTGTTCACCATATTTCGTTATCATCACTCTTTGTTATTATCCCTTTATAAATGCACTGTAATTCGTTGACTGGAAGAGATACCAGGATATTATTTATTTTCTTTGATGAATAATCATAAGTTCGTCTAATGATTAATCATCAAAGAAAATACATAATATCCTGTTATAAGAAATCATCTGTAATATGAAATGCTTTAATTTGTAATCGAAATTCTTTATGTTTTAGATATTCACTCAACGATTGATAGCTTTTGTACGTTTATAACATTATATCTTTTACATATTAATTTTCAATCCATTTATTATAATTTTTTTCTTTTGTATCTGTTACTTCGACTTAAAAATCAATGAAATAAACTACTAACCTACCGGAAATACTTTCTATACAGCTATGTGCCATGCAGTCTCTACCATGCAGTATAGGTACAAACGTAATAAGTAGACGTGTGTGGCAAGCAACAACAACTTCCGTGTTGAAGCATCTATGTACAGTGAAAGCTTTTGTAGTGCGATGATGGATGACATCCATATATCACCTTTAAATGGTCCCTTCACATTCAGAACTAATGTTTTAATGCATAAGAGCGCGTGTTTCCTTTTATTTTCATCCATTACATATTTCGAAGTTATCGTGATGAATCCAATATTACCTCGACTCAGCGAGGTGTCATGAATTTGATAAGTGATTCAAACCTTCAGTTCACAGCTTATAAAAAATTGACTTGAGACCACTGGATATAAATTATTTCTAGTTTGACTATAATGACGAGTTTAGTATTACAACAAGATGGAGGGACCTGATATGCGTATATAAATACAATATGGTATTTTATTCTGTTTGTTCCGTCATTAAGATATGGTGTCGAAATATGAGAGGGTAGAAATTTGAACTATTTAAGAATGTAAAGTTTGAATTATATAAAAGTGCAGAACTTTGTACTAGATAAGTGAGTAAACATTTGTTCTACGTAAGAGCGTAGAATTTTGACGCAAAGAAAAACGTAGCACTTTTCACTATAAAGAGTGAACTGGAACTAGCACTTTGCACTATAAAGAGTGAACTGTGGAAGTTTGTACTACATAAGAATCTAGAACTTCGACGTATATAACAACCTAGAACTTTGACTTATATAAGAGTTTAGAATTTACTGTCAGAGTAAAGATATAAAAGAGTATAACTTTTTACCAACATCTATTGACAAACCGTTGCTGCTTTCGAGAAAAGAACAAGCTGAATCGCTTTACTCCTTGCAGGTGCATTTTTAAGACTTTATTCATTGCTATCGCTCTAGGAAAAAGTAATAATGCTCTATCCGCTTACACAGCCTTAGCAATTGTTATCGCTAGGTCTGAAGTTTCCTTAGAAGAAAGTCTATAGCGCAATTGAAAACATGTAAATATGTATTTGGGGGAATTTAAATATAATCATATAGTCAAATAAATTTATGACGATAAGAATCAGTCTCCTTTTGAAGTCTGCCTTCAAAATTAATGAATGAAAAAATAGGCGGTGTTGTATCGGGATACTGTTGCTAGTATGAAGACGTAGAATAAATCAGTATGGCCACATGGTAAATAAGAATTGTATTGGGCATTTGTTCACTTTTGCGGTATGGCGCCTCAACTTTGAGGCGCTCCCGCTGAATTTGCTGATGCTCAGGATCTAACATCAGGATCTTTTTGGATTTCCAATCTATCTATATTTTCTTCTATTAACGTTTTCTATAGTTGTTCTATCGATTATGCAAATTTTGTAATTTTTGCGAAATTTCTACTATTTTAAGGGCATTTTCTAAATAAGTAGTATTGTGTATTATTTCAGATTCCTTGCCTTACTATTAACTGTGCATGTGCATTACTGTTGCATGTGAATTAGTGTGTAGCTTATAATTATATTTCCCTAATTGATAACTACAAGAATGATAACTTACAACATCGAATACATCAGTATCACTTATTCTTTTGACCGGTCTGCACCATTTATACGCTTCGACCTCCATTTCTCCATCATAATTTACCCTCTCTACCCGCACACTCGACGGGGCATATGATCTTACAATAAAAATAATATACAAACGCCCCCATGATGACGTTTGTTCATTTGGAGGGCGTTTTATACATTTTGTACATTAGGAGGACGCCAGGCGTCACTGTGACGCGCTAAAAGGAATTTCTTGTATATATTCGGCGTGGGGCATTTTGAATACATTTTTGCACAGTGATCGTTGTAGTAGAGTGCGGTGAAAGAAAAATGGAATCAAATTATTTTAAAAATAGTAATACCATTGTAGGAGCACGGAAATCGGATCTTGTATTTGGAAGTACTAGGGTTAGTTAATTTTATAAATCTTTATATATACATTGTTGTCATATATCGTATATACGTTGTGCTCTTTGTGACCCATTATTACCAGTGGTAATTTGTGTAATTGCAATATAGGAACTGGATTTGTTTCTAATATGAAATGTGTTATTTATACAAGTAATATATATATATATATATATATATATATATATATATATATATATATATGTATATATATATATATATATTTATTTTTTTTAAATATAGGTTGCAATTATTTTTTCCAACACGCAAAAGTTGAAAAAAACATTTGCAAATAATAGACAAAAAAATTCCATTAATTTGATAGCGGGATTTTCACAAATAATTCACAGTAATCCTCCGCTATTTGCGGATAAGCTACTAGGCAGATTCGTTATTCGCGGTAATTCGAAGGAAATCCTCGCGAATAGCGAGGGTCTAGTGTAGATGAAAATACTATTTATATTTTAATGGTTTTTACGACCTTCTTTTAATTGACTAAATACGCTTTAAGTTTACGATGATAACTTTTTGACTTTTTTGAAAGACAATCCAGTTGTTAAATACTATGACATGTAACGTTAAATGTTCATAATGTGTAAATTTACCAATATCCTATATGATTATATAAACTAAGATTTAAGAAAGTAATTGAAAAATGTATTGACGTAATTTATTTTTATTAAAAATTAATAAATAAATCGTTGTATGAGAAAAGTTTTTTTAAAATTCGAATTTATTGTTTTAATATAAATAAGATTTATGATTTTGAAATATAAATATTTATACATTAATAAAATATAAATTTTATACATTAATTTTACCTATGATAATTACTATTCCTATTTGCTTCTATTTTTTTCAACCCGTTCACACTCCGCTCGTCACACATAGTTCATCCATTGTAACGCAACTAGGGCGTCATGGCAACGAGTTCCCTTGGAAAGAAATGGCGGGCGCTTCGCCCTCAACACTGCTAATGGACGGAGTCGGGATATAAGGCGCCCTATGCACTTCAGCGGCCATCTACCTTACGTAAAATACGGAATGTAAAGTAAAGTAACCCGCGTATTTCAGCGAGAATATTTGGGATTCAAACTTAGTTTTGTAATCACGGATGCGTTACAGACTTCGTAAACTATTGTACGTTTTAATTTGAAATTAAATACGGTAATATTGTTAATTAGATTGTAATAAGTTAAAATATTGCTGTTAAATTGGGGAAATGTTGAAGACCATTTTAATTTTTATTTTGAAAATCAGAACAAGGACTTAAGTCAGCCGAACCTTTATCGGGTTAATTAAATTAAAAAAAAAATCGAGGTATCTTTTCTTTACAAATAGAATATCTTTTGTTCCAAGACAACAAACGTTTCATTTATCAGAATTTTTTTATATCATTTATCTAATAGTTTTCTAAAATAACACGTCATGTCGGGCCAAGTTGGAGTGCCGTATTTAATTTGCTTTATTTGTTATTATTTTCAGAGATGGTAGCCGGTAGGTAGAGATGGTAGAGACGTTATAAATAAATCGTTACGAGTACATAGTGTAGAAATACAATAATATATTTATTTGTAAGGTATTTTGTAATATTTAATTAATTGAATACGCTTTTGTTAACGGTTTTAATTAAAACGAAAGTCTTGAAAGGAAACTGCTGGCTGCTGGAAAATTATACTCTGTTTTTTGGGTTATATGATTTGGGAAACGTCCAAATTTTTCGTTTTAGTTTTACAAGAAAAACATTGTAATATCAAAAGTCTATTTTTGGTTCGACCGGATTTGAACTCGCGATCTCTTTGACACAATCCGAGTATTTATACCGCCACACTAAAGTGATTACAGATTCGATTCGAAACATTCAATAATTTAAATCTGATTTACCTGTTCTGATTTTTAATTGATATTGCAAGCTTACAGCAGTTTTCCCATTTCCTCATTTCATGGCGGTAGTTGTAAATCAAATGCGCTGTTTTGCGGTGTTCGTTTTAATTTGAAACCGCGAGTGTTTGCCGGCGTTTGCGGTTTCCATTATGTGTGATAAATAATCAGATTTAAATAATTAACGACGGAGTAACGCATTTGAATATGGAAATTCAGTACGGAAATACAGTCAACAATCGTACTTTGGTTACATATGCAAATGATGGTTGCATAAACCATAATTGCAGGAATTAAAAAAAATAATTAAGCAAATATTGAGTCAACAATAATTGGCCAAGTTTGAACAAATGAATTAGTACATTATGTTTATTTTGCTTAAATTTCTTTTAAATTCATATTATACTTAGTATGTTTTTAATAAAAATGTTAAAAAATTGTGATACAACGGTCATATCGTAAAGATTAATTGCAGAAACCTTTAGTACACTTTGATAATATGTAACAGTGTTGTGATCTCGGCATATTCGTACACGCAATTCTGTGCTTAAAATTGAGCATATTTGAAGAGTGTTTGAGTAAAGAAATTAAGTTTTTGAACTTATACTTCTTTAGGCGCGTTATAAAAAAATACGAGAGTCGAGTTTTACGACGCGCGCGCACGATGCAACAAAAATCGGCAGGATGAAGTTGCTTGCTAAACGTGCTCGCAGTGACTGACATTATATTCATGATAGTTATTGAGATATTTGTAAATACACAACATGTGTTTTATGTTTTTGTGCTTTTAAATAAAAAATACGAGAGTGAAATTTTACTTTTGTTGCACGATGCAACAAAAATCGACAGGATGAAGTTGCTCACTAAACATGCCCGCAGTGACTGATACTATATTCATGATAGTTATTGAAGTATTTGTAAATACACAACATGTGTTTCATATTCATACAAATCTAGGCTATATCTGTGCTTTCAAATAATATTTTTAGTAATTGAAATTTAACATTGGGCCATATAATAAAAAAAACATTTATTTATAGTGAATATTCGTGATAGAAATAGTACTTATAAGCTTTTTAAAATATATTATACGTGTATTTCTCTAAGTGAGATTAAGTATCGGTGTGTATTTAATTGCATTAATAATCATAAATTATTTAAAAATTGAATTTAGATTTTACCAATCGTATTTATAATTGCATTTATAATATTTATTAGGTGATATGGCCATGTAACCATGGCCATATCACCTAAAAAAAATCATTTTAGACCAAAATAAATTCTAAATATTTTTTTAACGTTTTATTCTAACGTTTTATACAGAATATAAGTTTGCCTGTCAATTACATTTTTTTCTGAATTTAAGGGGTAGATAGAAAAACGAATAGACATCGTATTGATTTCATTATTTTCCATTTTTTTCTGTATCAATATGTCATACTAAAAAGTGGCCACTAATTAGTCATACTATGCAAAATACGGTTGTGTGAATATTTAAATATTATTAATTTGTACTAGCCAATAATATTACGAAACATAATTTGTGTAAATATTTGCGAATTGAACAATTGAATTATCTTATATATCTGAAAACGGTTTTAGTTGCAATAATTAAAATATATATAAAATAGCATAAATTACCTTTTATATACGACATTTTTTTTCGTCCCTGTTTAGCAATATAATTCAAGAATATGTCGCAATTAAGTCACTTTCTTCAAAATATGTTCTTAGCGGTATAACGTACATTACGTCATGTTATACCGTTTAGAACATATCGCTTGGATATGTTACGTTACATTGTACCGCTAAGAACATATCGCTTAGATATATTACGTTATATTATACCGCTAAGAACATATCGCTTAGATATATTACGTTACATTATACCGCTAAGAACATATCGCTTGGATATGTTACGTTATATTGTACCGCTAAGAACATATCGCTTAGATATATTACGTTACATTATATCGCTAAGAACATATCGCTTATATCTATTACGTTACATTATACCGCTAAGTATATATCGCTCAGAAACATGACGTGGAATATATTATGTAATTTTAATGGTCTATTCTTTATCAGTTTGCGTGCTATTGATGAAGGACATAAAGTTTTTAAATGATGTATTTAAATATTATATTAGACAGTTTTATTTTACCTTTTAAAATTTGGGACTTGACAGATTTCCATACAGGAAGTCATACTGACGAAGATAATAAAGTACCTAAATCACACATTTCAAATATTCTATCGTCTGGTTCTATTCTATCGTTTTATTTCACCTTTTTACATTTTGGACTTAGCAGATTTTCACTTCTTTATTACATCAAGTTCCAAATAAAGTAAGGAATTTGCTACAACCGTAATAAGAAAAAAAATAAAGCATAAGAAAAACCTCGTTATAGAACCTTTCATCGTATTTTCATTTTAATTTAAGTTGCCCGCGACATCATTACATTGCAATTTGATTAACATGAAAATATTTGAACCTAGAAAATATTTGATATTGACCATGAAAATATTTGATATAGACGCTACGCATGTTTATTACCTAACTTAACTTTTCTTCAATATCAGACGCCTTATCGTAATTCATGTTACAATGTTTATTACCTAACTTAACTTTTCCTCAATGTAAGGCGGTTTATCATAACTCATGTTACAATGTTTATTACCAAACTTAACTTTTCCTCAAAATATCAGGCGATTTATCGTAACTCATATATTACAATGTTTATTACCTAACTTAAGTTTTTCGGACGGTTTATTGTAACCCATATGTTACATCGCTTTGCGATTACCACACGGATCAAAGCGAATTAGGTCCCACGAGTGCTCGGTACTTAAGGGTACTTACTCATGTCGAGCTTCATCACTACAAACGTGAACACAACCTCAGATTGTCCGTTTTAATGATAAAGGTGAGTACGTGAACGAATATGTACCTGAAACAAGAGAGAAAATATTGTTAGTCTTCTTATAATAATGACATAAAAAGGAAAATATTTTCAAGAAAACAATTATTAATTTATAGGGCGGACGCATTTAGCTAGGGCGCCAGTAAGTAATTGAGAGAACGTTTTCAAGAGGATATATAAATTTTAAATATAAAATAATAATAAAATTGATGTATTTAAATTTTTAAATATATCTTTAGTAATTTTTTTTAATCAAGTTCGAAATGGTGATTCATATGTTTTGAAAGTTTTAACGTAAAATTACTAGCCGCTTTTCACGGTAATAGTCAAAAATCAAGTAAGTAAAAATCAATTGAAAAGCGGAAGATCAAAAACGCTATCCTCCACTAGAGTGCTGGTAAGTATGTTTATTCCAAAATTTTGACATTTGCGGTTAAAACTTTAAAGATGTGTGTTCACAGTGACAGTGTGTGTTCACTGTATAACCGCAAAATATTTAGAGGCTGATTATACGAAGAAGAGACTATGTAAAAAAAATGTTACTCATAATATCTGATTGCACTTTCCAATTCGTTAGAATCTGTGAGAATGAAAAGTTTCATCCCCAAGTTATACACGGAGAGATGCTCCGAAAGATAAATGCATTTTTTTCTTCATTTTGAAGTAAATTAGGGTAATACGATTTTGATGTGAAAAACTAAGGAAAATAAAGCGGGAAATAACATTTGTTTTTTGTGTCTTATAGAGATTGGAGTATTTATCGTTCAGGTACAATTTATGCATATAATTTATTTGTATGAAAATGTAGTATAAATAATAAAGTTGATACCGTAAATTTTACTTAATTGTATTCGTTAATATTATCATAATAATCACAAGGTTTTCTTTAAAGGGGTGGCTTTCCACGCACATTTTTCCAACGTTGCATTTACCTTAACTCCAGATGCCGTTCTATTCTTTATATCTTCACCACATTTAATTCACATCTGCGTATCCATTCTTATTATAGAAAATTATACTAGATATCCTTTCGTACTAGAAATTGCTTCTATATAATGCTGCCCTAGAATGTCTTGAAATTTATTAATTAAATTATGTTAGCTAAAACGTCGCCTTTCATTTTCCATTTCTCGGAACTTTTCTCGAAATAAATGAATTACGATAAAAGAACAGATAATTCATTTTCCATTTCCATAATTTCACCAGGCACTTATCTCTATTGGAAATATTTCTTTACACCATTCACAATTTGAAATTATAATAGAATGACAGATATTAGAAAAAAAGCCATGCTTGTATAGTGTTCTCAATTGCAAAATTATGTTTAGATAAGACAGCAAAGTTCAAAACATTACGTACCGACATTGACTAAACTTGTAAAACAGCCTCGCTAATTGAAACTAAAAGACTAAGCCCTAGGGCTTATTTCGAAATAGTCACGATTCATATAAGATGCGGCGTAAACGCATATCTGCACACGTAGGCGCGAGAGCTATCAATGCGTGCCCTATCTTGCCGGGATCAGGACCAGTTGGATGCTGGGTTTTGTCTCACATTTTTCAGGTGATATTTCGTTACTCCTAATTAGCACACTGCGTTGACAGCCGAAAAAGAAATTAACATTACCATACGTAATAAATGCGAGTCAGTGTTTGTTGATAATTATTCGACGTTAATTACATATTGGTATATTAAACAAGTCGCGCTGTTTGATCGAATTTGAGATAACACGACAAGAAAAAAAATCAGATGTTACTCAAAAATAATAGTGAATGCAATATTTTTGAAATGAAACTTCCTTAGCAACGTTTGACTCATTTAGTCACGTTTAAATTTCGTAACGTCCGAGAAAATAAATGCCGAACGCATCCGACCTGCGGCGGAACCGGTAGTGCGCTGACAATATGGCGGGCCAGAACGTCAAAAGCTTACTCGAACGCTAATTTGTTAATGTATCGAGAAGACAAATGCGCTGACAATATGGCGGGCTAGAATATGAAGAGCTTACTCGAATGCTAATTTGTTAATGTATCGAGAAGACAAATGCGCTGACAATATGGCGGGCCAGAATATGAAGAGCTTACTCGAATGCTAATTTGTTAATGTATCGAGAAGACAAATGCGCTGACAATATGGCGGGCCAGAATATGAAGAGCTTACTCGAATGCTAATTTGTTAATGTATCGAGAAGACAAATGCGCTGACAATATGGCGGGCCAGAATATGAAGAGCTTACTCGAATGCTAGTTTGTCGATTTAGCGGCAGGTCGTCACCGACTTTCGCGCATTTAGTCGTGCATTTAGTTTTGTGCATGACGTGACAATTTAAAGATTACAAGTTAAATGGCGTATTGAATTATAAAATTTACTCTTCAATATTTATTATTTTCGTTTTCTTTAAGAAGAAAGAAGAAAAGTGAAGATAGTTTAAGAAGAAAAGCCTAATTAAGTTATAATTATTGTGACTTATTTCACTTATTCCGTGAGCTTATGTGGATGAGGCTCACAACTTTTTTATTTTGGTTATTACATTTAATTATTCATTTTTTAGTTCTTTATATATATTTTAATAAAGTACCCAGGTAATAATCTTATTACTATAAGATAAATACAACTGATTACAGACTATAAGGTAGATACAACTGGTTATAGATAGAATATAAGGAATATGAAGACAATAAAGGTTGAGGTGCATAGTGATTTCGCTTGTTAGGTTATATCACCTATTCGGATTTTAGAATTTTGAACACAGATATCTTTATATATTAATATTTAGTTAATGTATTATTTTATTAGATTAAACAATGAAGGATCCTTCACTAAATATATTGCTTTTTTGAAAGAAGAACTGTTAAAAGAGAACATAATATTGATAAAAGCCACCTGCACCTTATATTTACGTGTTATGTTCTTTTCATGCAGCACTTAAAAAAGACTGTGATATTTTAACAAATGTGTCAGATATTCTGTTTTCTAATTGTTATGTTCTTTTCATGCAGCACTTAAAAAAGACTGTGATATTTTAACAAATGTGTCAGATATTCTGTTTTCTAATTGTTATGTTCTTTTCATGCAGCACTTAAAAAAGACTGTGATATTTTAACAAATGTGTCAGATATTCTGTTTTTTAATTGTTATGTTCTTTTCATGCAGCACTTAAAAAAGACTGATATTTTAACAAATGTGTCAGATATTCTGTTTTTTAATTGTCATGTTCTTTTCATGCAGCACTTAAAAAAGACTGATATTTTAACAAATATTCTGTTTTCTAATTAACTGCAGTGCTATCTAATTGAGAAAAAATAACTGAGATATCCAAAAATAATTGTTAAAACCATTTATATTATCCCCGTAATTACTTTTATACATAAATTACTCGGTTACAGGTATTTATATTTTTAAGCTCGCTACATTTGAACCTAATGAGTACATTTCTATAAATACTTCTTCTATTATTGCTACTACAGTAATCCGCCGCATTAACAACGGGTCACAATCTTAATTAACTTCTATATTGACTTGGCAGTGAAGTGGAGACTTAAGATTAATACAATGAATTGGTTTTATCTCGATTTATTAATGAAACGAATAATCGTATCGACCAATTATCTTTTAATACTATTTGAATCAGATGAATCCGCTAGTCGAAAGCAAACGTAGAACAATATCCTGCGCGGTAAAAGTAAAACACACTATCTCGTAACCGCAGTCCAAATACTTTAGAGCATTTAAATGAATCATGTTTTATTAAACTTTATTAACATCCACAACCGCTACCTCCGATCTAATGTCCACAACTGCGCATATCCACTTCGCAGTGACTCAATTAGTCCAACACACGTACGGTGTACGCAATAAATTATCAATCTGAATAGCGAGCGGCAGCCCGGTCTAGTCCCAAGACTAACATGACGGCTCGGCTTGGCCTTAATCTGTTAGTGCGGCGGGAGGTAATCTCGGCTGCTCGGTAGAGATATGTTTATGTTGGAGGATATCTTCTTGGCCGGTAATTTCGTTTTGAAATACAGTAGGATATCGCAGTTAATTTATTCGTAGTGGTGAATTTTTAATTTGTTACTATTGTTAACTTAAGGATACGTTTATGTAGACCAACAAAATACAAAGGAAGGTAGTTTTTTTTAAATCTCCCTTTATTAATTTATTCTTTCCCTACTGGTGGGATAACCTATTACACTAGTGTGGAAAGAGGTCTTAATAAAAGGGGATATGGATTCATTTTCAAGTTAACTTTAGATAAAGTGATGAGAGAAAGTAATTTTGTGAATGTGTTGAAACTTTTAAGTTAATCTAATGTTTTTAATAAGTCTAATGTTAATTAATAATAATGTTAATTAGTTTAATTCTAATTCTAATCTTTTAAGTTAGTCAAATTTCACACCAGAGTTGCTTCAAAATTTTAAATAGAGTATTGTAGCTTCAGATAATAGAAATGAAGTTACTGAAAAGGACGAAACAAAACAATTCCAGAAAATTGGAAGCGTTAGACAGTTAAAATATCTTTATTATGAAGAATATGGCAAAGTAATTAAATTCTTTATAGATTAGAACAGTCACAAATCTCTATTAGTTTTATATAGAAGCTAAGTTATACTAAACTAGATATTGCCCATGGCTCTGTCGGCCTGGGTTTTTTATTAAGTCGACAGAATTTACATGCAGCTATTGGACTCCTGAAACACGTGAGGAATATAATTAAGACATATAAATATAGTGCCATCAGTAATACATTTTTATCATTGAATAAAAAGAGTCAATTTCATCCCGTTAGAATTTTATGAAACTTGTAATATTAACAATGAACTAATACGTTTTAAAATCATACCATTTTTCATGTCAATATACCGGGTCGTTTTGGTGTGTTAACAGACATACAAACAATCTTCATGGTATAAATATTCCGCATATGTGAAAGTATTAGTCGGGTAATGTAGCACTAGTGGTACCTATGTAGTACTTTTCACACCAAAAGTGGTAGAAGTTGGTTATTTAGTTGTACTAAGAACAAGTAAACATTAAAACAAACAAACAAAAAAGCAAACAATATTACTATATTTATAAGAATCTTTTTTTAAACATTATTATTTGTTCGACGACTCTATACTCGATGGGTTCGAATAAAATCTTATTGTTGTGGTAACGTCATCTATCCATCAATTTGTCTATCTTTTAGTGGTTTCTAATTTCTAAAAGAAATAAGATTAACATCTGAAATTCATACATAATATGTAGTTCCTTGGTCCGAAATTAGAAATATTATTATAGAACCGAAGATTATATTTCGGGAGGTTCCCGAATATGTACAAGGGGTTTAAAAAACATTTCTTTGTTGAATATAGTTCTTTGTGATACATTTTTTAAATTTTGATTTCACTCATAAATGTTTGGGAAAATTGCCATATTTTAGATCCATTCTATCTCAATAACTCTATTACGTAGGGACTATAATCTATCTTTAATATTTTTCCTACAGAACAGAGATAAAAATAAAAAAAAAAAAAAGTTAGTAAGAAAACTAAAGTATTTTTTAAAAAATTACGTTATTTTTAGCCCTAAAAAGAAAGCTAAGGAAAGAGCAATTTAATGCTTACATTTTTAAGTGCACTTAAGTCCGTACGGAATATTCGTGTTGCTAGCTTCTAGTCGTACTTTATAGGTTTGTTTATTTTTTATTGTTATATGAAATTAATTGTCATATAATTTTTCTAAGAAATGTTATTTATTTCTAAGACTTGTTATTTATTTATCACTGCATCTGCCATTTTTCACTGGATCAGGATAAATAGCTTTAATTTTGTCTTTTATCGTTGAGTTTTGACATATTTTACTTTTCGGACAAACAGCATGAATAATCAGTTAATCATAATATACGCAAAAACACAATGAGAGGCTTGCTCCATAGTGAATTAAATAAATACTGACGTACGCACCAGGGCCTGTTAATATCATGTGTATTACTTTGCATCCTAAAGTCTGTTAGACAAGTCTTACCATCTATATACATAAAAGTGTATATTTGTTTTATGTATTAAATAATTATTTATGTTTATAATATCATAAATAAACATAGGATCATTATCTTAATTTTATTTAACTTTTTATTTATTATATTTGCCGATTAAAATATATATTAAAAGCCGTTTTGGGGTGATCATGAATTTAAAGGAAAAAATTATGTTTCAGACTTTAGTTTTTTAAAGTTGATTACAGAGAAAATTAGCCAAGAGGGAAATACTAGGTTGCCATTTAATAAACACAAAATTATCCAATAAACTACAAATTACCCAAGTAATCCGTAGTAATAGATTAAGATGGATTGGTCATATGTGGAGAAGTCCAGAGGATAATCCTACTAAAATATTAACATTCAAAATACAATATAGATGTATGGATGACATCGAAAAAGATATAAAAAAATTTGAACATAAGTAATTGGAAACTGATAGGAGACGCTGGAAGGAGCACGTAGTAGAGGCAGCCAATGCCTGCAAGGGGCTGTTGAGCTTATAAAGAAGAATAAGAATTAATAAACACATCATCTCAATTCTTCATTTCTTTCTCAAAGTACTGTGCTTATATTGCAATAAAAGAACGTGAACTTTAATAACACAAAATTAACCTGGGAATGGACCTCTTTTACCAAGGCTTTTCAAGTTATTTAAATTTAATGCAGGTGGTCGCCCTGGATGAGGATTATCCGATAGATAAAAGTTTTTTTTCCATCATTGGAACTAATGCTTGGCTGTATCATAGAAAGAGTACATAGTTATCCATCTTTGTGCATATATTACGTGTCACTTCGCTCACTTTTCGAAACTCAGTATTGAATATTAAAAAAATCGAACTTCACGTTCTTTATATTGCTCAACAGATTTATTCGAAATGTTTTTATAACATTTAAAAAATCGTTGGTAAAATGGCGGTTTCATTAGTTGTCAACTTAATGCATCCCATAAATTTATACTCATTCAAAGTCAGTTAAGAGAGTATTAGTTTGACAATTAAAAGAGAAAAATGTAATATACATACACGAAAAGGCCAGTGATGCCATTCAAAAGAATGATGTGTACAAAAATTCATTTAGGTTCAGTGCAATTAACAGCCAGAAAGACAAATAATAGCTTGGCCTATATTTAATCCCGACGGAAAGCTTTATGCTCAGCCGTGAAAGCCTTTTTCGAAACGAAATAAAAACAATACGAAGTGCTCTTACGCCCACATACGCCCTCGAGCTGGAGAGAGCATATAAAAGAGATGAACAAATTGAACTAACGAAACAGAGTGCATACCTATTTTGCAGACGTGCGATGCACAATTCGAGCATAAAATTCTTATAATTTGTCTTATGCATTATTCCAGCATAAAGCTTTTGTCAATTTATGTCTAAAATGTAAAAATTGGATGCTATGGCCTTTTCATTTTTCTCGGTATTTTCCGTTTTCTACCTTTGTATATAGAGTCCTTTCTTATAACTTTCAAGGTTTTTCTATTTTGTTCTATCTGATGTCAATTTAATTATGCCACCTATGTGATCATCATATAATTGTTGTTGTGTTCTACTAATACATATTTTTTCTCCAAAAGTCTCTACGTCCTGGATTTCCTGCTACGTTCCTTTTTTCGTCATTATATATTGTCTAATTTTCTTGGTGTATCTTTAACTTTAATTTGGCTTTTATCCACTCGCTGGTTTCGTAATCTGCAAGTGTAGCTTTTAGCATTTTTATTTCTATCGACATTCAACGTACTTTTAATTTAATAAACACCCTTTTACATTACGATCCACATTTCGCTCCCATAGTACGACACGAATACGACAGTTATTAGAAAATAAATCTTAATACGCTTATATCCAAACTATTGTACTGTGCTGTACTATGCAAGCAAGCAAATAGGGGTAAAAAAATTGGACCAGAAAAGTTGTTAAGAGTTGCATTCCAGTTGAAACAAGTCAAAATTGCATAACATAGCTTACTCCAAATATTTCTGATTAAACACTTAGTTTCACTAGAAGAAGTGCGGAAATTATACTAATTTTATAGAGAAAAGTTTGTTTTTTAGGTCTTAGAACAAATCCAATGTAAACTTATAAACTATACGCATTTTAAGTGAAAATAATGTAACTACATATCGTAATATTTCGGTGTATATTGGTAAGTATTAGAGATTGCTTAGAGCGAAAAAAAAATAAAATTTATCACAGAGAGTTGTGTTCAACAAAGAAATGTTTTTAAATCCTTTAATCATGTTCAGGAACTTATCGACTTATATCGTTCAGTCCAAAATACCATTTCTAATCTCGGGCCAAGGAAATACATATTATGTAATTAATTTTTTATAATTATTACTTTTCAAAGGCAAGCCCAACCATTGACAACACGAAAACAATGCTAGAAAAAAAATGAACGTAAAGTGCTAAGATGTATATGAGTATTATCGATTTTATAAGAGTTGTCATGTTACAAGAGTAAACTGTCCTGTTGTGTGTGTGTGTAAAGTATGATACAACGGTCTCTATAAATTACACGTGTTCCAACTATAGTGGGAAGTTTGGCAGACCATTATCTAACCGAAGAAGGTTCTTGACTATACTAGGTACCTTATTAGTACGAATGTGCAAAATGACATTTTATCGTCAATATTAACCTCATTAAGCTAGCAGATAGCCTAAAGATAAATACAAAAAAACACAACTGCAAAAATATATAATTCAATTTCAAATCAGTACCGTATGGTTTTTCCTTAAATTGCATATAAATTATTGAAATAAATATAGTAATGTTTTGTATATAATTAAGCAAAAAATATGTAAAAGTGGAAAACTAAATCAATTTAAATTCATTGTTAATAATCAGGACTGAGAAAATTGAGAAATAAATATTAATATTTATTTTTCAATAATATTTTAAGAAAACTTTTATATACTTATATGATTTCTTCAAAAAGCCGAGTATTAATAAAACATAATAGAATATGGAACGAGACACAAATTTTAGTCCTAATTTTAATTATTCATATTAAAACAGACCAACATAAATTCTAAAATATCTACGTATGTAGATAAAAGTTACTTTATTGTCAACGGCAAAAAATGATATTACACAGCCCACGAGAGCTTCACAGCGCGTAGTCAGCAAAAAGCACTCGCAAAAACAAGCATCACTAAGCTTCCAAGCAAAGATCGCTCTCCGCGATATGCGCAACCGTTTGTTCTTCGTCCGCCCTAAGCTTTAGCAGGACGGCACGCTTGGGCGGCGCGCTTGGGCGGTGAAAGTAAACAAATTACCCTCGACAAATACAAAGTAATTGCATTAAATTAACACGTGTAATGGCTATTCATATAAATGAATGAATGAATAGCATTAAAGGAAATTGTGTTAGTCCCCTCATTTTCTTGTTTTAGTGTCAATTATATCCTCTTTGATGAGGTCTGAGCTTTGAGTTGGCTGTGAGAGCTCTAAAAGTTTATGAAGTAGTTATTTTGTTTTTGTTTGAATCTGTGGTAGCAATATTATGTTAACAGGTACTAGAGTGTTATTTTGTTAGATAAGAGGGTTACTAAGTGTACAATCGTATAAACTCGTCTTCCCCAATTCAGTATAATTTTTTATTAAATCCAACAAGACACTTTAAATTAAAAACTAGCATAAAACTAAAACAAGTGTAGTGTACTTTTCGTCTATTTTAATAGAGTATAATTAGCATAAATTAATATTAAAAAATATTATATTAAATTAAAACAAAAAAAAACTAGTTTCCCACTACAGTTATTATGAAGGTAGCTTTGAGAAATAAGCTATACTTTTGTTAAATAAGGCATTCTCGTTGACAGCACCGGTCTATATATGCTGGTTATTCAACTTTCAGTAGATATAAATAGAATATTATACGTAAAAAAAGTTAATCTTTCAGTATACATTTCTGCAATGACATCATTGATACCGATAAAATCAAAGAAGCGAAAGCAGTCTCAAATAATCACATATACGTCACATCATTAATTACATTTACGTAACCGTTCAACGAAAAATTATAGAAAATAAATTATGTAAAAGGAAAATAATTAGGAAAATTTGCGACAAGAATTTTCCTAGCTGAAAATTAAAATATGTAACAATACAAAGGCTAAAACAGACGAAAAAGTTGTCATCGTATTTACGAGAAAGAGATAAATGAAAGAAAATTTAAATGTCTTTAAACTCTTTTGTTAGTCTGCATGTATATACTTACCAAGAAAATTTAAATGTCTTTACCTCACGACCCTTTTGTTAGTCTGCATGTACTTACCGTCTGAATACTATAAATATGTACACGTAGATTAATATTATGTTAAGTCATAAATTAATCACCAAACCTAAAGTTCAATAGTTTGCCAATACACAACACCTTTGTGGCGAGACCAAGTCGCATAAAATATAAACAAACACATACATAAGAATACTTATATAAGCTCGTCTAGATTCACGAAAGTGTGCTCAACAACCCAAGAGTGCAAATAACTTCTTGTGAACCCCTTTCATTGCATACATTCATTCCACCTCATTCACTCGCTGAAGGATGCATTTGAATTTGGACATCATAAGTAAATCTAGCCGCATTTGAATTCTATTGCTGAATAGTAATATTCTATGGGAGAGCTGATTTGTTTCGCTTTTATTCACGATAAAGAAATATACGTCGTGGTGAGAAATAAGATGTGTTTTTTTCATGTAAGTTATTTAGAATAACGATGTTATTAAAAATGCTTTGTCAAAATTTATGTTAAAGTTTAAATACTTGAAAATTTAATTTTTCCTAGAACATATTCCGGATCCTGTTGTTGATTTTTCTACCTTAAATATTTCTAAAGCTTATAAAACTAATCATCATATTGAAATATTACTGACTGATGATGCGTAATTTGTAAAAGATAAATGCCGTGATGATAAGTGCCAGTTGAAAAGGTGAATTTCGTATAAAATCGTCGTAAATTGTGATGATAAGTGCCAGTTGAAAAGGTGAATTTCGTAGAGTTTTTGATTATCAGTATTTTTTATGTTTTATACTGAAAATAGGAATTAGAAATAATAAAAATTGGTACAAAAATAAAAATAAAACACAGCCTCGTCATGTTGACTTCTAGTAGAAACTCATTTGTCCAAAGTAGACTCGACATAATATATATTACCATCTGGTTCAGGTGGAGCACTTACTTATGCCCTATTAAAAAAATATAATTAATTAAGGACAGTTTTGTTAATGAGTGTACTATAATATAGAATAAAATGAACAGTTTCTCAAATAAATATTTACGAAAATGAAATGATGTTTTATGGCGATGCCTTAGAGTTAAGGGTTTTTTCTTTTTTCCAAAAAGTGAGGGAAAAAATTGTTCAGACAAAAGTTGTAGTACATACTTTAAATGTTCTCTTTGGCAATGAATTATTTATGTGTTTTGGTTGTAAGATGAATTTTTAACAAATTTTTCTAACATTTGGTCTGCCGTCATGTTAAAACGAACTTATATATTTATTTACGTTATTTTTGTGTTAAATTTTCTTTCGATTTTTCAGAAATTTTCTTCCCATATACACATACACCATATGTACATACACACAATACACACACACACACACACACATATATATATATTGTATATATATATATATATATATATATGCATATACATAAACTTTCAAGGTGACTTTGGGTTTGGTGTCTCGGGATCATGATTGATACATATTGAAATAACAATAAAATCTAACCAGCAATCTCCGCAATAGGTGTATTTTTGTGAAATAAATTTATTATAATATCGAAATGTATTAACGAAATAGACAAAACAGCCAAATTAAAGCAAGTTTTCATGAAAGTGTCAATTTCAGTTGTGGTCGAAATTGAAATAAAACCAAACATCACGATTGCTTTGAATTTTAGCTTCTAGTTACATGTTATTAATACATTTGATAAAAGTAATTCCAGAAACGTTGGTTGGTTACTAACGGAATTCGATATAAAATGCGGTTATCGTATTCTTTGTTAGAGATATATGTCGCAAGATTCACCTTACTCATCGGTATAGTATTTCTTTAATAAAGAAATTAAGATCTTATTCAACAAAATATAAAATATTTTGAATTCTTATTATATCTAACCATCAAACAATTGCTTTAAAGCTTTGAAACAAAAACGTTGAAGTTAATCATAACAATCCATTATAGCAGAATAAAGGTTAAGTTTAAAGTTTCTGAATGTAGGCAATATTTTAACTTTTATCTTTTTTCGTAATATAACTAATATTTACGGGAGTTTTCAAGAAAATGCATATGAAATGAAGAATGTGAAAAATGCGGTAGTAGAATTAAAACACGCAACAAACATTGTGTCACGTTTTATCCTCCATGCACATACGTAATATACTAACCCATGAAACTAGCAGACCTGGTAGGGTCATCAAAAGAAGTCACGTAAAACTCGAAAAGACCAAAAAAGATACTCATCTTCACAACAAAACACCAATATTAATGCCAGCTACAGTTTATGTTTAATTAATATGGGCAATTGCTACGAATTAAACAAAAAGCAATGGTACACATTAATTTTTATGTTCTTTTATAAAAAGTTATTAGGTACTTCGTTAGATTGTTACTGTTATTTTTAATTCTTATTAAACATTCTAAACATACCAAAATATAATATATACGCGTTTACGAAACTAAATTTTCTTTTCTTTTGTTTGACACTAATTTTTATTTTACTTTTTGCTCTTTCCCGATTGCCAATCGCTGAATTGTTTGTGGTGATTTATATTTTAAAGAATACCAGATTTTTTAAAAACAATATTTCAATTTCTTTAACACTATATCCATTTTTTCCAGCCCTCTTTATAAAATTGAACCTATAGGCCATTGATAGTCTCATCCACCATATTTTATTACCACGTGTTGAGTATATATTAGAATTTCAGATCTTTTACCGCAATAAGGTGAACAGAGAACTTTTCAGTTTACTCAGCCAAGTTAAAGGTTATTTCAAAACACTTGCTGTTCGAGTACAGGCATTAAAATTCAATTAATGCGTCTAAAACAATAATGCATATTTCAACATATTCAAATGTACCGCTAGACGCAATCAAACTTCGACAACAGCCATCAGACTTGAAACCGTGTGGGCAGCCGAAGCTGTGTAACCGCTGAGCTGAAGCAGTGGGTGTCTCACCTGCAGTGATGGAACGGCCGTTAGAAGTAGTGGGTGAGAATTCGGCGCGTGGGTTCAAGTCCAGTTAGTTGTTTTTGGATGATTGGGCAACGGATATGATTACATGTGATGTTTAGAAAGTTGGTGATTGATCTGATTGGATCGCGCAGTTCAATGGTGGACTTTGTTGATTAGAAACGTCGTGCCCAGGCCGGAAGTCTTATAAGAATTTGGAATAATTAGTTTTTATATAGACAATATTATCTCATTTTGATTAAACAAAATCCTTTATTGAAGGTGTAATTAGTTCTAGAATTTAGTTATGGGACATGTTTTGGGACCTTACATGTTTTGAACATAATAAAAACACAATAAATTGTAATTTAGCTAGAGAACTAGCAAGAATTTTTTTGTAAAGACATCATAAAAACATACAACACACACGTCGCCGTGGTGTGTTGGACTGATCACAAGGCATACGGCCTTTGACGAGATCCGGGTTCGATTCCCGCCCGGTCGTTGAGCGGGGCTGCACCTGTGCTCTGGTTGGCTGTAAGAGATTGCTCTCGTAGCTATAAGTCCGACATATGTACATAAATATATAAATGAAAAAGTTTTTAATGAATACAAATATAATTTTGAGGGCTACTTTGTTTTAAGGGTTCAAAAAAACAAAAAGTTATGAAAAATTATATAAAATTATGAATAATTGGCAAACCGCCTGAATTATACTCTATATATTTATATCGACTTAGACGAGTTTCATACGGGAATGGAATGAAAGAAATGGAAAAAAGCTTTAAAATATAATTTATTTTTGTAACAAACAAAATTCAAAATAAATTGCCACAGTTTAAACCGTGCTCGTCCATACGCTTCACTTTTGGGCGGCGCCCTAACTCTGTGGTTTTCCTATTTATTTAATTAACAATTTTGGTAATTTATTTATTAAAAATTCAGTTAACATTTTTTTCTATTGTTATTGATGTTTATTTATAAAGCTTATAACAAACGTTAAATAACTGAATCTGAGAAAAACAAGGCCTATGAATTAAAGGAAATCATTTTCACTTCACATTCATATTGTGCAATTTCTGCTAACTTCATTCAATGCGATATATATATATATATATATATATATACATATATATATATATATACATATTTTTTATATGAAAAATAATCACAGTCCAATGTTACACGTTTGATATTATTTTAAATCCTTTTATTGTTTGCTTTTCATCAGCAGGTTCCTTTGAATCATTTCTCTTGCACTCGAATGGCGAACAGGAAACTGGAATAAAAATGCAATTGAATGCTCCTCCGTAATAAATATTAAGCACATATTTACATCTAATACTTTGTGTATTATAAATATTATAAAAATGGGGATATCTTTACATCTTTGTCTTTTATAAATCATAAAAGATAAACAGCGCAATATACATTAAAATTATCGGAGTTGACTTTTGTAAAGGGTTCGTGCACGATTGTTCATGATCCCAAAAACGGATTTCATTTAATGAATCTAGGGAGAATTATCTATTTACAGGGACAATATAATTTTTTTCCGATTTTGCCAAAAAAAGAAACATTGGTTCCGGATATATTTTTAAAATTATATACTTCTGCTGAAGTTTACTAACTAAAAACCAGCTTAAAATTATACAAATTTCTATAATTTTAATTAGTTTAGTAAGTATTGATATATTATAATTTATAAGGTACGGTGAAAAATGGAAAAATCCTAATACAACATAAAACTAACAGTAAAAAAATTTCTCGGTCCGCAGTTTGATTCTAAAATTACTGCATGGAAATTGAAAAAAGCATTTATATTGTATTTGATACAAAAAAATATGGTAACACCAAAATTGCAGAAAAGCGTAGTTTTTAGAAAGATTTTTGTCTATATAGTCTAGAAATTTTAAACTAAAAATCGAAATATAAGATATTTAAAGCAAAGTTTAAAAATTACAAACCATTTAATATAAAATAAATACATCATAAGATAAGCCTGAAAATACAGTAGTTTTAGGGACAGATATTTCTAATAAAAAATATTTTTACTTTGATGCTGTAATCAAACTACAAAATATATTTGCATTATTTTTATGTAAAATAATAGACAGAAACAATGATGAAATTATTTAATAAAATTTGATTACTTGTAGCTCAGTAGACATGATAGAAGTTTCACTTCTATCGAGATCTAAACTTCAATTTGTAAGTACATAGTAAGAAGTAAAACGATAGTCAGAGAGAGAAAGAGGAAAATATTCTAAAAGACTTGAGGATATATTTTTGAAACCGGTTTAAGTAATTCAATTAATCAAAAGATTGACAAACGAGTTACATTTTTTGTAATATATATGTATACATATATATATATATATATATATATATATATATATATATATATATATCTATTTTTTTTTCTTTTTTTTTTCATACAAATTTACATACAAAATTGCCAATTAAATTAGCTTATGAAATAAATGAGGAATCTCTATTAACAACGTTAGATAGCCATTAAAAAAAAGATAAAAACCGCGATGCCCTTAAGGCTAAATGCGGCTGTATTGCTCCGGTTGTAGATTATATTTATGACAACTATATGAGCGGGTTTATTGCTAATATATAAATAAATGAAGTACATATGATGTTAGTCTCGTAACGGATAAAATACCCGCAAAATCAGTAACAAACCAATCATAAATAGATAAAGAAATAGACAAAATTTTGTCAGTTTACTTTTGATGCACGACGTGTAAAACAGCTGATACCGCCATGAGTATAATGAGCGCCATTATTGTTTGTTTTCGCGCAAAATTGTGTCAGTTTACCTTTGATATACAACGTATAAAACAGCTGATACTGCTATGAGTATAATGTGCGCCATTTTTGTTTATTTTCGTGCAAGATTTTGTCACTTTTTTTTATACATGACGTATAAAACAGTTGAAACTACTATGACCATAATGAGCGCCATTTTTGTTTGTTTTCGCGCAAAATTCCGTAAGTTTACTTTTGATACACGACGCATAAAATAGTTGATACTGCTATGAGTATAATGAGCGCCATTATTGTTTGTTTTCACGCAAAATATTGTCAGTTTACTTTTGATACACAACGTATAAAACAGCTGATACTGCTATGAGTATAATGAGCGTAATTTTTTTTTGTTTTCGTGCAAAATTTTGTCAGTTTACTTTTGATACACGGCGTATAAAACAGCTGATACTGCTATGAGTATAATGAGCGCCATTTTTGTTTGTATTCACGCAAAATTTTGTCAGTTTACTTTTGATACACAATGTATAAAACAGCTGATACTGCTATGAGTATTATGAGCGTCATTTTTTTTTGTTTTCGTGCAAATATTTGTAAGTTTACTTTTGATACACGACGTATAAAACAGCTGATACCGCTATGAGTATAATGAGCGTCATTTTTGTTTGTTTTCGTGCAAAATTTTGTCAGCTTACTTTTGATAAACGACGTATAAGACAGCTGATACTGCTATGAGTATAATAAGCGTCATTTTTTTTTCATGAAAAATTTTGTCAGTTTACTTTTGATACACGACATATAAAACAGCTGACACTGATGAGTATAATGAGCGCCATTATTGTTTGTTTTCACGGAAAATTTTGTCAGTTTACTTTTGATACACAACGTATAAAACAATTGATACCATCGTGTTCACCTATCTCTCTTGGCTAAATACCTATTTGCCATCCTTATGGCGATTCATGACATTCTGTTGTCACAGAAATTACAAAAACGCTGCATGAAGAACCTTGCGATCTTCACATTTTACTCAATTCACATTTCCTTCATTAATTGCGCCCGAAGAAGATTCACTTCAATAATTCATCTATTACAATACGTGACTTGATTTTATTTACTTTTTGATAGAACAATTTTTCTATCGTCTTAGGCGGAGAGAAATACCGTCCCAACAAACAAAAGAAAATTAAAGCTTCATACTACAAAGGCAAAGCTTTCGTTTCGCGCGTCCAATATCTATGACCAACAATTCAAAATTTATCGAACAAAATTCGAAGCTTCCTGAAATTTTACACGAAGCACAAGTTTCGAGCGCGTTGCATTCGCTCCGCTGCGCTTCAATCCAACATTTCATTTACCAATAATGTGGTGGGTCGGGCGAGTACGGTTTTAATTAAAACATTTTCCGAGTGCCGTGATTACCGCTTAGTTACAACTTATATTTTATACATGTGCGAAAATTTAACTTTACCTATGAATTTATCGATATGCTTTGTATCCAAACATTAACGGTAATAGCTCATTAAAAGCATTTGCTTTCGTTTTTCGTTTATTTATCGTGAGAACGTTAAACGTAATATTAACATCAAAAGAAACATTTTGTACGTTTATTTCAAACAGGTTTTGTAAGTAAAAACCCAGAAAATAAAATAAAAAAGATTTTTTCCATTTTATGGTTGTTTTAAACCATTAGTTTTAGATTTCAGTAAAAAAACTTTCATTATTGTCAGAAATTTTCATTACTCCCACGAACTGACTAATGGGTTATTTCTTTTGTTTCTATTATTATTATTATTATTATGTTTTAAAATATTTAATAATGAAACCTATATTTATAATAATATGAAATTCTCTTGTAATTTGATGTAATTTTTTTAATTATCGTTGTAATAACAACGGATAAAGTAAATAATTGAATCTTTGATAACAACTTTAAAATTACCAAATGTATTAATTACTGTTTTATGAAAGAAAAAAAGGGAAGGATTAAAAAATATGAGAAGTTAGATTTTTCCAGATAAGATTAGAAAAAAAATTGCAAGAAAAGAATTTTGATGCCAGGGTCCAACTATTGCAAAGTTCTGACTTACAACTTTACTTTTGATAAAAAGAATGTGGATAATTTTTTTGGAAGTCATTTAATTAATTCACACTAACATTTTTCTAATGCACTACATGCAGGTATGTCATATGGATATTAAAGACACAAAAATATTTTACAAATGTAAATAAATTATATTTCGGGCTAGATATGAATGCATTATTATATGTATAAACACGTAAACACATATATAGATAGCCTGCTGGTACAATGAACGATAAAGCATAGAATAATACAAAAATTGATAAAGTATATTTTTTTTTTATTTAACCAACATCATAGCGTTAAAAAGCAAAAAAATTATCAATTTTTCTAAAAAAAAATTATCAATGGTAATTCTTTACAATGTTAAATTTGTATTTTTATTTTTAATTGAAAAATTAAAAGTGTGGAGAGAGCCACCTGCAGGTTTATATGTGCAAAATTTACATAGACAATAATATTATTCTGATTTAACCATTATATTGAAAAAAAAACAAGTTTTATAGAATCTTTCCATATAAAAGCTAAAAGCTTATATATCCCAAAGCTTTATTCGATATACGTTTTCAGAAGCTATTAAATACAGCGAATACCAACTTATACAGTTCGACGCTATCTGATAGTTAGGTTGCCTGCACGTAATAGTATCTCCTTCCTTGTTCTGATATTCAATTCGGCTTTTGGCGGTATTTACGTCAAAGGGTGGAGAGATCGTAACAAGAGATCCGTGGCCTAATTTCACGCGTCCAAACTTTGTGCTTCTACGTTCATTTATATCGAAGGGATATTTTTGTGGGTCGGCTTTTGGTGTACGTGACACGTGATGAAAAGGCTTACATTAATTTGTGGTGTATTTTTAGCGAAATTCGATATTTACGATACACACTGAAAGTACGGGTATGTACGGTTTAACACTTGACGTTTCGCTTTGGGTTAAATATATACGGGCACTGTGTGCAAGGAAATGGAAAACAAAAAACGTAGCATTGTTTCAATTTAATTGTAGATATGTGTTATAAATCGTTCACATTTTCCAAATGGGAAATAACATTTTCCAATTACAAACTCATCGTTTTTTAATAGATATCCATACGATTTTTTTTACTGAGAATTTTTAAAATTTATATAGTTAAGTAAAAATATTACGTCAAAAACATAAAAAAAACTAGTTTTAAATTCTTAGGGTCATTTACGAAATAAATACGGTACAATTAGGTTTAGGAAATAAATACGATACAATTAGGTTTACGAAATAAATACGATACAAATTGTTTCATACATAACTCATAAGTTTCATACAGTACTCTTAATGAACATAAACAAATGTACTGAATTGGAAATAAATACTAGACTGAATTTTTTGCTATGTCTGCTTTAGTTTTTAATTATATTTTTCTTGATTAATCCAATTACCCTTTCCTTAATTAGGGCATCTTACCTTAAAAGGAAGAACAAATCGACGAGTCTGTCTATCCGCTGTCACAGCTGTTTTTCTCAGAAAACGCATTCGGAATTTAATTACGAGTAATTAATTCGAAATTAACGTAGTAATAAAGTCCATAAACTGTATATCTGAATAGATAACACTCAGAAATATTATTTATTCATTCAGAAATTTTAGGACGGCGGGAAAGGATGTGGGTCTAAATTTTGCAAATTAGGTATTCGATTTTTTTAAAATTCCTATAGTGTATGTATAAATAGATAGTGCTCAGAAATATTATTTATTCAATCAGAAATTTTAGGACGGTGGGAAAGGGTGTGGGGCTAAATTTTGCAAATTAAGTATTCGAATTTTTTTTAATTCCTATAGTGTATGTATAAATAGATAGTGCTCAGAAATATTATTTATTCAATCAGAAATTTTAGGAGGGCGGAAGTGGGGTGGGAATGTTTGTGAATTTTGCAAATTAAGTACTCGAATTTTTTAAAATTCCATGAATAGTGTGGGGTTATTGTTGGAAAGTCTAATTATGTGGGTCCCAAAAATAGTTTGTCATAATTTTTGGACAGAGTAGATCTTCAGAGATATACTAAAGAATATTGACAACCAATTATTAAATATTTATTGCACTAGAAAATTCACATTAGTGATGACTTATGATGAACAAAGTAATTTCCTTTCAGACGAGGTACGGAATCTTCAATGTGCTAACAAGACCCGCACTTGATCGGTTTTTATTTTTTATACGGATAATGTGCTTTGTTACGATGTTAGATTTTGAGTTGCACAAAGGGGTTTCTGAGAAAAAAACTATGATAAACGGCTAGCGAGACCTCTAAGTGATTTTATGAGGGTACTGTTTTCGTTTTTGATGTATAGAATCAAAATTAAGAAGAGTAATTAAATTTATCACGAGGAAAACTTTGAATGAAGTTATATTGATATCTAATTAAGGTGAAATAGGGAAAAGTGGCACTTTCAATAAACAATATTTTTACATTTAATTATATTTCGAACTAAAAACCGGAAATAGACTTGTGATAGTTTTTATATACATTCAAAATGCAGAAAGATTAATAAAGAAGGGTAAAAAATAAATAAGATGCAAAATTTTAGCATTGTTCTTTGATTTACTATAGAAATAGAGTCAAATTTCCTTTCTCCAGTTATGTCTTATTTAATTTAAAAATTGCTTAGCAGAAAATGCTATTATTGTGTTCAGACTCATATAATTAACGAAGTCCATGTCAACTGTAGAATATTGAGGCTGTTGAATCATTTTCACTGTCACTTTTCTTATCCGTATTTTTCTAGTTTTCCTTTATAATGCGATCATCTTATTTCATCTTCTCCCTTCTCCTAATCGTACAACCAATCTTGTGACGTTTACGAATGATTTATGAATAACGTGCGTTCAAAATTACCCCCATTGCAATTTTCCGTCGCATTTTGTGGCCGAGATTGTGAGCTTTACTTTGAGGAAATAGGAAGAGACCTCATATAAATAATCCCGAAGAAAGTCGTGATCAATAGTACACTTTAAATCAAGTCCTTTCACGTCCTGGCAGCTTGAGAGGGACAGTTTAATAAAACGTGAGAAATAATGAAGTGTCATTTCGCAAACTGTCCTTAGGGGGTAAGACGCTTTATCCTTGGTAAGTTATTGTCTTTTACAGGATGAGTCAATTGTAGATCAATAAATATAAATGATGTTTATTATCAAAAATTGAATATTGACAAAATTATATTCAATTTGAATATTCAAAATTAGGGATTAGCTATATTGAGAACAATTAGATCAAAAGTTAGGAAAACTATGAAACCAAATGCTGACAAATGAATATAACTAATTTATGCATTTATTCAAATCAAGTGCAAATCAATAGTTATAATCAAGATCATAAGTTAGGAGATCTATAAAATAAAATATTGGCTAATATGAATATATCTAATTTATATATTTATTAAAATCAAGTGCGATTTGCACTTGAAAAAGTTCGTTATACATGAACACGAATCTATAATATTTTTAAAAGAAACGTTAATAAAAAAAACCTGTCAAGCACGAGTGGTACTCGCACTATAAGGGGTTTGTATACATTTAGACATTTATAAACATTTAATGGCACATAATATACCTATTAAATTACATAGAAAATATTAATTTTTCAGGATAAAAATATATTGCCTACTATATCTTTCACAGGCGCATATTTAAGAAAAAAATATGTGATATATAAAATATAAATTAACGACTTTCTTTTTTTCTTTTACTTGTGCCGTGAGATCTTACTTCTTGCCAAATTTCATGATTCTAAGTCAACGGGAAGTACCCTACAGGTTTTGATTTATTTGCGAGTGTCAAAATATGCGGCATAAATGGCTGTATTCTTTAATTGCCTTGACTTAGAAGCTTGATTTACAGCTCCAAGAGACCGTAGATCTGAGCATTTGATATTAATTTCAACTTGATACTTCCACGCTTTCCTGGAATAAAGTACCGAAATAAGTTTCCGTTTGAGATACGGAATCCTAAAAACGATAACAATTACGAACTTATAAAAATATTATAACAGAATGCAAATCATTTAAAATTCCACAATTAAAAAGAAAAAATATCAAAATTCCGAATAGAGATCGTTATCGATGTACAGACGTCACGGTGTGAAAGTCAGAAGAAAACTACAAAATATAATTTGTGATTCTGAGACATAAAACCAACTGGAAATATAATTTATGGAAAATATATTGAATAAAGTCACAGTATATTCGGTGTCATGAAATCGTGGGAATTTTGTATGAAAAATCCTAGTATCATGTTGGCTTTCTGGCTGATCTCGATGAGGTGACTATGAAATGAGGGATTCTTATCTATAATTATATATGTATCCATATAATGCATGAGAGTGGATATCCTTGTAGTATCATGTGAAATTGTCACATAAAATGCAACAAATTGACTTAATTTTATAATAAGATATTTAAAAAAGGATCACACTATAAAATCAATTATAATAATATATATCGTGTGAAAATATATTTCCAGGAAAAGTTTTAAGCAGTTAACGCCGCGCAAAATGGACCATCGGCTCAACCTGTGCATTATATTACCTTACACAAGCCTGTAATATAATACGCAGCCTTTTACCAGAGAATATCATAATAATTGGACAGTTTGAATTATTGAATATTGGCTCTCTAAGGTCGGCGTCCCACGAGGTGCTGCCGCTATCCATCTTCCTGTTTCTATAGTCTCGGGTGAGGTAGAGACAATGTTATTAAATTCAAACAGTTAGCTACGAATCTATAGGTGTATGTAGCTATACTTTGTAATGTTATTGTCATAAAAATAAATACGTATAGTTATGTTATTGGTAAAGTTTAGTAAGAAGTTTTCAGCAATTTTCTGATGAAAAATGGATAGATGTAATGTCGATTTGACGAAATTAGTTCGTCATATCGCCATCATTTCCAAATCAAAAATTTTGTCAAAATCCTTCATTGGTATTGATAATGATAGTTTTTAGTTGTTAAGAATAATTTAATGCAAAAGACATAGCTTTGTTTTAATTAGAATTGATCATGCTTGATAATTAATTCATCGATAGAATAGTAACGATAAAACAATATTATAACGATTTCAATAAAACTTTAAAAAATAATTAATAACGGCGGATAACAATTTAGTTTTGTAAAGAATTTAATTATATTTTGAAACAAAAGAAATAGTTCACAATATAGAGCATTCTTACAAACAATTTCAACAGGCATTTTCTTAGATTATCTGAATATACTTAATTATATATGGATTCGTTATGAAAAAATTAAACAATGATTTAGATTAATAAATTACTCGAAGACATTACTTCTTATCTAGTAAATTGTTAACTTTCATACAAAGATAATTTATACATTTTAAATAACAGATTCTGATTAAATTGGTTAAAAGAAATGATTGATAATAATTTGAAGAAAAAAAATAACAAATCAAATAATACAAAATTGAATAAAGTAACGCTGTTTAATAAGACATACTAATTAAAGAAAATAAAAATTAAATAATGCTTACACTTGGCTAGATGTACTTTTTTATGGAAAATGTGGCACATATATTTTTTGTAGTCACAACAAAAATTAATTTCTTAATTTGATTATTGAACTTAAAGAGTACTTGTATTGTTTGTGCTCATGTAGTTCTAAACATTGCACACTCCACGGTATGCCCGCGTGATAATTACAGGATTGTATGGTTTGCAGAGCTTTAGAACTGATTCTGATTAAAATCATAATATGTAATCGAAACATCCATTTTTTCGATGATTACAATCCTTTCTTCTCTCCTTACGTCGTTCGAAAGTAAAAATACGTGTTTTGCACGTATTTTAAGCTCACTTAAATCTCTGCAACATCCAGCGAAGCTCATAAAATTTGAAATATTCTCTATAATCAATTACGTTACAACTAGGAAACCGTAGCAACGCGGCAAGCACGTCCGGCCACAATCGTAGCACCCTAGTACGTGCTGTGCCGTCACGTGACATCCGCTCATCGTAGAGCTTATAACGCTGGCCAGATCCTGGGTAGAGCGGTTGGTCCATTTAGATAAATTACTTCCGCAACTATATGGCTGCGAAATGTGGAATTGAATCAAATATTAGGTTATGTGAATTACTCTTTGAATAAATGACGTATAAGGTATATAATAATTTTACGACCGAACCGATGCGGGCAAAACTAAATTGGTTGTTTAGATTTATTTTGTATCTAATGTGGTATTATATATTATAATCACAAAACTTATGTAATAGTGAATGGGAAGAATCTGATATCATGACATAATCCTTTAAAATTTAATATATCTATATATATATATATATATATATATATATATATATATATATATATATATATATTTATATACACTCTCTCACACACATCACTGTCATACATTTAAATCTATTTGCATGCCTTGTATTTTTTGCTTCTTGTCTTAATTTGTAAAGTGGTTTTGTTATAAAGAGCGGACCCTCCTAACACAAGTATTGAACTTAAAAGGGGGATCCATCCTATGTAAGAACTAATGTAACCTTAGAGACAATAAAGCATTATTATTATTATTATTATTATATATATATATTTATATATATATATATATATATATATATATATATATATATATATATATATATATATATAAAGAAAAACAGATAACATTTAAAAATAAATAAATTTAAATTAATTTACTACGATAGAATGTTTTTACTTTCAGTGATTATTTCAGAGCCTTTCAGTAGATTCAATAGTTAAGAATTGTGCAGGCAGATTTAAAGATCTGATAGATCTTGTAATGCAGTGGGCGTGAATAAAACGGTAGGGAAAAAACATATATTTTAACGGTTTACATTCGAAACCTTTTTTGATAATATCTATAAATAGAAGAGAGTAAAATTATACATGAAGAAATTACTCTTAACTAAATAATATCTGATATTAAAAACAAATCTCAAAATAGATTATATTAATGCTACAAGTATTTTAAAACAATATCATTAGCGCACAAAACTACGTGACTAAAACTGAAATTAATGAACCAGAAGCCTAGATAGGGCGGGCGGAACATATAAATCGTCACCCGCATGTCGTCGCCCTAACCCGGTGGATTTGTGCGAAAGTTTCACGCGTGAAAGCTTCGTGTGTGTTGCACTCGTCGATAGTAACAAATTGAATGGGAACTTTTATTATTGAAATCGAATGGAATTGTAGCAAATACGGATTGGTGAGTTATAAACTTTAATTGCAGCAGAAACAAATGTATAGATTGCTGGAATATTATTATTTTTACAGCTTGGACTGGAATACAATTCTTTGAATACAGAAATATTAATGATATATCTAAAATATTTTTACTACGAAAAAGCTTAAAAACTGACTTTTTTTTGTCTGTGCGCTTTCTCCTTCTTGTCAATCACTGATTATTTATGCTATGTTACGCACTTTTCATATTCCCGGGATCTGCAGATGGAGCTACCCAAAGTTCTTAAAATTGTATATGTGCACGTGGCGTTACGGGACCTCGTGGTCTCAATACCTATTTATGATTCTTGTAATATTATTTTTAAATAGTATGCTACAAAATAAAATTGGCCTGAGATTTTATCATTACAAACACAACAAAGACTGACAAAAGCAAACTTGATTTTTTTCAGAGATGAACAGACATCTTAAATTTAGAAATGTATATCATTATACATTTTTATCTGTGAGAAAAGTTGGAAGCATTGCTAGTTTACTTTATGCGCAAAACAATTCTCTGTCATATCTTATTGTATATATTTTGTTCATCTTAACATATATATTGTACAAGTTTGGGCATTATCGACAAAACGACGTTGATTCTGATTTTATAAATTTTTCCCAGGAAATTGCTAATGTTGAAAGCAATGGAGTTGATATGAAATGTGAGGATAAAAAATGAATCTATTATGGGTGTAAATATGGCACGCCACAATACACAGTTTGCCTCGTAAGATATATGAATTGGTTTAAATAATTAATTTTTCCTTAACTTAATATCAATATTCTTACACTTATATATTATTAGTAACTTAATTACACTTAACTACTTTGTTCGGACTACTTAGTTACAGAAAAAGTTTCCAGTTAATGTTCATTCTTCTAATTACTTTCACACATTATTGACAGCTTAGTTTATTTTTTGCGGCGAGTAAATTTTCTCACGCGCGATTGAACACACACTTTTTCAAGTTTATTAAATGATTTCATAATATTAACTTTCTTTTCCTACTGTAAAGAAAATATGGTTACGGAGCATTGGCTTTGTTCAAGTAGTTTTCCCTTTTCTATCAACATTAAAAAAGTTTTATTATTCTACTTTATAAACGAGGCGTTATAAATTTTCCTGCCGGAATACAGAAAACGAGTCATATTTAACTTTTCCTTGAAAAAATAAGGAAAAAGGCCGACTGTATATCTGATGCACGTTTGCAGCGCGACGACAGCTATAAATGATTCGCAGCGCGCCGCCTGCACAGGACAGCACAGCAATTGCAGTTGTGCTAGGTATGTGCTCGGTAAAATAGATTTGTTGTTATTTTATGGCCTGGAGTTCACCTTTGCTTCCTTTCCTGTTTATAAAATCGCTATAAGAACACACATTACGTTGTATTTTTGGACAGATTTTATTTTAGAGAATTCATATATAAAATTAGGTTTCTCTAATTAATAGTTTATTGAATTTTTTGTGTTTTATTAATTAGGAAACTTATTTGTACCTAATACAAAAAGTGTACCTTAAAAAAGATTAAATTAAAAATAAAACATGTCGCATAATTTCACAATTAACCTTTTTTTATAAAATCTAGCACACTAACATAAAATATCTATTTATTGGCACATTGTCAAACTGTAGATCGTGGTTTTTCTTTTAATCTCACGTTAATTTTTACTCAGCGCGTTTACTTGCGGTACGCGCTGAGCGATTTTCGTACCCACTTCCGCTTTCCACTATTTCGAAAAATTTCCGCTGCGCGCGAGATTTTGTGGTAAACGGTCTCACTATTTTATTGGCTAAATTCGTTTTGAAATATCCTAACCAAATCGTGCTAAGTCACTAAGTGAGGTTAGGGAATTTATAAAACAAAATATTGATAATGTCTGTTGTGAAATTTGTTAAGCATCAAACCGAGAATAACATTACATCAAACTCATTATTGATACATTTTCAATCATGTGACTTGTAATTTATGAAGATTATTTTAGATATGAGTACATTTTCCAAAGTCGGAGATATAATGTTATATTACTGCGAGTCTTAATATATTTGTTATTTGTAATTTTGATATAAAATATCTCCATAAATAAATAAAAACATAAGATTTGGAAGTCAATGGATGAAAAAGTTTATTTTAATATAAAAAATAGACTAGTTCTGTGTGAGGATATTTTAAAATTTTGACCTTAACCTTCTGTTTCACACTTAAGTTTTTATTGAAACTTATACACATTTTTGGTCTTTAGAACTATATTCGAATTTTTTAAACAATAATGCTACCGAACGTTACATCACTCATAATGTGTTTGATTGATATTAAAGAGCAACAAGACTATATATGCTCTGACAGCCATTCATAGATTTTATACATGGACAATATTAGAAAGAATATGAACTGAGTTAAAGGTTGCTATCAACAAGAGAATTATCTGTCAAACTTACTTTAAACAAGCGCTCATGTAATTACGGCTTATATAACTACGTAATATGCTACAGTCCGATTTTGAACAAACAGTTTGCAAAAATATTATTAATCTGTTGGAATAACAATTTAAATTACAATTCATTAATTAATCTACAACAGCCATTAAAACGCAGTTATAATTGCAGTTAGTTTAGATTTAACTCGGCCGAATTCAAATTAAACATCGGTTGATGCATTACGTAAATGAGGTACATGAAATGAACTTTCTCAATTATGGAAATGCACATGCAATTTACGTAAATGATATTACAAATTCAATACAAAATTTTGCATCTCGTAATGAATAATGGTGAATTAATTACGAGGTATATGTACTAATTCTAATTCATCGGTGCCGAAACAAATGAACATCAGTTGTTTGGGCGATTATAAACAAATACAAACTTATGCACGTTACCTGAGCGTTACATGACTTCAGTACATATCAGGATACATACATTTTAATTAGATTGGCAAACACATAACAGTGATGAACTGATATGGTGGTTAACCATACTGATAAACTGAGTTCATAATGACATGGCTCATATAATAGCCAAATAGAATTATTGAAGGGTAGATGCTTCGTACTTTTAAGACATTTTTTTGATTTTTTGAAATTCAAGCTATTCAAATATTTCGAAAGCTAGATCCATTTTCTTTTAATTTCCCAACAATTTTTCCCACTTTTCCATGCGCACGATGTCGCAAGTCAAAGCTAGTTATAGTATAAAGAAGTCTTATTTTTATATTAAGGGCATAATAATACAAACACGCACACATACTTTCAGTGATTTTTAATGCAAAAGAAAATTAAACTTTCAGTGAACGTTCTCTCTGTATACACAATTTTCAATAAAGATGGCGAGGATATTTATTGGAAACTTCATAACAAGTTTGAATTATGTACATTTTTTGTGGTGCTGGAAATTTTCTTCGTGTGAGAAACAGAAATGGACGGTGGAGTTTGTATACCATCCTGAGGCAGTGATATTTTTCTTATAAATAAAATCAATTTAACTCACAAACTCTCCTTGGACTGAGCGCTTTTAAAATAAGTAACTTTTACTATAAACAATTATTAAAAATGACATTGTTACTTAAACATAAATTTAAACTTAGTCAATTAATATACATAATGTAATTAAAATATCGATTTTAACTACAAACATATTTATTGTGCCTTAACGTAGAATATAGCTACAGACTTTGTTTAGTCCATAAACTAATATTCTTCGGTACTTCGTTATATAATAAATTAAAAAAAAATAACAAAAAAAAAATCAAAATACATTTGATTAATGTATGTCATTATTTTTGTATTAAGCATAATGATTGACGATATTTAATTGTAATTAATTTAGTGTACACATTCTTGCTTAATGTTTGCAATCAGACGAAATATGGTGTTTTACAAACACCAAACGCCGACACATAAATTGTCAGCCGATCAGATCGCGTGATGTCAAGATTCACCATACGGATCATAATGTATTAAACGATGGGTAATTCAAGTAATTGGGTATGTGTAAGATAGTGTGATCTCATAAATTGAATTCCGTAATATATATCAGTTTATCTGTTACTATAGAGTCCTTCGTGATTCTGTAGTAACAGATAAACTGTTACTACAGAATCACGAAGCGTGTGATAGAGATAGAATTTTGATTCTTTCTTTTTCTTTAGTGATTTATTTGGGGGCGTCATTGAATTTACAAATAACGTTACGAAGTGTTTTAATGCAAAGTTTTGCATGACTGCAATAAAACTTGATGTTTTCAGTTTAAAATAAGTTTCTCGGAGAAAATATCACTATTGTACCTTTGTAAGATACATTTCGAATAATTTATATCTATTTAGGTATAAATACCATGAACGGTAAAAACCGCACACATGTTATATACCAATAAAAGGTTATGGAAGTATTTTATTTCTGTTCGCCCAATTTGATTCTAATCAATTCGGTCATAGAGTTAAATAGAATACTTAATCATATATACCTTCTTATAACCTTTCTTAGAACACTGTATATATATGAGTAGAAGGTGGCCAGCATAAACATTACTGTCATCCCAATAATTTATAAATCAATATCAAATTACTTCTGCAAAAATGGTACTTGCAGCCTGATGGTAAGAACATATATATACATATATATATATATATATATATATATATATATATATATATATATATATATATATTTGTTTTTTCTTTTTTTTTCTTTTTTTTGTAATAAAAGCATAAGTACAGCAAACAAAATTATTAGCTTGAGTGTCACTTGAATCCTGCTGTAAGTTTAAATATCAGACAAAAATGCTCGTGGTAAATTCTTCGTTTTTGCATACACGTTTTTGCTTATATAATATATAATAAAAATACACAGTTTAAAAGAAAACTAAAGATCTCGCTTCACATATTGGGACACGTCAAGCGAGCTCAAACTTATAGGTTTTATTGTTAACCACTGAGAAACTCTTTTACCCACTTCTCCCCTCAATCACCATACACATTACAATGTATAACCAAAGTATTCACTGAAACTAATCAAATGAGCCCAAACTTGATCGGTTTAATTTTGGTATTAGGAAGTTTTCATAACTACCTGTTTTCTCCATCGTTACCTGTCTTCTCCCATTTACAACATTTATAATACGTAACAAAAGGACTCATTCAGATAAGTCAAACGAGCCCAAACTTGATCGGTTTAATTTTGGATATTAGGAAGTTCCATAACTACCTCTCTCCTCCCGTTTATAATACGAAACAAAAGGACTCATTCAGATAAGTCAAACGAGTCTGAACTCGATGAGTTTAGACAGTCATTGGGGAGTTCATATAACCACCTTCCACTTCCATCATAATATTATTTCTTTGGTAGATTAGTTTCAAATCGAAGCAAATAGAAATGGGTGAAAAACGTCTTGCTAGATTTTTTTATATACAATGTTACATACAAGTAAGTCTAATCAAAACATTTTAAAAAGGAGAAGAGGTACAAGTTTATTATTTTTATATATTTACGTATTAATCATAACAAATATAATATATAAATTTTGTTTAATTTCCACCAATATGTGTAACTTTTGTGCTCAAGGTTCGAACGCCGAGAACTTTTAGGTAAGATAAGGGCTACTCGTATAATTTGGATTAGTAGTTTAAGAGAAAGGGAAAGAAACTTTTTATAAAACGCATAAAAGAGGAAAGAAAGTTTTTATAAAATACATAAAAGTGACATTCTGTTGGATGTATTCGCATAAGGAGAGGGAGAATGAAAGGGGAAAAGGGCACAAGTTCTTGATGTAGCGGTATATTATTATATTTTTGTTAATTCAAATACAACACAGGAAAACATTCATGAAAAAAATACATATCAAACAATTTTAATCAAATAACTTATATCCGTACGAAATCTTCATAAGGGTCGTATTGGTACCTAGGGAAAATACATTTAGCATTTTTTATTAAAATATATTTTACATTATCCCAGCCTACTCTAAAATGTACCCGAGCGAAGTCGGGACGGTTCGCTAATTCCTGGTAATTGTCAGTGATAAAATAGAATCATCATTAAGCACAAATACGAGCATGGAACAATAAAGCTTAACTTTAAATTAAATTCTAAACTTTGAGCTTTTTTCGCTCCCGCCTACAAAAAGAGAGCAAAAAAAAGTAAAATCGTAACCCAAGTATTGATCCGGATCAGAAACCGCAAAAGTTCACGTGAGCATATCAACGACCCCGTGTTTGAGTGATTGATATGGGAGTAGAGAGAAAGTGTGACAGGAAATGAGCAGTGCGCGGTCTAGGGTTACAGTGTGTGGTTAGCGCGCGCAATGGCTAACCACACTAACTTGACGTGAACATTGGCTAGTGAGACCTGCGTTTTTAAAATAGAAAAACTATAAATTAGAATAATTTTAATATATGAGGATTATTAACCCGCTCATAACCTCTGCATGTGTTTTGAAATGGATCCTGCACTGGTTGAAGAAAACAAAACATTATTTTGTGAATGCAATTTGTATATATATTCGCAGAGATTTTATTAGCCAACGAAAAACACTTATGGTGCATATAAAAAAAATTCTCGATCGAAGTCGAAGTTAAGCAACGTTAAGGGTTGTTAGTACTTTAGCTCGCGCTATATCGGTTCCCCTTAACAAAAATTATTTCAATAGACAGACCGTGTTTACTGTGCTATGTCTTCAATCAATTTTCATAAACTTTAATTTGACACGACTACACGCAAAAATTATTTTGCAATTTAAGGATATTCATGGTATAATGCCAACTAGTTGATGGTGATGATTTGTGTCTTACTCTCTATGGGTGATATTGATATTTGTATTTAAATCCAATGTAATATATTCTTAAATATTAATTTTCTTTTAACTAAATTTTTTGAGAGAAATTCGTCCTTTTTTATTGATTCTATTTAAACATAATAACAAAACATTAGGTTGCTCCTGTTTCCAGTTACATTTGATGTACTGTGTTATTTACCTTCTTATTATCTGAAGAAATTATAAGCTTATGACAGATCTTTCATCCCACAGAGGTGGAGAGATATCCTCCAAGTACTACGGTGTTCCTATCGTTCACATAAACCATGAAAAGTATCATAATAACATTTGTCGTGTTTTAAATGATCGGTAAGCGTGATGTAGGCAACCATCTTGACGGCAATCCACTCGCGAGATGAAAGATCCGTAGGTTCGAGAAAGATTATTCTTATATTACTTCCATTTTTAAAAATTTTGTTTGAAATAATCTAGATAAAAAAAATAAAATATTTCAATTACACAAATATTTTAAATGATTCAACAAAATTTCTATCTTATTATAAGTTTCGTTCAGCAGTCTCGTTAAAATCAACGAATCTATACATATAATAAAACAGAGTGAATTCTGCATATGGAAAATATATTAAAAAGAGTGATTGATTTAGCGTAAAGAATGATAACAGAAGCCAGAAAACATGTTTTTAGAATTTTTGTCTGTATATTAATTTGTTTATCAATCTATTAGATTGATTTTGATGAAATTTGGTACGGTAATAGTTTATACCCAAGAGCAACATATGAAAGAAACAAATCTAATAAGGATCTTCATTATAACTGCAATGAATGGATACAACCTCAAAAAATTAATGTCTCGTTGAAATTAATGAATATTGCTTCATTTATGAATGAAGAATGAAGCGCATTTACAGATGTCGTAAAATGTGCTTCATTCTCATGCAATTAATGCATATAGCCTCAAATAAATGAATATATACATATATACAAATCATCACCATTGGCAGTCTCGTTGAAATGAATGAATATCTAACTTCATTCATACAGATATTATACAAGGATCTTCATTCTCACTGCAATTATCGGATATAACCTCAAAAAATGAATACAGCATTTGGTAGTCACGTTGATATGAATGAATATTGCTTCATTCATGCAGATATAGCATAAGGGTCTTCATTCTCACTGCAATTACTGGATATATCCTGAAATAAATGAATTTAGCGTTTGGCAGTCCCGTTGAAATGTATGAATATAGCTTCATACACATATCATATAAGGCTTTTCATTCTCTTTCATAGAGCTTCATTAGTCCTTCATTCCAATTAATTAGACCTAATTAAAAAGCGACATTTTTTTGGTTACATTTCTTAATTTAAAATAAAGTTTTCTATTACACCCTTATCTAGAAATCTAATAAAAGTTACACTCCTACTATGTATAACAAATATAAAATTATACCCCCAATAAATAATAAGCAACGTCACTGCAGTGCAGTAACAACCCCCACTCACAGAAAACGCATTACCATAACATCCCCAAAGCCACCCTCCAACTTGAAGCGCGCACCGAATTCAATACAAATTTCAACTCCAAAAACTTAATAAAGGTCCTTTGTGAACCGGTAATCGAATAAGGGCAATATCCGTCGGGCCGACTGGGCCGTCGCGTATGTAGGTCGCTGGGAATCTATGGCGTTCGGCAGGAAATTAACAATTCGAACCTTACGAACAATTCGGGGGCGATGGGCCTGACACCCCTTTATGCAACGCATTATGAAGCTTACATAGATTAATACCATTGGACGCGGGAATGATTTTGCAGGAATAAAAATTGCGTTTGCCCTGGAAATGCTTCTGTAATTATCGATATATGAATAAAGGGAATATCTTTTTATGTGATGGTGTCAAGGAAACGTACATTTATGAGATATCAGCTGTGTCGATGCAACTTCGTTTGCGTGGAATTCGGTATAAAAACAGTTATTGGGTATTCTTTTATTTCTTTTTCTCTCTCAGAACTCTGTGACTACAAATTTTCTAAAAACGTTAATAGATGGCGTTGGCAGTATCATACTGTAATATATCTACGAGCATAAACTTTGTGTTGTGTTGGCAGTACCATACTATAGTATATCTACGAGCATAAAGTTTACTAAAACGCTAATAGATGGCGTTGGCAGTGCCATATTGTAATATATTTACGAGTATAAAGTTTATTAAAAACGCTAATAAATGGCGTTGGCAGTACCATATTGTAATATATTTACGAACATAAAGTTTACTAAAAATGCAGATAGATGGCGTTGGCTGTACCATATTGTAATATATGAGAATAAAGTTTACTAAAAATGTCGATAGATGGCGCTAGATGGCACGATCGAAATAATATCTCAAAATGTCTCCTATGTGTTGCTCGAGGTTATAAACTATTACTATAGCAAATTTCATAAAAATCTATGCGATAGATTATGCGTGTTGAAGAACGAATTAACACACAGCTAGACAGACAAAAATTCTTAAAACAGGTTTTCTGGCTTCCTTTATCATTCTGTATACTAAGTTAATCACTCTATTTAAAATATTTTCCATGTACGAAATTCACTTTGTTACAATTTTATTACATGTATAGATAATATTTAAGTAACATAGAATTATGAAAAGATATCCTACGTCACGTCATCGGGAAACTTGCACTCCTCTCTTTGCGCTTTGTTTATAATAACGATGAAAATGAACCTTATATTTTTTATATAAAGTAACAGAATTATAAAACGATATCCCACATCACGTCATCGGGAAACTTGCACTCCTCTCTTTGCGCTTTGTTTATAATAACGATGAAAATGAACCTTATATTTTTTATATAAAGTAACAGAATTATAAAACGATATCCCACATCACGTCATCGGGAAACTTGCACTTCTCTCTTTGCGCTTTATTTATAATAACGATGAAAATGAACCTAATATTATTTATATAATCATTCGCATATATCTTACAAAGAAATCACGTGATGGGTAGTTTATTTCAAGCGGTTTTCTCGGGGAGGATGTGACATGTTTTAAGCATGATATAATTTTGAAAATATACTTTTATTTCATTTATTTAACTTGCCTGTTTCATGCCAATAGCACAAAATGATAATGTCAAATACTATTAAAATGAGACAAATGTTTAATAATATATGTGTAAACAAATCTATAATTGTTTGTTTCTTATTGACACTCTATCTCTTAATATTACTGAATTAACCGACTTGAAATTTTGATATAAAAATCACATATTATTATTAAACATATAGTATACATAAACCGATGGAGAAGTGCGTTTCAACAAAACATCTTTTCGTCAACAAAATATTTTTTCTTTCACATATTTTCCAACGTACCAACACGTGTCATATTAGACTTATTAATTTGATAACCATTTGAGTAAAATATGTTAGTCTTTTAGATATTTATTTTAAATATTTTAACGATTAAATATTATTTTTTTTATTCACTACAAAAGAGTAATTGTGAAATTAACGAGTATCTTATAAATATTCCAAAATTTCAGGGCCCCTGAAAAAAGCCCAATACACCACAGAGGATGTAAAAAAGGACGTGTCTATTATTTATATAGATATAAAAATAAATAAAATATTTTTTCTGTCACATACTTTGCGACGTACAGACACTTGCCATATTAGATTTTTTAATTTGATAACCACCTGAGTAAAAAATGTTAGTATTTTATATATTTCTTTTAAATAATTTCACGGATAATTATTTATTTTTAATTCACTGTAACAGAGTAATAAAAAAAATAACGAGAATATTAAAAATATTCCAAAATTTCAGGGTTCCTTGAAAAAAGCCCAATGCACCATACAGGAATAAAAAAGAACGTGTCTTTTATTTACGCAGATGATTTCCTTCATTAAAGTGATGAAAATGTTATGAAACTATATTAAAATTCATCCTGAAAAAAATTACTGTCAAACTTGTAATTCCATTGAAAAAATATACCATTTTTTACAGAAACACAATTCAATTATCCCCAGTTTCATCCACAGAACTACTTCTTTGAATAATAGACACGTTCTTTGTTAGAGCCTGTATATATTAGTCGTAATCGTATGTATGTTAACTGTATTTTTTACTTCGTTAAGGTCGAATGACCCGTTAGCGTCCGGTAGCAGCTAGACCGAATGAAAAATACAATGAGGAATATTAGTTGTTCTGGAGGCTATGAGAGATTCGTATTTAGCATGAAGCTCAAACATTTACTTAATGATAATGTTATATATAATAAAAAATTGCCAAGTAAAAGTCGTGCGATGACTATCCATATTATTGTTTAGAATATACAGGCAGCGAAGTTTACGGGGAGTTCGTACCAGTTGCGCTACGTACACGCAGCATTTAGGTTTCAGCGTTCATGAAAATATGCGTTATTTTAACGTTACTTTAACTTGGTAAATAATGAAAATATGGAAAAAATTATTAAACATTTTTTATGAATTTCAATACGAGGAATTTATATAGTCATTTTGTCGATACCGTTAATACTTTTGTTGTAATTTAGATTTAAATATATTGTTTACAACAAAATTATTATCTCACGTAGTGCTATGCTGATAATTTAAACTCAATATAGACCTCGTGCTCAATGTTCCAAATTTTTAAATTTTGTTATCTGATAATTTTTAAGATTGAGGGAGACAATCATGTACCGGAGATTTTTGAAAACTTTGTAAAAAAAAATTATATCAAAAAATAAAATATTATTTCTTTGCATTTGCCTTTTAACACAGATTTTATTTCGTATCCAACACAATAACTTACTAACTACCCCCCAATATATGCACGATTTTCGTACGTAGTATTTGTTATTCGATTAATTGACTGCTATTAAAATGCCATTTTTAGTAAAATGCCTGAAAATATAGTTTAATTAAAGCCAGTAGTGAAAAAATTGTAACAAATTTTTTTTAAAGAATAAGCGACTTACGAACTTCTAAAATTCAGGATAGAGTGGTACATCTGTCTGTCTCATTCGCTCTCTTGGAATACGATGCGCATTAATAGAAAATTATATCACGGTTCCATATTACCGTTCTTGTTCGTATGTTAAGTTTATAAGTTTTCAAACTTTATAAATCGATCATTTTAATTGTTTGAAAAATTAAAAAAAAAAAAAGAAAAAAGAAAAAACAAATATATATATATATATATATATATATATATATATATATATATATATATATATATATATATATATATATATATATATATATCGTATATATAATAAAAAATACAAACTTGTAATCTAACTTACTAATTAGTATAGATTTCGTAGTATATAAGTTTCCGTAAAACACAGATCGTGTACGAAAAAGATAAAAGTAACATATCATTACAATTACTTAATGATTTAATTAATTCTTAATTAATAACTTAAGCGATTGGTTGATTAATGAATATTATTAAATAATAGGAAGGATCACATCAATGATAAGTGCCCAGAATAACAATAACTTCTTCAGATTTTTTTTAAGTATAATGCACGTTTTGATCCTCAGAATTCAGTTTGTTTCATGGTTTGGCAGCACAGGAAAATATTATGTCATCTCAATTCTGCGTGAACAAACTCACTGCTAGTCTTAAACAAGTACATAAAATAACACGCTGCACGTAGCTGTCGGGCTTACATAACGCGCGTGATCGCCGCCAATTGACACGCCCGATGCGGTGGGCGCTAACGACTGACCGTCACGTCACGCTAACAGCGAGCAAGTTAGCGGTTCAGGGCAGCAGTGACTACGTCGCAGGAAATATGACAAGGGTAGAACAATCTATGGAGGAGTTGGATTGAGGGTCAACGGCTGACGTTATTCTTTTGCGTTGTGATGTATAGACAAGTCTTTGGGCTACGAAGTTAAAAAACGTGTATCAAATTTTCATAATAAATTTAAAAAATCGATTCATTCAATTTAAAAACTTTAATAATCATGATAGCTGTTTTTGTTATTATGCCAATGTTTTTATTGTTTTGTTAGTATGTTATGTGTAATTTTAATGTTTTCAAGGGTTTTGGGGTTCCATACCTCAAAATGAAGAACGGACCTGTCTGCCAATTGGTCCGTTTGAATAAACATCTTGTTAACCCGCATAAATTACTGACTTTTTAAAAATATTTATATAAAAATCGAAGAGAGGTTAAATGCAGAGTAATGAAATTTTTCTTAATTTTGTGGACAGCAAAAACATTTTTTATAATCTTAAATTTTATAGATAAATAGAAATTTAAAAAAATAAATGAAAATAGAGCATCTATCTTCGTAATTCCGAAACTACTAACCAAAAATCACGAAAAAACAAGGTTAGTAAAATGTGACTTGAAGATTACAAAAAAATTATATCTATTATCTCAGATCTTAAGGTTTTTTTTAAGTTTTTTTGCATCATATTTTTACACCAGTGAAATGTATAGTAGGCAATATACATTTGCGAAAAATTAATATTTGTAAGATAATAGAAATGCTATGTACGCTTAAAGGTTTATAAAGCCTTAATATATACGGTCCTCATAGTACGAGTTCTACTTGTGCTTAACAGGTTTTTGAAGTTATATTTCTTTAGACGCGTTATGAAAAAATAACCGACAGGATGAAGTTGCTCACTAAACATGCGTGTAGTTACTGATACTATATTAATGATAGTTATTGTGGTATTTGTAATTACACAACACGTGTTTAACATTCATACAAATATAATTTATATCTGCGTTTTTAATTAATATTTTATGTAATTGAAATGTAATAGTGGTCCACATAATAAAAAAAAAGTTTATTTGTTGTGAATATTTTTGATAGAAATAGTGTTTATAAGCTTTTTAATATATATTTTAAGTGTATTTCTCTAGGTGCGGTTAAGTTTCGGTATGCATTTGTTTGAATTATTAATTACAAATTATTTAAAATTTAATTATTGGACTGAATTTAGATTTTATCAATCGTATTTATGTTTACGTTTCAGTCCTTTTATTATATATTTCCATTAATAATTTGCGTAATAAATAAAGTTACTCTTGCATTATACCACAGAAGTATAACTTCTAACGCGCGTACATAAGTATTTTTTTCTTGTAGGAAATGTATTTTACAGTTAATAGATTTTGTGATAGGGTAGTTTTAACAAAATGTTTACAGACTTCCGCACAACTCATAAAAATCAATAACAAATTTTTTACAGACTTTCGCACAACTCATAAAAATCAATAACAAACTTTTTACAGACTTCTGCACAAATTCATAAAAATCAATAACAAATTTTTTACAGACTTCCACACAACTCGTAAAAATCAATAACAAAATTTTTACAGACATCCGCACAAATTCATAAAAATCATCTGCATAGTAGTGAGACTTCGAAAATATTCATAATCTATATTTCAAAGTATTCCTGAAAACTTTCTGTTACTGGAAAAACAGATTACGAGGAAAATATACAACAAAAGAGCGATTATTGAAATTAAGGGTAAAAACCATGAAGAAAAAATGATCGCGTAAGAGTCCGAAGCATACACCAAAGGCCGTATTGTATAACCAAAGGATATTTTCATCTTGGATTTAATCCGTACACGTCCTAATGAATTATACAACTTTTGCGAATAAAAATGTGTTTTAACCTAAAAAAATAAACTTTGAAATTAAATCCATGGACTTGAATTTAACATTCACAAAATACTCGCGTATAAAGAAAATTCTCCCGATCTTTACTCAAACTTGAAATTTTTTAATTTGATAGCATATCTCATTTTCGTTTATAGCCGAATCCAAGCTTATTTCAACATATTGCATATTTTTACCGACATTTTGAACGGCTATAGAGTTCTGTACACCGCTTTTCAATATTAGGGATAACGATTATAAAGGGTTCTAAGAGCGTTCAAGATATCATCACTTCTGATACTTTTCAATTAGAGATGAAATATATAAAGTAAATATTACGCATTAAGGGTTGTTAAAAGATCAACCATTTGAGAGTTTAACTGTTTTACTATTAGTAACACTATTCATTAACATTCATAAAAAAGTGATGAGCGTTTCACAAGTTTTACCAAAAATTTACATAGAGCGAAACAAATTGATAACAAAGTGAAGACACAAGTACCAGAAGACGGAAATGCTGCGTTCGCGTCTTCAAAAGGGCTACGCAACTCGACGGCCATAACTAAAATACATGTCAACCTAAAGACCCGCGTTCAACACATGCTAATACCGCAACTTAAAATCAGTCAGCTGTCAAACTCATTTACTGTCAATCAATCGCCACAAAAAATATACACCGCAAAAACTAAGTAATGTAATACAGACCCAAGACATACTTACCACAGTGTCAATAGACATTCCATTCTTGATCCACACCAGTTACCCATAAAACTCGGATCGCCGGTCACAGTACGCGTGTACAGACGAACGAGACGTGGATTGAAAGCCCGCAGCGAATGGAGTAAGCGAACGAACGGGAAATACGAAGGTAGTTAAAGCCACATTTGGACATAGACATAAATGGAAGAGCAAGTGTCCGTTATGGGACAGTACACGCATTGGCATAGTTGCTCTTTTGAATGGAAATGAACGAAGAGAGATAATGGGGCGGCACGTGATTGATACGAAGCCGCGTATAGGGGACATAAAATAAGGTGGTGCGATGTACTTAGAGAACACGCGTTAGATAGATACAAATATTTAAAAAAATAAGCGGAATGAATAAGTCACATGTGCAAGGGTAAATTTGATCCAATTATTGTTCGATCCATCTTCATAATCCCTTCATAAAAATAATATATTTTGTGTATAATATAAAGATAAAATTAATGTTATTCGATTACCGAAGTAAACGTTATAACACCACTCGTTGTCCTAGCAAGACCCTTTTTCTCAGAAACACGTAGAGGTATCAAGATGAAATTAATATAAAATAGTCTACAGTCGCTTGAAATTCTTTAAAAAAGCAAGCTTCTAAGTCAACGCAATAAAACGGCCTAAGTTAACGACTAAAAATACGGCCATTTATGCCTTATATTATAAAGACTTTAAACACATTTTTCTACTTTAATGTCTTTTTTTAAATATCGACTGTTAATATGAAATATTTCTTAAAAATTATGTTTAAATAAAATCAATCACTACTATCAATTTATTCTTTATTTTCAATACTATGTATGAAACTATGTAAAATAATTTACAATGTAAATTTTGGTCAACGAAGTAGCGAACGTATGTGTTTGATTTATTAATGTCTTTTTTTAAATATCGACTGTTTTTCATAAATATTTCTTAAAAATTATGTTTAAATAAAATCAATCACTACTATCAATTTATCCTTTATTTCCAATACTATGTATGAAACTATGTAAAATAGTTTACAATGTAAATTTTGGTTAACGAAGTAGCGAACGTATGTGTTTGATTTATTAATGTCTTTTTTTAAATATCGACTGTTTTTCATAAATATTTCTTAAAAATTATGTTTAAATAAAATCAATCACTACTATCAATTTATCCTTTATTTCCAATACTATGTATTTAACTATGTAAAATAATTTACAATGTAAATTTTGGTTAACGAAGTAGCGAACGCATGTGTTTGATTTATTAATGTCTTTTTTTAAATATCGACTGTTTTTCATAAATATTTCTTAAAAATTATGTTTAAATAAAATCAATCACTACTATCAATTTATCCTTTATTTCCAATACTATGTATGAAACTATGTAAAATAGTTTACAATGTAAATTTTGGTTAACGAAGTAGCGAACGTATGTGTTTGATTTATTAATGTATTTTTTTAAATATCGACTGTTTTTCATAAATATTTCTTAAAAATTATGTTTAAATAAAATCAATCACTACTATCAATTTATCCTTTATTTCCAATACTATGTATTTAACTATGTAAAATAATTTACAATGTAAATTTTGGTTAACGAAGTAGCGAACGCATGTGTTTGATTTATTAATGTCTTTTTTTAAATATCGACTGTTTTTCATAAATATTTCTTAAAAATTATGTTTAAATAAAATCAATCACTACTATCAATTTATCCTTTATTTTCAATACTATGTATGAAACTATGTAAAATAATTTACAATGTAAATTTTGGTTAACGAAGTAGCGAACGTATGTGTTTGATTTATTAGCGAATAACATTGACTCGGCGGAATAATTTCGCAGACTTTACTTGCGGATTATTCAACAGTAAGCCCAAATGGGAAATGCCAATTAATACGTTTAGATTTATATACATACGTACGTCTAATTACTATTGACATGGCCAACACGAAGGGGCACTTTGATTCTCATAGGTGTGCAAATTTATGCTTGACAACGTACCGAGAAAGATCCTGTTAGAGAATATTCGAGGGAAATATTTGTTGGATGAACAGTGTACTTTACGATTAATATTCCATTAAAAATTTTAGTTATTTTACTCAAATCTTATTTTGCTCAAATTAAACTCAAAAAACAAATAAAATTTTACTTAATATTCGTTGAAAAATAAAACAATGTAACAGTAACTGACGTATTTCTTCTTATCCAGAGGGTTTCTTGTCGACAGGCTGAAAGAAAACCAAAAATGATGTCACACTGTCATAAACAGGAAACAATTCTAATGAAATTAAAAAATGCAGGTAATGGATGAGAAGATGGCGATGTTGAATTAAAATAAAGGACGGAACGTTGAGATCATTTGGCCTTGAAAAATAGAGAAAGAATTACAAAAATTACTACTACTATATATATATATATATATATATATATATATATATATATATATATATATATATATACATATATATACACAGTATGTTTAATTTAACAGGAGGTAAATGGTGATAACTATTTGTAAAGCCATCATAAAGTGATCTAGATTTTTTACATGCCTATATATCCATGCAAATATAAAATAAACATTTAGCATGCTTATGCAAACGCATTTACAATTATCTCGCAGGACTATAGCATCAATTTGTATCCAAGTCTCTGGATATCATGGATAAAGTAGGCGATAGAAATCTAAGCATTTTTAATTAAGTATTTTGTATTGACATGTTGGATTTGAGGTTGTTTTTTTATACCAATACTATTATATATAGTAATGGTTGAAAAACAAAATCACCAGTGGATTTTTTTAAACATTTTTGGGAAAAACATTTTATTACGGGTATACCAGGGATCTAATAAAAATCAAAATACTCTTTGTTTTAGAATTTTTGTAAATTTGTTTGTTTATCTGTTGGTCTGCTTTTAGAGCACCACTCAAAAACTACTGGAACTTTGGATAGGACTTTCACTGCACTGGATGATGCAGATTAAAATCTAAGCCACTTTTCGTCCCGATCGAATATTCCCTAAATAATTTTTTTGTTTGTACCCCTATTTTTCCGTTTATTTGTTTCTATGTTGCTTAGAGTATCACAAAAAAGTACTGGACTGATTTGAATGGAACTTTCACGGAGACGATGCAGATTAAAATATAAGATAATATTAATTTGTCCCCCTGTTTTTCTCTTTCAAGGTTTCTATTTTTTTAGAGTATCACGCAAAAGATACTAAACATATTTGAATGAACATTTCACTGCTATCTTTTGTCCCGATCGAATATTTTGTAAATAAACTTTTGTTTGTTCCCCTATTTTTCTGTTTGTTTCTATATTGCTTGGAGTATTACAAAAATGTACTGGACTGATTTGAATGGAACTTTCACAGGGACGATGCAGATTAAAATATAAGCTAATTCTCATTTCTCCCTCTATTTTTATGTTTCTCAGTTTCTATGTTTTTTAGAGTATCACGCAAAAGGCACTGGACACATTTAAATGAAAATTTCATAGCTATCTTTTGTCCCGATTGGATATTTTGCAAATCAATTTTTGTGTGTTCCCCGGTTTTTTCGTTTATTTGTTTAGAGTATCACCAAAAAGTACTGAACCATTTTAAATGGAACTTTCACAGGGATCATGCAGATTGATTTCTACGTTTTTTAGAGTATCAAGCAAAAGTCACTGCGAATGAAAATTTCACAGCTATCTTTTGTTGCGATAGAATATTTTCTAAATCAATTTTTGTCTATATTTTTTTGTCTATAGTTTTTCTGTTTATTTTTTTCTATTTTTAGTTTTTCTGTTTTATAGAGTACCTTGCAAAAAATGCTAGAGTGATATGAATGGAATTCTCAATGAAATTATGTAGATTCAAAGCTAAGGTAACTTTTGTCCGATCGAATACTTCCTACGCAACTTTTAGTCTGCCCCCAGTTTTCCTGTTTATTTGTTTCTCTGTTTCTCAGAGCGTCACATAAATCTTTTAAGTCGATTTGGATGAGACCTTTGCTGAGATAATGCACCCCAAATGAACCCCAAGTAAATATTAAGATCTAGGCAACCCCTTGTTCCAATCAAATATTCCTAATGGATGATTAATTTATTCACATGATCTCAAACAGCAAAGGCTGAATACTTAAGAAATTATTATTAATGATATTTCTATACATAATTTCTTAGCCGCAGGCTTAGAAAATGATGAATAGAAATTGTGAAGTTGGTCACATTAATTAAGGTTGCAGTTCAACCTAATATATAACGTACAATTATACTGGTCAATAGCACTTTTAAAATGCAAATACTTCAGGAGAAGAACGCCCCTGTAATAATAAACAATCCACGCGGGCATGAGCTAGTGTATCATAAGTTAAAAAAAATGTGCGATGCTTCGATGAGAAAGAATATATTACCTGCACCGGTCATGAAACTCTATCTAGAAGAACACATTTAGTCAGAAACCTATTCCGAAGTCAACGACCTCTATCGCTTTTTATTTAACGTTGTTAGCCAAAAGAAGCAGATCTCTAATCTGGTCTTCACGACGTACATACACACATACTAATGTTAAAATATTCACATCTTGATCACGTTGCAAGTTCGCTTATAAGAAATTCCTATTTACACACACGATTTAATATACAATGCATTAGATTGTCCTCGTGTTATCTCATTTAGTATCGCTGCATCCGGTTTAGGTGGTCGCAGGAGGAATGCTAATATATCAATCTGGAGGTGTCATAAGGGAATAGAGGAAGGTAGTAATAGCACCTGCTAAGTACGATTAGAAATCGCAGTACGGATGTTCCATAACACTAAGGCACATAAAAACAATTGAAGATATACAGTATTTCCATCAAATTATTAACAAGCATTAATATTATTTTTGAATACGCATATATATTGCATAGTATATCTGTTACAGGCGTAAGAAATATTGTAAATTTATTAAAAATTATCAGATTTAGAATCGTCCCTATGGTCTTCTGGTAAAGTTTAGGCGTTTCTAGTAAGGTTATTATATTCATCATAATTTTGACTCCATAATTCTGAAGAAAGGCGATATTTATTGAGTATATTTACAACAAAATCCCTAGAACTACATTACATTATATATTTGCAGTAAGTACCACGCAAAATACATTGAATTAAAAAAAAATGTTAGAGAACTACTTTTGAATTTCTATAATTAAAAATGAACTTTAGAATTCTTCATTTGCCTCTCTATAATTAAAATTATACTTGGAGAACTTCGCATTATCTAAAAGTATTTAGAGATCTTCGTTTGACTCTCTATAATTCAAATTGTACTTCGACAACTTTGCGTTATCTAAAAGTACATAGTATTCTTCATTTGTCTCCCTATAACTAAAATTGTACTTGGAGAACATTTGCGTTATCTAAAAGTACATGGAATTCTTCATTTACCTCTCTATAATTAAAATTATACTTGGAGAACTTCGCATTATCTAAAAGTAATTAGAATGTTCCGCATTATCTACAATTATCTATAAGTAATTAGATTACTTCATTTGCCTCTCCATAATTAAAATTGTACTTGGAGAACTTCGCATTATCTAGGAGTACTTAAAATGTTCCGCATTATCTGCAATTATCTACAAGTACTTAGATTACTGCATTTGCCTCTCTGTAATTAAAATTGTACTTAGAGAACTTCGCATTATCTAAAAGTATTTAGAATTTTTTGCATTATCTACAAGTATTTAGATTACTTCACTTGCCTCACTATAATTAAAAATGTACTGGGAGTACTTCGCTTTATCTAAAAGTACTTAAAGTACTTCATTTTCCTCTCTATAATTAAAAATGTACTTAAAATATTTCGCATCATCTAAAAGTACTTTGAAGTTCTTTCAACTTTGTATATACTTTTGAACGTATTTATATCTATATCGGTTAATCTACGTTATTATTAGAAATTCCAGTTTCTACGTCAATCGATTTTTGAGAAAAATTACTGACAGACAGACATAGGGACGGACACGTAAGAAACACGGTAAAGGCGGCATGTTTTTCCTTTTGAGGTACGGAAACCTTATAAATGCGGAATAGATGAAATTAGAGATAATAAAAAAATAAATCTAGAGCGAGCTGAACTCGCACAATGATGGTTCTGTCAGCGGATTTAATTTAAATGCGTCATTTATATACAACTATTTTTAAATATATAAACGATAGCTTGAAGATGAAGAAATATTGGTGACTTATTTGACTCTAAAGTTATCTCAAAAATTACCAAGTTTTGTGTAGTCTGCTTATCTGTTAAGATCAAAAATTCAAGTCTAAATTTCTCGACGTTTTTCTTAGTATTATTTAGCCAGTTAGTTGTAATGTTGTGTTTTTAGAGCATCTGGCGCAAGCCTGTAATTTTAAAAATTAAAGGAGATTACTTCTTTTTAAACAGAAGATCCCAAGGCTCAATTTGTGGATATCCTTATCTCAGAAACTGGGTAACCATGTCACTCATCAGCGCCGATGTCGTCCGTCGGCGGGGCGCGGCCAATGAGTCGCGAACGCGGTCGACGACCCGCGACCATGCGTGCGCTTCTAGTCGCGTGACGGTATGTGCGGTATGTGGTCCAGTGGCCGCATGGTAAGATGCATCGGACATTATTTTTGGTGTAGAGGAATTTTAATGCCGACCCCATGTCTCCACCGTTAATATTTATCAGGTCATAGTGTGTAATGTTCATTAAATGACTTATTTTCGATGTGTTATCTGCTACTTAACATTGATATCCTTAACTATACGAGCTAAGGATATCAATACTATACGTGTAAATGTTCATACATTTTGGTAGTGTTAGTACAGAGTGTATTAACACTACCAAAGTGTACGACCGTAAGTATACGTACCAAAGTAACGACGTAGTGAAAATGAAACGAAACAATGTCTAGTAAGGTTTTTACTAAGTCCGAAAATGGAAAATTGGTGTTATCAAAATAACACACTTAAAAAAGTCACTTTGAGTAGAATTAAAATTAAAATGACCTTGTGAAAAAAATCTGCCAAGTACGAGTAGAACTCGCACTACGAGGGTTGCTCAGGCGTTTAGGTACTCATAAACGTTTAAGGGTACATAGTATTTCTATTAACCCATTTACAAATATTAGTTTTCCTTAATATATTATATATGTAGAATATATATTATTACATATATGGTTACTAAAAGACAGCGCATATTGTAAAAAAAATGCGCGTGTATTTATGAACGCGCTTTAGAAGTTATACTTCTTTGGCATAATACAAGAATAACTTTATTTAGCACGCATGTAATTATTGAAAATAAATACGGTTTGTATAATTAGAATTCAATAAAATAATACAATTTTAAATAATTTATAATGCACGTACCAAAACTTAACTTCACTTAGAGAAATACACTTAAAATATATTTTAAAAAGCTTATAAGCACTATTTCTATTACGAATATTCACAATAAATAAATTTTTTTTTTTATTACGTGGACCACTATTAAATTTTAATACCTAAAAATATTATTTAAAAGCACGGATATAACTTAGAATTGTATGAATATAAAACACATGTTATGTATTTACAAATACCTCAATAATTGTCATGAAATTCATACTGTCGAACTTCGTTGCATCGTTCGCGCGCGTCGCAAAATTTCACTCTTAAAATTTTTTCATAACGCGCCTAAAGAAGTATATGTACGTACTTCACAAATTGTAAGATTTAGAATAATTACTGTAGTTTTCACACAACCTTTGCGTAGCCTTCTAAAAACTCAATTTTTTCCATAATTTTTCGGCCAAGTAATTTCGAAAGCACTGGAGGAGGGAACATATTTTTTTTATATTTTTCAGTATACCTCAGAAGATATAATACCAATTGCGGCCCTTATTATTAGTCCTTTCAAACTATACTTTTATATATAATTTATCTTTGAGATCAAATTACAAAACTCCCAAAAAGTTTCATTTTTCGGAAAATTATTTTACGTAATATAAAACCATTTTGTAATTAAAATTAGCTTTTAAAAAAGGTATCGAGGAGGTTTTTATTATAGTTAACGATAAACTAACTCGCATACTTACATTACAAACCTGTCTTTAATAGGAACTCGTTATACTCCTTAGATACAAAAACCATTTTATATCAAAAAATAAATAAAGGATATATTAAATAACAGCAGAGTCTTCACGTGAATACAAGCTTTACACGCATACGAGCATACGAGATGAATGATCTATGAGCGACTAACAATTATGTATGTAGATATTCAAAAAAGAAGTGGCAGATGAACACTTTAGGAAATGACGTAATAGTGTAATAATAGATTGTGGTTTAAATATATGGTCCATTACCACCTTTATACGCTCATATTATCGAGATTTTAGCTTGTACGTGGAAAACCGGTTTCTTTTTAACAAACGACGCTAGATACGTTGAATATATTCTCATTCATAAAACCGTGTTGACACAGAAAACAGTTATTTTAAACACGGAATTGAATTGGAAGTAGAAAGTTTTGTTTATTCTTAATATTAACAAGTTTGTAAATAGATTAGTAAATATACTGAGTTATCAAAAGGAGGGTAGTTGTTGCAATTTTGGTTAAATGTTTGGCCAGAAATATAAACACAATAATTACAATTTTTCTTTCATCGTACGAGCTTAAGTAGTGATTTAATGTATGTTATTACATATATTTTACACTTTATTAAAAAAATTACACCAACTTCAAACGAAACGGTATATTACCTAAAAAAATAAGCTTTCAGTAATATATACTTATATAAAACATCTGGAATACGCATATATTATAAAAAAGGCGTGTTAAGTACGAATTTCATTCGCACTTCTATGTTTACATGCGTTTAAATATGACACCTCATAGGGTTCTTTACATACTTGAACGCAAATAAACATTTAAATGTATATAATATTTTTAGAGAAAAATAATATTATTTTTTTCCATGTAAACATATAAATATATTGCCTGGAATATATAGACATAATCCATAGATATTTTAAGAAAACTAAGTTATTTTAGAAGTTGATATAAATTATTTGTATGAAGTTTCTCTGAGCTTTTTATACACTCAGAGTTATATGTCGAATTTGGTCGATTTTTGATCCGTAAACTAGTAAAGCTTAGTGATCTTTTTTAATTTTGCTTTTCATACAACTATTGTAAGTACTTTCAGATATTCAAAAATAGCGGTTTAGCTTGTAGAGGTGTGGGTACGTAACTCTGTATAACAAAAATTACCACTTAAAAGCTTAATATCTTTTGAACGGATAGCTGTATCGAAAATGTTTCGTCGTCACTGTGGTGTGTTGGGTCGATCACAAGGCCTTTGACGATTCGCCGCATCGCGAGGATCCAGTTTCGATTCCTAGCCGCTCATTGAGCGGGGTTGGACTGGTGTTCTGGTTGGCTGTAAGAGATTGCTTACGTAGCAATAAGTCTGCCATAAATAAATATAGTATACATCAGTGATTCCCAAAGTGATCTAGGTGGATCCCCAGGGGTCCACGGGGGACTCGATGGGGGTCTACGTTGACGTGAAAAAAAAGTTTGGGTTTGGGAATATGGTAGAAATGTAGCAGCAGGAGGTCCACCGAAACCAGTAAAATTTTGATAGTGGTCTACGAAAAAAAACTTTGGGAACTTCTAGTATAAATAAATAAATAAAAAGTGTTCATAACACTACCGCAATACTTTAAAAAAGCTTTATCCAACAATACTCTATACAACAGAGCATGAAATTGAAAAAATAAACCTGTAAAGCGTGAGTAAAACTCGCACTACGAGGGTTCCGTACACATTTTGGCACTTATTAAAATTTGATCGTAATAGTATTTCTAGTAAAATATTTACAAATATAATTTTTTCAAGCTTAATTATATTAAAACGTATATATACTACGACGTACATTCAGAGGCGTAAAAACGTGATGACTTTTTCAAAAATTATAAGATCTAGGATATTCCCTGTAATCTTCCAGTCAGACTTTCTCAATCCTGTTTTTTTTCATGATTTCTAGTTTAGTAGTTTCGTAAATAAGTGAACGGAATTTTAATTTTTGCATTTTTTCAGAACGTCTTTTGAAATATGCACTATAAAACTATGAAAAAAAGGATTTTTATATGTCTCATAAAAAAATTTCCTAATGATACTCCACATTATTACATAAAACGACAAACAATTTTAAGACTTTTATTTACTTCCTCCTTAATTGTTAAATTAATATTTTTAAAAAGTTAATGGTGTTAAATATGTGGGTTAGTAAGCTGTATAACTATATCGACTTTCAGGTGTCGACATGGCATGGTTTCTGAGAAAATCGACTCTGATAACAGGAAAATGTAAATGTATCGCTTACTACCCTTCGTAGGCGGAAAAATGGGGAATATTTTAAAAAAATATGACATCTAAAATCATTGCTACAGTTTTCCTACAACCCTTGCGTGCGTATATTTTTTTCATTATTTCCGGTTGAATATTTTCGGAAATAAGGGGGGGAAGGAGAAAATATTATTTTCGCATATTTGTCAGTACATCTCTGAAGATATAATAATTCAAATTACGAAAAAAATATTTTTGAGACCCTTTCCAACGACACCCCGCACAAAACAAATTTTGTTTCGAGTACTTAATTTGTCCTCCCTAAAATTTCCAAATGGATATTTTTGAGTTTTAGATACAGCGATATGTACAAGTTATTACATACTTTATTACTGTGCGAAATTCAATTCATTTCAAGTTTGTATCTCAAGCGGTTTCGGAAAAAAAACGGCTGTGACGGACCTACGGATAGACACGTGTGTATCTTATAAGGGTTGTTCTGTTTTTCCTTTTAAGTTACGGAACACTAAAGATCACCCCCACTTACATGTAGGGTGGATGGGGAAGGGACGGTTACCTAAGTTCTTTTTATATTATTTTATTTCATAACTTAAAAACGACTTCTAGAAGTAAAATAGTAAGGGAACGCTATTTTAATCTATGATCATCATAATATCGTCTAGATGTGACAGTCAATTCTACTTACCATTTATTTTATGGTATAACACCCTATATATATATATATATATATATATATATATATATATATATATAATTCGAAAAACACTTGAAACATAAAAAGGCACAATTAATCAAATTTACACAAGACTCTCAAGTTTAATTGCCAAACAATTTACTTTCTATTGCGTGCTCTTATATTTACACTTTCCAGGGTTGGATCTGCCAGTATTTTGTCGTTTAATGAAAGTTCCAACAACATTTTCGAAAAATAATTTACCGCTAAGAAATACTTTTCATTTTAAATACTTCATTTTCCGTATAACATTATTGTGGTAAAGAAAGCCTGTCTTTAAAGAAACAATGTTAGTAACAAATAGTATGTGTTTGCTTATACAACATGTGACAAAGCATTCACAGTTGAAAGTTCATAAATAAACTTCTGTAAGCAAAAACATTAAAAATATTGCAGGACCGGTTTTTTGCTGGGGATGTATTAGTCTGACAGCTCGACAATGTCTTCAATTAGAATCAGACATATGGATATTTTGTCTTGTTTTCATATAGTCGCTGGGTTATGATAACGACGCTTTATTAAACTAATAAAAGTTAAGAGACTAAAAAATAATTTTAGTGAAGTGCAAAATTTTATAAACTAGACTGGTTGGCGCGCTCCGATTGTGACAGACACTAAACTAAGATTTTACATGTTTTTTTCTTAGTTACATATTGATTTCAAAGGGAAGACAGTTTGAATGGATAACATAAACAAATAGCATATGGCTAGTAATATCTACATATTATAGATAACATTATATACATCTATATGCAAATATTCGAATAAGATTTGCGTCATGTGAACGGAAGTCTACCCTGATGTAGTTATTATTTAAGAGTAGAAAATGCTATTTCCAGAATTGAAACTAAAACTACAAGAATATGTTTAAAGAAACTTATTTCTTTATTATTTTCTCAGGTTATACCAGTTACAGTTCTATATAAAGAATCCAATCCGAGAATAAAGCAAGAATCTTAATAAAAGATGAATACTAGGACATACGTTGGGCATTATTATTAACTATAATAGAATATTTTAATATTTGGACGAGTATTGTGATGCTGTTGAGAAATTTCTATTGGACTTGATTTTATTTTATATTATCAAGTGTAATCCCAGCGAGGAATACGGAATATGAAGTATATCGAAAATGGAGGTATATAGAATATGAGGCACATCTAATATAGAGGAATATGGTATATGAGGTATATCGAATATGGAGGGGTATGGGATATGGAATATCCAAGAGTATGGAATATGGAGGAATATAGAATATCGATATCTATTGAGCTTCTGTGCTATAAAATTGCAGCAGTTCAAATAAGTGGAAAGTGCTAAAACAGTGTAAATGAAAGAGAAAATAAGATTTTGAAATTTTTGGACTTTATCGAGAAACTGGATCATTGTAACATTATTGTAAACTTACTATTATTTATACCAGAGAGCAATGGGAGTGAGGTCAGGTGACGTGTTGCTTGCCCAATAATACATTTTCGATTTTAAGAAAATTCTCAATTGTTCAGTAAATTAATTTTATCACAAAGAGAAATATTATTCACATTATTAGACATTTAAATATCTGCTACGTCCCTCGGCTACCGTATGATAGTATCCCTACTGGAAGTTCTCAAGTAATTATCAGCCCAACAACCGGCCAATCAACACAAACACATAAATAAAACATAATCACCGACAACCACAATGAGCAGCGACCGTTTAAACGTGGGCAGGTCCACGGCTTTCGGCTTCCACACAAATTGGGGCCAATTATCCGCTATAATATTTGATAATTGAGCGCCAATTGGCAGCCGAGCGCCGCCGAATGGCTAAAACCAATTTGCCCAAACAATTATGGTTGCGGTGGCGAAATTCGGACAATGCGAAATGGCGAATGTGGCACCTGCTGAGTTCCTTTGACTGAGTCTGATTGAATGGTCATTTGTGACCAGTTTTTGGTATCTTTCACGCAATTCGTTTGTGGACTTCTTTCATTATTGAACTACTTCTGACATCTGAGTGGTGGCATTTATTTCATTTTATATTTATGTAAATGAGATTAACTAGAGTTTATTATTTACTTTTTATTTACATAAAATCTCAAAAATTTGGTATATAACAATAACATTCTTCAATAAACTGATATTTACACATGTAATGCACTTTTGACACCATTTTTAATAAAATTAGAATGAGGTATCCTCCACAGGAAATGACGTATAGGCATAATAAAAAAAAATTTATTCAGTGTTGGTCGCTTAAAACAATGATATTGCTTAATTTTGATATAACCAATTCTCAATTTATTTAGATTATGATTATGAAGAAATTCTTATTAGTTTTTATAAATATCTTAGACAGGATCTCAAAAGAAAAAAAGAAAAAAACTATATTTATTTATAAGCATATTGTTGATTCAAAATTTTCAGTGTTTTATTTATGGATTTTTGTATAAGCCTGTGTTGTGACATAGATTTCATATAAAAAATTAATGATTCAAAAAATAGGTACGAATAGCAAACCTTTTAATATTTATTTTGATTTTTTTCTTAGGTATTTATTTTTTTAATTAAATATCCTAAAAAAAATTTCTCCGACCTAATTTCTTTAATTCAATTTTTCTTGAAAGCGAAAAAAGATTACGACTCTTTTTCAAATATACCTATAACTTATATAATTGTGAAAATTGCTCCAATTCTCAAAGTATAAAACGTATCACACCTGATTGGGGCCATCGTCCCTGGACCTGTGGCTTTTTTGGGCACAAATATGGTAAATGGCTATTAAAGTTTCTCATCCCAGCTTGAGATGAGAAACTTTAATAGCTATTTACCATATTTGTGCCCAAAAAAGTATATAATATAGTTGTAGGGTTTTTTTAAATATACTGGTTCATCCCAGATTGAAGATGAACCAGTATATTTAAAAAACCCTACAACTATATATGGTAGTGTAAAACTATTAGAATTATGGCTGTTTTGGTTTTTTTATACTGCCCACTATAAATTTAATGCACATAAAATTGAAAAAAAAATAAGTAAATATTTCAAAAACCGGATAGTAATAAACCAGCTAAGTATTTAGAAAAGCGCAAAAGGCATTTAATACAATTAAGTACGCTTTGATATATCATATGATTCATTTATAAACGTGAGTCATTTTATTATAATATTTTATTGATCAAATTAACCAGCTCAAATGATTTACGCCCAAACCTTCGCGAAATCGCTAACGAACATTCGGTCGATTTCTGCTCATAAATGGATATTCCCCGCAAGTATATTCTGATACAAGCTAGTCGTAACTCCGCCATTCGAAGACTACGACTTTGATTAAACCTATTTGATTATTTACTTACCGCTTAGCTACGAGTCGGTAACTTGAGCCGTGAATTAATTACTGATTCTGATTAATTGGAGCGAATTAGAAGCACATCGCATGAATATTGAACGAATGGTGGGAACGAGACGTCGCGGCGCGGGGACGCTTTTTGTAAGTGTTGATGGGTATAAATTCGTTCCGGCGGATCGAGGTCCTGCTTAGGATTTAATGTTGTTTTAGTTTAAGTTGCAGAGGGTGATAAATAATAGGCGGGAATCCTTGATTCTAATTGGCTGCAAGTAGATTGATGTGTATTACGGCCAGACGAAAAGGGGATAATTATAAGTAAATGTCAAGTATTAGGAATGTACATTCATATGAGTATCTGTCATCTCTTCGTGAGATATTAGTTAAGGATAACAAGTTGATATTTCACAAGTAGTAGTAAAAGTAGTGATTATAAGTATATCTAATGGAAATTCCAAAATGATAATTATAATATGAGGTAAGGACACGTTCCGACGATGGACAAATTGAAAAAAAATTGAAGGACCGAAACATTAGCGAGGCCACTAAGACCTGGTTCGTTCGACCTCTGGTGTTCCCCATATTCCTCTACGCCACAGAGACGTGGACGCTACGAAAACTTGACGAGAACAAAATAGATGCTCTGGAAATGTAGTGCTGGAATAAAATGATTGGGGTATCGTAGACTGACTTTTGCAAGAATGTCTCTACTCTTCAAGAACTCGACATCAAGCAACGTCTATCAACACTTATTCAGACTCGGGTACTAAATTTTTTTGGTCACGTTATGCGTGGAAATAGTGCTTCATAGAGCGCATTATTGTGCAGGGATTAAAAGCACTAGACCACGTAGGAGGTCGTCTATGCGGTGGACAGACCAGATCAAATCTGCTGTAGGCGTTCTCCTGTATGAGTGCAATAGGGCGACGATAAATAGGATGAGATGGAGAGGCATCGTGAGGCGAGTAACAGTGGCCACCAAAAACAGTACTACATGTTGACCACGACCGCTCTGTCATGAGTGAAACGACGGAGAAGAAGAATTATAATATTATTTTCAAAGATTATATTTCCCACTATGGCTGACAATAAGGACTTGATAAGATAATATATGAACTGCTCCACTCATATGAAAAATTTTTTTTTTCTTAAACAGCAACGTGGCCTGAAATTAATCATTCCGTGGGCTACTTTCAAAGTAAATTTGACCCTTAAAATTATTAATTGGTGAAATTCAAAAAAGATAGTTCCAAAAAGAAATGAAACCATTTTTTCGAAAAAAAATTAAATGTTCATTTTTTGCGGGATTAAAAAGCTATAAATAAGTAATCCTAGAACCAAACAGGAATAAACATACATACACCGATCAACTTCATTTAAAAATACACTTTTTGACAACTTTTTTAATAAGTGATATTAACGTATCAAGGCAAAATAAAAAAAATATCGTTTTTTAAGGTAATGTCTTGTATATGAAAAGGAAAAACCGAACAGTAATAAGGATAAACATACATAGATAGATCAACTTCATTTAAAAATACACATATTAACAACTGCATTAATAAGTGATAATAACGTATTAAGGCAAAATAAAAAATTATCGTATTTTTAACGTCCTGTATCTGAAAAGGAAAAACGGAACCATAGTAACAAGGAATAAACATACATACACAGATCAACTTCATTTAAAAATACATTTATTGACAACTGCATTAATAAGTGATATTAACGTATTAAGGCAAAATAAAAAATTATCGTATTTTTAAGGTTCTGTATCTGAAAAGGAAAAACGGAACCGTTACAAGGATATTCACATCTACGTTCACCTATCTGTCACAGCTGTTTTTCTCAGAACCCGCTAGACGTAGAAACTTGAAATTTGGTGTACTAATAAAACGTATTAAGTTGCATATACTTCAATAATTCACAATCAAAAATAATTAATAAAATATTATTTTAGTGGTACAGAGGATGGGGGGCCTTAAATGCTTTTCTTTTTAGTATAATAAAGTACTTGATTTTTTTAATTCTATTTATAATTATCTCAAAAATATTTTGAGTAGTATATGTTCATTGATGGACTGAAAAATATATTTCTTTTCCCATATTTCCAAAATTATTTACCCCAAAATTATTAAAAATAGGAAAACTATATCAATAATCCTAGATGTTATTTATTTTAAATAAACATCATGTTTTAACGCCTGCGCAAGACATGATAGACAAATTATTTAGATTATCAAATTTAAATATTTTTAAATAGTTTCATAGAAATACTAGGAAACTATGTTTTATCACATTTTTATAAGTGTATAACTGTATACTCAAGCCTTCTAATTTAAGTTCTACTCATTCTCGGCAGGTTTTTTATGTTTATATTTATTCATTCGTGTAAATTAACAAAAATACGTTTGTCAACTGTAAATGTCAAGATAACATTTATTTCAATTAAAATAATATAAAAAGTTAAATTGCTTTATTGATTTTTACGTTTTATTAATTAATTACGTTACTGATATAATTAATTTCATTCATGATAAATGACTTAAATTTTAGTCTAAAATCATTTATAACAATAGTAACTTATATTTGAACATACTGTGACCATACTTTTGATTTTTTCAAATAAAAAAATTATATTTATTTGTTTTTCTTAGCGGTATTGTTACAATTGTGATATTACTATTTGTGTGCTAAATATAACAATAAACCTTTTTTTAATTTTCTCTCCTAGAAAAAAACTTTTTATAATCCTTACCTTATCCCAAAGATATCTGACTTGAAGAAAAAACAAAATTTTCCATTGCTTTTACAGTTTTTGAATTTCCAAATTTCCTTTCAAAATAAATAGTATATTTACTTTCAATTATTTCAAGTTGCGAAGGGTTAAAAATTATTTAAAAAATCTCAAGCGCGTTGACATGTATGTGAAAGAATATGTGCATATATAAACTTAAAGACGTCAAAAGATAACAGCACAGACACCACTGCAACTTAGGATAAGATGTAATCTAGGACTTAAGAGTGATTAATGTTATGAGTCTTAATAAAAGATGGGCCTGTAAAGCGAGAGACATTTTGATGTCATAAGATACGGAGAGATATATAGGCTGTGACGGTCGAGCGAACGGTGACCTACAGGTTAATATGAATCAAACAATTTCTTAACACAGTTGCATTCCATCATGGACGCAAACCAAGGTAACACATACGAAGGTGTCATTGGCATTATTAAGTGTCACGTGATGCGGAAGTCCGTAATTTGGCTGGCGGTGCTGCGGTGGGCGTGCGGCGCTCTCGCCACGCTCCGCGACCCGCCTAATCGACCGCGCCGCGCGGCTTGTGAACCGAACAATGCACCGATTTTGAGACAACTCACTTTGGCTAAGCGAGATTTAAGTGCAAAGTTGCAAGTCAAGTTTTTTAAGAAGAACGGTGCGATATATAAGGATCTGCATTTGTATAGCGTCACGCTAGGTTTGTTGATTGCTTTGAGCGTTGCTGACAGCACAATCTCTAATTGTTTTTTCTAAGTTTAGTCATAATATAGTAAACCGTAACTTTGAAAATCAAAGTTTCGGTATATTGTTTCGTTACCTTCTCAGTTTTCTCTCGTTGCGACCATATGTTCTATTATGATTACTCAATTATATTAATTGTTTTTTATCGAGTTAAAGTTAGAAAATTTCACAGCAATGTACAGCTGACCGAAATACGAAATATAATTGGCAATTTCATAAAAACCTCAGTAATTGCACTAAAGTTATATTCGATCATCAAACGTCTACATTAATGATGCCTGGCTCTATTCTACTGATGTTATAAATGCGAATGTTTGTATATTGTTTGTTTGTTCGTTTGTTTAGATGTCTGACTGTCAATCATGTAAAAAATATTGCACTGATTTGTATGAAATTTCGCATACAGATAGACATTGACTTGGAATAGAGTATAGGGTAATAAAATGGGGGATGAAAGTCTGTATGGAAATTCCTATAATTTACTTATTTATTATATAAAGTATTTTGTTAGTGAAAACAGAGGCATATTAAACCTCTTCAGCCTTTCCACTTCCTCTTTCCTTTTCCCACATTCTATTTGAGGAATAAAATCTTTTAGAAAAGCAAAATTTCATTTAATATATCTTTCTAACTTATTTCAACTAATATAATAGTCGTGTAAATAAGTTTCTTTATTCCACATTTATGGCTCAACTATTCAATCGAATTTCCTGAAATTTGGCTTCAAACTAAATGTTTCATAGAGATATATACGAAATATCCTTTATTTTGAGTAATGCTAATTCCACGCGGGCGAAGCCGCGGAAAATACCTAATGTTAAATAAATAATAAAATCCATATCACGATGGCGGATGCAAACTGCAGTGAAAGTTGCATTTTAAATGCAATTTATTTGTATCACTGTGGCAAATTTATAATGGTGGCTTATTATTTAAATTTAAAATATTTTATTCTATTTAAATTTAATTTATTTTTAATGAAGTTTACGCCCGTATAGAAAAATAAAATCATATTTAAGTTAGTAAATTCGCGTAATTTTTCACTTATTGAATACATATGTTTCAAGACCACATATGCTCTTGTGACCTCCAAACAAAAAAAAACAAATGATCTGCTTTTCATTTAAAGATTTATTTGTTTATATCATATACAGTCCATAATCACGGATCATTTGCATAATTTTAAATGATCACAAGAGAGCGTATGAACATAGAGACTAGGGTTCTATGAAATCTACAGATGCTGGTGTGAATTCTGATTTTGAATAGAATGTGTTTACATGTTTACAAATATCTGTATTCACATCTCCAGATACGGATGAGCCAAGTGAAAAAAAAATCTCAGCTCTGTTCAAAGGCATTACTTTGCAGGAACTTTCTCATTATTTGCAATCAGTAAATTATTATTTAGAAATAAATATAAAAAGTATAATATTTGGTCATCTAATATACGTTTTTATCTCAAGTTCGACAAAACAAATATCGAATTAAACAAATAAACTTGTTGCTATATTGATTCGAAAATAATTACTGTAACATTTGATCGAATAAACTTCTGTTCACTAATAAATTGTTATTAGTGAACGGAACCGGGCGTAGGTATGTGTGTTATGTACGCGTGTTCGCTACATCTACATCCGCTAGCTCAGAACCGTTTGATGCGTAAGCGGACCTTAAAAATGATGCGGATGCGGACGTTTGTAATGCATTAATTGAAGTAAATAAATCTATCGATGAAAAGACGTTACATGAAATATATATCATCTTTTTTTTATATAAGGTGAAAAAGGCATATATGATCTCGAAATGTGTTTGTTTTAATGAGTGGAACTTTATCCGATTGTGAGTTATACAGGTACAATCTTTGTTAACTAATTGTATTTTGATATTATCCATCCCTATGTTTTTAATTGTATTAAGGGATATATCACGTGATAGTGTATATGAGAATGTTTTATTCTACTATACACAATCACGAATATATAAATACGAGGGGGCCTTTTTAAGTTCGCGGAATGGAAAGGTAGGCCATTAGTAAAGGTGATTAACGGAATGATAGCCAGTTAAGTAACTCATTATTAGTATAAATACCAAGTTTTATCATAATCGGATCATTAGCCTTTGGACTATCGTCGAACAAACAACTCAATCTGGAAGAAAGTCTGAACTATGGAAAAAATCGAGTATCACGCCTTTATAAAGTTCCTTGTTCCTTACCAAGCAAGGAAAGTCGATTCAAACCATACTAAAAGAGATGGCATCTGTTTAAGGGGACTCTTGTCCGGGTAAAACCATAGTTTACAAGTGGCATAGTCTCTTTAAACAGGGTAGAGACTCACTTGAAAAAGACCCACGCCCCGGTCGGTCGATCGAAATTACTACTCCGGAAATTATTGAAAAAGTTGTAAAATTAGTATTGGAAGATGCCAGACTAAAGAAGCAATAGCTTGCAGAGATGGTTGGAGTATCGGATGCAATAATTTTTAAAATTCTCCATGATCATCTTGGCATGACAAAGGTCAGCGCAAGATGGGTGCCGAGAATGCTCACACCGTCTCAAAAATAACTCCATGTGGAGTGTTCTCGCGCGTTTTTGGACCTCTGTAGTGAAGACGAGGATGGAATATTGAGTTGAATTGTTACTGGAGATGAAACTTGGATTTTTATCATTATGAACCTGAGTCCAACCAAGACTCAATACAGTGGCACAGAAAAGAACTTCGTAGAAAGAAGTTTTGAAGCGATGAAGAAGTGAAGGACGCAGTTTCAGTTTATTTATCGGGCAAAGACGAAACATTTTTTTATGAAGGTGTACATAAGCTAATTGAAAGATCTGAAAAATGTATTGAAAAATGCATTTTTCTCGGGTGAATTTATTGAAAAAGAAAAATAATTTTGTATTTTTATTCTCACTCCTTATCCTCCATTCCGGGAACTTAGTAAACGCCCCCTCGTATATGAAATATATTATTTCGTTCGCATGGAATTCCGAGATGTAATCACAATATTTAAATGCGTTTATGTTCTTATTTAAGACACAAAAAGCTAGTTTAGTTTAAATCCTGCGAGGTCTGATTTACAACACCCCTTTCTTTTGTTTCACTGTGCGCTTTCGTCTATTCCTAAAGTCCTCCGCTGCCCACTATCCGTGTGGTGTTTAATACCTACGTAATATTTTCATTACATTTGATATTTCACGATGAAACCAAAACCAAATTGGTATTACTATCTACAATCTGTGGAAAATTAATGTTAATTGCCTCAGTCGTTCCCAATTTTAATCCTTTGACACATAGCTTTTTGAAGTTATACTTCTTTAGGCGCGTTATGACAAAATGATGAGAGTGAAATTTTAAGATTCGTCACACAAAAGTTACAGAATGAAGTTGCAGCGGTTGCAGCCTCGAAACAAAAGCTATTGGCACCATCGTCGCCTCTGTTCACTGTTTTCATATTCATAGTATTTATCCACATGTTTCTAGTGTCTACATTCACACATTCACACATGTTTTAGTTTCATATAAGTGCGTTTTTTATATGTGCTGATAAATTATATTTAGTAGTGATTTAAATTCAATATTTTGATTAATATATTTACTATTCATAAATATTAGTGAAAAAATAGTGTTTATAGACTTTTTAAAGTGCTCCAATATAATTGAGGTTATCCATCTGTATGTATTATTTAATGATGCCAAAGAAGTATAACTTCTCACGCGCGTACATAAGTACACGCACCCTTTTTTTTGCTTTCTTTCAAACATTTGATTCGTTTTAGTAACTGAATATGCAATCGGGAGAAGTATTTAAAAGCTTAAAACTCAAAAATCGCTTAAATTTATTTATCTGCATTGATATTCGCAAATATTCAGTGACTTGAAAATAAAGCTTACGATAATTCTTACCACATTATATTTCCACCTACGCATGTGTCCAGTTACATGTCAGATATCGTTTCTAAAATGTTACTACACCGAACGACGCTTCCCGCGCGCTTCTAAAGTTCGTAATCGTAAAATAAGTCTTGTTTTGTTTTTCAATTTTCCTTTGGGCTTTGTTTGTAATCGAAACGTGCAATCGGTTACACAATGGCGTAACGTGGGTGGCTTGGTATTGTTTGTGGTCGTATTGTTTTTGTTTCTGTATCGAACTTTTTATTTCTTATGTATGTATTGTATTGTATGTGCATTGTTTGTGTTGTAATATGTTAACGGTATTCCGTAAAAGTTGTACTTACAATTAAAAGTTTTCATTTATGATTAGGATTTTATATGAGGCTTATCTTTTTAGGCCAATAAAATTGATATTTCTGGGCAGATTTTTTAGTTTAACATAATTATACGACGAAGTTGCGTTTGTAATTTAGATATTCGCGAAGTTCTAAATTTACGTTGATTTCATTTGTATTTTTTAAACTTTTTTTAGGATTTTTGCACGTTAATCGGTCTGTGTGTATTTTCGTTAAATCAAGTAGTTTGATTGAATCTCATGCAAAACTTACTGAATCGAGGTGCCTGGGATTTTTATTGAGACGATACTCCAGCTGAAGTTTTTTTAATACCTTTATCGAGATGATACCCCAGCTGATGTTTTTTTTTATTATTTTTATTAAGAAGATACTCTAGCTGATGCTTTTTTATCACTTTTATCGATATAATACTATAGCTGATGCTTTTTTATTACTTTTAACGAGATGAAACCTTAGCTGAAGCTTTTTTATTACCTTTATCGATATTAATGATACTCCAGCTGATGCTTTTTTATTACTCTTATCGAGATGATACTTTAGTTGATGCTTTTTTATCACATTTATCGAGATGATATCCCAGCCAATACTTTTTTATTAAATTGACTTACTGTATATTTATATTCTCTCTTTAGTTACTTATAGACGTAGCCCAAATCTTCATAGACATCAATCTTGTTCAAACGGTTAAATTTTTCTAGATATGACACATAGAAACGAAACAGCTGATCTTATTTTTTACTAAATAATAATGTAGTGCCAAGTCACCTATCCTTCAACAGGTAATTTCCTATAACGCACTTCTCATTCCAACACGTATGTTAAAACACACCATTGAGAAACCTCTCTCTCCAAATTAAATATATAACATACAAACAACAAACACTAAAAGAGCCCGCCTCATAATAACCCCTAATAACACTAATTTCGACCGAGAACCAACATATAATTAGATTCAATCTCACGGGCCTCAAGCGTACCACACATTCGTGTCACGAGCCAATAAAGTCGTAATGAAAACAAACAATGAGCCATTGGGTAGACGGGGATAGACTGCATTAAGTAATCAGAGGCGGTGATCTTGAAAGTAGAGAGTGACACACGTGTGATGGCGGGATAAATGAAAGAAACGTGCTGGAAGGACGTAAAATTGCTGTATAAAGAACTAATCGAGGTTTTGATGTGAAAACATTTAAATAAAAATATTTAAACAGAACTTCGATGGAAACTTATACAATCTATCGTCGATTGACAGAAAGAACTCAATTCTCAGTTTTGCTGGAGTTTTCGTCAATTTGTTCATGTTCAACGGATAAGAAGATTTATAATCGATAGAATCGTAAAAGAACAAAATTTTCATAGAGCCATAGAACTTCGCATACACTCTAACTTATTATCACTTCTCTATACTAAATAAAATAATTCGAAATTTAAATAATTCTTTTGTAATTTTTTCTCCTATTCACACATTTACAAATAAAACAATCAGGAGCGAAACACGCGATTATCTTTTCCGCTTCCCGCTAACTTCATCTCCCCTCTGAGCTGCCGCAATGGTACCCACATATATTATTAACGATAGCTTCTCATTACGTACAGAACTTCAGTCATCTTAATAATTTTCATTTAAAAAAGTTTAAGTGAAAAATTCATCAAAAACTTTTTAGCTAATTACACTCAATTTAAGCTAGCCAACATTTTATTGAGACTGTCAAGTGTCAAAACCTTAAAATTCTGATTTTAAACATAATTCTTTTATGAAACTAAATTATCAAATCGAAATATCGAAACTGATGAAAAAAATCTAGCAATTGTCTAAACAATTTATACCTTGACTAATTATATAAATGAATGGAAATTTAGCTGGAATAAATACATCAAGTAAAAGACGTAAAATCCAGAAGTATTATAATTGCATGTGCCACTTACTCACAATGGGCACTTACTGCACGGCCCCTCATTAACCATCTTTATTGATCCGCGCACGAATATGTGTTTGATGAAGGCATGCTTTATAGTCATCATTTGAGTCCAATCTGGGTCATGAGGTATCTTTTTTATAGCGCTGCACTGTGCATTGATGCCATTGTGCTTTATGTTCGATGCAAGACTTAATTACGTTCATTCATTAAACACTTGGTTGAGCAATATATAGGATGCGATGTGGGTAAAGATTAATTTGTGTACGACAGAGCGAAACTTCAAGCCTACAAAAACGCCGAGTTAAATTTTTTAAAGCCTGTAACATATTAGATAATGCTATTTAATCATCCTATATAAGAAGAACTTACAATTTGTAAAAAAATAATGTTATCAAGTATTGTAAAACTTGCTTATTTTTGGTGCGGTACAAATATAAAAAAAACTATTAAAAAGATGATGTGGCTATATTATAATTAACAATATAGTCAGGAATGGCCAAGTTTAATTAATAACTTAAATATGTTTATTTTGGATAAATTTTTTTATATTATGGGAAATTAAAGACCATTTTTAAAAAAAAGGAACAATTTTCGCCTGAAAAAAAAGAGTATATGGTATTTTTATTAAATTATATTACAAAATATAAAATACATAGAAAATATTATAAAATAGTTTTATTTTAACGTTCGGTTAACATTAGGTGGACCCGTAACAAAGCTGTTTTTTATAATTTTTATTTTAGCAATTACTAAGTAAGAGAGGAAGAGGACCTGGGTTTTGTTGTTTTTTTCAGCAATATCTCGGAAAATATATTACATAAAATTCTGAACGTGATAGTATTAAACTCTTTGTAATTCCCTTTTTCAATCAATATATAAAATTTAAAAAAAATTAAAACTGCATTTGCAGTCTCTCTAATCTTTAAATGTTAAATTTTGATATATTTGAGGGCTAATATATTTTGTAAAAATGCTAAATACCAAATTTCTACATCGGACGGTTCCTGAAATAAACTGCTGTGACCAACAAGCAAAAGCAGACGTGAGTAATATTAAAAAGGTTCCGTTTATTCCTTTTTAGATACAGAAGCCAAAGAATTATATTAATTCACGGAATAAAATGCAGGTAAATACATATTAAAATGCATTTTTAGAAAAATATAAAAATACCAAATTTTCATTGTATTCACTCCTTTGCAATAATTCTTTCTATATTTTTATGAAACATATTCGTAATATTATGGCAGCACCAAATAGGATGAGTTTTACAATATTTGATAATATTATTTTTTTCAATGACATTTTAAGAATCAAAGACACATACTTCTATACTAGTATAAGGTACAGTTAACCTTTACAGTGCACCTATAGTTGTGTAATAATGTATAATCCTACGCATCAAATCAATAGTTTTGAGGACTAGCGTACCAATATATATATATATACATATATATATATATATATATATATATATATATATATATATATATACATATATCGATATTAAAATCGATATTATTTTTCGAGTCGATTTCTCAACAGTGAGTATGATTTCGATATAGTTTACATTATAGTGATTAAATCGTGAGGTTACAGCAACTATCTACAATGGTTAATTATTTTAATGTTTTCATCTCAGTATTGAGTGAGTCATTTGTAAAGTATTTTGAACCATTGTTGATTTAGGAATACTAATAAAAATAATATTTTTCTTACTAATAATAAAGGAAGGGTTATTAAAAAATACAGAAACTTTTGGAGTGCACTTCTTAGGCGCCGTTTCAATAATCGATAAGTGAATGAGAATTGAGAGTAAAATTTTAGGTCACGTTACGTTTAGGCACATTTCGTTACATGAGAGAGAAGAAATATAAACGTAGAGAGAAAGAGAGCTATATATCCGACGCCACGGAAGTGGAGCAAAAGAAAGCGACGTATACGACACAAAGTGATTGAATAAGAAAGTGATATATATATATATATATATATATATATATATATATATATATATATATAATATATATACATATATATATATATATATATATATATATATATATATATATATACCCATATGTATATACAGATCTGAATGACAAAAATCACGATTTATTTCGATCACTTGGCTTGAATAAACACTCGGCCCCATTAAAACAAACATCTTTTTTAAAGCCCTTTAATGACTCGTCTTTATTAGCAACTCTCAATAGAAATGCTTATTTAATGGACTAGAATCTATCACAATCAGACCGGTTGTGCTCATCGGCAGCCGGACGAAGTGGGTCGCACGTGTCTCCACGTGTACCCGCATTTACGGCGTCGCAGCGGGGACAGCAAACAAGCCGCGCACACGTGGATTAACGCTGAACGGGAACGAGCAAACGGACTAATATGGACAATATGTGCACGCGGTGTGCCGTTGCGAAACGTCGCTGGCGTTGAAGTAACAAATGGGTGAAGAACTTGTGACGATGTGTGAACAGTGTTTAGGAGCTGGGTGTTGAAATGGACTTGACGGTCCATGTATATTTTCCGGTGGCGGAAAAAAAAAGTTTCATTGTGAAATTCTGTTAGCACGACTGCAAACGTGGGTTTATATTTTACACTCACTGTATCTACTTTACTACTATAAACTAAGAAAACAATTATGTTTTCCTTTTTCACCCCTTTAAAAACTCTCTTAAGAAAATGCACCAAATGGCATATTTCCGGATTAGTAGGATGGATGGAATTATTGAATTGAGGGAAACCTTTTACGTATGGCTGTTGGCTAATTGATATAGTAAGATTTTTTTTTAATTCCTGTTCTGTGACATTTTCCAATTTGTATGTACCTTTATTAGTGGGAAATAATTTATTTTTCATTAAAAAATATGTGTTATTTTTACCATTTTGTGAGTCACAGTCACATTTAAACTTTTCACAAACAAAACTTCTATAATAGAAAACTTTATAAAAACATTAAATAAATTAATAGTCTAATAAATCTTTTTTCTGCGAAATAATAACTGTATCACTCAATATACTTAGCCGAATAAGGCGTCAACTGTGTCCCTTTGTTGATGGCAATGCCCGGTGCGAGTGCACTGCACGGCGTTTAACCCTTTCTGTGACGCTGAAATAGAGTAGCTCGAGAACAGAATACGAAACAAATGATTGATTATAGTCATCTTATTTGAAGTGAGGAACCTTTACGAGCGGTTTAATTAGAAGTTACTTAACATAAAGTTTAAGTATTATGGGATAAAAATAAATTATTTCATGGAAATAGTAAAAATATAACTATTCTGTTATATGTGTATTTGAGAAAATATATAAAAATTAGTAAAGCTCGGAAAGTTTACCACTATTTTCACAGTTTACCATATTATTACTCTCTGAACATTTACCACTATTTTCACCCAAGCCGCGTAATTTAAATAACGTACTGAGGATAGCATTATTTAACTCAAAAAGTTACTTTTGAAATGTATTATTAGCTATGAGCTATGGACTTGCTCTTAGCTATTCCTTTTAAGATCAAGCCCCTAGTTTCACATGCCGTGGTAACATATCACACCAATTCGACCTAAACGGCGAAACAAAGCTGCCGACACATTCCGTTCCAACTATTCATCTCGTTTCTCGTAATTAAAAACAAAACGCGAAACGAGTTCACCAAACCAGAACTGGAATTCGAATCATCGTCGCGTAAAACATGTTCTTGGAAAAACTCATTTTGTTTTTTTTTTTAAGAAACGTTGCGGTAACACGAATAAAGGAACACGTGTGTAGGTTACTCATTTCCGGAAGCGTTAACGAGAGGAAATGTTTTTGGCACATCGAACGGTTGTTTTTTTCATATTTTTCATTCCATTAAGACTTTAACACAGATATAAATAGCATAATATATACATGAACTAAATTATTTAAAGAAAATGTAATTGAAAGAATGAGAAATTTGATATTTTTAATTTTCCGACGGATGTGAAAGAACTAGAGTGTTTGGTTCAAGCCAGGATATATAATGTCATTGAACCAACAATTTAAAATATAATGTTGATATGATCGTAGTGAAAAAGATTGGAAAAAAACGATCTTATTTAGCGTTTCGTAAATAATAAGACGAAAAAGGGACACTTGTGAAATAAAGACTTCATCAATTCATATATATACTCGACTATATTATACCAAAGCTTGTAATTCAAAAAATCGGAAAATTGGGAATTCGCCATAAATATAGAAAATTAGCTTTGAGAAGAGTTTTCAAACCACTGACAAACTCCAGATAATGTGCATTTCCATGACAAATTCTACATGTACTCGTATTTAAAGAGATTGGTTTAGTAGTTGAAACATAAAAGCGAGATACAGAAACAAACAAATTATCCCATTTTTGCATCTACGGTATTCTTTTTTGAGATAAGAGGTTTTCTATATTTATTTCTATAATATTAGCTAATATATATATTACACTCTTTCATGAAGTTTGGTTGAGTAATAAATGCGTGAAAGTGAGACAAATAAACAATCTCACTTCTGAATTTATGTTTTTTTTGAGATAAAACGTATTCTTTAACATAGGCTATACGTATGAAATTCTTCACTCTTCTTCGTCGAGTAATCGAAATGTGAAAGCAAGACAAACAAACTCATTTTTGCATTAGTGATATTATACAGATGGAATGAGATGTCAACACGATGTTTCACATATAAAATACGCCAAATAAAAAGCAATAATTTAAATATTTTTATACATCAATTAAAAGCACAAATTTTTAAATATTCATACGCAGATGATGGTTGAAAATAGATAAACGAAGGTTGATACCAAATTTGTATCTTTTGTTTTTTACGGTTTGTTCAGAAATAAAGTTGTAATGAAAATTGTAATAAAAATAGTTATTTACGATTTAATAAATACTTAAATACGTCAGTAGATTTTTTCCGTTCGGAGATTTTTCTTAAATGTATTACTAAGAAAAGTCAGTGTATAGGGTGACGCATAATAGACAATAATATATCCGATGTACGCGTGATTAAATGAAAAATGTGTTACTCATACCCCATGGTCACATTATAGGTATTATGAATCACGATATATTTATTACGGAGTTTTGTGCTGTTTATTACTGGGTTTTATCAACTGATTTCGCGTATTTACTCCTTTATAATTTATACTAATATATGAATCATGGGATCTAAGTTATTTATATAATTTGAAATGAACACGGTGCTTTAGTAATTTATTACAGTTTATTAAGCAATCTTTTTTTCCTGGCCAAGTTTTTAATAAAATATGCTGCAACATCCGACGATCAAGCGTCGATGTATAGCGATTTGATACTTGTATTCAGTTCACACATGCAAATTATTGCTTAACGAAATATAAACAGCGTCAGTAAAACTTGTTCCACTTTTTTAAACACTCGTTTTTTTTGTTTTTTAAATGTAATTTGTTGCTATTTCAAGCTCTTCAATTTAGTTACTTCTTTATATATCTCTACGAGCCTATTTTAAGAATACGTACACTGTGCTTTATTAGACTATACATACTCGTACAATACGGTAGTTGACTCATTCTAAATTTTGATATTTTTCGTATTCAATATTGTGGAATATAAGTTAATTAAAAACAAGTCTTGAAAAAAATTCAATAATTGATTGAAAAATAGGCTTCTAAATTTGAAGATACGGATAGAGTTGGGTATATCCCTGTCTGTTTTCCTCTCGTAGAATATAATGTGCAATATTAAAAATGACCTCACAACACAGTATTGCCGTCCTTCTCTAAAGTTTAAATTTAAACTTTTATAACTCGATCAATTTTTAAGATTATTAAACATTTTTTTTACTCTCCATCAGCTTGTACCTTGAAATTATGATTAATGAAATAAAAAAATATTAGTCAAATATCTAATTACTAAGGGTTCTATTCCCATGTCTCTCCCGGTCGCGCCATCGTGACTGATTGCATTTACGGTTCTGCAGTTTTCGCTATATTAAATTCTAAGTAACGTAATTTATTTCAGTAACACTTATGAAGCCAAAACATATCCAACGATATCTTGTACAAGAAAATATGTCTACGTCAAGCTCTCCTGATTATAAGAGGGAATCAAATCTATACGTACTTATATACGTTTGAAAAATATTGTCTTCGTAATTACCTTGGGCTGTCGGGTACATCCGGGGTTAAAGTATATATATGTTATTAATATAGTACTTGTTTTTTTGGGTAAATACCCCACATTACCCTTCGATCCAACTTGAGCGTCTGTAGATTTTTTCATCTCCTATTAAAATTCTAAACCAAAACTGAAAGACTGCACTAAGTGAGTGAAGACGCAAGAGAGATTTTCTTTTATTGCCTGGTTTGAAAGTAAGCGATATCCTCTTTTTGGTTGTATCAGAAGCATCATCATGCGTTGCTAACCTTAGAGACTGTTAACTTTTTCCTTCACCGCTAAATCCATCGATGACCCATAGAGGAAAAAATAGTATTTGGTTTATGAACTAGATGCAGGTATCTGGAAATAGTGTGGGTAGATGATCAAAGTATTGAGAGTTCCGTGTGTTCATACGCTATTGACATGGAATCAATAAAGGAGCATTATGTGCCCACAAAGCATTCACGTTTCATTTGGACACATGAAATCAGCGGGGACGATAAAGCCGGCGGGTATGGACGCAAAGCGTGACCTTTTACATTAAAATAATTTACGACCTCGCATCTCCTTAAACCAGTTACCTAAAACAGAATACGCTATGCCATTAAAGTTACCGAAATACGTTGACTAATATATTTAAGAAGATTAGTCGTTCCGGAAAATTAAAATTTATTTGACGGTTTCTGATCGGAAGGTCCTGAACTTTATTATTTTTGCTTTCAGATTTTGTCTGCCATTTGTCATAGGGTTTAATTTTGAATGGTCAAAGTTAGATATTTCACAAATTATTTGACATCTGTATTAGGACGCAAGCAATAATTGATCTAATAATGTGGCTTCGTTTGACTTCACTTTCTGGGCGTTCGATTGATCAAGAAATCTCATTTAGTCAATAATATGGGATACTTTTGAAAATCTTTACTAAAGTATAAGCAATTATCTTTCAAGATACGATGACAGGAAATTCCAATTCATGTTGTAGCACTAAATTTGTATCACTGAATAGTAGCACTGAGTTTCATTCTAGAAGAGTTATGCTATTTCTAAGATTAAAAAAATAGACTGCGTACTAACTTTGATCATGCTACTAACTTTAATAACTTAACGTATTAACTTTGATCGATATAGCTATACTTATACTAAGTTTCATCAAAACCTGTACAGTTATTAGGGACGGTTAAAAACATACAAACATTCAAACTTTCGCATCTATAATATTACCGGGAAGTACTACACTACAACTGTAATCAAGGTAAGCTTACAGTATTATATTATAAAGTAAAAACAAATGAGAATAGAATACACATTTATACGACTACCGCACAGTACAACAATATTTTAAGTATATATTTATATAGGAACAAAATACAATGAACCGAAATCATTGATTCGCACCAATTCAAGCGTAACGAACTAACAGTAGAGCTGATAAGAAAGAAGAGAACATCAGGGCCACACACAGAGTTAAATCGTATAATTTTCACATCGCATTACAATTTTTCCCCCACGAGACATCTGCCGCGTAACAGGCAACACATTTTATACGGGATCACTCATTGACAAGTAGACAAAGCCAAGAGGAGCCGTGTTGTTCACTAGCCGACCAGATTACTCGGAGATACAAATAGATAACTGATAAAAATACAAACAACAAAAGACAAGGAGGGGTTGCGTGTCTAGGGTCACCCCGATACTTTGGACACAAAACGGAAAAGGTTTTTTTTAAACAAAATGTCTATGGATGTGAGTTAGACTGTGCGTTAGTTAAGCATTCGACTATTCATGTTTATGAGTTAAATTTACTGTATTACGTTCCACTATAGAATAGTAAGACAAGTATGTTTTTGTTGTACGAAGTTAGAGTTTTTTGGCTCTTACCCGCGGCTTCGCACACGTGGTTATAGTTACATACTTATAGGGAGAAATTTAAACATACAATGCTATACAGAATTATTAATGGAAATTAAATACTAAGTCCTTATTTTTCGTGGCTTTATAAAACATAAATGTTTTCCTCTGGAATTTTCCTATGGAAAACATAAATGTTTTCCTCTAAATTGGGGATTAAAGCGAGCGATTCTGTTGTTTCTTTTACTGTGTACGGAGCGTTTCGAAAAGTTACGTCAAAGTTACCTCCATTGATCAGTTGCGATGTTGCTTCGTTATTTCCTTTGTCTACTTTTTCAGTTTCAAATAAGAAATTTGCTAAAGGAATGAGATTTTCCCGGCTAACGGTGCGGTAGTCTATGCCATTTCCGGGCTCGTCAAGTGTCTATATCTATGCAAAAATCACGACGATCCGTGCTCCTCCATGCTGAAACGGAGCACCGTTTCAGCATGGAGCAAATAAATAAACTTTTAGATTTATAATACTAGACAAGATGAGATTTCTCGGGATATAAAGTAATCTATGTCATTTTCCAATCCGCCAACTTTTTCTGTGCAAGAATCACGTCTATCCAATGTTCTTTTGCAATGTAAAAGAAGGACAAACAAACACACTTTTGCACTTATAACATCAGTTAAGGTTAGGATTTGGATGCTGTAATAGGTAGTAAATGATAATTTTGGGAAATTGATATAATCTTATACCTATTATCGAACGAATTAAAAAATATTGTATGAATAAGTTTTGATAAGTAATTTTTAAGTTAACGAATAAGATGTTATTAATTCACATAAATACAGTGAGTGAGTGATAAGTACAGTAATTTATAATCACAATGCAAATGATTGAAAATTTACGGGCACAAAATTTAAATATTAATCTAGTCCCACAGAAACGGAATTACGTGGAAACCCTGCGCGTAGGGGAAGTCGGATAGTCATATATCAGGGGATATTATTAGATGGGTGTGGGCCCCGCGTTAATGCAGGGGACACATATATGGAGAGAGATAGGGGCCATCGGGAATAGAACGGCAATAAATATAAATCTATTGAACGGAACAGTGTAACGCGTGAGCGCTGCGTATTTCAGGAGTGGGGAACGCGGAAAGGTGCGGGAGGAAACTACTGTGCGAGTCGGGATGTAGTTAGTTCTCTCTGTGTGGCTGCTTATTTGGACGTTGACATTGGATGAGATGTTAATCCGTTGAAACATTTGTATACAACTCAACGTTTGGAGGTGCTCCGTTGATTTGTTTGAAAAAAAAGGATACATCGTTATTAGATTATCCGCATAGCACCTTGACATATAATATAATATTGAATTATGTCTTGTTTAACGACATTATAATTAATCAGCGAATCAATGACAATAGAGTACTTAGGTAGATAGAAAAGTATATATAATTTATATAAGTGTGTAACTCAAGTCTGAAAACGAAAGACGGGCAAATCTGGTTAAGCCAAATTTGTCGGTTTTAATCCGTTGTTTTTTATAACTTTATTTGCATCAAATAATTAAGGGACTCACTTTAATCTACTTAGACATAGGTACTCTGAAAACATATAACTTGGTTTATCTCTTACGTTTTCATTAGGGTTATATATATATATATATATATATATATATATATATATATATATATATATATATTTATATATATATATATATATATATATATATATATATATATATATATATATATATATATATATACACGGATCATGAGGATACTGCAGCAATACGTTGCACTTATTAGGAAATGTTTTGTGAGTGTTGTGTGAAACAAGCATAATATGAAAGGTAGTTTCATAAGACGAGAAATAAAATTATGGAGTCATGAAAAAGAAAGCAACGGGGTATTATGAAAAAAATAAAAAAAATTCAAAATGATACAATCGCCCAAGTGACATGTATTTTGCGTAGCGTTGAGTATGGTTAACGTATACATAATGAGGAGTAGGTGCAAAAACCGAAGGCGCAAGGAAACGCTCGACCACTGACAGTATGTCGGGACAGTTATCGTATCGACGCGCGCTATAAGGTGTTAAAATTCTAAAACGGTTTTGATACACGATTTTGTAATTGATACTGACTATCACTAAGAGATATTGAATATATTTGGCGTTAATTTTGTAGAAATTCATTATTCACAATTAAATGAAACTACGTGACGTATTATTGTTACTACTTTCTTTAAGTTCTTTACCACGACCTAGGTTTCGTTGTATTACAACATCTTCAGGCGGGCTATTGGCAAAGACAGGTCGTGGTAAAGAAATTAAAGAAAATAGAAATAATACTACATCACGTAGTTTCATTTAATTGTGAATAAGAGATATTTTAAATCGTGAGCATATACAATGTGTCACTGACATTTCCACAAGTAAATGACCTTCGAATTATCTCCTATAGCTATTAGTAACTCTATATCCAATGTCAAGCCTATTCACAACCGTTAAACGATGTACTCGCACTTCCAGACATCTTATTAGCATAGAGCACGCGATAAATATAACACGTTTATATTAATAAAAATGATCCTTTCGTTTTAATTATCATTAATGTGTTCTATTCACACGCAAGTGAGGTCTGGTTTAGTTAAGCCTTGGTTTAGTTATTATAATATTAACCGTAGAGAGGGAACATTATGTTTCATTAGTTGACACTTTTTCATTTTTGATGCCTTTTTAACGAGCCCTTTCAAACAATACACCACACTGTGTATAGAATTCAGATATTTGTTTTACAAACACCTTACTTTGCGCCTTTCCTTTGCCCAAAATTTATGTGTAAATATTTTCGAGTTATCTATTACGTGACACTTTTTCATTTTTTGAGACACTTTTAACGAGTCTTTTCAAACAATACACCACACTGTGTATTGAATCTAGAGATTTGTTTTACGAATACCTAAGTTTGCGCCATACTAATCGTCCCTTCGCTTAAAATTTATGTGTAAACATTTTTCTGTGTTAGCTATGAAGGTTAGTATAATTTATTACAAAGCGAGATTTCACATTTTTACGTTGAGCTATTGCTACAAAAAATGGCTGTGCCAGACGGTTTGCCTGACATGTAAGTGATCTTACAAGGTTTCCGTTTTTCAATTTGAGTATGAAACTCTAAAAATGGAAAATTATGTTGTTTTATAACCTCTGAATAAAATACATTTATAAATAAATAATATCTTTGATTCTGGCAGGAAAACAAAAATTGTATCTTTACTTTTAATCGAAGACTGATACCGCTTTTAACCAATGACAATTTTAAGAGGACAACATTTCAAAACCACGTGACATTCATCGGCATCTTCACCAAACGGTCACCTACTCTATCTCGGCCGCGCTCGAATACAAATATTACCTTGAATGCGACATATTTTATACACGGAACGCATTACGACTCAAAGTACTTGCTCACTCGGCCCGGAAGGCCAAATCGTCAGCGTCCAACATGAATAGCTCGCTAAGCTAGCTCGCTACTCACTTTCGCACACAAATCGCTGCGTTCAAATATTTATATGTGTACACTGTACAGTGTTTCGTAACCAGATACCGGAGATAAAGCAAAGTTCGGCCTCGCGTCGTAACCTTGCCTAAGAGAAGCTGCGGCCGTATAAGGTCTACGTTGAATCGACGAAAATAACGTAAGTAACACATAGCGATCAATTAACGGCACGAGATGCGTCAGACGGCGACCTAACGTGGGAAGATTGCTTCCGGAATGGTTTTTTCGTGTTATATTTCTTAATTGGGTCCGGTATCAGATACAGCCTTATATGTGTATATACATAGAGCAGGGAAAACGGAGGAAATGTCTCAACGCAACGGCCATTAGATTTTACCTTCCCAATCATCATTATTGCACGAAAGAAAATCTCGTAATTACAAACAAACCCGTTTTTAGTGTGACTGTCACAAAAATAAAAATAATCATGGATTAATTTATATACGTTAATACATATTATGTAGCAATATTTCGATTTTTACTTTTAAACACAATTATTATCGTCAAAATAAAACTTTATCAATTTAAAGTTTAATAAACTCCTAATAATTTTCCCCTTTTCAGAATTCTATTGAAAATGAAAAGCCTTTGAGCGAATCGTGTAAGTTAGCCTTATAGTTCGCACAATTTATTGTAAATTACCGCGTGGCTGAAATTTGATATTTTTTTTATAAAATGAGCTGTAATTAAGACTAAAACTTCAATTCCCACATATTGTTACCGATAAAAGTTACTATTATACTTAGTAAATTTATCGGTAACAGTAAGTATTTGAAAAAAAATTCCCATATTTAAAAGTAACTACGTCAAACTGTTACATTGTTGAACCACTTAAAATATCACGGATGTTTTTCAACCGTGGAGAAGAAGTCGAGATCCGGCATGACTCCAATTAAAGCATCGAATCGAGCATAGCCGAAGCCACTAAAAACATTGTAACCTTATTATATGTATAAATGAAAGAAGATTATAACGTATTATATGCACATATAGCAGAACATTGAAACACATTACATGCACACATGGCAGAACATTGTAATGTATTATACGCAAACATGGCAGAAAGTTATAACATTTTATATGCACACATGGTAGAACATTGTAAAATATGATAAGCACAAACAGAAGGAAATTATAACGGTATTATATGTACACATAGCAGAAAATTGTAACATGTTATATGCACACATGGCAGGACGTTGAAACATAGCATACGCACAAATGCAGGTAATTACAACATATTATATGTACACGTAGCAGAACATCGTAATAAGTTATGCGCACACATGGCAGAAAATTGTAACATATTATATGCAGAAATGGCAGAACATTTAGAGGCAACAATGTAATAATAATTACCTTTTAACCGCGGCTTCATCCGCGTATTTTTAGAAAAATGTAAAAAAAATTCAAAGAAATACCTATAGATTTCAGTCAGTCCGTTTATGTAGTTTAAGCTGAGATAAGTGTTACTTTGAATTCATTTTCCAGACCTAACTTTTAATATTTGTATTGGCGTAGTGCGGCGCGCTGCACGAGTTACGCAGTACCACCGCAACTAAAATACCATAAAATAACAAAAAAGTGTCGGTCGAAATCTTACACTTTTATACTGTAGCAAAAGTGTCGGTCGAAATCTTACACTTTTTTCGGGCCAGTTTTCATTCGCCAAGTGTGTAACGTGCGATGAGGAACTTCGTTCCAATAATTAACCTACGAATTTGGCATATTAAATGGAAAAAGTTCCACTACTTGAAAATTAAGCTAGTAGTAGCGCATTTAATCTCTCGTGCGCGGATTAATATTTTTTATCGCTTATGTCTACTTCTCTGCTTCTGCAAGTGATAGCATAATTATATATATTCTATATATAATATAGAATATATATTATTTATTCATAATTTTTTTGCAATTAAATTTGTTGGAGTCTTTAAACGTGGCAGAAAGACATACAAATAAATAAACACACAACGTTTCGCTTCTATTATATTATTAGGGATAAAATACATTAACGGTTTCAATATCTTTTCGTATATTTTATAATCAAATTTAAACTCACTTTAGTCTACTCTAAAGTACAAAATTTGGTTTAAGACAATCTTATACTGTGATCAGTATTACATATTTGGGGCATAATAGTACCATAGCACGAAGAGTAAAGCAGAAAAGATTTTTTTGTTTTAAATTTTTTGATAGTATGCTATACTAATAAATACATAAAGATTGGTTTAAAAAAAAGATATGTATCAGAGAACGCACGGCAGAAGTTTAACTTATTACATTTTATACGCATTGTACAAATATAGATAAAACAAATATACTATGAGTAGTATCTATCACAAGCCAAGAAGTACAATTACAAAATCATGAGACATTCAAAAATTCAAAATTCAAAATGATCAAGTCGCACGAGTGACGTGTATTTTGTCTAGAGTTGAGAATGATTGAGGATGCTTACATAATAAGAAAGAAGCGGAAATAATCGGAGACTTTCGGAGACGCCCGATCCCTGACCAAATGCCGTGCCACTTGGCCGTATCGCTTTCGCCAGTTTACACCCAGATATTTTTTTCATATTGAGGCGCGCCGTAAGAAGCCAATATTTCACACGACTCCAATTAAAGCATTGCATGGATCATAACGGAAACCTACCATAAGACATTGTAACCTATTTATGTGCATAAATAGTAGAACATTTAGAGCATGGCTCCCGACGCGTGTGGCACAAAAAGACAATGACAATAACACAGAAGGATCATTGGTTATGGTATGCAATACGCACGATTAACAACACAGTACACATAATCCTGTAGCAACGAATTAAACAATAGAAATTGATCGATATATTTACGAGCTATGACACTGTTTCCCAAACACGCGTCCGCAAGTCCGTATCAAATTTTATTGACATCGCAATCTGGAACAGCGTCTTTTAGACATCGATTGATAACCTCGGCGCGGGCAGGCATTCAATTGATTTATGTTACCCGCAGTGAACTTGTAGGTACGTGCGTTACAAATGTCAAACGCGTTATGGTTTTTAGCGGAACTTGACACGCGGTCAATGGCAGCCAGTTTTTTTTGCGCTCGTAGCTAATGTGTAGCGAAAACAATGCTAATGATTATGAGGCAGCGGATTGAATTTAAATATCTGTTTATAGATCTGCCGTTGCCTAATAGACGATACAGTCACGATTATGTCACGCATAAGAGGCCATAGTACTATTACATAGTGGCTGTAAAGTAATTTCTGGCAAGCTTTTCACTTATCTTTCATTTCACTGACTAACCAACTGAATAAAGAAAAAGACCAAATTTAATTTGATGAATTAACTAGTCTTCCCTATCAGTCTTTACGGATTGGAAACCTGGTCCCTGGGACTGGAAGACTGCCAGAAGATAGTTTCTGTAAATATTTGGCAATGGAGACGTCTTTAAAATATATCCTGGATAGCGTTTAGCACAAATGTACCCAACCTGCATGAGCTTAAAATCAAAGAAAGACCCTCATAAATAGTGCAGTTACAGACACTTAAGTTTTTCAGACGCATCTCTAGAAACGGGGACTCCTTTGAAAGACATGTAGTACATGGTCGAGTGGATAGCAAAAAGCTCGAGATCAAGAACTTCCACGTTGAACATACCTGATCAAGGTAACGACGGAATCCACTATAATACAATGCTTATGTCATCAATTGCCATCAATCGCCAGAAAATCCGCCCCGATGCCATCAACCGCAAGAAATGGAAAATCATTGCCAAGTGGAAATATCCGCCATCATGCATCTAAACACCATCTACATAAATTATGATCACTCAGACAAGAGTGAAGAAAAAAAAATCGTATATGTATAAATTAATGTTTCATACGTTTGGAACAAAAAAAGGGTATTCCTTTTATTATATAAAGAATTTTATGTAAACACTTCCAGGATGATAAAGAGAAAATACAGCAACTTCATAATCTTATTATCTGTTCAAGAAGTGCTATATATTTTGCTGTCATGAATAACCAACCTCGATTTGTTTCCGTTATTACGTCCTCTTACTATTTTTATAGACGGCATAATTCACAAAAGAATGATACCGCCTACCTAAAATAGGATTATCGTATGAACTTGGAAATATCTCGGAGAATCTTTTACATTATTGTTCTATCACATGGAATCCAGACAAAGGTCATTGATAATAAGAGAGAAGGTATTTTCAAACCGAAAATATGCATCTATTAATATATGTACTATTAATATATTTTATGATATTAGCATTAAAATGAAATTAATGTTCTGACGATATCACATTTTTCTTGTTGTATTTGTTTTATATAAACAGCATCTACATAATGAACCATTTATAAATAAGGACATAGTAAGCAATATGTATTTATTATCATATAACTCTCTTAAATAGAGTGTAAACTCTTTATAGCGAAACTCGAGGGATCGAATATTTTATTTCGTTATAGAGAGTTTTCGCTTTATGGAGTGTGTAAATGAAACACATATATATATATATACATATATATATATATATATATATTTTTTTTTTTTTTTTTTTAATATTTAAAATTGTTTGTTCGACTTTATTTAAAAATATATTTAATTAGTTCCCTTACTTTCATACCTTCCATTCGTTTCTTACATTTAAAATAATTATTTAAAGTAATCCGTCAACTTTGATTGAATTTCTTTATTAGCCCAATAGCTATTTTGTATTTTCTTGTATACGAAAGGAGTAATGTGTTAAGGGTCAACTTTACCCAGTAAACGCGTGTGCCTAACGAAAATAGCAGTAATAACTGTACACAATAACAGCAATAAAACTGTGTCTATTCATTCTTAGAATTGTCGGTATTCGTAAACATAATTTCAGAGTCTATGTGAGCCTATTGGTAATAAATATGTACTTAGCGATAATAAACAATAAATAGCTTTTGCCGCCTACACAATGTCTTTTAGTTCGTAATAGAGAATGGCGGGTTCGTCACAAAGGGCGAATCAGTATAAGGGTTAGAAGGCAAAGCAATCAAGATCAAGCAGTGTTTCCGTTATGGAGTTTTTCATAATAAAGATTATCATTATAAAGAGTTTACACTGTAGTTTTAAAAACAAACATACAAATTAAGTATTACCTTGTTTAGATTTTTCATCTTTTTTTCAAAAACTACTTCATGATGTAACGTAATAAAAGTTAATTATAGATTATGCCACTGTGAGCATAAATGTAGGTCTTGCTGTAATTTAAGTTTTTGAGTAAATTATATATTCGTAAAAACAAATATTTTATTAAGTAGGTACTGTATTTAGATTATTATATATTATTGCATCATTTAAAAGAGTTAAATATATTTAGGGTAACGTTTCAGTGTTTAGCAACGAGTATTACACAACAGTACTACATGTACTGTTGTGTAATACTTTTGCATACTGTAACAACAGAATATTCGGAAATAAAAAAAAATAATTGTGTTTTTAGCTAAATGAAAACATATAAATTTTTTTTGCTGGATAAACAGTTAAACAGGAATTAAGAAAAATGATTCAGGCATGTATGTGTAACAAATAAAACTGTTGATATTTTTATGTGTCACTTTCTCTCTCACTCACGCATATACAAATAGAACGATGAAGAGCGAAAAAGACGATTATCTTTTCCGCTTCAACAATGTATTATAAACACATATCGGTGTTTTCTTCGCCACAAATGCCTATTTCCAGGTATTCATGCATTCTCATCGCGGCATTCTTCCTTTTACTTACGCCGTAATGACTGTGGAATTAATTGAGCGTATCATCAAAGCGGCCGGTGGTAGGTACAGTTATCCGCGTAATCGTCATTTTTGTTACTCGGTAGCCGAATCGGCTTTTTGTTGGAGCATTAGTCACGCGACATATTGGCGGACAACGACCGCGCGGCCGACTGTACGTTTTCGAAGTTTTATTCTCAGTCACGGTGTGGTGATAAAATTAATATCTGTAAAATCAATTTAATTTCTATTGACAGTTTATTTTTTATTTTGTATATGGAAATCTTGAATAATTGGTAACTTTATAAAAGCTACGAAAGAAGTAGAAAAGGATTGCCATTGATGGATGGGATATTTGACGCGCTGTTATTATTGTTTAATTAACTTGAAAGTGTTGAAATGTTTTTATTGAATATTCGTGAAATAAATCTGACATGAGTTATTGCCACAGTATGAAAAGGAAATAAGAATTGGATTAAAGAATATAATTATTTATGGAATTGTGTGATTTTTATCCCCCAATATAAATGAAGTTTTGATACTGGATTCCAAGTGACAGTCAAGTTTAATTTATATAATAAAAAACCGCGCGGTTAGTTTCGCGCTTCGAAAGTTGCTTAACTCGTTTGAAGAAAAATTATTTTATTTCTCATAAATAGTCCCTAATATGACCTTTTTACTACAATAAATATTTAAAAATATCTGATACAATTTAGTAGGTGTGTCCCATGTAATGTATGTGTGTAATTGTTGAGGTGTATCCCACGCCTCAACAATTATAACATCTAGAATTATCATTACAGTTTTTTCTAGTCTTGGGGTATGTTTTTAAAAATTCTATTTTTTTCATAATTTGAAGCTCAATAGTTTCGCAAATTGGGGAAAAAGGGGGTAACAAATTTTTTGGCATATTTTTCACCATATCTCTGAAGATGTACTCCCTAAAATTACGAAAAAAATATTTTTAAAACTCTTCAAAATAATTCTATTCTACCATAACCCACACAATGTATGAAATTTTAACCATTTATTTCGAGTATTTAATTTGAACTCACCCCTCCAAACTATTTTTTTGTTTTAATCAATTTCAAGTTTCTAGATCGAGTGGATTCTGAGCAAAACGGCTGTAACAGACTGACAGATGGACATGCGAGTGACCATATACGGCTTCCGTTTTTCTTTTGAGTCACGAGACTACAGTAAGGAATGATGTTTAGGAATATTAATCATCTTCACTTTCCCCTTTGTGTTTGACTTCCTGACGCTATTAATCGGATATCTATACTTTTTGTTACAAATTTATACATTTTTTGCTTTGCGTTTATTTACAACAGTGACGAGTTCGTAGCAATAGGCCCCGCTATCGATCGACTTTTGTTACAAAATTACACTATTTTCTACACTTTTGACGTTGCGTTTATTTACAAGAGAGATGAGTTCGTAGCAATAAGCCCGCTATCGATGAACTTTTGTTACAAAATGACACTATTTCCTACCCTTTTGACGTTGCTTTTATTTACAAGAGATACGAGTTCGTAGCAATAAGCCCACTATCGATCGACTTTTGTCATAAATTGACACTATTTCCTATACTTCTGACGTTGCGTTTAATTAAAAGAGGGCGTGTTCGTAGCAATAAGCCCGCTATCGCTGGACTTTTGTTACAAAATGACACTATTTTATATACTTTTGACGTTGCGTATTTACAAGAGAGTGAGCTTGTAGCAATAAGCTCGCTATCGATATTTATATAATTCGTTTTCAGTATTTTTAATGGCCAAATTACAACTAGAGAAAGGACATACATTTTTGAACATCACTAAGTTTAATGAGGACATACAAAGTATATCATGTAAATAGCGCTACATCACGTAAGTGACAAAGTACTCGAACGCTGTAGAAAAGTGGGAGCTTAGATATAAATCATCTCCAGATGATGACATATGTCTCCGAATGTCAAAAAACTCAAAGAGAAGAAATGAGAGGATTTTAAATTTAGACGTAAATATTAATGTCGTTTATAATTCTTAAAGCTCAGCCATTTTTACACAAAGAAGCAGTAAAAAATATCGTTTTGCATAATGTTTTAGATTATCATGCACTTGACATTCATCTATCTATAACCTCATATCTTTTATCTAATTGAGATAAGTAATAACGACACTACATATTTTCGTGTCGACATTCTTAAGTTGCAATCAATCTGTAATGCCTATTAATTTATTTTCCTACAAAACAGAAAACTAACTCAGTCAGAAGAGGTGGTTTTATATTTGGGAAAAATTACTTCTCTGTACAAGTTGTAAAACTTTGGAATCAACTGGATCCGGATTCTATAAACTCGCATCCTATAAATGTTTTCAAAGGCTGTCTCAAGAAGTTCTTCCTCTCATAATGCCTTAGTTTCTTTCCTTAATTCTATTTTGTTTACCTTCCCTTAATCGTGCCATGTCGAAGTTTGTACTTAATAATGTTATGTATAGAAAAGCAGTCTATCACGTTCATTAAAATATTTAAAACCAAAAAATGTTAAAGGTTTAAGTTTTTGATATTATTATAATCGCATTATATTATCAAGCTTTCTTAATAAGGGTCTATAAGTATACATTACAATTTCGATTGGTAAAACAAATGTTGAATGATCGGGTGTGTTAACAAATGAAATAGTATTTTCATATTGAAACCCTATGAAAGAATGGTTTGGATTATCTAGCCCAAACTAATTTAATTCATGTCTTTGTTTTAGTTACGGCCAAATTGAACCACACATTGCATTTTAGTAACATAATTTTTAATTATGTGTTGTTTATGTGTATAGCATTGTTTTTGTACTTGTTTATATTTATTGTATTTTTACCCTTTATTACTTCTTTATTTTATTGTATTTTTCGCTTTTCATAAATATTTTGTTGTAATAAAGAAGGATTATCAACATCTCTTACGATCTTCCACATTACTAAAAACATATAATTAACTAAGGTATACTACCTTAATTAATTATATGGAAGAGATTGTCCATGTAGCAATAAGTCCGTTATATATGTATGGATATGTGAACATTAAAGTTTTAAATAAATAAATAAATATTTATATTACAATATGAGGTGGCTGGTAAATCAGAAAAATTGATAAAAGATTGTAAATCAGAAAATATAGGAATAGACGAGGATCCAAAATAATCGAGAAGATTTTTGATTATATAAATATAAAATTGCATTCTCTACAATGATAGGTACCATAACACTTGATAACTCGAAGGTAATGTTGATATCTTTTCAAAAACTGTCCTTTTCATAATTTTTCTTTTAATATTTTCCCAATGATATGCTAAATTAATACATTTTTATCTACTTACTTAAAAAGGGCACGTCATCTAGGGATTTCTGATATCATACCCTTTATCCCATCACATTCCAGCTGAAAAAATTTACTCCATCATGCAGATTTTCCCAGCAAATATTCCTTAAATATCTCATTTCATATTCATACTTAGCCATAGAACGACTAAGTTCCATTATACGAGACAAGTTCTACATGTACTATATATATATATATATATGCTTTCTATCCAGAATAAAGCTCGTCGCGTTGCTCCGGCGATTATGCTCTTCAGTGATATTAAGCTGTCTGTCGTAACTCTTCGCAAATAGCGTCAATTCGTGTTAACGTTGAAAGGCACAGTAGTCAGAGTATATGGAACGTAAGGTTTATGGTTCGATTTAGGATAGATTAAATATTTAAAAGTAAAGAATTACAACTGTGTTTCGATGTTGGTTTCACTACATCGAAGGTAGTTAAGAGGATGAAACATAGAAAGGGAATTATGAAGGGTTGAACATTAAAAAAGAAATGGATCCGATCAGTTTAAGTGATATTTTTAAGCCTATTAAGATTGTTAGAAATTAAAAATGGAAAAGCCTGCATATCAAAATGTAAATAATAAGTACTATGAAATTGCAATTATTAGGTTAGATTTCACATTTAATTATCGAGATGTGAGGTGTCTACTGCAAAACTGCATGAAGCTATGGACTTAGATATTAGCAGAAAAGGAGATGTTTATTTGTTGTGTATTTCCTCAATGATTTTTTGTTAGATAACCTAAAGTTAATTACAGTGGCTTCGTTTTTTTAATTAACGTTGGTTAATGTGTAGATGAATGGAATAAAATAAAATTAACAACAATAAGTTAAAAGAAATAGAGCAGAGGAAAAACAAATCTAATAAAGGAAAATAAGGAAAAACACGAAGAATTAAATAATCAGGTGTATAATATTATAGATATTTTCTTTTTGCATCGTGACGATATCTATAGTGTAAAACTATCTACATTTAATAGATAATATCAAATTCACAACGCCACGTTTATTTATATGTTTTTCTTTACGTTTATTACACTTTTATTGTCATGTTTTATAGAATTAAATCTATTTTTATTTTTATTTTCCTAATTCAGTGGAATATTTAAAGAGTTTAGACAAAATGTACATAGTAAGACACATTTGAAAAAAGTAAATAAATATTTCGTAATTTAGCATTTACATTTTTTTTAACTTTCTATAATTTTAAACCTTAACTGAGCTAGTTAATTTTATCACAGACTCATTTTAAGATAGAGCTAAGTTTATTCTTCCAATAAGCGTAGTTCAATGTAACATCTGACATTCGAGTAATTATTGCGATATCACCGGATTCTTGTCCACAAAAGGAATGGAATTATAATTCAAACAATATTCGATCAAGGAAAAGCCTACTACTTACTGTGGCATTAAAGCCTCCTTAGATGGCAACTGGTCATTCTCTGAACACGCATGTATATTTTTTCTTACTTAACTGTCAAGTTGAAAGGCACGTATCGCAATTTAACCTAGTAATTGTGCGGGCATTATACCGTAATTGAAATTAAACTGTAATTTGTATTGATACACGACCATGTATGTATTATATTACTCAGTCGTTGTAGCGCATTTGTCTAATGTTGAAATTCAATAAAATTTATTCTAATCAAAAGAGAACTGATTCAAATGCAACTAAGACTAAAAATAGTTTATTTCTTTTTAAAATTTAAAGTGTTAAAAATTAATGTATTCCATATCTGCATTTTTGGTACATTGTGTCACAATTTATTGCTTAGTTTTGATATTTTTTACTACGAGCGTAAGATAGATTATAAATGGTAAAAATGTATCACTCTTTTCAATTGGATTGGAATTGTGCAGTTAACCACTATTTAATTGGCTATTTGTAGTATAATATCAATAAAATATAAGTTAATTAAAAAGTTAATATAAAATTATAAAAATATAGTAAAAAAATTAATGACTTACGAGTTTTTAAATTCAGTGTAGTTGTCATTGAATTAAAATAGGATATCATTGAATAGGATAGGAATATATCTTCATCTCATTCACTGCTACGGAATATAAGAAGAATTACTAAGTATAACGATAAAAATTACTAAGGAGTACTAATTTTATACTGCTCACCTCATCTAAAACTTTAAATTAAAGCTTTGTAACTCCGTCATTTATTAAGAAAGGTCTAAAAATATTTCGATTCCCGTCGGTTTGTGCTTTGGAATTACGATATTTGAAATAAATAGGAAAATATTCGAACACTTATTAACCCTGGAATCTTTGATGTAAATTGTTAACGCTGAAATATATGATGTAATTTGTTAATCCTGAAATGCATGATGGAACTTGTTAACTCTGAAATGCATGATGTAACTTGTTAACCTTGAAATACATTATGTAACTTGTTAATCCTGGAATGCATGATGTAACTCCTTAACTCTGAAATAAATGATGTAACTTGTTAACCATGAAATGCATGAAGTAACTTGTTAACCCTGAAATGCATGATCTAACAGATATACTGCAGGATTTTAAATCGATTCTTTCAAGTTTACATACCATATACGTTTTCAAATTTCATAAGAGGAGAAACCTAAACAAAATCTTTATGTTATCATTTTCTCGTCTTATAGCCTTTGTTATGACTTTTTTAATGAAAATGTATTTAATAAATTGTGCATTTACAGATTAATATATGAATTTATAATTTATATCCTTAGTTACAAAGACTGACTTTATATGTATTTCTACTTATTATGACTATTTGTTTACGGCAAGCGTGAGAAAGGATACTGTTTACAAAGAACCAACAAACTTTAGCACTACGATTAAAGTGTTTGAGTGCGCTAAATTGTCTGCGCTTAAATATTTTAACATCACGTTTTAGGTATTTTGCACCTCATTAACACAAAGTGATAAAATACGCAAAAAGCTTAATGAATTTACAACTGTTAAACCGATTTCTTCCATTTACCAGCATTAACGGTAATTGTATAGCGTTGTAAAATACTGAAAACACTAATTCGAAATTAAGAAGTTTTAAAACAAAATTATCTGTAGGTTTTTCTAGAAAACGAGAAAAATAAACGGACTTTGCTGAATTATGAATTAGCAAATTTGTAATTTAAATAAATAACTCGGGAAAGCGTTAGTGGATATGACATCTCAGATATTATTCTCAAGTAATTTATGTTATAACTAACATTTAGGCTGTGATTTTAATACTTAAATCCCGATGTTTTCGGGTTCAGTCTCTCAAAAGGAAAAAAAGGTACTCTTATAGAATCATTTGGTCGTTCGACTGCCTATCAAAGTTCATTTTCTCGGAAATGACGTGAGATATCAAGATGAAATTAATATCATATACTGAGGCATATAGCCTTATTTACTCTAAATATTTGAACATACGTATAGCCTTTTAAAGCGTATTTTTTTGTTTATTTTTACCATAGTCTTACTCACCGATTGTCAAAACCAATACGGTACTTCTGGCCGACCTACTGCAAAAGAATAAAAATTCAATGATTTCTAATTTTATCTGGAAATATATATATATATATATATATATATATATATATATATATATATATATATATATATATATATATAATGTATATATATTAATTCCTGCTTATGAAAGATATAGTAGGCAACACATTTACGTTCCGTAAAACTTAAATTTAAATTTTGTGTATAGTTTAATAAGAATATAAGAAAAATTAAATGTTTATAAATGCTTAAATTTGTACGGAACCCTCGTAGTGCGAGTTTTAGTAAAGCTTGGCTTTTATTTCCTCTGATATGTATTACGAACGATGTTATCAAATGTAATGATTATCTTTAATATAGTTATCAGTTCATAAAGATGAATTTCGTAAGAGCTAACCGCTGCCAGCGATAAAAACTCTGTAGTCAAGTGGTTGACACAATAACACCTTACATATAAGGGCTATGGGTGTAAAGTTAAATAAGACAAAGTCGCACAGAGGCAATCCTCATCAGATGTCCTGAAGAGAACAGTGGAAACCGTTTTTCGAATAACGAACCGCTTTTCGAAATTCGAACCGTTTTTTCAAATTCGAATCGTTTTTCGAATTGCAAGTTTGAACTTTTATAACTCCGGCAAACAAAATTGCAAGTTTGAAGTTGTATAAATCGTATACAAGTCCAAAATTGCAATTTTATTGCAAAATGTTTACCATGTTTTCTACAATTTTCATTCTAATCTTATAAAATATTATCTACTAACTCAATATTCTCAACAAAACATTTAATTTTTTTTTCTACAAATCAAATGAATTTTGTGTCGCGCCATTTTAGTTTTCGAATGGCGTATTAAATATGTTTTATTTAAACATATTACGAACAATATCGTTTTACGAAATGTTACACAATGAAATATTTTACACATGTCGACACCGATAAAACAGCTTCTATGTTTTTGTTTACTCCATAAATCAGCTGACGTGATTAACCCTAAAGTGGACAATTTATTTTTTTTTTAATTCAAGTAAACCTTCTTTAGGCGCGACTTAAAATAAATTCAGAATTTTTCGGACGGAAATAATGAATATAGTTTACTTACGTAGTTTCATATATTTGAAAGCATCGACTGACTATAGAATTTTGTGAGTATAACTGTTATATATACATATGCATACTTGAATTTATTTATATTCTATTTTTTATACTGGGAGTTGTTACTTTAAAAAATAACTACACTATCAATTAGGGCAGGGTATGATGATGAGTTCTGGTGACGAACAAAGTAACAACTCTTTAATGGATTATTGTAAACCAACCGACATTCGCTACTGATAATTGTTACTTTACAAGGTCAGGGTCTAACGACAATTTTAGGAGATGAACAATGTAACTTCTTTTTGAATGGTCGTAAATCAACCGTGATTCAAAATGTTTGCTACTTTTCTTCTCTCTCTTTATCTACCATTTTACCCCTTCCAATATACTTACAAACCGAGGTTTAGATCGCCAAAGAAGTTTCACTTCTGTCTGTATGAGTTGCACGCACAATTTTAAGTAATACCTGCCACAACCGTCAAAGAAGCTTTTTTAAACACTGCATAAAAACTTGCTTATAGTTTTTTTTCAAGCGGTCCTAATTTTTCATTATTCAAACAAACAAAAAAAAATTTACTTTTTTCTTAAGTACGTCAAAGAGAATTATTCCTTGAGTTTTGTTATATCCTACTTTACACCCTATATTCCATAAAATAAATTCGAAACCACCCCTTTTCATTGATAATCTTCAAATTATTACACCGTTAAACTAAAATACATATTTAAATAAAATGTTATCATAAAGATAACTTTATTACACTAAACATTAACAACATAGTATTCAATAAAGAACTAAAAGAGTTACAGAAAGCACCAACAAAAAGTTTTCACAAAAGCTTTCACTCAAATGCAAGTAATCGATCAACATTACGTATCCCGAGACAAAAATCCGTGTGTGTGTCGCGCTATCATCGCACCGCCCCAATTTGCCTTTGCTCTGCCCTAGCTCGGCGCGGCGTAAACACGAGGGCGCAAGGGCATTCAACTGTCCAAAGGGAAGTGGCGTCGTGACAAAACAAAAGCGAGCCACTTCGCAGGTAATTAAGCATGAATGCATTAGGTGCGTATTAATTTGGGACACGACACAAATTAGGTACGTTTTCTGTACGGTTGGGCGGTTTTATTTATGGATCTTCCCATAAAACGTTTCTTTAAATGGCATAGCAAAGTTAGTGAGGAGCGATGTCCGGTTGTCCCACTTCACCGTCCTCCTGAATTACTTAAATATACTTTTATTTGGATTGGAAACGAAAGACACCAACGGCCACAAGTAATTTCAAAACAAAAAAAATATGTTAATAAATATTATATAATGCCAATCTGCTTTATAGTTATAATCCTGAACTTAATATAGTATATAAACTACATAAGGATAGAATAGAGGCGAACAAGTTTCAAGATAGAGAAAAAAACAAACTCAAAAATCAAATAATCGACCATTAAAATCACTAAATTAACGAGAGTAGATGTGGATTTTATTGCGTATAAATTTAAAATACAATTTAAGTGAAATTTAAAGTACAATTTGAAAAAAAAATAGTAAAAACAACACAAATACGGTTTAAAAGCACTAAAGAAAATTTAAAAAAAGTAATAGAAAATGTAGTCACTGTTAAAGGGGAAATACATGTTTTCTTTAATTAATATAATAATATATTTTTTCTTCAATTAATAAAAATAAATTTACAAAAGCTGAAATGGAATTATCAATGACATATTTTTTCAATATAATATGCTAGATGTTTTCCGCTTGTTTATTTCACAGATCATGTCAAGCATCGGACAATCAAATCCAATGTCACGGATCGCTAATTCTCTACAATAACTCTGGATGCAGAGTTATACATATTTAATACTAAAATACAAACAAAATTTCTAAATAAATTTTGAAACTTTACTACTATTTCCCAACAATCCTTTTACGTTATTATTAATCAAATGAAACTACAAATACTTTTTTACTAAATTAAATACTAGAGCAGCCCTGAAATAAAATCTTCATGTACAATTCCATAATTAAACAAATCAAATCTTAAATAGATAAAGCACATAAAATTCAATAACAAGAAATAATTTCGTAAACTTACATAAAAATCGCATTACAAAATTGACATAAGCATCAATTACAAACACCATTTTGTAATCAAACCCCACGTTTGACAGATCATGGGCCAAAACGGCTTATGAATGAACGTAGAAATGAATGAAGCAAATACACGTACGAGTAATGTGGGTACAATACACTACTCCAACAAGATACTACGCATGTACCTACTACATACATATATATCGAAACGCACACAACACCGTTTTAGCTCACTCGCATAAATTTATGCGCCTTGCACAAATTTATACACCCGACGTTACGCCACTACACAACATAATTATACTATTGCAATTATTCTGCGACCGATAATTGCAATCGAATAAAAAACATAACACTTCACAAAAACCAACTCGTAAACACAATCGACGTTAACGCAATTTGACAACTAACGAATATAAGAAAAAATAATATTAAACGTAAACAAAAAACCTTTACGTAAACAAAAAAAAACGAAAAAAAAATAAAAATAATAAACAAACTATAAACAACCTATATAACTCAACACTTAACCACCATTATCACATCTCGACGCAAAAACCAATGAAAAAAGGCAAAAAAAATAAAATAAAACACAAAAACACACGTATCGTCGAAACCAAACAAGTAAACAAACTTGTTTTTAAAATAAAAATAACAATAACGCTAACTAAATATCAGTGGCGGCACGTTGCGCCTGCTAATGGCAACTAAAAGTAAGACCCGAGTAAAAGCGACATGTCCACTACTATATCCATGGTAATAACAATACTAGTGACGGTATCGCCATCCCTCTCCTCTGGTACCGCAACGTTACCTCTCTCGCTCGGTCCACCAACACTAGTGAAGCGTAGAGAATATCTATGAGTCTACTAGGTTTACTATCGTACGCTGGAGTTTACTTTGATTTGTTTCATACATATACGGGGCTGTTTGTTCGCCACAAATATTTCGGGTACAATACGAGCGGTACCGACGTTGCGTAAAACGTAAATTTACGTGATAAAAATATGCCAGAAAAATGGGAAATAACGATGGTATCGATACTTCCGTTGCGGGCGCGATGTACATACGTTGTAGGCAATGTGTAGCATGATTACTATTTACGTGCATTATTTTCGAATGACGAAAACGATGTATAACGTATTGTGGAGGAAAGTGTTTGGGGAAATTGAAGTAAAAAATTACGTAGTGATACGCAAAAAAGGAAGACGTATATTTTTTTGGCATTAAATTGATTACTACGACACAGAAAAAGAAAGCACGAGTGTGTGCTTGGTAAACTTAATTTCCGAAATCGATGTCGCTAAGTGTTTTACTGAGATTGAAATGTGAAAAAAAGATGTGAAATTGTTGAAAGCGTTTGTAGATTGTGAGGTTTCGTACAACGTTCTAGATTTCAAGATAATTTTATCCATCATTTAGCTACAAGTTTGTATATATACGTTTTTTTAGAAACAACACTTAGATATCTATATTTATTTAAGATTAATAATTAGTATGTTAAATAAAAAAACTTAAAATACCATTAATATACTTTATATGTTTTCTTTTTATTGTTACATTTTTTTATATTTTCTCTTATTTTTATTACACGAATTTTCTTTCCTTAATATTTAGCAGTCGCTTATTTTTCTATTTCTTAAGATGTTCAGATAATTCAGAGTGAAGATTGGGCGCCATATTCAGCTTACATTTCTACTGATCATCCCACCGTCTCTTAAGGATACTGCTTGCGTATAAATTTACACAAAGTATGGCCAGGCCTGCCATTGGGAAATACATAATTGATGTGTCACGTATCACTGCGGCCATAACCGTTTTTCACTGGCGAGTAGAGTATACATTCTATATTATATTTTTGCCCGTAATATAGAAATCGTGTAGTATTGGAAACATTTTTACCTATGGCAATAGTAAATATAATTTTTACTTCTGTATGTTCTTATTATTTCATTTATATATATATAGATATATATATATATATATATATATATATATATATATATATATATATATATATATATATATATATATATATATAATTTATATGTTAACATTAAAATATCTTACGGAACAACTACAAAAACATTATTCACATTCATCAAACTATGTTTGCCCCAATAACGGTTTAAAGAAATTAATCGATCATTATAAGCAGATGTATTTTTGAAAAATATAAAGCAGATGGAGCCAAAACCAGTAATTCCGACTTTAAATCTAACCAACCTGTCACGATAGAGGCCATTGTTCGAAAGGTGGTACCATGTAATTAAAAAGCGAACACTCTGTATTGGCCCATAGCGGTTTGACGGACAAATAAATTAATGAATGAATACAACTGGCGCAGATCAAGAAACTCTAGACGCGACTTAATCAGTTTGGTAATTTATGTAAATTGAAAGGGTATTGTTCGGAAGACATTGATCGACTGCGTACTTTTAAAATAGGTTATTTCAGTATTTTATTATCTTCTGTGTTTAAAATTTTGTTGAGAAAAGTAAAAAACGATTTTGAAAGAAATATGTTTGAAAAAATAGATTATTTACTTTTTGTTCATTTAAATGTATGTATAATGCGTGGGATTGTAGCGCATAACATAAAATTAATTTCACTATACAGTTAAATTTGTGTAGGTAAAATAATTTACGTGTGCGTTTTTTTAAATAAAAATTTAGCTGAAAGTTAATTTTTTTTTTTAATTTATGTATCCAAATTTTATTGTTAAAAGCGAATTTTGAAAATAATGAAAATTATTGTAATAATTTCATACATCAGAAAAACACGTTTTTATCAAAATTGTTGAACAATATACATATCAATAAAGTGCTTCATAGTTACTTTTGGTTGGAGCTAAACCAAGAAATTTTTTTTTAACAAGATCCTAAACATATTTTGCTACTTTATCTAAGGTCTGATTCTGGAATTTGAGAGAAAAAAAATATATACACTTACATCCGTATTATATGAATTTTATTATATGCTTGTTTCAATTTTATCGACATTCCTAGATATTTTTTTCCCTACCAATCATTTTTATTCTTTCATTGCTTTCTATGCGATACAGTTAATATAGAATTAACTATATAATTATAAGTTAGAATTAAAATTTATAAAATAACCAAAGCCATAGAAAGAACCAAAAAATGTTTTAGTTTGGTTAAAAATACAAAAGTATTCATCGCTATGCAATTTTTTGAAGTTTGCTCGATAAATTTTTGATTATTTGATCCGCGTATTAACAAATAGAAATTGCCATAGGCTGTAGGGAATGAATATTGATATATTATATATGAGCAAAGTTTAGATTAAGTTTTTGAGTATAATAAAAAAAACAACCTAAATATCCTTTTTTCAGCTATTAAATAAAGATTTTGGTATTATCAAATGCAGAATTTGAAGAATTACATAGAAGATAAAGTTTAAGTTCAAATTATGTATGATTAGTAGACGTGTTTTAAAAGCAATCAAATTGCAGTTAATGTTTCTCATAGTTTAAGGTCATTTCTTGAGGATGCCAAACATGTTTTCAAATAAAAACAATATTTCCACACTCATATATGGCTCTCAACCGTTAGCAAAATAAAATTGAAAGTTTTTCCAGATTCTACTTATTCGCTTGACTTTCCATTACAATTTTTTTCATTTTCGTACTTTTAATCGTCAATATTTTAAAGCAATTGAAACGTCAATATGTTGAAGCAATTGTCTCGGGGTTGCCACAATTTGAGGTCAAATTAATTATTAAGTTAGGTACGTAACATAACGAGAAAAACTGCTCCACGTGCCTGTATTGCTCTTCAACCGTCAGCAAAACACGACATAAAGTTCTTCAATATTCTATTTATTCACCTGACCTTGAATCACCGTTTTTTCATTTTCAAATGTTATACTGACATTGAAGCGCCAATGTTTTGAATCAATTGACTTGGTAATAGCAGATTCACGTATGGAACTGCGCAATATACCAAAAGACGTATTGCATAAATCTTTAAAAAGTGCCTTGTTTGATATGGCCAAGTAAATTAAAAACATGAATCGTATAGAAAGAGTAACGTTGTTTTACGTGTTTGATTTAAGAAAAAATATAAAATCTGTGCCTTCAGTATTTTCACGCACGGTATCGAATCAAAATCCTACATATAGCCAAATAGTAAATAAACTTGATTGTTATTTTCAAATAAACGCAAAACATTTATTGTGGATGCTAAATACTAACAAAATAAATAGCAAACTGAAAAATTTTAATTCGGAGAAAAATTTTCTTCATTTTTGTCTTTCTGTCTGTTTATATCCTTGCCTTAAATTCTGTCTATTCGTCTGTAATATATAAAAAAATGTTATATAGATTACAGTTAGCCGTTAAATGATTACCTCAACTAGTTTACCTTAACTAATTCTTGGAGCGTGAAGTCTGTTGGCACAGACTGTTCACCGCGATGTCAATATAAGGCTACAGAAGAAAAAAAATACACTCAGAGTCGAGAAAAAAGTACACTTGTCATAAGTCATCAAAAAGGAGGATAACCATATATAATATCTTCTCGAGTATTTCAGAAAAGTGATCACGAATGTATGAACGCCTAGAAACAGCATAAACAAATGGAGATTTGTATTTAAGTGGCGACGAGGCTTTGTTTAAAGTGGAAATGTCAAAAGAAAAGTGGAAATTGTTTCTTTATAGTATCGCCATTAATGGTTTGTCAATATAAGAAAATTATGATCTATGACCATTAACCACATGTGAGATTTTTTAACAACTGCAAAATACTGTTTTTTTATTGGATTTCTAACATATTTTTAGCTAATAGTTCGGAACTATTCTAGATTTACTGTCAGTAATCACAAATTACTAGTAAACCTAGCTAAGAAACTATGTAAACTGTTGACATCATCAAGTTGATTTTCTCCAATATAATTCTAGACCACATACAAAAAAACATACTCATCAAATATTACAGGAGTTGCTCCGAATTCTTCTAGTATATTCACCTTATTTACACGTCATTTTACTATTTGATTATATTATCACTTGTTGAGAGCTCTAAGCAATGATTAAAATAACATCGAATCCACTGTATGAAAGATCTCTTAAAAAGAGCTTATCAAATTTGTTTGATTCTAAATTATCATATTCTTAGGCTGTAGTTATATTATCGCTACCTATTAAAAGGCAGCAAGTCTTAAATAAGGATGGTGCATGTACAGTTTGATTACTTTGCGATGTTTAAATTTCAAAATATTTTTTTATTCGTTAGATACTTTATATTCAACATGAAGTATTAATTTTACAACGAATTTCTAAGAAAACTACAACTGATACATACAAACCATATTATCAACTCACACGCCCACATTAGTCCACGTGTATGATTTCAATGTCACATCCAGCGTCGCTCGGTTCTTCAACATCAAATGCGGTCAAAAATAGTGGGCGGAGCGTTTCGTCACATTCCCCACCGCGCGATCTAGCGGCTCGTGTCTGGGTAAGGTTTTGATGGGATCCGCTTGTAATTATTATGTCAAAGATGTATTATTTTTGTTACACCATGTTTAGTTATCGAATCCGGAACATTCCTGTTGATTTTTCTCAGCTTTTATTATGTTATTTTAACGTGGTTCTATCCGCTTTCATCGGCGCGCAGCGGACGCGTGAAATGATTACTATCTTAGTTATTAAACTTAGAAAATGTACTACTGTGTATTTTGGTCTGCAGTTTCGGGTATTTTTAAAGTTACCATTTGGATGTTGTGAAGTACATTGGATAAAGTCGATGCTGATATTAAATTAGTATCTTATGTTCGTAGTTAATTTTTGTGGAACTTATATTGTTGATACATTGACGTAACTATTCCCACCTGACAATATCTTATTCACGTTATAACCTCACTATAATTATTCCGATGAAATTTTATTTCTTTGTTTGCATGTTTGTTTTTTTCAGAGATTCACTCAAAAATTATTAATACAACAGACTTTGGGATTTTGGGATTTTGAAAGCTTGTAGTTTCCAGATTTCCACAGGCTATATAGTATGTCCATATGTAGTATAATTATTGAGGTATAAATTATAATAGCAGCACAGGCGGAAAATCTCGCTGCTTTTGGTGACGAATGCTGGGAAAACTACATAATACTAGACACACTGACACTGCGTTTGGGGGAATTACTGGTATTGAAAGCTTTTATTATTCTGCGTTGCTCAAATATATGTTGAATGAAAATACTGAGTACAATTCATGTAGTCATCAGACACGTGATAAGGACCAGCCATACGATAACAAGTATATTAATGTGCAATCATTTCCTGAAATATGTTTCTTACTAAATAGAAATAATTGTCTATTTAAGTAACTTTTACCTAACCAATGTATTAAATCCATAAATTCATCAGAATTATAACTTACGCGTAATTTATAAGTAAAAATCACTACATTGATATGGCTGATTCAAAATTTTGTTTAGCAGAATATTTATACTTGGAATCAGAATACTTTCTACAATTCTAAGAAACTTGATAAAAGATTGTATTTATTTCTGGGAAATTAAAAACTAAGACTTACATGAACCCTCATGAAACTTTTCCAAATTTCATGAGGGTCGATTTGTTCCTTTTGTCATTTAATTTGAAGCTTAACGTTTTCAGAGGAACAGGTTTTCAGGATAATATAATTTACTTGCATAAATAGATGAGACTAGACACATTTTTGACACTATCAGAATGTTGCGCTAGTTCATTATTTGCCAGTACGGGCACTTTTATTTATATAATATATCAGGATCATAAAAAAGGAAAGTAATTCAATTTAAAAACATTTTTTTCTCAATTTAAAAACATTTTTTCTTAATATATGCAGCAATTATTTTCGCAAATAAGAACCAAATTATGTTTAATAATTAATCATGGTATGTCTTATACACCTATATAACGTAATGGAATTAAAGTATTTATATTAAAACATGGCCTTTAAGACTATAAATAATTTGAAATATGGCAAGAAATATTTCTATTTTAAAAAATTCCTTAAAAAATAATTAAAATATGTTCAACGTATATCGTAATATAATCGTATAAAAGTGTATCACTGCATAATATTTACAATATTGGTAGGACAAAAGATAGAAAAAAGTAATAAAAGAATTTCACGATTCTAAAACTATATAAACAGAAATAAAATACAATAAGAATAAATGGAGAAAATATTAAAACAGATACAAAGATAAAACGTAAGTATAGTAATGCAAATACCTATAAAAACACAAAAGCACATTTAGCAGTAAAAAGCACAAGTCTCGATGAAGGCCACTTATGTTTTGAGCGGTTAAAAGCCATTTTGAATGCTTTTTGACAATAAGAACAATAAAGCTATGTTAGAAAGGGATAGCATGGCAGTAGACGAAATTTCTATTAAAATTTACTTTGGTATTCGAATAGCACGACTCAGGTCATCGTACTATAAACCTACCGTTTTTGGGGTTCCGTAGCCAAACTAGGAACCGTAATAATTATGCCCTATCTGACTGTCTGTCTGTCTATCTGTACGTCATAATCCTTGTACTTGCCGGATATTAGTGATATAAACACGCGTCCACAAAATCATGAATAAAATCTAAAAAAAATATTTTTTAGGTAACGTACCCTACATGTAAAGTGGGGTGATTTCTTTTTCGCATTCCCCATTGTATAGAGTATCATAGAAAACGACTTTTAAAAATAACGGGGTTAAATCACGAACAATTTTTCTGATACAGCGATCCGTTTACGAAATATTAAACTTTAGATTAGTCACTTTTGTTAGAATTACGTATCTCTACCTCCAATCAGCTAAACCACTATTTTTTAATACACGAAAAGTATTCAGAATATTAGTGTATATAATGAAATCAAGAGCTAAATTATCACAGCTAAGAAGTTTACAGGTAATAGTCGGCTAACTAATGACACATCGTTGGGTCTATTTCCACCTTCCACCTGAGTTGTCTCTGGGCTCCTCCCGGGACCCGTAATGACCTACCTCATACAAAAGAGGGGACCATCGAAGGTCCCCTAATAGCGTCCCGTATTTACAGTCTCAGCGCTTCCACTCAACAGGGTTAGAGTCTGTCCGTTCTCAAAGAGCCATTTTTTCAAGAACGCATTTAGTGAATGTTCTAAATGAATCAAAGATCGGTCCATTCTCAACCAAGTCTCGGTGACTAAAAATAACACGTTTAAAGTCTCCGCGTGATTTTACGTTACTGTTTAGACGCATGCTCTCTAACAAAGCTCTACGCGCATCATCGTGCTCACTGCAGTGGAACAAAATATGATTAATGTCCTCAAATCCGCTGATACACGGGATGTCTCTATGGGCAAACCTATACAACTGGCACGGAATGCACCCTGTTCTATTAGAAGCATAATAATCAGGAACGAACCAGTTTTTACTCAACCGCTCGGACACTTCGGGGAAGAACAACCTGGTCGTTTCCCCCTTGGAATCAGGGGGGGAGGGGTCACCTGGACTGCCAATGAGCAACAACGATCTCTGAAATACGTCTCTTTCTACCAACAATGGATTCATTAGCCAAAAACTCGAAGTGCAACGGACCCGCATCGAAATTCTTACCTCGAGCCACGATGAAGTTAGCTGCGCGTTCCGCAATCGCAAGGTTGTCGTTGGGGCTATTCCCAATTCTTCCACCCGGGTTGTCTCAGGGCCTCTCCTGGGACACGTAACCCCCTAATAGTGTCCCGTACCTACGATCTGAGCGCTTCCATCCAACAGGGTTAGACTCTGTCCCTCCTCAATGAATCATTTAAGACCTTCATTTTCTCAAGAACGCATTTTGTGAACGCTTTAAATGACTCTAAGAAAGGTTCATTTTTAATCAAGTCTCGGTGACTGAAGACACCATGTTCTAATGTCGTTGGGTTTGTAAACAATTTTTATAAACTCCACACAAGTGACTTAAGTTAATTGAAAAATAACTTTTTGTTTTAAATGGTATATTTATTATATGCCGTAAGAGATACATTAAACAATTTATATACATTTACAGGGTGAGAAATAATAATATTTAAATATGCGCCATCTATTTGCGCCTGTGGAATACATAGTGGGCAATATATTTATGTAATGAAAAATTTACATTTGTAAATATTTTAATAGAAATACGCACTTCTTAATATTTATAAGGTCGTAAATATCTACGGAGACCGCTTAGTGTGAGTTTTACTCATACTTGACAGTTTATTTTTTAACTACTAACAATTATATAAAAAATACAATTATAAATATTGTAACTTTATACTATTGTAATAACATACAAAAGTTTTTATTATTCCACCACTAAAAGGTGCCTTCTGTGAAATGGTAGGTTTAGCATTGGTGATGAGTGCATATATTTGAGACACATAAGTCTCTTTGAAAAAAATCATTAAAATTGGAGTAAAAAACTGATACATCAGACTTATTCTTAGTCTTCATTTATCGAGCTCGAACGCTCGTCCGTTTTTCGTGCATTATCTCGATTAATTTGATATTACGGCGATGCCTAACTTCTCGTTCATTACTCAACCTTTCGAATATGAAAATGATCGAGATTCTTATGGGCTTTTGAAGTAAAAACTTCTTTAGGCGTACTATTTGCACTTTTTCTGAGCTGTGCACGAAACTGAGTCGTCACGCTCGGGTCGGTGACGCAGAATCGAGTAAACTCGGCTCCTTTCGGCATTGGTCAAGCAAGTTCGCTGTTCAGGTAAAGTCGGCTACCTCTGGCATCGTCCAAGTGATGTCGAAGGTAGCCGAGTTGACCGATTGCACCGATTGCAACGTTTCAAGAATTACGTTTTCTTTTTTATTAATATTTTATTTGAGTATAAATTAATATAAAACGCGTATGTTATTGTGTATAATCAGTATAATATTTCAAGTGTATACAGTTAGTGTTTAATATTTTATTTGAGCGTTGTTTAATATCAAACGCGTATGTTACAGTATTTTTATTTGGACATTTTCTAGTATACCTTTATATACTAACTCTTCCAAACGATACCCACCACACTATATTTGAATATTTACATAAATTACTCTCTCCTCCGAATCACCTCACAAATTTTACCTATAAATTGAGGCTTTTTAAAATATTTAATTAAATTTGAACCTAAAATATTTATAACATATTTCAGTTTCTAATAACGTATATATATATATATATATATATATATATATATATATATATATATACATATATATATATATATTAAAATTAAATTTGAACCTAAACTATAAGTTTTCACTTTTGTTGTGTGGTCATAAGCAAACACCAGTGTTTTTTTTATTTTAATTTTCTTAATTATAACTATTATATATTTTCAATTTTCTTTTTTTGTAATTTAAAATCTAATTATGTCTATTCGTTGAACGTGATTTTTTTTTAAATTTTGCATTCAGTAACAATTCGAATGAAAACAAAAGCTGGCATTATCGTAGATCATAAAAGAGATAAATATATACATAGATAGCCAAATGTCTTATTCATGTGAACACTACGACTCTAGTGTTCAAATATTCCACGCGCACCAAATTACCCACGCGTTGAACCCTAAAAATAATAAATAAATCAAATTTTTCACTCGATTTTCATTACCCTCCATTACGACTACCCAATGCGAGGTTTTCCACCCGATGTAATTACTGAAACCCGCCTCAACCCATGCCCTACCCACGTCATTAAACGAGCGATATCGATCACCTAACGAGGGCCAGAGTCAAAGCCGGCCCGATCCCGTATCATTATTTATTATTCATAATTCATTACGTTAACACGTAGTACGTATACGTCATTATTATTATCGAATCATTAAATAGTAATTAATTAAATCGTGAAATGTACGCGTTTCCTTTCATGGCGCTGGAAGTTGAAATGTTCTGCGATAATGTAATTTCGACGAGTGTGTGTTTGCGTTGATTTTAATCGACTATATATCTAAATTGACCACGTAATTAGAAAACTGTTACTGTCTTACGGAAAATAGATTTTCTAATTTATTATTATATACTTCACATTAAAAATAACTGCCTAAAATTAACTATGAAGTACTTTTCCTCACTTGCGTCAGTTTGAATGTTTCGTATCACAAAAGGAAAAAGGAAAGTCTTATAAGATAATTAACGTAGCTGTCCGTCTGTCAGTTAGAGCCGTTTTTCTCAGAAACTGATGTCGAAACTTAAAATCTGGCAGAGTAATAAGATAAATATGTACATGTGCTTAGTCTCGAAAATATACATATGTAAATTTTAAGAGTTGTAAAAATATATTTTCTATTTCCATATATAGTGTGAAGTATCTTTTGAAAGGACTTATAACAAGTTAAAACTATTTCTTTATTATTTTAAGAAGTATATCTTTTTTGATAAAATGATAAAAGGTTTTCAAAAATATTCTATATACGTAAACTCAGCTCTCAATATTATCAACAACGATTGAATATTATAGCATTAAATAGCATTACTTATCCAAAATACAGCATTTTAGCTTGCTTATTTCTAAGCATGTTGCATCACGGTCATAGATTTTTGAATAATAGTCCCTTTTTCATGTATATGTGCATTCAAGGAATATTCTATACATATATACAAATTATTGTTCACACAACTTACGTTTTTGTCACTAGAAAGTGGCCAACAAAAGTAAGATCTCATGAAACTTGCATGAATTTTAATATTATATAGAAAGAAAAATATTAGGGATATTAACGAATGTGATTATGAGCGAAAATTTTAATCATTTTATATGAGAGCCTGCATTTAAGTCCACAAAGTAAGCACGATACTTATGTAAGGATTATGTTTATTACATAAACTCGCGCTGTGTGCCTACGTGACACTTACAGCACACTCACAAACTTAAACCTTTATAAACAATTATATGTATATAAAGGTTTAAGGGTTTATATTATTTCTGTTAAACTATCAATATTATATTTTAACGTGTATATATGTATATATATATATATATATATATATATATATATATATATATATATATATATATATATGTATATATTGCTTAGCATATCTTTCACAGGCGTAAATATAAAATGAATACCTCAAAAAATTGTGAAATTTCAGAATCATCATCCTAGTTTTTCAGTAAATTCCAGATAAATTTCTATTAAAACCATTAAGTCTATAATATTGAATATACTCATGTCCTAATTAGGAGTTGACATATTGTTTTTGAAAATTTTCGGTAATGTCTTTAGAAATGTTTTACATAGTTTTCAAATAAATTTAGTTTATTAATTTCATTTTGGAGCCCTTGTAAATTGATCTTTCAAATGACATTCCAGAAGTGCAGACAAAAAGAATTGTGTACTTTATTCGCCCTTTCTTTTAGAGTGTCAGCTATTGAAATATATGCGAGTTATTATTCTTTATCATTGTGCCAAATTTCAAGAGTATAACGGCTGTGAGCGATGGGTAGACGGACGGAATAAGATCCTGTGAAACTTGAATGAATTTTTAGATTATATAGAAAGAAAAATATTAGGGGTATCAACGATTATGAAAATGAAGGAAAATTTCAACGAATTTGTACGAGAGCCTGCATTTAAGTCCGTAAAGTAAGCACGATACTTATATAACGATTAATGTTAAGTACATAAATTTGCGCTTTGAATATCCCGTAGACTGTTTGGCATAGGTATATAAATATTTATATAGTTCTTCTTTTAAACTATTAATATTATATTTTAATTTTAAGAGATATTAATACATGAGAATATTTTCTATTTCCATATAAAGTGTGAAGTATTCGTTGAAAGGACTTATAATAAGGGATAAACATGTTTTTTTAAAATTATTTTAAGAAGTATATCTTCGGAGATATACCGAAAAATATGCAAAAAAAAAAGTTACCTCCCTTATTTATTTCTAAAACAAGTTAACTTAAAAATATTAAAAAATTAAGGTATTTTAGATACCTACGTAAAGATTGTAGGAAAACGATTATGCTAAATCTCATAATTATTGAAATATTCATCATCTTTCTAAGCCTGTGAAATATATAAGTAGGAAATATAATTAAGTTATGAAAAATATATCATAAATACTACGTAAATCAGAAATACTACGTACATAATATCAGAAATACTACGTAATCCCGAACGTTTATACGTTCGTAAATGTGTATGGAATCCTCGTAGCTCGTGTTCTACCCGTGTTTGTCAGGTTTTTATTTATCTATCTTATTAGCAAACTTCAACCACTCAATTGACCGTAAAATTTTGCACACATACAGTTTTTTATCTCAGAACAATACTTGTTTGACAAGTAGAAATATCAGCCTGTCAAGAGTAAAAGAATGAACATAAGTATATATTACATAATTACATATGAATAGATAATATCACATTAATCTTAAAAGTAATCCCCTTAACTTATGTATTGAATGCATATATACGTGGAAAGTCCTTTTGGAGCTTAGAGTCCCCAACTTTAGTAACCAAGGTAACATGAAGGTCGTCAAATCCACCCTCTCAATTTTCGTGAAGGCGCAAGGCTATGATGATTTTTGTCCCCTATTTAATTCCCCTCCATTAACGACTTCATTCACCTGGGCTCTAGTATAAACGATATGGAGTGCAGGAGACGTGCAGGGATGGCCAAGAATGCAATGTCGCAGTTGTATAGAGTATGGGGAGGCGACAACTTGAAAGGAAAACCAAAGTGAAACTAATAAAAACTCTGGCCATCTCAGTTTTCAACTCCGAGATTGTAACGTGAATTATCGTTTCAACCCCCGTAAGATCGACTGCGAAATGCTGCAAATCTCCTCGACTGACTTTCGCATCAATGAATCTGCTCTGAGTCAACTGAATATGAAGACCAGATAGGGCTAGTGGAGAAAGATGGTCATAATCTGGGATAGTTACTGGCAAGTTAATAGTTCCGTTGCATCTTTTAACAGGTCACATCTACTAACAAGGACCGACCAGATCCGCATGACTCTAAACATGAAATTTCACGATGCGCTCCATGATGACAAGAACAGGTAAAGAATCATCAGAGAGAACGTGATTCTCATGGATAATAACGACCCTCAATAATGAAGAATGCCATGATGCCAGGAGAAATCGCCGTGATTTAATAAAAACACATTTCTCGTTTTTACTCGAGCGAAGTCATGAGTCAAAGCTAGGCAGTAATGCTATAAAGAGACTAAATAAAGGTTTAAGCTTTAATAATCGCTTAAAATCTTAAACTTGAAATTGACTCACTTGGGGCAAATAATACTTATGAATATATATTTACTGGGCACCAGTCTATACATATTAAAATAAATCGGTTCCCAAAAGCATATGGACACTGAAAAAAAATACATTGATTCCGTATATGCAGAAAAAAATAAGCGACGTGATTAATACTTTAAATCATATTCAATTAGCGTCAATTGCAGAAACTTGTTCCACCTTCCGTTGACAATATCGGCAAACAACGTAAACGCGTCGGCCAATTTCAACAAAGCTGACATAACACTCAGTCGCTAAACGGTACAGTCAACAAACATTTAACTTTTCAACATCCGAATCATCTGTTTACTTCGAAACATAAACACGAGTTCTCTAAGCTTTCCGCTGTCCGCTGGCGCGACAACTTATTATCACCGCAACATTGAAAGCTTCTCGCACCAGCCAAAAGCGACCGACACACGGTGGTAATAATTACGAACAATGACACTGCATTTCGACACCAGTCACTAGTCGCGTGTGTGCCGCAAGAATTACTCTTTTGTTGTATGTTCCCTTCGAAAGGGCCCGCGTTTGTAGGTATAAAAGATATACGGAGTAAAGTAGCAAAGGGCTAAAGCTAGGGGTAAGTTTAAAGGTCAAACCCCCGACGATGTGTGTATAAACGGCATTTGCGAGGGTAAATAAGTACAAAAGCGACGGCGTGCATTGTATGACAATGGTGAAGTCGGATACTGTCCGTATTTATTGTGACGTGAAGCTTATCGAGTATATCAGCGAGCTTTCAAAAGCTCAGTAGATATGATAAGATCAACATATAGATAGCGACTATAGTCGTATTAAAACTCTAATCGTTATAAATATTTTCCAATTTGTTTCAGTGTTTATTCTAATATTATATACACATGATACAATTTATCTATTTACCATTATAATTTTCAATTTCAAATTAAATGCCTGTTGCTGTATCCAATTACTGTCAATTGACAAAGCAGAAATTTGCAGTTATATTATATTGTATTGGTTATTAATCAACAAGTTATAGCCTTCGTTATGAATTTATCCATGCAAATTATTGGTACTTACAAAAAGAGAAAAATGTATAGGTTTATTTTGTACATTTTTAACCGATAGTTTAAGAATTGGAATTTAAAGCAGCGATTAAAACTATTTTTTGCAGTAATTATAACCCGAGTATTAACAATGAAAACAAATTATTTAAGTTTAATAAAAAAGAGTCCAAATTATAATAAATAAAGAATTCCTAACCAATCCAGTTAAAAAAAAACCATAAATAAACTCATAGGTGATGAGAAAAATTACGTCATTGAATTTAATGATCCATAAAGTAAAAAAAAAATAGTGAAAGAGAAAGATGGTATGATACAAATGAATATAATAGAGATGAAATTCAATATAAAAAAGTTTACAACAGACTTGTCCGACTATGCAGTTGATAATACTGTTATAAATTATCTTTTAATTAATGTAAACATAGGTAATTAACGTTTGTAAACGGTCTTATATTTATTTCATTAATCTTCATCTTAATTAAAACTACATCTTGTGCTCAAAATACGAATTGATCAAAAGTAACTGAGCTTTTAATTGTGCTTTTATAAAAAGCTCTCAAGTAACAATATTAGCGTTATATTGTTTTGAGCTCCATAACGACCTTAGTTTTAAAAAATGTACGCAATCGAAAGCTCTGGGGTCAAGTGTTAATAATATTGTTTTTTGGTGTCATAAAAAAATGGAACTCAGAGAATAATCAGCAAACAACGGAAGTTACTATTGTGCTTTGAAAAATAAATTGTTCATTAATAGCTCGATTTTATAGATTATATTCTTAAAATATTATGCTCAGAGAATAATAAATACGTGCATTATAAAAGACAGATATTCCTATAAGAAAGATAAGCTGGCAATGAATGGCTATAAAGCTGTCTCATTTTATGAAATAAACTAAAATGTGTTCGCTTATATCTAAACGGGTTTAACATTATAGTGAATATTTATCAAATTAATTTGAATGAAATGTTTTAAAAGTGTTTCTTAATGAGGTATTTTATACTCAGGGAGTAGTGGTAGCTTATACACCTACAATTGTATACATTTACAATTGTAGGTGTATAAGTTACCACATATAATAACAGCGCAAACAGACCCAAAAATATGTTAGGAAACTTATAATTTATGTTTTTTTTGGGTTTCCGTATCTTAAAAGGTAAAAAAATGAAACCCTAATAAGATCACTTATGTTTCCGCCTGTCTATCTGTCACAGCCGTTTTAATCTTGAAATTTGGCGTAATAATAAAGAATTATTTAACTCGCATATATTTCAATAATTAACACTATAAAATATCAATATCAAAGTTCAAGAAAGGGAAAATAAAGTAACCAATTTTGTTTGTCTGTCCTTGTGGAAAAAGCAAATTTCTATGGTATTTTTAATTATTTTTTATAAAAATTAATTTTTGTTTAAAGGCAAATGAACCAATTTCATTTCTATATTACCAAAGTTTGTTTAAGCGGTTTTCTAATACTCCGAATACGACCTATGATAAATTTTTATTAACTGATTCAAATTACAGATTACTTGCAACAAATAAAATAAGACAATTTTTAATTTTTAGTTTATTTTTTACACAAATAGAAAATAAGTTTCATTTTATGAGACTATATTTTATTGCAATTTTCCTTTCCAATATATATAATAAGTCCCGTAACATAATTTTTGCTAAATTATTTTCCTAAGAATTTGGATTTAAATTAGACGAAAATTTATAAATTATTATTTGGCGGATACCAATTAAAAACTTTGGTTTTAGGATAATACACATAGTTGTGTGATAGGCTTTATTAAGAAATAATGTTCCTAACAAGGTCCACATTTGCGGTTTTTAAAAGGTGCATTTTTAATACAAAAACGTAACAAAATGTGGTGATTTTTTTAAAATATTAAAACCATAATTAAACGGTATCTTCCATACTGGCGGTAGTCTTTATTAATCACACAATTCCCTTATTTTATAAATATTTTCCATTTGAAAGAGCAAATTAGAAGCACTCCAAAATAAAATTAATAAACTAAATTTTTTAAAGACTTTGTGTAAAACATTTCTACAGACATTACCGAAAATTTCCGCAAAAATATGCTCCCCCTAATTAGGAAACTACCCAATTAAAAATTATAAAATACTATTTATTTAACTTTACTAGAAATTTACCTAGAATTTAGCGCTAAGCTATAAGGATGATTATAAAATGTTATAATTTTTAGAGTTCTGTACTTCAAAAGGAAAAAAGAAACTCTTATAGGATTACTTCGTTGTCCGTCTGTCTGTCTGTCAAGACCTTTTTTCTCAAGAACGCGTAGAGGTATCAAGTTGAAATTAATAGCAAATACCTAGGTCTACGGTCCCTTAGAGTTGTAAAAAAATCAAGCTTCTAAATCAACGCAATGAAGAAGAACCCTGAAAATACAGTCATTTAAGTCGCATATTTTGACACTCGTAAATAAATAAAAATCTATAGGGTACTTCCTGTTGACCTAGAAATGCGAAATTTGACAAGAAGCAAGATATTACAGCACATATCTATTTGTATCACATAAAAAAATATTTGTTTTAAATATGCGCCTGTGAAAGACATAGTAATATATTTTCCTTCCAAAAATTAAACTTTTATAAACAGTTCAATAGGAATATTATGTACCATCAAATGTTTATAAATGCCTAAATATTTACGTAACTCTCTTAGTGCGAGTTCCACTTGCGTTTGACAAGTATTTTTTGAGATATTCGTGATATATATACACTTGTGAACGATATGTTAGACAATACATTTACACGCAAAATATGACATTAATATTTTTAAATAATTTAACAAAAGTACAATATACCGTTAAACGTTTACATACTACCCCTATGGGGCACTCAAAACGCGAGTTTATGTAATAAACATAACCCTTACATAAGTATCGTGCTTACTTTATGGATTTAAATGCAGGCTCTAATATAAATTGATTAAAATTTTAATCATATTCGTTAATATATGTAATATTTTTCGTATATAATATTAAAATTCGTTCAAGTTTCACAAGGTGCTACTTTTGTTAACCACTCTCTAGTGATAGGAGTATAAGCTATGTGTGAACAATAATTTTTATACATACTTAGGATATTGCTTGAATGCATATATGCTTGAAAAAAGGACTATTGTTCAAAAATCTATGACTGTGACGCAACATGTTTAGAAACAAGTAAGCTAAAATGCTGTATTTTGGATAAGTAATGCTATTTAATGATATAATATTAAATCGCTGTTGATAATATTAAGAGCCGAGTATATATCAATATATTTGAGATCGTCTAATGTCGCGTTTGGATGGGAGATAAAAATATATACTGGAACGTCGTGACGTGCCATTCGGCTAGCATTGCGTCTTGTCGTATCTTTCCGACTTAACGCTTCCATCTCTACATACACTACACAGATGGTACTTTACGTGTGTGCCAGTGTATCAGCATTGTTTCTTATTTACTAACGCTTATAACTTTACTCGTTTATATTGGTGTTTATAAATTCCGTTATTGAACGTACAATATCCTAAAAATATTTCAATATAAAACAATTTAGATGTTTCACATCAGCTAGGTGTCTCATGACTTAGGTTTTTTGTTTCCAAAATGTTTGTCCGTTTGTTAGATCAGTGCTCTATTATTGGTGGGTATACTATATTTGTATATAAAAACTACTGGTAATATTTGAACGGGAAATTTATTGGAATAATTCCCGGGATTAATATTAAATTCAGATCAAGCTCAGGTCTAGGTTACTTTTAAAAATTATTGAATAGTTTAAGGACTCGCATATACTATCTCTGTGAGAGATAGATGAAAAGAAATCGAGGCCGTTACAGACGTGTCGCATCGATTCAACTCAAATTTCAAGTTAAGATCGATTACTTTCTTCCTGGTTGAGGGTACTGTAAGGTGCAAACGTTATTTTTAACGAAAAGCTGTACCGCATTAATAAAAAAAAATGTACGCGAGCACGACAAAAGCCATAGAAATTTAAGAAATATCCAGTACACCTCCATTTTAATCTCTATCCATTTCAATTCAGCTGATGCTTAGCAATAAAATAAGAATTTGAGTTCAGCTGATGCTTAGCAATGACATAAGAATTTGAGGTCAGCTGATGCTTAGCAATAAAATAAGAATTTGAGTTCAGCTGATGGTTAGCAATAAAATAAAAATTTCAGTTCAGCTGAAGCTTAGCAATAAAATAAGAATTTGAGTTCAGCTGATGCTTAGCAATGAAATAAGAATTTGAGTTCAGTTGATGCTTACTAATGAAATAAGAATTTGAGTTCAGCTGATGCATAACAATTAAATAAGAATTTGAGTTCAGCTGATGCTTAGCAATGAAATAAGAATTTGAGTTCAGCTGAAGCTTAGCAATAAAATAAGAATTTGAATTCAGCTGATGCTTAGCAATGAAATAAGAATTTGAGCTCAGCTCATGCTTAGCAATGAAATAAGAATTTGAGTTCAGCTGATGCTTAGCAATGAAATAAGAATTTGAGTTCAGCTGAAGCTTAGAATGAAATAAGAATTTGAGTTCAGCTGAAGCTTAGCAATAAAATAAGAATTTGAGTTCAGCTGATGCTTAGCAATGAAATAAGAATTTGAGTTCAGCTGATGCTTAGCAATGAAATAAGAATTTGAGTTCAGCTGAAGCTTAGCAATGAAATAAGAATTTGAGCTCAGCTGAAGCTTAGCAATGAAATAAGAATTTGAGTTTGATTATGAGTAAACAGGTACTTACCATTAGGATATAGTTATCTTAGGTAGCATAAATGTATATAAATATATTTCCGCCATAAATTTCTAATAGAGAAATATTTTGTTTCAAACACTTAGTGTTACTTTTTAGGGATTATCCAGGAAGATTAACCAAAAATTTTTATTTTTTACGATATTCGTTTAGCCTTACCTAAAATCATCTAAACATATTTCTTAACGTTTCGAATATAATTTTTCATCGATTTGTATTGAATATTTCTGTATATTCTCTAGGCTTATGATAATAAAACGTACTTAAATAATTTTATCAATATAATGTTAGAAGGTATAAAATTTGGGTATGCGAGAAGTACGTGACAGACTCTGATGCCAGTTTCCGTTTGTATTAACTAATATCAAGACCACTAAGCGCCTTCTTTTATATATACATTGAAACATACGTATGAAAATCGTTTTTTGTCACTTGCAACACTGATTTTATGATGTAATTATAAAAAAAAGCTTCGCCATTAGAGTAATAATTATTAAATATTATTACGAACTATTAGAAAAATTCCATTAATTTATGCATTTACATTATTAACACGAATGTTAACAAAGTATCTAATGTTTTTTCCAAAACCTTTATTTTTTATTTCTTTAAATATTTCTGTATTAAAAAAAATAAAAATATAGGGACTCGGTAATTAAATAAAATTATAAAAGAACGCATTTGTGAAATTTAGATATCACATTTTATAAGGCATTCAAATATAAAGTCATATTATAGACGGAAGATCGAAGATGAGTTTAACATCGTTTCAGAATAAATGGTTCAATATCATAAAAATAAAAAATTAAACTAAAAATTCATGGTAATTGAGTTAAAAAAATTTGACCACATGCAACTCAGTACAGGTGATAGAAGTTAAATTTCTTTGGCAAACCTAACCTCATTTTTAATTAAATAGTAAGGGGTAAAACGACTGAGAGACAGAAAAAATATACTGCAGTTAGTATACTTTGTACTAACTTCGCATAGGAATATTTTAATGCTACCCATTAAAAAAAAAACAAAATTAATAATCGACGTTAACGTCACTGAAAATCTTATAAATTTACATAGAAAATTGTCAATTACAAAATAGTCGCGACGCGCGCGCGCGCTGGTACTGGCAACCAGAACACGGCTAAATGTGGCTGAAGTCGGAATGTATTACTCCTGTTGTAAATTATATTTACGATAACTGTATGTCGGGGTACATTGTGGATTTATAAATGGATGAAAATTAGGAATTAATTATAAATTAACAAAATTTTGACAGTTTACTTTTGACACACATAACATACAAAACAGCTGACGAAAAGGGGCTTGGCAGACCGACCGACGGACAATGAAGTGATCCTATAAAGGTTCTTTTTTTCCTTTTGAGTTACGGAATCGTAATTTGTTGCAGAACACTAAAATGTGAGTGGGTTTTTGACAGGTTTTTTCCAAATTGAAATGCCTTAAAATGAAACTATACATCACTAGAATGTTGTTATTATAACTTATAAAAATAATCTAGTTTTAACATAGAGAAGAGTTGCAACCCTACTTTACGAAATTATTTCATAAATTTTCCCTTTTTGATTTGAATTTACTCAATATGAATTAAATGACCCAAAACTAACGACTTTAAGAAACAAAAATAAAAAAAACAGATTCGTTAAGGAATCATAAGGCGCGTCCATACTTGCTGGCGTTTGGTTGTGAAAATTTCATTTACGATATTGTATTAACGCGGCGCGACTGGCCCTAATAAGATTAGGGCATTTGGGAATTTATTATCGACAAATTTTCCGACGAAATGTTATTATTTCGGGCACAGATTCGGAGCGAGCGAGCCATGATTTTAATATAATCATAAGTAACAGTAACACAATTTTAAGGCAAATTTATTTTGGATGCCGCTGAATAATGCTGCATGTATTTTTCTCATTTAAAAACTTCCTGCTCATTCCATCTCACGTTCAAGGACCATAATCAAGGGACCACGTCGTTAATTAAACTCAAGCGAATTTAATATAACTTATTTCTTGTATTTAACAATAACATATATATGCAACTTATTAGTAATGTGTCGTAGATTGCAACAAATCAATTTTTAACCTTCCTAACTAATATTATATATGGAAAAGTGTGTTTGTTTGTCCCTCTTTTGCGTCGTAATGAAGCAATGGATCGACGTGAATTCTTGTTTGGAGACAGGGGTGAACCAGGAAATAATATATGCTATTTCTTATTTAAGAAAATCTCATTCTTTCTGAAAAAACTTTACTTGATACTGAAAACCACACTAACGAAATAACGAAGCAACGTCGCAAAGGAGCAACTTATAGACGTGATTTTTTTTAAAAGCTACATATATTATGCAAAGGAACTATAGTACCACTCTCTTTAATCCCTAATTTAGAGAAAAAATGTTCATTATCATTCCTATTAGAAAATCACGAAAATAAAGAACCAGTATTTCATTTTTCTTAATCATTCTAAATGGTGTTGCCTGTTTTAATTTCGTCTTACAAATTTGAAACTATAACTATGTAAGCGAAGCCGTGGGTAAAAGCTAGTCAGAAATAAACCACATCTCGATATGAACGCGATCACATGATTGAATAGTTGAATATCGTAAAAAAGTATAAACCTTCAATATAATTTGGTTGGAAACGTAGGTATTTCAAAACATATATCTACGGGAACGCAAGTAATTATAACCTATCAAAAATTAGCATATTTTAAAAAGATAGATACAAAAAGATTAATTTCATCGATTAAAAAAAAAGAAATTTAAATAAAAAAATTGTCTCCGAGCTAAAAACAAAGGAAACCTAGTTTTCACAGAAGAAAATTGGTTAAAAATAGAGAAAGGAAATAACTATATCTTTAGTATGCATATACTGAAAGAAACCTCTTTATGACACGTAAAGTCTTAATGATTGAATCATTAAAATGTGTGGAGTCCAATCAAGTAGTTAATTTCCAGCTTGTTTTGACTAATAACTCTTACAGCAAGTGGACTGAAAAAATTAACTAAAAGTTAATTAAAAATTAATTTAATTCGGTGACAATTAATACTCATTATTTTAAACTTACACTCCACTTTACCTAGTATTTAAAGTTTTGCATACGTAATAGGTTTGAAAAATTACGGGTAAGTTTAGGACAAATTAATGTTTACTTAATCTATAATTACATATATTAATTTCAGCCATATCACTATATTAAGTAATCTACTCAAAGTTGTAGACGATACCTGTGGGTAATATAAAGGGTCATCATGATAAACGAATTCGAGCCAGGTGTAACAACCTCAACGCGTGGTAAATTTATGAATCCGGTATTCAAATATCTAGTTACTTAGAGAAATTAGTAGCTGAGTTTGTGCCTAGTCACGAAGTGATAATGACCGCTCCGTGGCTGGTTCTCTAACTGTATTGCGAGAAATTGAACGATGATAGAGCTAAGTGAAAAAGTATAGATGTATATATACATAGTTACGTTTAGTTTAGTGATGTAACAAGGAGCTTGGATCGAGGCACTCTACGCTTCCTTGTGAGGTATTTGTTTTAGTGTGAGTTTAATAAATCTCAATGGACGCTCGTTCAGTTCGCAGATTAATAATACAATTAAATGCGATCGATTTATTTTTCAAGGATTAACAGACAATTTCCAAGGTTATCGTATCAGTCCTTTTCAATAATGTGATCTAAAGACATAACAAAGAATTTTGTTGGTTATTCTTCTTCGTCTTGAGAAAATTGTGTTGTAGATACAAGAACAAAAGGAAAAAAGAAAAAATGTATGTAGTATTGAAACCAGCCGTTACAATAATAAAAATTACATTCTTACATAGAGAAAATGAAAAAATAAGTCCCTTACAAGTTTTATTTACTTAATAAATTAGGAATTATATAGGCAATTACTGTACATTTACAAAAAAACGGTTACAAACTAATGGTTACAAATGGTTACAAACTCTATTTTATTTTTTTTCCTATGTGATTGTCAATCGCTGAATTGTTTATTTTACGAGTATATTGCAAAAAATATGAGACGTTTTAAATGTTATATTCTACTTCTGTAACGAAACGCCCGTTTCTACCCAGAGGAAGGGTTTTGATATTTCACAGGCTATATGTGTGTGTATGAATGTATGTGAGTGTGTTTGTTCCTTTGTACAGATTAAACTACTAAAGTAATTTTAACAAATGAGGTGTCCTTAGATTCAGCGTAATCTAGAGAGTGTCTTGAGCTATATAGCGTAATGGATTTCATAGGTTATGTATGTATGTAATTATTTATGTATGTGAGTAAGTTTGTTCCTTCGTACAGACTAAGTTACTAAACTGATTTCAACAAATGAGAGAGATTTAGATTTTTTAGATTCTTCTTGATCCAGAGAGTGTCATAGAGTTTATAACGTTATGAATTTCATAGGGTATGTAGATATGTTTGTAAGTTTGTTCCCTCATACAGACTAGATTATTAAAGCAATTTCAAGAAATGAGGTGGCTTTAGATTCGTTTTGATCCAGAGAGTGTCGTAGGGTATATAATGTTATGGATTTCACAGGTTATATATGTATGAGACAGATTAGATTACTAAAGTCATACAGACTAGACTACTAAAGTGATTTCCACAAATAAGGTGTGCTTAGATTCGTCTTGACCCAGGGAGTGTCCTAGGATATATAACGTTATGAATTTTGCTATGTATGTGTCGTTTCCGTTATTTTTCAGTTATTTTTCCGTCGTCGGGTGTTAGCTTTTCTTCTTCCTACCAGTCTTTTGGGATATTTATATGCATTTGAAGACTCCTAAAAGGAAGACGTGATGCCGAAAATAAAGTAATAACTTACCGCGATCCTGTAGTTTCATTTACGTCGTTTCAGTTTATTGCACATATTTTAGAAATCTAAATCGTCATTGACTTTTCTTGACGACCATATTGGGCATCCAATTTCTGTTGACTCGTAGCTCTATAAACAGAGGATACAACGAGAAACAATCAGCACTTTGTTTCATCTTGCTCCTCCATAGATTTCTGCAGAAATAGCATTTAAAGGTTTTTCCTTTGTCTGATTGACGATTTTAACAAAAGCTTTAATAAATTAATCTTTTTTCACTTTCTATATTTAACATTGTCATTTTTATTCTTGTAGCACTTAGGTCCAACGCTGTACGGACTTTTACCGGTCTATTTTCTTAAGAAATTTAGATTATAGCAATACGTTTAGAGTCACCTTACTTGCCTTTCTTTGAAATAATCTCTTTATGTGTGATGGTGACACACTATTTTTTATCATTTGCTACGTTAACAGGAAGAAAAAATAAACGTTACGAACTAATTAAATATAGGCAATTAATTAATTACTCTTAATATAAAAAAATAGCTACGGTCCTTGCTAGCAACGATCTCATTAATCACAGGTTATAAAAATGTGCGCTGCGTTACAAGACATAATTAAAGACGCCCGAGCTGCGTTTAATTAAAAAAATTTGATCATTAATAATCGAAATTTTAGTGCTGACATTTAGCAACGTGATTAAGTATGTGCAATTGTAGCGAGTTAAGCATTGGCGGTTTTATTGACCGAGTTGAATTTGTATCGGGTTACAATTTGTTATATTTTAGACTGAATTTAGGTAATGTTTTTTTTCGAGAATTATGTAACAAAATTATTCTCGAAAAAGAAAAAAAACAAAACAAATTGTCAAAATTTGAAAACAAATGAAAAAAATTTGATCATTAATAATCGGAATTTTAGTGCTGACATTTATCAACGTGATTAAGTATGTGCAATTGTAGCGAGTTAAGCATTGGCGGTTTTATTGACCGAGTTGAATTTGTATCGGGTTACAGTTTGTTATATTTTAGACTGAATTAAGTAATGTTTTTTTTTCGAGAATTATGTAACGACTTATTCTCGAAAAAGAAAAAAACAAAATAAATTGTTAAAATTAAAAAAAAAATTTAAAACCATTCATCATTAATAATCGAAATTTTAGTGCTGACATTTAGCAACGTGATTAATTATGTGCAATTGTAGCGAGTTAAGCATTGGCGGTTTTATTGACCGAGTTGAATTTGTATCGGGTTACAGTTTGTTATATTTTAGACTGAATTAAGTAATGTTTTTTTTTCGAGAATTATGTAACAAAATTATTCTCGAAAAAGAAAAAAACAAAACAAATTGTTAAAATTTAAAAATAAATGAAAAAAATTTGATCATTAATAATCGAAACTTTAGTACTGACATTTAGCAACGTGATTAAGTATGTGCAGTTGTGAGCGAGTTAAGCATTGGCGGTTTTATTGACCGAGTTGAATTTGTATCGGGTTAGTTTGTTATATTTTAGGCTGAATTTAGGTAATGTTTTTTTCGAGAATTATGTAACAAAATTATTCTCGAAAAAGAAAAAAAAGAAATTGTTTAAGAAGTGTAAAATATTCAAACACACGAAATAATATCTACCTTGCAGAGTAACTAAATTACATTTTAAACCTGAACTAAACTACTCGCGAAGTTGATTGAAGTTACCGAAGAGAATAGTGTAGAGAGATATTTCGATTCGCTTTGTGCAACCTCGCCTCGCCTCGGGTGACTTCAAATAGTTGCCGGTTTTTCGCGCCCGAGTCAAAGGACTTCGCGAGGTTAGTGTACGGGAGATACACGGCGACTGACCTCCTCACTAGGTTGCACGAGTGTGTAGTCACGTACTTCGGACTGCGATCAACTACGACGAGCACTTCGTCGAGATAACTTCGCGAGTAGTGTAGCGGGCGTATAAGACGAGCAGGTGGTTTCCGCGAACGGTTTTTGTTTTAATTTCTTTATTTTTAATTGTTTTAATTTAAATTCTTCGTATAATTAGCTATTATAGAACTCGGTTTTTAGGTTTATTTATTTTATATTCATTCAATCCAGACGATTAAACATAATTGTAAAATGTCTACATATTATATAATTATTATAGTCACAAACTTATGGGAAGAAATTAAAATATGCAGCGCCATTTAGAATGATTAAGGGAAATTAAATACTAGCTTTTTATTTTCGTGATTTTATAAGACAAGTGATATTGAAAACAAAAATATTTCCCTTCAAATTAGGGGTTAAAATATTAGGGGTTAATTTATTCTGTTGGTCCTTCATATTGCGTTTCAAAAATTCACGAAGGTTCATTGCCCCATTACTTCGTTATTTCATTTGTATACTTTTATAGTTTCCAATAAGAATTTTCCCAAGTATTGCGATTTCCATGAAAAAGTAGCCGATGTCATTTCCCAGTATTTCTTTGGAAAACATCACGTCGGTCCGTTGCACCCCTACGACGTGAAAGAAGGGGAAACTAAGACAGCTTCAAATTTAGAGTATTAGTTAGGATTTATTTAAAATACATAATGTCAGGCGAAGTCTTCTGATCAGCAAACCAGCGTATTGAGGAGTGCAATCTAAAAATGTCGAAATAACTAACCTGCAAAATTGTATTCTTCGTTACACAAATTTTTTTTAGGTAAATTCTTTAAATTTATAGGTTTCGATAATTACAATGATTTTCATCCAAGAATTACAGTGATAAATTCAGAATAAATGATTATCAGAAATACGATTGTACTTAATCATCATGTATCATAATTAATCATCGATTGACTAAAGTAAATCCACCCGTCGCTAATTACAGCGATGCTCAATAGAATTATCCGTCAATTTTCCTACCGCAAACACCACAAACATGTATAAAGCAAGAGTGATTACCACAAAATAAATTGAATATTTCAAGATATATTCAAAGCAAAGCTTCGTACGTACTTTCGTATATGAAGAGCATTTGTATAGCCGAACCTACATAAATCTTAACACTTTAACAGGTGCGGAGAAAGTACGAAATACAATAACACTCGAGCGAATCGAACGAGACGTGGAACTAATGTGTACATGACACTAAGTCGTAACCAGCCTTGTACTAATCAAGTACACTCGACCGCCTTAACAAATGATTCTGGTGGGCGATTAAGGTAAGGTGTTAGAAGCTGTTATTGGACGCAGAAATACGCGTTAAAAGGATATTGAACATTGGTCGAAACTTATCACTCATTATTTGAGTAGGCGTGTTGTTATTTATTTATTTATAAATGGAAATAAGAAACAACGCATTTTACTATAAAAAAAAAATAATAAAGTAACTTCATACAATTCTCTTGTCAACGAATATCGAAAAAGCTAGTAGAAAATATGCATGAATAATCCTATATGTTTTTTTTTCTCTTGGAATAATTATGTAACAAAATATATGAATTTAAAATAACGAAGTCACGTCACTAGGTCAGCTAAAACCGATTCTGCTGATAAGAAATAAGTGAAGTCAATTTTAAGGTAACCGTAGTAAAACTTGGAATCTGTATATCAATACGTGAAGAAAACATTGTCTACCCCTTTTTAAGCATTTTACGCTTACGGAGGAGTGGGAGATTTGGTGTAGTTAAAGTATGTATAGAGAAAGAGTGCAGAAAGCTTACATTTATAGATATAATATGTGTTACAAATACATTAAATTATAAATTACAGATACATTAAAAGATTCATTAAGTTCATACTGTCAATATCGAATACACAACAGTCTGTGGTCAAACAGTCGCACAGAATAGAGATTGTCGTCAAGAATTTTAGAGCTGTGAATTTGATGTGATTTTAAATGTTCCTTTTTCAATAGTCTGTGGAGCGTATGTCAAAGCAAAAAAGCGTTTATTTTTATATTTTGTGTAACAGATTTCTGTGTTACTAACATTAAATTTTAAATTTCATATGTTTTAAAGGGAATGAAAGCAAGCAACACACGTTAATGACGTATTTGTACATGCTTTCAACTGACGTAATAGACAAAAATTAAAAAAATGATATACAATGATTATAGAGGTATATTCCTTGATGAAAGAAACTCAATCATTTTAAAATGAAAATTCAACGAATTATGGTCAAATTTCGACCACTGGACGACCACTAATTCTAATTATTTCGTCATATTTGTGTGTGTTCGTTCGTCTGTCATATACTTGTAATTTCTATAATTTTAGATTTAAGTGTATGATAAGTTCCAAGTATATGCGTCAGATAAAGATCGCAATAATATATAGGAAAATTTGTTTCCTGTTTTGAAGGTACATCTTAGTATTACGAAAAGAGGATATAAGGAAATTATTAACGTACTTCACTAAACGATACTCTCATTAGAAAAGGCTTTTTGAAATAAAATTTAGTTTGTATTTATCACTTTTCCCGGTTCTATCTCAGTTTATAAAATATTAAGATTCAATTCAACATTTTCAATAATCCGTCTTTAGTAGTTTAAAAAATCTAAGATACGCAGAAATAACGCAGATGAAATTATTACTGGAGGGCTAAGCTAGCTTAATATAGCTTAATAATATAACTTAGACAACATGAAGCACTGAAGATAATTTTTTAGGAATTATTGAATCATATTTTGCAAAATTTTAAAAATAAGGGAGGGTACCCAGTTGGACAACATATTTAGATTTTTTTAGGCTCCACTGCCTGAGTATTAATTGAGTACACATAAGAATTTATAAAAAAAATAAATATATATATATATATATATATATACACGCACACACACACACACACACATATATATATATATATATATATATTGTGAAATGGTTACAGGACCTTAATTGATGCGTGGTATGACACGCACGTGATTGTGTTTTTGTTATTTTCTACTTATGGCAGCATGTCTCACAAAACTACAATCTTAGATAGATTATGTCTTGAAAAATTTAATAACCTAACTGCTTATATAATTTTAAGTAGAATATTTATGATTTACGTGTCTGAGAAACGTGCAAAATAGCAAAGAACATAGCGGTCACCTTTATTTATTATCAAAATATTGCGCCGCCTTAAAATCGTGCTAAATGAGAGCTAAGTCAATAAAGCTAAAAGTTTGGATATAACCGATATCTAACGGAAAACAATAACACAATTAAAAAGATTTCATATAACGACGAAATAATACATATTTAAAAATTATGAGAACCCAACGATTTATAGATAAGCACTTCTAAAATATTCCAAATTGTTAATATTTTTTTTGGGTGCACTGAATGTTTTCAATCTAATTTTCGTTTAGATGTCAAACTATAAGAGAATTGAAACCTGCAGATAGAGTATGAGCCGAATTCAGGCATCAAGACTTCTAACACTTAAAAGTTAAAGAAAGAAAAGAAAGCACAGCCTACACGTATAACGAAAATAAATATTTTTTTTGAGAACCCATAGATTTATAGATAAGTACTTTTAAAATATTTCAAATTGTTAATATTTGTTTTGGGTGTACTGGATGTTTCCAATCCAATTTTCGTTGAAGTGTCAAAATATAAAAGAACTGAAACCTACAGATTCTAACACTCAAAAGTTTAAAAAATTGATGACACACAGCCTAAAATAAATATTTTTTTTAAAAACCCATAGATTTATAGATTTGACGAGAACCCATAGATTTATATATAAGTACTTTTAAAATATTCCAAATTGTTAATATTTTTTTGGGTGCACTGGATGTTTTCAATCCAATTTTCGTTTAAATGTCGTTTAAAGAGAATTGAAACCTGTAGATACAGCATGAGCCGGATTCAGGTATCAAGAATTCTAACATTTAAAAGTTTAAAAATTTAATAAAAACACAGCTTACACGTATAACGGAAATAATTTTTTTTTTATATTAAATACATTAGTGAAACTATCAATAGTTAGGTTAACAATTAAAAATTATTTCCGCTATAAACGAAACTTTAAAATATCTTGCGAGAAACATTTTGAAGGTTTTTTAAACAAAATATCTTGTAAATGAACAGCGAGAATTCACAGAGTGCGAATACTAGGATTTCTTGTAAAGAATGTTAAAAGTGGCGTTAATAGCACTTAAACACTGCACACCTTGTTGGCCGCAGTTATGTTGTTAAGAAGTTAAGTACCGCGTAAATTGGGTGTTTACGGTATTATTTATTTATGATGTAAAAATGATTATGGCTGCATAATTGCAAGATTTTCTCGTGAAAAATATCTAGAAAATGTTCTATAACGAACATCGCAGATTTTTTGAAGTGAAAATTTCTTTAGACGCAAAGTGTATGCACTTAAATTATTACACTTATGCACTTAGAGCACTTATTTCGAGCAGTGAACGAAACTGATCCTTAATTCTCGGATAGGTGACGCTAAATCGTCAGGTTCGAGTCGGTGATTCTGAATCCGGTAAACTCGGCTCCCTTTGGCAGAGGCCAAGTGAACTGCTTTTTAGGCGCACCAAACGCACTATTTTAAACATAAAGTGAACTACTTTTTAAGGCACATTTTTTGTTTAATATTTTATTTGAGAGTAGTTCAATATTAAATGCATATGTTATTTTATTTTAAAATAGTAATCTCGCATTGTTCCTGATTCGCTAAATTAATATCCATCATATAACATCAATGTAATTATGTATATATTTTATAATTAGAAGTTTTCACTTCTATCGTGTGGACGTAAGCATACGTGAAATCTAGAACGCACAAGAGAAAATAGCTTGAAAGTATATAATTAAAGTGATTATATCTTATTTATTATATATTACAAGAGGGTTTTTTTTTGTTTGATAACACAGCTATATTCTTTGTTAGGGTTCTTAACTCAAAAGGAAAAACCGAACCCTTATAAGATCACTTTGTTTCTTCACCTATCACAGCTATTTTTATCGGAAACTGCCAGATGTAGACACTTAAACTTGTACATGTATTTGTACCCAAAAAGGTTTTTTTAAAGCTGTTAGACAAAAATAGTGCTTTTGGAAACCTACGCAAAGGTTGTAGAAAAACTAGAACGATGATTCTGGATATAGTTTTCAAAATTCACGATGCATATATATCTACATCCTACTTAATTATATTAGGTATTATTAAATATTTATTGCGCTAGGACGTTCATATTAAAGATGGCATACATAAGTAATTTCACTACGATACGCGTGCCAGTTTCGTATTTGGTCGGAAAAATTGGAATGAAAAATCTATCTTAAGGTAAATAGGATATACTAAGTAAAGAAACAGTTTGTATCTATAGTTGTCATAATAAATTACAAATATTTCATGAGCACATGTTACACTTCGTCTAACTGTGTACACTGTATATATAAATTTAAGATAAACATAAACAACACTGTCAAAAATTCAATACTTTCAAATTCTACATTCACTATCGATAAGCGCTTATTGACCTGCTTCGATTACAATCTTAATATATTTTTGGCTATTTGTTTTCTGAATATTATCTTATTAAATCCAGTTAAAGTAATATACTACACATCGTGGCACTTTTTTAATGTGAAGAAAATAGAAAGTATGGAAAAGCCGAAAAACATTTTCTTCTGAGTCTATTTTAGTATACAATGAAGGTGAAGATGTTACAATCTAGTAGTATGTACGCACATAAGATTTGGCCGCGTGTTCCTAAGTATAAAGCTGGGAGCATACGCGTAAAACATATTGTTTGACAGGCTTGATAACTCAGTAAGGGAATTAAAGAGATAGTTTTGGCATAAAGTGGAAAAAAATAAACCACAAAATAAACACTGGGGTATGCTGTGAGAACCAAATGCTTAAAGAGCGTCGTGTGAGTCAACGCTAAAATTAGTACCCACAGCCGTAATCACAAGCACTTCCCATGTTTACCCATTCCTCATAATATTTAAGAGACGCCATTAGTTGGCACTGAATAGAGCCAACACTTAATAATATGCCCTCCTCGAGCCGCAGAGAATAACGTGACCTCTTGTAAACGCATCACACAGGCGGCATCCTCAAACGAGCACTTCCAATTTCCGCCTTTGGATAATGATAATACTGAGCGTGACGGTTAAATTTTACTGCCGCGTCCCATAAGATACCTTTTATTATTTTCCCTACCGTCTTAATCGTATAAGACATTTTTATTTAATAAAATAAAAATTTATAATCAAAATGAAATGAAAATCAAAATGAAATAAAATGTATAATCTGAAAAAAAGTCATCAAAATTTTGTATTAAATCACAACTTAAAATAAATTGCAAATCAACAAATACACGCTATTATTTCAATTATTTCATAATCAATATTTCCTTCTTTTACAATTGTCCTAAGCCATCTTTTCAATTTAAAAACGACTTTAATTCATAACAATTAAAAAGTATTAAAAACAAATAAATCCATTATAATTTAAACTCGGGTCGTTTTCTATTATTGTCTACTCTAAATATTGATTATATTGACTTGTCAAAAGAATCAAAACGACAGTATATCAAATGTGCAATATGCAATCTATATTATAATAAAACTGTAAAGTTCGCATGTCTGTATAATGAAAATATTTTTAAAAAACGTTGGATGTGATGAAGAATAAGTGATAGAATGTAGTAAGATTTTATTATTAATTGTTTTTATTTTTAGAATTATTGTCTGTTTATTTGTGTACACATCACATAAAAACTATTATTAAACCAATTTGGGTAAATTAAAAAAAAATAAAAAATATAGAGGTCAAGTTGAAGTAACATTTGGATTTTATTTCATCACAATCGGTTTACTCAATCAAAAGAAAATATGCGAGTTTATTATTTTCGAAAATTTATTAAAATCGTATTAGCAAACATAATAAAGAAGTGCCTAAACTACGTGAAGGGTATGTACATCAATAGATGGCACGACGTGTATTTTCAATCGCGCAATGAAGTTTTCCACCCGGGCATATATTGGTAAAATGGGCGTGGTCAGAAGTCAAATGTGAAGGTATACTTTTAAAAGATGGCATCGCTGGTTTTTTAATGGTCTGTGGGTACGATGTAGCGGATACAGCTAGTTTAAAATATTCTCGAAAGTATTTTTTCGGGTAAATTTGACTAAACTGGAAAAAAGTGAGCACGAAGATGAGGATACAGTTATGCGAATCACCACAGTCACATGGTATAAAATCGTCAACGAACATAATAGAAGAAAGAAGATTGTTGCATCGCTGATTTTTTTTTGTTAATCGCGTAATCAGTTTTATTTCTATACAAAATTTTAGCGTTCGGGTAATGACTACTTTTCACAATGCTAATATATAGAACCGAATTGTACTTACATCTCCCCTTTCACAAGGTATTCGACTACAAAATGATTATATACAAACTGTTTAATTACAGCAATGTTTTTTTTGCATTGTTTTTTTTAATTACAGCAATGTTTTTTTGCAGTGTAATATATGTTACATATAACATGTGTATTATAATCGTAGTTATATAAAAGTTGAAACTCTGCGCAGGGGACCAACCTTCATATTCTGAAACTATAGAAATTCACCTAACTTTAACGAAATCGGTCAAATGAGCGCCGGAACATGTGTAAAGTAGGTAGCTGCCTATACCTCTTGAAATTGTTAATACTAGTATCTTAATAATTTCAAGACTGTCTATGTTTTTTTTAATTTTCAGCTTCTAAATATTTTTTCCGTTTACAAATTAGGTTACTAATACAAATCTAATATTAAAAAAACGTTATATGTCTATCTGTGAATTTTACTCGAATACTACTGGAGTTATTGCCATTATACAGTTATTATACGTAGCAACCGTAGAACAAATGTAATTATTGTTTTACTGTGAGATCTCAAACAGTTCAGAAGTTATTATAAAGAAAATATAACCTGAAAAAGAGAAGAAGCGGAAAGCTATAGTAATACGCGGGAGCTAACAGAGGAATGCGGGAGGCAGCGTATGCCGATCCGCGCGGGATTTAAATTAATCTAATTAAATACTTAGTTTATATTCCACATGATTATTTCAAATAAAAGTTCTATTCATATGGTAGAATCTAGATTTTTTTTTTAGATTTTCAAATCCACGTTTCAAAAATTAGAAAGGGTTCATTTAGAAGCTTAATATTTCGCAAACGGAGCTCAGAAATTAGAAAGAATGGTAAATTATGCATCCCTTTCATTTTGAAAGGCCTATCCAATTATATATGGCTCGATTCTTTTTTCCCGTGGTGTGCAAGGGAAAAAAGATTATTAAATCACCCTCATTAAAAAAATTTCAATTCAGCTACATAACAATAGATATTCCCATCTTGTAACATTACATCCACATTGGTTCAAATCTATAGGAACAGTTGGGATGTGATACTATTATCCTAAAGAGAGAATGATACGGTATTAAAGAGATTATGTAAACAAAAGAAGAAAATGTTATTGATGGAAAACTTCCTTCCTTTCCTCCTACGGCGATAGAGTATGTTCGAAAACGAAATCGTAACGAAAACTGAAACAAGCTAGACTTATTTTACTGGCGTTCTACTTTACGTATTATATTTATCGTTGAACTCTCATTGCTCAATATACGAAGTCATCTTGCCGTGGCAAAAAAGAAGTTTCACTTCAAAAATAGGCAAGATATAAATGTTATTTGTAGACACGACGTGATGTCTACTTATTGATATATGATTAGTAAATTGATTTGTGATTATGATTTATATATTTCAATACAAAAATCCACTTATGGAGTAAAAATTATTTTAACCGGAAAATGTCATGCTTTTATCGAAAATGTCGTGTGGATGTCGTATTAACATAATGCTAACTGAACGCTTTCGTCTCTGGTTAAATTGTTGATACATTCTTAAATACATGTACATCTAATTTTAAAGCAAACATTAGCTCATTTGTTTTAAAATAATTAGGAAAGTATGAAAAGTTTACTATTATAGGAAACAATAATTTCCAAACATTTAAAACCAATTTTACCTGACAGGCATTTTGGTAAAGTAGCCTAACATTCAATCAGTCAAATATTTCTGTAAGTGATAATAAATAATATATATTGAAACAAGAGTGTGAGTTGAAAGAACTTCAGTGTCATTTTATAGATAATAAAAAATAAAAACTATTCTCGTAAATGCAACAAAAAAAGAAAGAAATATATTACAAAAATATATACGTCGCGAATGCAGACGTTAATCAATCACTATCCTGTCATCTTGTCACATAGCGTGCAAAAAAATCATGTTGTAATGCAAATTAGTAGATCAAAAAAAGTCGTCTTAAGCTTTTCTACACGATAATACTATACACACATGTCAACTTTAATGTCTCAATAAATCAATGCAGTAACTAAAAATATCAGTAATTAAAATGAAACAGTGTTCCTTTTTAATAATGCAACCGGCAAGATGCCTATCTCTCACCCACGTAAATTAAAAATAGAGCAATCATCTTGTTCGTAAGCCTTATTACCAATAACATACACATGTTCATTACTGAGCTACTGAATAAATTTACAATGTTCTAAATTTGAGCTTACATATTACGTACACAGCCTCACTAATGTAACGATTCATTACGCATACCCACATATAGATCGCAATGAAATATTATGACATAAATTAATCAATGAGTGTCAAATATCTACGCCAAATAGCGGGCTGACAGCGCTTCAGGCTTGTGTAAACACTCGGCAGGCCTGTGTATACAAAGAGCCGACAGTCGCGGCTACTTGACACACTGGAGTGGGTAAGTGAGAAATAGCTAAGATTTATTAGAATCCACGAGTTGTTTAGTTTGTCGATGCGGTTGGGAGCGAAGGCGTTTTCGAAACATCTCTTCGTGTGGATCGAGGTTTGTCGATGGGCTGTGTGTGCGCCTGTGCAATGTTTTGAGTACTTTCGAACTAACACTTATATAAATGTGAGATTGAAGTATTTTAAGTTGCTAATAATTAATAATAAAATTACTTATTAGGTTTTCTCGGCCACTCTTGTAGTTTCGCTATGTCTGTGTGTCCTTCTTTATATCACAGCAGTTTTACTCGCAAACTATTAGTGCCATACAGCTAAAATTTAACGTGGTAATACATATTTAAAAGGTCTATTAAAGTATGAAATAACATCTCTTAAAGCAAATTATTTTAGGGTACCTGACCTATATGTAAAATGGGAGTGAGTTTTTTTTTAATTGTATACCTCATTCTATACGATATCGTTGTGTAGGTTTTCTCAAAAATATTTAGAGAATTTTCTCACACTTTTTTGGTACAGGAACCAGTATACGAAATGTTAATTAAATTTTAAAATGGTTATTTTCGTAAGAGTTACGTTTCTCTACCTGGCTAAACGCTATATTGCTACTTTTGAATATCTGAAAAGTATTCAAAATAATAGTAAACATAACTAAATTAAAAGCTACCACAGCCATCTCTGTTACTATAGCCAAGTAAGCTTTATTAGTTTAACGAAATATTAATTAAGCTTTAAAATGGTTATTTTCGTAAGAGTTACGTTTTTAGCCAGTTTTATTAACAAAAAACCCGAATTCAAAAACCACAGAAAAGAAAAAAAAATACTACAGTTTGTAGTTAAAATACTTCATCTAATTGACAGAGTTAAAGTGTGTACAAATAGACTAGTTTTAATATACTTAACTACAACCTTTTAACATTATTTTTGAAGTCTGTACTAAACAATATGTTATTGTAAGTTTGGTTATCGCATTTGCTTTGTTTATGTATAAATAATGCTCATTGTTTTAATGTAATATATTTGTCTGGTAGTGTTTTTTCATATCGATGACAGTTAACTTAGTTTATTTGCGCCCGATCTATCGACACATAATTAAAAAAATACGTATACCTATTAAAAAGTTATGTGTAAATAAACATAAATAATAAAAAAAATTTGCGGGTTGATAGAGAATCATCCCTTTTTTAGAGTCGGTTAAAAAGAAAATATACATGTAATATAAAATAATTTTCTCAATTTTAAGAAAAACAATGTTTTTTTTATTGTGTATTTTATTATTATTGTATTATTATTTTTAAGGTAAAAAAGGTCTTTCGAAGTTTTTTCAAGATTATATGCCAAAAATTATAGGCCTGGTGCAGGGGTATTTAATTTTATGAGCGCCTCTTGATCTAGTTTTCGTCGCACAAACCTGAGTACAGTAAGATTGATAAAAAACATATTTTTATATAGTTTTTAACATACTTTTGAATATAATATATGTACACAGCATTAAGTTTTTTTTATTTTTACTTTTTAGTTTCATATAATTCGCAAACGGTTTTTTTATTACTTTTATAAAATAAATTTCATTAAAACCAAATGCATATAAGTATATGAGTTTAAACAATTTAGATTTTTCCACAGTTTCAAACCCAGAGTCGGAAAATAAAAGTAGATGGTAAACATATTATCACTTTGAAGCGTATATTTCGCAATCAGGGCTTAAAAATTAAAAAAACAATTGAAAGTTATAAATAATAAGTACTGTGAAAGTTATAATTAATAGGTATTGTCTTTAGGGTTTTTTTAATTTTTAAAACCACGATTAAAAATGAGAAGGTGAGGACGTAAATATTATACGGCACTTCAAAGCTTAAAAAAGTTAACCAATGCACACAAATCTTAGCCTCAAGTTCATACGTACGAGGATATATATATATATATATATATATACATATATATATTCTTTTTTTTCAATAATGTTTTTTTTGCTACATATTAATAGAGATCTTCAGTGCTCATACTGCCACTTTGAGACAAGCCGAAGACAACTTAGCATGGAAACAGCTGCTCATCTTACCTAGCAAGGCATTTAAAAATATACATGACCTGAAGAAATGAAGAAGCGACGAAGAAAAAAATTGCACAAAGATCAGATAAATAAATATATAAACATCTTTTCAACCAATCTTTTTATAGTAAAATTGCATAAACATAAATATAAGTAAGTGCATATGTAGACCATTGCCATATGCCAGTTCATTGCATATCTAGGGTCAGTCAGTTCATTGCACATCTAGGGTCAGCCAATTCATATTTGACTAAAAAAGATAAACTCAAATCGAAAAAAAAACCTAACGAGCTTCCAGACGTTCTCCATTTTGAGTTTTCACCGCGTTTCATGGTTCATAATTCATCCATTACAAATCGTATATAACGAAGAGAATAAATGATGATTTTATTAAAAGTCCACAAAGCCAAAGTTGGCGATTTTCCACATCAACCACATGTTTCCACATCAACCACCGTTTTAGCCATAATGAAATAACCTTTCAATAAATAAAACGTTTTCATCGGACCGTAACTTGTGCCATTTCGAGCATCGAACCCGTTCATTGTCTTCCGATTGCCACAGCGCCACGGGCCTCGCCCATCACTCGGCCCGGGGCACACAGGTTCGCTTCCCACGCGCGCTTTTGTTCGTCTGATTGGAAGTGTTTGTCGGCCGCACAGGCTGAATGAACATAACTGTGCATTCTGATGCTGTGGAGGTCGCTTAAACCAGATGTATGTCTGTCTGCGTTTGTTGCTGTTGTTGTGTTGTTGTCTATCTTTATTTGTTTGAGTGTGTTTTTCTGTCCATACTGCACTTGCGTGGGCGTCACATCGGTGTCGGTTAGCTTTAGGTCTTGGTCGTTTTTATCTATTTTGTAAATAGAGCGCTGATTGGACTACGAAAATGTATAGGTTCTTCAAAGTTGTCTTTACGCTATAGCCGATGTGTTAAAACATTGCTGTTTATGATAATATTATTGACAATAATAATTATTAACACGTACATTCTTTTACGTGAAAAGTTTTTTTTAAACCACATTCTTTTCAAGCCTTTTTAATTTTTCATGAATCATTCTGTATAACAAATATATACAGAATGATTCATGAAATATTTATGAAAAATAATATTTAAAACTTTATTTTATTGCATTAAAGTTTTATTGAATTCGTTTAAATTTTGCTACATGGGCCTTTTTATTTTATTTACTAATGTAGCTCGGAAAGGGCATAACGGAATGTGGAGAGTGTGAAGGAGGAGTTAGTGATTATTTTTAATCTTTATAAAACGTATTTTTGAGATTTATATAAAACGTGGGTTAAAATATTTTAAGTTCTTCTAAGCTTTGATAAATATTGATATGGCTAAAATATCAAATTACATTACTTTATGTGAAAATTTTTTTTGACACCGCATTCTTTCAAGACTTTTTAATTTTTTATGAATCATTCTCTAAATCAAATATATACAGAATGATTCATGAAAAATTTATGAAAAATAATATTTATAACGATATTCAAATATTGTAACTTTATTTTATTGCATTAAAGTTTTATTGAATTCGTTTAAATTTTGTATTTTGTTACATGAGCCTTTTTTGTTTTATTTTCTAATGTAGCTTGGAAAGGGCATAACATAATGTGGAGGGTGGGAAGGATTTTATGATCATTTTCAATCTTTATTAAAATTATTTTTGACTTTTATATAAAACAAAAGTATATGAGTTTAAATAATTTTTTTTGTAAACTAAGAACTTAGAAGAAAATTTTTAAATATGAAACAGCCTGCCCCGGCATCGTAGCGACATATTTAATTAAATAAAGTAAATAACTTAAATTTTTTGTGCAATATATTTTTTCCTTTACCTACGTAAGCCTGCAATTTATTTTAATTGGCAGTAATATATTAATGTATCGCAATCCGACGCGCTTATGACATTCCCGCACAAAGAATATCCGTTTCCCTTTCCGTTTATTTATTTTTAAACTAATCCAAGTGGTGAAATGCGAAGGACCAGTTTTTATCCATCGGAAATGCTTAAAATGATCATGACATTTATTTTAATTAGTATTAACAAACCGCCCTAAAAGCCGCCACTTTTTTCGACACCCTTAAAACAATTCCGTAACTTATTCATAAAGGATAGAAACATGAAGTTGCATACTTTTTGTTCTGTAATAGTTTTGCCAGCGTTCGTCACGTCTTTTTCTCCGACTACGTTGAGATTATTAAATACGGCTAAAATTATAGAATGTATGTACTTATAATATATCCTTTGGCAAACTAGAAACTCTACGAACTCTATCATATTGCAAGAGAAACTCGACCATACTCTAGAAACTCTATCATATTGCAAAAGTTATGAGTATATAGAATTATGAATCGGTTTCATAATTCTTACATTGATTCCTAAAAGATAAACAAAGAAGCATAATTTTGCTCTTTACTATATTAAGATGATTATAATTATAATTTATTGTTAAATTCATATTAACATTAAATTTTGGGTTTTATTTTATTTTAAATTACCATTAATAATAATACAAAATAACCAATAGAAAAAAATTTCATATCTACCTATGTGAAAATTGTTTCTAACAAAATAGTTATTTTATTAAATATGTAACAGTTTGCTCTCCCATTATGTAAAGTATTGACGAAATTTAGAGGCTTTTCTCGATAATTTAAACTTTTATTACTTCGAATTAAGCGTCTATAACCGATAAAATATATGCTAATACCCAAACAGCAAAACAAAAGTTGGTTGTAAATTATAAGCGTTCTACGTCCATCTGCGCCATTACCTCATACAAGTAGCAACGACCTAGTAAGATGAATCTGAGTCTGAATGTATCGCATTCCAAAATGACTTTTACGTATATACACAATTAAATGAAACTACGTGATGTAGTATTATTTCTACTTTCTTTAAGTTCTTTACCACGACCTAGGTTTCGTTGTATTACAACATCTTCAGGTGGGCTATTAGCAAAGATTCTATAAAATTAACGCCAAACGTATTCAATATTTTACGTATATGTAAACCTAAAAAAATCGCGTGAACCGAGCGGTATGGACGCCGCCTAAATGTGTGTCGCGTACAAGTTAACTTCTCCACATCAAACTGTAATACAGTGAAGAACAATCTAAGAGCGATTTATAACTGATTAGCTGATAGGGGTCTCTATTGAAAGCGCGATGTTATCTCGTCGCACACAATGTCACTGTCAGTGGCAAACACAGAAACATGACGACCGAGCTTGTATATAATAATTAACGGTATAGTTGGGAATCCTATGAAGTTGGCGTGCATGTAAATTTGTATGTATTTATTGTTAGGTACACGAATAGACATTTTGATTTGTGAATAGAGGCTAATCAATGTGACAGTACATTTCGCATAAATGAGGGTCATATGTGCTGTGTCTGTGCGAGCATCATACGTCATGGTATACCTTACAGGGCTGGCGGTTGTGCGACCATAAATTTGAAAGAAAGGGGAAATGTTTTGATTATCATCAAGATATTTCTTTATGGTTCCCCATAAGTTGAACATAAAAAAAGCTTGAATCGAATACGCGTAACCTGTGCTATAGGTCTTATTCACGATATTTTTGTTTTTAGTCCCAAATATAACCCTCAAGATAAAGAACGAAAAATGTATATACTCAAATAATACTCAAAATAATGAAAAAAATATATACTTATATTTATTATAAATAACACTCAGGATAAAAAACACAATACATATACTTATATTTGTTATAAATAACACTCAAGATAAAGAACGCAAAATATATTCTTATATTTAAAATAAATAACACTCAAGATAAAGAACAGAAAATATATACTTATATTTATTATAAATAATATTCAAGATAAAAAACACAACATATATTCATATATTTATTATATACGGAGAAATACGGTTCTTTGTCTATTTAAAACAATGTCAATTGTGTCTGCTATTAAGGTTTAAGACTTATCCTAGGCAATAGGATTGTGAGAAGTAGATGGTAGAGAAACTGTACGCGAAGCTTTAACTTCTCCATTATTTTTAGACAAAAAGTTAAGCTCTAATCAATTGGAAATTCGAAAGTATTTAACTTTCCTATAGGTTATAAATATATCCGTATATGTACCAAATACAAAAAGGTTACAAAGTAGTAAAGTTTAACAGATGTCCTAGGTAATCGAATTTCAAGAAGTATTTTCTGGAAAAAAACTGTTTGGAATGATTTAACTTTCCCTTCACTTGCTGACTGAAAGTTAAGTTTTAATTAATTATTAATATACAAAGAATTACATTTTACTGTAGGTGATAGATATATCAGTATATGTACTAAATACCAAAAAGTTTATCAAAAGTAATAAGGTGTAAGAGATGTCCTAGGCAATAGGATTGTTAGAAGTAAATCCTGAAAAAAAATCTATATAGAAGGCTTTAACTTTCCCTTCACTTGCTGACAGAAAGTTAAGTTTTAATTAATTATTAATATACAAAGAATTACATTTTGCTGTATGCTATAGATATATCAGTATATGTACTAAATACCAAAAAGTTTATCAAAAGTAATAAGGTGTAAGATATGTCCTAGGCAATAGAATTGTAAGAAGTAAATCCTGAAAAAAAATCTATATGGAAGGCTTTAACTTTCCCTTCACTTGCTGACAGAAAGTTAAGTTTTAATTAATTATTAATACACAAAGAATTACATTTTCCTGTAGGTTATATATATATATATATATATATATATATATATATATATATATATATATATATATATATATATATCGGTATATGTACTAAATACCAAAAAGTTTATCAAAAGTAATAAGGTGTAAGGGATGTCCTAGGCAATAGGATTGTTAGAAGTAAATCCTGAAAAAAAATCTATATGAAAGGCTTTAACTTTCCCTTCACTTGCTGACAGAAAGTTAAGTTTTAATTAATTATTAATATACAAAGAATTACATTTTACTGTAGGTTATAGATATATCAGTATATGTACTAAATACCAAAAAGTTTATCAAAAGTAATAAGGTGTAAGAGATGTCCTAGGCAATAGGATTGTAAGAAGTAAATCCTGAAAAAAAATCTATATGGAAGGCTTTAACTTTCCCTTCACTTGCTGACAGAAAGTTAAGTTTTAAATAATTAGAAATATGGAAAGTATTTAACTTTCCAGTAGGTTACAGATATATTAGTATATGTACCAAAGACAAAAAAATACAAAAATATTAAGGTTTAATATATGTCCTAGACAATAGGATTGCAAGAAGTAAATTTTGGAAAACACTGTATGGAATGCTTTAACTTTCACTTCACTTAGTGACAGTAAGTTGAGCTCTAATAGATTAGAAATATGGAACGTATTTAATTTTTCTTTAAAATCCTGCAGAAAAAGCTTATACCACATAAGCTTATACGATACATTAGGGTGGATCCAGTTTTATAATTAAATAGTTGCTATCTACATCTCGTAAAAGATTTAAAAATTTCTTTCATCATTGTTGGGACTATTTTTGTCAGATGATTTCGAATCAATTTTATTTTATATTTTTTAATCGTATATATTAATGACTAAACACTAACCTAATTATGATAGCGAAGTGCTGTCTGGCTTATAATTAACCGGTCTATAATTAACAGTACGCTAAACTTAGTATTACATACAAGTGCCATAGTAAAGGCAAACCACTTGTTATATCCTAAATTTCTATTCGTAACACAAATAAAAACAGCGATTGTTAAAATTCTTACCATACTATTACCATGCCAGATAACAGATAGGTTTAAAATAGGGTTCGGTATTTAGAGCATTTGGTGATTCGACGTTAAACAAATTCCGCCGCTAATAACGCCGGGTATTGCTATTGGCTTTTAAAATCGATTAAACAACAATACAAACTTCCGCCCTTAAACTTCCATCTCCAGCAGTTATTCTCACTAAATTTACCCGTTATCATTTCCACTCCAATACACTCCTCTACGTCTCCTTCCACACGCTAGCTGTTGCTGAAAATATTAACATCGCTCAGCATACTCGAAGGGAGTAAGACGCCGTCCTTTCTTCGCCTAGGCATCGCAGCAAGGACGAGCGGAAGCGAGAGATTTGGCGACAAACAGACAACGAGCAAACAGGATGTCCGCTAGAGCAGCCTTGAATCCTTCGACAAGCTCCTTGTTCCTTGCACATTGTGTCAACTTTCAGCGCTACTTTCCTCCCATTTCGCTTGAATAAATTTAACATTTTACTGCAAAAATATTTGCGAAAAATATATCTATTTGCTGAATATAAAGCGGCTAAGAGGTTGTCAGATGTTTTGTTGCGACAGGGAGAAGTTTTGTGTGAAGCCAGACAAGTTTACGGCTGAACGAGCCTTGTTGAGATATACAAGTTGGAAACGGTTTGGATTTTAAATTGAGCAATGCGGCTCTGTATATGATAATATCTATGGCACAATATATTCCCTTTGCTTACTTTTCACCGTCTTTAAGAGCGGTTCCCCATTTTTCTTCAATAAACGTCGACAACTATGGAGAGAATTACTGCAAGCATTTGGATGAGACTACTGCATTTTGTAAGTCTTTTTCATGGTATTGTTATCGTAGTATATTGGAAATGCATATATATGATCTGCAGGAATGACTAGATCCACAAGTGTAAGTCAAATTATTCCACGATACTTCACGGTCATATTATTTTCCCTCATTTATTTTGAAAGGTATCAGTATGTTCCTTTCTCGGAATAATCAGTTATTTTTCTTCTTGTAGTAAAGATGTGTTTGCAAATAAAAATATCGACTAAGGATTTAAAAGTTGTGTCTCATTAATCCAATATTGGTTGTTTCTAATATTTTTTTAATTATTCTAAATATTTATATACATATGCACTTTATATACATACAGGATTGGCTTATAAACTTTAAACCACGAATTTGGGACTTTTCGAGAAAGACTATAAATTTTATTACAACACATAAAACGAAGTACACTTGGTTAAAGTTAGTTAGCACCATGCCTTCAAATACCTTTCATGAAAGAAAATGAACATAATATATTAATTTATTTGTCAATAATCACTGACATTAAAACATCACTTCGTTGACAACACTGAAACAAATAATAACTGGTGACGGAAAGCGAGCTACAAATAGTAACTGATGATGGAAAGTGGGTAGTTACAAAAGTAAATACCAATGGCTCAAGTACAGGATAAAGAGACGTTTTAGTATCTAAACTAGAACTGAAAACTACAAAGGTAATATCATCTGATGGTGGAATATCAAGGATATCACTCATTGAGGGTTACTTCCTAAAGGATGTACGGTGCAGGTATATTTCGCTAGCAATTAGATCGAGTTGCAATTGCAAATTAAGTAAGCAATAGGACTATGTTCATTATTTTCATTATTACGCTAGATCACATACAGCAAAATATATTTGCCAAAAGGATTTGGACGGTAGGTCGAGGATGGGACGGCGATGTCGGGTAAATAAGACGGATAGATCTTCAGCTCTTATCTGTTTTATTTACCCGCAATTGCCCCATGTGGTTATCGCTTATTCAGCATTCTAACCCATCTTTAACAGATTAAAGTATTCGATAGTATGAAAGATCTCCAAAAAGATTTTGCCAAATTTGTTGACTCTGTAAAATTTAATTAAACATATTTTTAAGCTGAATATATATTTTCACTGCCTATTAGATGGCAACAAGTCACAGAGAAACGTTGTGTGTATGCATATATAATTCGATTGCTTTCTGATGTTTGATTTTAAAATATTTTTTATAACAAAAAGGTGGCTTTAAATCCTTATTAGACAAATGTAATGCTAATATTTGACATGGTGAAGGACATACAATTTTTACATAATATCTGACATACAAATGTCAAACACATATACGCTTAACTTTTGATCCAGTTATAAAATATAAACTATCCTTAATTCAGAGTACAAAAAGCATTGTCAAAAAGTAGACAAAATATTATGAATTATTCAACATACCAGGAGGGCGTGGACAGCCCCAAAGAGCTTACGCAACCCCTTCATCCGTCGAATCGAGCTCCCCTAGCGCTCTGACTTTTTAAACGAAAATTAATTGTCTTTTCACCTGCGATTCGGCACTTAAGGGTTTTTCGACACGTGCCCGAGCTTTCCCGGGCACTAACAGCTTGGCGGCTTCGTGCTTTTTTACGACTCAACTTTGCCAGTATCAAAGTTTTGGTTTTATGCGTGTCAGTATTTATTTACTTCGGGCATTTGAAATTATTTTCTTTTTTTTTGTAAATTACGACCCAGCTCTCATCTTTGTTGTTGTTTTAGCTTAGTATTAAACAAGATCTATGTTCTTATGTTGTAAGGATCACTATAATGTTAGAATCGTGTGTTTATTAGTTAATACAATTGACGTGACTCTTGTAAGCGAGTTTTATTGAGTGGACAAGAAATTATTTTGCTTTATACTAAGGAATATAGTTATTTAGGAAAACTTTAAGAGACAATTAGAAGTACACTTATTAGAAAGACATAAATTACTAGGAAAACAAAAACCGTACAAGATAATGTGACATTATTAATAGTTTGATTTTATATAGTCTGCTATATGAGTATCCGGTTTCAACACTAAAAAAATTATCATAATTTATAGAAAGGTTTTGCGATAGTGTCTTTGGATCGAGGACACATCCCGACGCATTACGTACAATGACGAACAACTTTTGTAAGCGATGAGACGGCGGCCGATCTCTTCCGACTTTTGTAGGGATATACCCGGTTGCTGAATTTCCATCGACGCAGTTCTTACTTCGAAGGGCGCGTCACCAACTAAATATCTCCCGTCTCCGTCAACCTGTATTCAGTTACTGTTATCTCCTATTCTCTTCGTCGCCAGTGCGTTTTAACTCGAATCGGCGAGAGGCGGCGAAAGTCGGTTAAAGTCGCTCTGATTTTTTGTTAAACCGATTTTTGTAGAAGGTGTGCATTAAAGTATTAAATATTATATATTCTATTTTTCGAATATTATCGGACTGATTACTGTTAGTCGTCTGCATTGTGCATTAATAGAAAATATAAGCGGGCGAAGCTACGCGAGCTAAAATTAGTCACAACAAAAATATTTAAAACATATTAATTCAATTAAACCTAAGTTGGATAACATATTGAGACCTTCAAATTCACGGGAAGTACTGGACGGCCAACGCTATGTCAAACACGCCGCGAATGCATACAAAACACAATCCCCTAGGGCCATAGCTCTGCATTACGGGTTACAACGTGTGTTGGAAGAGGGGTGGAGATTTGTGGCCAGGTGGCACGCGAACAAATTACTTTCATCCCTACGTGCGGTGGGGAGAGTATGCGTGGGGTGCCGTTTTTGTTCCAAAAAAGTATATTTCGTAATTGTACACGAGAATGTAGTCGATGGAAAGGGCGACAAATTTAGAAAGAAATTTAATCAATACGGTTTAATTAATTAATATATTTGACATTATCGATGGGCTTGTGAATGAATACTGTTGTATCCAATATTCTCTTTATATTCTGATAAACTTCTTATACGAATTGATTTGGCAGGTTTCAACTGTAATACTCGTATTTAATAGAGACGGTTGATAGCAGGTGAATAGAATTTTGGGTCGCAATTTTGCTTTAATATACTCACATTAGTGGTAGCTTTGAAAGGAGATTGTTAGTAGTAAATTGGATTGTAGTCTTTGAAGGCACGAACTATTTTATACAATTATGCTAGAATTAATGGTGAAATAGCATGACAACAATTTCTAGGCGTCTATAAGTACCATCATATACTATCTGCCGTAGCTCTTTATCTGCTAGTTGATTTATACCTTAGACGTCATTATTATTGACATTAAAAATTACGCTTAAATAATTTCGTTTCATTAAACCCGGTCAAATGTGGGTCTGGCTCGCATATAGAGATTCTGTAATTAGTTTGAAGTGAAATTACTTTATTTATCATAAGTTATCATTAATATGGACTTGCTAGAGCAAGAAATTATTAATAATACTTAATATAATTAAGTATGGGGAAGAAAATTATTATTGTGATTATTTGAAAATCTATAACGCCGTAGTTTTCCTTCAACGTTTCCGTACGATTCGGAAAACCTTCTTTTTTCATAAATTTAATTTCAATAGTTTTAAAAAAATGGAGGGGAACATATTTTTTTACATATTGTTCAGTATATCTCTGAATAAATATTAACTGAAATTATGATACAAATATTTATAGACCTTTGTACCTTTTTTCGGTCCTTTCAAATCATACACTATACAAGAATAATATTACAATTTTTATTAGCATTATTTACCCCCTTAGCCCCACCACCGTCCTATAATTTGTATATATTTACTTTACCCTAACTATTGGAATATTTGTGGATTAATATGCTTTGTCGCTAAGCCAAATTTCAAGTCTTTACGTTCAACTGTCATGGCATTTTGCGAAAGAAACGACTGTGGCAGACGGACAGACGAATCCAGGAGTGATCACGTAAGTGTTCCATTCTTCATTTCGAGGTACTGAATTTAAAAAAAATAGCAAAGCAACACACCTTAGCACATAAATAAAACTACGTTTCACGATAATGGACGTTTTTAACTACTGCTTCATATCATTAAGTATTAATGTTGCGGCATATTTTAAATTATCTAAAATACCCCTTCACGGTATGAAAGAGGAGTAATAAATTAAAAGTAATTTCTCCCATTGTTCCTCTTTATTTTATCGTAAAAATCAGACGTTAATGGCCTGGAATTATGGGGGGGAGTTCTTTATATGATTTTTTATCGTATATTTAAATTTCTCTTTCTAAAATAGCGTGAGCTGAGTCCACTTGAAGGCGATAACAGGGAATTGAGTTGTTTTCGATTCGATATGAGTCAGTGGATATGACATGTGGGAATAAAAATTACTATAAACAAAAATTGTGTATTGCATATAATAAACATACATAAAAATATCAAGTGATTCTGTTAGATGTATACGTTTAGAGGAGGATTAAAGAATTATATTACATAAATAGAATTAGTGTATTGCATAAAGAAACATCACGCGTGTTGGACACAATATATATATATATATATATATATATATATATATATATATATATATATATATATTTATATATATATATAACGGAGTGAATTCTGTATACGAAACATTTTCAAAAAGAGTGATTAGTTTGGCATATAGAATGATAGTAGAAGCCGGAAAATCTATTTATGGAATTTTTGTTTGTGGTCTGTCTGTGTTAATTTGTTCTTCAATCACGCGAAATCTACTACACGGATTTTGATGAAATTTGGTATGGTAATAGTTTATACCCTCGAGCAACGTATAGGGTACTTTTATTTGGATACTACAGGTATAAAAACACCCTGACTTATTGAATATTACGATATTGGTAATACCAACGACATCTACTAGCTTTTAAGTGTACGTTATGCTCATAGTTATATTACGATATTGTACAGCTAAAGACATCTATTAGCGTTATTAGTAAACTTTATATTGATAGATTTCCGGGAGAAAAATAAATAAAAAAACCAAAAAAATTCCTGTATTCCTCATTATTTCGCATATCGAATTCCACGTCGGCACAGCTAGTAATAAATATGACAAATAACATGAGATACTATCCTCAGCAATATATTAAAAGTGAGACGTTGTCTGTTTGTTTATTTGTCTGTCTTTTACACTTATACAGATTAATTGATTTCTATAAAATTGTGTATACCAACAGTATGTACCGAAAATTAAAAGATAGGGTATTTATAATTATCCTATCATTTACAAGGGTAGAGTAGTGAACAATTATTATAAACGTGAACAGAAACGCTAAACAATTATTGATCGCGCACGAGAAATTGAATGCACTACTATTAATTTAATTTTAAAAAGTAATCATTATTGTACGGCATTTTAATTCAGACTACCAACGCGTAACTTATATTCAAAATAAACTTACCCCGTAAATATTGGCCAGAATGTAAGGTAAACGTATTTCCTTGAAAAAACAATTTTTTATATTTTCCTAATCTCAAGCGGGCGAAGCCGCGAGCAAATGTAGTTAGTTCAAGAAGAAAAAGAATGATATTCTGTGTCGTTTTGAAATATACTTAAAACTATGTGTTATATAAAGAAGCGTCGTGTGTGTTACAACATAAGTATATGCGAAGATATATATACACACACACACACACACACACATATATATATATATATATATATATATATATATATATATGAGAGCAAATAAGCACAAAGAGGTTCTCAGGGTGTTTTCAAATCACCCCTATGTACGGTCAGCGATTTTTATAGTTTCTGACATTTTAATTTTTTGAGTTTTTTTACCACTGCGAAAAAAACTTAATTTATGTTTCTTAGTTAGTTGACTAATTGGTCCATCTAGGATAAAAATATACACGTCTTACATATACGTCTTAGCTGATACCAAAAAATTAACAAGAAAATGAGATATTCGAGATATTAGATCACCACATTTTGTGTTTAATTTTTCACGTGATTTCAAAAAGAAAGGTTACATAACTTTTTTCTAGAATCTACTTCAAAAACTTTACGATCGTATGATGCAATGCTATGAGTTATATATTTCGTGACCCATTGGCGTCACGTCCTAAAAAAATCTAGTAAAATTACGGTTTGTCTTTAGTGTATACGGTGGTTAAAACATAATATTCACTAGTAAATAGTAACAAAATAAAATGAAGTTATTTTTTAGGCTCACGCAAAAAGTGCTAATTAAAGATCTGCATCTGAAACATCATTGGATCAGACATTATTATTGCCGCTCACTCAGAGCAAGTACATGTAAATGGTCGTGGTACAACCACCAGTTATTTAACTGATATAAACCTGAAATAGTCGAATTGAATGTGAATTCAAGACCTAGTTCAGGTATATATCAGTTAAATAACTATGTATTTATGGTTTTTTTTTAAATACTCCATTAATTTTTATGAATCTATATCTTGATGAAATGTACCTGCAACGTTTCTTTAAGTTCAAATATTTGTAAGTTATGGAATACACTATTCACTAATCATAAAGCAAATTTTATTAGGTAAGCCAAAAAAGAAAAACACAGAAATACGTGGACCTTATTTAACTTATATAGTAGACATACAATATAATCAATATCTTTTTAAGCACATTTCAATATTTTCAAATTAAAACGAATTTGAGGCTTTATTAAAACGAATTTTTTTTGTGTGTTTGAACTAGTTCAAACATAAAAAAAACCTATATAGCACGAATGGAACTTGCACTACGAGGATATCGTACTTATTTAGACATTTACAAACATTTAATGCTACATAATATTCATATTAAACTACTTAGATAATTTTAATTTTATAGAATGAAAATATATTGCCTACTATATATCTCACAGGCGCATATTAAAAAATATTTTTTTATGTGATATAATTAAGAATTAAGAATTTTCGTATTTTTTCCTCAACTTGTGCTACAAAACATTGCTTTTTGCAAAATTACATAATTCTAGATTAACGGGAAGTACCCTATGGGTTTTGATTTATTTGCGAGTGTCAAAATATGTGGCATAAATGGCTGTATTATTAGGGTTCTCTTGATTGCGTTGACTTAGAAGCTCGATTTACAGCTTCAAGGGACCGTATTAATTTCAATTTGATACCTTCACGCGTTCCTGAGAAAAAGGGTCTTGACAGAGCGACTGAGGCAAAAGAAAGTGATCCTATAAGGCTTCCTTCTTTACTTTTCAGGTACAGATCCCTAAAAATGACAGAAGCCTCTACTCTGTTATAGCGGTTATGAATTTGTTACAAATTAACGATCATAAAAATCAACTTTACACGGCAAACGTCGAATTTACCACATCCAAACATTCCGGTGTAAAAGCTCCGTTCCACTCGCCCTTTTCCGCCGCAAGCTGCAAGCGCCGATACATCAGGCAGCCACTCGCATACAAGTTACACTTTCATATTGCAATCTTCAGTCGTATTGTCGGAACTTTACGGCGCCAAATATGACGTTTACGAGGGCTCTCATGCTTTGAGTGCCCACCCGTATGACGAGTATCGCTTTACGAGGCTGGAGCTTCGAAGCCTCGATATAGATAAACAAAGTTTCGTAGAGCTTTTGACGAGTAACGAGCGGATCAGTGACGGACGGGTCACGGGAGTATAGTCGCCATTATCTTTGTAATTTTTTGATTTAGTTCGATACGGGTAGGGCTATAAAAAGGTAACGATATTTATAGAGATAAGAATTATCGTTTTCGTGAAATTTAGTTGGAAAAAAATGCCTTTTAGTTACTTTTATCACAAAGGAAACAGTCAGGTCGTAAATAATGGGTACAGGCTACTAATATTACTGATACTTAGTAATATCTAGTTACGTTGACTATAAACATTTTAGCTTTTATACTTTAGTTTATACCAATATATAAAAAAGTAGTTATGGAGATTTGCGGAAAATACGTTTTGATGCATGAATCCGTTGCGAATTCATATTATAAACTTGAGTTTGCGTGGAATATGAATTTGCGATAGCATTTTGTCCACATCTATGTTGTTTGAATACTGTCTGCGTGAATATTTTTGGTTACACTGAAATTATCAATAAAACATTTTCGATAGCAATTTAGTATGAGGCAAAAATCTTTTGTTTAATGAGAATTTACTGTTCACAAAATTTTCAAGTTTACAGCTTATACAACGATCAGTATAATCGATTGTAAAAAAATAGTAAGACTAGAAGGCTAATGTGGGTCTCTCAAAATTTGAGTTGCCAATAAATAACTTTTTCTTTTAAAAATTTGGTTCGCTTGTTTTTAATTTTCGAACTAAAGTCTTCTTCAATATCTGTCTGCAATATCTGTCTGTCCATAGCAAAGAAATACTCTTTCAAAATTATCGTTTGTACTAGTACATTATATCAAACCAGCCGAATTTTGAAAATAAATTTTTACAAACATTTTTAAAGTTATACCTCTTTAGACGCGTTAAAAAAATGTAGAGAGTGAAATTTTACGATCGCGTACGATGCAACAAAAATCGACAGGATGAAGTTGCTCGCTATATATATTTACATGCGTGTAGTGACTGATACTATATTCATAATAGTTATTGAGATTTTTGTAACTACACAACACATGTTTTATATTCATACAAATCTAAGTTATATTTGTGCTTTTAAATAATATTTTTAGTAATTGATATTTAATATTGGTCTATATAAAACATTTGTTTATTTTGAATATTCGTGATATATTTTACGTGTATTTTTCTAAGTGAGGTTAAGTTTCGGTATGTAGTTATTTGAATTATAAATTATAAATTATTTTAAAATTTAATTATTTCATTGAATTTAGATTTTACCAATCGCATTTATAATCATGCTCCTGTCCTTTTATAATTTTATTTTCATTAACTATTTGCGTGCTAAATAAAGTTATTCTTGTATTATGCCAAAGAAGTATAACTTCTAACGTACATGAATACACGCACAATTTTTTTCTTTCTTATTCTTCGAAATTCGGAAACCAGTTTAATTATCAAGGGATTGTTAAATTATGTCAGATAAACTGATGCTGAGGACTGAACTGGTATGACTATAAGACACCAAATGTTCATCCCGATCACCCATAGGAAAACAGCTTAAGACAAAAAAAGACCTTTAACACGAAAAAGAGTAGAAAAATCTACATATCTATCTCTACCTCATTACAGACTTTATGTTCATCTCAACAATCTATTTACAAAGTAGGGACAAGCTGCAACATTCTATCTGCCACTATGCTTGTTTATGTTCGCTTTATATTGTTTCCTTATTGCCGGCGCCGGGTTAGATCGTAAACTGAACGCTAACCGAACTGCTGAACGCATCGATGTAATGACTGAACGAATCTACTGTATAATTATTTATGTACCAACATTTTACATGGTTAAGTTAATAAACATCACGAACAATACATTTGTTACTCTTTAACAATATGCATATATACAAACATATGCATATATACAAACATAAATTCAATTATCTATTATATTAGAGGACTGTAAATAAACAAATTATTGAATATATTTGGCGTTAATTTTGTAAAAATTCATTATTCACAATTAAATGAAACTACGTGATGTAGTATTATTTTTATTTTCTTTAAGTTCTTTACCACGACCTAGGTTTCGTTGTATTACAACATCTTCAGGTGGGATATTAGCAAAGATTTCTAATAGCACACCTGAAGATGTTGATCTTTGCTAACAGCCCTCCTAAACATGTTGTAATACAACGAAACCTAGGTCGTGGAAAAAAACGTATACCCTCAACTGTATTATATACAGTGGAAAAAACATAAAACCTCAACTGTATTATATACAGTTAAGGGTATATGTTTTTTCCACGACCTAGGTTTCGTTATATTACAACATCTTTAGGTGGGCTATTAGCAAAGATCAACATCTTCAGGTGAGCTATTAACAATCTTTGCTAATTGCTGAAGATGTTGTAATACAACGAAACCTAGGTCGTGGTAAAGAACTTAAAGAAAGTAGAAATAATACTACATCACGTAGTTTCATTTAATTGTAAACAAATTATTATTAATATAAAAAATAACTTATAAAGTACATTTATTTAGAGTTGCTGCATTTGTTGACCTATCAATCATTTGTATATCTAACATATACACTTTACCTTATTTATAATTTTTTTTTGATATGACAATTTTAGAGCCAATTGGAAATTTAAGAAGCAATATTTTCATGATCTAATTAAAGAATAAGTTATATAAAGAAATATTCTAAGAGAAATATTACTAAGATGATTCTAACGACTAAGATGATTCTAACGACTAAGATGATTCTAAGATGATTAGGTAATATAGGTGAAATTTCGAGGGAGTTTTTTTAGAATGTTTGTTAATCATTTTTTATGACTATTCATCTATTTATTTTGGAAGATCGTAATAGAATATATATTCGGTTTACTGCTGAGCATGACCGAGGGGACAATCATGCTAAATGGCGAAAGAAAAACTTTCAGGACTCAACAAATGTCTGAAGTAATTAGTTAAATAATCAATATTTTAATAGATCATTTTCGATAATTCATGAGAAAAAAACAATCTTCAACCCAGTTTAAAAAAAACTCTTAAATGTTGTGAGATTTGAAATCCATGTCACTGAAGCCGCGGCTGAAATTGGACTTAATAAAGATAAAGCAAACATTCAAAATCATCAGCCCACATTTTTTTCCATTCGTTCGATTCGAGAATTGCTAACATTAATAGTATTTTCTTCATTTTGAAACTAAGATCCGTACATTTAAAAATACAACGGATAATAATAAATGGCATATGGGTTGAAGTATAATAGATTATGGCATAGAGGTTAAAAGAATTATTAGAAAATTAAAAAAAAAAATTGAGATTTTTTTGTGGAACTCTATATCAATTAGACTATACGATAACAGTTTGACGTATCGATTCGAAATATTGCAAACTAAATAACACCATTTATTTTATGCGATTCCATAGTCAAATAGCAAAAATGGAATTCTTATAATTTCGCTATGTCTATCCGTTTGTCTGTAAGTCACAGCTCAAGATTGAGTTGGTTAAAAACCGGTTGAGATAAAATTTTACAAGAAAAAGAATCTGAATTCCGTGAACACGTAAAAATAACGAAAAAAAACAATTTTATTTGTTTTTTTAATAATCTATATTTCATCGTAATTGGAGAAACATTGGAAATTAAATTGTTTTTCTCACAGACCCCATCTAGCGGAATGTCACTGAAAAGGTCTTTTGAATATTTTTTCATACAGTGTCTCTTACTCGAGATATAAGACTCCAAAGAATTTTGCAGTGCGTCTGTGTGTTATCTGTGTATTCGGAATAAAATCATGTTTGCTTGTCAAGAACTTAAATATTTATGTCATTAGTATCACATATTTAATAAACAAATATTATAAATTTAATAAAACAAGGCTTAAGAAATTCAGCATTGCTCTTGAGAATTCTTTCTTATCGATTAAGATAATTTATAAAATGGATGAACAACATAAATAAAGTGAACTTATAAGTATGGTTTATATATGTGCGAGTATATATATATATATATATATATATATATATATATATATATATATATATTAAACTCAGAACTAAATAAAAACCTTGACAACAAACCAAAAACAACATCGCTCTACCAAGACGGCGTCGAAACGCTTCGTAAAAATATTATTTATTAGCAAATAGACGCCCCGGCGATATATCAATTTCGCCAAGAACCAGGGGTGCCTTCGACTCGGCCAGTATGAATTGCTGAAGGGCTAGCCCTCGAAAGCTCTTGAAGGCTCTAGGGCCGCTCCTTGAGCGAGCTTCCGACCTATGCCAGTCCTCGAGGGCGGGAGATAGATTTACGGGGGCTGTTGTGAAAAGCTCTCCGGATAGCGATATGGGAGGTTCTAGTGCGTCGGGTCTTTCTAATGTAGTGGCTTCTCCCGTATTACAATGGCGTAGACAATTCTATTTCTTGAGAAATTAAACCTAATCAATTAACTGTATTTTATTTATGAAACTATTTTTCTTAAATGAGTAACCTAGTTAGTATAGGTTACTCATTATAAAAATGTAAAGGAAACGTGTCTATTACATAGAAAATATTTAGTTAAAGTACTTTTTTATCAGATGCTCCTAAAGAAACTTGAAATTAAAGCACTTGGGGACTAAAACCGAGCGCACTGGCTTAAAACTGATCAATAGAAATTGTCTGTTAAAGGTACTTTTGAGATGAAAATATTATTACTCGAGAAAAACTCCACAGCCAAATGAAAAAAAAATTGTGTTTTGTATATATTGTAGCACATTTAAATTGAAATGAACAAGCTCTTAAAGGCTTGACTAACCGCAGATATGTTACTAATTTTATAATATTTAAGTTGTATTTTAGATCACTACTTTCTTTCACTGTGTTAATTTTTTCAGAATCATTTTTTCAGAAACAGTATGACTTTTCTCTTCGTTTTTCAATACAATAAACTAACATTAACAATAAATTTAGATGATATATAAATTGTACCTATTGAGAAAGAAAGATAACAACAAGTAGATATAGGAAATACGAAAATTAGATAAATGGCAAAGAACGTGGAAAACTGGATAATTGGACGAAGAACGTGTGGAAGAACAATTGGATTGGAAGTGATTGGATATATTTGGAAAACTTAGGAGAGAAAAAACAGGAAAAAAAATCGTTTTATTTATTTATGTCCTTTAATTTGGCACATATGGCGGACTTATTGGTACGAGATCAATCTCATACAGCTAACCAGAACACCAGTCTAGCCACGCTCGACGAGCGGCTGGGAATCGAATTCGATCCTCGCGATGCGTCGCGCCGCCAAAGGCCGTGTGCCTTCTGACCAATCCAACACTCCATGGTGACGTCTGTGTTGTATATTTTTTTCTTTACAAAAAATTCTAGCTAGTTCCCTAGCTAAATTATAATTCATTGTGTTTTTATTTGCATTGTGCAGAACACCACGGCGACGACAAGCTTAAGAGTGTATTGAACGAAATAAATTTACCGGAACAGGAATAAGTGAAGATATTAAATACAACAAATTTAATTATGCTGTGAATTTGTATAGAGTAAAATTTGTATAGGGTCTGTAACCCACGTACTGTTTCTCTTTTATCAAAAACGTAATACATTTAGAAAATAGCGCGAACTTGCAAATTTATTGCAAATTGACCTCGACACTTTGGACAAATGTAATTCCTTCAAGCAAGCGCCTACCTAAATTGGTGTTACGCGTGACAGCGACTACATTTAAAACCAGTACATTATAACAGAAAAGTGATGGTGAGAGCTAGAGGGAGAGCGAACGGGAAATAACACAATAGATACCCCGTGGCGTTAATCTAACGCTTGATGTGTCAGAGCATGCATAGACCTGTCACGTTGGGGCGACCCCCGCAGGCAAAGGTGACAAACAAAGTATGATCTCCGTTCCTGTGTATAGTGCTTCGTCGTATCTTGGCATTATTTAGAACTCAAGATTGACATGTGTATTGTGGGATCTTACTTTAATGCTTATTGTGTCAATACAATAAATAAGAATAACAGAAGGATTACTAATTTCAGGATATAAACGACATCTCTTTTATGAAATGATCCTAAATCAATAATTTGTAAATACAGCCATTAACAATACAGTGACATATTTAAATTTGTTGCTTAAACATCCAGCTTAAAACAAAATGTATCGTGTCTCATCGGGATAGTAATTGTATTATGATGATGAATACAATAGAATTGTGTACAGTTGTAGTTATTATTACGTTATTTTTACATGTAATACAAAAATGATGCAATTCTGAAATAATTTTGAGTACTGGATGCGAATAAAATTGGTGGCTACGAATAATCGTATTTCATTGGGATAGTAATAGTATTATGATGGTGAATACAATAGAAATGCGTAATGTTGTAGTTATTATTACTCTTTGTAACACACAAATGATGTAATCATAAAGAATTTGCGTTCTGGATGAGAATAAAATCAATGGCTACGAAATAATCGCGTTTATTGTGATACCGTGTCCCATTGGGATAACAATTGTATTATGATGATGAACACAATAGAAATGTGTAATTTTGTTGTTATTATACTTTGTGTAATACAATAATTATGTAGTTCTGAAATAAATAGTGTCCTGAATATCAATCAATCAATGGCAAAGAAATAACCGTGTTTTGTTAGGGTACCGTCTCTCATTGGGGTGGCGATAAATATAATATTGGTGGAAGCAAGTGAAATGTATAATGATATAGTTATTATTACTTTTGTAACACAAAAATTACGTAGCTTTGAAATTATTTGTGTGCTAGATATGAATAATATCAGTGGCCTTGAAATAAAAATATTAAATGTTTGCACATATATATAAATCACTTGTGTTTAAATTTTACTCGTATTGAAGTTCAAAAACCTTCTTCAAACTTGTTTTAGTTACACGGTAAAAAAACCCATAATTCATTTCGTGACAAATCTTAAATAAAACAGTTTTTATATAATTGGTTAGTATGAGCACAAAAGAGAAACAAATATTGTTCTATTTCTTTTTGAAAATATAATTTTTAGCACATGCAATTTTTAAACATCACATGCAGTCAATATGTTAAATAATTTTAAAAATTGTTAGGTTACGAGTATAATATATACGGGATGGTTTTAGATATAAGTCTTGTCTAGAATAGAATTCCTCGATTTCTCATATACATATGAAACTAAGGAAAATTAAGTTTTACTTTAATTATAATAAACATAATAAAGGCAATATTATGGTAAAGGGTCGGGAGTGATAAGCAGTAAGACTCTCTATAACGTAGATACTGTTTGATCTTGATTGATTGGCCTTCTAATCTACACTAATTCACTCTTTGTAACGAACCCGCTATTCTCTATTACGAAGGAGAAGACATTATTTAGGCGGAAAATTTCTTCATTGTTTCTTATCACTAAGTACATATTCATTACCAATAGGCTCACATAGACTCCGAAATTATCTTTACGAATGCCAACAATTCTAAGGACGAATAGACACAGTTTTATTGTTGTTATTGTATACAGTCATTACTACTGTTTTATTACGCACACGTGTTTACTGGATAAAGTTGACCCTTAACACATTGCCACTTTCGCATATATGAAATTACAAAATAGCTATTAGAAGAGTAAACAAATACAATCAAAGTTGACGGATTATTTTAAAATGTAAGAGACTATAAGAACGAGAGTAGGTACTGATTAAATATTTTTGCAAACAAAACCGAAAAAACAATTTGAAATATTAAAAAAATATGTATTTTATTTACATACTTCATAAAGCAAAAACTCTGAGCAAAGGATACTAACTATTACTGCGTATTGTTACTATGATATTGAATATATGAAAACTTTGTTTTCTATAAAAGAACTTATTTACATTATGTCAACCAGTACCATGTACCAGCATAACGTCATGTGAATAACCAACCTTAAGGTGACCATCCACACTACGGGATCGCGGATAGCTGCTGATTGGACCGCGCGTGTAAGCACCTCGTCGACGGGGTCCGATAGTCGCATAGTCTCCACTTACCTGGGAAGTGAAAGAAAGGCATGAGATACTTTTCCAGAAATAAAAAGGAAAACAAGAAAAATTTAATATCGCCCTGCTACAGATAGGTCTAATGGCTTTAGCTCCAATACCACAAAAGTGATTTTTTGTTTCGCTATATATGTTTAGTTTTCTGCAGCAGGTTCTTCTCTATGCAGCAGTTAAACTTTTATTCAGTTCTGGTTTTATTTTGGAACAGAACCAATCTTGTAATCCAAACATAGATTTAATTTAAATTTCAAAATTGCTTCATACACTTTTCATTTTTATTAGGATTGTATATAAATGTACAAAATGTATTTTTATTTCATGTAGATAGAGAAACAAGAAAGATTAATTTTTAGATAATTATGTAAAATGGAAGTGTAATAAATTAATTCCAAACTGTCTTTAATATGATACCATTCAGCGATTATGATTTTCAAGAATAGAACACATTTACTATTGTACCGATATATAACTTGATCAGTTAACAAATAATTTTCATATAACCATAAAATACACAAGCATTCTCGAAATTCTTAAATCTAAATTGAAAACATCCAAACATAAATTAGTCTCATAATGTGTCAATCGTGCAAGTGATTTAGTTATGATGGTATGATAGGACACGTACATATACGAGAAATATCTACAAAAATATTATACTATTTGCAATAGTAGGCTTCGATCGTAAGTAACATTTTGAAATTATTGTTACAAAATAAGAAACAAAATATATTAAAACATCAATCTAAAGAAAAATACGACAACAATTTGGGAATATTTTCTTAGATACGCCAAATGAAGGAACCGATAATAATATAAATGATCTGTCTGAACAGACAATAACTTAAAACGTTCGGGAATTAATACGTTGTAAAATGGTGAAAATATCGATTAAAATGTATTTCAGAATTTTTGGGATTAGCTTGTAAAAATAGAAAAAACAAATTTTGAATTTTACATGTAGATATTAATTTACATGTAAACATAATCGTGAAAAAAAAACTTTTCAATTCAACACCACCAACAATGTTTATGAGATGCGAATTCATTCATTCATTTTGACTTTGAATATCGTTCGATTGCAAATTTCCATGCAACTATTTGTTTACAGTTTCATAATGAATTTTTGGGATTAGCTTGTAAAAATAGAAAAAACAAATTTTGAATTTTACAAGTAAATATTAATTTACATGTAAACATAATCGTAAAAAAAACTTTTCAATTCAACACCACCAACATTTTTTATGAGATGCGAATTCATTCATTTATTTTGACTTTGAATATCGTTCGATAGCAAATTTCAATGCAACTATTTGTTTACAGTTTCATAATGGACTAAAACAATAAATTTACAATGTGGTATTGCGGAAATTAACCAATAAAAATATTAAACCGATTCTTAGTATGAAAACTTTCTCTACAAAAATGCGTTTTCTTCAGAACACAAATTACACAGAAAACATAGTGGACATTAGATTAGCATTACTATTATTGTGCAGTTAAAATATACAACACATAGTGCGGTAAATTAAACTGTGATCTTTCAAATTTAATGCTGTGAAAAAGCGTGTTAATTATACTTACGTTACGTCGTATTTAGTGCTACGATATCATCACATACATTGCTATCCAAAGTGAATACAGGCATAATCAACTGTACCAAGTACGGATGGAAATTAGCGAAATTAACTTGATTAATTTCGCTTCTCTCATTTCAGTTGCCTTTCCCAGCAAATAGCTCGCCAGTCAACCTAACGTATCCTTCTACCCCGCCCGCAAGCGAACGGAAGGCAAATTGCACAAACATTTCTTTTCTTGGGCGAGCGCACAAAACCGTTAGTCAAATTGGCCGTATCCACAAAAAGACAGACTTAATTGACAGGCGGCCGAACGGCGAAAGACCTAAGGAGGGGCGGCCGAGCAGACGCCACAAAATGGCTTACTTACCAGAAAAAATACGACAAAAGGGACAAGCTAATAGATTTACAAAGTGATTCCTTTCAAACGATCCACCCGCCGTTTGGCCGCAATAAAACACGAGCCCGGGACCGGCTGATAAATCACGCCGAGCAGACAGACCTTTTTTACAAATCACAATACCCTCTGTTGATTCGTAAACAGGAATGCTATTTTAACCCTTCTGCGGGTGACTCCAGTTGAAAGAAAGTATGGAAAACTTTTACTATTACAATAGAATAAAAGATAATTTCCATAAACACACATTTTAGAAAATAATGCCTTAGGAGTTTTTTTTTCATTTTTCTGCTACGCTTTTTTTATATCATATTTAATTTTTAAATCTAATACTCAAGGTCTTTTCATCAAACATTTTGCGTAACCTTAATTTTGTTTTATAACTTTTGTACTTTTTGTAGTATACAAAGGCAAAATGTTATAATTTTTTAAACGAGTTTATTTTTGAATTTTATTAATTAATATAAATCAATTTTTTAAGAAATTTATAATGCGATACTTGCACTTGCAAAGGGAACAGATACAGTGAAGTTTAAATTGATGCAGGAATAAGAAGTGAGAAAAAAAGGAGAAATGCATAGAAAATATTACGTAGGGATTGTCCCTACGTAATATGCCAGTGTTCTGGCTGGATTGTGTTTATAATCAATTGAAATATGAAACACTTGCAGCCCATAAATGTATGTTTACGCTATTACAGGTAATACTGCTGTTAAATAGCGATCTCCACATGAATTTTTCTTCTGTTAGTTGAACGGTTTTAATTATCAAACAACGGTGAAACATTTAATACAGCGTTTCTATATTTTAGATTACCTTCAAAGAACCCAAATGCCCAAGAAACTTCGTGATAATATATTATTTGCAGGCATTGTTTTCACTACACAAACACAGAAACAGCTGACACTTTTTACTAAAATTTTTCAATATCTTATCCTTATCAGTCACATCCTCGTGATTGAGAGTCGCGTCTACTTGAAGTTGCCGATAAAATTCTGCATTTTATCATTCCTTTCCCCTAGTCTTGATTTTGGGCATATCTTATGACGTAGTTAAAGGGCATATCGGATAGTTTTCGTATCTCGTTCGACGAACTAGCCGGAAAACGGTGCTTTGGTCCCTTTTTCAGTAAATATAGCTTTGTTAGGCTACTGTCTTTACACTGAGTAATGTGGCCAAAGTGAGCGAGTATTCCTTGTAGACAAAATGGAGAACAATCTTATTTTTATTTTCAGCTCCTGAAGTATATACATATTAGTTCGTTTAGTAGTCCATGGTGTTCGTAGCATTCTGCGCCAATGCCATATTTCAAATGAGTCAATTTTTTTAGCTTTTTTTTAAATATATGTATCTATTTTGTACAGAAAAATCTAAAATATCAGGGTTCTCGTAAATCTTACTTTGGTACTTTTGGAGATGTTTCTATTATGGCAGATCTTTGTTAATTTAGTCATGCTGACTTGAGATGAATATATATTAAAATAATAATTTCAAGTATATATTTCAAGTATAGCGCAACTCAGAGCATCAGAGCAATAATAAAAATGAACCTTACAGAATCATTCATTTATCCGCTCTTCAGACCATCTATCTGTCTGTAATAACTTAAACAATAACTATTAACCTTTGGTTGTAAGCTCATGAATATTTAGAATCTAGATTTATCCTTGATTATGACATGAAACGGCTCAAAAATTATGGCGAAAAACATCGATGAAAATAATTAATCACAAAATAATTAATAAATTAACGAAAAATAAACAATTATCAATTAGAAGCTTTGTCCTATGTTCAGAAAGGTTTAAGGCGCCTATACCGATTTACGGAAAAGCTGATATATGTATGGATAATCGCAAAGTAATAATAGAAATTGACACTCCCAACTAAAGAATCCAATGAAAATTGTCTTTTTTGAAGTTACTTGAATATATTATAGGACTTCTACCAGCCACAGGGTTAAAACGTTTTCGTCCAAACTGTCAAAGAATCTTCTATTAAGATGTATTGGAAGGAAGAGTCAGCGATACGGCCTGGTGTCTATATGTTGACAAACACTTCGCGTCCCAGGGGCCGCAAAGACGCCACGGTAAGTACATAATATTTATTTTACGGCCCTATCTCATAAATACTATTATTGTTTTTCAATATGTTACCTTCGTGTGTTATTCGACAATGTTTATTGTGCTTTTGTTCGATGAGCGCGCCCCGCCCAGGCCGTAAAGTCTTTTATTATATATTACGGGGTATTCCTTAATTAAATATGCTTCTAATTTAGAGAAATAAATCTTCTAAGTACTTCGTATGTACCACTGTCGAATTTTTAGATTTTGTAGCCAAAAAACGAAGAATGGAACTCACATTTTCGTCATGTCTGTATGTCTCTTTGCCCAACTGTCTGTCTGTCTATATGTCACAACATTATAACTCTTTCACTTTGAATCCGTATGTAATAAAATTATACAGAGATTTTAAATTAAATCTGTCAATATATTTCCCAACATATAAATTAGAAAAGTTCGTTTGTTTCTTTGTTTGTTTGTTCGCGCTAATATCTGGACCCATAAATTCAATTTTAAAAATTGTATTAGGATTAGAAAGCCCTTACTTTAAAGGAGATTATTAACTTTATTATTTACTATAGATATATATTTTAAGGGAAATTATTAGTTTATTTAGAGATTGTCAGTAACATAGACTACATACTTTAAGAGAGATCATTAGTTTGTTTTTTTGTTCGCGCTAAGACTGGAACGATAAGTCCAATTAAATATTATTAAAGTTAAATATTCTTGTAGGGTTAGAAAAAACGTACTTTAAGGGAGATTATAGAATCACGCCATAAATTATACGAGCAGAGTAGTTATGAAACGGAAATGTGTTTTGTTTTCTTTGTTTGTTTCCTCGTGCCAACTCTCAGAAGTCAGAGAGAAACGGGCTCATATATTGATTGATAGATTGATCATCTCGAGTATATCCACTGTATACTCCACTTGTTAACATTATATAAGATAGTATTTGTATGTGGATATGGATAATATAGTGTGAGTTCTACTCATAGTTAATAGTTCGTTTTTTCTCATGTTTTATATTGCTTAGTCATAAAGTTACTATAGAAATTTCACTAACATATTTAAATTCGTTTACAAATTCCATATTTCCACGTATAATTTACATTCTGATCTATGGGTTGTAATAACCATCGCATACATGCATTCGCAAAGTGAAACTTGATAATAGCCACAAACATTTTCTTCCACAAGCAGTTTTCCTATCCATAATTTCTTAAAAATATATATAGAATACGTTTTACATAAATTACAATTTTAATAACAGAATTTCTCTTTTAAATATTTATAAAGAATTGTATTCACATTTCATAATCGGGTTGAACTTCACCACAGGTCGTCATTCACCAGTCCTAACGGTAAATAAATACAAACGGTCATAAACATGGAACTAATAATGTAATCTATGCTGTGTTTATGATAAACCACTGTACATGTTGCAATTTTAATTGAATTGTTTGATTCTTTTGATTTCTCTTTGTCTCTTATTTCAGTACAATGTTTTTACGATTGATCACAACAAGCATAATAACTTAATATAAACAATTATTTACCGAGTACTTGGTGTAAAAGTACCGTCATTTCTCGGTGTGAATAATTATGATAATTTTCAAGTTATTCTTTATTTATTATCGTAATTGAATTATAAAAAATGATGACAATATATTTATATACAATATATTATAACTGTTTATTTTTATGTTTGGCAATTCATTATTACAAAAAATTTTAATAAAAGTTAGTTCTTTGTGACTGTTTTTTTTTGTTTCAATTCTTACTTTCCAGTATACGATACAAAATTCAAAAGAAATTATATACTGCGTAAATCAACTAGCACGATTTTTGCTTTTCATTTTACTAATAAAAACTAATTAAAAAAAATAAACCGACTCCAAAACGTAGGCAGGCGTCTACACTACTTAAAATAACGAAATAAATAATAAATAAAAATACGATTAACTAAAAATTAAGAAGTAATAAGTGTTATAATATAACAAAATCAATCTGCCTCAAATGTAGGCACTACCCTAAAAGAAAATTTTTTTTGGGATTGCTAGACAAGAAAAGTTTTTTGTTTTGTTTTAGTATGTACCTTTGACATGCTTTAGACAATGTTTGCACTCCGATTATTAGTTTCTGAGAAATAGGTGGACAAACATACATACATATATACATACACTTATAAAATGTTGTACATTTGTCGAAGGCCTAGTAGAACTAACATGTACGAATATTTTGTACTTCCAATAATATTGCATACAGTAAATAATATGGCAACAACCTTTTACTTCTTTCAAGTAGGTTAAAAATGAGTTAATTTTAATTGAGTAGATTAATTGTTGTTTGTCAGTTAATTTTTATTGATTAGTTGTAGATTAATTGGGAAATAGAACACTCGGCCTAATATTCGGTAGTGCATGCGCGTGGTTACAATGCGCGTGGCGCTAATGTATAATGCATACTTGCCTCAATTCAAATCACGTATTTTTTAGTTTGTGCCCAATTTATAAGTAGCTGTCCATAAAATAAGTTGTAGTATAGCGATTATGGTTAGCAAACTTTTTCAATTTGCCCTAGATAATGAAGTTAGTAATCAAACCCTGGCTTGGCTTAAGCCTTAAATGATAAAGATACAAAGGAAATTTAAAAAAAAAATAAAGAAATACCAAAGTAGTATTAATAAAATCTTAGCCAGCATTATTTCGACAGGTATACTATGGTGAAAGAATTTTCCAAATCAGTTGAGCAATTACCTAGTTCAAATCGTAAATTTTCCAGCAAATAATTTCACTTATTGACTGAAGAACTTGCTTTCATGGTGCTGACTGCATTTAGTACGTCAGTAACCTTGTACGTTTACTGCCACCATTTGTTGTTTAGTAAGACAGAGCAGGTGTTATATTTTAGTATCCTTAAGAATTTGATTCCACAACGCGCCTGAGTAACTGGAAATTTTATGGGTGTTATTTACAATTTTCCTTTCATAAAAACAAGTGTTGTGAGATTGAAATAACAAACCTACTCAATGTACGAAGCTAGTTTTGAAATTTTATGCATCTAAATAGCAAGAGGGATGCTGGTCATCCTTCATATCCTCTTCTTCAAAGATGAGGTTTACGTGAATATATGACATGGGCCGTATCAATATTTTTATTATGTACTAGTTGTTCCCTACGGTTTCACTTGCGTGAAATTCGGAATAATAAAAGTTATTAGAATTTTTTTCTCACACATCGCTCTTGGATATAAATTATTACCGTACCAAATTTCATCAAAATCGGTCCAGTATATAGCGTGATTGACGAACAAATTAACATACAGACCGACAGACAAAAATTATAAAAACACTTTTTCTGGTTTCTATTATCATTCCTTATGTTAAATCAGTCACTGTTTTTAAACTATTTTATTAATAGTATAGCTTTTGACGTTCTAGCCGGCAGCCCTAAAAGATAGATTTCGTACTTCTTTAATTATTACAGCTATTTTTATTTACTTACAATTTCTGATATTAGGGATGGTGACGTAAAAAAAAAGGTTATATTAAAAAATACTGGTTAGAAACTTTCAGGGAGAACTTTGCAATTATAGAAATTCTTAACAACCTTTTCACATCGGTGAAAGATGATATATAGATATAGTTGCATAATTATGAATGTACGCATACAAATAACACGCCACAGTTAAGTAAGTGTATATATATATATATATATATATATATATATATATATATATATATATATATATATATATATATATGCATTTATGTATGCAGCGTGACATACATTTGCAATCGACGCTATTTGTATATGGTAACATTCCTTATTAATATTTTGAATAATGTATATAGTCCAACCAAATTGAGAAACAGGTTCAATGAATTGTCTGTTCGGCTTGTACAGACATTGAGAAATTATCCATACTCCAAAATTTTGATATCGACAGAATCCCGTTATCAGAAATTAGTCTTAGGTAAATATTTTTAAGAGCACTCTGACAAATTCCTACTTCTCTGAATTGCTAACTCCTGTCACCTCTTAGTTCCATTTTCCTTATTTATAGTATTCGTATTAGCATTTAAAAGAAAATCGATTTTTCGCTGTCTTTTACAAATTTTTCCTATCTATATATTGAATGAAATAAATTGGTAATGCGACAATAAAACCAACAATATACTATGCACGTGCTTAAATCATATTTGATTAATTTATTTATATCAATGATTTAATGGAAATTCGAAATGTATTCACTCCGAACTAAGCATAACTTTACCAATCTATGAATTTCCGCAGCTGTATCACAGAAGGCCACACGTTCTTCTTGAAACTGCATTCACAAAAATGCATCAAAGACATCACAAGTGATTTATTATGCGACACGCAGTCCTTGAATGACGCTAATTAACTTCGCTCGCAATGCTTCATGTTGTAATCAGGACAGTACTTAAATTGTAGATTGCTGTAATAGTAGATGAATATATCTTTCACTTATTTTTTTATATTTACATTATTACATAATATAATTTTTGTATAATATAACTTTGCCCACGTTATTATAATTAGAAATTAAAATTAGTCAGTAAAATGAACTTTTAAAGATCATTCGTTTAGGCTCCAAACATTATCTACTCTATATAAAATGTCTTCATTCTATTAAAACTAAGCTCTATTAACTTTAATATGTCATTTTTCACAAATAATTTCCCTGAACTTTCTAGTTATTTCCTTTTTTGTCTTCGTTTGCCTAACACTTAAAGTATTAACAAATATAATAAATAGATTAATTATTTATATAATATTTTGCGTTATTAGGGAAAAGTTATGACTGACTTTTCACAACAAAAGTAATAATTTTAAATGACTCTTTAGAGATTATGATTTGTTCGCGATTTCCTTGTAGCGTGTTAACACTTGTGATTTTTTTAAATTTAGAACCGTTTCCAATAATTAATAATGATGAAGATCGAAGAGCTTGTTTTGCGTGTACTAATTAATCTTCTTACGTTAGGTTACTCGATATATTTTATATGTAATATATAAGTGAACATCTCATTTGAATTAAGGAAAAAGTGTAAGCGATTATTGACCGTGATTCTATTTCTTTATTTATGACGTATTAATAATTGACTAGTTATTAATGTATAATGGCAAAATAATAATTTATTTATAAAAAAATACGACAATTAACTAACAAAACATTTACGGTATAAAAAAATTCACAGGATAATAATAATTGACTATAACGAGACCTGTATAAATCCTCATAGAGTCGATATATATAAAATTAATATATTTATGAGAATATCATTTATATTTTCCATCCGATCGAGTACTCCGATGTACAGAGAGTTCTGAATGGAAGTCCAGTGTTTGGACTTTATATTTATGAACATTCTTCTGCAGTGATAAACAGCTCAGGGTGAACCGAGCCCTTCACCGAGATCTTCTACAATGTTCTGTCTTTTTTCAAGCAGTTTTGTCAAAACTCGGCCAAATATATTCTGCATACATATCGGTTTTTATAAATTCAAATAAGATAATTAGTCTATTTTTAAAATTTTATTCCCTATATATATTTACCGCTCACTAAGTGATTTCATAACAAAATCTCCAGAAGTACAAAGCTTACATATTTTGAATTTGGCATGTATACCTTATTCAGTTTCTAGATGTTCGCTAAGAAAGTTGAAATTCAGCACCTAAAGTGAACTGTGGTAGGAAAATTTCAAAATAATTGAAATTAAGGACGTGAAATAAGGTTAAAAATGGTGTTTACAATAAATTATGAAAAATATTTTTCATTATTCTAATCGACGACTGAACTCAAACTTTCGAGGGGCTTATGTTTTTTTCATTTTCTCTGTATACCACATAGACTTTCATTGTTACTGTTCATCAATAATCCTCTTATCAACCCGATTGGCACCAGTTGTTTTATTTATTTCTTATTCTCACCTCCAGAAGTCGAATTATGCCCTATTATGAATCGACTTTCTATGGCTTTATATTGTTTTTGTATAAAATCACTTTTCCTGCGCCTATTGTCTATAAAATTTACGCTGATAAAAGAGAAATTATTATTTTTGATATGAATGGGTTTTCATATCGATAAAAAGATAAAAACATTAAATCTTAAAATTAACTTCAAATTTCGCCTGTGTTACATATATATATATATATATATGTGTGTATATATATATGTGTATATATATATATATATATATATATATATATATACAGAGAGAGAGAGAGAGAGAGAGAGAGAGAGATAATTATTGAGATACCTATAAAGAAATACCTATTTCAGAGTTTTTAGAATAACACTAACCGTAAATATTGATTATACAAAAATACGAATGAAACAAAATGTGGTAGGTCAGACAAAGCCGAGACGAGTTGTTAGTATTTTATAATATCGGGATTCTCACATGCTTTAAATAATTTAAGATGTCATTTGTGGCTGCGGCAACTTCCGTAGACGGTAAATCACCAAAGATGCTTCGCAATATTTATTCTGATGAGTATCTGGGAGTATATCTTATTTATCTTTTCTAGGCGCGGATTTTCGTTTTATTTTTTTTTTTTAAGAAACTCAATTATCGACATTTTCGTGGACCACAGAAACGTTTTCATATTTATTAAAGATAAAAAAGAATACTTAAATGAAAAAGGAAAATTATGAAAATTTCCTTACAATTTTATAAAAAAACTTAATAATTTTTATGATTATTTATATTCACTTTTAGGTTTAGATAATTCTAAATAATTATATAGGAAATAGCACAGACGATATACATATTCGTAAATATATTTCTTTAATTTACTTTTGCATATGCATATCGGCTTAAGAAAGGAAGATCTAAATCCCTTATGCAAAAATTACATATTATAAAAATTAAAAAAGATATATGTAATAAACATAAACAAAGTATAAAATAAACAAAGTAAAAAAAAACATAACACGTTCAAAAGTTTCATTTTCTTACTTCAATTACAGATCTTGACATTAGGTATACACTAAATAATTTAAAAATATACAGAGGATCACAAAACCAAATTAAAACTAGAATCTAAAAACCAAAATAAAAAACCGACGCGATTCAAACTGAAAACGTCGGATTGAAAAACACTCTCCAAACTCAACTAATAAGCTCGTTGCGCAGCGCAACATCAGCTTTAAAAAAATGCTTAATTGAAAGCTCCGCATTGTTAATTGTCAATTAGTAACTTGCATCTATGCGGTTCATATTGTCGTTGGAGCTTTATTGCATTTAAGCTCAGCGGCGATAAAAAGCATTGCCTGCGATTATTAAGTTGAGATGGAAAATTGCGTGTTTTAATTTTTTACTACTTACTCAGATATTATACTGATTTTTTTTAAAACTCCTCTGTAGGTATATTAAATATTCTCTATTACTTATGCTATTTAACCTAAATATAAATACACGATAAAGAATATTTTTTACAATTTCCATTTGATTTTTTTTTAAGAAATTAAAAATTTATTCATTATTGGTAACAAGTTTTTATTATATTTCGAAATTAACGTAAAATTTGTTTTTTGGATTCAATTATACGGACCATTATTTTAGAACCTAAAAGAAGGAATTTAATTAGAGACAATTATATGCTCTATTCTGGTCAGTTTTTATTATCGGTAGAGTTTAGGTACCTTTAAATATTTATATTATGATTTATTAGTTACGGACTAATTAATATTTAATAAAATCTCCTCTCCGAATGATGTTGTAAACATAAAAGCAAATTAGATATCAAATGTAATAAAAACGTATTTAAGCCATGAGTGACATCAATCACAAATAATAATCATAATGTTTTAATAATTGCACAAACATTACAATACATTTTATTTTTGGAGTCTCTCCTTAATAATACTTAAAGTACTGAGGTTTTAAAGTTGATCGTTGTGATGTTTTAAAGTTGATCGTTGAATATCGTATTAGTATTAATAAAACTGTTATGAATATAACTTCCAATACAAGGGTTTCGTTCACACATAGGTACATATAAATATTTAAGTGTACGTAGTATTTCTAGTAAGCTTCTTATAAATATTAATATTATTTTCACTATGTAAATATATAAATATATAGCCTAGTATGTCTTTCACAGACATAATAAATATACATTTTAATGTACTAGGTTATTTTTTCAGTTGATTTAAGTCGTTTCTATGACACAGGTTGGTCGAGTATTACTCGTAAATTAGTAGTGGTAAAAATAGCGGTTTAGTTAGTAGTGGGTGAGGACACGTAACTCTAAAAAAATATACTTCTTAACACGTATTAGTAGTAGCTAAATTATACTTCTTAACATGTATTAGTAGTAGCTAAAGTATACTTCTTAACATGTATTAGTAGTAGCTAAATTATACTTCTTAACATGTATTAGTAGTAGCTAAAGTATACTTCTTAACATGTATTAGTAGTAACTAAAGTATACTTATTAACATGTATTAGTAGTAGCTAAAGTGTACTTCTTAACATGTATTAGTAGTAGCTAAAGTGTACTTCTTAACATGTATTAGTAGTAGCTAAAGTATACTTCTTAACACGTATTATTAGTAGCCATAGTTGAATGTTTCGTAAACGAATCCCCGTATCGAAAAAGTGTCCATGATATACCACCAATATTTTTAAATGAAAGGTTTATTTAATTATAGCCTACAGACGGCATATAAGAACAAAACAAATCATCCCTACTTTCCATTTAGGGGAGGTATTCTAATAAGACATATTTTTATAGGATTTTTATAGGTTTTGTGGGGATTTTTAATACTTATAACCATGCCGATTTTTAGCTTTATAGCGCTAATAGTTTTCGAGTAAAACGGCTCAGAGAGAAACAATAAGACTTTCCAGTTTAGAAATTTTAAAAAATAGTGTTTCAAAAATCCACTTTTGTTGATTTACAGATGGATAACTCTATGTATGAAGACTATCGTTTGATTTGGGAGCACTGGAAGAAGCATTTTCTTTGTAAATATTTTAAATAATTTTTACCGGCGAATCATACCATTTCAAAATCGAGCCTGATAATGTGACGACTAAAAAAAAAGAGGGTAAATTTTCGCTTCTTTCATATTTTACAATCAAAGAAAATATAATTAAGGTATTAATAAAATATAAGCAAAACGGGGCACATCGTACGATCTATAAAATAAAATCGTAAAAAAACTGTATCTACACATTGAATGTTTTTAAGTAAACCTATGTTCTACCTACTAAAGACACGCGACTAAGCCGAAAACAACAGTTTTTAGAATTTATGTCTGTCGGTTTTTTTGTTTGTCTGTACGCACCTTTATTGTACACGCTAATATTAGCAAGGTCTCTACGGTTTTCACTGATATATTTAGATTAACATGAATGGATTCACAAATAAAAATATATACGTCAATCTTTCTTTTATTTTCGTTGTGCACACTAGTATAAAAACCGGCGGAACAGGCCAACGCCATCTATTAGCGTTTTTAGTAAATTTTATGCTTTTAGAGTTCTGAGAGAAAAAAAGAAAAAAAAAACACAAAAAAATCCTAATAACTTTTCTTACTCCGAATTCAGAGTTCTACTCTCACGAAACCGCGGTTACAGCTAGTTTATAATATATGTAAAACTAAATTTACTTCTTAGGTAATGTATAGAACATTTGATTTAAAATTTAAAAAAAAATTAAACGTAATTAAAAATGATATAGTTTTATTTAATGTTTTTATCTTATCTATGGTTTATATGATTTAAAACCACAGGTGGTAGGGGTGGATACACAATTATTAAAAGAAATTTCTACTATTAATAATTTAACCCTATATAAAGTAAGTTTCCAATCATCAAATTAGACCTTTACATAGAAGTATCTTTTGATAATACTTGTCAAATTTAGGCCTGAATTAAAAAAAAACTCGTATTAGTCACAAACACTTTCCTAACGTCCTGTCTTTCTATGAAATCAAATCAAATTTCTTAAATCTATGGCCAATTGTTCAAAGTTTACGACTTGGTTGCAATTCGAATATTTGAAATTGCATAAATCTATGGCCAATTATCCAAAGTTCATCATTCGGTTATAATATGAATGTTTCAAATTTCTTAAATCTATGGCCAATTGTCCAAAGTTTACGACTTGGTTGCAATTCGAATATTTCAAATTGTATAAATCTATGGCCAATTATCCAAAGTTCATCATTCGATTATAATATGAATGTTTCAAATTTATTAAATCTATGGCCAATTGTTCAATGTTTATGACTTTTACAATATGATTCCATAAACGATGTAGACTTTTGTTTTTGACGTCTATTTATAAGGTGTTAGAAAATGTAATTAGAAAATGTAATACTTGGTAGTTCCTAGAAAAAATGTAATGTTACCCTTCTGTGTTACATTAGTAAATTGATTTAACGCATCAAGACGTAATCTGACGTCCTACGCGTCTCGCCATGAGACTATTAATTTCGCTTTTTCGTCGAATTCTCAATATTAATTTGTAACTGGCATTTCCATCGTGAAAGAGCGGGTATAATGAAATTAATTACTCACAAGAGAGCGCCTAATTCGATCCGACCGTCGGGTCGCCATTGCCGACTGAGAGCGGGGTCGCCGCTGAATGGTCTTTTTGCGAACACACTCTCAACCCTACTCGGACTCGGCTAGGTCCACTTGACCCTAAAGGGTGTATTTGTAAAACGGGTCGCGATGTTTTTGAACGAACTGAAGATGGAGTGGAAAGCTTTCTGCATATTCGGCGTTGGGGGTGGAATTTCCTATTAGTTTAAAATGTGAATAAAGTTACGGTCTGTAGAATTATAATATTCGTGGAGGGTTCTTCAAGGGAAAATATTAAATAAAAAAGTAAAAAATGGTTTCGTAAAAAATCAAATCGTTTTTAATCCATGGTTTGATATATGTATTCTCATCCATAATTAATGATCAACTGGTATCGAAAACCCCAGCACCGTGGTGTATTGGGTTGATCACAAGGCATACGGCCTTTGACTGCGAGGCGCACCGCGAGGATCCGGGTTCGATAGACCCTCATCGAGGGTGGGCTGGACTGGTATTCTGGTTGGCTGTAAGATATTGCTCTTCTAGTAATAAGTCCGCCATGTGTATCAAATAGATACATTAAAGTACAGAAATAAATAAAATCCTTACCATTATAATAAATACTGAAGGTGTTTATTTTGTTGGTTTATATGTTACCTAGTAAATCTAAGTAACAGATAATTCTACATGCATATAGTTCGCATAATAGAGGAATACGTATATACATTTTCAGTACATTGCAGCAAAAACTGTATGAACTATACCAGTGGCATCGTTCACGTGGTACATTAATGCCCAAAAACTGTTTAGATGTTTGTTAATAGCAGTGGGCGATTATAAGTGATAATAATGGAATGAGATATCTTGAGATATTTCATAATCATTCGATTATGAGAATATCTCAAGATATATCAATTATTGTTAGCAATTACCAATTAGTAATGTACGAACACGAATTAATATGAGCAAACGTTTGATAGAATACATTTTAACATTTTGAGATATTTTCATAATCATTAGATTATGAAAATATCTTGGGATATCTATTATCATTACTATAAATTATTAATTAGCAACTTACAGACACGAATAAATGTTAAGCAAACGTTTCATGGAATATATGTTACCGACATAATACAGAAGAATACTGGATAAGTATGTCAGATAAGAACAAATGTTATTTTATTTTATTATTCCGTACAAACACCTAGATAATACTTTATGATCTTAAATCAAATAATAAACTACTAAATGAAAGTAGTTTTATTGTGAGTTACACGTGGGGGGTATTTTCTGAATTGTAATTACTATTACTAATCATTCGATTACAGTTATTAAATTCCTAATCTCATTATCAGAATATCTCATTTATATTATCGGAATATCTCATTAGCAGATTAATCCATTATGGAAATAATTCATAATCGCCTATCATTATTTGTAACTCAGCCACGCCTAAACGTCTGTATGAAATTTCATAAAACTTGGTACAGACGTATTATAGGTAGTGGATTTTTAGACAGCCTCGTTTTTGGTCTGAGAAATGTCATAATTTCCGTATGATGATATTTTAATTTTTTTGCTGTGAAATTGTTAATCCAAGTAAATCATAATTATTTGAATTGGAAGCTCTAATCAAATTTCAGTAGCCAGAAATTCTTTACCTTTCTCAAATCTATGGTTGAAAAAATAGAGTGTTTACATTGCTCGTCATTTTGAATTTAATATTTCGCAAAGGATCTTAAAATAAAGAAAGTGGCTGGGTGTGAAACACAGGATGCTGTTAATTTCAATGATAAAGTTACAATATTCTATAAATATTTATATACCTACATAGCTGCAATTTAAAAATTAAGTACTCAAAGAGGAAAAAGAATTTAAATGAAATATTTTTCTCAAAAACTAAAAATATCTAGGACTTTGTTTTATTTCCCTATAATACATATAATATTTTTGATTAGTCTGAATTAATCCGGAATTTTCGGCCTGCAAACTCTGGAGATAAAGTGACAGGGTGGGGTGATTTTTCTTCATATTTTTGGTCATAAATAACAAATCACGTAGGTTAAAATTAAAAAAAAATGTGTAAATGTGTAAAAAAAAGCTTTTTAAATTTTTTTTAAATGTGTAAACAAATCCTTTTAATATGATGTCCCACTTAAACCATCTCTCCCCCATTTTGAACAAAAAGAAAAATAATACCAAAATTATTTCACCTGGAATGGAAGCGGATAAGAAATCACCACAAGTGTGCCACAATTCAAAAAATTGGTTAGTAATAGAAGTAGCTGAGAAAAACAATCATGACGCACAGAAAACAAAGTCTCACTATAAGGGTTTTGTTTTTATCTTATAGGTACCTAAGGAACCCAAAAATGGTAAACGAAACATAAATTTTATTTTAAAATAAATTACATGCAAATTCCTTTTTTAAATAAGTTGCTAGATAATTACTTCAGATCTTCGTATATAATATATACCTGCAAATTACATAGTAATAGGTCTAAAAACGTAAAATCTATGTGGCTAGAAAAGACGAATGTACGGCCATGACAAAATTGGACAGGATGTAGGAAATTCTAAAGATGCCTTGTTTCAATATGGAATCCCAAAACAAGAACTCAAAAAAAACCTTTCCTAATTGCTGCGTTATTTGCTTGCAAAACTATTTTCCAATTTTCTTTGCTATTTTTAAATCAACTATTATTAATGTACTTATGGAATATGGGAAAAATCCTAATATGTTCTCTTTGTTTATCCAAACTTAGCCAACATAATAGTAACTATATAATCCAATACTTTGTAACGAGTTGTTTGTATTGAATAATAATGAGTATACCTTGATACATGATAAAAAAAAAATTAATTACACGAATGGAACAAAGTTTGCTCCTGAAGTAGCGAAGAGTGGTATTAAAAAAAGTTGACGATAAATTAATCGATCATCATCTTCAAATGCAGTAACAAAAACCTGGTAAGCTGTATGTAACTCTTTAATTATAATTGATGCAAGATGACCGAAAAAATTACATTAAGTAGTTACTTATAGCCATCTTATTTTTTTCAATTTTTGAACCACTCGTAGGTAGTAAAGAAGATAGATGGCCTACTGCAGAATACATACTATATGTACTCACATCTTGCGAAGATGTTATATTCGAAAATGTTATACTCAATCACCGCTTTTATTAATTCGTATATCAAGCTCAGAAGTAAATGTTAAAAACTTAACTGAAAGAAGTAAATGCACAATCAAAATTATTTCAATATAAAGATATTTTAAATAAAACGATCTAAATGCCCAAACCGTAAGTTAGATGAGCTCAGAAAGCTATGCGTCAAACGTAACACCATCACGCGCCGCGCATCGAAATATTTATTAGGCAACAAAAGCGAAACGGAAGTCCACCGTCAGTCATAAATATTCGAGGGTTGCCTCCTCCGAACCGTTATTAAAATATCGTGAGAAATTTCAACTTTCTACCAACAACTGAAGTTGCTTTCACTCCGACGTCTAAATCAAGAAACATTCACTCAACAGGCGAACCCGACTATAATGGCGTCGGTCGGAAAATATTGGAAACATGCATACCGTGCCGTTTTGTATTAAATTTAAGTACCAAAATGTCACTATATATACTATATATATATATATATATATATATATATATATATATATATATATACTTATTTGCTAGTATATAAATATATGATACAATAATGGACAGTTATAATGGACGGTTGCATTAAACGTGTTCTCGCGAAACATTAGGCTGTATTGTTTTTTGTAACTTGTAATAAAATTTTATTGTTGGCCTTATAAAGCATTTTTATTATTGGTTTCATAAACTGGAAATAATCGTATCGCCGCGTATGATCACACCCGCCTCCACCAAGTTCCGCCTTCGCTATATGAATACTTGCGATTCACTTGAGTTGGTGAACCCCGGTTTATTGTTCTTAGAAAAACGGGTCATAAAATGTTATTTTATTTATAAAATGTAGTTTTCGAGAGAATTTTCTATACACAAATTACTCAATAATACACATAAATTATCCAAGAGGTCAGACACATTCATTAGAAAGTATCAAATACCAAATTTCATCCAGGTTGTCCAACTGATTTAGACACAAAAATGATTATAATTTTTTGCTATATTTTTTCCTGTCGCTAAAAACTAAAAAAGAGATAACTTAACGAATTCAGCAAAATAGAAAAATTTGTTAACATGAAAATTTTAAAGAAAAAAGTATACAAGAATATCATTACGTAAATAAAACATTGAAGCTATGTTATAGAAGTTTAAAGGATTATTAAAAATGAAGGAATTTAGTTTCATAGTGACTAAATTAGCATATAGAAACATATTTTTTATAGAATTACATGTAAATAATTATATACATAGAAACATACATAAATTACTCAATAATATATATATATATATACTTATCCAAGAGGTCAGATATATTTATTAAAAACTATCAGATACCTAATTTCATCCAGGTTGGTCCATTGATTTATGCACAGAAATGACTAGAATGTTTTGCTTTATCTTTATTTCCTGTCGCTCGAAACTAAAAAAGAGATAATTTAATGAAGTCAGCAAAATAGAAAAATTTGTTAATATGTTGATATGTTTCAAAAGAAAAAATATATAAGAACATGATCATGTAAATACAATACCGAAGCGATGTCATAAAATTTAAACAATTTTTAAACATTGACGACTCTTATTTCATAGTGACTAAAATTAGCATATAGAAGCATATTTTTTATAGATTTACGTGTATATAATTATACACATAGAGACAGACTCCAAATCTCACAAACGTCAAGTGAAGTGCTACTATTATCGTAACATAAAGTTCCGCAGAGACAAAAAGCCTTTAAACTCATCAAACGTCAAACGTGGTGCAACTATATTCGAGTCATAAAGTTTCGCATGGAACAAAATTATAAACTTTAAACTCACGAAACGTCAAACGCGGTGCAACCTATACCCTATCTCCCGCCGCAGTCAATTGCGAGCTTCAAAATGTATATTTATGTAGAAACTTTTCAACTACCGCCGCTCACGTACGCGTAGCCCTCTCAACTACTTAAATCTACTAAATTTCTCATTATTTCCGCCGAGACCGAGCAAGATGAGCGAAATAATATATAACGACGAGGATGAACGAAACATAAAGAGATAAAAGCTTAGGAAAAGCTCTAAAGGGTTAAACTTGAACGTGGTGGAAAGTTCTCTTCGTTGTGTGCCTGGAAAATGGAAAAGGAAACGTTTTATTGTTTTGGTAACAGAAATGCATTTTCGAGTATGTGTTTTAAGCCTTAGTCGAATAAGGTTTTCCGATCAACCAGTATTTCTGAAAATATAAAGTTCTTGTTTGAAAGATTAGCTATGATTTTTCACAAACAAAGAGAGGCTCCAATTAACACTACATATAAAGTTAGTGGATGCAGAAACAAATTGGAGTCTATTTTAAATGTATTTATACTCTTAGTTTTAACATAATCTTATGTAGAACAGAACCGCATTCTCTCTTATCCGTTTAAATTTGCAAGATCGAAAGCCGAGCTCTTAATCTTAAGTTTTCAGGTTAAAATTCATTTGTTTTCACATCGGACGGGTTAGATTGACGGTCAAACACATATAAATGTTTAGAAATTATTTCGAATTAGTAGTTTTACTTCAGTCCATACTGATATAAGTTTTGTTTTTTATAGACATTGGTCAGTACACGTGATTGTCATGGCAAACCTTTAAATAACAAGCAGATTATATTTAACGTCACTTTAGGATAGCTAACATTTGTCAATTTAATTGGCTACTGAAGAGACAATAATTCAGACTAATTATTGTTTAGAAATTTGCACGAAAAATATAAACTTACATTATCAGTGCACTGACTATTAACTTGACACCTAACATTTTTTTATTCTTAAGAACATGCATGTTTTTAGTCATTAACAGTAAAGGCCTTTTGAGGTTGTAGAAGTTTCAAATAAAATTTCTCAAAATTAAGATCTCCTATGTTGCCGTGCAGAGAATTATTCAAAATATTTGGTTACGTTGCTTTTCCAATAAATTTTTAATACTTACATATAACGCAATGTTACAGATAGATACGTGGTAGATCATAAAAAACATCCTAGTACTTTCGAAGAATATACATGCTGGAAATGTTTAACGGCAAAGACAAACGGAAATAAAAATATCATCCAAGTCAACCAAAGCTTCCCGCCCAAAGAGGCCGGAGCTTTCGCTCGCCCAAGTGGGCGATATATAATGCAGGACGGAGGGCGCGTGCGGCTTGGGCGGAACCTGCTATGTGGATACTCGCAACTTTATGAAGCCTCCGAGAGAGCTTTCCTGTGAGTATTTAGGCGGAGTACGATGTGAGTTACGATGTCGTAAAATTTAATTATGGTTTGATATTAAAATGTGCATCAGAGATGGTTAAGTTGCTATTGAATAATTGATGGGAAAGAGTGGTTACTGATATTTTGTTACCTTTAATAATACTGTTATACGTTGTTTATATCCTTTTACATCCTTTGTGACTGACTATGCAAAAAAGAGTGATAATATGATTATTTAAATATATTTATAAATTAATTCGGTTTCTCATATATTGCCTTGTATTTAAGCACAGCCATAATATTCCATTAATAAGACTGAAGTTCTAAAGATGCTGCCAAATATTAGATATTACTTAGCCGATGCTTTCGAAATCTTTTTGGGTATGAAAATATCGTTATAAGATAATTAAGATCATAAAAGGTCTGTAGCAATAGTAAAGAATTTTATACTTAAAAAAACATTCAGTCTGATATCGTCAGGTCATCGTTTTTGTTCAAAGATTTTTTATCAGAAATTTTCAATTTAATCATGTCAAAAAAGCGAAATAAATGAGGGTGAATGCTTAAAAATTGGAAATTGCCACGCAATGGGTCTGAGTAGCTATAAAGCAAAAAATAAGCTGTACCACAGCTGGAGAATACAAAATTGTTCGCCTAGAGTGAGCTTTGCAGTATTACCATTTAACTAAATAAAATTGCTCGTAAGTTACAATATACGCGGTACATCTCTAATATTTCACAAGCTTTGAAATTTCTTAAGACTTTTTTTGTTCACATGAAACTGAATTTTCGTCGCTAAAACTTTGATCAAATAACGATCATACAGAATATTTTGCTCACACTATGTTTAGTTCACTATTTGTTTATACTACAACATAAGGCGATAAAAGCTTAGAAAAAGCTCTAAAGGGTTAAACTTAAACGTGGCGGAGAGTTCTCTTTGTTATGTGTGGAAAATGGAAAAGGAAACGTTTTATTGTTTTGGAAACAGAAATAAATTTCGAGTATCTTTTGGCAATAATTTGTACTGAAATAAGCTTTTTAGATTAACAAGTATTCACGAAAATGATCTATATATTTTTATTTAATATATATATATATATATATATATATATATATATATATATATATATATATATATTTGGCGGCATTTTTTGAGCGTCGTTACAATAAAGGAAATTATTAGGAGTACATAATAATTTCATTAAGGCTATGTGTAAGTTAACGCATTTTAATAACTTTACACAGTAGCATGGATATACTAGTGACTTTAAACCTAAGACCGCCACGTATAATACTTAGATTAATAAAAGTCATTGGTCTTACTATCGAAAACGACCATTTTTTTTAAACCAGTGAAAGTTCCGAATACTGTAACCCTGATGGTTAGAAATACTTGGTCTAGGTAAGTTAGCACTTAATGCGGAAATATTTTACAGAAATCCCAAATTCCCGGAATATTTTCAGCTCTGTAGAAAAGATGTTCCATTTGCTCTGCCTTTTTCCTGTCTACTTTGTTCTTGCTTTAGTTCTTGTTAATTAACTTGTTTTAGAATAAATATTTTCTGAAAGGTGTTTTCTACCGGTAATAAAGAAAACATTACAAATTGTAATTCTTAATCTCTCAGAAATTTGAGGAATTATATTATATTATATATTTATAGTAATTAGCTTATAGTTAGAATAATTAGCGAATGTTGTTTATTTTAATTCTCTATATTACTAGCCAATCATATGATCAATAAATATTCTGATACAATCCTAACCATTTCATAAAACTATATACATGTATAGATTTTCTATTATAGGTAGTATACAATTTCTTGTATATATATTTTCTAGTAGACAGTATGTAGTTTCCATTATATGTATTTTCTATTTAAGTTCACATCCACGTGCTGATTTTCATGCTGAATTTTCAATTCAACATGTCAAGGAACTTGTTCCACATATTTTCAAAGCCTGTTTATGTGTGTTTTATTAATACGAAGTTCGCATATTTATTCCTTCAATTTCTATATTTTCCCTAGAGCGATGTCTAGTGTGTATATTAATAAACACACTAGATATCGTCCGTATTATCCCGCCCGAGCTAGCCTCGTGATATGTCTCTTGCAGGCTGTCAGAAGTCAAAGTTGAACCGCGGATAAAACCAAGCTTATCGCTGTGGGAACTGTAGGTAGTTGCGATTATGTACATCTTATATTTGACACTTGCTACACTCAACCGTACATAACTACGATAAACATCTTACGCTACACATATTTTAATTTGACATTAGTCATATTTTACACTTTTATTAGGTAACTTATTTTGATGCTGTTGAAATATGTAAATGTTTATAAACTGTGCTGTCTAAAATAAGCAAAAGGCAAATGTTATAGAAAACATAAAGTATTATAAGGAACAAGCTGCCAGAATGAAGTTATATACTTCATAGAATATAGCTAGGATGCAATATTTTTTGGGACGTTTCATAATTAAATTGTAAATTAAAAGAGAGATAAAAATATATTTACAATTAGATGTTTATAAACTAAAAGAGAGACGAAAATTCATTTGCAATCAGACTGCTTTGCTCCAATAATGATACAGTTTGTATTTCACGTAAGCGATTAAAGTTTAGACAGTATTATATACGAGTTCGAAGAAACCATCTAAAATATTAAGCGTCAACTTAATTCTACTAAATTCTAACTTACTTCGTAGAATAAAACAGGGAGTAATGGAATTTAGCTTTCATAAAATGACACAGCAAGCCATGACAAAATATGAAGCTTTTCTTACGATTTACGAGACAGGAAACGGAAACGGAGAGCTTTTCATAAAATAAGAGCTTTTGCGTCTTTTGGCTTCTCACACACACGTAACATAGTTTCACTTAAACTGCAGAACGAGCACAGACTTTTATTTATCGATCTCAGCTGAAATGTAGACTATGTTTGATATGAATGTTTGTAACAAAAGCGTTTGTTTGATAAAACGATCCACAATTAGGGGTTATAATTTCCTAAGCATTGACATAAGTAGAGTAGCGTTCAAAAATGTTTTAAAAGATTGTTGTTCATTTTGTACATTTAATGTTAAAAACTTATAATAAGAAAAGAAAACGTATTTCCTTTGTATTACGTAATTCCCTTCAACTCCGAAGGGAATTGCTTTTAATCATGCATTTTTCAAATTATTAAATCATTATGTTCATAACCCCTCGATCTTGATTTTAATGGCCCTTTATGCTCCTGGCTGCTACATGAGGGGAAGATGTCATTGTTTATTTTACCTTCCTAGAGCGCGTACGAATATTCTACACCGTTCGCCTGTCTTTTAGTACACTCACCTGCTCAAAGCAGTGTTGCGAGATGCACCAGGCCTAGATATTTTTTGGTTTTACCGTTTCAGAAATAGGATCACAGAGTTGCTTACTAGTTCACTACTGATTGCTAGATGATATTTATCCAAAATACTGGGTATTTGTTTTTCAATTGTCCTATTCGTCATTGTTTTCTAATTATTTGTTATATATTCTTCCACACGCTCAGCGATTTGGGTAATACTGTAAGTTGGCATGGGGTTTTCAAGAAATAAATAAATAAATTATTAGTTTTTAATATTAAATAAATATTATAATTTTTTTTTAATTTCAAATAAATTATTATTCCATTCGTCATCAATGTGTAATATTGCAATTAATGAATGCATTGAACAAGAAAACCTCTGTTCCCACATTTACTCTTTAGTACGTAATATTCTTGGAACGAATGCAGTCATCTTGTCACAGCATGAAGCCACTTTACGTTGGAGAAAATATTAAAAATATTCAATAGATTTTCGTATTATAAATTTTATATTATCTTATTCATTCCCTTCAGATGTTATTATGGGTATGATCGGATGCAATTTCCTTCAACACCGACAGAATTGCATTTGATCATGCCTCTTTTAAAATTATTAAATCCTCGATTTTGAGTTTAGTAGCGCTTAATGCTTCTAACTTTTACATGAGAAGGTAATGTCATAGTTTATATTGATTGCCTAGAGCACGTACGAATATCCTGAAGCGTTCATCTGTCATTCATGAATTCACATTGTTCAATACAATATTACGAGATGCGCCCAGTTTAACTATTTGGACCGCTTCAGGAATTGGGTTATGGAGTTGCTTAGAGATTAATGACTAATCCCTAGTTGGCTTGAGTGTATTCGAATTGATTTTTTATTGTTTGACTACATTTTATGATAATTTTTTCTTATACTTTTTATGGTACTTCCACATTTGTAACGTTTTGGCTAAGTTTGTAAGTTGGGCATTCAAATTTCAAGAAATAAATAAATGAATTAATTTTTTTTTATAAATTATATTATAAATATTTCCAGCGAGTAACCAAAAGAAGATAAGTAATAAACGCACAATGAAACACGTAGCATAATCTAATAGAAAGACGAGAACAAAATACAACAAATTCTGAAAACTCGTTAGATAACAGTATAATAGATTTCTTATTATGATACAGTAGAGCGATTCGGATATAAATAAGTTTGGGAAGAATTTACAATGAGTTCGTAGTTGCAAGCTTATACGTATTCTTGTGTAGCAAAAAAGGATATCTATAATCATAACACATAACATGACATTTCTACTTGTAGAAATTAAAAAAGGTATCATAAGTAGCCTTTCAAAAATAAAAGTAAATTATCATGTTCAGGATAAAATAAGGTGGAAATAAAAATTATATCCCGACTTGCAATTGGCCCGGTGTAAATTACACTTTAAATGTAGACCGATAGAACATGTTAACAAAATGCTGACACTATTTAGAGCAATGATTTTCAAAGTGGTCCATATAGCCCCCCAAATATTGACTTCGACTTGGTTGTGGGTCCACATCAGCGAAAAAAATATATGGGCGTCACAAGATTAGAGTCCAGGTGAGCGGAGGTGAAACGGGGTCCATTTAAGCAAGTCATCATCAAGAGTCAGGTGTTTCATAATTTATATACATAATACACCTAACGCGGATTATGTGTCTCGCAGAGGTATAATACGATACTTGACTCATTCTAAATGTTGATATTTTTCATACAATATTGTGAAATATAAGTTAATTAAAAACCAATCTTGAAAAAAATTCAAAAATTTATTGAAAAATAAGATACGGATAGAGTTGGGTATATCCCTGTCTTTTTTCTCACAACACATCATTGCCGTCCTTATCTAAAGGTTAAATTTAAACTTTTATAACTCGGTCAATTTTTAAGATTATTAAAAAAAATTCACTCTTCATCAGTTTGTACCTTGAATTTATGATTATTCAAATACCCAATTGAATTATTCGTTAGACATTTCATAAAATTGTTTAATTATTTGTTCGTGATGTGTTATGTTATTGTATAGGTTTTACAAGTTTTTATATCAACAGCAACGCATCACGTACCTATGCACAGTGAAAAGTAGTTCAGACTAGTTCAAACCAAAAGTTTTCACAGACTTGTTCTAACTAAGAATTAAAAATAGTTGTGTCAGAGAATAAAACACTGAGAATGTTTTTTTTTGACAATTGTTCATTTTACAAGAAAATATCATATAATAACGAGTAACACTGTGTCAGCCGTAACAAACACATTTTATTTAAATACCCTTAATACTAATAAGTTTAATGTTAATAAAAAGCAGGGGACCATCGGGAAAAAAAGAAATCGGAAAATGGTATACGGGGAAAAAAAGTTTGGTAATCTCTGCTTTAGAGTTAAGAAGAATTCGGATTATTATTGATTTTTAACAACCCGGAAATCTATTCTAATGTACACGACCTGATAGTGAAAACTTATTTCCGGATGAACAAAGTTATGTGAATTTATTACCGGATGAACAAAGTTGTAAAAGATGAACTTGAAAAAAATATTTACATGGAATATTTAAAAACTTTTGTTTTACACTCGCAAGCTTTTGAGAAACTTTATTGAAATTCTTTTTATGCAAGGTAACGTGCTTAATTCCTTTTTCCTTTTTTTATGTCTATCCTTTTTGGTGGTATATTCATTCCCTTGAGTTTCAGAGGGATCTAACAATATTTTCTTTTACTTTTCCGCATAACATATGTAGTATTATTACTTATGAATACAAATATTCTACCACGCTTTCTTCACAAATTTATCTTTATCAAAGTACTGTATCACAGGTATTAAAAAGTAACTACTCATGAAAATATATGAATGCCACATTTGTAGTAATTAAGAGAACGCCTTGGGTCTTTTATTGCTTCCTATATTTATTAGTTACACGGTATAAGATTCTATTTTAAATAACTATTTGCATACTTATCATTATCCATTAAAAGTACGAATAAAAAAGAATATTTTTTTTCTTTATTTTTAAATTTTTAAATTTTTAGGGCAAAACAATAGTGAATAAGCATAGTCAAACCTAAATCTGTGAATATTTTTGTCTGTAGGTTCGTGTGTTGATATGTACACGTACGTATATGTAAACGTCGTGCGCTTTCAAAGGCTTTTTAAAGTTGAATGGCATGTGTGATTTCCTTCAGACTTATTTTGCTTCACAATCCTTGGCAACATATATAAAACTACATATTTCACAGAATTCTAAAAACTTTACTGTTTCGAAATATTAATTCCTAGAGTTCTAAGCGATTTCCTACGAAACGTTTCGAACCCTATCAATTTCTTTTTGTTATATTTAGTTGTTGATTGGGGGGGGGGGGGGTGAGGAGGGTCTTACTTGCAGTTTAAATTTGATAAGCAAACATTTGAAGAACCCATGATTTTTGTGACCAACCATATGCACAAGAAGTTAAATTTCACGTTTTTACGTCTAAACGAGATCTACTGTAAACCGTGTATTAAAAAACTAAATTTTTGATGAAAAGGTCGTTTGGCTTGTTGTCCGTCAGACGGTTCATTTTTTTAAATATCGCCATAAATGTTAATGGCTTTATTTGGGATTACTTAACACTAATTATGGTAGTGCTGCAAATCCTCCATCCTCGCGGTATGAATCAGCGCATTTATTTTCCATATTCGCTCCTAATTTGAGATATACTAAATGAATTTCACTTGGATTTAAATTAATTTATCCTAGTTATATCGAAACATAAAAAAGATAAAACGAAATGTAAAAATAATAATAATACATATATTTTTCAGAAAACGACTTTAGTTTATTTTGTTATTTTAAATCACAAACAATTTCTGCCGCTTCTCTGCTAGTGATTTAAACAATAAAACCGAAATATTCAGTTACTTCAACGCGAAAAAGCAGAAACAACTCACAGTGCGACCATTAAAATCACAATAAAGAGCCGTATGAATATTGCAGAGGCCATTCACTTACATATTCCGCGCTCGTGCAACGAGTGGGACTTGGGCGGCAGATGTCTGGGCGGGCGGCGCGATGGGAATACGATGAGGACTCGGTAGGCAGAAGTGGACCGTGCAGGAATTAAGGCTTTTAAGGAATTAAAAAAAACAATGACCTTTCCTGTTTCCCAAAATATTTGGAAATATACAAAATATTTTCCCATTAACACATAAATCATAAAATAATATACTCTTATATACCACCCCCTTAAATATAATCGATAATAATTGTATCGATTGTAATCAATGCCTTTTTTATTAAGGGAGGTGAACAAAAATTGTTCTTTACAACTGATATGTTAACTATAAGAACGTGGAAATTACACTCCAGGAAACCTTCCAACGAGGTTACCACTTCTGGCGTTTTGTGAAAACTTTATGCCTATCACCTGAATTAGTAACTTTAGATATACTGATAATACCGCACTCAGATCATAATCAGAGCAGGAACTCGTAGAACTATTGAAAATGTCAGAGAGTTGGCTGAGCTCTTGATTAATAAATAGATCTAAAACCAACTCAATGGACTAAGGAATCTTCAGATCTAGGGTTTTTAAAGGAATTCCTATATCTTGTATCCACGATAAATAACCGAGGTGCAGGAAATAGAAAGAGATCAGCTCAGTAAGATTTGGTAGGACAGAAAGATCTCCAATCTCATCAAGAAGAGTTTGGCGTGAGCGTTTGTTTTTTCCATCTTTCTATACAGGTCCTAGACTTGGACAACCTGCGTAGTAGGCAGGAAGAAGACTGATGATTTCGCGATATGGTGTCGGAGGAGAATACTGCGTGTACTATTAACTGTCAAAAGAAACAATAAATCAATACTCGACCAACTTCAATTTAAGAACTATCTCCCAATGAGCTCTCAGTTACTTTGGCCTTATAGCTAGTAGATAATCAGGTAACCTAGATAAACTGGTCGCTGTAAGGAGAGAAGAGAGCAAAAGACTTCGATGTCATATTATAGCCGCTGGTCATATCTGATCAACAGGTGACTCTTTGCTACTGTCCAAGACAAATCGTAGATAGGGTAGCATCGAAGCAGCTGATAAAATTCTCTAGCAACGCACTTCAAGACGGGCGCGACCTTCTGTAATGAACGAATTTCATTACAGAAGAAGAAGCTTCTTAAAGGAAAATTACAATAAAACGCGTCATAATAAAATATTACTTGGTATATAAATATAATAGCACTTGGTAGATGACAGGAATAATCATATAAAATATAACACGAGCCCCGTAGTTGTGAAAATGTCCTTCATTTACGTCATAAATTATTTTATTGCCATTAAAATTATGTGGTTTTTGTAAAAGAAATAGTAACTCAACTTACTGTTTTTCTGTGCACATTGGATGTTCTGATTTATATAACATTTTGTAGCATAAATGAATATATATAAACGAGTAATAATGATCGATATAAGGTTAGAGTTATATATTCCCAAAATACTAAAAATATTTCATCTATTTACTTGGTCATTAAAATATTAACGGATATATAATTTATTGGCCAAATCAATCAAGATTAGAAAAAAACAATATTATTATTCAATTGTAAATTTAGTTATAATTTATACTATAGTATATTATAGTTATATTATATACTATAAGAAAGATTTTGTAAGAAATATTTTATTTTTCTTCGGTTACACTATCACGAAATAATCTTCTTTTTTCTTCCCAATATCTGTTTCTGGCATATCTCTACGTCAACACCTAGTCCGCGATCCGAATCAAAAACATAAGTAAATCTACGTTCACTCTCAACTACGTTACGTAGCAATCGTAAATCGTAAACACAGCCAGTCGCGCATTCCCGTAGTACGGTACAGAGAACACGTAATAACGCGGACAGAGATAACGACGTACATGTGTAGATGTAAATTTACAACGTAAATGTAAACAGTTGCCTTTACGTGGGCACAAAAGGTTGCGATCGGTTAATCGACGTAACAATTTAAAGGGGATTAGGCGTGATCAGGTTGTGTCCTAAGGTTGTATTTTGAATTGAGGAATGTTTCTCTATTTTATATACGGAGTGACTATTTATATTAGTCAATCATTAATGCAGTTGAAATAAGGCACGCGTCTTTTATTCATACAAGTGATTCACTGTATCAAGTTCACTTAAACTATTCCTTAGTTTCTTGTGATATTTGATTTTTTGTGATATTTTAAAATTTTTTTTTGATTCTTGTGATATTACAAAAAACAAATTTGAATTGGTTTACAGGAGCACCGTAAACCGATTCAAATTTGTTTTTCGTTCAAATCGCAAGTTTGACAGCGATTTTTTCAGAAGCACTTAAGAATTTACATGTAGTGTCTTAACTTTTGGTACTCATTTAGATGCACAGAATTGCCTGTATATAATAGCAGACATGTTTTTTTACATCTGTATATATTTATATATATGTATATATATATATATATATATATATATATATATATATATATATACGCATCAAATAACGTTTTGGTATATGTGTATATACGTATTACAGAGTACAATATGTAATAAAGAAGATGACTATTATTTATTTATAAGGGATTTTTTACAGATGGACTCTATATTTGAATAAGGTAGGTTATATAAAAAAATGTTAATTTTTTAATTTCCTATTTACTAGTGTAATCCATACAATTTTATATAATTTATTGAACAAGTTCTTTGTCGACAAAATCTCGGTGAAATAACATTTATACATGAAGTCAGATGACTGAGATTTCAAATATTAAAAAATTATAGATGGAAATGGTCACCATAAAATACCGTAATTTTTAAGATTGTTAGTTTATCGGTTACATTGTTAGGGTAATTTATTTTGGAAATAATTATTACTTTGAGATTTGAATTTGTAAAGTTACAAATTATTGCTAAAAATTTGAAAAGTACATCCAACCATATCACGGGATTGGCGACGTAATACGTCTCATGTTTTCTGAAAAATTAAAAAAAGAAACATTTCATTTTTATTTTCACGGGAACATAGATCGCAAGATTGTACTTTTTATGTGGCCTGTATCTTAATAATTATCAATTTCAATTATCAGACAAAGATATTTTGTCACCCAAATAAAACAAAAACGAACGCTTTACGTTTAAAAGTCCGAAATAATTAATACCGGCAATGTTTCAAAACTTTCAGGGAATTACCAGCGTAGAGTACCGTAATATCCTTCGAAAAGAAAACCGATTTAACAATTTCTCTACCCATATATATCGTCATTCGCCAACGAGCTAGCCCGCCCAAGAACGACACGTTGTAGGGCGCGGGCAGGCCCACGAGTGACTGGCGAAATCCTCTACGACGTACAGAGGCTTTGGGCTCTGAAACCGCGCTAAGACGACATCGATATCTTACGGCGTTACGAAGATTAGTGTCGCCCGGCGCCGGCGTATTGATCCCTCGATATAAATGGATGGAGACGGAGAAGATACATTCACTTGTACGCTACTTGTTTCACCAGTGTCCCTTATAATTGGAAATTTGATATTGTCTATTTATTTATTTAAAACTTGAATATAGATAGACGTAAGGTAAAACTTGTGTTTACAATTTTAATAACAAGATATTACAAAACGCGTTCAAAACAATGGAGATGTGATATAATATTTAGTTTTTAGATTTTACTTAAATATTAAATGTTTAATGTGACTATTTTTTAAACAGCTCAATTATCCAGAATAATAACTGAGTTTTCTATCCTATTAAAAAGGTATTGAAAAATTATTAATTAATTAAAAAGGACGGTTCCTTTTTACTTACGGTTCCTTTTTGTTCAGTAACGTGATTAAAATGAAAAGAAATAAATACGTTCAAATAGTTATATGTGAAAAGTTTAAAACCCGTTATCAGTCGGGTATGTTTGAATATTATGCATGAATATTTGCAGCATCATTTGTAGTTTTATGTTATGTTTTTAAAGACAGAGGTAAAGATAAAAAATTAAAAGCCCTTTACATAATGAAACAATTATGCACAGGTTTGAACTCAAAATCGTCAAAAAAGTTATTACATAGTTTTCCCCATTAAATTGTGATTCCTTACAATGAAAGTAAATATGTGTTATGTAGAACAGTATATAAATTATATTTAATATATATATATATATATATATATATATATATATATATATATATATATATATATATATATATATATATAAGTTATATTTAAACAAGTATCAGTAGATGCATTATAAGTTATATTTTAATTTCACTTTTAGCACAATGTTTGCTCAACCAATCACCCTACTGTATGTATGGTCTTTCCAGATCTCTACTTGATGAATACTGGTGAAAATATTTTTTGTACTATACCCCAAGAATGCATGCTAATATTCTCCATAATTCCAATGGTATAAATTCCTTTCTTTCCTCATTATCCTTTCAAATAATGGAGTAAGTAGTGTTAATGAATATTTTTAATTTTAAGTAAAATTTCTAACTTTCTCTAAGCAAAGAAAGAAAAGAGATGCTATTTTCTTTTTCTTTAAGACATTGTAAAAATTCTGATAGCAAATTCGGTATTATTCATTATCGAATTACCCATCCCATTTGCATTCATTACTGAGGTCTGGAATTCTACACAATTATTCCTCGCCACAATGGAGATTAAAATTAATGCTATCCGCAGCTAAGCCACCCATTTCTAACCACAAAACCCTAACTATACCCATTCCTAATTGTAATATGGAGCACTTACCATTCTCGACCCTGTTAATTGCGTACAATATGTAAACGCGCCTTTGCTGCTTTATTTATTCATGAATTTGTTTATTCATTACTTACAATTCCACTAACGAATTAACGCGTATATATGTATGTGCAACACGTTCACTATTAGTGCAATGAAAATCACAGAGGTGTAAACCCCTTATAATCCATTTATCGTAACGAGACTTAGTTATCGAGCAGTATTCCATATTTAAATAATTCAATTATTTACAGACCGAAATGTCAAAGTGACATTTGATAAATTTTTAATGGTGGGGGTTTTTAGAGGCAGATCAATACTAAACTATTCTCCTGTCAAACGTGTTTAGGTTTATGTCTTAAATTCATTTATTATTAGTATTTATTATGTTACTTTTGTTTTTATTAAAATGGTATATCATTTTGTTTCTTCATATTTTTCTAATACAATATTCTTAAAATATTTTAATTTTGGAGAACAAATTAAAATAGGAAAAAAAAATTATTTTATTACTCGCCTGGTTACAGCCAGTTACTGTAAAGCAGGATGATGCCAAAGTATAATTTCGTATAAATTTTTATTTTATTTTGATGTGAAACATCTATAGGCGCAGGTATAAACCGGATCGTTGGCGTGGCGACCCGTCGTATATATATATATATATATATATATATATATGGCGTGGCGCCAACGATCCGGTATATATATAGTCTATATGTAGTGTCAGTGTACGGTATGGCGACGTGTCGCCATGCGCAACCGACTACGCGATCCCCTCCTCACTCAGTTCGACGCTGTTGTTTACTACGGTACACATAATCTGTGCTTTATTATTTTTGTATTAATTGTAAATAAATGTATATTAAATAAAGTTACCATTGTCTGTAAGAAATTCGTAATACTTTATTTTTTCATTATGTTTATATTTAGTTCCTGTAATAATCTTGTCTTTTATGCATATTACTTGTACGAACACGATGTTTCACATTTGCCAGGCGTCCCGTGATGGCTCTCTGTTTTTTTTATAGTTTTCTTAATTATATAGTTATAGTTATAGTATACATATATTACTAATATTGTACCTATATTTGAAATTTTTTACTATGATTAATACGATTTAAAAAGAAAATATAATTTTACCATTATTTTTTTCTTCCACAATTTTCCCAACAATTTAAACAAGCGTCAGTAGGTGTACATTACAAGTTACCTTTTAATTTCATTCTTAGCGGAATGTTTTGAATCGTTACCGTTTTGCTAAGATTAATAATATAAACATTACAAATGGTGTTAACGTTTTGTTTATATTAAAATGGTGTTGTTCAAAAACGTTTTGTTTATATTAAAATACTATTTGATATTGCATCGACTCTTTTATTCCTCGCAACAGGTGCACTTGGGGACAGATAGTGGAATGATATTTGCTAATATAGATATATATTTAATGTTTTATTATTATTCCTATCACAAGAACTAAAAAAACAAATATTGAAAGATTATTAAAACTATATGCTGAAAAATCTGAAAAAATTCTGAGTCCTAATTATAATGTTAAAAGTATTACAGCTTAAGTATAACGATTAGTGAGAGAGTACTTAAATGTGATTCATATGCTAAAAGCGAGCGAGTTTGCGTACAGCATTGACATTGGAGCACTATTTTAAATTCATCGTATCTATCACATTATATTTTCATGTTTTCCATTTCTTCGTTACTAAGTGCAGATTATTTTAAAAGGTGTTACTGAATTTATCCGAGTTTAAAAAATAAACAATAGCGTTAATAAAATGTTTTAGGAGTTGAGAGAAAATCAAATAAGAAATTGATTTAAATGGAGTTCAATTGCAAAGTGTCTCATGTAGAGAGGTGTAAGGATCTTGATTATTTTACAATATCAGTAATAAGAGGTCGATTCAAACACACTTGCTTTGTATATAACGATTTACGATCTCTATAATATGGCTAATTGGAACCATAAGATAAGTAATTAAGAACTTCCTCGTTATTACTTTCGCGACTATTTTCATATGTCAATTTGGCTCTATTCAAACCAAATAGCGTTCATTTTTTATTCACGTTCATCTCTGCCGCATTTGGCGTATCGCCGAGCACGGCCAGACTGACGGTAATTCGATTTACACTCTCGAAGCTAGCAAATAAACAACTCCGCGTCTATCTGCTAATGCCCTTTCCGGATACGGAAAGACTTTCGCGTGAGGCGACGCCTTCTCACTTCCGTTTATCGCTTAACCAATAACTCAATTTTCACGGCTCCCAATGATAAGCTCCTTTTGCACCGCCGCCGTGTCTAAGTAGATAGAGGTACGTTTGTAGATTACCTAGACGCATGTGTCGCGTACAGTGGACGACAAAAGCGAAGAAGGTTCTATTCGGAATTCGCTAGGTGATTGCATTTTATTCTTAGTTTTCATGGTGACATTTTTTGTAAACTCTTTTATTAGCTTGACCTGTAACCTCCAATACAATGCTATATTGCAAATTTTACAACTCAATTTTTACCCACTTCTAAATGTCATATCGATTTGAAGTTCGCAATTCTGCTGACAATACAATAATATGGTACCATCGAGATGATATTATGATGAAGGAGAAGAAGAGGAGGATGAGACCCTTGGTTACATATTGTAACCAGGAAATTTTGAAGAATGACCAACATTAAACCTGCCACGTTTGATCATGTGTGACTTGTTACATATCTTTTCCGTAAGGATCTACTGACGAAAGAGAGAGGTTGACATGGAAATTTCTCAATGGCAGTAAATTCATCGAGTTTAGTCTCGTTTGATTTATCTCAATATGACCTTAGTTACAAGAGCGTATTTTTAGTTTTTTTGAAGTAAAACTTCTTTACGCACGCTTGACTTGGGGAGTAAGCTGGTGAATGCGTGACGAGAGCGTTACGAAAAGTGTGATCGGGTGAGGCGAACGGAAGTTGAGAGGGAGATATAAGTTAGTGAAGACGGAAAGAGAGAGAGTTACGTTTCGTATATTACTGTAGGGACAAGGGAGAGAGGCGCGAGCACACATTTTCTTTCTCTCTTTCTCTCATAGCCAGTTATGTTTCGTATATCTAAGACACAGTGCAAGCCTATTGTCTGTATCACACTGTAGAAGCAAGAAAGAGCAGTGCGCGCGCATATTTTCTTTCTCTCTTCCTCTCATAGCAAGTGCATGATATATATATATATATATATATATATATATATATATATATATATATATATATATATATATGTTTGTTAGCGTTACGCGAACGGTGATTTTTTGATTATTTTGTAATTTCATTTCGTTCTTGAACAATTTTATAAATTATTATTTTGTTCAATACATTAAATATTCTACGTTTAAAGTGAATAGAATTGTAAATTCATTTTAAAGTTCATATTTTGTAAATTTGAAGTTTTACTTCAGTCGTGTGGTCTAAAACACACTCGTTTTTTTTTACTATAAATTTTACATTATGAAGCATCTAGTAAGGAATTACGCATACAATTGCTTTCACAGCCATACCTTAATATTATTGATTTATGATAAGAGAAAATAAATTTCTTGCTATGTAATTTAATGTCGAGTTTATTAAATAAAATAATTATATTGTAATATTAATGAACCATACACATGGTAGTTACGAATAACCATTTAAAAATGATATAGGAAATGACAACATAAAAATTGTTGTTATTCAAAATAATATCTGTTGTTTAAGATATTGTACAATACTTATACAATGTGGATTTGACGGTTCGACATTAAACGATTCCTCATATACCATACAGTGTTCCTCAAACGCACACCAAAAATCAATTGAAACAATTCAGCAGTTTAGTCACAGGAATGGTTTTAAGTGATTTGTAATTTCAAAACACAATGTATTTAATTAAAGATGCCGCGCTACTTTGCTAGCGGTGCCTACAAAAGGAACCACTACAAACAACAACCGCACACCGTTACCGTTTAGCTAAGATCAGTAACAAAAACATGGAAAATGGTGTTAACGTTTTATTTATATTAAAATTCAATTTGATTTGTCGTAATTTTTTTTATTCTTGGCGTAATTGTTTATTACACTATTTTAAAGTATTTACGAGAACTAGTAATGATCAGGTTTTTATTAAATGTCGAATGGTTAAATCCACATTATATAAATTGACGAATAGACGGTGATAGGATATCGTAAGACGTTATAAAATCACCCCTTAATGTTCCACCTGCCAATACAAAAATCAGTTCTCTCCAATTTTAAATTTTCAACTTAATAAATACAATTGTTATAACGAATGATATATCTAGGAAAAAAATATAAACAAAAGGACACTATAAATTAATAATTCGGAAAATTTTAAGGTTTTAATTGAAAACTACGCTCAAATTTTAATGCAATTTGATTTAATCAAGTTGTTTTTACAACATGCATACTAGTTTCTAGATAATACACAAAGTTGGGAAAGTGTTTACCTCTTAAATACTTATTTATTTGAAATATTATTAGTTTAATAATTTTAACTCCGAGCAGACCTAGCTTTTACAGAGTATCTAAGAAACTATGACCGGAAGTAACGGAACAGAGTACCGGAAGATTAACTTTGTTATTCCGAAATATTTGAGATAAATACTCACTAAATCGTAAACAAGTATCTGTTTAACTGGATGAACACAAAGAATGTTGAAATATATATTCAGAGAAAAGGAAAAAAAAACAATAAATTACAGCAGTATCCTAGAATTTTTTAAATTACTTCTCAAAAATTAGATGAGAATACTCAATATGAGTAAAATACTTACTAATTGATGAAATGAATAGTCAATAAATCGTAACAAGTATCTGTTTAACTAAAGGAAATATAAATTCATGTAGAAATATAAATTCAAAGAAAAGGAAAAAAAAACAATAAATTAAAGGAGTATCCTAGAACTTTTTAAATTACTTCTTAAAAGTTAGATGAGAAAAGTCAATATGAGCAGACGTTGCTATAAACAGAAATGATCAAGATTTTAACTGACTGTACGTTAGACTCTCTCCACTGTATTGTCACCGGAACAGTACCGGCGGATCGCATTCGTCTCATTCCATCAATTTATTTATGAGTATAACACAACGGAGGCTTTACCGCCGGGGAACATAATCTTTGGGGCTCTCCATTTCGCGTCTGCAGATGTATATTTATTATTAATAATTTATAAATGGGCCTGACAGTGGTAGATCAGTGGCGTGTTTATGTGGTATTCAAATTCTGTAAGCGAATTAGGACTAGCGTTATAGGCCGCTTTGTTACCGTGGGTTAAATAGAACACTTGGAAGCTACTGCTATTCCTACAGAAATAGTTTTAAGGTTAAGCATGATACGCGTCTTATAAAGTGAAAATGAATATTTTGTGTTACAATAATAGGTCCTCTTTTGTGAGCCATAGCATAAAAGCAGATAAATAAACAATTAATTTAGTACACCATTACAGTGTTACTGATAATTTGTATGTAAAATCTATATCACATTTCCAAACTTTTCACGTAATATCTCTTTTGCTGATCAATTTAACATATAAGCTTTCTCTAATATTATTAATGTTATTTTGTTTCGCAATTGTAAGTGCTAAATATTAAAATTAAAGTGATAAATAGTGAACACTTTAGCGAGTTGATAATATATAATATTAAACTATCATTTCTAAACACGAGGACTTTTTAAGATTATTTTGTAGTCAGTTCTTTTTAGGATTTCGTAAAAAAGAAAAAAATGGCGGATAACGGAAGATCACTACATATATCTGTCGGTCATAGTCGCTTTTCTAAGAAATTAAATAACCTAGAAACTTGAACTTTGACATAGTACTATTGCATATTAACCCCTCATTCATCTAAATAATTTAATCTCAAACATATTCATATGAAAACCTTTTAAGAGTGAAATTCAATTTTAAAAAAAATTGATTTTATGTGGATATAATGACCCTTATAAGGGACACGCCCACTCGGGAGGTTAAAAGTGCAAATTATGAGAATCGTAAAATTAGTTTTTTATAAATTTATGTGAGATAATTTTAGAGATATTGTGAAAGATGTCCCTACTCATGTCATCGACAGAAAGATGTCCCTACCCATTTCCGAAATTGCTGATGTCAATATATGAAAAATAAACAGTGCTTATCAGGTTTAGAGAGAAACTATAGCGATGATTCGTTTTTCATAGTTTTTGAGAATTCACGATATTTTTACAGCTGTAATAGCTGTGCTAAGCAATATACTTATTTGATAAAAATATTAATATTTGTTTAAAGCAAATAATAATGTTTTTATTATAATAAGTTTAAAACAAATACTATGTACGTTCAGGTGCTGTTATGTGTCTAAGAGTTTACGAAACACTCGCAGTTTGAGCTCTAGTCCTCTATAACAGGATATTAATACATTTTTTAAGTTTAAGTTTTATTTTTATGAACTTAGGTTTTAATTAGATGTGCTTTTAAGAGTATTAATGAGATAAATTAAAATAATAAGTGTGTAAGAATAATATGAAGTTAGCGTGTTTGAAAGCAAGTCTACACATCAGTTCTTATAATTAAAATTTTCACATGGTGGGCTTTAAAATCCGCCAAATAACTATTATTGAATTAAAGGACGAAAGGAGCGTGGTAAGTATACAGCTTTCCTTGGGAAAATTTGGTACACACTCAGGCAATTGGAGTTACGGTGGATGCCCAAATGAGGAAGCAAAAAATTGGGCCAGAATTGACTGATGTGATGAAATAAAATTATTACGAGACAGACGAAATAATAATTTGAAATTAATATTGTTTTCTAGGGATAAAACTATATTATCTCAAAATTTTATTAAAAAAAATTGATTTATCAAAAGGTAAATATAAGGAATAGTTCGAAAACTATAGCGGGCTACACAGTACAGGAAGTGACTGCTGTGGCAAATATAGAAATTCACAATTAAATGAAACTACGTGATGTAGTATTATTTCTACTTTCAAAAAGTAAGAATAATGAATTTCCACAAAATTAACGAAAAATATATTCAAAATTAAGAAATTTTAAAAATTGTGCAATGTTTATAACTTTAAATAAAATCTGTCAAGCAAGGGCAGAGCTTGCAAAGGGTGAATTCCGCGCATATTTAGGTACTTATAAATATTTAAGGGTGCATAGTATTTTTATTAAACTTTATAAAAATATTAATTTTTCACAATGTAAACATGTCGTTTACTATACCTTTCGTTGGCGTAAAAAGTGGTGCACACTTCAAAAATTATGATATTTGGAAGCAACGTTTATTTTTGCGACAACTTTTGCGTAGGTTAAAAACACATTATTTTTTCAATGTTTTATACATTTTTTGGTATATTTATGAAGTTATAATACTTAAAATTATGAAAAATACAATATTTTTGAGACTCTTATCAATAGCCAGCTATTATAATAAGGATACTCCACACTATACATATACATGTCAAACATGTCGTTAAAAAACAGTTTTCGCGTATTTAATTTAACCCCCTTTATGCGTCTATATAATTTCCATATGAATATTTCTAAGTTTTAGTTATTGAAGTATATAAGGTTTACTACTATGGCAAAGTTCAAGCCTCTACGTTCGCGTACCTCTACTGTGACCGTCAAAGGGACGGAAACGTGAATGATCTTATAAGGGTGGAACTCTTTTTTCTTTTGAGGTACGAAACTCTAAAAATTTAATGTGTATTTCGAGTCAGTTTATATTAATAAAACTATACACAGAGTTTATAGCCGATTAAATTAGATATAGCAGACCATAAAATCTCATTCTACTATTTGAAGTTGCATTTAACACATTTCCTTTAAAAAACTTAAATTTCCAATAATTTTCCATAAGTGTTATTTTCCAATAAGTATTTTTTTTTGCATTTATAGACCATAGAGGTCATCCTAATAATGTTTCTAATATTTAACACTGCCAGGTCATTAGCCTTGTGAATAAGTTCATTCGACTCACTCCATAATGTTGGTAAACCCTCAAGGGATAAGCTTGACAATTGCAGTGGTTCCCTTGCATCACCGCATTGTATAAATTATGAAAATACGGTAGTTGACTCATTCTAAATTTTGACATTTTTCGTACAATATTGTAAAATATAAGTTAATTAAAAAAACAGTCTTGAAAAAAATTAAAAAATTGTTTGAAAAGTAAGCCAGATATAGGCTTCTAAATTTGAATATACGGATAAGGTTGGGTATATCCCTGTCTCTTTTCCTCTTGTAGAATATAATGTGCAATATTAAAAATGACCTCACAACACAGTATTCCCGTACTTGTCTAAAGATTAAATTTAAACTTTTATAACTCGGTCAATTTTTAAGATTATTAAAAAAATGTTTCACTCTTCATCAGCTTGTACCTTGAAATTATGACTAATGAAATAAAAAAAAATAGTCAAATACCCAATTGTGTAAACGCCACCAAATAATCGGTAACCGCTTATACTGGTGTAGAATACTGTTAACGTGACTTAAATATTATTCACTGGTGAGTCATCACCGCTATTCATGGGAAGCGAATTCCATGAATAGCAAAGATGTCTCATCTCCTGTAGTACGGACCTAAATACTATAGCAGATGAGTCACCTTACCTTTGCTATCCACGGGATTCGCTCCGCACTCGAATCTATGTTCACATCTCGCGCCACCACATAATCCAAAACCATTACCCGCATTGAAGAGATCAATAAAGGCTGAGGTAATATCACTCCGAATTCGCTGTTGAAACATAAAAGCCCTTAATAAAATTATGTACATACACCGGCGTTTTATAGTAGCATTATTCTACATTACAACGATAGCATTACGGCAGCGCCTGCACGTATTAAACGTGCTACAATATGCACAGTCAATAAATATCCTGTGTTTATTGCCTATACCGCACTTTACAGGCGCACATTCCATTTTGCTCGCAGTAGATAAACAAAACGAGACCGCGTCACAGCGGCTTTTGGGCTAACAAATGCCCCGTGTTTACGGAGGATCAAGGTAAATGTAGTGAGAGGAGGGATTTGGAAAAATAGCGTAAACAAGGAACACAGCTTGCCAATGTGTTTGGAAACTAGACATACAGCACGCTACACAACATGTGCTTATCAAAGTGGACGAAATCGCAAAGTGATCTACAGTGTTTTCTTTTTAAATGAAGGTTAATTTTCTTTAAGTTGACGAAATTATAAAACTATCGATTCATTTTTTTTTAAATGATTTCCCAATGTATTTGGAGAATAACAAAGATACACAACACACAAAATAACATGCACATCAAAAGCTGACGAAATTGTAAAATGGTCGGTCAACGTTCTCTTATTTAAAAAATAGCATATACTAGAAATAGACCTTTTACAATAATTTCACCAATGTATTGGATAATAGTAGTAATAGAAAATAGTAATAGAAAAATTTGGTACACAACATATCCACAACAACAGTTGTTTAAATTATAAAGCGATTCATAATTTTTTTCTTTTCTAGTAATAAGTAAGTCCTAGCAATCAGTGATATTCGATATTTTTCTTAAAGATGTCATTAATTTCCAAGAAGCTGGAAATATATGCCATTAACTTCCAAAGATTTTTGCAGGAAGTGATTTTTAAAGTTTAGTTATCCAAGTAACGAGGAACCAATGTCTTTTAAGTAAATTTGGCTAATAATTAAGCAATTATTTAAAATTTAATTGCTCAATTAAAATTAAGCAATAATTAATTAAGCAAAAATAAAGTTAAGTCTTATTCTAAAAGTTATCTCGATAAAAAACATTTAACGCAGAAGCTTTGTGGGAATTACCATAATTAATCTGAAGAACAAAGTATCAACATAAGATATTCGATTCCAGTTCTTCGCATAGTTGGCAACTATCTCACACGCAGAGCATAGTATGCCACGTAGAAGTAGCGGGAAGTGAAAAACGACATACAATTCATGCTAAAGCGATGGCGTTGCAATAATTTCCTCATCCGCTCGTGAGTTTTCACCGCATTCTTCCGGTGCCCACTTTGTTTCCTTCAGCGCACTTATTCGCGTATATTTACTATTACACGGAGAATTGATTTATGAATAGAATATGAAAAAAAATATTCCTAATATAACATATACACTTTGTGCTTGTAGTGTTTTTTGAGTTATTTGAAATAAAAAAATTATCAGTTACGTAGCTTATACGCTCATGCGCTGATGGAACATAAAAATTTATAGAGAAACTTTAAAATTTGGTGCGTAAGTTGTGTTTAGGATACTAATAAAAAATAACTCAGAAATCATAAAAACAGAGACAAAGTGTATGTCATTCTACCTGTTATGTTTATTACATACACAAATCTACCTACCATTCTATAAATGTAACAACACTTCTGGTTCCAGTAAATATTAATAATTAATTCAACCATATAACTCTACGACTAACCTCTTAAACAGGAACTTAGCTCTTTCTATAGTGATGTTTTTTTATAGGACAGGAATTATCGCATAGCATTTGCGATAAATATCCAGCTAATTAAATATGCCAGAAATTATGAGTTCAAACCGACGCATCATTTTAAGCTATAAAAATAATGGAAATGGATAACATCACGTCTTGTTTACTAAAAATTGGCGTAACAATATATATATATATATATATATATATATATATATATATATATATACAAAGTGGGTGATTGTGTGCTTAGCAAAAAACAGTTACAACGGTATCCTCCAGGATAGCGTGATTTGAAATATTTGAATATTGAAAGTTCTATAGTTAAACAAACAACCTCTATAATTTTGTTATTAATATCTATCTGTCCATCTGCCTGCTTGTCAGAGTCTACAATTTTACGCATTAAATTTTGCAAGCAGATGTTTCATATGGAGATGTCAATCAATATGTAAGAAAATAGTTACATTAAAATATTTTTAGGCACCTCTCCATACATGTTAAGAAGTCAAGTTGGATATCTTTTTTTCCTTTATCATTTTCGTTTTAGTTTGTGAAATATTGAATTTCATAGCGACGTCTAATTCAATACCTGCCACGTTAAGATAGAATGTCTCTGCGTCAGTGATACAAGCGAATTTTGTGAACATAGGAACTTTTAAGCAATTAATCTAAAGTTTATATTTTTGCACGGTTATCCGTGGTATATAAAAATGCATAATTTAGAAGTGATAAATTATTTTTAAAATATCTAGATTTTTCCATGATTTGACACATGTTAACTGATGACGTGTTGATGCAATGCCACAGATCGCCATAAAATTGGGTTGGGGCGTATTTTATTAGTGTGGCTATTAAATAAACTCTTATTTTATACCAAAACCGAGAACAAATTATGAAATTTTCATCACTTTCTGTAGTGCTAAAATAATGCATTAAATCTTTTCAGATTCACTGCATAAAAAAAACTTAATAACAACTATATATTAAAAACAACTATCCTTAATGGTATGTACTCTCGAAAAGTTAACAAGAATTGTTTGTTTTGAAAAGCGATATTTTTTGTAAGGATATCAAAAAATTAAAAAAATATAATTATGATTATTATTTTTTCTACTTATATATATATATATATATATACACACACACACACACACACACACACACACACACACACACACACACATATATATATATATATATATATATATATTAATGTTTTATAGCCCGTTGTACAATGGCGACGATGGGTCAATTAATGTAAGTCAAGGTATACCTAGATAGTTTTAAAATAACTGTACCAAAAACTGCACTTTTATATGACACACACACACATATATATATATATATATATATATATATATATATATATATATATATATATATAATAAAAATACATAGTTTACGGTGAACCCAAATATTCATTTTTTTTAAGTACTCTATCCCTTTTTGATTAAATACCTTATAAATTAAGATAAATACCTTTTTGATTTTATATTTTGATAAATACTTTAATAATTAAATACCTTTACTAATAATCACAAAAAAAAACTCACAATGATTTTGAGTCGAATATAGCCTTTTGTTGTAAGCCAAATTATATTGGGTAATATTCATATATATAGATTAGCATAAGCGGTATTCCAATTTGAGGTTACTTTTTGCTCATTAATTGATTTTAAATATTATTATATCGCCTGTCGATAGTTGTTTAGTAAACGTTACAGTTGTAAAATATTTCACTGTGTTATTCATTTTAAATATGACTACATCGCTTGTCGATAGTTGTCTAGTAAACGTTACAATTGCAAAAATGTTCACTATATTATTCATTTTAAATATGATTATATCGCTTGTTCATAGTAAACTAGTAAACGTTATAGTTGTCAAATATCTCACTGTGTTATTCAATCTAAATATAATTATATCGCTTGTTCATAGTAGTCTCGTAAACGTTACAATTGTAAACTATTTCACTGTGTTATTCATTTTAAATATGACTATATCGCTTGTCGATGATGGTAGTTTAATAAACATTACAATTGTAAAATATTTCAATGTGTTATTCGTTTCAAATATGATTACATCGCTTGTTGATAGTAGTCTAGTAAACATACAATTGTAAAATATTTCACTGGGTTGTTCATGTTAAATATGTTTATATCGTTTGTCGATAGTAGTCTAGTGAACGTTACAATCGTAAAATATTTCAATGTTTTATTCATTTAAAAAATGTAAATTATCTAATAAAAAGATGTATCTATCACCAGCGGTTAAAGGTATAAAGCTCATAAGAAATTAATAAAAGTATGAAATGTATATCGGTATATTCCAATGAATAAAAATCAAAGCTAACCTACGTTTTATACGAGGCAGCGTATGCTATTCATGATCAAACACGAATGCAGCTTGCACCGGATAAAGCCCATGCATTTTTCATAAGCCGAACATGATTAATTGCACATTGTTCTACGGCATTTTAGTTTCGTAGCTCGACATGAGCGTAGAGATGCATTTTGTAGAGAAAAAATTAACGCATAACTAAAATGTATGTTTTCATCTTCTTATTATTGGCATTTTGCAAAAAATACCAATACTATACAAGAAAGATAACATAAGAAATCAAGGTAGGTTTAAAAGAGAGTAGATACGTATTGTAACAGCAATCAGGTCAAACGTACAGCATTTTTATAGTTTGGAGTTCAAAAGAATTTCATTAAAACCATTAAACATATTACTGAATCAGGCTCTACGTTCTTTTCTAGGTAAGAAAAAGAATACATGATAAATCCCAAGAGAAATCAAATAGTTGTATATAATATGTGATATAATAAAAATGTACGTGTGACTTGCGCCATATGGCTTCCGCTGCTCTTCCATTTCGATGGCCGAAAACCGGATAATACAAAGATAAAAAAGGACATTGATCCATTCAATTATCGCCATCGTCATAATTCAAACGTCGTTACCAAATAAGATAGCCGCAACGACAAAGCGACCTAATACATTTCCAGGCGAGAAACATCTCAGAGGTCCTCTCGAAGGCCGGAGGACCGCGACATAACAAGGGCACTATTGACAGCGTGGCTGACAGGCACATCAATGCCGAGACACTGACGGGCGAACGCCTGACGTAAATATCCCCCTCGCAGCGAAAAAAATGAGACTTCCACTGACATTTTCATTTTGAGGGGAAGAGAATTTCCTCATTATTCTTCTACAAAAAGTGGGCGGTAGGTGGCTTCTGTTATAAAACGTCTACCTTTGTGCACGATTTAAACGGCGGTTATAGATGACGGACGTGAAGAAGTGTCTTTTATCTCACATTAATATATATATATATATATATATATATATATATATATATATATATATATATATATATATATATATATATATCTATTCAATTTGAAATTATATGACCTAACAGATGTCTTGTTGATATTCCACATTAAACGGAAGGACATGGAATTGCTATAATTAATGATAGCTTTGAACATATTAATGTTTCAGTATACGGTATAAGATAGTTCAAAACGAAGGTTTACATCATATACAGAATTACATTTTATATTAAGAAAATATTTGGGATTTGGAAATAAGATGTTGTTAACAAATCATACCAAAGTGTTTGAGAATTTTACGTTTCCATACATTTTACACACACACACACACACACACATATATATATACACATATTTTTTTTTCCTAATATAGTTAAGTGTAGTATTATTCTCTGTTCATTATTATTCTTCTGTTCTGTAATATTATTACCTGTTCATTTAAATTTCAATGAATAAGAAGAAAAATCTACTTATTATATTAAGGCAAGTAGGAACCACGGTGTGGTACATCAAATGGATTTAGGAAACTTTTTCATTTTTTCCAATGCCATCGAATTGGTGATAAAACGTATGAAGGTATAAATATATTAGTAACACGATTAGACAATCAGCGGACACTACAAGAAATAAACTTTTTTTATAGGGATATGTTTAACGTGTTCAATAACTAGCTTCTGTCCATGGTTTAATTCGCGTTGCAGTTGTAGGTGGTAGTTAAATAGATCCCCTCGCCTACTTCTTCACCTCTCACGGCAATGCTCCCCAGTTTGATAGAAAAATGGGTGAGAAGATAAATAGAGGAGCTGGGGGGGGGGAGAGACTTGTCGAATGTTAGAATAATTTTCCACATTCCAAGACATTTGAGAAACTTCTAGCAAATTCTGAAACTTTCTATAAAAAACTGGTACATTCTTAGTTATGACCCACGCACAGCCACTGTTACTAAATCCTCTTAGCAGCAATGGGAATATTTACCACCTTAAACGCTAGTGGAACGCGGTACATATACATACATATATTAGTATATATATATATATATATATATATATATATATACATATAGATATATACGTGTATACAGATTAAAACGTGAGTGTTACGTACCTGTTGGTGACAGATATATATAGTCAACATTTTCTATATTTTGTGTGAAATCTTTTATTTTCTATTATCACAACTCTGGTCCTGCAAATGATAGCATAATTATATGTAATCTATTTTTAATTTAGAATATATATTATCCATACATATATAATTGTATTACAACAAGCCAAAGCCGTTTAAGCGTGAAATTTAGAAAAACTAACATATAAAAAGACGACGTTTCACTTTTAATATATTAGTAGGGATATGTCAGAAAAGTCTGTCGTAATTTTTTTCATAGTTAATAAATTTATTTTTAAACAGATTCCATTAACATATGCGTACAAACAAATTTTCAGTCATAAGAAAATTGTTTGATGTTTTCTTTGCTAACATTTTCTTTTTCAAAGGCAAGCTTAATTAAGTTTATCTACACTTGTTACCTATCTAATACTTTATCTAATCTTATATTATATTATTTAAATATGTCACAAAACCTCAGCTCCCCGTAACTTATTTAATGCCTAACACTCCCCCATCCGCAGAAAGATAAAAAGGATTCACCGTCAACTTTGGCAATTTTAATAATTTTATAACCCGCTCACTAATTACTTTTTGCATTCTCCAAACAAAAAACCTCCTAAGGAGCAAATATTCGCCCGGGGAGAAAAAAAGAAATCGTTTCGCTTTTAACGAGGCTGTTTTTCAATATGGAGGGTAGGAATTAAAGACGAAGTAGAAAAAAAAGGAAAACACAATTAAGAAAGATAGGGGTTAAGATTTTTAAGTTATTTTGTTTACAACATTTTTCACAGGCCGTCTTAACAGCCGACGGCTAGGAAACGTTTTAAAATATTTCCCATGAATTTTTATTTTTAGTGTTTACGTTTTTGGGAATAATTTAATTATTTTCCAGCAGCCCCTAGTTCACGTAGTCTTTGAGATAATAATGAGCATCTTTAAAAATCCGTATTATAATAAGTTGATATAATAAATAGGAAAAGAAAAGAAAAACACGTGTAAAGGCTATTAAGAAAAACAAGTCAATTAAGCTTGTAAACTTGTGCATGCTTTAAGCAATGTTTCGCAACAAATTATATTTTAGATAAAAATAGTTATTTCTTAAATTTTCCGAAATAAAAAAAAATTCAGTATAAATATAATTATTATGTATGTATTATCTATAATATTTACTACTCTTTTTGAAAGTATGAAATTTTATACTTTTTATTTTTTTTTTATTCATAATCTATTTTTGTGTCTTACCTATCCCTAACGGCTTGCTGTTTCGCGTTTATTTTATATACTTTTATATTAATTTTGATATTTATATCTAAGTTAATATCCTTATTTTGTTGTGTAAGTATTATTGATTATGGCTTATCCATCATTTACAGTCTACCAGGGTACTGATATTTCTTTACTGATTCATTGTGGTTGACTGTACGAGATTTTTATGGTAGCAATAGATCCGCCAATGTATACTTACTTTTCTAAGCTTGAAGTAATTTTTTTATAAATAATTATTCTTTTACAAAATTTGTATCAGTAAATAGTTTCCAAGATAATGTTTCATAGTGGACAAAAACCTGTCAAGCACGAGTAAAACTCGTATTACGAGGTTCCCGGACACTTTTAGGTTTTTATAAACATTTAAAGGTACATAATATTCCTACTAAAATTTTAACAAATATGAATCTTTCACAACGGAGATATTTTGCCTAATATTTTTTTCACAGGCGTTAAAACATAGAGCATATTTAAACAAATATAATATCTAGTAAAATCGCTTTAGTTTTCCTATAACTTTTGCGTAGAATCCTAAAAACGTTATTTTTCCATAATTTTAGGTTCAAAAGTTCCGGACATAAGCCGGAACATATTTTTTTAAAACTTATTACTACATATATATGAAAATATACTATCCTACTACATCTTTTGCAAGTGTTACAACATGACGCACATTTAAAAAAATACAAGGTCTAGGATAATCGCTATAATCTTCCTACAACTTTTGCGTAAGCTTCTAAAAACGTTATTTTTCCATAATTTTAGGTTCAAAAGTTCCGGACATAAGCCGGGACATATTTTTTTAAAACTTATTACTACATATATGAAGATATACTATCCTACTACATCTTTTGCATGTGTTACAACATGGCGCACATTTAAAAAAATACAAGGTAATCGCTATAATTTTCCCACAACTTTCGCGTAAACTTCTAAAAACGTTATTTTTCCATAATTTTAGGTTCAAAAGTTCCAGACATAAGCCGGAACATATTTTTTTAAAACTTATTACTACATATATGAAGATATACTATCTTACTACAACTTTTGCATGTGTTACAAAATGGCGCACATTTAAAAAAATACAAGGTCTAGGATAATCGCTATAATTGTCCTACAACTTTTGCGTAAACTTCTAAAAACATTATTTTTTCATAATTTTATGTTGAATAGTTTCGGAAATAAATGGGAGGGGGAATATATTTTAGTATGTGTATGAAGATGCACTAGTAAATATTTTTGAGGCAATTATAATTATTATTTTCGAACGATACTACTCACTATATATGGAAGTAAGAAAAGTTTTTGGAGTTTACTCCTTAAAAATCGATTTCCTGATTCGATGGTATGAAATTTTATGAGGAGTAAAATCAGAAATTCAGAGCGTTAAAAAAGTGTACACAAGAACGTTAAATACTCAACTACTCATCCGATTTCAAACATTATTTCACCAATATTTATAAAGGACCTTCAGGATGAACATAGGTTGTATAACATCTCGTTAAATTTTTTTTTATATATTTTAAAAAAAGGTAAATTTTGTAAGTTTGGATGTAGGGGGTATCTCTGAAACTACTCATTCGATTTCAAAAATTCTTTCACCAATATTTAGAAAGGACCTACAGGATGGACATAGGTTGTATATTATCTTGTAAAAAATTTCATATATTATAAGAAAGATAAAGTTTGGAAGTTTCGATATAGGGCGTAATCTCCGAAACTAATCATCCGATTTAAAAAATTATGTCACCTATATTTAGAACGGACCTTCAGGATGCACATAATTTGTATAATATCTAGTTAATTCTTTTTCATATATTGTAAAAAAGGTAAATTTTGTAAGTTTGGATGTAGGGGGTAATCTCCGAAACTACTCATCCGATTCAAAAAATTATTTCACCTATATTTAGAACGGACCTTCAGGATGCACATAATTTGTATAATATCTCGTTAATTTTTTTTTCACATATTGTAAAAAAGGTAAATTTTGTAAGTTTGGATGTAGGGGGTAAACTCCGAAACTACTCATCCGATTAAAAAAATTCTTTCACCTATATTTAGAACGGACCTTCAGGATGCACATAATTTTTATAATATCTCGTTAATTTTTTTTTTCATATATTGTAAAAAAGGTAAATTTTGTAGGTTTGGATGTAGGAGGTAATCTTCGAAACTATTCATCCGATTTAAAAAATTCTTTCACCTATATTTAGAAAGGATCCTCAGAACGGATACAGGTTGTATATTATTCCGTTAATTTTTTTTTCATGAAGATTCAATTTTGCAACGAAAAAATAGTGGAACGAATACGTTTATTATGATCGCTGCCTGAGATATATTGATAGTTAACATTGATACTTATATTTATATACAGTGTTACCTATTTTATATATTCCAAGACAATCATAATTAAGGAGTAAACTCCAGTGGCGCATCGGATTGTTTTTTGAGTATTTAATCGCCCCACCTCTTTCCCAATGTCTATATAAATATTTTTGAATATTAGATGTTGGGATATTTCCGGAATAACATGTTCATGTATTTCTACACCAAGCGTTTCTGACAAAAATGAATGTGACACAGACATGTAAATGATTTTATAAGATTTCCTTTTATTGTAAGGAACCGTAAAATTACAACCCTTAAAAAGATCTAACAAACATAAATAAACCTGATCGTGTTAATAGATCTACGGAACACTAAAAAGGCTCATGAGAGATATTCAAAACGGGCTCTAAAATTAAAAAATAAAAATCGCACAATTCGATGTACAGTGAGATAAAAACATTAATTACGATAAAAATATAAAATTAAGTGTTTTTTAATGATGTGGTATATGCCCGTATCATCGGCAGAATATGAAACAAAATTTTCTATGCGTCCTATTTGTTTAATTTTCCATTTCAGAGTAATTAATTTCTATAGGTTTCTACAATATGAATAGTATACAATTATATTTCATATAACACGTTCATTACTACATTCACAACTGGAAACTAATTGTCGCTAATTGCTATTTTAATTGTAACTGAAAAATTTAATTTTTACACAATTTATACGCAAATAAAACCGTAGCTTAAAGCGTAACGAATTCTTAAATTTTCGTGAAAATTTTACAGCCACGGATCGCGATTTTTCTTGAGTTTAAAATCGTATTATAAAATTAGATGTGTAATTACTAAGTCATATGATTTTTAAAATATTGATATAATCAAAATATTATGTTACTCTTGGCACATAGACGGGTGGATATCTTAGTTTTTAGAGTTTCACACTTCAAAATTTTAAACACCCTTGCAAGGTTACTTGCGTATCCGTCTGTTACAACCGTTTGATGTAGACAACTTGAGTTCTTGCATAGTGATAAACATATTAATCCGTGTAGACTTCAATAGTTAATAACCGAAAATACTTATACATATATATATATATATATATATATATATATATATATATATATATATATATATATATATATATATATACACATGTGTGTGTATATATAGACGAATAATAAGACGTGTATATATAGATAGAATAAATATGTAATCCGATAATCGTGTTACAAGGGGCAGTGCTTGAAGAGTTGGAATGTTAGTCGATGTAGGAAGTATCTTTACAATAAAACAATTTCCTTATAAAGTATTTAAATAAACATTATTGGCTCCTTACTCCTTTGTTTAGCAGTTAAGGTGATTTAAAAAAAAACAGCTATATTTTACGCTAAATTATTAAATGACGTCACGAATAGACCTCGAAAATATTTTCTATCCTCCATTGAATATATTTATATTTCGGGGAGTTTCATAAAATACCTATTAAATTAATTATACACATACAAAAATAAATTTAAGTACCGTACTTCAGCGTTGATAAAAATTAAATATATTTCAAATCAATGACATACTCAGACGGGGTAACAAAACAGATATAATAGCAAAGCTACTGGAACACTCTTTAGACCTCCTGGCACAGAAACCTCAAAAGTATGGGACATTTAATATTAATAAGTACGTCAATGGTAGGATTGTAAACAAAAAGTATTTAGGCAATAAATATGACAGAAACATAATTTTTAAGAAATACGCATGAAAAAAATTCAAGAAAATTATTAAAAAATGAAGCTTACGACGGAAATCTAAGATGTAAAATGATTCGAAAGGGTAAACCAGGCTAACGATAACCAGAAAACCACTTCAAATTTCATTTTAGATACAGTCACAGGTCATCAGTCACTTCCAAAAATTTAAATATGCCTGTACCTTAAGTCCAACATAGTAGTAATGAATCAAGGAAACCATCCAATGGACATTATGAGCAAATAGTTAAAACCTTTATGACAGCTAAATAAAGTGTTTTAGATCTAAAACTCCATCCTATTACCTATATACAGTGAGACACGAACCAGTTTCATAAGAGGGCGAACTAATCAAAAATTCAAACTATTAAAATTTACTTGAGGGAATATAGAAATATTCTGAACAGCAAAATTGTTAAGCACAAATATATTTAGAAGCATAGCTTTTAAACGAAATCCCTCAGTATCAACAAACTTTTCAACTAATTTAGTAATTAAGGTAAGTTTATTGTTAAAAGAAAGTTAATTCTGGTCTGAAAACATCACCAGAGAATTGCAAGATACTATAAGACTACAGTAGTCGCCTTAAACTCATGCCAGAGTAATTTTGGAATAGCTTAAGCAAACTCTTGTTATTAAATTTTTTACAACATCAAACGACCTTCATTGCCTATATTTAGGGATAACCTTTTTTTTAAGAGTCGTTTAAGGATGAAGTAAATAGCCAGCGTAAAGTAAAAATTTTATATATTGAATTAAGAACTTTCGAGTAAATTTATTCCATGCATTGATAAACATTTTGAAAGTAAAATTTTGGCGAAAGTCAATACGAAACGTGTTAAAGAATGAATATAAAATAAGATTGTTTATATTATAAGCTTCCTCGACCAAAGTCATAATTCATAATGAAAGAAATTTATATACATATTGGCGTACGACCGTGGTTTCGCTCGTGACAGTATCGCAATTGGTCTTACGATGGATGTTGCGGATAATATCGGAGAAATGCCGGTTGAAAAAATTATATTACGAAATTTTCGTTCTGCTTAACAACTCGGCCAGCAAGCGAACCGATTCGAGCACAAATACTTTCCGAAATAGAAAATGACAAAAAGGAGATGGAAAAAACGAGCCAGTCATTATAGAAATGGAATATATTGTAACTTGGCATTTTTAGAGTGTAAAAAAACCAAATCATTCAGTGACAATAAGAAAATAGCAAAAAATAAAATATAATACGTATTCATGACGCAAAATAAAAAAACGTCTCATAAACGCGCATATGTTATATTTTTAACATATCAAGTATTAAACGAAATACATATAACAACTTTGTACAAACAATTACAAAAAATAACATCGATCGTTTTTTTTAATGAGTAGCCATTGCCTAAATTCATTTAAAAAAAAAACTATAAACTCACACTGCCATTCATTCTGTGTTGTCAAATTATTCTTTTCGAGTTTTATGCAGCTTTTTTTTGAGTACCTGTGGGCTTGTGAGCTTCATTGTTCAGTATGTTACATCTGGGCATAGAGGATTCACTAGGATATAATCAGCACTATATTTTATCTTACTGGTTCCATAGAAATAGTATTATGAAAAATTACTAGTTTATGAAAATACTACTATGAAAAATAATATCAAAGATTTCTCATTTGCCTAACGAAAATTGAGATAAAACCTTTGAGTGGCTTGTTTGTTAGTTTCTTTATACAAGAAAATCATTTTTATTCTTGTGTTGGGCCAAATACCATAAGAACTTTTGCTCGTTTTTTCCATCATTTGACTTAACGTTTTCAAATTAAGCAAACTTTAATATAAATGTCGACAAATGAAACGAACAACTAATTTTTGTGTTTATTTGTATTAAACAGAATAGCAAACGGGCTAACTGTTTACTGTCTTAACATTTTTTGGTGAACTATATTTCTCGGTGAACGATATCATTTGTTTCGATATCGTCGTGAACAGAATAGTTAATATTTATTAGACTTATGAAATTCAGCACAATAAAAATATACAGCTTAGGACACTGGGAAAATAGGCCCAATTTTTGCACTAGAGCGGACAGAATGGATTTGTACACCAAAAGAGGACGAATAACTCGTATTACGAAGGTTACAGATTTAAATACTTCTAAACCCTTAAATGTTTACAAATGCTAAATTAAATGTTAAACTATGTACAAATATTCATCTTTCACTTTAAATCAGGCATAAAATATAGGGCATGTTTTAATAATTATAAGATCTAGATAATCGCATTAGCATTCATGTAATATTCTAGTCAGATCCAATCCTGTTTTTTCATGATTTTTGGTTCAATGGTTCCGGAAATAAGGTAATGTTCGATTTTCGCATACTTCTTGGAATATACTTTTAAATACGCAGATTCATCTAGCTGTGAATAAAAATTAATTTATAATGAATTTCTACAAAATTAACGCCAAATATATTCAATACCAGGGCATGATTTAATCGACGAGAATTAGTAAACGACTTGAACGTAAAGAGGTTTAGAGAGAATATTGAAATATCTGATTACTGTATCGTTTTGATAAATTATTAAAATGTTTTTATACAATACACTACATTACATCTAGGTATTGTAGTAATTTTAATAGATTACAGTAGTAATAGTAATAATTTTGACAGTACGAAGCGTTTATACTCGGAACTTCATACGGAAAACCGACAGCAATGTAACCAAAAGTTCATTTATTTATCACTATATGTTTATCACCACAAGGTCTGTTGGGTGGTCCCCGTATGTTATTTCGTCTTATGTATAATGTATTACGAAGTTAGGCGCAGTAACGTTAATGTGCTAAAACTTGGACATACATGTATAAAATTAATATTATTTATTGAATTATAAAAACGATATTAACCAAATAAATACCTTCCAATATATTGTCATTATGTGTAATAAACACATGCACATTTTATCACACTGACATTTCAACAAAGTTTCTCTAAAATGTGAACAGTTCTATTTACACAAGTTGAAAGTTCGTTCCGTAAGGTTTTTCTTTAAATATTTTTTTAGGGAAAGTTAGTCTCAATTTGACTTGAAAATTGATTACCAACCTCAACAATGGAAAACAATTGAGTGTTAACTTGAAAGTGAAAATTTGGCAAATGATTTATTTTGGCAAAAATTTAATCGTACAATAGACGTATATTTATTTATATATAGCATTCCTATATATACACTAATATTTTTGTAGATATATTATATCTCTCTTTTTATTTGATATTTTAAAACGTGTATTTAAATACTACGTAATATCATAAATGCGAAAGTGTGTTTTTCTTTCTTTTACGTCGTTACAGAGACCGACGCAATTTTTTGCCTAAAGGTGTTAGATGGACATAGGTTTCTTTATTTTTATTCTGGAAAAATCTCACCGCTCTCGCAAAAGTCGTATTTGGGAATGAAAAAGCTGACAAATTGAATAAATAAGCAACGTCACAAAGGAGCAATTGACCGACATGATTTTTCGAGGCTTCTAACACAATATAAGGGAGCAACAGAATCACTTCCTTTTATTTCTAATTTAGAGATAAAAAACAAATATGTTTTCATTATAATTTATAGTCGCGAAAATAAAGACTTAGCCATTCTAATCTAAAAAATAATTATAAATTCCTTTAAGTATTTTGAATCGCGCTGTATATTTTAATTTCTCCCTGCAAGTTTGTAACTAGATGTGGGCCATAAAATTGGTAACATTTAAATTTGATTTCTCGTGTAAACGCAAAAGGAGCGGGGCGCGGGGAATGGTCTAGTGTCTAGCTTATTTTTCCAAAATTTAGTCGCAATGGATCGTTTCACTGGGCTGCAGTGCGTTGTTTCGTGTTGAATACAACTTGCACGACTTAAATCAAAGTCCAACATCAGTTTCCATAAAGAGATGGGTGGAGAAGTTCGAAGAGACGATATTGACACTAAATTTGAAGCAATCTGGCGGCCCGCGGACTTCACAGAATGAAGAGAACGTGCAAAGGCTTTCGGTTTTGGTTCAACGTGATCCTGATTTATCGACGCGCAAACGTTAGGCTGAATTAGGAATATCACGCACATCTTTACGCTGTTTTTTAAAATTGGATTTGAAATTACATCCATACAAGATTCAACTAGTGCAGGAATTAAAGCCTAATGATTTAAATTTACTTAAATTGATAACATCTTGCTTTCCGACGAAGGCCATTTCCATCTCAACGGACACGTTAATAAACAGAACTACAGATACTAGAGTAGCGAAACTCTTAAAACCAAACATCAAAGGTCCCTTCATTCACCAAAGGTTACTTTAGGGTTGCAATTTCAGCCAAAGGAGTCATTGGGCCCTATTTTTTAGGATTTTCGCGGCCGTACGATCACTGTTAACTCTATTGGGTTTGTAAAAAGGTTACGAGACTTTCTGTTAACACAACTACAGAAATTTGCTGCCTACAACCAAAGTATATGATTTCAGCAAAGATGAAGCCACCTGCCACATATAAAATGAATCCCTGCCGGTCGTTACAGGGATGTTTCCGAAAAAGCTGATTTCTCGGAGAGGCAAAATTCCATGGCCACCCAGGTGTCTTGATTTGACGCCAGCAAATTTCTTTTTATTGGGGTATCTGAAGCATCGTGTGTTTATACATAAACCAAAAACACAGCTTGAAGAGAACATATGTCAGCAATCTCACGGTCTTTATGCCGAAAAGTCTTGGAAAATTTCCCTGCTCGTTTAGAGGAATACCGGACTCGCGACGGTGGTCACTTAAATGATGTTATATTTAAAAACTAAATTCCCTTTTATTGCCTGTCTCATAAGTAAATAACTTCTGAATAAATTTTATTGTTTTTCTCTACAAATTTTTTAAATATTACCAAATTCATGGCACACCTGGTATAACTACGCGAGCGAAAAGCTGAACTGATATTGCATAACGGTTTGACATAATTTTTTTTCTGCTAAAACTTCTTTTTTAACATTTCCTTCTCGACACATTCCTACGCCTATGACTGCGCAATGAGCAACATCAACCTACAAACTTCACCAGTTCCGCTTCACCCGACCTATAATCTCAACAACAACAAAACCTCGTCAACCATCACAAATGGCCTGCAATTGCAAAAACAAATCGGCCGTACCGAGCGAGCGGAAAAGCTGGTGGGGAAAACTATATCTTGAAGACTAATTTGCGAGTGAGGGGCGTGACTGATTTTGGACCTTTATTCTTAATTGCGCCCCCTGTGTAGTCTCCGTTCGGCCACTCTAGACGATACACGCATTTGGTATGTGCTTGGAAAATTGTATATTGCTTTCGGGTTTTTGGTATTATAATTAAGCCAAAGGAAATTTAACTCATAGGTTTATGTAATATCTCATTTTTACATTGCTGTCTATGATCTTAAAGCAAAATTTATTAAATACATTTACAACCAAAGACAAACAACACAACTTCTTTTACTTTTTCTCTGAAAGTATTCAACCAAAACCTTAATTTTAATATGATTTATTTATTTATGTGTTTATCAGTAAAACCAAATAGTTTCACGACGATTCATTTAACAGATAAAAAAATAAGTTGAATATTTAAAAAAAAATAGTGTTAAAATTATCCATTTTAGTTATTTTATTAGTAACTAGGAGGTATAAATAACAAGACGTAAAAAAATTAACTCGAAATTATGATTGCTTCCTTAAAAAAAAATGTTCAAAATAAAACTAGTTTTGGCTACTTCAATCCATCTCCATATTTAAAGGTTTCAAACTGTCAAAGTTATGAAAAAAGATTAATTACTCCTTGTATCCTTGAACAAAACCATGTTTAATTCGAGATAAGGAAAGCAAATTGAAACGTGCTCCTAGTGCATGACGCATACCCCTCTTAACTTTATGCATGTATTGTCAAGCATAGAAATAATCATTTTCAGGTAGCATTTTCTGTGAGAAAAGTCTTAATATATACATAAAGCAACAGAGAACAATTGAAACTTTAAAATCTTAGAAAAGTTAGTTGGTAAATGAACACGAAAAATTTGCATTCTGTTTAAAAATATAGAAAAAAAAACTTAAAAACGTCAAAGTTATAATTTTTATGCTGCAATCGTAATTAAACTGTTAGTAATTAAATTTATAATGTCGGAACTGTAGGATAAACACTTGATACGTGAACCGGCGTCTAATAGAGAAGTATCCATTTAGGTCAAACAAAGGTCATACAAGGTATTTTTTTTAATTAGAACCACCAATTTCAGTCATTACTGGCACGCAAAGTTATAAAATATTTTTACGTCTATATAAATTATGAAACGGCATGAAGAACTATTGCAAATTGATTAAGCCTAATATTAAAGATGTACGCCAAAAACCAATATTCTAATTGGCTGTCGGCGTAGATAGCTATCTAAGATGTTGATAACTTTCTGTCTATCCATAGTTTGCTTTCCACAAGTATTTTTATGGATTAAATATTGATAAAGAAATCCATTATTTTTATGGATTAAATATTAATTTGAGATTCGTAGACAGCTTTCCAACTGAAGCCTCCTGTACAAACGACGCAACCCGCGTCAAATAAATAAATCATAACTAAATAGGTTTCTATTTAAGTTTAATTATATTTAACATAATCTAAATATTTCGTGAATTTTTAAGTTTTAGATGTATATCACTTCAAAATCGAGAATAAAACGCAGTTAAAGCTGTGTTAAGGAACGCTATTAGTCTCTTCTTTCCATTCTATTATAAATCGGACAAAAGCCGGTATTAATATAACATTAATAACAGAAGGAAATATTCAATTATAATAGTAAATGAATAATTGTTATTTTTATTTATTATGTACACAGTAACACATGTGATTGTATATATAATAAATTATATTAATTATTATATCGTAATAATTTAACAGAACTCTTTGTAATCCAAAATTTACTTCCAAAATCCTGCTCGTTGAGTTCACACGTACAATTTATTCAGTGTTTGTGTATATGTTGGGCCCTATTTCATTATCGGAATCATAATTTCAGTAAAATAACGATCGGAAAATTTCTAAATCCTTGTAGCTAAAGAACGACATGCTTGCTTTCCAATGACTTTTTTGACTTTGATTTCCAATGACTTTTTGCAATTAAAACATTGGACAACTTTCATTTAAACAGATCGCTGATAGACGTTAATTGCTCAAAAATTACGGATCGAAAAGTCGTTTATTTTTAAAAACCTAACCAATCGAGGGAAACTGCCTAAAAGTTATTGGGTAACAATATATGTCAATTCAATACAACATTGGACAGCCAGTGATTGATTCACCCTCCCACTGAATTGATTCGGCACACCCCCGTGCGAAGACAATAATTCATATCTGTTGATACGTTATTAATATGCAAAACTAAAACATCAGTTAGAATTTTCATCCCTAATAATACAAAAGCACGGATAGACAAAATATCAATTTTGGGAAAAAGTACTTATTTACTTAGGCATGGAGTCATATGTACAATACGCTGATTCCATTAACGCGTTATATTTTGAAATATTTTTCAATTTCTCTATTACTTTTTTAGTTAAAATAGGAAAGAAAATTATTTGAAAATTTTCTCACTGTATCACCGGTTTCGGGACTATAACCTATTTACTGCAATATTACTATATGCTATTACGTACATTGGTATCATGCGATCGACTTTTCTAAAACCGCTTTAAAACTAATGATTTTTTAATGAATCTATAAACATTGGTTAAAGAATACTATCAAAAACAAGAATTCTATTACGTTTAATTGTTGGATAACATCGTGTAAATTGGATAATAATATTCAAACTAAATACCTGTAGCTATTTAAACAAAATTAACAAAAGTGAACTGTGGCATAGAGATTTATTAAGCACATGTTCTGTTGTCATACTAAGAGAAATTTTACGGGGATAATACCTAAGCTAAACGTACGCAGTCTTGGGACAATATAAATAAATGTGAATAAATTATAAATATTTATGGAGAATAGTAAAAAAAAACGAACAACGATATATTAACACCAAAAATATTTAAAATTTGAAATTATGAAAATCAAATTTAAAGCGTTAGAAAAAATGTAAGAAAACTACGGCATCGAATTGGAGTAAACAAAAAAAGAAAAGGTGAAAAACACTTTTTTTTTATATCAAAAAATATCTTTATCAGAATCCAATGTAAAATTGGAAGTTAGTTAATTTTTTTCTAAAATTTCGGCACAAAACTTTGAATTTAAATCAATGATAAATTCAAATGTACAGGGAGTAAAACAGAATGTGTCTATTATTGATACAGGTGATTCTGCACATCAAATTGAGTAGAAAATATTACACAAATATATGAAAATTCTTGACCGATTCTGAAAAAAAATTACTGTTAAAATCGCAATTTCAATGAGAAGAAATTACATTTTTTTACAGAAATGCGCTTCATATACATTTAGTTTGATGCACAGATTCACCCGTATGAAAAATAGACACGTTCTTTGTTAAACCTAGATTCATGTGTAAAGATGTAACAAAAACGTGTCTATCATTCATACAGGTGATTCTGTTAATCAAGCTGAGTAGAAAATGTTAAGGAACTATATTAAAATTTTCAATCGTTTCTGAAAAAAATCTCTGTCAAAATTACTATACCAAAGAAAAATACATTTATATTTCTTTACAGAAACATGCTTCAAATATTTTCAGTTTAATGCACAGAATCACCTGTAGCTATGAATAATACACACCTTTTAGGTTATCCGTGTAAAGTACCTTTGTTCCACATTAATATATATTCATACTTTTTTCGAGTCACTTTCTGTCCATATCTTTCTTCAATTGCCACAAACCACTTTTTCAAAATTTTAGTTATATCGTAATTAGACATAATATTCATCACAAAAAAACCAACGAAAAGACCAAGGTAAGTTGGAAATATCATTTCCTGATAAAACTTACACAATTTTATAAAATCACAAACAGAACACCATCAAAGCGACGCTATATTAAAACGGAACGACATATGTCAGATTAAAGTGTTAAGCCCCACGCCAGCGTCAAATGTCCGAAAGCTACCACATTGATGACCACCACACCGTCTGGAAAGGAGGAACTCGGAGAATGACCGGAAAGGGTTCGAAGAGACCCTTAAGGAGTAGCCTAATGCTTATGATTCTCTTCATATGGTGGAGAAAAACTGAAGCTGCCTCGAAGGAACAAAGTAATTATACTGATTTACAAGGTACTTATTTACATTTAATTATTACATTAACATTACATTTAACATTTGATTTTTATTTAACATTTAATTAAAATCTAAGATATAATTTTATATATCAAATATCCTAATTATAATTAAGTTTCGAATAAATAACCTTAACATTTCATAGAATCCATTTCTTTTAAAGGTTTAAAAGAACCGCGCTAAAATCTTTCTGTACTAGTTTCATTTTTAGGATCTCACAGGGTATGCAATATGGAACCTTTATAATTTCTTCAAGTTCGTCCGTCCATCTGACTCAGTTTCACAGTTTCTGCAATATCAGACCTAAGTTCATAAAAAGTTGACTCTAAAAATGGCTCCTTCGGGAGACCTAAAATGTTTAATTCAATTGTGGTCTGAATAACAGCTTATGACTCTATGATCTATGAGCAAGAATCACAAAAAAAATGTTAAAAATAGGAACCATATAGGAAGAATAGGAATTCAGAGAAATGAAAGAACCAAATGGTGGAAACAGACACATGCATTGCAATTTGGTAAATTAATGGATCTTTCTATACAAAGTTTTGGGTACATTCTATTTTTAAAATTCTTGCCTATTTAAAGAAAATTAAAATTGATGCTTAATATTTAAAATAAAAAAAACGGGTATATATTTCATTATATAAATAAAAGTTGATACATAGACATAAATTGAAAAAAAAATAGTATCAATTATATCTGATAGAACATCAAGCTTAAAGCTACAGTGCCTTTTAAATAAGTCAAATAATCTAAGTGGCTAAAGTATCACTGGATACCTTTAACCATTACAGGGATATATAATATACATTTACATATCGAAAGCATTAATGTTATCGTTTGATGGATCGTTTTGATTCAATGCATTATGTTAAATCAGTAAATAAAAACAAAATATTATCAAATAAATCTGGAGAGAATATCTGAAATGAACTTAGAGTTACTGTGCAAATGGTGAAAGTGGAATGAAACATTGAATTTATTTAATCATAAAAAAATACTATATATATATATATATTGGGAATAAACGTTAACTGCTTCACTTTGATTCAATGTGTCATATTATGTTAAATCTGTTTAGTACACCTGTATCAATATTCAGCAGAAATAAATTTATTTATCAATCAATAATGAAATAGACTGAAAGTTAAAATATTAAGCAAGATTATATATTTAAAAAACTTAAATTTATGTAACGACACTATATTACATATATTTTTTAAAATTTTTGCAGTCAAATTCAGAACATACGACGAAAGATATCGCCTTCAAATAACACCGATAGTCGAAGAAGAAGTTTATTATCCAGACTTAGACCAACTGAAGCTCCGTAAGTATAATGTTATATTGCAGTTGCGTTCTCTTAAAATAAATTAATCGCGAAAAGGCTCATAATTATTTTAATATATGTATATTAAAACTAAAAATAAACAAATTTACTTAACGAAAATACAAATGGAATTTATTCAAAAATTAATTATTTAAATAAATAGTCCTTATCATTTACATAAATAACTATTTTGATCTTTATTTTACAATTAGTAACATAATTTTGAATATAATGTCTAAATTCGGGATTATAATAAAAGTATGTTCAGAACATTTGAAAAATGTACGCGCTAAACTTCTGATGCTGACGAAACTTCTAACAAAAAAATAAATAATTTGAAATTGTGATAAAATTATTAAGAAAGTTACTCAAACAACTAAATATTATATCAGTCACAAATTTACGCAATTTCAACCATCACAGCAGTCAACTGTCAACAATAGTCCAATTAGAAAAAAAAAATTACTCATTCCGATAAACCGGAGAAAAACACATCGACAGTGTTTGTACCGTCGATTTGTTTTTAAACAAAAAACAAACATATAATTAAGCCAAAACCAAAAGAGTCAAAGTAAGGTTTTAAATGTGATCATATGTTTGATATCGAAATTATGAAACGAAACTTCACCGAGACTTCATTCAAAAAACTTCTAACGATAATTTATAACGATTCAATACTAAAAATGTTACTTTTTTTATTTTAAATAATCTGTCAAAAAAAATTTTGCATTTTGTATTAATTAACACAGACTTTTTCGAAACTACTAAACTAATTTCAATGAAATTTTGATAAATGTATATACTGTGGTGCTTCAAGATGGTTAAACTATATTTAAAGATAGTTGCATAGTGACCATAACTGTAAGAAAAGTCAGAAAACTGTCTTTCCTTACTTCCATTAATTAAGCTAGAAAATATACGTCAAAATATAGTAATATTAATAAATTCTTTAACTCAGACGTATTACGTTATGTACATTCAACAGTAACAAGGAAAAATCAACTTGCGCCCCACAAATTCATGTTGGAACAAAATTTGCCGGGGCTGGGTTAGGTTAGTCGCATGTGCGAGTTAATTTTGTATTACCATCCAGTTCTGAGCTATGTTTAAAGTTTCAAGTCTCCAGCTCGACGGGAAATTAGTTTAACACCGTTTGCAAAATTTGTAGTCGCGTAGCCATTCTCCTTTGTACCGAACAAAAAATCAGACAGACAAGAAAAGTAGTTAATATCCCATTGTTATCCAGTTCTTAGTTATGTTTAAAATTTCAAGTCTTTGGCTCAACGGGAAGTTAGTTTAACACCGTTTGCAAATTTTGTTGTAGCGTGGAAATTCTCCTTTGTACTGAATAGAAAAACAGACAAGAAAAAGAGTTAATATCGCGTTGTCATCCATTTCTGACCTATGTTTAAAGTTTTAAGTCACTAGCTCAACGAGAAGTTAGTTTAACACCGTTTGCAAAGTTTGTAGTCACGTAGCCATTCTTCTTTGTATCGAACGAAAAAACAGACAGACGAGAAAAGGAGTTAATATCGCGTTGTCATCCAGTTCTGAGTCATGTTTAAAGTTTCAAGTCTGTAGCTCAACGGGAAGTTAGTTTAACACCGGTCTCTAAATTTATAGTCGCGTGGCTATTCTGCTTTGTAACGAACTGACAAACGGGTAGACAAGAAAAGGAATAATTAATATTGCATTGTCATCTATTTCTGAGCTACGTTTAAGTTTCAAGACTCTAGCTTAACGGGAAGTTATCTTAAAACCGTTTGCAAAATTGTACCCAAAACAGACAAGAAAGCCAGCTAATAAAACGTGGTAAAAAGGTCAATACATAGAAACTTCTCTTTAAGGAGATAATACTGACTAAGAGAAAAGTTACTAGAAACATGGAGTTTATTTTCAACTGAAAATATTAATTTTACATGTGTTAAGCTATAAATTACTCACTACTTTTTTTTTAATTATTAGCTTTTATGAAGTCGCTAAATCAGGTATTACTAAGCTATAAAAATAATATTTTTTACATGGATTACACAAAACATATTTTTTTCATTGTTAAACATTTTTGCCAGAGAAAATATCTTACATTTAAAAAAAATCCTGAATCCCATAAAAATATATCTAAAATGAACCAGGACAACGTCATGTGTCGGCGACTTATCACCACCAAATTTTATAAATGTGAAAGTGTTTTTATTTGTTAGCTAACATATTTTTAAATAACAAACCGATCCTTACTATACTCCCAAGTATGTTAAAAATAAATGTTTTTTACTGTAATTTTATGACTCCCAACTACCAAAATCTGTTGTACTTCATAAGCATAAATTAAATCTAGTTAAATCGATGCCTACCAACGTCTGAAGATCATAACAATGATTTTATTCCAGTTCTTGTATTGTTAGTATGTTGCTTATCTTCAGACATAGACCATTATTTTGCAACACGTCAATAAGGAGCCGAAGATAAGAAAACATTTATGCGGTCAAAGATGCCGCAATACTCGTACTTAATTGTATTTCCAGTAAGTAATCGACATAGATTACCTGAAGGAATTAAACGTAATATATTTTTATGGGATTCAGAATTTTTTTAAATTTAAGATATTTTCTCTGGCAAAAACGTTTAATAATGAAAAAACTATGTTTTGTATGATCCATATAAAAATTATTATTTTTTATAGCTTGGTCACACCTGATTCAGAGACTAATTTACCTAAAATATCGTTATATACTCAAATTATTATAAAAATGCATTTCATGATTTATAGATGACTTATCACTGCCATGTCAGCGGCAAGGGGATTTGCTTACACTCGTCCACCCCGAGTTCGGATGTTTCGTATGTGGTTGTTTTCAATCAATTTCTGCGGATTATAAGGGTTTTGATGTGAGATGTGTGGCCCCGAGCATATGTTCCTCGAAGCCAGGTGTGTATTTTGAATCTCTCTTTTCAACCATTTTGCATATAATAGATCCACCCCGGATGGAGAAAAGCCAGTGTTACCAAGGCCAAAGAAAGAGTTATTATAAGGCATTTATTAAGTAATCAAATTTGTTCGAAATTATGTGTCTAAAAATCAGAGTTCTAAGTTAAGTCAACACTAAGTGGTTTAAGGCATGATTCAATAAATAACTCATATAATACCATACAACAGAAGTAAATCTAATATATTCGATATAATTTTATAAAAACTAGATCATAATTATGATAAGATATTACTGTTCTAAATATGTCGATCGATCTGCGTTTATATATATTTTTTCTTCATTTTCGAACAAAAAACATAATATACTGTATATAATTACTCATACTATAACTTACTGGTGAGTAATAAGTGAAAATAAGCTATAGTTCGTTACTGGAAGATAAGTAAATATCATCTGTATTATACTAACAGTTTTAGTGAGTAGAAATTAGTAGAACTTTAGAAAAGAATTTTCATAAAAAAATATTGATATTTTTATAAATATTATTAACAAAGTATTATTTAAATTTTAAATAATTTAAGTACCATAAGACACACAGTAGTATAGTAGCAATTTCACAGTGGCAGTAGTATAGTAGCAATTATACTTATAGTAACAGTCTATTAGTTTTAATGTATTTTTAATAATATAAAGGGAGGTTACTGAAAAGATTACCAAAACTACATTATGCCTACTTTGAATATGTGCATGAATAATATTATTACGTCCGGTTGGTAAAAAAGTCTTGTCAGAAAAGTCCAGAAAATTCGTTATTCTATCACTGGCAGGTTATTAGATCTTGTAATCTTCAGAAACTTCAAGACCCTTCTTTCCCCTTCCGCTGTATAATATAAACGCGTGCACGTACTCTTGTATGCACCAAAAGTGTTTGAGCTTTCGGAGTGTCAAGTACGAACTATAATGTTGTACGAGTGGCGGCGCGACAACAATGCGGCCGATACATCTGTAAATATCGACAGCGCATTCTACCAGGATGCTGTGTCTTAGAGGACAGTCCGTTAGTTTAATCGGTTTGCATCAGGAGATACAAGCCTTGAAAATGAACTGCGATCTGGACGTCCCTCGACCATTCACGATAATGAATTGCGGTGTGTTATTAATGAGAATCAGGAAGCAACTACACGTGAATTAGCGACAGCACTCGGTTGCACACATGCATCTACTGTTCATTATCTTCATACTTTGGGATATAGGAAAGTACTGGCTCGTTGGATTCCATACCGCCTTACCGATAGTAACAAATACTGTAGTGTCACTATCTGGCAATCTCTCTTACTTAGAGACTACCGAAAAGACTTTCTCGAGAATCTGATGACAGAAGATGAGAGCTTCATCCTTTATGAGAATAACACGCACCGCGCTGTGTGACTACCACGCGGTACAGAGCCACCAGTAGAGTCGAAACATGAACGTCATTCTCGGAAGGTTTTGTTATGATGCTGGTGGGATTAAAAATGGATGTTATATTTTGAATTACTCCTGCAAGGTAACTTGGTCAATGCTAAGACATACGTAAATCAGCTTCAATAATTAGCGGAAGTAATACGAGAAAAATGCCGAAGACGCGTCACCGTTCACCTTCTGCATGACAACGCGAGAGCCCATATAGCAAAAGAAACCAAATATAAACTAATGGAGCTTGGTTGGGATACCTTGCCTCATCCTCCATATTCAACGGATATTGCGCCTTCTGATTTTCATTTAGTTCTATGCCTAAAGAAATATCTTAGTAAGAAAACTTTCAAAAACTTTGAAGTCCTCAATACATGTGTTTCAGAATTCTTCGCGTCGCAGCCACCGTAGTTCTGGGAAAAAGGCATTACTGATCTATCTAAACGCTGGGCGCGTATTGTGGAAACAGATGAAGAATATATTACAGATTAAAGTTAATTAGCAGCGAAGATATAAAGAAATATAAAATGTTTTATTTTTCTTTGACAAGACTTTTTTACCAACCGGATGTAATAATATTTTTCATGCACATAGTCAATGTAGGCACCATGTAGTTTTGGTAATCTGTACAGTAGCCTCCTTTTATTTTATTAAAAATACATTAAAACTAATAGACTGTTACTATAAGTATAATTTTGGTTATGGTCGTATAGTACTGATAATTATTCAAAATATTGGGAATACTTTGTTCATAATACTTATAAAAATATAAATATTTTTTTATGACAATATTAAATGAGAAACGTAGGTCACAATATCATAGTGAGTCCACTTAAGATTGAATTATATAATAAAAAAACTATAAGTGATACTCACGGGTATTACATATTTATTCTTCCTAATAAATATAATAATAAAACTTTTTAGCAAAATTTCATCTTGGACTAACTAGAATTAAATTAAGAAAACAGTTATTTTTTTATTAGGCTGATGTTGTTAAGTCATGATGGTGTTAATGATTATGACGTTATATAATAATCTTAACGTCAACACATCAAAACTAAAATAGTTTCTCATAATTTTATTTCAATAATTTAAGAAATAGAAAAAAATGAAATTTTTGATCAGTGTTCTTATATTTCCTGGAAATTATTCAGACAAAAACTATTAAATGTGTGTGTACGCTTTTAAATAAACCATCGCGTCTCCAAAAGTAAGTGAGTAGAGATGCTTCACGGAATTCAATACCAACATCATCATAAGATCAAAACTGTTTGAGATATTACGATGAAATAATCGATATCACGATGAAACGATCGATGAGATATCATGATAAAATAATTAATAAGATATCACGATGAAACAATGGATGAGATATCACGATGAAACAATCGATGAGATATCACGATGAAACCATCGATGAGATATCACGATGAAATAATTGATGAGATATCATGATGAAACAATCGATGTGATACGATGATGAAATAATCGATGAGATATCACGATAAAATAATCAATGAGATATCATGATGAAACAATCGATGAGATATCATGAAAAAAACAATCGATAAGATATATCGATGAAACAATCGATGAGATATCACGATAAAATAATCAGTGAGATATCACAATGAAACAATCGATAAAATGTTACGAAGAAGTAACTAAATTAGTTTAAGTGTTACTATGTATAAAATTCCTGTCTATAGCTTTAGTAGTCTTCGAGTTAAATCAGTTTATATGGACAGACAGAAAGACAGTATTTTTTTTTATATTAGAGTCGTTTTAGTAATCGAATATTCAAACGGATAAAAGTATTTAAAGTTATAAATTCGAAAAGCGCAAACAGACACTTCAATTTTATTTATCTATATTGATTGATTGGTGTTTTTTATCATCTATATTAGCACCATAATTTATATGTTTTTTTAAACTATTTTTCCTTGCAAATGTACAGTATCTGTGGTACGGAAAAACTATTTATTTCCCGAATTTTGGGAATATTACAAGCGGATAAACAAATGACTGTGTAGAGGTTCCGTTTCAATTTTTGAGATACAGGACTCCAAAAAATTCATTACAATACATCTTTCCAATAATTAGTTTTGAAAGTCTAAAGACTTTTTATGGCCCAAGCTTCCTTCAATAAATTAGAAGTAAAGTCACACAGTGCTGTAATTACTAACATATTTCAAAAATGTCTCTCCAAAAAGTCCTTTAGGGGATAATGACAAACCTTCACAGAAATCACATAACGAGAAACCTCGCGCAGACAGCAAAAATAGTCCCAAAATAATTTCGCCACACAAAAACTGAGTCATTAACCCTCTCCCTACCACTATACACTCCGTAACTTCCGTTTAATTGATGATAATCGCCAGCCGACCTCGTAGTACATGTGTCTTCATAAAATGATCATTAACGCGATACGAGTTGCCCTTTAATTAAGGCTTTCGAGGACACAACAAACTCTAGATATTACGTGCGACCGCATGCAGGCAGCGAGAGATGATTTATGACAAGTGAAGCTTAGCTTTAAACAGACATTTAACTTATATTCGAACGCTTACCCAAAGCTCGGCTGTTTTTGGATATGAACTTTTGAAATTTACCTGAAACAAAAGAAAGGGTCAGTTTTAAAAGCTGCTTAGTATAGGTATTTAATTACAAATACTATTAATAACAAATTATATTATGATTAATGGCACAATACTAAATATACGATTACTATTCATATTAATTTTATAATTTATCTTATAATAACTTTAGCTTCTTGAATAACAATTAATTATTAATATATTATAGCCAAGTATTATAATTTTAGTTACAGTTAATAGGACAAAGAAAATTTTAGTGTAAAATAAATATATCCCAGAGGAGGGATTAAATATTTGTCATATATCCATTGAGTTATTAAAGTACATAAAAATCTTTACTTAAAATTGATAGTTAAGTAATACTGAAAACAATTATTCATAACTGAGATTATATAGCATTGCTAAAATACGAACAGACAGATCCTATATGTGCTGAAAAAAAAAGGAAAATATTTTGAAAATAATTTATTCGAAAACGCATAACATAACACATATAATATGTTTATAAACTAACCAAAACTGTAATTTACTCTCGTATTACCGTAAGAATATCTTATATAATAATATATAAACTTTCTACAAAAGCCTTTGCAATCATATAAACAAATCACGATTTTACTAATGCTTTAGTTCTATCAGAAATAAATTTCCAATTAATAAGTTATTTTGTTAGAACGAAAATTAATTTCTTTCAATGTTATGAAGATATAATATTCTTATATAATACTCGAATATGCCTTTTCTTCATTAATTCATATGTACAGTAGCCTAGTGGTAATTAAGACGTAACAGGGACTAAAGCGACTCGAGTTTCGTTCTCGTTTTTACTTGTTTAAGAAAATTCAATATAAATCATATTCAAGTGGGCTTCCACAACCACGTTTAACAAGTATGATTTTCAATGTCTCATAAATTTCGAGTATCGGTCTTCTCCAGCAGACTGCCATTCTCTGCCATAAGTACCACAAACAGGGACAAAGTGTTCCTATTATTAAAATAACTACCGTTACATCCAAACCTACACCGTGCAAATATAAAATTAAAATAATCTACTCAACATTTATTACTAATTAGTTTGAACAAAAAACAGTAATATTTACAAAGATAATTAATTGGTAATAAGTATAAATAAGCTTAACATAAACCGACTGTTTTATGAGTAATAATGCTACCAGAGAATAAGACATATAATCATCAAGAATTATGATTCTGAGTTCAATGCTGCGTATAGCATTTGTGCGCTGAGGGTTATATATATATATATATATATATATATATATATATATATATATATATATATATATATATATATATCTGGGACATTAAGCAATGTAATGATAAATTTACAATAATCTACTAATTCATACATATTCACGAGATTATGGTCTAGAAATTAAGGACCTAGAGAGAAGAAAAATGAACAATTTATTTTTTTGTTCACAGAAACTATAAATATCCAGCACTCGTTTTATTTTTCGTAAAATATGTAAGAGTTTCTTTCAGTCTGAATAATTTTGATTTCTCAAATTGCAAACTTCTACGAGAAGGGGCAGAGGATGGATATTTTTTCGATTTTTCGTACATTTTTGACGATAAATCAAAAACTATTCGGCTTCAAATTAAAATAGTGTCAAAACAAAACATTTTATATATAAATAAAGCCCTTTTGGTATAGTTTCACTCGATTTTGTTGTCTCACTTTGAAATTTCGAACCCCTATTTCGAAATTATTCTGAATAAAAATCAATTTGTTTCAAAAATTAATTTAGCTATTCCTGTAATAGACGTGGACAAGGAAATCCTATAATTGTGACAAATATCAAACCGATAACAATATTGTTAAAAAATAATTATGAATTACAAAAAGGCGGATATCGAATTTGTATTGTAAGAGTTCCTCTTTAACTTTTATTGGCATATATTTATCAAATTATATCACTACAAAAATGCATACAGTACAAGGTCATGCGATTTTATTAAAAAATTAAAAATAAGGAACCATTATCGATTCTAGACAATTAAGCCCCTTTCTTCCAAATCCTTGAAAATCATATCAAAATGTAAACTTTGATAAACATATATCATATTTACTAAACGACGGTGCATCGTGTGCAATAAAAACTATGTACGTAATCCGCTCCTCTGACGCAATTATTGATTGCTATCCACTGTACACCACAGCAAATGCATTCGATGCATTGAAATCGATCGATTTAATCGAGAAAACATTTAATTCTGCATTTTGACATGTAATTTATGCATGTCAACATGTTGTATACGGACACGTTTCCTATTGTTATATCTTTAAACGTTTTGTACTGATATTGAAAGAAATATTGCAAGTTCTCGTGCAAACAACAATATTACGAACGTGAGTTTCCGTGATATTTATAAAGGTCAAATGGAAGTTAAGTTTACGATTTACCCATAAATCTTGAACGGAGAGCAAAAATGAAACGACAATTGTTAGTAAATAATGAAAAAAATATGTGTTATATTCAGAATAATTGTATTTCCTATTTTGTAAACGTTACATTATGTGATTAGCAAATAATGATAACTATGGTTACATGCGATATTTGATTATAAAACGTTATTTATATTCAGTTAGTTTAGAAATAACAAACTCACTATGAAATACGTTACATGTATTCATAAAAGAAGTCAAAATCTCTACCATTATTGTAAGACATTTTTTTTTAATAGAAGTTAATATTAATAAGACCAATAACAAATTGCAAACCCCAAAAAGTTTATCTGCCAGTCTAATTCTTCGCATGTTTGTTTATAAATTAGAGATCTGTTAAACACGAGGAGAATTCACATTAACTCCACCCTTATAAACATTTAAAAGTGCAGTGTTTTTATTAAACTATTTGCAAATATTAATTTTTACAATATAAATATGTTGCCTTTTATAACTTTCAGAGTCGTTAATAAATGGTGATTATTTAAAACAATTTTAGATCTAGAATAATCGCCACAGAACAGGATTCCAAACATTTAATTTTTCATAACCTTAGGTTGAGCAGTTTCGGAAATATTTTCCCGTATATAAGTTTCTCTTAAAATATAGTATGAAAAATTAACAAAAAATATTTTTGGGTGTCTTGCTAATACTCCCTTTTCAATACTCCACAATTTATATGGGGCAAAGTTTCGAGAACATTATTTGCCTCAACTGACTCCCCTTTTCCCAAATTTCCATATCAATATTTTTTTTGTTAGCTATTGAGATATGTGCGGAAAAATATGTTCTATTACTATGCCATATCTCGTCTTCAAGCTGTTTCTGAGAAAAACTGCTGCGACAGTCAGACCGTTATTCTTTTTTTAGATACGGCAGTATAAAAACATCAGTATCTATTTCTATTAAACCCTTAGTGGTCTTTATACAGAAAATCCAGACTTTGTACAGACAATTATAGTTTTACATCCACTTCCACACATTTTTTCACCAGGCAGCAAGTTCAGAATAAATTAATTTTAAGTTTTTTTGAAAAAAAAATATCTCCAAACAATTATTGCCCTACATTAATATATTTTTTTCTTTTTTTTTCAGAACCCCCAAAGCCAGCACCAAGTTAGTAACATTTATAATGAAATAATATAGAAAATAAACAAAAAAAAGTTAAATAGCTTCAATGTATTAAGATTTATCCAGTACATAATATTGTCGAGTATTTGACTATATCACATCATTAAAAAGTATTCCAGTATCAACATAACTTTGTAACAAATGCATTTATTTAAATGTGTTTTTAGTGTTAAACTTTCTAAGTGGTATAATTTCAAACAGGTTGTGCACCATACGAACCTGGCAAACCGTTCGCTTATCCGGATGATAAATGCCAAATTTGTACTTGCACATTAAATGCTGACCAGCAGGGTGTGCTCACTAAAAATGTCGTATGTCAACCTAACCCAGAATGTGGTGAGTAGATATTAATAATACAAGCATTATACTAACGTTGCGAGGAAATCTCATATCGATAATATTTTAAGTCACTCTTATGAAGATTAAATTTACTACTGCTACTAAAACAAAGTCGATTTAATAGAGATATGATAAAATTGTAAATCGGTAACAAACAACTCTAACGGCTAAAGGATAATTCAAAAATATTTTGAGAATATATTTTAGATGAGATTTAATTTAAAGTTTAGACTATATTTTAAAATAATTGGAATTTGAAATTCATCAATATTTTAAAGATGATTTCGAAATAATTATAAATGACTACGAGAGTGTTGATGGAGTCCTTAGGAAGAAGCTATTACTCAAACATTAAATTGTAAGCTTCACTGCAAACTTGCAAAAGTTGAAAAACTTGGAAATCTTGGTGAAGTTATGAAAAAAATATGTATAAACATTTACATTAAACTGATAGCCGAATCAAAAAGTAACCAGATACTTACGTAGGTACTTCATTTTTATAACCTATGGAAGACTGGAATATAATGACGTGTAAGACAAATTAAATATCTTCGTTGGTGTTCGATTTGATATTTTTGTCTAAAACAATTAAAATCCGCTTGAGACGTTTTTGTCTTATAACTAGTGAATTGTATGATATCTTTTTGGTTTTGGGTATTAATATTCAAGTTATTGACATAAGAATTATTATCTGTAAGTTATTTTTCTACTTTTAAGTAGTAGCAGTTAAATAAGGCTAAAAAAATGTGTATTTATAGACTGCGCGCCATTCAATTTCAACGTACCCTTCACTCACCCAATTGAAGACTGTAAGATATGCATCTGTCTGAAAACTATTGACATTCAAGGCTTCCCAAGGAGACAAATAAAATGTCAACGTGATCCAATATGTGGTGAGTCAATGTTTTATTTGTGCTGAAATAAATATCCGCAAAAAATATAATTGTAAGAACTCAGATTACCTCGAGGTTAATATAATTGACTGATCAAATTTAAAGAATAGAAACGTGGACAAATGTTTCAAGAGTCCTTAAATAATTAGAACCTATGGACTTCACGATATCTTCACATCCTTTTCTATCTTGATACAAATTTTTCACCTTTCTCATATACATATAAAATTATGAACGCTTTCGGAGATATACAGACTGTTCGATAAAAGTATGTAACGGTAAAACTTAATAGCTATTTGGGGTAAAGCGTTGACAAAATATACACATACTACATGATATAAACCGAGACATCTTATTTTAACAAGTTGCTCATTTAGGCTACACCACTAATTATGATTAAATGACATTTCCGACGCATCTTTCTACTAATTTTACAGCATAATCTGGGGAAAAATACTTCCATAAAAGTTTAAATTGTCCAATTAACTGCATAAGTTCCAGATTTTTACCCTCGGAGCTGCAACAATATAACATTTTTATAGGATTTGCAAGTGGCAAGTGCGAATGGCCCCCAGCCAGTTACGTCCACCTCAACGTATGTTTCTTCTTTCCACGCTGTAGAAGGACGACTTCGATATTTTGAATCATTTTCGTCTTGCAGTATTTAAACTTGTTTTCCCTTATAAACCGCCTTTGGGTCGAAAGTAACAAAGCTTTCTTGTATATTTCAACCATTTTGATAGCGTTTAAATCCTGCTTTGAAAAACAGCCATAAACGTGTACTTTTATCGGGTTTTTAAAGGTTCGCTGCATAAATCTATTGATGTGAGTAAAATAGGTATGATTGGTACAGAATGTGAACAGAAGGAAATGTCGACCGAAAAGTAATGCTATTTCAATTTAAATCCAAATTTTCTTTCGGTCAAGTGTGTCTTTTTTAAAGTTTTTCTCGGATACTAGCGGTTTATTCACCTTGCTTTAAAATATTACTTCATGAACCAATAAAATTGTTCTTATAGTATTACCTAATGTTTTAGGCCTTTTTTACATAAAAAGAGCCTGTTCGTCACGCGATCATAGATAAGGATTCTTCTCGAATACCCATAAAATCACTTTACCCTCCTAATTTGTCATATTTTTACCAAGCCATAATATGAGAGGTTATGGAATTATTTATTTATTTAAAAACCACTTCGATACTTCCATGTATCTAGCTGGCTCCGTATGACATCAATTCTTTCGAACGTAAACGCAGAAACAGGATTTCGTATTAAGGTCGAACGAGAAGCATATTGGGCAAAGGGTTTTCCTGTGAAACGTAAATTATTTAATACCTTTTAACTGTTTCCGGAGAAGCTTCTTTTTTAAAGAAGAACTACATAATTAATTTATACATCCATGATTTCTTGGGTAGTCTACAATTATATATTATACGTCTTCTATACGTTCATGTCTTTTTAGAGTATACTCCTTTAACATTTTTTTATATAGTGCCCGGTATGAAGTTTTATGTGGAGTAAAATCAGAAGATTAGAGCGTTAAAAAAGTGTAAATGTTGGGTGAGATATCTTTAGAGTGAGATATCAATATGTTTATTTGATATTTTCTTATGGCGTAATCGCAATGACGGAGTGTGATACACATAGTTTACTATCGTTCGTTTATATCAAGATGTAATCATAATTGTTAGATGTAATCATTTATGTGTGAATATTTAGTGTCCTCTATCTTCCAAAATTAAAAAGTCTCTTTTAATTTTAACTTCTTTGCCTGACGTTACTAAATGTTTTTAATTTTGTTGTATAAATTTGATCTTGTTCATTTGTGTTTTACTTGAATATAATTACATTGTCAGCAATTTTTTATTAAAGAATTTTCCATATACCTTTAACGATAGTGTTATTTATATTTATATACAGTGTTACCTATTTTATACATTCCAAGACAATCGTACTTAAGGAGTAAACTCCAGTCACGCGTCGGAGCTGACATGACCATTTTTAACAGTCTTTTCATCTTAATGCTTCCAACATAGCAAAACTATCTCATTCATCATCATAATTTTTTTGATTATTTATCCTCACAAGCACAATTTAATAAAAGTGTTTATTATCCGAAATGATTACAGATAAATAAGATTCGGTTTCTTCTAAAAATAGTTAATTAAAATACCAATTCAATATAACTCGTGAGATGTTTAATTGTAAATCCATAAAATTAAGAATCAGATAAGGTCAGTTTCAAAATTGTTCTTTGTAGGTCTTAGTATTGAATGAAAAATATAAATACCAGGACATCAATTGTTAAATTTTTCGCTAGTCATTCTTAGGTGCATTTCGCAGAAATACGAGTACACGCTATTGGGGGGATGTAGATTTCAATTTCCAGGTAATTCATGATCCCTAAACGCCAAGTCTGTGGAGATCTTGTAAGTTTATATATATATATATATATATATATATATATTTACATATATATCTACATATATACATTCACACACACACACAAATATGCATGGGATATTTGACAGATGCTCTGAAAGCCACATTCGATCGGAATGAGACATAGCGTAAAAATAGCTGAGATCAAACGTAAATGGACAAAATTAGTCGAATACATACAAAACGTCAGAGGTTCAAAAATTATAAAAATTAATAAAAATTCACCTTTAAATAAAAGTACACAAATAATACGTTGTTAAGGAGAACTTTTAAAAAATTAAATGTTTTCCAAAAAAAAACGGATTTTCCATCACTTTAAAAAAAGGAATATATATATATATATATATATATATATATATATATATATATAAATATATATGTGTGTGTGTGTGTGTCTGTGTACATTTATACTATATATATTTTTTGTATGGGGACGCAATCTAAAAAAACATACAAAAGATACGCAATTAACATCCTATAATAAAATTAACCCCTTATCCAGTTTTTGGTAAACAAGGCGCCGTATTATCCACATAAAAAAAATGAAATTTAATTTTTTTTTTAAATTTAATTTTTCTACTAGAAGTAAACTATTTGGTGATAGATATATTTTATTTTATTTTTTGGGGTTTTTTTACAAAACTTATTTTGCAAGTTCACTTATAATTCGAAAATAGATTTTTGAACGCAAATTAAATGATACAAATGTGATATTTGGCCCTTAGGTACGGTTTCTCATTGTTATTTTTTCTTTAATAATATAAACAATATAGATAATAAAAAACTTTACAAATTTACATCTCCATCTTGCATTTCTCATAGAATTTATTAAAACATAGAAATGAGAGAGATAGATTCTCAAATGGGCGGAAGTTAAAATGTTGAAATTTTCAGTAGCAATTCCAATTCTTCATTCTATTTACAGATATACCATCAACCACACCTACAACAACGACCTCTTCAACAGGATCCTTCATCGCAGGTAATGTATATTATTACCAAGTCTATTTTCATTCATAAATTCATTGTTATAAGTTATGACCATCTATCGTTTGTACGTTAAGTTACGTCCACTGTTAAAAGTTAAGTCCATCCAAAATTATGTCCTTATACCGTTCAAAGCTATGTCCATCCGTAAACTTTTTTTGTACTATTGTGAGCACCTTTTTGGCCAATGACTGCCAAAAAGATATGGAAAAGGTTCTCGCTTCTGCACCAGACAACACGTATTCTATAACAAACTTCTTCTCTTTAACCGCGGTGATAAATGCAGTTGGATGGCGAATAAACTTATTTTTTCATAGTAGAATATAGCATAAGTAACATATAGCAATAAGCATTGTAGACTTGTAGCATACTGGGACGCTGCATAAGGATGCAAATAATTATTTAACTTAGAATTGAATTTAGTATTCATATAATTTTTGGCCAACACTTTTCTTAATAAAACCCATTTGTTTCTTATTAATGTCTTATGATATTTCTAATTTTATCCACAATTGTAACTTCAATGACTCAATGTCATTGAAGTTACATTAATTAATTTGTATTTTAATTTGTATTCATCTAGTAAATTTATCAATAATCCAATGTCTTACGATAAATTTACTAGATGAATACAAATTTTTGGTTACCCATACCAAGAAAATAACTGGTTCCTTTGTTGAGTCGTGTGATTGCTGTGAGAGGTATAAAACGAAGGCTTCTTCAATTGAAGTAGTTCACTAGTAAAGTTTGAAGCAATTCGGTCTGTGGGATATTTGAGTTTGACATTGTTGCCAGGGGGGTGAATGAGAAAGATGACAGCATCTCCACAATTAAAGGTATTATTAGAGGAACGATCTGTGTAGACTATTACATTCTTTTCTTTGGCAAGTGAACGGATTGTGTCTTCTCCTTTATGAAATAAAACTTGAGTTGGTTCTTTCTTTGAGCATGATTCTAATTAGTTTACGTTGATTTTAGTATTAGTAGGTGGCTTAATAGAAAACAGTGGTTCTTTAATAATGTACAGAGTGGTCAAGGTGGTCAAGGAGAAAAGAAATCCTCCTTGACCACTCATGTGTCATTTCTTTTCTTATGTCTGTGTCAAAGCGAAATGTTGATGATCTATGAAGCAAAATGTTCTAATTTTATTAGTGAATTTTACAGTAGCATGTTTCCGTCTGTTTTCCAAGGAAATAAGAACGCTTGCAAGTTCAGCTTTTATGTTATTAGTAGGGAGAGCGATGTTAGGCGTGAAGTAAATGAAATTTAATTTAAAGCGATGGAATGTTCGTCCTGTAAGGTTACATCAAATTGCAAGATCATGAGCAGTTATTTCAGGAAACAATATAAAAAAATAGGGAACGTCGACATAGACAACAATAAGTTCAGTGAATTTGTTCAAAGTGAAATTATTCACAGTTACTATACTCAGTTTCATCATAATATCTAGTTAAGTCATTCTTTCGCCCTATCATACTGGATAGTATCACTAACAACTCGGCCAAGTATATTTATATCCAGAAGACACTTGTCATATCTCCGTTCGCAAGTGAATTAACCGCTTATCGGACATGAAGTGAATACGACCGAATCCCGAATACGATAATAAAATAAAATATTTTTTTTATAAAATACAATACATTTCGTGACACCAAAAATGTTTTAATATATTTTACATTTATTTTTTGCAGATACGACTAGAAGGCCAGTGACACATATAGGTAAATAAAAATATATGATATTATAAAGGCAAACGCAAGGTTTTTTGAAGAGAAAGTTTCTTTAGGAGCTTGCGCAGTTTTTCCGAGTAGTGAACGAAACTGTCAGGTTTGGATCGGTGATGCTGAATCGGATATACTCGGCTCCTTTCGGCATCGGCTAAGCGAGTTCTAAATTAATAAAATTATGAAATGTGATCAACTGAATGTGCACTGCATTGTTCGGGTAAACTCGGGTCCCTTCGGCATCGGCCGAATGAGTTCATTGTCTAACACGGAGTGCATCTTTTCAAGAATTACAAGAGTATAATTTAATATAATACGTGTATGTTATTTTTGTTTTTTAGAGTTCGTTTTGAAAATTTCCAACATACACAGTACGCTATATTGATTACCAAAGTTTTCACTTCTACATTGTGGTCTTTAGCATAATTTTTTTTCCTTGACTAACCACCTCGTTTTCAAGTAATGAAAAAAAGCAAAAGCAAATTGAGTTACATATCCATGGACGAATCTCTTACCATTTGGTTCCCTCAATTTATATTATAGGTAACCAAATTGAATAATTTTGTCAACTAATTAAGACTTTGCTTTACTTCAGATGTACTAAAAATATGAATTATAAACAATTATAGAAATCAGAGAAATCCATCCACAATTATTATGAACACGATTTCTTTTAAAGTAAGTGCGCTTTATGATGAAATTATCATGTATTTTAGTAGCTTAATCGCAATGAAACAGAGCCTATATGTTATCTCTGATTCTACAGAATCCATTAATTAAAATCCAATCAGGATCTCTTAAGTGGTTCTTTATGAGATACGCGAATAAATGCAGGTAAACAAAAAAATCCAAAAAACAATATTTTTGGATTCTATTACTTTTATTATGTCTTCCGTAAAATATTTTATTGTAACTATCTTCAATTTTCAGACATGTCAATTCTATAATTTTATTATGTGCATAGATTATTCGTCTTCATTCTGTTTTCAAAGTAACTTCTTCGATTTTTCTACAAACGTAACAAATCCCTCAGGATAATTTTTATCCCTCACTTCCTTTCAGGTTGCGAACCGATTCTATAATTTTATTATGTGTACAGAATATGGACACAATATCATCATTCTGGTACAGAATATCATTCTGTTTTTAAAGTAATTTCTTCCATTTTTCTGTGTATTTTTCTACAAACGTAGCTAGTTCTTCAGGATAACTTTTATCGTTAATCTCGTTTTAGGTTGCCAACCATTTCCGCAAAACGAGTGGTTTATTCGACCAGACGACGACTGTCAACTTTGCATTTGCCAAATAGGCCCCAACCATCTGGGCCAAGAGGTTGCCGAGTATTCCTGTCGGCAAAATCCAAAGTGCGGTAAGATAGGTTTCGCTGAAAATTTAATTTTTGATATCCGATTTTATTAAATATAATTTTAAAACGCCTTTCATTTATCGACCAAGAATATAAATACGTGTACATATTTCTCTTAAATAAATGGAAATCTTTTAACAGTTTTAATTAAAAAAAATGTCGTCCCTTCAACTAAAGTATATCATTGAGACAATACCAATTACGACTATCTCCTGGGGTAGGAGAGTGGGCAGCATCAATTTCTTCCAAATAAAGCTAACTGGGTCTCCACATTATCAACATGTCGTCTCATTAGTTAATGTTCCAAGTTCAAGTATTCAGTAATTGTCATTTAATTATCTAATAACAAGTGCCAAGATTAGCCTAAGTTTTTATCTAGATTCAACAGTCTGTTATCGAACTTTTGATTAAATGAGACGAAAAGTTAGTTAGTTATGATAATTTAGTAAAGGATTTTTCTTAATTTCTTTTTATTAACGGATTTAGGATGACATAATGGCAAAACAAGTTTTTTCTGCTTATCCAAAAGAAATATATACCACACATTTCACTGATTTTAATTTTATGTATTTACTTACATTTAGTAGCAAATTCCATAAAGCTCCTATACCCAACCATATCTCCTAAACTCTTCAACAGCTTTTTATAAATCAAGTTTACTTAATTTATTTAATAAAACGAGAGTAAGATAAGCTACAAGATATTTCCAAAAATTCGATATAGTGATCGTAGGATCATAGATTTACCGAAAGTTTTATTTTATATTAAAACAACATGAAAGGTTTTAAATGAAGGGATTTTAAAAACCAAATTCAAAAATATGTGACGCACATAGAAAAAAATAGTACCGAAAAAAAATAGACGGCTAATAAAATGTTTATAGAATTTGCTTCAGAGTCTTCTCTACCAATGTAGATGTTTTTTTTCTGTTTAGGACATAACATGTTTTTTTATGTTATAATTATTTACTTAATCTAATGCTATGATAGTAATGTATCGCGTTCCAGAAGTAAGCAGTAAATAAAAATACCAAAAGTTAGGGCAAAATATTTGTTTGTATTCTAAAAACGTTGCTTATGCTTATTTTGTAGATTCATTTCAAAGTCAATTTTTAATTAATTTTTACTTTAGTATGAATTTGAAAGAAGAACATATATTTGGTATTTAATTGAATGTTTGTGATTTTCAATATTTTTTTTTCTTAACTATAAATTAACTGAATTATATATATTGTTTGCAATTTTTAACATATTGTTTTGTTAAAAATTAATTTAATTAATATCTTCTACGATTATCTAATTGTCTTCTACGATTTCAATATCAGTATTGTTAAAGTGTAGATATGTATTCCGCGATTATTACGGTGAACCTGATATGCAAAAATTGTAATTCGGTTTTTTTTCTGAATTTCAAAATGCAATTTCTTTCTTTATCCCTAAATTACATACTGTAAAATTTGAAATAACTAACAAAAGAAAAGAAAATACCTATAATTATTCCCCTATGTTTTATTTCAGACAAACAGCCCAATAAGCCAACAACAGGTAATGTTTTATCTTTTTTCTAATTAGAAATCAAAAAGACTACGGAGATGGTAGAAAGATGACAGCTTAGAGGTGAAAAAGCATGACTGATTTTCTTGACAAATATGGATAAAAACGAACGTATCTATTGTAGGCGAAGAAAAATTATTAAAAAACCTACACGTAGATATTTCTAAGACAAATGTCAAGCATTTTGTTTTCCATAAGTTAATATTTAATTATATACTTGAGTAAACAATTATAAACAGAGGAGTAAGAATAAGACCGTCTCATTAATATCAAAATATATGAATTATATCTTAAAAGGTTTTTTTTAATATATTAATCTTGTTTTACATTAAATACAATTTTATTTTTAAATAAAAATAATTAAAAAATAATAATGTATAAATCGCATGGCAATATCACTATCTTAATATAGTTTTTAATTTCATGCCTTTAAATTATAAAAAAAAGATTACCATAAGTAAATACTTAAAATACATTTTTGCAGACTGTCATCCATTCCCTGAAAATCAGTGGTATGAACGTCCAGATGATCGTTGTCAGATATGCATTTGTTACAAAGACAATAATCAAGACGGAATACCTCCTCACACAGAATGCAAACTCAGTCCTGAATGCTGTGAGTAAAAATAATTATGATTTTTAATAAACACAACCTGATAATTGAACGTACCCAAAAAAAGGAGTCTTCGATATTTGTACATGGGACCATATGGTCACTTCCTTTTTCTTTATCTTATCAATTTTCTTGAGTACGCTGGGTTTTCATACGTTGCAGCAGAGAAGTTTATTTGGTGAAATGAAATAACTGTATGTAAATAAATAAATAAACAAAATAAAATAAAATTTATGTTTGTAGTTAAATGTGTTCGACTTTGTAACTAATAACAAACCTTTTATCAACAGGGGAACAAATGCAACCGACTCCAGTACCAGAAGCAGGTAGATTTGAAAATTTAATATTTAATTTAATATTTAATTTAAAATAAAGTAATTGAATTTAATTTCATTGTTATGAAATAAACGAAAATAATTATTGGGTATTTATTAAATTTGTAAGATGGGTCAGAAAGCGAATTGAAAGTTGGGTATTCAAACAGTATATATAGAGATTTTTTACTAATGGGAGTATTCGACTAAAACATGAATATACAGAAAAAAATGTCATCGTGAAGATAATGAATGGATATGTAAATAAATTCATCTTTGGATATTGAAATTATCAAAAAGATTGATGAAAAAAGAACAAGACGTTTGTCGTTTGTAAAATATCTAGGAGAATGCAATGCAAAATAGCAAAGTAAGCATAGTAGATACTATTTCTTTGTCTTAAGGTAGTTGTCATGTAAAACGCGTTGTCGACGAAATTCATTGAATTTTTTATATATTTTTCAAACTATAAATATCTTATCATCATATTTGGCATGACAGCCCAGGGTGGGCCAAGGCCTTCTGTTGGAGATTCTTTCAGGAAGTTCTCCTCTTCGCCTGGGTTTTCCAGTTCTTTATCCCGAGAATGTTAAAATCTTCCACTGAATCGATCCATCGTAGTTTTGATCTACCTCTTCTACGAGTTGTTAGAGGTTTTGCGATAAAAACGTTCTTTACTGAATTTTCATCTTTCATTCTAGATACGTGGGCAGCCCAGTTCATTCTTTTGATTTCGATGGTTTTTATGACATCAGGCTCACCAAACAACCTATATATTTCTGAGTTAAGACGTCTTCGCCAAATACCATTTTCCTTGACACCCCCAAAAATTCTCCCCAGAACCCTTCTTTCAAATGCTGCTATTTTATTATCTCAAGTTCTAGTCAAAGGCCAGGTTTCTGAACCATATGCTAGAACTGGCCTAATAAGATTTTTATATACTAATAATTTTGTTTTTCTTGTAAAAAAAGAAGATTTCAGGATTATTGGAGCTTAATCCATAAAATGCTTTATTAGCCGATGATATGCGATTCTGAATTTCAAAGATAGAGTCATTCTTATTGTTAACACAAGACCCAAGGTAAATAAAGCAGTCAACCGTTTCAAATGTATGTGAGCCAATCTCCAAACGATTATGTGCATTATTTGGTGGAGATTTTTGTATAGCCATATACTTAAATAAATATCTAACTTATTTTAAAATTTAAAAATTATTTGCCATTTAATTTTGGTAAAAATCGTTCTCAAAAAATGTACAATTAATATAACAGGAAAAATAGTTATTTCACCATAATATTAATTTTATTTAAGAAACGCGTCGTGCGATTTGTCTATAAAACTATGTCAATGTAAAATGATGTTACATTAAAATTTTGACAAAAAATTACTTACCGTTTAGCTTGGATAAAAATCGCTTTCAAAAATTTTATAATTAATATTACAGAAAAAGTAGTGATTTCGTCACCCTTAATTCATTTTTAAAACGTGTCTAGAGACTTATCTGAAAAACTATCTCGATGTAAAAAGATGTCACACTAAAACTCTGACAAAAATATTTAGCTTTTAGTTTTGATAAAAATCTCTTGAAAAAAATTATACAAGTACAGGAAACATAGGTATTTCACCATACTTCATCTTATTAACAAAGAAAGCGTTGAGCGATTTGTCTAAAATACTACGACAATGTAAAGTGATGTCATATTAAAAATTTGGAAAAAAAATTATTTTCAATAAAAAAACTTATAATAATTTTTTGATCTTACTGTCGGTTTACAACTATCATAAGTCTAACTTGCAAAAAAATATTATTCTGCTTTAAGCAATTTTTTTGGTATATACAGTAAAACTACCGAATACTAAACAAATTTAGTATGCTTAGGTAAAAGCACGTCTTAGAAATGAAAACTTTGGTAATGTATATAATCGTACTAATAAAGTAGTAAATCTTAAATACAACAACTAAAATAAAACAGTAAAATTAATTATATTAATGAGATCATAATAAATATGATACACTAAATCATGCAAATACGCTCAATTAATTTATAAAAGTTGCAAATGTATAAAATATACACCAAATAATAAATAGAAAGTGCTATTATAAAAAAATACACCAAATAATAAATAAATACATTTATCTAAAAAGGAAATATACGTCTTCATTATAAACGTGGGTTTAATATACTGAGTATGGAGAGAGAATTCTATTAAGAAACAACACGTTTATAAAAAAAAAGAATAACATAAAAAAGAAACTTGAGAGATTCAAATAAAAACAACCGATAATCCAATTGTATTCCATTAAACCTTATCCAGGTAGGTATGTAATACATATAACTACTGACATCAATTTAAATAAATTTTAGCAAATGTTTTTGATTTGAATTCAATAAAAACTATTACTGCCTAAAATATAATAATAGAATAAAAAGCCAAGCATTGAGAGTCAAACTCGAATCAAACTTCCATCGCGTTCCCTACGCAATCCAGTGCTTTATTGGCACAGCACGCCAGTGACTCCCTTAATTGTACTCGGCCAGCGCGCCAGTTACTGGTTTATCCGTACTCGACCTATCGCCGAGTACGTCCGAAACGAGTTGAATCATTCGGCCGTACTCGGGCAGCCTGTCAGTGACTCGTTCAGCCGTACTTGGCCTATCGCCGAGTAGACGCAAAGCGCGTCGGATCGTTCAGCCGTACTCGGCTTATTGCCATAAGTACTCAGCTTATCGACATAACATATCCGAAGCACGAAATAGCAAATTTTTTTCGATCACAAAATGTTGGCCAAGGTGAGCCAAAAGAAGTTATCACTTCAAAACTCAAAAATAAACAATAAATTTACTCAAATTCTACAGATTGCAGTCCATTTCCAGAGAACGAATGGTTCACACATCCGAGTGAACATTGTCATATGTGTAAGTGTCAAAAAGGGATAGATGAAACTGGACAGACAGCACTTCAGACAGTGTGCAAAATCAATCCAGAATGTGGTGAGTTTTGCACAAATTATTAATCTACTAGTCATGTTAATATAAATTATTATTTCTCGGTCGTATTAAGCTGTTTTAAACAATTGTATTCCAGAGATCTTTCTTGTGAAGTTGGCTATTGTCGAACTTGTTATTTTTCGTAAAATACCATGAAAATATAGGTTAATTAAAAATTGGCAGAAAAAATAAACGAAATATATTAAAAAAATAAGCGAGTTATGGACTTCTTCTCGCAAATTTAACGGTAAAGATAGTGATGTCTTTCTGTTTCATTTGTTCTCATTGAATGCAAGGAGCGTGAGTAAAAATTGTCAGAAAGTAAATATTTATAAAAATGTTTTTCACTCACAGCTTGTAGCTTGAAGTTATGAAAAAAGTAACTCATTTCTTACACACTTTCTTAGTAACAAACACCTTATTATACGATTATTTTTTAGTATTGTTTTCCATATATATTGTACATAGGTGGTCCTAATTAAGTTTGTATTCACACATTAGTTTTTTTTCTTTAACTATGTAACTATGCATTTCATATAAATGAATAACAAAAGAATTGCAATTTTTCCCTTTACTATGTTTAACTCATCGCTAAATTCGATTGCACGTAACTTAAATCCATTGGAAAAATAAATATAAAACCTTTTGGTATTCCGTACTTAAAAGAGAGGAGGGGCAGGACTTGAGTGGAGCTGGTAATGATTTCTCAAAAAAAAAAAATTAAAATTATCAAAAAAAAATTATGTCCCATATATAGTACGGGTAATGTATACGTTATAAAGGCTATGCTAGTTAAATAAAGGTCTTAAAAATATTTTTATAATTTTAGGTAGCATAGCATATTTTCTGAGATATACTAAAAATATGCAAAAAAATAAGGTCCTTTACACTTTCTTTACTCCAGAAACTACTGAACGAAAAATTATGAAAAGATATGACCTTTAGAAGTTTATGCAAATGTTACAGTAATAACTATAATGATGACTGTAAATGTTTATAGTATTAAGGTATTCACGATAACATACAGGTATGTCGCACTTACTTAATCTTTGCTAACAGCCCACCTGAAGATGTAATACAACGAAACCTAGGTCGTGGTAAAGAACTTAAAGAAAGTAGAAATAATACTACATCACATAGTTTCATTTAATTGTAGTATATTTGGCAGTATCTAATATACTGTTAAATATACTATATATCTGCAGAAGACCATATTAGTAATTACTTATGATAAATTGAATAATTTCACCTCAAATGAGCTACGAAATCCACGATATACGAGCCAGCCTCGTACATGGCCGCTTCTGTATAATTATATTTAAGTTCTGTTTGTTTAATAATCAAAATTAACAAAAAGTCTTTAAAAAATCGTAGCTAACATTGACTTCATAAATGGATGTCTACAATAGATGATTCTAGATGAGGTCCATAATCGATAAAAGACATCGTTCAAATAAACATGACATTCGCTGATTTAATTCTTATATAACTAAGTTATTAAACATATTATTATATTTATAAGATATAGCTTTGGTAATAGTAAAATAATATTATAAAATAAGCGAATGGAAGAATTTTCTAATAATAATGAAAGGAAAGTTCTTTCATAACACCTGTCAAACGCGTTCTTATCCATCATATTAAGACCTCATATCATTTGGCTCACAATACCATGTAACCTTACAAGAGACGGCGTCTTAAGCACTATACACTCTACTGACTGAGTATGAATTGACGAATTGTCTCAGATGAAACTAAAGATCATTTATCAGCAGCCCTTTTCTGTCCAACCGCTTTTACCCGAGATTTCAAAATAAATTGTCACAACGTGTCATAGACAGATTTGGGCCCCGTACATTAGTACTGAATTATATCAGCAAAAAGTTTAGAATTGTGAATTTTTCATTCATAATATCTTTTTCGTCTTTTCCACAGAAATAAAGGCCGAGACAGGTAATCATTCAAGACCCTTACTTAACTTAGTGCTTAAGGAATTGTAAAAAATCTGCACACATTAGTGTATAAGAATCAAGTGAATAACGATACTGAAAGAATCTAAAAAATATATTACTTGCTTACAAATACCTCCTAATGATAAATAATATAAAATAAATATACTTTTTCCTCGAGAGAAGGCATCATTTACGTTTAATGTCTGTATGAAATATTCAACAATAATTTATTTCTTTGTTCAAAAGAAAGTTGATAATGGTTCGATCTATTTCTGAATATTTTTCCTAGAGTGTATTTCTGAATATTTTTACTAGAGTATAAAGCACTGTAGTCAAGATGCTACATCATAAATAGCAAAGAAATAAGCACAGAAAATCGTAGAGACAGATAAGAATATGTAGAAACATAATATAGTATCAGTATAAGACATTAGTAACAAATGTTTTTTTTTTAAATTGAAGGTTTCTAAAGTTCCGTAGCGAAACACAAGAATCCGATATATTTTTCCATTCTTACGTACGTAAGTTTCATTTATATATGTCCATAAATCCATACTTACATGGTTTCATTTCAATACGTCCGTCTGTCCGTTCGTCTATTAAAGCTTCACAGTTACTAAAGTTTTAAGCTCATGCATGGAATTTTGCTTGTAACTTTATATAGTGATATCAGACAATATACTCGTATAATTTTTATACATAATTTTTGGCAATTTATATTTTTATTTATATGTTAATTATTAATTTATATATTATTGTAATTTATTTTGAATATTTTTGTAAGTAGGGATAAAACAATTTTTGGGCACATGCCATCTAGTGGCTAATCCTTAAATAAGTCTTACAATATGAATTTAAAGTTTCATACACTATTTTTCATTTCTAAGTTCAGTTTGCAAAGTATCACGAGTAAGCTTCAAAGTAACGCACAATATCTCCTCTACTATTTCAATTGGTGGTTTGAAAAATCTAAAAATATTCTAAGTACTACGACTTGATTAGAAATTTCACTTCAAATTCTAATTATTTGTTATAGTTAACGTCGTTAAAGTTAACACTAAACTAATTTAAACCCTATTGCCTCCAGTTTGTAGTCCATTCCCAGAAAACGAATGGTTTGCAAGACCTGGAAATAACTGTGAACGTTGCATCTGTAAAACAACTTTAGGCGCTTTGGGTCAACTTATCCCAGAATATTACTGCCAACCTAATCCTGAATGTCGTAAGTTATAGAATTTTGTTTTCTATTTATTTCCGGGTGTAATTCTACAGTAGACAAAGATTAAAGATCAAAGAGAAGATTAAGAAGAATGAGATGAATTTCCGAAATCTGAAAATGAATTTCTGAAATCATAAATCAGAGAATTTAGCGTTTTAATATCGGACAATAGTCATTATGTTAAAAGTGAGAAATATATCAATTTTTATTCTAGTACGGTATTTATAACTATTTCAATGATTACTATTGATTATTCATTTGAAAAAAAATAATTAAGGACATTATTTTCTCTTTACGAGTACTGTTTTACATAATTCGGTTACATAAGCGTTTTGAAAATAATTATCTAAGCCTCGAATTAATTTTATCGATACTGTCTCGGAATAAGAACTTTAAAATGAGTTTTAAGATTTAAAATAATCCACAACATTAATTTGAAATTAAAATATTTTTTTAGCATATCTAATATAGTTTTTATAGAATTCCAAATATTCAAAAGGAAAAAAAATTACAAATATCTTTTTATATTTCCTGTGTTAAATTTACAACAAACATTTTTAAAACTTCCAAAATAATTCACTATTTTAATTTGAAATTAAAAGTATTTTTATAATTTTTAGCATATCCAACATAGAATTCTAAATATTCAAAAGGGAAAAAATCGACAAGTATCGTTTTACATTTCCTGTGTTACATTTACAAATTGTAAACGATTGTAAGAGATAAAAAATACTAAATTGAAACTTTAATTTAAGCATTTGTAAGAGTTCTAAAATAATTCGCAATTCGAATTTGAAATTAAAAGTATTTTTATAATTTTTAGCATATCAAACATAGTTATTATAGAATTCCAAATATTCAAAAGGGGGAAAATTCGACAAGTACCGCTTTATATTTTTCATGTTAAATTTACAAATTGTAAATTATGTGAGATAAAAACACTAAATTGAAACTTGTTTTTAAGTATTTTTGACTTCCAATATTTTTATAAAATATATATAAATTATTTGAATTCAGAACCAAAAGTAATAATAAAACAATTAGATTTAGTTAAACTACAGTTAAACTACAATGTGATATCTAATTTAACAAGCTTTGTCTCTATGTTTTCAACAAGTGCACTTCTATAATTTTTAGCATTTCTAATAAAGTAAGATAATTTAAAATAATTGTAAATTACCAAATATTCATAAAGAGAACAATTCGGCAAGTATTGTTTTATAACTCCTGTCTTAAATTTAGAATTTTGAAATAAATGTAAAAAATTTAAATAAAAATTTAAACTGGCTTTCAACAAAAAACCAACTAGTCTTTGACGTTCGTGTTAATGTAATAGAAAAAATAATAGAGTAATATAAACTATGTAAATGACTTAAAATTTTATAAACTGTGTATCAAGGAAACTTGCACATTATATTAATATATTAAATATTTTTAATTACAGAAACAGTGACACCATCTTCAGAAACAGGTAGAATTTATATTCCTACTCAATATTCTAAAACGGAATTAAAACTTAGCCGTATCAGTAATTCGATTCATAATATTCAAAACAAGCATTCTTTGACATATGTATCTAAATAAGTTACCGAGAAAAAGGCTATTAAAAAAAGTAAAAATATTAAATTTTTATTTAAATTCCTTTAGCAGTTTTAAATAAGTATCTCATTTCTTTTTAAATTAAGCAACTACAACGTATACACATGTAGCATGTATTTAAGCAGGATCAAAGACTATCTGGCTTATTTTGTTATTATTTAGGATATATAATGCATTTTGAGTAAATGTTTTAAATGCAAGAGAACTTTGATTCTATCTGTATAACTTTAGAAATGTACTAACTCTGCTAATTGTGAAATGGTTTCATTACATTACATAGTTTCCAGAGCGTATTCATAAATCTCAATCGTTGAAAATAACTGAAATCTTTCTAGTATAACGATGAGAGTGACAATTTTAATATAGTTTATAATATTCGATGGAAACGTATCGTATTAAAAATATTATATATAGATAATTTTTATATTTTTTACTATATTATTATCCGTCAAAGTAAGTTTAAATAATTTATTTGATATACAATTTCTACAAATCGCTAGACAATAGAATTTAGGACATGTATTGTCAAATTATAAATTTTTATTACTGTATGATTTCGTATTATAAATTGTTAAGTGTAATATCTTTTACGTTACTCATAAAAGTTGATTAAATTTTAATTCATGTTATTAATATATTATTGGTTATTTTACAGATTGCAAACCTTTTCCAGACAAACAGTGGGTCCCTCATCCGACAGACAAATGCCGTATATGCTTATATTACAGTGAACTCGATTTAGATGGACATACGGTGATAAAGACTGAGTGCAGACTGATTCCTGAATGTAGTGAGTATTATGTTAAGTAACATATATTTGTCGATGCCCATTCGCATTGGAACATAATAGTAAACCAATAAATAAATATAATCTCCTAGAACTTTAATTTCAGAATGTGACAAATTTAAAAATAAGTACTTTAAATAAGTCTAAATTAAAATTTAGTAATACCATTTGCACAAATTAAATAAACTCAGTAAGAAGAAGGGATAGAAACAGTCAACATAAGTTAATACTAAGATAATCTGGTCACCTCAAATACAAAGATATTTAAATTTCAATAAGGCTTATACAATATAGTGAATGAAATGAAGAAGATATTTAAGTAAACATTATGTTATGATAAAAGTAATAAAATACAAAAATAATGTTTTTAGAGTTAGTAACACTTTGTCGTAAGTATGTTTGTATGTGTGCGCATCATGCAAGAACTTCTCAAGTGACCTTTATGAGGTTTAAACTGATGGATTCTGCAGAATATTATTTAATATACAGGGTTTGTTTCATTGCAATAAATCTACCCGAGAAAAGATAGGGTAATATTAAATTTCAATATAAGGCGCAGTTAACTGAAAATATATATTTTATAATGATTATATGAGTATATGGCGTTACGCAAATTTTAACCTTCAATCTGACAGTTAATTTTATAATATTTTTCAAAGATTCGCGTGAATGAAGTCACGGACAGAGCCTGTGTAAAATAAAATTACAAATCCTATAAATTATGTGTAAAATATAACATGGAAGAAAAAAAAAGAACGCTCTTCCAATATTCTGGGTGGGAAATAGTATCAATACAGTAAAAAAAGTTCAATTCACTCTGAAAATGAGCGAGGCACTGTACTAAATTTACTTGTGTCACTGTACAAAATTTACTTTCGAAAACTATATAATTCATTCAAAAATTCTAATTTGATATTTTTTTAAATATAAGAAATAACCTTCAAAGATATCAAAATAGCAATCTGTAAAGAGGCAGTTGGTGAAAAGTAGTTTGAACCAATCTGTAAGCTTAGCAGGCGTTAACCTTAAAAATATTGAGCGAAACTCTTCAAATAACGCACACAGTAGTTACAATCGTATGTAGTCCAATAAGTACTAGACTATATTATCATGTGAATATTAAGTTTTGGTCGGCCGTTTTTTACTGGTAGTTTTACAAGCCGTATTAGAAAGGTTATTAAAAAAATATAATCACTTCAAATAACGCACGCAGTGGTTACAATCGTATGTAGTTCAAGAAGGATTAAACCATATTATCATGTGAATATTATTAAGTTTTACTGGCCGTTTTTTACCGGTAGTTTTACAGGACGTATTAGAAAGGTTATTAAAAAAATATAATCACTTCAAATAACACACACAGTAGTTACAATCGTATGTAGTCCAATAAGTACTAGACTATATTATCACGTGAATATTATTAAGTTTTATCGGCTGTTCTTTATCAGTAGTTTTACAAGCCATATTAAAAAGGTTATCAAAAAAATAAAATCATTTCAAATAACGCACACAGTAGTTACAATCGTATGTAGTCCAGTAAGTACTAGATAATATTGTCATGTGATAATTATTAAGTTTTACCGACCGGCCGTTTTTTGCTGGTAGTTTTACAGGCTGTATTAGAAAGGTTATTAAAAATATATATAATCATATACGCGTCAATACAAGTATGGAAATTAGGTATCTTCTTGTGTTCCATAATGTATATATGAGACATATTGATTACGTTTGTGAGGTAAATTCAGCCTTTCTGAAGAATAAAACCCTTTTTTACGTCAAATATATTGAATTAGTCGTTATACATCACTTTATCCAATTTTCCAATAAAGAGCGAAATAATTATATAGATTGCGTGAGAATTTTTCTCCTTCTGTCAAATCGGGGAAATTATTCTACTTTCAGTCATCAATCATTTAATTTCCACCGTTGACAGCTGCTGTCGTCATTAAGAGTTTGCGATGACAAATTGTGAATTAATTTGGAAGTAATTTAGTACCGATTCATTGATTCAAATTTATTACATCGCCAATTGATGGGTTTCGTATTTGCTTAATTCATCATAAGATATTTTTGGAGTTACTTTGCTGGGTATTTTTTTGATAGAGTAAAAAAAAATTCAATACTTTTTCTCTCTCTTTTCAGAACCAACAACGACCACAGAGACAATCATTCCTGTTACTGTATCAAGTAAATGTTTAATTTTGTTTTTATCAAAAACGCTTAACAGCTAATTCACATTTTTAATAGTGCTTAACACTCCATTCACATTTGTGTTAACAATTGTATTTCTGACGGTTGAATTCGAAGTACAAAACGAAAAAAAAATTAAATGTTAATTAAAGAAATAAGAAGAATAGTAATATAAATATAGTGTATATGCAAATTCCTACAAGACAGATAAAATATTTATGTATATGCAAATTCCTACAAGACACATAAAATATTTATGTATATGCAAATTCATACAAGACAGATAAAATATTTATGTATATGCAAATTCCTACAAGACAGATAAAATATTTATGAATATGCAAATTCCTACAAGACAGATAAAATATTTATGTATATGCAAATTCCTACAAGACAGATAAAATATTTATGTATATGCAAATTCCTACAAGACAGATAATATATTTATGTATATGCAAATTCCTACAAGATAGATAAAATATTTATGTATATGCAAATTCCTACAAGACAGATAAAATATTTATGCATATACAAATTCCTACAAGACAGATAAAATATTTATGTGTATGCAAATTCTTACAAGACAGATAAAACATTTATGTATATGCAAATTCCTACAAGACAGATAAAATATTTATGTATATGCAAATTCCTACAAGACAGATAAAATATTTATGTATATGCAAATTCCTACAAGACAGATAAAATATTTATGCATATACAAATTCCTACAAGACAGATAAAATATTTATGTATATGCAAATTCCTACAAGGCAGATAAAATATTTATGTATATGCAAATTCCTACAAGGCAGATAAAATATTTAAGATCATAATAATCATAAGCCATTAAATAATCATTATCAACAGAAACGAATTTAGAAATATTGTTCACACTTTCCATTATATCGTACTACTTTTCCATATTGTCATTATTTATTATGTCAATTGATTTCTAGTTTTATTATCAGAAAGATTATTATTTTATTTATTTTTATCATCAGCGCCAAAAACAACGACAACTACAGCTCCTGATTTGGCACCAGGTATGTCTTGATATAAGCATTCTATAAACCTACAATTTTGGGTAATAAAAATTATATATTGAGAAAAAAAGTAACGAGTGAATAACTGATAACCAAATTAAAATAATTCCATGGTTATTTAAAATTAGAGGAGAATTTAAAATATTTGTTTTTCATTTCGACATAAAAAATTGAAATGTTAGTCAGCTAAAGTAACAATTGCAAAAAAAAACAATAACAGACATTTGAGTATCAAATTGCAAAAAAAACAATAACATATTTCATACTACGAGAACTATGATTTCAAAAAAAGTATAATTTTTCTTCACTTTACGCGAGTACCTGCGTCTACAATTTAGAAATAAAAATAAATATTTTATTGTTAACAGCATATGCGAGTATATCAATATTTTACACATGTGAAATATGGCTTTATTTCTTTAGTTATTTCTTTTTGAATTGGTTCATAAAACATCGGCCCACGAAAATTCTAAGACATTCCTTTTATGATTTTCGTAAAAGTTCTGTATATTTTTCTAAAGACATCCAAAAGGACATAAGAAAAGTTGCACTTTTAACTTATCGCTTCTTAAATTCATATTTTTCTAGTTTGCAGTCCATTCCCAGAAGGACAATGGTTTCAGCATCCACAAAATTCTTGCGAGCTTTGCACCTGTCAGAAGGTCCTTAATATTTTTGGCCAACCTATAGCACATTATGTATGCAAGCTTAATCCGGAGTGTGGTAAGTGCATTTTTTTTTTCTTTCAGGATATTATTACTACTGATAATTATGGCAGATTGTAACTTGGAGCATAAGCATATGTAGGTAAACACAAATGTACGAAATTGAATCGTTTTAGGTTTGATATTTTTGGTTAATTCAAAATTATTACGTCACAAAAGAAAAGAGTATAATTTTGAAACGATTACTACCAGATTAACACAGAAGCAGGAAGTAGGGCATATATAAAATATGTGACGTAGGACATAATATTGAAGAATTTCGCATCTTCACGGAAGTGACTTTATAAGAAACAGTGAGAAAGTATCGACAGACAAACAATTGCGATGGCTTAATCGAATCAAAAAAATATGTTTTGATAATTCTAATAATATTAATAATATAATATGCTGTCCTAAAATCATATCATAGGAAAAGAGTATATACTGAGTTTTGAGACGCTTCATTTTGGTAATATAATATACACACCAAGCACGAAAGTTATATAACTTTTACCAAAGGTTGAAAAACAAATTCAGACCAAAATGACCCAAGCAATTGATAATATTTCAAGAGCGTGTGAACAATTATGGTTAATATAAGTATTGCGATCATTTTTGCTTTTAAGGTAACGTAAAAGGCTTCGTCGATGAAAACACTGTATTTTTGATATATTATTTAAACAATAAATATATAACTTGTTTTAAAATTTAAAATTATTTACTTTATACCATATAATTAATAATACAAAAAAGTAGTATCACCACACTTTTAATTTTATTTAAAAAACGCGTCGAGTAATTGTTCTAAAAAACTAAGTCAATTTAAAATTATATTAAATTAATTAATTTAAAAAAAATGATTTAAAAAAAATTGTAAAATTACCGTTACAGGTACATTCAAAAGTAAATATTTCACCACACTTTTCATTTAATCTTAAAAACACTTTGGACGATTTATCTAAAAAAGTAAGTCAATGTAAAATGATTATAACATCATTTTTTTTAGAATTTTGAAAAAAAAATAAATTTCAATAAAAAATTCAAAATAAATTTCGCGACAACTACCTTAACTATGAGAATATGTATTTTATTTCTGAAAATTAATATATACATATATATTCAACCATTAACATTTTCAAGTGATACTTTGGTAGAGTCGTTTGGTAACGAATTTTATGTCTTGATATACTTATAAACTTTTAGTATATAAAGTATACAGGAATCAGTGAAAGTATGAGGAAGCTATACAACAGGTACTGGATTATCTATCAATATATGCTAGTACATATTCTACAGAGATATACAGATAATAACCTTTCATACTATATTCGATTTGCGTTAATCACAGTCGTCGGTATGACACTATATTATTGGAGGCGACATTTATTGGAAGTTTATTCTTGAATAGTTCCTGATTGTTTAATTCAGATAAATAACTTTCAAAATATCTAAATGGAAGTTCAAACAAATGGTAATTATTAAGTAGTTAGATCTTCCTTTAAAATTTAATTAGATATAGATTTAAAGTTTCTAACAACACTAACAAGCAGCAGATAGCAGTAGATGTTGTTATTATTAACATTATAATTGCACACATGGGTTATAGAACAATTAAATCCGATTCATTAAATAATTTGTTTTTCACATATAGAAAATTAACCCTTTTATTTTGTGGAATAGGTTTCTATTTGTAATAAAACTAGTAATATGCCCCGCCTTCGCACCGGTGTGAAAAGACTTTTCACACACGGACTTTTCCTGTGTTGATGCGTGAAAGCCTGCGCTTATAATTTTACTTATTTAAAACCACGTTATAATACAGTAAATTATATTAATAACTTTTAAACTATCCACTAGAAAACTATGTTGAATACGATCACTATAACATATAATCTGAGAAAGTTTGCACAATGTGCTCTAATAATTTAATTGGAAAGTTATGTATCTTAAACAGTAAAGTTTATTATCGAGTGTATGTAATATATATATATATATATATATATATATATATATATATATATATATATATATATATATATATATATTGTGTCACTGAACTTTTTCGGAAGAACAATATTGTTGTACATTGTTTTATTTTTATCTAACTGTTTACGCAGCGCACGCCATGTAAATCTACCACAGGCGTTTTTTTGCGACTTTACTGTCACAGGTCGAGCAACTGTCGCAAATATTCATAAATTATACATCGAAACCTTTCTCGTGAATCAGTTTACCTACTGGTAAAAATCGAAATTAAATTCGCTCAGTATATATTGAAAAAATTAGGTACATATAGACACACAGACATGGCAGATAACTTTGTTTTATAATATATATAGATGTTAATATAAAATGAGGTAAATTTCTAACAGAAGGTGTAATTTAATATTTATGCTTTATTATTTGTTTATTCAAATACATTTTAATTCAGGAAACATATTTTTTTGGCATTTCTAGTAATTTATTAGTTTTGAAACTATGCCAAAGGAAATAGTGTTCGTAAAAAGTATACTATACAAACACCATACAAAACCATAAAAAGTGTGAAGTTTCTCTTGAAAGAGATAGCCATAAAAAGTAGCAACATAAAATAATAAAAGTAGCAAGATAAAAGTCCTTACAGAATTTTTCTAGATAAATGTGGACAAATAAGATAGAAATTTACGTCTGACGACGTACATTGAATGTTATGTTCATCACAACATTGAACTTGGCCGCGATAAATTCTTGACGCTCATCATTTGCTACGTGATCTATACCACTAGAATTTTCGCTTTGCATAACTCTGGTTGTTAGGTACGTTATGAGGGTGTCAATACAGCAGCGAAGTACTTCGAGTAAATGACATAGAATCTGGTATTACTGCTCGGAACTCGGGGCAAGATAGACTTTTAAAAGAATAGCTAATATTCGTTTCAGAAAACTTGTTTGGAAAACATATTTTATATTTGGAGAAAAATTACATCAATGGTGAAACATTCAATTGAAATAATTTATTTTTGTTTTCAAGAATTTATTTACGCATTTATTAAAATAGATATGATTTTCGCTTAAGACAACTGTTTTTTTTTATTTTCGACAGAAACGTCAACTGCAACTCCTGTTACGTCAACAACAACAAGTAAGTGTACATATTTTTATTAAATTATTAATTTTTCTTAAGTTTTCTCTTACTTCAATTTTCCGAACGTCAAGGTTAATATTTATGTTATTATACCCTTTATAACATGTGGATTAGACCGTCCGACATTAATTTAAAATCCAGTATGTAGTAGTTGTCATAAATATTTTAAAATAGTAAAATAAACAATTACGCCAAGAAAAAAAAAATTAACAAATTAAATAACATTTTAATATAAACAAAACGAGAACACCACTTGAAATGTTTATGTTACGCGTCAAAGGCGACGGAGACGGCACGCGGTATTTTGTCGGCACCGGTAGCAAAGCAGCGCGGCGTGTTTGAAATTACATACATGGTGTTTGAAACTACAAACTATTTAAAACTGATCTATGACTAAACTACTTAATTTTTTTTAAAGATATTTGGTATACGGTTTAGAAACACCATATTATATATGAAGATTCATTTAATGTCGTACCGTCAAATCCACATTGTATAAAGAACTAATCAAATGGTTTTGATTTGTTACTGTGCTTGTTCTGAAAAAAGAATGTGTTAGTATAAAACTATAAGTGCCAAATATATCCAATTGTTCGAAGACGAACGGTGTTCAGAGAGAATAACTATTTATATTTTTGCAAATTTCTTTCCAGTAATTGTAACCTTGATATATTTAAAACTCCTTCGATGTGTAATCGATATGTTTGGGTTTTTTTCGATTTTTCTTTAATTTAATTTTTGGAAAAAGAAACACAAGTATTGGTTCTGGCACTACCAATTTTTTTGGATAAAATAGAATGTAAATTATAATAATTGTAAAAATATATCTTAAATATGAAATATATTTTTATTAACCAACATATTTTCAGTACACCATCATTCGTTATTTATTTTCAATAAGAAAATTTCATTATTAGCTAAAATTAAGAAACGAAATTTGCTACGAAATATTATTTAGTGTAATATTATCCCATATTTATATATATATATATATATATATATATATATATATATATATATATATATATATATGTATATATATACATATATATTTGGAGTGCTTTAAAATAGTGGCATTGCATACTTTTCAGCTGAAACTACAACCGTGCGAGTATCAGGTACTTTATTATTCATTTTATTTTATGTTAATAAAACTTGTTACTTATTTTGCTGTGAACTAGTATAGATAAATTATTATAGTAAATAGCATTTTCTATAACGTTTTTTGCTTTCACTACTACGTTAATACATTTTATTTTGTTTTCATTTTATTTAAATTGAGAAATATTAAAGACCCCATACGTCTGTAGCCCCCGTACGTCTGTAAAGTAATTGTTGCAAACTCTGTACTGCTTGCTAGCAATTGTTAAAAATATAGCAAGCAAGACGAGCGATACGGATTTATAAGTATTATAATAAGAGTACTGAAAATGCATTTAGTAATTGAAAACATGGATTCAATTTCAAAATTTCTTTGTTACTGAAAAAAAAATAACGAGAACACCGAAAAGGACCAAAACCATTGGATTATGATCATTATAAAGAAAATGATTAATAAAAAATATCTTCTTTACAGTTTGCGATCCATTCCCGGAAGAAACATGGTTCCCGCGACCTGGCATTCCATGTGACCTTTGCATTTGCAAAAAAACGGATGATCCATTTGGAAAATATTCGGTACTTTTCTCGTGTCGACCGAATCCTGAATGCGGTGAGTGCAAAGATTCGATTTAGATGCAATTAGCAACGTAGCAATGCTTACCGACTCACATCATTCATTTCTCGTGTTCTTTACTGGAATATGAGGGATGCGACATTTTCCGATTTGTCAACGAAATCAAATAGATTTACTTTTAGTAATGTTAAATAAGCTTTGATTTTCTTCAACCTTTGCGTTCTGGCAATTGTCCATTTCAGCTTTTTCTAAGTCTGTGTCTCTTTAAATCGCGTTGGTTGATACTTCTTTCAATTCAAAAGTTTACAGAGTAAAAAGTTGCCTGAAAGAAAAGTGCCTTAAAGTGTTATAGTAAGATCTGACGGTGTACGTGATTAAGTTTTGTTTTATTTTTCGTGGAAGATTTAAAATAAAACAATATCTGATTCAGATACAATTTTGCTGTGATATACGTTTGAGGACAACATTACTGGAACAATTTAATATTAAATACACTCATATAAAAATAATCATATTTCTCACGTAGCCATATGCCATTTGTTCCAAATAATTTCACCATTCTTTTCCATTTTCAGCTTTAACAACAGAGATGCCAACGCCAGCACCGGAATCGACGACTCTTGCATCAGGTGAATATTTAAACAGGCTTTATTAGTCGCTAATTACATTAAGCCAAAGATTTGGATCAATATTAATCACAACTTTCAAAGAGTTTAACAGCTGCTAATGTTATGAAACAAAGTCTTTGGCATAACTGTACATGATATAAATATATTTTAGATTCAAATATATCGTGATACATAAATACTATTTAAAAATATATATTAAAAGAAAAATTATATTCGGCATTAGGACAAAGTTACATACATTTCTATAGTTTTTAATACTTATTATCTTGTATTGCTATATAATTTTTAACAACCTACAATGGTTTGCTTGATAATCGTATTTACAATTTTCTTTACTTAAACTTGATATTTACAATTTTTTTACTTCGGTAAATGTTATTGCGTTCAAACATCATTTTGAAATTGTTTGTGTTCAGTATCATTTAAGTAAGATATCCCTATCGTCGCTTTTGGTTTCTTTCTTTTTCTCTGGATATTACCTGCAAAATATTGGATAAGATATAACAAGACTTTTTTACTAAATAATTAACCGATTTCAAATAACTACCAAATAAAAAACGCACTGAAAAGTGTAAAATAATGAAAATTCGAGTATTCATTTCAAACTTTTGTAGTACAATATCATTTTCGAACATAAATAAATTTGCAAAATGCTGTTAGTGCCAGAAATTTTTGGAATCAGTGCCAGGTCAACGCTTCTCTCCCCTCTTACGTACATGCAACATATTTCAACTGTTAGCGCTTTCCATTTTCATAATTGTAACCTGATTTTCTTAAAGAGTAAATGTATGCCGCCATTAGGCATCCAAACTCGATAATGACGTCTGTGCTGTTAAGTATGAGGAATTTTATGGTATATCTTGAATTATCATAGTCAGATTCTAACCAAATGTTTATGGGACCATACTGAGAGTCTACCCTACCAAAAAAAAAAAGAAAATGTCGGAAGTATGAGGTTATCATACACAAAAGAAAAATACAGTAAAATCGAGAAAATCGATTAAAAAAATAACAAATAAACATGTGTTCTATAAAATGTGTATATTATATAATAATTATATATTATATAAAATACAATTATTATATATTATATAATAATTTTACTAAAACCTTACTTCACAATTACAGTTTGCAGTCCCTTCCCAGAAAATGTCTTGTTTCCACGTCCAGGAGCAGAATGTGAACTGTGTATTTGTCAGATTGCTGTAGACGAATTGGGAAAACAAAAATCAGAATTTTTGTGCCAGCCTAATCCTCAGTGTTGTTAGTATTTTTATAACAAATAATTGTTGTTAAAAAATTGAAATCAAGAAAGAAATAAATGTACATTTCATTTAGCGTCCTTTTAGGTTTTATATATATATATATATATATATATATATATATATATATATATATATATATATATATATATTGGAATCATATTATTTTTATGGCAATTAGTATCTTTAATTACTGTCATAAAAATAATGGGACATAATAAAAAATGATATATTGGTAATATGATTGTACCAATTCTCAAGTTAGGCGACATTTTTATTATATCTATAATGAGTAATCATTAATATAATTATGACAAGAAAACTATTATTCATAATTTTTTCCACAGATAAAATTAATTCATTTAGGGAAAATAATAATTCATCGGAAGGGTAGATCAATAAAAACATCATAAAAATTACAAAATTTAATCATATGATTCAGAAAATGAAAAGTAGATTTTGCTTACTAAACTTGTTGCTAACTTTCAAAGGGCAATACATTTTTTTAATTGCATAAACAGATTTACGTCCCACAACAGAACAGGCGACAACTCCAGAGAATTTCACCCCAGTGCCAACGGTGTCAGGTAAATAGTACTTTTATTCAAATTTATTTATTTATTTAGATTTATTTCTAGAAGTCAGCTATAGATAAGGGATATAAGCAATTATTTCCGAGGTGTTAAGTTAAGTCAAGTTTAGTTAAATACGGGTATCACCTCAAATATTAACAATTTTGCAAGCATTCCGGTTTTGTACGCAATAATAATCTATATTACTTTCGCAAATATTACAAAAGCATTGTTATTTGGTAAGGTTGTTATCAACTGCATTAGGGTTTTAAAGTGAGAACGTCTATTCACTCATTAAGTATAGTGGTAACCGGTCGAACTGTTTTGTGTTACAAAATACAGCCCGATTTCAATCGCTAATAACTACGAGACTAATAACATGTTAACAATGGACGAGCCCGCAACGGATAGAGTATGTCTGTACGCGTTCGTATTGGTTTTGCCTGTGATGGACTACTGTAGGTGCATGCATATGATTGTTGCGAATTAGCGTCGTGTAAAGTTATAAATTAGTGTAGTGTGAAAGCTAGGATATTGATTTGAGTGTCATTATGAAGAGCTTAGGGAGTACTACTAGAGCCGAAAGTGAGGCAATAAAAATATTACTGTCCCAAGGAACATAAGTAAAAATTAGTATTGTATGGAAAATTACAAAAAAAATTAAAGATGTCACATATGAATCACAAATATGCTAGAAATTGTAGAAAGCGCAATCAGAGGAAAGATGCGTAAAAAGGAATCCAAAATGTTATTCCAACGTATAACGAAAAATCTACGGAGCGGATTCAAACTGCGCTTTTAAATTTCTCTTTTTTTATTGGCAAATGATCATGGGCAATAAGAAGTCAAATAAAATGAAGTAATTAAAATATAAAATAAAAAAATATGTTTACAGATAATATAAACATAACTTCTACATACAGATGAGCACAAAACATTTATATACGTATATATAAACAAACATAAAAATAGAGATACACACATATATTTACAAGGTCCCAGATTTTGATGTCGTTCTTGCTTTGTTTATTATATGATTATTTCTGGAGTGAGTTTATTGACAATTATATATTAGTAGAAAATTGGATTTTATACTTTAATAATTTATATATAAACAAAAGAAATATATTATTTAAAGCACACGCAAAAATGAGATCAAAATAATTGTTTAAGCTTAATTTATTCTATTGTGGCAAATAATATTTAGGATTAACGAAAACAAATTCAATTAGTGTAATTTTAATAAGACTGCAATCGTATTTATAGCAGTATCGATAGCAAGGTGTTCGTAAGCATAGTACATATGTTAAAATGGAATGAACTTTGTCTTGAATCTCGTTTGATTTACGGGTAATAGCAAATTCGCTTGACGAATAGGTTTCTGAAATTCTTCATTTACAGTCTGCAGTCCTTTCCCTGAGAATAAATTGTTCACTCGTCCAGGCAACGAATGCGAACTATGCATGTGTACAGTGTCGATTAACGGACTTGGAGAACCGGTTGCTGAATATTCCTGTCATGCCATCTCCGATTGCGGTAAGTGAACGCCGTGTAGAAAGAAATATAAAATCACAAACATTTACTACGGACATTTATGGAAACATAGAAAAATGAAGAAAAAGTAGAGATACTTTCACTTTTTTTGCAAATTATTAATTATATTTTTTAAATTACCAAAAATATCTATTTTTGAACAAAAGTAGTCAATTTACTGCCACAGCAAAGGATACAAATTTCACGAAGAGCAAAAAATTAACAAATTCACTTTCACATTTATAATGCAATAGTACAGTTTAAAAGATTCTGATTTATTACGAAAATTATACGTATTTAAAATTTTAATTTGATCATGCAATGGAAAATATGTGATTTTTCTGTCGCAACAAGATTTTGGAAATAATCCGTTATTAATAAGCTATCATTATTGGCACATCATTTACAGCTAAATTTCTTTGAAACACTTGCTATTTTCGTTTTATAAATGTTACGTAACGCTTTCACTCTAGATTCCTATGATATTTTATTTTTTTCATTTGTAATCTAATTTTCTTAAAAATTAATTTATCAAACCGATTATAAATTTTGTGTTTCACTTTGTATAAATCTGCATAAATAGAATACCCCCTTTTGATATACTATAGTTTTCTAGAAAAGAGATCCTCTAGTAAAAAGTTTAAAAAAATGTTGGCATTTCCTTATCCTCGCAATTCCACCATTTCCATCAACAATAATTACGCTAGAAGAAACAAGAAAATAATAAAGACCTTATTATTCTCTCGCAAAAAGACAGTACTTACGCATATAAAGACCCGACACGATAATACTTTGCATCTTTTGACAGCATCATCAGCAACAGTGGTTCCTCCATTACCCGTCAAGGAAGAGGGTGAGTGACCATTTAAATAAGAATATTTTTCGTATTTCAACCTTACTGACTGAATGTATTTCCTTTCATATTGTTTTGAAAAACAAAGTCGGAGAAAGCTTCTACAAAAGCTCAATGGGTTTATTTTATTGAGTACAAGTGGCATTAGACTAATAAATTATTATAACGTTACTATATAACATTTCTTCTCTTTTAGAATTTAAGGGGTCTAAAACCAAATGTCTAGACCTAAGTAGTGAATGTTCAGAAACTGATTTCATTATATTTCTTCATGCAGTTAAATTAGACAAATATCATAATATCATGTACTGTTATCTTAGACTTTGAATCCTATTTAAATGCAAAATACGTAAAAATGAATTTAAAATATGAATACTCCTCGCACAAATTTTTCTTGTTAAATTAATGGAAAATATTGAATATATTTGGCGTAAATTTTGTAGAGATTCATTATTCACAATTAAATGATGCTACGTGATGTAGTATTATTTCTACTATCTTTAAGTTATTTACCACGACCTAGGTTTCGTTGTATTACACCTTCAGGTGGGCGGGCAGGTAAAGAACTTAAAGAAAGTAGAAAAAATACTACATCACGTAGCTTCATTTAATTGAGATTAATGGAAAATTTAATTTTAAAGTACATCTATAGTTATGTAACGACTATAAGTAACACGATTCTGTTTTTCCTACTAATTTTTTTCTTCCCGCACAATATTTTATATATAAATACAGGTTGAAAGGAAATGAAGGATTATTTTTCAGGCTGTAGTCCATTCATAGAAAACCAGTGGTACCTTCATCCGGCTGATGCTTGTCGCCTGTGTGTGTGCCGCAAGGGCACAGATCAAGATGGAAGAGTTGTAGTTAAGACTGAGTGCAGAATTAATCCCGAATGCAGTGAGTAAAAAAATATATTGCTAGAAATCTATAACTGCTGATTACGAAAAATTTTGAAACCAAGATTCTTCGTTTAAGTATCGTATTACTTCAATCTTTACAAAGGCGATAGAGTCCATAATAAAAATAAATATAATTATCACAGCATGCAGCTATGAAAATAAGATAATCATTTCAAATGAGATAGCGCGTTCCCACATCTCAATCTATCATTTAGTCTCAAGAGATTAAAAATTGCATTGTACAAGAAAATTTTCCTTACCGTAAATATTTTGAAACTGGATATTAGATAGCATTTGTCAAGCAAAGGTTGCAGAAATTTATTTCTTAATATTACTATATTTTCCAGCACAACTACCGAAAAGTTAAGAAATGTTTTAGCACATAGCATTATTGAAATTATGAAATTTTTACCTTTAGTCAAAAGTAAAATTGTTCAAAAGTATTGGTTCGTAATATATGGCTACTTCGGGTAAACTTTTTGTCAGTATTATTAAGGGTAACATCTTCAATAATTTTTGTAAGGGCTCCGTACGTCTAAAAGAAAAACGGAATCCTTATATGATCAATGACGTTTCTATTACTGTTGTTTATCTCTGAAACGCTTGACACAATAATAAAGCACATTAAGCAGCATATATTTCAAATTGTAACACTCAAAAAATTTTCATATATGTACGAGGGAAAAGTAAAATTGTGGGTGTACTTATGTACGCGCGTTAGAAGTTATACTTCTTCGACATAATATAAGAATAACTTTATTTAGCACGCAAATAACTAATTTAAATAAAATAATAAAAGTATTAAAGCGTGATTATAAATAGGACTGGTAAAATCTATATTCAATCAAATAATTAAATATTAAATAATTTATAATTTATAACACAAATAAATACAAACCGAAACTTAACCTTACTTAGAGAAATACATTTAAAAATATTTCAAAAAGCTCATAAACACTATATCTATCATGAATATTCACAATAAATAAATGTTTTTTAAATTTCAGTCACTAAAAATATAAAACACGTATTGTGTACTTACAAATACCTCAATAACTATCATGATACAGGAGCAGTCATTACACGCATATTTAGTGAGCAACTTCATACTATTGATTTTTGTTGCATCTTGCGTGTGTTTCCTAAAATTTCACTCTCATTATTTTTTCATAAGCTGCCTAAAGAAACATAACTTCAAAAATGAACTATATATGAAAATATAGTGTGAGGTACCTAAAATATAGAGCTGGTTATAACGTTATAGTCATAAAAATCTCAAAAAAAATCCATAAATTATTTTCAAAATATGCAAGCAATATGTATTCTCTCCTCTGTTTTTGAGATTTCAAAAAATTACAATTTAGCATAAGCTCATAGGCTGTACCAATTTAGCAAATCGACTAAAATACTGTCAAAATAATTAACTTCGAGTGACTATGTAAAAAAAACACAATTTTATTAGACTAAAAATGATGCCGAATATTCGGGTACCGTATCCCCAAACATGATTATAGAATTCTATTTATTGCTAACTAGTTAACTAGTAAGTAAGTTGTACACGTATTAGAAATTAAAAGCCTTTTGTGCATTGTCATGCATACCTTTATATCTTATTCTTATTAAAAGTTGAGTACAAAATTTACTCAGCGGTTCCACAGGCCGACTCAATTCAATCAAATTTAATTCACTTACAGAGAACGAGCCTTGACAGTTCTCAATCATAAATATACGAGAGGTGTCCTAATCAAACTGGAGGCATTTAATATTTCAAACATTTTGCAATATCAAATTCATGACGGATCTCTAATTAAATTTAAGGTTCGGGGCGCGTTAAAATCACCGAAGTGAAACTCATTTTGAACGAAACGATTTTCATTGTCGGGTAATGAAATATACATTCGGCTCGTACAATTTATCTCATAGTTAGTGACGTAATACAATTCGCCGAATAGGATGAAGCTTTTATAGGTTTCCAAATTTAAATTTGAACAGAGCCTTAGACGAAAAAGGGAAACTTGTCAAATACAAGTATAATTCGGACTTCACACTTAGACGTATATAAACATTCAAGTGCACATTCACAAAGACTTATTATCAGACTATTTACTAATATTAATATTATTTCTCATCACGTAAACATATAAATATATTGCCAAAAGTATTTATCACAGATAAAACATACATTTTAAAATACAAAGTTCTATTTGCAGTTGATTTATCTCCATTGTATGGAGTTTCTGTGAACTTTTTACTACCTCTCATAAATTGGTCGACTATTACCCGCAAACAGTACAGTTTACTTTGCTGCAATATACAATGGATATTTTAAGAATATCTCTCTAAATAAGATTAAGTTTTGGTATGTATTTATTTGTGTTATAAATTATAAATTACTTAAAATTTAATTACTTTATTGAATTTAGATTTTACCAGCCTTATTTATAAGTACGCTTCAGTACTTTTATTTCAGACAAAAAATGTATCCTTAATGTAGTAATAGTTGTGCTGGAAAATATAGTATTATTTAGAAATCAATTTCTACCCCCTTACTTGAAAAATACTAGCTAATATCCTGTTTTAAAATATTTACCCTTGGTCGATAAGGCAAATGATCTTGTACAATGAATTTTTTATGAAATGGTGGATAATTTTAGTACTCTTGTTAATATACTTTAGATAGAAAAACAATAGCTGTAGTTAGTTGGTAGGGGTAGGGACTCTTTACTCATATTTATCTCACATTAAAGCTTAACTAAACTCTGTACCTACACGTTTAGATATATATAAACATTAACATATACACACTCGTAGACTTCCTGTCAGACTATTTACTAATATTAACATTATTTCTCATCATGTAAATATATGAATATATTGCCATGTGTATCTATCGCTGATAAAACAAATATACATTTTAAAATACAAAGTTCTTTTTGCAATTGATTTAAGTTCATTGAACGGAGTTTCTATGAATTTTTTACTACCTCTCATAAGCTGGTCAACTATTACTCACAAACTAGTACAGTTTACTTTGCTGCAATAATTTTAATACTCTTGTTAATATACTTTAAATAGAAAAACAATAGCTGTTTAGTTGGTAGGGGTAGGGAGTCTTAACTCATACTTATCTCACATTAAAGCTTAACTAAACTCTGTACCTACACGTTTATATATATATATAAATATATATATATATATATATATATATATAAACATTAACATATACACACTCGTAGACTTACTATCAGACTATTCACTAATATTAATATTATTTTTCTTTATGTAACCATTTGAACATATTGCCAAGTGTATCTATCGCAAATAAAACAAATATACATTTTAAAATACAAAGTTCTTTTTGCAGTTGATTTAAGTCCATTGAACAGAGTTTCACATTTCAGAGAGATATATCAATGCAAACAGATACAGTTCCATTTACAGGTGGCAGGTACTGTACAACCTCGGGTGTATGCTTAATTACCGATTAGGGCGCCAGCCTCGAGTTTTCTTGATAGAAATAATTATAATTCGGGTAATTTTACAAGTACCAACTTTCAACAGCTTTCTGGAAGGCGGAGATTTTCTTTTAAAGAATTATACCTTTTTGGAATTTATTAAAATATTTATTATAATCTTAACTTGCCTTTGACAAATGACATGCATTTCCGTTCATTGGTCTGTACGTATTTATGAATATACGTATATACGTACGTACGTATGGACATATGTACGTATAAGGACACGCTACAGGTCGAAATTTTTCAGCGATTTTGTTGATCCTCTTCTCTGTTAATTGAAAAACTCGGAATGTAGGCTTATTTTCACAGTGACTTGAAAAGTAGTTTAATTTTGTAATATTTTTTTTTACAAAAATCACGTTTTTAAATGCTCGCAGCTCTCCTCGGTTTCCGTTTTGTTTACATTTCGTCATCTTTCTGCTCTCTGCTGTGTTTAATATTTCCATGTTTAACTGCTACTGACAATAGTTTAACAAATATTGAAAAAACGCGGCGTGTTCACTTTTAGTTTTACCAATGATTTTATGCTATTTACGAAACATCATTCTTTCCTTCTGTTTCTTCGGTACCTTGTTACTTATATAAAGAAAATTAATTTCCATTCAAATTCTATCTGGAAAAATGTTGTGCCCAAATATATATATATATATATATATATATATATATATATATATATGTATATATATATATATATATATATATATATATATATATATATATATATGTATAATATATCCATTGTATATCTCTAAATAATATATGACGATTTCCTTTGAATTTATATTCCTTCGAATGGATTTTAAAATTTGTTTTAATTTCTATATTATTTGTTGTATTTTACAGAACTGCCAGAACCAATCACAATAACTACAGAACCCACAATTGTAATGAAACGTACGTATTATTTGCACTTATTTATGTATCATATTGTCTACTGAAAAATAAATGACACATCAGTATTGACAGTTTAAAAAAAAATACTCTGCGTAAAAAAGTTAAATCTCGTTTTATTACTCAGTCTGTGAGTTATCAAAATTACGTGGGTTTTCAATTATGGAAAGAAAATAGAAACTGAATTATCATCTGATATTTGTAACATTTTTAGAGAAATTTCACACGTATCCTGGCCTCGTTGTCAAATATACTCAGGTGGAAAAGTAGTAAAACTTTTTCCAGGTTTCATTTCCAGACTGTTTGTCAATGTCAATGAGGAGCCTATTGGCGTCTTATAACTGTATTAAAAGTATGAAGTGTGCTCGTAAGAACTCCAAGTATTCTTTAATAGCTGGAATTATAAAATACACAAAAAAAGTTGCCACAGAAACAAAAGAAAAACATTTTCCTCATTCGACTCAAAGTGTTATTGGGCGTATAAATTTTATTGTAATGGAAACCATTGAAAAATCCGAAAAGAAACTAAAATGTAGAAAAACAATTACTGGTAAATTATAATTAATTTTTTTACATCCGCAAATTAAATTTTTTACCAAGAAAAAGTATTATAAATAGCGAAATACATCATGCATTCAAATTTTTGCTTATTTAAAAGTTCATTTTATCTTTAACAATAGTCACAAAACTTACGCTGCATGAACTAGCTGCCGATCTGCACTGACGTGGTTTTTTACTTGCATCAATTTTCTTAAATAAATTTTCCAACCACCAAATAACATGATAGCAAATATTTAATTACGAAAGTAAATCGGAACCCATTACAACCTCTTGAATTCGTAAAAGGTTTTTAATTAGCCCACAGCCTTAGAAAGCGCCCGAACGATATTTTCCGGAAAGGCTTTTTTTCAATTAATATTTTTCTTTTACTACAGTCTTGACTTTGATTAAAATATTCGTACCTTTCAACTCAGGCTTCAAATTAATGGATTTGATCTAGGTTCATAAATTTCAAGGGTTTTACTTTCGCGAAAATATTGTGGGTAGTTATTTAGATATTTAATTAAATATATTAAATATTACCACTGGAAAGTTTGTTTGGAAAAACAATAAATTTAAATTGCTGGCTATGCAACTTATTTAATCTAAGGAAAATGTATTTGTTGTTTATATATTTACCGATCTTTAACACTGGACATTGTACCTAAGAGACTTAAGTTTAATAATGTTATTTTTTATTTTTGTGATACATTTATAAATTTTTACAATAATCTTATAATTATTTAAGTAATTCGGTAATAACTAGCACTACCTCGCTTATTATTGCTATGAAATTCAAAGGAGAGGTGATGTTTTAGACCTGTGGCTATACATGTAACGTCATTATTCATTTGTAAAATTTTTACGGTTGAACCGGCTATTGTAAATAATATCTTTGAACTCGTAATAATGTCACAAGTCATATTGGCAATAATAGATTTTAGACGACATATTTTGTCGAAAAATATTATCATTTTCAAAATTGTTATGCGTGATACTAAATATAAGAAATCGAAAACGCGTATTATATATAATATATTCACAGGAATAATGGTTATCAAATAGTTTCCAAATAACTAATTTTAAAATTAATGGTCCAATTATATTGGTATGACAGTGTGATATCACATTTCTGGTATATCACACTTAAATGGTACTGATTTCATACAATTACGTACATATTTACTTATTAAATTAAGTAATTACCAAGTTAGCGCGTTTTAGGTTTTCCTAGGTGTGCAACTCTAGAATTTATTAGTTGCGTTGGAATTATGCGTACACACGTCCTTTTAATTTTGGTATATGCGCGCTTTTGGTTTTATTATAATTATGATTAATTTGGCAAATGTCAATTACAGAAGAAGAAGTTCCTAGAACTATTGCCCATTTAAAGTCCAAGTCCCTTTACACATTTATCCGCAAGCTTGACAAATATAACGTATTTTAAAACGTTTTACTATTTTGAGTAATTGAAACATAAAAAAATAATAACCTCGTGACCCGAAAAAATTTAGTAACATTTATAACATTGTACATAGTCTTAGTTAATTGCGTTAAGTTAAAAAAAAAGTGTATTAAATAAAAGAATACTAACTGTTATTTTTTCCCGATAAACCCGGTTCGTCAATTATTAACAAGAATTGACGATGGAAAAATGAATGTGTCCAATGAGGAAATATGACAGTTTCAGAAATTATTGCTTAAACGCAAATAATTTTTGAAAGAACGATAAAAATTGTTATTCCTATTATAAAAAGAGATTTCCTGGATTATGGATGGTGCATAAAAGTAAACTGTCACAATATATAGGAAATGCATTCACATACGTATGTATTTTAAACTTTACAGCCTGCAGTCCTTTCCCAGAGAACGTATGGTTCCTGCGTCCGGGAAATCCATGTGAGTTATGCATTTGCTACAATCGGGTGGCTCAAAATTTATCTGGAGAAATCCAACAGGAATTTGCGTGCCAACCAAATCCTGAATGCGGTGAGTGACTAAATATTCGTACTAATAACAATTCAGACACTATTCGTAGCTATTTTTTCTGATGAAATAAGATAACAAACTTTATCTTAGTGCCATATTGAAAAAGTTATTTTATTTTATTTTTTGTTGCATCTAGTATAATGTGTGAAACCAAATGTGTAAAAAATAAATTCGATTTTGAAGTTACCATATTAATTAAAAAAATTTCAAATACTTAAAACACCTTCGATTAGAGTAAAAAAGAGACATAAGTACACACACAATTGGACGTTCAGTTACACTTTTACTTTTCTTCTTCGTATCATCTATATTCATATATAGTTTTACAATAAAATAATTTGAAATTACGCCCCGTAAAAGAAAATAAGTGATAGCAGTGGTACAAAACTTCAAAGAAATGGCAGCTTCAAGACAGATGTTATTTTGTGATTTGCTGCACTTTGTTCTAATTTTTCCTTATCAATAAATAATTTTGATTTCTTTAATTTATTAAAACGCTAGCATAATGCGAACGATACTATACATTGTGTGTATGGATATTTTTTTCCTTTTTGTGTACGGATATTTTGGAATATTATTTTTATATAGACTTTATTACTTGTGACATATTTTCACACACTTTCACAAGCTGATTAAACCCAATAGTTTAAATGAAAAAAGAAAGAAAAAATGAAATATTTAAAAAAAATAATTTTTTTTAAACCCATTTTTTTAGTTTTTCTATTTGGGAACATTATGATGAATTAGATCTATTATATTTTTCACACATTGGAAGATTATGAAAAAAGTCATGTGAGTACTTTGCAAACGATTAGCTGATCTTATTAGAGATGCTTAATTTTGAAAAAAAGGGTTTTCTCATATAATAAAATTTCGTGTTCCAGAAGTATCAAACTGATTTTATGATAAATTTTTTTTGTTTTAACTTCTGAAAGCGATCATTTCAGAAATGGTTCAGTTTTTCACATTCACCAAATAGTGTTTTACCTTGAAAATAATGAGGCGAGTATGCTTATGGCAATGACGTCCCAGAAGATGCAGAGTGGGACGGATCCCCGCTTGGTGGAGAGTTGTTCTGGTAAAAGACGACGGAAGCTATTGGCCAGGGATAGATGTTTGTGGGGATATATGGGAAGGCTTTTGTTCTGCAGTGGTTGTCTTGATGATGATACTGATATAAATCAGAAGTTTTAGCATTTCGCTTCAGATATAAATCGCAGTTAGCGTCATAAATATTCATAGATGTGTTCCTAAATATTACAAAGACTTTTCTTCCACTATATAAATTGTACGTTCTAAACTCTAATAAAGTATTATTAGAAAAAGTTTACGTTATAAAGAGTCACTATTATTATGTATTTGCCATCCATATATCGATTTATACTTTCAGAAAATTTTTAATAATAAAATGTTTTGTTGTTTTCATTTTCTTCCGTTTCAGTCGCAGAGGAACCAGAAACAGAAGCACCAACCACGATGTCTCCAGAACAAAGTAATTTTAATCATAATCTCATATATATATATATATATATATATATATATATATATATATATATATACATACATACATACATATATATATATATATATATATATATATATATATATATATATATATATTGTAAGCATCGTTTCGTATCTAACGATATTTTCTTCATATTTATATATTCCTGTCAATACTATACCACTAAAGTTTTTAAAACTCATCAAGCGCGAACTATTTCGTACCAGCGCGCCGAGGGTTCCGAGGGTATTCTGAGCATTACGAAATGCAGTGATGAAATTATAACATTCTTATCAATATATACATATCTACATAATTAGGGTTTATAAATTTACAAATAAGAAATAAGGAAAAAAGTAAGTTTTATTTCTTTTTTTTTAGAAACTGTAAATATCTGGAACTTCGCTTTATTTTCCTCTAATATATATAAGATGGGCTATAAGTGTAAATTATTTAAAATTTTCCGGTTTGCAAACTTCGGAGTTGAGAGGAGTGAGGGGTTTCATAGATTTTGATGCCAAGTTCAAAACTCTGCGGTTTAAAATTAAAATTCTTAATGTACCAACCGAGCCCTTCCATATGTATACCATTTGACGTCGTCATCACACTTTTAAATTTCAACCCACCATTTCGAACCCAAGTATGAATCAAATAAACATATTTCTAAAATTTTCGTCTTAAATTTGCTTCCATGTGGGCATAGCTTCTTTAAATGATTCCTAGCGAATTTAACAACTTTATCAACTACCAGTTGATATCAATATTTGCTAAAAAAAACAGCCGTGACGTACGAACAGACAGAAATATATTTTTAAAAGTTTTGTCTTAAATTTGCTTCCCCACATGCCTAGTGTCTTTAGATTATTCCAAGCGAATTTAACTACTCTATCAACTTTCCGTTGATATCAATAGTTCCTGAAAAAAAACAGCCGTGACGTTCGGACAGACAGAAACCAAAGTCTAATCATAGAGGTTCCATTTTTACCTTATAGGTACGGAATCATAATCATTTTAAAATTATTCATGTTCTTATTTTTTAAACAATAAATAATCGCCTTAAACAAATTAATTTAACTAAGGCAGACTTATTTTCAGTTTGTCAGCCCTACCCGGTAAATGTGTGGTTCCCACGTCGAGAAGATCCGTGTGAAATCTGCATCTGTCAGGTAGTCATCGATCAACTCAACCAGCGAGTGCCAGAATATTCATGCAGGCGAAACCCTCAGTGTGGTAAGGGCTCATTTTCGATATATTGCATGAATAACAGTCCTCTAAAGACATTGTTTTTAAATTTCAAATATTTTGTCGCATCTTCTATGTCACGTAATAATAGGGCTTCACAACTTTTTCATTTTTATACTTTTAACAAACAAAAATCAGTCTACTTTTATATAGATATTTTAAACTGAAAACATATTATCCATTTATTTTGTATATTCCAAATATTTTGGAAAACTCTTTTGCTTTAAAGAATTTTCAAAATTGTAAAAAGGACATAAAAAGGAGTGCGATTTTAATATAAATCGCTATGAAATATCTTAGACAGGCACAAATAAAAACGTACAGTGTCTACATAATAAAAAATCTACCCACTTGAATATCAATCATGTCATTGTACTACGATCACGGTCTCCTTGCATGCGAAGCAATTAAACCGTTTCGTTTGCTCCTACGTTTTATTGCTTCGCATGCAAGGAGACTGCGGCCATAGTATTATTAGTAAGGAATGTTGTGACTGTATTTTTTATGTATTAATCAAGCTAAGATATAATTTGTCCATTGTTTCAAAAACATCAATGAGCGCGATGCACGAGTCTTTAGTAATAATTATTTTTCGTTATGACCGTCTTATTCAACACTTTTGTTAATCTTTTTTAATAATTAAGTCTAATGTAATGAGAATTGTAATAATTAAATAATAATTAGGAAGGCGCAGAGCAACAACTTCGAATGAGAGTAATTTTATAATTAATCAACAATTTCATCGATCAGCAATCCTCGAGTTTAGACTATTAAACATTTTCAAAAATTTCGTAACGTTCAGTCCCCGTTCTGTCTCTTTTTATTTTTCCTCTTAAATTCTGCATTTTCGTTTATTTTTTTATCATATTTTTATTAATAATAAATAAATTATTTGTTATATTTTGTAGCTTGCCATGTTTTGTCATTGCTTATAACTGTTTCTTTTTGTGATTGTATTCACAAATCATTGCAGCTTTCGACAACACATACTATATTATTTACTTAATGCTATGGATGACTGGAAGATATTGGTCCAGTGGTAATAAGTCCTCCTTAAGTACCTGTATTGAAAGACAAAATAAATAAATATTCTATATATATAATTTTTTTTGGCCAGATATTACGACAACTCCAGCACCACCTAGACCATCGGAGCCACCAAGTACGTTTACTTTTAAATAAACTATTTGCAGTAGAATCGGATATAGTGTACTAATATATGGGCAATAAACCAAAAAAATTAAATATAAAAGATCACAAGTTGATATAGTGACATGACGAGCCGAAACAACTTCGCTGAGAAGAAAAAAGCGAAATGTATTCGTAGTGATGGAATTTGGGAAAAACTCATTAAAATAATTTCAAATTTATACGTAAAAAGAAACACAATACACAATGAATAAGTTATATGAACAACGAGAAGGAATTAAATATGATACTGACAGGAAATAAATATGATAATAACGAAATATCAAGTGATATCAGTGTTATCAGAAGATAATAGAAAAAAAAAATTATAACGAGAATCGAAATAAAAAGCCAAACAATAAATAAAGAAAGTAATTATAAATAATATCTATCATTACATATCATATTCAGAAGGTTGAAATGGCAAATTGATTCAGTTTTCTACTGAAATTAAAAAATATTGATAGTTCTTTTAAGTCATTGTGCTCTTTATATAAAATGATATTAAAATAAAGAGTTATATCCGAATTTTGCTTCGGAATGTCGTATTAGATGAAAGGAATGCTAGTTTAATTATAATGTTACTCTTAACTATCAATTAAGTTTAATTTTATGTAACTACTTTTTTGGCGTTCAAAACAAAAAAAATCTGTTTATTAATGCAGTCATTACAAAATATTTCAGTTTTAAATATTATACTCATTTAATCATAACGACTGAATAGAATGTTGTTTTATTCAAATTTAATTAACAATTCTGAAATGAATAGACGTCAAAGTCCACGTTTTAAATCAAATGAAATTATATGTTCGACGTCAAAGTCCCCATTTTAAATCAAATGAAATATAATATAATTGATGAAATCAATAGACGTCAAAGTCCCCTTTTTAAATCGAATGAAAATATATTTATATATTCATAAATCTTCTCATTATTTGAGCACATTTCACTGAGCACCTTGATAGATTTAAGAAATGATTATATTTTGCAGGTTGTAATCCGTTCCCCGAGGACAAGTGGTTTACTCTACCAGATGAACATTGTCAACTGTGCATATGCCAAATTGTTACTAACAATTTTGGACAACAAGTGGCGGAATATCAGTGTCGCGAAAATCCTCAATGCAGTAAGATTTATTGAGATTATATGCACAATTTAAAAAAAAACGAAACTTCAAGAGTTTGCAAAAAAAGAAGTATAAAATATATATCTTTACACTTTAAACCCTTGAACATTTACCACTATTTCTTACATCACACCTACAAGAAAAAAGTATTTTGACGACAACTCTTGAAGTAAATTTTAATCGATACGTAGATAAAAACAGATACACAAATACAGACAAAAACGTATGTATGAAAATAATATTATGAACGAGTTGCTTTAGGCATTAAAAATTAAATAATATTAAAAGGCTTATTATATAAACCATTTTGATGGAGTTAAAACTACCCTTATTACATTACAGCACATTTAAATGATTTACATATTAAATATACAAAAAGCAAAAATAATTAAAATTATAAACAGTGAACAAATATTAAACGCCACTGTCTATAGACAGTTCTAACAATAATAAATTATATAATTCCCAACGAACGAATGGTTTCCACATCACAACGACCTTTGTCGTCTGTGGGTGAATTAGAGAAAGACGAGAATACAAAACCCATCTTTAGAATTTTTAAAACGTCAATACAGAATGTAGTGAGTAAAGTGACATTTTGATAACGGTACAAAAAACTTCCAAAAATAGTAAAAAACATCCTATACAAAAAAATCTGTCAAATGATATAATTGATAAGTTATCATATAGACTTTGCCAACTTGAAAATTGTCTTAGAATAATTTTCCTGAAATGAGGATGTTTAAAATTACAGAGGATTTTCTAGTAAAACAATTTAGACTTGCACAGGGACTTTACTTTTAATGGTAACAGTTATGAAATACCATATAACTTGTATGCAAAAAGCTCGGTTTTTTCTGAAGCCATAGTAGGTATTTATAAATTTTGTTTCTATTATTAATTTAAAAAATTCCTATATTTTTACAGAGAAACCATCGGTTCCAGAATTTGGTAAATTTAAATTTTTTTCTATTTTGAAAAACATTAGCTTATGACCACAGCCTTACTAACATGTACAACGATTTTTATATTATAGAGCAAGTATTGAATATAATATTTCCAAAATAGAAGTATACCTAAGTCCAAGATAATTACATTTGTATAAAAATAATGTATGGCAGAAATGTATTCTGTGCATTGTTCTCTATAGCAAATCAATTGCCAGTTATGCTGAGCCGGGACAAAGTGAATTCCAAGAAATGAAAGAATGACAAAACATTATTTTTTTCTTTTCTTTAACTTATTGAGATGAAACAAACTACGAGTTATTTCTTGGAACGTCTTGGAATACCTGCAAAAATATTGACCTCAAACAGATAAATCACTCTTGTACGAACTCATTCCAAACAGAGAGAACAACATACAAACTATTTTAACCTGGTTTAATAGTGTAGATATCAGATCATATATGGCTCAAATCAAAAGGAAACAATAACATAAGATCTAGAATTACTAAAACACAAAATAATTAGCAAACAACTGTATAATTCATAAATATTTATACAGATCCTCCAGATTGTGATCCATTCCCGGAAGACCAATGGTACCAAGATCCCAAAGATCAATGTCAAGTGTGTATTTGTTACAAAGACAAAGGTCACCGAGGAAAACCTCCACGGATAGAATGCATAACCCATCCTCAATGCTGTAAGTTTCTTTCTTAACGTTTCTGATCGTTTTAAGATTGTTAAACTTGTCATATTAGTCTAATTCATTTGATACAAAATCTAGAGATTTGTTTTCTTTTGTTATCAGTAATACCGCCTGCAACTTCACCTAGACCGGAAGCTGGTAAGTTATTTCGTAATAATAATAATTTTAAATTAAGCTTTACCTTTTCCGGGTTCCGTAACCAAAGCGTCCAAATGAACATTATTGTTGAGAGGACGCTATACGTCCCTTTGTCTATTCGTCCCTTCATGCGTCCATCGCGGGCTTTAAGCTCACAAATGGGATGAGCGGAAGATTTTAACACTTGCACGAAATGTGAAGTACTTTGGTATAAAACCAAATATCGCATTTAAAATGTTGCATAATTCAATTTTAGGGTTAAACTTAAATATACAAAGCGGGGGATGAGACACAAAAAATTATTTGTTATGTTTGATGTATAATCGTGGACACAAATTTTTTTTAAATCGAAAGATTTACGTGGAAAATTGTTCGGAGTTCATAAAAAGATTTTTTATAAGTTCTATCTCAAAAACGACCATTCCTCGGAAGTTGTTAGTTCCGGAAGGATGTAATGCCATTATTATTTTGCACATCTTGTAATTGAACAATAAATATCAACAATTATTCTATATTCAATAATTTAGAAGAAATGAAGAATACGAACGAAACATTTGTTTTCTTACGCCGGAGAAAAATGAATTAGATCATATATTTGAATAGGGAAAACTATGTTAATACTTGTAAATATTTTAATATACATATCTAAATATGCGTTTATTTCCACCCTAGCATGAGTTTTATTCGTACATAGTAATTGAGGTTATTTGAGGTTTCATGCCAGAAAATCCGGAAATCTAGTCTCGATTTTCTGCTCATACATTTATCCCTCTGTTTGTCATAGAATATGGTTGAAGGAATTTCACATATATGTAGTTTGAATCTAGAATCTATTAAATAAAAATCCCTCTTGAAATTATTCGATATCAATAACTAATACAATGTTTCCAAATAAGGCAAAGAAATGTCTTCGTTTCGTAAAACATTTCCAAAGTTGCAACTATTTACTTACATAGCATCTCTTTTATTTGTAAATGTGAACAAGCTCTTCTATATAAATCAGTAACAAGATAGAAATTGTCATATGAAATATTTCAATTATTTTGTACCATCTACGTAAATAGCTGCACTTAAAAAATTAAAATAATCAAAATTAGGGATGAGCTATTGGATTTTTTTTTAAATTTTATGCATAACCTGAAAAACTTTTGCTAAAATTTTGTTCAAAACACATACGTTCATTGAGATAATATACTATATACAGAAACCATAGAAGTGGAAATGGGATATTTTATTAACGACATATAGAGTCAGTCTGAGGTAGTCTAGTCAATGTTTCTATACCAGATTTACAGAAAAAGTACTTCAATATTAGTAATAAATATTACGTCAATTTACAGACTGCGGTCCGTTCCCGGAGAATGAATGGTTTCCGCATCCCAAAGATCTCTGTCGTCTGTGCGTGTGTTATAAGAGCAAAGACGAGAATGGAAACCCGATCCTTAGAACTATTTGCAAAATCAGTGCAGAATGTAGTGAGTAAATTGATATTTTAATTAAACTTACGAAAACAGAATAAATTATTATAAACAGGAAATATTTCTAAATGTTTCAATTGATAAATTGTCATGCTTCTAAACGTTGCCTGGATTTCAGAATACACCATCCTGCTCATATTAACTCTGAGACTATAATAAGATTTTAAAACCTTAAAGTATAAAACTGTAGGTGATTTTCTAGGTAAATTGCTATGAATTGCTTAAGTCTTTTAATTTTTATGGAAATAATCATAACCACAAAACTTGTAGCCATAATTTGCAAATGTTTATTATGGTTTCTTCCGAAACCATAAATATCATTTGCAAAAAGTTTCATTTCTAAAATTCTTTTAATAAATTAACCTACATTTAAATTCACTTCTAACATATTTCTAATTCTTGATTTATCACCTACTAAAACTATTTCCATATTTTCACCTTAATGCACCTCACCTCACCTCACCTTATCTTTTACATTATAAATATTTATATAAGTTCGTACGTTAATTTATTTTCTATTACTAAATCATATACGAATAAGAATTAGGAAGCAAATCAACTAATTTTTTTCATACTTTATAGGCTTATAAATAACTATTCAAAATACGGATTATATTGCATTGCGATTTTAGGAGCGAAATTTCGATAAAAGTAAAAAACAAATACTTTGTAATTTCCAATAGATGTTTGGTGGAGCTTGTTTAATTAATTATAATCGTTAGCACAATTTGCTGTGTCTTGTACGCTTTACAACTTTAGCTAATTAAACTAGGCATTACATTTAGTAATTAATTACCAAATTAATTCAAATATTAATCACACAAAGTGAATATATGATACAAAGCGAGCCGCTTGTTTGCCGCACATTTGAACGATATAAATTATTGGTACATTGACTTACATATTTATGACGAAGGAAATTCTCAGAGTTTTGTAATTTTGTATACGTCATTCATTACTATATATAATTAGTTTCCTTTCAGATGAAGTAGGATATTGCCTTTAGTATATAATATAATTTAGTTCTTAATTCATTGCGGCATTGTTTGCCGCACATTTAATCATATTGAGTTATTGGTGTACTGATATACATTTATGACGAAGGATATTCTCAGTGTTTTGTATTATATACGGCATTCGTACTATATACATAACTAGTTTCCTTTCAGATGAGGTGGCACATTGCCTTTAATACTTCATAAAATTACTTCATAAAATTTAAATATTAATTTATTTTCGGATTTTGTTATATAGAAGAATCGACTACTTCCACGGTGCCTACTGCTCCCCCGCCACCGTCAGGTGAGTGTCTTAAGGAACCTTTTATATAACATCTAACTAATTAAGAACTTAACTAATTACCACCAATAAATTGTATGAAATACAAATAACCTATTACAAGTAACGGTTACTCGCTCAGTTCTCGTCTTAGATCTGCAATTCAGGAACTGTATTAATTAAATTTTGTTTCTTATTTGCCCAATCACTTTGTACACCCATCTCAGGAAATTATTTTGATGATCGTGTAAATTAGTAACGTGAAACTTAGTGTCATAGCAATGTCGTAGCAGTAAAGAATTCAAAATTTTGGAATATGAATATTCTTTGAAATTAGGTTTAAAACCTTTTAAATTTTGCAGAATTTGAATCGTCAATGTTTAACAGTTAAATCAGAATTTGGATTATGGTGGTTAAATAAATAGTAATTCTATGATGCAGGTAATATTATATTAAAGCCTTTTTCCTGTCAGGGAAGCAACCTTTTGTTTGTTCATCTCAAGATTATTAAATCGATCGGATTAAAATTAGTAAGAGTAAGCAAAATACGGAGAGTATTTAGAAAAACAATAAATTTATGAAAAAATTAATATTTTTTAACAATTTTTCGGTATTTATTTCTTTCCATTGTTTTTTAAAACTAAGACAAAAAAAACACAAAAAGCTTCCTTGAATTTTGAAGGGAATTGTCAGAAAATTTTAATAGGAATTAGATTGGTGCACATCAATAGTAAAACTACAGAAAAATACCTTCCTTCGGTTTAATGGATTTGTCAAAATATACAAATTTTCACAATTTTCCTTATTTTCTGTCATTTGAAAAATAAGTTAAAGACATAGTATGTGCAAATATACTTTATAGCATTTTTACGTGAAAAATACCAATTACGTATATTCCTATGCACACGAATCTTCTACATTAAAAACAGCTGAAAATGTTCTTATTGCCAGCAAATAAACAAAAACCTTATCCGCAGATTGCGGCCCGTATCAAGAAAACCAATGGTTCCCACGTCCAGATGATCAATGCATGCTGTGCATTTGCAGGATAGTGGCTGATAACTTTGGTCGGAAAATTGCTGAATTTTCCTGTGAAGAAAATCCTGCATGCAGTAAGAAAAAATTATTATATTAAATTGAAGTTTTATTCTTAAAATTGTTCTGCGAATTTTGGGTAAAAACAGAGCAAATTTGACAAAAATAAATTGGAAATACATCACGATCTTTATACTTAATAACCACCATTACTTGGTTCAATACAATTGATACAAATTTTACATAATTTCGAGTTGAACCATAAAATGCAGACAAATAAAATAATTTCATTTATTTAAGCTCTATCCAATATATAAGGAATACTTACCGGTTTATCTTTTGTTATAAAGGCATGAGACGCAGCAAAGTTCCAGAAAATATTAAACATTTCATTGTCGAAATTTATGAAACAGAATTAATATAATTGTCAAGTGATTTTCATTAATTTTATTTATCTTTCGATATAACTGTAATTATAATTAACTTTATCCAGATAAATATTATGTATCAAAGACATTTTTCCGACTGCAAAGACTCCACTGCTTTTTAACGATAAAATTTGGCCTAATTTTTTAAACTTCCAAGTTTGAATCTACAGTTACGCAACTTATTGTATAAATATAAAAGCATTATATATAGGTATTTTCTATACATATAATAAAACTGTAGTAGAGTGAATTCTGTACATGAAAAATATCTCAAGAAGAGGGATTGGTTTAACAAAGAAAGATAATAGAAGTCAGAAAACCTGTTTTTAGAATTTTTGTCTATACGTTAATATGTTCGTCAATCGTGCGAAATCTACTAGACAGATTTTGATGAAATTTAATATGTTAATAATTTATACTGAAGAGTTACAAAAGAGAGAAACAAAATCTAATAATTATAAAAATATAATAACTTTAGAGTTATAAAAAAGACTTTGAGTTATAAAAAATAACTTTGAGTTATAAAAATCTAATATCTTTTCTTATTCCGAAATTCAGGCGAACGAAGTCGTAGGCACAGCTAGTTTATATAATATAATCGTATTACATATAGCTATTACGATATCACCACATCTAATTCCTACCTTCATAATTTTCAACAAAATCTTGATTTAATAAATAAAGATTTCGAATGTCCAGAGAGTTCAAGTATCGATTGCACATTTTTTTATTGTTTTTCTTTTTATATTGAAAACAACAATTATAATTTTAGCTTGTGGAAAATATTTGAAAGTTACTTTTAATATAAGAAAACGACATAGACTATATGTTAGTCTAGGTCCTTTTCTTTTTTTCGATTTCGATTTCAGTATTTGATTCCACGGGTCGGAATTAACTACAGCATTTCCATATCTTGCAGTAACAAGGAAGTGAGGAAATAGCTAATTCTTTAAAGTCACCAGTTTAGCTCCAAAAACCATTCAAAGCATCCATTTAAAATGCCAATTCTCCATTTTGATTCTGTTATTAAAGTAGAAGAATCATAATATGGGATGTATATTATCTATTACTACTGTTATTGTTTTTATTTTCATTACTATATAGCTGAAAAAAATACGAAAGAATCAAAAGGTATCCACCTTTTTATAAATCAATAACTACCATACCTATACGGTACAGACGTAGGGTGACAACACCCGAGTCTAAACAAGTATAAATAAATAAAGTATTCCCAAAGTAAAAGGTCATGAAAAGCTAATCTGAACGGTTACGTAGTGATTGGTTTGACATATTGCGGCGAAGTTTGTTTGCCTCTTAGCTTATTTCAATTTGTAGTAGAACTGACGTAAAGTCAATCGTCCTGACTGACTTGTCCTTCGGGACTAACGTCGACTTTGAACAGGCTTATTAAGTTAAAATGATGTCTAACTTATATTTTTGAATGAAGATGCACGCATGTGTGCTTGAATATTTTATTTATTTATATTCTATGAACTTTTTGAAAATAACTCTTATTTTAAAAGAGAGCAAGACAAAGCTTTTGACAGAGGGAGATAGAGCTTTAATGAGCTTTAAACAGAGAGAGCTTTAAAAACGTTATACCATTTTTTTGGATTTACTCATTTTAGATGTTAATTTAATTTTTTTTATTTGATGGAAAATATAAGAAGAAAGAAGATCTTGAGACCAAAATAATAAATTTCTTTGTCATCTCTGTTATTATATATACTAAAAGAGAGCAAACTCATTCACTATCTCTGTTATTATATATATTAAAAGAGAGCAAAACAAAGCTATTAAAGAGCTTTAAACAGAGAGAGCTTTAGAAAGTGTACCAATTTTTTGGATTTACTCATAATTTTAGAGGTTGATTTCAATTTTTTTTCTTATATTGATGGAAAATATAAGAAGAAAGAAGATCTTGAGATCAAAAGAATAAGTTTTTTGTCATCTCTGTTACGGTTTGATAATTGTCTCTTTTAATGTCTCAACACGAAAATATAATATACGAGTACATTGTAAGACGGCAGAATTATCTCTTAATTCCAACATAATTATACTATTACGTTTTTATTTACAGGCGTGCCCTTAATTCCATCTACAACTCAGCAACCTGCTAAACAAGGTAAAGCACTTTACTAATTCACTGCACATCAATCGTGTATACAAAAGGAAAAGCGAGAAAATTTCATGCTGTTTATTATTATTGTAGATATAATTAAACTTTTTATAATTTCCATAATTATCAAATATCTAACGACCTATTTATTTTTATAAAACTAAATAAATGAGGGTTTTTATATTATTTCATATTCAATGATTTTTTTATCAAACGTCCTGATAATATTTTTGTATTCATACTATTGTTATTCTTTCATAGGAAGCACGAGTATTTGATATTCATATTAAATTTCATGTAACTCTTTCGCAATTTCAAGCAGAATAAGCTGTAACTTCGACAATTTCAGCAATTGAAAATCATAATTTTAATTAAAGCGTAATCAAAGTTGCACGAGAATAAAAATAGAACAGTAGCTTAGTGAAATTTAGAGTGAATTTCTTTAAGAAATAATATTGTACCCATTATACTCTTAGAATTTGCATCATTAGTTATTATTGATAAAATAAAATTCGTGACTAAAAATGATTTATCATACCTTTGTCACTAATTCATTTAAGCATTCATTCAAAAGGATTGCAAATTGAAAAGTATACAGTTAAATTTGTATTGAGTAAGATAATTTTAAAAAAATGTTTGCATTAAATTTATACTGTTTTATATTTACTACACTAATTATTTATATTAAATAATTTAATTCAATTAATTAAAATCTTTGATTTAGAGAGCGTGGCTATTTTATCATCTTTTAATAATAATATGATCATGTCTTTTAATAATGATATCAATTTTAATAATGATGAATATTTTTTTTCATAATGATATCATTTCTCTGAGATTGAAAAATAATACTTTATGAGTAACCTGAGTTTTGATAATTTAGTTTCGTAGTCGGTAATTAGATTTATATAAAGTTGTACATGTTTCTTTTTTCTCTCAAAATTTTAAAAATCATACTGACGGATTAATTAAGAAATACGGAAAAAATATAATATGTAACACCACTAATTATTTTAAATATCATAATTCACTGGATATTTCTCGATTACATAAAATAGCTTATAAATGAAAAATAAAATATAAACAATGAGTGGTAAAAGAGAGTTATGAAATTACGAAACCATGTGTGAGGCAACACGAGGCAATACGAAACCATATTATTACCCTACAGTGATAAATATTATTTTGGTGTTATATCGATATGAAAATGAAAAAACTTTTATTTTCTATTTAAATTTCCGATGAACAGACGGATTGTATCCGCCATTTTGATATTATTCAAAACAAATAATCACCATTAGAATTAATTCCAGATTGCAGTCCGTTTCCAGAGAACGAATGGTTCCCACGCCCTAACGAGCCTTGTGAACTGTGCTTATGTCGCAAAGTCGTCGATGAAGTTGGACAATTGACAATAGATTACCAATGTCGACCCAATCCCCATTGCCGTATGTAACTAATTATGTACTATAAATTACTTTAAATTTATTATCTCATGTTCTATAGAAACAGGAAAATCCCTGTCCTAATTTTTGACTTTTTCTTCAAAGAAAAGCCGTGAAAACGCGAAAATGATAATATATGTATTGTTATCAAAATACTAGTACATTGCCACTGGAATACTTAGTGTTCTAATAGCTTTCGAAGTATACTTTAAGCAATTTTCATTGATATTAAAATCTATTGTTGAATCATTACGTTTTGTTGAGTTAAGAAAATTTTATTCCTCTGTAGGGTAATTCGTAACAATATATATATATATATATATATATATATATATATATATATATATATAAATATATATATTATATAATCCATAATATTTTCCCTTATATATTTCTTTATAATCAGTTAAATATCTACACGTACATTTAATCAGCTTTGGCCAATTCTTTTAACTTTTAAATATCTGTATTTTCATAAAACGAAAATAAAATGATTGCTGATAGTTTTTCGACATAGAAAATCAATACTTACAAAATATTTGAGATTATTCCCATTTGTAAAATAATATATACATTAATTAATTAAAATGTCAAACTTTCATACCTCGAATAAATATTGACAAAATGTCCTAGAACTTAAGGAATAAACTACGAAAAGCTGTTGTTTTAAGTAAAAAGGCATTTAAGTTTCTAGTAAATTTCACACAGAAAAATATGACTAAAGTATTTTACGTAGGATGTGGAAACGAAAAGTAATAATTCTCAATGACGATACATTTACAGAAGGTCAACAGACAAAGTGTGCGGTGGAAGATGATATTTTCCTTCTCGACTGTCAAGTTTGCATCTGCAAGTTGAATGGATATGGCCAAGTTTATCCCGAATGCCAGGGTCTGGTTTGTGACGGTAATATAAATAGAATATTTCTAAAATATTACAATAGACCTTCTTAATTTATATTAAGGCACAAAAAGTTCGTTTAAAATGAAAAAAAAACAAAGGCAGTCAGGAGGACTGCCGATAGAACTGAAAAGTTTAAAACTATTTATTCATTTTTATATATGCAAATATTAAAATATTTAGTACTCACTGTTGTACTGTACAGTAATCCTATAATTAAACTATTAAAATAATAAACTAAAACACAATTTAAATAATGTACAGTACACACTTTAACACTTATACACACTTTCCACGCAGTCAGTATAACTTGTATAGATGTACACAGCACTAATGTTGCACAATATGTCACCCTTATAGCTACGGAGCTACAGGTATGCTATTGCAGCATATCGATGACGCGAACTTACAAGATTTTACCCATCAAAAAAGCGTCCAACGCGCACATCATACAGTCGGTATATGCAGTGTATTAGTGTATATATATATATATATATATATATATATATATATATATATATATATATATATATATATATATATATATATGCTTTCACTACTGGCCAAACGCAAGACATCATACTCATAGCTACAGATTATTAAAAATCGCTTAAAGCGCATAAAGAAGTTTTTACTTTAAAACTCATGTCTCTATAGGTTGGTACTATTAAAGCTGAAATTTGTTTTCTATCAATTAATTTATTTATCTCGTAACAATGCCATTTATATCAGTCCATTTTAACCCGTTGTAATAACAGTAAGTAACAATCCTCTTAGAATCTAGATGGTTACATTCAACAGATGGTAAACATAATAATGTACCATATTTATAACTCGAACCATAATCAAATTAAAAAAAAATCGGGATTGTTGCTATCTACAATATATTTTTAAGACTTCACGAAAATATTATTTTTATAAACAGAAATTTACGAATTTTAGAACTATTTTGTAAGTCCAAGAATCAGCATTGCTATTATATCAAAAATATATGATTGGTTTTGCGTTTATCGCTCTATAAATATCTATAATATTATTAAATATTGATGCAGCTAATTTTTTAATAATATTTTATTTTAACCTATCACCATTTAACGTATTTAAAGATTTTGAAATCGTAAATTTAAAAAAAAAATCATAGCAAGCTATGGCCAATTACACTACTGGTTTAGTTTTTCTGACATACGAAAATAGAAAAAAATAATCCTAATATTCATGCAACAAAATATCTTTCAGATATTTTGATTTTGGCCTTTTTTCTATTTACAGATATCGACATTCATTCTCGGTTTCCTGTAGCTGGGAAAGGTATAACAAACACATTATTTACTTCAACTTGTATTGTATCTAGTATTTAACCTTTTGAAAACATCAGTCAGAATGTTGGACGCCCAGTCATTGCCGTCGTCATGTGATTACTCTTTATCTAGATCTTTATGAAAACTCGGCCGGCAAGCAAACCGAGCTATGAACAAACGTGGCTTAAAATAACAAGAAAAACAAAATTCTGTTCTTAGCTTTCACTTAATGGATTCCAATCAAATAAACTGTCCTTTTTTTTATAATATCCTTTTATTAATCAAATTGAATATGCAATGTACATAGACAAATATAGATAATATAGAGTACTATAAAGACAGACAGCGCTACTTGTTTATTTGTTGTTACCGGTTTTTAAATAATCACAACAAAAACATTATTATGAACCTCTCAATATACATGTGATTTTTTGAGAAAATGCATATTAAATTATTTCATAATTTGTTGAAACAAGATAGATATTGTCAAACCCAATTTCAATCATCCTTCTGATACCCTTTCACTGACTGTTTTATCTGAGTGCTCTTTTAAAATTGAGTGGATAATTATTAACGAATTGGTAAAAAATGTTCTTGTTACATTTTTAGATTGTAAGCCCTATGGTTACAAGCAATGGTTCATAAACCCTATCGCTGAGTGCGGGAAGTGTATTTGCCAAAAGAAATTCGACGAGACCGGAAAGGAACTGTTCGAAGTCTTGTGTGGAGTAATACCGGGCTGCAGTAAGCAAAAAAATAACTTATTGTCTTTACATTAACTAACAATTTTTATACCACCAATTATATAAATTGTAAGATATAGTTAAAAAAAATATGACTGAACAGGTAGTATGCCACTGGTTGAGATACAGTACGATTTTTTTTATTATCGATATTACTCGAAATCGGTCACATTCTAAATTTCATCTAACGGATAAATAAATCTCGACAACAATGATCATGACTTAATTTTTATTATCGATATCACACGAAATCTGTAAGATTCTAAATGTCTTCCTACGGATAAATAAATCTCAAGGATGATGACGATCATTTAGTTTGTATTGTTGATGTAACACGAAATCGATCACTTTCTAAATTTCTTCTAATGGATAAATATATCTCGATGATAATAGAAGATCACAAAAAATATTATTTAAAAAAAAAACTTTTAAACCACTGATCGCTCGACTAACAATCTGCTCATTTGTTGAGTATCTACATTATTGATGCTGCATTTTTTTTCTGTGAATCTTTAAGATGAAACTAACATAAATAGTGAAAAATCTTTATTTGGAAGTAGTTTTTTAGAGTTCCATGAAGATTATTTTAGGAAAATGTATAAATTGCGGTCAAGTACCCATCAAACGGAAAATTATGTGGAATAAATACATTTCGCCATAGTAAAAACACTGAAATACTGAACAAGAACATAATAAAAATAACCACTTATTTTTTTAAATACTAATGTTTTCTTAATGTTTTACAGCGGTTGGTTCATCAACAACTAATGTTCAGCCTCTTGAACCTCCTACAGGTAAACAATTTCTGTAAATAGTAAAGCTTATTATTTTTAAAACATTAAAGTTTGTTTGTATTTTGAGTTTGTTTGCAAATAATTTGGTTTATGAAAATATTGAAGGAAATAAGAAATAATATATTTTATTTATTGACTTCTTAATAAAATAACGTGTATGATTTTTGGTTTTGTTCAGTAATTCTTTATGGTGTAGAGTAGAAAATTTATCAAAAAATTTTGTAGTGTATTATTTAAAAATAATCGTTTTATATTAATAAATATATAACAGAAAAAGGTAACAAAATAAAAAAAATAAAATTACTTTAATGAAAGACATCTTCAATGTAACCAAAGTTGTTACAAGAAAACTTTCGCGATACATTTTTTTAAATTGTATGAATATAAATTTCTCAATTAAAATACTAACTCATTGTCCTTTTTCGTAGCTTTAATATTAAATACATAATTATATCGGTGGAAAATTTTAGTAGATTAAATTTCTTTACTGAATGTTACAATAAACTAATATTATATTAGTACAATAAACTAATATTATAGTTTCATACATTTAGAAATAAAACAATGCAATGTAAATGAGTGCAGTGAATTTAAATTTTCGAATTGGTTAATCATCAATGCATTAAAATATAATAGGAGATAATTTAAATTGCGATTATTAATAAGTTACTTTGTCAACAGATTGCAGTAAATACGGTGTTAACAAGTGGTTCCAAAATCCGGTTTCCTTCTGCGAAATTTGCGTTTGCGTATTTCAAAAAGATGTTTTGGGGGTCGAGAAAGTGGTATATAAATGCAAAAGTAAACCGGAATGCGGTAAGGAAAATTAGTTTTACTTTATTAAACAATTATTGCTTTGAAATCAATTATCAGGTTTTTAATTTCTTCATCGTGTTGCAACATAACCCTCGCTGTAATTAATGAATGTGTATAAAAGCTTTTCTTTTCCGGTATAGAATATTGTTGTTTTAATACATAATTCTATCAAATATATGCTGCAAACTTGTGGAATAAGTTATATCCTGGCATACACAATGCTCCATCTATTGTTGGAATAAGTTATATCCTGGCATACACAATGCCCCATCTATTGTTGGAATAAGTTATATCCTGGCATACACAATGCCCCACCTATTGCCGAAATAAGTTATATCCTGGCATACACAATGCCTCATCTATTGTTAGAATAAGTTATATCCTGGCATATACAATGCCCCATCTATTGTTGGAATAAGTTATATTCTGGCATTCTATTGTTAGAATAAGTTATATCCTGGTATACACAATGCCCCATCTATTGTTGGAATAAGTTATATCCTGGCATACACAATGCCCTATCTATTGTTAGAATAAGTTATATCCTGGCATACACAATGCCCCATCTATTGTTGGAATAAGTTATATCCTGGCATACACAATGCCCCATCTGTTGCTGGAATAAGTTATATCCTGGCATATCCAATGCCCCATCTATTGTTGGAATAAGTTATATCCTGGCATACACAATACCCACAATGCAATACTCTATCTATGTACCATCTTAAGAATCGTCACAAGAAATTATACCTCTCGTGATTACTCATAATACTTAACTTTCTTTTTTCTTCCGTATCCTATTATCTTCCACCATTCTTTTTTATTTGTAGATTGTGTGAATATATGTATTGATGTATGTATGTATATATGTATGTATGTAAATGGGTATACGTGTGGATGTAAGTGTATACATTTACATGAATGTGCATGTAAATATTTATTTAGGAGTGTTTTGTTTATTTTATTTTACTTTTAGTTAATTGCACAACCTCTTGCAGTCCGCCATAATACAATTTACCATAATACTAAAATTATGGTTAGCTGTAAGAGATCACTTTTATAGCAATACGTCCGCTATATCTATCGACTGTATATATTAAAGTTCGTAAATGGATAAATAAATAGATACTGCTTATTTTTACATGCCATTATTGAAGTAATACAGTACTTATAATTATTTATATTGTCATTATGCTTACAAAATTTGTATTTCAAGTTCTTTTAGATTTACTAACATATAGTATATAGTATTTGTATATAGTCCATGTTTTTAGTCAATGTAGTAATTCTCAGGTTATGACTTATATACAAATAGTAAACTTGACGCGAGTGCATTGTATATATGAGAATATCGCATATCGAAAGAATGTTTATTTTAGTATAGTTATGTTACCTTTTTTGGGTTCCGTAGCCAAATGGCAACCCTTATAATTTCGTCCTTTTCATGTGTCCATCTGTTAGTCCGCATATCACAGCCATTTTATTCAGAGACTATTGGCACTATATAGATAATATTTGGATGTTAGGTGTCTTCTATGAATCGCTATAAAATGAAATAGTGGAATTAAGAAAAAAAATAATAGGGGTGGCACTCTGTACATGTAACTGAGGGATGAAAAAAAAAGTTATTCAAATATTAAACAAACGATACGTATGTTCCAAAATAACTTTTTATTTAAGTCAATAGTTCGTGAGATATACGCTTCTAAAGTCTTAAAAAGTATGCCCCTCCTGTAACTTTTCAACCGACGTGTATAAAATGTTGAAAAAAATTAAGGTAGCAGAACTTAGAATAAATTTTCAAGGAAAATTGTTTTGAATAAGATATATTGTGTATATTTTCTGTATCGAGCTATAACTTTGTTTTTCACAATGTCTTTAAGAAATACAAACTTTTAATATTATTGGTGTAATTAAAAGTTTAATATTATTTGGTGCTATGTAACCTTTCATGCACGAGTCCGACTCACACTTGGCCCTTTTTTTCAATTATGATAATTAATTCATGCATGTTTTTGATTTTTGAATTGTGTGGTTTCCAAACTATTTATACTCTTGTACGATGTTATTTTTCACTACAATATCCAAATTTATTAATTCTTCTCCAATCCTATTAGATTGCTCACCGTATAAGTTGAATGAATGGTACATCCATGCCGAGGACAACTGTATGTTGTGCATCTGTCGACCTATCACAACTTCCAGCGGTTTGCAGCAGACAGTTACGCAATGCGTTCATAATCCCTACTGCGGTGAGTTTATCCAGCTGATCTTTATAATTATATTAGCTATACAAGAATTTATATACAAAAGTATCTATTTTATATACTAAAAGTATTGACTTTATCGTAGTCACGTTAACCTGTAGATTTTCAGACATGCCAATTTTTCATGTCTAGTAAGAACTTCGGTGTGCAAAATGATTTATGATTGATTAGATAAAAATTATATAACTATGCATTTAAAAAAATATTCATTTTTAAATATTACTTCAAAATTAAACTTATTACGTCAATGTATACAGGTTTACGTGGAGTTGTTTACAGCAAATATACAAGACAATTTATAGCTAAATAAATAATGTTCTATTAATCAACTGGATAGTGACATCGAAAAACATGTTGACCTGACAAACTGACATACAGTGTGAATTATAGAAATGATTAAAGACATTATAGTTAACAGGACTTATCTCTATAATATTAACCTTTTAACCCATACAAATATTGCAAAAATTCTAGAAACAAATTTATGTTTTAATTGAAATTTTTTTTTGCAGTTAGCCCAGTGTCGATTCTGCCAACACGTCCTCCAGATAATGGTAAACCATTTACAACTTTAACTAACGCGTTTCACTAACTTACTTAAGTTTACCTTTATGAAACATTTATGTCGTTATTCAGTGTTTCAGTTAACGTGTGAAAATAACCGAATTAAATTCTGAAACTTTAGGCGCTGAAACATAAAAAAATTCCCAATATTTTTTTTTCAAAAGTTGTGTTTATTGGAAATCATTGTTATCAATTCATGTTTCTCAGATATTTTATTGGATTATCTTAAACTAATATAGTGGAATGTAAAGTTTTTAAGTTTAATTGGTACTCTAATGAAAAAAAAGTCTTACGGAAGCTTTCATCATAAGCTTAAGAGCTTCATTAACCAACTCCAAAAAAGGAAGAGGTATAAAGTTGGTGCCGACTGAAAAATAGCACTCGTCTGCATGCATGGGTGTGAAAGTACGTGAAAGAGAAGTGCTAACTTGGCAGCAATTCTAAAAATATCAGGCAGTAGCAGCATTTTTAAAATTTATTTTTATTCGGAAACGATACTGTACCGTAAAAGGTTCAATTAAGTACTCGTATTTTAATTCTTTTATGCTTTCCAGTACGTTTTTATTTGAAGTCGGTTCAATCGGTTCGATGCTATTAAAAATTAATAATATAAAAGATAAATCCTCGTAACATTTAAAATACGAAAACTAAAATAACCTCGTTATTGGTACGAGTAGTAATTTGATGAAAGTAATAATATCTCTGAAAACAACTCTCTGACCTCGTTAATGGTACGAGTAATAGTTTGATGAAAGTAATAATATTTCTGAAAACAACTCTTTGATCTCGTTAATTGTACGAGTAATAGGTTGATGAAGTAATAATATCTCCCTCAAAACACTGAAATAAGTATAAACTTAATAGGTTTAGATTCCCACGCATATTTCTCCCTTATCTGCGGATGATTCTCTTAAGACTAGATTTCTTATACGTCATGCTGTGTGGAGTGTTACCACCCTTGTAAATAGTATATTAAGTAATCTTTGACGTATTAACAACAAAGATCCAACCCCGGATTCGCAAGTGTAGGTAAAAAAGACACAGGATGCGTCAATGCGTGAAAGCCTGTCGGTGTAATGCTTACTCAAAATCACCTTCATAACATTTAAACTATTCGTTAGAAACTACGGTAAACAAGAATAATTTGATACACACACACACACACACACACACACACACACACATATATATATATATATATATATATATAACTTGAGGAAGATAACAGCAGAATTGAATTTGATAAAAATTAAGACAGTTTTGCACAATAATCTCCAGTAACACGTTTGTTATGGATTTTATGTAATATACACATATGTCATCTTGTTCTTTATTGTCAAACTTTTTGTGTTGAACAATGTTGCCATAAAGGAGAGGAAACATTATTTCCATATATCGTTACGGAAGAAGATTGTTACCATGTATCATTACGAAGAACATTGTTTCCATGTGTCAATAAAGAATACCTTTGTTTCCATGTATAATTAAGGAAGAACATTTATTCCTTGTATCATTAACAATTTAAGCAGCGCACCCCAATATACTTCATAACGAATGCTTTCTTCCGACTTCATTCACATTCATTGTCACATGTCAAATTTCATAAAATATTCATAAATTACATTTCTGAATCAGTCTTTCCATTAATGAAAATTGAAACAAAATGTCTAAGTAACTACTCAGAAAACCACTTATAGACAGACGCAACACGGACTTTGTTTTAGAATAACTATTGATATAAGTAAGTATTGGCTGACTTGTAAAGTGAGATGCAAATTCTTGCTTTGTCTGCTAAAATCAGCTAAATAGGAATAACTCTGTCATTTTCTCAGTATTACATTCTATAATTTTTTCAGTATTACATTCTATCATTTTCTCAGTATTCATTAAAATACTGCTATTCGAATAGCAGTATTTGAAAAGGTCAAACGTTATGTTAACATGTGTTTAATAAAGTGTCTGAAGTTTTTGATGACCCCGAAGGCGGTAAAATTTAGACTTGTGAGGGGCATATTTAAATTCAACATTCTGATACTAAATTGAACATTTTATGCTACATGAATGTGTTTTTCTGTATTAGTAATATATAGATAGTAATATTTCAGATTAATAAACTTTTAGAACAACGAACAACATGTTGTGACAGTAAATGTCATAACTCGTCACAATGGCGAGCTGTCAAGATTGACATTTCGATTGATTAATGTTTATTTTAAATATAGAGAATGATTTTGACATTTAAATGACCTTTGTTTGACACAGTTCATATTGGACAAATAATGGTGATTAACGATATGGCGGCTTATAAAGTAAAATTTGTACTAAACCTTATGCTATAAAGGAAAATATTATTTTATTTATTTTTTCCCACAGTTCCATCTTGCGCGCCCTTCCCAACGAACATCTGGTTCGAAAACCCATTCGATAAATGTTCAGTGTGCTTGTGCTATCATCAAATAGGACAACCTTCAGTGAGTTCCTACTGCAAACAAAGCAACGCATGTGGTAAGTTCATGTTACTTGTTGAGAGAACCAGTTAATTTGATAGTAGTTGTTGAATCTTTCAAAACATTTTTATTTCTAAAATACTCAATAGTAAGAATATAGAACGCGTTGTTTTAGTAAAATTATTTATAATCCGATTTTTAGAATTACGTAGCGAAATAATGAACTCTTATAACCTCAAATTAAAGATTCACATTTTCTGTCATGAAACTGTGAACCTGCTATAATAGAAAAACTAAAACCACTTTCACGGCGGGAAGCAACAGTGATACTTTTGATTATTTTGCTAAACGAAATACAAAAAATTCGAAATTCAATCGTTGTGTCAGTTTTTCTTTTATTCACAATCTTGATTGCAAAGAGAACAATCAAGGCGAAACAGACGATTATCTTTTCCGTTCTTCGCTGACATCTTCCCCCTCCAAGTTGCTCTCGTAATACCAATATAAATTATATTATTATCGCTGGCGTTACCAGTAAGTCCGCCATGCGTTGATTAGAGACTCGTATCTCTATGATTTCTACAGCCTTAGAACTATATACATGAAATTTTGCAAATACCTACTTTAGATGAGTTTCTTAATTAAAATGTAGCAAAATATTCTACTCCACTCCAACAAGCTGCACGTTAATGAAAAGGTCCTTCAAAACCTCATTCATATTCTAGTTACCACTTTTATTTTAAGCCACGTTTGCAAAATATTATATTAAATTTATATATAAACCACGCCTGCCTAATTATATTTTTTAACTATGTATTTGAAACAAAACCTGCGAACCACGTGTAGAACTTACACTGCTAGTGTTCAGTACACATTTAGGTGCTTATAAACATTTAAGGGTAGATAGTACTTCTATCAAACTATTGACAAATATTCGCAACCAAAATACATTGCCTACTATATCTCTTTTACAGGCATTAAAACAGGGTGCATATTTAAAAAAAAATATAAGATCCAGGATAACTGCGATAATTTCCCTACAACCTTTGCGTAATTTTTCAAAGAACCTACTTTGTTCATTTTGAATTGGGTACTTTCGGAAATAATAATCAGTATATCCCTAAAGATATACTATCTTAAGTCAGGAAAAAATATTTCTCAAGCCCTTATTATTAGCCCTTTGGCAAAATACCCCATAACGTATATGGAATTTTTAAAAAATCGAAAATTTCATTTTTGAACTGTATCTATTGAGATAATGGATTAATATGTTCATTATTATGCCACATTTCGTTTTTGAGAAAAAGGGCTGTATCAGGAAAATTCCTGAGTGATCTTCTAAAGGTTCCTTTGTTTCCTTTCGAGGCCCTAAACCCTTAAACCTTGCTGTAAAAATTCCAGACATTATCATTTGGAAAGAAGTTTCAATTAAAACTATTTTGGTTATAACGCATGAATAATTTTAAGATATATAGAAAGGCACGGAACTTTACTTTATGCACGTTCGAACGTGCATTCAACCGATTTAAAAAAACGGTTATTGTAACTACTTGTATCAAATTAATAAGAACGATATTTCTTTCGCAGCAACGGTACCAGAACCTTTACTTACATGTAAGTTTCATGTACAAATTGTGTTAAAAAAATAAGTTTGTGAGATATGATTATAACTTTAATTTACATCTTCTATACATGTAACAAAATCGTAAAATATTTTTAAGTAAAACTAAGTACTACCTAATAAACACACGCTAACACAACAGTTTTTAGAATTTTTGTCTGTTTGTATATTTGTACGTGCGCACCTAAGTTGTGCATGCTAATCTCAGCAACGGTTGAACCGTTTTAGATGAGGTGTTCGGTGAAGTATTTAGATTAGCTTGGGCTGACATTTAAACTAGATTTTATCTTGATTTTAATCAGTTCACAAATAAAAAAGATATGTCAATCTTGAGTTTAGGAACGTTGTGCACGATAATAACAGAATCGGCGGAACCGATTTGGCTGCCCACGCCACATATTAGCAACTTTAGTAAACTTTATATTCATAGAATTCTGAAAGAAAAAAGAAAAGAAAACAACAAAATTGCTAATAACTTTTCTTACACCGAATTCCACGCGAACGAAGTCGCGGGAATTCGGAGTAAGAAATAAAATTTAAATTCTTTTCAACTTAGTAATTTAATGAAATATAATAATAACATATACGATTATAAAATATGCTTATTAACAAATATATGCTCATAAAAATGTTTACATTACCACGGCCAAGTAACGACATGTTAATATAATTCGAAACGTTATATCAGGTGACCCGCTACCCGTGAACGAATGGAGGCCATATCCGGAGGATCCATGCCAACTGTGCATTTGCACTTTCGTTGCCAATACAGTCGGCGTACTCGAAGTCAAAAATCAATGCCTACCGAACCCCGCCTGCGGTAAGTTAAATGACATGAGACTAAATCAAAAAATAAACACTGGATTTAGTCATGAATGGCGTAAAGAACGAAAAGGTGAAAATACCAATATGACGATAGAGGAATTTTGACACATATCAAGGAGCATTAAATTTGAACGGAAGTGGATACTAAATTGTTTATAAAAGGAAGAGAGGACTTAAAAACTATAAGTTTAGATATGTATATATTTTATTATAGTTAAAATTAATCATTTTAGAATATGTCTATTAAATGATGATATAGATCTATCATAATTTGGCATTAATATTAACTTCGAAATCCTTGTGCATTACTTTTTCTTCTATTCGTCAGAAAATCTTTAAGGTTTTTCAGTTTTATCAATAGGTTTTCTATAATTCATGACTTAAAATAATAAATATAATTTAGGGAGTACTCAAAGAAACATACAAGACAAATATTTCGTATTGCCCAAAACATAACATTTATTTTAGAAATTGGAGATAGACATTTATTTGGTACTTATCAGAAAGTACGAGAAATGTCGTTGTTAATAAGTAATAAGTAAAATAAACATTTATTGTTTTTCAGATAATGTTACAGTTACCATAGGCATACCGGGTAAGTTTTATGTTGTTTAAATTTCGTCTGTCAAGAAAAATATAGAAATATACGTAAAGCTAAGTCAATACCCTTTTAACCTGTCTTAAGCCGATTATTGGATTTATCACTCTTATTTCAATGCAAACAAAGTATTATATTTATAAATATTCTTAATTTAATACACAATTAATTTTGTTTTAAAACCTCACATATTTTTTTTATGTTTCAAGATTGTTCGCCCAACCCAATCAACGTATGGTACCAAGAGCCCACAGATCCATGCAAACTCTGCATCTGTTATCTGGTCATAAAACAAAATAATCAAATAAAGATGGAGAATAAATGTGCTCTAAATCCGGCATGTGGTAAGACGTTGAATTTTATTTAACGGTAATTATATATTATACATAAATTATAATAGGAAGCTGTAATTAAAAACAACATAAAGATTTATCGGGTAAATTTTAAGGTTTTAACCACGAGTTCAGTACTATCCTACGAAGGTTGTCAAAAATTCTAGAAGATTGCATTTTAAAGCATTAATAGATAGAAATAAGCTCCGTTAATTACAGTTAGCGCCAAGCTGTCGAATGCATTATATCAAAGCGAATGGATTTGAATCGACGTCAAGTAAGTCTACGTCATCCGGGTGAGTTTACGTTGTCCTAAATAAGGGCGAAAATTTGATTCAAGGATTATAAAAACGATAACAATGATCTTGAAGGCGAACCCCGTCACAGGCGCACGTTGAATAAGATATACAATGATTACGACACCTCATAGTAAAAGATCTTCGACCATTTACTAATCAGTTGTCTGAAGAGTTCAATTGCAGTCACAACATTATAAAAATGTGTTTAAATAAATTAGGAAAAGCTCCAAAATGCGATACTTATATACCCCCAAGAGGTATATAAGTATCGCAGTCATTTGTAAATTGCTTACATTGCCTGTGAATATATAGAAAAGCTTATATTGTCATATGCAATTGTGTATTGCCGGTTACGATAAGTCAGCAAAAAATATTTTATTTCAGCTTCAACTGACGTGGAGAAACCAGATCCCATACCGCCGATACATCCATCAGGTAAGTCTATATATGAATAGTGTAAGATGCTATCAGTGTGCCATCTGGTGATAAATTAATAAAATTATGGTTACACTGCTGTCATTTTTGGATAAAGTCCCCATAGCGTAAATATCGTAACCAATCAGAATAGTTTATACTGCCTAAATATGGTGTAATATGTCATATAAAAACATTTTAATGCCTAAAAATATTGTGCGTGTCCTAATGTACGCGTATTAGAATTTATGCTTTATAGGCATAATACTAGAATAACTTTAATATGCATGCAAATAATTAATGGAAATAAAATAATAAAAGGACTGGAGCGCGATTATAAATACGGTTAGTCAAAATAAAAATTTAAAAAAAAATTAAAATTTATTTCACAGATTAATGGTCCAACATTTTATTTTCTTACAATGGAAACATTGTAAGCCAATCATCTTCCAGACCGTTTCCAAATTATTGGAACGCTTAGCGCGCTCTAACTTTATTATTTTTTTATACAGAGTATTAACAATTTTGATCTTATTTTGAAAATAAATTTAATTTACAATTAATTTTCAATTTAAATTTAAATATTTTAAAAATTTAATTGAATACTTAGCCTTCACTTTAATATAAACAAGTGTAAATAAATAATTGTTAAATTTAATAAAACAATCGAAATAAAGTTTAATTAATAGTGAAATGAACCACATGCTGAACATTTATTTTAATTTATTGATTTTAAGCATTAAATAATTTATAATTTATAAAGCAAATAAATACATACCGAATTCGAAACAATCTGGCAGACGATTGGCTTACAATGGAAAGCCAACAGAAAAATAAAATGGTGGACTACTCATCTAACAAATAAACTATGTAAATACATGTTTCGTGAGCAACTTCATGGTATCGATTTTTCGTTGCATCGTGCCAAGTTCATCCTGTATTTTTAAAATTTCACTCTAATAACGTTTTCATAACGCACCTAAAGAAGTATAGCTTCAAAAATAATACAGCGGTAACATACGCTCTTGATATTCAGTGACGTCTACTCTTTTCTATCGATAAAATGCTGCACTGACATCGACAAATATGTAATCAAAAGTTCTTGTTTTTTTATTACTTGCACGGTCCCTATTATAAAATATCTCAGTTTATTTATCAAGTATAATTATATGCTTTGATGGACAAAAAAGGGACGGAGTAAGTAAAATTACGGTTCAATAGTTATATAAAAAATATAAAAATGAATGATTGACATTATTCTTTTCAGTTTACTTTCTTTCTAATCAGGGGATTATAAACTTCTATTAACTAAAGAAAATTAATTATTACTAATCTATCAACGTTGGTCAACAAGGTTCAATGGTATTTCTGAGTTCAATACCAGCGCGTCATAAAAAAATAATGTTACAATTCTACAGTCATTTTTGAGTAAATTAATTTCCTCAAACTTTGGAACATACATACAAAAATGATTACCAATTTATGAATACTTTTTACCAGAGAGAATACATTCAATATAATCAATATAATGGATACGAGAATTAACTCGATTCACCCATGCATAACTTTTAATTTTGAAACATTCACAGTGTATTACGATTAATATTATATGTGAAGTACATGTGAATTCAAGAGGTCATTCATAAATAGGTTTATTTATCACTTGGTTATTGTAATGCTGTGCTGTAGGGTGGGAAAATTATTTTCCTGAAAAAACAATATTAAGAAAATAAATTCGTAAGGAATATAAAAGCTTTACGGTTACGCAAATAGTTTGTTCGGTTCTCGTTATAAAATTTTCTACAAATTATAATGGGGAATGCTAAGAAAGTTATTTCATGGTAAATAACTATCTTAAATGTGAAAATAATCCGTAAGGTATAAAGTAAAATAATTGCAATATGCTTACGAATTTTTTTTTCGGAAAAATATGAAAGGAAAAGATATAAAAAGACAGAAATGCTAGTTATGCTTAAGTTGGGTAATATAGAAGAAAAGTAATGTCTCGAAAATGTGTGGCGACTAATTTTTTAAATTGTTTTACATAGGACTAAAATTGACAGATCAGTTTAAAAACAATACGTCATTAGATATGCATGTGAAAATAGAATTAAAATAAAAAAAGACGTATATCTTTTTCTCAGAAATTTAATGTCTTATCGGATCCCTATAAAAGATGTTGACCAATCAATACGTTAAACAACATTTATAATTTTTCAACAAAATTTTATATTTGTTGATTTTTTTTATATTAGGGTAAATTTGCGTGTTCCAAATCTTCGATTCAGGATTCTACGGATACTTTGCAAACCTATTTTGTGAATGACCTCTTATATATAATATGACTATTTAAATTAAATTTTGGATCGACAAATCTTAGCTAAATGAGTAAAGCAGTAATGAATACTCACTTTTACGTTGAATACTTGACTTAACGTTGGCGGCGAGCTGTATTCTTACCTGCAGACAAAGGAATAAACATTTTAAAATAAGTTATTTTGTTCATTTATTTTTTTTGTTTACGTAGGAAATAAGTAGGAAATAAACAAAGTTATAACTTATACACAATAACTATTTAATTTATAGAATAATATAGACAAGATTAACCTGGATTATACTCATTTGCCGAAGTGTATCACTTGTTTTTTTATTTCCTTTCCTGACATTTTTATTTTCGTACAAGATCAAAATCGAGAGCATAATCTGAACAAAGTATAATTTAAATTCTTTTAGATATATTTTAAAAAGAGTTGTTAGTGTTTCCTCGTTACAAGACGAAGCTCTCCTAATCAGTTTCAACCTAATCGTAAATATTTATATTTAATTGTTATGTTTAGATATAAATTTAAATACCGTTATGTTTTATACACAGACAAATATATATATATATATATATATATATATATATATATATATATATATATATATATATATATATATAACTAAAATCTCGGGCACTATGAAATAAGTCGTCTGTAGTTGATAATTAATATTTTTTAAAATATTTACATACTTATATAGACATTGATGGATTACAAAAGCAATCAGTCATTCCAAGACAAGCTATTTACTACTCCTCCATTACGTGGAACTTAGTATGTTGATATAATCCAAAGATATTTTAACAATTTATTACAATTTACACGGATTTCCCAATTTCATTTACTTCAACCAAAAAAAGAAATTAAAAGATGCGATCACCCCATCTTTTAATTTTTTGTAGATAAAATAGTAGAATATTAATTTACTAATAATAACGTCAGGGTATAAATTATTCTGACGTTATTTTTCTAAAATATATAATATTAATAGAGTTTTTGCCCAAGTCGCCATTATTTAATCGAGGCAGTGGAATTGCAATAGAGTTACGCCATAAAAATTAATCGATATAGTATAACCTTCACAATTTTATGATAAATCAAATCATAAACCTATTAATATAAAACGAATTCTAATATAACGCCACAATTTTGCCATAAATAAAATCGTAAGCCTATTAATATTTGATACCTCTTAAGAAAAAAATGTCTAGACTTTGCTGCCCATTAGTTATAAAAATTAATGCTTATTACTACGGGTCATATAGAGCCTTATAAGGCAATTTTGTACACAAAAATATTAAACAGAAAAATGAAAATGAAAAAAAAAACAAACAATTATGGCTTTTCATTTATAACATTAGATATATTGATAAATAAATATAACAACATTTTTGAAGTTACAACTTCTTTAGGCGTACCATGCGCACTATTTCTGAGTAGTGAACGGAACTGAGCCATCGCGCTAGAGTCGGTGATGCTGAATCGGGTAAATTCGGCTCTCTTCAGCATCCGCCATGCACCTTTATTGTATAACACGGAGTAATCTTGTCAAGAATTACGTTCTATCTTTTATTAACATTTTATTTGAATAGAATTTAATATAATATCTTTACGTCATTGTATATAATTAGTGTATTATTTAAAATTTATAGAGTTAGTATTTAATATTTTATTTGAGTAGTTTAATGTAATACGCGTGTGTTATTGTATATTTTATTTTAGTTTTCACTTCTATCGTGTGATCAAAAGCACACACCGGTGTTTTTTTTTGTGTTGTGTTTTTGTTCTTTTCTTTTGTCGCTTTTACGTATCTTTCTGTCTCGTGCTTAAAAACCATATAGTTTTGTCAGATACCCATTAACTTTTCATCTGTATAGCATTAACTTGTCTTCATCACGTTGTACATGTATAACATTACAGAAACAACTTGCTACCCATTCCCCATGGACCAGTACTTCCCATCTCCACAAGATCACTGCGTGGCGTGCGTTTGCAGAGTAGTACGAGATCAGCTGACCAATAGATACATGGCTAATATTCAATGTCAGCATTTGCAGCACTGCTGTGAGTATCAACGCCTTTTACTATTGTAACACGATAGTCTTAGCAGCGATATTAACAACTTTCTTTACATCGGAACATTTATTTTATATAATATTTAAATATATTAACAAATTAATGTCATTAGATAAATTTTAGAAAAATTAATATTATACTTTTTTAAAATTCAAAGCTATAAATTGTTTAATAATCTGGAAGTAGTAAATAAAACAATACGACGATAAATTATCTTCAGTTTTGATAGCTAATGTAATTACGTTTTCATATTTTATATTATAATCGGGTTATATGTTTATAAGGTCAACGTTCAAAAAACTATACATTTAAAGAAAACAAAGTTTATTAAAAATCGACTTATTACGTATATGTAAAAAAGTAAAACGTTAAAAGCTATTAATATAACTACGCAAACTAACTAACTACGCAAACTAATATACTTATTACGTATATGCAAAAAAGTAAAACGTTAAAAGCTATTAATATAACTACGCGAAACTAACTAACTACGCAAACTAATATACTTATTACGTATATGTAAAAAAGTAAAACTACGTAAACTAATAGACTTATTACGTATATGTAAAAAAGTAAAACGTTAAAAGCTATTAATATAACTACGCAAACTAACTACACAAACTAATAGACTTATTACGTATATGTAAAAAAGTAAAACGTTAAAAGCTATTAATATAACTACGCAAACTGACTACATAAACTAATAGACTTATTACGTATATGTAAAAAAGTAAAACGTTAAAAGCTATTAATATAACTACGCAAACTAACTACACAAACTAATAGACTTATTACGTATATGTAAAAAAGTAAAACGTTAAAAGCTATTAATATAACTACGCACACTAACTAAAAACTATTTTAAAAAGAAAAGCTATATAATTCGCTTATTCAGAGTTTATCAGAAAATAATTAAATCAGTTTACTTCTAATTGCAAGTCTAATTTTAAATATTGTGAGGTAAGTAGAAATTGTTTTCTGAATTAAACCACAAATTGCGATATTGATATAATTAAATGCGATATTTATTTTTCAGCCAAACCGGTAATTCCCCCTATTCCAACACCAGGTGAGAATTTAATGGATGTAAATAAATAGTTTTATAATTGTAATATTAAGAAGTATACATAGGTGTCAATACAGAGCATTGATTAATTGATATAGAAAATATATACCAAAAATAATCTACAAAATGTTTTTAGGTCTTTGTTGAAAACAAATTTTTTATTTTTTATTTTAACTTTTTCTCAATCATAATTACATTTAAACGTTTCATTCTAATAAATAAAAATGTAAGAAAACACTGATTTATCAGTATAATCAATAATATTCTCCATAATTCAGAAATAATATCCTCGTATTGCTTAGTATTCAAGGTCGAAAAGCTGTAGAGGTGTGCGATACCAGATTTTTTTCGTACTAGAGGATCCTGTTAAATGTATGTAAAAATATTAGGTACATATGTGTATCTGTTACAAAATACTAGGTTGTACGCGGCACGCCTACTAGCTTTTCGGGTATTCTGTCAGGACAAACGACATAAATACTCGCCATAAAGTATCCAATACTTTTTTGCTTGTCACATACCAGGATGTCTCATATTTTGTTCTTTCACTATTTTAATGAAACTACACAAGTAATTGCAAAAATAAAATCTAATGGTTATTGTCTTGTTATTATAAAACCTTTTGTTTACGGGTCTTCAGACTATGAATGAACAAGTGCGCGCCAAGCGTCGGTATAAAATGGAGTTTAGACAGATTAAAGAATACCTAGTATGGAGTAAGCACAAGATACGAGTATATGAAATACTAGCTTGCCCAAGAGTATGACATGTCACGAGTATGAGCGTATTACGTTCAACACTTTTTGTTTCATTCTCTCCTAAGAAGGGGTTTATACGATGAAAGGTATAGCCTGCATATGTTCATAATAGCTTTGTTTCTTTTGCTCTTATAGCAGTTGAGTCATTACAAAAAGAGAAAAAGGTTGCGTATTATGTAACAGGTATTTACGGAACGTCATACGCTATTACATCCATTCCACGCAAATACTTGGTACGCGTATGGATTATAGTATATATTCTCCACCTCTAATAAGATGCCTTGCGTTATAGATCGATTTGATGAAATTGTGCATATTGTGTAATAGGTATCTGCAGATTGTCATACGCTATTATATCCATTCCACGCAAATACTTGGTACGCGTGCGGATTTCAGTATATACTCTCCACTTCTAACAAGGTGCCTTGCGTTATATATCGATTGATTAAATTGTGCGTATTATGTAACAGGTATCTGTAGAATGTTTTACGCTATTATATCCATTCCACGCAAATACTTGGTACGCGTGCGGATTTCAGTATATACTCTCCACCTCTAATAAGGTGGCTTGCGTTATATATCGATTGATTAAATTGTGCGTATTATGTAACAGATATCTGCAGAATATCATACGCTATTACATCCGTTTCACGCAAATATTTGGTAGGCATGCGGGTTATAGTATACGAGTATACTCTCTACCTCTAGTAAGGTGCCTTGCGTTACATATCGAGTTTATGAACTCATGTGACGTTCGGTATGCGTGCACTGCAGGACGTTTAAACCTTTTGGTAACGTTGAAATATTGTATAAATTCTCGAGAACGGGATAAGACACGAAAAATATTTGTTAATTTTAATCGTCATAGTTTGGAGAAACCCCAGATGTTGGCCTTGAACCATCCATTATACCATCTGAACACCGTAATTTAAAAGTATTTACATAACATTTCATAAACTTTTGTTTTTTCTTTATACATTGTAATCGGTTACAACTTAACAAGTCACTAATTATTTTTTATTTTTATGAAAAGAAAATATTTATATGGCTTATTAATTTAGTTTTTATTTATACATAAATTATTTTTTTAATTGATATTGGTAAATTTAAATTACAGAAAACATAGATCTACCGGTTGTACCGTTACCATCAGGTAAAGTTGCAAATTTTAACTTTTATAACATTTCAGAAAAAATTAACTAATTTTTAAACAAATTAGAAAGAAATTACATAAAATAAGAGAGTAATATGAAAAGTCAAATTATAAAATAAAAAATTAGTAGAAAGTGTAAAAATCAAAAATTTGAAAAAAATCGCAAAAACAAAAGTCTAAAAACGTATATATAGAATATACAACATTAAAAATAATATTTACATTTAAAGTTACAAAAAAAAATTATCCCCCTAAAAGCATTATAATATTATTTGAAAAATTAAAAACACAATATTTTTAAATATTTGTGTAGTTTCAACAAAGTTATCTTAAATAACAAAATTAAGAAATTACTAACTGTTTTGTAGATAAATTTGGGGGTAAATTTAAAGCAAAAAATGATTTTGAACTATCAATTTTTTAAGTATATAAAAATAATACTTGCTTAAACATAGTAGCATAGTAGAAAAGTAACGTAACAGATTTTTTTTCTTTGTAGTACCAACATGTGAACCCTACACTCCTTACGAATGGTTCAAAAATCCATTAGATCCGTGCGAATCATGCATGTGTTACCACACGGTCAACAGGGTAGGACAAGCCGTAGTGAAATACAACTGTGCGTCAAACGGCCAATGCAGTAAGTACATTTTTAATGACGATAGACTCGGTATATTCAAATAGTACATTCAAAAGTAAAAGCTCAAAGTAACGAAATACTTACTTTGAGCTTTATTTGCACAGAAATTAATTTAACTGGCTAATTGGTTGTTGATATTAAGGGTTATTTTTCTAGACCTCGTGTATTTCTAGGTATATAATTTTGTGAAAATCATAATTTGAAAACGGTAATAAGTGACATAAATATACGAATATATTCGCAGTTCAATAAAAGGAATGAAACAATTGTAACATTTCTATTTAACGAATCATTATTGACGATAGACCTAAAATATAATAGGTGCATCTGTCAACTGAAATATTACCTAAATAAGGTAAGGTCACCTAAATAAAATTAACGCGACACATACAGTGTCAAAATTGTTAAGGAAAGTGGTAAATTTCATAGGATGAACGAAACAATTGTATACACACATATTTAATGAATTAAAATTATTACAAAATAAAAATAATAGATATATCTGTTAAGTAAAATGTTAACTAAATAAGGTAAGGTCACCTAAATAAGATTAACTCGACCTTGTATGCGTCTTAATGCTGAAACGAAAATGGTAAATTTTATAGAATGAATAAAACAACAGCAAACATTTCCATTTAAAGAAACAATATTGATGTTATGAATTTAAAATAATAATTATTATCTGAATAAGATAAGGTCACCTAAACAATATTAACTCGACCTCGAATGCGTTCTTAAAAAAATATCAATTAAAACGGTAAAGGACGCAGTGTGAATGAAACTGTTGTGAACATCACAAAAGAATCAATATTGATGATTCGAATTAAAAACAATACAAATCTGCTGACTGAAATATTACCCATATCAAACAAGGTCACTAATTAATGCGACCTTGAGTGCATCTTAAAACTGACAACAAAAGTATTAAATGTTATACACTATTAGAGCAAAAATTTATTTTAAATTCATTAGTACTAGAAGTATATCCAGAAAACGGTGTTAGCGCAGTGAGATACGTCATAAAAGCATAAATGGATAGGATAGCATTCATAAAAAATAATGAAACTTTACAATGAAATGAAACTAAGTGATGAGGTATTATTTCTCCTTTATTTAAACTCTTTACCACGATGTAGGTTGTGTTGTATTACAACATCCTCAGGTGGGATATTAGCAAAGATCTTTGCTGATTGCACACTTGAAGATATTGTAATATAACGAAACCTACGTCGTGGTAAAGAATTTAAATAAAGTAGAAATAATACATACTACATCACGTAGTTTCATTTAATTGTGAATAATTAATCTGTACATAATGAACGCCAAATATATTCTGTTATGAAACTTTGTTAAGAGTTATACTTTGAATCCGACTGTTTTGTTCGAACTTTACATTTGTATTCGTTCTTTCTTTTTGTTTCCTCCTTTTTTTTATTTACTATTTTCAGTAGTTGCACTGATGTGAAAAAAATTATTTGCCGATTAATGTAATAACATTTTAGAGGAAATTTTTCAGTTTTATTGCGTAATAGTCATTCGGACATAGAAGTAAAAGATGGACAAAAAACAACTAAAACACCACTATATATAAATAAGTATATTTATAAGATTTCAAGTCCTTTTGCAGGAAAACAAATATAAATAAAATGGGACCCTGTGCTCTTGAAACTTCATGAAACTAGATCTGCTCTGTCGTAATTTTTAAAAAGATGTATTGATTTTGTTTTTCATATACTTAATTGACGAGAATTATCACAGACCGCATATATTTTTTGCCAGTTTTTTCTTCAAACAAAGATACTACATCACTAATGTATCGTTACTGCAGCACAAATATACTGTTTAATAATTATAAATAAATGAACTTATTCAGACGTGAAACATCATTCGTGCAAGTATGAGGGTGACATCTACACCTCCAACTGTCAAGTCTGCATCTGCAAGGTTATGGCGAATGGCAAGCTATACTCGATCTGCAAGGGGAAACCCTGTAAAGGTAATTGATCGAGTTTGTGCCTTATTTTAAATTTAGTCTCTGAAACCTACTTTTTCTTTAATCACGTATTATTATTACCAGTAGTCTAAACAGCTTTCGATCATCTCACTTAACCCTATTACTTCCTTACAGATTTATTTTACTTTTTTAAAAAGCAGATTTGTTATTGATTTCTTTCCAAAATTTAAAAAAAATAGGTCAGAAATTATGATGTAATTAAATAGTATAAATGTGATTCTTGTATGACCAGCCGATGCAGTACGCAATCGAAATTTATTTTCTCACAGAAAGCTTAGTCATAAAGATTTCTCTATTGCGGAGTTTTCAACATCCAACCTCCAGTCTTGAAAGCTTTAGATTCCTCCTAGTCTAACAAAACGATCTTTAATATTGAACTTCTGTATAGTATAGCAATATGAACTTAAACTTTTATCACTGAACTTCAATTGCTTGAATAAATTTAAAATTAAACAAATAGTTCAAAAATTGCATTTAAGGATTAGGGTTAATATCAACTAGACAATAAATAGTAGACAGCTTCCATAAGGTATTTTTATTTCATCTTGAGTAGTTATTATATTCAATAATTGTCAAACACTTTATCATTATTACTTATACTCGCACCATCATGTATAATTTCTTAAACTTACATCACTCCTATTAAGGTTACCCCTCTATAAGGTTAAAAGAAAATTGGTAGATAATAAATCTAACAGTTTTCTTTTAACATTTGTAAAAGTTAAAAAAAAATTGACGAGTCGTTTAATGTTAATTTAAAAGCATACAAAAAAGTCCAAACTTCACGTTTTGGTTTTAACAATTCATACAATCTTTTACAGGACCACATTCCTCAAAACCAACTTCGGATGTCGCTTTGCCTACATGTGAGTAAATTGTTGCTTGAAAATTGTATTGTCGTTTCAATGCCCTTATTCGAAAAACTTTTTAACATCTATACGTATTTCTTACTTTCTAAAAGATAAATAGGCATATAAAATACGGTAGTTGACTCATTCCAAATTTTTATATTTTTCGTACAATGTTGTAAAATATAAATTAATTAAAAACCAATCTTGAAAAAAATTCAAAAATTAATTGAAAAATAAGACAGTTGTAGGCTTCTAAATTTGAAGATACGGATAGAGTTGGGTATATCCCTGTCTCTTTTCCACTCGTAGAATGTAATGTGCAATATTAAAAATGACCTCAGAACACAGTATTGCCGGCCTTCTCTAAAGATTAAATTTAAACTTTTATCACTCGGTAAATTTTTAAGATTATTAAAAATCTTTTTCACTCTTCATCAGCTTGTACCTTGAAATTATGATTAATGAAATAAAAAAAAATTAGTCAAATACCCACGTCAATATTGCACTATTTTGTCAATGTAGCAATTATACTGAAACTAAATCAATTTCTTATTTCTTGTTCGCAACAAAAGGTGATCCGTATCCGACTAACAAGTGGTTCCCAAGTCCTGAAGATAAATGCGTTTACTGCCTTTGTTACTATGACACTTCAACAAGGGTCGTCTCCCTAAAGACAGTATGCGTGACTGAACAATGTGGTGAGAATTAAAAAAAAATATTTTTATCCCTTTCGTCTCCCGTAGATAAGTAGCGTAGTATAAATGTAACTTGTATAATATTGAACGAATTAAATATTTGATGGTTTTATTATTTTTTTATTATTTTTTTATTATAGTGGAGATAATGTTTGCATGCAGTGATATTAAAATATTCCCAAAATAAGTCAAGCCGGTTACAATCGATTTTTTTAAAGAGAATCACGGAATTGGAAAAAGAATAATAAAAGATTAAACGGTGTTATTAATTTCCAGATCATTCGAAACCGGTTGCACCTATACTGATTGGTAAGTTCTTGTGCTATATTTTCACAATTAAAGTTTTAATAAATTATATACTGAAAAAAATTATCATCTAAAATATTCAGAACTCATGAAACAAATTACATTCATGAAATATATCTCTAATCTATATCTGGTCCTTTTCAAAATAATAACAAAAATGTTGATTATATGAGAATTTAACTAATAAAGGAAACAATTGCTACCATTGATCGAACAGTGTTTTTCTTTAAAAAGTGGATTAAACAGATATTTTCCAATTCTTTCAGAATGCTCGCCGTTCCCATTCAATGAATGGTATGTCAAGCCGTCAGATCCATGTGAAATTTGTATATGCAGACCAGACGCAGAATCCGGCGTAGTTGATAAGGTCAGAATGACGACATACTGCACAAAAAATCCGCAATGCGGTAAGTACAACTGGAACATGTTTATAGAAAAATACTTAACAGCTGCGATGCATCTTTCTATTTTTTATAGTAAAACTATAAAAGTTACAGATTTGGATATTGACACAGTTTAGCATTTAGTGGGAAGTTTTAATTGTTTTATCAAAATATAATTTTAAAAAGAAACAAAGTTTAACGATTTAAAAGTACCGTGTATACAAATTAACAGTAAGTGAAATCGTTCGCCGACGAGCATCAAACTCTGAATGAATTTCAGTGTTTTCTATTTTTAGCAATAGAGCAAATAAAAATAATTACTCGATTAATGTTTAGTAAGCAAAATTAATGTTTAAAAAATACTACTCAATTTTTTCATGATTAAACTTAACAAGTTTCATTAAAGCTAATAGCTAATGAAGGTAACTTACAACTAGATGTACGAAAGATCAAATGAAAGATGGATTTAGCAAAACCAGAATGGTAAAAAGTGTTATTTCATTAAATAGAAAGTGACTATGTTATCTTATCACGCACTTTACTAAATTATGAAAACAGATACATGCCAATAATTTTCAGATTTTCTCTACCCCCGTTGAAAAGTGGCGGTCTATTTACGTACATAAAAGAAATGTTTTAAAATTAATATTATAACCGAAAAACTTCGTTCATAAGTTATTCTAATTAGTTTTACTAAGTTTTTTTCGGTAAGTCATTTTAATATAGTTTTAAATCTTTCACATAAACCATTATTATAACTGCAATATTAAATAATGTAACTCTGAAGTGAATGAAAAACTTAGACTACTTAAAAACTGTTCGAAGAATGGATTACATAAATTTTAATATTTATCTTCATCTCCAAAATTTTATTTTCAACATAAACACTATAGAAGTCACGATTTGAATATTGATACGATCTAATATTTAATATCACGTGTGAATAATTTTATTAACATATTATTTTATAAAAAAACAAAGTCTAAATATTTAAAAATTGAATGTACCGTTTATACTATTAAAAATAGCGTAAATTGAATTGTTCGCAGACGAGTATCATACTCTGAATCAATTTCTATTTTTTTACTTTCAGCAATAGAACAAATAAAATCGATACGCAAAATGCACTTTAAAAATAATATGCAAATAATTTTGTGGTGATTTAACTTAATACCATTCATTAAAATTAACACGTAATTAACATGACTTGCATATAGGAGTAGATGTATAAAACAAAAAAAAAATGATGGGTTTAGCTAATTCTAAATGTCTCATTAAATTGAAAGTGTTAATATTGTCTTGCACGTTACTAAATTATTATAATAGCAAATGAAAAGCATTTTCAGATTTTCTTTTACCCCCATTGAAAATTGGGGGTCTGTTTTATGTAAATACAATATCGTGATCATAAATAATAACATGTAAATACTCGAATAAATTTATCGAAAACATTTTGTATTTTTAGTTGTACCATTTCCTCGACCTGGAGCTTCAATTTCTAGCTTACCATTATGTAAGTATATGATTAATATTACACAAAAAGAAATGATTAAAAATTAATATAATAACGGAAAAAGTTTATTCATTAGTTGTTCTAGATTATTTACGCTAACTTTTTTCGTTAAGTAATTTTTTATATAGTTTTAAGACTGAGCATCAATCATTATTACAACCGCAATATTAAAAATTGCAATTCTAAGGGGAATGAAAAACTAGGCTACTTAAAAAGCTTTCAAGATAATGGATCCAATTCAGAGTGCTAGAAATAGAATTACAGATGGATAAATAGAGTATATGACTTTCAAGATTATCTTTAAGTCGAGAATTGCTTTTTTTTATCTCAAATTGATTACATAGATTCACTTTCATTTTTTTTACTAATAGATCGAAATGTATTTATATCATCTCTCTATTATAATAAATTGTTATTTTATATTATAACTATAAAATGCTTTAATGTTTTTTTTTGCTAATATGTAGTAGACATATTTTTCTTCATAATTTATTCATTTATTTATTAAAAAAACCCATGCCCAACTTACAGGTAACGGTAAAACGCTGCATGGTGCAGCATGTGCAAACTCTAAATAGCAACGATCTACAGTACACACAGTAACAAAATTAATAAGTAATAAAACAAAAAAAAACACACTAATTCAAGTTAAACATAAAACTAACTAATTATTAAATGCGAACTACCAAGCAACACTATAACCGCATTCCAAAAACGGTCAATAGGGCTGACAAAATATTAAGGTTAGGCGCCTCCTGCCAATACCTCGTATTAACATAATTGCACGAATAACTGGCGAATGCTGCAGTGTATTCGTGCGCGTTCTAGGCAGATGAAATAAGCTATGACTTCGTCCACTCAAATAACAGTTAGGGTCATAAAGCGTTACCAAACCAAGACTGAGGGTTTATCAGTATAATTAATTAATAATTTGAAAAAAAAGCTTGATCAAAAGCAATTTCCATCGGAGTTAAAGTGAATTACATCCGATCATGTCCATTATTAAATCTATAAAAAACAAATGAGGGTAGTACCCTAATATTTTTTTTAATAAAAATCTATTATACTTTTCTAATAATTTCTCCAACATAAGTTGCTTCCTATCGAGACCAGATGATTGCATTGCTTTCAAGAGTACCACGGACTAAAGAAATAAATAAGGTCACAATACACCCAATGTCATGGAAATAACAATTTGTAGACCTTCTGAAAAGTTTCAATGATATGATCGTGAAATGTTAGATCATCATCATCAAAAGCACAACAGCCCTCTGCAGACCAAGGCTGACTCGCTGATCCTCCTCCACTTGACACTGTCTGACGCGATGGCATTCCACCGGTTCAATCCCATTAGTTGAAGATCCTTTTCAATATCATCTTTGAAATGGTAGATAGTTATCCATAATTACACCAAGATCCCACATAGAAAATACCCTTACGAAAACTGTTCCATTTAACTCGTAATTCTACATCAAGTGTACAAGTTGACAAAACTGCGTCATTATTACGCATTTTCACAAATTAAATTATATCTTGCTGTTCACACTTCAGTGAAGTACTGAGTAGATATCACTTTGAAGCAGAACACAATTAAATTGCTTTTCTATCCTGAGAATAATTTCAAATCGTCGGCAAACAGAAAGCAATGAGTAGTGGCTAGCACTACTAGCTACAATAAGAAAAAAAGACTGCTTAATTTACTACCTTGGATGACTCCAGATTGAGTAAAATATACTAACAAGAGTCTACCCAAAGCAAAAAAGAAGAAAGTATAAAGAAACTTTTGAACTATGCTATTAAGACAATTTCGATTGTATGTTGTAGAGTACACGTTTACGGTGAAGTTATAATTTAATTCACGAAATTTGTCGAAGCAATGTATACGTTTAAAAAGCAATGTTCTATACATTGCTTTATTAACATTGGCAAAGAAAAATTCTTTAGTTTATTATTTTAGGAAAATTCACTAAAATTAATAATTATTTAATGTATCGAATTGCTCACAGAAAAAACATAAAAGCTTTCAAATTACCCCGACCGTAAATTCTATTTCGCTTGTCCCCCTTGGGCTTAAACTAATAATAAAGCTGTAAGGTATATCGGCTTAAATATAGTCAAGTTCATAAAACAGCATTCATTCTTTTTGAATTATGGGAAAATCACGGAGGACCCTAGAATTGTTAATTAATTGATAATTTTCTCAAAGAAGATTTTGAGCACTTTATCTCTTACTGGATTTTCCGTTTTAGCTATGGACTGCGCCCCCTTCGTGCCAAATGAGCACTTCAAATCGCCGAATAATCCATGCGAAATCTGCATGTGCAAATATGAGGCCGGAGTCATGAATATCGTATGTTATGCGAACCCGAAGTGTGGAAGTAAGTTTTATTCACAAATATTTTTGTTTCCAACTTTAATTTATTCAGCGTTTAACTGACCATAATTGACAGTTCCAATATAAAAATATACACTATGAAGAATATCTGGTAACACTCTGAAGAATATTTAATTTGATAAGGTCTAACTAAATTCTTCAGTTGTTAGCTTCTCGTAAAACTACAAGCAAGCATATAATGACTTAAAAACGAATTGGATACAAAAGGAAATTATTGTATATCCAACAGTTTACCTTTTTTCAATTTTTTAACTTAATACATAATTTCTTTAATCGTTAGATTGATTTTCAGAGAAATTTTTAGGATAGTAACATTAAGAACTGTACTATCGATCAGTGATGAAATAAGAGAAAATATTACTGTGGTATCTATTTTTCTTTTCGGTTTTGAATTTTCTAATCATAATTTTTTTGTTCGACATAAACAAGACCCTGACCAAATGTAAAACTCGAATTATAGTTTTAGCAACAACCAATATGGCTTAAATTTAAGAAATAATGCACATATAATACCAATATAATAACACTAATATCTGTGTTATTTCAGATAATGTCGTCATCTCTGGTAAGTCTTACATTTTAAACAGAATTCTATCCCAGGGTTTTAGTGACGGATGTCATTACTAAGATATATTGAAATAAATATGTCTGTCTAATATTAGTATAACCATAAATATAATTTTGTGTACTGCAAATGAAATATAATAATAGAATCATGATGGGAAGTTCTTATTTTTATCGTTTTATTAACGTTTGAAAGGTTTTAATTTCTTTTTGTTTTGAATAAGATATCTATTTAATAGAAGAGGTACTAATTATAATCCAGTCATTTAAAATGTTAAGATGAGAAAGGATTTAAAAAAAAATATTTGTACATATATTTATATATATATATATATATATATATATATATATATATATATATATATATGACATATAAATTAAAAATATGTTCGTTAATTAAGTACTACATAAATCTTATATATTTCATTATTTTTCAGCAATAGCCTTAAAAAATTGGTTCCACATTTTTTTCTTGTTATGTTATATTTAATTGACTTGACAAACCCCAATATATAAAGAAAAAACCATCGGTGTGGTTATCCTGATAACCTACTTGTGTTGTATGTTATCAGAATTTACTAACTGATGCTATTTTAGTATATAAGGTTAGTACACATGACGTAAAAATAATTGTGCTAAAATTAAATATGCCTAAACGATGAAATGGAACGTTTGAGTTATGATGAGATTATTGCATATGCTTTTCTTGTGAAACAAGTAGTAATAGGTTAGCGGCAATAAAATCTAATTTGACAATATATTTTTGGTAAAACATTATTCGTAGATTGCCGACCGAACCAGCCAAATCGGTGGTATCCTCATCCGGTGAATCGATGCATCGTGTGCATCTGTCACGTTATACGAAACGCTCGTGGCGAACTTAGTAGAACGATAGATTGTAAACATCTCCTGCAATGCTGTAAGTGAACCTTACGTAACTCTTTTTTCTGTAAATATTCTTTTATTAGTACTTCGAAAATCTGTGTTGAACACGAATGTTACAGACAAACACTTTACCCTTAAATGCAAGATTTTTTTTATTTTCACATTAAAATATTTTATTGCCTATCTGTAACATTTATGAAGGGAGGATTAAAAAAATCTTCGCTGTTTATTAACATTATTTATTACAAAAAAATTGCATGTATATTTACGAAACTAATTATAAAAAGACAATAGCTATTATTATCAGAAATCGAACAGACTGATTTTGTGAAAAACTACAATAATTCTCAGTAAGATTTTCAGAGTTTCGTTCTTAATAATGGGAATGAGAATATAACGATCAGTCATGAGAAAAATTAGAGGTTTGGATAAGACAATTGAAAAATAAAATTAGTCCAGCTAAAATTTTGATAAGCCTCGAAAAAACAATATCATTTGAAATATTTTCAAGTCACAAGCAAGCGATTCTTAAAGACACAATTGAAATAAGTTTCATGATATACGTAAAAATAGCTTTGACTACAATTTTTTTGGTGAAATTTGCTCAGAAATGCAGTGGTTGTAATAATTCAACTCAAGCTCCGAAATACAGTGGTTATAATAATTCAACTCAAGCTCAGAAATACAGTGGTTATAATAATTCAAATCAAGTTCAGAAATACAGTGGTTATAATAATTCTTTTTGGAAAATTCGTTTCTCTAAAAAAATTTAATGTATTTTATGGAAATTAATTTTGAAGAAATCATTATATTTAAATACGTATTAATATCATTCCTTTGATTATTTTTTACAGTTATAATAATTCAACTCAAGCTCAGAAATACAATGGTTATAATAATTCAACTCAAGCTCAGAAATACAGTGGTTTTAATAATTCAACTCAAGCTTAGAAATACAGTGGTTATAATAATTCTTTTTGGAAAACTCGTTTCTTTAAACATTTTAAATTTATTTTATGGAAATTAATTTTGAAAAAATCATTCTATTTAAATACGTATTAATATCATTCCATTTATAATTTTTATAGCTTTGATTTTTCTAATAGAAAAAAAAACGGAATAATTTCCTTTAGTCCCTACAATAACTTGACAAAATAAAAGAAATTATGACCATATATATTTTTAACATTCATTCTATACACACACAGCTGCGGTTTTTATCAATTACTCATTGATGTAGACTGAAACAAATTTGAGTCGCGTATTAACTATTAAGACACACTGATAACATTTGTTTTATATTTTGTTATTTTGCAGCATCGAACAATGTAGTACCTGCTCTCCCGGAACCACCAGGTAAACTATTTATCGAATACTACACCAGAGCATGATTACAATCCAACAGTTTATATTACCTCATTTAGGCCCGATTTTTCAATAGTCAAATATAACGGCTAATAACTATTCTACAAATAACTTAACTGAACTCTTTGTCTGCCAGGTAATCGTTTTGCATTTTTCACATGGTACATTATTCAAAGTAATCCAACAAACTTCACACTCGCTCAACATGTGCAAGCAAGATGGACATAATAAAATTCCACAACGCGTTTATTGAACAAAGCGTTAATTTGGCATTTGACGTTTAATGCAACACACACAAAACTAACCTATATCTTGTTTATTCATGAAAAATCCTAAAATGGCAAAAATGAAAAAAAAACATGATCCGCTTATTGATTGAATTAGTCACTAGTTATTGTAATATACTAGAAAACAACATAACTGACGCAGTCTCAAACAGAGAAAAAACCTGCTGCTGCCCAGATATCCATTGCCATCAAATTTAAGATTGTTGATGAATTTCAGCCGCGACAAGCGGAATATTTAATTTTAAATGTTTGCTATGTGTATGGGGTTTTTCTGTGATATAAAATTATCACAGAAAACCCCCAGAAAAAATACGCTACGATGAGTTGCCAAACTTTATCATAGAAAAACCGCCAGGAAAACTACGCTACAACGAGTTGCCACAACAACAACAAAACATCATTTTAACTGGCCACTAAACACTTATCCGGACCTCGAAGTAGCAGAAAACTATATTCCTCCGTTAGAGGCTTTATTCGACAGTTTTACAGAGACATTTAGACACTTTTACTTGACCATTGAAAAATGCAAAATTATGATATCTGTCGTATAACTCCTGTCTGGTTGTTTATCATAGGATTAAAAAATCCTTAAGGTCTTATTTAATGTACTTGTTTAACTCAACTATTATCTGAGTTGCTTGAAACTAATTAAAAAAATAATATAACATTTCAAAACACATTTTATAGAATTTTTGTTTCCAATAAGAAATTTAAGGATATCGATAAAAAATGGGATTTTTTTAATTGCATCGTCAGCACCATCATGCAATCCATTGCCCACCAACGAGTGGTTCCAAGACATGGAAGACGAATGTAGAGCTTGCATATGCATTCACGTCTTAAACAAGAAGGGTGTACCTCAAATACAGTTACGCTGCCGATCCAACCCCAGCTGTTGTAAGTGAATGTACTTTTATCATTCTAAATATAATTAAATTTACATTTTTAATTACTGCTGTGTCTTGCAAGATTACTGCTGTATCTTGCAAGATTACTGCTGTGTCTTGCAAAATTACTGCTGTGTCTTGCAAGATTACTGCTGTGTCTTGCAAGATTACTGCTGTGTCTTGCAAGATTACTGCTGTGTCTTGCAAGATTACTGCTGTGTCTTGCAAGATTACTGCTGTGTCTTGCAAGATTACTGCTGTGTCTTGCAAGATTACTGCTGTGTCTTGCAAGATTACTGCTGTGTCTTGCAAAATTACTGCTGTGTCTTGCAAGATTACTGCTGTGTCTTGCAAGATTACTGCTGTGTCTTGCAAGATTACTGCTGTGTCTTGCAAGATTACTGCTGTGTCTTGCAAGATTACTGCTGTGTCTTGCAAGATTACTGCTGTGTCTTTGCTATTTTGTATTTTCAGAAGGTTTCGAAACTGTATTATCAGAGTTGTTTTAATGAAGCTATTCGAATTTTAAAATAATAAACTGTAGTAAATTATTTACGATTTACAGTTAAGCAAGCCCAATCTTTCTGGATGAAAAAACGAAACATACCGAAACAATAATCAAATTCTTGTATTTTTTTGAATTTTTATTTCTCCAGTTTTCTATGTTTCCTTTCACTAACTCTAATTTGCATATCACTTCAATGTTATCTAATAAAATTATAAATTTAATATCTCTGTAAATGAGTTTCATATCTTTTTTATTGCATCTAATATTATAAATCTGTGCATACAATAAAATTATAGACTTTGCGTTCATTAAAATATTTCAAAAAGAATTATTGGTGGGATTAAGGGTAAGTGCTAGAATGCATTAGGGTCCTCAATCTTTCAAAAACTATTAATCGGATTCGGATGGAGTTTTTTTTAGCAAAACATGGGTATCGGCTTGAAATAAGATTTAGATGTTCACTCATGGTAGTCGGTTGATTCAATTAAAAGATATGCGGATTTAATACTTTAAAAAATTAATTAATATTGCACTAGTACAACACTATACACATCATAATACTATACAATTGACCTACCTATATATTGAAGAAATTTACGAAAATACGATTTGGAAAAATAAAATTTACTTATTAGTTTGTTTTCTGTGAGCTTGTTTATTTTAACTCGCAGCACACAAGAACTACTGAGGATATTTTAATAAGATTTTCACTGGTGGATTTTGCACAGTCTAGGGAAATACATGGACTTTGATATATCGTAAACGACTGACTAAAAGAAAAAGATATGGTAATTAGAAATATTTATACAAAATGCACTCACCTGAAAAAAGTTTATTTTCATAATCCAAACATTAATATGTGAAGAGAAAACTTTGTACCCCTTTTTAAGCATATTGCGAGAACGACGGAGTTCGAGAATTGGCATAAATTAAGTTTAATTATATATTATAAATGTATTAGAAGATTCATTGTTTACTTTCAACAATAAAATATTCATTGTTTACGTTCATACGGCCAATGTCATACGCACAATAGTCTATGGTCAAGCAGTCGCACAGTTTTACCTGAATGAGTTTCACAGAAACGAATAACATTCAAACTTAAAACATTAATGAATTACGGTCAAATTTCAACCATTGGGCGACCACTAGTTACTATAGATGGCCTTATATCTTTTAATCATATAGCTAAAATAATATTTTCCAACGACTCACACGAATAGGGTAGCGAGTACCGTTATTTAATAACAACATTTGAAATAAATTATTTTTTTACTTTGTACAGAGCTGAATTTTTGAAGACTTTTTTCTGAAAATTATGTGGTGAAACTCGAAATCCATTAGTAGCCTATCTCTATTGTATAACAAACGTAATTCCTATCTCTACTGTATAACCTATCTCTACTTTATAACATCGTAGCCTATCTCTACTGTATAACATCGAATTTAAATTTAATTACATCGTTATGCAATATTGATGTAGAATAATATATTTTCTTACAGTGACCAATAGTACGGTGCAACCGCTTCCAACTTGTAAGTATTTATAGAGAGCTTTAATTAAAACTTTAATTCTTTGGAATGTATAATAATATTTAATACTTTGGTCAATTCTGGCCCGCCAATAATGTGCTGACGATTATCAATAGATATTTTTCAAGAAAATTTAAATTAATTAATTTTACATTGAATATATTTGGCGTTAATTTTGCAGAAATTAACTATTCACAATTAAATGAAACTACGTGATGTAGTATTATTTCTACTTTCTTTAATTTCTTTACCATGACCTAGGTTTCGATGTATTACATCTTCAGGTGGGATATTAGCCAAGATCTTTGCTAATATCCCACCTGAAGATGTTGTAATACAACGAAACCTAAGTCGTGGTAAAGAAATTAAAGAAAGTAGAAATAATACTACATCACGTAGTTTCATTGAATTGTGAGTAATTTTATATTATTTATAATAAACATAAAGTATAAATCAAATAGTTTTGTAGGTTTAATTTTCAAATTTCACTATTCCGAAGGTCGCTGGTGGAAAAGCCAAGCAGGCCTGAATATCTAAAATTTAAAAAAATGTCCGTATTGCGCCATTGCCACTTTATAAAACTCTTCTTGTTTAGTTGTTCTATTTGTATAAATCAAAATTTTTCTGCGGCGTAGCAAAGACCCGACTACGGCGTAGCAAAAAAAGGATGATGAATTTCAAATTTTATGTTTATATCAATATACGGACGTTCGATCGTAGCCCAAACACTCTTGAACCGATTTTAACAAATGAGGTATCGATCCATTTGTATTTAATGTACGAGTGTAATAGGATAGGTTTTTAGAGACAAAAAAAAACATTTTGGCGGACAGCAAGAAACAAACCGAATTGAAAACAAAATTCGCGTATCATCGAAAAGTCATTCGACAGATCTTTGAGATTTCTTCAACCATTTTTTTCATAAACCTGAAAAAATAGCAAAATTTGGCGCAAATAATAAAAATACAAAGTTCTATATGCACCCGGTTTAGAACTATGAGTATTAAAATTAGCTACCAAAAAGGGTAAAATAAAAACGAAGCTATGAAGAACTAAAACTGAATGAAAAATAAAAAACCTACTAACTTGAAGTTCAAGAAACCAAAAATAATGATGCATCTGGACTGCATATAGAAAGATATGAATGTTTTTGAAAAGTATAAATGATTATGGATTATAAAATATTAATATAGCTTGAATTTTACAATATACAATTAACTTTTAGGCAATAAATATAAATGTATTGCTAGCTTTCCAGAAGACGTGAAGAAATAAATTCAATAACAAATCTCCACTTTTAATTATTATTAGATAACGAATTATATTGACAGATAAATACCAAAAAACTATTTTAATTTGCAACCCCTCAGGCAGTCCATTACCAATCAATACGTGGTTTGAGCACCCTGACCGGCATTGTGAATTGTGCATCTGCTACTTCACCGACAACGGACGAGGCGAGCCGATACAACAGACATTCTGCACACAAAACCCTGGATGTGGTAAAGTCTTATGTTTCGAAAAGCTTAATTATCATCCTTACAATAATAGGATCTAACAGTACCCTGAAGATGTATTTAACATAATTATTTAAAATATAAATTAAAACCAGACGTCACGGATTACGTGGTGGGTTTTTCATTGTTTGCACTTCTTAAATGTTCCATTTTTATACGAATTTTTAATGCTACCCTGTTCGATGAAAAACGCCCGAATAATTAGAAAACAAAAGCAATTTTTCAAAAAGCTTCATTTTTACTGAATTTGTAGATTCTTAATTGAAATAGATACGCATGAAAATTACGAAAGTTTTACCAAAATCGTACAAGTTATTAATTATATTATCGACCATAACTGAATAAATTGTAAAAAACTTGTTCTTTTTTATATAGTTTAATTAAAAACGATGCCAAATTTTAAACAGCTAATGGTCTTAAGGCTAATTGAATTGTAAAATCTGGAAAATTTAACTATCGACTTATCAGCCTATATACCTATCACAATATACTACTTTATAATCGGCTAAATTTGGGATTTCTTGAATATAATACAAATATAAACTAATTAAATTTTTAAAAGTGTAATTAGTAAAGAATACGACTCACAAATAATGCGTACGTTTCGATGTGGCCATAGGGATTACACCAAATGTTGCCTATTTGCATGGTCGAATATTAATCGGTAAGATGTTTAACATGAAAATGACACGCAACAAAAATTTTCTATGTAGCTTTCATTCTATTTTCACTTTAAATTTTTCAAAGATTTTAATTGTTTTCCACAATATTTATTCCGAACGCCTAGAGATGACAATCTTTGCTTACAAAGATATGTCTATAGAGGTAATTAACATACCTATTTTTCATACTTAACTTATTTTTTGTTTGAAACGTTGATTCGAGCTTATTTCATATAAGGGTAAAATTTTCATGAGTTTGAGAGCAATAAACATACTTTATTTTAATCATAATGAATCGTTTTACGAGTACATAACATACGAGGTTAAGGGTAGAAATAGTACGCAAAAGAAAAGTTGAAATCGAATGAAAATACACAACTCACTACAACTAATCAAAAGTAATTCCTTTTTCAGGTCAGCCAAATGTTATATCGCAGATAGAATTACCTTGTAAGTGGAATACATTACATTAACAAAATATGCTCACTTTTAGATATTAGCCTTATTGATTTAATATTATAATAAAGTTGTATTTTACATGAAAAATGATGACGCCAAGTGTACATAGTTCTGAATGACTCATAATATGTGTAATACCCTAAATATATTAATTTTATTTCATATTGTTAGTTTTAAAGAAGTATTTTTCAAACGTAATAGGTCATAGAACATAAAAACAAATCATAACAGCATAGTAACAAATCAGTAATTCTCTTCTCCTATAACCTAGACAAAATTTAAATAAGAATATTTATAAGAACGCTTCACAAATAAAAAAAATGTCAAGCACGAGTGGAACTCATTTTCCGTACACTTTTAGGCGGTTCCGTACACTTTTAGGCGTTTATAAACATTTAATGGTACATAATATTTTTAACAAATTTACAAAAAATAGTGGAAAATGCACTACAAAGGTTCCGTACACATTTAGGCATGAATAAACATTTAGATATTTCTCTCAAACTATTTACAAAAATTTAATTTATAGAACAAAAATATATTGCCTACTATATCTCTCACAGGCGCACATTTTAAAAAAAATATTTTTATTTGATTTAACTATAGATTAACGATTTTAGAATTTTTTCCTTTAAATTTCATGATTCTAAGTCAACGGGAAGTACCCTAAAGGTTTTGATCAAATACGCGCTATAAATGGCCGTATTTTTTATTGCGTGAATTTAGAAACTTGATTTTACAGCTCCAAGAGACCATAAATAAATCTAAGTGTTTGATATTAATTTCAACTTGATACCTCCACGCTTTCCTGAGAAAAAAAGGTCTTGACAAACAGACAGATGGACCACAATTTGATTCTATAAGGGTTCCTTTTTCCTTTTGAGGTACGCAACCTTAAAAATAAAAACTGTTAATGACCTCAACCAGTTATACCGACTTTAAATTTAAATATTTTGCAAACGTAGTAAAAAAAGATTGCTGAGTATTATGTAACACTATAATAAAAAGGAAGATAGAAGGGAACGAATAAATTTGATTCACGTGTCAAAGATCCATTTACCAACTGTTTGTGATTCAAACAAAATTACCTTTTTCAGCATGCTCGCCGTTCCGTATGAACGAATGGTACACGCACCCTTCGGAATACTGCAAAATTTGCATTTGCCAAATAAAAAGCGACTCCACGGGGCAGCCACGTGCTTTTACTACGTGTACTAAGAATCCTGAATGCGGTACGTTACCATCGGAAAACGATACGTTTTTGTTTCTATTTTGTTATCTCTTTCTTAAATAAATTTCATTCCAAATAATTTCTGTGGCAGTGCACGTCAGACCAGCGTAAATTTTGTATTACAGTATATAATATTTGTAAAGACAACTAGAGGGATCGAAATTAATATGACATTAGGTAATAGAAGGAAGAATGGGAGGATTTCTAAACTGGCATCCAGTGCATACTAGAGTAACTCTTAAATAAATTTACATCTAATTAATTTCTGTGATTGTGTACCAGAGACGTATCTAAATTTTGTGTTACAGAATATGATACTTGTAAAATAATTAGAGGGATCGAAAAGAAAATGACATTAGGTAATAGAAGAAAGAATTTGTAAATTGGTATCCTGTGTATAGCAGAGTGTTTCTTAAATAAATTTATTTCTAGTTAAATCCTGGGATCATGCACGAAAGACCAGTTTAAATTTTGTATTGCATTTTGTATATTTGCAATTAGAATACTGAGAAATTTGCACTTGCCAAATTAATAATTATTCTCTGTTGCCAATATACGATTGAGACTTAAACGTATAAGAAATATGATATAATTTACATGAGAAAGGCAAAATCAAGGCAGTTGCAGTGAAGATGAGGTATTTAAGATTAGTATTTATTGGAAATATTTTATGGTATATAGCAAGATATAAAAATGTAACATTGAAACGCAGATTAAGAGCATAAAGAAGAAAAGCCTGCTAAGACATGAAATACTATAATAAAATATTTCATGTCTTAGCAGGCAAGGAAATGAATAATTATAATAAATATGGCAGATAAGTGAGGAAAATCGTTAAAGCAGAAGTACAATAATATACATGCAAGAGAGTGTGTAAAAAAACCTAAATCATTATTGATTAATACTGAGGAATTATTAAAAGATAGAGAGAAAGTACGAGGGGGCGTTTTTAAGTTCGCGGAATGGAAAGGTAGGCCATTAGTAAAGGTGATAACTCATTTTTAGTATAAATACCAAGTTTTATTCATAATCGGATCATTAGTCTTTGAACTATCGTCGAACAAACAACTCAATCTGGAAGAAAGTCTAAACTATGGAAAAAGTCGAGTATCGCGCCGTTATAAAGTTCCTTACCAAGCAAGGAAAGTCGGTTTAAACCATACTGAAAGAGATGGCATCCGTTTATGGGGACTCTTGCCCGGGTAAAACCATGGTTTACAAGTGGCATAGTCTCTTTAAAAAGAGTAAAGACTCACTTGAAGACGACCCACGCCGAGGTCGGCCGACCGAAATGACTACTCCGGAAATTATTGAAACAGTTGAAAAATTAGTATTAGAAGATGCCAGACTAAAGAAGATACAGCTCGCAGAGATGGTTTGAGTATCGGATATAACAATTTTTAAAATTCTCCATAATCATCTTGGCATGACAAAGGTCAGCGCATGATGGGTGCCGAGAATGCTCACACCGCCTCAAAAACAACGCCGCGTGGAGTGTTCTCGCGCGTGTTGGATCTCTGTACTGAAGGCAAGGATAGACTATTGAGTCAAATTGTTACTGGAGACAAAACTTGGGTTCATAATTATGAATCTGAGTCCAAACAAAACTCCATGCAGTGGCACAAAAAAGGCACACCACCACCCAAGAAATTTAAGGTGTCACAGTCGGCTGGAAAAATCATGGCGACAGTCTTTTGAGATTCAGAAGGGATCCTGTTGACGGATTATAAAGATAATGGTGTTTCCATAACCAGAGAATACTATGTATCAATTCTAGAGAGGTTGAAAGAAGCGATCAAAAAAAAGAATGGGAAATTGACCAAAGGTGTTCTGCTTTTGCACGACAACGCGCCAGTGTATATGAGCCGCGTTGCGCTGGCCGCCCTGCACAAGGTGGGCTTCGATATTTTGGAACACCCACCTTGCAGTCCTGACCTGGCTCCCAGTTATTATTATTTGTTTCCAAACCTTAAAAAAGAAGTTCATGGAAACAAGTTTTCAAGCGATTAAGAAGTGAAGGACTCAGTTTCAGCTTATTTTTCGGGTAAAGACGAAACATTTTTTTATGAAGGTATACATAAGCTAATTGAAAGGTATGAAAAATGTATTAGGGTAGCAGGTGAATATATTGAAAAAGAAAAATAATTTTGTATTTTTATTCTCACCCCTTATCCCCCATTCCGCGAACTTAAAAAAACCCCCTCGTACTATAAATTTTAAAAATAAAACTTACTCGAAATTTTATTGTCAGTTAACAAAATTTTAAAGAATTAAAGGTCTAAAATAAGCTAACAGCATAAACGAATAGAAAGAATATAACACAAATATTAAAAATAACTTTGGAAAAAAATTAATATAGATGTAAATACTTTTCTTATTTCAGATAACGACAAAATCATTTCTCCCAACATTTCGCCAAGTAAGTGTATGTTTAAAATGTTAATATTAAGCAATTTGTAAATGTGTAATTAAACTTAAATTAACAATATCTAATCCAAGTTATATAATTAAAATTAATTTTTCTTTCCACGATGGAAAACAGCTGATCAAAGCATCTGTTTCCCCGTGAGAGAGAATGAGTGGTTCCACAGAGACAATGACATGTGCATCTCGTGCATCTGCAGAGAAGGCTTCGACACGAACGGAAGACCCAAAGCCGTAGTCGAATGCGTTAGAAATCCGCAATGTGGTAAGACTCGTTTCGAACAACCGATTCATCAAATTGCTATTCATTTTCTTAAATTATATTCTTATTCAATATATATATCACATAATATTGAATACATTGGGCGTTTGTTCACAATTAAATGAAACTACGTGATGTAGTATTATTTCTACTTTCTTTAATTTTTTCAGGTGGGCTATTAGCATTTTTATTATTTTTTTTTCGTTGTATTACAACATCTTCAGGTGGGCTATTAGCAAATATTAACTCTTAGGGACTTACAACAGCATTTATGTATTTCACAAAACAATAGCGGAAGCCGGGTTTGCGCGGATTTTCCCACTGTTTACGTTAGTGGGTTTATTGTAGGGGAGCGGTGTAGTTTTTATTATATTTTCGGAAATTATACAATATACAAGAATTTTAGTGAGGGTAATAAATTAAATTGGTGTTATTCTATAATATTATACAATGCAAATGTATTACATACACCGGAACATTTACATTGTATAACTTCGTAAAATAACATCAATTTAATTTATTACCCTCATTAAAATTTTTGTATATTGTATAACTTCCGAAAGTATAATAAAAACTACACCGCTCCCCTATAACAAACTCACTAACGTAAGCAGTGGGAAAAATCCGGCTTCTGCTATTGTTTTGTGAAATATATAAATGCTGTTGTAAATTCCTAAGAGTTAATATTTGCTAATAGCCACCTGAAGATGTTGTATTACAACGAAACCTAGGTCGTGGTAAAGAAATTAAAGAAAGTAGAAATAATACTACATCACGTAGTTTTATTTAATAATATCAAATAGTTATGGGAATAAGTTCAGGGAGATGAGAAGACTGAAACTCCAATCTGTAAATCACTTTACAAAAACAAAAAATATTAGAAATATTAAATAAGAACGCTGATTTAAAACTCCCTTAGAACAGAATTTTAAGTCACTAAGTGCTATTTTATTTCTCTGAAGCGATAAAAAATTGTATATCTAAGTCATCGGTTTGCAATGATTATCGCGTTTGACACACGTGGTAAATTTTAATTAAAAAAATATCCTAATAGAGGATGATCGGTCCTAAAAAATCATGGAAACCCTATTAGGTATACACACAAAACTTGGCACTTTATCTATGCTACGTAACTTACATTGGAGGGAAAAAATCTAAATAGATATATAGATAAATATAAATTAGTAAATAAGTAAAAGAACATATTAAATACGAATATAGGGGGATATTTAATCAACATGTACTTATATATTTATACTCTGTCCACGTGTACACTATATACGTGTTGAACTTGGTTTTTCTCTAATGCATACTACAGTTACGTGAGACTAATCTTGAAACTGTACACACACACACACACACACACACACACACACATATATATATATATATATATATATATATATATATATATATATATATATATATATATTTATATATTTCAGAACGTAGCTATCCTGTAAAAGCATGTAAGGAATACTTGTAATAAGTGAGTGCTCTTAACATCTTTTTTTTTACAGTAACTCCATCCTGGGTACCATATCCCATATGGCCACCGGCACAATTGAAAGGTAAGTTAAATTATTTTTGTGATATATAAAACTGCAAAAACATTTTATATGAAAGAATTCGCAGCATTAATGACGTTATGAATAACGAAATGAAAGTTGATGAAGTTTGGGTCCGCACCCTCATCCCATATTACTAAAAAGTTTATGACGTATTTTACAAATACAATAAAAAGTCGATAATACAAAGACCATAAATTTAGTTGGCCATCAAATAATGCCGCACAAAGTATTAAAAATCAATGATTTTGTTTTGTTTTTTTTTCTTTAATTATATTACGAGACTTTCCCGTGTGATTAATTTTAAACCCCTAGCTCAACAGGAAGTGCACTTGGAAGTTTTGATTAGTGAATCGATGTCAAAGTACATGATACTTAAAAATGGGTCTAGAAAAAGCTCTGGCTAGACAAACAATAAAACACTATTAGGGTTTCGTTTTTTTATATCGAGATAGGAAATAGTAAAAAACTAATACTTACATTAGAATGATTGATACACATTTACGCATTTATAAACATTTCATTCCATATTTACATAGTATTTCCCCTAGACCATTTACTAATGTCATTTTTTCACGACGTAAATATATCGCCTACAATATCTTTCACAGGCATAAAAACATGATTCATACTTTAAAAATTCTTAGATCTAGGATAATCGCTACACTTTTCTGAGAAACTTTGCGTACAGTTTTTATACAATCTTCGAGATACGGAACGCTAAAAATAAATCAAATCCATAAAGTGAGCGCAAAAATGTTAACTAAAGTACAAAAGCTGTCAGTTATTTGCTACTAGCTGACCTTCACTTATTAATATGATGCTGGAGGCGGATGTTAACAATTCCTTGGATTGCATTTCGCACCAAAATCTACATTGTAAAGAAGATGAAAATCAAAGAAAAATTTCGAATTCTTAAATTCTTCGGACGTATCTTTAGAAAACAATGTTCGATTGAGCGTCAAGTGATAAAGGGACAGGTTGAAGGCTAAAGATCTAGAGGGCGGTTTCCAAACTGATGGACGAACTTGATAAAGATGGCAACAAAAACCAGCATTACGGAGTATTTCAGAAACGCTGCCAATTGACTAGAGACGAAACGCATCGTTAAAGCAGCTATCCTAGTGGGGAGGAACAGGAAAACTATGTACATCATCGCCGAGACCACGACCATTCTGACAAAAGTGAAACGACTAGAGAGAGAGCTGACCATTTCTATATAATCCCGAATGGATGCACAAAAAAGCGAATGATATCCCAAAAATACTCTTTAAAACTAAGCACATTCCGTCTGGAAAGTGTGAAACCGTGAAACTGTGAGGTCGTAAACAATGGAACGAGACTCAAAAATTAAGTTTGAAGTTAAAAATGACAGCTAAGGGAAACAAGAGAATAAAAGTAATAACAAAGTTGAAACAATTTACGGCGACTTCGCTAACGCGTGCAATTTAAATAATATGAAACGACGCGAACTTGTTACAATGACACATACCTTTCCTCGGAAGTTGAACATTCATATTTATAAACTTTTATCTTAAATAAAGTTGAAGGATAATGGTGCGACGAGGCAAATTCGGCCGTGTAAGCGTGTCGTCAGCGCTTTTTGTGGCTGGAAAAGTTTTTCTTCACTTTTCGCATGGATTGTTATGAGCGAAAACTTAAAATATGAGTAAAAGAACCAGTATTCAGGTGAATTCCTTTCCGAATGCACCGTTTTACGTTTATGTAATATTAATATCGCAACTTAAGGCATAAAAATGAACTTATTGAATCTAGTTAGAGAAATTCGAAGCAAGAGTATAGATGATTTTCATCTATATGATACATGGATATATATGATATGAGTATGAAATGAAATATGAAGTTTTAATAAAAAATGTCATTATTAACGACAATTTTTTTAAAGCAGTAAATTTATATATATATATATATATATATATATATATATATATATATATATATATATAAAGTGACATAAAATAATAAACAAGAGATAATGTCTACATTCTGACACTAAAATTTTTTCAACACCAATTTTCGAAAACTGTGATATATGGTACATGGATATATATGATATACGAAATAAAATATGAAATTTTAATAAAAAATGTCATTATTAACGACAATTTTTTTAAAGGGGTAAATTTATGAATATGAACATGACCTATTATATAAAAGTGATATAGAATCATAAACAAGAGACAATTTCCAATTTTCGAAAAACGTCTATACAAAAGTCGACTAATTTCCTTATGAATTTAGACAAAAGCAATAGTTTATTTTTAAGTACGTTATTCAAACATTTTATCGTAAATTAATAAACTATATTTTAACTTAAATACGTTACATGAATATTAATACTTGTATTTAAAATGTATTTATTTTTAAATAACAAAAAATGGTCAAATACAAATATAATTCATAGCGAAGTACATCTTAAATACGTATGCAAATCGTCCGTGACTTGTAAACTGACTAGAAATCTAACGTACCGTTTTTTTATAGCTATTTTTAACATCAAATTATAAAAAGAAACTACGTTAAGAATTTCTTGACTTAATTTTTTGATAAAAGATAATTCCTTACTCCTGAAAAATGTATAACAGTTAGAAACATTATTCTAATTAACAAGACCTTCTGTCAATAAGATAATTTGCCAAAAAATATGGAACAAAATTTTCAAAGATAAATATTGGTCATCTTTTTTTGTTATTTTATGTATTTTTATGTATTTTAGTTTATTTATTTTGCTAACATCTCTAAAACAACGAGACATAAAATAAAAAGTAATACAAAAAGAGTCTTTCCAAACATGTTGTTGAACAATTTTTTTTTCTACATTACTTGGAAGATTAGTTAAGGTGAGGTAATGAATATTTGTGACTAAACAATATTTCATGTTGATAATTTTAGTAGAATAAGAAAATCCACGGTGATATAAAGTAGAGAAAATTATCACTATAAATATACGTTCGATATTTTTTGGTACCGAAGCTTAAAAAGCAAAGAAGATCTATAAATTTACCTTTTGTGTAAATAAATATATAAGGTCATGTACGAGAAAATAAAATTTTAAAAGACATAACGTTATTTTAAAATGAGCTTAAATATGAATCTTCAAACTTTATGAAAATTCAAACCTAATTATAAATATTTTTATAAAAACAACGTCGCAAGTTAATTAAAAATTAGTAACTAAATGTATTTTTTTCTAGATTGCAATCCCTTCCCAGTTAATCAATGGTACCCTCATATAACGGAAGTTTGTACGATGTGCATCTGTAGACCCCAAATAAACGACAAGAAAAAGTACGCGCAAATGGACTGCGTACCTATTCCCCAATGCGGTAAGTTTCTTCTTTTTTTATAAATTGATTTATAAGTAGTAAACTTAGGGGAAAAACGATATATTTATTTTATTCTTATATTTTCTTAAGTTATGTAAAATACGAAGAGAAAACAAGGAAATTTTTGTGTTTTCTTGTGTCTTTTTTTAAATGACGTAATAAACCAAAACGACTAGATTTCACGGAAAACTTCTAGTAGTGTTTATAATGTTCTTGTGCATTTTAAAGTTTTGTTCCTTAAAGTCTAGTAGTTTTTGTAATGTTCTTGTGCATTTAAAAGTCTAGTAGTTTTTGTAATATTTTTGTGCATTTTATTATATTCTTGTGCGTTTTAAAGCCTTAAAAACATGTTCTTGTTCGTTTTAAAGTCTTGTTCTTGTGTTTTTTAAGTGACGTAATAAACTGAAACGATTTGATTTCACGGAAAACTTCTAGTGATTTTTGTAATGTTCTTGTGCGTTTGATTGGAAAACCTAAAAATGTTCAGTATTTCTTAAATGTTAATGTTAGTATCAATGCGATGATAAATTATTAACATCAATGTATGGTTTATGAAAAAAAGTTGTGCGATATTCCACTAAAGTTTTTATGACTAACTATTTTTGAGGTACAATAATAGTTTAAAGAACAACATTTTTTACTCATCGATCGTTATATATTTATTCTCAGGTCAAGCAGCAGGTGACGTCATACCACCAATCCATCTCCCTCCAGCCGGTATGTTCATCGATTGAATATTTTACCTCATATTTAAGCTAATGGTCAATGATGTTAAAGGATTACTAAAATTTTCAGAAATATTCAAATGGAATGTTGATTTATGTGAAAAGTTTAAATTGCCGAAATATATATTTTTAATGTGATCAGTCATCAAACATACTGTATCCTCTTGATTAATTTTTTGTTATGAAATTACAGGGTTTTTGTTTCTGTAACGTTTGCTTTGTGTTGAATAATATATATATATATATATATATATATATATATATATATATATATATATATATGTACACAGGGTAAACTCTTTGTAAGGAAAATGGTAATGTGTTAAGGGTCAACTTTACCCAATAAACACGTGTGCCAAACGAAAACAGTAGTAATGGCTGCACACAATAACAGCAATAAAACTGTGTCTATTTGTTTTTAAAATTGTGGGCATTCGTAAAGATAATTTCGGAGTCTATGTGAGCCTATTGGTAATAAATATGTACTTAGTGATAATAAACAATAAACAACTTTTGCGTCTAAACAATGTCTTCTCGTTCGTAATAGAGAATGGCGGATTCGTTACAAAGGGTGAATCAGTGTATGGGTTGGAAGGCAAACAACCAAGATCAAGCATATATATATATATATATATATATATATATATATATATATATATATATATATATATATATATATATATATATAAACAAGGTTAAACTTAAAATATAATAAACTTAATTTTCACACATTTTTATCTATTTATTCCGTTAATTCTATTAAGTTATATTTTAATACCTAATATGACTGCTATCTATAATAAACGTATAACAAGACACATTTTAAATGTTTTACTCCTCCTCTAGATAAATGTTTTACTTTTTCCGGCCATTGTATTTTCGTACTCCGAAATATTAATTTCGAAAATTAAATTCGATAGTTAATTCAATCGTTCTTACAGTTCAAAAACTGTCAGAACAATTATTATTAATTAACGTATGTCTATTGAGATTATTTTATCGAGTGTTTATACCTCAGTATGTACTTCGAAAATCAATTAATTTGCTTAAATTGTTTTAGAGTTATAAACAGATTGGGACCAAAACTTCATCAAGCATCCATGAAATAAATTCTTCTCTCCAGTTTCATGAAATATTCGTTAACATTTTTCAGACACCAGCTGTCACCCATATCCAACGAACCAATACTTCCAATACCCCAGTGAATCTTGCCGAGCTTGCATATGCCGACCGGAACTGGATCGTTTTGGAAGGCTAGTAATGGAAATCCAATGTTACGATCTGATGCAATGTAGTAAGTTAAACTTTGTTAAGAAAAAATTATATTTTACTTAAAAAATAACGATCAAAAGAAAGCTATATTCATAGGATAGGAAAGCTATATTCATATATGACCATGACTAAGTTTAATCAAAGTAGATAATTTACGGGAAATCGTTAGGAAATATTTACATGAAAAAGTACTGATAAATGTCAAGAAAGTAAAGTACGAGTAAAGTATCTAGGGCACTGATGTAAACTAAATTAAGGTTAAAAAAGGAAAACGATTCAGGTATATTAATAGACGTATTTGTTATAAAATATGATTTGAAATACTAGCTTCCCAATATAAAAACTATATAGCTTATTGATTATACTTATAAGCGCAAATATACAGAACATTATTGCAATAACTCTTATGAATCAATCTATCTATTAAGAAAAACCACAATAAAATCGATTCACTAGTTACTGAGAAAATCGCGTACATGTAGAATGACAGATGTGGTGGAGGACTTTGTTTCATAATTTTTATTGATATGAACATAAGCCTTCGGACTTAATGGTAGAGCTTTTTTATACGACAATGTGGTCAAACATTATTTCAATGTACCTCTTATGATTGAAGCAGCGCAAGATACCTCTCCGACGAATGCTTTTTCCGACTTCGTCCATAGTCGTTATCACAGATCGGATAATTTTAACGAAATATTCATAAATTTACACTCAAGTTTTTTTATGAATCAATCTATCGATTAATAAATAAAATCGATCCAGTAGTTACTGAAAAAATCGTGCACATACAGACTGAGAGCAATTTATTTTGTAATATGTATTGATTTATGATCGTTATGCCTCCGACAGACCAAAATAAATGATACACTCTATTAAACATCGAATACCTTTTATACTTGATGGTATGAAACTTGAAAAAAACTTGCCGAAACAACTTCATTTAAATTCATACTTCATCTAAAATTCCTTTTGTCTCTCTGCAATGGCGATACACAAAAGCTTAACACGAGCAAAACTCGAACCAGTAACGATTCAAAACCACGCTGAACGCATATTTCTTGTTCATTGGTGACATAATAATAAAGTGGTCCATGGAAATAGGTGGTTCTAAGCATTTATGTAGCTACTTCGAGTGAAGACAACACCTGGGTCTGCCTGTGTCAGGGAAGGCCTTATCGATAGAACATTATGTTAAACGGGGAAAATGTCGAGAGCATCTTATTTGGTAGTCAGGGAGAGTCTAAGATATTGGTACTTATTAATAACGACTGCACAGGATTGCGTTATGTTTAGTTAATGACGGTTCGCAGGTACTATTCAATTGTAAATTCCAGTTGACAAATATTGATTTTATCAAATAGGAAAACAATCAAAAGAATTAAGATATTATTTTTCAACAAATTTTACACGCGTTCCAATCGTCTAATTTATATTACGATTTAGAGTAAATACGTAGTTAAGTTCAGTAGCTCCAAGAACGATAATGAGCATACTGCTGGATAGCCCATAGAAAGCAACACCGTTGCACCGTCGTGAAATTCTTTAAAATTTTCACATATACAATATTTTAAAAATATGCCCCACATTGGAAAAGTTGATAAACCTTAATCTCTTGATAATGGATATCCAAACACGTATTTTCTATAAATCACTCAAATTCAAACTAAGAAAGTTCGCAAAGAAAGATGAGCAGACTTACTACATGAGAATTGATGTTTCCAAATTTTTATTTAGATCAAGATATAATTAAAACAATGAGGTGGAACAAAATGATTCACTCATTCTGGCTTTTTTAACTCAAAATTCTTAAATGTTTATTAATTAAAACAGTAATCATAGAATGTTAACAAGATCGCTAACGAATATATATTTTTTTTATGAATACAAAAATTTCGTATCTTTTGAACCTTAGGATACCAAAGAATACGTATACTAATAAACAACTAATATTATTTATAAATCGTATATGGTTTAATGTAATATATTACGGTCTCAACTTTCTAGAAGTTAGGTATTTCATTTTTTAAGGGATTTATTGTTACTGAACAGATTTGTAATTTAGAATCCCATAAATTAATTGCTAACTCTAGTATCCTTTAAAGAAATGAGATAAAAAATTACGTGTAATTTTAAAGTGAACATCAAAAATTAATGTATTGCGATGCAGTTTTGAAATAATTAGAAATTAATGAAAGTAATTATTTATACTCGAACACAAATTCAAATCCAGATTAAGATGACTTTTAATTTTTACAATGATTTTTCCACTTTCATTTTATATTACTTGGACCACCAAATACTATTTTCCCTTTCAGACTTTACACTTTCTCTTTGGTAATAATAATTGCCAACAATTAACACCCCCATTTAGCATTTAATTGTCTTTCAAGACTTCTTCCATCGCCCCCAATTAATTGGACCCATTGAACTCCGAATCCATTGTAAGGCTGGTTTAGATTGATCCAATCAAAGGCTTTTTCAAAAACTTTTCCTTTTTCGCCGAAGCTCAACGCAACTACGCTCAGGCAGTCACGGCAACAATGGATCGGCCGTTTTCCTGTCACGTTAACGTAATAAAATATTTCACGTCGTAAAATAAATACGGCGCCTGGTATTTACGAGCAACAAATACTTAATTCAATGATATCGATTGCCCCACAGCCTGTGAGGGATACCTTCAATCAGGACCTCGGTCGGAGAGAGCCATTTCTGTTTTATTGTCGCCACCTGATCAAATTAAGGGCGATATGTCTAAAGTTTCAGCAATAAAGGGATCAATTCTCATAAATTTTTGCTCAAACGTATAAGAGTATTTGTGTCAGGGCAAAAATGTAGCTGTATTTCAAGCGCACAGATATTTTTTGTTAATATCATTAATATATAATAGTTACATTAAGAGCGTATTTTAGTGCTTGTCACATTATTAATTACGTTAAAGCTCTAGTTGTTAGGGTCGATATTCATTAAATCAGAATAAGGTATTTCTTGGACTCTAGCGTCACATATTCAGTCAATATTCTAGCCAAGATTTATAACAATGTTGAAAAAAAAACCATATCCACCAAAAAAAAACCATGCCGTTTTTGAGACATATGGCTATAATGAAAGGGAATTAGATTATTGCAGAATAAATATAATTACAACTATGTAGCTAAGTTAGTTAAACTCTATTTAATTATTGAATTAATTAAATAAAAAGTGTACAAATATTATTGTTTTCTGATTACACTTACGATTTATATCTTGGTAATACAATGGTAATATTTTTAGTGTAAAGATCAGTAATTGTTGATAGCTTTTGGTCTACCATTTTACGCTCAGTGTAAGTAATGGTGGACACACTTTATTTTTTAAGGATCCGTAAATTAAAAGGGAAAACGAAATTCTTAGATTTTTCACTTGTCCGTCTAACTGTCTGTAGCAGCTGTTTTCACATATTTATACACATTTATCTCAATAACTAACATTTAAAAATATTTATATGGAAATTTTAGGATGATGAGTATATTTACATAGCTTGTAAAATTTGTAACATTATATACCCTAGGACACTCTCTGGATCAAGACGAATCCAAAAACACCTCATTTGTTGAAATAAATTTAGTAGTTTAGTATGTACGAGAAAGAGACTAACTCACATACATACATGGATTGTGAAATTCGATTTTAAGGAAAGATGAATCTAAGAATAACTCATTTGTTGAAATTAATTTAGTAGTTTAGTCTGAACGAGGCAACAAACTAACATACATACATACATACACAGCTTGTAAAATTCGTAATATTATATACCCTAGGACACTATCTGGTTCAAGACGAATCTAAGGACAGCTCATTTGTCGAAATCAATTTAGTAATTTAGTCTGTACGAGGAAACAAATTAACTTACATACATACATACATAGCTTGTAAAATGAATAATGTTATGTACGATAGGACACTCTGGATTAAGGTGAATTTAACATCTCATTGTTGAAATCACTTAGTAGCCTTGGTATGATAATAACTTATGATAAATAAATTAAGTTAATTGCAAATGAACTGATTTCGCATTCGGGCGGTATTTTCGCCATGTTTGTTAACGGCTCGAAATCCACTTAAGTGATTTAGTACGTCTAACACACATGAGCTATGTTAAAGGTGGAACACAATATAACCATAAAAGTGCTTCAAGAAAATTTCTGATTTAAAACAGATTGAAAATTTTAACAAATAAACAACAAACAACTTAACATTAGGATTGATAAGCATGACAATAAGTCTCTTTGGAAACCCGACATACATGGCAATAGAAAGGAAAATTCCAATAGAATTAGATGAATCCAATAATACAAAATGTAGATTTAAGTGCGAGACGCAAGTTTTATGTTTAAATATTTTTTTAAACAGCTCACGTGGTTATTGCTTCTTCTTATGAACTTCAAAAGTATCTTATTTACGACTTAAAATTGATGCGGAGAATATTTTAGTATAACTTAATGCAGAATTTTTCTAACAGTGTATTATAAATCCGTAGGCGTAGCTGCGTCGTAGCCGCGCCGTAGCCAGACGTAGTCGTTAGTAGAAGACGTAACCGTAGAAGTAAAATATAGTGTGTGGAAGAAATTCGAATTACCGTTTACAGCCTTAATATTGATTACAATAACCAAAATTTAATAAATAAAAAAAGGTGTGTAGCCGTAAAATAAATTAAGGGGATTAGTCACTTTAACATGTTGAAAAATAATTTTTTTTCACTCACAGGAAAAATACATATTTCAAAAACATGCATAACAATTTTACGTATTAATTAGAACATTGTGACCTTATAAATGGGAGCAGTTAGATCGATCGGAACATGGCACATGGTCGGAGCGCCGCTAATGCTAGACATAAGATTTGTATTAAACGATAGAAACAAGTAACGTACATGTTTAGTCGTAAATATACTCACAGTGGCGTTGTACATAATGTAACGTTCTGACATCAATATAATTTTTTCCGACAATTTTTAATCAATATTTACGTGTAAAAATAAATATAAGCTTTAATATAATTAAGCGGATAAGGAAAACTGAAAGAACATAGACTTACTTAATGACCTGACCTGACGCTGAGTGACCAGTATAACAGGGTGGCAACTCTATCGGCCGCTCGCTTTCCAAGCTATTAGTATGTTTTTCTTTTCGTTACGGTCGAAAATGTACGAACTTGCACTACTATGACGAAAGTTTCACTAAGAAATGTGCTGGTTTAAAGTTTTTATATACTCATATACTTACGAGGTTTTCATTTTATACATATATGTATATGAGCACATTCATTGTTGAATTTTTGTCTGTTTCACCGAGATAAATTCAAAAACATTCAACTATGCACCAAAGTATTTAGTTATATGTATATAGTACGTACATAGTATGTATATGTATATACAGACGATGCAACATAAAATAAACTGCACATTGTTTCATTTTGATATCTCAAAAGATCTTGTAGAAACGATGTACCAAAATATGTTGTTATATGTGTATAAAGTATGTTGTATGTGTATATAAACGATGCAACAAGACATACATTGCACATTGTTTCATTTTGATATCTCAAAAGATCTCGTAGAAACTATGTACCAGAATATGTTGTTTTATGTGTATAAAGTATGTTGTATATGTATATAAACGAGGCAACATGAAATAAATTGCACATTGTTTCATTTTGATATCTCAAAAAATTTCGTAGAGAATTTAAAAAATATTTGCCACGAGAATGAAGTGCAGCGACGATTTGTCGCAATGCGTGGAGTGGGCAGGGGAACGCAGGGAATGGGTTTAAGTCAGCCCACACGTCATTTAATTGATGATTTGTATCTAACATAAAAACGTAAAATGAACGCATTCAAAATATTAAATTGTATATTGGAATTTAACGTGGAGAGAGTCGCAAAACACCGCTATCCACAAATTTAAAAAATTATTTACGTTTAACACAAAGTTAATTACACATTAAAATAACTTTGGTTTCATTAATTGTAAACAAGTCACATAACAGTGTAAATATAGTTAAAGTTGGATAATTGCCATACAATTTGGTTCTTGACTTTGCATTGTGAAAAGGATGATGGCTGTTCGGATGCAAAATATATTTGGAGACAAGGCTTTTTCAGTAATGCCAGATGTAATATTTATTCGTCTACTAAGCAATTATGAATTTCTGTTCTAAGTGTGGGATAGAATAACTTAAAATGCTCAGGAGGCATTTGATTCTCCACATGAATTGGAACTTGAGGAGTCTTTTGTACGCACTCTGCTACCGGTTGTACTAAGTTTGGTGCAACACTGTGCGATTCCATATAACAATACATATAAGCATACATAAAATGTCATTACTTCGCAGATTAAACTTATTCAATCTATTTAATCACTCAATTTCTATTATAATTTTCTATAACTGAACACTAAATAATGACAAGGTCCAAACGCTGTTTTATTTTTTGTTGATAATGGTCTTTCATTAACTCTGCGTATATAAATTTCTTTTCGTTTTAGAAAAAAATTTTTTTTTTGTTTACCCAAATATGAAACATTATGTAAAAATGTTGCCACATGAAGATATATTTCCAAGACATGAAACAAAAATTATCCACTTTTTTAAAAAGGACTATTTGCAAATTAAACATAAATACCCCTTTTTCAATACTTGCTTTTACACATTTGTCACATTTAAAAAATAATTCAAAATTTAAATACAAAATATATTAAAAAAATTCAAATAGTTCGCGCTGTTATTTCTTAAATAATACCTAATGGATACCAAATCCACTTAGCAGCAATAACTCTAATGGATAAAATTATTTTATAAAACTTAAATATAACACTAAAGAGGATATCTCGTGTTTGAAATAACCACTGGAATGATATTGAATATATTTGGCGTTAATTTTGGTAAAAATTCATTATTCACAATTAAATGAAATACGTGATGTAGTATTATTTACTACGACTCAGGTTTCGTTGTGTTATATTTTCAGACTGGATATTAGCAAAGATCTTTACTATCTTTGCTAATAGCTCACCTGAAGATGTTGTAATACAACGAAACCTAGGTCGTGGTAAAGAACTTAAAGAAAGTAGAAATAATACTACATCACGTAGTTTCATTTAATTGTGCACCGGAATTATATTAACAACCCATTATATCAATGAGTATTTAACTTTATCAAACAAATCTCATATTTCAAATACTTAAAATGTACTTGTTTTAAGGTTTCCTTAAAGCTAGCTTTTCCCTCTTCAAGACTAAATACCGTTTTCAACACCATATAGTTCGTTGACATCGATATACTCTGATAAATCAGAAGCTTTACGAATTACATACTCTAACTGAACATTACATCTAATGAGCCGCAAAATACACCTCCAAACACTCGTCTGCCACACACGTCGAATTGACACAAAAACGTAAATTTCAAGTTACCGCAAACTTCGAAGGAACTTCAAAATCAACCAGTCGAACCGGGTAACTTAAGACTCTAACAAAAAAACCGGAAACGCCAAATCTCGTCGAGCAAAATGGACGGGGTGTGCAAAGTTTATTTGCTAACCCGATTGCAGTTCGGACCCTAATGAACCGTGAACAGAACTCCCCCTTTTGCCTCGTGTTGAATCAACTTTTCCTAGACACTTCGTTTCGTGGTCACTCGATAATCCACTGATATACTCGTACAGCGCGTCTACTTGTAATTTTCTTGAATATTTTTGAAATGGGCAATATTGGGACCTTTCACCTTCTTCAGTTACCTTTTATATACACTAATTTTATATAGACCTTAATTTAAACTTTATTTAATAAAGATTAAAAATATTAAATTTAAACGTGTTGAAAGAAGAGTCAAAAATTTGTTTTTACAAAAGATTGCACTTAAAAGATTTTTATTACATCGCTAAGTTTTAACCGCGGCTCTACTCGCGTAGCTAAAAAATCACAGGGAAAAATTAAAAGGCACAGCCCCATCAAGAATGATTAAGAGAAATCAAAGTTTTTATTTTCGTGATTCTAGAGTTCCAGATGACAATGAAAAGAAAAATAAATCCCTCCCAAATTAACGATTGAAGGGAGTGATTCTGTAGCTATTTTATATTGTGTATGCAGTTTTCCTCACGCCGATTCTTCCTTCGATTGTGACGTTGAACAACGAATATTCCATTTGTGTAATTTTTCAATTTCAAATAAGAATTTTTCCGAAGAACTGAGATTTTCGAGGAAAAAAGTCTATATTATTTCTTGGCATGCCATCTATTTCTGTGTACACATCGATCCAATGCCCCGTTGCGACATGAAAGAAGGGTAAACACTCACTTTTGCACGAGGTTTCGCTCAATTTTATAATTACATGTCAATGTGCACGTATTAAACTCGCACTGGCCATTAATGCAGTATCTATAAGTTAATGATAATAGTTATCGCACTCTAGAAATTCTTCTATATATTTAAAAGTTAGAGGGTTCTAGCCTATTAATATTGGATCAAAGTAATAAACGTTAAATGCCTTATTGTCATTGTCTATATTTAATCCTGAACACAAAATTAGTGACCGATAAAAGCTACTTTCAAATTTATCGTACTCTAGAAACTATTATATATATATATATATATATATATATATATATATATATATATATATATATATATATATAATACTTCAAGGGTTCTAACCTATCAATATTGGATCAAAGTAATAATCGTTCAATTCCTTATTGTCAACGCATATATTTTATTCTGGACACAAAATTAGTAAGCAATAAAAGCTACTTTCAAATTTATCGTACTCTCTAAATTCTTCTATATTTATAAAACTTCCAGGGTTGTAAGCTATTAAATATTGGATCGAAGTAATCAACGTTCAACCCCTTGTTGTCATCGCGAATATTATATCCCGGACACAAAATTAGTAACCGATAAAAGCTACTTTCAAATTTATCGCTCTCTAGAAATTCTTCCATATATATAAAACTTCTAGGGTTCTACCATATAAATATTGAATCAAAGTAAGAATCGTTCAATCCCTTATAATCACGTATATTTTATCCCGAACACAAAATTCGTGACCGATAAAAGCTACTTTCAAATTTGTTTAGTAGGTTTATATAATAATATAATGAATATATAAATATAAATTCTGAACATTATTTAATTTTTAATTTAATCTATGGGGACAGTTTGATTATAATTTTCTATATCTCTTTAAAACACAATTTGCATCAGTATGCTGCCGGATGCAAATTGTTTTTAATTTCTAACCTAATCTATAAACATAGTTTAAATACAATTTTTATATTTCTTTAAAATATTCCGATTACTCATTTATTGTATATACAGTAATAACTACAGCTTTAGATAATACTTATATTTAATTTTAATAGTCTGTTTATGACTTACATAAAGTATTGGGCTATGAAAGAAATGTCAAAGGAATTTCCACCAAGCACATTAAATACAAAAGCTATGAATATTTACCTCATGTCTTGTTTAAGTTATGCCTGCCAGACTTGGAAAATGATTCAGAAAATTCTAAACAGGCTAAAATAATATCAATAAGGAAACGAACGAAGCTATATGAATATAAAATCGAAAGATCACGTGGAAAACCCTCACTATTAGAGAAATAATAAAAGCGAAAGATTTAATAAAAGAAGTATTACGTGTAAAGTGGCAGGCCTAAAATTCAGATTATTATAGGTTTTATTCAGATAATTCCTTATTCAGATAATCAAGGCCCTATTCAAATAATTACAGATGAATAGTCCATTTTAGATATAAGACATAGGAGTGACAGACTATTTGAATGGTGGAGTGACGACGTACTAAACAATGCAGGGAAACTACAGTCCAGGAACACGAAAAACAGAACAGAATGAAAGCTTTTGGATGAGACTTTATAGTTGAAGACGGTCCTTACAATGACACTAACTATCTGACATAAAGTACGAATTAACTAGCACATTAACATTACACTAAGTACCCGCACACATAAATTGTATCTATATATTTATTATAAGGAAGAAATAAAGGTATCATTATTATTATTTAATGGGCATAAATATAATTATAGTCGACTAGTTGTATCGCCGCGACTACATTAACTAGCACATTAACATTACACTAAGTGCCCATGTACATAAATTGAATCTATATATTTATTATAAGAAAGAAATAAAGTTATCATTAATATTATTTAATGGGCATAAATATAATTATAGTCGACTAGTTGTATCGACGCGACTACATTAACTAGCACATTAACATTACACTAAGTGCCCATGTACATAAATTGAATCTATATATTTATTATAAGAAAGAAATAAAGTTATCATTAATATTATTTAATGGGCATAAATATAATTATAGTCGACTAGTTGTATCGACGCGACTACATTAGCGTGGAATTCGGTATAAGAAAAGTTATGTGGAAGTTTTGTATTTTTTATAATGTTTTTCTCTCAAAACTCTACGAGTAAAAGTTTACTAAAAATGCTGTTGACAGTCAATAACAATATCGTAATATTTACCAAGTTCGTACTCTGTCTGTCTGTGATATTCAAATTTTCAGTTTTATAAATAATATTTTAGTGTGCATATTTCATTATTAAAATGAATCAAATCTTAAAAAAATATTGCCTCTTATTACCTTACTTACTCGAAATCTACTCAAGTTATTGATATGATTTACACAGGTTATATTTAATAACTACCGGGCCGATTTAGCTTTTTTTCATCTTGATATTTCGAAAGGGTTCCGAAGTTACGTTGATGAATATTCAAACAAAATCTCTGCCACACGGATGGTGAGCAATAGCGGTCTGTAGTTACATGTGGGACCGCCCGCCCCGGAAACGGGGGAGGGAGCGCAATTCGTCAGGGCGGGATTTAAACTGAACTAATAATTACTGTCTAATATCAGATCATAAAACAAACGCCATGTCGACGAAATCGCAAGTTATCGTTAATAAATACAATAAAAGTATATGTAACGTATACATTGAAATTGATAATAAATAAAATTTATACATTTATCCCAAGAATGATAATTCAGCAATTATCCATTATAATTTCAAAGCATTATTCTCTTTACCTGAGATTATCTTTGATAAGTTCGATAATAATATTGTCAAAAAGTAGAAGTACATAACCATAGGTTTTTGAATCAATGGAAAATATTAAATAGCACAAGAATTCTTATTATGTAATTTTTTATTTCAGCAAACATTGCACACGAAGACAAAGATAGCATTATCAATATAATAGGTAAGTTTAATATTATAAAACTCATATAAAGAATAATTTAATAAAGCAACTTGAGTATAGCATAAAGCAGCGTAATTTTATGTACATATAAAGTTATTAGGATAAAATGCTAAATATATATATATATATATATATATATATATATATATATATATATATATATATATGCAAATCCGCTATACTAGCTTAAACATATTACCAGTTATATAGACCAACCTAGTCGCCATAATAACATTAGTCTTTCTAACTTCTTGTCATTTAACAAATATCGAAATTATTAATTTTAAGTCATTCTAATTCTAATTGTTCCTGCAATTTTTGGGTCTCTTATACTGATTAATGCATAGAAATTTATATTATTTTACAGTGCCAAGTGATCGTCCAAATATAAATGTAATCCCGCCATTTGATAAGCCAACCATCGTAGGTGAGTGTTTTAAAATATAGATATAATTGTAAAAGAAATCAGATGAAAATACAGCAAGTATGCAAATACGGAATGTTCTTTGCGTCAATACAGATATTTTCGTAGATAGATGAAGTTTAAATTCAATGAAGATTATATTCAACGTGATACAACATGATCAACGTTATATGAAAGATAATGCACTATTTTTCTAGTCACGAGCAACATTTTCTCAGTTTATCGTTGACAATTTGTAGAAAATTTTCTCGGTTACATGTTTGAAAATTTGTAGATTAACAGACATTTTCTCCGTAGGGATGATTAGTTTATTACTATTTATTTGTAATGAAAATTTAAAAACGTAAATGTGTTTATTTGTAAATAGCTTTGCCTTCATATTAATTTGATGTATTATGAGATTTGAGAAACCGAACTTTTTTCTACTTTCTGTTATTAAATTTCAATTAAGATGAATCTTAATAAAAGATGGAAGATATTAAAAATGTTGATAAAAAGAGAAAACTAAAAGTATAGACATAAAAAGTTAATGAAAAATACAAGAAATATAATTTCATAATTACATTTCTTTTGTAGCTATCAAATGAAGGATTATTTGGAGATCTTAAAAATACAGATTTTCCTTAAATAGTAATCGACAGGAACAAGCAATAGACACCTATTTTTTTCAAAAAGTAATAAAATTATAGAAAAAGAATAACGAAGATTCATACAATTTTAAAAAAATATTGTAGAAGAAAATTATTGCTTTTAATACAGGAATTTATATAACGTTAATAAAGTGTTAAAAAATAACTTTTTTATATTACTATTCATAATTTTATTCTTATTTAAACTATTATCAAATGATTATTTAATTTTTGTATAATAAACGAAAAACTTGACACGATAGTCTGATGTGTGCCTAAGCATTTTTTTTCTTAATTTAAATATTAATGTATATTAACTGCTAATTTATGCAACCAGTATATAACGGGAAGTATTTTCATATTACCTGTACTTTAAACACCATATAAATTATTAGCCGTCCACTTTAATTAACTTAGATAAGTTCATGAATGTTCATTATTATTTTGATAAACAGCTTCGATTCCCGGGGGAAATTTATTCGGGCTCTTCATTTTTTCTGGCTTTCACTGAAAATAGTAAATGAAAGCCAATTCACTTGAGAAAATTATAACAAAAAAAAGAATAATAAAGTTCCATAAGGTTGACAAATGAGGCACAATTACGTTTCAGAAGAACGTCGCATTTATTATAACTTTTAGAATTTATATGTTTAAATGAAATACCAAATTAAGTTAAATAAGATATAAAGAAAATTTATTACTTTATCTCTAGCATAGAATTTTCCGCCCAAGATCTGAATTTAAGTTTAGATAGGCTCAATATTAATTATGAAATATGCTGGAGCATACTGTAAATATTTTTCTAGTACCTTAGGCGTCTAAATAATAAATACATAACCAATTATTATGAAAATTTCATTAAAATAAAATTATCTGTTTAGTGTACAAAATGGAATGCTTGATAATTTTGGCCAGTCTGCTTTCAGGCGAGCTCTGAAACTGTGATGTGAATATTAATCAAATAACATAAGTACATTATGTTATGGTTCAATTGAGACCATTCTACAATTAGGATTCTTAATCACAAGTCTATAGTAACTCCTTGTTTTTTTCTTAATGCGTTTTTTGTGAAACACTTCCTAACTTTTATATTTGAATTTCGTTAACTTTAATTGCATTTTCCGAGAAAATCTTAAGATTCCACCTTCGACCAACAGACGGGATTTGCAAGTCGTACCCTCTAAATCAGGTTTTCCAACATCCCAACGAGTCATGTATCAACTGCTATTGTGCCAAGCAAGCGTCGCAAGTAATCTCCGTATGTGTTCCGGATCCGATTTGCAGTAAGTACCATATTTGTTATAAATTACCCATACGATTAAGACGTCCATATATTTTTATTGTTAATGCCTAATCTGTAATTATGAAGAGAATATTGAATTATATTCTACACTAGTAATCATCTTCCGTGCGTTTTTAAATTGAAAAACAGTTTCCATATTATATGGATAACTGTTGTATTTGTATATCCCTTAAGATGGACTCCATACTACAAGTCAATGAATATCTGATCCGTCACTTTTTAGTTTCAAACCTTTTATACAATTTGTATAAAAGGTTTGAAAATAAAAAGTTTTTTTTATGTAATCTTTTAGAGTTCCATAGCCGAATAGCGAAGAGGACAATACTTTTAATTTCGTCGTGTCTGTCTGTCCGTCAGTCCGATAATAATGACATAACACACCTAGATGTGTTACTCCTAATACAAGAAAATTACGAAAGTAACTATTTTTATTTTCTAAAGACCTTCCTTTATATCAAACGAAAGGTCGTAAAATTTTCTTCTTAGACACTTTCAGGACCTTTTGAAAAGTCTTTCACAATGCAGCAAAAGGTGTGTGAATTTTTTTGTTACGACGTCTCCTTCCTGAGACATAAATCTCCAAAATTTCGAAAAGTATCAGACATACACCTCACCCTTTAACTTTACCACGATAAGGGTATTTTGTAAACATTGAGAGAGATGTAGGCAATCGAATTATTTATAGGTATATTTATAGGAAATATTAGGTACAACTTGTAAACCCACTACTTTTTTCGATCGATTTCTGGAATATTATAGAAGCTTCTAGAATATTTCTTGTAGAATTCGGCATTCAAAAATCTGTTTAGTTTACAGTTGAGTAATCAGCGAATAAAAATTAAATTAAAAATGAAACTACTTCGAAATGAACTTAAAGGACTCTTTAGTCATGAATGTCATTTAAGGCAAAAAAACCAGCTAAGCATCATTGTTTGGCAAAGTTATTTTCATGCTCTTATACTGTAATGAAAAAAAACAACTTCTTGCTATGAGAAAGAAGTGGTAATATACCGTTTGGCTACCACATAAGCTAATACCCTTTCAACTTCAGAGCAGAACTAATGTGTGCTTGGAGCTACTGAGCTCCCACCGTACCGGAGATGAACCTTTTTTCGATAGCGATGTTAATTTTAAGCGTAAACGCCAGGGTCTAGGAGCTGGAGAAAAAGGTGTACCTAGACCTAAATATAATATTGGGCAGAAGATATTTTGAGTGCACGGTGGGGTATAAATGGATTTATTCATTAGGAACTCCTTCAAGTTAACAATACAATTACAGCTAAGATTTATTGTAAACAATTGAGCAAAGTCACCACTAAACTTCCTTCAAAGCAAAGCAAAATTGATTTTTTACCTGACAATGCTCGACCCCATGTAGCAAAAGTAACTCGTGAAAAACTACTTTTACTTGGATGGAGTATGTTACTTCACCCCTATACTCTCCAGATCTTTCGCTATCTAATTAACATCTGTTTTCGCTTTCTGAGCATATGAAGAAGAAAGTCATATCAAAATCGAACGTCACCGGTTTTTCAATTAAAGACCCAAAGATTTCTACAAGGACGGAACTTTAGATCTACCTACACGTTGGCGACAAGCATTGGATACCGATGGTGCTTATTGAAAAATTGAAAAACAGTTTCAACGTAATAAAATTAACGATTGATTTTATTGACCATATAAAAAGTTGAAAAGTCTGTGTAGAGAGATGGCGGGTTTATAAGTTGCCAACGTAATATATAGTAACCAACATATTTACATAATGAGAAAATATATTAATACTAGTTGTGCTTAGGACTTCCTTCTCGTGAAATTAGGAATTAGAATAGTTATTGCAGTTCTTGTTTTATCTCATATATTGCTCATGGGTATAAACTATTACCATGCCAAAATGCATCAAAATCCAACCAATAAATTTCGTGTGATTAACATACAGACAGACGGACGGACAACAATTCTAAAAGCAGGTTTTCGGGCTTCTCTCATCATTCTTTACATGAAATCAATCATTCTTTTTAAAATATTTTCCATGTACAGAATTCACTCTGTTTTATGGATATAGAGATGTGACAGTTAAATATAAATTCTATACACACTTGATTGTATAAACTTCTGTATGTATCTAAATGGATACACCTTCGCATTGTTATATAACAAGTTTATTACAGCCATAATTTTAAAACATATAAAATAATTCTCCAGGTAATATCGGTGTATGTAGCAAAAAAAATATATAATCCAACATTTCAATTGAACAAGTGTTGAAATATCAATATCTCAATATCGTTTGACACCTGACACCTCTATATGATGAATCGTTCAGATTTCAAAGGCACTCTCAATAAAACACTCGTTGTTACCAAGTTCAAATGTATCGATCCGGTTTTAGTCTTATATCTAAGCAAAAGATCCTCGGATTATGTTTAAAAGTAAAAGATTGTTAGTTAAAATGTAACGTTGTCATATGATGAAACAAAATGCAGATAACTTCTTGGGTTTCGTTTCGTAAACATATAAAAAGTTTCTTTTGTATATTGTACGTGAAAACCAAACCGTAATAAATACAGTTACAATTTAAATAACTGATTTTTAAACAACTGACTAAATCTAAATATTAAACGCTGAAAACAGTTAATAGTATTTATTTCCAAATAGTAGACAATGCATTGTATTTCATTCATTATAAAATGTCAAAACAAGACGTTCATAGACAATATATACATATAAAAAATTTTAAAATTTAAAAAAGTGACTGATTTAGATAATGATAATAAAAGCCAGAAAAACTTTTTTTAAATGTTTGTCTGTATGTTAATTTCAATGGGTATCACACAAAATCTACTCGTTTGATTTTGTTGAAATTTTATAAGGTAATAGTTTATACCTAGGAGCAAAACATAAGCGAAGAAAAACAATTTTTTTTGTTTAATTACACGCGAAGGATGTCACATACGACGATGGCACAGCTAGTAGTTGAATAAAGACTTTATAACAGGTATAACAGAGTTAATTACAATAATATTAACACAACGAAAAATGCGAATTAAGAAAATGATATCAATAATTACCAAAATTAATCACAGATTATATGGAACTGATATAATGATATAGTGAGAACGAAATAAAGGAATTAATTGAAAATAGTCACTATCAATGTTATGTCGCATCACATTTAGAAAAAAATAATTATGAAAATAGCCCTAAGAAACCACTGACTTGGAGTACTTATCGAGGGAAAGCATTTCTAATTAGTGGCACAAGGAAAGCGATCTCTGAAAAATCACCAGGTTTATTTCAATGTCTTCAGTAAAATTAAAAGTTTAAATATGTTTCGAATCACACAACAAATATTATAGACTGTTACTTCCTTGTATTTCGACTTCCAAAAAAAGTAATAAAAAGCCGTTCAACTTTCTAATATGTTATAGATATCAATTACCTACCGCATATACCTGCTACGCGAACTTCGATAAAATACAAACTTACTTCGTTACACAAGTATTCAACATGAACCACATATAATATAATCATTTTGGAAACAAAGTGAAACAAAAAAATACGAGCTGAGCCCTCAGCTAACAAGCCATAACTCTCACTCCTATCTTACTTGCCCATATTACGTGTAACGGACGTTATATTAACTTTGCACCCCGCATTTACTTGGCGTGTACAGTGAGATGAGAATAAATATTTTGATGATGAACACTTGAGAAAATTTCGCGTTTTGATATTAGTTATTACATGAATAAACAGTATCGATGATAAACGTAAATAAGGAAACAATAAAATATGTAATTATTTTTTTAAACCTCTGGAATATATTCGAACGATGTTCGTAATAATTAGTATCGGCTTATTATTAGTTTTTAAAACTAGAACCTTTACAATCTATACTATTTTTCAGTATTAATCTGATTCAGTCATTCGGTCCGTTTCGTGAGAGATATTCGCGAGGTATTCCTCTGAATTAAATGCATATATTTTTACGTTTAATCCGTATTCGCCAGTGTTATCAAACCGCAGGAGTCATTTGAAGTATGCTGCTTGTGTATTCTTTAATCTGTATATACGATGTATTCTGCAACTAGAAACTGAAATGTTTGCCTTTATTATTAACGTTGTTGAGAGATATTAGCGAGGTATTCCTCTGAATTAAATGGATATATTTTTACGATTAATCCATATTCGCTAGTATTAACAAACCGCTGGAGTCATTTGAAGTGTGCTGCTTATGAATTCATTAATCTGTATACGATGTATTCCGCAACTAGAAACCGAAATTTTTGCTTTTATTATTAGCGCTGTTGAGAGATATTTGCAAGGTATTCCCCTGAATTAAATGGATATATTTTTACGATTAATCCATATTCGTTAGTATTAACAAATCGCAGGAGTCATTTGAAGTGTGCTTCTTATGAATTTTTTAATCTGTATACGATGTATTTCGCAATCAGAAATTGTAATTTTTGCCTTTATTATTAGCGCTGTTGAGAGATATTTGTAAAGTATTCCTCTGAATTAAATGGATATATTTTTAAGTTTAATTCACATTTGCTAAATATTAACAAATCGCAGGAGTCGTTTGAAGTGTGCTGCTTATGATTTTTTTTAATCTGTATACGATATACTCTGCAACAAGGAACCGATATGTTTGCCTTTATGACTAACGTTCATTATTATAAGAAGTTCAGTTTGAGTATCATTCACGAGTATCATTCACGATTTTACATAAGTTCACTGAACTTAGGTAAAATCGTGGACGAATCCAGTAAGTACATCCAAGTGTTTTTGTAACTAATGTTGAACAATTTATTTCATTGTTATTCTATGTATGATTTGACGTTATCTACCGCTGAAAAGACGCCACTCCATCCACTTTCCCGTGGCACGGTATGAATTCAGAATAGCTTATATTCTATTAGATAAAAATTCGTCGGAATTTCTAAAGATTGTGTGTGATGATTGCTGTGACAAATGGACGGATGCAAATGACGAAATCATAAGAGTTCATTGTTTCATAATGCAACCTTCAAAATTGTATTTATAGTTCTTTATAGCTGTTGTTAGTTGTTGAATTGGAATTTTAAGTATTTTTGAACGATAGCCCATTGTTTTAACTATGTATCAACCTGTACTTCTCATTAATCGTGTGGAGTTTAATATAAAAAGAATATTGTTATTTTAGTAGGTTTGATTTTTACTACTATCACTATTTATATCAAGTTCATTCAATCTCACTATATATAATTGAGTTTTAAAAAAACACTAATTAACTTTTTGCAAATGTCACTTCAATGGAAAATATTAGAATACACTAGGTAGAGCCTGGTATATTGATACGCCCACACGTGCCCATGGCTGCCTTAGTTTAATGTGATTTATAAGGTAATCTACTGCATGGTTTCTCAACTATAAAAACATATAATTTAATTAAAAATCTGAGTACTTTCAGATTTTATTTTCATCATAGTGGGATATATGGTGTTTCATATGAATTATACACCATCGTAAGTGCTAGACTGTGATACCGTATTTCTGTAAAACTTTCGTGTGTTTTTTGGGATGTAAGTGCGCTCTATAACCATAGTCACATAAACTTCCCCATTAATAATTTAGAGTCTCATATATTTTTATACAACTGAAATGATACATGAATATCTTTTAATTAACTAGTAAAAATTTACAATTAATGAGACAATATTTCCAAAAATTTTTAATTACTAATTACCAAACTAACTGTACCCACATACAACCGCGCAAACATAGTCGCAAAGTGAAATGATAAAGGGCAAAAAGAAAACATCGCGGGGAGGCTTCGCTGGGACATTTCCAAACTTTATCACGTTTCCACATCCCGAATTTATTGGGTTAAACCTGACTGGAACTATAAATTATGTTACGTCCCGTAGTGTCGTAGAGGCCCGTATCGTTGAGTTTCGTAGCAGAGCAACGTAAACGTAACGTAGCAAGCTACTGGCGATACGCCCGATGCGATACGTCTTGCGCGACGCGTGGTGTGAGGCCGTACCTTCGTTTACAGCAGGCATGTCGAACATGCGGACCGCTACGGAAATTTTTATCATCCGATCGGCGTTTTGCATAAGGAACATTAAACATTTATGAGCATGAAACAGACCTTATTTTATTATAAATACGCAGGAATTTCTGCCTGCTTTGAATATACGATATTCGAGAAAATGTATTCACAATTTGATACCTTCTACCTTTTTCCATGCACGAGTGCTAAGATTTCGCGAATGAGTAAATCTTATTAAAGGGAAAAAATACATAAAATGCGAGATTTTTTTGCAAATCTTGTTACTGTTATATTTTAAGCCTTCAGATTTCAGTAATTAAATCAGTCAAAATTCAAGGTACCCGTATAAATTACAGGGTTTCAATATGTTTTATAAGGCTGCTCATGGATTTTTGACAATGATTTAGCACAACGAATATGAGCACGACAATGTGCCAAAACGGTGTTGTATGGCAATCTTATAGAGACAAAGTTGATAATCATATGCCTGTCATGTTTTCTAGTGTGCTTATGATTCTATAATTCTTCCAATAACTAATCTTCTATTGTAATAATAACTCTTTTTTATAATGGTTTCAATTATTTTTATAACTTTTGAATATAATTTAATTCTGTAGTAGTTAAATTCACCAACCATTTTTTTTAATAAATAAAAAAATGACGATCTACATTAGAATTTAAACCGGTCGTTCAGTACGTTTTCGAAAAAAGTTAGTATCTTTACACCAGTTCTCCCATACTATAATTATGTTTTGCTTTCATGGAATCTGAGAATTGGTAAAACCTAAATTAGTGTTCTTTTGGCACGTAACTTTGTATGATGATAAATCTTTCGCTTTTTATTGGGTTTCTTGGAACGACCTATTTCAAGGACAGTTAGACTGCAAATTTATACACATTTTTATACAGACTGATTGAATAATTGAACACAAAACAAAAATGTAATTTTGTTGCACTTTGCGCGAAAAACATCTAACAGAGTGAAAATCAGCCTCGTTATTCACAAAGTCTTCTTTCTCGTTATCCACAGAATTACTAGATGCTTCTAGAGAATTATTTTAAATTAAAAATCAATTAAACTTTCAAGACTCAGTTACAACCTTGAGAGAACCTAGACGTTTTTCTTACACGTATTTTCTGAATTAATTCGCTCAAAAATCAACTAAATATAGACGCGGGTCCAATAATTGTACTCCCTAACCTATCGCCAATTTGAGTTCAAGACATTTGATTCAGAATGGATCCAGATTCACGTATGATCGCCTGCAAAAACAAACATACGAATGATTACGATTACGCTCCTAGTTGTTGCACAGCGGAAAAGACGAAAGTCCTCAATTACTTTCCTTTAGGTCTTTAACTCTGCAATTTATCGCCGGAAGGATTTCATAATAGTGGCAATGGATATTGCGACGAGAGAGGTCAATTATGTCAAGTGATAGAGTTCGCTCTAAAATCAACTAAACATAGACTATTTCTAAATATTATATTCCCGATTTGAGTTGAAGACGTCTGGTCCACAACAGAACCAGATTCACGCACGATCGCCTGCGAAAACAAACGCACGCGATGATTACGTTCCGAGTTGCGCGAGCGGAAGGAGACGAATGTCCTCAATTACTTTCCTTTAGATCTTTAGCTCTGCAATTTATCGCCGTAAGGATTTCATAATAGTGGCAATTGATATTGCGGCGAGAGAGGCCAATTATGTTAAGTATATAAATGTTTGTGTATAATAAAGCATCGTTGCTAACATCAACAACCCTGTAGCATCGCATGTAAATCTTTTTTAGGGTTTCATAGCCAAATGGCGAAGATGGATCTTTTATAATTCCATCAAATCTGTCTGTCAGTCCATATGTCATAACACTTTTCATTTGAATGGGACTTAAATACGAGTAATGAAGTTTTATAAAATTACGTTATGACGGAAAGAAAATTATTTCATTTATTTTTTTTCATCTATATAAAAGCAGATTGACCTTTTTATAAAATTTAATAAAAACGATTCGAAGTTCAGATGTGTTAAAAAATAAATAGTTGTGGTTGTACGTTAGTATTTTGTAACAGATGAATTGCGTAACATAAAATAATCGATAATTTTCATCTCTTTTATAGACTTCCCCTTAAATCAATCTTGGGCTTGAAAAATTGTTTTTCATTTATCACGTCGAGTGGGGTGGCTTAGAAAAAACTTTTAGAATAAAATAAAAAATGTTATATTGTTGTTTATTTGTTTGATACGGTGGTGATGTTTGATGGTACGGTGTCATCTGAAAACGGTTAGCTGCAATGAAAAATTATTTTACCTAAGTTGCACTTATAAATTAAAAAGATGTAGGCAATAAAGTTATTCGTCTTGCGAACGTGAAATTTACACCAGGCTATATATAAATACGTATATTGAAGCATAATATGTGAGTATGACACTTGTGTTGCGAGTTCTTATAGATTAATACTTAATAGGTATATTAGTCTCAAAAAATGGTCAGTTTTTCATTAAATATCGGTTCTTCTGAAGTCATTTAGTCTACCTATTTGCCATAATATATTTCACCTTTTTATTGTACTGATCTTACTATAAAAGTCAGTATTTTTTTGTAAATTCTTATTACTTCGTAAAATGTTATTATTAATCAAAAACAGTTTTTACTATAGTCATTTTAAAACAGTACCTTATGGGACAAAGTGTTAAGGTGCATTTAAAATTGATGTTAAAACACAGATTGAGAAAAAACACTTGAGAGTTTTAAATAAAATAAAAAGAAAAGAATATTTGATGATTCACGATATACTAATAATTCAACAGTCGATTCGAGACAAAGTGTTAAGTCGCATTTAAAATTTATATTAAAAGACACTTTTTGAGAATATACTTAAGAGTTTAAATAAAATGAAAAAAAATATTTAATGATTTATGATTTACTTATATTTCAGTAGTCGATTCGATACAAGTGTTAAGTCGCATTTAAAATTTATGTCAAAAGACACTTTAAAAGGAGACACTTGAGGGTTTGACATAACATGAAATGAAAAAAAGATTTAATGATTGTTGATATACTTATATTTTAAGAGTCGATTCGAGACAAAGTGTACAAGACCCTATGAGAGAAGACACTTGTGAGTTTGATATAAAATAAAATGATTTTATGACATACTCATATTTCAAAAGTCGATTCCAAAATATATATTTTTAAATTGCTAAAAATTATTCGTGTATGACATATATCCACATATATACTAATTTCTTTCTATACTACTTAGATTATATAATAAGACTGTTTCAATGTAGGTACATTTGTTTTTGAAATTATTATGAAATAGCGTATAATTAAAAAAAAAACAAACTAACAGAAGTTTAGGTATACCCTGTTAGCTATTTATATACTCTAAAATATTAATGTACAAATACAGCTATTCCTTTTTGTCCCAAGTAAAATGTAAATTTGTTCCATGAAACTTTATGTAAAGTTAAATATGTTTACATAAGTAAAAAAATTAATAAAAACTTAAATACTTTTTAAGCTACTAGAGATTCCTTAATAAACGGATTAAAAAAAATAAACGGATTTTTTTAATAGTTTGTTTATTTCTATTTTTTTATTTAACGTCGGAGAAAATTTATCTCAAATATTTGTATATAATATTTTGTAAGTAACGAGGTCTTAAATCATAGAGGAAAATTTTCCTTGAAAAATTGTCTTATAAACTTCATGTTGAAATATTGTACTGCCTTTATTTTCTATTGTACCGTAGAATAAAATTATGAAAAATAATCTAAAATTTCACTTAAATGGACTTAATATTAATTTTCAATTACAGTCATAGAAAATCGGAGATTTTGGACTTGAATCTATAAAGGATTCTTAAGTCCTTTACTGATAAAATTATATCTATAATGAAATAAAAGTACTTTAAAAATTTTAAAAAGCAAGTCCCATTTAATCATATGTTCATATATACAACAGTAAGTACTTTAAAACGTTACTTTAAATATCCTTAAAAATATGGCTATATCAAACGAAGTTAGATTTTTATAAATCATACGTTCATCTATACAACTGTGAGTACTTCAAAACGTTACTTTAAATTTCCTTAAAAAATATGGCTATATCGAACGAAGCTACATTTTTATAAATCATACGTTCATCTATACAACAGTGAGTACTTGAAAACGTTGTTTGAAATATCCTTAGAAAATACGTCTACATCGAACGAAGCCAGCTTTTTAAATCCACTAAATTTATATAGACAGTTAGACATAAGATCACCAATTTTTATGAAAAACACTTCAAATGATTCATAATTTTGTTCAATCTTCTCATTTAATCCTAAAAAGAACCACCAGCACAACACCAACATTTTGTACAAAAACTAATTATCATTTAACTTAAGTGACGCCAACAAATTTAATTTCTCAGATAAGCGTAGGACTCTAGTAAATCTAAGTGGCAACATGTCGTTTATTATAATACCATAGTTTATAAAGTAGTCTCCGTTTTGGACTCAACTCAACTGCATTCTTTTAACAGCATTTTAAATACATCTTAACATTTTGTCTCGTAAGGTACTCTATTTATATAAGCACAATAAAAAATTGACGATTTCGATTCACAAATAACGTTGTAAAAAATAATAATAATCTATGAAACAAAATAATAACGTTCGAATGAAATATATACATGTAATAAAACTGTGACAGAGTGAATTATGTACCTGGAAATTATTTCAAAAAAATGATTGATTTACCATATAGTATTATAACAGAAGCCAGAAAATCTGTTTTTAGAATTTTTATTTGTCTGTTAATTTTGTTCTTCAATCACGCAAAATATACTGTACAAATTTGATGAAATTTGGTATAATAGTCTATGCCCTCGGGTAAAATATATGATAATCATTATCTGGATATAACAAACTGAAAAAAAAACTGACTGTGAATATTATGACATGAGTACTGCCAACTTTATACTTATAGATATATTACGATACTAGCGTGACCCGTGCGGTCTTCGCATTATAAATTATTCAACTCAATTTAATAAATCAAAATTGATTGCAGGTATTCAATTCATTTCTAATTTTGCACACTGCTTATTACGTTTTTATTCCATTATGAAGCTCAGATGACAGATCAGACAAATATTTTACTAAAATTGACATATAGAGGCGCAAGTATCAAAAGCATTGAGCTAAAGCGCCACTTTATTTATACGTGAGTGGATTTGAAATTAAACAAAAATTTTACCGACCGTCAATCATATTGACGTTGAGCCGTTAGATGGCAGCATTGCTGTTTTGTGTATATAATTTTAATAATTAATTAATTTGCAAAAACAATAGCAATAATAAATTTTTTAGTTGTGGATGCCGGTAGAGCAAGCAATTATCTATAAAATGATATAAAATTTATGTGGATTAGTTGTGAGGTTTTTTCTAAAAAGAGAGAGTAACATCTTAACCTTAGCGTATTAATATATATGATAATGATGGTTCTACCGACACCATCTATTGGCGTTTTTAGTAAGTTTTACGCTCATAGAGTTCTGAGAAAAAAATTTAAAAAACACAAAAAGCTCCTATTAACTTTTCTTATTCTGAATTCCACGTGATCAAAGTCGCAGGCGCTGTTAGTAGTATTATAAAAAAGTGAAGTATGGGTTTAAGCAAAAAGGTATGTTGGATGACGTTGGAAGAATTGACGTCCAATGGATAAAGTGACAACTTATTAGAAATATTTAAGTTTTATCACAAGTTCACGCATATGAATATTATTTTTAACCGCATCACACGCATCTGAATATTATTTTTAACCAACTTCAAAACAGAAGGTTATCAATTCGACCGTATATATGTAATATTATTGGAACTACAAAATATTCATATAGACTAGTTCTACTAGACCTTCTAAACAAACATACAAAGTTTTCATAAGTGTATGTATATATGTATGTACGTGTGTCTATGTATTTTTCAGAAACTAATAATTGGATTGCAAAATTGTTTTTAATTATATTTCCACATGTATTACGAATAACTAGAAAGAGAGAAATAATATTTATCATAATAGGAACAGAATCCATCCGAAATCCAAATGAAAGTAGGTACTGACCTAAGTGAGTATGTTGACAATTTTTTTGCCAGCTAAGGCATGTCAAACATACATACTAAAATAAAACAAAAAACTTATCTTGGCCTCAAAAAAAACCGTTAGCAACCTCAAAAACAAAACCTACCAACTCAACCTCAAAAAAAAACTATTAACAAACCTATTTAGGTTAATACCTAATTTTGATTTGGATTTTAAATCGATTTTGTGTATATTATAATACTTATTATTTCTTCTTTCTCAGTTAATCGTATTTTTATTTATTTTTTATTTCATTATTTTAAGTGGCACAGGCACCAACATTTTCAAGTCTGATTTTTTTAAAATTAGTTTTTATTCAATGTATATGTTTATTGCCTAGTGTATATTTTAGACGTACAAAAAAAATAGCATGAATGCCTACTTATTTTTAATTTTTTAACTCAACTTAAGTGCAACATTTCTCTGTAGTTTTTACTAAATACCGTTATCGGGATTTTAGAAACGTTTTTCCGATTTTAAAAAACCGGCTGTTTTTCAGTAATATTATAGTATATTACATTACTGATACGGGACATACATATCTACAAATACAGTGTTCGACTTCACGAGTTGAGTCAGCATTAATTCGATAGTGGGGCAGAATTATATTTACGGTTTTTATATTTTCGACCTACGTTCAAATGATAGAACCACCTTATTGCAGGAAATGTGAAGTCTCTTGTGGTCATACCCGTTACTAAAATGGATAGGGCAAATATGAACCACATTACAGACAATTTGTTTGTTTAGGTGGGATATTCAAGGAATCATATATGGGAAATACTAGTAATACAAATATTACCTTAATGTACTGTAGCCAGCTTCAAACTTCGGAAGTGAACTTATAGAGCTTTTTTTTAACTTATAGAGATATAAGCTTTTTTGAAGTTCGTCATATAGTGGTCTGATTTATCTATATGATTGCCCTTCAGTAAGAATAAAGTACTCCGCTTAATAATGTTTTTTCTTTAATTCAGTTCATTCGTGAAACGCCACTTGTTATTTCATTTATTTTATACAATTTAATTCAAACACTCTTTACTGACATCGATTTATTCAACGGAACCATTTTAGATTTTTTTAATTATGATTTAGTGCAATATAAACAAAATTTATACTCAAATTATGCTCCAAAGGTTTCGAGCAAAATTACCATAAATTTAACTTGTTAAAACTAGCTTTAAATACAAATGAAAATGCTCGTTTCCCATATCCAACCGACCCAGCAACCGCGCTCCCTCCCAGTCGACATTACGCATTCAGACGCGAACCCAAACGGATTTCCTAAGAGGAAAACTCGATATTAATTTCGTCCCCTTAAAGAAAACGTCACATCACTCGACTCTCCCCCGGGACGTACAATTTGATACGCTCCTGCATAAAAAATAGTTTGAGCCGAATTAATCTTCATTTTCGCTCCATTATCTTTTCGCGGAGACATTCCGGCCGGGTGCGTGGGAATTATTGTTATCTACGTTGAATGCTAATAAAGAAAGGCCCTGTTGCGGTAAATAAGCTTGGATATTTTACCTTATGTACGCTTTAACATTTGTGCGAGACTTTAGTCCGTATACATATGGGAAGATGTTAAGTCAAAGTCGTGCGTGAGATTTAATTACCTATATTACCATCGACATTATTCTCCTTGTAATAGATTTATGTACCTAACATAAACCCTGTTTTAATTATATATCATATTTTTAACATAAAACTATAAATAGAACACCCAGACTAAAAGTGAAACTCGATGAAATGAGCTGAAAGAGCCTATAGATTGTGGCCATGTAGTTGTGTAACGATAGTTATTAATGAGCTGTCAGTTTGACGTTTCTTTTGATTAATCATTTCAGCTTTTTTTTTTAAATATGGCTTCGATGTTCGAAAAGGCTACGATGTGGCCATTGAAATAAAAAAATGTGAACTGCCTAAAAGGGTCTGTAGATTGCCTTTGTGTAGTTATGCAAAAATTAGTCACAAGCAAGCCCTCAATTGCTTCATTTAATGATAAGTTATTTTTTTCGTTTTAATTATAAAATGAAAAGTGGGGCACTTTAAAGTCTCATTTATAAAGGCTGAAGATTTTTTTGAAAAGTTACGCAAAGTTTTTGGGTTTCTAACGATTTAAAAAACATTTAGAGATAAATAAAAGAGAAAAATAACAAAAAATTGAGACGAGTCTCCATCACTTGGTATTTGCTTTATCCAAACCTCAACTTCATATTTTTGCTTACGCACATAGATGCTTATGACATTATATCAAATTGTTAATGTCTAGAGTCTAAACAGATAACTAATAATGGCAGACAAAATTTATATGCAAAACTCAACGAAGAATCTAAAAAAACTTAAGCAAAATAATTATTTCAAACACTTGTAAAACACGAGTGAAACTCGCACTACAAGATTAAACATTTAGGCATTTAGTGATACATAAATTAAGTATTTAACTATTTAAATAATTTTATTTTTTTCCATTGAATATATATTGCCTACTTTATTTTTCTATTTTATCTTTTAAAGGCACATATTTAAAAAAATGTTTATGTGATAAATTACAAATTAACAATTTTCGAATTGTTTCCTTTGCTTGTGCTGTGAGACCTTGCTTCTAGCCAAATTTCAATCTACTAGGTCAATGGGAAGTACCCTATAGGTTTTGATTTATTTACGAAAGTTAAAAAATTCGACATAAATAGATGTATTTTAGGTTTTTCTTATTGCGTTGACTTAGAAGCTTGATTTTTCACAGCAATAAGTGACCGTAGACTTAAGTATTTGATATTAATTTCGATTTGAACACAGTCGTAACAGCCGTTTTCTTTATTGAGATATATGTTGAAACAATTATTTTTCATTGATCACAACTTAGATATATGTCGCAACAGCTGTTATCTTTATTGAGATATATGTTGTAACCGCTGTTTTTCTGTATCGAAACATACGTCGTAACCACCGTTTTTCTTTAGTGAGCTATATGTTGTCATGGCCGTTTTTCAATATGTATGTAACCGCCCATTTTATCCGAAAGAATATTAACTTTCTGAAAATAATGGTGGTACTCACATACATAGAGATGGATATGTGATCGCTTCTCAAACAAGCTTCGAAAACGGAACTATTGTAGTTCCGTTTTTTTTCTTTTGAGATACTAAGCCCCAACAATTTTATATACGTAATGATCAAAAATATATTTTTAAGAATATAAGTAACGCTTCCATTAACAAGGAACGTTACATAAATTATAACTTTTTTAAATGGAATATTATTTTGCATAATTTCTATATTCAAAGTTATAACATCTTTCTATTCGTAGGTAATAGAAACATATTTTTTGGCAAATTTTTTGCGTTTTTACTGCAATAATAGGTGCATTGTCATTAATAAAGGTAGTACGTAGTACAAATACCGTTCATAACAGAAATAATGTTTAATATCATTTCGTAATTTTAAAATCATAAAAATTTTACTTCACGCTAATGCCAGAATAATATAACTTGTTGAAAGGGTGAATTCTAATATATTCAAAACGGTGTGCGGTACGTATTTGCACGTTGGAAGTGTAACTTCTTTAGGATTAGTTTTTCTTACGTGTAAGTTATTTGTTAGTGAAGCCAATAGATGGTGTTAGGACTGTATTAATAGGGCAATAACATTAGGCGTAACACGACTGTTTTAGTCTGAGCCTGACGTTTCCTTTTCCGTAAAGAAGTTATAATTAAAAAAAAATTGTGTATTTGTTATTTCTAAGACTTTAAAGGTTAGTATTTCCACGTTCTTTTATTAAAGACTATACACTTTTTTTTTTAAAACGGAACTGATTTCTTAACAATTTTCACTTGAGTAACACAAAGATTGAGTCACAAATAGATTTATAAAAAAAAATTCATTCTTAATATTTTTATTGAATATGTCCATTTGTTTTAACTGTAAAGATATAAAAAAAAGCTTATAAAGGTAAGCGGTTCTATTTATTTATAATTATCCATATTGTAAGTCATGCTTATTGATATATTCCTTCCCTCAGTTTTTTATTTAAATCCCTCTGGCAGATTGTTTTTTTTTTTTGCTGTTACTTCTTTTATCAATATATCCATTCCCCTCACTTTTTTATTTTGATTCATATAGAAGGTTGTTTTTTTGCCGTTACTTCTTTTATCAATATATCTATTCCCCTCACTTTTTTATTTTGATTCATATAGAAGGTTGTTTTTTTGCCGTTATTTCTTTTATCAATTTGTAATAAAATTTGCAGCAATTTTTTTTAAATATCAATTTATTTTATTTTATTTCGATTAAAATATAATCTTTCCTGATACTTTTATTTGGATAACAAAAAAAATGGAATTTATGTAAATTAAATTTTGAAAGATCATAAAGCATGCGTCATACATTGTTATATATTTACAAACTGAATAAAATTCAAGAAGCTCTGTCATCACGAGTCTAAAGCCATTCCCATATCGTCTGTATTAGATCTTTCTTTTGACAGACTTCGGCCTCGTTCGCGTTCATCCTTTGAAGTATTTTAGGGAAGTCAAAGAGAGTTTAATACGGGAAATCCCCCATCTCTCGCGGGATATAAACTGGTTTCAAGTTTGTATACAAAACAGGATTGTTCGCGCGACCGTGTAATGAATATTTCCCCCTTTTTTCTGCACGAATACTTGAATTTTGCGCTCAGCTGCTCGTGCCCTTGCATCGAAATATGAATGAAAGGGCTTAAATGGAATCCCATACCGCAAAGTTTCGTGATTTGTCCTGGTTTAAGAAAGGTGAAGGAATACTTTGTTTTCTTTTTAACGTATAATTCTGGAATGGGATTGGGTTAGAAAAATTGAAAAAGGTGATTAAATAGTTATTAAATATTTGTTAGTTAACAGAATTTAAAATCTTGATTTCCGACAATTGATTGAATTATTTTGTGACACTCTGTAAGGAATTTAACTTAAAAACTTGTCTCTACTTTTAAATATTTTCCTGTGTAACTATAAATTATATGAAGGCATCTAGCACATTGTTGTTTTTCTATTGATTTGTTTAGTTGTTAAAGTTTTGTCAATAACAAACTCTTATTGTCGAAATATGTTTTTCTATCTGTCCACTTCGTAACAATCTGATCACTAATAATTAAATTTAATAACACCCGACAAATTTGTTGACACATTAGACAAAACAATTATCAAAAATACTTAAATATTACCATGACACCACGGAAATTTAATTATAATTGAACGTTATCAGTATGGGTACAAAAAAGTGAACCAAAAATAAACGAGTTAAAGTTATTTGAAGTTAGAGTAGAGGGAAATTAAAGTTGTCTAATTTTATTTATTTAATTCAATAAAGTTTGTTTTACTTTTTCGCAATAAAAAAATACAAAATAAATTATAAAAAAACGGAACAATTACAAGATCACTAATCTATCCATCCACCTCTTTGTTTATCGGCCGTTTTTTACAGAAACTTTTGACGTAAAAACTTGAAATTAAGCAGGGTGTTAAAGCATATTAATCCAGGTATATTTCAGTAGTTAATAAGCAGAAATGTTTGCAACGAAATTTTAGAAAAGACAAATTAAAGGATTAAAGACACTTTTTAATTTCATATTTCGTGTAGAGTCGTTATTTTTAATTTCATATTTTGTGTAGAGTCTAGTTCTAACTATTTATTTCAGAATTTTATGTAAAATACTTTTAGAAATATTGTTCATAATATTAATAAAAATATGTGAATACCCCAGTCCCTAACTTCGAAACTGCAAAATATTAATTATTAAAAAACAGTATTACTAGAAATTTATCTAAACTTTACCGAGAAACTATTTCATATTTTGTGTAGAGTCTAGTTACAACTATTTATTTCAGAATTTTATGTAAGATACTTCTAGAGATATTGTTTATAATATTAATAAAAATATGTATAAACCCCAGTCCCTAACTTCGAAACTGCAAAATATTAATTATTAAAAAACAGCATTACTAGAAATTTATCTAAACTTTACCGAGAAACTATTTCATATTTTGTGTAGAGTCTAGTTATATTTATTTCAGAATTTTATGTAATAACTTCTAGAGATATTGTTTATAATATTAATAAAAATATTTGAATACCCCAAACTTCGAAATTGCAAAATATATATTATGAAAAAACAGCGTTACTAGAAATTTATCAAACTTTACTTTTTTACGAGAAACTTATGATTTTCTAGAAATTTCACGATAATTTTACGCCTATGAAAGATTTTTAGGCAATACATTTACCTGTTAAAAATAATATTATCATTTGTAAACACTTTAACAGAAAACTACTTATCTCTAAATGCTTATATTTTCCTACATATGCCAGGGACCCTCTTAGTGCGAGTTCTACTTACTTATTTACATACTTTAATGTACACAATTGATTTCTATAGCGGAGTTACTAGGACGAGAGTAATCTCTTAAAGTCAACCAGAACATCAAACCAGCCCCCCTCTATGAGCGAACGCGAATTGAACCAAGGTCCCCGAAATGCGCTGCACCCTCATAGGCCGTAAGGCTGTGATTAACCCAATACACCATGGTAACGACATTACGCGGATTTGACAGATTTTTTAACTAAAATTTAAATTTTCTGTTTCAGATGGTGCCATACCTACAGCAATACGTAAGTGATGTTTGGATATATACATTTTATATTTTTAACAAAATCGATTAATATTTAAATACATACGTCTAAATTTGTTTACAGCACCTCCATTATTACCGATCTCGGGGTTAGAAGTAGTTGGTAAGTTTGATGTTACATTTATTCCGTTCGCTTCTATATTCAACATTTTGATTTGAACTTTGATGTACAGATTTCAAAGTAATTTCCCTTAAATACTTTTACTTCAAAACTTTTTTTTCTTTTGTATGCTTGATTTTATGTGAACACGATTTTAATTTTTATTCATCATATTTTAAGGACGGACGCACTTCATTTCGATACTCATAAGATCAATTTGTTTGTACTCAATTCAAATTTTATATTTATCAATTTATGATCATATAGAATTCAATTGTGCAAAAATATTAACTTATAAGCTCTCTCGTTTTTAAATTAGAGTTAACATAGAATTAAATGTCATATCAAACAGTTCAACATTAAAGAAATGAATATCCGTAAACAATGTTATTCAAAAATATCGCAAGCTAAATAAAGACAAGACGTAACAAGAATTACAAGAACTCAGTTTAAACCAAACATTCCGAAAGTTTAAACCTAATCAAACGCTCCATTTAATAGAAACGTCAAAATAGTTCTCAATGCTCCACCCCCCCACCACTCTACACCAAAGTTAACTTCCAAACCTCGCACGTTGCGCGACTCTAGTCGATAAGCGGCCAGCGATCAGTCAACATGTCACAGCGCGCATTAATTATCACCGAGATTAATACAATAACTTCTGGAAACTTCTTCCATTCTGCTTCGGGCGTGGGTTTGGGACTAGGGTACGTCAAACAAATTGTGTTAATTAGTTTCAAGTTACTGGAGTGACGTATTGATAAGAGGTAAATTATGAAGTTGGACGATTTATTGCGTAGATTATGATGTTAGTTTCATGTTAGTTTGAACTATTAATATGACTTTGAGATATTTCATTCCGTGAAGCGGTTATTAGCTAAAATTTAACGTGTTCATGGTTTAAACGAATAATGTTCTTATTATTAAACGTTGTCAAACAAATGTTAATTTTGTAGAAGCCTTATATTAAAAGTTTAGCTGGTGTCATATGTTGACATGTTCTATTTAAAATTGGTAAAATAAAATGATTGTAGATACAGCAGAGTAATATTTGCGATTTCCATTCCATTTCTACGTTTTTTTTTCTGTTTAATGATTCGGTTCTTTTAAGTATAAAATTGGGTTAAATATTTATATTACCAAAGACTGGACAATAGTTAGAATTATTATGATTTCCGTAATTTGTTTTTCTTGTATTTCCAAGTGAAGTAAATTACGAGAAAAGTGAAAATATAAATAGGAAAAAAGTAATGAGAGAAAAAGGTAAAGAATTATTATTAATTACCAGTATTATCTATGGTGACCAAATACAACCTCTACAAACGAAAATTATCTCCTCGTTTCCAATTTCATAGCATAATTAAAAAGCTAATCTTCATCTAGGCGTCGGTCGGAAAAACTCTGCTTTTATATTTAAAAAGGTTTAAACTAACGGTAGAGTGTAGGTATATTACCCACAAATGTATGCTATGGTATATTACCCACAACCATTAGGTTCAATTACTTTTAACATCGATTATTTCACCATTTAGAAGAAAATATAAACAAAAAATTCGATCATGTTGCAACATTAGAAATGGTGTTTCATATACCAAAAAATTATGAGTGCGAGTAACCTTCACGAGCGTTTGAAGTATACTTTGAAGTTTCTTTGAAGTTTCTTTGAAAGTTGTGGCAGATATTATTAAAAATTACGGGTACAACTCAATACACGTGACGGAAATGAAACTTTTTGGCGATCTAAACCTTGATTTGTAAGTATATATTAAGGAATAAAACTAAATAGAGAGAGACAGAGAGGAAAGTAGCAAACATACTGAATCACGGTTGATATACTTTCATCCGTTAAGGAGTTACACATTGTTAATCTCTAGAATTCATCATCAGGCCCTGACCTGAGTGGTCGTTATTTTACAAAGTAACAACTACCAATAGAAAAAGACAGAATAAAAATAAATTCAAGTATATGCGTATATTGTATTTCGTGCGTACATATACTCACGAAATTTAAAATAAAGGAAAACCTACAGACTTTACTGAATGTAATTCCGGGCAGAAAATGTGAGTTACTCTCAAGCCGCGCCTAAAGAAGTTTCCAAAAAGTGTATTAAATTTTCTTTAACCAAAATATATTAACACGTTCTCTTGTCTTAACAGAATTATAATACACGCGTATATATGATAATTCGATTATAACTACAGATCCACTGAACGGATTATGGCACATTTTTTTAAAATGTGCAGTTTTTTACTCTTGATTAGCAAAACGTAATGAGATTAATTTCGGGGGTTGCAAATCATTCATAGTAAGGCTACAAACCCAACAACTCAAACTACAACGCAACCTTAACATAATATCTCGTTCACTAATGAGACATTTGATTAGTTTGCTTTGATTTTAACTTCATAAAAATTATGAAAAACCAGAATATAACGGAAGGTGCGTCGCTTTAGGACATCTAAACAGACATATAAATATCACGACGAATTTAAAAATTTAAACTATTCTCAAAAAATCACATACACTTTCTGCCTATCACGTGACAAAATATTGTCTGTGATGCAATCATTAAATGTATGTGATTCAATCATTTAAAATATGATTAATTAAGAACGATGAGCATATATAATTTTCTTTTCAATTTCTACTTGTTTATGGAATATTAATGAAATAAATAAAAGAAGAAATATGAAGCACCTACTAAACAACCATAGACATTATAGACCACCCAAACAAACAGTATTTGAAAAGAGCTAAAGCTGTTTACTAATTTTTAAATCTGGTTTAATATCAGATGTGATCTGCTACGGTTATAAACGAGAGGAGGAATTCATCCATCCGACCGACGTCTGCAGACAGTGTCATTGCACGGTAGTCAACGGGAATAAGCTGATAGCCAAATGTCGATACCACGATCTATGTAAGTACACATTTCCAAAAATAAACGTGGAAAGAAAATATCAATAATATAGTCACAAAACCTTGTATCTATATGCAGATATATCAATAATATAGTCACAAAACTTTGTATCTATATGCAGATATATCAATAATATAGTCACAAAACTTTGTATCTATATACAGATATATCAATAATATAGTCACAAAACCTTGAATCTGTATGCAGATATATCAATAATATAGTCACAAAACCTTGAATCTGTATGCAGATATATCAATAATATAGTCACAAAACCTTGTATCTTAGCTATCAGTTAAATTTAAAGTAATAGTAATACTTATATATCATTTTAACATAGTTTTGACCGACAATTACGTTTAGAAAATATATTACGTAACCGGTTATTATTTCCTAATTGAGTATGAAACAAAACCATCTAAACAAACTTAAATATAATTTATTTACGCGTGATGAATTTACATAAAATTTTAAATGTCTCTTATTTTTGATTGAGGTTTTGATTTCAAAATTATTATTTAAATTATTTTAGTATGCTAGACTAAGAAGCTTATTGCTACGTGTAAAGGTTCACAGCAAGTGTGCTATCAATTTCGAAATCAGTAATATACATTTAAAAATCACTCGGGTAATTGAAAAGTTCATCATCGTTAAAATCCATCACGGTTGATATATTTATAATAACCACGGAAATTGTGATAAAAGCCCAAATATCAAGAAAAATAATTGTTGAATATATTTGGCGTAAATTTTTTAGAAATTCATTAATCACAATTAAAAGAAACTACGTGACCGTGATATTATTTCTACTTTCTTTAAGTTCTTTACCACGGGCTAGGTTTCGTTGTATTACAACATCGTCAAGTGGGCTATTAACAAAGATAATATAAAGATCAGAATATTTACTAATAGAAAAGAATCTTTGCTAACCTAGGTTGTGGTAAAAAACTTAAAGAAAGTAGAAATAATATATTACGTAGTTTAATTTAATTGTGAAAAATCATTGTTTTTACAATAAAGTGACAAAGATTGGACACGATGAAGAAATATTTCATAACTTCTGTCTTACTCTAAGTTTTAAAAAATATGTAGTATAATGCAAGTGCAAATACGAGTTAATTCGTAACTCATCAACAATGTGACAAACGGAAAGCCTGATCTCTGTCTAAAATATTTTTTTAATAAATTTTATCTAAAAAGAAACATTAAAACAAAAAAATTAAAATCTTATTACAAATGTAATAACTTACATTAACATTAAAATTTGATGTTTATGTTGATAAAATAAAGATTATCTATACAACCTGTCACATGTTTAAACACTACCGTCCAATCGTAGTGCAGGAGACTTACCCCACTCTAGCAATGTTATTTTAATCACGTATTTTCGTGACGCCTGCAACGCGATAAGACATTTCGCTTGGAAGAATAGATTCTCAATTATATTTTACATAGTTTGAAAACTACTTTCTTCAATTACAATGTTTAATGTTTATTAAATTTATATAAACCCTCCAGTTTGGTTGACTGGTGTGTATTTATATAGATCATTCTTCTCGTAGATATATCATCTAGTATATATATATATATATATATATATATATATATATATATATATATATATAACAAAGGCAGACTATAGTACATAATATCGCCGTGCCTTAACTGAAACAAACGTCCTCAAAAGGTATAAAAAATAAATTTAAATATTGATTTATTCTCGTGGATGTAAACAGCCTTAAATGATCAGACAATTACTAAGATTTTACGTTGTTGAAGTTAACAATATGCCTTATATAACAATATGTCTTATATAAGTATTATATGGGTATGCCTTATATGGATAGTTTTAAAAAGAAGAAACCGGTTTATTTTCTTTTTGATTTAAGTTTTTTTTCAAATAAAATAATTTTGTGAATATATCTTTTTTAAATTTAAATTTATTATATTTAATGACCTCGTAATCAATAAATTTCAGGTAATTATCCAGCAACTGACAGCACAACGCCTGATTATATAGGTAACATAATATTGTTTTTATCTAATTTTAAATAATATCACGTACGTAACGAATTGTATTGGAATTAAGCACAGCCGAACTTAATTCGGAAGATAATCTACTTTTACATTGGATACTGATCTCAAAATTATGGGAAATGACTGTGATAGTAACGTTGAAAATCATAATATTGAAACGATGCTCAGAAAATTAGGTAAAATCTTAATAATTATTGCTAACGAGATCAGCTCCTCGTCATAATAAAAAAATATCGTTATGAACTCGGTAATAACCAGTCATTTCAAGGTTATTTGCTTTCGCGTCCAGAAACAGAATTTAAAAAAATAAAGTCACGTACGGATTGGAGTACGTGCCTGCGCCTAGATAAAAATAAAGGTGTTATTACATATTAATAAAATAAAAAAAAGTTCTACCATTTTCTCTTATTTTTTTTTATTAGCTTTATACGCTATTTTACTTATTCTGTATTTTTAATACACGTAAATTTTGTTCAAATTATTCGCTATTGGAGTTACAACTTATAAACATTTTTTTTTCGTTAGACACAGAGATTTCTCAATTTTGAGACAAATTCGTTCGGTTTATTAATACAACGTACTGATATGCACAAATATATTAAATCAAACTAATATAATCAAGCAGACTGCTATACTATATCTATAAGAAATTATGGTTTCATATTCTAGTTATAAAATTACCCGACTTTTTAGTTAATGGATGATGAAGAAAATTCCATTAAAATGTATCTCAACGTAAGTACTCTTAGCTGCTTAAGGATTGCTTCTTTTTATTAATATCTATATATAGAATCTATAAACAAATTTTATTTATTACTTTTTACGCAGCATCGAATAGTAATGTAACTAAATTTTACTAAAAACCATCAATATTAAACTTTAAAATAGAGGTATATGAAACAAAAATCCATGTAGGTAACTCATAAATTACCTTTGAATTTTTTTCTTCTGTAAACTGATCATGAATTATCGTTAAAATAACGCATGTATTCTTTTGAAATGTATATCTTCTTTAAAGACAAATTCTAAATATAACACCTGTTTAATAAAAGTAGATATTTAAAACACATTTTCTTTGTTCTAGAATTAAGATATATATATACATATATAACCTACAAACTAATTTTATTTTGTTGTTTTTTAAACTTCTCAAATTATATATGCTCGAAACATATTTTTTTTTTAAATTTGTTTTATTTATTTGCTCTTCAGTGTTAACGATATAATGAACTTGTAAACATTTACTACAAAAATACTAGAAAGAACGTCATGTATTTAAACATAAAAAAATCCTTTTCGTTCATAATTTTTAGAGCCAATATGTAAGCACTATGGTCTGGAGAAGATTTTCCCCCACCCGGAAGATCCCTGTTTCATGTGCCAATGCGTTATTGCATTCAACCACGTTTTGACGAATTGCGAACCATCTCCTGACTGTGGTAAGTTTTCAATTAAACTATTTTTATATATTCGGTAATGGATAGACATTTAATAATGAACCTTCCTGAGGATATAAATTTAATAGGACAGATATTTAATAATGAACTGTATATATAGTACAGCGTGTGTAACAATAAGAAATATATATAGACAAACTTTTCATTAATTTAAATTAAAGAAAAGTTTGTAGCCAAACAAGTATTATATACTCATTATAAAAAATAGTTGCGGATTGACTTTTACCTGAGGAACTCTGCGAAAGTAAACGCATTAAAAGAAATCTAGAGAATTTATCAGTTTAGTAAAGAAACTTAATCTGAAACGACGGAAAAATCAAAAGGGTCTGGAACATGATTCAAAGGTTTTGGAATTTATATCTCTAGAAAATAACCTCCACGCTATGATTTGAACTTTTTCAAAACGTTTAAATAGTTACTATTAAACGTATGTAATATAACTTAATTATCAAATTTAACTTTTAAAAACCGGTTAAACTCCATCAAAAATCAAAGAACCGAGATTCGTTACGTCATATCATAATTTAAATAGGTGTGTGTATATATATATATTTATATATTTATATATATATATATATATATATAAAAAATTGTAACAGTGTAAATTCTGTACATGGAAAATGTTTAAAAAAAAGTGATTGATTTAGCGTACAGAATAATAATAGAATCCGGAAACGCTTTCTTCAGAATTTTCGTATGATATTTGTGCGTCAATCCCGCAAAATCTACTGCACAGTTTCTGATGAAATTTGGTATGGTAATAAATTATAACAAAGAGCAACATATGAGAAAAAAATTATCTTATTTCGAATTTCACGCGAGTGAAACCGTGAGGCACAGCTAGTATCTATATATGATAGCCAAATACAAATCACTGACTGATTAATCACGAAATCTTCTGAACTATAAAGTCTAAGACAGTAAACTTGGCGCGTATTTTTCTCTTTGCTTCTTAGCACATAGAAAATATTTTTTTCGAAATTCTACCCCTAAATATGCAAAAACCAGGATGAGAGACCGTATAGAAATATCGAAGTAATTATAGTTCCATCTAAAATTCATCCATCCAACTAAAATTACTTAATATAAAAATTTATATTTAGACTCTCAAGTAGAAATGTTTATTTTAGAGCGTTTGGAAAACAGTTAACCGCAAACAAATGTTCTATTTCGCTCAAACAAAGCTGAAACTGATAGTTTCTTCTTTTCCTTGATCTTCTTTCTCCATGCTCCTATATCTCATTTGGAGTCAGACCTCCTCATACGTTTTCACCTAAACAGTCTATCTTGTACCGTCATTGAGTCCATTTCCTTAGATTTGAGACCCTTTTCTATAGTGCTCTTCCAGGTGATAGCAGCCGGTCGGTCTCAGCCTGTCTTCCCTTCTTTTATTTTATCACTGCTCTAGTCATTTGGTCTTCGTTACACCCCATAACTTCTGCGATTTTCTCTTAGCTTTTCGTCAATCTTTACAACTTTTATTATAGCACATTTATATAACAATGGGATATACACCAGAAACGTCTTTACGTTTTTGATTCCACGCTTTTCACCTTTTCCAATAAAAAAAGAATATAATTTGACATTCAGCGCTTTATTTTTTACCTTCGTTTTCTTCAAAACCTCAATTCCTTTTCATATAAATTATTACATATAGTGGGTACGTTAGAATTTCAGCTACGCATTAAAGAGCTGTACTGAATCACGCACTCTCAAAAGCCGACGAAAGGTATGTGAATAAAGGCACAAAGATGCCAAAACTCGTCTCTCCGCAACATCACCCCCGACATTTATCTCGCAAGAAAACTCGAGGCGCTTAAATAACGAGGGAGGGGGGGGACCCTTTCACAGTCACCCGACCAATCGCACCGTCCATATATTATCCAGCTTCTGACACGAATAATAAATAGGGAATTATATACATAATTTTTCAAATGAAAAAATCCAGAAAAAGCTACAAGTAAAGGGGTTGTTTTATTTGTACTGGGTGGAAATTTGTAACGAAACGAATAATTCTTTGAAATAATGAAACATTTAGCTTATCTAGATGATTTTATTGTCTTTGTCCAAAACTTTGGAAGCAGTCGGCAATTAAGAAGAACATTTAAGGAATTGAAATTTTGTTGTAACGGAAGCCTTAATACTTTTTTTAATTGGTTATGTCAGAACCGTGGCAAAATTATGGAATTTGTTTAGTTTTACATTTCTACCCACGATCTTAATGTTACAATTTTATCAGCATCTATACCAAATTCATCTCAACTGGCATTGCTTTTCATTACCTACATATTCTAGTTCATTCTATTCCAGCATTATGCCATTTGTTTATTTTAGCCCATTCTGTTCCATTGTTATGCCATGTGTGTGTTTTTAAACCATTATAAGAGTATTCCATTATTATATTATTTGTATATTGAAGTCCGTTCTATTCCATTATTATTTTATCTATAATTTAAGAAACTTAATCTGAAACGAAGGGAAAATCAAAAGGGTGTTGAATATCTTACAAAAAGTTTTGGAATTCATATCTTTAGAAAATAGCCCCCACGCTACGATTTCGACTTTTATCAAAACGTTAAAATAGTTACTATTAAACGTACATAATGTAACTTAATATCTAATTTAACTTTTAAAAAAAGGTCAAACTCCATCAAAAATCAAGGAATCGAGCTTTGTCACATCATAACATAATTTAAATAGGTGTGTGTATATACATATAAAAAAATTGTAAAAGAGTAAATTCTGTACATGGAAAATATTTTCATAATTCGTAAATTCTGTACATGGAAAATATTTCAATGTTAACTTATTTATGTATATTTCAATCCATTATATGTTACATGTATATTTTAACTCATTCCATATGGTTGTTATGTTATTTGTGTATTTTAGTCCATTCCATTCCATTATTATATTATTCATATATGTTAGTTCATTATATTTCACTATTAAGTTGTTTGTATATTTTAGTCCATCCTTTTCCAGTATTATATTATTTGTAAATGTTAGTCCATTCAAGTCCATTATGATGTTACATGGTCTTATGACCCAACGATGCAGACGTATTGTTCTTAAACTTACTATTCACAATGAATTATTACCGTTTTAACTTTATTATAACATAACAAACATTTTGAGTCTAACAAAATATTAACTGCTGACTGTTACCTGCGGTTCGGATCGCAACAAATCATATTTATGGAGGCCTGCTGAGTATCCTAAGATGAAATATTAACTTTTCTTTGATTCATATCCTACTTTGCTCAAAGTACTAAAACATACTTACAACTAAATATCTTTAAGGGCCTACTTATTTATCCATATATAAAGGTATAAAGTTTCATTTGCGACCTCGAAAAATATTTATTTTTATTATTAGTATATATATAGGTATCCTCATTAAAATGAGCAAGGTATTTGCGAAACTCTTTACCTATTTTCTTTTTAAATTTGTCCGATTAAGGTATCCTCAATATAACTATGAAATATAAATAAAAAAAAACTTGTATATATATATATATATATATATATATATATATATATATATATATACATTTAGGTTAATAACAAAAATACGTTTTTCCACAGATTCATGCAAAAGTCCTATTAAAAATAAGACACCATATAGGTAATCAAGTGCATTTTAAATGACAGCATTCTAATTCTTAGTCCAAATCACACGAAATATATGGAACATTTCTCTCTCTCTATATACATATATATATATATATATATATATATATATATATATATATATATATATATATATATATATATATATATAGAGAGAGAGAGAGATGTTCATATTCAATGATCAATCGTAAAAGTCGTGATCATCGAGTAGGATAAATTGAAATACTAATCTAACATTTTCGAAACTCGACTGTTGTTTATAGAATATTTTATTTCCACGTCTTCTACTCAACAGATGATATAATTTATCAACATTTTGTCTGCTTAAAATTCACACGATTTTTTATACTGTATTTTGTGTAAATAAACTGACTATCGCAGGAAACCAACATTGTCTCTTGTCTGAAAAAAAAATCTTATATTAACGCTATCTATTTATAAGTTGATACATTTTATTAAAAACCATGCATTGTTTACACTGAAAGTATTAAATATTTATATCCGTCAACTATAGCAAAATAGTTCAAAGAATAAATTGCTTGATTTGTGCAAACTTTGGTTTCTTATGAAGAAAAAACGATAACTTCGTTAACAAACAATCATTCAAATTTAATATGTTTGGACAAAAGGAAGAAAAAAATAAAGCAACAAAGAACAGAATAGGCGAATTTCTAATGTTGGTACTCAATTTACTCTGTAACTTGGTGGCGTCTTTTATGATGAATTAAAAAAATTCAAAAATGTGAAAATACAATTATCGTCCAATAGTTAATCATTATAGTTCAAATATTGTTTTTTTTATAATAAATAATAAATTTGTAAAAAAATCCTTTTTTACACATGGCGGTTCTAATATTTACGTTTTAGTCCATAAAAACAAAAAAAAATGCACAGCCATGAGTTTTCACTGCCGCCAAACGAAAAGAAAATATGAAAAAAAACCTTCTTACGAGTGAAATATCGAAATAATTTCATAAAATATTCCAATTATTTGTTACCTCCCCAGGGATGCCCCCGCACCAGCCACCCTCCGGACCCCTGGGCCCGCCGCAGCCCGGTAATCATTCTTCATCCCTCCTCATATTGTACCACTCGCATGACAAGTAATCTTATTTAGTTATTTTCCTTGACACACGAAGAAAAATGGGATGTCCAAACCGCATGTCGCGGTCAGTGGTCGGTGTGTAAGTTTAATGAAAATAAACATGATTTGAGAAGCAATGGAGGAGTGCATGAGAATATAAATTGTAAGAAAGTTAATTTTAAGCTAGTTTTAATTATCTGCCATTTGTTATCCACTAATCAATATTTAGACGAGAGAAAAATCTAAATTACCACTTAGGTAAGTACACACAGACTTTTTGCATGCAACGAGGGTGGTTTCAAAATAACTGATCTATAAATGAATCGCGATACCCAGTTCTAACTTCTTTTCCCAACGTCCTCCCCTGTTTCTAGAAATTGGTCTATATAGTGTGGTTTATTACAAATGATCTAAAAACTAATATACCATCTAATGGGTCTAAAAAAATAGGTCTTTAAAAGTTTTGATTACGTTTACGTTGTATTTTTTAAGTTATTTTTATTAGAATTGCTAAGGCTTTGTATAAACTAGAGTAGATCACAGGGTAAAAAAGGTGTCTTTCTTAGTTTACGGAAACTTTGAAAATTAGCATTAAATAACATTTTTAACGTTTCGTACCTTAAAAGGAAAAATAGAAAAACCGTATACCATTCCTCACGTGTTTGTCCGTCCGTCCGACACAGTCATTTTTCTTAAAAATTGTTTGACATAGAAACTTGAAATTTGGCTTAGTATTAAATGATATTAACCTGCAAATATCTCAATAGCTAACATTCAAAAATATTATTTTGTGAATTTAAGTAAGACAAATTAAAAACCCCAAAAAATTTTAAATTTTATATATAGCATGGGGTGTAGTTTTAAACGGCTATCTTCAGATATATAATGAAAAATGTGCAAAAATATGCCCTCCCTTATTTCGGAAACTATTCACCCTATAATGGTACAAAAATAGGGTTTTTAGAAGCTTATACAAAAGTTGTAGAAAAACTATAGCCAATATCCTAGAACTTGTATTTTTTTTAATATGCACCATGATTTGACGCATGTAAAAGACGTAACAGACAATATGTTTAAATTGTGAAAAATTAATATTTGTAAAACATTTAATAAACATACTAAATGTATAAATGTTTACAAATGCTTGTAATGTATATTCGAGCTTGACAGGTTTTTCAAACCTTATCTACATTTATCGTTTATTACTTTAAATTTGTCATAATATTTGTTGAAACCGTTTTTTATTTCAAATCTGATCCATGTATAACTAAAACTACATTAACTCTTATGGCTACCAATGCTTAATATAATAAATTATAATATTTAAAATTATCCCACATAATAATTTTAGCAGATATAAAGTTCTTTAAAAGATTATATACCCCTAAACAGAAAATTCGATTACTTTGCTGGAACAGATTATTCTCATAACATGACATTTAAATACGTAATAGAAATATTTTATATTATATAAAATTTCGTTACGAGATAAAAAAACGGTTATATGGCGCAACTTTGAAAACTTTAATAGATATTTTATTATTCGCAGATTTCCCAGATGGCTCGGACACAGAAATTTTCTTTCTAGGTGAGTTATGGTAAAACTAGAACGAAATTTGCGAACTAACGATCAAAACTAACCATTTTATTAAAAAAGTTAGAAAAAAGTTTTCTTGCGACTAATATTATCAAGTTTCATAGTTTGTCTATATACAGTTACAGGCCGCATAATAAAAAATTAATATCGACATTACACAGCGCAACTCTATAAAAAATAATATGACATCAAATATATTTTCTTACAAACTATCTGAATAATTAATAAAACAATTTCAAGAAATCGATCAAGTAAATACAATTAAACTAATTATTTGCGTGTGTTGTTTTTTTCCTAACTTTAATACATTACTTATATTTTTAAATTACATTTTCACTTAAATGTTGCCATAACAAAAAATTAATATCAATATTACACAGCGCACCTCTATGAGAAGAAATACGAAATAAAAATATCTTTTCATACGAATTATCTGATCATTTAATAAAATGATTTCAAGAAATCGATCAAGTAATACAATTAAACCATTTGCGTATGTTATTTTCTTTTCCCAAAACCTTAAAATATTAGTTATATTTTTAAATTACATTTTCACTTAAATGTTGCCATAATAAAAAATTAATATCAATATTACACAGCGCACCTCTATGAGAAGAAATACGAAATAAAAATATCTTTTTATACGAATTATCTGACCATTTAATAAAATAATTTCAAGAAATCGATCAAGTAATACAATTAAACTATTTGCGCGTGTTATTTTCTTTTCCTAAAATCGTAACTCATTAGTTATAATTGTTAATTACATTTTCACTTAAATGTTGCCATAATAAAAAAATTATATCTACATTATACAGCGCACCTCTATGAGAAGAAATACGAAATTAAAATATCTTTTCACACAAACTATCTGACCATTTAATAAAATAATTTTAAGAAATCGATCAAGTAATACAATTAAACTATTTGCGTGTGTTATTTTATTTTCCAAAAACCTTAATAGATTACTTATATTTTTAAATTACATTTTTACTTAAATGTTGCCATAACAGAAAATTAATATCTATATTACACAGCGCACCTCTATGAGAAGAAATACGAAACAAAAATATCTTTTCATAAGAATTATCTGACGATTTAATCAAATAATTTCAAGAAATAGATCAAGTAATTGAATTAAGCTAATTATTTTCATTTATTGTTTTCTTTTCTTAAAACTTTAATATATTACCTATATTTTTAAATTAAATTTTCACCTAAATGTTGAAATAATAACGTTTATATTGTCTACAGTTCTAACAATAAACTATACTGCACATATAAAATATCAAACTTCTTATTTCAAATATATATTAGTAATTTTGTTTAATTATGTTATTTCAGAGCCCAATTGCCGATATAGGAAACTGAATCAGTTTTATATAAACCCAGCGAAGACATGCCAGATTTGCCAATGCAGAATGCTGTACAACATAATCTTTGTTAGTTGTAAATCTATTGTTTCGTGTGGTAAGTATAATAGATAAGTAAATATCTTAGCAAGTTAAACTTTTTGAAAAAAAACAGATGTTACATAACATTTCCTTATGATCATTCATCCTAATACAGATCGCTTACCTGAAGTGTGTGAATTGGTTTTAAAATTTTACTCATTATATGTGATTATTACCACATATTAATATCAAAGATACCGAATAAATTTCAAGTTAATAACCAAAAGAAACAAGTTTCGTATCTCAAATATTTTGTTTCGTTACGTAGAATCCCTTAAAACCATTTAATTTAAGGGAAAACTTAACAGTGTAAATCAAATATTGCTATGAATTAAAACAAAAAATTAAACAGGTTCATACTTACTGATAGCATTTTTTTGAAGTACTAAACGCTCACTTACCTGGAACAAAGAAAAGAAAAGACAAAATTATTGAAATTCTATAAAACATCTGCTTTGTTTAATGGGGTAAAAAGATCAGAAATGGAAAAATATCTTTTTTTTTGCTAAAAAAAGTAAAGAAGGCATTAAATTGCTGTATATGTTTCTTTAGTATGCAATACCTGTTCAAAGTGTGTGTGTGTTGCTCGCATAGAAAAAAATATTGCTATTATATAAAACGTCTGGTTTGTATAATGTGCTAAATGTACGTGCATGTATGAAAGACACCTTAGAATCTATACAGAAAAAAATAACAAAATGATTAGGTTTGTGTATGTACTACTTGTTCGAAAATAAAGCGTATTGTTTACATAAAGCAAAGACAAAATTATTGAAATTATGTGAAAAGTTTACTCTGTCTGATGAGATAAAAATCCGAACGGATAAGAAAGAAACTTTAAAACTTTTATGAAGCAATGAAAGATTCGTGTGTGTTATCCTTTATCGTATAATAATTGACAAAAATAATACGTGTTATTTACATAAGGCAAACACAAAATTATTAAAATTTTATAAAACGTTAAATTCTTTAGTTGTTATAAAATCTATTATAAAAAATACGAGCAGATACGAAGTTAACCTCACAATCTTTATGAAAAATACAAGAAGGTAAAGTTCTGTGTTATTCTTTAGTATAAGACTTGTTCACTTCATTTTATGTTACTTATGGCTTAAAGTTGTCACCAGTTTTGCCATGTCACTTGCCTCTTTCTGTTACGCGTGAAAATTTTTTTTTATACTGTAAGTCAAAGAAAAAAATGTAATATGTATTATTTTTAGGTGACATGTCTGGAGGCGTACCTGACAGTCCGTTCATCGGTAAGTGAACTCGACAAATTTCAGTTAAGCTTGAATATTTCAACTTCTGTAGTTAATTAACAAAAATAAAGTTAGAATAAACTAAGAAAGGCGAGCTAAAATTTCAAACAATAAAAATAAACGGGAAACGATCTTCAATGCTGTAATTCATGTTTACTGTTTAAATAAAAACAAAAAATTGCCCAACGTAACAAAGTAATAAAAATAAACATATTAAAACAAATTTATTTTACATGTCTTCATTATTCATGAAGTCATTAAAATCAAAATTACATAAGGTTTATCTTTAAAAGTTATTATCTCTAACACAACACGACTCTGTATGCAAAAAGAAAATTCAAAGATTTTTCCGAATTTTATATTTATACTATAAACTAACTTTTTCTGCCTTTCAGATCCAATTTGCAAACATCATCCCCACGACTTAGCCTTCCATCATCCGTATCGAAATTGCTTGAGGTGTATTTGTCAGCAATCCGAACTTGGTACTGCAGCACATTGTGTAAAAACGCCAACATGTGGTGAGTACAGAATAGTTCAAATTTGTGGAAGAATAAGAAAATTTCCTTTCTTTTGTTATATTGAAAATTGTTGCAAACAGCCGATTAAGTAACAGCATAATAATATTAAGTAACATAATAATATTAAGTAACATAATAATATTAAGTAACAATAATATTAAGTAACAGTAATCAAATTGAATAAGAAATTCTTTTAAGAGAAGTTTAATGGTTTGTTTTACATAGAGACACTATTAACCGTATCCGTAACCTGATACAACTTCCAAAGTAACTTCAAATATGAAAAAGACTAAATTAAACCATTGATAGTTTTCAAAGGTATTGGTTTACTGAACAGCAAAAGAAACAATCTTAAAAGCCTCTTCAGCGACTTCGTATTGGATCCGTAAAAAGAGTTAAAAAGACATACAAATGGCAAGAAATGCGATTTCCGTATAATTAATAATATCTATTACGAATACCCCTTAATATATCTCACTAAAATTACACGAAACGATTAATAATACCCTTTAATATAACTCACTAAAGTAACACAAAACTATTAATAATACCAATTAATATAACTCACTAAACGATGAATATCTGATCTTGTTACTTTACTTCTCTAGATTGGAAACTGTTTTTCTTATTTCTAATATTAGTTCGATAATTTGCATGTTCTATTAAGTCAAATAAAAGAACCTTATATTTCTCATTCCCTTCCATAATTGCAACAGCATATTTTATTGCAATTGTTGCATACCCACTCCTCATTTCTATAGATTCGAATCGCAATAAAAAATGTTAAAAAATTACATTGAAATTTTCACAAAAGACTTCATACTAATCCTCTTAAAAACCTCTGCCTCAAGCTAAGAGGAAATAAGCCACATACTCGGAATATAACGATACATCTTAGGTGACCGAAACTTGAATGAAAAGTACCCTTGAAGGGACCCGTGATTGATCAGGCAATATGTCAAATAACGAGGGTCCACATTGATTGATTGATTCGTTTCGTCGCAAAATTAAAGTGAAGTGTATTATAATTTGAAGTCAACGTAGAAAAATGATGAATATCGACGAGGTACGTACGTCGTTCAAGTGCTTTGCTTCAAAAAAACATAAATTTAGCTAAGTAGCTTTAAATTTGTCTTGTGAATATGCCATAAAGCTCGATCCTGAAAAAATCATGTCAAGTAATGTGAAAGCCAATACAGCTTTTAAAAGAAAACTATAAAAGCAAGATTAAACTTTCTTTCATAATACAAATGTTAAACATTTTCCGACGTTTTTAAACATATGTTAAAATACTTTACTGGCTTGGTCATTAAATTTCTTTATCTGAAAGTTTGAAACTGGCTTAGTCCTGGATTAGTTAAATTATTTAGCTTGTTCAGTCTTAAGCTTTGACTAGTTAAAGAAAATAATTTTAAAGTTTTCTTACGTTACATAATACGTGATCAAATTTAATTATTCTTAATTTTAGTGTACCGATTTTACTCTATTTATGTTTCATTGCGCATGGCGATTGTAATGAAACAATTACGAATAGTCGAACTAAGATAAACGAGACAGCACTTTGTCATTTTAAAACATTTTACCTTATGGCTTCGATATATAAAATACACGAAATAGTTTAAAATCTCGAAGAGCATAAGAAGCGTTAAAACTTCCATGGGAACAGAAACCACAAAACGCGAAACAGAACATATAATGGTAACTTTTTTATTTAACCATTTCCAAGATTTTATTCATTTTTTTTAATTAAACAAGTGTGAATTATTATTAAACAAGGCTTTTTTTGTTTTTACAGTTTCGGGAGGCGGCGGTGTTGTTAAGTTCATGGGTATGTTACATACTTAAATATTCTTTATATTAAACTTTGCTCGCAGTTTTACTCAATTTGGTAATATTTTTCTCTTAAAAGTAACACATAACATAAATTTATGTATAATGTATAAACATAATATATATATATATATATATATATATATATATGTAACATAATATATAACATATAAAAACATCACAGCGATTTATCCTCAAGTTATAATAAATCGCTGATATTTTTAACAACGTCTATTGTTACGAGAGAATGTGTAACTCGGATCTATAACTATAGTTACATGGATAAATAAGTTACGACGATTTCTAACTTTTCCGTTAAGTATATTAATCTCGAAAGAACAAAATAATATGTGTATGGTTTGTATCAGAGTATCCATACATAAATGTCACCCACGCTACTAAAAAGTTAATAGTTCGCTATAAGCGTAATTTTAAATCTCTGAATAACGAGAAACCAATATAAGACTCGACAAATATTTTAGTTAAATATGTGTGCCCCTAATTTTATCGTTTGCTATCTGAGGTTATCAATATTAATTCTCTAAAAATAAACGCAAAATACAATAAGATGCTCCGTCAATTTCAGATGAGGAATGCAAGCATTATCCACCTGGTTCGTTCTTCGATCATCCTACTCGGAATTGCCAACGATGCACCTGTGAAATTGTGGAAAATTTAGTCCAAATGGCTTGCAAGGACAAAGTCGGCTGCAGTGAGTATTCTGTTTTATTAGTGTTCATTTCAACAAAACTACTGGCTTGACAAAACACTGACAATCAGAACATGCGTTGAACATAAGTCCTCTTTCTACGAGATAAAATTTTTAAAGTTATAATAGGAAATTATTAAACTTTTTAATACTACCGACCAATAAAGTTTTAACTTCTTTCTATACACAGCTTTCACAATTTTCAAGAAGAATCCATTTCAATAGGTTAGAAGATTTCCTATACTCAATACACTCTATTACGAATGTAGAGATAAAGAGATGAAAGATAATATTTCTAGAAAATAGAGATTCCATTATTCTAGTAGCAAATTAAGGAGTGGTTGACTTTTAATACACTTAGACGCCTTAAGTGGTCAGTTCAATGACATCGAAATTGATAAAAGAGTTATACTATTGCTAGTAGTCGGAAATGTTCATGAAAACAATGAATGAAACGAATTCAACAACTATAAAATTATTGCCGATACAATAAAAGCTTAAATGGAATCAATATGGTTTCGATATTAATTTTTTTTTGATTTTCGAAAGTCTTTCATGTTTTTTTTCATAATTTTTTTTAATTTCAAATTTCAAAGGTCTTTATTTACGTCTAATCGTCGTATTTCAATTTTTTTTACAAAACCAAGAACGATTATCAATAAATATACCGAAATTATGTTTCAGTACATATTTCATTAAAATTTTAAAAAATATAATAAAAGGATACAGAATTACCCAATTTATTGCCTATGTATATCAAAAATAATTCTATTTTTTTATGATAATTTACAATTGTTTTCTAAACATTTACATTTTTTTGTCAAGACAGTCACTAAAAAGAAGAAATATACAAATTCATCAAAAATAGTACATACTCTTAGCAATCACTGAATTTGATCGAATAAAGTTTTGCGTAATTGTCTATGTATATTAATAGTACTTCCGGTATTATGTGTTAATATATTAATTGAGACCTAATTATCAATCGTAATAATGTAAACACAATTTGACATATGATAGACACCAATATTTGAGCTCGGCTATGACAGAATGTGACTTGTGTCAGATAAAGATGATGTACCTTGACATCCCTACTCAAATGGAGGCGTGGTGCTTAGTAGAGGCGTGAAGAATATAATTGATGATTTCAGGCACGACAGTCATGTATAGCAGGCATAAATAATTCCATGTTTATTAATTACTATCTGTGCCCGCGACTTGGTTTAGAAAATATTTTGTAACTGTACGATTAATACATGTAACCCTGTTTGTTGTAATGGTCATAAAAGTAAAATTCTGTAAGTTAGTTCACTTTGTATTAAGATGTCATATTACCGTGTTCCTTTTATTTCGTCCGATACAACATAATCTGCCAGTGAAAATTTCGTTTTAAATTAGCTATTCTGACATGATGTGTGAACAAATAAACAGACTCACAGAAAAACAGGCAAAAATTCAAAAAACAATTTTTTTGTTCTATAATTTTTGTTGTTTCCCTAAATATTTTTTTTTTAAATTCCTTCAATGTACAAACGGACCAAGTTTACCGTTATATTACATGTATACACAATAAAATACGTAATAATAAAATTTACATGACCCAATAATAAACCTACCAAAATAATTAAATCATAAACATTTACAACACATTAACATTTTTAACAAAGTAAGGAAAAAACATTAATTTACATAAAATACATACGATTCGAAAAATTTTATTTGCATAAGTTAATCAACAATGTTGTTCTTCCTCCATGTGTCTGCCCGCATTAGGGTTACATTTACTGAGACACCTACCCCTCCCGCACCACTTCACACTTCACCTCTGGCCATGCCCATTTCACCAATATATGTTCGGGTGGAAAACTACATTACGACATTTAAAGTACACGTTGCGTCATCTATTAATGCACTTTAGATACACTACACATTTGTGTAATTATTATGTGTAGACGCTTAGTTGGTTTTCTTATACTGATATTGAATTTTTGAAAATATTACATTCTGAATGAATGAACCAAGTGCAATGTAATAAAAACTAAATGTTACTTCGACGTAGACCTTACGTTTTTATAAACGTATTTATCTAATGTAGGTCAATAATTTTTATGTGGTGCGTACACAAACAAACAACCAAGTAGAAAAAAATACTTTTAATCTAATGCTAATACTTAATCTTCATCCATTCCAGTCAGTTTTTTGCAAATATTTTCAATGTGCAAATAAGCAAAGTTTACGACTCTATTACATGTATAGATTTACTTAAATTCATTCAAATCATCAATCACATGGTTACCGCATCCATAAATGTAATTATTACTGTTATCTAACTATGTGATTGTTAATTATGTTTTGCCCATTTTAAATCTACTCACTTTGATAAACAAAAAGTCAACAAATTTGTAAAAAATATTTTCAAATTTTCTTAAACGATATATATGATTAAGTATTTTTGAAATGCGTATATCTTTACATTATATAAATAAATACTTGTAATAAAACAAAAAATAATCAAACAATAATACAATTTGTTTGACCGTGCATAAAAAAAATTATTAGTTTACAAGCCACAATAAACTGTATGAATATAGATAACTTTCATGTTATTCAGTAACATATTTTATATTTACGAATTGTTTGTTTCCATCAATTTCCTTCACTTGACGAATCTACCCACACTTGTTTCGCAAATTCCCAAATCCATAACACTCTTCGCAAAATACGGTAACATTTCTCACGAGCTACTTTATTACAACGAACCCGACACCGAACCCGTCGCGAAATCCACAATATTATAATACGAGCGGCTTGTACCGCCACCTGCATCCGGCTCCCAGTTCACAACTCATTGAATTATTCAAAAACTTCCCTCTAATGTCTCGTGCAACCAGCCCCGCATTTTAGACGAAGAGACAGGCGACTGGGAGCGAGCAACCGTGCCAAATGCAATTATTAAACTCTACTTCTGGAGAGAAGAGAGAAACAAAACTAGATTAGCTGCATTTTTTATGATCCTATCGACAACAGAAAATCTTTTATTTGTGATCACAATTTCCTAAAGTTCAACAAAAAAAATTAAAAATGTACATAATATTATCATTAATACAATTTATTGTGTTACTAAAAAATGGTGCATTGAATTAAATGAATCCAACTCGATAGATATCGATTTTACAAATCAAAAGATAAATCAAGAATTAGTCTTCATTAATGGTACTGAATAACCATCTATCAACACAGCTAATTATCTTGCTATGACTCTTGACGCCAAGCTTCGTTGAAAAAAACTTATTAAGAAAAATCGTGATGAAATTAACAAGTTCAGAAAAATGTATTAGTTGCTTCGACATAATTTTGAACTTATAATAAATGAGCAAGGGCTATGCCTAGTTTGGAGTTATGGAATACAGGTATGAGGATTCACCAGTAATTCTAATATCCAAATGGCAAAACAATTTCTTGCTTAAATGTGTTGTTAACGTACGTTGGTACATTCGCAACTGTGACCTCTTTTGCAATCTTGAGATTGAGATGGTGGAGGATATTCTTAGTAGCTTCGATAGTTCTCACCAAAAGAGAATCCAAAACCACATAAACTTAGAAGGGTCCAGATTTTTGAATGTGCAAATTATCACTAGACCACTTAAAAGTATAAAAACATTTGAACTTGCACAAAACATTAGATATAAGAACACTATGGGATTAAACGAAAGTATATTAATTTAAAAACAAATGACTCGTTAATTATGTAACCATAATTGTTTTTTCTCTTATATGTTGCTCCTGGGTATATACTATTACCATACTAAATTTCATCAAAACCAGTCCTGTAGATTTTGCGTGATACCCGCTTAAATTAACATACAGACAGACAAAAATAAGTTTTTCTGGCTTCTATTATCATTCTATACGTTAAATCAAACATTTTTTTTAAATAATCTCAATATATACTATTCCCTGTTACAGTGTTATTACCTCCCCCTCCCTCTAAATGGGGAAGGGGTGAGGTGTGTTTAGTTTTCACGGGTTTTTGAAGGTCAAAAGTTATAAATATAAAAAAAAGGTGTTTCAATTCTCTTTCACACATCGTATCACAGGTGCATACATATATGTTACCATTTTTTTGACGTCACCAGAAAATATCATAGGAAAAGAGGCCTCCGTTTCCGACTTGCTAAAAATATTCTTACAAAATTTAATTCCTTTGTACCACTGACGTGCCCGTGTTCGTGAAAGCGAAATAATTTTACTAAACTGTTATTAAAAAAAGTAATATAATATTACAAATAAAGGATAAGTGATAATTGAGACTTCTGGTTATCAAATTCTTCTCAGTTTCAGCAAATTTGAATAATTCAAAGTATATTGATGAATATTTACGATCTGAGCACCAATACTACCAATGTCCGATGGTAAAAAGTCGCGTCACCTATATACAATCATCATATCATTTTAGTAGGTAGAAATTTCATTACATATTTAGATTGCACTGTAATTTTAAACAATCTTGATAATACCTTCTCATCGTTCACAAGGAGAAAATCTTTTTTACATTTTCTTTTGCAGTCGATAGTCTTCGCACTACAACTCTGGAAACTCCAAAGAAGAAACCAAAGTGCAAATATGAAGGTGACATGTACCACTGGAACTGCCAAGCATGCTTCTGCAGGACAACTCAAGAAGAAGACTTGTATTCAGTGTGTCAAGGAACTCCTTGTGGGAGTGAGTATCTTTAATAGAACATAAAAATTAAGGATAACTATGTTACAAATATATTACGCCTCTCTTACACGAGTTTATAGACTTATTTTCTTTGAAATTAGGAAACGAGTTAAGGACCTTTACAACGGTGGGAAAAAATATATTTTACTTTCTTTCGTAGACATGATTGTTTTTATCGCAGATAATTAAACCTAAATTTAAAAAAAGTGTAAGCCTTAACAGGTATGAAGTCACAGATGTTAGATTTATATTATTAACCTGTTTTATTTTGACAAGTTGAGTTGGTTTATATATAAGTAATAATTACATACAATATTTTAATCTATCTTTTATGAATAATTCTGAAGTGATTAGTTTTTATTTTGATGTTTATTTTGACCACGGTTTTTGATAGAAAAGTTTATCAACTGTGTTATTAATAGTAACTTAAGATGGATTAAAATAAAAGCGTATAATTTATATCCTATATGTAAAAGTGTCCGTTGAACAAATTAATTATTAAAAAAAATTGTCTGTCTTCTTTTTTGTACGAATGGGTTTAACTAGAAAATGCCTAAAGCCTTAAACGTGATAGTGATAGATAGTAATCCTAGGATCAGCTTAGTGGTTTCGTCGTGATATATCAAACGGTTCCGACGTTTTGATGATGAAAATTAAACAAAATGTCCGCTACGCGCATGGTGGGCAGCGACGGGCTATTGTAACACGCCGGTACGGGCAGAGGAACGGGGGGAGGGTGCGCAAGCCGGCCCGCGCGGGATCTAAACTAAACTAGTTATTTTTGTTTGATGTAAGACCATAAAATAAACGCATCAAAATACTGCACTTGCACTTCGGAATATTGAAATAAATATTATGCATTTTCATTAGGCCCATGAAATTCTGTTTAAATTCTAATACAAGATCAAACGCCAAATACCAATAAATAAAAAAATAAAAAACATTAACAGGTTTACAAAAAAAACTTTTGAAGGTAAACTGGAAATAACCCAGTAATACAAGTGTAACTTCTAGATATAAATTTCATCGCAATGTCTTAATATATTTTGTGATTGTTTCTATTGATTTTGACTAAGTTTCTCAGTTCGACTTCTTTTAATGACTGAGTTTCCACCGAGTTCGAGACACGATTCAAAAGCAGAACGCGGCAGTGTAAAAGCAGATACAGATATATATGTATATATATATATATATATATATATATATATATATATATATATATATAATTAAATACTGATATTTTTGTTTGTTTCAGAGGACGAGTTAACATTCGATTAATGAACCAGAAGGTCTCCGACGACTGTTTCGTACGTAACCGTAAGGCCGCCAACCGTAGATGTGATAGTGTATAAACATTATATTTAAACCATTTTTTTGATTCTATAGAGGTTTATAAATTCAATAAAAACATTAGAAGTTCATATCGTAAGCTACGTTGGTGTTTTATTTATTAATTTATTTTGTTTAATAATGGATTCAACACACGTGATGTGAGAAAACTAATTTAGTACTCAAACATAACTGCCATCAGAAATTAATATAAACTCATTATTTATATTTACAAAGAAATTGCTTTAGAAAACGATCCGAAACACTTTTCAGAATAATAAAAACCTGCCAAGCACAACAGAACTCGCACTACGAGGATTCCGTATACATTTAAGCAATAATAAACATTTATGAGTAATTAATTATAAGGAGTAATTAACTATTAATTTTTCGCAAAGTAAATATATTGTCTATATATTTTTTCCCAGGCGTAAAATCAAAATAAATATAAGAATGTACAACTTTCCACATAGAATTAGAAATCATTGAATGTTTCCCTTTACTTGTGCTATAAGACTTCCCATTATGCCAACTTTTAAGATTACAGGTCGACCGGAAATACCCTGTAGGTTTTGATGATTTTATGAATGAAAAAATATAAAACAAAGGGTTATCTATATCTTTTGTGTGAATAAAAAAACTTGCCATTTTAAGAGCAATGTACAAAAACATTTTAACAGAAATGTACGAAAGCTACTTGAAATGTTAAGCATTTCCATTCATGTAATATTAATTCGAGATAAAATCATTTATTTTTAGGAAAAGCGCTCCACGCTTTTACACTCAAATATTATACTCAATAACAAACATGGCTTACACTATGAAGTCCTTCCAGTAATAGTAATTTCCGGTAATTTTCAGTAGTAGAAGAGTAGACAGAGAAAACATGTTCGATAATTATTTTTTGCTTTTTAGTGCAGTATTTATAAAAACGTGTTTTTTTGCGTGATTTAGCTGGAAAAAAAATTATTCTTTAATTTGGTTAAGGTTATATTTCATTAAATCCCTGATGGTACTATTTTATTGTGCTGTCATCAAAACTACACAAAAATGGCATAAGCAATTAGAAACCAAACACAGTTAGGATACGTCGTTTTGTTATATAGTCCAGTGTATAACTTGTGGATCTATTTCACTGAATCAGTCCGATGGTACCATTTTATTGTGTTGTCACGAAAAGTACACACAAGTTTTACGATAATGCAAGAATTGGAAGCCCAAACCCCGTTAGGGTACGTTGTTCCATTATCGAGTTCAGTGTCTAACTTCCGGTTCTATTTCATTCGGTCAGCCTGATGATACCATTTTGTTGTATTGTCACCAGAACGACATACAATTGTCAGTTTCATAATGATACAATAATTAGAAACCTAAACACGGTAAGGGTACGTTGTTTCGTTATCGAGATCAGTACCTAATTTCCGCTTCTGTTTCATAGAACAGTTCGATAGTACCATTTTATTGCATTAACATCAGAACTACACACAACTCTTAAGTTTCATGTTGATACACAATTAGAAGTGCACGAAATTTAGTTTCGTAGATTCTATTACACAGTCAGTTACAGATCGATCTAATAAAAACGTGTTAATAATTTAATATTAAATTGAATAAAAATTCAATAAACCGACAGAAATAAATTTATGCATCAAAACATATTGGAAATAAAGAAAAACAGTGAGCCTTTTCAATAAAAAACATTGCAGAATTCAAGAAAAAGTATTGCATCATTTCAGTCGAATCAGCATATTTCAATCGTAAATATGCCTCGCTCAGTCATAAATTGGCGAACCATAATAACAAAACACACATTAAATCCTTCAGTATATAATAAATAAACTGTTTGACACATCGAGATGGAAAACTGGTTTTCCTTCGCAGGTAATATTGAAAAAATAAGAATTGTTATGCATTACATTTCACGTTTATTCGCTGCGAATATATCATCATAACGATTTCGAATCTCGAGTTTTCCGAGGTAGAAAAATGATTTATAAAAAATTATTTAGTTTATCAAATGAAAGTCGTTCTAGCGATTAGTATTTGGTAGGATTAGTCACTTTTGAAAAAAATTATCAGACGCAATGTAACCTCATCTTATCTCTAATTTCTGTAATTTTTTTCAATTTTATTTGAGTGATACTTTCGAATATAAGGTAGGGGAGCAGCAGATTTTGAGCGTTTTTCGGAAAATTGTAAAAACAAATATATTATACATTTTTCACTTTAAAAAGTGAAATTATACATATTATACTTAAAAAGAAACATATTATACATTTTTCAATTTATCCCTTTATAAGCTTTCACTTCAGTTATAAAGTACATGATGGGGTTGAAAAATGTTTACCTGTCAACGCCAAAAATAAAAATTCAAATATATGTATTTAAATATATATTACTGAACCGCTACTTTCTGTAACTATGCCAAACGTCAACTTACTACGTCAATATTTAGGAAGAAAAATACCCGAACAATTATTAAAGAAAGGCCAAACGGACGGACATTAAAGTGATTCCATAAATATTACCTTTTGCCAATTTTAGTATGAAAACCTAATAAATTAATATTTATATATTTATTTAAAATGCATCATATGTTTGGTTGATCATTTATATAAATTTAATTAACTCCCAAAATAATAATAGATCCATTTGAGCTTCCACAAATCGATAGGACACATATATTGACAGTTTTAGGACAGTTTATAACTAGTTTGTTATTTTCGAAAACCCTATTTTTTACTACTTCATCGCGTTGAACTATTTCATCTCGATACGGGTTTTATCGGAATCGATGTAATTTTATAAATGAAATAAATTAATTATTAGTAAATTATATTAAATTAAATATTTAATATAAAATTTGTAGAATAAACTTGTACTTCACAAACTTTAACAATAAAAATGTCTGTATTTTAAGGTTATATATTATATATTTATAAATATATGCAATAATATATATATATACCAATTCATGGTATGAAATCATATCAGAATATTTTAAATGTATGCAGTTATCCTAACTTCAATTTAGAACACTTAATAGGTCTTTTAAATGAATGCTATCCATCTATATCAATTCATGGTATGAATGTGTATCAGATCTTTTAAATGTATGCAGTTATCCTAACTTAAATTTAGCACACTTAATAGGTCTTTTAAATGAATGCTACCCATCTATATCAATTCATGGTATGAAATCGTATCAGATCTTTTAAATGTATGCAGTTATCCTAATGTTAATTTAGCACACTTATAAGGTCTTTTAAATGAATGCTATCCATCTATATCAATTCATGGTATGAAATCGTATCAAATCTTTTAAATGTATGCAGTTCTCCTAAAGTCAATTTAGCACACTTATTTGGTCTTTTAAATGAATGCTATCCATCTATATCAATTCATGGTATGAAATCGTATCAGATCTTTTAAATATATGCAGTTATCCTAACTTCAATTTAGCACACTTAGTAGGTCTTTTAAATGAATGCTATCCATCTATATCAATTCATGGTATGAAATCGTATCAGATCTTTTAAATGTATGCAGTTATCCTAACGTTAATTTAGCACACTTATAAGGTCTTTTAAATGAATGCTATCCATCTATATCAATTCATGGTATGAAATCGTATCAGATCTTTTAAATGTATGCAGTTATCACAACGTTAATTTAGCACACTTATAAGGTCTTTTAAATGAATGCTATCCATCTATATCAATTCATGGTATGAAATCGTATCAGATCTTTTAAATGTATGCAGTTATCCTAACTTAAATTTAGCACACTTAATAGGTCTTTTAAATTAATGCTATCCATCTATATCAATTCATTGTATGAAATTGTACCAGATCTTTTAAATGTATGCAGTTATCCTAACGTTAATTTAGCACACTTATAAGGTCTTTTATATGAATGCTATCCATCTATACCAATTTATGGTATGAAATCGTATCAGATCTTTTAAATGTATGCAGTTATCCTAACTTCAATTTAGCACACTTATTAGGTCTTTTAAATGAATGCTATCCATCTATATCAATTCATGGTATGAAATCGTATCAGATATTTTAAATGTATGCAGTTATCCTAACTTCAATTTAGCACACTTATTAGGTCTTTTAAATGAATGCTATCCATCTATATCAATTCATGGTATGAAATCGTATCAGATATTTTAAATGTATGCAGTTATCCTAACTTCAATTTAGCACACTTATTAGGTCTTTTAAATGAATGCTATCCATCTATATCAATTCATGGTATGAAATCGTATCAGTCAATATAGCACCACACTCGTACATATCTTATTTTAAATGAGAAACTAGACACAATGTAATCAATAAATAGTTCATTATGAACTGAAAAAATATTTTTACATTTTATATCCAGACTTTTCCTCTTGACAATATTGATTCAGATATATGGGCGAATAAAGCTTAATTTTTTTTTCAAATTGAACAGCTGAACAAATTCGAGGTTTACATAATATGACTTTATATTCAGAAATAAAGAAATGTTGAGTAGAATAAAGTAATTCCGCTGTCCATTTTATAATATTAAATTATAACATGCCATATTGAAAACGTAAATTTTATAATCCACTCTAAAAGCGTTCAGCGCCTGCTTAGTAGTTTCCACCATCAGGATGCAACGCCACCCTGAGCTAAATTCATTGGAGGTTGGCTCCTCGGAACCCGATACCTATTCAGAAGAGAGTGAAACCACGACTACAAAGAGAACGCCTCGTCGTCACTGTACCATATGCCGCGTTGAATTTGAACGTGTACATATGGATCCCAACATAAAGTGGATTTGCGGTGCATATCAGTTGGCCAGAAGATCTTTCAAAAGTGCCTGCATGATGAAATACAGGAATTGCCGTGATGGAACCAGTTAAGTGTCAGTTTTATTTACATTGTGTTCAATACCATCTATCTTTAAAACTACACAGTTAAAGGAACAGCTATAAACAACATGGTAGGAGAATTTCAAGAAGTCATGCTAGGCTGCATGGATTCTTCAAATTAAAAAAAAATAATTTTTATATTTTAATTATTTTCAAGGATTATTTCAAACGATAAGTCTATGTGCACGCGCACATACACACAAATACGGACATACATGGAAAAAGCTTAGCAATAAAATTATTTTTTTTATAAGTAAACGTACACGATAGACATATCGTTTGAAAGAATCCTTGAAAAGAATTAAAATATAAAAAACATTTCAAGACATAAATAAAGATTGTAGTTCTAAGAATAAAATATCCTGAATTAGAAATGAGAAATAAATATCCTGAATTAGAATGAAATAGAGAACGACACATTTTTTTTATTTTCTATTAATTATCACACTGACTCCGAGGTTGAGTTTTGGTTACTGTGGTCTAAAAGGTCATAAACAAACTTTAGTAATTTTAAGAAAAAGAAAACTTTCATTAGGAAACATTAGCTTTACATAAATGAAAAACAAATAAACATTACGTATTTTATTTTACACATAAATATTTGCATATTCTTTTTACCTCTCCGATCTTAAACAATTTTAAAAAGTGTTTAATTTATATTAACGCCTATATAATAATTTTACCATTAAACAGTCATAATTATTGTACTAAGATATGAGAAATACATTACGTGTAACATTCCAATGGCTTCGGAGAAGCTGATCTGGAAAAAGCGAGGCCCTCGTTGAATGACATGTGGGTGCCTTTTCAGTCTATAACTTCAATGTGACATTTTACCACCTTAGCCAATTTCCTAAGAGACGACTCCGGAAGAGAAATGTTTAAAAAAATCGAAACAATAAGCCAAAATCTCACTTTCTTTTGCAGTGTTCACAGAGCTTTACAAAGGAAAATGCACTGACGATAGAAAAAAACACGGAAAAAGTTGGTTTTATCCCGAACTGGAAACTACATTTGAAACCGAATCAAGTGAAGAAACGGTAAATGAGGCTTCCATTGAAATTGAAGCCAGCGATTAAAAAAACGAAAATAATTAAGTTCCATGTTCCAAAAAAATATTATTATAAATATATAAATTATAATTATAATATTATAAAACAGTTGCAATATGGCTTACTGAACATCCAATATAATATTTAATGGAAATCCTGAACATTATTAAAGGGCAGAGCCCCAAAGTATCTTTTTTAAAATTTACGAAGTTTTATATATATATATATATATATATATATATATATATATATATATATATATATATATATATATATGTATCATTAAGCTATACTTGGCTTCATGTGGGATCCAAATAAAGAAGCCAAATTCTAATCAGCTCTGTTCTAAAGAAGTGTACAGCAGGCGGCTTGATGACATGGATTGAAAATATTTTAAATTATGCAATACGAATCCAAGTTTCCGAAATTATTTTTTTGCTACGTTCGCCACATGCCCATGAAACGTCAATTGCGAATCAAATCTGACTCCCAAATCAACGAACTCATACAGATGCAGTGGGATTCCGCTAACCGTATATTCATATTTAATAGAAGCGTGGCCTCGGCTTTAACTCACTATTGAATATTTGTTTGCGTTAAGTCCTAACGAACTGGATCGGTTGCAAACTGGCTAGTGACATCTGAGTATATGGAAAAAATTCCGTTTTCTGACCGCATCTCCGGAATGGTTTTTCTTATTTTCCAATAGGTGCCGTCTATTTATCTAAACAAAAACCTGATATATCTAGTCTAAATTTAATACATTTTTCTTAATTCCTGGTGGAATATAAGCATAAACTTTAAGGGTTTAAATCCTGGGAACGATTTTCCAATATACGTGCTGCCCAATAGAACGAATTGGAATAAGTCCATATTCGATTGAAAACTCTGTTCGATCTCGACAAATGTTTGCAAACATAGGATAGGTATGTAAATATATAGGTTCCTATATATGTACATACATACGGATATAATACTCAGCTACGATGTAGTTCGTGTTTATCTACCACCATTTTCTCCTTAAACAACCTCTTTATTTGATTTCCTTAAAGCGTTTTCTTTAATGTTACAAGTCTTTTTGATGACAGTAAAAATGTATTACCTTATTACATATAATTATCAATATGAAATAATATTAAAAATAATTAAGCACGGCAATTTCGACCACTATGCGCATCGTGATATTGGAAATCTCAGCAAAGATACCCTTCTACGTCTCTCCAAACCATGTTAATAGAGTAATATCCTTAAAAAGTTCCGTTCGGACTAACATCATATTTAACGATAGAGGATTCGGACGAGAAGAAGCAGAGAATGATGACCAAATTCAGTTACTGTTAGCCGACAACCGTGGAGTTTGAGTATTCATATGCAACGACTTAAGGATTGTGGTCCTAAAGTAGTCCCTAAGCCTCATTTGATATCGATATATAAAATAATTATAATTTTGTAATTTCTAATATTATAACTGAGAGTATTTTTTAATTTAAGCATTAAACAAACTTATAGCGTATATTTTTTTCAGTAAATTTCCAAACTTGAAACAAATTTGTCCAGCCCTCTCCCAAAATAAAATGAATCCGTTATCGTAAATCCAAACTGTAAATAATAAGTGAGAATTTTGTTAGCAAATATTAGTAACTAAGAAAATAATCTTAACTAATATTACAAATGCAAAAGTGTATTCATTTGTCCTTTTTTCACGGCACAACGGTGGGACAGATCGACGTAAGTTTTGCGAAAGGATAGTTGGCGGACCAGAAAATGACATAGGCTACTTTTTATCCCGGCACATTCCACTCCTTCGGGAAAATTATTATTTGAAAATGAGAAAGTACATAAACGGAATAACGAAGCAACGTCACAACGGATCTATGGATCGACGAACGTTTTAAAACATACGTTATATAAAGAGCCAGAGAGTCACTCCATTTAATTTCTAATTAACATGGAAATATGTTTCTTTATATTTTCATTCGTATTATAAATTCATGAAAATAAAGGCTTTTCCTTTATTTCCCCTTAATAATTCTAGATGATTTTGCATATTTTAATTTCTCCCTATAAGTTAGCAAATATAAGCACGCAAGCGAAGCTGCGGGTAAAAGTGAGAAGAGAATATTTGCATGATAAAATAACGTAATGACGTATACCCTACATACTATAGAGAACTCTAAACAAATAACCAGTTAATCCTATTCGAATTTATTTTGTAAATTCTGTGAGATAAATCTAAAAAAAATACTTTTGAACACGTAAACATATTAAAATTCTAGAAGTGATATGTTTATAACTAATTTAAACAAATCTCTGACTCACTTAAATGAAACTACGTGATGTAGTATTATTTCTATTTTCTTTAAGTTCTTTATCACGACCTAGGTTTCGTTGTATTACAACATCTTCAGGTACCCACCTGAAGATTAGCAAAGATCTTTCTAATAGCTCCACCTGTCGATCTTTACTAATAACCCACCTGAAAAAGTAGAAATGGTACTACATCACGTAGTTTCATTTAATTGTGAATTATGAATTTCTACAAAATTAACACCAAATATATTCAAAATCTCTGACTTTTATTACGTAAACACGGTCTCTTTAAAATTATATTTATATACAGGCATATATGGAGTTGAAATATGTAATTGTATATTTCGCGTGTTGAAGGCCGACAGTGATCGCTCACATAAGTATGTACATACATTTCGAAATGCACTTAAAATTTTATTACACAGAGCGCCGTAAAACATTTGCGTTCACGATCGGATACGAGTCAGTAAAACGTAAATCCCGGAGTTGAACCTGAAGATATTTCCCCCGAAGATGGAAAATCACCTTAAATTAATCATCTTGGCAGTGGGTAAATAATTTTGAAATAGTATAATCATGCATAAACTGGGTCGGATTTTTAAAACAATATTTCAAACACATTTTTTTCAGGCTTCTATTAACTTCACTTTGTTTACATGTTCGGTTAGACCAAACTTGCAACCGACTTTTACTCACTTCCACTTATGGCCGGTTTCTGAATACATTTTGTTTGTTTTCCATACCACTTTTTATTTTAAATTAAGGTAACTATTCCATAAAAGGTATTCAGAAACCGGCCATAATGGATCAACTTAAAAGACGTTGGGAAAAGTTCATGTATGGACTCATGTATTGCAATAATAAAAGTGATACTCTCAAATAAATAAAAAAATTAAAATACGACGACTTTAAAAGTTTTATTTAAATTATCAAACAGATAAATGAGAAATATGGTATTTTTTTATGAAGTCAGCTTATTGTTCTTAACAATTGGGACCTCTTCGTCTATACACAGATCTGACATAATAACTCATGGAACTCATAGAAAAAACACGTAAAATTTGAAGAAAAAATATGTTCATTTTGACAAAAACAGAACGAATTTCAATGTAAATCAACAATTCGTTTTTAATTTATTTTGGCAATTGCTAAAAAAATAGTGTCAGATTTCTATTGTCCAATTTTATTTTTTATCAACAAACCTTGTTGTCTTTTCATTTCTTACTAACAATTAAAAACAATATATTTGCACGTTTATGAAGATAGATTTTTCCATTTTATATGATCGTATTACAATCCTTATTCTTTCCCGATTACAAATTCCTAATTTTTTGCTTTTCAATATTAAAAAAAATGTTTTTCAATACATTCTATTTCTTTAACGTAAGGCCCATTTTTAACGATCTCCTTTGGGATAATATATATATACATATATATATATATATATATATATATATATATATATATATATAATTCGAATGGCAATACAATTAAATACTTTCAGATAATAACATTTCAAAACGGCGGCACAAAAATGTTGCATGACTGAGATTTGTAATTTGAGGGTTTTTAAAGTAACAAATTACGAATTTTTGGTCAAACGTTAAATAACCAAAATAGCGTATGAATTTAGTGCTTTATACTATGTGCTGCATAACATCAATATATTCTCACAATGGTAAAGTTCAACCAATACATTGAGCTTAGGCTGAGTGTATTTCTTAATGTACTAGATTAAGCACGAAACAATTAAATTCAAAATTTCCGAGACTAAATAACCAAAATAGCGTATGAATTTAGTGCTTTGTGCTATATGCTGCATAACATCAATATATTCTCACAACAGTAAGATTCAACCAATACATTGAGCTTAGGCAGAGTGTATTTCTTAATGTATTAGATTATGCACGAAACAATTAAATTCAAAATTTCCGAGACTAAAAAGCATAAACAAATTTTTGAACCACAGTAAGATGACGAATCTCACATATTCAGTAATGTAATAAAATGTAAAAAAATATATAATAATTTCATATAGCGTGTCTTGCACATTCTTCACTATATTGAGACAAATTTTTCATCATAAATGTCTATGAATCAAATCTATTTTTTTACATTTTATTCCATCTTAAAAGCCACAATTTTTGCTACAACAAATAAATAAAACACAGGGCCAAGCTTTAAACGTTGCTGGAATTTATCTCAGCGTTCAATGTTTTTCACAAGGCTAATTGTACGTTGCCCTGTTACGTGTGCCATCAAAACAAAATGTTTGCTTTTGCACCTAATCCAGCGGAAGTAATGAATGTTGCATAAAAATAAATATTTTAGTTTTGTCTACACAGATATGTCTTCTAAATGTTAATCCTCTTGGAGTAATTATTTTATAATTCGTATTATAATACACTTTACTAAAATTTGGAGTTAACATTTAGTAATCATTATGATGTTTTATATATAAAAAAAGGTCAGAAAAAAAACTCCACATCAGTCGTGTTTTGATAAAACCTACAAACTCTATGCAACAGTTCGACAGGCGCACTTATTACTTCATCGCGCCATACAAATGATCAGTACATAGATACTTAACGCTACCCCACAGTGTATATAATTAATGTAGGTTTTGTATAAATTGCCCTATCGAAGGCGATAAATACAGATTAAGTCGAAAAAAATCCATACATCTGATAATTTTCCTCTCCATCATCTACTCGTACGAAGTCGGGCCCGGACGCTAGTAAAAATTCTAGGTACTATAAATTCTGTACAATACATCATGTCTGGTAAATTATATCGCTCGGTTCATTGAAATTTAAGATGAATTATATCGAAGGTTTATATAAAACAGAATCTAAAACTTCTTAGGTTTAAAAGAAAATACAATTCAGATACAAATGGGAAGAAATAATGCAAAGTACAAAACATTACAGTGTCCTGTTTGCTGACTACAGAGTCGAAAAATAGCGACAGTAGCGACGAGACTACAGAGAAAATGATACAATTTAGAAGATGCAAGGCTTGCCCTCGGGAGATGTCAATGAACGCCACGAATCCAAACATAAAATGGATTTGCGGCGAGTATCAGAGGGCTCAACGGTCATTCAAGAGTGAATGCATGATGTATTATAGAAATTGTCAGGATGGCACATGTAAGTATTTCTAAGGACCGATACACAATGATAAAAAAGACTTTGATAAGAATTTAATTAAGAAATAATATTTCCTGAAATAAAATCAAAGAAGAAAGACATGAAAACATGATTGTAACTTATACGTCCGTCGCATTTCGTACGTGCTTACGTGCTTAATGGCTGCGGGAATAGCACACTGGTCAAAGCAACGAAATAAAAATATATTTAATACCTCTGCCGGTCGTTCGCCATACTCGGCCTAACGTTGGGTATACATATTCGAAGAGCATGGTGGTTCTCGGCTTAACTTCCGATAATACGCGAAACGCGATCCTCTCTTCAAACCACTTTGAAAAACGTAAACCAAAATATGTCTTCGTTTGTAAAAAAAATGACTCAAATCGATTTTTAACAGAAGTGAAAGGAATTAATTCGTTTGGTAATGAAAGAATAGGCAATATTTTAAACAAGAATAAAGATCATAAAAAGGATAAAATCTTAGAAGACATTGACATATTTGGCATTAGCAACACCTGAATGTTTTTACATTTTCTTGTTTATTTTCGCGAAGATAACAAGAAAATATAAAAGTAAAACCTGTAATAAATTACCATAATAAACATTTACCGTACTATGAATGAAAACAAAAAGAAAAACTATCTGATAAAAAAGAAAAATAGATTTATGAAAAAAAACATCGGATAATTAAAAGTGATTTATCGATTTGATGACAATTATTGATTCCTCTAAAACGTAGAAAAAATATAGAAACGCAACAATAAATAAAATTCCAATTTCTTCTTTTCTTTAAATTATATGCATGGAATACATAAAACTTCGGCGCGTTATTAAAGCAATGAAAACATTATTTCTAATAAGTCATGAAGGGAAATCTAAAAGCCATACTTTGGGAGTTTTAAATAAAATAAACAAATAAGACTAATTTTCCTCCCCCACTATAATTTTCTTCAAGTTCGATACATTTATTAGACTTCAAAATTAACTATATATACACAAAAAAATAAGCTGCGTCTTTACCCTTAGAATAAGTAGAAATGATATCCTTCACTACTACTTCACCACGAAATGTTATTTCCAGCCTAGCCTGGATAGAGTTTGACATCAAAGCATTCCTAATCTTTCCTGTGTATTCCGCAAACGTTTGGACCTCATTTCAAAACATATCCTTAAACTAGGGGAAAAATATTCTTTTGACACTTCTCTGAAAATTAGTGAACACGAAATCGTATGCTACTGTCCATATTTCCTTTAGTTTTATACATACAAAAATACATACACGCATACAAATTTGCTATAGTCCTACTACTGTGGTTACCACTTGAACTTTATTCAGTCTCTAATAAAGAACACTATAATGAATTTTCTTGCCTCCGTCCTTTTCCACAATTGTAAATGAGCAATTATGGACGATTATAGGAAGCGGTATATAGCAGTTACACTATTAAAAATATAAAGAAAGCACTGATCCGTGACAATACGTTAAAGGACGCCCTACTTAAAAACTCCGTCATAAATTAAAGTATACGTTAGAACCCTACGGTATGAGAGGAAAAATATAATTTCCATAATTTAAAAAGGTCACTATAAAATTCAATTTGATAAAGATTAAGATAGTTTTATATAATTTATATCTGGAAAACCATGTTGAAAATCTATATGCTTTTAAATAGTAAAAGGTATATTATTATTATTCAATTGTTATTGAGAAAATCGCATATATAAAAGAAATGCACCAGAAGAAGTTTTTTATAATATGTTTATAAGAATTTACAGGGAAACAGGCAAGAACATTTCCCTTTTCCTGTTCTTTTTTTCAAATATTTATCTGTTAATGTTTATAATAGACGTAAGAGAAACAAGAATAAGAATAATCGAAAAATGGGAAATATGATTCAGCTTCCTAAAAAGCATCTCACTATCATCAGTTATATATGTTATAGCCTATTTTGCGTTCGAAAACCCAAAAAGAAAATAAAGGTCATTAAGAATATGTAATGAATATATTTGGCGTTAATTTCGTAGAAATTCATTATATACAATTAAATGAAACTACGTGATGTAGTATTATTTCTACTTTCTTTAAGTTCTTTACTACGGCCTATGTTTCGTTGTATTACAACATCTTGAGGTGGGCAATTAGCAAAGATTATTAGAAAGATCTTTGCTAATTGCCCACCTGAAGATGTTGTAATACAACGAAACCTAGGTCGTGGTAAAGAACTTAAAGAAAGTAGAAATAATACTACATCACGTAGTTTCATTTAAGTGTGTAAGAATATGTAAATGAGGGGGTAACATTCTTCGAACACCAATTGCTAATAGAGTGAGAAGTATATATAACGATAACGAAGATGCCGGATCATCTCTTCTGATCTTCCCTAACATAGTTCATGAAAGTGAATTGTCAAGCTACCACACCAGTACGTGTCCCTCTTCGTATCTGCGTATTTCACATCTTAGAGGGATGAACCAAATATCAATAAAAAATTAATTGTTTTTTATAACTATTTATTAATATTGTTTTCAATAAATTTATTTCCAGTATTCACCAAACTTCACAATCATCGATGCGCAAACAAGAAGAAAGGTGGACGTCATTGGTTTTATCCAGCATCCGATTCGCGTTCTGATGAATCGGATTGGCTCGGTGGTGGTTTTGAACAATGAAAATGAAAATTACATAAATTTAGTAAACTAAAACCATTACCGTATCTCCGAATATTCGCAAAATTAATTTAGAATATTTAAGGGACCTTTATAATATACTGATGTAAACCATTTTGCGGGAGGTATTTAATAAAAATAATAAATTCGGCTTATTAAGTATTCTTTCATAAATCAAAAGGTGAAGTTTTTAAATTGAATTTAAAATAAATATAGTGGACTATATATAATTATCTCCAAAAGACCTCTACAATTTATGTCGTTTATAGTAAAGAAATTTCATTCATTACCTGCAGGTACTGAGTATCGTAAGAGAATTAACTGTTATACTTTCCAATATCGATATTTTATGACAAGTACCGCAATTCATAAATTTTATGGTTTTACCATAAATAACTATGGCACAATTATCATATTTTCATTCATTATGAACAAATCACACTGATGCAATGCCGATTATGTGATTGAGCAGTTGAATGTCCAGTTAAATACGATCAGTTAGATACGACAGAAATTACTATACAATCACATTCCTAGACGATGATATAATTAGTTACTTAACATACTTTTTAAAATTATATTAAAATTTTTCATTTTTATTTCATTACTATACAAATTACAAGTGTAGTGTTTTAACACGTTTATGGTCTTATACACAAATAGTTTGAAAAGTTAAAGAAAATAATTTTAAAGTTTTCTTACGTTACATAATACGTGATCAAATTTAATTATTCTTAATTTTAGTGTACCGATTTTACTCTATTTATGTTTCATTGCGCATGGCGATTGTAATGAAAAAATTACGAATAGTCGAACTAAGATAAACGAGACAGCACTTTGTCATTTTAAAACATTTTACCTTATGGCTTCGATATATAAAATACACGAAATAGTTTAAAATCTCGAAGAGCATAAGAATCGTTAAAACTTCCATGGGAACAGAAACCACAAAACGCGAAACAGAACCTATAATGGTAACTTTCTTATTTAACCATTTCCAAGATTTGATTAATTTTTTTTTAATTAAACAAGTGTGAATTATTATTAAACAAGGTTTTTTTTTTCTCTTAAAAATAACATTTAACATAAGTTTATGTATAATATATAAACATATATATATATATATATATGTATGTATGTATATATATATATATATATATATATGTATGTATGTATATATATATATATATATATATATATATATAACATAATATATAAAAATATCACAGCGATTTATCCTCAAGTTATAATAAATCGCTGTGATATTTTTAACAATGTCTATTGTTACGAGAGAATGTGTAACTCGGATCTATAACTATAGTTACATGGATAAATAAATTACGACGATCTCTAACTTTTCGATTAAGTATATTAATCTCGAAAGAACAAAACAATATGTGTATGGTTTGTATCAGTCCGCGTGTAATTAGGAAAAAAAATATTTCTATTTTTTTTCTTATATGTTGGTCCTGGGTATATACTATTACCATACTAAATTTCATCAAAACCAGTCCAGTAGATTTTGCGTGATACCCGCTTAAATTAACATACAGGCAGACAAAAATAAGTTTTTCTGGCTTCTATTATCATTCTATACGTTAAATCAAACATTTTTTTTCAATATTCTCAATATACAGAATTCACTGTTACAGTGTTATTACCTCCCCCCCCCCTCCTAAATGGGGAAGGGGTGTGGAGTGTTTAGTTTTCACGTGTTTTTGAATATCAAAAGTTATAATAAGTTATAAAAAAAGGTGTTTCAATTCTCTTTGACACATCGTATCGCAGGTGCATACATATATGTTACCATTTGTTTGACATCACTAGAATATATCGTAGGAAAAGACGCCTCCATTTCCGACTTGCTAAAAAAATTCTTACAAAATTTAATTCCTATGTACTGATGTGCCCGTGTTCGTGAAAGCGAAATAATTTTACTAAACTGTTATTAAATAAAGTAATATAATTTTACAAATAAAGGATAAGTGATAATTGAGACGTCTGGTTATCAAATTCTTCTCAGTTTCATCAAATTTGAACAATTCAAAGTATATTGATAAATTTTTACGATCTGAGCACCAATACTACCAATGTCCGATGGTAAAAAGTCGCATCACCTATACACAAACCCCACTTCATCGCCTTGCAGTAGCTGGATAAGATTGGTTACACAGCATTTTCTTTGACCGCCACACCATACTCCTTCTTTGATGACGCCTACTACTCAGCAGACACTAACTTGAGAGAACTACCTTTTTACGCTAAAATTCGTAGGGCAGCAGATGTCTCGCCGTGAACTCAAAGCACCTTCGTCTCGGTTCTAATGTTGTTGTCGCTTAAAATTCAGTTCACGTTCCAATTTTATTACTTAGATTTTTTTTAGAACTTTCTCGTACCCTACAGAATAAAATAAATAAATATACGCATTTCAATAATCTTGTTTTTAAGATCAATTGTTTTGTTCCTTTTGGACATTGCTATGCCGAGTTATATTTGTGGAGGTATAAGGAACAGTAGACAAACATAAATTAAAACAAATATATGTATCTATTGGTTATATAATGGTGCTCGTACACACGTATTAATTTTTTAATTACTAACTACCTTCAATTGTATATTTGATTTTAACGTCTCTTAGTGACCTAATCGTGACTTCATTATAACATGAATTTATAAGTTAATCACATATCAGTTACATTATTGACCAGTTATTTGGTACGTGTAGGCCACTGAGAAAAGTATTAATACCGATATTTATAAGTATACTTCCGTACTTCACCCTTAGCCCCACCCATTTCGCCAATATAAATTCGAGTGGAAAACTTTACTGCGCAATTTAAAATACAAGTAGCGCCATCTATTGATGTATATAGATGCACTATACATTAGTGTAATTACTACGCGCCGCGTAGCTAGAAACTTCTTTATTGTTATACTATCGCAATGTAAACCAATTTTTAAAAATATTGAATCCGCTTATCTTCTATTCGAATCAGTAGGTTGTGATGAAATGAAAACTAAATGTTACTTCAAGTTAATCTCTATATTTCCCTTCAAAACTCCAGCCGAATTGGGTTCGTAGGTTTTACGTAATGTGTGTACAAATATACAGATAAAAATTCTAAAATAAATCTTAATATGGTAAATTTAGATTTTATGACGTGAATAAGAAATGTAAAATAGTTGTGTGAATAAACAACAACAAATGCTAATCATTTTAGTAGATAGAAATTTCATTACATATTTAGATTGCACTATAATTTTAAACAATCTTGATAATACCTTCTCATCATTCACAAGGAGAAAATCTTTTTTACATTTTCTTTTGCAGTCGATAGTCTTCGCGCTACAACTCTGGAAACTCCAAAGAAGAAACCAAAGTGCAAATATGAAGGTGACATGTACCATTGGAACTGCCAAGTATGCTTCTGCAGGACAACTCAAGAAGAAGACTTGTATTCAGTGTGTCAAGGAACTCCTTGTGGGAGTATCTTTAATAGAACATAAAAATTAAGGATAACTATGTTACAAATGTATTACGCCTCTCTTACACGAGTTTATAGACTTATTTTCTTTGAAATTAGGAAACGAGTTAAGGACATTTACAACGGTAGGAAAAAATATATTTTACTTTCTTTGGTAGACATGATTGCTTTTATCGCAGATAATTAAACCTAAATTTAAAAAAAGTGTAAGCTCTATCATGTATGAAGTCACAGATGTTAGATTTATATTATTAACCTGTTTTATTTTGACAAGTTGAGTTGGTTTATATATAAGTAATAATTACAAACAATATTTTAATCTATTTTTTATGAATAATTCTGAAGTGATTAGTTTTTATTTTGATGTTTATTTTGACCACGGTTTTTGATAGAAAAGTTTATCAATTGTGTTATTAATAGTAACTTAAGATGGATTAAAATAAAAGCGTATAATTTACGTCATATATGTAAAAGTGTCTGTTGAACAAATCAATTATTAAAAAAAATTGTCTGCCGGCCTGCCTGTCTTCTTGTTTGTACGAATGGATTTAACTAGAAAATGACTAAAGCCTTAAACGTGATAGTGATAGATAGTAATCCTGGGATCAGTTTAGTGGTGTCGTCGTGATATATCAAACGGTTTCGAAGTTTTGATGATGAACATTAAACAAAATGTCCGCTACGCGCATGGTGGGCAGCGGCGGGCTATTATAACACGCCGGTGCGGGCAGAGGAACGGGGGAGGGTGCGCAAGCCGGCCCGCGCGGGATCTAAACTAAACTAGTTATTTTTGTTTGATGTAAGAGCATAAAATAAACGCATCAAAATACTGCACTTGCACTTCGGAATATTGAAATAAATATTATGCATTTTCATTAGGCCCATGAAATTCTGTTTAAATTCTAATACAAGATCAAACGCCAAATACCAATAAATAAAAAAATAAAAAACATTTATAGTGCCAAATTTGTTATTCTTATTCAAGGAAGTTACCAGGTTTACAAAAAAAACTTTTGGAAGTAAACTAGATATAACCTAGACTTACAAGTGTAACTTCTAGATATAAATTTCATCGCAATGTCTTAACATATTTTGTGATAGTTTCCATTGATTTTGACTAAGTTTCTCAGTTCGATTTCTTTTAATGACTGAGTTTCCACCGAGTTCGAGACACGATTCAAATGCAGAACACGATGGTGTAAAAGCAGAAACAGCTTCTATTGTAAAACCGAATCGAGCATCTACAAAAAAATATTTAATTATATGCATATATAAACATAAATATATATATATATATATATATATATATATATATATATATATATATGTTTATATATATATATATATATATAATTAAATACTGATATTTTTGTTTATTTCAGAGGACGAGTTAACATTCGATTAATGAACCAGAAGGTCTCCGACGACTGTTTCGTACGTAACCGTAAGGCCGCCAACCGTAGATGTGATAGTGTATAAACATTATATTTAAACCATTTTTTTTATTCTATAGAGGTTTATAAATTGATTTATTTTGTTTAACAATGGAGTCAACACACATGATGTGAGAAAACTAATTTAGTACTCAAACATAACTGCCATCAGAAATTAATATAAACTCATTTTTTTGTATTTACAAAGAAATTGCATTAGAAAACGATCCGAAACACTTTTCAGAATAAGAAAAACCTGTCAAGCACAACAGAACTCGCACTACGAGGATTCCGTATACATTTAAGCAATAATAAACCTTCTATATGCTATCAACAACTATTAATTTTTCGCAAAGTAAATATATTGCCTATATACTTTTTCCCAGGCGTAAAATCAAAATAAATATAAGAATGTACAACTTTCCACATAGAATTGGAAATCATTGAATTTTTCCCTTTACTTGTGCTATAAGACTTCACATTATGCCAACTTTTAAGATTACAGGTCGACCGGAAATACCCTGTAGGTTTTGATGATTTTATGAATGAAAAAATATAAAACAAAGGGTTATCTATATCTTTTGTGTGAATAAAAAAACTTGCCATTTTAAGAGCAATGTACAAACACATTTTAACAGAAATGTACGAAAGCTACTTGAAATGTTAAGCATTTTCATTCATTTAATATTAATTCGAGATAAAATCATTTATTTTTAGGAAAAGCGCTCCACGCTTTTACACTCAAATATTACACTCAGTAACAAACATGGCTTACACTATGAAGTCCTTAATAGTAATAGTAATTTTCGGTAATCTCCAGTAGTAGAAGAGTAGACAGAGAAAACATGTTCGATAATTATTTTTTGCTTTTTAATGCAGTATTTGCAAAAACGTGTTTTTTGCGTTATTTAGCTGGAAAAAAGTTGATTCTTTAATTTGGTTAAGGTTCTGCTTCATTAAATCTGTCTGATGGTACTATTTTATTGTGCTGTCAACAAAACTACACAAAAATGCCATAAAGCAATTAGAAACCAAACACAGTTAGGATACGTCGTTTTGTTATATAGTCCAGTGTATAACTTCTGGTTCTATTTTACTGAATCAGTCCGATGGTACCATTTTATCGTGTTGTCACGAGAAGTACACACAAGTTTTATGATAATGCAACAATTGGAAGCCCAAACCCCGTTAGGGTACATTGTTGCATTATCGAGTTCAGTGTCTAACTTCCAGTTCTATTTCATTCGATCAGCCTGGTGATACCATTTTATTGTATTGTCACCAGAACGACATACAATTGCCAAGTTTCATAATGATACAATAATTAGAAACCTAAACACGGTAAGGGTACGTTGTTTCCTTATCGAGATTAGTACCTAATTTCCGCTTCTTTTCCATAGAACAGTTCAATAGTACCAACCATTTTATTGCATTATCATCAGAACTACACACAACTGTTAAGTTTCAAGATGACATAATAATTAGAAGTGCATGAAATTTAGTTTCGTAGATTCTGTTACCAATAAAAACGTATTAATAATTTAATATTAAATTGAATAAAAAGTCATAAATTATCTTCAATAAATCAACGAAAAAAAATTTATGCATCAAAATATATTGGAAATAAAGAAAAACAGTGAGCCTTTCAATAAAAAAACATTGCAGAATTCAAGAAAAAGTATTGCATCATTTCAGTCGAATCAGCATATTTGAATCGTAAATATGCCTCGCTCAGTCATAAATTGGCGAACCATAATAACAAAACACACATTAAATCCTTCAGTATATAATAAATAAACTGTTTGACACATCGAGATGGAAAACTGGTTTTCCTTCGCAGGTAATATTGAAAAGATAAGAATTGTTATGCATTACATTTCACGTTTATTCGCTGCGAATATATCATCATAACGATTTCGAATCTCGAGTTTTCCGAGGTAGAAAAATGTTTTATAAAAAATTATTTAGTTTATCAAATGAAAGTCGTTCTAGCGCAATTAATATTTGGTAGGATTAGTTACTTTTGAAAAAATTATCAGACGCAATGTAACGTCATCATTTCTATTAAATTTACATCTTATCTCTAATTTCTGTAATTTTATTTGAGTGATACTTTCGAATATAGTGTAGGGGAGCAGCAGATTTTGAACGTATTTCGGAAAATTGTAAAAACAAATATATTATACATTTTTCACTTTAAAAAGTGAAATTATACATATTATACTTAAGAAGGAAACATTTATACATTTTTCAATTTATCCCTTTACAAGCTTTCACTTCAGTTATAAAGTACATGATGGAGTTGAAAAATGTTTACCTGTCAACGCCAAAAATAAAAATTCAAATATTTTTACTTAAATATATATTACTGAGCCGCTACTTTCTGTAACTATGCCAAACGTCAACTTACTACGTCAATATTTAGGAAGAATAATACCCGAACAATTATTAAAGAAAGGCCAAACGGACGGACATTAAAGAGATTCCATAAATATTCCCTTTTGCCAATTTTAGTATGAAAACCTAATAAATTATTATTTATATATTTATTTAAAATGCATCATATGTTTTTTTGATCATTTATATAAATTTAATTAACTCCCAAACAAAATAATAGATCCATTTGAGCTTCCACAAATCGAAAAACCTATTTTTTACTACTTCATCGCGTTGAACTATTTCATCTCGATACGGGTTTTATCAAAATCGATATAATTTTTTAAATTAAATAAATTAATTATTAGTAAATTATATTAAATTATTTTTAATATAAAATTTGTTGAATAAACTTGCACTTCACAAACTTTAACAATAAAAATACCTGTATTTTAAGGTTATATATTATATATTTATAAATATATGCAATAATATTAGATCTTTTAAATGCATGGGATATTTCCTTATCAATTTATACCTAAAATTATATAATTTTTTTTAATCTTTTCATATATGGAATTATGTCAAACTTTTTAAACGTATTCTATCCTTTTATATTAATACATATTTGCAATAGTACCAGTTCTTTTAAATGTACGCGAGCTTTCCGTATCGATCCACATATGCAAGCTTTCCGTATCGGAACTTTTAAATGTATGGGATACTTCCATATCAATGTGTGCGTGAAATCTTATTTGAAATGTATATCAATTCAAGGTATGAAATCGTATCAGATCTTTTAAATGTATGCAGTTATCCTAACGTTAATTTAGCATACTTATTAGGTCTTTTAAATGAATGCTATCCATCTATATCAATTCATGGTATGAAATCGTATCAGATCTTTTAAATGTATGCAGTTATCCTAACGTTAATTTAGCATACTTATTAGGTCTTTTAAATGAATGCTATCCATCTATATCAATTCATGGTATGAAATCCTATCAGATCTTTTAAATGTATGCAGTTATCTTAACTTCAATTTAGCACACTTATTAGGTCTTTTAAATGAATGCTATCCATCTATATCAATTCGTGGTATGAAATTGTATCAGTCAATATAGCACCACACTCGTACATATCTTATTTTAAACGAGAAACTAGACACAATATAATCAATAAATAGTTCATTATGAACTGAAAAAATATTCTTACATTTTATATCCAGACTTTTCCTCTTGACAATATTGATTCAGATATATGGGCGAATAAAGTTTAATTTTTTTTCAAATTGAACAGCTGAACAAATTCGAGGTTTACATAATATGACTTTATATTCAGAAATAAAGAAATGTTGAGTAGAATAAAGTAATTCCGCTGTCCATTTTATAATATTAAATTATAACATGCCATATTGAAAATGTAAATTTTATAATCCACTCTAAAAGCGTTCAGCGCCTGCTTAGTAGTTTCCACCATCAGGATGCAACGCCACCCTGGGCTATATTCATTGGAGGTTGGCTCCTCGGAACCCGATACCTATTCAGAAGAGAGTGAAACCACGACTACAAAGAGGACGCCTCGTCGTCACTGTACCATATGCCGCGTTGAATTTGAACGTGTACATATGGATCCCAACATAAAGTGGATTTGTGGTGCGTATCAGTTGGCCAGAAGAAGTTTCAAAAGTGCCTGCATGATGAAGTACAGGAATTGCCGTGATGGAACCAGTTAAGTGTCAGTTTTATTTACATTGTGTTCAATACCATCTATCTTTAAAACTACACAGTTAAAGGAACAGCTATAAACAAAATGGTAGGAGAAGTTCAAGAAGTCATGCTAGGCTGCATGGATTCTTCAAATTAAAAAAAGTTTTTTTTATATTTTAATTATTTTCAAGGATTATTTCAAACGATATGTCTATGTGTACGTTTACTTATAAAAAAAAGAATTTTATTGCTATGCTTTTCCCATGTATGTCCGTATTTGTGTGTGTGCACGTGCGTGTGTGTAAAAAATTTAAAAAAATTTGCATGGAAGGAAAGAGGTCTATACCTTCGCTCCATAGATTTACATTTTATTTGAGTTAAGGGACGTTTAATAAAACCATAACAAAACCAAGTTATTTTCTTTTGCCCTATTGATCTTGTGGTCTTATATACAGAACCTAACATACTTAAATTTGAAGTAATTATGACAAATATTACAATATATTAAATAACAGAAGACATTAGAATACATTTTAAAATCAACAAGAAATAAACTACAGTCCACCAGCTATAGAGGTGAGATTTAAAGCTACGACAGGCTTCATTGAGATAAAGATGATCAAGAACTCTTCTAACCAATATAATTTCTAATATCCCGTGTGTGTTCGTTTGTCTACTTGTTTGTTGCAACGTTATAACGAAACGATATATATATATATATATATGTGTGTGTGTGTGTGTGTATATGTATGTGCGCGTGCGTGTGCGTATTTGTATATATAAAAAAAAAAAAATATATATATAAATATATATATATATATATATATATATATATTTATATATACAAATACGCACGCTCACATACACACACACAAATACGGACACACATGGAAAAAGCTTAGCAATAAAATTATTTTTTTTATAAGTAAACGTACACGATAGACATATCGTTTGAAAGAATCCCTGAAAAGAATTAAAATATAAAAAACATTTGAAGACATAAATAAAAATTTTAGTACTAAGAATAAAATATCCTGAATTCTATTAATAGAGACCGATATATTTTTTTGAGATTAAGTTTTGGTTACTGCGGTCAAAAAGGTCATAAACGAACTTTAGTAATTTCAAGAAAAAGAAAACTTTCATTAGGAAACATTAGCTTTACATAAATGAAAAACAAATAAACATTGCGTATTTTATTTTACCCATAATATTTGCACATTTTTTTTACCTTGTTGATCTTAAACAATTTTAAAAAGTGTTTAATTTATATTAACGCCTGTATACTACTTTTACCATTAAACAGTCATAATTATTGTACTAAGATATGAGAAATACATTAACTTCAATGTGACATTTTACCACCTTAGCCAATTTCCTGAGAGACGACTCCGGAAGAGAAATGTTTACAAAAATCGAAACAATAAGCCAAAATCTCACTTTCTTTTGCAGTGTTCACAGAGCTTTACAAAGGAAAATGCACTGACGATAGAAAAAAACACGGAAAAAGTTGGTTTTATCCCGAACTGGAAACTACTTTTGAAACCGAATCAAGTGAAGAAAAGGTAGATGAGGCTTCCATTGAAATTGAAGCCAGCGATTAAAAAAAACAAAAATAATTAAGTTCCATGTTCCAAAAAAATATTATAAAGCAGCAACATGGTTTACTGAACATCCAATATAATATTTAATGGAAATCCTGAACACAATTAAAGGGCAAAGCCCCAAAGTATCTTTTTTAAAATTTACGAAGTTATATTTAATAATTTTTTTATGTATACATTAAGGTACAAAATAATCAAACAATTTCTCGTTCAGCTAATATATATATACTAGCGTGACCCGTGCGAAGTCTTCGCATTGTAAATTATTCAACTCAATTTAATAAATCAAAATTGATTGCAGGTATTCAATTCATTTCTAATTTTGCACACTGCTTATTACGTTTTTATTCCATTATGAAACTCAGATGACAGATCAAATAAATATTTTACTAAAATTGACATATAGAGGCGCAAGTATCAAAAGCATTGAGCTAAAGCGCCACTTTATTTATACGTGAGTGGATTTGAAATTAAACAAAAATTTTACCGACCGTCAATCATATTGACGTTGAGCCGTTAGAAGCAGCATTGCTGTTTTGTGTATATAATTTTAATAATTAATTAATTTGCAAAAACAATAGCAATAATAAATTTTTTAGTTGTGGATGCCGGTAGAGCAAGCAATTATGTATAAAATTATATATAATTTATGTGGATTAGTTGTGAGGTATTTTCTAAAAAGGGAGAGTAACATCTTAACCTTAGCGTATTAATATATATGATGATATAAATATATATATATATATATATATATATATATATATATATATATATATTAGCTGAACGAGAAATTGTTTTATTACTTTGTACCTTAATGTATACATAAAAAAATTATTGAATCATCAATCTCTAGCCCAAACTCAGGATTTCAGAAACAGAAAATTTCTTAGCGAAAATATAAAATTTCTTGTATTTTTTTCTTAATATAAAACTTCTAAGGACGTAAAAAGGGAAAATTTATTTTCAATAAATACTGGTGACTAAAATTATTTCCCCACTAGAAACTACATAATAGCTAAATTTTCATCTCAATCAGATAGAAAGGGTTTATAATGGAAAGTAATTATGTAACCGCAGGAGAAGATAAATAAATATTATTATTTGTCCAGAAAAACGTTATATGCATAAATTTACAAGAAAAATTTATTGTTACTGTAAATACATACAGTGAAAACTATGACAATACAAAATTATTTACATTAAATTTTGTAATCTTTCAGTAATTTTCCTTTCTAAACAATAATATATTTCTATATGCCACATTTGTCCAGAAAACGTTATATGCATAAATTTACAGGATAAATTGATTGTTACTGTAAATACTTACAGTGAAAACTATGACAATAAAAATTATTTACATTAAATTTTGTAATCTTTCAGTAATTTTCCTTTCTAAACAATAATATATTACTATATGCCACATTTGTCCAGAAAACGTTATATGAATAAATTTACAGGATAAATTTATTGTTACTGTAAATACTTACAGTGAAAACTATGACAATAAAAATTATTTACTATATAATTTTCCTTTCTAAACAAATAGTACAATAGGTTGAGAAAGTGCAAATATTTATTTACTTATTTACATAAATCTATCGACGCGTTACATATAATCTATTCGTGACAACAAGGAATTAACGGTTTAACGAATTAAAACAAAAGTATATTTATAAACATGAATGCAAAACACACAAGAACGATAAAAATTAACGACGACACATTTCGATAAATTTTCTTTTACTCCTCATAAACATATCACGCTCTGGTACAACCGCTATCAAGTGATTGAGTAGGTGAATATCGTAGGAAAGTGGAGCATTCCGATATAATTCGGTTCTGGAGGGTGGCATAGCAAACAGGTGACGATTGCGCGAGTGCAGGAAATTGACAGGTACGAAGAATGAAGTTTACTGAATAATACAGAGCATAGAATTTTTCTTTCTAACAGCTGGAAGATAAATTGCATAAGCTCAACGTCTCTTCTGAGTTGTGCAGAATGAAAACCTAGCATATGCTAGAGGAAATCGGTAGAAAATAGAACGGGTAAGTAAATATACTATCTCATATGCAGATATCGGAGAAACGTCTTTTGTACATGTCCAATCATTAAGCTGTACTTGGCTTCGTGTGGGCTCCAAATAAAGAAGCCAAATTCTAATCAGCTCTCTTCTAAAGAAGTGTACAGCAGGCGACTTGATGACATGGATTGAAAATATTTTAAATTATGCAATACGAATCCAAGTTTCCGAAATTATTTTTATGCTACGTTCGCCACATGCCCATGAAACGTCAATTGTGAATCAAATCTGACTCCCAAATCAACGAACTCATACAGATGCAGTGGGATTCCGCTAACCGTATATTCATATTTAATAGAAGCGTGGCCTCGGCTTTAACTCACTATTGAATATTTGTTTGCGTTAAGTCCTAACGAACTGGATCGGTTGCAAACTGGCTAGTGACATCTGAGTATATGGAAAAAAATCCGTTTTCTGACCGCATCTCTGGAACGGTTTTTCTTATTTTCCAATAGGTGCCGTCTATTTATCTAAACAAAAAACCTGATATATCTAGTCTAAATTTAATATGTTTTTCTTAACTCCTGGTGGAATATAAGAATAAATTTTAAGGGTTTAAATCTTGGGAACGATTTTCCAATGTACGTGCTGCCAAATAGAACGAAATGGAATAAGTCCATATGCGATGGAAAACTCTGATCGATCTCGACAAATGTTTGCAAACATAGGATAGGTTTGTAAATATATAGGTTCCTATATATGTACATACATACGGATATAATACTCAGCTACGATGTAGTTCGTGTTTATCTACCACCATTTTCTCCTTAAACAACCTCTTTATTTGATTTCCTTAAAGCGTTTTCTTTAATGTCACACGTCTTTTTGATGATAGTAAAAATGTATTACCTTATTACTATAATTATCAATATGAAAGAATATTAAAAGTAATTAAGCACGGCAATTTCGATCACTATGCGCATCGTGATATTGGAAATCTCAGCAAAGATACCCTTCTACGTCTCTCCAAACCATGTTGATAGAGTAATATCCTTAAAAAGTTCCGTTCGGACTAACATCTTAGTTAACGATAGAGGAATCGGAAGAGAAGAACCAGAGAATGATTACCAAATCCAGCTACTGTTAGCCGACAACCGTGGAGTTTGAGTATTCATATACAATGACCTAAGGATTGTCAACAAGTCAACAAGGTCAACAAATGGCGTAAGCCAAATTTGATATCGATCTATAAAATAATTGTGATTTTGTAATTTCTAATATTATAACTGTGAGTATTTTTGAATTTAAGCATAATATAAACTTATGGCAGATATTTTTTTCAATAAATTTCCAAACTTGAAACAAATTTGTCCAGCCCTCTCCCAAAATAAAATGAATGCGTTATCATAAATCCAAGCTAAAGATAAGTGAGAATTTTGTTACCAAACATTAGTAGCTAAGAAAATAATCCTAACTAATATTACAAATGCAAAAATGTATTCATTTGTCCTTTTTTCATGTCACAACGGTGCGACAAATCGACGTAAGTTTTGCACAAGGATAGTTGGCGGACCGGAAAATGACATAGGCTACTTTTTATCCCGACACATTCCACTCCTTCAGGAAAATTTTTATTTGAAAATGAGAAAGTACACAAACGAAATAACAAAGCAACGTCACAACGGATCAATGGATCGACGATCGTTTTAAAACGCTACATACGTTATATAAAGAGCAAGGAGTCACTCCATTTAATCTCTAATTAACATGGAAATATGTTTCTTTATATTTTCATTCGTATTATAAATTCATGAAAATAAAGCCTTTTCCTTTATTTCCCCTTAATAATTCTAGATGGCTTTGCATATTTTCATTTCTACCTATAAGTTAGCAAATATAAGCACGCAAGCGAAGCTGCGGGTAAAAGTGAGAAGAAAATATGTGCATGATAAAATAACGTAATGATGTATACCCTACATACTATAGAGAACTCTAAACAAATACCTAGTTAATCCCATTCGAATTTATTTGGTAAATTCTGTGAGATAAATCTAAAAATAGTTTTAAACATGTAAACATATTAAAATTCTAGAAGTGATATATTGATAACCAATTTAAACAAATCTCTGAATCACAATTAAATGAAACTACGTGATGTAGTATTATTTCTATTTTCTTTAAGTTCTTTACCAAGACCTAGGTTTCGTTGTATTACAACACCTTCAGGTACCCACCTGAAGATTAGCAAAGATCTTTCTAATAGCCCCACCTGTCGATCTTTGCTAATAACCCACCTGAAAAAGTAGAAATGATACTACATCACGTAGTTTCATTTAATTGTGAATTATGAATTTCTACAAAATTACCACCAAATATATTCAAAATCTCTGACTTTTATTACATAAACACGTTCTCTTTAAAATTATCTTTATATACAAGCATACATGGAGTTGAAATATGTAATAGTATATTTCGCGTGTTGAAGGCCGACAGTGATCGCTCACATAAGTATGTACATACATTTCGAAATGCACTTAAAATTTTATTACAGAGAACGCCGTAAAACATTTGCGTTCACGATCGGATACGAGTCAGTAAAACCTAAATCCCGGAGTTGAACCTGAAGATATTTCGCCCGAAGATGGGAAGTCACCTTAAATTAATCATCTTGGGAGTAGGTAAATAATTTTGAAATAGTATCAGCATGCATAAACTGGGTCAGATTTTTATAACAATATTTCAAACACATTTTTTTCAGGCTTCTATTAACTTCACTTTGTTTACATGTTTGGTTAGACCAAACTTGCAACCGACTTTTACTCACGTCCACTTATGGCCGGTTTCTGAGTACGTTTTGTTTGTTTCTGAGCACGTTTTATTTTCATCTCACTTTTATTTGAAATTATTCATACAAAAAAGTTAAAAAATAAATATCTATTCCATAAAAGGTATTCAGAAACCGGCCATAATGGATCAACTTAAAAGACGTTGGGAAAAGTTCATGTATGGACTCATGTATTGCAATAATAAAAGTGATACTCTCAAATAAATAAAAAAATTAAAATACGACGACTTTAAAAGTTTTATTTAAATTATCAAACAGATAAATGAGAAATATTGTATTTTTTTATGAAGAGTCAGCTTATTGTTCTTAACAATTGGGACCTCTTCGTCTATACACAGATCTGACATAATAACTCAAGGAACTCATAGAAAAAACACGTAAAATTCGAAGAAAAAATATGTTCATTTTGACAAAAACAGAACGAATTTCAATGTAAATCAACAATTCGTTTTTATGGCTACCAATTAAAAAAAACAGTGTCCGATTTCTATTGTTCAATTTTATTTTTTATCAACAAACCTTGTTTCCTTTTCATTTCTTACTAACAATTAAAAACAATATATTTGCACGTTTATGAAGATAGATTTTTCTATTTTATATGATCGTATTATAAGACATTCTTTCACGATTGCAAATTCCTAATTTTTTGCTTTTCAATATTTAAAAAAATGTTTTTCAATACATTCTATTTCTTTATCGTAAGGCCCATTTTTCTCTCTCCTCCTTCCTATGTTATTTCTTTCAATCTCCTTTGTAATATATATATATATATATATATATATATATATATATATATATATATATATGTATGTATATATATATAATTCGAGTGGCAATACAATTTAATACTTTCGGATAATAAAATTTCAAAACGGTGGCACAAAAATGTTGCATGCCTGAGATTGGTAATTTGAGGGTTTTTAAAGTAACAAATTACGAATTTTTGGTCAAACGTTAAATAACCAAAATAGCGTACGAATTTAGTGCTTTATACTATGTTCTGCATAACATCAATATATTCTCACAATGGTAAAGTTCAACCAATACATTGAGCTTAGGCTGAGTGTATTTCTTAATGTACTAGATTAAGCACGAAACAATTAAATTCAAAATTTCCGAGACTAAATAACCAAAATAGCGTATGAATTTAGTGCTATATACTATGTGCTGCATAACATCAATATATTCTCACAATAATAAGATTCAACCAATACATTGAGCTTAGGCAGAGTGTATTTCTTAATGTACTAGATTACGCACGAAACAATTAAATTCAAAATTTCCGAGACTAAATAACCAAAATAGCGTATGAATTTAGTGCTTTGTGCTATGTGCTGCATAACATCAATATATTCTCACAATAGTAAGATTCAACCAATACATTGAGCTTAGGCAGAGTGTATTTCTTAATGTACTAGATTACGCACGAAACAATTAAATTCAAAATTTCCGAGACTAAAAAGCATAAACAAATTTTTGAACCACAGTAAGATGACGAATCTCACATATTCAGTAATGTAATAAAATGTAAAAAAATATATAATAATTTCATATAGCGTATCTTGCACATTCTTCACTATATTGAGACAAATTTTTCTATCATAAATTTGTCTATGTATCAAATCTATTTTTTACTTTTTATTCCATCTTACAAAAGCCACAATTTTTGCTACAACAAATAAATAAAACACAGGGCCAAGCTTTAAACGTTGCTGGAATTTATCTCAGCGTTCAATGTTTTTCACACGGCTAATTGTACGTTGCCCTGTTACGTGTGCCATCAAAACATAATGTTTGCTTTTGCACCTAATCCAGCGGAAGTAATGAATGTTGCATAAAAATAAATATTTTATTTTGTCTATACAGACATGTCTTCTAAATGTTAATTCTCTTGGAGTAATTATTTTATAATTCGTATTATAATACACTTTACTAAAATTTGGAGTTAACATTTACTAATAATTATGATGTTTTATAAATAAAAAAAGGTCAGAAAAAAACTCCACATCAGTCGTGTTTTGATAAAACCTGCAAACTCTATGCAACAGTTCGACAGGTGCACTTATTACTTCATCGCGCCATACAAATGATCAGTACATAGATACTTAACCCCACAATGTATATAATTAATGTAGGTTTTGTATAAATTGCCCTATCGAAGGCGATAAATACAGATTAAGTCGAAAAAAATCCATACATCTGAGAATTTTCCTCTCTATCATCTATTCGTACGAAGTCGGGCCCGGACACTAGTAAAAATTCTAGGTAGTATAAATTCTGTACAATACATCATGTCTGGTAAATTATGTCGCTCGGTTCATTTAAATTTAAGATGAATTATATCGAAGGTTCATATAAAACAGAATCTAAAACTTCTTAAGTTTAAAAGAAAATACAATAGATACAAAGATACAAATGGATAGAAATAATACAAAGCACAAAACATTACAGTGTCCTGTTTGCTGACTACAGAGTCGAAAAAAAGTGACAGTAGCGACGAGACTACAGAGAAAATGATACAATTTAGAAGATGCAATGCTTGCCCTCGGGAGATGTCAATGAGCGCAACGAATCCAAACATAAAATGGATTTGCGGCGAGTATCAGAGGGCTCAACGGTCATTCAAGAGTGAATGCATGATGTATTACAGAAATTGTCAGGATGGCACGTGTAAGTATTTCTAAGGACCGATAGACAATGATAAAAAAGACTTTGATAAGAATTTAATTAAGAAATAATATTTCCTGAAATAAAATCAAAGAAGAAAGATGGCAATTGTGAAAGTGGACAATTAGCAAAGATTATTAGAAAGATCTTTGCTAATAGACCACCTGAAGATGTTGTAATACAACGAAACCTAAGTCGTGGTAAAGAACTTAAAGAAAGTAGAAATAATACTACATCACGTAGTTTCATTTAAGTGTGTAAGAATATGTAAATGAGGGGGTAACATTCTTCGAACACCAATTGCTAATAGAGTGAGAAGTATATATAACGATAACGAAGATGCCGGATCATCTCTTCTGATCTTTCCTAACATACCTCATGAAAGTGAATTGTCAAGCTACCACACCAGTACGTGTCCCTCTTTCGTATCTGCGTATTTCACATCTTAGAGGGATGAACCAAATATCAATAAAAAATTAATTGTTTTTTCTAACTATTTATTAATATTGTTTTCAATAAATTTATTTCCAGTATTCACCAAACTTCACAATCATCGATGCGCAAACAAGAAGAAAGGTGGACGTCATTGGTTTTATCCAGCATCCGATTCGCGTTCTGATGAATCGGATTGGCTCGGTGGTGGTTTTGAACAATGAAAATGAAAATTACATAAATTTAGTAAACTAAAACCATTACCGTATCTCCGAATATTCGCAAAATTAATTTAGAATATTTAAGGGACCTTTAGAATATACTGATGTAAACCATTTTGCGGGAGGTATTTAATAAAAATAATAAATTCGACTTATTAAGTATTCTTTAATAAATCAAAAGGTGAAGTTTTTAAATTGAATTTAAAATAAATATAGTGGACTATATATAATTATCTCCAAAAGACCTCTACAATTTATGTCGTTTATAGTAAAGAAATTTCATTCATTACCTGCAGGTACTGAGTATCGTAAGAGAATTAACTGTTATACTTTCCAATAACGATATTTTATGACAAGTACCGCAATTCATAAATTTTATGGTTTTACCATAATTAACGATGGCATAATTAGCACAATTATCATATTTTCATTCATTATGAACAAATCACACTGATGCAATCCCGATAATGTGATTGAGCAGTTGAATGTCCAGTTAAATACGATCAGTTAGATACGACAGAAATTACTGTATAATCACATTCCTAGACGATGATATAATTAGTTACTTAACATACTTTTTAAAATTATATTAAAATTTTTCATTTTTATTTCATTACTATACAAATTACAAGAGTAGTGTTTTAACACGTTTATGGTCTTGTACGCAAATAGTTAGTTTATTTGAAATCCCGCGCGGGCCGGTTTGTGTCTACGCTGCTGCCCACCAGTTGTGTTGTTTAATATTCTACGTAATATTTTCATCATCATAGCTTCAAAACCGTCTATAATATCACAATAAAACAGAAGCTAATTTGATTCCAATGTTACTATCTATATTTATCTTGGGAATAGTTTCAGTAGTTTTCGATTTAAATTGATTCGTACAGACAGACCATTTTTTAAACGTTATATTTCTTTTAATAATCGAATATGCCAAGGGAAAAGTATTTAAACGCTGAAAATTTGAAAATACCAGACAGACACATTGATTTTATTTACATAATTTGTATTACTTACATGTATGACTAAGAGAGAAACGAAATTCGGAATTATGGATATCGTTTACAAATCCGATGCATTTGATTAGTCTGTCGACCTGTTTTGGAAATAGTAATAAGAAAAGAGGAAAAACTAAAAACAGACTATGGAAAAAAAATAACTGAAAAGTACGAATTACATACATACATAATCTAAAATTCATAATACTATACACACTAGGAAACTCTCTGGATTATGACGAATCTAAGGACACATATTTGACGAAATCGCTTTAGTAGTTTAGCCTGTTCTAGGGAATCAATTTACTCACAGACATACATAAATACATAACCTGTGAAATACATAACGTTATATACCTTATCATATTCTCTGAATCGAGAGAACGAATCTAAAGACATCTACTTTGCTGAAATCAACTCAGTAGATTAGTATGTAAGTGGGAACAAACTTACTCACATATATGGCCTAGCATGTGAAATTCCCAACCCTTCCTCTGCCATTGTCGGGTAGAAATTACTTAAATTATTTACTGCATGTAATTCTAAATCAATACTAGAGAACGTGACTAAAAAGCCTTTTACTTTGATATCTGAGTGCGTAGATAGGGGTTGTGAATAATAGATTAGGTAAACGTCAAGATCTACAGAGAGGGGAGTAAATATCGGTAAAATATAAAGGCAAAGGGTTGTAAAGAAAATGTATCTAGACTCAATTACTGATTTGAGATTGATTTAATATGTCTGTATAAGTTGTTTTTTGACTATCGAAAATAGGTTTTATAAGTATGATGCATTAAGTAATATATATACGATAATTTAAATTGATTTATTTCAAATAAAAAGAGCCGTAAAAATGTATTGTTATTAAAATATATTTATATAAAATTTTACTATCGGTGTAAATTATATCAAAACTGATCGAAACTTGTCAATAATCATTACTTGCGATTTTGAAAATATTTTTTGAATTAGCGATCCACGTCCGGTTTTGCCCGCGTGTACTTCACACGGCTACAGCATGATATGGGAATTCTTTACGTCTTATGCCTTTGATTGCCAGAGATTTTTGCGAGAGTGCAGAAAGTTTGCAAAGAGTGATGCGTAGAAGTATTCTGTCGGAAAATTTAACACAATTTTCTACTTGTTATGATTTTATCGTACGAATTTAGTTTTATCTATGTTCATTTCTTACAAAGATATTATTATTGTTCTCTTTTGTTACAAAATACCGGTAGGTTGGAATATTTAATTATTTTGTAACCAAGTCAAGAATTCTGCAGAATTGTAAAATATTTTGTTTTCTACGTAAACCTCGATGACAATTGCATCTCTGATGTCATTTTTAATACGGTTATCATTTTTTGTACGTTATTTATTAGTGAGGAATATTAACAAAATTATGAGTATCATGTGTAACGTCGCATACATCTTAGTAAGCAAAAAAAGTATTTTATGAAGGGTTAGTGTATAATTTGAGCTTGGAAGCGGCTAACAGTTATTGGGAACTTCACAAGAAGAGTGTGTGCATCCACCCAGATTCATGAGACTTTACAAAACAAATTAGTTATACACATCGTATCTGAAAATCGATATGTTATCAAATTTATTTCACATTTCTTCGAAATTAGTAAGGCGAACATTCAGAAATTAATGCGAATAAGCAAAAAATCATTATAAATTTATATTCATCAAACGGCCATACTTGTTCAAATACTTATTGCCTGCGGAACACTTTGCTAAATATAAGAATACGATTATGCCAGAATTTTAATCATTTCCACAGCACAAAAATAATTGTTTTACAGTTTGTGAGACGCGCGATTGCGCTCGCAGGCATTCAGAGGGTTAATAATTAACTAAATGCTAAAATGTAAATACATTTTTGAGTTTAGATTCCCGAGGAATATAATTGTTTTGTACAAATATTCAATAGTTTTACAAAATTTGTTCAAATACTGTCTATATGTAGAATTTATTTTATAGATGCATATATTCTGCTTTTCCCTCTTTTAACAGGTCGTTATGTCTATAACTTTTCCATACATAAATACATACATAAATGATTATATATCTTAAACAGTTTACATGAGGCATCCAACAATATACCAAGTCTCATCTTAGAAAAAATTGCTAAATAAATCTGTCAATATCTTATCTCAATTCAGGTTTTAGAAATCGTCGGTCACATACAAACAAAAATAAGTACATATGATTTCTCTTTATATCCGTTACGATATCTAAGGATAAGTAAAATAACCTATATTTCATAAGACTTCTTAATTACAATTATTATTGCAAATCGTTATGTCTACCTATATATAAATTAATACGTATATATATATATATATATATATATATATATATATATATATATATATATATATATATATATATTGAGTCTAAATACCGTATTTCATTATTATGAATACGGTATTTAGACTATTGTGTATAAGAGACTATTGTCTCTTTTGAGATGCTTCATTTTTGTCATTCATCTATTTCATCGCTTGACGCAACATACCAATACGTATCCCATCTAATGATGAATGTTTTATTTCATTTATTATTGTAAATCGTTATGATGATAATTTACTTATACATAGGTACACGTATATATATATATATATATATATATGTATGTATGTATATATATATATATATATATATATATATATAAATATATAAATAGTCTAGATGCTACATTTAATAATAGTCTCTTTTGAGATGCTTCATTTTTATTATCGTCGATTGACACAGCTTAACTACACATATCTCACGTTATAGAGAATATACATTGAATATGTTCTCACAGAAATCAAATTTTGAAACTCTAGATCGCGCCGACAAAGTTGATATCTGTTGAGATATGCAAGGATAAACAAAGTCATATATCTTTCATAAGACGTTTGTTATTTTAAACTATCATTACAAATCGTTACGTATATAATTTTTCTATATATTAGTATATATATAAATTGATGTATTTATTAAATAGTCTACACACCACGTTTAGTAATATCTTTCGAGACGCTTCATTTTCCTTATTATAGTTTGATACTACATCACAATATATAAGGTTACGGACAGTATACGAAATAAATCGGTGAAAGTGTTATCTTGATCAGATCAAAGTGCTTGAAACTGTTGATCGCACACCTACAAGCAAAATTAGTTTCTCTTTACGTATGTTAAGACTTATAAGGATAAGAAAAGTAATACATAAGGCTTTTGTTATTTTAAATTATTATTAGATTTACAAAAACTGACTACAACGATATCTAGTGACAAATTTAGTTTATAAAAAACGCTAGGACAAGTATAGCACCAGAAGATATCGCGTTTTTATAATCCTCAATAAATTAACATGCACTCCGCTTAAATAATATCTAACACTCAACCTCGGACCACAACGACCCTGAGTGCAGAAAATGAATGGAATATGAACGCTGTCCAATTAGACTTCACTACTGGCCTACGTGTAGAATAAAACACCTTGCGCAGTGCGAGGGTCATTAGGAAACCAGACGGCACCCTCTCAGTAAGGGTAGCAGCCTGCGAACCACTTCTGCCTATCGCGATATTGTAATTCGCATCAGCTCTCAGAGTTTATTTAAAATTTTCAACTGGGAAGCGATATTTCAGGCTAAATAATGGCCATTAAGTCCTGTTCGAGTTTAAGCTCGTTATTTAAGGAGCAAGCACTTATTTTCATAACAAAACCATTATTACGGGCTGGTCGGATGAAGGTTGATGCTATCAAAAGTAATATAAGAGGTTGCTAGAATTAAAATGCCTTCAGAATTGATGTATGCGCTATATCTTTGAAAAATGTGATCATATTTCTTTGCTCAGATCACGGTTCGAGTAGAGAATAATTGAGCAGCGAACTTTATATTTTTTCCCTTTTAATTTTTAAAATTAATTCATTTTCGAATTTGCAGAATTTTTATTTTAGTTCTCTACAAGTTTATTAGACTGAGCGAAGCCAAATATAATATATTTGAGTGTTTTGGGGGGCAAATGGGCTGTGTGTGTATGTACGTATACTCGTATTTGTAACGTGATAATTTCACTAAAACTTAGCGGAATGTAATGAAATTTAGTAGTAACGTTCCTCATACCTTTTCTAGATTCAAGTTCGATTTTGGTAAAAATCCGCCACTTAAAACTGCTATTATTAGAAATTTGGAAAAACATTTTTCCGAAATATTTCAATGTGGTATCAAGTGAACGATATTAAAGAGTAAATCACATGTATAAATTTAACAAAAAAAGCTATATTCATAACTAGAAACTATTGACGGGGTTTTATTACATATCATAGTTTTATAACTTAATTCCTATTGAAAATTGTACACAAAGTCTCCGCAGCGCAACACTGGAATTTATAATTTTTATCTGTAATGAAAAATCGGTCGTAAATCACTTTCTTTTGCTATATTTTCACATTTTTTATTCAAAACATAGAAAAAAATATGTATACATTTTTGTTGTTTACGTGTGTTATTTTTGTAAATTATAATAATTATATTAAAGTTTAAAGTAACTAAAAACTACATATATTTTTAGTCAATTATTTAAAAACTGTTTCAAATTTACGAGTATATATTTCTGACAACAATCTGTGAATTCCCTTTTGATATTTATTAATTTTTCAAACACCGTACGTGTTAACCTAAATTTTGTTATAAAATCCTATTTCTAATAATTTTTAGAACTCTTAACAGCATAAATTACACGATTTTAGTATAATTAAAAACGTTATATAAATAGGGTAACAGTTTTGAATATAATTGTCATATAAGCTTTAGTCAAAATAAAAAGTAAACCTCTCTCGAATGACTGAGTGTTTAATATATAAAATGGAACGTAGTAAGCAACTTATGTATTTTAATTATTGAGAGCTTAATATTTTTGAAGGCTAATTCACTGAAATTATTCACGATTCAAATAATAACTATTATATACTAGTGACTATTACAAAACGATGGTATGTAGTGGAGAATAGAGATGACAATTTCCTAAAAAATCAAGTCCCAAAACAATTCACGACTTTTCATGACTGTGTCGTTTAACTTAAAAACAAGTAAGTTGAATATAAAATAAAATAAACGTAAAAACATTTAAGCCAAGAAAACGTTACCCTTATATAGACCGGAAGAGGCCGACTGATAGAGACAGGAACAAGTAAAGCGAGAGAGAAGGACTCCAGACATTGCAGGTCGTTATGACTGCATTTTAAACTAATGCACGGCTGCAGCCGTAGGTAATACATCACTTGTAGTATTAATGGGCGTATACAAGGCGAGAAGGCGATACAGGCATAAAGTTGAATCGTTCATTGTGGAATGTAAATGTTAGAAACGGAGGTTGTAAGTAAATATAACAAATATTCAATTAAATATTCTATTTAGGCACAACATTTGTAAATATACGAACGAGTAGTTATTTCATACATTTTTTTATTAATTCATAGCATTCATAAGTTATTTTCATTCATAGAATTTCAAAACCATTCAGAGCAAAAATGGAAGAATAGACTAAACAGCGAGGGCAGGGCGTAGCAGAAGGTAAGCGGCCTCTTAACAATTACTGAGTCCATAACCTGTTTTATGAACCCACTAACTTTTTAAAAATAAATTAAAACAGTACAATTTTAGTGCGACGTTGCCAATAATAAATTATGCACTGGCTTGCTTTCATATTTCTAAATGCAGGAAAATACAAAAAAAAACACGTTAAATTAATCAACTCTGCCTTTTTCAAGTAACATTTTGAAATGTCAAATTATTTTCCCAATTAAAATTCCATTCAAGACAATTTTGGAAAACTTTCAAGTAACTTTTGTAAATTCAGTTTTGTTTGGTATAAGTGACATACAGTGAAAATTGAAGAATATGCCTTCTATAACACGATAAATTTTGCTACAATTCAAATTAAACAAAAACATTATTTTCACACAAGAAATAATATAACAAGTCCAGACTCTTTTTGGATATATCCAAAAAGAGTCTCGACTTGTTATGTTTGGTCTCCCATTCTCAAGAGCACAGAAAAATAAAAGTCCTCGCAAACTGACTAACACTCTTTCGTTACTAATTTTAGAATATATATATATACATATATATATATATATATATATATATATATATATATATATATATATATATACACACAGACACCCACACACACATATATATATATATATATATATATATATATATATATATATATATATATTTATAAAGGTCTCAGAAGACTTGAACAGCGCTGATCTCTGCTTGCTGAACCGTCTGAACCGCTGACTTGCGAAGGGCAGCAGTCCACAAAACCATCACGTTCAAAATTCAAGAACTCATTTCTTATGAACTCATTCTATCTAGTATGAAGAGCTCTTGCTGCTATGAACAATACAAGTGAATTTTATCTACTAATTCATGTATCTGGGTGAGTCGTGTTAGAGATGAGACTACGGTAGGAAAAGGATATCATTTAATTGATCATCAAAGCTTGAACTTCGCGAAACTCCGCCCCATGCGGCCGTTGAGGAAACTGAAACGGAGAGTAAAATTCAAAATATTGTAATTCCATGTGAAAATCTTACTATATGGGTGCAAAACAAGAAAGGCAACATAACGCTCAGAATGCGACTTCTAGTCTTCGTCAAACGAGATAAAATTTCCAAAAATCTTGACCCGAGAAAATATCTAACGAGAAATTGATAAAACAATATAAGGTTGATCCAATTGAATACCAGATAAACAGCCGCAAATAAAACGGGATTGCTCAGGAGCGAACCGGTTTATATCTATATACAGGTTATGGATTGAAACCTTCAAGAACAGAAGAAATGTGGGCATCCGAAAGAAACTTAGCGGTAGACTGTGCTGGTGGAATGTTAAAGTACCAGCAAGACCTAGAGTGAAGCAATTCGTCATGCATAGAACCGATCAGAGTGGCGAAAATCCTTTGAAAGGATATGAAGATCTACATGCATGCATTGGTAATTTATCACTATATGAAGAGATTATTCGTCCAATCAGCCAAAACAATATATATTGGAAACCCGCATAGTACTTTCAATAATAAATTTTAAAATATGGCTGGAAAACTTGCAATATATTTCAATTAAGAAACACCACATATTAGGAACCTACATAGTTTTTTCCAAAAGAGTGTCAATAAGAACTACAAAAGAAAAGTTTAGAACAGAAGAATAAGAGATAAGGTAGTGACAAGGATTGAAGACAGCAATAATTTTCAGACGATGTTTAACTAGACATCGCCTGAAGGCTCCGCAGTCAAACCATTAAAGAACAGACTCGTCATATCCGCCGTCAAATTTTCTTCACCTTCGGCCTAACCAGCACCAAAACAGGAAAATATTTTATCACCTTTTTTCTCATCATCACCGCACTTAGAAACGTAAGCGTAAACATCAGGGCAGTGACTTGTCACAGAATCGACATAAATCTTTGGGTCCGACACAGAGGAAAATAAAAATATACGATCGAGAAAAACACCCTTCTCTGACGTGCATAGGTGCGCGGATAGCGACAGACAAGGATTGACAAGCACTCCGGAGCCATTTTAAAAATGAACTCCAATCTCCGAACGAAGTTGTTTTTCCTTTCGCATTTTTCGCTACGCAACTAAATTGAAACAATTTATAAAGCGGCGCGGCAACGCATGTACTTTTCAAATAATATATTTCCACCGCTCAAAAAGTGCGGAGGTGAACGGGAAAAGGTATATGCGATGACTGTGACAATTATTTTTGTAAGTGAGCGAGCGTGGATCTGGCGACGCGGAAGGGATGGGGTGTGAGGGAAGGCGGGTGTGAAATTTAACATTTTTTTTGTAGTATGTCAACGGTAAGTTATATTTTATATGAGTTCTTATAAAATGCGAGATGTACTTTTTTGAGAAAAATTTTTATCAATTTTTAATACCGCACCACGTTAACACGTAGATCACAGTTTTCTTTCATCCAGCGGTCATTAAAATTTCGGATATTTTTCGGTCTTTTTGACGTATTAGAGTTTCAAAGACACATTACATTAACTTTTAAAAAATGTGTTTTTATATAAACATGTATAATTTTTTAATACGCAATTTTTATTATTTATGATTTATATGTTTCTAAAACTCTGTTGTTTTGTTCAATTGAAAACTCAAAAAGGGAAGTCAAAGGAAAATAATATTTTTTCAAAGTTCATTTAGTTTTTTATTAGGTTCAGGCTTATAACATTTTGTTTTTAATAATATATGCTTTTTGAATTTGACGTCAAAAGATACATTTTACGATAAAAAAACATGTTTTATTGACACGTTGCTACGAACTGCATTAACTTACCGGTTCCTAGGTCGGTAATTATACGGATTAACTTACCGGTACGTACGTCGGTAATTGTGCGGATTAACTTACCGGTACGTACGTCTGTAATTGTGCGGATTATGCTTAGCGGTAAAGCAAAATCGACGCGTCAAAAAGTACGTATTTTAATTTTAAAAATGTTACACAATATTTATTTAATAGTATGTATTGGAATTTTGAATTTTGAAAGAAAATACAATGCGAAATGTTAGATCAGAACAGACGATAATTTCAAATACGTGGATGAGACTATATAATGATTGTTGATGAACGAAAGGAAATTGAGCAGTTTATCCAGTGTAGTAGTAGCCTATTACAAATAAAGTCCAGTGTAGTAGTAGCCTATTACATTTCTTGATAGATATCCAGAATCATTATTACGATGCTTTCAATAAAACTGACAACTTAAGCCCGTAGAAGCCGTTTATTATTAAGGAGTTCTAGCTTTATACACTCAATTCCATTAAAAAAGAGAATGTTTGTAAACAAAGCAAAGTGACAGTTCAGGTATTGTAAACCTTTTTCTTGTATACTCGTTAGTGATATAATATGGATTTATTTGATGTTACTCTGTATAAACAGTGCTAAATTTATTTTATTGAAAATATTGGCAGACATATTTACCTTGTATAATATAAAATATAATGCCAAAATGAATATAAGTAATACAGAAAATTGACATTAAGGTTTTTTTTCTGTTATTTTTTTCATAAATAAATATATCCACCATTAAATATAATCATCGAAAATTTAGTCAAACAATGCAAAGCTATTATAAAAACACTGTCGTATACTATGTGCAAAGTCTGTATTTTATTTTGCAAAATAAAACTAATACTTGTTTGAGAATAAAATGCCCCAATTGTTTTTCACTTTTATTCTGCCAAAAACCTTGTATACTTGTAAGTTATTTGTAATATATCGTTTTTTTCTGCCTCGCTTAAACGTCACGCTAAAAGGACATTTGAATATCATCTATGGAAAATTGAAACTGATCTACTGCAGATATTTAAATTCAATATATTGTAAAGTAAATGATGTGTAATAAATAACATATTTAGATACTTGACGTGTTCATACTTTTTGAAACAATGAATATTTTTCCAAAATGTTTTATACCTCTGAGTTTTATATGATGGATTATTAGTGTTGTCCATTTTATATTCCTCTAAATTTTACTAATTGTAAAATAGATGCTGAATATAGTTGTCGTTAATTTTGTAGAAATTCATTATTCACAATTAAATGAAACTACGTGATATAGTATCATTTCTACTGTCTTTAAGTTCTTTACCATGACCTAGGTTTCGTTGTATTACAACATCTTCAGGTGGGCTATTAGCAAAGATAGATACAATATTTGCTAAAATAGATACAATCTTTGCTAATAGCCCACCTGAAGATGTTGTAATACAACGAAACCTAGGTTGTGGTAAAGAACTTAAAGAAAATAGAAATAATACTACATCACGTAGTTTCATTTAATTGTGTATAAAAGACATATTTATGACTAGATATTAATACTAAATCGCATTGTCCTTGTTATATTCAGATTTCAAGACATACGTTATTAAAGGGAACAGACAATGTAAATTGGAGAGGAACAGAAAATACAAAGCGCTGATGGCAAGTATCAAAAATATTATTAGAAATATTCGATTGCATTTTAGAAGACCTCCCCAGCAATCCTTGAAAAAATATTTTTTGTTTCCAAGTTCAATATATTAGTAGTTAATTAAAAAAAATTCTTTACTTCTATGTGTCTACGAAATTCTACAATATTATTTTGTAATATCTCATTCCAACAGAAAGAGTTTTTATACTATGAGATACGGATGAATAATAAGAGTATCATTTTTACTATTTGACTACTTAACCTTAAAAAGAATATTTTATTTTTAAATATAAGTATATAGCTGCCGCGTTTCTTTGCTTCCAATTTCCATTAAACAAAATTACTCAACAGCTTTAAATACTATAAATAAACAAAATTGCCATTCAAACAAAGTTTTCAATACAACATGATATACCTACCTAAGCATTCATTTCAGAAAATGTTGAATAAACTATACCTACCTAAGCATTCATTTCAGAAAATGTTGAATAAACTATACCTACCTAAGCATTCATTTCAGAAAATTTTGAATAAACTATACTTACCTAAGCATTCATTACAGAAAATGTTTAATAAACTATACCTACCTAAGCATTCATTTCAGAAAAGGTTGAATAAACTATACCTACCTAAGCACTAATTTCAGAAAATGTTGAATAAACTATACCTGCCTCAGTATTCATTTCAGAAAATGTTGAATAAACTAACAGCCAAATAAGTAACATATTATCCAAAACATATAACCGACTTATGTTTACCAACGATAAAACTTTACCCAAATGAAATATTAAAATATCCTTAAAACATTATCAATACCCACTAATACAGTATCACATACAGCGACAAATATATGAATCAATACGGAAAGGTGTAGTTAACCCTCTAGTCCGCCTGTCAAAATTGTAATGGTGACAAGTAACACAAGTTGACGGGTTAATATACGCTAGCGAGGGTTGCCACCTGCGCCGCAAGAGCCAACCAGGGCCACACCGCACATTAATCATAAGTATCGACTCTCATATTTTGTGAACTTTTGCCAAATTACGCAAGGCTTAGAGCTTAAAGCTCTTTCAGAAGCTTTATGTTTACAGTGAAAGCTCTTGCAGTAAAAGGAAAGGAACATTATTACACGTACGAAATTGGGTGAGATGGAAAAGTAGGAAAGTTTTCTCGTGTTATTGTGAATATTTGTAGGCATCAACCAAAATAGTAAAGCAACCAAATAAAAACTTTATTGTAAATATTTCGTTTGATCAATGATTCTATTGAATTACTATTTTTTTACACTATTATGCAGATTCGTTTTAATCACGTTGCATAAGAATCATGATTTATTCATACTCCATAATTAAGTACATCATTTGCATATGTTTTTATAAAGTAGATAGTTTTAATAAATATTGAATTAAGAAAATAATTTTTTTTCTTTTTAACTTTTACTAGTTTTTTATTTCGCTCTCCAAATATATTAAATAAATTATGTTCTAAATCACTACTCAGTCTTTAGAAGGCGAAGTTTGATCATTTCTATCAAATTATTTTTTGTAATGTTCTACACTTAAAGGACCTAATATTGAAAGCTCCGTTTCAATAGATCGTATAAAGCTTTACGATACGTCATTCTTTCTAAATCTTTACTACCTTCAAAAATGTTTACCCCTCGATACCAAATCATATACACGTGTAGCAAAAATAATGTCTATCATTCGTACAAGCGATTCTGTGTACCAATTTTTTTTAACATCTTTATTGGAAATGCATGATACAATCGTATTATACAATTAATTAATTATAATCATTGATGAAATGTACTTAATTTTATTTTCAAATAAATGGTGTACGGGTTCACTGTACCAATGTTAAGTTCCCAGATAAATTAAGTTTAATCATGAAGTTTATTCTTAAGGTTTAATACGTTTTAGCCTTCTCAGTTCACGGGTAATGTCGAAAAGTCGAATAGCTTCTACGTTGGTATTATTGAGAAGACGTTTTTCGTGTTTAATATCATATTCTTGGATAACTTCTTTAATCCATTTTATGACTCAGTCATTGTGAATTTCGTGATTGGTTACATAGCGATATGCATTGGTAAAATTATACGCAAGGACTTGTTTTTGCTTCATTGGATTAGATTACGATTTGACTTCTTGGTACATCCCTAATGTTGGATACCATACATTGAAATCGGTTTGACGATAGAAAGGTAAATTAGTCACTTACAGTAAAGGTTAAGTTTGGAATGATATCCAACCAACCACAACATTTGTCATTGTTTCAACGTGATATGTTCAGCTTTTACTTTAATATGGTGTTTCCAATCAAGCCTACTATCCAGATGGAGATCAAGATATTTTATTGTATCTGCTTGCGGGACTTTAATTCTGTTAAGAATAGTGTGAACATTGCTGTTCGTTCGTCGCAATGCAAATGTGACATGAATGGATTTAGACTCATTGAGTATGATATCCCAATCCACGGTCCATCTATTGTCAAGTACTTCTTGTAAATTTCTGGTGGCTTAACTTTGCATGTCTGCAGTAGCCATTACTAACTTATCATCAGCAAAGGTGCCTATGAAGGTTGTTTCTGTAGTGGAAATATCAGCGGTATACAATACATACAGAAAAGGTCCTAAGACAATTCCGGCACACCAGGACAGGATAGAAACCTGAATACCTGAATCCTCTGAACCTTCAACCAGATAGATAGTGTGCATTGTGAACTAAAGTGAGAAGAAAATAATGTCAGGTCACGATAAAAATTTACAGTTTTTTAGAGAAACACACTTCAAAGATATTCATCGTGATGCACAAAATCGCCTGCATAACTGATTAAAACGCTCTTTGTTACACTTTGTGTATATAAATATGCAGATTTTCTTGAATTCTATGCATCAAACTAATCAGAAAATATTAAGAAACTATATGAACACTTCTAACCGTTTCTGAAAAAAAATTGCGATTTTAACCAGAAAAAAATACTGGTGTGTGTTAATAATCACACGATAGAAGTGAAAACTAAAATAAAAAATAAAAAAAACATACGCATATTATATTAAACTACTCTCAAATAAAATATTAAACACTAACTGTATACACTTCATATATTACACTGATTATGTACAATAACATACGCGTATTATATTAAATTGTACTCAAATAAAATATTAATCAAATACAAAACATAATTCTTGGAACGATGCACTCCGTGTTGTCAATGAACTGGGCTCCCTTCAGCATTGGCCACGCGAAGGAGATGTCGAAGGCCGATGCCGAAGGGAGCCGAGTTTATCAAATTCTCCATCATCGACTCGAGCGTGACGGTACCGAAAGGAGCCGAGTTTATCCGATTCTACATCATCGACTCGAGCGTGACGTGTTAGTTTCTTTCACTGCTCAGAAAAAGTGCGCATGGTCTTCTTTTACGTGCTTTCTTTTGCCTGTTCAGAAAAAGTACGTATGCGCCTAAAGAAGCTTTCAGAGATTACCATTTTTCTACAGAAATACACCTCAAATATACACAGTTTAATACACAGAATCATCTGTATGAATAACAGACACAATGGTTATTACAGTTTCTATATATATTATGAATGCCAAGATAATTTTCAATGGAATCTCTTTTAAAACCCTTTTGTTACTTTCCTGTGGCGAGATATTAAATAAACCATCAGGGGGGCGTTTTTTCTTGAATTATCTCAATATTCAACTTATAAAGTTATTGGAAACATTATAGAGAATAAGTACTTTTCTTAAAAATCTTGTAAAAAAGGCGTCAAAATATCAAACAATTTCAGACGTCTAAATATAACTTCGCAAAATTCCTTATAAGTAAGACGCTTCTTCTTAAAATTCCGATTTCAGTTGACGATTCAGTACGCCTACAATCTGAGCTGGCACATACTTTGCACTTTTATTAATAATGCTCTTGAATTACTTGTTAGGATCACAGTCAGCTCCAATCTTAAATTTCCATACTATTCCTGGCAGTCCATGTTTAAGTTTCCAATTCCTTTTGCCTCACTTCAATTCCGCTTTTCTTGACGCTAGTTTAACCTATAGACTTAATAAGCGATTTTATTATTTATCCTACTATGTGAATATCTGAATATTATGAAAAAAAATTCCTAAAAAAATTGATGTATGCCCAACAAGAATAAATATACTGTAAAATTAGAAAATATAAATCTATAGAACAATTAGTATTTTAAAACATTTTCGAAAATCTGGTTATATGGATTATTTTGTTAGATTTTAATAAAAATATCTAATCCTTACAAAGCCGGCGCTATTTCATTAAATGTTACCTATTCCAAAACCAACCCACTCATTTAAATTCAGCCCACAAAGCAGCCGATACAAGATGAACTATCATAACGATAAAACTAGCATCAATTTTAATATATACGGCTCAACCCTCTGAGTCCAACTGCCGCCTACATGTACTTAATTAATCTGCGGGATTACCTTGCCAGTCAGCGCATTAAGGGAGGGTTAACCAAGGCCACAGCATATAACCGCCTAAACCGCCTCAAACCTCAATTTCATGGCACATGTTACGCCCTTTTTAATGAAGTTTAAGTATATATAATAAAGACGGAGTTCGGTACAGTCGATCATCTACAGGCCTTCGAGTATTGTATGATATAATAAATATTGATTAAACGTCAAATTTCTAGCATTTTCGAGAAAAATGCAGGATTTTCTACTTTTCAGTCACTAACCCCAAAAATAATTACAACTAAGTTTTTGGATATTACTTATTTTAAATTAATTTCAGATTAATTAAATTCTGTTTTTTAAATTATAGATTTTGATACACATTTACTAAACAATTGCTGTATTGTATATTGGAGATAAATCTAGGGATATTTGGCATATTTGACTGTTCGTGGGTTTATTTATCTATACATACCAATAGCCAAAATAAGTTGGTTGAAATCTTAGAAAACATTAAACCGATTAATAACCCCTCCACAATTATAATTCACTGAAAATTAATTTAATTTTTTTTTTAATATTAGTGGGCAATAAATGGCATCCGCCCAGACGAAGTAGTGGGCGGTCGCTTGTTAATTTAAACTATCTGGTATAGAACACGATAAAGTACAATACAATTAAAAGAACGAATATTTCTCGCACCTAATATGAATTAAGTTAAATAGCGCAATAAGGAGATTAGAAGTATGCAAATAGCAAATACTGCCAAATTAAACTAGTAAATATTTTAATGTTCAAGTTATTAACTAGTTACATATTGTACTTAACAAAAGACCGATTCGCCTCGAGTTCGCACATGTGGAACCGGTAATGTTTATTTGTTTTTTCATAATGATATTTATTATATTTACCCGCTTCACATTTTATAGTAACAGATCCGCATCGTTTCATATTAAATCGCTTTACGTATCATCCATTATGCATAACTAGCAGACAATAACGCGAAAATAAGAGAAAGGAAGACAGATTAGTCTGATATCTACGTTTTTCTTGTACCGACGACTCTCTCTCTCTCTGCTGGTCGTGCGCGATGAATAATGCGTAAACGCTTAAGTACGCAGTAAATTGTTATTACACAAAATACTTTACATTGCATAGTAATGTGTAATACACCAAAAAAACTTTGATAAATGATATAATTAGTTGTGAACATTATTTAGATCTGTTCAGTAGTTTCCAACATTATCCTGGACAAATAGGGAGACTCGGCCGATAACTTCTTTTATATAATAGATATAAGCTCTATAGAAAAACTTGTAAACTGCGAGTACAACTAACATTATGAGGATTCCGAACACACTTAGGCACATATAAACCTTTAAGCATACATAGTATTTATATTAAACAATATACAAATTTTAACATTTTAACATTTATTTTAATATTTTATTAATATATTTATGTGATAACAAAGCGCATAAATATATAAATAAATTGCTTAGTAAATCTTTGACAAACATAATAAATATACATTTTATTTAAAATACAAAGTTACTCGTGGAATAGATTTAAGTAATTTGTTTTGACTTTTATGCACATTTTAAAGCCCAAACTATATGTCATAAGTTGATCGACTATAACTCGTAAACTAGTTTAGCCTCCTTAGCGTTATATTTTTCCTTTAAATTTTATTGTATATACTTTTATAAGTAAACTATCACGAATTCAAAGAGAGCGGTTTAGCTGGTAGAGGGTGTGAACATGATAACACTGACAAAAAATACCATTTAAAAGCTTAATATTTTATAAACAGATCCTTATATCAGAAAAGTATTCATGACATAACCTCAATATTTTCCAAAGACCAATTTTCAATGACACCCTACATACTGGGGTTTGCGAATAAAAAAATCACCCTCAATTTACATGGAGGGAAGGTACCGAAAAAAATGATTAAAATGTATTATTTCATAACTTTGTAAGCATCATAGATATTTATAACTTGCTAAATATTCAGTTTTGTAGCTTTTAATAGCCTACGCATAAAACGGACCTGGCATAGAGATAGCGGTAATGTACGAGACATACAGACGGACATGTCGAGACTATGAGGATTCCTAGCCACAGAACTCCAAAAAATGATAATTTTAACGGGATAAGAGGCAAAAAATAAAAAAAGAATGGTGCGTGTACTTATGTACGCGCGTGAGAAGTTATACTTCTTTGGCATCATTAAATAATACATACGGATTGATAACCTCAATTATATTGGAGCACTTGAAAAAGTCTATAAACACAATATTTTCACTAATATTTACGAATAGTAAATATATTAATCAAAATATTGAATTTAAATCACTACTGAATATAATTTATCAGCACATATATAAATCGCACTTATATGAAACTAAAACACGTGTGTGAATGTATACACTGGAAACATGTGGATAAATACTATGAATATGAAAACAGTGAACAGAGGCGACGATGGTGCCAATAGCTTTTGTTTCGAGACTGCAACCGCTGCAACTTCATACTATAATTTTTGTGTGACGAATCTTAAAATTTCACTCTCATCATTTTTTCATAACACGCCTAAAGAAGTATAACTTCAAAAAGAAAACGCTACATCACTAATATCTTACTAGAATACAACGTGGCTCATGTTTTCATGATTTTTTTAGAATATATTTAGAAATTTTAGAATATATTTCATTTAAAATGTTATTTATCGATACAGGAAGTTTACATTTTCTTATTGTCGGTTAATTCTTCATTCAGGTGCGCCGACTAGACCAAATATAATACAGACCCAGCGGCGATAATAGAGCGGATTCCGCATATCCGTCCGCGGAACGCGACCGATTGTACGCGCCGTCGGCACAGGAAGTTGGACTGAATAATTTATGAGCATAATACATTTCGTATAATAAACATGACTGGCGAATACAATGGTAGATTAAGAATATTTTTCCATTGCTCCTTTTGGGATAAACTCTCATCGCGGGTTTGTTTCGCGGTCGCCATTCACATGAAAGGGCTTTGTTGCCAAAGTCTATTGTCAAGATGTATCATTGATGTGTATCTGTTTAAGATGGTTTTTATTTCATAAGTAATATATTTATTTAACTAAAGAATTTTGTGAAGCGCAATTGAAATAAAATTGTGCAGATATGTGTGAAGCTGTCCTTACGAAAACGTATAATTGCATTAAGACCGTTTTTACTTACGTTCTTAAATAATGTCATAAATTGTTAATAATAGCCATTATTATTAATCAACTAAGTAAATATTAGTATAATAGAAATAGAATATTGTTTAAATAAAGACTTTTTCATCTTTGATATTTACCACTTTTAAAATTATAAATTATTGAAATTATTTTATCATTAATTTTATACCAAATTCGTTTGCTTTAAAAATAGCTTTAAATTTAACCTCCACAAGGGAAGAAACGGAATCATTACATTCAATTATACTCGATTCAAAAGACTAAGTCAAGTCGAATAGAACTCGCACTTCTTCTTCATCTTTAATCCCGAAATGTTGATCTGTGGTATGAAGCGATTCCTTCACCAATACATTGCTACGGGTGCTGCAAGGTTCGGAACCTCCTTGACTATTTTCTTCCACAGTTGATGATCTGTGTTTGTGTTTTCTTAGGTGCTGTACATTGAACTTTCCAGGCGGCTGGTCTCTCCCGCCAGAGAAGCTTCATTCGACAAACTTCATTGGTTTGATCACACCAATATAGATGCCATTGTTGGGTTAAGTGGGTAATTGTTGGCTGATTCTCACAATCCAGTCGAACCTACTTGTACTGGATGCGGTCGCGTTGCGGATACGATGCGACACCCCAAGGGTTTATCGAAGGTAACGTATTTGAAGGGCCTCAAGTTTTTCCAGATCCAACTTTAACAACATCCAGGTTTCAGATCCGTAAAGAAAGATAGGCAGGATAAGTGCTCGAAATAGGCGGAGTTTAGTCTTGAAACATATACAGCGTCCTTCCAGATGGATCATTTCAGCGAGGCAAACGCTGTTGCCATCAAATCAACCTTGTAATGAATCTCGTTTCCAGCTGACACTTTCTTCTCCTGCGCCAGTGATCTGAGGAATTTGAATTCCTGGACTTACTCCAATTGGGTTCCTCCCATATAGAATGTACGTTGCTTGAACATCGAAATTGGCAACAATTTTGTTATCGTCGGCAAACATGAGATAAATACGCACTACGAGAAATCCGTAACTGCGTAAAGTGATTCCATACGAGCATGGAAAGATTTTTCACACATTGACCGAGCATCGACGCGTCCCGTGTCAATGACTGAAAGATAAAGAGAAGAAAATCGTATCTATATAATCTTAGAAAAATTATTAGAAAATTTAATTTCACACGTAGTAAAATATTTTAGCACGGCAAGCTCTAAAAGGTGGAATCGAAAAAAAATTTCTTTTACATAATAAAACGTTTATTGTGAATTTCATTTAATATATACATATTAGCTGTCAGCGATTTTATTGCAGATTTTTTTAGAAGAACAATATTGCCGTACATAATTTCTGTGTATCTCTAATGATTTAAGCAGCACAAACCGAGATACCTTCTCACTGAATGCTTTTTAAGACGTTTTTATTAAGTCGATCTGTAACTGACTAACTATGTAATAGAATTTACGAAACTAAATTTCATGCACTTCTAATTGTTGTATCATCATGAAACTTAACAGTTGTGTGTAGTTCTGATGATAATGCAATAAAATGACTAATTCGTACCATCGGACTAATTCGATGAAACAGAACCGGAAGTTAGACACTGAACTCGACAACGGAACACCATATCCTAATCGCGTTTGAGCTTCTGATTGTTGCATCATTATGAAACCTGGCAATTATGCGTAGATCTGCTAGCCACACACTAAAATAGTATCGTCGGAGTAATTCAGTGAAATGGAACCGGAAGTTAGACACTGAATTCGATAACGGAACAACATATATAATCGTGTTTGGGCTTCTAATTGTATTATCATCATTAAACTTGGCATTTGCATTTACTTCTGATGACAACACAATAAAACAGTGCAATAGAACTAATTTAATGAAATGTAACCGGAAGTCAGATTGAAGAAATGGATTATTCCAAGCTTACTGGAAAGACGTCTTGCAGTACTGATGCATTGGCAGAGATGGAGATGTAAAATTAAATTAATAGTTTAGAAACACACTCTCTTATAACACTCAATAAAAAACATGACTTACCCTAAAATCCTTACTGAGTAAACAGAGAAAAGAGGTATGATAACGATTTTTTTGTGTTTTAGTGCAATATTTGTGAAAGTGTGTTTTTTTTTAGTTTTTTAAATTATTAATTTTTCTAAACCCAAATATTCTTCAAGATAAATACCATTTGTACGTAAGATTGCTCTGTCTTATGGTGATAAATTTTCTTTATTGCAGTTCATCCACCTAATTATTTTTGTTCATTTTATTTGCTTGCACTTATTACAAATGTTTTACCAGATCTATTTTAAGGGTGCCGTTCCTCAAAAGGAAAAAAGAAAGCCTTGTAGGATCACTTCGTCGTCCGTCTGTCGGTATGTCTCTTTTTCTCAGGAATGCCTGGAGGTATTAAGTTGAAATTAACATCAAATGCTTAGATTTACGGTCTCCCGAAGCTGCAAAAAATTCAAGCTACTAAGTCAACGCAATCAAAAAGAACTCTAAAAATACGATCATTTATACCGCATATTTTGACACTCGCAAGTAAATCAAAACTTATACAGTACTTCCCGTTGACCTAGAATCATGAAATTTGGCGAGAGGAAAAATCTGACAGCACAAGTAGAGAAAAAAAATAGAACCAAAATTCGCTAATTTACAGTTATATCACATATATATATATATATATATATATATATATATATATATATATATATATATATATATATATATATTTATCTATATATATATGTAAGTGTGTATATATATATATTTTTTTTTTTTTTTAATATGCGCCTGTGAAACGTATAATAGCCAATATATATTCGTCTTAAAAATTAAAATTTTGTAAATTGTTTAATAGGAATACTATGCACGTTTAAATACTTATGAGTGCATAAGTGTGTAAGAAAACCTCGTAGTGCGAGTTCCAGTCGTGCTTAACAAGTTTTTTCATAATCTTTTCTGTTCGGTTGCTATAATTGTTTTCCGATTTCTCAACTTCACTTCCTTCCTGCAAAGATTTTCAATTACTCTTCAATCTTTATACTTTAAAGCTTTCCTTCGTTTGTGTTCTAACTGCGGTTGGTCTTCCGCTTATTTTAGTTCTTTGTGGGTATTTTTTAAAATTTCTTTACGAGATTCAATTTCTTTCAACTACGGCATGTTGAGTTAATTAACCTCTTTGTATTGAAGCCTAGATCACTGGGTCTTATTACGTTCAAAGCATTTTGCAAGATGAATCGTTATAAAATGGTAAAATGTATGTTAGTTAATATTCAAGTAGCAATATTAAATATTAAAGAAGAAATATTAAGTATAAGTTAATATTCAAGTAGCAATATTAAATATTAAAGAAGAAATAGTAAGTACCTTTTGTTGTTTCTTGTCGTTGTGATGTTATAAAACACAATGACTGAAGTAGGTTTTGAAGAGGAAAATATGAACACTGACAAGTTCCCACGTTCATCAAATGACTTGCGATCGCTTTGCTATTATTATATTGTTCAATTTTAAATAAGGGTGAAGTGTTCAACTATTAAAATTATTTTATATACGTTTTGTGCTTCCCTGCCCTTACTGCACAACCGACTTTATTTACTAAAAGAAAATTATGTCAATAAAAACAATGATATCTAAAATCTTGCTAATCTAAATAAGGTTGATGCTGCCAGTAGTAGCTGAGTTATAAAGGGCAGTCATTAAAAACCTTTTATTAAAAATATTTTGTACCTAAATCAATAAACATACAACCTGTAATCGTGAAGTTTAGTTTATTATCAGTCAGTCTGCCGTGATGGAGCGTTGCTTACGAAATTAGTTTAACACGTTATCATAAAGAAGAGACCCTGTTATGTGAAGATTTAATTTTTACATTAATACATTAATCAATTAAGTTTCAAAGTGAATCATCACACTTAGATAGTGAGTTATCTTACACTGTGTGTATATGTTACAGTTAATGTTAAGAGCGTGGGTAAACCTAGGTTTAGCCAGGTAAACTTAAGGTATCCCAGACTCGCTGGATAAAGCCCGAAATATGATTGAAATAAACAGACATTCAGACTTTACCCGTATAAATCAAGACTTATTCAACGCTGGCTGGGTAATGTAAGCCAGTACGTTATCCTTAAATACCTAGTCGTTATGATAATGCAAAGAAAATCATCCAATAGCGAAACGGAGAAAAAATAACTTGCGAACGTTTTAATTTGATGTTTTAGGAATAAGTGTCTACAAAGAGTGTAAATAGCTGATAGTTTAATAATGAAGGGGATCGGGGAATAATTAATTCAGCTAAACTAGCCCAAAAAGCAATTACTTTGCATTACTGCCATTTAAATGTTTCTGTTTAAGTTTTATAAGTGGCATTAAGACATTGATTACACGAATTTATTTGGGCGGAGAACTGTTTAAAAAAGTGTTTAAAATCTACATAAGTGTTTAAAATCTACAGAAGTGTTTAAAATCTACATAAAACTTACTATTTTTTTTGGCGGGTGCGGAAGACGAATTCTCCTGGAAAATATGAGCCAGAAATACAAAACATGACCCAACAATTGTTCACCACTTTCTTTACGAGTATGTGAATCCAACAAAAGAAATAAAAATTATCAAAAAGTAATCGTAATCATACCAACATTTTCTACAAAATTTAATAGCCGCTGTTATTTGATATACTAAATATACGCAATCTACAAAATTTAATAGCCGCTGTTATGTGATATACTAAATATACGCAATCTACAAAATTTTCTACAAAATTTAATAGCCGCTGTTATGTGATATACTAAATATACGCAATGTAAGCAAGATGGAGATAATTCGCAATGGTATATCATACTCATTTAACGAAATTTGTTCAATGAAATGCCTTGATTTCGAAACCAGTTGCGGTGGTCGTCCATAACCTGATGGATATATTTTGTATACTTGGTACAACTTTAATTCTTCAAACGAACAAAAGCTGCGTATTTGACCGTGATTGAAAAGTTATTTCAAAAAATACTCACATATGGTAGCAATACTATATACGTTTTCTTACGTATGTGGAAAGACTCGCTGTATCGGCTTATTTAGAAATAAATACTTCACGTGAGTATTTTGGTTGTTATCTCTCAATATACTATTCTCATTTTCTGTCTATCAAGACAATAATAGACGTTTTATACAGTGAAGTACACAAACTTTGGTTTCACCAAAGCATTTATAAATTTAAATGGAATTTTGGCGCCAAATAATAAGTGTAAATTGTTATGAAAATTATTAACTTAATATAATCAGCCTGCATTGTATACACTACCGTCCAAAAGTTTGGAAGCAGCAAGGTAAAATGAAATATTGTTTTATTTCATCAATTAAGCAATTTTCGATTACTATTATTAATTAGTATAAAATTAAAAAAGAACTAACTTAAACAAAATAGAAAATTAACATAAAATGTGGAAATTAATTAAGTTTTAGCTTCATCGAAGTGTCCACCTTTTGCTTTTATTATCTCCGCGCATATTTTAAGCATATTTTTCTTAAAATAATCTTCATCTAACGTGTACCATTCGCTTTCTAATAGTTGCCATAAATCCTCTGAGCTCATAGGAGGACGATTTTTCACCTTTCTATCCAATTCATCCCAAACAAGTTCGATTGGAGAAAGGTCCGGTGTCTGTGATGGCCATTGCATGATTTTTAAAATATTTTCATCTTCTTTTTTCTTTATAAATATTAGTCATAGTTGCAGTTTCAATTATATTCAAACAAATTATAATTTATATATCGTTTACGAATAGTCCGTACAGATGATCGAAAATGATGCGCCGCAAAATTGTATTATCTAACGAAGTAACAGAAAGCCAAAGTACAGACAAACCGTATTGACCGAGTAAATTTAATTAAATAAAACGAAAATTGAAAAGTTGCTTTGTTAAATTTTCGCCAAACAATGTGGCTGACTTATTCGTTGAAGCGATGTGCGAACAATGATTAAAAACATTCATTCTCCCTGCGCATCTCGCGTGCGGTGGGGGTGTTTCAGAAGTTTTAGACTTGTGTATATCAAGCAGCGTGACGCCTGTATAAAGATTAATCACAAAACAATACACAATAAATATTTAGCGTTATTACTAAGCTTAAGGTAAATTAACAAACAAAGACTTTTAATGTTTATAGTACATAGAACATACATTTTTATGTATCATATTTGTAGGAAACACTATTTAACAATACATAGAATTTCTACACATTTAATTTTTTTTGTCATACAGCAGCAGTTGAAATTATAGAAAACTGCTCAAACTATGGAAAGGGATGAAGTGAATATTTTGAAGTGAAATTTCTTTTGCCACGAAGTTTTTTTAACAAAGTGTTCATATGTCTAAACATAATACAAAGAAATTTTGAAAAAAATATTCTCTCTTTCAATATAAGACTAAAAGAAAGGAATTAATAATTTTAAAAAAATTTAAAAAAACACGCTTTCATAAATACTGCACTAAAAGCAAAAAAAAACTATTGAACCTGTTTTCTCTGTCTACTCTATAAAGATTTTAGTATAAGCCATATTTGTTATTGAGTGTAAAAGCGTAGGGCGCTTTGTCTTGAAATCTGACTGAAAGGTTAAGCATTTTCATTCACATAATATTAATATGAGAAGCAATATTTTTTAGGGAAAACAAGTTTGTTGTATAGTGTACTATCTATGAATGCGTATTTTTGTTTGGTTTTTTAAATTATAAATTTATTTTTACACGTTTTTCAAAATATCTCATTGTGCTCTGTCGAAACGCTTTAAGCCCAAAGTCGGAGTGTGTTAATAATTTAAGGGGTGGCTAAGAGGACGGAATATTAAATGTGCAAGAATAGCTTGACATTGACCAATTTTTTTGTTTTGTCGCCATCGCTTTAGTTTCTTATATAGTGAAAATATTTTTGTCCAAAAACTTTTTCTCTAATACCAATACTTGCTTCTGCAGTTACAAGCTAATAGAAAATTAAATTATTTATGAAAATAAATCACATTGGAATTTTACAATCCTGAAAATTTTCTTTTAATTTATACCTAATTTTCAAAGTATATGATTTGTTTTTCAGAACTCACTGAATGTTCCTTCTGAAAAGGTTGGAGTACAGTACTTTTCAAGAAATGCTCCCAAAAAATGGTTAAACAAACAGAACATAAATATATCACATGCAGGGTCGGACTCGTACTTCAACAAAGTTTTATTTGACATTTCACACGATAACCTTGAAGAAAAATCAACTCTAGCCAAATCCTGTAAGTAAAATCAGATTCCCACTGCAAGAAATACATTTTGCCTCGTCAGCAGGAAGCGGGAAATTCCTCTCAAGGAGTCCTTCGTCCCATCGTAAACATCGCTCAAAGGATCGTCACTGAAACCACATTTGAAACATTGGACAGTGGGGACAGACTTGGCCATCAAAGATGGCATCACGTACGGAAAATATTTAGAGTGGCCATCGATAAATGTTTGTTCGATTTAAGCAGCACGGTTGTATGATTTTACTATAACTTTCTGGGACTATACAATACCTCCTTGTCAAACCAATCGACTGGAAAATTGCGAATAACGCCTATATGACTATATTAAAAGAAGCGAAAAATAATTTATTCTGAAACGTAAAAGCAAAGTGGTTTTAAAAAATTTTGTCAAAGTCTATAGCCGAAAATTCCGCAATAATTTCCCAATATACCCCCTAAAATTAACCCCAGAACCAAAATTCACCTTTTCATACATCACGTCTATTAATCGACCACTATATTCTACGCGCGTATTCTAGGCAAAATTTAAAATTTGTATGTCAAATAATTTTCCAGAAAAGACGGACAGACATCTAAGTTGCTCCATTAGTATTCTGTTTTGACAATTTTCCACAACGTACATATACTGCCTCCTATATATTTTATAAGTATAATATCTTTCATAGTTAAAACGTGGCGTTCATTAAACAAATTATATGATCTAGGACAATTGCTACAATTATCCTGTAATTTTACCACTCGGTATACATTTGAAAAAACAATCACAGCTTATAAGACAAAACATTCTTGTATTTCGAATAATAAATATTGCTAATTTAATATTTTAAGATCCACCTTCTACCTCTTAAAGTTTCACACTGTAACCTCGTAAACCTATTTTATTGTGAAGCCCAAGTTAATTATTATCGCTCAGGTTCGGGATGAAAGCACATTCGGCTAAGTACAAGAAGCAGCCAGCTTTGAGTTAACATTATCATGTGAACAAGAAGCTCGGCAAAGCCGTGATGATGTAAAAGCTTAATATAAGCTTCCAAAATAGAGCCGGTTAGCTCGTTGAATTTAAGTTACTTTGTTATTACAAATATGAGATTATTCCGGATACAAAAAGTAACACGTACGTAAGAGCTTTTCTTTGAAGTAATACATCCAATCAGCTTGTTATGAAGTCTGATTTAGTTAAATTTACGGTATACATGAGAAAAGTGCCTCAATTCATTAAATCTATCGTATTAGAAATCTGAAAAGTGCAATTTAATAATTCGTTTCAAAAGTGAAAAATACTGGATACTAAAATAACCATTTTTGAAAATTCGTGGCTATAAATTATATAATCATAAAAAATATTAAAAGCACTCAATATTCACCCGTAACTTTTAAAGACAAAGCGAGAAGAATGTAACTCGTGTAGCAAATAAATCTTAATTACAAAGTAAATAGAAAAATAGAAAATTTTCGTTGTAACTGATAAATATATCCGAATTATAATTTTTAAAAGTCACGCGTTGTACAAAAATTATTTTCACACTTCATACATGAAAATTGGCTGGATATTTCCAATTATAACATTTTAAACCAGGAGGCAAACGGTACTAGTGCCTTGTTGATAAGATTAAATATCATATGAACATTAAAAGAGCAAACATCAAAAAAGAAAATTGGAAATAACCGAAAAAAATTTATCATCTGCACTCGTCAACATTTTCAGTTAACCAAAACGCTCAAAAATTTACATGTTTCAGACGTGAAATTTTATTATCTTTAATGCAACATTAACTAATTTATTCAAATCCAACTAACATAATCTACAATACTACGTAGAAAAAGTGACTACTCATTATAAGACGTCCCTTCGTTCGTGGAAAATTTGAATTTTATGTGTTTAACATCATGGCATACTATCTCCACTCCTTCGACGTTACTTTTGTTAGACATTTTTGTCTAAACCAATTTACACCCTACCGTGCGATAACTAGCTCTACCTTATTATAAGCATGAATTCTTCCGCCACAACTGATTACGACAACACAAACCTCAACTTTGCCGTATTAATGATATGTTTACTTTACCAAAGCCTACAAAGCGAACGGATAATTTTGGTCCCAGCTGAGATGGGAACAAACCAAGCAAACATTACACACATATAGGGGCAAGTACGATGTAAATGAGATAAATCTTATAAATGATATGTAAACATATACTTCACATCAGACTAACTCTCGTTTGATGCAACGCAGCAGAAGCTGCAAGGTAGTTTTGTGAAATAGGGTGACAATGGCCAGATCGATTTAAAATTTTGTAGAAAAATGTGCCACCTCAAAAAAACGATCACATTTAGTGGCAATATCATCATTGCAAATAAACACACCCTAATTACCATTATCACCAACCGATCAAAGGAAAGAGAAACTTCTTAACGCGTGTATACTTACTATTTATAAATATCAATTATTACGGAATTGTTCTATAACTTTTCAACATCTTGCATTAGAAAAATATAACACGATTATAAGTATATTATAGTAATTTTCAAGTATTTTTGCATTAAAAAATACAAGTACCGATATTCAGATGTTTTGATATGCATTTTGAAAGATCCCCGATCAGAGTGCGAATTTTTGCACAAAGCAGGTTCCTGTTTCGTTGCAATGGCATGAAATTAGGTATAATTGTAAAAAAATGCTTATGATATAAAGAGAAAAAATTTATATTTTCACAGATAATTTTTTTAAATGAAATAAAGGAAATGGTCTCTAAAATGAGACGCTAAACTCATCAAGACCCACTAACATCAAAAGATAATCTAAGTCATTTTTTTAATAAAAATCGTATGTAGAAAGTAGCATTCAACTATAAATTTGAAAATAGCCTCTAGGCAAACGTAATATATTTCTTTAACGTAACAACGCCAAAATGACCAGTAAAAACACTGATTGAGACAAAATTAGAAGACTTTTTAATAATGTGTGTTAATAATAAAATTAGAAAGGACCATTGTTTATCTATCTACTTTAACGTATCTAATTGCTACATATGACGGACTTATTACTATGAGAGCAATCTCGTACAGCCAACCATAACACAAGTCCAGCCCCGTTCTACGAACGGCCGGGAATCAAACCCGGTTCCCCACGGTGCACCGCGTCGTCAAAGGCCGTATGCCTTGTGATCATTCCAACACACCTCGGTGACGACAAAGCTTTATCAGAAAAGTTCGATAAATTCTATGACTAAAGCTTTTATCAGACACATTGAAAGCTCTCCATGAAAACTTCTTGAGGAAAATAACATAACATTGAAGTAATCATACGGCAGAGTATTCCCTTATATGTCTACTTATTCAGACTTTCGTGCTAAGGGAATTAATTTGGTCGATTTAACAATTATTGGCAGCGATCTTCGCCCTATTCGGCCCGCTTCCTTCCTCTTTTTAAATTTTCTTCTTTTATAGCTTTTAAAAAACCGAATTCAAAAAAGCAGGTACTAAAAAGCCAAAAATAATTAACTCAAAGAGGTACCTACTTATTATAATAATATGAAGTCGATGCCAATACTATCGGCCAACTTAAACCAAATTTCTAATCTAGTTCAATTCATAATGTAAATTTAAAATTTTAATGTCCAATGCACTCACAATACTAAATAGATTCCTAAAGGGAATATTTATAATATAAAATTTTACATTTCTTTAAGTTGACAGCGCCGACTTCAAAGATAAGTAACTTAGTTATTTATTGCAAATAAGTAAGACGTACTTTGAGTTAATTATTTTTTACTTTTTAGTACCTACTTTTCTGAAGTCAGTTTTTCAAAAGCTATAATATTTTAGAATTTTTAGTGTCTAATCATTACACTGTAACTAATATTACATTGTTTTCTTTCTTGGAATATTGTATAATTATTAAAAGTGGCAAAATCCCGTATACAGATAATTTCCTCTTTGACTAAAATCGGTTATCAACAACATACAGAAACAAAGCAAAAGTAATAGCCGCCAGTAGTTAGCTGTTAGCCGTTGAAGAAACCCATTCTCCATATCCGAAATTAGATTTTGCAAAGTAATAACTAAAGTAACAACTAAACAGTAGCAAGTATATTAAATCACGATTGACTTATACAATTCGTTAAGGAGTTGCATTATTCATCGTCAGAAGTCATCATCAGATACTGATGGTGGTCGATGGTGATATTTTGCAAAGTAAAAACTACCAGTAGTAAATATATTTTATTACGGTTGATTTACTACCATCGGATAAGGAGTTCCATTGTTCATCTCCTTAACGCATCATCAAGCTCCGGTAGGGTTGATGGTGTAGTTATTTTACAAAGTAACAATTACCAGTAGCAAATATCTCGGATCACGTTTAATTTACTATCATCCTTTAAGTAGTTTCATTTTACACCTCCAGAATTGATCATAGGACCCTGACCTGTTCGAATATGTAGTTATTTTGCAAAATTACAACTAAAATAAGCAAATATCTTTAACCAGCAATGATTTAATAATCTGCGTTAAGCGGTTCCAATGTTTATCCCCAGAACTCATCATCAGACCCTGATCTACTAAGTGGTGTAGTTATTTTGCAAAGTAACAATTAGCCGTCGCAAATATATTGAATTATAGTTTATTTACTGCCATTTTTAATGATTTCCATCATTCATTTCCGGATATCATCAGATCATCATTTACATGGGACCACCCCTAAAGTATTCTCTTTTAAATAAAAACATATCATCCAAATCGGTCCACTCGGTAAAGAATTATTACTGAACATACATAAAAAGAAAGATTCCGACGAATTGAGAACCTCCTCCTTTTTTGAAGTCTGTTAAAAAGAGCTATGTATATTACTAGCAACGAAATATTACATAAGATGAATTACAGTTTTTGTTTTGATTGAGAAGTACTGTTTGTAACACATATACATATAGTTCATTTCTGGATAATTTTCTCTACAAATTATGGGCCTTCTTACAACACAGGACGGATATGCAAACATTTTTACAACAAAAATAATTTATAGTTTCTTTATCAGTTCATTTGTTTTTTATATTAAAGCTAAGAAACAAGTTTGAAATAAATTGTCACGTTTAGATTCCACTATAATGTACAAAGAATGTGCGGTTACGCTGTGCTGACGTGGATGTGCTGAGATCAAATCCACCGGAAGTTTATAAAGAAAATTAACGTAAACGTACATTCATGTACCTAATGAAAATTACTTTTGATATTATAAACCCCACAAAGCCACTAAGACACATGCCATTAATTTACATTACCTACAGTGAATACTTAAATGAAAGTAAAAGGTTATATAATACACGAGTTTCGCATTAATTAATATTTCTCAAGAAAGATCCTGACTAAATAAGTTAGACAAATATTTAGTTTCATGTCAGCGGAAGCAACAGTAACCTTAAGGTAGAGATATAAATTCAAATCAATCAACTTAAAATTTAAACTGTAAATTAACATGATAAAAATATGTAAAATTAAAAATATAAGTTATTAATGAATCACTATTATATAAATATTATATTCACACGAAAATTCCACTCACCCATTTGGACTAAAACCATTATTAATTTCCATCAATAAAGCTGCATACGTATAATTAATTACCTGAAACAAAGAAACAGCTAGTTAAATATTTATTTATAAGTATGTGTGATACATCTTTACTTATTTCATGTATAATCTTTGTGAATTAAATTAGATTTTTAAAACTAGCAAAAGACAGAACGTAAATATAAGTATTCAGATTACAGGTTAGTAAAAAAAATAATTTAGAAATAAATTTCCTAAAAAAGAAAGAAAAACTAGCTATAATAATAGTATATAAAATTCACTTTAGTCCCATAAATGTATTCTACGTAAAAGAGCAAACTAACCCTCGGTCTTCAATGAAAATTATATTTGTATATATTAGATTAGAGTTGCTAATTAAATAAAACGGAATCGCTACAAAAATTAATTACATTATATTATAATAAATATTACAATTAATGTAATGTAAATGTATAAAGATTTTCAACTTAACAGCGCAAACTAACGCTTCGATCCTCAGTGAACATGAAATACGCATATACCGCTTTAGAGCTATTAAGTAAATACAAAATGCTACAAAAATTAACAATCATTCGGAAATTTATAACGATAAACTATAATTCGATATGATAAATAAGAAATCAATGATGTTTACGTATAATTATGCAGATAATCAAAATGTTAAAATAATGTAACGATACACTAAAGTGGATCTTCTTATGAAAAATTAACGATGTGGAAATGTCTAATTAAACTTTTCAAATTACAAAAATATTTAACCAACCCAGAATACTATGCCAGAAATCAAAACGTAAGAGCGATTATACAAAGAATTATAGGTTGTTAAAATATTTCATAGTTTTTACTATTCTTATTAACCTCGATATATTCTCGTTTCTTTGATTAAAATTATTACAAACAAAATAAAAATATAATACACCTTTGCCAAATGATCGGTTCTAAAATTATAAAAGACGGTAAAAAGCGTCCAAAAAAAAACAATCGTAGAATATATATCATGATGTTATCGATAAAAAATTTAAATAAATATTACCAAAATGATAAGCAACGTCATTTGTTTGAACTAGCCTAATAAAGAATATTATAACCTTATTGTGATTTTACATTATGAATTAAACTTACCCCAGAATTGAAACAAAACTTACATCAGTAAAAAGATAAAGAAAGATGTGAGATAATGAGAAAACTTTCAAATATACTAAATATTGTATTTATATTTCAAATTTAATTGCTTCTTAACTATATTTAACATTAATTATAATGGTCGTTATATGGACATATATGAAACAGATCTTTTCAAAGCCTCTTCCAAAGATCTTTCCCAGCACACTTTAATGTTAAAAGAAAATAATTTTTTCTTCAAAAAACCTTCACCGTACACATTTCCTCGATTATTTTCTGCAACAAGTGCGCTGAATGTGAAGATCGGCATTCATGCCTCGACATCACTTTCAATAGATTCAATGAAACTTATTATTTTCTACGTGAAATTGAATTTCCATAGTGTGACCTAGAAAAATGGAGTTGACTTGAAAAGGCCTCGTTCGACGACAGGTGTTCTCATTCACACAGCTGTAGCAAAATTTATCCGAATTTCGTGGAGCGTATGACATTTGTTTGAAAGGTGTTTGAATATCAGGCTGAAAAACTTTTGACGAAACTCATTTTCAGTGTTTCCATTGGTAATTTAAGTTACAAACGTGGGAGTCTACTCAATAAGTTAATTCTCTGAGATTATCCTATTATTCACTATCTTTTGCCAAGATTTTTAAAAAGTAACAAAGAAGATTTAAAAATATTACGAGAAATTAATATACTGTAACAATTATATTTGCAATTTTCTAATAGATGTTATCTCAAAAAATGCGAAAATGAAAATGTTGGTTTCGCTTTCCCGCTTCAATTAGTTAATAGATCTTCGTAATTTTTTTTATTCATGGATATGGACATATATTACTTTTTATTAAGAAAAGAAAAAAAAAAAGAAAATATATATATATATATATATATATATATATATATATATATATATAAACATACATATACAAAAAAAAGAATATATATATATATATATATATATATATGTTCAAAGTTGTGGATAATGGTGTCTTAACCTAATAAATAATAGTCTTGATGAGATAATTATTTCCCTACTTCATGAGAGTGAAGCCACGGGTAAGTTCTTTAACATAAATACAAACCGAACCATTATAAGTAAGATGCTGAACAGTTCAGTTAAAACCGTAGTAAACCATTGGGTTACGCGCTCCGTAGTAGCCGCGGCTAGGTCGGAGTGTACGACAGATGTAGCGGGTCTACGACGAACGACGAGTTTTCACGTCGTTATGCTAATGCTAAACACACCGGGTAACGTTGTCGCTTACAGACTGTGCCTTGCCATCTGTTTAAGGATCCGTGGACCAGAACGAGAAAATTGTGGTTATTTTAAATTAGTAATATTTAATTGAGAATATTTAAATATGTTTAAGACTGTGAATTTGATTTCGCCAAACAGGTTATCAAGAGGTATCTTTGAATTTATATTATTATTCTAGTAAAAGCTTTTATTATCCTTAATATCATATTAATAATTCATTAACAGATATAATCATAACTTGAATTAAAGTTCAATTAGACACGCTTCTAAAAATATTATCATAAAAATATATTCATAATAGGATCGTTTAAAAATATTATACGGATTATGAAGTTTAAGATTTTTTTATCGATTACGGATCTGTTTGCGAGAAAAGAAAACTCCTCCTAAACTCTGTTCCACGATATTTGGTCTTCAGCTTTTTCCATCCTATCTTTTCCAGCCATTTTTATTATGTCATCACTGCGTTCGTCCCACTTTTCTTTGGCGATTGGGATATTCTAGGTTGCCAGTCCTCTAATACGTGTCTTGCTGCATATTCTTGCTACGTGTCCAGCCAATTTTCATTTTAATCTTTGACACTGATGTATTATTTCTGTTTTTTCTCCGATTTATTTGTTCCCTCTTTTGTCTCATCGTTTCAAATTTAACAAACTTCGCTCCATTGCTCTTTAGTATATTTAGATATTTGTATTAGTACAAAAATTGTATTATGACACATAGGGGACAAGGAACACGCATAAGTCTAAAACTTTCTCTTTAAATTTTATTAACAAAGCAGATGCGATGCGATACTTCTATGAAACTCCAAAATTAGTACCATATTTATAGGTCTGTTTACTACTTTAAGATGCCTACCGATGACTACAGAATTAATTGTTTTTTTGAAATTCAAAAGGAAAAAAATGAAATCCTTACAAGATCACTCACGCCTTTGTCCGTCTATCAGTTACATCCGTTTCTTCTCAGAAACCGTTTGACATAGAAGTTAGATAATAATAAAACGTATTATCTCCCGCATATATCTAAACAACTTTTTTCTATTCTATACCATTCTGTGTACCCCACACACCGTTTGAAAGGCTTAGTTTAAAAGGGTATCAAACATATTTTTTCATCAATTTAAGTAATCTTTAGAGCTTTATTATTATTATAGTAATAATCTTTAGAGCTTTATTATTATTATAGTAATAATCTTTAGAGCTTTATTATTATTATAGTAATAATCTTTAGAGCTTTATTATTATTATAGTAATAATCTTTAGAGCTTTATTGATAAAAAAATGCGAAGCAATATATTCCTCTGCCCCTTATTTCCTACATTACTCAACCCAAAAACGGTTTTCAGAAGCCTACAGAATGGTTATAGGTATAGCAATGATTTTAAACGTCATAATTTTTTAGACACGTGAAAGGTACATAGTAAGCGATATATTTAGATATTCACGTGGTGAAACATTATATTTGTCAATAATAAAATAAAACAATTATGTACCCTTGAATGTTAAATGCGTACGGAGTCCTCGTATTGTAAGTACGTGCTTGGCAGATATTTTCGGAAAAAAAATTACTAAAATATTACCTGCGTACACGCCGCCTTAGTCACCGACACGCCAAATTACATTCTCCACAGGCAGTCGAAAGCGACGCGAAATAAAACAATTCTCTTTTACGAGTCGTCACTTTGACGGCGGATTTGGGACGGAATGTTCGGTCGCAGCCGAGGTATTGGCTGAAAAATAAGCAGCAAGTAATTCAGAAATATTGCCAACGTCGCCAAGACCCGACAAGAGATATATAGTGAACCTAGCGTCACGATAATAGAGCTTCATTATTCTATCTTTATTAAATTCCTGACTTATAAATATACAACCGAAAAATGTTAATTTAATGTAGCGAGCGAGAAGATTCTTAAAAGAGCGCTTCAGTTTTCTTAAATAATTGTAGAGGTAAAAGTGTGAACTCATTAGTGGCAATGTTTTCAGCGATGACTATTTAGACCAAACGAAGCTTAAGAGAAATGGACCTATTATTTAGGGTTTCTTTGCGTCTCTGTCCTGAGTAGCATTAGTATTCAAAAATATTTTACATAAAAACCTTCTATAGGTCCAAACGACTTATAAGCTGCCAATAAACCAACTTAAACTTGAAAGTCTTCATAAATCGCAGTGTATTAAACTGAACAAAATATTAATTTAGTTACCCGAGTAAGTATAATAAGGCTTGGAGTGGAAATTATTTAAAAATATGCAAGTAACGGAAGTAGAATTATAACTTAAAGTTTAGTCATAAAAAGAAAAGTTATTTAAATTATGAAACGATAAAAACAGTCTAAATTTCGTTTAGATCAAAAGACAGTCTACATTTGGTTTAGATCAATGACTTTATATAACAAGGACTTATAATTGCGTATACGTGTGCGTATCTAGGTGTATGCATGCCTACATACACATATGTTTATGATAAATATAAGACTAACTTATTGCTTTAATACAATCATATAGTTGTGAATAAATAAACAATTCCCCTAAACAAAGTACATAATGTCTGAAAAATGTTAAAATAATTTTAGCTAATGACTATCTAATCGTTATATGCCTTGAAATGGATATAACAGTTAGATAGTCATTTGAATTTGAATAAACGAGTGCTAAAAAACTATTATATCTTCTACGTTTATAAAAATCTGACTATAAAATAAATTCTTTTAATAATATTACAACACGTGCTCCAATTCGTCGACAACTTCCCTAAAAATTCAGCCAGAACTCGCCCTAAGAAAGTTACACCAACGTTCATAAAGAATACCACACACAATAGATGTAACAACCTCAAAATGGGATCAGTAAACATCTTGACGGTAGCAATAGACATACGCGGAATAAAAGGGGGGAAGGGGAGAAGATAGCTATGAAGGAATTGGGCGGCCGCATCTAACTGGGCGGGCCGCGCGCCCTCGGTTCAACTATTTGCCTAAGTGATTTCCTTGCAACAATATCCCGTCGGCATGAATAGAGATTCGCTCATAAATATTTTATCAGCCGTGCTCGCCGGTGTGAATGGCCGGCTGTAACGGCACTGGGGAAGGGTGGGCGCAAACGTACGGTTCTACGTACCGGATTCACCGCTTGGCTACTTGGCGGTTCAGATTTTTATTTTTGCACGTAAATTTGTCGGCTCTGATTTATTATGTATACTGATGGATTTGAATATTTTGAAAGGATAGCGTTGATCGCTAGGCGTGGGTTGCTTACATGATTGATGGGAATAAATGAGGTATTCAACGTGATGTGGTCGTGTACAAAAACAATGTTTTTTTTGTCAAAAAACGATAAGAAAATTATAGTCCAAAGCTTTAAACTAAGTATGGTAACGATACTTTTCTGTTAGTTTTTGATGTGCAGTGGAAAAAATTAAATAATTATAAAAAGGAAATTAAAAATAAGAAGAGTATAAACATTATAAAATCAGGAACATCGATGAAAATGTTTCTGATATTTATATTTTAGTCGTAAATATTTTATTATATAGTAATATTTTAGTCGTAAAACTTTTCTTACCTGAAAATCAAAAACTATTCCTTCACTACAAAGAAATAAATACTACGTAGAGTTTTTTAAAGTATTTTGTTATTTTATTGCTTTCGCTTGTTCCTAAAATACAGTTTTTAGGGTTCCGTACCTCAAACAGAAAAAAGGAAATTTTATAAGATCACTTCGTTGTCTGTCTATTGGTCTGTCAAGAGTTTTTTTCTCAGGAACGCGTGTAAGTATCAAGTTGAAATTAATATAAACTACATAGGACCGTATACCTTTGGAGCTGTAAAAACCAAGCATCTAAGTCAACGCAATCAAGAAGAACCCTAAAAATAGGCGATTTCTAACCCATATTTGACACTCGCAATAAATCAATACCTATAGGGTACTTCTCCTTGATCTAGAATTATGAAATTTGGCAAAAAGTAAAATGCCACAGCATAAGCAAAGGAAAAAGTCGAATCTAAAATCGTTAACTTATAGTTAAATCACATAAATTTTTTTTAATATCCGTAGAAGGTAAAGTGGGCCAGGTATAGTGGGCAATATATTTCCGTTCTACAAACTAAAATTTGGTAAATAACTTAATAGGAATATTATGTACGACTAATTGTTCATAAACCCCTAAATGTGTAAGGTTACTCGTGCTTGACAGGTTTTTATTTTTGCATAATTACAGAATCAGTCAATCTTATAGACGTTCTTAATCTATAAACATAATTAATTGAAGTGCATTCAAGAAATTTGCTAGAATAACAGCTTGCCAAAAATAAGATAACATCATTTATTTGATGACGCTAAATTATATTTTGATCCCCTTTGATGAAAATTTCGGTCCCTAGAATATATAAACATAATTACATATATTTAAAACGTAATAAGTAGAGTAAAAAATATTATAATTAATAAATATACTGTAACAATTATATTTGCAATTATATCTTGTAATATTCTAAAAGATGCGAGCATGGGCCGTTATCACAAAAAATGGGAAAGTGAAAATGTTTGTTTCGCTTTCCCGCTTCAACTAGTTAATACATCTTTGTAATTTTTTAATTCATGGAAATGGACATTATTACTTTAAAAAAAAAAAAAAAATATATATATATATATATATATACATATATATATATATATATATATATGTATGTATATATATATATATACATATATACATATATATATCCATGTACATACACATTTCACAACACAAATATATTGCTTATTATATCTTTTAGAGGTGAGAAACATGTAGCATAATTCAAATATTATAAAATCTAATATAATCGCCACAGTTTTCCTATAACCTTTTAGTCGAATTTTCCCATCCCTGTTTTTTCATGATTTTTGGTTCAGTATTTTCGGAAATTTGGGATGGTGAGAAATGATATATTTTTAAATATGCAATATAAAATTATGAAATCCATGGAATGTATAAAATAGGTAATACTGTATATAAATATCAAAAAAGAAATTATATTCGTGCAAACAAATTAAATCTTTATTCTCTTGTCATTATAAACGTACATTTGACTGTACTCACTCTTTCATTATATAATATCACTAGCATTATATTTCTCGACAATAACGTCCTAAACGTTTTTTTTTCATCTTCACGCTTGCTCCATCGGTATGTTTATTTTTAATTATATCTTTTTAAGGAACCAATATCTGCAACAATAGCCTTTTCTCCGTTTCTTTTTCTTCTATTCATTTTACTACTTTGTTGTTAAACGCAATACTTACAGCCAAAAAGAAACGACTCTTACAACTGTACTATATGATCCGTACTTACAATTGTCAATAAATAATTCGATATATTAAGTCGGGCCTGAAATGTGCTAATTGATGAGCAGTACGTACTGCTCAGGCGAAAATATTGAATCAAAATATAAACCTCCGATCGGCTAATCTTTGATTTTACAAACTCGATTAGTTAATACTAGTTTAATATGCATCTATTGAACCATCGGGGACATAATACGACTACTCATATTAATCTAGACTTACGTAATCGCGATTCTGTAGTTACGTAATAGCGAGTCTGATAATCTGGTTTTATGTTATAAATACGAGCCTATGTGTGTCAAACTCCGTCATTATGAATACGCTATAAAAATGCCAAATAAACATATTGATATCTCACTCTAAAGATGCGCAGAAATGTTGCGCGGAGAGGCTACCTAATGTTTACACTTTTTTAACGCTCTGAAGTTCTGATTTGACTCCTCATAAAACTTCATACCGGGCGCTTCATACGAAAATCGATTCTTAAGGAGTAAACTCCAAAAAATTAGAACTGTATTTACCCCTTCTTTAATTTTTATACGCATATTTTAAAAAAGTTAGCTAATGACAAGTACGTGAGTTAATAAACCGTATTATTATGCTAAATGCCAACTGTCTAAACCGCATAGTTTCTGAGAAAATCGACTGTAACAGATGAACAGATTAGACACGTGAGTGATCTCATAAGGGTTCCACTTTTTCTTATGCGATATGGATACCTAAAAATACGACGTAACTAAAGATTTGTACATAAATAAATATTGAAAGCTTCTTTCTGAAACGAAAATATTATTATTTGCAGGAAACTTAGAAATGCCTTATTTTGAAGGAAATTTATTTTCATTCTTATATAAGGAACAAAATACTAGACTTTTGAATATTTTCCATTTGATCTTATTAAATTCTTTCGTCAAAATTTAAAAGTTCTTAAATGCTTTAAAAATATTTTATTAGTTTTGATTACTATAATGATGATAATGTACCTGTTTAAATTACTTATCGGATTGCAGACAAATTGTTTTTAAGTAATGAATGCACAAAACATAGTAAATTTAGTTTCGGCAAAACTTAAATGCGACTTGAAATCCCAACACTCCATCAAAGTACCATCTCGAAACAATAATGCACGCCAGTGGAACCCCAGGTCGCAGAGCTCAGTGAAGATTCATAATCCCATGAGAGCTTATCTGCTACTGCGTAATGGACGATCTACGCGTGCGGAGCATCACAAGTAGTCTAGTATCATTTTGGCGTTTAAACATTCAGTCTGAATTTTATTGTTTTCGACTAATCTTTTAACTAAATTTGTAAAAATGTACGTTTCAATTCAATTAATTATACATTTTTAGAAAAAAATCTATGAATTTGTGAATGAAAATTCTTACTTACAGAATTTTGATTCATAAGTAGTGGCTGTAACTTGACGCAATAAAAGTGAACGATTTATAAGTATGAACCTACCTGCGAATATTGTACATACTAAAAATTATCATAATATAAAACGGTGAGATTGATCACTGTTTATGCCTGTTTATGTTTAATTTGGGGTCAAATATTTTTTATTAAATTCATTTATAATCCACTTTTTTTTAATTATTTCTTGCTTTCTTTACAACACCCCCCTCCTTATCTGCTTTCTTAACTTTAGTTGTTTATTGCGTGGTTATTGATAATTAATTTCATTATTGGTGATAATTAATTTTAAGTGTGTTATTGATATTTAATTTCATCATTAAATGAGATTTAAGACTTCCAGTAAAAAGAAACCTTTATTCTTGAAGTATATGTCGACCAGCATGATTTTCGAAACACTGCTGTAGTGACTGAATGCATAAAGTGATTTAACGTGTGAATGAAGTGAATCTCCATTTATAATCTATTGAGTATAGAAAAGGTACAATAAATCTTGAAAAAAATTATATAGTAACTTTATTCAATCATTTGGGGCTGGAGATTTTAGGTTTTATTTTAAAAAATCTCCATATTTTTATTATTGCAAAGGATTGGGAATTAAATGAGAATTAGAAAATTAAATGACGCGAGTATATAAAAAAAAATAGTTTCGCAAATTAATTAATTATATTCCAAAAAATAAAGTTTCAGATGAAACCAATTATACACCACATTGTCGAGAAGAACGTAGTTTTATCACGATTAAAAAAAATATAAAGAAACCAAAACCCAAAAACATTATTAAATTTGTCCGATATTTCAACAAAACCTTAATAAAAACTATGTCACAGATATAGAACCATTAAGGTAAAAGTCTTAAACCTTTCTAAAAAGATGCTACAGATACTCAAATTCATCGACAACTTCTATCAAATTCCACCCCGCAACCTTAGCAAGAAAGCCACAACGGCCCGCGAAAAGTACACCCCTCACAATAGACATAACAACCCAAAAATGAGATCAGCAAACAACTCGACAAAGGGGCGCGGAAGACATACGTGGAATAAAACGGGGGGAAATAGACATATCGGGGAATAAGGCGGCGCGCATCCAACTGAGCGAGCCGCCCGCCCTCGGTTCAACTATTTGCCTAAGTGATTTCCTTGCAACAATATCCCGTCGGCATGAATAGAGATTCGCTCATAAATATTTTATCAGTGACGCCCGTGTGAATGGTCGACTGTAACGATCTAGAGGAGCGGGTGGAAACGAGGGTACAGTCTCCACGTACCTGATTCACCGCTTGGCTACTTGGCGGCTCAGATTTTTATTTTTGCACGTAAATTTGTCGGCGCTGATTTATTATGTACGCTGATGGATTTGAATATTTTGATGGAAAGGTAAATATCCTGGCACTTTCACTGTATGGCGATGTATATGTATACTTGCATCTACATCATCATTTATAAACTTATTTGGATGACATACGAAAAAATTGAATACCCCTATTACTCTATACATAAGCAGATACTGTTAGGACGCTTGCAACCATCTATTTCATTATAAACACTAATACTAACCTTATATATCGGTTAATAGACCCTTAATTGTGTCACTGATGTTTAAAATTGAATTCCTTAAATAAACTGATTTTAAACACGTTTCTAACTACCGATCACGACATCTTGAGACTTTTACGAATTGACTAAAATTCGACTGAAAGACAAAATTGATTAAAAGTTTAAGTCGACTAAAAGTCACGTTTTAGTAAGTTGTTTTGCGTGTTTAGATTTTCAGGGCACGGCTTCTGTTTAAATTATAACTTGTTTTAATTTATTTTAAACGCTCCGACAATTTATACGAAAACGTCTAAGAAATATGGAGAATTCAAAAGTATAATTTTTTTTATTTAAATTTGAAATACTCTCCTTGTATATTAAGATATGTTTTTTACCAGCGCCTAAAAATCCATATATATTTTAAAATTTTTACACTCAAAAAACGCAGTTATGGGTTATTTTGTCTTTAACCTCGCGAGTAACCTATCATTTTCTTAGATTCCTATATAGGCCTACCATATCTATAATATATCTTTGCTGACGCGGGCAAATGATTCCCAATGCCCATAATATATTGCACAATGAATCAATAAAATTCGACTTTAACTTCCGACATATCTATTACAGTCCCATCTTCAAACAATAAGCCACCAGCGGGGACTCAGGTCACAAATCTCAGTGAAAAGCCAAATTCTTAAGCGTACAAGTCTGTTACCGTATAACAAATTGTTTATGCCTGTTCAATGAGAAGCCCAGAGTGTAAATTACGTCTAGATGCTTAAAGTGACAAATGGTAGAGTTTTAATTAAATTTGTGTTCAGTCATATATCTGCTACTTGTAAAAGTAGTATTGTGTGTGATTCTAATTTACAGTTTTTCTAACTGTAATTTAGTATGTAAGAAACACATATGAATACATAGATCATAATTAAATAACTTACATTACAAATATCATCAAAATTATTTAGTTGTAAAACGTTACATTAAAATTTTACCTAGCCAATGATGCGACTTTACTTTATTCCTAACGCTTCTTTGCTTCTTTGTTACTTTACTCCTTTACTACTACTATTTTTAAGTTACTTCTTTATACTGTATCGGCAAGAAATAAGAGCACTTTAAGAAAACTTAAAAAGTTAACTCTTGTTTCATAAATTCCATTGGTAATTGGGACATGATAGGTAATAATTTTCTCTCCAACGAAACAACGAATCATTACTTCTAAATATTCATAGAAGGAAATTTCGATAATCGCCATCCAAGGCGAACCTCTGGTTTCAATAGAAAAATTAACAAGCTTTATTGGAATACATCCCATATTAAGTTCACCTTATCTAGAAGAGCTGCTCTCATGCTCTTAGACTGCAATAAAAAACAACTTCATATTTTGAAGAAGAAATATAAATATTCTGTTTGAATACCACTTGAGCGAATACTGATGAAAGAGATGGCGGATTTATTAGTTGCCATTTTAAAACCGATATCATATGCTATGAATTATGAATTACTGATGAATTTACTGGAAAAAATAGGAGCAAGAAGAAACCAACCACAAGTAATCAGTCTTATGATTAAATATTTCTATCATACTTTTTTATTACAACAAAATATTCGTTTTGTAAAGTTGAATCAGCTCATAAACATCCTATTGTACATTATAGTTGAACCAGCTCCTAAACACCCTATTGTATATTATAATTTTTATAGTAACTTTATGGAAAAAGCCATATCTTACTACACATATTTAATATGGCGAAGTAATACAAAGGCCACATCTTACTGCACATATTTTATATAGCGACGTGATACATAGGCCTCATTTTATTGCATATATTTTATATAGCGAAGTGATACATAGGCCTAATCTTACTGCACATATTTTACATAGCGAAGTGATACATAGGCCACATCTTACTTCACATATTTTATATAGCGAAGTGATACATAGGCCTAATCTTACTGCACATATTTTATATAGCGAAGTGATACATAGGCCACATCTTACAACACATATTCTATATAGCGAAGTGATACATAGGCCTCATATTATCCGTGGTTTCTCTCCAAGTGGTTACTCTCCAAGTTTTATTTTAAACAAAATATCTAAGACAATACAGAAAATAGTCTTCATGCAATTTTAACAAAGAAACTTTAAGAAATGAAAATATTAATGCCTTCTGCTCTTATATGTCCCATACTCTTATATACTTTAATTTTTTTCGTGAAAAAAGTTTAATTTATTCCTAACGCTTCAATAAAATCGGAACTCGACTTTAACTTCCGATATGTTTGGATATTTGTTTTTCGATCATACATAAACAGTACAACATATTTTCACTAAACTTGTCAAGAATATAGTTCATGATTCAAACTAACGGGTAGATAACTTTTAACACAAAAAATAATATTACTGCTGTAGAACGAAACTCAATGTTTTTGTTGAATAATAAAATGTTCGTACTATAACATGTAAGTATGTGGGGGTAAAATGTGTGTGCGTGTGCGTGTACGTGTGCATGTGCGTGTGCGTGTGGCTGTGTGTGTGTGTATATATAAACAAGTTAACATTATTTATAAATCGATATTGTGGTGATTTCATTAGGTTAATGCCACCGTCTTAACCAAAAATCCAAGCGAACGGTGCCACGAGCGAATTGTTGGTAATATATATTTTTAAGTTATTCTACATCAGAGGCCCTTTTAAATACAAAGTTAAATTAAGCTTTTTCTGTTATTAAGTGAGTCTATAAAATGTTTTAGTACTTGTTTAGTACTTCTAAAGGAAAAAAGGAACCCTTATAGGATCACTTCGTTGTCGATCTGTTGGTGTGTCAAGACCCTTTTTCTGAGGAACGCGTGGAGGTATCAAGTTGAAATTAATATTGAGTACACAGGTTTACTATCCCTTGGAGCTGATCAAAGCTTCCGTGTCAATGCAATCAAGAAAAATCCTAAATATACGTCCATTTATGCCGCATATTTTGACACTCACAAATAAATCAAAACCTATAGGGTACTTCCCGTTAATCTAGAATCATGAAATTTGGCAAGGAGTAAGGTTTCACAGCAAAAATGAAGGAAAATCCGAAAATCGTTAATTTGTATTTATATCACATACAAATATTTATTTAAATATACGCCTGTGAAAAATATATTAGGCAATATATTTTCGTTCAAAAAAAAAAATTTTGGAAATAGTTTAATAGAAATATTATTAAACAATAAATGTTTATAAATGTTCAAAATGTATGCGGAATTTTCGTAGTTTGAGTTCCACGCCTGCCTGACAGGTTTTATTCAAGTGTTATATCACGATAATTGAAAATAATCACTAAACCTAACCTAATTCACTTCACCTAAGTATGCATAAATATTATGCTAATATCATTAAATAAAAACATTCACTTCTAGCATTCAAATATTTTGACTATTGTACTCAATCACTCTATTTTATTACAACTACCGTATTGATTGCTTTGCTTAAAGCAGTAACCCATAGAATCAACCCAAAATATCTATTATGAAAATTTATTATTTATAAGCTGAGAGGTAAAAGCGAATACTTATCTACAAACAAAACAAAGTGTAATAAAAGTACAGGAAGAATATATCCTCAGGCTCACATCAGGAAAACTAAGTTCCGTTCGTCGCGAAAACGTCGTGTATCGATGTACAAAGACACGGAGCCGCAAATTGAAAATTTTCCGAAAACTACGTGCTGTATTCAATTTCGCATCAAAGCGCGACAAAATTGATAGGCAAACAGAGAGAAAATAGTCGCGACTGATAGGTTTCCAGAGAATAATCCCAAACCTAATTTGAAACTTCGAATTTTTGCTCGACGCAATTTTCGCGGAAAAATGAAAATAAAAAATTCCACCCCAAGCGTTGCACTTTACATTTTGCGATGATAGGGTGGGAAATAGACAATCGTCTATTTAAATTACAACATAATTTCCGATTGAAACGGGATTTTAAATATTTTGATACGCCTGACTTCCTCAAATACACACACACTCACACACACACACACACACACACACATATATATATATATATATATATATATGTATATATATTAAGTGTTGTACATTATCAGCGATTTGCGACGTTTATTTTGATCATTAAGACTTTGAACATTGTCTTCTTAATGACAAGGACTTTTTCCGGGGTAGCCACGTGAAAATTTTACGAAAAACCTGTTCGTAAAAATATATTTAAAAAAAATGATTCGTGGCTATTGATGACATCTGCTGCTAAGTAATATACAATCATATCCTGACATACAAAAATACGAAAAAAACCCACATGTCTCTTAGACAAATAAATGGACAAACATATGTTATATTTTGTAATATGCCGGTATGATGTGCGAGCACTCCAGAATCCAGGGCCCGACAAATCCGATATACGCAATCACCCACGGCTCCTAATTTCCGCAAACTAATACCGGAATGCTAATAGCGACATTTGCATAACACAATCCACTTCTTCATCGAGGATATTACGCGGTGCGGCGTGCATATTTTATTACAATATAATCTTGTACGCAAATCTGACAGTTGGCACCTGAGCGCGGGCTAATTGGCAGACTGCTGGGGCGTGTGCGCTTAATTTTAATGGAACTCTCGAGCCGTTTATTAGCTGTGCGAAGGCTGTGTGCTTGAGAGATGTGTAATAATGAATACATCAGCAGTACACATGATAAATAGGAGCGGAGCACTTGTGGATATCGAGTTAGGATTGAGATTGCCCTTGAACTGTTAGAGGAAAGTACATATGTTTGGATAGCATTAAATATTTTAAATATTACAGAATAAATCATAAAAATATATCTGTTTATCTTTTTATTATAAATAAATATCAAATCAATCCTGGCACGAAGAAAGTGAAATGAGCGAGAAGCGTCATCATAAGACCTAACCCTGAATCAAGCTTCGAAGACCCTCCCGACATACCAACATTAAATTAATTTGGTATTTTCGTTTTTTTAAGTTTATTTACCATATTTTGTTACCTACCTGCCATATAACTTCATAAATGCACTGTAATGTTGGTCGATAACTAAAAGAGACTGTTATTATATAAAAAATATTATTATTATTATATATACATATATATACATTAAGACCATCGTGTGATATAAAATGAAGGCTTGTTAAAGTATAAATTCACAAAAACATACTTTTTTCTTCCGTGATTTTTTTACGCTTCTCCGAAAAAAATGCTCAAAAATAGCAGTACTCCCGTCCCTTATTTGAAAGCAAAGCCCAAAAAAATGTGAAAAAAGTCAATAATATTGCAGAAAAAATAAGTAGATTGAATAAAAATATTATAATTTTCATTTACACTAACTCCTAAATTTTTTTAACTGATCATAAAGTACAACTGAAATTTGGTTGTTTTTATTTAATTGTAATATATTAAAAGAAACTTGAGAATTAGCATTTTTGAAGTTATACATCTTTAGGCTCGTTACGAAAAAATGACGAGAGTGAAATTTTACGAAGCGCGCATTGAATATGCGCACGATGCAATAAAAATCGACAGGATGAAGTTGGTCACGATTCGCGTGCACGAAAATCGACAGTATCAAGTTGCTCACTAAACATATATTTATATGCGTATAGTGACTGATACTATTTTCATGATAGTTAAATAGTAGTAATTCTAAATACACAACACGTGTTTTATATTGATACAAATCTAAGTTATATCTGTGCTATTAAATAACATTTTTCAGTAACTGAAATTTAATAGTGGTCCACATAATAAAAAAGAATTATTTATTTTGAATATTTGTGATATAGATAGGACTTATAAGCTTTTTAAAATATAATTTAAGTATATTTCTCTAAATGAGGTTAAGTTTCGGTATGCATTAATGTGCATTATAAATTATTGCTTTATCCTTTATTAAATACTTAAAATTAATAATTTTAATTTGTTTTAGTAAATTTAACAATTCATCGTATTACATTTTAATTTTTAAAACTTAATTATTTGCATGAATTTAGATTTTATCAAGCCGTATTTATAATAACGGTGGAGTCTTTTTCATATTTTTTTTCCACTAATTGTTTGCATGCTAAATAAAATTATCCTTGTATTATGCCAAAGAAGTATAACTTCTAACGCGTGTACACATTAAATTCTTACATTAATTATTTTTTCATCTATTTCATTATTTTCGGCTACTTTAATTCCTTGCTTGCTTTGGTTCTCTTACCAACCGGCTTTTCATACATAGCGAGTTACGGTTATCCACACAAAGAAAAGTTCTATGACACATGATACAAATTTTTGAATCGGTGGTTTCAAATATATCGAATTGCGATAAAATTCGATGCGCGGTCTCCACTTTATGGAAACTTATGTTCTTATAAATAACCTATAATTTCAATTCTTGCTACTAAACATCTCAGACTTTCTTTTCAACCCCTTACAAAGCTGACTGAACAGCCACGACGTCAGGGGAACGCAAGTGTGTCAATGTGTCAGCGGCGCCTGTTTGCAGAGGGCGGCGAATAGTGCGGCACAATGCAACGTTCGCTGCATTCGCCGTTGAATGCGACCCACGCGTCAAAGTGCATAAAATGTGCATAGCGAGGCGTTTGGTAGACGTCTCGCTCACAGTGAATGGAAACGAATTCCGCACTGCATTGTTGTCGACAATTTGCCCGAACTGGCTTTTAGACAGGTGACTTGTGATTTCGTATGAAGAAAATTGCGGGGACCCGGGTTCGAGCGGGGCTGGACTGGTGTTATAGTTGGCGGGAAGAGATTGCTCTCATAGCGATACGTCCTCCATATGTATCAATTAAATTCATTAAAGTAGATAAATATATATAAGTCTATATTAACACATTTTATAGTATATATCATAAGGAAGTCAGTCTAGATAGTCTTGTTCGTAAACCTTTCTAAATCTGAAACTGTTTGACAAATATAGAGAACATAGTTACAGGCTTTATTTAAAATTCGCTCACTCGTCAGTTTCAATAAACCCATCTAATTTGCTCATTTTCTTCTCAATAAGCAAGAACGGCACTATCTCCATTACGCATCACATGATCATAGAGAAATTATAACTCGAAATAGTGTCTTCGTGATTTTCCTACCCAATTCAAATTTTCTATTGGTTTCCTTCAAGCGATATGCCAACTGCCAGGTTGCGCCCTCGAATTAAAAGAACGAACTTGAGTATAAGATTTATTACAATTAACCGTTTATGATTACACCGCTCATATATGATGTAACTGATATACTGATATATCCGGTACTCTAGGAGTATCAGGTTTGTTCTTTGCAATACGCGTCATACATTCAAAAATATTTTTAAGACAGTTTTATATGACCTTTCCTCTACTATTTTTATCCTTGCTCTAATGTTTTTGTTTTTATAATTTAATCCCGATATTTTTATCCTGTTGAAATATTTTCTGTCTCCTAATTTAAAACTTTTTATTTCTTAAAAAAAAACAGGAAATCCAAGGATAAAATTAAGCTGTTAAGTATGACTTGAACACACAAACATATAAAAGTTTAAATAATTAAGTATTTGTATTTGCATTAAATTGTTCAACATATTAATATAGTTTTTCACTATATATTGTCAAGTACCTACATAATGAACAAACGTAAGAAAAATCACTTGACGACCTATATCTTTTTAATGTGCTAATCCAAGTTAACCAAAACAATTTTCCTTTATCGCGTTTGCTATATACCGCTATCAAGATGTTTTTTTTTCAAATTTTCAAAAAAATTAGATGGTAAAACAACCTTTTTTAAATTTTGAAAACGTAGATCACGTAAAAAAAATATTATAAATAGTTTTCTATTGCATTTAAAATAATTTTTTCTATGACAATCACTCCACGGAGTCCACGAAAAAAATATTTTTCAACACCACGTTTAATACAAGTAAAGGTTTACAAAAAAGATTGAATGTATTGGGGTAATTACGAGTAATCTACAAGTTTCTGTAAAATTTTATTACGATCGGAAATAAATTAAAGAATTATGATCCTGTGGCATACGGACGGGCAGACAGACGTGATATTATAAAAGTTTCAAAAATCCACATATTATCCATAAGGTATTAAAACTTAGCTATTTTTATTTTTTTGCATTTTTCACTAATTTACACCCTCTTCCATATAAGTTTTCCTTTCTCAACAGAAAATGCATCTTAGAAGATTCAAAACTGATTTGCATTTACATTTCGACTATCTCAACAATCCGGAGTATCTGGATAATCTTTGAGTGCCGCAAACCTGTTTATTTAAGACTTGCGTTTTACATCAAAATAAAAATTTAGTTTCCCTATCTGTCAATTCTTCCTGAATTCATCCAGAAAATCATTTGAATACACGACAATAAAACTAAGTTTAGAAATGTAAATTGATAAGCATATAGTAATAGTATAAAAATTGTGAATAAAGTAATAGTAGCTCTAAACGCAAAGATTAAAAAATCATTGAAATGTGTATATCAATGAAAAAATGGGAAATTATTTTCACACTGCATTTATATAACCACTGTAAATATAAAAACAAAGTTTTTTTTAGAAACAGAAACATGTTTTACACAATACTAACTTTCAACGATTGTCTTAATTGAAAAAATAATCATGAGTTTTACTTACCTATAAGTCTATTTGTTATACAATGAAAATCTTCTAAAATAATGACTTTTAATATACACGTTTTATCTTAAAAAACGAATGAAAGATACGGTTCTAAGTACACAAATATTAAGAAATTTCACACATGCAATCAAATATTGACTAACACCTGGATGAGAATGAAACGTCGAGTCAAAAAAGCAAATATAAAAAGAGACAGTTATAATTATGAAAGTATCCACGTTAATTTTATAGTTGAGCGAGTACGATGTAGATACAAATGGGATAGCATTACTGCATGGTAAATCGGATTAGAGCGACAGTATTCCCGTTAGCCTTTTTAGTTATTCCTACCAGGCTTGCACTTGCTGATACAGTATGTAACACGAACAGTTAAATATAGCTATCCTACTCTCGGCTTTTAGACAAATCGAAATAAATCAAAAATAATTAGTATAAATAACCAAAATTAAATATTTTTTGTATGTATTTAAAATGTTGTTCCCATGTCTCTGTGTAATTAAATGATTTTGTCATTTTTATAGATATTCCCATAAATTTGAACTATGACAAAGAACAACCACACACTACGACACGCAAGTTATACTAATGACAACTAAAGTTGTGATATATTATCTCAGTTTTTAAAGACCACTTTTAGAGTACTAATGACATGTCTTTATAATATAACGTCATTGCACTAATATAAATTTTATATTTCGTATAAAATTTATGCGATATCCAAATAAAGACAAAGCCAAATTGGTACTCAAAATCAGTATTATGGTAGAAATAAAAAGATTATTTATTTTATTGTTGGCCAATTTTTTAACAGATAATACACAATTTGAAACAGAATTCGTTTAATTTGTATAATTTTAAATACTTTTTGAATATAGCCTCTCCTCTTTAAATAGGATATATTGCAAGCGTAATTTATTAAGGTTATAAAGTAGTATTATAAAGATCAAACCATTTCAACAATTCAGCGGTACTAAACGTGCGATGAGGCAAAGGTGACATATCAAAGATTAAAACCGCATTATTACATTAATATATAAATTTTCTGTAATTCCATAAAACCAATCCCGACTCATATAATAATTGGCAATCTAATACAATGCCAGTAATTTTTACCTGGCTCAAACTTAATTGACAGTGTAACCAAATAAAAAAAACGCATTATGTGTTAAGCAAAACGTTAATATATAAATTTTATGTAATTTCATAAAACCAATCCCAACTCATATAATAATAGGCAATCTAATTCAATGCCAGTTTCGTTTTTATTTGAAGTTAATTATAGAAGTCAAGCGGGTCTATCCGAAACTAATTTAATTTTTACCTGGCTCAAACTTAATTGACAGTGTAACCAAATAAAAAAGAACGCATTTCTCACTTCACCAAGGGCCGGCCTAATAAAAATCAAAAACATCATCATATTATTAGGGCGAGAGCCCAGCGCATATATCATTCCCAACGAACGTCCCCACCCCCTCATAAATACCGAATGAACAGAGCGAGAAGGACTGTTATTTATTGTAAATATGTGAAAATAATCCCTTCACCCCCGTCGAGATTAAAGGTTGAGTTGAAATATTGTCGCCGCTTATGACGGTCTCCGGAGACGAATGACTCGGTTGTAACTAGCACGTGAGTTATGCCCGAGCGGCAAGTAAATTTTGCGTGCTTTGCGGCAGGTGAGCTTGACGCGACGACGCGAGCATCGGAAATGTATCGAAGTAATATAATACAATTCAGAATCATAGTGAATAAGCGGGAGTAAGTAATATAATACAATTCACAATTGTAGTGAATAAGTAGGGGTAAATAATATAATACAATTCAGAATCATAGTCATTAAGTGGAAGTAAGTAATATAATACAATTCAGAATTGTAATGAATAAGTAGGAATCAATAATATAATACAATTCAGAATCATAGTCAATAACTCGGAGTAAGTAATATAATGCAATTCAAAATCATATTGAAATCGGAGTAAGTAACTCAATGGCATTCAGAATCATAGTGAATACGTCGGAATAAGTAACTCAATGCAATTTAGAATCATAGCTAAGAATTCAGAATCATAGCTAATTAGGTAAAAGCTCCAAAAAAATAGGTTTGGATAAACACAAACGCAAGAGAACTAAACGCATTATTATTTACGTTTAAAATCCTGTCAAGTACGAGTCGAACTCGCACTACGAGGGTCTCGTACATATTTAGATACTTATAAACTTAGTATTTCTATTAAAGTTTTTACAATTATTTATATTAAATAAAGTAAAAACATTGAGTACTATATCTTTAATAGATTTAAAAAATATAAGATAATAGAATAATCGGTATAGTTTCCCTACAACCTTTGCGTAAGTTTCTGAAAATTTTATTTTTCATAATTTTAGATTCAGTAGTCTGGGAAATAAGGGCGGCGAAAACATATTTTATACGAAAATTATCGAAGCCCTTATGACAAGCCTTTTAAAACGATGTACGATTTCTGACACCCGCTGTCAGAAGAAAGTACTTACCTACATGTGAAATACCTCCCCTGAAATTTCCATATAAATATTTTTGAATGTTAGATATTGAAATAAATGCAGATTAATTTATTTTGTTACAATGCTGAATTTCAACTTTATACGTCAAACAGTTTCTGAAAAAATCAGCTGCGACAGACACGTGAGGGATCTTATGTGGATCCCCTTTGTCGTTTTGAAGTACAGAACCCTAAAAGAGAGATACATTCATTATATCTAACACCCGCTATCAGAAGATATTATAGAAGTTACCTGGTGAACGATACAAATATCGACCAGTCGATCGAATAGCGATATCTCATAATGAAACCTGGATATAATATGATCCGATTGCCCTACCGAACAAACATGCGTAAATAAACAAATCCAAAAGATCTATTTACTGTGATACCAAAAAGAACATTTTTAAATAAAGCTTAAGTTGCGAGGAAAGGCAACACTAACATGTAACGTGTGGAAGAAAGCTAAACGTTAACGTGAAATACGCTTGTCAGGGTCAACTTTTGTTCCGCAGCGTAGTTGCGAAAGCAATGAACGAGCGTTATTGCTAATAAAATTATTGTAACATCAGATACAATTTTCGTTTTGATTACTTATAAACGTTTATATTGTAGGTATTAAACTAATGAATTATGACCGAGCGTTAAATTCGCGAGTTTATTACGTGCTGAGATTTTTACTGCTTTGCCTACTGGCGTCGCAGTGTGATGCAATGAAGCTTTAATAATAATCCGAGTTTATATAAATGGATTTTCATTATGGGAAAATATGTTTAACAAGTTAATTTTTAATAGAGAAAACTATATTACGCGAAAACTGTAATGAAAACTAGAGTGCACCAAAATGTTTTAAGAGGCTCAAGCATCTTAATTACTTTGTCTAATAATTAATTATCTACTTTTGAGATTATAATTTTTTCCTTTTAATTTGTTATTGCACAGTGCTTTATTTTTTTATTGTAAGTAGTTATATTTGTTTTAAACTCTCTACTTTAGTTTTCTATTATTTCACAGTTTCAATACTTTAACTTTGGTCAATACTGTCCATCCATATTATTAACAGATCTTTTAATGTTTCATGTGTTGAAATGAACTCTGATTTTTGAGGTAAAGTACGTCAATAATAGGCTTACACAATCAGATGTGTTCCTTTTGACAACGTTTGCATTCCAGCATACACTAACTCATGTGTTTACATTTTAATATCATACAAACAACTTAAATAAATCCATAAACCGGCTGTTAGTAATAACTAGTAAATTGTTGAGTTGTAATAGGTCGCTTTGTGGTAAGAAAACGTAACAAAATTTGCGGAAATATGGCTGAAATTTTACTGGAGTTTTATCTTAAGCGTTTCGGATGCCACGTAACTTCATAAATCAAAGTTTAAATTGAAATTTTTAATCTAAATACCATAATACAACTTTTATTATTTGATAAGATGCAGAATATATTTTATATACGTCATAAATGTACTAATAATATGGAAAAACAACAGTTCTATTATCGCTGTTTATCTAATTTAGGTGGAAAATGGCGTGAAAATATAAATAGATACATTGATAATAATACTTATAATCACATGTATATGCCACACATATAATTTAAACATTCTTAAATCCTAAGAGCTGGGAAGGTTGACAGCTGATTCAACCCGGCTTGAATCAGCTGTCAACCTTCATCACCAAGGTGTCATAGTCACACCTACAGGGCTAGTCAATCTATGGGCACCATTTATTAGCTGACTGTAATTAGATTTTTAATTTATTTCTTGAATTACTATTTGCTAAATGTAAAAAAGAAGTACCCTGTTACTAAAAATTGGTAAAGTGTCTATTTTCATAATTAAAGCTAAATTTCCAGTTTCACGGGAAATGATTATTTTAATAATTATTTTCTTAAATAAACTTTATTTCTTAAAAAAATTAACATTCAGGAAATATTTAGCACTTCAGAGCTAAGAGAAAAATAAAATAAAAAAGTAATAACAAGTTTGCTCTATTTATAATAATTGTGTACCGCTTTTGTGTATATATATATATATATATATATATATATATATATATATATATATATATATATATATAATAACCTACATACATATAACGCAACGTCTGCTTGGATGTCTTTCTGTTTCTGTCTGTTCGCTTATAACTTAAGTTTTACCCGATTGGTTTTAATATGGTTGTCACTATAGTGTAGGTGCTTTATACTGGAAGATTCTTGCGTATAAAACATTAGTATAGACGTTGAAGTTACGGAGCTACGTTAATATTTTTGAGGCATGAGGCACAATGAATGGCCAATGCAATCGCAGCGCCGAGTTGCAGGAGGGGAAGTCACTTTATAGCTAAAGTTTAATATAACAACTTCCACGTGAGTTACACACGTGCACATAAAAGGCAACAACTCGTGCAACTAGCACAATATTATCCATATATTTTCTTTACCGCCATTAAGTCGTCTTTTTTAAACGAGGTATTTTGTATATCTTTATTCCTAAGCCTTAATTTAAGGTTGCTCAGAAAATATCATTTCAGTATCTCAGGATCATTGCGTTAACTCGGTTTTAATTAATCCATACTTTCACATAGATTTTGGTCAAGACAAGATGAAACCAATGTTGATATATTAAGTTAAACTATCTTAATATCATCCAGAACTTAAATTTAGCTTTCTTCCATACAACATTTTTCCATTTTTATGTGTCACAATATATTTCCACTACGTTATTCTTTCTCGTTCACATTTTTTCCCACTCACTAGTTCTACATAATATGTTTTATTTGAAAATTCTCATAATACTAAACCATATAAATAAAATGTTACTTTTATTATCGTTATTTAATATTATAGATAATTTATCATAATTATTAATTGCATATGAATATAATCTTGATTACATATATATATATATATATATATATATATATATATATATATATATATATATATATATATATATACGTGAAGAGAACTTCATACGCACGAGGGAGTCTGATATTTGGCATAGTTAAAATTTATATGGAGAAGGAGTATAAAAAGCTAAAATTTAAATATGTATTATAAACACATTAGATTATATACTACACATACTTTAAAAGATTCATTGTTTATGTTCAACTGTCAATGTCAAACATATAATAGTCTGTGGTCAAACAATCACACAGAGTAGATTGTCGCCAAAAAATTTTTAAATGTCGGATTGACTGAATGAGTTTCACGTAAACATATAACGTTCGGACTTAAAAAAATAATGAATTACGGTCAAAATTTGACCATTGAGCGACAACTAAAGTCTATTAAACACCTTGTCTATTACAATACTTATAAATTATTTTTAATAACAAAACGTGTAAACAAACCGCTTCAAAATTACCAATGTATACGCTTCTCTAAAATAATACTATAGAAGTATTAAAGGTATAGTATGCATGTAGTACTCGCAACCTAAAATTACCCTTCTTGAAATAATTTTAATACAGGTAGACTAAACACTCGACTTCTTGACTTAATCATACCTGTGACTAAGTCATTTAATAAAAAAATCGTATTATCGTATAGCGGTGGTCAGCCTTGCGCAACTCGGGACAAAAGGGTGCCCAAACAAAAGGCAAGCAAGCTTGCTTCTATTGTGCGTATTTTGTATAGCCGAATACGGGATAACGTACACAAATACTATTAATGGTTATTCTCTTTCTAACAATGGTACTGAACGTGCGTCTATTCCGGTTCCTAAATGGTGTTAATGGAACGAGTTTTTGTTTCAAGTTCTGGTTTACGATACGCTGTTTGATATAAGTTTATAATTGCCGGTTTCATATGCTGCATTGCTTGTGGAATATTTAACTTTTTACGATCTCAAAGCCATTTTAAACTGAAGCTTTTTACGTCAAAATCAAATTATAAACATGTAAAAGGATCTTTAATTGTAAAGATCCTTTTAAATGTTTATAATTTATCAGATCAGATCAAGGAATAACTCGGTGAGGTAAATTTGCTTGCAAAAATTCAATTATTAATAATTTTCAGACTGTGTTATATACGTGCTTTTTTCTTGGCCTGCGTCTAAGACTTCAGGCATCGAAGCTTTTATCAAATTATTTTTTTGAAGTAAACTTGAAATTGATTTAGTAGCTTGGCCCACATATGCGGTTTTATAGCTACATTACGTGACGGCACATTTGAAGTGTAACTTCTTTACGATTCGCTCTCCTGAGTATGTGTGCCAGTTTTTTGTTAGCAAAGCCAACAGCTGGCACTTCTTTAGCATTCGCTCGTATGTATTGCCTGATAGTCATTTGTAAACGGGACCAATAGATGACGTTGGTGTCGTTTTAACATGGAAATAACGTTGAGTGTGACATTGTCTTAACCCCGGCGTGACGTTCATCTTTCCTAAAAAAGTTACACTTCGAAAATGCTTAACAAATGAAACACAATAAATAATGTTTCGATATTGATTAACAGATTAGATGCAAATTTTAAATTGTTTTAGTTCTATCGAACATATAGTATCAAAAAAGGTGAAAGTCAAAGCTGATGAAGTATAAAGATTTGAAATATGCTAGATTTACATATCAAAAAATGATTATCAGTTTAATGAACATACATCTATTTGTTTTCTTAATATCGCTAAAGTTAACTAAAAATAAAATAATAGATGTGAATTCTGCATTCGGGAAGTGAATGCTGCATTCACTTCCCGTCTTTCTTTAATCCTCTATTCATTTTATTATTAAAGATTGGAGGATTAAAGAAAGACGGGAGCTAGAAAGAATCGTAAGATTAGATATTCTTCTGACTACTTTTGACTGAAAGATAATCTGTTAAAGGTGTCGCTAAAAATGTTGTTTGTTTATTGTCAAAACCAGCGAAAATTCAGTTAAAACACAATATTAATTTTTTACTATAATATTTATATGTTTTTTTTCCAAATATCTCTTTTTTATCATCCTATAAATGTTGAAAAAAACGTAACAAAACATTCAAGGAAAAAAATTTAATAGATCTTACTTTGCAGCTCCTAATTTTATCCTTCTACAAAAACTAGTCTCAATTCCATAACCAGCAACAAACTGATTGCGATTGCGATTACCACGAAGAAACATTTTTTTTTAAATATCAAATATTAACAAGCTAATATTAATTATGACTGCAAATGTCAATATTGAAATATTTTATTAACATTGACTAGCTCTCGAAAGTATAATTTATATATTGCTTTCTTTAAATTTTCACTCGTCTCCAACGATTCACAACGATGGAAAAAGGTTTACCGACAGAGCGTAACTTTTCACTTAAACATAAAAATTATACCGAAATTTCGATATCAACCACCCCTTTTCAATCAACCCGACAACCAATCCTTTTCAAGGAACTTTTTTTATATACATAAAACTGGAACATAGATGAAATTGATTTAGAAAAAAATTACTTCTCTTTTAAATAAAAATATAATATTTCCAACGAAAGCTCGGAATACAGGAGCAAAAGTAGCTCCTTTAAAAAGTCTTTAGACTTCAGATACAAAAATAACTAAGCGCTTTTTGAATATGCCCGCTCAATGCGACCTTTATTATTTATAGTCATCAAAACTACATCAAACAGAGCAATTTACGCAGCCAACACGCTCCGCCGAAGCCACATAATAACCGTACGAAAGTGCGACGAGTACCTATTTACGCTAATACTTTCTTACCAGCCATTTTCCATTTCATCATTCAGCATAATTTTCATCCCTAAAATCCTCAAAGGACGAATAACACATTCATTTTCCACCACGCGTGCGAGTAAATGAGCGCTGAACACATTTTATACAATATTACGGCTGGAGGTAGATTTTTTACCAAACGCGTCTTGCGACCGCTTGAAGGGTGGTTTCCCAAACGGTTTTTTTGTTTCTTTCTGGAGTTCTATCATGTAAGAAATATAAACAAAAATCTTAACGTTTTAGAGAAATTATTTACGTGTTTTTCCGACACGATAATACTTTTAACTTAAACACATCGATGACTTTGTAAAAATGCCAAATTTTCAGAATTCGGTTAAATAAAGTAATTAAATATCTGAGGTAATTAAATATACGTGTTTGGAAGAAAATATATCAACAGTAGTTCCTGAAGCAGTAGTGAGAAATTCTATTTAGATTTGGACACGCACCGTGTTCTAAATTGTCTTACTTTCTCATTTTCCAGATTTTTCTTTATTTTTAACTTTAAAAGAAATTATTTCTGTACTCAAAATAAAAACTGGATTAAAATAATATTTGAAAATTGCCGGAAAAACCGATTAAACAATGTCGGATATCCCTACTGTTTTATTGATTTTTACTTGTTTATTTATTCATTGGAAATTATATGTCCAATTTATAAATTTATTTAAGGATTAGGCATATTGAAGAACATAAAAAAATCTGTTATAAAATGTACAAACAATAACGAATAAGACAAAAAAACAGTGAGCCGTCACGGGAGGCCTGGCAGATGTGAAACATCGTGTTCGTACAAGTAATATGCATTAAAGACAAGATTATTACAGGAACTAAATATAGCATAATGAAAAAATAAAGTATTACAAATTTCTTACAGAAAATGGTGACTTTATTTAATAAATAAATGTATATTTACAATTAATACAAAAATAATACAGCACAGGTTATGTGTACCATAGTAAACAACAGCGTCGAACTGAGTGACGAGGGGTCGCATAGTCGGTTGCGCATGGCGACACGTCGCCATACCGTACACTCTACTACATATAGACTATATATATATATATATATATATATACCTTAGTATAGCGCGGCGACCCGTCGCCACGCCAACGATTCGGTTTATACCTGCGCCCATAGATGTTTAACATCAGAACATACTGCAATTCGATTAAACTAAGCTATAATAACCCAGATTGTGCATTTCGAGTCCTAAGAACCCTCATTTCTGAAACAGTTAACGAAGAAAAAATATCAAGAATTGGGGCATTTTTAATATTACGTTAAAAATGTGAATGCCCAAAAGACAGGTTAAACCTGCAGGATATTCGTGTGCACTCTAGTTATGTCAAATAAACAATGACATCGTCCTATTTTGTAACAGCTAAGAGCACAAAGCGCTACTAAACTCAAGATCGAGGGGCCATCAACGTAATGACTTAACAATTTCAAAATTTTTTTTAAATATTATCAGCGCATGTGTGCGGTAAATATATTGTCAAAATATGTTTACAGTAATAAAAATTGTGATTACTTTAACTAAACTGAACCAATTATAAAATGACTTTTTTAAAATGATAATAATTCGTAACACCTAATCGTATTTAATACGCATATCGTGAGAAATTACACGACGTATAACTCCCTAGTATAGAGTAATGGTCGAATTAAAATAATCTTCATTTATTACGTGCTAATATAATCACGTTAATGTCAAAAATTGAAATGTGTAACATAACAATACTTACGTTTTTATTGTAATTTTAAAAGACTAGACATATTTTGGACATCCATTATTGGGAAAAGAGGTTTTACTTCTTTCGTCTTCCAATGTTAGTAGATTAATAAAAACAACTGCAAGAACTAACCTATAACTTATTTCATCTCAATCTATTAAATTAGAGCTGAGAAATAGTATCTACTTTTCGTACAGAACTGCCATAAAAAAAGCTGTACGCGCAAGCATGGGACATTGTATTTTTTTACGACATTGTATTTTTTTTTAATTTAAAGAATGTTACTTTTATCACCATTCAAAATATAAGATTGTGCCGTTGTGTGTTGTCAAATTATAAGGTTGGGCGCCACAACCCACAACAAAGTTTTTTTTTTCATTTTTCAAATAGTAACGCTCTGTGAGCTTTGTAATTCCATTCTAGACTCTTTAATTCTATTCTAAGCTCTTTAATTCTATTCTAAGCTCTGTAATTATATTCTAGACAAACATTATAATAACACAATTCGAGAAATTCATTAATTATTTTATTGAAAACAACCGCTTAAGTAAAAAAAATTGATCGCGATTTTATAGATTCATCAAATTTTTAATTAACGCTGAAAGTGAGTCTCATTTTAAACGAGAGCAGACTTACTTCAAACCGGTCCCTTTTTTACGGTTCCGTAGCCAAACTAGGACCCTTATAGTTTCGCCATGTCCGTTTTACTAGCATCTTATTAGTGTCTTAAAAATGAAATTTGATTATATATATTTATAATACCAACAAAGTTATGGAATCCTTAAACAATAGTTTATTTGGGTACCTCTCATACGTGTAAAGTGTGGGTACATTACGAACATTTCTTTCGACGCAGGAATCCGTCTACAAAATATTAGCCTCTAAATTTGTCATTTTTGTTAGAGTTATGTGTTCGCACCCCCTATCAGCTATACCAATGTTTTTGATTATCTGAAAATTATTCGCAATAACATAATGTGTATATATATATATATATATATATATATATATATATATATATATATATATATATATATATATATATATCGAAACTAAAATTATATTTATCACAGCTAAGTATGCTCTAGTAGTTTACGAATAATAGTCGAACAACTTATGACACGTAGTCGGGTCTTCAAAAAGTTCACAGGAACTCTATACAAATGACTTAAATCAACTACAAAAAATAACTGCATTTGATATGTATGTTTTTTATGTTCATGAAAGATATCTAGGCAATCTATTTACATATTTATATGGTAAAATATAATAATAATATTTGTTAACAGTTTAATAAAATAAACTAGAAAATATGCACGCTTAAATGGTTCTATGCACCCAAGCGTGTACGAAAGCTACGTAGTGCAAGTTATATCGGTGCTAACAACTTTTTAGTTTACTGTGTAAGTTTATTTACTCTATCGCATGGTCTTAATCTGGTCTCACAATTCCAAGCAACAGCGTTTACGATAACTGTGACAAGTGTTCGATGACCTTAAGAATTTATTATATTTCATAGTGAATAAAGTTATATTTTCTTGATTATTTTGGAAATAAGTTGCAAGTATTTATTAAGTAATGCTAAATAACATAAAAATATTTCAACAAAAAGCACAACCACCGTAACAGACGTGTCCCAATAAATTTTCACCAATATTGATATTCAATTTAACTTCAAACGTTTCTGGAATAATCTATAAATGAATATAAGGAGGTGGGGAAAAATATTCGATTAATGCACATCTAAGGTAATTAGGGTTCAGGCCCTTGAGTTGATATATGACACACGGAAAATATTTAGTGTAATTTCCAGCTAAGACCGAAAGCAGCGACAACTATACTGCGCTGCGTTTTCCCACTTAAACATATTCATGAAATAAAAAAAAGAAAATTTCACGCCGCAGTCTGAGAATCGTCGGCCTACGCCACTCCATCAAGACCACGCATCGTGTGGCCCTGCGCGCGTAAATTGACAATTAAGTCTGGAACGGCCTTCAAAGCTCCGTGACGCCCGCGAGCGGCGCGGTGCCCGACCACCAAGCGTGTACATGCGGAGAGAAAATGTCGCGAGAAATGCGCGAGTCGGAGGGGAAAAGTAATTTACAATTTTAAAAAGGAAAAGTGGGTATTATGTGCGCTTTAACTCTAAAAAGGTAACCGCCGTAAAATTTGCACGCATGCCGTGCAAAAATTTAAGAATATTTTCCCGGAAAATTCACTCGCGAATATAGAGATTTCATGAGTGGTGTTACCAACTTTTGTCTCTTCTTCTTCTGAGAAAAATTTTGCGAATCAACTTAAATTCATAAATAACACGTTGCTAAGATCCTTATAAACAACACTCGCGTAAACTATATAAGAACAAAGTCAAACATGAAAATTAGGTTTGACATTTAAAGCTAGATTTTACGTCAACACATTCATCTACCCTAATGGAATTTTCATTTCCTATTATCATGTATTTTTCCATAAAAGTTCATTGCGGTTCTTTCAACCCCTTTCTCGAAACGTTTTAATAGTGAAAAAGGAAGTAAAATAGATTTTCAAATCTACTAAAAGAAGTTAAGCAGACATTGAAGATTAATAACCAGCGAATGAACTATGTACTATTTATTAACCAACATATTTAGTTATTGTTCAGTAAATCCCATTAAAATCAACACAATGAATAAATATGTGCTTGTAATTGCACGATTATGTTTGGGTACATAATTATAAATATAAATATACATAGAAAACTGTTTCGTAACTTTGCTCCATGCAGAGACAAATTATAATAGAAAAAAGTGTGAAGAAAATGGTCTCTTATTTAAAAAATATGTAATAATATTACGTCAATAAAAATATCAAACTCACTAAAAATTGTATTAAACCATTGTAACCCTGTTACAATTTCAAAATTTGTTACATTATTTAATTATCAGACCAATATCATGTAAACGCAATAACGCAAAATTATATTCAAAAACGAATTTAATTTAAATGTAAAACGAAGAACCGTTAAATATCTTTTAACAGTAACAGAATAATACAATGCATAATTATATATGCAACTGCAAAATGTATATATACATGCAAATAAAGTGCCGTTAGATCATATAGAGAAAGGTATATTACCTTTAATTTGTGATGAGAGGAATACGCTATATATAATAGACTTAAATGGACCCCATTTAGAAATGGACTTCTTTTACATTTCTTGTAAATTAGAACAAGTACAATTTAACAACGATCTACCATTTTACAGTTAATTTAATAATCGTCTAGTCGTTTACATTTTCATAAATCAAATGCATTTTCGTCGACTAGACTTTTACGATTCAGCTTTTGCATACAACTTTGCGGTGAAATGTTTCTCGAGTGGAAATGACTTAATCTCAAAAAACCTTTCATTTGAAATAAAAATAAGTTGTATACTGAATTTGAATGACGTGTCTCAAAATTACCATTTATGGTAATATATATCGTCGCCGTGGTGTGCTGGGTTGATCACAAGGCATACGATCTGTGACCCGGGTTCGATTCCCGGCCGTTAGTCGAGCGGGCTGGACGGGTGTTATGTTTGGCTATAAGAGATTGTTTTCGTAGCAATAAGTCCACCTTATGTATAAATTAGATACATTAAAGTAGATAAATAAATAAAAGTGTTTTTTATTTTAACTTAATAGTCACGATAATTTCTATTCATCATTTTTTAAGCCTGCAACCTTGGTCTTACTTCTTGAGTGCTACTAATTAATGTTCTCTGGGAAATATTTGGTCAAAAAAGTTCTTTATTAATCAATTAATCTCGAATATTAATCTCTACCTTAAGCTACCCGCACTCGGCGAAAGTTTAATTTAAACAAATCCAGTAGTTATGTCATACTCAAACAGATAAACAAAAAATAGATAAACAGATAAAACTTTCCTCATCAAATGCTTAAAATTGGCGAGGCTAAATGTTAACTTGAAGCGGTAGAATTATTCTTGTAAAAAAGTTTCATTCAAACCGCTCACGCGCTCTAATGGTTTTTGACTGATACTGGAACAGGCAGGTAAAAGTAAAAAAATACTTTTTGGATAAATAACATATTATACTAATTTAAAAAGAAATATCTTCAAAGTATAACCTCTGTAACGGTTGTATAATGGTACATATTTATCAAAGAAAAACATTTTCTTATCTTGGTTTTTCAAAATTGTTTTTACCTTCGAACTATATGCTGCAACGTCGTCTTTCATACACATTAAATTTTGCTATAGTATTTGAACAGACATGATGAGAACAACATCTCTTTATTTCGATCCTTTCGCTTTCCTATTCGAGCAGACATGATGAGAACAATATTACTCCCTTTGAATTCTTTTGCTTTAGTATTAGAACAGACCTGACAAGAACAATATTTCTTAATTTCGATCGTTTTTTTGATGCTTTAGTACTCGAACAGATACGAAGAGAACAATATTACTGTATTTGGATCCTTTTACTTTAGTATTCGAACAGACATTACAAGAATAATATTTCTCAATTTCGGTCCTTTTGCTTTTGTATTCGAACAGACATAATGAGAAGAATATTACTCCCTTTGAATCCTTTTGCTTTAGTTTTAGAACAGACCTGACGAGAAAAATATTTCTTCGTTTCGATCCTTTTGCTTTAGTATTCAAACCGACATGATGAGAACAATATTACTCCATTTGGATCCTTTTGCTTTAGTATTCGAACAGACATGAAGAGAATAATAATCCTTCATTTGGATTATTTTGCTATAGTATTTGAACAATACTTGTCAATATTTGTCAGTTTGGATCCTTTTAAACATGGATTTTTCAAAATATTAAACAATGTATTGAAAAGTTAGCGCAATCTTAAATTGAAATCAGAAAGTTTACAATATAAAAAAAAATGCAAAAAAAAAATTCCACCCATTTTTTATATTTAGCAATTTTATAATCCCTTTGCTTATTCTCAATCTATGTTACCTAAATCTTGTATGCTGAAACCTTTGACCTCATGATCTATACCCACACTTATTTTACTCGTCTACTAAACCGTCCACATATTTAAAAAAAAACGATGTGAACAATTTTCGACCCTTTCTCAAGACGTCCCTCCCGTATCCACGCCTGCTCCCGTTTAATAAGGCTTCGACGAAAAACGCAGAAAACCGTGAAGGCCTACTCAAATACACATACGGACATCTCACTTAGAAACGCAAATTGCGAAAAGTGGGAGATAGGTACCTTTCGACGGAAAAGAAAATATTTTGTACTATGGAAATGTTTAATATAAATACTTTTTATAGGTATCGACATTTGTTTTTTTTAAATCTTACGTTGAGTTTCATACGTATTATAACATAATACATTTCTTTAAATATAGCAACAAATTTGAAGCAAAAACAATCGTCATCAGAATTGAGATTCTGTAAAGAATCAATGACGGGTCCAGCTGCTGAAGTCACTGTACCATAATCAATCTTAATTTGGAACAAACTTACGTGTGTTATTGAAGTCTAACAAAATCATAACAAATGAAAGAAGTTTATTGTAAATCTACACTTATAATAAAATTGTGAAAATGGCCTGTCTATTTAAGAGAAAATTATTTACTTATTAATAAGACACTGAAATATTGTTTTTAGAATATAAGTCTGTTTATTTCTTCACGTAACAGGCAAGAGACACTGAGTCTAATTTGGGTTTTATTGGTGGATTTTGTAGAACTTGTGGTAATATTGCGGCTTTGTTTCATTGCAATCAATCGCATTGCACTTATTTGGAAACAATTTATAATCATTATAGGTATCATTATGTATATTTTAAACTTTCATCTTACAGTTAACAACATGTTGGAAAAGCCCACCTGAATGTAGTTACGGTCACAGTTAGTCTGGCAATAAATGTTTAATTCCGAAATCAAATTAGTGCACTTAGTGCTCTATTAATTTTTCGTTATTGTGAAGTCCTGTGGCTACTTTTTATTATTCTGTAACTGATAAAATGACATGTGCTATAAATTACATTTATTATCAAGTGCACTAACAAAATTTCAAAGAAAAGAACAATAAAAATATTTCATAGTACAAATTGTTTTTACAACTTGTTTTTACGCATATTGATAGTTGTTTTTTGAAGTTGGAAACTTGTTTTCTGCAACTTGTTTTCGCGCACATTAATACAAACGTACAGGTAAGATGTTCTAAAGCTAAAGGTATATTTAGGAAGACCAAGCAAGAGTAAGAGTAAATAAAGTCGGAACAAATTGAATAAAAAAGGTCTTTTAAAAACGGTTACAGACGTACAAATAATTTTGATATTTATGAGCTAATACTATTTATTAACATAATAGCGGCGCGCCCCAACTTTGTACTGGTGCAATTCGCTTATATGATTAAGGTTTTTAGACATGATTTTGTTTTCTTTGTCTAGTGTTTTATTTTAAATAATAAAAATATCAGCGGGATCAGTCACATAACCTACATAAAAATGAAACAATCTACAAATTGGACATTTTTGTAGGTGGTTTTATTTTTGTGAATTTTTAAGTATATCAACAAGTTTTGTCTCACTTAAGAACGTCGATACGACTTTTTGCAGGAAATTAAGTTCTTTAGGAATCAGTCTTATGACGACGCGCCTCATGCGCAAAACATTGGTTAAAATTTCATGAAAGGTCTTTTTATCAATGTTCAACTCTCAAGACAACCCTCTAATACCGAAATAACAATTTTCAAGCACTAGTTGTTTGATATGTTATCATCAGTGGTAAACATTAAAGGCAATCCCGAACGAGGCAAATTTTCGACCAATTTACTTCCCTCTTTGAACGATTTGTTCCACTCGTATGCATCTGTTTTTCACATAGTCACCATAGGTGTTTTCTAACCTTGTTAATGATTCGACACTAGAAATTTCATTTGAAACACAAAATTTAAGGCAAACTATTTATGCAATTAATTTATTCTTAATAAAATTCAACAGCTGATCAACGATTCCTTTTAAACGGTTCATTTAAATGACAAATCCGGATAGTTTTTATACAGAAAATATTTTAACTAAAAATATAACAATTTATTTCTCATAAAAAAGAAAAAGATGTGAATCAATGAAAGTTCAATGACGCTTCAGTCATTATACTTCCATTGATTCGTATATATCGCTTCAGGTATATAATATGTGGCTTCAGGTATATCATCAATACTTCGATAGAGTTTTCAATTACTACTAAAACGTGAAAAAAACCTTAATTTGGTTTTTGTCGCCTGCTGCAATGCGCATCTGGATAATATTACAATGCATTGATACAATCATGCAAGTCATCTATGAGATGCAATTAGTTGATCCAAATCTGAATGTCCATACAAAAAATGTTGACAAAAACGTGCCTGCAGATCAAGTTGATTATTTTGCATTTATTGAAAGATGGCTAAGAAATTTTCACGTGGGAAATCAACATAAAATAAAATCTCAACCGGAGTGTATTGAACATATCCATTAGACAGTTCCCTAGTCTTATATTTCTAGGTATTATATGTCATAAAAATTGCAATCTAAAACTAATTTTAATAAACTCATTTTATATTCCGAGTAGGAAACCACATTCTTCCAAATAATTTACATATATGAACATAACATTTCACATACACACACATATATATATATATATATATATATATATATATATATATATATATATATATATATATATAAATATATATATATATATATATTATTATATGAACTAAAATTCCATTTGTTGGTGCTTTTACTTTTTAATAAATTAACAAACGAGTTGAAGTAAAAAGAAATAAATACAAAGTCTTTATATTAAAACTAAGGCTGTTTAAAAAAAAAATCCTCGCCGCCCAACTTTCTTCACACTAAACCAATGCAATTTCCCACCTTCCTATAGCCTTCAAATAAACCTACGTTACGTTAATATTAATACGTAAAAAATATAAAGTATTCCCACGCGATCTACGACCGAATTCGAAAAAATTTCAATAATGAAAACAATAGTATATTACATACACCGCTGAGCTTTCCATGACGTAAATATAGACTCAAAGATGAAAGAAATCTTCCGATTGCGAGTTCGTATTTTTAGCGAGCAACGAAGCAAGCAATTCCGAAAGTCCATATTCTACGATTAAAGTCTTTGATTACTTTTCTGAGTCCTATTACTCATTACACACTTTCTTTGATTGTCGACACAAAATATGAAATATTTATAAACTCTGTGTACAAATTTTAATGAAAAATATCCAAGTACGTAAAATTTTTATAATCTTAGAAAATCACAAAGTAATGTATTACTTTGCACTTTCAACAATTAACATTTTTAATTAATAACTAGCAATGTTAGTTATGATATAAACAATTAATTCATTTAAAAAATAATTTAATCCGTTATTAAATATACAAAGTAATATATTCTCAAATATATAACTATCATAATACAATCTATAATACGTGAAGAGAAAACTTTGTACTCTTTTTAAGCACATTGCGTGCACGGAGGAGTGTGAGATTTGGCACAGATAAAGTTTATATGGAGAAGAAGTGCAGAAAGCTAAAATTTATATATAATATGTGTTACAAATATATTTAAAATATTCATTGTTTACGTTCATACTCTCAATGTCAAACACATAATAATCCGTGGTCAAACAGTCGCACAGAGTAAAGATTGTCGCCTAAGAATTTTAAAATGTCACAATGACTGAATGAGTTTCGAGCTATGGATTTTTGTGTGATTTTAAATACTTCTGTTTTAGTAGTCTATGGAGTGTATATCAAGCCAAAAAATTTTATGTTTTTATTTTATATTTTGTGTAACAGATATCCTTGTTATTAACATTAAATTTTAAATTTCATAGGCATTGCACGGAGTTAAGACAAACAACACACGTTAACGACGTATTTGTATACGATCTCAGCTGACGTAATAGAATAAAATTCCAAAAAAATTTATGGAATAATTATAGAGGTATTCTCTTTGGCTTCAGTAATGTTCAATCTTAAAAATTTAATGAAATACGATCGAATTTCTACCCCTGGACGACCCCTAGTGTAAATACATATACAGCTAATGAAAATTTTATTTCAACGAGTTGAAATAAATTAGATAGTTTCAATAGTTTTCCGATTTCAACAGAAAATTCATGACTACATAAAGTATGAGGTTTCAGCCTAAAGTTTATCCATCTTTGAACTGTTATAGAAATAAAAGCTATTAATCCGATTTCAAGTTAATTAAGGAATTTAAAATAAAAATCTTTCAAATTCAATGCAAACAAGATAATTAATACTGTGATAAAATATTTTAATCTTTGAAAAGTGAAGATTGAAGCTTGTCAAAGTTATTAAAAATGGTTTACGTAAATATAAGTATAAGGAAATATAAATGATAATAAGGAATCTGCATAATAAAGAAATTATAGATTTATTTCATCAACATTTGCAGGCCATAATCCGCTACTGTCTTAATATTTGTAGAAAGAGACCATTAACTCTGGTCGATACAACTGAAAGCTCTAATCTAAGAAAAACTTATAGTTCAAAAACACCTTTACACCTGCAAATTCTTCAACACACGGCCTTAACAATTAAATTAAACTCCACCTATTCAAACATCAATTTTAAGTTAAAGCAACCCTATTAAACCTGTTCCTTAAACAAGGCATGCGGGTCAGAGAATAGAACTTTTATTCGCGAAAGCTCAAAGCTCCGGCAAACTAGCAACTCGGATGGGTACCAACTCGACTCACCTTTTCATTTGTCTTTTTCCCTACCTCGCTTTCATCTCCACTTTTTTGTTAACAATTTTCCGCTCGGCACTTTCGCGAAAGTTTCTTCGGTGCCTAACTACGCGTGAAGGTGGTGCACGATATATAAAATTTTATTTCTGACCTCGGCGCGGACCGGCCCTTTATTGTAACACTGTTCGTAATATGTATTCCCTTGTTTAATAATGTTGAAATATGGAAAGCGGCGGGTGGGCACGGCGTGCTTAGTCATAATTATAGTGAGCACAAAGATCCCTCCATAAAGGTACCAACAGGAACCAATTTGGGAATGTAATAAACACAAAAGCTCTAAACAATCATTGTTTGTTGCAACTAAGTACCGACTCATTAATTTCAATTAAAACATGCCGCAATGTTACTTGTTCCACGCTAAATATTAGTCGCTTTAAGTCATTTTTAGCGAGGTGTAAACAATAATCGACAATGATAATTTATTTCAAATTTGTTAAGGCGGCTAGATAAAAGAAAGTTGATGGAACTAATAGGAATTAGATAAACAACATTCCAAATGAAGCCATGAGTTCAAAACACAATCCCATTAATGTAACAATCATTTTGAAAAGACGAGTAAAAATTACAAAAAGGCCTCATTGTTGTAAGTGGAGTCTGAGCAATAAATTTTATTTCGCAATTAGTAAACGTGTAATATGCGTACATAGCTTTCCAATTTATAGTAAAGACAATAAGTAAATAAATAAATATATAAATAGCTATTTTTTCAACGGCACATAACAGATTTTCATCCCTTGTCGTATTGATACCATTTGTTCAACAATTTGATACCAACGTGGTTAAAATAACCCTTTTAATCATCACTTAAATATCTTCATTTCATAGACCGATAAAAACAACTTTATTATCTATTTCTCTTTATTAATAGCTAAAACAGATAATTATAATTTATTGATTCTACTAAACCACAAAAACAATTTTAACTACAAAACTTACTACAATTTAAACTCCAAAAATCTCCTCATTTTGAAGGGTGGAGGATCCTTCCATATCGCAGATCCCCAGTCGCCAACAAAAACATAACCACTTTCAAAAAGGCTCTTATAATATTCCCTAAACGAGAAGTCGCCTACCTATGTACCTACCAATCTATACCCGTTACGTCATCATAGTTGCCGACCCAACCTCGTAAATCCCTTCTAATAGAGCGACGGACGGCCACGATAAGATTACCAGCAACCCATACAAGCCCTCGACCTCCCGTCTGTGCCCTCATTTGATTCTGCGACATATTTGTCAGTTGTATAAACCTAATGACACCTTTTTCGAACGACCGGATTGTAGTGGACGACAGTTACAACGTAAGGCGCCAGTTGTGCTAAATAAAATATGGTAAATCCTCATTAAAAGCATTATCAAAATTTGGTTATTGTGACTTACTTTAAAATATTGAGAAATTGAGGAACAATAAGATATAAATGATTGAAAAATCGTAGCATTTCAATTAAACTACTTATAAATATTAATTTTTCACAACGTAAATATATTGCCTACTAAATCTTTCGGGAACATAAAAAGATGGTGAATATTTCAAAAATAGTAAATCTACAATAATAGATATAGTTTTCATATAATCTTCTAGTCAGATATATATTTTTTCATTATTTTTAATTCAGTAGTTTCAAAAATATGAAAGAGAGGGAATGTTTAATTTCTCCATATCTTTTAAATACAAAATTTAAAATTACAAAATACTATTTTTGAATTCCCTATAACAACCACTTTTATCCAAACAGTATATAAAATAAAATCAAAATTTTTTGAGTAGTTTATTTAGTCCCCCTTAAGAAATACTTACGAGAATATGTTTAAAAAGTTAGTTAATGCAAGAAATGTAGTTTCATGAGATGTATTATCTACGTCAAAATTCAAATTTCTACGTCACGTAGTTTCTGACAAAATCTGTTGTGACGACTGGCCCGACAGATACTGAGTGATCGTATAAGGGCACCGTTTTCCGATTTGACGTACGGAAGTCTAAAAACTAAAGAGAAATAGCGTGCAATCCTCGCTATCAATCGTGAAGTAGGTTATAAATAAAACTAATTTCGTTGCATTGAAAACTTTAACTCTTCAAAACTGCAAACATCAAGGTAAGGAAATCATACAGAAGCATTTCCGGGACACGAGGATGGAATAGGATAAAAAATAATTCGGAAACCCGTGAAATATCCTTAAAACATTACAGAATATAAAATTACAACTTTCGAATTGTTTTTGACATTATAACATGGCAAAAGTGATCTTAGAAGCCAGAACAAATAGCAAAAGTTTATCTTTGCTATTTATTACAACATTCTTAAGGGTTGTTATTAAAATTTTGTTACAGATTTTAATTCTAAACTAAATATAAAAAAGCCGTCTATTTATCTTGTATCCTCGGCATCGATCCTATACAATTAATTACACATCAAATGGATTCTGTACATGTAAGAAAAAATTAAAAAGAGTGATTTATTTCGCGTATAGAATGATAAAAGAAGCCGGAAAATCTTTTTTTTAGAATTTTTGTCTGTGTGTATATTATATTGTGCGACAATCACATAAAATCTACTGGAAGTATTTTGATGAAATTAGATATGGCAATAGATTATAACCAAAAGCAAAATACGAGAGAAAAAATGTTCTTATTCCGAATTTCGTGCAAGTGAAATCGTAAGGCACATCTAGTGGTTTTACTACTACATTGAGAATATCCAATTTGAAAATAATAAGGCACAACAAAATGAAAAATAAAGCAGTGTGAATGTGGCCCTAACTTCACAAGATAGGTCATAACTCTTTACAATAAGTTGATCATAAGAATTTTTTCTCTTCTCTGAGAAATATCCGCGTACAAATATCGTAATGAACTAATTTCAATAGTTAATCCAATTTACAATCCTTCAATATTTCGTTATGTAGCTGACCTCAGCTTGCCTCTCCTACAGTGGAAACGAAATGTACTTTATAAACATCAAATAAATTTGCAAAATACTTACAATTATTAATAATAATAAAGCTTTTTAACTTAAAAATAGAACCGACTTCAAATAACCACTGAATAAGAATTGCCCAGAAAATTCAGCTACTAATAAATTCGGTCACCTTGACTAATTTATTAATAATAACTATTAGAGTAATAGTGGTATCTTGATGTTTTATATACATAAAATGTAGATTCTAAAAGCAAAAGAACCACCAAGATCGGTTCTATAGTTTTTGATAAAATCTTGCGCATAACCACATATATATCATATACATACGGACGCAACTAGTAAGCAGGAATACAATTTATAGAATGAAATCATTATAACTATTTCTACCTTCCCTGTCTTTCAGTAAATAAAAAAAATTCTTCTTAAAACCGAACTTAAAAAGCCGTCAAATATTTTAATAGCTTTAGAATATAATAATGTCAAAATAAAAATAAGTCAATTAAATACGGTAGTTGACTCATTCCAGGTTTTTACATTTTTCGTACAATATTGTGAAATAAAATTTAATTAAAAACCAGTCATCATAAAGATTCAAAAATTGACTGAAAAATAAGCCAGTTGTAAGCTTCTAAATTTGAAGATACGGATAGAGTTGGGTATATCCCTGTCTCTTTTGCTCTCGTAGAATATAATGTGCAATATTAAAAATGACCTCACAACGCAGTATTGCTGTTCTTCTCTAAAGGTTATATTTAGACTTTTATAACTCGGTCAATTTTCAAGATTATTAAAAAAAATTGTTCACTCTTCATCAGCTTGTATCTTGAAATTATGATTAATGAAATAAAAACAATTTAGTCAAATACCCAATTAGGTTAAATACGTAACTAATACATCCTTAACATGAAATAAAATATGTGCTAAGACAAAATGTATTATACATTGGGTAGTACATAAAGAAAAACGTTTATAACATATACAAGTAATAAACAAGCTCGAATATATATTTGTCCGAAGTCGAATCGACCCTAACGTACTCGAGATACAATATGTACTAGTGTGTACATCCACCCACTTGAATAACGCGCCTATGCGAGCGTACACAGAAACGCGAATCCGCATTAAGCGAACATAACTTAACATGATATCAAATAAAAGGAAAGGAGGACAGGCCAACTTTTTGCTACAACTTTAACATCCTTCTTGCGAGGCAAAAAAATCGTCTATTTTTTGTTCCAAAGCAAATTTAGGGGACGTTGGAACATTTGCGCTGAGAAATAAAATGGAAGAAAAAGGAGAATCATCATGACGGTTGCTTTTGTTCACTCGGTCGCTATCATGCCGGGTTCGAAGTGGATGTTTTCATTATCGGGGTAGGTGAAAAGTGGCCTCGGGTACTGGAAAGTTTGTAAGACGAAGCTTTTAGAAACGTCAAGGAAAAAATCCAAGAAGACAGCTTTGACGAGGAGCAAATTGGTTAATATTCGAAAGATTGAGAAATCTACATCGTGTTTTTACCATTTTTATCACCGATCTGTTTATTTTCCTATATACCAAATAAAATGTATAATTTAAGCGTTTGTTAAAATGTTTGAATAAAATTTAATTTTTATCACTCAAATAAAATTTCGAAACAATTTAAACTCTTCTAGGTTTCTATGCTCAAAATCTAAAAAATGCTAATCCGAGGATTCTTCCTTACACATTCGTGCTCATTTGCCGTTTATGAAAAATAAACTCTGTCATTACGGTTTATCAATAACCTAGTATAAAAGATAATAAATAGTTTCTTTCACATATCTTTCGATCTACCACTACCTGTTTCGTCCTTCTTAGTCTCTTTTATATATTTCTTAGACACTTTTACAAAACTTGTCTCTTTTACATTCTTAGTTTCTTTTACATATCTCTTAGTATATTTCATTATCTTAATTCCTTTTACAATATCTCTTAGTCTCTGTTACATTATTAATTTCTTTGACACGTCTTTCTTAATCCGCTTACCCTTTGAATATAATTTACACAAATGGGTAGAGGATGGGATGAAAGAAATGTATCAAACAATGTCAATAATACTGTAAATCCCGAACCGGCCATAGTCTAAGCACGCAGGTTCTCAACAGCCCGCGTGATATATACACGAACCGTTGCGAACAACTTTTGTACCAGGTTAAAACTTATGCTATGCAAGGGATGATAACATTTTTTTCCTGCATTATGTTTGAATTTATTTAAAAAAATTTGCATATATGTAAATATATAATATGTTATTTGTTTAAAAATAGTTATGCGCATCGTTTAAATTATAATTTTATTCTAATTAGAGATTAAAACACTAAATAAAACCCGACAACTATTATTTCAGCTAACTTGACAGATTGAAGAGAACTTGCCACATCTCTCAAGTTTAAGAACAACTGTATTTTCTTCATAATTGCATTATAATTTCGACCAATTACAATCTAGTTAAACCTCCCAATTTTCGAAAACATTTCTATTCATGTAAATACACAATCTCAGAGCTCTTCGCAGAAGCATACACACCGAACCCACGCAAACAAATGAATACACATTACTTTAATACCCCACACACAACAGCACTCATAATGATGGTTAAGCGAGCAGAGCATAGGGTTAATTTACGGTGGCAATTCGCAGACCGCACGCGATCCCACCGCCGTCCGCTTTATGCGTCGCGTCGCTAATGGGTTTCTTTTGTACCCGAGTGATCGCTGTGAAGTGAAATCCTCTTATTTAACGTGGCTACCCACTTGCTTCTACGTGTACGTGAACCCGTACAGTCGACTGGAACGGAGACTGTCCCCAGGGGAAGAGAGTAGTCGCAAAGTAACGAATGGCACTACGAATTGTTAGAGTAACCGGCTTCGGAAATCGGAGAGAAACATGACAGCGTTTTCTTTTTGCGAAAGCTTCTAAGTCTGGAAAAGTGATTGCTTTTCCGTTATTATTAAAAACTTAGAAAAAATAGTCGCTTTGGTACTTAGTCATATTTTTGTTTTCTTCTTGAGGAACGTTTTCTTCTCTAGAAATACATATCTAATGAAATATTAATGCGTTATTCCATCAAGGCACAAATCGTGTTCTACATTATTCACAATTAAATGAAACTACGTGATGTAGTATTATTTCTGTGAATAATGAATTTCTACAAAATTAACGCCAAATATATACAATATTCTACATTATTGTTAAAATTATAAAAATAGACAAAGGAAGACATGCAAATGGACGAAGGTCGTAGTAATTCTCTGGTAAGAGACAAATTTTCATCTATCACTGTCAAACTTTTCATTACATTGACTTGACTATCAAAATCTTACCGATTAATAGCTTATAAACAATAAATCCTTCCAAATTTATATAATAATTGTATACATAGTCTCAAAAAATACGATGACATTTCCATGTTTAGATCGCAAAGTACTTAACTCGGATACTATAGCGAATATATACTATTTACTATAGACTGGCATAATTGAATATTATTTACTACACACTCACTTGGGGGGCAGCTGTCAAGACAAAAATTAATCTTCTGATCTGAGAATTCTTCAAAGAAGCTCTGATAGAAGTGATGAGTGAAGAAGAGAAAGCTTTGATAGAAATGATTAATAAAACAATATCGCTACCTTACCGACTTTATTACTGACATATTTTTCAGTAATTGAGATTCACAAATTTTTCATTAGTTCCATATTTATTACTTTCACAAAAATAAATTCAATCTCAAGCCGGTTCATCACACCTATAAGACTCGAGCACGTTACAATGGTGACGCGTTGCTAACTAATACTAAAACTACCTTAGGATATAGACATTATGCATTTCTTGCTCCAGAAAATTACAACGTTCTAACTTCCTAAAAATGACAAATGTTTTATTTAAAATATAGGTTACCAGCTGGCTCCTTGACAAGTATATATCGCATACGGATAAAATTGTATAATCACCATTTGTACTAGAGGATATTGCTCGGTATCATATATATGTTGAAGGTAGAAAACATTAAGCTTTTACTGAAAAGCGTATTGTTTCTCATAGTATGAGTATGCACAAACAAACACAAACATATATGTTTATTAAATAAGGCAATTATATGGAGACCTGAAACAAGTTAAATATGGACACTTTGAATCTTACCGTTAGTTGGGTAGCAATATCCAATAATGGCAATAGCCTTAAATAACAGTTACATGAGTATTTATTAATTGAATTTTTTTATAAAAAAGATTTCTGCTTAAATGTGTGACTATTCCTGATAAGCACAATCTTTATATACTCTCATTACTTTACAATATTTTGAAAGTTACACAAACTTCCATATCTCGGTGGCAGATTCAGGGATTTATTGTCCAGAGTTTACATCCAGAAAACCTACGCATGTTACCTATTCCTAAACATTGAGGAAGAAAAGGAAGAATTCCTTTTACAAATATTCCTAAATAGTTTACGCTACCAAATTATGGAACCAATTGGAACCCAGCATCAGATAATAACCGTCAATATACGTTCTTTGAAGAATCATCCCAAAACCATAGTTTTCCTGATTTCACTCGCAGTGTTTTCCTTTCATACAAGTCCTGTTTTCCTACACAACTTGTCCTTTTACTTTGTCCTCACAATACGTCAATTTTAGACCATTTTTCGTGAATGATTATTATTATATATATTATTTGTTTTTTAATGATTTCTACCAAAGTTACTGCACTGCTAACATTATAATAAATACAATCTTTAATCCTCCGCCTCGGAGCTAATTATTTTGTACATTTAGCTACGCTTGCTTGGAAGAAGTTACTTTCAATTAGTCTAATTAACACTGAATTAAAGACAAAATAAATATATATAAAAAAATATAGAAACTATAGAAATTTATAAAAGAATTACATAGGCAGTATCTCCTTAATTTAAAAGGTTGTATATGTAAAAGTGTACTAAATTTCATTTGTATTGCTAATAGTGCTGTCAAATCTTTTTAGAGAACTTTTTTAATTTCGACAATACACAAAAAAAGCAAATTTTAATTCTCAACATTCTTTATCATTTTTAAGAACAACTCAACATACTTTTCTGCATTAGAGAAGTTTCATAGCTCAAAAAAAACAAAAAAATTATGTCCACATTGCACATCTTAATCGTCAGTTTTTGTTTCATCAGTAAAATTTCAGTTAATTTAAAGACATTCCAAAAAAATTACTAACCACCAAAGGACCAAGTTTTTTTCTTAATACAGCATCAATGCTCTTAGATCACAGCGGCATGTGCACTAAGTTGAAAAAAGCATATAACCTGAAGTACGTTTAATCAGAAACGAGCAAGTATGCTACTCTGCACTCAAGGGTTTATTTACGACGTGCTCAAGCGAAAAGTTCTCGTTTGTTTCTGAGGAAAAACTACTGCAGGAATTACTATATAGCAGTAACCCTCTACTGTTATATTGAATCAAACCTGTCAAGAAGTATCTCTGACTAGGCATAAACTAAGGTAACGTAGTCATTTCATATTAATAATTTATTAATCCTTATGTAGCGCTCGACGTGCACATTAAAGTCTGTGTTAGCTAAATAAGAATTCTAATACTCCGAGAGTTAGACCTGAAAATTTTCCAAAAACATCACAGGTCTTACTGGGTACCACCCTTTGTTTAAATTAACTGTTGCAAAATACACTTTAATATTTTAGATTAATTTATTTTAAGTACACTAGCAATATCAGTCGTTCAGTAAATTCCATCTGCGTTATTTCCATGTATTTAAAAGTTTTTTTTAGTTTTTTTTGCGGTTTCAGACGTAATGAAGTTGTATTTACTATATATATATATATATATATATATATATATATATATATATATATATATCTTTTCTTTTTGGAAATGAGAGGAAGAACCATTGCAAATCACTTCTAAGCTTGAAATTTCCTCAATAAAAACATAAAAAAAGAACAGAGAAAATTGTTTTTTAGATAATATCTACATATTAACTTATATCTTTATCTGACGCATATACCTGCTAAATTTTATGTACGTGCGTTTAAACTATGCCGTATGCCACAAACAAGCATATGACGAAATTAAAAGGGAGAAAACACTGTGACACAGATTATTCAATTGGGAGAAGGTTTCCATCCAATTAAGGGACATGTCACCTGAGATCGATATGCCATCAATATTATCCATCTTAGTCTAAATGTTTGCAACATCCAGTGATGTAGCGTATTCTTTGTAAAAAGCTGGATCTGGCTAGCCTACGCGCTATTGTTAAGATATGCTTGTTTTTATTTCAAAATTCATTTACTGAATAAACATAATATGATGTAGAATATTATATGAAGCCGCTATCAAGCCAAAACGCGATTCGATTGTATACAGCCATCCAACAAGGCGTAAGACGTGTTCCAGAGTGTTAGTTATGACTCTTCGGATAAGCGACCTAAACGAAATCATAATGAAGGAATTATATGAAAAAATATTATTACAAGAAATACAAGTTTATCAACCTACATAAATGTTCATACATTAAATATAAAAATACGTTCGCATACATGTCAATATTTATACACGTGTATACATAACACATATACAACCCTTAAACATAACAAATAACATGCAACCTCACCCGTGCTCTAGCACTGATATTTTACACACACGCACATCACTACACAATACACTGAAGTAATCTTAAGTAGATAAAAAGTGATATGATTAAATATAATAGACAATACCAATTAGCGACTTCAATAGCACCGACAGTATCGTGGCTGATAGAATTCTAAATTCGCTATTATTATTGTAACCCACCAGCAGTAATTGTTGAAATTTTAGACAGACCGAAATTAATTAAACTCACTTTAGTTATGCGAATAAAAAGTTAGTGCCGAAAACTATCGATATTTTGATCGAAAAACTCTTAAACTATAAGAATACTCACCGGTACAAAATCTGGTAAAATGTATGGTATAAAATGAGATAAAATATATCTAAATAAAATCTCCCATGAATAGAACTCGTATTTGACAGGTCCATTCACACTTGGCCTAAGTGTATTAGTATACGACCTTATAAACGTTTAAAGGTACATAATATTTCTGTTAAACTATACGTTTCTTTCTTGTTACCTGCTTAGGTTTCACGGGCACAAAAATTTAATAAATATACATGGTGTATATTTATTAAATTGTGACATCAAGAATCATATATACATCTTTTCTACAACATTTGTGTAGTCTACTAAAAACACAAATTTTTCCTAATTTTAGGTTCAGTAGATTTCGGCAACAGGAAAGTTGGACATATTTTTCAGTATATCCCTGACGACAAAATACCAAAAATTATGAAAAATAAAATAGCTTTGAGACCATTATAACTAGTCCTTCTAAATGATACAAACGATTTCACACTACATATGGAATAACAATGTTTTCGAGCACCTAATTTACCCATTTAAAATTTCTTTATGAATATTTTTGAGTGTTTCTGAGTGAGACTAACGACTTTGACAGATAGACGGAGAGAAACGTGAGAAATCTTATAAGAGTTTTACCTCTTGAGGTTCGGAACCTAAAATAAATTTGAAATTACATCTCCCAGTTCGACAGTACTTTATACAGTATATATCCTTTCAATCTAATATTCTACATGTCTCCATACCCGATTATAGTCATCGTCTAAACGGCAAATTTGAAATGTTCTTCTACAAAAATAAAAATACTGTCTCGTCATCAAGGTAATCCAGTATACCAAGTCGCAAACGCTCCGTGGAAGACAAAAGAACAAACGTCCAAATGACTAATTGCCTAGGAGAGTAAGTCGCGGGTGGAGAATACGAAATTAAGTCGCTGCAGAGGGCTTTACAGCACTGCCGCCCGCTGCTGCCTCGCCCACCTAATAAAGTCACCAAATAGTAACATAAAACAGACAGCTCTCACTAATTCAGGATCTACAAATGGGGTAAGTTTGGGTACCGCTCTGCCAAGTAATCCGCTAGTAGTGAAACGGACTCAGTACAAAGAATAGATTTGTCAATGTTTAAATTTTTAAACATCTAATATTTAACAGTAATTGCGCGCTATACAAATCTAATATGACTGAAAAGTTGACAGAATTTTACTGTAACGACTTAGGTAATACATTAAAGTTATATTATCGATATCATCATATAAAATAGGGTTTCGTAGTTGCCTATATCTTTGAAAATTGTTAATATAATTTAAAACAAATAATATTCATTATTAAAAGTTTTAATTGAATCCTAATATCTAGAATTTTTCCGTTTTTCCTCCCTTCAATTTCACGGCTGACAAATCACATAGACTGCCCTAAATTTTGTAGCATAATATTTTGCAAACGAACCTTATAAATGAAAAAAAATTATATTAAACCTTAATTTAATTTTCAACGACTTTTCCCGTGTCATCCCATTCGATGGATTAAGCGAAAAACTATTTTCGCCTCCACTTTTCACGTAAGGGAATGTATACCAATCCTTTTTCTCGTGATATTTCAAGAGTCTATTTGCTAAATTCTATTCACGTAAGTCTAAAAGTTATGTGCGTTCATGCCTTAATATTAGCAACGTAAAAAGACTAAGTCACTCAACGAGATTTGGAAAGGGCTACGTTTGACGTTTTTCTACGAAATATAATCCGTAATAAGAAAATCTGTAAAAGAACTAAGGTTTCCGACATACCCCGTATTACTGACTGGCTGAAATGACAATGGGCAAGTCATATAGCGCGCTGAACTGGTGCTATTGGTAAAGAAACGTTCTCAAGTGGCGCCTTCCGCTTGGTAAACAGATCATCTGATAAAGTTGCAGTTAGTGATTGAATTCAAACGTTACGGGATCAAGGTTTATGGGAATATATGAAGGAAGCCTATGTACAGAAGTCCACGTTTTCATCTAATCTTCTAATCTATTATCATCAGATAATGATGATGGCGTCTAAATCTGCAAGCACCGTAAAACTGTGATACGCGGACGGATAAACAAACATACTAAATTTAAAAGGGACTTTTATTTCATTAGGGAACCCTGAAAATGTAGGAAGAGATTTATCATAAGGAAAAATAAGTTAAGCAAATAATAAGGTTTAAATATTCCAATAATGGCCGATAATCATCACAGAAAGGAGCAAAAAAGTATTCGATCATCAACGAGTCTATTGATATTCTATGGTATGAACTCTACAGATATTTCATGGGCTATGTTATACATTAGGTTGCCTATTCTAATGGTTTAATTAATGAAAAGGTATCAACAAAATTTAACTGTCCGAATTTTCAAAATTAAACATTTGCCTCTTTTATATGTAAATAGTAACACTTATATAGAACAAGTTAAAATAATTTTCAACTAAAAATAAAATTATTCGAAACCAGCGCATACTACGAGTCAGTTACACTTCATTTTTTAAAAAAAAAGGTTACTTCAAACCGACCTTTCGGACTACTATTATTGACCAAAGCGTATTGTTTGTGACAAACTAAATTAAATGCCACAAAATTAACGAATTCGATAGCGACAGGCTGTCAGCTATAGGTCAACTAGCAGTTACTACAGGTTCAATTTATTCAAACAAAAGATCAAAGAAAAAAATGCCACGTCCACAACAATTTCTGACGTCCTCTGCCCCCTCATTCCTATCAAACAACCCCCCCAATCTACCTGTTGAACCCCCGCCACCAGTCTATCGCCAATCGAAGGGGGACCCGGGGTGTGAACAAGATTTATACGGCGAACGTTACGATCTAACTCCAAGATTGCGAGATAATGTAAATTCGAGGTTAAACAGATCTACTTAGCACTTGTTTTAATAGATGAGAGAAGCCGTGTGTAAAGAGAGAAAGAAACGCTTAAATGGAGACGAGTTTAACGAAAGAATGGAGATAAAGCGAACTGGCAGTTTTATTAAAAGGTAAAAAATCTGCGCAAAATGAATTTTATTAATGACATGAATTATGATGCGAAGCTGACTGGATACACACTAGGTACAGAATACTTTGAAATATGTAAAAGGTGGTAATAAACAGGATTTATATTTGTGGTTTTAATCATTGATTTTTCTTTGGGGAACTTTATTGAGCGCTTGATACTCACAAGTTTTGACATAGCAGTAAAAGCATTTGTATTTCTCTTTACTTAGATTAGTACAATACGTAGAAAGGTGCAGTAGTAAAGCAACTTAACATTTATCTACAGTTACATAACACTATCTGTTATCCGTGACTTCATTAGTATAAAAACTTATTTATAGCCTAATTTAAGATTCCTCACGTGCTATTTTGAAATTATTGGAATCCTACAGTAAAGATACAGAAATATATAAATTGTTAGGTCGGTATTAGAAAATGGAAATTTGGCGCGGCGACATTTAAATTTCTCAGTAAACGTAGACGTCCCTCAACGACATGTCCCTCATTTATGTGGACATTCGCTTAGACATAATATTTTACGTACAAATCCTGCTTCACCCGCACCAATGATATTACCTGCGTATACACGACTCCGTTTATGTAAACCTACTATTAGTCACAATACCGTTAACAGCTTGTTTGTAGCAGTGTAATAATTTGTAATGACACTTCGCAAAAAACATACAAGTTTTATCTTTGTAGGTAGTCTGATAAATAATATATTCTATTCGTTAACCCTTTCATTTAATACTCATCCGTTCTGAAAAAAGAACCCGCTACCTTGGAGCATTTCCAAATTGTATTTAACGTCACATCCCAGTTCAAATGAATGTCCCGTTTCGGGTTTCAAATAATACCTTTCCAAGATTTTATTATAATCTATTTGGTATCTAACTCTTGAAAACGTAACAAATAAAAGACAGATTAAGTTTAACATTTTTAGCATTAGTGGCGATACAGATAACTTTGTCCAATATTTTATTTTTTATGATATTTCCATCTTGGAAAACTAGGAAAACTGTACCACACCTTTACGCTAGTATTTAATTCCACCTGTTTGTGGTAGAAACCAGTAGTTTTAAAATTATATACATATTTCTGATATACAATAATCAATAATTAATTTCACTAGTACATAATAATTTTAATTACATATGAGAAAAAAGGAATTAAAGATAACTAGTCTAAGTAGGCAACAGGTGTCGACCAGACGCATTATATACTTTAAATGTAATAAAACTTTCACTGCTAAGAATCGTGAATTTTGCATATACAATTAGAATTATTTTTCAAAAACATCCTTTTCATAGTATGGAACTTTTACGGATTTCCAACACGTAAAATTCGGACATCCGGTTTTCGCATATTTATATATTCATCGACCCTCTTCGTGTTGCTCCAAAATAAAAGAACTTTAAACCTTAAAAGAAAACGCAACAAAATATTATTAGACGTCGCTTTCCATAACTTTTTTCTCACATACTGTACTCAAAACAAGGACATATGTTTGAAGAAATAAGATAAGTAGACTATTTACGTTTCATTGGGCGCATTTATTTGACTGTAGATTCAGTACAATTTTCCGTTTAGATCATTTTTTCCTCAAAAGTTGGCAAAATGATTACGGTAGTTGTCACAAAGATGTTTTTATTTATAATATAACATATTTATCTACCTTCTACACTTAATAAATACTATTTAAATGATGCTGTGATTTCTCAAATTCGCTTTTCAACAGTAAAACCTTTTATGACTATCTCTCTCTAATGACTAGTACTTTGATTTTATCCAGCGACTCGTGACATATTCGGATGGTAAATAGATACCTCGACATTTCAGTCGTCAGTGGAATAGTTGCAATGTCTGTTTGCAATTCGCTTTTGTACAAAGAGATGTTCGCCATCAAAGCAATTGAAATACCACCCACTTGTTCTAATTTATTTGCTTTTATTTATTTATTTATTTATGTCATTTGTACAAACATAATCTGCTATGAATTTGTATACACAAGGAATTTACGTTTTTAAAGTATTCAAATAATCACTCAGCACAAAATACTTTTCTTGTTATCTGTTTATATATTGTAACTCATCATTGTTTGCCAAAACTGAATAAAAGAACATAATATCGCTAGGCCAGACTCACTAGCTTGCTTCTTGAAACTCAGATACCAAAAACGTCCAGCAGTTATTGTATGGTCTTAAAGTCATACAGTACGTTTCACGTATAATATTCATGTGTAACATTTATTCAAACTAACTTAAGAAATCTTTGTTCGATTTTTAAAATTAAAAAACAAAAGAATAAAAATTGGCGCGAGGGAAGGAGTAGAACAAGCACTATTGCAGCTCTTATTTAGCTCTAACTAGGAACCTGAAGTAGTAGAAAAAATGAAATAAGTTAATTTAAACCTGATTCATAAAAACGTTAACAACCATATAATTGCAAAAGGCCATTCAAGTTCAATTTGTATACATATAATCACTGACCTCATCTGAGCTATACAATGTTTACTTCTACAAAGTGAGCAAAAAAGTAGTTAGATGCTTACACGTGGATTGTAAGAGAGCATGTGTATAAATGTATTATAAACAGGGCAATTACTTAATTTATGTTGACCGTTTTGAGAATGCTATTGGACACAGAAACATCGTGGAATTTTGATGTCACAAATACAACATGTTTTCAATTTATGTCGGACATTTCCATCGGTATTAAATTATGTTAACCAAATCAAAATTTTGTAGTGCATATTAGTATGTTTAAAAAATATGTTTGATGGAAGATCCAATATGATTAGTTATAATTCTCAAACCGATTTTTTTTTGTATTTGTAGATATCATTACAAAAAATGTTATGAATATCATGGATTATAGCACAAAAATGAGTATAGAAAAGTATTTTTACAGCTTTTGCCTATTGTGCTAGATATATATATATATATATATATATATATATATATATATATATACATACATATATATATATATATATATATATATATATATATATATATATATATATATATATATATGTATATATATATATATATTGAGTACAGTAAAGAAAATGTTATTGTCTTCAATAACAGTTAGGTTGAATAATGTTGGTAATTCTTAGGTTCGGAAAATTCGAAATTAAATTAATTACGTAATTTGTAGACAAATAAGTATGGCTTATATTATCTAAAGTAGCAAAGCACTACGCGCAAATTAAAATATAAAATTTAAATTTAATTAAATGTAATTTTATTACAAATCCCTTTGCAATACACCACGATGTAGATACTCTCAAATAAAAATATGTGATTTAGTGAAGAACATGTATACAAATAAGTATGTAACATCACCAGTCGAGTACTTTGCGTTATTTTATAAAATAGAAATATTTATTAGCCCGATAATGTTTATTAGCCCATGAATGTGAAAAATGGAGGCACACGGAATCACAGGTTAGAAGTGAATTGTCTTTCTTCCCGCACAATAGTAACTCTGCACATATGAGGTAACAGACAGTCTGTTGTTAAGTACGCATAGTCTTAGGCTGAGGAGAGAAATTTATAAATTTTTGTATAACTTGGGTGTTCAGAGCTATTTTCAAAGGTTGGTGCACCGTTTAAGCATCGTTTCGTACCGTGTGTACGCGTTGTTTCTTCTTTTTGACTTGTCGAAAGCAATTGGTCGTTGTGAACTAGGATTGCCGGAAATTAATTTTGTATTCGACCGCCTATTCATTTGAACTTTTATTTTGTAGACCTGAAAAACAATGCGGTTTTTTTTTCAATAGTGCATCGAAAAGCTAGATACTCAACTTTGCTTAATGTTGTCCACACTAAAGAACTATTGTTCGGCTTTATTTAATATATAATTCGTGAACAATTTGTCAAAAATCTCTTTCATAGATGAAAATTTTATCCATGTATAAGTAGAGACATAAATACATTACGCTCTAAAACGACCCATTTTTCGAGTTCTGGTATGTACGATTGGTTGAGATAAAATGAAGTTTTCAACACATACATCCTGGTGGCCTAAATGTTGTTTTCGGATCTGAACTCACTGTACATAACTGTACTGTTTTCAAATCCGAACCCAAAACAATCAACTGACGTTTTCAAACGGACAATGTTTCGATGCATTAATTGTGGCTTGAACGTCTTTTGAATGAGGAGACTCTCGACAATATGTGAAGATGTTCGAAAATAAATACGATAACCAAACGTTCTCGTAGAGGTGAGTAACAAGTGTCAAGTGTTAATTAATTATAATATACACCGTATACGGAGTACGTTACGAAAGTAAGTACTTTGAAGAAAATGAAAGATGAAAGATGAGAAAATGAAGAGTGTAAAAAATGTAAATAAACCTAACGCTACGTACAAATTTTATTTTCTTAAGCTATTTATTTGCTTTATAGATACCAAATGACAATAAATAACAATGCCTTACGACATTTGACAATATGTTAAACATTGCCAAACGGACAATTGGCGCTATGTACACAGGATGCTAATTTACACATAATTATGATTTCACACAAAATTTATACCTTAATTGTTTTACACACACACACACACACGCACGCACGCAGCCACGCACGCACGCACACACACACACATATATTCAGTATGTAAAAATTCCAGATATCTAACACTTATAAAATGCAGTGAATATTTTTTTATTGCTGCGTTCAGACGGATATCTTATTTTGAGTTAGTTTGTCTTATTAATATGTGAAAGTAGCTATTAAAATTACCATCACATAATTTTATGTATCAACCAACAACGAGTAAGAATGTGCATTTCTTACTCGTAATAATAACAAAAATCCTATTAACTGATCTTGTAAATCAGAAAACAATATAATATTCGCATTTTATGAACAAAATCCTTAACTACTTTCGCAAGTTAAACTACAAAAAAAATTAATTTCAATGCATGTTTACCTTTATTTTTACAAGGTTGACGGAATAATGACTCTACCAATAAACTTGCAGGAGGTGCAGTTAAATCACCTTTCTGTTTTTGAGCAACGAAGGCTATACCATTTCTGCCATTCAAAATGAAATATTATGCTATATATTTATATACAACTAAGCAGCGGTCACACTTGTGTCTCTCGATTAGCACGAATGATAAATACTGCCATACATCCGATACATTGTTTAGATCTCTCGTTCACGTTATAGTTTTATATCGCCTAAAACAAGTGTAAAAATTCACCGAATTCATTTTACAGCGATGGTGATTCTATTTCTTCCAATGTTTTTTTTTTTAATTTTATTAACTTGCAAAAAGTCATATGTAACGAAATATGTCATGGCAAGATCGCTTATCAACGATCACACTTGTGTCTACCGATTCACAAGAATGATAAATATTGCAATACGTCCGATACATTGTTTAGATATCTCGTTCACGTTAAAGTTTGATATCACCTTAAACAAGTATAAAACGTCGCCGAATTCATTTTACAGCGATGGGGAGTCTATTTCTTCTAATGTTTTTATTTTGTTAACTTGCAAAAAGTTATATGCAACGAAATATGTCATGGCAATATCGCTTATAACTTTATAAGTATAGCACCTACCGGCATTATTTTAAATAAGAGGATAAAAGCCATTACTTGATAGTGTACATGTTGCTGGCGTAAATGGCGCTGCAGTCGCGTGCAGTACGACTCACTCGGAACTAAGTATACCATCGCGTGCTTAATGATTACTCAACAGTACATTGATCAATTCGAGCGGGAGTGATCGCGTTTGATAGAGCTCACGACATTATAATAGATGTGATACATAAAACTTTCACTTATTTTAGAAGTTGTAGATGTTTTTTGATTAAACGTTGTAGAATTTAAAAAAAGTGTTATTTTTGTAAAAAATTGACGATTGCTCTGCTACAGTGGCAATGTGTGCAGCACGTACCATACAAAACTGGCATGCAAAAAATTGGGTAGCAAGAGAGAGATCCCGACCCTCGACGAACTGCTTTGACCTCGGCGGAATGTAATCGTCTCCATAGGGAACGCGTTAGATTTACTATATTACACACTCTCTAGTACGCTCAAGACGATTCACATACTCCACTGTGGCTGCGTCTCTGATACAGACTATCCATTTTTTTATAATAGGGACTCCGTGGAGGGGTTGGGGGCAGTTTTAACTTCTATATTTTCATACAAATAAAAATCATAAGCAGACCATTTTTTTATTTCATTCATATTCTTAAAATGAAAAAATAATAGAAATATTAAAGGCGTCTATACAAAACGATATGATATTTTCGTGTATCGATACAATGAATCGCTATATGGTATCTCGACACAGAGGAAGCTTTTGGGTATCTCTAATTAAATGTCAAATATAGTTTTCGGGATGTTCGTGGCTGCGCTTCAAATATGCACAAAAAATTGCTGTTATTTTATATGGTATAACCAGTCCAGTTTATTAGTATAATAGGGGTCAATGCCCACCATCAGTAAATCGCAGTTCAATTAGAAGCTGAACTTCGTACGATTAAGGTTACTGCACCAAGATATTAATTTGAAACTACCCTTTAATAGGTATAAAATGGACTTAATTGCAAAACCCTTTATTTTACAAATTATTATATATTAAAAATTTATATAATAACGAGATTTACACTTAAGTAAGCATCTTAAAATAATTCACCAACATTAACTAAAAAATTAACGGTTCATAATAACTATTCTACGTCAAATTTAGCCGTAAAAAAGTACCTTCAGCATGAAAAATTATGGAATTGTGTCGAAAGTAGTGAAACCATTTATTTGAAAAATCATTTAAAAACAAGAACAAGATTATTTTGTTAGTTGACATATCGATTTATGTTCACAATCAAGAAGCTTAGACTGCGACAGAAATCTAGAACAATGTAGCAAATGCTTTTGACCATACAGGGCCGTAACGCCGCGTCAGTTTTCCCAGAGATCTTTGTACGATAACTTTTGCGGATTGTTAAAGTGCAGTTAACAGAGTAACGACCACGACACATAAACTTCGGGATATCTAGTTGATAGTGGCCGACGGATAGCTTGGAGCAATGCTTTTCTCCAGTCTGCTGGACTCGTACAAGCCAATGATCACAATATACGAGAGGTCAAGTATGAAAATAAATATTTATTCGGTCAAAGAAAATATTTTACAAGATGTCAGAACAACTGACAGCGATAGCAAGTCGTTTGAGGCAAACAGAAATTTTAAACAGAACAGCTATCTGTATCAGTTCTTAGATAAGACTCCGGTGCTTCAACGGTAACAAATTTGGTCATATAAAAACCGTACGAAAATCCGACCAAAAACAGAAGAGAGCACGAACAGTCACGGAATGCAGCAGCAGAGTAGGCATCGCCTATCAAGATGATTAAAATAGCAAACGACGATCACTGCTGGAAAATAAAACAAGTCAGTGCTATAAGAAAAATTTAAGTATTATGTTTAATCAAAATATACAGTTCAAATAAACTTATTGTCATGTTGATTTTTAAGGTTCCTTAGTTAATAAATAAAAAATTGTCTTCGATTTTTTTCACTTTTGAAGAAAGGAAATTATTCATCGGTCCGACTTCAAAAATAGTTTTGATTGACAACCTCGTAAATAAAATAATTTGAATTGTATCTTCTCTTTTGCTGAAAGAAAATAGTGAAACCCAATAGTTTCTTCAGAAAATTTAAATATTGATAGTTACTTATATTTTAAGAAATATACATTATTAACAATGCTCAAAACTCAGATGTAAGAACTTATAATTTTGTTACTCAGAAGACAAAGAGGTTTGTTCGTACCGAAATTATTTTGCCAAACTTAAGCAATAGACGCAAGTTTTGATAGAGTTTTATTACAGAACTATTTTCGAAGTATACCTATTCGAAACACTCCTAAATATATTTCACACCTACATATTTATGAATTGAAACGAAATAATATACGAAATTCAAATGGCTCGAATAAACTGAAATATGTATGTAACATTGTGACCAACGAATATGCAATTAAGTTTATGGCTATAAATAAAATGTAGTGTTGTCGAATCAAACTTAAAATAATTATATATTTTTTCGTCTTTTATTAATAAACGTTAGTTAGTTAGTGTCATTAAAGGAAATATAGCTCGGAGAGATAGACAAGAGATTCTGTTAGGATTATTTATAAATTTATAACACTTGATTCGACTTAACACTCCATAATTTTTTAAATTCACAACAAATATACACTATCACCCTCGTAAACAAGCTGGGAAATGTTTTAACAGATATAGCCACCTAGCAAACGTCAGCAAAGTAAGACGAAATCCTACATACCCCCTCCCAGTCAAACCGACCTCTATGACTCCATCAAAGTCATGCCCGTGCCATCCTCTCACACATCGTCGCCACACAACTACCTGATCCCTCCCCGGTCCAGGTGCCAGCATCCAAAGACAAACCCCCTCCTCACGTAAACTAAGACGCTCTTGCATATTTAACGAAGGGGGCGCGGCAGAAAAATATATCCCATCTCCTTATGCAAAGACGCGTGTCGAACGTTGAAATATTTGGAGGCCGCAACAGATACAGGTAGTAGCAGGCAGTACAGTTTGAGTGTAAAACAAAAGCCGTTTGATATTTAGAAAAAGCTTTAACTAAACCTTCAGATTTTATAAAAACTTCTGACTTAATTAGAATTGAGTTATTATAACAGCACAGGAACTTGAAGTAGCCTTTTTTTTATTTCATCGCAATCGGTTCATTTAATAAGAAGAAATGTGTATTTAGAGTTTTCTTTAATTCATTTACATTGCAAAAGTACAATAAAGAAGAAACTAGCTTCTCTACGCGTAGTAATTATACAAATGCTTAGTACAGATATGTACTTCAATAGATGGCGCTGCGTGTATTTCAAATCACGCAATGAAGTTTTACACAAGGACATATTTTGGCTAAATTAGCATAGCCAGAGGTGAAATGTGAGTAGTACAGTAAAGAAGGGGTAACCCCGTATTCAAATAGCTTGAAAGCAATCCGAAAACGGGCAGACATCGTTGTCGGTCATTCTCCGCACATCATTTTTTTCGATTTTGTATGTATTCAGAGCAGTATGCATTAGTCTGCGCGTATTAAAATTAACTAGGTACAGTTTTCTTTTCAAAATATTTGATGCTTATAGTAGTTTCGTAAATATCTTGACTTCTTTTTATATTTTAATCTAAGAGCACAGGACAAGTGCACTAACCGTTTCTAGACATTTCGCCCTGTAGCTCAGTTCTTACATGAGATAAATTAAATCTACGTATTGTTTTACTAGTTCTCGTCCAGATTACTAAATTTAATTATCGTGGCCTAAATAGATCTTGAGATATGGACCTATGGAAAATATTTAAATTTGGCACTTAAATTTAAGAGTTTTTTTTCCTATTTTGGGTCTCTCTGGCTCATTCACTCACTGCCACGTCATCAAAATCTTTAGATCACTTCCAATAATTCTAACAATATGAAATTTGAGATTTAGACAGTGTCTTATATGAAGAATATGTAATATGTAATTATGAAATCAGTATGTTGGGTTGGTCAACATATTGATTTCATAATAAACAAACAACAAACTTATACGGCAAACTTATTAACACAGTTTTTCTCAAAGAATTTGCTATCTTCCAATTGAATAAATAATTTTATATTTAAACATATTTCTTAACTTTAGATTTGCAAAAACAGTAGCAACGTTCTTATCTACTGGAGTGAATAATTTTGAAACTGAACAAATGAAATAAATTGCTTAATCAGATTTACAATAAATTGAAAAAAAAATAAAAATTCGAAATGTCCTGAAACGCGCTAACAAAGGTTTTCCTGCAACGCATATATATCATCATTGCAAACACTGAGTTTATAGCATTAATCAAATTTACAAAAGATAAGTTATAAAGTGAATAGGCATAGAAAAGTTATTGATAGGGAGTGGTCTTCAGAAGTTCAAATACTGCCCCGGTTCAGCTGTCAAATACCGAGGCAATATTTAGACTTTTAATAACAAAAAATATCCTAAGCGGAAAAATTAAATGAAAATATACGTATCAAAGAAATCTATAGAATATAAGAATAAAAGCGTAATTATATTAGAGACATGTCTAACAAAAAATTTGAAATCCAAAAACGCATAGACGTTTAAAAGCTTAGGACAAGTTATCTTTAGGGAATAATAAAGTGTTGGGGTAACGAAATTGTTGAAATGCAAATTCAAGAGCATCCCTCTATACACCGAACTTAAAATGTAATAAATTTTGAAGTTGAAATACAATTTAACTTGGCATATTTTCTTGCTGCATTCAATCATATTAAAACAAGATTACCACCACGAAATATTGTCAAGAAAACAAATTTTAATGTTTTCCTTAATATTCAGAGCAGAAATCTTAAAGTGTATCTAAATAATTTTACATTTGTTTTATAAACATAACCGATAAATCCTTTACGATTCCAGTTTTTGCAGTTTAGCATCACGGGTACTAGATGTACGTTTTGGAAACATTGATCCAAAAAGATAGAAAAAAATTGCTTATTTCGGAAAGTTGGTCCTTAACACGCTAGAATCGAGTTTTGGCGTAGCAATAAGCGCGACTAGCAAAGTAATATAAAACCGAAGGCAGTTAATCAGTCCTATGTTGTATCATGTTACTTTAAAAAGTTACGTTGCGGAATTATTAAGCGCTTAAGCAGACATCTGCATGTTGTATCACTATGAAACCTTTGTTTTGGCAGCTACGTACTTTAAAATGGCACCTTATTTGATTTTACACAAAGGTAGCTCAAACAGTGGACATCACGGCTGACTTTACAGGTTATTTAAATATTTCTTTCGGTAATTTAGTAAATTAGCCTTAATAATAGAACTAATTGAGCAAACTGAAAGTTAAAACACTTATTTTTTTAGTTACTTTAAAATAATTATGTATAAAATTAAATATCAACAAACGCCATTATATACATCACCTCATAAAGCTTATTTTGCATTTAAAGAAACGCTTATAAAACCCGTACTTGAGATTTGTGGGATGTCTCGGATCCGTTTAAGTTACCAAATATTACTATACTAAAATACTTTTGACTATCTAAAGAAATTTCAAAATTTTGATAACTCACTTGATGCGCAACAAAATAACCTACAAAATACATCTCCTGTCACACGTAGTTAAAGTAGAAAACTATCATCGTCGTCGAAATAGTTCCGTCCTTTTCTCTCTGCTCGTAAAATTATATGATACTATTCTTTTCTCTCAAGCTACCAAAATTTAACGGAAAATAAACGCACTGCCAACGTCAGTTCACTATAACACGCTGATTTTTAAGCAAACGTTGAAATAACCGTTATTGTTGTAAGTTACCCAACATTTACATTTAGTAAAATGAATGATATAACATAGGGCTGAATCTTAATAAAACACCACCGCGAGGGTCCTATATACCCTAAGATATATAAAATATATAAGCATATTTCAATTAAACTGTTTAAAAATAACAATATTATTTTTCGCCAAGTCGTATTATTTTTTGTCAAATAACAATATTTTTCGCCAAGTCGTATTATTTTTCGTCAAATAACAATATTATTTTTCGTCAAATAACCATACTATTTTTTGCCAAGTTTAAAAATAACAATTTTCTTTATCGACTATTTATGAAAGGTATAAAATATTGGAAATTTTTCAAAAATAAAAAGGTTTAGTTTCAGCTCTAGTTTGCCAACAAATTTTAGGTAAGTTTTTAGTAATACCGTGTCCTTTCATAATTTTGAGTTTAACTATTTTGGAGGTGGGGAAGAAGTATGAGTTTCTGAAAATCTTTAGCAATATTTCTGGAAGATCCATTTCAAATAAAATTCTAAAAAAAATAGTTTTGGATTCCTTCTATTTTTCTCAGAATTTTATTTAAAATTGTTCTTTCCTCTTTCAGCCGATAACCCACGCAACACATGAAATAAAAAAATCTAATAGTCCATTTGCCACCTCTAAAATTTCCATATACGACATAGAGGTATGACACATTGAGCATAAACTTAATATATTTAATTCTATGGTTTTATGGAGATATCTGTGAGTTAATATGTTCACGATAATGCCAAATCTCTATGCTAAACGTTTTCTGTAACGAATAAATAAATGAAAAAAAAAATCTTTACAAGATCACTCTCATGTTCCGTACATGAGAGTGATCTTGTAAAGATTCCATTTTTTTTTGTTTTGAAGCACGGAACCCTAAACTGTATCTTTCGACTATCTCTCTGCCAAAAATGTTCTAATATTAATCTGAAATAAATAAACCTAATTTTTGGTAAAAGTAGATATCAAATTGACAGATAGATGTAAAATTTTACGTATGCACATTTAAGCATGTATAAACATTCAACGGCACACAATATTCCTATTAAACTGTTTACATAATTTTAATTCTTTAGAACAAAAATACATTTCCTACTAAATTTTACAAGGGCATATTTTTAAAAAAATATCTTTTTATGTGATGTAACTACAAATTAACGATTTTAGGATTTTCCCTTTACTTGTGCTGTGAATTTCTTAAATATTTTAGGATTTTCCCTTTACTTGTGCTGTGAATTTGTAAATGTTATTCCCTTTACTTGTGCTGTGCTTGCTTCTCGCCAAATTCAATGATTCTAAGTTAATTGAAAGTACCGTACCAGGTTTTGATTTATTTTGCGAGTGTCACAATATGTGACACAAATAGCCGTATTTTTAGGGTTCTTCTTGATTGCAATGACTTTATAACCTTGATTTGTTTACAATTCTAAGGGACTGTAAACCTAAGTACTTGATATTAATTTCAAATTGATATTTCCACGTGTTCGTAAGAAGTGTTCTTATAAGGGTTCTTTTTTTCTTTTTGAGGTACGGAAACCTAAAAACGTAAGTAAAAACAAATATAACAATTAAATTAAGGTTTTAAACGTACATTTTTCCATGGTTCTGGATTCTTTCTCGGTAAAATCGTTAAATCATGAATTAGTCGATGTTAATTTGTTTCACTAGCATATTCATATAGTGCAGTAAAAATTTTTGAACAAAGAGCAATATTAAAAAAGTGAATGGGTTTCGTTTCTACTCACCGACTGTATCGGGATAAACTAGACATGTATATAAACACCCATAAAGACGGCGCGAGAAACATTGCGGACGTCTGATCTTCAATCTTATTGAATATTTCATAGCTCCCGACTAGCTGGGGCGCGTTTTGTTTGCTTACATATTTATTCACACTTCAACGCATTGAAGAACGACTCGGGTTTAAGAGAATAAAGGATATTTTAGGGGCATAAACACTGGCTGAGATTCGGCTAAAATTACTGATGGGTTTGGAGAGTAAACATACGAGATTTTTGCGGAAAATTGTAAGAAAATGCGGGTAAGTAGTTGCGTCACACAATGAGGTATTGTTAGAGGAAATATTTTAAGAATTTATATGTATCATCTGGTTCTGGGTTACAAATTTATGAGTTGTCTTTTTATATTTCAATCATGGTATTACAATATTAATAATTTTTACATTTATGTATAAAATTTTGCAATTTACCTATGCATATTAAAAAATCCTTAATATATAAAATTCGTCTGCGTAAAAATTGAGTTCTAACTGAATTAGCTTTCCGCGGGTAATATTTTACAATTGTTACAATCGTATAGCGAAAACACAAACACTGAAGTTATCTCAGCGCATCGGAAATTCTCACTAAACGTCCATCAACGATGTCTGCCCTCAAGTATATACAAGTTTATTATAAGCCCCCTAACTTTATCGCGCGACACTGGTATTGCCTGCGCGTACACAAACCCCTAAATTTAAACCTGCTGTTACGTCACCTGTATTCTTTGCGCGTTGACAAAATGTGGAACTTCATAAAAAGTTACATATTTATTTGTAACTACTTTGTATATAAGAGATGAGAGACGTGTAAGATGTAATAAGTAAATACGCCTTTATATCTTCATCCATAATTTAACAGCTAGACACTTTGCACGGACACTAGGTAAAAACAAATTTTTTTTATCTGTAGTTCAATAAACTATATATTTTTTATTCTACTCGCCAATTCCAATTTGTTACTCAAGTCAAGGAGGGTCTGAATAAAAAGGAAAAGGGGGTATGGAAAATATTTCCTACCAGTCTCGCTGGTAGGAAATATTTTCCATATTTTCTCTAACATAAGTTACCTCATACGGTGGTCAAATACTTCTATTCGTTTCCATTTTGGTTTTAACAAAAGTATCGACACATATTTAAACTTAAATATGTATCGATAGATATTTTGCATCGAAAGTTCTTTTAAATATAATTTAATAGTACTCAGCACTCAAAACCTGTAAGTATCACGCTTCCTTTCATTTAAGCGATTCAAATGAAAGCTTTTCGTCATAAGATTGGCCCACATTATCCTCGTAGAATATTATCTTCGATATCGGCCTCCACAGGCGAGGCTATTTAAAGGCACCGTGGCTGTAAAGCGACCCTTCGTAGGCTTTTTGAGCTTAACATGGGGCCCCATCCAAATTGAGAAATGGAAAAATTATCTTAAAATGCCAAGTTTTGATGATTACGCGTGGCGGTTGGTTGTGGTTTCGGCTTCGATCAATGAGATAGATATTATTTTATGGGTATAATATAAGAGAATATTTTTGAAGAAGATTACTTAAGTTAGGGCTATAAGATAATACATATATCTGAAGCAATAAATTTATAGATAATAGTAATAATCTTAGATTTGGGAAAATGTATCGTAATAAATATTTTTTTCCCAAATTAAAGATTTTCTTAGTTTATGAAGATTTTATTAATTTAAGTTTATAGATAGAAAAAGTAAAATATGTATTTTACAACATACAGACATTTTGTGGGACTTTATTTTAATATACTTTAAATACAATAAAAATAACATAATTTTAAAAATATTTATTAATATATTTTACATACTAAATATTAGGAATTTACTAGTTGTTATGGTAAACGTAAATCGTGAAAGTCGTATTTAAATTATAACACAGAGATGAATTTCCATTATCAATAAATAATAGCAAGTAATAGAATAACCTTTTATAGCTTGTTTAGTGTTCCCAGCCTCAAAAATAAAAAAATACCTTATATACCCACTCTTATATACCCACTCACATATCCGTCCGTTAATCTATGTATTACAACCGTTTTTATCAAATACCATTCAAAGCAGAAACTTTAAATTGGCATAGCAAAAAATATATTAACTCTTGAAAATGGAAACATTATAAGTATCTTTTTAATTCATATATCGTGTAGGGTACCCATTGAAAGAGTAAATTACAATGATTCCAATTTTTTTCACAATTTTCTGTAAGATAATTTTTGTGATATTGCTGAAAATGTCCACAAAAACACATCCCCTTCCCTATCTTCGAAATTAATAAGGCATAATTATGAAAACAAACAGCGTTACCCTAGATGGATCGGAAAACATTCGACGTGGTTCCAAATCTCAACACAATTTTCGGGAAAATCACGAGATTTTTACGCCCGTAAAAGATATGCGAGGCAATCAATGTATTGGCAGAGTAAAAATAATAATAAAATTTGTAAATAATTTAACACTAATACTACGTATCCTGAAACTGTTTTAATGTCCTAAGTATTTAATAAAGAAATTATAATTTCATTAAACCAACTGTTAATTAAAGAAGAGTTAATATAGATATTGTGTACGTTACCACTTGATGACACTGTTGATTACTGCAAATAACTCACCTGTAACAATGGAAAAAGTATTTACATTATTATATAAGACAAATGATGACTAAATGTATGGTATTTAAGTTTTCAAAATTAGCCTTAGTCATTGCATTTTGAGTAATTATTTAATTTTAATTTTAATTTGAAAATGCCTTTTTATACATAAACTTTTTACGTTTATCATTTCGACAATCATCCTTTCTTATTTAACATAGCTTATAACAGAAAAGTAGAGCCGAATTAAAGACAGAAAGGAAACTAAACTGAAATTGATTTAATTATAATTGAGATTCAAAGAATAGTTGATTATCGTGCTACTACCTATTAACCTATTGAATAGTTAATAGATTAACATACTCCTGTCTATTAACCTATTCAAAAATTAGTTGATTAGTATACTATTGTCTATTAACCTATTTAAAAATTAATTGATTAGCATACTCCTGTCTCTTAACCTATTCAACAATTCGTTGATTAGCTTACTACTGTCTACTAACCTATTCAAAAATTAGTTGATTAGCATAATACTGTCTATTAACCTATTGAAAAATTAATTGATTGGCATACTACTGTATATTAACCTATTCTAAAATTAGTTGATTAGCATACTATTGTCTATTAACCTATTTAAAAATTAGTTGAATAGTATACTACTGTATATTAACCTATTCTAAAATTAGTTGATTAGAATACTCCTGTCTCTTAACATATTCAACAATCCGTTGATTTGATTACCACTGTTTACTAACCGCTGACATTAATTTTATAGAAGCAGATACACACGTACTTATGTATAGTAGTTTATGTTTAAAAATCAATATCAGTGTATGTTCTTTTTAATTACGAATATTAATTACGATATAATTTTTAAAAATATCACAGGTAAACAAATTTAATTATTTTATATGAATACAAATGTAGGTATTCTAATAACTTAAATAATTATAAATGTCATTCTAAAAATCGACAAAATCGTAATTTCGATTACAATAATTTTACTATTCGAGACATATTATGATTATTGGATATTAATAACAGCTGCATAATTACGATAATATTCGACCGTCATCGAACAGTATATTAAGAGACAGCTCTGATGTAACTGTCATCCAACAGTATATTAAGAGACAGCTCTGATGTAACTGTCATCAAACAGTATATTAAGAGACAGCTCTGATGTAACTGTCATCAAACAGTATATTAAGAGACAGCTCTGATGTAACTGTCATCAAACAGTATATTAAGAGACAGCTCTGATGTAAATGTCATCAAACAGTATATTAAGAGACAGCTCTGATGTAACTGTCATCCAACAGTATATTAAGAGACAGCTCTGATGTAACTGTCATCAAACAGTATATTAAGAGACAGCTCTGATGTAACTGTTATCCTACAGTATATTAAGAGACAGCTCTGATATAACTGTCATCAAACAGTATATTAAGAGACAGCTCTGATGTAACTGTCATCCAACAGTATATTAAGAGACAGCTCTGATGTAACTGTCATCCAACACTATATTAAGAGACAGCTCTGATGTAACTTACTTCTATTACGATATTTTAATTAAATCAGTACGTAATTATTATATCATCAAATTTTAATTATTTGCACTCAGTTATTGTTCAGCAGAGTAAATAAAAATTAATCCACAGACAAACTATTTTGAGTAATTACCAACTAAAGCAATCTTCTTGTTACTTCATACAATAACAAATAAAAAAAATTACATAGATATGTTTAAAGAAAAAATCTATAAAATGAGAAGAATCTTCACACGGTTAAGAATAAAAAAATGGTATAATTTTTTAAATTATATGTTGACGGTTCCATAATTAAATTATTCTTTGACTTAACCGTTTTAGTGCCATGACTTTTTACTCATATATACTTAAAAATGCCAAAGAAATCTTTTGTTTCTGATGTAATTTACCCTTGTCTGAAAAAAACTGTATCTCTTCCAAAAATTATCCAATTTTAATCATTTTTACGGTGTTTTCTTAATAATAACTTGTACAAGAATAATAAAATACAAAGAAAATTATGGAAATATATATTGTGAACAAAAATTATAACAAAAACTGAAATCAAGGTCACATCTTATTTTCGCAGTCCTGTACATCCTCCGTATCAGCGAAATAATTTAAAAACACTTTCAAAAATAATTGATAATGGAAAACTTCATCCTTTAATCAGTGTTTATATATCGAATTAAGAAGGTTAAGTTTCAAAATACATATTCCATTTTAATTCAACTATCAGGAGATATATTAAGATATCTCACTTACACTAAGTGGCCTCAAAGACAAGCACATAAATACAAACTTATCTAATACATATTTACTAGTATTATTGTACGGTGCAACTCGGAAACTCCTTCAATAATAGCTCAGCATCAGCCTATCCCATAATAAAAACATAAACTCAAAAGCCGTCTCCGCACCAAGCTCGCTCAACTATACGCATCTATCGCGCCCCATCTGTTAACAATTCAACAATACGGACCACAATAAGGGCCAATCAAGATAAAACGTCCCAAAATCCGAACGCATCCCTTTGCAGCCGACCACAAAGGCGAAAAAATCAACTCGCTTCCAATTCGAGACGAAAACCTAATTATCAAAAATAAACGAAACGCTCCCGAAGAGCACCAGAAGCGAAATAGACAATACTCATAACAATAATTGGCGGTCACCATTCTAAAGGGCGGCGCACTTAAGGCCAATCTATTATCAGGGACGAGAAAAGACGAGGGAGATGGCCAGAAATGAAGGAGATAAAAAGGGAATAAGGACGTCATCAAATCGAATGACAAAAGCGCACATTGTCCTTTAAGGGTAACATATTTCATTACGCCTAAAAGGGACAATGAATGAATGACATAGTGCATGTTCGGGAGAGAAGGATAGCACATGTCTAACCGAGTAACGTCAAAGAAGTAATAAAATTATAATGGATTATGACAATTGGCGTAGAAATATGATTTATTGTGTATAATTTTATGCAAATTAAACAATTTTATTATAGGAGTAAGAGTACTTTCTTCTTCAACACCCATTCCCGTCAAGAATAATGCCAAAAAAGTAATACAATTATAATGGATTATGAAAATTTGCACAGAAATATGATTTATTATATATAATTTTATGTAAATTAAACAATTTTAGGAGTAAGAGTACTTTCTTCTTCAATACCCATTCCCGTCAAGAATATGTCAAAAAAGTAATACAATTGTAATGAATTATGAAAATTGGCACAGAAATATGATTTATTATTTATAATTTTATTTAAATTAAACAATTTTATTTTAGGAGTAAGAGTACTTTCTTCTTCAACGCCCATTCTCGTCAAGAATAATGTCAAAAATATATAACACAATTATAATGGATTAGAAAAATTGGCACAGAAATATGTTTATTAGGTATAGTTTTACCTAAACAATTTTATTTTAGAAGTAGGAGTACTGTGTTCTTCAACACATTCTCCCATCAAGAATAATATGAAAGAAGTAATAAAATTATAATGGATTATGAAAAGTGGTGCAGAAATACGATTTATTAGGTATAGTTTTACGTAAGTTAAACAATTTTATTTTAGGATAAGAGTACTGTTATCTCCAACACACATTTCTGTTAATGGTGTTAAACAGAACAGTAATCTTAATAAACGCCATTGAGAGATATTAATTTGAATTATATATAATTTTACATAGAATATAATTGACAGTAGAAACAATATCATAATGGTATGACATATTGAAAATGTTTGTCTATTTTTTCATAGTCGTTAAACCTACGCGTAACCAAAACCATAACCAAGAGGGTTACGGTTTAAGCATTTATAGAGAAAAATGCAATCCGCTCTCGGTATAAAATAAACAAAGATGTTCATTTAATATAATTTTTTTCAACGTAATCCTCGTTAACATTAACGCACTTATTACATCGACAATTAATTTAAATATCTCTTAAGAACATGATTATTCTTTATTGTCAAAATTTGCACTATTTGCTTCAATCAGTTATGATCAGTTTCTTAATACTTTCTATCGAATAGATATCTATTCCATAATTCTGTGTTTAAAATTCTTCATACAAAAAAGTTGTGAAATATATATCTATTCGATAAAAGGTATTCAGAAACCAGCCATAAATGATTTCACGAAATCACGTTCTTCAATATAAATTTGTAAGTACGAAAGTCATTTGGGACCAGATACGCATTATACTGTATATGATCGATTCCTTTAAATCCGCAGTTGTATACACTAGCTTTATTTTGTACAAACCGGCACGTTGTTGTGAAAAAGGAGGATAATTCTTCTAAATTTTCGATATCGCTTCTTTGAATTATTTTTTTTATTTGGTGAAGAACAGAAGACTAACTTTCCAGTGATAATTGCCAACTTTTCCTTATAAACTATCCTCGTCCTAAAAATCGAAGAGTCTCAGAAAAATGTGGTCATAATCATTCCTCCAGAGAATCACTATAAACTCCTCAGAATATCCGTATTAACCCGCAATTGTACCAAGTCCTGCTAAGCACATTCATGTCTGAAATGGCATGAGCGTTTATAATACTGCAGTGATTTCGACATGTTCATATAGCCCTGAGCAATATTATAACTGAAAAGTTTCTTAATTCTACTATTTTAACGATTTCCCCGCGAACATCCTTCAATATAATTATTTCGACATTGACAACATTTTTTTACTAATAGCTTCTACTGTAAATAACACTCACGTCTTCTTACATAGTTCTCTCTTTAGCCAGAAATGTAATAATTGCACAAATTCTTGTTATTGAAGACGCTATTAATAGAATAATAGCTGATTGAAAGGCCCGTTAATTGCAGAAAGACTAATGATCCAATAATGATGAAACTTAGTATTAATAATGTTAACGAGAGGTCTTATAGGAAACAATTAACTGCATTTACTTCAATTACTATTAACTTATCAATATAGCATTCACTGGATGTCTCCCGTAACAAAAGAGTTTATTGACAAATATAATCTTTTAAAACTTTTTTAAAATGTTGGTCAATTCAAAAGCGTATAATGCGCAGCAGTTAACAGGAAATAACAAAAATATTGATAAATTTTGGGATTTTACAAGATAACACAAATATTTTTAATTTGTCGTAGTTATGATTGTGCTTATATTTTTTAAATAATACATTTACAGGAAAATTCCATTTTTTTAACATTTATGAAGTGACAAAAATTACACATGTAAAATACACGCGCCAACTTGAGTATAATGGTATTGCTTACAAAAATACGTTACATTAAATACATATATATATCGAAATCCATTGAAATGCCTTCTGTTGTGCGATCGGATAAATCAGTTTTCCATTCTCGTTTAGCGCCTCGACCTTCGGTCGTTTGATTCTTAAATAAATTTTCATTTATTTGTTGCGCAGTCCTATCGGCACCGACCACCTGCTCTACGCCTGCCTGTTTCGAGAATTTCAATACGCCGTTTGAAGTAAGTATCGTATTATGGCAGGTTTTGTTTGTTGTATTTCCTTACAACTATTATATATATGTAAGTATTTTCCAACAAGATGGATAATATTCTTACGTCACTCCACCACAGTTTCATTAAAGCTTAACTCCATCTGGTTATCGAGGTCACGTCACGTCGTCCATGTACTTTGGCCAGTCTGTCTCTGTCGAATCACTACATCAATTATATCTCTTCACTAGTTCTAGGTAAATTCTGCTATTTTTTTTTTTATATCTTTAATTTTTTAAACAATTTATTTTGTTATAAATGGGGTTTCAATAATAGAAAAGAAACTAACAACTAAATTATTCAATAACCATAAACAGAATGTTAGTATACATGAAAATTTATGAAAAATATTATTTATAAATCGTAATTTTGATGAAAAAAGTCACATGTTACAATATACGCATCTGAAATTCAATATAGATTCCTTTCTAACACAATCATTTCGAAAATCTCTCCACCTTTTTATGTATTAAATCATCAGCAGTGAAGAGAAAAAGTGCAATATAAAATTTATTGCAGAAAATACAAAAAAATCCCCAAAAAATACTTTAGAGATATTATTTAAAAATATTATATACAAATCTGTGTACGTATTTTCATCCAGGTGTATGTAGAAATAAGTATACTATATAAGTAATAATTGTATAAGAAAGTAAGATTGAGAATAACTACAATGGATAAATGTATAAACTTACATAAATCAAGTAACTAACAATAGTTGAATTACCGTATACAAGTTGTTGCCAAATTGGTATAGCAAGCCAGCTTCTATGGGATTTTAATTTATAAAATAAGATGATTATAATGAATCATCGTATCTTATCCATTCTTGTGAAATCTCTGCGAAATATTAATGAAAAGTTAAGTATCCTGCTATTTGTTCACACCGAGCGCATGAGCGGCGTCATCAAAGCAATACACGACGCGACTCACCTAACAACTTATTTGGCCTTGAATTGTGAGCGAAAAGAATATAATGAAAAAAAGAAATCGATTACATTAGTGACTGTGGTTGTCTTAAGTTCTTACTTATTTTAGAAATAAATAAATAAAAGAAATATGGAACGATGGTGTATGCTATTCAAAATCAAGAAAAAAATTGATAAAATGCCTTGCTTGACCTTACAATGAACTTGGTGAAATGCTTTACTTGACCTAATGATGAATTTTGGAAATGACTCGCTTGACCTTACGATGAATTTGGCATAATTACATATAATAATCAATTGATCTTACGATTAATTTCAAGAAACTTGACGTTACGATGAATTCAAAGAAGTGCCTTGATTGATCTTACGATAAATTTAATGACATGCTTTGCTTGATTTTACAAGGAATTAGATGAAATTCCTTGTTTAATCTTGCGATTAATTTGATGAAATACTTTGCTTGACCTTACAATGAATTTGATGAAATACCTCACTTAACTTTACGGTGAACGAATGCATAGCGTCTACTCGCTACTAAGAGCATCAAAACTAATTAAACAATTTAAAAAAAAAAACAATTAATTGAAAAGATTTCCAAATTCAACGTTACAAACCTAATTTGGAAAACAAACGTTTTTTAAAACATTATTCCACTACGAATTTTAATCCCAATAAATCAGAAGTCGAAGATCGTTTTCGCGAAAAAAGTTTCATTAATGTATTTCAAATGATTAACAATGTACCATCACCTCGATTATTAGTTTTATTTATTTTATTACGGTTACCATAATCTACTTTACATTACCACTACTACTTTACTACATTACATGTTAATCGCAACAAAGGTAGTTACGGTCTCTTCTAAAATTAAATGGTTTACAACACCTTGTAAATCATTTAATTGCTTTTAACAACTTAAACGATTCCACTAAATATTATTATTGCAGTTTATCATATGTCACAAGTGTTTTTATCCGAATTAACTTTACGATACATTTTATATATCTCAAAAGGTGAATGACATTTAAAATTATTACTTAATTGATCTGCACAATATTTATAAGTTTTCTTTAGAAACGGTTTAAAACTTTCGTATAGTTCCTGACTATTTTCTACCTAGTTTGATGCGTAAAATTATATGCAAGAATAGTAGATTATTATTGTTACGATCTGTATACATATTTACAAGAGCAAGAATGAATGCATCTATTATTTCTACAGAAAATTATTGATGTGTTGATATGATTTTTTTCGAAACGGTTTAAAATTTCCTCAGCATCTTATTTGTAAGAATAATAGATAGGTGTCTGTTACAATCTGTATTCATATTTATAAAGTAAGGAAGGGTGTGTCTATTGTTTCTGCAGGTAATTATGCTTTAATGGATGTATGAACAATGTGGTATTTTTCGAAACGGCTGAAAATTGTCATGAAAATTGTTTCTACTGATAATTAAGTGTTGATGGATGTATTGACGATGTGATTTTTTCGTTACGGTTTAAAATGTTCACATGGTTCCCCAATATTTTCTACACAATTTAATGTGCTGAATGACTTGTACGAATAGTGGACACGTTTCTATTACATTCGTATATTGGTCCACAAGTTTTTTCTGGATTAAATTAATTCAATGATCCAAAGGGTGATTCTTATGTTAAAACCGTGTATAGTTTCAAAATTCCTCTCTTTATTCTCAGCTTTTTGGTAGGAATTAAAGTATATAATAAATGCGAAAACGTGACTAAAATAACGCCTCGTTTTCACTTATTACAAACCGAGCAGCATACAGCTAAGCAATTAAAGTTGTACGTTAATAGTTATAAGCAATTACACGGAGAGTTACACACACATACACGAGTAAACAAAACAAAAAGCACAAGATTCAATACGTAGGGATGCGAAGCACGTCGCACCCTCTAACAAATCGTAATTGGGAAGAGCACTGCGAGCTAATTCTCTAATTAAGGCCCGAAAGCCCCGCGAATAAAACATTAAGTCACAACGAGCGTGCTAATAAAATTCGAAGTCGATTTGAAGCATTTTAATGTACTTGTAGGCACTGAGATCACGTTGGGTCTCAACTTTTGCTTTCAGGGAAAAAAGTAGTGATGTAACATTTTTTTTAATCTAACCTAATGTGTTGCTTAAAAGCATTAACTGCACGTTCACTCTGATGGTTTTAAAATTGTCCATATTATCTTCTTTCAGAAAAACCCCTCAAATATTTTTTTTAAGGTAACTAGATGACTATTGAAAAAAACTTGGCAATCATGAGTAAAATTCGACTATGAGGCTTCCATAGAAATTTAAAGAAACATTACATAGAAATTAAAAGAAATTTAAACTATATATAACTATTAACTTTTCACAACATAAATAAATCGCCTACAATATTTTTAACAGGTGTTAAAACATGTTGCATAATTCAAAAATCGGAAGATCCAGGATAATCACATAGTTTTGCCATAACTTTGGCGTATGCTATTAAAAACTCAATTTGAAAAAATTTTTAGATTGAATAGTTTGGGAAATAAGGCGAGGCATATTTTTTATCATATCTCTGAGGATATATCTTTAAGGTCCTTATTTGAACTTTTTTTATTTATTAGTCCTTTATCAAAATAATCATTAGCCCAAAACGATACTCAACATTGTATCTCCCGTTACCACCGTTGGGACCTCCGTCAGAAACGAAGTTCCTTACATTACTTTTTCAACTCTAAACGTGATTTAATATGCAGATTTTTATTGAAAATATTAATGTATTTTTGTCATGCCAAAAAGCCCAGCCCTCTTTTATTCACCTCTCTCTCTCTCTAATTTGTATATTTTATTTTTTATCATTTTTTCAGAGCAAAAATGTAAAGTAAGGATTTGAGTCAATAAATTTCATTTAATTTTTTTTTGAAAAATAATCATTCATTAAAAAATAAAATATAAAATAGTGAACTATAAATTACATATAAAAAAATTCTAAATAAGAAAAAACAAAAAATACTTCAAATTTATAAATTACAATAAATTGTCAGGATATTCATTTATTTTCATTGTTAATTAAACTTTAGTTAGATTGTTTGATGGAATAAAAAAAATTAATTTTTACAATAATAAAATTTCAGGTTAAAATTAATTTAAAATTTAATTGAATTAAAAATTAAATTTTAAGCTTTTTAAAATCAAAATATTTTATTTTAAGTATTTCAAAATTGAATTAAGTTTAACTTAGAATAGAAAGCTCACAATGGAAAGCCAATAGAATAAAAAAAATAAGTTTAAGTAATATTTACATGTGTACACAATGCTTGCTGCTTGAACACACACACATACAACCGTATATAAGAGAAAGTGAAAGCGACAGAGAGAAAGAGAGGGAAAGGTCGCCTGGAGGGGGCGTAACGCTTTTTCCTTACGTGACGTGATTTCTGTCAGTTCCCTCTACTGTAAGTCGCGTAAAAGAACTTCGTTCCAAAAACTTTTTTCGAATACTTAATTTGCCCCCCCCCCTTCAATTTTTATATAAACTTTTTTGGTTATTAGCTATTAAGATTTGTGCGTATGAATATGTTTTATTACTACACCAAATACTAACTTCACAAACAGACGGACAAACACGTGAGTGATCTTATAAGCGTACTGTCTTTTTTTTTAGAATACAGAATGCTAAAATAAAACAAAAAATTGATCATTACGTATTATTTCATTAATTTTGCTTAATACCTAGCAATCTTGTGTCAGAGATATTTACCTAACATATATTTTAATATTTGATATAAAAATAAAATCGTTATTTTTATTATAATAAACTTTAAAAGCTGACAATAAATTCGAAAAGCTTTTTGATAAAATAAGCATTGAAAGATAGATAACCTTACTATCATTGTATTTAACGTCCTGTGTTATAGGCTCATCCATATTCATTCAAACATATTATTTACATATTTGTTTAATCACTTTTGTACCAGCACCACTCATTATATTCACGCGCCCATTCAAATATATAAGCGAATTGTTAGCGTAAGTTGGGAGCTTAAGTATTAGTTAAACTTATGCATTAGAAACCATCGCTTTCAAACAGCACGTAATGAAACAAGCCATTACGCTTGAGTAAACAATTGGAATTTAAAGTGAAAAAAAAGATTACCTTCAGGGGCCAGTAAATTTTAATGAAAACTGCCTTGATGTTTCAATAAACGATGTTTTCGCAGCAAATTTGGAGAAAATCAACATTCCTACTTCTAAGTTCTTTTTAGCAATGAATTTTAATCAAATAATGAATATGTATATTCATCGAAAAACGGGAATAAAAACGCAGACGATCAGACATAAGACCGAGTTTTAAAATCATTACTAGATTTTATATAGTTTTAAATGCCTAGATTATTTTTCAGAATGGTGTCTAACAATTTTATAATCCTTACGTCAATTAATGGTACTGTCGTATCAATTGGAAATATGACAATTTTTCTTTGTATATAAATAAATTTATAAATAATTAAAAAAGAGTTTGAAAAAGGCTATACAACCAACATGTTTCTGCAGATCAAGTCGTTAGTCAAATTGAATAAATTTACAACGCAGGTATGAAAATTATTAGAAAATTAAGCAATAATATCTATGAAAACCAAGTTAATATAACCTTATGATCCACAATACATTTATTGAACATTCTTTTGAATTTACTAATTATGTTAGAAAACCTTTCTTAGACAATAAATTACACAGTGACATATTCGTTTTGAGTAGCTTATTGATCAAAATTTTGAAATAAATATTATCAAGAAACACCAAGCTTTTTATGTAAAACCATCCTAAAGTTTTATCAAATTTAGTGGAACATATCAGCGTATGATAGACATGCGCTTTAACACATCATAAGAGAGCGCGTAATAGAAATAAAGAAACAATGAGAGGGCGAAAGACGTAAAGAAACCGAAGAACTATAAAGAAAGCATGATAATTTTAATATGTATAAATATACTAGTGAGTTGTTAGAACAGAGACACAAGACAAAACCCATCTCACGGTAATTGTTAGCACTGGAGGACTAGCTACCTCTTTGGAAAAGAAACTTTATATCTGGGAACAATATATTAGAAACCTATTTTACGACTCCAGGCAAGTGCCTCCATTCTTTTAATAAATTTGGCCCTTCTATAAATTAAGTAGAAATTAAATATGCAATTAAGAACGTGAAACTCCATATAGCCATTGGACAAGACGAAGAACCGTTTGATCTGTAGAAGTTAACTAAAGAAGATATTGTAAAATATCTTCAACTTCATATATCTCATTGAAAATATACCTGCTGACGGACTGAAATCGATATTTATTACCTAAAGTAAACAACCCAAGTAAATGCAATGATTGCCGTATCATTTCTTTATGAGCCATCTACTTAAGGTTTCCTTCAAATAATTGATGGTCGAATATACTCTAAATGTGAACCGATATTATCAGATAACCAGTTTATTTTCCAGTCTAGACTTGAAACCAGAGATGCTCTTTTTGCCTTCAAATTTTTAGTAGAACGGAGCTGGGATGTATATAATGATCTCTATGTTTCATTGATTATCAAACGGCATGCAATAGAGTCAAATATACGAAACACATTGAGATATTGAAGAGAATGGAAATAGATGGCAGTGATTTGAAAATAATCAAGAACCTCTATTAGCAACAAACGGAGTCAATGAGCAGCTTTCAACTTCACGGAAATTTTACACGAGGTAAGTCAGGGTTGCGTACTCTCACTATTTCTATTCAATCTTATGCCGAATCTACATTCTCAGTGGCCACAAACTAAGTAATTGAAGGAATATCTGTCAAAGGGGATCTCATTCATAAATCTAGATACGCAGATCACCATATTAACATCTCGCAGTATCGAAGGTCTTCAAATACTTATCGACGTAGTAAATAGCACTAGTTCTTATCTCGGAATCTACATTAATGGTAAAAAAACAAAAAACACGGTGGTAAACTGAACACCTGAATCTCTCGTCCATCACTATAAATAGGATGCTCTGGAATGTGTAACCGTTTTAATTATCTTGACGCAAATATTGATGATAACGGTGATTAATGTCTTGAAATCAAATGCCGAAATGAGCAAACCCGAAATACTTTCCGCCGGATCAGAAGTATACTCTGTGATCATAATTTAAGCTTGAACCTGCAAACACATATTTCCTATTGTAACTTATTTTCGATATAAGTAACAACGGGAAATATGTGTTCTATATATGGCGCTAAAATATATAGGTTCTCACAGAAGCGATAGGCAAGATAGTTCGGATCTTGGAGATGTGGGCATACCGCAGAATGTTGCGAATCTCGTAGGTTTAAAATGCACACAATACAACCATACTTTAATGGTTGAATAAAGATATATATATATATATATATATATATATATATATATATATATATATATATATCTTAAAAAATATAAAAAAAAATCAATTTCATCAACTTATCATGTAAGACTAGATACTGGGCAGAGGAAGTTCGTCAGAAGGAGAATATCCTGGTTGAAGAACTGACGCCAATTGTACAATAAATATACCAGTTCGCTTTTTCGAGTAGCTACATTCAAAGCTTAAATAGCCATAATGATTGCTAACCTTATTTAGGAGAAGACGCTACAAGAAGAATAAATCGAACTAATTTGCGATAGAACCTTATTTTGCTTTATAAATGAAAAATCATAAGGCTTCGTTCTTCACCTTTTAGTAAATTTTCGAATTTATATACTCGTAATAATGTCGTAGGCCCTTATTCGTATCTTCTGCCACCTACAACATTTTTCGTTTCAGCATTTAAATAACCACCCGTATCTTATCGCTTTAAACCATTGAAGCGAAAAATATGTTTAATACTATAAAATTACTATAATATATTAATAAATCTAATTTGAGTGAGCAAAAATTTACATAATTGATATTACAAATTTTTGTACGTGATATCGAGACAGTTTTATGCTAAAAAATGAATACTTAAAACCATTAGCTATAATTAAAAAGAATAACCAAAATTCAAGCGAAATAAGAATCCAAATTATCTCCACGTCAAGGTAAATCAATAACATAGATAACTTGTGATATGCCCATTTTTCTTTACATCTGAACTACGCCCTTAGAAAATTAAATACATTACTCATAACCTAAGCTTACGTTGTAAACAATCCAAATAAAGCTCACTGGTGGCAAAACAACAGACATAAAACAAAAGTGCCCCGCACACGCCGGGCACGCGCGCGCCGTCTCCTCCACGTCGTGTCATCTGTCACTTTGCTCCACAGTCGAGATGAGTTATGGACCAAACACACTCAACATTCACTATATCGACACGCTTCCACTGTATTAATTATCGACTGTTAAATATGAGCAATGAACAATTTTGATAGTTCACGCTAGAGATGCACGATATTTTATTTTGCAACGATATCGATCCGGATCGTAACTATATGATACGGTATTGGATTCGAATGAAATAGTCACGATCTGGTTCTCCAAATATAGTATCGATCGATTGCCTATCGAATTAAAAACTTTAAATTTATCCAACAGTTCAAGTAAAAGTTCTTCGATGGTTGTGGCAGGTACTAGGTTATCAGTACTGTAGTTATTTTGCAAAGTAAAAACTACCAATAGCAAATATCTTGAATTACCGTTAATTTCGTTCAATTCGTAAAGGAATTACATTATTCATCTTCAGAACTTATCATTAGACTCTGACCTGGTCGATAGTATGAGTATTTTGCAAAGTGACAACTACCAATATCAAATATCTAGAATTACGGTTGATTTAGTTCCATCCGTAAAGGAATTACATTATTCATCTTCAGAACTTATCATTAGACATTGACCTGGTCGATAGTATGAGTATTTTGCAAAGTAACTACTACTAATAGCTAATATCTTGAATTACGGTTGATTTTTAACTATCCGTAAAGGAATTACATTGTTGATCTCCATAACTTATCTTTAGACCCTGACCTGGTCGATAGTATGAGTATTTTGCAAAGTAACTACTACTAATAGCTAATATCTTGAATTACGGTTGATTTTTAACTATCCGTAAAGGAATTACATTGTTGATCTCCATAACTTATCTTTAGACCCAGACCTGGTCGATAGTATGAGTTTTTTGCAAAGTAACAACTACCAATAGCCAATATCTTGAATTACGGTTGATTTAGTTCCATCCGTAAAGGAATCACCTTATTCATCTTCAGAACTTATCATTAGACTCTGACCTGGTCGATAGTATGAGTATTTTGCAAAGTGACAACTACCAATATCAAATATCTAGAATTACGGTTGATTTAGTTCCATCCGTAAAGGAATTACATTATTCATCTTCAGAACTTATCATTAGACATTGACCTGGTCGATAGTATGAGTATTTTGCAAAGTAACTACTACTAATAGCTAATATCTTGAATTACGGTTGATTTTTAACTATCCGTAAAGGAATTACATTGTTGATCTCCATAACTTATCTTTAGACCCTGACCTGGTCGATAGTATGAGTTTTTTGCAAAGTAACAACTACCAATAGCCAATATCTTGAATTACGGTTGATTTAGTTCCATCCGTAAAGGAATCACCTTATTCATCTTCAGAACTTATCATTAGACCCTGACCTGGTCAATAGTATGAGTATTTTATAAAGTAAAAATTACCAATAGCAAATATCTTGAATTACGGTTGATTTACTTCCATCCGTAAAGGAATTACATTGTTCAGAACTTATCATTAGACCCTGACCTGGTGGATAGTATGCGTATTTTGCAAAGTAACAACTTCCAATAGCAAATATCTTGAATTACGGTTGATTTTTAACTATCCGTAAAGGAATTACATTGTTGATCTCCATAACTTATCTTTAGACCCTGACCTGGTCGATAGTATGAGTTTTTTGCAAAGTAAGAACTACCAATAGCAAATATCTTGAATTACGGTTGATTTAGTTCAATCCGTAAAGGAATTACATTATTCATCTTCAGAACTTATCATTAGACCCTGACCTGGTCGATAGTATGAATATTTTACAAAGTAAAAAATACCAATAGCAAATATCTTGAATTACGGTTGATTTACTTCCATCCGTAAAGGAATTACATTGTTCATCTCCAGAACTTATCATTAGACTCTGACTTGGTCGATGGTATGACTATTTTGCAAAGTAACAACTACCAATAGCAAATATCTTGAATTACGGTTGATTTACATCTATCCGTAAAGGAATTACATTGTTCATCTGCATAACTTATCATTAGACCTTGACCTGGTCGATGATGTAGTTATTTTGTAAACTAATTACTACTAGTAGTCGATATCTTGAATCATGTTTGACCCACTACCATCTGTTAAGGACTTCCATTGTTCACCTACAAAACCCACTATTAGTAGAAAATATCTTGAATCACGGTTAGTTTACTACCATCCATTAAGGAGTTTCATTATTCTTATCCAAAACTCATCATCAGACCCTGATCTTACCGAAGGTGTAGTTATTTTGAAAAATAATACCTATTAATTTAAAATATCTTGAATCACAGTTGATTTACTAGCATCCGTTAAGCAATTTTGTTTTTTCTTTCGAAATCTCATCATCAAACCATCACTATATTTATAACGAATAAAATAATTATCAATATTAAAATTATAAAAATATAACAGATATAAATTTAGGTATATATCCGTATATAAATTATATACTATACTATAGTCAGTCAATGATTTCCAGTACAGGAAACTGCATAAGCAAACTATAGACTTTACTGAATGTTATTTTCATCTGAAAAAAGGCTGAGTTACTCTCGAAACATTACCCTAAAGAAGTTTTAGTTCAATAAACAAAAAAAAAACAATAGTCATGAGTACACCTTCATGATATAGCATAGTTTAATAGATATAATAAAAAATATTCTTATATCTATTAAATATTGTATATAAATATAACAATATTTAATAGATATAAGAATATTTAATAGATATAACAATATTTAAACAATCCTTAACAACACAGAAAGTACGTAATTAAATATCGATCCATATTTAATTACATTGTCTGTTGTTAAGGATTCTTTATTAGTTCTGAAAAAGTTATTGGCAATTGTTTTTTGTAATCAATAGAAAATTAATACAAATTACAATCTTCAAATTAAAGGTTTTTTTGAAAACAATAGTCTGGTCGGAAGGTCGGGATCTAATATAATTTGAGCCTCAGTTAGGTTTTTTCTTGGGAAGAAAATAAACTTTCTGATAGAGCCCCAATAATGAAAATTGTAAGCAATTACTTAATAATATTAATCGAATGTTAGGAGAAGACATGGGAATTTAATGATTTGATAAAAAACACATTGAAAGCTATCCACCTTCAAACTTCAAAATATAATTACCCATCGTCTGCGATCCTAAAGAAAAGAAAGTGTACGCCGCCCGACGCCGATCGATAATTAATTATTTCAAATATGTACTTTATTATAAATGAGTTGTGACGTAAAATGTAGTGTTAATTTAGTTCGACTGACCGTCTGACTTAATTATGTCATTAAAGTGACCCATTAAAACCAAATGATTCGATCCGATACTAATATGTTTATATCAATCACCTTATATCGCATTTGTTTGTATCGATATAAAGTATCGAAATGTCTTATGACGTCATATCGATACCTGAAAGTATCGGATCGGATTGTAAAACCCTATTTCAAACGTATTCGTCGTGAATATGTATGTATATAACTAGTGAGCGTAGTTACTTTGAGTGACGTAACCTAAATACGCCGATGTAATCTAAACGTTGAGCCGGGTTTTAATGGACGCCAGTAAATTAATTTTAAATGTTTCACAGGGATAAAAAGCGTTGTATTTTTAGCATCAAAAACGGAAAAAAACGATCAAGCATAATATGTAGATTCATATAAATAATATGCCGCAATATTACTAATCACGGGTTTATCATTTCTATTTAGAAAAATATTAGCGGTGTAATTTATATGCAATGTTCGAATCTACCACTGTGATTTTTTTCCAGTGTTGTTAAAAATAGAATAAGCGGGAAGTATATCGTAGAATGAGTATTAAAAAACCGAACTCAATTTTATACCTAAATTAAAAGAAAAACACAATGTTTCTAAATATTTTTTTCTTCACTCGAAACTTCTCAGACCCTCAATTGTAAAGTTTTTTGAGAAATGTTTATTAAAATAAACTGATAAATGACAAAAACTAGGAAATATTAATGAAAAATTAGGTGTACATATAGTAAGACTGTAAAATGTTTGTCTATCCGTACATCGAAAACATTAAAAAAAAACAATTAACGATGTCAAGGATAAGTAATAGCATTACGATCATTTTAAGAATGTCTATGTGTTTTTTGGGCACGTATCACGTAAGAACTACTGACTCACTTTGAATATAGCTAAACCACGAAACACTTACCAAGAATGATAGCATCAGCTGCCTTCATCTAACGGGGACGCAATTAAATAGGAAATAATGGGACACAAAATGCATCTCCGACTCCGAAACCTTCAGTACCCTTGTATTAAGTAATTTATATGTTTTTTGAACTAATTTCTCGCTAGTTGCCTAAAAAATAATTGCAAAAAATGCGGATTGAACAATACTATATTGAATACTATTGTTCAGACTCTATCTACAGAATTAAACCACAGTAAACAGAGTTATTACAAGAAATATTTATAAATAAAAAATAATCAAATGATAAAATTACAGAGTTCAGTTAAAGGTTAATTTATCTTTCAAATTTTATCTTTTCATTTTTACGTTTAAAGTTAATTGTATTATCTACTTAATTAATGTAAACTGGTAATTAAATATTTGTTAAGCTGTATTGAAACTAATAATTTTATTTGCTTAAGCATAAAACAAATATAAACTAAAATATTAGCTATTTTACATAATACTAATGATATAAATAGGTACTATTTAAGATAGCAATGAATTAATTTTGTAAATTAAATTTGTTTAATTAAAATAACCTGGCGAATTAGTAAAAATTTACCAGATATAATTCAATATACCTTATCAATACGTATTTGACTATATTCTTAAATAAATAAAATATATATTCGATGGTTTTACTAAAAATGCCTGTACGTAAAAAATTTATTTCTTGACTTATCAAATTGTTAAAGCGAGGCTTCTTAACGAACGTTTGAAATGGGGGTCTAACTGAGAAATGGTGAAACGTCACGAACGTGACGATGGAACGCTACTCATTGGTTAGGTAGTGCGTATTGTTAACTATATGTGTGAACGAGATGGAGTAAAAGAAAGCTGCCTCACTCATATCTTCGTTCTCTTTAAATATATGTGTGTGTATGTGTGTGTGTTTGCGTGAGTACGTGTGTTCGTGTGTGCGTGCGCGTGTATATGTGTGTAATTGTCTCGACGAGAGAATGTATGTGCTTCATACTACATGCGTACCCGTGTACTAGGAAAAATAAATATCGTTCTCTCACATTGACAGTTCTTTGGTATGCATAACTTGTTGCTGAATTTTCGTTTTTTTGTAAGTTGTTAAGTGTGTGATGCATAATTCAAAAATTATTTGTAAAAATATATGTTATTAATTACTGTATTGTCATTATATGATATTAATGAATAACAAAAAATTGATTTTATATGGAATGCGTAAGAAGTTTGGCTTTTGTCGGATGTCCTCACGTTTTTTTTTAAATCTCACTGTATTATTGTGGACTCCTCCACTTTCCACGCCTGCGTGCATTCACGTTCACTCTAAACACACACGCTCCCTTCGTGATTGGCTTCATTTTCTCCCTTCACGGCGCGACGCAAATGAAAACGACCCGACGATGACAACATTAATACTAACGCAATACAATATTTCCGAGTTGTCGGCACCGACAAATGCCACCTCGTTATTCACCGGGCGTGCTTTGGCAGGGCCTACTCGCGCGTTTCGGCTGCTGTAAACGACTCACTCGTTCCGCTTTCCACACACTGCACCGCACCGAGCGATGGGGACTCTCGAGTAAATAGGAGCGATGTAAAAATAAACATTTTATTTCTTATATTAATCATTGTTATCATAGTAACGAAGTAGCAAAAACAATAGAACGATAAGCATAGTCTTTAAAAAAAGTTTAAATTTGATAAATTTTCTGTTCTAGAATACTTAAATTTAAATTTACCTGCTCTAAAGTTAGTATCGCTTTTGATCGATTCGTATCGAGTTCGTCTTTCAATGCTGTCAATCAACAGTGACATAATTTGAGTACTTTAGCTATAATCTGTTAGTTTAAGTCTAACAGTTACCTAAAAATACTACCATTATTATTTTTTTGCTCCACATATCTCAGCCTTAGCGACAAATAAAGGATTGTAATTTTTTTTAATGTTCTGTCTCACAATTGCCAAAACGGAACACTTACGGACTCACTTTCATAGCTATCCATCCGTCTGCTACGGGTGATTTTCCCGAAAACTATTCGACGTAGAATTTTTAAATTTAGCACAGAGATAAAGTATGGTCGCTTAGTTATAGATACGAAGTACAAAAAGTTCAAAATTGATTGTGGAGTTTGATTTTAGAGAATAAATTGAAAAGTAAAAAAATGTCAGTGTTATTATATAGGTTGTCAAATCAAATCTCACTCATTCACGGATTCAATAATGCATATGGTGCAATTTTTCAAGAATTTATTGAAACATTTTTTTTGAATAATGTATAAAAATTTAATTTTCCCACCCTTAACAAAAAGGATCGCTCAGAAAAATCTGAAAAACTGATAAATATTGAAAATTAGTTATAGATTAAATTTAAATTATAACGAATGAAAAAAATTGGCGCAATTAATTTTAAAAACAATTTGTTTATTTCTTTATAACTATTGTACCGAAGATTTTAGATAAAAAGCTTTTTGACAAAAAATATTTCACACGACGTAAGGAACAATGTTTTTCCTTGTTCAAAATGTTTAATTTGGCTAAGTCTAACTCAACTCCGAGTATACGAGACGTGATACGGCATTGATACCTTCACAACGCGCTGCACATAATCAGAGTATATTACTATTAATAATTTAAGTGGAAAACTGATGGCATGTAATGGTAACTGTGCAAGTATAGCATACAAGCATCCGAACGTATATCAAGCAATCGACCCATTACCTTTTTCTCCACATAATATTTAACAGTTTTATATACGATACATTATCGTGGATATCTTGTAGTTTTCAATAACTTGACATGAAACAATGGAGTCCATGTTGGGGGCATAGGTTTATCCAGCTCATTCATTTCAAATTTAGAACCACTATGTAAAAACATAATTTCTAAAAAGTATGATTTTCAAAAAGAAAAATTCAATTGACCGAATTTTTATTTTAAATTTTCAACCCTGCAACCTGATGACTATTGTATTAGTCTTAAAACTTTTTATCATAAATAGAGGAACAATTGGCTCGTTTATATTAATATGTTCGCGATAAGCACATTTAGATATAATTGTAGATAATTTTGAGTCCTATAAACTAACGCATGATTTGGTGTGACGATGGTTAAACAATACGTGTTTGTTATTTCTATCAATTTACCTATAATATAGTGATTATACATAATAAATACTTTCGTATTTCCGGAATCTTTTGTCACATCCGTAAATAAAAATTATATATATCCAAATTACCTTACCTTCCCCTACGCGGTACGTTATTAGGGATACACGGTTTAAGGGATCAGACGATCCTGGTTTGTTCACAAATACGGGGCGTGAATTTGTGTTTTATTGGACTAGCTGCGGGTACGCTGACCCACGGAGGTAAACCACTTCACATTTGTCTCTAATTACTTAATATTTTTTGTTTGTTTCATCTCAAAAATGTACAACATAAAACAAATACAAAAAGCTTGATCATAAAAAAAGGCTTGGGAATTGGATGTCGAGATCTTTAAAACGAAAAATGGTACAAGATTAAAGTTTGGGAAAATACGCAAAATAACAATAAAAGATTAAAATGATCATGCCAAAAGAAGGGCAATATTTTTCACGTATAATTAAATATATTTTAGAATAAGTACGGTGTAAAAATGTATATAACAGAACTATATAAAATAAAACATGAAACTAAAAATATAATATCAACAAATGTAATAATTTGTTGAATTGCAATAATGAAATTATTCATCCTCCTTTGTAATTCTCTGAAATAAATGTCATAATTGTCTTGTTAAAAAAACTTGTCAAGTACGAGTGTGACTCGCACTACCAGGGTTCCGTACATATTTAGGCCTTGAAATTAAAAACATTTAAAGATACGTAATTTTATTTATTAAACTATTTACAAATATTAATTTTTCACAACGTAAATATATTGCCTACCATATCTTTCACAGGCTCTAAAACATAATGCATATTTCAAAAATTTTAAGATTTAGGATAATCCCTATAATTTTCCTGCAATCTTTGCATAAGGTTCCAAAAACCGTCTATCTTTGATAAATTTACAATGAGTAGTTTCGGAAATAAGGACAATTTTCTGAAAATACCTAAAATTGTGAACAAAATATTTTTAAGCCCTATATCATTAGCAATTTCACACTATATACAGAATTTAAAAAAATCGTATAAATATTTTTCAGTGTTTGCTATTGAGATATGCGTGGGATAATATGTTTCATTACTACGCCAAATTTAAGATTTCTACGTCAAATGGTTGCAGTAACAGACAGGCAGACATGTGAGTGATCTGATCTCATTAGAATTTCGTTTTTCCTTATGAGGTATGGAATCTCAAAATTGAATATTTCCCGTGCCCTACTTCACTAAAAACACCGAATCTCTGGGAACATATTTTAAACGTGAGAAAAAAAATTATCTTTGCTCACGATTTACGACACTGGAAAAAACGCCAATCTAGCCCCAGCGTCGTCGAGAATAATCTCCCTAATTTCCGCCCATGAATCTCCGCTCCCGAAACGCGCCAGCCCCATAAGCGTATGTTAAAACATGCACGCCAAGACCTTGACGGCAACAGAAGTCATTACAATAAATAAACAGAACATCTTCTTGTAAAACTCTCACAGTGCTTAGTGCATTACGCAAGATACGACTGTGCAGTGCCGTTTTGCGGAATCGACGTCGAGTCCGGGAAAATTTAGGAAAATTCGTCGCGAAAATATTATGATGATGAGGGCGTAAAGTTTAAGGCGGGCGTGCACGCGATTTCGACGCAGATACGAATCTAAATGCGTGTGCGTGAATAGTGTTTGCTAGCGGCGCAGCCCGCATATATTAGCTCCATACAGGAATATATTACAACAAACCCCTGAATAGTTGACTCAGCAATAAGAATTCATCTTTGTTCGCTTAGGAGACATTTAGTTATCGCCAAGCGTGCTTGGTTTATTCACCGACCCGGAATTAGCAGCCATCTACTTCAATTTGAGCGTAGACATGCTGGAAATTGACTAGATCTAAGTCCATTTGTCTATTTATTTATATTAACTGTTTACAATATTCCAGCATATATTTTTAGGGTTCGCCATATCCGTTTATACGTCATATCCGTTTCACTTGCAGCCTGCAATTTACAGTGATTTAAAGTTTAAACTTTGTAGGGCTATAAAGTTGAAAATTGGCATATTACACATATTTATAACGACTAAAAAGCTTCTACATAAATTTTTTCAAAAATATTTTACAATGTACCTCCTCTGTATGTTTTTTGTTCGCCTGCCCCATTATACACCGATCACCGAACAAAACTTTGACAAATATATAATTAATATAATTCGTCATGTCCGTTTGTAGGTTATAGCTATTTCACTTGCCGCTTGCACTTTATAGTGCTTTAAAGTTTATACTATATAGTAATATAAAGTTATATAATAAATATACATATTATGCCAATTTTCGTAATATGTATATTTATAATGACTAAAAAATTGAATATTGAATATATTTGACGTTAATTTTGTAGAAATTAATTGTTCACAATTAAATGAAACTACGTATTTCTACTTTCTTTAAGTTCTTTACCACGAAGTAGGTTTCGTTGTATTACAACATCTATTAGCAAAGATCTTTGCTAATAGCCCACCTGAAGATGTTGTAATACAACGAAACCTAGGTAGTGTTAAAGAAATTAAAGAAAGTAGAAATAATACTACATCACGTAGTTTCATTTAATTGTGGACTAAAAAGTTTCTACGTATAAAAAGCTTGTAAATGAAACCTTTGAAGAATGTTTATACAGTGCACCTCCCCTGTATGTGAAGTGGGAATGTTTCTTTATTCATATGCCTAATTGTGCATTTATTTATTTATTTATCACCTATGAGGAAAAACCGATAGAAGTCATAGTGAGATGCAATGAGTGCGTTACGTGAGTGTAGTCACGAACCCTCTACCAGTCAAACCACTATTTTTGAATATATGCAGAGTATACGCAGTAGTAGTGTAAATAACGAAATTGAAAACAAATACAAAGTTAAGTAGTTAAAAATTTAAGAAATTTCAAAAAGTTTACTAGAAATCGTAAAATGGCGAAATTAGCGAAACAGGAAAAAAATTGTCAAATTGGCCTAAAATAGCAAAAATGATTGCGAAAAGCATAAAGCCAATCTAAACTAACCTAGTCTGACCTAACCTAACCTTACCCAACCTAACTTAACCTAACCTAACCTAACTTAGCATAAACTGACCTAGCCTAAACTAATCGAAGCTAAGGAAAACTCAAAAGGCAACAATGGTGAAAATTGTTTAAATAGTGGAAAATTGCAAAAAAATCGGGAAAAATTATGAAATTTCAAAAAAATTACCGAAAAATGGCGAAATTGGCGAAAAAGGCAATTTTCAAATTGGCCAAAAATAGCAAAAATCACTGTAGGAAGCGTGAAGCCAATCTAAACTAACCTAATCTAACCTAACCTAACTTAACTTCCAGTATATTACGAGTAATATTCGATCAACTTATAACATGTAGTTGGGTTTGTAAAAAGTTTATTGAAACTCCTTACAAGTGATTTAAATCAACGGAAACAATAAGTTTGCATATTTAAATCTATATTTATTGTCTGTACTATGTTTACATGATGAGAAACAATATTTATGTTTGTAAATAGTTTAACAGACTTATCACATGCGTTTAAATATTTATATGCGCCTAAGTATCAATGGATTTATCGTAGTGTGACTTATACTCATACTAAACAAGATTTTTAAAAAAAATTATAGATTAAATGCACATACGCGGTTATGATCTATAGACAAAAAGTATTTTTAATAATAGTCACAGCTCAACCAGATTTTCTCGAAAATGAAATTGTCGGTCTACTGATCACGCAAAGCTACAAGAAAACCTTAAAAGCTATGCATATTAGAGACTAAACAAGATAAAATTAAGTCACAGTAAGTGTCAATGGATCGCTTTTCTAAAAACAAAAAAATCAATTTCTGTATATGTATGTATTTAATATCAGTGGCCATTCTTTGTAGTCTATCATTGGATATGTGATTTTGGCGTGATGTTTGATCATAAATTGTATTTTCATATTCACGCATATTACCTAGCAGTTTTATGCTTGTTGGGCTTTATCTTAAGAACTACCATACATTTTAAAGAAATGAAAATGTACCGAATCCTCTACCCAGCCCTTGTGCAGCCTCTATTTTAATATACGGTTCCGGCCTGGAATCCTAGCCATGCACGTAATGATGTACTTGCGTAAGTTTAGACTTGCACAAGTAAACAGTAACGTGTGTTTGAATATTTTTACGCTATTTTCTAGACTTGCACAAGTTTTAAAAAAGTTTCAATTTTCATTTCCGGAACTTATGCCAATTTCCGTTTACGCAAGTTTACGTGAATTTCGGAATGACGTTTATTTATGCAAGTCTAAACTTACGCAAGTATATCGTAACAGTTGTGTTTGAAGATTTTTCCGCTAATTTCTAGACTTGTACAAGTTTTTAAAAAGTTTCAATTTTCATTTCCGGAACTTGTGCAAATTTCCGTTTACGAAAGTTTACGTGTATATCGGAATGACGTTTATTTATGCAAGTCTAAACTTACGCAAGTATATCGTTACATGTGACTACCACTGCTATGTAACATATTCTGAATGATCGAACTGGCGCAGAAATTATTTTATATGCAACTTGCAATATCGTTTCACTACGCCCATAAAGACTATACTAATACCACAATATACGTGACAGGGGTGTAGAACCCTGTAGTGCTTCATAAAATCTGAAAGGCATTACGATTGCATCGATATAGCGAGTCAGTTGCAGTTCTGTGTGGAAGAGCGACCCGCAGCTCTGCGCTTTTTCACCTACCCATCGCTCAAACCAATCAATGTCGATGCCCGCGCATCACTGCACAGACTTTGTGATGATGGCGACAGAGCTTTCCGCTCTCTCGACATGTTCGCGAGCTCGTGAACCCAATACAAGTAGTTGACTATACGGATATTATGCGAACATCAGTCCTTTGAAACCTTGTGGCATTAAATTATTTTTTAAATCTTAAGGTTTATTTCTTCTTTTGTTATTTTTTTCTCATTTTCCTAATAAAATTTTGTAGTTTTAATTAATTTTTGGTTCCATTTTTTATAAATTTTTCAATAATATCATTTTTCTTCCATTATTGGTGAAGACTACCGTAAATTTTATACGAATTGTTGATTGAAGTAATCCGTCTTTACCAAAGACGAGGAAATTTCAAATTTATAGCATTTATTTATATACTGGGTCAAGTGACGGTGTAGCTATGTGAAAATTCTAGACAGACATACCACATAGCGTATATAAAAGAACTCAAAGATCTAATTGCATTTGACAAATCGATCGCGGTTTTACACTATAATTTTTTTATTAACCGCGATTGAATCTAACATTAATGAAAAAAATCACACTTTTCCTACTAACTTATCTGTTCCCAAAAAAAAAACACTTTTTTAATAATGCCAAGGATAAAATAAACATTTTTACTAATTTTTAAAATGTTTTATTACAATATAGCCAGAACGAGAATAAACAGCGTTGAACAAGTAAATACAATACCAAGATATTCAAGTAATTTTGCAAAACGATTCGTCACAAAGTAGAAATTTAAGTGTCTTAATACTTTCAAAAAAAAAATACAATAGTCGCGACTATTAGAAATGCTTTCTATATGGTCAAAATAAAAATAAACAACATTGAATAAGTAAATAAAGCAAAAGCTACAGAAGTAATATTAGAGAACAATCAATCACAAAGTAGAAATTAAAGTGATTATGACTATTTAAAATGTCTTCTTACTGAACTGACTATTCGAAATGTATTCTTTACGGTCAGGACAAAAATAACAACATTGAATAAACAAACAATATACAAGCTATACAAATAATATTATAAAGCAATCAATCACAAAATAGAGGTGAAAATTATTTGTACTCACGAAAATAATACAATAGGTCGCCACTATTTGAAATACCTTCTTACCGGACAGACTATTTGAAATGTCTTCTTTACGGTCAGGACAAAAATAACATTGAATAAATAAATAATATACAAGCTATACAAATAATATTATAAAGCAATCAATCACAAAATAGAGGTGAAAATTATTTGTACTCACGAAAATAATACAATAGGACGCCACTATTTGCAATACCTTCTTACCGGACAGACTATTTGAAATGTCTTCTTTACGGTCAGGACAAAAATAACATTGAATAAATAAATAATATACAAGCTATACAAATAATATTATAAAGCAATCAATCACAAAATAGAGGTGAAAATTATTTGTACTCACGAAAATAATACAATAGGTCGCCACTATTTGAAAAACCTTCTTACCAGAACATTCAAGAACAGGAAATTACATCTAAGAAGTATAAATGTCGTTACACATTTAAAGGAATATAAATATTTTTGTGTAAAATGATATAACACTAATAAGCACCATATAAATATTTATGACTTGTCATAAATACTTGTATGGTATTCTTTTGAAGCAGTGAGATTGCATATTCCATAAAACCCTCATATTCCACAAAAACACAAAAAAAATCTGGGGTACACAAATAAAGTCATAAAGATTTTAAGATAATTATACTACATCGTATCCATAAAAAAATCTCCTTATCAGATCAAATACGTATCCAGAACTCCGTTTTAAAACCTCTCAAAAATGCCAACACGGAGCTTTTCAGCATTATCTTAATACCAATTTTAGCACCAAAATAACGCATGCTTTTCCTCTACAACCGCGACACACCAAACGAAATGAACCTCCATCGTCTCCGCCCCACTTCATCCCACACTCATACACGGTACCCCCAAGACAAACAATGACAACAAATTACAAGGCGGGCGGGCCATCATATTTTGATAGCGTTCGCTCAAACAAAAATACCTTAAATTTTCATACGAAAGATATGGGCGGGGGCGGCAGGCGCTACAAGACAGGAAGCCTACGTATAAAATATTCACAAATGGCGTCGACGACTTGGCGGAGAGGGGTAATACGTTAACGATACGGAAGATGCTTGATTACATTAAATATTACAAGTTTAATTGAAGCTTTCCTAACGTCTGCACCCTGAAGACTTGGGATGTTGAAACTTGGGCCGCGTTTAGGTGGATACTTACATAAGGTAAGCTCTTTGCTCTTGCCTATAGATGCACGTATACAGGCACAAACATACTTTAACAATACGAGTTTCGTATCGAACGACCTTGGCATCCTTAGATAGTATAAAACAAAGTCACTTCCCGCGTCTGTCTGTCCTGTACGCTTAGATCTTTTAAACTAAACGGATTTTGATGCAGTTTTCACTATAATTCATATAATTTTTTCCGGATGGTTTATAGGTACAATACATGCATGTTAGATTTACAGAAAATATAAAGTCAATGTTTCGTAAAAAATAGAATTTTAGGCGCTTTCATTGCTAACGCTGACTAAACTTTACGAGATATATCAAAATGTTGTACTATGGAATTGTGTATTTTAAAAATATCTACAAAAAAGTACGGGATAGCACATATCTATATCCTACGGATAACCCGTAGTGACCATTTTTATGCGATGGATATTTATTTTTTTGTGGGTTATATCCCACAAAAAAATAAATTTTCGAATTAAATAATTTGTTTTCGTTGGGCATTTAATGTAGATAAAATTTGCTCTTTACAGCAAATCATTATCATTATCATTAATATTTTAGAAGATATCACATATTTAAAATTACCAAAAAACTGTATTCGCGATGCCGATGCCGTGCACGGACTGCGGCGGCGGCGCGTGCCTATAAATAGCACGTCACAGGACGCGTGTCACCCTATGGCATCGTATGATTTGCAGCGATCGCACGCGTTTATCTGTGCTCTCAAGCAAGTAAATTAAAAAAAAATAAACACGATTTTTTCAGCGCGACCCCATAAACCGCAAAAACAGCAGTAAACATTGTTTATAAAGATATCCTGTAGTATATTCTAATAATTACAGTAATATTATTAATCGCTCCACAATTACACCATATTAGTACCTATATTGAATCCATGCGAAGCCGGGGCTAGTATAAATCAATATGGTTAATTAATGAAAAAGGTTGAAAGTTGCCCTAGAGGAAGGTTGGCATACAGGAAATAAAAAGCTTGGTTTATAAAATACTTTCTTATAGCCAACGTTTAAAGAGTCATATTGTAGAAGGATATGCACAGTGTTTTCTTATTTTTATTACGATAGCCATTTTTGAATAATATTTCTTTCCTAAAAATTAATTTTGGATTGAACAAGAACTGTCAATATTGTTATAATAATTTTTGACGATAAATTCTTATATTTGACCGAAATTGATACGAAAATACGGAATTGATACAAAGTTATATATTCTTTAACTACGCACACTTCGAAAATAAATTCGTTAAAAGTGAATTATAAGTATGTTATACAAAGGTTAAACTGTCATTAAATTGATATAACAACACAATTTCTATCGGTTCCTGAGTACAGAATAAGTTAATTGTAATCATTAATTTTTTTCGTATGTTATCTTTTTATCGAGATGCACTACTCCAAGGTTACCGAAAGGATTAATGAAACAGATACCAAGAGACACCGAATGCCTCGTGATTTCACCAAAGCGATGCATTACAGCACGCACCTAACACCATATTTGGCCTTGAATAATGACCGATACGCATGATATTTCGGAGAAAGAAAAATTGATTGAATATTTTTTTATTTTATTTTTACATGGAGGTTCAGTGACAATAACGTTTTTGTTATTGAAAAATTAATCGCTTCGTCGAAATTTTCTTCTCACATTTCCGAGACGAATCCGAAAAAAAATGCTTGCTCTCCCAGTTAACCATCATCTATATAAAACAAATAGATTTTCCTTGAGGTAACGCTACCAAAGACTGTTACACGTACAATAGAATTATATTTATCAGTCGTGCTGGTTAAAGGAGTATATTTCTTTTTATCTTAATGACTTAACTATTGTAAAACAGTGTTATGATAAATTTGCAACAATATAAAATAAATTAATATTTATACGCTTCATAATATTAAGCTTAATAGCTTAATATTATTATGAAGCGTAAACTATACATGAGGTAGAAAAAATAACTTATAATGTGTATATACTCGTACATAGACACATTCTCTTTTATTTTTGATTTAAATATTTTACTTTCAAAAATATTGATTTTACAAAAAAATCTTTTGAAATGAAATATGAAGTGAAGTTAATTTTCTACAGAAAAGGTCCCTTTTACTGTAAGTTTAGCAATTCTAGAGATATTTAAGGAAAAAATTTTTCAAGATGGTGGCTGTAGCAAAAAAATCTGCGCCGTACCAACTTCAATTTATACTAAAAAACACTAGTAACTAGTTCCGATTGAAAATCTCTACTATGGAACCGCATTACAAACATCAATGAACATTTTCCATACTGCTGGACATTAACATTCCTTAAAAACTGTCAGGAACTACACCACAATTATCAGTTTCCTTGAATTGAATTGGTGTCACGAATATTTGAGTAATATAATTTCAAGACCCACTAATTAAATCTAATCAAATTTGTCAAGACCCCAAAAATGGTGACCGATATTAATTTATAATTTTTGGACTCCATTTTTTACTTTTTTTTATTTAGAGGGCAGTACATGATTTAGAAGCAAACAGACATCGCTATTATATTAGGCAGATTATTTTCTGTTAGAAACGTCCAAAATAATATTTTAAACACTAAAATGAATATCACAAGTTTTCAAACTAAATTCTCATTTCCTTTTCAGAACATATTTATCCGTTAGTTACAGTATTTTTACGTATTTATTTATTTTTTACCATTTTGGTATATTTCATATGCTAATTAAAATAACGTTCTAAAATTTACCTGACATGATAACTTACGTAAACAATTTCACACTATGTCGTAAACAAATTTTAACTAAAATCCATCACAAAAATGTTCGCAGTCACAAAAGTTCACATGCGAAAGCTCACCAGAAACCCAATGGATCGATACGAGCGAACGGAAATAGAATGGTAAGCGCCAATCCACGGTCAGTCGACGTAGGCTGAATGGCTAATGGCAGATCGAAACTTCCGGCCCGTCACGTAGTCCGGATTTTTGTACTTTTTAACCGCGAAACCGAACTTTTAATATAGTTAGAAGGGACACATTTAAGATGACTCGCTCAATTTCAAAGTTTTCGCCAATTTGATGAGAAGAATAGTCGACTCGTGGGGAGCAATCCAATCGTCCTTTAAGATTTATTACCAGTTTCTAAAATTGGCTCAATACGTATAATTGTGTACATTTAAGTGAATTTTTAATGGCTGAATATAGGTATATTAAAATTGAAAAAATTGGTCGAGAATGCTCATAAGCAGAATTCTCCTAGAGTTAAGTTATTAAGTAAAAGAACTATTTATTAATTTAAAAACATCGATACATAATATATAATGCAGAATTGTTACTACAGAAGCAATTTCTTCTAGTTAACTACAATAATAAATTTGGACAAAATTGGTTGTTTGACAGACTGTAAGAGAATCTACAATATTAACAAGATATATATCAAAATTAGGATACAAATATTGAGAAGAGTTAACACCGCAGAAGGACTAGCTTTTAGAAGAGGTAAGATTTTTTCAGTAGATTATTGTGACATTCATTGAGGATTATTTCCTCGTCTCAGGATCCATTTGATTCCAAAGTTTGAACAGTAAAGGTAGAATTGATTCTAAAGCTTTATTGCTAAAATATTTAGCCGTCTTTTTGTAACTAATTTTTAATTTTTACCATCTGTATGCATAAATATTTAAAATTTAATTTCAAATTAAAATAAATAATACCTTCTTCAAAAAAGTTAGTAAGTTTCGATCAAAAAGATTTTAATAATATTTAAAACTAAGTAAACTGGTAATATTATCTGAGAAAAAATAATTATATAATAAAATAAAAAAATTGGCTTCGGGCTGAATGTATATATGAATTACAATATTTGATTAATCACAAATAATTTATTTTTAGACTCTCTTCGACGTCGCATTCTTCATTTCTGAAGGTCGTGTCCATCCTGAAAAGTCCTGGTGGTTTCATTTATAACTTGTTTCCATTTAGCCCTGTCCTCGGCTTTCCTAATAATGGATGTTATCGGGAGGCCTGTGAACGTAGTAACGTGGTCTGTTAGTCGGGTAGGAAATCTACCGCGGGGTCGTTTACCATTGATTTTCCCGATAACCATTAGCTTTTTAGACACAACTCCATAATTATTAAGCACAACCCTACTGCAAACTTTCAAATTTCTACAAAATATTAGGTCTTGCAGCTCAAGATACTTAACATTTTCAAAAAGATACCTCACAAGTAAAGCATCCAATCTAATAAAAATTAGATACAAACGTAAAATAAACTACAGAACGTCATTTAACTGAATTATCAATATTGATTTGTTAATCAAAGGCTGAATAAATATTTACGGAATAGCTTAAAGAATTTTTCCACCTAACTACACTCTTTATTAATAATAGTGCAATAATTATATTTTAACCATAGCGTACACTGGGTTACCTTACCTTTTGGTCAGTGACGGACACACAAACCCAACTACACGTCATAGGTTGGTTAAACTAGTAGAGCCTACGTAGCTTTGATAACTTTCCTTTTAATTTCTTTATATATACTATTATAGTAAATACTTTTCAGATATTCAAAAATAACGGTTTATCTGGTAGGTAGTGGGGATACTAAGTCTAACAAAAATGATGACCTTAAAGCTAAATATTTCGTAGACGAATTCGTGTATCGCAAGTGCTACGACAAAAGAGATAGCCGCTTAGCTAGTAGGAGGTGTGAACAAGTAACTATAACAATAATGACCAATTAAAGCTTACTGAATTCAAAGCTCTTTGACAAACGGATTCCTTTTTCGAAAAAGTGTTTATTAGATATCCCCAATATTTTTAAAAGACCTATTTCTTGATACCCCACACAATATGTGAAAAAAAATTCGCCAAACTTTAAACGTAGAGGAGATATCTAAAAATGGTTTTTAAGTGTTTTATTTCATTTCCTTATAGGCGATGTATCTATGTATAATCATGAAAATTTCAGCTTTATAGCAATAATATTAGAATAAAATGGCTATAAATACTAACGGAAGTGGCGAAACTATAAAAGTTGCAAATTTGATTACGGAACCCTTAATATGCCTTAAAACCCTGTTAACACACAGTAATATTCAAAACACACCAGCACCGACTTATTAAACATTCAGTTTCCACTCCTCGTCTCCATTAAACACATAAGGACTAAATCAAAGAAAGCACGGCGCTCAAACGCGGTGCAAACCTGCATAGTGTAAGCGATCAACTACGGATTTGTGCCTAGACACGGGCTACAAGTAAGAAAATCCGACAAGAGGTGTTTAATAAACAGCGCCGCCATGCAGGGTCGACCGTGGGACGGAGCAGGTGCAAGAAGAGGTAAAGAAAGATAAGAGAAACTGTAACCTCTGAATATTGTCTTATTTATTTCTAGGTTGGGTGTTTATATTTTGATGAAATTAAAAGAATTTTTAAATTTAAAGAAACCTTAGTTATTTATCAAACACCAGTCACCAGTACAATAATTTATGTTGCAATTACGTTGTTTGGAAAATTCTTAAATTTTCATTGCCTCACAAATTATTTTTTGATGAAGAAAAATAAACACAGAAGTATTAAAATAAAATATGGATAATTATCTCGAAGAGTTTCTTAGATACCTGAGCATGATAATAAAATGGATATCAAAGCGATCTCTTCACAACCAAACATTTAACAGAACACTTAAACCACTCGTATTCAGAGATCACTTTTAAGGTCCTTGACCATAAAAATTAGCAATTGTACTCTCACGCATAAAAGTACCTCAAAGTCTATTCTTAGTTTTCGTGAATAAATTAAAATTGGGTATACTTAACACCACAAGGTATAAATGAAACTTTGGCAACCAATATAAACGTACTGTATATGTGGGAAATTTTGAATATTAAATTTAAAAATAAGCAGTTAATTAAATTTATAGTATCAAAATAAATATGATATATTAATTAATAAAAATACGTTCAATTAATTTATAAAAGTAATGCAATTACGTACAAAACACACCACATAATAAACAAATATATTTGTCTAATACATATTCACATATATATAGATTATATATCACTTGCCCAGCTATTTTCTCGTTCAGGTATACTCAGCCCGCCCTCAAATATAAACGAGATGTGAACCGAACCTCTACAATACTATACTCGGCCGCTAGATATACCTCTTGTTCACTGTACTCGGTATACCGCGTATACCATAAATACGACGAACTGTTCGGTTATAGTTGGCCTGGCGCCGAATATACCCGAAGCGCGTCTTGCTCATGACGTGCTGTGAACTCGCAAATTGTCCCCCATCAAAAAAATTGGACAACTGGAGTCAAAAGATGTTTTCACTTGAAAATTCATAAAGGTAATATAGGAACTGTACCATGGATTGTTCATTAATTTTATGGTAGATGCATTCAAAAGAAGGATTAAACGATAGGAGATTTGTCATGCAGGTACCCTACTTTAAAACAAAAGGTATATAAATGTTCCCATACAAATCTCTATTGGATATTTATATACCTTTTATTATATACCATTAGTTATTGTAAAGAAATAATGACATAATACCTATAAGTTGCAAAGAAAAATGACACATTCTTTTTAATTCAGAAGGAAATCCGATCTGATAACTGACTCGTCACTTTTCTACTACCACATAGTCTATTTTTTTCTATTCTGTACTTCCACACATCATCTAACTTATTTCTTACTCTCTTATCTCCAAACTCCAAAAACCTCCCACAATTTCTTAACAACCCCATCCCCTACGCAACCGCCCACCGCTTGCGTGACAAATTACAAATTATTTCTCCATTATTTATTGACGCAAGCAGCGCGCGCCGTCTAGACAAATATTGCAACAATCCACAATTTCAATAACTAGGGCCTCCCGCACACCTGCCACTTCCTGCGCTTCGCTCAGCCTCCATTCATAGTCTCCTGTTTTCGGAAAGCTCTCATTTAGAAGTCGATAAACTCTTGATAAACAAGCTTTCAGATGTGCCTAGTTTGGGATGCACTGGTGGGAAACAAAAATGAAACGAAAGTGAATAAACTAATTGGTTTCATTATACACAACAATTTCTTTCACTTTACAGTTGTGGTTTTGGAATAAAACAAATTTATTTTCTGTCACGAAAAAAAATTCATTGGATCTTACACATTAAATGAAACTACGTGGTGTAGTATTATTTCTACTTTTTTAAATTTCTTTACCACGACCTAGGTTTTGTTGTATTACAAGCAAAGCAAAGCTTATAGCAAAGGTTTTTGCTAATATCCCACCTGAAGATCTTTACTAATATTCCACCTGAAGATGTTGTAATACAACGAAACCTAGGTCGTGGTAAAGAAATTAAAGAAAGTAGAAATAATACTACATCACGTAGTTTCATTTAATTGTGAAAATTAATTATGTGAAACAAAATATTATCAGACTAAATTAATAATGAAAATGACATAAGTATATAATATTCACAGATACGCACATGATAACATGGTTGAGAATGAAGGAGTTACGTAAAAAATCTAGATGCAGTTGAAAGTAATAAAGAAGTAAAGTGATTGTAAATCATTTTTCGACACCTCAGAAAAAAAACGGAACCCTTTGGTATCACACTGTCGCCCGTCTGTCCGTCCATATCTTTTTTCTAAATATTTTGACGGACAGACGGACAACAATGTGATACCAAAGAGTTTCGGTTTGTTTCTAAGGTATAGGGTTAATGAAATGTCTTCTCAGGAACGATTAGAGGTATTAAAACTAGTATCAAATACTAAAGTTTAGTTCTGTAAAAAAGGCAAGCTTCGAAATCAATTAAATAAAAAGAACTAGCCTTTCTAGTAACATGAATATTAATACTTACTACTTGACTAGCTCAAAAAAGCTACTGCGGAATTCCGGTCCACTTTAAGTTTTTAAATTTGACACAATCAAACCAAAAATCATTCATTTCTATTATAATTGGAATTGTTCTGCCATAAACTTAATTTTTCAGTTTTTAATACATTTGTAAATTACTTAGTTACTAAGCTTTACAAAAATATGATAGAACGGCGCTGAACCCATAACGGCCGTGAGTCTTACACTCATTTAATCGTCTTTTAATATTTTTGTCCGCTAGTTTATTTAAGTTTGTGATCGATAAATTATTCGATGAAGTATTAAATATTTATTGTTCTTGTATTTATCACACCACAGGAGGTTGTAAGCTAATTTTCTACTTACTTTTCTATTCACATATCCGTACTTCACATTACTACAAATATGCGAGATACTTTCTACAATTGATGATTTCCAAATTCTACATAAATTAAAAATCCCCATTTTTATAATAAATGTATTTAAACAATAGATCTAAAATTTAGTAAAAACAAACAACGTAATTATGCAATCAAAATTAGCGCAAATAGAGACGCAAGAATAATTTAATTCAATAGTCTAAAACCAATCAGAATTCTTATTAAATACTCTCTTCACAATAAAGGCTTGATTATGTATGCGTTTGTAGAAAGCCTATCTATTTAACACACCCTTCCAAACCAACCCTATACAATCAGCCCGCCCCGCAAGAATTCTCGTAATCACATTAACCGATGTAAACACGGCCGAATCGCATTTCCAACAATGGCAGCGGAGCGCGAAACTTGTGAAAAGCGAACGATTTTCCCGAACTTTACCTTAAAAAACTTAATCGTTTAACGTGTGAATGTTAAACAAGAGTGGCAAGTAAAGGCTGTGCTTTGGAACGAAGAAAAGCTCCGAGCTTTGCTTTACTCGGCGACGTGACATACGTGACGCGGCCCCATTGATAAATTAACAACGTAAATGATTAATATCAGCCTGAAGGTCGCCGACCGTGAACGTAGAATTTAATGAAATTTGTAGTCTCTTTTAGGCATTAATCTCTATGCGGAACAATCTGACGGATGTACTTCGCTACGAAGCGGCAAATGAACTAGGCTTAAATATGACTAACGTATAAAGGGAGGAAGAGAGGAATTATGAAAATTTGACGTGAAAATATGTAAAATTTGGTACCCGGCACGTTAAATTTAGTCTCGTATACGTTAAGTTATTTCGTATCAAGATTTAGTGTTATGTTAAATATATTTTAGGCATTAAAAATAATTTATTTTATAATCAGGATTCGGAATCAGCGGAAATTAATGATGTCTAAAATATGTCAAAATATCTAAAATACAAGGTATAAAAGACGCTCAACATTTCATGGACTGAACCCAGAACCAACGTACCGATTGTGAAAGAGATTGGAATCATAACAAGCCTGTCCATCATTTCTCTCCGGAAGGTTGGAAATAATTCGGACACATTGCGTGAAAACCTACCAACATTATTGAGAAGCTCATTATTAGTAACAGTGGTGAAGAATGGAGGCCATGGGGACACTGCCTTAGACGCTGGATTGACCAGATTCGAGAAACGATTGGCACTCCGTTACATGATGCTTTACCCAGCGCTGAGAATAGGAATTTATGGCGGAATATCTTTAAATAAAAGTAATTACAAAAGGAAGCCATAATCTTCAGCGGTGAAGAACCAACTTAAGAAGAAGGGAATAAAAAAATACAACCAGCGAAAAAGTGCACGAGTTCATTTAAATATAATTATATCCACATTTAAATGAAGCTACGTGATGTAGTATTATTTCAATATTCTTTAAGTTTTTTACCACAATCTAAGTTTCGTTGTATCACATCTCCAGGTGGGCTATTAGCAAAGATAATAGCTTATAAAGAGATAGATATTTGACAATAGCCCACCTGAAGATGTTGTAATACAACAAAACCTAGGTCGTGGTAAAGAACTTAAAGAAAGTAGAAATAATACTACATCACGTAGTTTCATTTAATTGTGAATAATGAATTTCTACAAAATTAACGCCAAATATATTCAATACCTAATCATATCGTTAAAAATATATTTGTGCCGTAGTTTCTATTAATAAAATGGGAATTTTTCAAAAATGTTTATCGGTACTTTGGAATCAAAAATATAGATCGAGTGATTATTACATAGCCGTAAAATGACGTCAAACGCAATAACTACCTGCAGGTGACCGCCTAAAAATAGCAAGTTTATATAAAGTAGTATAATTTATAACCAGCACATGTGTTCAGTATTTCAAATAATCCCGCAGGATTCAAACTAAATCCCATTATTGTGGCAACGTCATAAGTGCATCCACCTAGCTGTCTCTAAAGAGTTTCTAACTAATTTCTAAAACAGTGACTTTCAATTCACACATAATTTGTAGTTCATTAGTTTAAAACCATAAATGGTATTTAAAGGAAGGTAGAATAGTTTTTATTCTTTTAGTAACTAGAATTAGAGCACAAACCTATTTTCTAATTCATTTTAACTGAAAAATGACTATTTAGTAAACATCAGTTACCATTTTTAGATTCGTCATACCACAATGGTCTACGTCAAAAAGGCCATTACGTAGGAAATACTACAAAGAGCTAAATACAAAACAGAAAAAAGTTATGGGTAATAGAACCAAATTATTTATAGAAAATTCATCATATTTTTATTTCCATGAAACACATCACAGACAATTTATTTACATAATGAAAAAATAAAATGATTAAGTGCAAATAATTTAATAAAAACCAGTCAATCGTACTTAAAAGGTACCCTCTAAGTTTATTTACTTCTTATTTACATAAGTCAATGTACTTACAATCATTTTAGGGTATATGCTCATTGTAGATGCGTCATTGTGTTTTTTATTTTCCAAAAAACATCTTCTTTCCTAATTTTTCATGAGGGTCCTTATCGATGATTTCTCCTTATCGATGTCGTACTTTTTTATCAACCTTGGTAAATTTTTATATTAATTTTCCCTTCTCATAAGACAATATAAAATTATACCCGTAGCTTAAAATTCAGCTTTCTGACTATACATTAAACTTAACAAACTAAAACTCAGCCAATTTACAAACATAACGAAGACAATCCCACAAAAGCTTGTATGTCATAATTGCGTCTCAATTTTCATTTTAACATTAAATGAGAACGTAGCTAATGCTTCAAAGGAAACGGGCGGACCACTTGGCAAAATTAACCACACCTACAGATCCGGCCCGGTGCCGCTACCTGAGTAGGACTAAGTATAATTTGATTAGTTTGAGCGCGCCACAACAAGATTTATTGCTGGACTCATAAATTCATTTCCCCTTCCGCAATCTCAAGGCGGTATCCCCTTTCTTTTTATTTAAACTCACAACAAGGGCGCGGCGGAACTTCGACGGGAGAACACTTCAAATCACTTAGGCCCTCGAGCGAGAAGACGCCAGAGTTTAGTACCTAAGTACTCCGGGATTCGATTAATGGTAACGATCGGGTTTTTATGAATACGTAATGACTGCAAGGGTTTCCTGTTATGAGTACTCTTAGTGTAATCAATCATAAAGATGGAACCTTCCTAAACAGGAACTTCTTGCATTTTTTTGATTGGAATATACACATAATATTACGACGAAATAACGAAATAATGTTATGACGTGCTGTTAAAATATTAAAAATTTAAAAGTAAATTAGTTAGTTTGTACATATAATTAGAAATTAACATGTCATTTCATTTCTTTTACTTTTTGATATTTTGCACCTGTTTTGAAAAACGAAGGAAATAGCAAATTAAAAGGAAAAAAGAATTCACGTCTGACTAGGACTCGTACGGTGAGGATGCGATACTGTTTACAGATATCCAAAAAAAAATTTTGACGTGTCTATTCCATATAGAAATACAAATTAATTATTTTCAATTTTTTTATTTTCCTGTGCTATAAGATCATCCTTCGCGCTAAATTTCGAAATTCTACCTCACCGGAAAGAATATCAAAATCTATGCAGATAAGTGTTGATGAACGAATTATTGAGTCAGTATCAAAATACGTGATTTTTGGAAAACGGTTTCTTTTTAATGCATTAGATTGACAGAAAACCGATACCTTTAACTATTTTTGAAAAATGGCTGTTGAAGGACTGACAGACATACAACAAGATGTATAATAAAAAGTTCTGTATTTTTAAATTCTGAGCTTCGATTCCTAAAAAAATTAACTACCCAATTCTAGGTTTTAGTTAAAGATGAAAAAAATTACATTTGGAAAACATATATTTAATTCTTTCTTAAAACAACGTGTACAAAAAAATCTTGTGAAGTACGAGTGGAACTCGTACTACGATGATCACATTAAGCATTTATATACGTTTAATATCCCTATTAAATTGTCTACAAAATTTTACTTTTTTAAAACGAAAATATATTGCCTACTATATGTTTCACAGGCGCATATTTTGCAACAAAAAAACTTTGTTCTGTGTGATGTAATTACAAATTAACAACTTGTTCCTTTACTTATGCTGTGAGACCTTGCTTCTTGCGAAATGTTATGATTCTAAGTCAACGGGAAGTACCCTATAGGTTTTGATTTACTTACGAGTATCTAAATATGCGGCATAAATGACCGTATTTTTAGATTTTTTTTATTGCGTTGACTTGGAAGCTTGATTTCTTAACAGTTCCAAGTGACCGTAGACCTAAGTATTTAATATTAATTGCAACTTGACACCTCCACGCGTTCTTCAGAAAAAGGGTCTTAACAGATAGACAGACAGGCGGAGAACGAAGTGATCTTATAAGTGTTCCTTTCTCCCTTATGAGGTACAGAACCTTAAAAAAGTTAAAAACTTAAAGTACTGTTGCAATTCAGATGATAAAACGATAAATCGATATCGACAACACTCGATATAGAAAACTACCGTTACACCGCAACATAAGCTTTTTTTTGCAGTTGTTGACGGAAATGCAAAAAGGAAAATCTACTCACTTCTAGTTTACAACTTTTATCGCCATTCTAAATCAGATTGAAAATACAGTACTCTTATCCATCTTCATAGCGTGATAAATATCTCAATAAAAACGTTTTTCGATGTGGCACCATGAAGAACCAGAAGGCTACCTGTACTGGGGGACGGCACTGGGGGACATCAGGCTAAACATTTTTCGCAATGTTTCGAAAAAAAAATGAGGATAAACTTATAATCGATATATACTCGTATAATTATAAAAAATTAAAATAAATACGACCTTTTCATCGGTTCTGCTAATGCTATACTTATAGGCACGCAACTACATTTCACGTCTCGGATCATCAGGAGTCAGTACATATGTTATTACGATAAATAACGATAAATACGAAAAAGTGGGTTACAATTAACGTAATGTAATTACGTATAAATATATACCCTAAATTTATTATTATCCAAAAATATATCTTTTTATCAAATCAAGACATCCTTGCTATGATTTTTTTAGTTCTGGTAAACTGTTGTTTCTACTCTGCATTAGTGAAATTTCCAGCAAATCTACATTTCTCTAGCAAGCTAGTTAAAGACTCCACCGTAGACGTAAAGACTAAAAAGCATTCAAATAGCTAAATTATGGCGCAGAAACTAGATAAAATGATGCTAAAATTCAGATAATTTATGTTTCCCTAAAAAAAAATAAATAGAGAAGTAATTTAAAAGCACAATAATTTGTGATTTTCTACATCACCAGCCGACTCCTTCAATCGGAATAATATATTCCAGTTCAGCGTTGCACCGCTTAATGCCGCATTCGCTCGTTCTAACGATGCATTCAGACTTTTAGTTACTGAAGCAATACGCATTTTCAAGCTTTCAGGAACGATAAAATAATGACAAAAGTTGAAATACTTAAGACTTGCTTTTATGTGGAATGTTGCAGATTCGTCTGCAGTTTTAGGTATTGATCCTCTTTAGTTAATACACTTTCCGGAAAAGCAAATATTTAAGTTTCTATTCAGTGAAACTAAATTTAATATTAAGACTTTGATGTCTTTAATGTTATAACTTCTAGGATTCCGTACTTCAAAAGGAAAAAGCGGCCATTACGTCTCTTTAGTCGTTTTTCCCAGAAACCGTTTCACTCAGACACTTAAAATTTAGCATAGTAATAAAGTGTATCGACTCACATATATTTCAAGGAAATATTCATATAGAACCTTTTAGAAAGGGCAAATGCATTCCAGATTTTTTTTTAAATTTCGTTTATCCTATGAGGTAACAATTAAAAGAAAATTAATAAAAATTCCAAAACTATTTTCTTTTCAAATTCCTATGATAGATATTTGAAGAGATAACGTTAAAAATATCCACAAAAATACGTCACTAAAATTCCCTGTAGGGACTATAACTAAAGTTATTAAAAAAAACAGCGTCCCTACAAATTGATTTACAGTTTTCCGGAAAACTATCGCAATAATTTTAGAACTGTGAGAGGGTTCATCTAAAATCAACGCTATTTTAGACCTATGAAAGTATGTAGGCCTAGGCAATCTAGACAATAAATTTATGTAGCAAAAATTATATTTCGTAAAAGATATAATAGAAATAGTATGTACCCTTATATATATATATATATATATATATATATATATATATATATGTGTGTGTGTGTGTGTGTACATACTTAAGTGTGCACGGAATCCTCTTAGACTCTGACTTCTCGTAATCAACAAGTTATACTAAGGAGATTATTGTCAAATCTAACCGATTATAATGATATTTGTGCTTATCCCACAAATATTAGGGTTTTTTTCCTATTTGAACTGACCGTCAATGTGTCCGTTGAATTTGTCTATTCAATTTTTTACTTAGGAATTTTACAAGAATACGAGCTTACTTCCCAGAAATCGGAGAACCAAAATACGAAAGTATATAAAAAGACATTAAAATTTAAAAACTGATAATAAAACAAAACATCAATGTGCAACAAATACATGTAACATTTTTGAAGACAACTAGATCACAGTATGTTTCCATAAGTCCAACATCCGTTCACTTATTCATGCTGCTCTCTGAAATGTGATGAACGGATATGTTAGCTTCACGTTGCACTCACATACATAATGGCATCTTTTATCAGGAAGCCAAATTGGAACCTGACAACCTCTTCGCTATCTCCCACATCCTGTCTCTGCTGTGTTCACTAACAGCGTATTAATGGAAATTGTAAGGAAATATTTGTCTCGAATTATATTCATCCAAATACTTCTTACACAGTATGGAACACTTAGATTAAAATAATGGTAATTAATAAAAAATTGGCTGCCAATTCCACTCTGTATATTTAAGATATTAAATTGATATAAGTAATAGAATAGAAAAAAAAATTATCACAATTTTTATCTGTTTTTCTTTTATTTGTTCACATATCACGCAAGAACCAGTGATGAAATTCTTCTAAAGGTCTAATCTGGTATACGAACTGAGGTAATATAGGCCTTGTTTCATGGCAATTAACCCACTAGCAAAGAAGATATGGAAAATCAAATTTTCAATACAAAACGCACTTACTTTAAAAAAAAGTTAATTTCTTAATAATAATTATATATGATGTTTCGTGTATACTAATATTCAATCTCATAATTAACTCCTTAATTTCCTTGTGAATGATATTAAGAGCTAGCTTTCAAAATAATTGTATCCCTAATCTTTCGTAACACCAGGAATTGCAAATAAACTGAGCCGCAGCCATATAGAAATAAAAAATCAAAACATTACCATAGCAAAATTAATGTAAGTCTACAAAATTAAGTAAAACATAATTAAAATATATAATATTTAGATACTCGAACCTTATAAGCCATGATCATTTACTCATCATTCAAACATATTCACATATACTTCCGAAACCCATAGAGACTTCGCATTTATCTACAGCGAACGGGACAACATCAATCAACATGCTGACAGGTGTCTTTTTATCAGAAAGACGTAAAAGATCCACCATTTTAGGGGCAAGGTCGGAAAAGGTTATCTCTATATAACCTTGTAGATCTACGAACACTTGTAATAGAACCGTGATTCTCTTTCGTGATATGTATAGATAAACCCCGAGATAAACATGAACTGAAAGTTTGAATAATAAAGGTTCACTATTAATACGCGTCTTATTTAGGATTATCAGTAATTTATTTAATTTAATTAATTACACGTTATGCGATAAACGTTAGCTAATTACGTAAAAATTACATATCTATGCTTTTTTTATAAGGAACTATCGGAACTTATGATTGTAACTAAAATATAAACTCCCACGGAATAACATAATTTTTGGGTCTAAATTTAGATAAAAAAAATTTATGAAACTTTATGCAGGCATATCTTGTGATCTAAAATAGAATATTGACTTCTTTTTGAACAAGAATAATAGCACGGTCCATTTAAAATTATTCTTAGTGTTTTCAGTCAACATACTAATATGAATTCGAAAGTTTGTACTTTCGTTTCTCAATCACGCATAAATGGATCAAAATAGTTTCATGAAACTTATTGTTGACACAGCTTGTAACCCGAAATAAAGTACTGATTTCTTTTTAAACACAAAATATAGCACTATTTCTGTAAAATATCCTTAGTGTTTTCAGTCAACATACTTATATGAAAGTTTGTACGTTTGTTATTCAATAACGCATATCCATTTATGCGCTATTGAAATATTTTCGTGAAAATAAAATATTGACTTCTTTTTAAACATGAAAAAGAGCACATCATTTTTCCTGGTGTCTTTTAGTCAACATACTAATATAAATGCGAAAGTTTACAACTTTGTTACTCAATAACTCATAAATGGACAAACTCTGCTTTGCAAATGAATGCCTTACAAAACTTTAATTGTTGCAGGTCATTTCTTATAAAATATGGTACTGTTGCTTATAACATGTTCGAGACCTTGTGCAGTCTGTGCTTGATGCTTCTAACGTTAAGTCTGTATCTAGTACGATATTTGTATTCATCACAATTTAAAGAAATATTGTTAACATTTTTTGGCATACGTAATATTTTCATATACGTCTAGTACATATTCACGATCTTCATCATCCTTCGAACATCCTCTTTAAACGAGTCTCTGGACCTGTTAAATATTAAACTGCGCGTTTCTGTAGAATAAGAGTCTGTCACAATACCCCATAAGAACAACCTACAAGTGATAGTGCCGTGGAAATAAGCAAAATAACCCGCTTTTGTGATGTCTACCATGCACATTCCATCATCTTCATTATGACAAATGTGTGCGGCACTTAATTTTTGAGCTAGCTGTGAGATAGGAATATCCAAATTTTAAGTTTCATCCATATTTTTACCTAAAACTTTTACTTTATTAATTTTATTCAAGGATAATATCTAGGTTTTTGCCAAATTTCTGAGAGAAAAAAAGTAAATTTCGCTCATAAATTATTGGATACTGTGATTAGTATAGTCAAAAACATTATACTTACAAGCCACCCATACACACTTCTACGAGTATTTTAATTAACGGAAACGTAATGAATGTTCACTCAAAAAACTTTTCTTTTTTTTAAGAAAAAGCATCACTCAATACTCTAAATACACTAATGTACATTTAAATGAAGCTACGTGATGTAGTATTATTTCTACTTTCTTTAAGTTAACCTAGGTTTCGTTGTATTACAGCATCTGGGTCCATCAGGTGGGCTATTAGAAAAGATTATACTTGCTAATAACTTTGCTAATAACCCACCTGAAGATGTTGTAATACAACGACACTTAGGTCGTGGTAAAGAACTTAAAGAAAGTAGAAATAATACTACATCGCGTAGTTTCATTTAATTGTGAATAATGAATTTCTACAAAATTAACGCCAAAATTTAATCAATACACTAATTTAATTTAATTTAGATAACTCATTAAAATACGCATCATTTGGAGATTTATTTTTCTTAATTACAGTGAAGCTCGTATAACTTCATAGTTTTAGACTTATTGTAGGAGACAATCGAATCACAACATTTGGAACAATATTATTTGTTAAAGAAGTGTTTCTTAAATAATGATATCAAAAATTATTTAAAGAAGCATTTATTAAATAATGTACTTTTTTATATCACAAATTTACAAAAAAAAATGCAACTGCAAATCACATTATTAATATACAACAAGTCACATACGCTCTTTTAAATATGAAAGATGAGTTAGCCACATTGAAGGAGAAATCGAAACTTGGTATTTTCACTTCGGTATAACATCAATACGCTGGAATGATTTCTTAGCTCTTATCTTTTTTTGTAATTTTCAGTCATTTTAGAACATGTATTCGAACTTATTTAGGGTTTTCAAATACAGAATTTAAATTTACGGGAAATAAATAGGAATTTTGAGTTTTCAGCATCTAATCTACATACATTTTTGAAAATATAAATTGCATCCAAAGAAAAAAAATAATTCAAATTTGTTGACATGTGGATAGATTTCAGCGGCACGAGTGCAGCGGTTGCATATAAAAGACTGTAAAATGTATATTGCACACATAAAGCTGCGAACCTCCCTCTGATGAAGAAGCCAAAGCGACTTTCACGGTGGGCAGCGAAACTGATACTTTTATCACTTCTCTATATAAAATACAAATAATTCTGAATTCAAATAACAGATAATTATGTTTTCCGCTCCCCGCCAACTTCACCTCCTCTCTAAGCGGCCATCGTGGTACACATATAAATTATAATCGATAGCAACTTAACACATTTCAAAACACTCTCCACTAATAAATCAAAGTCAAAAAAATTACGACATAACATTCCGCAAATTTGTCTGATATTTCATTTATAAAGCTAATATTCTGTTTAATTATTGGAAAAAAATTATGTTTTACGTACAGAGATTTTAAATTTCGGAAAAACGACAAATTACTATGCATTTGAATAGAGAAATGAACAAAGTAGCTTCGCAAAAAAAAATTTTAAAATTCTCTCAAAAAAACCCGATAATAGGATCGATTATTACATAAACGCATTAGTACTTTCGGTAATTCCGAAGTTTTTCAATAACATTACCGAATTTTATCTCAAATTCTTCTAACTCAACAAACCGATATTCCTAAGTACGTCGGGCTCCACCTTAAAACGTACGACGATACCAAGTTTATCGATTTAAATGCGTGAATTATCAGAGTTTAAATTTCGTTGCCAGTTAAAATGTACTTAGAAACTTCCTGGGAATCTTACTAAGTCTAATTAGCGAACCGCCCGATTTCCCGTGGGGCGGTATTTATGTCTCTTTAGAGCGAACTCGCTTTACGTGTCTTATTACAAAGAAGAGGTTAAATATATCCTTTAATCGGCCACTTAGAAATTGTTTCCATTACAATATAACATTTTTAGTAATTAATGTACCATTAAATACTTAGCTTAGAGCGGTCCTTTACTCATAAAGTTGTACCCTTACTGCAACTAAGTTGCGCAGTGGACCGATATATATTTTTACGGTTCCCTAGCCAAGGAACAAAAACGGAACACTTATAATTTCGTCCTGTCCATCTATCTGTCTGTCCATATGTTACAGTCATTTTACTCGGAGGCATTGGCATAATATAGATGAAACTTGGAGGGTAGGTGTCTTCTTTGAGCCACTATAAAATGAAATAGTGGAATTATGAGAAAAATTATATTACAGATGGCACGTGACACATGAATAAATGTAACTGAGGGATGAAAAATTCAGCGCACCTAGGCATATGGATCATTAGATAGGTCTTGAAAAATTATACAGAGGTTCCAAAATAAGTTTTTTACCTAAATATGTAGTTGGTCAGCGTGCTTCTAAAGTCTTAAAAAGTGTGTTCCCTTCTAACTTTCCAATTAAAATGAGTAAAATTCTGAAAAATAATAAGTTAGTCGAGCTTATAATAAAGGTTCAACGAAAAGTTTAAATAAGATAAGTTGTAAAGTTTTTGAGACATGGAATATTTTCGGTATTGACCGCAGCAATAATTTTGTTTTGAAATACGCGCCTGTGAAAGATATAGTAGACAATTCAAATTTTGTAAATATTTTAAAGAAATATTATATACAATTAAATGTTTATAAATGTCTAATGTATACGGAACCCTCTTAGTGTGAATTCTACTCGTTCTTGACATGTTTTGGACTCGATGAACAACAAAGTTACGATCTACTGAAATGTTATTATTAAGCCCCATTATGTACTGCTGTTTACAATTGACTTAACGAGTTCAAGTTTGGTCGTATTAATCTTAGTGATGATCAGCATGAGAGACGTTTCTTAACATCAACAACTGAAGATAATGTCAAAGTCTTATGATAAAGTCTAACAAGAAAATATATTATCAACCAAGTAAAAAAAATTATATATGACCTTTAGGTATCATGAAGCTTTGTGCTAGGCTGAGTCACACAATTTGTTCAAATCTCGAAAACACAGCTGCATTGACTGGTGTCGCGAAATGTTAGAAAAATCCAACTGAGATAACTCAAATACTCTATTCGACATCATCACAGGTGGCGAAAGCTGGATATACTGTTACGAAACTGAAACTAAGAGACAATCTGCGAAAAGAGCATTTCCTTATGAAGAAATTATGGTCACCTCGTTCATAGGACGAATGCATTATTATGCAACGATTGTTCCGGAAAATGAAAGCACAATTACCTCATATTAATATTCCAGGATTTGCTTACCTTTTTTTGGGAAAAGTTCAAAATCCTCACAACAGAATCCTCCTTCATCATGACAACGCCTCTGCACATTCAGTCAAACGAACGCGACTGAATATTGGACTGCATCGGGTGTAGAAATTATGGATCATCCACCATATATTTATTACTAATAAAAAAACATAAACCAGGAGGGCTATAATTCCAGTACATTGCAGAAGCAGTGACAGCCTTGAAGGCTGTATTACAGTAGAAGAGAAGTAATACAGTGGAAGAGACATCCAAGAAAAAGCGGGGCGATAACTTCTCGACCGGTTTTTTCTAATGGAACGATGCGTAGGGTGACACGGAGACTAACAATAAATAAATTACAAACTTGCTAATTGATTACAATTTTTATTCTAAAAAGTCTCGGTGTTACCCTCCTACGTACACTAATTATTTAACTATAATACCTTTTATAAAAACTACCTGTCATCCAGTATGGGATAGGTCCAGTACGGTTGTCATCCAGTACGAGGTCCATCGCTACTTAGCTGGTTAAAACGGTGTGAGAATCTTTTTATACACCTTAAAGACAGTTTAAACTTTAGTTTAAAAAATAACAAATAAAAAAAATACCAAGATAATTCCATAACAGGTTACATGATGAAGAAGAAACGCGTTATTGAAATATCTTAATATTTCCTAATAAAACACGTGGCTTGATAAATTTCTATAACACTAATATTTATGACAATTCCTTTACTCCTGATATTATTTTCATAAATCAGAGATCTAATTCATTCCTATATTACATTGGTCTTCAAATCGCTACAGATTTGTTCAGTATTTCGAAATGACGTATTTGTTCAGTATTTCGAAATGACGAATTATCTTTCACCCTGCTAAGTTTAATACGTGACTACTTAATATAATAGTAGTATTTCAGCTTTAGAGCTTCAGCTTTAGATTTCTTTGAATTTCGTTCTAAATAATCTCCACCCTCCCATTATTATAAAACTTTCTACATTTAATAATTAAAATATAAAATTTAAATAGCACTCATTGACTGACTCTTCGTGAAATCTTCATAACTACAAAGTCTACAAACTTGAAATTTAGTTCATATATTTCTCTTAGCTTTTAGTTGCTCGCTAGGAGACAATTTTTTTTTTAAATTCAACTTTAAAGGTTAGAAAATAGGGTTGAAAAATTGTATGGAAATTCCAAATTGAGTAAAGTTTAGGAAAATTAAATTTCTGAATACACACAGATGAAAATAAAGAAATATCTATTTCATCGTTCAGGAAAATCGCTTACTGTAAACAATTGTTAAAAAAGCGAATAAAACAGAATGCGATTATGGTAGTGAGTCATCTTGGAAAATAAATTCAAGCGACTATTAAAGTAAAGAGAAGAAATTGATAGTTTCTTTTAAAATGAGCGTTTGTTTGTTTTTTGTTTATTTTTTTGTAGCTCATCATAAAAAAACCCTATAGTTTTTTATTGGTTTTTCAATATTTGACAGCTGAAGATCTCGGAAATATACGAGAGAAGTAACTTTTATTTTGATGTTCACATTTAAATGATGAAAAAAACCACTACATCCAAACTTATAGAGAAAATCAAATTTTTCGCAACTAAATAAAACTACGTGATGTAGTATTGCTTTTATTTTATTAAATTCTTTACCACGACCTAGGGTTCGTTGTATTACAACTTCTTTATGTGGGCAATTTGTAAAGATATCAATCTTTGCAAATTACTCACCTGAATATGTTGCCATACAACGAAACCTAGGTCGTGGTAAAGAATTTAAATAAGGTAGAAATAATACTACATCACGTAGTTTCTTTTAGTTGCAAAAAATTATTATTAAAATGAATTTATACAAAATTAACGCCAAATATATACAATATTATAGAGAAAATTTAAGCTTTATTCAGAGTTTCATAACAAACATTATAATATCTTTTTCATAATTTGTTGATAGCGTTTTAGCAATTAGCATGATCCTACCTTAAGCAATATTTACACATCGACATCTTCATATTAAATTAATATTTTATATATAATCAACTTTAATAAGTCATATAACAAGAATTAATTTTTCATTAGATAATATTGTATTAATAATAAAAATAATATGAGAAAATATGGTTTTCTTTAAAGTCTAGTTAAAGTCAATTGATTAAAAGTACATTACTCAGTGTACGTATTATTATCATTGCCATAACCTTCCCTCGATCAATATTAAATATTAATTAAAAATTATTTTACAAGGCAATGTTACATATATTTTTTATCATATGTTTCATATATTTTTTATCATATGTTTAATATATTGTTTCATATATTTACAAAGGCTATGTGTCATATATTTTTTATCATATGTTTCATATATTGTTTCATATATGTACAAAGGCAATGTTTCTTATATTTTTTATCATATGTTTCATATATTTACAAAGGCAATGTGTCATATATTTTTTATCATATGTTTCATATATTTACAAAGGCAATCTTTCATATATTTTTCATCATATGTTTCATATATTGTTTCATATATTTACAAAGGCAATGTTTCATATATTTTTTATCATATGTTTCATATATTGTTTCATATATTTACAAAGGCAATGCGTCATATATTTTTTCTGATATGATTTATGCTGGTACGGAGTTTTTGAAAGTTTTTGGCTGTGACTTTCTAAAAATTTAAATCAAAATATATCCATGTTACTTGAACTAAATTTACGGAATAAGTAACGAAAAAAATACCAAAAAGCTTCTCGCCCCAATCCATAGGGGTACGTGCGTAATTTTTTCCGCCTTTTGATAATCCTGTAAGAATTTTTGCTATTTCCTTAAAAAATATAGAGTTAAACTAGTGTCGCACGAGACACTGTACTTCATATCCTTGAACACGGCTACAAAAAGGCAAACACGTCAGCCTGGCATCCTACACACGTCCCAAATTACGGTTTTAACGCGATTACGACACTGCGGATGCGAAGGTAAATGCGTAGAAGCAAGTGAGCAAGCAAACCGTGTTAATTAGGAACAATTGTACCCGCGGCCTTGGTTGGGCGGGTGGAGTTTGTCGCGGCTACCTCCTTTATTTGCCCGCCTTTGATCATGTCCTATTTGTTTATTGCGTGTCTCTTGTTTAGTACCAGGTTTTCTCCAGTGTTCAGTAAGATGTTGAAAGTGAAACTATGGTAGAGCAATTTTCTGGTTATTTACATCAAGAAATGTGGCTACTTTTATGGAAATACGGGAAATATTTGTTATCAAATTTGATTTCACGTGATTAAAGTGTGAAAGTGGAACTATGACACAGCAATTTTCTGGTTATTTCCATCAAGAAATGTAACTACATTTATGGCAATACGGGAAATATTTGGTATCAAATTTGATTTCACGTGATTAAGGAATGAAAGTGGAACTATGATACGGAACACTAAATACAACCAATTCTTCTCTACTGCTTATTTATAGTCTCTCAAACTCATTTTTATTGAGAATATCTTTAGTGTACATACTACGAGGTTTCCGTACGCGATTAAGTACATATAAAGATTTAAGTGCACATAGTGTTGAAAAATATGTATCAGACACTTTGTAAATATATTTTCCTGGTATATTTTTCACAGGCGTAAAAATAATGTCATTTTCTCAAAAAAATATGAGATATAAAATCATTGCTAAAGTTTTCCGGCAAAACCATAAAAGTATAAACTTCTAGAAACACTGTCGTTTTCATAATTTTCACTTTAACAGTTTCGAATATTTTTCGGGAACATTTTCAGCAATAGGTCTAAAGCTATCTTACGTAAAATTCCATAACATTATTTCGAAATCTTTGCAACTTACACACTCTGATACTTCACGCCTTATAAAATTAGAAAGAAAAACATTTGTTAGTACTCGATTTATGCTCTGTAAAATTTTCATACAAATATTTGTCAAAGGTAATCAAAATATGGACAAGTAAATAAACTTATCACTATACCAAATCCTATTTACAAATGAAATGGTTTTTAAAAAAAGTCTCGAACAGACAAACGGACGGAATTGTCTTTATGAATTTTATTTTTTTCCTTTGGGGTACAAAACCCTAAAACGAGAAACGCTAAAGAACTTTGAATATATTTGGCGTTATTTTTGTAGAAACTGTTGAATATATTTGGCGTTATTTTTGTAGAAATTCATTATTCACAATTAAATGAAACTACGTGACGTAGTATTATTTCTACTTTCTTTAAATTCTTTACCACGACCTGGGTTTCGTTGTATTACAATATCTTTGCTAATAGCCCACCTGACGATGTTGTAATACAACGAAACTTAGGTCGTGGTAAAGAACTTAAAGAAAATAGAAATAATACTACATCACGTAGTTTCATTTAATTCTGAACTTAAACACATTAACTTAAAGTGCTTCAAACATTACATAACTTCCTTTTTAACATGAACCATCCGCAAAATAAAACTTGTCATACGAAACGAAAGGTTCGACACGTTTTAAAATATGTCTAATGATAAGGTCTCTATTAAATATCGATAAATGTCAGGAATCACTTTTAAGTTGAATTAAACAACACATACACGATAAAGTAAAGAAATGTGATTCAACTGAAGAACTGTCAAACTTATGTCAGAGTTGCTCAAGTTACTCATACATACAGATATATATATATATATATATATATATATATATATATATATATATATATTATATATATATATATATATATATTTATATATATATATATATATATATATATATATATATATATGCATATGCATACCTATATATTACAACACATATATTACGCTGTTAATGTATAATCTTCGCGTCTGAGCGTAATCGAGTTAAGGCCGGGATTTGCGACTCGTACGTACATAAATAGTAATCTGATTTGTTTATCTGCTAACACTGGTTTCTTAGAATTACGGATGCAAGTGTGGCATACTAAACTCGTATTAAACTAAAATTATATTAAGATAGTTGTCGTGTAAAACGCATTATCGACGAAAATCGCTAAATAACCAAACTATATCCAAATTATAAACATCTAACTTACTTTCAAATTTAACAATTATTTACCGTTTAGTTTTGAAAAATTGTATAATTAACATTACAGGAAAAATAGTAATTTCACGATATTTAACTTTTTAAAAAATGCGTCTAGCGATTCGTCTAACGAACTAAGTCAATCAAATAATCTTCACTTTAAAATATATATTCTGTAATTAAGTCGATGTAAAATGATACGATATTAACATTTAAAAATATTTATTAAAATTTTTAATTAATTAAAATTTTAAAATATATTTTACTTACCGCTTAGTTTTGACAAAAATTGCTCTCAAAAATCACACAATTAACATTAGAGGAAAATAGGTATTTCATCACACTTCATTTTATTTCAAAAACGCAATAAAGAATACAAAAATTATTTATTTTTTCAAACTGTTAAAACGATGTTAAATTAAAAGTTTAAAAAACAAAAAAGATTATTTTCAATATCAAAATTTATAATAATTTTTACATCTTATTGTCACACGACAAATAAGTATCGAGATATTAAAACTTTTTCCTGAATTTATTCAACCTTTTATGAATATTTTAACTTCGCTTAGTTACTAATGTAGTAAATGAAGTATCGAGAGATGTCCGTTATTCATTTTGAAAATATTTATGAGAAATGTTCGTGGTTTTTTGCATTCTGACTAAACTGCGACATAGAGTTATTGAATATAATATAGTAAATAGAGAGAGAATAATGTCTAGCAGTTCTTGTGATTTTAAAAAACTTTTTTATTTTTATCATTAAGTTTTATTAAGAATTTAATATTCAAAATTATTTCAAAATTTGTAAGTGTTTTTTAATATTTACATGCTCTGCAAAAATTAATAAAAAAATTAATAATGTTTTTTTTCATTACTTTTACTTCTTTGGTTCGAATCGATTTCAAATCCTAGACCTACGTTTTCCGCCCGCCCTCAATCTCGCTTTATCTAAACTTTAAGCACAACAATTAAAACAAATAAATCTGAAACCGAAAAATAAAGTTTTCAGCCCCACCAGAGCTTTGCGTAGTTATAAATTTGTATGTTTCAAAGTTCACGTCAATTTCTACAGACCACGAGGAGTACTTTTATGTTTAACATTTTCGTTACAAATTTAAAACATTTTTCGAATTTTAAACGTACAAATAACTGGTATTTTACTGAAAAGAACATTTGTGTCGTGTCTGAACTTCAGCTCGCCGCCGATCCTCAAATCCGTGTACGAACTTAATCCACCCGCAGATTCTGTCGGATGTACTGACCGAGAGCGGCACAAAAACAATGTTAAATTAATGAAAGAGTATTATTTTAACAAAACGGAAAAACAACAGAGGCGAATGACTTCATTTCCAAATGCAAATCGTTCCACGATTCAACAAAATAAATTTTTGAAAAAGGATCCATTTAAACGTTTGAAAAAATTATTATCAAAACATTTTGGTTGTATTACAATATCCTTTTATGATAGTAATTTTTTTTAATTATTTTGCAGCTATCTACTGTCACCTAGTCTAAATGACCAGTTAAGTATAATGTAATACGGTTCAAGTTCAATAATGCCGGTTGAAATCTTGCTGGAAGAAAAAATATTTTATATATTATAGTCTTATAATTTAATGTGTGTGAATAGGCCCTTCAATATTTGTACATAAGACGATAAGGTTACTTCTATTTTTTATTTCCTATAGATTTCTTCCAACACATACTAGGTTTCCATTTTATTCTACTCGGGTCCATTCATGTCCCTTACATACGACTTACGAAATTTATTTTCCGATTTTTAAATAAAATATATCTTTTCACTCGAGTTTCATTAATGGTCTTCACAATTCACTTACGACAATTATTTTTAAATTGAGAAATAGGTTTCTGTTCTTTTCCACTCAAGTGCCATTCATTTTCATCACATTTTACTTATGAAATTTATTTTTCGATTTCTAAATGGAGATATATGTTCACATTCTTTTCGCTCGAGTCCCATTCTTATCCTTCACATATCAATTATGACGATTATTTTTGATTTTTAAACGGAGAGATAAGTTTCCGTTCTTTTCCCCTCGATTCCCATGCATTTCCCTCATATTTTGCTTATGAAATTATTTTTAAATTTTTATATGAAGATGTTCACATTCTTTTAGCTCCAGTTCCATTCATGTCCACATTCCACTTGTGACAATTATATTTCGATTTTTATATTGAGATATAAATTTCTCTTCTTTCGGATCCCATTCATGTCCCTCACTTTTTACTTATGAAATTTATTTTTAAATTTTACTTTTCGTTTTTTTTTCATTCAAGTCCTATTCATGTCTTTCATAGTTCAGTTATGACAATAATTTTTCAATTCCTAAATGGAGAGATAGATTTCCATTATTTCCGCTCGGGTCCCATTCATTTTCTTCCCTACTTTACTTATTAAATTAATTTTTCGATTTTTAGGTGGAGATATATGTTCACATTCTTTTCCTCGAGTCCTATTAATGTCTTTCACATTCCACTTGTGACAATTATATTTCGATTTTTAAATGGAGAGATAAGTTTTCATATTTTCCGCCCGGGTTCCATTAATATTCCTCACATTTCACTTGTCAAATTTATTTCTTGAGTGAAGAGATTTTACGCCCTATATCGTAGAGAACACTTCTATTCTCTGAAACTAATCACTTTCTGCACTCATGAAGTCATTTTCTGTTTACAATACCTGTATCTCAGTGCGAATTGAAAAGAAATCCTTCAATTTTAGATAGTATTCAACTTCTCAACCATCTGATCGCAATCGCAACAAAGTATACTTTGTTAATGATGAGTTAAAATTATTTTCTCAAAATGTATTGCCGTTATATATTCTAATGATATTAAATTTATAAATGCTGTATGTGTCACATAATTACTAAAAATTATAGTAATCGAATTTCAACAACTTAATGTAAAAAAATTACATAATTTAAAACTATCATCTAAAGTTTTAAAGTTACTAACTACTACTATACTTCTACTGCTATATTCATATTATAAAACGGTAAACCAACCTTCTCCATCGGTCCTCTTGGCCAAATGTATATGAGAATGAAAATTGATACGGCCAATCATATTAAAATGCTGTTAAATTCCAAGCTGATTTAAATTCACATGACGCTTAGTACAATCCGTCTGATTAAAATTGATTAATTAAGGTTATTATTTTTTTAGCGTATCTAACAAATTGTAAAATAGATACCAGAAACACTATTCACAAAGCTGACTGATTCATGGTTATACAATTACTCCCATAGTCATAAAAATAATTGCAACATAATTACTTAAAATCCATTTTAAAACGAATGTAGCAGCTAAATATAACACGGAAAGACTTCAACATAACAAGTGAAATATACATCTAATACGCAACTTATAAACAAGCTGTGAACCACCAAACATTCTGCAACTACACATCTGGAATCGTGAGGCGAACGAAACAATGGGTCTAATTATAGCACCACGTCCAGTATTGAGTTATACAACGTCAATGTCCGAGCAGTAGTTCACTGTAGACCGAAAGTGTGTAAATGCAGTTCATAAATAGGGTTACCAAACCGTCCAGAATTAGTCTCTTAATTTTGGTCATCTCCTGTATCTCAAAATTAATAATTGCACCATGTCACAAACCAGAAATTATTTGCAGAATCAAGTTATTTACTTAAGTTGATCTTTAATTTGGTTTGTTTTCAATGAAGACTTTTTACTGAAGAAGTAATTCCTCTTGGAATATTCTCCCCATGATTAGACACCCTGTTCATAACACGATACATAGTCTATCGCTTATACGTAACAATACAGAACAAAAGACGACATCAGTTATTTTCTTATGATTCTTATATTTCCAAACATTAATATAAAAAAAAGTGCTTCGATATATTTCTCTTAAGTTTTACGTCATTAAAGTTTAAATGGAACCCAAACACCGGAACTCTGAAGGGAGATGGAAAAGATAATTGAGTCACGTAAAATATAAAACAAACATAAAAAATATGTTTCTTAATTTACATACAAAAGCCGATTACCATTCGCTGACTTACTGATTGCTACATCGCGAAATATCCAGAACTAAAAAGTGTATAAAATTGTTATTAGGGACGCATATGTCTTTTGGCTTTTAAATGCTCGCTAAAAATTGTTTTTTCAAAATTAAATCCTGAAAGTTGTGAAAATGGGGTAGAAAATTGTATGAAAATACTTAAAGACTTGAAAATTCATATTTAGACCCTGTTACATAAAAAAAGCACATAAAACAAAATACATTCCTGGTACTTAGATGTAAACAGACGAAACGCTGAAAACAATTTCATTAATTTACTGTTGATATATGATGTTAGGACGGTGCCAGAAGTTGGTAACACACTATAGAATTACCCCTCAAATTGTAAAACACAAGTTAAACTTTTTTTACCCAAATAGATCTAAAACGTAGAAGAAAAGGGATCATCGAGAATCTGACAATAATAGATTTTATTATTAAACATATTCCGAACATCTGAAATAGAAAGTCAATTAGAATTTAAGATTTTTGTTCTTAGATTTTCAAGAGATACGCTGCTCTAAGAGACTAGAAGAAAAAGAAAGCGGCGAAACTGATAGAATTCTAGATCTTCATGCAAGGAATCCTATTATTTTTAATTTCTGTAACAGGATTTTTAGTCAATACTCGGAAAAAAAATAGATTTAAAAAGAAGACTAAACGTATCAATAACAAAAATTGTGTCAATGTAGAATGACCGTTATTGTAAATGAAGAATTGTTTTATAAATTGTATCTGAAATTTCATCAGAATTGGCAATCTAATCTCCGCATGTATAATATTCTAAACATCTCCTGCTCTTATTAGATACTGATCCATCAACTATTAAGAGTCATCAACTATTAAGACCACAGTCTATTAAGAGTCCTGACTTTTATGTTCGAGCAATACGAAATTGTAATAGAATTGACACACAATGTTGACTTAATTACCCGACCATATTATCGTATTGCACATACTTAACTTACTATTAAGTTACTATATGGTGTCGTATATTTTATAGCTTAGTAACACATTGAAACAATATTGCTAACGAGTTTGAAGAAATTGAAGTAATGACGTCTTTGCGCCAGTATTCAGTTTACAAGGAAACCGTATCAGAGCCGGACCAGATTGAAGGCACTCAACTGCGAGATAAAGATTGAATACAGTTATACATAGATAAATTCCAATTAGTTCCAGGATATTTTTCACACAGTTGATGTGAATGTTATCAAAGAATCTCTTTAGAGCCTCTTCGAAACATGTAAATATGATATGATGTCGACTCGGGTGAGTTAAATTAAATATTAAAAAGTGTTGCATTTTAAATGGCATATCTGGAAAGCAATATACAAGAAGAATGCAGTGTACGCTTCCGTCCATCCCTCGTTCGTTTCACAAATTACAATTTAAAATACAGACAGAGATAGAGGAAAACCGTCTTTTTCTAAACTCCCTCACTAAGCTATGCATCTCTAGTTTAACAACAGATTTCTTGGTTTCTATTATTGTTCTGAATACTAAATCAATTACCATTTTTAAAATATTTCTTATGTACATAAATCACTCTGTTACAATTTTATTATAAGTATAGATTATATAAACGTAACACAACTCCCAAAAAAATTCTTAAAAACGCAAAAAAATTGTCCAATACTTGATAACCGAACTAATAGTATTCTACATATTTACGAATAATCACACTATAAATATAACTACATGCATAGATATGTACACAATAAATCGACATACTCCTCTTTTTTAAGTCATAGTGACACTATAAACTAAAGTCTAAAATGGTATATAAACTAAAGGCTGAAATAGTAATATATAATAAAACTAAAAATAAGCATCTCAAATAATTCAGGGCTACCTCAATCCGCACTCTTACACATGGCTACCTCAATGCGCACCTTCTTACCGTTTTTAGATAACCTCTGATTGATCAGGACGTAGCCGAGCGCAAATATACCTTTGAACTTTCCCCAACGTCGCATATTCGACTCTTCATTAACGAAACGCAGGGTCAGTAGATTTCTAACAGGGGACGGAAGTACCTGCGCAGGGGACTCCAATTTTTAACTTTACGACAGAGAGTAAAAATTTTATTAATAAGTGGGAAGCGAGACGGTCGAGATGATGAAACTGAACACTCAATTAGAAGCGCCGGAGGCGGGGAAGGTTGAGTTCCTTAATTTCGATTCGACTCTTTATAACATACTTACATTTTGAGAATCGACGAGATCGCGTACCCATCATACTTTTAAAGAGTCTTTAGCTCGAGAGGTACATTATTTATTTCATGTTTTGTACGAGCTACTGTGTACTCTCAGCGTTTATCAAGTGTTACTTGGTTTTGTCTGACGATTTTGGCAATTTCTGTGGATTCCAACAATTATTGTACTAGATAATATCATAATATATCTAACTGCAATATTGTCTGCAAAGGGAAGCAAATTTAATTTCAGGGATAAAAAAAATAGGTGATTAAGTTTGTTGGGGTAAAAATAATTCAATTTGTTAAAAACATGTTCATTTGATTCCTTGTAAGTTTGTTATTATTATATACTAATTGTTCTCCATGGTGTCATTCGCGTGGAATTCGGGAAAAGAAAAGTTATTAGAATTGTTTTTCTCATACGTTGCTCTTGAGTCTAAACTATTATCACACCAAATTTCATCAAAATTCGTACAGTAAATTTCGCGTCACATAAATTAAAAAACAGACTGAAAAAATTCTAAAAACAAATTTTCTGGCTTCTATTGTAATTTTTCATACTAAATCAATCATCCTTTTTAAAATGTTTTCTATATACCGAATTTACTCTGTTATAATTTATTTATTAATAGTATGAATTTAATTTTTTACATCTATTTGTTGTTTAAATATGTGATATGAGACACATTGGAATAAAATTACAGCTCCCTCTGAAACGGCAACATTGAATTAGCAAAAATAACAAATAAACAAAAAAATTGAAGTAACAAAAAAGTCTACGCCAAATATGTCCAGCAAAGATTTTTTTCTCAATGTCAAAAAAATAAACAAGAAAACACATATTGAATATATTTGGCGTTAATTTTGTAGAAATTCGTTATTCACAATTAAACAATACCACATCACGTAGTTTTATTTAATTGTGAAGAAAACACATGTCTTTGCAGAACAAAATTGGCTTTATAGCTTCTCTTAGTGTACCATAAACTAACGCCCCTCAAAATATTGTTTTAAATAATTTCGGATACAATTTCTAGTTTTAGGCCGAGGAATTACATATTAATGCAAATTTCAAGTCCCTATCTTATTTCGTTTAGAAGTTTGATGCCTCTGATAAATGGACGGATAAACGACATTGCCATAATAATAGGTTTCCGTTCAAACCCTTCGGGTACGAAACCCTAAAAAGAGATCCTGTAGTTTCGAATTACATCGTAAGAAATGTTTTCGAAAGTACATAGGATTACTATTAATACCAACGAAACACACTCATGGTGAATAAACGGGCTTGATTTTAAGAGTAAATATAAGGTTTTACTAACCATAATATTGTTTTATTTCATAATGTTAATTCGACCTAGAGCGATAATTGAAATTCAATTATTAACGAATGTTTTGCTTAATCATATATTTTCGATGTCAAGATATATGCAAGATAATAAAATTTTTAAAATAAAAATCATAATGTTTATTTAAAAGCGGAACCTTAATGAAAATTGTACATAAAATAAATACGAAAATATGTGTTGGTTTCGACAACAGAGTAAACTTTTGTTCCCATCAGTTTCGAGAACGAGTAAACTTAAGTGTACATCAGTTTCAACGATACAGTAAACTTTCTCTCCATCGATTTCGATAGCGGAGTAAACTTTTGTCTCCATGGGTTTCGAGAACAGAATAAACTTTTATCCACGTCAGTTTCAACAATCTTTCTCCCCGTCGGTTTCGATAACTGAGTAAATTTGAGCTTCTCAGGTTTGCAAACTTTGTTCTCTTTTTTATTGCCGTTTAAATCAAGAATGAACCTCTATCACTGTCCATCTGTCTGTCACTTTTCATAATTTTTATAGTTTTAGACTGATGTGCATGATATTTTGCAACTACATACTTGATAGGAAAATATCTATTAATATGTAGCAAAATAATAAAAACGAAATTTAATATAATTTTTCTTCATACATTAAAATGAGAGTGAAATGTTTTTGACAGACCTTTTAAAATCAATTTAATTGATTTGTAACATGCTTAATTCACACTCATCTTATTTTTCAACCATTTTTTAATTATCAGATTTCAAAAATCTAAAAAAAAATTAGGTACTAGCATTTGATTAGAAATTCAATTACAATAATTTCGATTTAACAACTTGTATCAACAATTTTTAAAAGTTATAAAGAACTATAAAACTCTATATATATTCTAACATACACTTAGTCAATTTTTCTTTTTTTATTTTCACTTACATGTTGAAATTAATAAAAGTATTTGTAATAAAAATACGCGCATTTGGATAAAAAATTATTTTTTTTTAATCATATTAACTTCAGTAAAACTTAAATCTTTTACTACCACAAAAGTCTGTTAAATTAAATTATCGTTAACTAATTACAAAAATTATTACGTGCAGTGGCATTTCCTAGACCAAAATCTGTTTTTTCAAAGTTAAGTGTATTGTAGTCAAAATCTATTGGTTATGGGATACGACATATTCAGCGTTTATAAAAAAAATACGACATTTTAAATTTAATTAATTACTTACTTTGTTAAGAAGCAGTTATGTGTCCGCAACGAATTCACTGACAGAATTTTAGTCACTACTAAACATTTCATCTTAATAATATTCTAAAAAGGACACCAATTTCCATCATGTTGACGTGTAATACAAAAAAATATTTAAAATCTTAATATCTCTAAGGACCACATCACATAATATAAACCACTTTTTCCTCAGCCTTGTAAGCAGTGGCATATATAGGCAGTGGCAATACACGTTCAGCATAAAAATCTGATACCATAGACTCAAAAAATTAGACAAAGTCTTTTAAGTATGCGCATGGTGAAAGGTTTTGTCTCCGTGGGTTATGTAAATGATGTTTAGAGCTCTGAACAAGCGATAATCAGATGGTGCAATATCAGGTGAATTGGGTGGATGTGCCAGCAGAATCCAGTCCAGCTCATGTAATATTTGACTCTTACATTCTGCGATATGTGGTCTAGCGCTATGATGTAGAAAATAATCTTGCTGCTGTTAACTACTTGGTTTAATAACTTGTCGATCTAATTTCTAATAGCAAATTTCTGCATTTAGTAGCGATCTCTCCGAAAGCACCACTTAATGAATAACATCTAACCAAAGCACCCCATCATTACCTTTTTGGTGTTCAGTTAAGATTTGATGCTGAAACTCTTATTCATCCTACATTGAGTAATAACTTAAAACGAGGCGAAAAAGATAGAATAGAACAAATACAGTTTACTTTGCAATTAAGTTTGCAACCTAATTTTCATTACCAGTTAATAATTTTTTCAACCGATCGAAGTAACTTTTTAATGTCAACAATTATTGACAAAAGCTTACCCTGAAGTGGAATTGATAAGATGACTCCTAATAAGTTTTACTAATTTATGTAAATGTGCCTCCTCTGTGACTACACTACCACAGAGCTCTTCAACCATTTGACGAGTAGTCATTTGGGAATCTCCTTCAATTTGGCGTAGTACTCGTAATCGTATATCTAATTCGATTAAAGGTCTTTGTCCTAGTTTATGGATTTCCTGAAGCAAGTTTTCGTCGTCCTGAAGTACACCGTCTCATAGCATATATTTTGAGGTAATGCGTAAAGCGTACTTCAGCCTATTAATGCCTTAGACCATGAAAATATAATTTCAATGTATATATATATATATATATATATATATATATGTGTGTACATAAAAAAATTGCCAATCAAGAACCGATCTCGCAGACAAAGTTTTACGTTTATTTATTACTAAAAATTGTGCACAGAACAGCTCGTTTTATACGATACGTTAAGTAATTTCACATTTTGAAAGGCTGCAAATATGACAATACCTTAGTATATCAGCGTCATTTAAAAAAAACTTCTGAAAAAGAGTTTTTAAAAAGAGGTATGAAATATACTATGTGATAATAGATTTCATTGTCAAATCGAATCAGATAACTGCTATATACAGTCTGTAAAATAATAAAACTAACATTAACTACTTAAAAGAGACAGTTTTCTTACGGATGAAAGATATAATAGAATTCCATTGTTTACTGTGATGGACATTCATGGTTTGACATTCTTCATTACTAAATAAATTAAAACCTGCTAAGTGTGTGTAATACTCACATTACAAGCAAAAGTACAAACACTTAGTCATTAAAAAAAATTTAAGGACACGTAGTATTGACTATTAAATTATTTAAAGGGTTTCCGGGAGACTATTCCGTCTTATTTTAGGGCTCATAACTTAGTATGTAGGTAATCAGTTAAAGGGTCCATAACTTAGTATGTAGGTAATCAATTAAAGGGCTCATAACTTAGTGTGTAGGTAATCAATTAAATGGCTCATAACTTAGTGTGTAGGTAATCAATTAAAGGGCTCATAACTTAGTATGTAGGTAATCAATTAAAGGGCTCATAACTTAGTGTGTAGGTAATCAATTAAAGGGCTCATAACTTAGTGTATAGGTAATCAATTAAAGGGCTCATAACTTAGTGTGTAGGTAATCAATTAAAGGGCTCATAACTTAGTGTGTAGGTAATCAATTAAAGGACTTATACCTTAGTGTGTAGGTAATCAATTAAAATATCAATAATTAGTAACCAGGGTCTAGTAGAAAACATGGTCATACTAAGTTCTAGTTTCTGCGTAGAAGACTTCATTCCGAATAATCCAGGCATCTAAAGTTAAGGAATTAATAAATAAATATATATTTTAATATTTTCACAGACTAACTGAAAGTCATATAAGTTGGTCGATTACTACTCGTAAACTAGTAGAGCCTACGTAGCTTCGATAATTTTCTTCGAATTTTTCAGACATTAAAAAACAGCGGTTTAGCTGGTAGGGACTGGGGACACGCAACTCTAGCAAACAATGACCACATTACAGCTTAATATTTCGTATACGGATCTCTTTGTCGAGATAAGTCTTCATGGTACACCACAATATTTTTAAAGACCTATTCGACGACACCTTGTAGAAATGGAGTATACTAATAAAAAAAATTACCACCAACCCTCACCTTTGTATGAGCAGAGGAGGTACTCTAAAAAAATTCATTGAAATGATTTTATTTCATAAATTTGTAAGCGTTGCATATATGTATAACCATGCCAAATTTCAGCCTCAGCACAAATAGCTTATAGCACTAATAGCCTGTGATTAAAACGGCTGTGACATACAGACCGACCAATTTGGCTACGGAATCATAAAAAAGCCCATTACAAAAACGAAATTTTAAAATAGATCTTATATGTAACAAAATTAAAAATTGTTTTAATTCGAGATAACAATTCATAAAACTAGGAATTTATTTACATCTTAGATTTCATATCAACAATTTGGCACTTTCATATCTCTTTGAAATTAACAATTACTTATTGGTATAAAAATATTCAACTCTCCAGTACACAGAGAGAACAATACGTATAATTACAATTATCATTATAAACGGTACACAATTACGACAAGTTTCGTAAAAGCAATATGCGGATATCGATATCGGAGCCAACAGGAAGTAGATGGACGTGGACACTATACTCAGCTGCTTATACAAAAAACTATAACCGATACGTAACGTTGAAACAATTACAGCACGTATTGTTAATTTTAGTTCAATGCGTATGCTACGCAGAGCCCTTAACTTGTAGTTTAGCTGCTTTATTGTATTACACATAACATAGCTTAATTGCGTATTCAAGGCGAATTGTCAACATGCTTGAACATATTTAGTATAGCTGTGATAGTTTGCTTTAGCCTTTAGTTTGCAAGGAAACCATATTGGAGTTGAGCGAGGTTAAAGTCGCCCACTCGCGTTATAAAGATTGAGTACAGTAATTGACACAAACGAGTACAACTGATACAAACGAACAATTAGATAAAGCGAAACAAACGGTCCCTTTATAATGGAACTTCGGCTCCAAAGCGAACACAAACGGAACGTTTTACAATCATTAAAGTTCATGCTCCAAACTGAGAACGTCGCAATACTTTTCATCAAAAACTTCACAAAAGTTATATACATATAAACAATTAAATCCGGTCAATAATCAACCTTAAAACTTAACTGTCTACTGATATTTAAGTCATCAAAACTGTCATCAAAACTGTCACTAACTGATCAGGCATAACTCAAATAAACTGGTTAATCAAAATTGGGAAACTCACTCACCCAAACTTGAGATAAATGTTCATACGAGTATGTATTAATTAATACGATCCCCGGTATTAATCCCGGATAGGGCGTTTTCACAATATTGGACACGACAATTGCATCACGTCAATAACATCTGGGGCGATTCTAATACAGCGCCGACATAGCATGGACCGTTGCACACTAAACTAACCAACTTCGATATCTCCATGATAGTCTATTGAAAACGTGTGCTCTGGAACGTTGGCTTTCCTTTTAAAGACGAAGCACACAAGCAATAGCGAATAAGAAGTCAATTCACGTTGACGTTTTGATATATCATATAATTTCAGTTTTGCTCTAGAAAATATTTTAGTGCCAATATTTAGTAAATAGGGGTTTTCACAGTCAAAATAATACTTTCTAAAACTGTATATGCAGTTTTTACAGCAGTTCAAAATAGTACTTTTTTAAAAGTGTATATGCACGTAAAAAATTATCATAATCAAAATAATATTTAAATATAAATTTCCTTAAACGAATCATTTTTTTGTTTTTTGCTAATTGATAAATGACTAAACAATTATTACTCGAGATTCTGTCGCTCAAGGATGTAGCAACGCTTAAAAGAAAATACAGGAATGAAGTGAAAAAGCGATTAAAAACTTTTCATCTTCATCAAGATCTACATGAAAATTAACGTTTTCAAGAAAACTGTTCAATAAATATATTGCTTTTTGACGTTATGCTTATTCGTTTCCATAGTGAGGTCAAATTTAGCCATAATACTTTTAATATATTTAAAGTTCTTTGAATAATTATATTCACCTATTTTTCACAGTCGATATAGACATTATCTGAGACGACGTATTCTGTGCAACGAAAGATTCACAAGTCTACAAACATCTTCTTCATCTGAAGTAGCAAAATACGTTTCATTTACCTGCGAGAATCTCTCCTGCGCGTCCAATATATCGATGAATAGCGACAGCTTGTGGTCCATGATGGGGAATCCATTCCTCGGCTGCGCGAGTAGATGCGCGAGCGCCTCGCGCACCGCGGCCGGCGTGCCGGGGCTGGCTAGCGAGTGAAAAGTAGCAGAGGTGGGGGGCGGCGCGGGCGCACTCCGCAGCGCGTGCTCGCTTCGCGAGAGCGGCAGACGCGCTACGGGACGCGGGCGGCGGGGCGCAGGCGCGGGCATAGGCGGCCAGGCCGGCGCGCTGCGCGGGCGTCGCGCGCCCGCCCAATCGCGCCGCAGCGGACTCGGACGGCGCGGCTCGGGCGCGGGCGGCGGCGGCTCTTCCCAGCCGCGTGCCCACGCGCCTAACGCGAGCGAGTCCGGCTTGCGGGGCGGCGCGGGCCGCCCGGCCGCCATGCTGAAGTCGCATGCCCCCCTCACCGCGCCGCGCGACGATCACGCGCGAGCCACTACCGAAAAATGTCTTATTCACTCGGACACTAAATATCCACTCTAAGAATCAGTCCCGAACTACCCAGTTTAGTCGACAATATATAATTCACTCGACAAATCGACGGACCGATACGGGAAATAAGCAGGTTTATTCAACAGAATAACCGCATTCACTAGCAACTTGATAACCGGTGTTTAATATGCTACACGATTTGAGACAAATAACTTCAGAGTTTTATGTTCGGTGTATCACTACACTTTTAACAAGAAGCGGGCATTTTTTTCAAATTGACCAGCTGTTAAACGGGCGGGCGCCTTCCTAAATTTTCATTTCATTCGATCACTCAGTATATCGATATCAAGAATACTTGATCGCATGGACTTAATAAATCGGTATAGAACATTATTGATCGACAGGTTTAGTCAGAGAAACTAATGCATTTATTATTAATTTAAAATAACCTATCCACTCAAGTAACCGATATCGAAGACAATTAAATTTATATTTAATTTCACAGACGTCTCCATTTCTCTAGTAATAATTAATTCGAAAACGACTAAATTTAGTCAAAGGAATAATCATATTCACTTAATAAATCAGCGTAAAAGATAATTGGGTAGCAAGTTTACTCGGAGGAATTGTGGCATTCATTTTTAAGTCAAAATGTCCTATTTATTTAACTAGTAAAATAATAGATCTGGGAGTGATTTAAATATTATATTCATTCTCTCAGACGGGTGCACTCATCTAGTAATTATGAACTAGAAAACGACTAAATTTAGTCAAAGGAATAATCATATTCACTTAATAAATCGACATAAAAGACAATTGGGTAGCAAGTTTACTCAGAGGAATTGTTGCATTCATTTCTAAGTCAAAATATCCTATTTATTTAACTAGTAAAATAATAGATCTGGGGTTGATTTAAATATTATATTCAATCTCTCACATGTGTGCACTTCTCTAGTAATAATTAAATGGAAATCGACTAGATTTAGTCAAAGGAATAATCATATTCACTTAATAAATCGGCGTAGAAGACAATTGAGTAGGAAGTTTACTAAGAGAATTTGTTGCATTCATTAGTAAGTCAAAATATCCTATTTATTTAACCAGTAATATAATATGTCTGGGGGCGATTTAAATATTATATTAAATCCTATATTCGTGTTCAATTCTCTAGTAATAATTAACTGGAAAGCGACTCGATTTAGTAAATGGAATAATCATATGCACTTAATAAATCGACGTAAAAGACAATTGGGTAGCAAGTTTACTCAGAGGAATTATTGCGTTCATTAATAAGTCAAAATATTCTATTTATTTAATCAGTAAATTTAGTAGATCTGGGGGCGATTTAAATATTATATTAAATCTCACAGACGTGTCCACTTCTCTTGAAATAATTAACTAGAAAACGACTAGATTTAGTCAAAGGAATAATCATATTCACTTAATAAATCGGCGTATAGGATACTTGAGTAGCAAGTTTATTCAGAGGGATTATTACATTTATTAATATGTCAAAATATAATATTTATTTAGCCAGTAAAATAATAGTTTCCGGGGTAATTTAAATATGCTATATTTAATCTCACACACGTATCCACTTCTCCAGAATTAATTAACTGGAAAACGGTTAATTACATTTAGTCAACGAAATAATAGATAAATGGTTAACGCAATCGAGAAAATAATAGTAATAATTTGCAACTATAACTTGCATTTAAGACTATTGGCATCTTGAGATAATTCGATTTATTTCTTCAGTTAATTCGTTTGACAAACCGATTTCTAGGATAATTAAAACACTGAGTGTAATTAAATAGTCTTATTCACAGACGATAACTTACTTTTAAAACTATTTGAATTATCATCATTCCCTTCGTTACTGTATACTTGCAATAACAGTCACAATATTTTTCTGTTAACTTTAATGTTAATGATATTAAATACTTAACAATAATATTGCAATATGTTCTAAATCAGAAAATTAGATTTGCATAAAAATGACGTAAAATTATTTCGTTTTTAAAGTAATAAAACCTTACGTGACATTGCTATGAGGATCTATAGAAAATCCACTAAAATGGTAGCAACAAATTCTATATAATGAGGTATGAATACAATAATTGCATATTAAGAATAATTATTGATAATAAATAAAAGCAAAGTCCTAAAGTAAATTTATCTCATTAAATTCCCTATAAATCTCATTATAAAAATAATATTCTAACTTAAAACCGTAACACGTAAAAGTAACTATAATTAAACTCTTCTTTTAAAATTGTGACTTTATCTGAAGACACGACATAATAAAAAGTTTTACTAAATTCGAAAGATACGTCTGAATCATTAATTAACTAAAACTTCCATTAATTATATAAATAATCAAATTTCAATCGGAAATGTGTAATAATAGAAGTCACTCATTAAAATTTAAATAAACGGAAAACTTTTTTAAAGCCCCCAAAGAATATCCGAGAAATTAAAGTTAGTCCTAGTGAAAAAACACAATATGCCAATAAATACGTAATCCAGAAAACATTTAAAAGAAAATATCAAAAACTAATTATAACTTTATTCAGGTACTTAAAGAAATTCTTAAATAAATCACAAAATTTTCCCTTAAAATCCGGTGACATTTATCATAAAATTTGAAGCTTAAGTTTCCATGAGCATATTTCAATTACGTTTCAATATACGTAATATATTTTGCTGGAACGCATTGATTAAATCAAACAAATCTTTGCATTACCTAAAAATTAAACCTACAAAAGCTCGATGTTTGATTTCGAGGGAAATTCAATTAACTGATATGACTGTTAACCCCAAACTCACAGATTTTTACAATGACGAAAGTATTTACGATCGCGTTTAAATAATTAATGTAATGATTAAGGTCGTATTTATCCTATTAATCATGTAAATCAAGATAAATCAAAATTTACTACAATAACAAATCATTTATGTCTAAATATCCTAAATTAAAAAAATATATATATTCTTTTCGAATTTCGTTATAAAACGACCGCGCATTAAAATTCGAATCCAACTAAAGTTTCAATACTTTGCACACACCAAGTTCGTACAATGCCTGCGCTACACCGATACACTAGGCGCGCGCTGCGTCGTAGCCGAAAGCCCCAAAAGCTCGCGATGCACCGAGCCGCGAGCGGTGCTCTCGCGGCGACGTCCCACGCGAGACTGCGGCGCGCGGGCGTCCGCGGCCTGCAGCATCCGTGACCGCGTCTTATGTAACGTGAGGACACGCGCTCTCGTGGATCTACGAAGGCGCGTTAGGCGGGAACAGCGCAGCGCTACGCGATTTGCACTTGTTTACGTTTATGTGAAAAAAGCTCTTGCCAACAGCTTCCAAAAATATTCACGTCTTAAAATCACGTTGAAATTTCACGAAAATTCAAATTTACTCACATAAAAGATCATTTCAGAAATTATATGAAAATCTTGTTTATGTAGAAAACATCCTCTAAAAGCTCGTAAGAAAAACTATCTCGAGATTCATGGATAACGTCATACACCGTTACAGCCTACGTATATCCTTTGAAGCTTTTCGTAACTAGAACTCTCCACAAAATATTTACCACGTCGATAGGAAACTTTTTTGTTTCGAGCCGTGGAATACAAAAGTTATGAGTACATACCCCGATACATCCTAACGGAAGAAAAACAGAAACTTGCAAAAGAAAAACAGAAGTATTAGAAATATCCCTTACATATAAAAGCCTTCAAACTTAAAAGTATTCCTCTATATTAAGGAACTTATTTGAAATTTCTTATAAAGATTAAGGATACTTGTAATAATAAACTTTCTGAATATCTGCATTTTTACTAGAACTTTGGCAACAGTGTTTGTCTACAGGATTGTGATGGGGATATATAATTTTATAAAAACTAATTATATACTTCAACTCGTATAATCATCAACTCGCCTGAAAGATTCCTAACTGTACTTTAAAACTATTGAAGTAAGACTGGAAAGAAAATTATGGTATGTTTCATGAATATTGGCCATTTAAATATTTTTTTTTCACATTCATTCTTTAAGCATTTGAATAACAAAGGTTATTAACTGAAAATGGGTTTTTAAAATTTATCACCGAAAAAAATAATTATTTTTCAAAATTCGTTTATTTATAAAACAACCCTTTCTTTCGATAACAACCCTTTTATTGTAATATGTACGACATATATCATAAAAGCACATCAAAAAAATTATTTTGATCTTACTTTATCGCTCTTGTTACGTTTAATAGAGTACAAAAGGTCTAAGAGGTTTTCTGACAATTTTAGGGTTTCGTACCTAAAAAGGGAAAAGGAACCTTTATTGCATCACTTCGTTGTCCATCTATCTGGATATCTGTCTGTCTAGATCCTTTTTCTCAGAAACAGATAGAGGTATTAAGTTGAAATTAATATCAAATACTAATATAAATACAACTTTCTAAGTCAACGCAATAAAAAGCTCACAAATCATGACATTTGGCAAGAAATAAAGTCTCATAGCACAAATAAAGGAATAAATCCCAAAATCGTTATATTTTGAAATATCCCCGATGTTATTTGCCTGTAAAAATATGTTAGGCAGTATATTTACGTTGCATAAAATTAATATTTGTAAATAGTGCAATAGGCATTATACGTACCTTAAAATATCTATAAGTACCTAAATGTGTACAGAACCATCGTAGTGCGAGTTATTCTCGTTCTTGACAGGTTTTTTCTTTAATATATCCAACCGTATTCTTCGTGTTCATATTACATGTTCCATTTTGTATTTACAAATATTTTTCACGAATTACATATATACCGCTCGATTTTGGTTGTTCCAATCTGATAAGTAAAACCAAGCTTTTACGTTATATTGCGTTCAAAAGAAGCCCGCAAAATCTTTTTTTGTCTTTTATAGAGATAAAATGAAAAAACAACTCCCTAAAACATTTATCCGTAATGTCAATTAGACAAATGAGAAAACTTGTATTTTGTATGAAAATTGAGGTTATTTTCCATAATTGTTTGTAAACGCAATTTTTCAGGCCCATTTGAGCCATCAAAGTGAGAAAAAGTGTAGATTTTGTTCTACTGCATCGTCCATGCAAATATCTGACTAAGCAACCTTTGAAAGTCGCATATCGTCGCAAAAATTACTTAAAACTTGAAAAGAGCGAAGAACATAATTCATTAGCAAAAGAAAATGGAACGGATGTCACTGTAAATTACCAGTTTACTTTTAATTTATTTAGCAATGGTAACACATCTAATGAGCGACTAATATTGATCATTTTTTCAATCATTTCAAAAAATTTATTACGTTCTTTATATAAATACTTCAATTTATACGTTACGTTAAGTTTTCATTGCATTTTTTTTTGCTTTTTAATCATACTTAATATATCAAAAATGTAATGTATGAGCATTGAAAAAAAATTGTTTTGTTTTATATTTCCTATAATAATCAGATATTTTATTTAATTTTTCGCTCTTTGCTAATCGTAAATCGCTAAGTTATTTAGTTTTTACAACCAAAAATAAACAGTTTTTTTTAAATAATATCCTATTTACATTTATACTTTATTTTTATGATTTTCCATAATCTATATGTGGATTATCTAGATGCAATTATTTGTATACTAATTCTAAACCAATCTTAAGGGAAGTCTTTTCACACCCCAGTTAGGAATACTTATCACCAAGATTTGCATTCATTTTTACCAAACAAATTGTTGCGTGCACCTCAGTTTAATATACCCTTTCATGATTGCATAATTAAGACGTATAAATATACATACCTTAAAGAAAAGTTAAAATTACAATTATTTTTAAAAATACGTTAAGACTCTCAATAGCATACAATTGTGTCTTCAAACATTTACCTCTTGGTAAGAATTTTAAAAAAAAATTTAAATCTTCGGAAAATAAATTTTCCGATTTTAAAATATTTAAATATAATCCCAAATTATTCTCGCGGAAGAAAACAACTACAATTAAGCTTTATGATTGCATGTACTTTTTTAAAATTTCGGATAAAAGGCAAAATATACAACGAAAATATTTTCGTTACAAAAGCGTCGGCCACAAAACATTCCGAAAGTACTGACAAACCGACGTGCACGTCAAAGCTATCCCAAAGCTTTTTAATTTCAAATTATCATATCACGCACACAAGACCACTTTGTTTTTCAACTTTGACACATGGTTTTTCGCTAAATTACCCTCTCGCACATATTTTCCGAGTTTAGGGCAAATATACAAGTATGCAGTGGCCGATTAGCAGAATTGTTTTATCAAATTTACGGGTCACGTCCAAAATGACCCCATTTCCAGTAACAACCGTTAACAGCCGTTGGAGAAAGCTAGTAAAAGGGTTTCTGGTGAACCTTTTTTCGTTTAAGAGCATAATGGTAATTCCAATATTTTAATTGCATTCGATGCATATCGCTTAAGAGAGTATACTCTGTTTATTCAGCTGTAAGTTCTGTTAAACTGTTTAAAATAGACAACGTTGTATTGACACTTTATCTTATATTCTTTACCCAAACCACATTTAAAAATTCCTACCTGTTCATCCGATTTCTTGGTACTTCTATTCAATTATTATAACATAATCCAACCAAGACAATTAAAGTATTGTTAGAATTTATTACTATCGGTGACCTAAATTATTTCTTAAAATGATGCTGTCGGCTGATGACTACCGAGTCATCTTAGCGTATCACGCTGTTCTCGCGAAGCAGCAGTTTCGGAATACTAGCAATGTCTGTCCCCTATTTCATATTATGCGGCCAAAATCTCTCCTTTCATTCAGCACACCTTTTTCTATGACAATGGATATAACAGAAAAGTATAACATAATCACATACAACTTTCAGTATAAACAAGTTTTAATAAACTTATTCTTTCTTTAAACATAAGTTATCGCGAATATAGATTTCGGTAAACAAAAAAAATGTTTTACCTGGTCCAAATTATTTCCACGCTGCCTTTTGTTGCAAAAACCTTCATAATTGAAAAAAAATATTACCACGTATTTTGTTACTCAAAGTTTCATTCTAACTTATTTATTTATACATTCCTCTATAAAAAAACACTATCATTTTTGTTACATAACATTTCCGACCATGGATATTCCACAATTAGTTGTAAATGTATTTATTATGTTAGACTTATTATTTATAACTTCAGCTTACCTTCAGATTTTTTTCTTAAATACAAAACTTTTTGCGAAGTAAAAATGTAATTATAAATCCACAAAACCGATTATCAACATTATATAAATTATTTAACAATATTTGAATCATGTACACTTTTGCCACTAAAGAAACATACGTCAATGTCAAAAAATTGGAGAATTAAAAATTAATTTACATTACGTTAATACAAAAAGAAGAAGGTCAAGCTCCTTGATGTATAGGGATTACGCAAATGTATAGTATAACAATATACATCAATAGATGGCGTTAGGTGCATTCTAAATCGTGCAACGAAGTTTTTCCCACAGACAAGCATTGGTGAAATGGAATTGGCCAGAAGTGAAGGGTAGAGTAGTGCAGGAGTAGGTGGTTGAGTGAGCAATCATTTACTTATAAAAACAGCATTAGTACCACCACGTCGATAGTGCAACTAGTTATAAATACAATACATTTTGTACACTCAATTCATAGCATTGAAAGCAAAAACTACCTAAAAGTAAATTTCTTTATCTAGAATTAATTATGGAAGCAAAATTTTTCATTTATCTAATAATATAAAAATAGTATCATTAAATCGTACATTTCTTTATACATTTTCACAATTAAATGAAACTACGTGATGTATTCTACTTTCTTTAATTTCTTTACCACGACCTAGATGTCGTTGTATTACAACATCTTCAGGTGGGCTATTAGCAAAGATTAGGAATCTTTGCTAACATCTTCAGGTGGGCTATTAGTTAATATTAGGAATCTTTGCTAACAGCCCACCTGAAGATGTTGAAATACAACGAAACCTAGGTCGTGGTAAAGAACTTAAAGAAAGTAGAAATAATACTACATCACGTAGTTTCATTTAATTGTGAATAATGAATTTCTACAAAATTAACGCCAAATATATTCAATATTTATATATTTTAACAATCCATGTACTAAAAAGACAGTATGTATTATTATATCATAGCGTGGCTGATGCTGGTCACTGGAAGACCATGTTCTTTATGAATACTAAGTTAAGTTAAATTCAAACATAATAAAATCATAATGTAATGATTGAGAAATATCCTCAAATACATCTCATTTGAGGACAGTAAAACAGCGGTATAATTTTGAGTAATATTCTATCCGTTTTGGTTACTATAAAACGATGCAGATACCTACAAAGTTCTACATCAAACGATACCTGCATCAAATGCATATAGTTTGGCTATTTTGAGGCCAAAAAATTAAATAAAATTAGTCTATAAAAAATAAACAGCATTTTCAATTTTGAATAGATACAACAAACAAATTTACGAGAAAAACACAAACCAATAATCTTTCTCACTCGACTAAGCAATATTCTCAAGTTTCTCACTCAGCTTCGCCATCTCCTATCCTAAAAAAAGTCAAACACACACGCGTCCCTTTCCTCCCCGCCTCGCTCCATCCACACCACGCCCGCCCGGCCAACAAGCCGCAGAGCAGCTCAGCAAACAACAATGTTGTCCTTGCCGATTGCCTTACTTAATTTTAAGAGTCTTAAGGGCCCAAGACGCGATCGAACTCGATTGAAATTCAGCGTCTGAGCGCCTGCGGTCCAGAGACGCTCTGTTAAGCGACTTACTGGGCCATTGTGGGGCGCTCAGCGGGACTTAACGCCCGGGTCGGCAGCGACGCTTGTAATTTGCATACGGAACCGAATCTATTAGCGGGCACTGAGCGGAACATGCTTCGGGACTAGAGCGACAAAGACACGAGGCTGAAGAGACAAATGAAAAAAAGAACAATATTCTGACATCTCACCACGAAACTAACTTCTGCGTAATTCAGCTGTAGTTTAAATTAGACATTTCTATATGGTTATTAAATAGACCCTATCCAAAAGTATTTTATCAGGATTATTACTGATTTATTCAGGATACAACTTAATAGACAATTAGTTTAACAATAAAATAAGTTCTAGTTTAATGTTATACCAGTAGGAGTTATTTTTTATTGTTATTGTTAAATTCTTAGGTAGATTAAAAAACAACTAGTGGTAGCCCAGTGGTCAAAAATCGTCCGTAATTCACAAAATTTTTAAGTTTGAACGTTATTCGTTTACGTAAAACTCATTCCATCTACTGAATTTTAAAATTCTTTGGCGAAAATCTCTACTCTGTGCGAATGTTTGACCATAGACTATTATGTGCTTGGCATTGACAGTATGGACATAAAAAATGAATTTTTATTATGAAACGTAAACAATGAATCTTTTAATCTATTTGTAACATAATTTAATGTATTTGTAATGCATATTATAATTTTAGCTTTCTGCACCCTTCTCCATATAAACTTTAAATATGCCAAATCTCACACTCCTCCGTGCGGGCAATATGTTTAAAAAGGGGTACAAATTTTTCTCTTCACGTATTAATACATAGATTATAAGAATTATTACGCTGTCGAAATCTGGCTATTTAGAATTATTTTTATTACTTTACTTTCTCTATACTATATTTATTTTATTAATACAATTGAATATTTTTATATGTGACATAGGCATTTGTTTAAAAATGATATATATAATTGTAACAAAATAATGTGATATAGCTATGGAATTAACAAAAAATTTATGAATGTTATTTTTCATGTAATTAATTATATCCAAATATCATTATGCCTAACAGTTATTTAATTTAGCAAATTAAAACTATTATCTTCGATGTTACAACATATTTATAAAAAATATAATTTGCATTATGTACAAGTTGAAATGCTACTTATCAGCGTAAACCAAAATATATTGAATCTGATAGAATCAGGAATTTTCCTCCAAATGCACTATTTTTTAATTAAAGAATATTACGTCATAGTACCTAAATTAATCTGATATCCAAAATATTATATATATATATATATATATATATATATATATATATATATATATATATATGTATGTATATATAAATTATAAATTATAGTAAGTACACATAAGAGATCATATTAAAAGTTACCAGTTTTCATAAAAGAAAAAATGGGGCAGACACAAAAAACCGGAGAAAATTATTTCTTATAATTGTAATTTGTTCCAAACAGTAAAAATGATACAGCATGTGCTTCACCTAATTATATCTTTAAAACGCATAAAATCATGTTTTGGCAAAGGATATATCAAATGTAGCTTGATCGGGCTTCCTTCCCCACGTTTTTTTTTCTCATAGGGATATAATTTGGTAAGAAATCAGTTTTAATCCTGAAAATAAATTATGGGATCAATCCCATTTGAAATGTAGCCTACTGAAATTATTATCTACAAAACAATAATTCGGTGACTGAAAGATACAAAACGTGAAATACGTAAAACCAGAATAATAAAAACATAAAAGTAATTCCGTTTATATTAACTTAAGTAAATACAATGCAATAAATTAATTACAACAAAATAATACCTTCAGGATCACGGCGCATTATCGATACAAGTAATAATCTAATAGTACAAATTCAAAGCCAACACTAAATACAAACAGTAAAACCTTAACGACCAATATTAGTGATAACACATTAATGTGGATTCCATCTAACCATTAAACTTATTCCCCAGACAGCTCTAAGTAGGAAAAACCTCATCACTGAACAGCTGAAGTGCCAATAAAAATGATAAATAAAATTTATTGTCTTACGAGCTTATTCATTGTACATAATACGGCTACTATATAATATCGGCAATAAAGCAAAAGAGAACAGAAAAAGTAAAGTTTATTTAACGATAAACAATGCTTCAAATTAAGTGTATTTACTTAGTATTTTGGATTTTTTTTACGTTTTATTTATTTTGATAATTATAAATTTAATACATATTGCTGCAAGATCCATATTTCTCAACGAACTTTAGTAATATAATACACACATTTTCAAAATTTGTAAACCATTATTTGCAGTTCGGAACAGAATAAGACCAATAACAAGCGCCAGTCGGAACGGTGAATTTTCATTAGTTCTTGATTACCTGTATTATTATTGATATTATAATAATGTATAACAATGCAGGAGGACAGAATTTTAGGAAATTTAAAGGAACATTGCTCGTTTAAATTTCCTAAAAATTCACTTTTCAGTTGGTACTTTTATTGCCGTGTAAAATGTCTTGAAAAAGAAAACAAAGCCATTCAGCTAACTTCTAATAGAAACGCAATTAGTTTGTTTAATAAATGGCAATTTTATTATACAAATAACATAGCACCATATTTTAATCAAGACTTGACAAACGGTTAGTTTTATTGTAGGACGTTATTTACATATCTAGTTTAGATGACCTATTATATCTATTTCTTCTCGTAGGCAGCTACGCCATGCGAAAAGAATGGCGTAGCTGTCTACAAAAGAAATAGATATTAATTCAGTAATTAGCGAAATATTCATTAATGAATTCATTATAACGTAGAATCAAATATTTAGGATGTTTCTCTTTTTTCTAATAAGTCAGGTGGGGAATGTTTAAACAAAAATTACAGTATTGTAAAATGTCTTTTTGACAACGTATCATTTATGTACTTTTGTTGTAATATCATTTTTTAATATTTGTTTACAATTTCAACCGAAACTGTTCTGAAAGTATTAGACGAAATAGAACTAAATTTAGATCCATCTTGAAATCTAAAAATCTAGATGTCCACGACAGGAGCATTTTCTTGAAAATCACCTAAAATAAAAATAAAAAAGTTACGCCGGGCTTACATACACCAGATTTAGCTTCCGTTTGAAAATTTACTAAATGTAATAAATAAAAATGCCTAACGAAATACACCACATAAATAGCAAATACTTCATGGCAAATGAAAATATAAAAAGCGACTTTTCGCTTATGTATTAAAATATCTGACTGAATATCTCTTTTGAATAAACCTGTCTATTGCCATTTTTATGTTTCTTGAATGATTAAAATATTAATATCCAACTTGTTCCCATATCTGTTCTTAAACCATGAAAATTTGTGTAAGAAACGGAAAAATTATACAAAAATATGGTATTTTATTGTTCAAAATATACAAGTTTGAAGATTCATTCTTACATCGTGACAGACAAATGGAAGGATAAAAAGACAAACAATGGTACTACGTAACTTAAATAAATTTAAGGCCATCATTTTTCTAAATAACAAAAATGAAAAAAATACGGATATATAAAGTGTGGCTAAAAATAAGAAAGTGTTTCTGTAAATCAAAGGAAATTCAGGATTTTCCTATTCAGTTAACGTAAGAGTTATATATTCACAATTTTCCTAATTTGATTAACAAAACAGTGCATTATCATGAATTTACGTACTGACGTAATAATCAGTATTTTCTTACTCAACTTTGAATGTGTGGCCGACAGTATGAGAATATTTTTGAGTGTGCCGATTGTACGACAATATTTTGAAAGATAATTCGAAGAATCGTGAAAAGTATTGAAAAACTAATATTATTTCTTATAAAATTAAGATTTACTATTAATACCACTAGAACTAATACCTAAAAGCATTTTAACTAATTTTATGCTATCTCGATCGATATATTACGATATATTATCTAGATCGATATATTACGATAGATATGGATATATTACGTTATACGTCAGTAATAAAGTGATGGTGTTATGAAATACCGCATATGTCAATGCTATTCCTCCATCATTCCATTAATCTAAAACAGACAATATTATTAGCACTATCTCCGGCACTGGTTTCGTGTAGATGAAAGCTTTGTTAAAACTGTATGCCGTATCAAATAATCACGAATCAAAATATTCTCAGGCCAAAATATATTAAACTCGAATTTAATGACATAGAAAATTATTATTAACGACTGGTTCTAAATCTAGACTCTGCACAAATAATATATACATAGTTATATAATTATATAACTATGTACGCTTTGGTGTGGTATGTGTATTTAATCAAATTGTATTGTGTTAATAATAACGCTTTTTTTGTAAAATAAGCTATAAAAAAGGTAAGTTAACATGTCATAAGCAAAATTAACACTGTGAAAGCTCAAGTGCGGGTGTTAAACCTGCATAAAAAGAATCCTATCACTGATTTATTTACATATATTTTCAATTATATAACCAAGATAATATATTGGATAAAAATTCAGTTCAATTCTTCACGATAGTTCTTTTTATGTTCACTTACATTTCTGTCGCTTATCGTAGGAAAGACTACAAATATCTAGCCACAAAATTAATATTCTGAAGGACAAATTGATCTAGATATTTCGTTTTGAAATTTACCAAAACTAATAATAAAAACCTCAGATATTGTGTACGGCGAATAAAATCACAAGCCTATTATAAATTGATCGTACCTTATACTTAATATTTAAGTTTATATAGCTCTGTACGTCTGTTTATAATCAAAACGTTATTTTTTATTTATTCTTTTTAAATAACTCAATTTTCAAACACATACTTTCACACTATTCAAAGCTCCATCCTCAGACACGACTACATTTTCCTGAACCTCTAGCAGGATTATCGCAAACATAAAACCACCCCACATAGTATGAACAATCGCGTCATATTGATTGACTCCAATCTTCAAGCTTGAAATGACCAAACGTGGCGCTTTTATCTCGGACGACAGTCTGTGATATTCTTTATCGGCAGCGCCGTCTTCGTGGACGTTCTGAAGTGTTCGCTGCGAACACCGGCACTGCGGACCTCGAATGTCTTTCATTATAACGGCCGTAACGACGGCGTGATAGCTTTCTGGGGCAGTGAATTTTGCGGTGGACACCGATATGGGTTAAGAGTTTTGTTCGTGATTCTGCCTAGTCCCGGCCCGCGGACGGGAAGGGGGATTTGAGGTGGCTGTGTGTATAGTTTGACCTATTTATTAGTTGGGCAGTTTGGATTGGCTTTTTGTATTAGTTCACTGATCGATTTGTCTGAAATCGTTTGGCGTGGAGAGGCTTCAATGTCAGTGCCCTCGCCAGCGTGTATCTTTTAAGAGTTCATAAGTTACCATATATTTTTTCCAAAATTATTTCGTATCGAAAGTAATATTAATTTACTGATATTTCTCAATAAACAATTCATTATTCATATCCAAATAGCTGAGACCAAATATTATAGAAATACCAAGAATTATGTTGACAAAAATTTTACAGGTTTTGACCCTTTGAATAAGACACATAGAGATAATTTGCGTCTTTACGTTTAAATATAGGTAGGCTTTATTGACTTCATTGTTCTCGCTGGTTTTCCTGGAGGTGATTTCGAAAAATTATGAAAATACTACATTATCTGTTACTTAGGTTCCAAATTTTCATTTAATTCTTTAAAGGTGATAAATTTGCTTTTTTTCATCGATTTTACATATTTCATTATAAATATGTGTTTTTACTAGAATACTTTTTGGCTCTTTTTTAAATAAAATTACTTTCAATTTTAGGTTCAAACACTCGCTTATCAAGCGATGGCAACGATAATGGAATGGACGTCTAAAGACTCGTATATAATCGACCTTAATCTTAAGTTTCACTTTTTTTTTAAATTGTATATTGAATTTAACAATTTTTGGTATTTATTTTGGTTTGGAGTCAACATTTGCGTTTATTTTTGATCTAAGTAACTGTATTACGACAATGCACACATTTTCTTACGTACGAATAATTTTATTAGTATGTTACGTTAGAATAATACGCTATTTCATAAATTATATTTCTGAATCAAAACGACGTAGAAATCATAAAAATAAAAGCAATGATTGGTAGTTTAAAACACGTGTACGTATTAGATCCGTAGCGATTAGAGGTATATTACAGTCTACGATGATGTATACCTGAATAATACTTAAACTCTAATATATCATTATATTTGTGATATACAGTATCACTGACAATATACTTACACATGTACGTAGATGAACTCCCATTTAAGACTAAAATCAACCAGATTAAATATTGAATAAGCCAGCATCGTGAACGTTTACCGTCTCCTTATGGACCGATTTAGCATTCTCTCAAGTGCCCACGTCGAAACTGCTACCAGTGGTAGTGAATGAGTCAGACTAACATCGAATATAAAGCTTAATTTTTAATAACAAGAAAATATAAGTGCCATAAACAACACTCATTTTTTTCTAGTTAATCGAGTTTTATATTATGAAAGTATTTTAAGGATGATATTGAGTATTAACTTCATGTAAACTATATTAATTAGAATTAACAATTAATATTTAAGTATTACTGGTCGCATCTTATTCTCATTAATTATAAATTTAATAAAAATATTAGTTTAGATGAATAAATTATAGTATACATATTCTGCAGTATTGGGTAAAAAATTATGCCTGCATTCAGATCAAACTATACATAATTAAATGAAACTACGTGATGTAGTACTATTTCTTTACAACATCTTCAGGTAGGCTGTTAGCAAAGATCTTTGTCGTCGTTAAGAACTTAAAGAAAGTAGAAATAGTCGATCTAGGTCGTGGTAAAGAACTTAAAGGAAGTAGAAATAATACTACATCACGTAGTTTAATTTAATTGTGAATAATGAATTTCTACAAAATTAACGCCAAATATATTCAATATTTCAAACCATACATATTTAAAAAATAACATCTGCCTGTCTGTATGTGTATTCGCTTTAAACTTGAGTTCTACTACATATGGAAAGTATTTATCCAGGAAGATCTTTAGATACATAACATTCATGCAAATGCTTAGGTTAGAGACTTATGTTAGTATACATGTAACTATATTAATGAGGAGTAACAATTAATATTTGACTACTACTGGTCGCATCTTATTTTCAATCATTATAAAATAATTAATAAAAATATTGTTTAGATGAATAAATTATAGTATACATATTCTGATAATTCTGCTCGCATTCAGATCAAACCATACTTCTAAAAAAGTAATATCTACCTGTCTGTATGTGTATTCTCTTAAAACTTGAGTTCTACTATATGAATTTTAATGCGATTTCACTGTTATGGAAAGTATTTATTGTATACTGGGAAGCGGAGGAAATAGTTTTGTCAGAGAAAATCAACTACCACGCGACTTCCAAGCTGGTAAATAATATACATGTTTCTAGATTGAATTATTAAGAACAAAAGTTTATATTTAATTCAAAGGTTTCAAAAACTAAAAGCCTTTTAATTTTATATCAGTAATATCTGCCAGGCATTTCTGGTATTTCTTTAGTGCGTTAACTGATTTAAAAAAAAAAAAAGTGCAATACTATGCCACGTGTGCCGGAAATAACGGTCTTCTTATATAAAAAGAAACAACATAGAGTTAGAAACAGCAATAAAGTATAGCTGACCAAGATATTGCTAAGTATGTATTCAACGTTACCGAAGACGAAATAACACCATAAAAAAGACAGTTAAACATTTTTTCACAATTATTTCATTTGTTCATTTATCACAATAAAGTGACGTAATGTTAACACTTAATTCCAACACTTGGTAATTATGTTCATAGAACTAGAGTATGATAGATAAAGTTTGCTGCACGCTGGGAGTGCTCAGTATTATTTATTAATGTATAAAGCTAACTTTTCAATTAACACGTTGTTCACACTAAATTCACACGTCTATTACATTTAAAAAAAAACAAAAATGAATGGTAAGTGTTACAGAAACACGCTCCAAAAATAGAATATTTAAACTTTTCCTTCAGCATTTGTTCACGTTTCAATTGTTCATTTGTCACAATAAAGTTATGTGACGCTTAATTTCAACACGTGGTAATTATGCCCGTACGCCTAACGTGTAGTGGATAAAGTGTATTAATTGTTGGGATTTTTCAGTATAATATATTTATGTACATGCTAACTTGCAGATTAACAAATTGGTCACACGATGTTTACATGGCTTTTGTATTTCAAAATCAATATAAATTGAATGTTAAGTGTTAGAGCAACACACTAAAAGTATTTTATGTTTCGTAAAACATGTGTTAATCTTGTATTATTCGTTAAAATATTTTATAAGCACCAACTATTTGGGTAACGAAAGTTAGGCGTATTTTTTTCGTAAACTCTCCACTCTCTTGTATTCCAATCCAAGCAGCTTTATTTATTTCCACTTAAATAATAACCTAAAACTTCAAGATCGCGATAGTTGCCTAACAACATTAAATCATTAATCACGTTTAAAATATTTTATTGCAAATAAAACAATATTAATTAATTTGACTACAGGCTAGATGGAGGTATTTTCAAAATTATCCATGCGTGCACGGTTTTAAAATTCGTATAATAATTAGCTTGAGCTTTCGTACTTGTGTATCAACCTTAAAATTCATATTTTATAAATTGATTCCACTCATCGGGCAATTCAAGTTGCCACAACTCTTATCCAAAAATAGCAAGTGACCAAGTGCAACGAACGGCATTCCCTCCGTCTGTTTTTAACAAACGTACAGGATTATGTACAGTAGCTTAGAATTATTCGAATAATAAAGTCTTTCTGTATCATAATATGTGAATTTCATGTGTTTTAAAGCTTATTGCCACCGACATTTATGTCATTAGTAATTTTAAAAAAAAATGAAATCTTTATAAATTTTCGACCGATCGTTTTAGCGCCCTTGACGTATGACTTAAACATTTTGATTCCATTTTTATTACTTTATAGTTTTAAGCAGGAAATAATTTTAACAATTTTATAGGAATATTTATGAAATAAGCAAAAATTTCATACATTTTATAATAAAATATCGAACAGGAACGCAATTTTGGACTAAAATTAATCTTTAATACGCACTTTCATAGCATAGATTAAATAAAGGAAATTAGCCGTCATTTGACGGAAGTTGTACAGGTTAACTATTTATGTAAATAAATATAAGCAAGTACTTTGCTGAAATTAAGCAACTTAAGCGTAAATATTTTCGCTTTTTCTGGAAAAAAAGTCGTGAAAGATGATTGTATCAAAACAACTAAAAACAAATGACACATATATTGGTATCCGTGACAGTATCGATGAAACAAAGAGAGCAAATTATATAGGCAATTTTATACTTAAATATATGTAAATATACTGTCTATCTGTAGGGCCATAGCTAACTAGTACCGTGCAAACTTTAAGAGCAAACTCAAACTCTAATATGTATTCGATTACATTTAAATCGAGACCGCAGGCAATCACAGTAGGTAACACTTGCCTTCCGGCGGTCAGTGATGCTGAGTTGAGTTAACGGACACGTTAAAATGAATGAACTCAACCCCGTGCGTGCGTGCGTAGGTATGTATGTATGTGTATATATATATATATATATATATGTGTGTGTGTGTGTGTGTGTGTGTGTATATATATATATATATATATATATATATATATATATATATATATATGTATATATATTTCACTCTTTATTAGGTGGGAATCGAATTATCTGAAAACATCATAAAATTGCACACTCATTTAATATTTTGTCTTTTTGCATCCGAATACTCTACGATTATTTGATAACCAATATTCTTCAATTTTCACCAGTCGCCTGCACCCTCTGCTACTGACAATTAGTAATGATTATTATATAAGATTTTGGTAGTCTTGTTCTCAATCGACTTTAACTTGCAGCTTGCAGATTTAAATGTCTCCATTTCAAAAATGTAGCCAAACATGGCTTTCGCACGTCTCTGTGTTACTGGGGATGTTTTCCATTTCTCATTATCTAACCAGCCTAATTAATAACCACGGATAATTTTAATGAAATCAATGCAGGGGACCTCGAGTTACAATTAAAAATATATATAAATTTTTCCATAAAGAAAAAATATCCATAGGATTCAATGATTTTGGACCCATTTCTCAAGAACACGAGGAAATATCAAGAAATTAATATCAAATACTTACAATTAAATGAAACTACGTGATGTAGTATTATTTCTACTTTCTTTAATTTCTTTACCACGACGAACACAAAGATGATCTTTGCTAATATCCCACCTGATGTTGTAATACAACGAAACCTAGGTCGTAGTAAAGAAAGTAGAAATAATATTACATCACGTAGTTTCATTTAATTGTGACTAATGAATTTCTACAAAATTAACGCCAAATATATTCAATATCAAATACTTAGGTCTACGGTCCCTGCGAGGTGTAAAAAAATTAAGCTCCGAAGTCAACGCAATCAAGACGAACCCTATAAATACAACCCCAAGACGAACCCTATAAATACAACAAAATAAAAAACCTATAAGGTACTTCTCGTTGACCTAGAATCATGAAATTTGACAAGCAAGGCCTCATAGCACAAGTAAAGGAAAATATTCGAAAATCGTTAATTTGCAGTTATATCACATAACATATATTTTTTTAAACATGCGCCTGTGAAATATATAGTAGGAAATATATTTTCATTCCAAAAAATTTAAATTTTGTAAGTAATAGGAGTATTATGTATCACTAAATGTGTACCTTTGTAGTGTAAGTTCCACTCGTGCTCGACATGGTTTATTTTTCGTCTGGGCATTTATTTCTAATGAATATCGTTTTTGTTTTCCATAGATTAAATAAAATATGAAAAACTCATTACAGGTATCGTAACTCTTCTAAATAATTAAGATACTTTAGATATTCAAAGAACTTATCACGATTTTTTCTCAGCTGAAACAGATATGAGTATTTGATGTGATATTGTTTGTATGTTCTCAGATAACTTTAAAAAGAATGTACTAATTTCTGATATTAGTACCATATTATATACAGTCCTGTATAGCTACTATCAGATAATAACTTAACATGTCTTTGGTACATAAAAAATATAAAATAGAATATTGGGACAATTATCTTTTTTTAAATATTATCTTTGTTCAATTTCATAAATCAAAGTTATGACAGAATTCAAAACATTTTGTTTTGATGATTTCTGAATCTATTCTTATATGTTCGAGTTATCCAACCTTTTTTTATCGCTCTGTGATATTCTTCCGGCAAGGTTGTCGATCGCGGTCAAACTCCGTTAATTAAACGCATTGAAAGAAGTCGCCCTAATCCACCCGTAGACCGCAACTACGGCGTAGAGATGACCGTTACTACGACGCTTGTAGAACTAGGTTTACAGTGTGTAATGAAAGCAGAGTAAAAGGTGCGTGAGATATATCGAGAGAAGGGGGGGGGGGGTAGAAATATAAATATTTACTTTATGCCTATATGTTATTGTCATTCACATTACATAAGTACATTTTACGCTTTTATTTTAAATTAATAGATATAGTTACAAAAATCAAAGTAAATTATATAAACATTCATAAAATTTTCTACAAGTCTACGAACCCAAAATTTCAAAATACTTCATGTAAAATTAAAAGTGCATTAAGAAATACGAAATGATGTTACCTTAGAGAACACTTTTTTATAATTACAATACAAAAGGTACAATTGCAACTTACAGGCGGAAATAAACTGAGAATTTCAACATTTCTCTTTTCATCTAGCCAAGACTGCACTGTCTCAGTCGACTTCAAAGTAAATAGGTATTCGCAGCGAAGTGCAATTTTTCAATTATGAAATTATGTACCTCCCTACCCCCTACGGCCAAGGGAGGGATGAATGGCATCGAGGTGGCAGAAAGCGAGAACACAGTTAACGCTTTAGCTGTCCCATTTCGTTCCGTTCCATTTTCCGTCACTCTAACGAAGTTGATGTCCGGTAATAGAAGGAAATTTCAATGGGTCTCCATTAAAATTTCCTTTGCGAGAAAAGTGAATCGGTCAGATTATGACCGAATTGACATGAACTCGTATTTCAAAATGAATTGATGAAAATGCATTTAGTAAAGGCATTTCTTTCAGAGTTTTAAATAGCTAAATGATTTAAAGTGTTTCTATAAAACGTAACAAACATCTCGAAGGTGCGATAAATATAAAGACACAGTTATCAACTTAAATATGTGTTCCAGTTACAGATAAAAGTAAAATGGGTCAAAAGTACTGTGATTTTTAATTAAATGTTTTGTCATTTTTAATTAAATGACTTGTAATAGAATATTACTGTTAAATGATATACGTTCTATCAACAGCAGAAAACGTATAAATAAAACTTGTGTTATTTGTATCTCTTGTCAAGAATGAAGAAAATACAAATAAAAGCCGCTGCCCATATTCTGACATAAATTTAAATTATCCTTTAATTTTATATAGATCTTTTTAATTATCCTTAAATTTTACATGAGAAAAACAATATTTCTGAATCAATCTTTTTAACTTATTCAATTTCAACTCAACATGATTTAAATAGACGTCAGTCAATCGCTACGAGACTGAAATAAAAAATTATATAGAAAAATGAGACAATTTTAGGGTTCCCTAGCCAAATATAAAAAAAGAAACCCTTATAATTTCGTCCTATCCGTTTGTCTGTCTGTCCGTATGTCACAACCATTTTACTCGGGGACTAATAGCATTATGAAAATGAAATTTGAATGGTAGATATCTTCTATGAACGGTTTTATAACGAAATAGTGGAATCGTGAAAAGAAATAATATTAAGGATGGCACTCCATACATGTAACTGAGCGATGAAAAAAAGATTCAGTGCATATAGGCGAGTGGGATATCGTTATATAGGTCTTAATAAACTAGATAAGAGGTTTCAAAATAACTTTTTTATTCAAGTCAATTGTTGGTGACATGAACGCTTCTAAAGTCTTAAAAACTTTCTGCCCCCTCTAACTTGTCAACTAACGGGTGTTGAATTCTGAAAAAGAAATTAAGGTAGTAGAACTTAAAATATATTTTCAATGAAAATTGATTTAAATAAGATATGTTGTACTCTGAGAAATACAAACTTATAAGTTTAATATTGTTTGGTACTATGGAACCCTTCGTGCGCGAGTCCGACCCGCACTTAGCCAGTTTTTTTTTTTTAATATTGTTATTTTTAGGATTATCGAAATATGTATAATGACGTCATTTCAAACGTGTACATATTAGTTTAGATTTTTTTCATCCCTATATACTAAACTTAGTAAGTTGTATCATATAAACTATCTTGTGTAGTTTCCATTTAAATATATTGATTACTTTCTTGTCATCCAATTTATCTCACAAAAATGACTAAAAAACGGATAGTTTCCAAAAATAACAGTGTTTACGATTGAGTTATAATACACTAAGTGGCGGAAAACTTCTACCTTTTCGCTTATACAGTTAAGATTTAGAAATCTTTTATTAATCGTCTGCACAACGGACAAAGTGAATTTCCTTCATTTTCTTTGTCTATAGATTCACTCATTTCAGAGGTGTTTAATTATGATATGGCAATTGGCGAAACAATTTTAGTTTTTCGCTTATACAGTAAAGGCTTCCAAGTTTGTAATGTATAGGCTTCGCAAAGGACGTAGTGGACTCCTTAAATGTACTTTTTGGAATTTTTTAACGTGAAAATGTTTTTTAAAAGGCTTTCTATATAAATATCAAGGTCCAGCCAGAGTTAACGATGAAACGCGATTGTTGCCCACTTTAATATCTTTATATCTCGTGATTCCAGGGTTGTAGCGCAAAGTGGTGTACATATATTTAAAATAGGCCACTATATATTGTATATTAGTGTACCTACAATATACGTATGGTTACGTCATCGAGCGGGTCGAAAACGAACCTCGAAATTTACTCTGCGTAATCAAAGAATTAGTCATAACTCCGCAACGGAATGGGTTACTCGAGTTATTATCATAGTTTTGTATATATTGAGGTATTCTAAAAAGTAAGCTAAACAGATAAAAATTGAGTTATCGAGTGAAAAAGTGCGCCGGGTGAGAGTTTACAAAACCTTCTAAAGTTGCTTGTTTCAGGTAATGCCGTGTAATTTCTAAAGTATTCGGCGACAGAGCCGACCTGATGGCTCACGAAAGACGCTTTTACGCAAAAAAATACGGTAGTGTAGCGATATTATCCGCCCAAATTGTTTATTTACGAAAATGAAGTCTACGGTTGTACCTTTTGTTAATTTCATCTACGAACGCCCCTTCTTGAAACACCATTAAAGATAGCTACGAGAAGACCAAGATAGCAAATCAACATTTTTTAATAAAAAGGGGGAAAGCACCCGCACTCGCTTGTATTATGCACATTATGCATGAGGCGACAGTTGGTACATAGGTATGCCGCCAACCCTTAGTATGGTTCTAACAACGGCGCGATGAAGAGAGGGATGTTAGTAACTAAAAAGGTTTAGGAAAAATACTTGTTTTTTTTCCTTTTAATAAATCATTTTAAATTTAAACATTACTAAACCTAAAAAAATTACAATGTCCATTTATAATTTTATTATAGGTGCTTATCTAAATTTAAATTATTTAAACTACAACTGAGCACTAATTTTACGATATCCTATAAGAGCGAAGCTGAAAGCGGATAGGACACTCTTTCCGGATGAAGGGGAAAAACTACGCCAAGGAGGCCCTTGAATGAAAATCCCAAGAACATATGAGCAGAAGCAAACCCAGGATATCCTGGAGACACAGCTTGCTACAGGAGATTAGAGAAGCAACTACGGGCTGCATTTAACGCCAAAAAATTGTAGTAATATTTTTAGAATTCAACTTTTCTCCCTTTTTCTTAGTTCAGAAGAAACTCCGAAAGGGCTGAAATACAATTTATAGAGAATATTTCTCCGTTACGAAACCAAAACCTTATTCCATCCCAAAATCTCGACACGTTTCGATAATATGAACGAAAAAGTAAATAAAATCTCAAGAACAGGGCGGGCGGACGATAAAAAGAAGTCATGAGATATAAAATATACTATTGGTGCCTCATGGCCACATTGCAGTTAATTCAAAACAAGGTATTTTATTTTTATATCCATATGTGTCTGTTATGATATTACACGTATAATATATCTCATTAAAAAAATAAACGAGAAAAATGAAGCTGGTTATCTTAAAATGATCTTGTCTGCAGTAAAAGGGTTGAAATCAAAACGACCGTCAAATTCCAAATAATCTATGGCATTTACACGCATCAAATTCGAATTATTATATTATTATGGAATTTTATGTCTAGACCCATGAAATTCTGAAGAGTTATCATGTTTTTTAACCCAGAATTTATGAGCATTATGATATATGAAGATTGTAACGATGTTTAGATCCGTACATAGTAAAAAGTCATTTTTAATGTAAGAATTAATTAAATAATAAGTAAGCCATATCTCTGAAATAACTAAATAACTATACTTAATAACTATGTTTTAAATTTTTTAATAACTATGATTTAAATTTTTTAATAACTATGTTTTGGTCTGAATATTTCAACTTATTTTTTTTACTAGAGTGTATCAAATGAAGCTACTCCGTAAAAATATATATATTAGAGCATGGTAAGATGCAACAAATGAAAAAAAACGAAAGTGTTGCTTGTTACGAATCAATAAAAAAAAATTATTGAATATAATTATTTATACGATTTTTTTTTCAACTTCAGTGTCCCTTATTTCATATACCTCCATAATTAATAAAGTTATCATGAAGAATAATCAATAAATTCAACTGAAGAACAGTTTTTTCGATATTGTGGTTTTATTGTTTTGTTTAAACTCAGCATCGTTTTAAGGTAAACAAAATAAAAAAGTGGGATATGGGCCAAAATATTTTCACTACAGCAACCCGGTAATACCTTTTCATAGATGTAAGTCACTCTATTTTGAAGATTAATAACATTTTTTAAGCGTAAGTTAGGATAGATGGAAAGTAATCCTTTATAAATGTTGATTTAAGACTGTATTATTACACAAAAATAAAGTGAAAAGTAGCCGCAATTGTTTCATATACCTAAGACGAAGAAATATAATTTTCCAAAATGACCTAATATCAAAATAATAATATAAAAATAATTAAAATAATATTCAATATAGCTAGTTTACATTAAATTCATAACCCATATCTATATTTAAATTGAATAAATAAAATGTTACAAACATAAAAGCAACAATTCTGATAAAAAATGTAAACCTTCTATTTATAAACATAATTTCTCCATTGTCTAAGGGTTATGCGGGTATTTCCCTTTATACGCGGGTATTCTCGTCTCCTTGTCTTTTGTTTCCGACAGAATATTCCCTTCAAAGCATGCTTTGACATTGTCCCAGGTAGGATCGATATTTGGGTCATGCATGGCCCGTGTGGTTAAAATGGACATTAACAACGGTTACAACAAAGTACAAGTATAAGATTTACAATAACAGAATACATTTTTAAGAGAAACATATTTTCTGAGTCAGCACTCAGAAATCGAAAGTAAACACAATAAGAAAGAATTGAAGAGAATATCCTCAATTACTTATTAAAACAAATCGTAACAGAGGTATGAACACTAAATACATATATACATATATATATATATATATATATATATATATATATATATATACATATATATATATCCTAATAAAATATTTTGGGAAAAACTGTTTTTTTTGTCCTTGACGAGATGTTGCAAGATAAATAGAAAACATCATAAACCATCATTAATTTAACGATCCATATTCCTGTGGAAACAAAAAGTCTACCTACTTTCCTTGAAATATTTTGATAATAATTGAATAAACATTAAACAATTTTTTTTAAAATTCGTAACAACCTTATTTCTTCTTAAAGACAATAAGAACGTCTTTCAAACATATTATTTAACAATATGTGTATAAAAATTAGATTTCAAAACACAACATGCGTCTTAAATAAAAACAAATAAGTGTCTTCAAAGCAGAAATTTCGACATTTTTAGCTTTATTTCTTTCATAGTGTTTGGTTTTTCGTTTATGCAGTAAAGGCTTCGAAGTTTGTAATGTATAGGCAAATTAACAATGGACGTAGTGGACTCCTTAAATGCGCTTTTTGTAATTTTTAATGTGAAAATGTTTTTAAAAGGCTTTCTATATAAATACCAAGGTCCACCCAGAATTAGCGATGAAACGCTATTGTTGCCCGCTTTAATATCTTTATATCTCGTGATTCCAGGGTTGTAGCGCAAAGTGGTGTAAATATATTTAAAATAGGCCACTATAGTATATTAGTGTACCTACCCTATACTGCTTACGTCATCGAGCGGGTAGGGAGGGGGTCGAAAAAGAATCTCGAAATTTACTCTGCGCAATCAAAGAATTAGTCATAACTCCGCAACGGAAAGAGTTACTCGAGTTATTGTCATCGTTTTGTATATATTGAGATATTCTAAAAAGTAGGTTAAGCAGAAAAAAATTGAGTTATCGAGTGAAAAAGTGCGCCGGGTGACAGTTTATAAAACCTTCTAAAGTTGCTTGTTTCAGGTAATGCCGCGCAATTACGAAAGTGTTCGGCGACAGAACCTGAGAATAACACCACGAAACGAAATCAAATTTCATCAAGAAAAACAAAACAATATCGCACTTTGTTGACGAACAGACATTAGGTAACTTTTAAAATATCAATGAATATACCAAACGATCATCACTATTTTATTGCCAATTAGAAAATATCCATTAATATGGAATAATTTTTACGTAGGTCTAAGAAGATCAGTATTCAAATGAAGATTTTTTGACGGATTCACCTATGTAAAAAAATTGAAGAAAGAATTACGACTTCCAAGAAAATCGGAAAAATAGGCAAACACTCTCAGTAATAGGCGGGAAAATATTTTTCAGCTATAAAACACGCAAAAAATACTATTGTATAGAAATAAAATAAAAAGTATATATCAAAATAATTATGCTTTCCAAAGGTCTGCACTTACCCACCGTGTTCATGATGTATAAAATAATAACATACCTGAAACAAAAAAAACATGTGATATTAAAGAACTAGAATCAAATAACCCGCTACAAAGACCAGGTTTTGCTTATTATTTATCAATACGTGCATAAAAAATTGGGATTCAAAACACAACACGCGTCTTAAATAAAAACAAGTAAGTGTCTTCAAAGCAGCAACTTTCAGCTTTTTTTAGTTTCATTACTTTCAAACGGAACACCTTTATTTCTTCTTAAAGACAATAAGAACGTATTTCAAACATATTATTTAACAATATATATATATATATATATATATATATATATATATATATATATATATATATATATATATATATATATAAATTGGGATACAAAACACAACACGCGTCTTAAATAAAAACAAATAAGTGTCTTAAAAGTAGCAACTTTCGACATTTTGAGCTTCATTACTTTCAAACAGAACATCCTGATTTCTTCTTGAAGACAATAAGACCGTCTTTCAAACATATTATTTAACAATATGTGCATAACAAATTGGATTTAAAAACACAACACGCGTCTTAAATAAAAACAAATAAGTGTCTTCAAAGCAGCAACTTTCAGCATTTTTTAGTTTCACTACTTTCAAACGGAACCCCTTTATTTCTTCTTAAAGACAATAAGAACGTCTTTCAAACATGTTATTTAACAATATGTGTATAAAAAATTGGGTTTCAAAACACAACACGCATCTTAAATAAAAACTAAGTGTCTTCAAAGCAACAACTTTCGACATTTTTTAGTTTCACTACTTTGAAAAGGAACACCTTTACTTCTTCTTAAAACCGTCTTTCAAACATAAACCGCAATAACATAAAACTTTCATTCTGACAATTTTTTTCTATTCATACATTCTCAAACTTGATGCCTTACGTATTTATAATGAATAAAACATACACTGTGCTGATTCAAAATTATCCTTTTTTGTGTTAAGTCTTTTTACCATTTTTTAATACATTAGCTGTGCCCACAACTTCGTTTGCGTTGATTTATACATTTCTTTAGTTAGCTTATTTAAAAAAGAAATAAAATAAAGTGTAAACAAGGATTTCGCTACAATGCCATAGATTGCGCTCTATTGAAATTCATCCATAGAGCTTTTGATAATCAAGAGTGCACTAGTAAAACCGACTCCACACAGCGCCATCTTTACTAATGGACGTTCCTATGGAATATAACCGTAAATGTAAATATCTTTTAAAAATATATTCTGTGCAAGATGAGCTACATAACACATAGGTACAGTACGACAGCCTTGAAAATAAGAGTGTGTAGATATGCTTCTGAGAACTAAATACCGACATAGCTTCCGTTCAAAATATCAAGCAAAAACTAAGGTGATTTCAAGATTACTATCTATAATCTACGTAACATTCATGACAGATAAACAAACAGACAATTGTTTTAAATATTATATTCATTTTAATAATAAATATACAAACGGAAAAAGTATTCAAAAGCTGAAAATCTGAGACACCTCAAATTTATCTTTACTGATTATACGAACATTCCTGGCTGATCAATTCTTCAGTATTAACATGTACTAAAGAAACTTTAGACATTTCATTTATACATAAAAATACGTCATATTATACAAACGGAAAAGTATTTTATTGTGCAAACGGAAAAAGTATTCAAAACTGAAAATCTGAGACACCTCAAGTTGATCTTTACTGATTATACAAATATTCCTGACCGATTAATTCTTCAGTATTAACATGTACTAATGAAACCTCAGACATTTTATTTATACATAACATTTTTCACCATTTTTAACTAGCACTCATAGTAAATGTTCTACTAAAGTACTCATACTTTGGGATATAAATGCTGATGCTGTACTACATAGACATCTGTTTATAGCAGTATAAATTATAGTCTAAGAGCGGGATGATTTTATTAGTATATTTCATCTATAAAATTAGTATAAGGTAAATATTTTTCTAGCCGGAAAAAGGTACGAGTCTATGAACTAAATTCCAGTACTAATACCATTAGACCACAGGGTATACAAAATAATAAACCTAAAGCTTATATTAAATGTTATCTAATCCCCATACCGAAACATTCAATACTAGCTTCAAAGACAAAAGCTCACGCTCACGCTCACGCGACCGCAAAACGTCTGCTTCGAGATACAAAGCTACGAGTTAGGCGCTACGCCGGCGGTGAACCGAACCTATGTGAAACAATAAGGCGCCGTGCGCTCTGGTTAGCTTAGGATAGTTGAGCACAGTGTCTACACTGTAGAAAGATTAAGAACTAACTAGAAAAATGTCGTAACTAACATATACTTATTCAAGGAAATCACAGCGTTCAAATCATCATCATCATATCATATCATCATATATATTAATACGCTAAGGTTAAGATGTTACTCTCCCTTTTTAGAAAAAACCTCACAACTAATCCACATAAATTATATATCATTTTATAGATAATTGCTTGCTCTACCGGCATCCACAACTAAAAAATTTATTATTGCTATTGTTTTTGCAAATTAATTAGTTATTAAAATTATATACACAAAACAGCAATGCTGCCATCTAACGGCTCAACGTCAATATGATTGACGGTCGGTAAAATTTTTGTTTAATTTCAAATCCACTCACGTATAAATAAAGTGGCGCTTTAGCTCAATGCTTTTGATACTTGCGCCTCTATATGTCAATTTTAGTAAAATATTTGTTTGATCTGTCATCTGAGCTTCATAATGGAATAAAAACGTAATAAGCAGTGTGCAAAATTAGAAATGAATTAAATACCTGCAATCAATTTTGATTTATTAAATTGACTCTATACACTCTGTTGTAACTAATATGACAGCTGTAAGTTCATTTTCTCATGTATAAATAGTTATAATCTACCACGCAAATTGATATAATGCGAAGACTTCGCACGGGTCACGCTAGCATTCAATTAATAAACATAAAATCAATTAAATTTCAATGTATTCGCGTGGTCATCTGGTTTTTTTCAATTATATAGGTAGATCAGAGATCGATCAATTATATGTTGGTCAATTATATAGATAGATCAGACAGTTATCTATATAAGATCTATATAATTCACCTCCCTAGATTTAGATTACTTTAAAAGTTGTATGTTATTAATATAACATTTTGTCACTACGAAAAAAATAGTATATAATATTTTCTAAGACATGTAAACTTTAAAAAAAAATAGATTTTTTTTATTAATTAGGAAACATAAACCTTATTATCTAGGGGAACACTAAAGTCCGTAAAGACGAATTGAGCGCCTAGCAAAGGAACACTAAAGTTATAAGATATAAATGACTACTGTATCATATGTTTGAGCTTAGTTTTATCTACACAATATTACTAATGTGTATTTCACGATTTTATCGAATAAATAGAATTATAAATTGAATTTTCTCGATAAGGATTTAAGCGTTTGAAATAAATTTTCTTCGCCATATCTTTCTTATGTTATACCCAAGTCAAAGCAGAGACACGCAGAAATAAAAAAATATCGTAGGCATTATAAACTAGAAAGGATTTAATAACAGCAGGATTTAATAACTAGAAAGAAAAAAACGAAACAGTTATAAATCACAGAAAATTTTCTCAGAAACTGTACTCACACAGGAGCTTGAATTGTTATATTGTATATTCATCCTCATATATCTCAATATTTAAAGCTCAAAAATTATATGGAAATATTAAATACATAAAATTAAATTTAATTTCTTTTTTTTTTATTTTATACGTAGTAAGGGGTATCGATTCAAAGAGAAGTACTTCATGGAAGGTAACTTTAGAAATGTTGCAGAAAGTATCCACATTAACCAATTACTCCCCCCGCCAATATCTTCAAAATTACTAAAGTCAAATATATGAAAAAACAGCGTTACTAGATATTTACTGGAAAACTTGAGAAATATTTCAAAATCGTATTGTTTCTATAAAAAAAATCTCTACATTTTCAAGCCCATGAAATGCAACCTTTGGAAAAATATAATATTAATATTTGCAATAGTTATATGTGTATGTATCCTTAGATATATACATATATGTACCAAAGGGTCTACGATAAAATTCGTAGCGCGAGTTCTACACATACTTGAAAGAATCTTTTTAATACTGTTGCTAAGCGTGTTTTATTAACACACCTGTTGTGTTTGCTAAAAGATACGTCAAGTAGCAGGCCAATGCATCTAATGAAGATGTCATTTAAATTATCCAAGAAATGATTAATGTTTATATTCCAAAAATAATTTTTTTATAACAACTACCATAATGACTTTTATATACGAAACCTTTCAAGAAACAAATAGTTGATTATTACAAATGGCCAATTCATTTGTGGCTCACGTGAACAAACTGATCGTGTATCTCTAGTACAACTTTTGTGCTCATTAAAACGATAAATTAATCATTATATTATTTTAAATATTATATATATATATATATATATATATATATATATATATATATATATATATATATATATACACACACACACACATATCTGTTATCTGTGCCTACAGTCTACATTCATAACCATTATCAACGCTATTGTAACATCCTATTAACCGCCAAGGTATTTCAGTGTCATCGTCACAACACCTCCTACTATTATCAGCAAATGCAGGCGGCGACAATAAACGGTTGCATCAACGCGTATACACTGCAGCTGCTAACAGCGCATACCGGGTGGTACGGAGCCCCGCTGGCGTTTATTAAAACTGCTTACTCAACCGTGGCTAAGTCGATAAAATAAACTCTCTTATAAAACGACATTATGAGATCGTGAGCCGCATGGCGTTTTCAAACAAATATAATAAACTATAACAATAAAACAGTATTCTCGTTATCGTTTATTTACAACATTGCTATTTTTTACTGAGCTAAAGTCGCTTAATAAACGAAAAAAGATAAATATTTCCACCTTTCTTATTTAACATCTTGTTACAGATAAAAATAGTTTGCACCATCCTAACACCACATGAAGAAACCAGATTTTAGAAAGGTTAATTTTTAGGGTTTGGTAGAAAACAAGAAAGGCTTATAGTTTCGCGTGTTATTCGTATGTTCGTCAGTTCGTGTGTATGTCACAGCCGGTTTACAAGCAGACTATTAATGCTATAAAACTGAAATTCCGTATGGCTGTATATAATTACGAGCTGTAAATACGTTTCGTTCGCGCAAAATTCGGGATAAACAAATTTATTAGTATTTTTTCCTCATATGTTACTCTTGGGTATAAACTATTACGATACCAAATTTCTTCAAAATCCGTCCAGTAAATTCGCGTAATTGACGAACAAATTAGCATACAGACAGACAAAAATTCTAAAAACAGGTTTTCTGGCATCCATTGTCATTCTTTACGCTAAATTTATCACTCTTTTCAAGATATTTTCCATTTTCAAGATATTTTCCTGAAAGTATCCACAGAAACCAATTACTCCCCCCGCCAATATCTTCAAAATTACCAAAGTCAAATCTATGAAAAAACAGCGTTTCTAGATATTTACTGAAAAACTTGAGAAATATTTCAAAATCGTGTTGTTTCTATAAAAAAATCTCTATATTTTTTAAGCCTATGAAATGCAACCTTTGGAACAATATAATATTAATATTTATTACATATTCATTTTTATTATATGTACAGATGACGCCATATTCTTAAAATGGGAGTATTTTTTTTTGGAAACCCAACTGTGTAGAGTATTATTGAATAAATCTTTCAAAAATGTTGGGGGAATATTATTAATACTTTTTTTGATATCGGGATTCGTTTACAAAATATTATACTGTAAAGTAGTCATTTCTGATAGAGCTATGTGTTCCCACCCCTACCAGTTAAACAGCTATTTTTGAACATCTGAAAAAAACAATAACAGCTAAGTCAACTTTTGTGGTTTAAAACTAATACTCGACCTTCAGTTCAAAGTTCATAGAAACTCCATACACGTGACCTAAATCAACTGAAAATATAATTTTTATTTTAAAATGTATATTTATTATGTCTATGAGATTAGTAAGCAATATATTTACATATTTACGTTATGAAAATTAATATTTGCAAATAGTTTAACCTACTGGCTCTTAATCTTTCGTGCCAGTTGACAGGCTTGTTAGATCAAGGACTCATTAAAAATTAGCCCTTGATCTAACCAGGACATATTATAAATGTTTTATGTTCAAAAATTTTCTCACATTTTCTACAGTCTTTACTGTCGATTTTTTTATAGCAGTAACGTAATTTTTTTATAAAAACTAATTAAGCAAGATATATTATTGAATATTATACTATCCCATACAAAACGATTCCAACATTTTATATCCAGATGAACGTTACGGATTTAATGACTTATAAATCACATAAAAATCTTTTCTAAGATATTGTATTGCTTTCAGTCAACTAAAAAACATATAGTTATTAGCTAGAAACGCAAAAAAAGATTTTAATAATGAATGTGATTCCAGCCTAAATATTTTCACAGAGATGGTGGATTTAACAGAACGTTGTAGCCCACGCACAAACCGGCGAATTATTTAGAACGAGGCCTTAACAAAGGTCAAAGAAAATTTAGTAAGCACCATTATACTAAATTGACTATTTAAACTCTAACAATACTTGTCTTAGAATAGACCTAATTTATCTTTTCTCTAATTATAACTGCAATTTTGTACAACAACGTTGTCAATTTTTACGCTAACATCACGGAAAATGACGTTATCAATAATACTAAAATTTCCAAAACAGATGAATATAAATACAATGCGTATTTATATTCAATAAAATAACTAGCTGGCCCGGCAGATGTTGTTCTGCAATTTAGTACCATTACCGGGTCCAAATGTTTTGATTTTTTTTTTTGGCAATAAACCAACATATATGACATAAAGAAAATGTTGATAACTTGACTATACTGCCCCTTATCGAATCCAACCATCGCTATGAACAATCGTCTTGACTTCATATTCTGTAAATATGACCTCAATCTGTCATGTCGTTCAGAAGTTACACGACCACCAAGAGACTCACCAATAATTATGCATATATAATAAAATGAAGACTGACACATGTCACTCCATAAAAATTAATTTTGTTGAATATATTTGTGTATATTTATTCATAAACTTTAATAAGCACAGTGAATTTATTAATATAACTTATCTTTTTTTTTATGAAATATGTACAATTAACGGAAGCGGAGGTCAAGTATCTATATGATTATAAAACCTAATTGTAACGCATGAAAAAGTTACAGTTTATATTAAATGTAAAACGAAAATGCATATCTACATTTACAATTCTATTATACTGCGTTACGACATAGCGAGATCATCTATCCAAGAAACCAAATAGTGACCTACAAAATTAAATTTTGAAGATATTTTTAAAAAAGTTCTAGGGAGAATTGGAATAAAAACTAATTGAAAAAAGACAACAGCCGTTATTAGAGTTCAGTCCTTGAAAAAGGAAAAAAATGGAACCCTTATAAGATAATTTTGTTGTCCGTACGTCTGTCTGTCTGTCAAAGCCCTTTTGCTCAGAAACAGTTAGAGATATGAAGTTGACTAATATCGTATAATCAGGCAACAAAAAATATAGCCCTTTCAATCAACAAAAAACATCAAATCTTTTAATTTCACCAAAACCTATAGGGTACTTCCGGTTGACCTTATAGCACAAATAAAGGGAAAAAACCCAAAAATCAATTATTTATAATTCTATGCGGATTTATAACTTTTTTTTAATATGCGTCTGTAAAAGGCATAATTTAAATACATTTACGTTTTCATATTCACGGTCGATTTTCTTAGAAATCATGTGTCATACAAACTTGTAATTTGGCAGTGTAATCAATCTTATTAATCCAGGTTTTATAATAGCTATCTTTTTTTAAATTTTCATATAATATTTATAGAAATTGAATATTTTTTTTTCGTTTTATACACCATGTGGAAGTATGATTTGAAAGGGCTCGTTATGAAGAGTCCTAAAATATTTATTTTATAATAAATAAAATATATATTTTTTTATAATTTTCAACGACATATTTAAAAACATATTTTTAAAAATGCGAAAATAAAGCGTTCATCCACCTCCCTCATTTCCGAACGACTGAGCCAAAAATCATGCAGACATAGTTAGTAAAATATGATTAGAAAATTACAGGAAAACTATAGCGATTATCCTAGATCTCATGATCTTTTCATTTTCCCCACGTTTTTACGTCTGTGAAAAATATAGTAGGCGATATATTTTTGTTGTAAAAATTAAAATTTTTAAAAAGTTTAATAGAAATACTTATACTTAAAAGATATGACTGAGGGCACATTTAAATGTATACATGGACCTAAATGTGTGCGAAACCTGTCAATTTCTCCTCGAACTTGATAGGTTTTCTCTATTTCTGTTCGTATGTCTGTATGTGTGTATATTTCTGCACACATCACGTAGAAATTACTTGATGGATTTTTATTACGATTTTTAATATTGTAAGGCTTAGATAAAACGAGACTCAGAAATAAAATGTCGTATGTGTCATTTCAACGAAATATCGACAATTTAAGAAATAATGCATGTTTATTTATATTCGTTTCAAGTAAACAAGACTAAGCAGATTTCATGCGGTTTTTATTATTGCATCACTTAAAGTGTATGCAAAAAACTTAAATTTCATCTAGTTTGTACTATACCATGATATGACTAATATCCTCTTTCCTTTGCATTATGTTTAATATTTAACTAAATAAAAACCTAAAATTACTTAACCGCTACTTTCAAAATTAACTAAATCATTGTCCACATATTAACTATCTACGCGTACAAAGTAGCGGAAAAAGGTTTATATTTAATATACAAAGAATTAGTTTAAACATTAGGAAATACGATCTGATTAAAAAAGTAATAAGTGAAAAATGGAATAAATATTCATAAAATAGGAAAAAATTACGTGATAAAATAATATACGTTTATAACAAGGTGAAATCAATAAAGCGATCTTGTACAAGGAAAAGTTTTTTCAACGAAAATGAAAATTGCCTCCATCAATAACTCGTATAGGTTGATAAAATATTTATCAACAGTAGAAATTTGAGTGGAGACACGAACATATACAATTTATTTCACATTTATATTTTAATAGCAACATAAAAAAGTATATAACCACATCGGTAAAAGCTTCGAAGCTTTAAGCTCGCTATTAAGTCCAACCACCGGAAGCTTATACCAAAGTTAATTCCAAACTGAAGGGTTAATAAACAACTGTCTAAATAGTTAAAACAAAGACATTAACACTGTTAATAGAGTAATACTCTCAAAAACCCATTGACCGCATCATCTGACAGAAATTGACTAAGCTTGAATAACTATAATGCAATGTAGTTAAATCCAGAGACGGCAAACTTTTTAATTTATAACATTTATTAACTATATTAGTTGTGTCCATAAATTCTCCTACGTGGACCTTGAGAAAATATTAATAACTTTAAGATAAATACACGTAACGTATAATATAATAATTATGGAAATAAACTTGTTTATAGAGTTTATTTCCATAATTATGCGCTTTGTATTGAAATGTCAAATTGATATATCTTCTTTTATTTATTCGATTGCGATGAAATGTAGCCCATATACAAACACAGTAAAATCCGCTAGTGTAAACTTTATCGAAATCTTTTTAATTTTTCTTGCATAATGTATGAACAAATAACAAAATAGACAAAAATTCCAAAAATAATATTTTTGTGTTCTATTGATTTTGTTATGCATAGACAATAAAATACGTAACAACCAATTTACTAAACCTTCCAAAGTTTTTAAATTATAAATATTGACGACAGATTGAAATTTCAAATAAATTGGGGAAACAAAATAAACTTATCTCGAGTACGTATAATATCGAAAACATATCTTTTAAAAAACCGACTTCAAAAAAGTAGGTACTAAAAAAAAATAATTTACTCAAAATAGGTACCTACTTATTTACAATAAATAGCTAAGATACTTATTTTTGATGTCGGTGCCAGCACTGTCGACGAACTTAAACAAATGTATAATTTAATTTATAATGTAAATTTAAAACTTTAACTTCTAATATACATGCAATACTAAATAGATGATAAAGGCAGTATTTATAATAATAAAATGTACATTTCTTTAAGCTGATCGGCAGTGCTGGCACCGACTTCAAAAATAAGTACTTTGGTTACTTATAGCAAATAAATAGGTACCTATTTTAAGTTAATTATTTTTTACTTTTTAGTACCTACTTTTTTTAAGTGGATTTTTTTAGAAGATATTTTATTTTACAATTTTTAGTGGTTAATATATTAATTTTAATCACCACACTATACTTAACATTCGATTATTTTCTTTCTTAGAATTTTGTGTAATTATTCAAAGTTACGGACAAAAGCTCATATATAATTTCCTCTTTGTCTAAAGTTACTTATTAACGACACATAGAAATGAAGCGCTGCTACTATAGCAGCCGTCAGCGGTTAGCTGTTAGCCATTGAGGAGTTCCGTTCTCCATATCCGAAGTCCAATATCAGATTTTGTAAATTAACAACAACCAATTGAGGAGTTCCGTTCTCTATATCCGAAATCCAATATTAGATTTTGTAAAGTAATAACTAAATTAACAAGTAACCAGAAGCATATATGTTGAATCACGATTGAATTATTACCATTAGTTAAGGAGTTGCATTATTCATCTTCAGAACTCATCATCAGATATTGACCTGATCAATAGTGAGGTTATTTTGCAAAATAAAAACTACCAGAGGCAAATATCTTGAATTACGTTTGATTTACTACCGTCCGATAAGGAGTTCCATTGTTAATCTCCAGAACCCATCCCTGGCACGATCGATAGTCCAAACTTTGGCATGGTCGATAGTGTGGTTATTTTGCAAACTAATAACTACCAGTAACAAATACCTTGAAGCGCTTTCAATTTACTACAATCCGTTAAAGAGTTCCATTTTTCATATCCCGAACTCATCATCAGACCCTGATTTGGTCGACGGTGTAGTTATTTTAGAAAGTAAAAACTACTAGTAGCAAATATCTTTAATCACGGTTGATTTACTGACATTCGTTAAGGAATTCAATTGTTAATCACCAGAATTTATCATCAGACCCTGACCTGGTAATTGGCGTAGTTATTTTGCAAAATAACAACTACCTGTAGCAAATATCTTGAATCATAGTTGATTTACTGCCATTCGTTAAGAAGTTCCATCGTTCATTTCCGGAACTCATCATCAGATCATCATCATATTTAAATGGGCCCACCCCCACAAAATAAATAAAAAAATAATCATCAAACTTGGTCTACTACATAAAGGTCGCTGAACATATATAAAAAAAAATTCCGACGAATTGAGAACCTTCTCTTTTTATGATGTGGGTTAATAAATTATTATGCGTGGAAAACAACCGACGACGATATGCTATGCAGTCGCAGTTTATATTTAAGCACCTACCCCTCCAGCACCTCTGTACATTTAACCTCTGCTGTGCTCCTTTCACCTATGTATAAACTTCATTACACGATTTAAAATATACGTAGCGCCATCTATTGAAGTACATAAGCACATGAGTCAAGTAGCTAAGCGTTTCTTCACTTACACAGTGTACTTTTACAGTGAAAATTAAAACATTCAACTCGCATATATTCTGATCGAGTGAACCAATTGTGATGAAATAAAAATTAAATATTACCTCGTGCTGACCCTTATATTTTTGTAAGTTCATACTATTTGGGTCAGTATTTTTCTGTTATACCTGCACAAACAGACAAAAATTCCAAAATGACCTTAAGCATTTTGCCAGTTAATCTATGCCCCCTCACTCCAACAATTATTTTTTTTTAAATATGTTTAGTGTACAGACATATAAAGTTTAATGTTTTATTATATATATACAGATTTCTTGCTTCATAACTTTCCAATTTCCAATCCAACTTTCAACTACAAGTTTTTATTAAACCTTCCTTCAACTAGTCTTTTCCGTTACCACTTAATTAAAAAATATGTCACAATAATCTTATCACTTCCTTATCCTTCTTTCTCTCTATCTTTATTACCGTTTTCAACTTACAATAATTTCAAATTATAATTTATAACTGCTATATTAATGGGGCAAGCTTATTAAAGAAGTACGATAGCTTCATCTACTCTTTAATGTGGTAAGTTCTAACTGTAACATGTAAGATGTTCGGTTGCTCGCTCCTTCTTAAAATAGCTCTCCAACAAATGATTACATTACCCGGCAAATATTTCGTAAATCTACGTCCTTTTAAGGTAAAAACTTGAACACTTCTTGTAACATATTTAAATATGGTCCAGGATTTAGGAAAAAATCGAAAGAATACTTAAATATTGCTAGTAATAATAATAAACACACGCGTAAAGTAACGAGCGTGTCAATATAATAATCAAGGATATAGAGCAGCACACTCCGTGATCGGACCGAGAGATATGATAATCCAAGTATCTGCATGGCTTGATCAGAAAAAGCGTAATTATAAAAACCATGAAAGTTTCATTGATTATTTCTATCTTACTATCCAACGGAGCACGTTTTCACGTAAACCATTTGTTTTGGGACAACTGATTTGTAAACAAATGGAAATGAAAGGTTTGCGACGCAAGCAGCCCTTCAGTATCTATTCCCGAGCTCACTAAGCGATGAGGCTGGCGGTTGACCCACAGCCACTGCGGCTTTATCTACCTCTGCCTATTGGGTTTTCTACATCTACCTGGCCCTCCCACTTTCGCTCTAAACACAACGATGTACTTTTGAACAAGATAAGTAAAGATTTTAATAGTGAAAAAGAAAAGAAACAACGCAATTTAATTGGACTTAAATAATTTAATTGGCGTAATATTACCAATGTAGCAAATTACATTGAATCCTGAAAATCTATTAAGGCCGGTCAGAAAAACAACAACGCTTTCCTGTTACAGGTTAAAAATATTGCTATTTTTTGTTTGAAATATTTACATTTCAAGACTTATATTGCTTTTTACATAGCGAAACGTAATAAAACTAAACTATATTTATTATTAAATCTGATATTGTTTTTAATACAATGAATTATTGATTAGCAGCAACAAGATGCTAATTAGTAGCAACAAGGATAAGAGAAAATAAATCGGAAATTTTCAAATAATAGAGAAAACCTTGCAAAAATAGATGTCGGACAAGCAAACAGCAATTATTCAGCTTTAAATTTTAAAATACAAAATTTGAATATAAGTTTAATATTTTAAGATATAACACCAAAAAAAAAACAAACAATCATGAGAGCAAATGCATAACTACAATATTGTTACTATTAAGCAGGTTTACACAAGCAGGTTTAACAAACAAGCAGACAGGCACAGGTTAAACTCCTTTGGAACAAGATTGATTTAATTTTCCTTTTCCGCTACTCTTCAAGGTCATTTTTTTCTTTAGTTCGGTCGCCATTAAAAACTGTTTTTAGTTAATCTATTGAACGAAAATAACTAAAAGCAAGTAACTATCGCAAAAAAAGTAAATCTTATGTTTAAACGAAGATTCATGGGGGAAAATAGAACGCACATATATATGAATAAGTTGACAGTATATGATCAAATTCTTGATACATCTAGCTTCTGCTAGTTCAATTCTGTCGCACTGATCTCTAGCTCACTAAATAACAAGCAAGCACGTTCAAATCATGTTGGAAACTACACCCCGTCCGGCAAGGTAATCTCGGCGCAAAGTAAAATGGATCTTTGAATTACAAATATAAACATTTCAATTCAAAAACATCCCGCAAATCAGGCCGAATTTCGTGATTTCGAGATGGATGCACTACTTTTACTGTATTCTCTCTCTCTCTGAAATGTGGTTAAGTATTCTTGAGTTGCAATCACGTTTTTAGAGCACAACTTTTACTTTATTCCGACGATGCTATTTTTGATTCAGATTGTCAACCTTAGGTGAGTGTGGCCTTATTATTGCCTCATAAAATCTCTTCGTTGGTCTTTTTCATAAACATGATAACTCCATAGTATATTTAATTATAAATTATATTCTTAACATCTCGAACAAGAATAGAAAATGCACGTCAAGAAGATTTTCTTTTATAATTCCTTTTATACGTCCTTTTTAGGGCTCCGTAATGAAATAAAGAACCTTTATAATTTAGTTTATTTATTCTATGTCCGTCCGGCCGTCACTGTCTCAGAGTTTCTAAAATTTTAGATCTAAAGTGTGCATGATATTTTGCAAGTTATTGCTTTATGTAGAGATATCAGTTAATAGGTAACAAGGTGCACCTCTGCATTTTTTTCTTTATATCTCGTCAAGTTTCGCGTATCCCGTCAAGTGCAGTATGATTGGTAAAGCCTGATAAAATTAAATTAAGTAACCTTAATTATGATTTACCATTTTTCTTCTATTCCAAACCCTTTTGGGGTATTATACACTTCGTAGGGGTGTGTAATGTGTTTCCACCAATATTTAACTATTAAACCGAGGGTGTCAAAAAGCTGAAAACAATTAGTAAACTTGCATCGACAAGTTTGAGAGACAAGTCAACTATGGAACCCTTACTTTTTCCAATACGCATCTTTTACTTTTCTTTCGACGGTTTTAATATTGTTTCGCATCTTTGTATTATTAGCATATTATATTTCTTCTTATAAAGGTTATATCTGCCTATAACTAAACTTAGACCACTTCAGTAATTTTATACGCCTTCCTATCTTGACAGAGCCTCAACCAAGAAACTGTCACTTTTGTTTTAAAGTCGTCTGAAATGGAAGCTGACCTGCACTGCGGTTTTTGTACGTCAACTCAAAAGTCACTTTGCCTATTTTCCATCTGGGGTTCTGGCGATAACTTCGCCCAATTCTGCTTCATATATGCAAGTTTGGGTTCTAACTTCTTCATTTCACGCTCAATAGCTATCTGGGTTACCATAAGCTTATCTACTGAATTCGGGGTCAAAATAATATTCTCAATTCCAGTCTCATCTCGTCACGATTGGCAAAATAGGGGACTAGTAGATTTTCTTTCACGGTTTCTTAGTTTACCAATGAGCTGCCCCTTTCTCAACTCAAGTTAATTCTATAATTTACTTCTAGGGTTTAGTTCTCTTATCGTAGTTTTACTCAGTGCCCAAGATAGACGTACGCATTTACCATCTCTATAAATACTTTGACTATACGAGTCTTCAGACACAGGTTATTGGTGGATTTATCTACGCAGGTCTAACCTGATTAGTGGATTTATTTACGAAGGTCTAGATATAACTACGAGGGTTTGGTAACCTACTAGTGAACTTACCTATAAAAATCTGCAGATTGCACTATGTCATCTGACAGATTCACAGATGATTGGTGTATTTAATTCGTACACTCTAGGTTAGTGTTTGTATATATATATTTTTTTTTTATTTTGCTAATCTATCTTCTAGCGTTTTCCACTGTACATCACTTATTTCAATGCATGATAGTTTACTTAACTAGATATACTGTCTTAAGGAAATAAGTACTTCATCTTTGTTTATACATTACATAAATTAACGAAAATTTATCCATGAATGTTTTCCTTTCGCCTACACTCGGAGAAAATATAAAAAAAACTATTTTAAAATTTATGTATTTTTTTAAATAGCTGAACTAGATCATTAACTGCAACGGGTTATTAGTGTAGTATTATGATTTTGACGTTACGAGGAACTTCTAAAAATAAGCAAAATTGTAAAGTGCGATTTTTTATTTTACATCTTAGGGTTATTATGTAAAATTATGACGATAAAACTATGGTTATTTGTATAGTTGTTGGCATAAACAAATTTGCAGTAAAAATTTCCATGATATATGTCGCGTGAATTTTTATGGTTGTTAGAATGTGTAAATTTTACTTACGAATTAGTATGGTTATTTACCGTGCGAATTTGTTTGAGTAAAGTTATTTCTATGGGTATTTATAATAAGAAATTCTACGGCTATTAGTACACGCAAATTTCTCTAGCGAATTTAAATACTTATGTATTTGCCGTACGATTATTTTTTTTGGTTATTATTATGTGGAAATTTGTCGTGAGAATTTTTATGATTATTTGAATCAAGTACGTGTAATTTCTCGTTTTAATTTCAGATGGCACTAAATAAAATTAAAACTGTATGATTGAAATTAAGTATTAATGTGCGAGACGGCGAAAAGACCCCATAACCATACGACCACACTGTAACTTATTTACACGAATACCGCTCTTACAAATACTTTGGAATAGTCGATAAAATCGATATCGATACAAACTTATACATGATAAAATTTATCAACACTTCGTATTGATTCATGTTTGTACTGAATGATATCGTGAAGTCAGCTTATACGAGTGGTACCATTACCAGTCGAAATCATAATATCGATTGATGAGGCAAGTATTTATATAATAATTGGGCGGCATTAAAATATGGGTTATGAAATATGTCAATACAAATATTTACATGAGAAGTTGACTGTAGAAATAATAATTTTGAAGTAATATGTAAAGTATTCATACTCATATGTTATTGATAACGTTCATTTATTTAAAGAATAAATTAGGATAAGCCAATGTGAATTATGATTTTCGTTAAATAAAATAAAAGAAATAAGATGAAAATTCTATCATGGCTGGGCATATATTTTAAAAGTATGTTACCCTATATATATATATATATATATATATATATATATATATATATATATATATATATAAATATATATATATATATATATATATATATATATATGTATGTATATGTTTTTTTTCCTTGAAATATAACAATTTGCTGAATATACTTTTATTTGTTTTATATTTGTTTGCCAAATATATTTTATTGAATATATTTGTTAAATTCATTATTCACAAATAAAAGAAACTAATAATAATAATAATAGCCTACTTGAAGATGTTGTATTACAACGAAACCTAGGTCGTGGTAAAGAACTTAAAGAAAGTAGAAATAATACTACATCACGTAAATAATAAATAAAAACTTATTTACAAAAAAAAATGGGGCTAGGTCGCGACTACTTTTCTAAAAAACCTTTTTAGAAAGAAAATGGCAATAAATACCTCCTTTATTTATTAATATTGTTTTTTTACTATTTCCCCTTTAAATACACAATTAGATACTATACACTCAATGAACATATAAAAAGGTTAATAATGAAATTTAAATAAGAAAAAATAAGAATTAAAAAGAAAAATACCCAATTATAAAATTTAAGTGAAAATAATCGAAAATACATTGAGTAAATTTTTAACATATAATTTTTTTGATTATAAAATAATCACGACGGTGCCCTATTTTCTATTTTATTTAAAAAATCAGTGAAATCCCATTTTGCCAAATTGAATTCATACCTGATGTTCTATGTATTTAAAGCAAATTTTGAATTATACTTATAGCGAAATGGTTTACGATAGTTGTGTAAAAAATTAGAAAAATACCTCAAAAAAAGACAATTTCACAGAATTATAAATTTTACGACAAATGTAAATTTAACAGATGTCGAATATCAAATTGGAATTATATAATTACGAAAAGAAGTAAAATAACAAAAGTATATATATATATATATATATATATATATATATATATATATATATATATGTATAACTTTGAATGTAATATCTATCAAAACCGATATTTTTCATTATTTTTGCATTATTCACATAACATTTAGCAAAGCCATTAATTTGACGTGCATATAAAAAATTGACGAGCCTTTAAAGATGCGGGCTAGCATCCGCTAGGTATCGCTGATGTTACGCACCCAGCGAATATACAAACCACATTGACTCGATACACGTTACAGTCAAAATTCTTTTTTATACACACGGTACAGTCAGTATTTACATATTTTGCAACACTACTACACACTATCAAATTACAGGCCAAACATACTAAATTCTATAAAACTTTCCACATTGACCGGTACAAAATTCAGTTATTCAGTATGTTAATATACGTCAACTACAAATAATTTCTTTAAACTCGCGCCAAATATACTAAATTCTATAAAAATTTCCACACTGACCGGTACAAAATTCCGTTATCCAGTATGTCAATATACGTCAACTACATATAGCTTCTTTACACTCGCGCCAAACATACTAAATTCTATAAAAATTTCCACACTAACCGGTACAAAATTCCTTTATCCAGTATGTCAATATACGTCAACTACAAATAGCTTCTTTACACTCGCACCAAACATACTAAAATCTATAAAACTTTCCACACTGACCGGTACAAAATTCAGTTATTCAGTATGTCAATACACGTCAACTACAAATAGCTTCTTTAAATCCGCGCTGCGACTGTCCTACATATCGAGAGCAACAACCAGGGCCATTTATCCGTCAATAATCCGCGTCTCTTCTCGGTTTCTCGTATAATGGCGCTTTCATCGCGCGAGCCAATGTCCGATAGCTATAAAAGTCGCACGGATGAAGATCGAACAAGCAACATTTGGCGTCTTTATATACCGTAGGGTTAGCAAATTTACTTCGCAGGTTATTAAATATTTATAGAGCGCGAAATAAAGTTTCTAATAATGACTATTTCTTTCCAAAGTTCCGCCAATGCGACACTTTTATTGTCCCCCTTAAGTTTATCAATTTTCCGCATACGGTTAAACGGATTCGCTTTAATTTTATAACTTACTAGCTGTCCCCCACAATTTCACTCGCGTGAAGAAAAGTTATTAGAATTATTTTCCTCTCATATATTGCTTTTGGATCTAAACTATTACCATACCTAATGTCTTCTAAATCCTTTCAATAGATTCCGTGTGATTGACGAACAAATTAATATATAGACAAACAGGCAAAAATTAAAAAAACAAGTTTTCTGGCTTCTTTTATCATCCTTTATCCTAATCAACCAATCATTTTAAAATATTTTCCAGGTACAGAATTCACGCTGTTAAAATTGTATTAATAGTATAAATAAGTGCCAAAATTTTGAAGAAGTAAAAAATCATAAAAATATTCAGTAGAAATGGCTTAGAACGACGTCGGTTATAACAACGTACTGGTTGTAACGGCGATGACTAGAGTTCCTGCCTGGATCCCATAGAATTGCCTTATTTGAAGCATCGCTAATTGTAACATTGTTTATAACAATAACTTTTTAAAAGGGTTCTCACAGAAATCGTTAATAACAAATCTATATCATGTGTTTGATTTCGTTTAGTAGAAATAATACTAACGTCGCATATTTGTCACTGGAGAATACTTAATCCCTAATCAACAAACAAAAACGTGTTTAGGATTCATTCTGAGAAACGTTATAATGCTAATGTTTAATGTGACATAAGCGCGACACCGTCCAAAGAATAGCGTCTGTCAGTTCATTGATAGCTGATATATATATATTAGAAGTACTAATTTATTTCGTGGGTTATTTAATTTTATGGAATCATACCATATCAAAAAAATATCAAATTTAAAAAAAGGAACAACCACATTATAAATAATGGAAATGGGATGTTCGTGAAATGGTATTAGAATCGATGTCGCCACACTGTGTTTTAACCGTGCAGACTACCTTTTATAATACCTCCGTTTACAACCATCAGTCAATCACAATAACGACATTCGATACTGGATCTCGGTTGCTCATGCTTATGCCGTGCATATGTCTATTTTGCTCTCATAAACCGTTGAACATTGTATGCATAAAAATAAATGTTAGATCAACTTTTACATAACTTTGATAAATCTTTGCAACTATGGAAAAAATAAGTCCTTTAGGACGATTCTTAATTTTACTCACAATAAGACATATTTTTATTTCTTTAATATAAAATAACACCTCTTTCTCGCGTCACTGCTAACGGTAAACTAATGTAGGCGAGATACGATTATTTTAAAGTAAGCAGAGCTTTGCTTACTTGTGGCACGCTCGTCACACTAACATGACATTTCTAGTTTACCCTTTGTTCTGAGGGAACAACAAATGACATCCAAAGTTTGTATGCACGTCTGAAGTGTACGAAAAAAACATTCCAGAGTACACATATGTTAAAATGAGTGTACCCACACAAAATAATGCTTCTATTAAAAATAATGTTTTAATTTTTTTACTTCATTCACGCATTTTTATTATATTATTGTTGAGATGGCCACATATGTCCCTAATATAAGCATAATTAAAAAAATTAAAAGAATATCTGTTTTTACCATAAACGGTTTTAACGAGTCGATTAGACATCGGCTTTGTAATCTACGACCTCCCTCCTTAAAAGTACTGCTTGACTACTGCTGCAGTATCTCGATGAGTTTGCTGTTAGCTATTAAGAAGTTCTCATGACCACCTCTCTCCTCCGTCATCACATACTTCCAGTTAAACACATAACCAAGGGTCTCTTTGAGACAAGTCAAATGAGTTGAAATTCGACAGGTTTCTTCAGAAGTTCCAATAACCCCCTCTATTCCCCATCATCATATGAGTTCGATGGAATATTTACTGTCATAACTTGACCAATTTTAATTGTCATCAGAACTGTTTAAGTTTCCAAAAGTTTCAAAAGAAATACGAGTTAGAAATTGGTAAAAAGTGTCAACTTAATAAAAGCCTATTAGGAAGTGAAATGAAAAACATTCGATTTTGTAATCTTCGCAAATTTATAGTGTAACTGAATATCTACATTTACATAAAATTTTGTAAGTCAACAAAACCCTGAAAAGATTTTAAACTTGTAATATATATTAACCAGTAGAGAAGTCAATGTAAGACGATTTCGCTAGAAGTGCTGTAAGACAATTTGGTAAAATATCCCACTATATTACACCGTGTACTCGGAGTCTCTTTCAGCCCACCATCAATAACAATTGAAGTTGATTGATCAATCTCAAGTTGGAATTTGTTATTGCCAACCCTTACCAGTCGAACCGACCGCGACATCTCTCCTCGCAATAAGCTGGTGGCGGATTACGACCTATGCTATTGGAGGTCGGACGTCGGCGACGCGATTCGGAGGCGGTGTTTATTATCACAATAAACATATTGATGACACGACGCGCTACGCCGTAGGCACCTTACGCGTAGACAGTATGCTCGCTGTGTTAGTTTTATTCTAAGATCGTTGCCGGTAATTGAGTTCAATAAAATTTTCCGGATGTTATGTAATCTACGCCAGTTCATTGCTTCCTTTTTAGTGTTTCGTGGCAAAATTGCCAAACGGAACACTAATGGAATCACTTCGATGTCCAACCGTCCGTTCAAGCATTAGTAAAAGGAAATTTTCTCCAAAAGTATTGAAATTAAGCACGGAAATTGAGTATGGTGGTCTAATTATAGATAAGTATAAAAAATCAAATTTTGATTCTGGGCGTTAATTTCAGGGGGTAAATTGAGAAATTAAAAAAATTCGTTCAAAGTTATGGGCGCCTTTATGGCATATGGTCGGTGTGTTTTACTATTAATATTTAAGTGTGAGAGGAAGTGGGCTCATGGCACAGGAGCTAATTGTGCAAGTATACTTGTATTTGAACTATTTTATTATCATTATGTTTACTCTCTTATTTGTTACTTAGAATTAATTTAGCAATAGATTTTCCACCACTTTCTATGTAACTTGATTTTACTGAATTAACTTTCGGTTTATTAAAGTGTTAAGGTAATGACAATATATTAATTATACGTTATAATTTCTCTCATCTTCTTCTCTCTATAAATCACAGGTTCTGTGCGTTACTTACAAATAAGATACCTCAGTGTCATATTAATAATGGTAAATTGATGATAAATTTTACGTCATAATAGATAACATCGCTAAATAAAAATAAAAACAAATCATTTTGAATAATTAAAATATTAATATAAATATTTATTTCACCAATACATGAACAGAGTATAAATAGATATATCTGTGACTGTACGTTATTTTAGGTTTAATATACGAATTTTGTTTCACAACTGTACACAGAGCGCTCAATTATCTTCAAAAATTATATTTATCACAATAAACATATTGATGACACGACGCGCTACGCCGTAGGCACCTTACGCGTAGACAGTATACCATAGTAACTTTTAGGAAATTAGAAGTTGTGAGCTAAAAACCCCGGACATTTTGTTCGTAAGCGCGGACACGTAAGTCATTAAAGTAAAAATTAATATTAGATTGAAATGAAACAATACTAACCATATAATATCAATCAATATTATTTTGTATTGGTCTAGTATTATTTATTTACTGATCACACATAAATAATATACCTATGATTACATATAAAACAATTCATAACATTTCATCTATTACATAAAATATAAAAGAAGTTGATTTCAATTTACATCTCTTATTTCCACTTTGAAACTTAAATCGATAGGTAAGACAAATAGTAACGACCATTGAAGATGAAATCAAGAGTAAAAAAAATTTTAAAACTCCTACGAGTTTTAAAATTCCTGGAAACTCATTGTAACTTTACATTCAATCTTAACAATTACGGTACAGTTTTTGATTATTGTTTATTTCTTTCGTTAGTTGATGGATTAAGTCAAGGTTTTAATAAAAGAAAATAATTTTTATTAAAAATCCCGGTCACGTTTAAAAATTCCCTGGATGGCACTTTTAAAAAGAGGATAGTATCTGGGGAAAAGAGGAAGGATGGCAACCCTAATTTTATTCGACGAAAGAGGTATGAAAGTAGGGTTACAATCCTTTCACTATTATTATGGTACGTAAAATGCGGCTGGGAATAAATCGATTATTTCACAGTTGCTGGCTAAATATATAGTACTTATCTAATTTCCCAAATATTCTCAAACAATTTTTGCAATAATCTATGCATATAATAAAATTGTAATAGAGTAAATTATGTACACTGAAAATATTTTAAAAAAAGAGATTGATTTAGGGTATAGAGTGATAATAGAAGCCAGAATTTTTTTTGCTTTTTTTAAATTTTTATCTGTCTGTATTTTAATTTGTACGGGTATCAGGCAAAATCTACTGGATGGATTTTGATGAAATTTAGTATAGTAATAGTATATACCCAAGAACAATAGAAAAAAAAATTTCCTTATCAAACGCGAACGAAGTCATAGGTACAGCTAGTACAATTTAAAAGCTTGTTAAAAACTCGATTAGAGTTAAGAAAACTGAATAATAATTTTATGAAAGCAAACCGCCAATAAAAACGAAACTTTAAAAAACTAAAACCCGAGTAGGTCGATAAAACTGAAAAGTAGAAAAACAAGTAAAGTAATTACAATGTCACTAAAAAATAACAAAGTTACTGAATTTTGAGACCGTACTGAATTTTGAGTTTTAACACATGTTTTACCAGAAAAAATATTGACACCTCAAAACTGAACGCCGCCCACGGCTTCATAATTCAGTGAAAATTATCTTATGAAATTTTGTTTACCTAGCTTGTTTCTCCGCTTTTCAGTTTATTTTTCGACTTAGTCGGGCTTGAGTTTTTTATAGTTTCATTTTCATTTTACCCTTTTTTGGTAGCTTATTAGTGTATACGTAGTTCGAAACCAGGTGCACATAGAACATTGTATTTATATTATTTGTGCCAAAATTTAACTATTTTTTCATGTTTATGAAAAAATGGTTGAAGAAACCTCATCATTATTTTTAAAGACCTGTCGAATATCATTCTATTGAATAAGATGCACGTTTTTTTTCAATTCTGTTTTTTATTGCAAATCCGCAGAATGTTTTTTCTTTCTACAAACTTAGCCTTATGACACTCTTACATTAAATACAAATCGAGTGATACCTCATTTATTAAAATCGGTTCAACAGTTTTTGGGCTACTACCGAATATTAATATATAGATACATACATATATAGATACAAACATACATACATAGACTGTTAAATTCATTACTCTTTCTTTGCTGCGCCGCAGTCGAGTAAAAATTATTTCTATATAAATATTCGATAAAGACTAGTGTTACACAAAATCACTAACAACTTTCGGTTTAAGAATATCGCAACATGTATCTGTTTTTTTTTTTCTAAACAACTAACTGCCTAACGCCCATATTTACCACGCATGGTCAGGACTCTCAGTCGGAATTACAGTTAAAAAACTATTTTGTATGCATACTTTAGCGACTATACCGTACAATGGGCCACAGTCCACAGAGTAGACTCTTGTTGCGACTTAACTGACAGTTAATGAGAAACAAAAATGCTTTTTAAAACTATTAGTAAGTCCGACAGACAGTTCTGACCGTGTATGGTACATATGGACGTACGTGATACTGTAATCCTTACTGCATGTAGATATATATCGTAACGATAACGATATCGTTACAAACGAAAAATTAAAAACGAAATTAATCGTATGATATAAAATGACGCGTGACTCAAAAGTTGAAGACATCTTTATTGACATTAAAACAAAGGAAAAATGAAGTGAGTTATATTTTATTACTCAATAAGAGCAAATAATATAGACTATAAAAACTGTACAAACTCTGGACAGTTTCCATGAATTGAGAAAACAAAGTAGGAAATAGAGCCATCTATCGATATAGTATGTCGATGTGGATTCGTCTTTGTTTTGATGAAAGGAAAATGTCATTGAAATATAATATAAAATAGGCACTACGTATAAACACCGCGGGCGGCGCTAGTATGCAGTACTGATACGAAACAACTGATAGTGTCGCGTGGTGGCTCGAGTAGCACTTGTTGACAATTTCAAACCAGATATCTACAAATTAAAACCTGTAGTAATTGATAAAAGTATCAAAACCAGATGCTTTGCTTCAAAGAACGTGCAATAATATAATAAAAGAACTTTATAAATGTTTTGACGTTTGACAAAAATCGAAAATTTGTGGCAATTTTTTTTCAGTTTTATTTAATTGACTAATTTAGTCAATTAAATAAATAATTGACTAAATTAGTCAATAATATTAAGGCATTTACATATCTGAATAAACGCCCGATTCTAAAGACTGAAATTAATAGAGTTAAATTAAAATCCATCCATTCATTCCCACACAATAACAAGTTCTTAAATTGTTATTTACGTTAACAGCGACATCTATGTCTCTCAAAAGCAAATACTTTTCCTCGAAATAACGGAAAAATTAATAAACTAGACGGAAAAGAAACGTTATCTCTGATTCGACGTATTCAACATAATGAACCGTTAAAATTGTTGAAACTAGCGCCCTCTCTTGTATAAATAACACAAACTTGTTGTCTATTAACTAAAATAAAAAAGTGCCATCTATATTAACACAAAGGAAACTTACACAAATACTCAAACATGTAACAGCGCCATCTACCTAAAAATAAACAAAACTCGTAAGTTAAAATTTGAGAGCGCCACCTCGCGTGCGAAAATAATTATAACTAGGAGTGTTTGAACACAAAACTGCTTTATCGCAGCGGAAGCGTCAACACTACAAAACGGTTCAATAATTTAGGGATGCTACTTGTCAAAACAACGCCGGCTTCTCAATATTTGCTTTATGTTAGTTGTTTGCCTTGGTCGTTGGTTAATCAATTATTAGTCCTATCAAAACATTAGTATGATGGAGTACCATCGCTACATTTCCTTCATTAAGCAAAAATAATATACACATGTATTTAACTCAATATTTTGGTTATCCACCTTGAACTTTACGGACTTTTTATCCCCGATTATTTCGTTCATTAAATTCGATTCATTTAAATTAATGATTAAACAAATATTAGATAATACAATTACCCTTGAAATATATCACTTTACCAATCAATAAAAAAACAACAGAAAATGACCTTTACAATAGCACAATATTTTCATGGATTCCAAAGTTGTCTTTAAACATATTATAATTTTTATATACGACAGTAAAATTAGCTTATCAGCTTAATAATTGGCACAATGAGTGAATAAACACTAAATATTCTTATTGATGACATTATATAGAAACGTCATTATTCCCATAAAATGAAATGAAGTGTGGCTCTAGATAGCACTTATAGGCAAATTATAAAAATGAGATGGAAGATTCAAGGAAATAATGTATGTAAGAGAGATGGTTTTATTAAAAATAAGACAATTACCTGCTTTTGAGGACCAATTCAAAATCGTTAATGACAAGTCAATTCGCCATCTTAACATCGTTTTGTGTTTATTAACGAAAGAGAATATAAAGAAATTATAATACCACTACGCATACAATTAATTAATACGATATGTTATATATATATATATATATATATAATATATATATATATATATATATATATATATATATATATATATATATATATATATATATATATATATATATGCAAGAATATACGTGAAATAAAATAAGTTTTAAATTATGAAATCACAAACGCAATTAAAAATAAATTAGAAAAACCTACCAAGTTTTCCAAATATTAAATAGAAATCAAAAAGCTGATCACGATATTTATTAGGCCATCAAATTGACTTCGAATTCAAAAATTATTATACGCCCTCTACACTACTCGCGAAGTTACCTCGATGAAGTGCACGTCGAAGTTGATCGCTGTTCGAAGTGTGCACGTGACTACACACTCGTGCAACCTCGCGAGGAACTCAGTCGCCGTGAGTCGCCCGCACGGACCCACGTGTAAACAGTACGATGTCTATCTGCAAACTGAAGTACGCTGAGTAGTGTAGTAAGACGCTTCGTGCAACTTCGCGGAGTCCTTTGACTTGGGTGCAAAATACCAAGAACGAACGGAAGTCGCCCGAGGCGGGACGAGGTTGCATAAAGCGAATCGAAGTACCTCTCTACACTATTCTCTTCGCCTAATTTCGATCAACTTCGCGATTAGTGTAGTGTAGATTTTAAAGTGTAGTGTAGATAGTAGTGTAGTGTAGATTTTAACGATTTTAACGTAATTAAAGTAATAATATTATTACTTGTTAGCCATTTGTAGGCAAACAAAGTTATTACTTAAAATTTTTTGAGAAGAGGAAATGGGTATTTATTTTGTTTATGACTTCATGCATTAAACATGGCTACAGGACGTCTAAGTTCATAAAAAAACGCAAAGGCCCTTTCCGCAGAATAACACCAATTGTCTCAACTTAAGTAAACTAACGTTAAATATTCTTCTACATCCTTGGACTTAGACGCAACCCACACTTACGACTATTCAGCGACATTAAAACGACAAAGAAGTCTGCAAATTAGTATATGGAAACCTGTCGTATACAAATTAGTATGGAAACCTATTGTCGAAAACGACAACAGTGTGTCCGCACGTATGTGTATATTATGACGCATCTCCACACTAAATATAAACCATGCTTTTTGCCATTTTAATGTCTTGGAAAGTCGTACATGTGAGTTATGCCATATCCTTATTTCTTTTGGCCTTATAGAAATTGAGAACGTTGGGAAAATAACAATTGGACAAATCACCCCCAAAAAATTATTCCAAGTTTTGTGGCCTGTCTACTCAGAAATTGATAGAACTTTTTATAGTGACGTGGTAGCTTATAATGTATTTATAATGGTTCAATTATTAATAAGATATTTTTCGTAACGTATGTTTATATTTGATAATCTGTCACATTCGCAACAAATTTAAGAAAGAATCTAGTTAGTTATTGCAATTAACTAAACCTGCCTGTTTTCTGCTGCTTAGGACCTGGAGAATGTCAAATAAAACTCTTAAAATGTACTATTTAATCGATAACAGTACAGCATATGAAATAACGTGATCCTTTTCTAGCTACAATAACCCAATAACTTCAACATTATTATTGATTTAAAACGATTTAATTAATCTCTAATTCTAAAAGTAGAACTTCTGAGTCAGCTCAATGGAAATACCTAAATAAATAATACACCAACGCCTCCTATAATTATTGTAATTTGAAGTCAATTAACTCGCAATTTATAAACTTTAATGTTTTAGAATGCAGAGTGAAGTTTAGGTCCAGCAAAGCGAAATAAGGGTGGTGACCACCTAGATCCTAATATCATGAATTTCAACTGGACTCTGACTACAGAAACTCACCATATATAAACGTTTTAAAATACCGCTGAAAAATAATTTCCCATTTGCTTAACTCCGTTTGGTTTCGTTTCCTTGATCATGCCATACCAAGATTTGTAATAAATCGTGTTTTATTCAATTTTTTTTTAAATTTAGTTTTTTTTTATATTTTTAGGACATGTTTGCTTTTGCTTTAGAGAAAATATATTTTAATCTGTAAATCTTGTAATAAAGTAGGTTTATGAATATCTTTTACGGTCTTGCATATTATTTCATTCTCGTATTTAACCATTACAGGTCAAAGACATACATAAATTTTTGTGTACATTAAAATTGCAATAAAGAACAATATAATCTTAATATAGACAATGTTTAAAAAGAATTTTTAGCCGTATATATTTTTTAAACTGATTAGATTATATATTTTACCAGAAGCATATCATAAATTCCTTAAAAAAATCTCAGAAACAGTTAGGAGACAGTAAAGTAGCTAAAAACCGGTAACAATTTAAAAAAAATACATAAACATTTCCTAAAACTGATCAGCAGTAAACAGATAAAACCTAAATATTCACTATTCCTCAAAGAGAACTAATTAATTGAACACTATTAAGGTCAGCTAATTTCGACTTTTTTAACAAAAACGTTTATATGCTATTCCAATCTACTTGAGATTCTAAACTCGACCTGCACAATATACACATCACACAGCAAATAAATACCTTTAAAAGATGTTGCTGTTGCTTCTGCGGCGTGGACTCGTTATCCAGTGCCTCCATGCAGGATTCTGCTTCACTCAGCCAGGCTAGGAACTTGTCCAGAGAGCGGTCGAAGTTCTGAAGCGAGCTCACAGCAGAGTGCAAAGCTTTGCCGCGGTTTATTATGCTGAAAATTAACATATTGTGTGCTGAGAATTAACATATAGTGTAGAGTTTACAAAAAAAGGATATATTTTTTAGAAACTTCATTTCTCGTTTTGAACAAGATTTTGCATGTATTTTTATTTGTTCCATATTATATATGTCTGTTCTAGATATCTACAAATGATTTTAATTCCAAAATGTTCATAGGAACATACTTTCTCAAAAAAAATATACCTCTGAACAAAGTGTCTTTGTGGCGACAAATATTGGTAGAGAAAAATACTAGGGACAATTAATGCAAACCTGTAATTGCATAATGATGTAGATTAATTACTAGTAGAAAATAACAAAAAATATAGGTATCGCATATCAGATCTGATCCATAATGTTTATAGAAATTTAGTAACATATCAAAACAAAATTTCTGACAATTAACAACAGAAAATATAAGTGTACAATTTTGATTAGAAAGTAATTAATATACGAGCATTTTATTTAAAAAGACAATGTTTGAAGAACGTAGAAATGTAAATTTAAGAACAGATTACTGCTTAATTAATCGTAAACATAATAAAGATAGCGTAAAAACATTAGCCGAACCGTTCGACCTAATAAGTGATTAGTGCTAATTATCACAGTCGCTGCTTTAAAAAATGTCTTTTATCTACATTTTCCAACGAATTTCCCCCTACAAAATGAACCTCACCTCTAACTTTCTTACTTGAAAATTAAACTCAGCTTGAAGTCATTTTAGAAACACTCATAGTTAGAAATATTGGGTTAATGTCCGTCTAATATTACCTATCTAATATTACCTCTCTAATATTGCCTTTCACCTATAACCTCTTTAAATAAAATGATAAATCGTTATAAGTAAATATAATTTAAAATAAAAGTTTTTCGTCTGTATTTTTCAACGACGTTACCATTCCTCATCTAACTTTCTCTCTTCAAATTTAAACTCAGCTTGAGGTCCTTTCAAAAACACTCATAGTTATAAATATTGGGTTAATGTCACTCTTCGGTATTCTCCGTAATATTACCTCTCTAATATTGCCTATCAAATATAACCTCTATAAATAAAATGACAAATAATTATAAGTAAATATAATTTTAAAATAAAAGTATTTTTGTCTGCATTTTCTAACAAAATTACCCCTACAAAATTAACCACTCCTCACCTCTAATTTTTTCACTTAATTTAAACTCAGCTTGAAGACCTTTTAGAAATACTCATAGTTAAAAATATTGGGTTAATGTCACTTTTCGGTATTCTCCGTAATATTACCTACCTAATATTGCCTATCAACTATAACCTCTTTAAATAAAATGAGGACCTCACCTATTATTTAGCTCGTTGTATCTGACGTTGATGGCCTCTGTAGCGCGTTTGATGTGCGTAGTATCATCCTGGCGGTAGACGGCCACCAGCCGCTGGGTCAACTGACCGAATAACTCCAGCTGGTGCTTATACTGATGAATCTCCGCATGGAATGACTGGAATAGTATAATATTAAATTATATAGTAGGCATTTAAAGTGAATGATATTAGAGGACTTAATTAATATTTTTAACACATTAAAATTTACTCTCACTAATATAAATATGTGACAAGCAGACTTATTTTCGCAGACACAATATTTTCAAATCGAAGTTAATAAATTTATTTAAATATTCAGTTACGTGGTGGACTAGAAACAAAGTAAAAGCCATTTAACAAAAAAAATAACAATATTGTCACAAAAAAAACTTAAACTCACATCTGAAAGGGGTCGCGGAAAAGAATTAGTTAAGAATAAAAAATTAGCAATAGTTAGGGTTAAATAAACAAAAAATAAGATTTTTTAAAAATAAATTTTGAGAATGAATATTCATGAGTATAGAAAGTATACTTAAGTATACTTTCTTATAGTATACTTAAGTAATTAATAAGTAGACAGGCATGTATGCAAAATACTTACGCCCATATGCACCACACACGGTCCGGACTGTCAGTCGGACTTACTAATAGTTAAAAACGTATTTCTGTTTCTCATCAACTGTCAGTCGGGTCGGAACAAGAGTCTACTTTATTGACCGTGCCCTATTGCACGGTCTAATTGCTAAAGTATCCATACAAAATATGTTTTAACTATCAGTAAATCTGACTGAGAGTCCTGATCGTGTGTGGCGCAAACGGGCGTTAAACAATAACGTAGGCAGTCAAAATTGTCAGTCATAAATCTAAATGCATTATGATCATTGCAACAATCGTATTGGAACATGTCATATTGACACAAACAACAGTGACGTGTTATTTGTTTGTTTCTAAATTTGATTCAAATATAATGGCCTTAGTTTTTCAATTCACTTCTTACTTATGCATTATTTTCTTTAACCCCTTTAGCTCCAAGTATTATATTTATTGTTTCAATAAAACTTTCGGCCTTGTTATACCAATCTAGTAGAACAATCGTTCGAAATATAATTTTAGATATATTAATTTCAAATTCCTGACTTGTACTCAACTTCTATAAGTTGCAAGGCACTGGTAAGCCCAGTTTTCGTTGAAACAGTCCTTACTACTTTAAATACAGTTCCCAACTACTTTAATACTCACATTCCCTCTCCTCAGTTAAATTGATTCCAATAAAGATAGCCAACATAAGAACAAAAACGGTATTCCGAATTATAAGACTTATTTATTGTACCAATCACCAGCCTTAACTAAGCAATTAGGTAACTACCGATTTCAACATCACAGTACACATAATGCCCAAGACTATCATCGATCATATAGGAAAGTAAAATAAAAAACAGATAAAAAACAAGTATGACCATCATCGATCATGAAGCAAAATAATATAAAAAACAGACACTCCTCAGATAAGCTTCATTTTTATTTACAAAAACCTTTAGTAAGTAATTAGACACCGTGTACTTAGCCAGTACAAGTACATCGCGAAAGTGAACAAAAAAAAACGTTATCCGAAGAACAGTAATGAGCGATATAACTGACTAATTGGCAAATAAGTCGATGAACTTCCTATATTACAAACAAACACAAACATTCATTAAAATAAATAAGGTATTAACTAATGGTCTAGTTAATATATACCTCGAGGTTACATAGTAACCAATACTCTTGTTAGTAGATATAATTGGGGGTCAAACAGTAGAGACATAACTTACAAGAGATGAGTTGAACCTCATTAGTTATAACCAGTTATGATGTGAAACATGACGACAAACGGGATCAGTTATTTGTAGAGCTAATTACGTACAAATTGGGAGATTTCAGTGCTGTTAAAAATGTTCCCTATAAAAGGAAAAAGATTATGTGCAAACAAATACATCTCATTTAAAAAATAAATTATTTGTTTACAGTATCTATGAGTATTTAAATAAGCATGATAAATCATGAGTTCGAGTACGTTTGGGAATTCGTGTAAAAATCTATAACGTCCAAACGTTCGTTCCCTACCTATATTCGTCCATCTTTCTCTCTCGTTCTATCACTTCTTCTTCCCTCCATCTGTCCTACCCCCTCGAATCCACTTTTTTTCTACCCTTCTCTATTAAAGTTAAAGGGTTATATATAGGCGACAAGGGGCATTTCTGGGACCTACCCAAATTATCATTGACACATACAATAAAACTATAATAGTTAAAAAAATCTATACATTGGAGGCCGTTTTAAAAAAAATGAGTTCCAAATAAACTATAAAAAATGCGTTATAAATAGATTATACAGAAGACGACAATTTTTGCAATTTATCTGCCTGTCTGTTTGTATGTTTGCGCGCACATTATACCGAAACTATCATACTAAAAGATTTTTGATAGGGTTATTATATTGTTACATTTTAGGTTCCAATGACTAAAGGAAGTCCGGTACATGGATATGAAATGAAGAGAGATGTCGAAAGAAGTGTGAACCAATAAAACAAATTATACTGATTCAAATAACTAACAAGAAAAAAGCTTTTAATATTTTTAAATATTTTATGGTTTCGTACCAAAGAACGAAAATAGTATACCTTACAAATGTTCTTTCCTTCTTTGACGGAAATGCAGAAGACGTATTTTGACTGGAATGAAGAAAACCCTAATAGAAACAATTTGCTGTCCGTTTGTCATATTACTCTAGTATCCTTTTTTTCTGGAAGAGCTACATATATCTAATTGAAATTGACTTCAAATTTTTAAGATTCTTTTAAACCAAACCAATAAAATTATACGCCTTGGTCAAATATCACGTGCTTTGTTACAGACTCACTGATTCATTTATCAAAATATTTCAAGTGTTCCATGGCAAAGTTGCCAAAACTGAACGGAATCACTTCGGTGTCCGTTCGTCCTTCTATCACAGACGGTTTTCTCGAAAAATATTAGAAGTTAAATTTTTAAATTTAGCACTAAAAGATAGAGTATGTTGGTCCAGTTATACATTTGAAATATAGAAACTTTAATTTTGATTCTGGGCGTTCATTTCAGGAAGTAAACTGGAAAATAAGAAAAAAATCAAAGTTATCGCGTAGTGTGTCAAATAAAAACTTATTGGAGCAAAAATTATGCAAAATATATGATTTTTACGAATTTGCTTCAATTGTTTTTGTGAAAAACGTTTAAACTTCCCCACCGTTAACATAGAAGGGACGCTCAGAAAAATCTGACAAAAAATTATAAACATTGAGAACTAGTTATTGATTGAACCAAAAGGGAAGAGATTGAAATATTCTAGCGCGATTAATTGTTATAAAAATTTAATTGTCTATATCCTTATAACTTTTGATCAATTACTTTTAGAGGAAAAGCTTTTTGAAAAATGAAAAACTATTTCTCACTATGTAAGGAACAGCCGTTTTCCTTATCACCAAAATCGGTCAAGTAATGCAACCCGTAGTACGTCCTCATACCTATCTACATACGTAAATGCAGTTACATACGTACGGACATGCATGCCATTTTCCAAAGACAATTTTTAGGTTACAGTGAATATTTAAAAAATATTAAAAAATAGTATCGTTGTTTACACGAAATGATCTCTTCTTTCTAAAAATCTATATTAAAAGTAACTTGTAAAATAAAATTACCAGAGTTACAATTTCTTTTATCATCAATACTCGAGGCTAGCGCACTATTCTATAACAAAGCACACACCGGGAGATATAAAACAGTAATAAAATTATTAGTAACAAACCCCAAATATTTTTTAAAACTTTCTATATATATATATATATATATATATATATATATATATATATATATATATATATATATATATGTATATATATATATGTATGTGTATATGTATATATATATATATATATATATATACTTAACCGACATATATGGTGGATACGATTCTTTTTGGTCCATAAATAAAGTCTGTTAATAACTTTATTACAGCTCCTCCTGTCGAATCCTACCATAGCTATGAACCATCGCGTCGTTTTGAAAAAAACGTATATATTACATTTATATAACCTCAATCGGTTAAGTCATTCAGAAGTTATACCGTCACTAACAGACGTACCAACGATTATACACGGTGTCCGGGAATAAGTGTAGGATAAAGAAAGACGTTATTCCTAGACTGAAGAATAGTTGATTGTCGTTGAAATAAAATTTAAGATGATTTTTTTATTCAGAATTTATAATTATTTGTTATCTTTTTCGTACACACGACAATGCGCACATTGCTCAGCGCCGATCGGCAGAATAACTCGCGAACAGTTGCGAAGACATCGCCACTACAGGTAAATACCGCTTTCCGGGCAAGCATTGGGGGTATTAAAAAAGTTATGCATAACATTTTTCTTGCACTCAATTAGAAAAAGGGTGTTTTACGTTTCATTTCAACGAAAATTCATTCCTTTAAAGCCAACGAATAGCATCTTTCTTTGTCTGATATGTATTCCCGGACACCGTGTATATAATAAAATTAGTTACCTATGTAAATATTTTAGGTAATATATTTAAATAGCAAGAACTATTATTAATATTCGCTATTAGTCTAAAAGTAAAGGTATGTTATTTTATTTTTTTTATTACTAAACTAATCGAAAAAGGGTAAAAAAAAAATTAGTATAAGCCAATCATAATACTGTGTCCAACTATATCCAATAAACAAAATTAGACGCAAGTCAACTCGTGTTATCGAATTCGAATAATGTAGTTGAGAATACTATTTATTTATTTACAAAATGTAATGTATGCAATCGATATATATATATATATATATATATATATATATATATAAATATATATGTATGTGTGTGTGTATGTATATATACATATATACATTTATATATATATATATATATATATATATATATATATATATATATATATAAATTTATGTATATCGGACTACGAAACCTATCACAGCCATTCTTAACATCAATCAAATCCCGGTCAATAACAGGTCGGGAATCATCGAAGCCAGGACTCCATGATGCACCGCACCCAAAATACTGATAACGATAACAATATTATTCTATCAATAACAATATTATCATTTATCCTATTAATCTGAAAATAGTTACTTAATTACTTATTTCCATAACTTGAAACATAGGAAACCCACAGAGCACGACACTAGCATAGAACAATAAGAAATCTGGGGGGATAATTAGCCGTAACGTATTTACTTGGTTAACACAGCGGACACTTGGCGTCAGCTAAACTTGTCTTAATAGCTGTTTCTTAGACTGTTTATCTCGGCAACATACATTTAATTTGTCTCGGCAAACTATTAAGTTCCTTAACGTTATAACTTCGTTACATAAATCTCAGTTGTTTTCCGTAATTATTAATTAAGAGCTTCTAATAAGTACAAACCAACTTAAGCAGGCTTAATACAGCGATAATATTGAATTTCGCCAGTATCACTGCTTACTCCAAAAAAAGAATCTGCTAAGCCCACTGTTAACATAGCGCTATGATAGATATTATATTTATTTTTAGTCTGGATCTTAAGCTATTGGTTAATGAAAAACATCGATTCCATGCAACCTCTATTGAGGAGAAAACTTTAAAAAATAATTTTTAATCAACTTTCTAACCAAAGATAATTTATCGTGAAACGTAAATCGAACAGAAACCTATTCAAAAAGAAATCTTGCTACAAAACTGTCTCCCGTTATATAGCTTGCCATAGACACAGAAACACCATAAGGTTGAGACAAAAATAAAGGACATGGCGTTGTAGTACATCAAAGTCCGAAAAGAACATTTAAATTAACTGTAATTTCCTTTTCGTCCCCTGCATCATTTTCACGATTGAGATTGATATATTAATTAACACATTATATATTAAAATCGCTCCACTCTTATGGAATCCATGAACACAGCAGATGGAAATTAAGGAATTTCTCTCACCTTTTGCTCCCTGATCTGTTGGTCCAACACATCAGCCGTATGTGCGGGGGCAGCCATACCAGCCAGCCGCGCTTCCATTCGCGCGAGCCATGCGTCAGCGTCACGGCGCCTGGCTTCGTAGCGCTGAGAGTCGCTCACCATCGCATCGAGTTGGGCCTTCCGGGCAAGCACTCGGGCGTTAGCCTCATCCCAGTGCTCACGTAAGGCGGTTACTGTAAAAAAAAAATTAAAAATATTAATTAAGCAAAAATGAAAAACTAATTTTCCGGAATATTTATAGAATATTTTGCACCATCACGATATATTACACTAGCAGTCCTTAGTTTTTCAGCAAAATAAAGATATATCACTTCCAGGCTGAATCTTTTTCATCTGATTTAGGATCTAATTACCTTCAGGTATTCCAAAATCCAATTTTTTTAATATTTCAATTATGAATATTCATTTACCAATAATTTTATGATGAACTTCATAGAAAAATTTTACTTTATGAATTTTCATAAAGTAAATTTTTTTTGTACATTCTACAAGTTTACCTTAATTTGTATTATACATGAATGTACAACTTTATATGTACATTCATGTATAATACAAATTAAGGTAAACTAATTTAGCACTAATTATAATTAAAACGTTTTTCTTTATAAATAAATGAAAGAACATACTTAAAAAACAACATATATAATAAAAAAAACCGGTTGCTATTATTTTAGTACAAAAATCGATTTGGAAAATGCTCATACTACGAAGAAACGACTGCAGGTTGGTTGTCATACGTTAAATTTATAACATCGCTTGAAAGGGTTGCGCCCTTTCAAAAAAAAAACAAAAATTTGAACAAGCTATATTTAAATTTTGGATTTTATGTGTTTGTTTTTGTTTAATACCAATTATTGTTAGCATCTATCGTATTTAGTGTTAGCAAGCCGAAAAAGTTATATCAAACAGTTCCTTGAAAAAGTGCATTTTATACTATTTTTCAAATCTATTTCTTATGTATATAAAATAATTGCGAACAAAAATATTTTTGGTTGAATATGTCATTTTCAATTTAATAACCAACAAGAGTAATTGAAGAATATAACCTCGACAAATTTGTTAATAGCTTCAGTTGAGTTTTTCACGACTAGTCCGGTAGGTACCGGTCACCGATATTGTGCCTTATACGATCTTCTTATAATTAGGCTGATTAATGCGATCTTCCATGTCAATGTTTTTTTAATCGTAAACACTATCCTATTTTAGATTTAAAATTAAATTAATTAATAATTTATCTATACAGTACAAATTAAAATAACCAGAATCACACTAAATATGTCTAAAATGTATGTCATAAAAGATCTTTTTATCTCAAAGCGAAACCAATTTTCATTTCAAAATAACATTTACCCAAGACTACAAGTTTTCCAACCATATCTTTAGCATAATCTCGAACTCGACATGTTATCCTCACAGACGAGCTCTGAGGGATTACTGCAAAGGATTGGAACCAGAAAACTGCATTACGTTATTTTCCAAGTTAGACACAAGGACTAGTTTTTTCACAGACAAATTCTCAATGAGCTTAAAGCTCTTGTAATGTACGATACGATGGTAACTTTTAAGAATGTTTTTGTTCCACTAAGCTATTATATTATATTAGCTAACATTAAACTTATTTCAACGTCGGTTCATTCTAAGTTCGAAGAAATATAGTATGAATAAATGTTAGCGTCAATCAGGATAAATTTACAAACAAATTTTCGTAAGTAGTTTACTTGGAAAATTAAAGTCCTAAAGGAATTAATATTTTCATAACTAAGTGCGCATTTACACTTTTCTTCTTTAGTAAATACGGTATGATTCTCAGTTCACTGAAAAAAACTGGTCAAGTTCTGGTAGAAGCCGAATTACGAGGATTCCGTACACATTTAAGCATTTATAAGTATGTAAAGGTATTTAATAAAAGTACTTATAAATATCAATTTTTCACAACGTAAATACATCGCTTACTATATATTTCAAGGCATAAAAACATAGTTCGGGTAGAAGCCGAATTACGAGGATTCCGTACACAATTAAGCATTTATAAATATTTAAAGGTATTTAATAAAGGTACTTATAAATATTAATTTTTCACAACGTGCTTACTATGTATTTCTTAGGCATAAAACATATTGCTTACTATGTATTTCATAGGCATAAAACATAGTGCATATGTACGTGATATTATTTTTCACCATATGTGTAAATATGTAAATACATTAAGTAGTATACTATTCATAGACATAATAAATATACATTTTCAAACACCGTTATTTTTACAGTTGACTCAAACACTACAGTTGACCGTTATTTTTACAGTTGATCATTTGTATGGAGTTCCTATATACTTTTTACAGGCCCCATTAATGTCATAAATTGTTCGACTGTTACTAGTAAACTAGTAGAACCTACTTAGCTGTGATAATTTTCGTTTTAGTTTTGGTATATATATATATACATATATATATATATATATATATATATATATATATCCGTTATTTTTACAGTTGATCATTTGTATGGAGTTCCTATCAACTTTTTACAGGCCCCATTAATGTCCTAACTTGTTCGACTGTTACTAGTAACTAGTAGAACCTACTTAGCTGTGATAATTTTCGTTTTAATTTTGGTATATATATATATATATATATATATATATATATACACACACGTACTACCATAGTGAACACTTTTTAGATATTCAAAACTAACCATATAACTGGTAACCCACTTTCAGGGCAGGTAAGTCCGATAAAAGTGATCAATTTAGAGCTTAATATTTCGTAAACGGCTCCTTGTATCGGAAAAGTGTTCAGGATATATCGCTACTATGTTTAAAAGACCTATTTAATTTAGCCTATAACAACGGCGTTCACATGGAGGGGAGGACACGTAACTCTAACAAAAGTGATCACTTCAAAGCTTAATATTTTGTAAACAAATCCTTGTATCGGAAAAGTGTTCATGATATATCGCTACTGTTTTTAAAAGACCTATTTAATTTAGCCTAAAACAACGGTGTTCACATGGAGGGGAGAACACGTAAGTCTAACAAAAGTGACCATTTCAAAGCTTAATATTTTGTAAACGGATCCTTGTATCGAAAAAGTGTTCATGATTTATCGCTAATATTGTTAAAAGAACTATTTAGTTTAGCCTATAACAACGGTGTTCACATGGAGGGAAGGACGCGTAACTCTAACAAAAGTGACCATTTCAAAGCTTAATATTTTGTAAACGGACCCCTGTATCGAAAAAGTGTTCATAATATATCGCTAGTATTTTTAAAAGACCTGTTTAATTGAGCCTATAACAAACGCGTTCACATGGAGGAGAGGATACGTAACTCCAACAAAAGTGATCACTTAAAAGCTTAATATTTCGTAAACGGATCCCTGTATCAGAAAAGTGTTTATAATATATGGCTAATATTTTTAAAGGACCTATTTAATTGAGCCTATAACAACGGCGTTCACTTGGAGGGAAGGACACGTAACTCTAACAAAAGCGACCATTTCAAAGCTTAATATTTTGTAAACGAATCCCTGTATCGGAAAAGTTTTCATGATAAATCGCTAATATTTTTAAAAGACCTATTTAATTGAGCCTATAACAATGGCGTTCACATGGAGGGGAGAACGCGTAACTCTAACAAAAGTAACCATTTCAAAGTTTAATATTTTGTAAACGGATCCCTGTATTGGAAAAGTGTTCATGATACATCGCTAAAATTTTTAAAGACCTACTTAATTAAGTCTATAACAACGGTGTTCAGGAGGACACGTAACTCTAACAAAAGTGGCCATTTCAAAGCTTAATAGTTTGTAAACGGATCCTTGTGTGGAAGGGAGGAACATTAAGAAATTATTTTTAAAAGCTTTTATTTGATAACTTTGAAGGCGTTATAGATATGTATAAGAACGCCAAATTTCTGCTTATAACAATAATAGTCTGCTAATAAAGCAACTGTGACATACAGACGGACACGGCAAACTATGAGGGTTTCTAGTTTGACTACGGAACCCTAAACAAAAAATTGCTCCATTAGATGTTACCAAATAAATTAAAATATCTTAAATGTATTTCTTCTTAAAAAAATATTGGAAACCGTTTCAAAATTGAATCATCACAATCCGAAGTTTAAAATGAGCTACGATCAAAATACAAATATTTGAAAAGAATTTTCCTCTTAGATAGAAGGGAAATTCTGTCATAATGCTAGTTTGAGAAAATTTACTGTCAAGTGCCTACGCACAACTGAACGAAATAATAACAGCTCTTAGCTCTTAATCTCTCAACGTCCATCATCAGTTTCCTGGGTAATCTTACACAATTTATCTTACAGAATATTCCAAACTTTTCAATATTCCTCATTGACTTCCATCAATTTCGCTTCCTCTGGCGCCATCCAACACGTCGCGTGTGGATGAGAGCAATATCGCTAACGGCCTCTTAAAAGTTCCATCAATAATAATCTATCTTTGTCAATAAACTTCACCGTTCACATACGTAAAAAAACATTATCGGAAAAATGGAGAAAAGTACTTTGGAATAAGGTGTATGATTTTATATAATAAAAGTTCTCTCTCGGGAGACGTATTTGAAGTCAAAATTGGTCCATGAATTTTTCTTGCCCATCAATACTTTTTTCTGAACTATAAAAATCTAATTATATAAGGTATATAAGAAGCTATGTGAAGCTATGTATCTTTTTAGAAATACATATGTTTATAAACATACCTTAACAAATATTAAAAATGCTAAAGTGTGTTTGTTTGTCCTGCCTTCACGTCGCAATAAAGCAATAGATCAACGTAATTTTTTACGCTTAAAAAAGTTGATGGACCTGAAAATAATATAGGCTAATTTTTATCTCAGAATATCTCAATCCTTTGAAAAGATTCTTATTTGAAACTGAAGGGAATAATGAAGCAAGTTCCCGAGCAAACAATGGATAGACATGATTTTTTGTAACGCTACATACTCATTATAAAGAAAAAACAAAATCATAAAATATTGTTTGTTTTATTGTCATTTATAGTCATGAAATAAAGACTTAGTACGTCATTTTCTTTAAGCATTCTAGATGGCGCTGTGTGTTTTAATTTCCCCCTATAACTTTGAAAATATATAACAGGTTAGTGAAGTTTGCAGGAAAAAGCCATGTATACAGATAAACAGGTGACATTTTGCTCTGTGTGGTATACACATTTAAACTGGTAGAAAATTGTATGACTTAAACGTACCTATGTGTTTATTTGAATATTCAAAACATTTAGGAAAATTCATAGTTAACTTTAAAAATAAAATGTACATAGCTCTTGCTTTCAAAAATCGTCTGAAAAAAATATACTTTCGTGGAAAATCCTGTATAGTTTTCCTTAAGTTTACTTCTTTTTCATGCCTCATTGTTTTTTATCCTACTTACATTCAATATTTTGTTCTTCTTATTTAAAAAAAGTTTATTTTTGGCAGTGTTCCATACATATACCAAACGATATGAAAAACGAGTTCTATATTGGCTATTTCCTTTTTATTTAAAAAAAAGTTAGTTTCTTAATATTAAAATTATAACAATATTATTTTATCCAATTACCTCCTGCACTAAAAAATTAATTCATTAGTTGTGGTTGACTAGAAGAGATTGCTCTTGTAGTAATAAGTTCACCCTACGTAGAATAATTATAATATATAAAAGGCTAATAAATAAGTAAATACTTGAGATTAAAAGTACTCGAATATGTGTATTTTAAAAATTAAATAGTATAGAACATAGTAATAGAAATGTTTGCCCTATAAAATTAAGTTAATTTAAAAACCATAAAAAATACAGATAAAACACAAAAATCGTTTCAAAATTAACCGAAACATGAAAAATAAAGTATTTAACCACTATAATACATTTAAAGAAAAATTTCACGTTGAAGTTAATTAAATTCGTCATGATTGTACATCCAGTCACTGCAAAAAAATGACTATTTCAGATTAAATGAAGTTTATACTCGCTCAACATTCCTGAATTGTTTTGCCATTAGAATAGGGCCTCCAGCCAACTCCAGCTTCTGAGAATTTCAGCAATAGTCTATGACTACTTAAAAAAATAATTGAAATCCAAAATGTCCAATCATTGTGACTCAACCCCACTAAGACGCCGAGTTAAATAACATAATTTTTACATGACATTAATAACCTCGTTTTTCTTAAGAACCCAGCAAATTTAAATGGTATTTATTTTATCTCTTTTTTTGGGGTTCCAACCTAATATATAATTCAACATAAAGAAATCAATTTACATAATACACGGACCCATTAGATGTGGCTTTCATTTTGTATGTGAATCAAATAGTTTCAAATCAAACCTATTTAATCAAACCTATAAAACCTATTTACTAGATTTCCTAGCGTAATAACATAAAACATTGTATTACCCTAAAAGCTACGCTAACGGTTAGTAAAATTTCTTTGGAATTAGTTCAGTAATTAGATAGGAAACAAACAAAAACTACATTTTATATACAGCATTATAGCACCGTGAATTCTAAACTTAATGTTAGCATTACAATTCGATCATTTATTTTCGTCTAACGAACTAATAAAACAAATCATTGCTAAAATCAAAAGTGTACACGGCATATTTTTTTTAACTGTAATCAAAAGTTAAATATAAAAGAGGACAAAAAGAGCAATGAGTACAGAGAAGGGGCAAGAATCCGGTCAAAAAGGATGCTGAGAATAGCCGTCGAGGACGAAAAACGGACCTTTTATAGAAAATTTTGTTTGGAGATACGTGTCATTTTTCAAAGAAATATTTAAAAAAAGATGGTGTCTTTTCTTTTTTAGAGAAAGATTTCTTCTTTCCAAAAAACTATATTAAAAGTTCTTTCTTAAATTACTTGAGTTACAATTAATACTCTCGTCAATACTGTAGGCTTTTGCACTAAAAATCACGTTTTCAATAGTAAAGCATACACCAACAGAGTAAACAATAAATAAAAAATATAGAAAATTATTTTTATTGCTGTCTAAATCTTTCAAACGAGTCTTTATTTTACAACATTACAATTTAAATGAAAAGACATATCGACGGAAAAAAAATATATATACAAAAACGTTTGAATTTCATAAAAAAAATTAAGAAATAAGATGCGAAGAAACTCGCCCACTCTACTCGGCGGTAACCTTCACATAAAAACCTACTATCAGAACTTGGAACAAAAAAAAATAAAACCTCACCTCGTAGCAGCTTAAGCATTTATTCAACTCGCGAAACTCATCACAAAGCTACAGTTCCAAAGTATCCTTCACATGCTTAACTCCTAAAAGGCTTCCCAAACTTTGTGGCGTAGAACTCGCGCGGAAAGTTTCGCAACCACGCGTCTAACGCACGCCCATAAACCACCGGCGGTCAGGGAAGTTGAAACAAAAAGTGCCCCATCACAGGGACGACGTAAACCGTCTTACGGAAAATAAAATATTTTAAATCCAACGTTAGGTTTAGTAAAAGGTGAACTCACACCAAAATGAGCATAAAAAAACAATTAAGGTATGGATTATAAAATACGACTAACGAATATTCTCTAGATGGAGATATTACATAAAATTGCGTCGAGAATATTTTTACATTTAATTAGAAATAGGAAATGCCTTCATCCGATGCCAGTCTACATGTTTGTTTGATTAAGCCGGTCTGCATGTTTGTTTGTTCTCTCATAACTTTTCAATTGTTGAACTAATTTGTATTTTAACGTAATAGCAAGTTGTGAACACTGACTAGAAAATTGAAGATTGATAAAAATGCTCATTTTTAGAACATTGAAAATCCTAATTTTAACTTTGAAAATCCTAATTTTAACCTAATTTTAATTTTAATATTTATCTTTCTTTTTTTTCTCAACATCTCTAACAAAATCGACGTAGACAACGATGAAAAAATCCCACGAATTCACTTAACCATCTTAATATGAACGAAGGTCTAGTTGATTAAAATATCAATGTCATATTTCGTAAAAACTGAAAATTTCTAAACCAGCAGTATTTCAAACTTTATTTTCACTTGTGACATGGTGACGTACCAGGATTTAATCGGAAGGTTATACCGTTAGATACTTAAGATGTCAGAGTGATGTTTTTTTTGAATTAAAATCTGGGGTATATTACATCCATTTTATTTTATGTAAATATTCCGGGTAACGCTGTAATAATCACCGGGTAAACGTGAATCTGATTTTACTTACATCGTTTTACATTATTATAAATTTTACCACTGATTAAAAACATTGAAAAATCTTTAATCAAAGCCACCAATATCGGAAACATATAATAAATGGCGCTTGTATCTTTATTCAGCTGCTACGGTCTTAAACAAGATCAAAATATATGGATATTTGCATGCCATGGTATTTGGTTTTGGGCTAAACATTAAGATTGACAATTTTACGTGTAAAAATATCAATTCACAATTAAACGAAACTACGTGATGTAGTATTATTTCTACTTTCTTTAAGTTCTTTACCACGACCTAGGTTTCGTTGTATTACAACATCTTCAGGTGGGTTATTAGCAAAGTAATAGCCCACCTGAAGATGCTGTAATACAACGAAACCTAGGTCGTGGTAAAGAACTTAAAGAAAGTAGAAATAATACTACATCACGTAGCTTCATTTAATTGTGAATAATGAAGTTCTACAAAATTAACGCCAAATATATTCAATATTCAAAATATAACTTGTCAAGACATGAATATTGATTATATTCATGTTGAATCATGTTGAATCATCAATTTGAAAAAAATATAAGTTTTACTGAAGTCTCTAAATGTTTTAAGTATTAAATTATTTTTAATTTCGATGTAAAATTGTAGCCGCCGTGGTGTGTTGAATTGATTAGAAGGAATATGACGCAGTGCACCGCAAGGATCCGGGTTCCCGGCCGCTCGTCGAGTGGTGTTCTGATTGGCTTAGATAGATTGCTCTCAGAGCAACTCCGCCATATATACCAAATGTATACATTAAAATACATAAATAAATAAATACAAATTATACTCCCAAACTTAACTATTTGCTGCTGTTTGCGCCGGTATAACAATGCCTTTTATTGTTTGGATCTAAGAGTTTTCAACGCCATACGTTTGACATACCTCCAGTCATGAGGTAGATTAATAAGTGATCTAAAATGCAGTTATACAACTAACGCCCTAGTTATTCTGTAGCTACTGCCCATTGTTATAGTAGCATATTAGATATAAGCCATACTTACAATAAGCAAAATGTAGCATTTCCACAACAAGCAAAATATAGCAAATGTGCAAAATATAGCAAATGTGTCGGCAATGTACGACCTAGAGGTAATCAAATAAAAATGTTTTTTAACAAAATTATTTAGATTTTTTAGTTTTCCGTACATTAATTTAAATTTTCTGTCTGTCACAGCCAAATTTCTCTGAAATCGTTTATGCAAAAACTTGAAATTTGGCCTAGACATAGTTTATATAAACATAGTAAACACTGTTAAATTTCTAATGTCGCTCATATTGAAACATGCTCAATGTTGCTTCCATATTTTGAGTAATTACTAAAACTAAAACTACTTCAAACACTTTCAATCCTATTGTTCTTCTCTATCTTGTTATCTCTTTATGAGAATACAAATCTAAAACAAAATACAATTAACTCTATTCAGGTCTAAATGAATCAAAGAAAACGTTATTAATCATTTTAATATTGGACTCGTAATCATTGCTAAAATATCATTGAATATTTTTGTATTCATTAAAATACCATCATAAAATAAATATAATATTACTTTATTATTCTATCGTTCTTCATAAATATAATATTAAAAATGTAGCACGCAGCTTGCCGCTTAGCACGCAAAACTACAATTTAAGTCTCGCTGTGTCCTTATGCCAGCTTGCCCTCAACAGTAAGCTCAGACGAACTCCCTAGCAACTACCCCTCAGATCTTTCGCCGGACCCTCAAGAAAGGACAACTCAAACAAATATTATCATTTAGACGGAGCGCCCCGAAATAAAAAAAGCTCGATCTTCTCCCTCCAAGGGTGAAACCTCCCTTCCTAAGCTCCCCCGGAAACAGAGAACAGGACGCGAATGGAAATCTCGCTAGATTTGATTTGCGAGCCCAAAATTGACGTCGCAAACGGACAAAGGGACACCAAGTAATATCTTTATGAGATTTTCAATGAAAAAACTGAGGATTTATAGCATTTAATTACAACTTTTTTATTGGAAGACGATGAAATATATTTTTTGTCAAAGATAGCTTCGTGAAAAAAGTAGATTAATTTTAAATTACTCCGCTGTCTTCATTTGAATTCGATGTATTTTTTGTTCTGTTTCGCTTACAATGTTTCAAATACCATCAGCTTAGCATAATAATACTGACGTAGTTAAAATATTGGGGAGAATTTGAGAGATCATTTTATGTGCATAAAAACACAAAAAAAAACACGAAATATCTTGGGGAACGAGAAAACGATTAATAATCAATTTTTATGTAACTTAAACATTTGAAGATTGCATTCGAAAGAAAAATGAATGGTGGAAATCTGAGGAGACAAATTTTTCCGAAAATAGCACGTCACTTTTGTAACTTATATTACTTAGGATTATATACTAAAAAGTTGAATTATATTTTAAAGAACTATGACGCAATTTGTTTTAAGTGTAATATCGGGTATCGGTTAGCGCGCTATGAGTACAGTAAAAAGAGAACTGCGAATATATTGATAACAAACGGTACTTGCGACTTCACATGGAACCATTCTGAAACCAAGTGCTGTGAAACCAAGTGCATGAAATTCTGAAAACAAGTGTTTTATGCGTATAGTATATGCTCTTATATTCAATACAAAAAAATTATTTTAACTTCCGCGTGGGTCGACCTGCGCTTCCTTCCCAACCTCCCCCACCCCCTCAACCTGCCCGCTCTCACGTATTGCTACAGCCCATCGCACAGTGGATCAAAACTGCTATTTGAAGGACACAGATTTTGAATATATTTGGCGTTAATTTTGTAGAAATTAATTATTATACCTACTAGTAGAAATTGATTAAACTACGTCACGTAGTATTATTTCTGCTTTCTTTAAATTCTTTACCACAACCTAGGTTTCGCTGTATTACAACAACTCAGGTGGGCTATTAGCAAAGATAAATTTTAGCTATTAAATCTTTAGATAGCTGTGCTAATAACTCATATGAAGATGTTGTAATACAACGAAACCTAGGCCGTGGTAAAGAAATTCAATAAAGTAGATATAATACTACATCACGTAGTTTCATTTAATTGTAGACACAGATTTTTTTAAAACGCGTTTACCTTAATGACAATCGATAGAACTAATAAACCTAATGAAAAGTTGTTCACTAATTTTTTTCCGTAATATCCATACTTAGCGAGAAGTAGCGAAAGGTTTGAAAATGTTGTACGGAACAAAGTACAAGATGCTCAGTCTCTCATAAGTCCTGAAAGAGTTTGACTTGGCTTTACATCAGGCATTACATTCTACGGGTGTTTACCTAGAATATCACATTTATAACACATGCCCATGGGTACCCGTTTGTCTGACAGATTGTGTAGGAAATTGATATTTTTTCCGGCAAATCATATTAAGAATTTTTATTGTGTGCTAAGTCATTAAATACTAAACATTACTTGATTAGAATGGTAAAATATACATAACTAATTTAAACTAAACTGGTGTCAATGTTACTATCCAAAAATTGTGTAAGGTTCAAATCAACAGTTTCATGTTAAATCTTTTCGTACAGACACACACGACACGACAATGCTTTTTAATTTTATTTATTTGTATGATCATTTCTGTTACCGGTAACAAAACTCTTACGATATGTAAGAATTTCAATTACACAATATCACAATATGTAATCATAAACACATTATTTACTTTACAATGTAATGAAAACTATAATTGATAATTTCTACGGCGTCTCGACTATGGTAATGTCATAAACAAGAATTTCGATCTCAAAAATATGTAAACAAAAAAATATTTTTACGTTACTCTACCGAATAAAAACTATTATAAATTTCTAAACGATCTAAAATTTCACGTATATCAACTTGTAATATTAAATACACATTATACAAATTAATGATAATGTCACAAAGACTAGTGATTAATTTGCAACAAAATAGTACGTTTGCTTCCAGATATGTATTCTGCTATGATATATCCTTTAACTATAGAGCAACATTTTCTATATATCCATTGCGAAACTATATTTATTACCTATCTAAATAGTCATCTATATATGGGCAAAACTAGATTTAATTTTTATTATTACACTATCCGTTACTTTATAATTTAATCTTCTTCTGCGGATAATTTGACATATAATTGGAATAGGAAATAGAGTAGAGAATTCGTACAAAAAAATAACAAACAACATTTAGTATCGTTTAATAAAAAATATCATTTAAGCGTTATAACTATTATTATTGTCATTTAATTTGTTCACGTTATAAAGCTTTTTAAGATGATTTATATACCTTGTTTTTTTTACATTAAAGTAGATTATGAATAGTCTAGAGAACTGGCAAAAAAAAACAAACAGTAGTGTGGCATAATCTGAAATATAATTTAATCCCTACGCTTATAAATATTTAGTGCAACTTAATTTGTTTATATTTTATAGCTTTTTATAATATTTCATATATTTTATTTTTTTGTTAAAGTAGATTATGGATTAGTCTAGAGAATTTGCAAAGAAAAATAGACAACATGTAGTACCATTTCATCTGCAATATAATTTACTGATTGTGCTAATAAATATTCAGCGTCATTTAATTTTTTTATATTTTGTAGTCTGTTATGGTGTTCGAAACCTTGTTTCTTTAGTTCAAAAATGACTTAACACGTGCTTCTAATACCATGTTTTAGTATACCAGTTTTTTACACTGGTACTTGTCATAAATTATTGCAACTTGAATAATAAATACCATCTCCATAGCTTTAATTAGTCAAGATTAACGCATTTAAATTTTCCAAACCGTTACGATATCTTTTTACTCCCAACAGAAAGCCATCAGAACAACTCTTTTGTTATTAAACCGTTGTATTTTCTAAAGTAACAATATTTATCAAAATTATTGCATAAATCGTCAATTAATAGTATAGTGTAAAATGCACATTCTGACCATCATTGAGAGGGGTTAATTGATTATTTGTATATACGTATATACGGATGTGTATACGTACACACATTAAGGATATTTATTCATAATGATTAGAAGTTAAATAGTGACATGTCAAAAGAGACTAATAGCCCTACTTGAAAAAAATAAAATAAAATGGAAAATGGCATTTTTTTTAAATTCTAACAAAAAAAGGTATTAGTAAATCATCTTCAGACACGTGACATCGCGTTCGAAAGTTTGGATATTTCTCACTCAATAACACATAAACCCGCTGGACGGTAAACAAGGTTGTCGTCACTTCAGAAATTATTTATTTAAAATTTATAAAATAAAAAATTAAAACTTGCAACGTTGAAGAGCAAGTAGTAAACAATTTTTTTCCTTACTTTTCTGTAAATATTAAGAAACTTAAATGCAAAGTTGTGTACATGAAGATCATAATTCTTTTATCGGCAAAACTAACAAATCCACTTTTTCTAGTCACCAAACATATCCTATTTTTTATATTTTTGGTGAGATTCGTATTATTTTTCACTATGTAAGTATATTGCCTTCACATTCGTAAATACGTAAAAAAAAATTTTTTATTTGTTTTTTAAAAATTGTTTTTTGCATGGCGTAAAAAACAATTTTTTATTTGTTTTGTTCATTATTTATAAATCATTTATATCATGATATATAGATTATTAAAGAATTACAGCAAAATACAGCTGCCTACGTATTATCGATTTCGAGAGGTCTCGTCAAAAAGAGGTGTAAAGCAGACCTTTTAATGTTCTCCCAAACTGTTATATTTTGATTTAAAATAAGATTAAAAATGCGTTTACAGTACTTAAAGAGAAGTGGAAGTCAAAGGAGAGTGCCATTCCTTTAGAAGTAAAGGATGAGTTAAATAAGACTAGTGAATTTTTATACTTTGTTATACTCTTTCGTTATTACTAATAAACTTGGAATAGAAAGATATATTTTACATAAAGAAATAATAGATAAAAACGCGAATATATAATAGATAAATCTTTGTACATGACAAGCTCGGCATAATTTCATCTGACAAACACTATTCCGTCCTCGACCTAAGTTTAACTTTGGTATAACCTAAAAAAGTTGACATTTTGGCAAGTATATCTAACAGTACGTCAGTGTTTGCAATTGCATTGTATTTATAACTGTTTTTAAGAAAACGACTTTATATAATTCAATTCGTAAAATCGAAACTATCGAAGGGAAGTATTATTTAATTTATTGCGTGTGTCTACACCAATATCAATATTTATTGACAATAATTTTTAAATTAAATAAAACTCAAGTAATATTCTCATTTATTGTTAGAATATTTTAAGAGGGATTGCGACACTTTTCCGAAGTTTCACTGCGTAATTTTAAATTAACCATTATTTGTTCACTCTGTTCTAATGACGTTTTCGTACGTAGCTCATAATCTTTATTCGGCATGTCGTAACTTGAAAAAAAGAGAAAATTTCAACAAAAATGGACACAACCAAAGAATAACATAAATTATAACGATATACCAAAGACGCCATCTGAGGTTACAGACGTAATTTGTATTCACAATCACAGACACAACCTTATATTTTACGTGCCACGTAGGATAATAGTTTAAATAACTTCGGAATAGTTATTCCATCGTTATAGTGATTTTATTAGCAGTAATCAATACTTTCGTTATACCAACCTTATGAATGGCATAAGTATTCTGAGAATGAGAGGATTATAACTTAAGTTTAAGCATTTCTTTATTAGTAACAGAGAAAGTTTGTAAAACATCAGTAAAGTAAGTTAATATAATATCAGCAAATAAACAATAAAATGATTCGTAATTTTTATTTTACTAAACGATATAAAATCAAAAATAAAGAAAAGGTGGTACGAATGCATTTATGACTGCTGTTAAAACGAGCTAATGCTTAGCATTGATATCAATCACATATAAATTGATATGCTGCACGAATCAATTTTATTTACTGCAAAAAATCAGACATTTCCCATTACCAAATTTTTCCCATTTCACTCAACGACGTACGACTATCCAATAACTTTTTTCCGGAAAATAGTTTTTGGGTATTTGTACCTCGGTTTGAAACAATGAAACAGTGGTATGGTGAATTTTCGAAAATTTCTGAAAATGAAGTTCCTTCAAGAGCCCTTTTAATTAAATGGTATCAATCCCACAATCCTAAATTTAAAATTTTATCGAAATCATACCAGAGGTTTCGATGCTTTATTACATGATGAAATTACATAAAAATGCATAAATTGCCTATTTTCCCACTTGTGTTACTCCGTATTACAATTTCCATTGAAATATCGACTTCGACACAAAGTTGTGATGCCTACAAAATTATATTTAATCCAAATTGTATACAAAAACCTGTCGAACATGAGTGGAAGTCGCGTTACAAGAATGTGTACCGGACATTTAAGTATTTATAAACATTTAATAGAACGTAATATTTTTATTAAACTATCTACAAAATTTTACTTCTTTTGGACGTATATGTATGGCCTAATATATATCTAAAAAGTATATAATATATATCTAAAAATTATATAATTCCACATTCAATTAGATTATCAATTATTTTCGGATTTTTCCATTTACTTGCGCTGTAAGACCTCCGATTTTTAAGAGTAACTGAAACGATCTGAAACGACTGAAACGATATGCTGACTTTTAAGAGTAACTGAAACGATCGATTTTAAGAGTAACTGAAGAGTGACTGAAACGATCTTATAAACTTAGATGATCCGTGAGCAAAACTATGTTATAAATAAAGAAATATTGCCTACTATGCCTATAAAGAATTAGAAATCATCCATTTTTGGGTTTTTACCTTTACTTATGCTATGAGACCTCACATTACTCCATCTTTTAAGACTGTAGGTCAACCGGAAGTACCCTGTCGACCGTAAACAGACACAAATAATCAAAAAAGTATTTAAAGGTCGATATTTTTAGCATGGTAAACAAATAAACTAGAAATTTTTCCAAAAAATTCAAGCTATAGATCTCAATACTTCAGGAGAATAAATTTCAACTCGATATCCTAACCCGTTTTAGAGAATAAGGGCTTTGATATTTTGAAGAACGGTACCCTAAAAACGACCTTATTATGTTAATACAATTAGATTCAGCTAAAACTTTACTCACCCTAAAAAAAGCTAAATACTTTTTTTTTAAAATGCTTTTAAAATAAAATACTATTTTTTTATAATAAACTCAATGATAAATCAATTAATCGCTGTACAAACAAATTTCAATTACTTCAAAAACATTATGTTTTAAATTAGTCGACAAAGTTTAAATTAAACCTCGATAATTTGCTTCCATTAAAATTTCACGATTCGATACGTCTGCTGGAAAATTTATTTTGTCATTATAAATATAGACTCGACGCGACTAGCTTTACTCGGAATAACTGATCGACAATCGCGGTCGCAGCATCCCTGTGATATATGAGACACAGTTCTACCATTAATTAAAGGGTATCAATACGGACATTATTTCCACACGTGAAACAAACAAATTATCCTGCTAAGCCCACAGTACATCAGAACATGAAATACCTACAATATAACAAATATTCGTAGCAATAAACACACTTACCTTAAAATAATACTTAGTGCGAGATCTAATTAAGCTCTGGATGTGTTACAATTCGACTCCATTAAATTAACTATTTTACATTATTAATTTATATTGTAAGAATTTTGAATAATGATCTAATGGCAGCCAATTACTTACCGATGAAAATTAAAAAAATACGAACGATCTGACGAAATTTGGCTAAACAAAACTTTCATCAAATTGAAACAATGTGTGAACCACATTAATAAAAATGTAACAAAGTCACAATTTAATGCTAAATCCATCAAAATTGTTTCATGGTTGGACGAATTTGCATTAATGGTAGCAGACTTATACGAATTAAAAAGAAAAAAGTAACCTCTAGAATCCGAGCTGTCAAACAACGTAACCATAGCAACGCATTAAGGCGGCAGTTATCTTTCTTTAGTGCATGCGAGCGGCCTGCCAGTAAATTTCTAGTGTACGCAAAAAAAATAAGTTTTATTGTATTTGTCACCGGACATACTTATCCGATTATAACCAAAAATAAAAGGTACCACCTATGAACCAATACTTATAACATGCGATTTGCCCAGTTTCAATTCAATTAGTTTTTCTTTAATTTTTGTAGGATATAGAATAAAAATTTTCGGTCGCATAACTGCGTATATTGGAAACTTCATTAAGATTTTATAAACTTTTGAAAGCAAACATACATATGACGTATGTACGTACATACATACCCACAGACTACGTTGTGATTCGTACTTATCTGCTAATATTTCGTATCAAACACCATTCGTTCTACACACTTCTTTCACCAATCCTCTCCTGGATGCAAACGTACAACAATAGCTATAAATTACTATGTGCCAACAATTTTCTGCTTTTCCATTAAGAATAATACAATTCATGAGTTTCTTTCACTGAAACACGGAAATTTCTGCACAGGAGTTCATTTAATATTACAGCTTTCCATATTTTCTTTTTTCAAATCAATTTTCTATCTGGTTCTATTACATACGTTTACCTGTTAACTATATAGCCGACCATTGATTTTTCGTTTAATTTTCTTTTCAAAAAGAAATGTCTATTTATCCGGTGAGAAAATGGGTAATTCTAAGTATATACGACTCATTTATTTATTTATGTATATTAATGTTTCTAACTGATACATATAGGCCTATTGCCACGAGAGCAATCTCTTACAGCCAACCAGAATACTAGCCCGATCGACGACGGGTCCTCTCGGTACGCTGCACAGTCAAAGGCAGTATGCTTTGTGATCAACCCATCACACCACGGTGACTATAATATATACTTAGACGTATGACGACAATATACGCTTAAACTTATAAACGTACGTAAAAAAATTTATTCTAATTTTAATTCCACTGTAACATTGTCAAGTGTGGCAATTAAGATAAGGTGTGAATAAATAAGTTATGAGGCAGAATCAAGCGTTGTAGTTGTATTTTGCTAACAAAATGTTAAAGCTGAATACTAGAACAATATTTAAGTAATGATAAGGGCCCTAAAACGTTGACGAGGTCACAGTCATTCCACTAACTTGGCTATCAACTGAGTTCATCCATTTCTCTCATACGACTTTCGTAAAATTAACGCTAAAATACTGCTTTGCAATTATTAAAGTGCCGTATTATAAATTGCGCTATCTTATAACACTTGTATTTTCTCCCGCACACATATCTACTTTACGTGCCGATAAACTTAAACTCGCGTAGGTATGTTTCCAGATAATAAAATATACTCAAACCGAGCTTTTACGTTACGACAATGAAGCATTACAAGGCTGAAGCCGCCTCTAGTAACAGCGAGATGAAAATATGAACCGCTCTGTTAAAAGCAGGTGGCACTTAGAGAAGGTACCGAATAACTAAGTGAATTGCTTAGTTACTCGTACATAATGTTCATGTATGTATGTATATTAATCATGCTTACGTCTTCCATATACACCTTCGTATATTCTGCTACTTTTTGGGTGTGAAACGCGATAGATATATAAAAGCAAAGTTATCTGAAGGAGTTGCCAGTATGACCTTTTAAATCATATCGAACGAACTATTTAAAATACACTAATGATAATATCATTCCTGTTATGTTAAAAACATGTTTGAACGATTTTGCAAGGAAAATAGTAAACATATCCGCGTTATAATACAAATTAATAACCTGTAAATCGGAGCTGTCAAACAACATAACCATAACAACGACATTAATGCGGCAGCCATCTTCCTCTACTGCATGGGCGCAGTCTACTAGTAACTTTCTAGCGTACGGTAAATAATTCAGTGTTTTGCCTTCCTCCGATTTTACCAAAAAACAATATGTACCACCTAAGGATCGAAAGAAATAGCCCACAATTTGGTCCAATTAGTTTTTCTTTAGTTTTTCTGTGTATAAACTGTTCGGTGGCATAATTAAAAAAAGTGACACGGATTTTAAAGCTCTGAAACTTACCGTTCCAGTCGTTCGGTTTTGCACTATAAAATAAAAGTCTTTAGTCTAATAGATGCTCACTTCATATCTTATAAGTCTGTGAAATCACACATACACACGTACGTACATATGTACATACATACATATATTCAAGCTTATAAACTAACATTTCCTTTTGAAAATACCATTCTTCCCTTACTTTCAATAACCTTCGTTTGAGAGCTAATGCAGTATTTTTATTATTTCGATGTAAATATATTTCTAATGATTTTTTTAAAATGTTACTAATTTTTTAAAATGTACCAAAAATAGACATATTTTTAAAATAATTTAATATTCTTAGCCAATTTTGATTATAAAATATCTAATCAAAAAGTTACTCTTCCGAATTCCAATGAAGTGCCAGATGTAAAGTTTATAGTTATAATTAAAAAATAAAATTTTTCATTTTATTTTTAATTTGTGGACAAAATTTCTCAAAAAACTGAAATAAAATATTATAGTGATAGGAAAGATTATTTTCAATATTTTGTACAAAAAAATGAGAAAAAAAATATAAATATATTTTTTCAACGATGCCATTTATAAATGAAAAAGGACAGTAGTCCGTGGGCAGTTATTCTTTAAAAAAGATCGATTCTGTTTCTAAATTGCTCGAGAAATTTAAATCAATTTCGTGGGTCGATTTACATACATTATTTATTGCAAAAATTGAGAAAAACAGTACGCGGATTACGGAACAATTGCGAAAGACGTCTGGCCGTCGCAGGACGTCCTTCTCAAATGTCATCACCAACATGTTCCAATTCATTAATGGTATGGAAGACAAGAGGAACAGTCAAAGAAACTAGTTTCATGAAAATTTGTCTCGCACTAAATACATTTCGCTGCAAACACGCAGATTTTCAAATCATCATCAAAATTGCAAGAAAAATATAAATACGCGAGCCCCAAAAAATTGCATGCCTATGCAAAATATTTAATTTTCATAATTATAATCTAGTGTTTATTGCCTTAATACTAAGCAATGGATTCTATTTATTTTCAGTATCACTAACCAACCTTATAAAATATTAGTAAATCAAATATATTAATTATTTCCCAAAATTAATTAATGGAATATTAATTATTAATAGTAAATCAAATATTAAATGTTAGTAAATCAAATTTTAATTATTTCAATATTATTAATTCCCTCTAATTATGCAGCTGTTAAACAATATTTTTGATGTCTTAAACTCCTTGACCTCAAGTTGGACCTTCCCAACATCGATACATATATAAAAAAGGATAAATAATCTTGAACAGTTTAACACTATCCCAACCAAATAACCAGAACATTTTTAATAATAGGAACACTGCACAAAAACAATTTCCTATTGTAGTTATGCAATACATTAAGCTAGCACTTATAATTCAACCCTGTGCGGCCGACGAAACCCTAAAAAATTAACAATAAAAATGCTGGTAACCAGAATCTTTAATTTAAAAGTTTTTACAAAAATTGAGAGAAAGAAAACAATTTCTTGAATTACATACTTTTTAAAAATGACAGTGTCTCCTATATAAAAATAAGGTCATTTTACGTAAAGGAAAATGGCTTTATTAAAAAGACACACATCATACTCGTCCCTGATAACATAACGATTTTTGGGGGAGCAGACTTTATAACACAATTTAATTTATACGTTAAAGAGAAAGCGTTTGAACAAAAAAGTAATCTTTTAAATTCTGTATTCTAAATTATGTAAAGAAGTATTAAGAATAAACTAAATATTAAATTTGTTTATAAAAAAGAATTTCATGGAAAATATTTATCGGTGTTTATTACAGGTATAATAAAAAAAAATAAATTAAAAACAATTTAAAAAACTTTTATTAACTTATAATTGCCTTTTATATTAACCGGATTATTTACCGGATATATTGTATATAATAAGGATGAATAACTGGATTTATTAACCTGATGTCTTGTATAAAATAACAGCTGATGTATACATTGTTATTATAATAAGAGCATTTTTTTCGAGGCAATCAAAGCAAAATGATATTAAGGATGATCACACGCACCAAAACTTAATATTTATAAGTACCATATAAAATATCAAGACATTCAAAAAAGTTGTCATTAAACATTTATTAAGTACACATAGATACGAAGCTTATACTTAATGAAAATGAAGATGATCAAGAAGAAAAGCTAGACTCTTTCAAAAATGCCTGAAGTGGAAATTCTGTATATTTCAAAGCTATTTTAATAAATTCATACATGGAGATAACTGTGCTTGAAAATAAAGAGAAAGTTAGTATTCCGAACGTAAACACCATGTTATTAATATACGAGAAACTAAATTCGAAAGAAGTTAAAAGGAGCTGTATGATTATTCAAGACGGGAAAATAGTAATAAAAAGGCTGTCAAGTTGATGCAGATTAAAGATTTAACCCAATTTAATAACAACTTATTTAATATATGACTAATATCAAATCATAATTTTTTGGAAAAAATACCCAGTGAAACAATATAGTTTTACTTGTCTATCTAATTCTGTGTGATACAAAAATAACCTATAAAATGTTTATGGCGCTACCATTATTGAGTTTATAAAACAGACAAGCTAACGTTGATCGAAGTAAACGTAAACGTAAACTTTCAATCAAAAATTAACAAAAAGTATTTCCGGCAAAATTTGGATTAAAACGGATATGTCAGTTCGATACCAATTTGACATAAAATACATCTAGCACGTTTGAATCATATGTTTCAAATGGCTATGTTTATTGTACTAAACGATGAATTCTCATACGTATAAAATACTATGTCCTAAACAAATATAAATATATGTGCCCACAGCCTGAATCGCCAATAGAAACGTTTCAGCTTTTTAGTAGCCATGATTCCCTATAACCTCACTTGAATATTTACGCTAAAGGTATTTTGCTAAAGGGATAAAGGGGGCTAAAGGGATTTTGAAGCATTCAAATCAATAGGTATACTAAATATTATATTAAATTTCCACCAATCAATTTTTAAATTCAACCATCATAGAGTTATACCAAACCCCTGTAGATACAGAAAAAAAACCTCGCGACAGACGTTAAAGGGTAACGCTGACCCCTCGGGTCTTAACGGTTCAAACCACTGATTTATCGCCCCAATTCCTTGCTCGAATTTGATTCTGTGAACGATACGCGCTTAACCGCGCCCATTACCGCGGCCGAGCACGAACACGGGCTTAAAGCTCATCGAGCGGCGCACGTGAAGAAGCCATTTTTAATATTTGGCATAATATTTAAGCTCTCAAAATTGTTTGACTCCTGTAAGCTCCATTTGTATTTTGAAATTATTTTTGTAAAACAAAAAAAATTATTAGTGTGTCATTGTTTGATTAATTACAGTTTTCTTTTTTTAAAATTTCAACATAGTTAATTTAAACTCACCACTGTGTTATTTATTTTCTAGCGATAAATATAAAAGAAACAAAAACAAATTAATTGACCTTAATGTTGGTAAAATTGAAATTTCTGCCATAACTATGACGTAAATGACAACAGAAGAATATCATTACGTAACTAGAAATTTTTTTTTTTTTTAAACTCATGACTGTGTTGTTATGTATTATATATATATATATATATATATATATATATATATATATATATATATATATGTATGTATTATATAAATATAGAAGATATAAACTGTATTAAATAATAGTAATTTTGGTCAAATTGAAAATTCCACATTTTTTAGATAAATGATATTAGTATTATAAAATATAAGCAGTTGAAGTAACACAGAAACAATTTTTTATCGATTAAAATCAATTAAATATGAATGAAATATTGTCATATGGCAATGCTCGAGTTCTTAGCAAATGTTTTCACTGACTTACAAACCAGTTATTACATAAAATGTCACTTTTAAAAAAAAACTATTTTTACAATTATTTTCAGTATTTCATGGTTTTCAGATGGTATAACTATAATTCATACGATCAAATAATGAATATTTTTTGGTTAACAAATAAATTCTGATCGTTCTGGTAAAAAATTGCATCCATTTCCGGCGATATCTTTTCCGCTAAAAGTAATGAAACAAGTGACAAGTGAAAATTGTTAAAAGTGGGGACAATGTTAAATTTGTAAAATTACAATACAGTTTTTAGAAAACTCACGATTGTATTATTTATTTTTAATGATAAATATACAATACACAAATTAACTAGACAATTTTAATATCAGACAGATTATCTCAATGATCTATATATTGTATCTAGTGTTTAAAGCATAGAAACGCAAAGTACTAAAATTTTCCACCGTGACTTATTAGCAAACTGTCAGTTTGACGTTTCTATTGACTAATGATCGTATTAATTTAGTTATCGGAAATTTGAATAAGGCTACGTTCTGACAGGGTATTACTAAGATAATATACTGCCAGAACGCAGAAATAATAAAGATAATTTAATAGAATGGAATTATGATTAATGAGATATCGATTCAGTGCTATTTTCTTATCTCGGGGTACTAATAGATTAATAATAAATTGAAGAGCCACCAGTATCCAGGTATTTAGCAACGTGGTTTAAGTAGTTAGAAAAATTGTACTACTTTTATAACTTTTTACACGCAGAAATAAATAATAATGAAAAATAGGAATGATTATGAATATTTAAGATAACGATACACAAAACAATATTTTTTCAGTGTAAACTATACTGTATGGATATATATATATATATATATATATATATATATATATATATATATATATATATATATATATATATATATATATATATACATATATATATATATATTCCCCGTATATATTACCCTTGATTTATTAATATTGTCCGTATCTTAAAGCGACCTTAACTGTATATTTTCAGAATAAGAACATATCTTTAAAAACAACCTGTGACGATTTTTTTTAATCCATAAAATATTAATTTTTTTTATTTCTTACGGTATAAAGACATAAATTATTTTTTATTAGTTAAATAAAGTTTCCAAAAATATTTTGTAGTACCCGAAAATTATAAAAAGGCAAAAAACATTAAATTTTGTATCTTCACGAATAACAAGTAAATTTTCAGCGTGTGAGGTTAGAACTGAATGGCAGATGATTCATCTATGAAATGGACCGGAGCATTGCCTTGATAAAGGATTGTTCCAAAGTGCTTTGACAGTTTTCTTGGATTTTCTTCAAAATTTATATTTAACGAAATGTTCATACACAAGTCTGCAGTAACTATTTTGTTTTTCTCTAAAAAATAGCTAAAAAAGATAATATCATATTTTTTCCTGAATTTTATCGTTTCTTTACTTTTGCAGACTATGGTTTTCATGGAAATATACGAATTACATCTCTAATACCTACTATTCTATGCAAATATTTGTTTTGAATTTCCGCTAAAACTATGAGGAAAACGACAGCTGAAGTAAATAATAATTAAACGATCGATTTCTATAATCACAATACAATTTTAAAAACCTTTCCGGTTGGAAGTTCGTTCTATTTCATCCAACAGGATTATGATATATGAAAATATATCATATTTTAGAACATTTGGTATGTTCTAAAATATGATATATTTTATGTATTATCCGTTAGAGATGGGTACATATAATTTTTTGAGACCTATCTGACGATACACACGGCACACGCCTATGTGCACTGGACACGCCTATGTGCATGTATGGAGTGCAACCCCTAATATTATGTTTTTCATAATTCCATTGCATAGCAGTTTATAGAATACACCTGCCATCCAAATTTAATCTATATAGTGCCAGTAGTTACCGAGTAAAATGGCTATAATATATGGACAGAGATACAGACATTAGATGGACAGGACGAAATTATTAGGGTTCCGTTTTTTGCGATTTGGCCACGGAACCCTAAAAACCTGTAAACACGGGTAGCACTCGTACTACGAGAATTCTACATTTAGGCCCTTTTAAGCATTTAAGAGTGCATAATGTACCTATTAAACTACACACAAATATTAGTTTTTTACAAAATAAATATATTGCATATTATACATTCACAGGCGTAAAACACACTGCATATTAAAAAAACCGAGATATCTAGAATCATCGCTTTATTTTTCCTACAACAATTGCATATATTTCAAAAAACTGTGTTATTTTTGTAATTTTAGCTTCAGTAGTGTCGGAAATAGAAGGTGAGCTAACACATTTGTTGCATTTTTTCAGAATTTCTTTGAAGATATACTTAAAATGAAAAAAAAATCCGTTTTTGCTTTTGTGGTACGGAACCCAAAAAATTGTCGTATTGAACAATTTTTACAATGTGTGCATATAATCTATCTCTACAATGTGTGCATATAAAACCTATATAACTTAGATCATTCGCATTTGCATTAGGTATGCTTTTAGGAGTATATATAAGACCTACAATTTTCCAATTCTTCAATTCATTCGATAAGAATTTTGACGAAGGAGTCCAAATGTAACGTGGGAAAAAGTAAGTCAGTTATTCAGTTTTTTTGTCAAATTAAAAACATTTAAGTATTCAGGTAGAATACTTCAATGATAGTCAGTATAAGATTATTTATAAAAAATAAATACATTAAAGTGTTATTCACAATTAAATGAAACCACGTGATGTAGTATTACTTTCTTTAACTTCTTTCTTCGTTGTATTACAACATTTTTAGGTGGGCTATAATACAACATCTCGTAGCTTCACGTAGCTAATAAAGTAGAAATAATACTACATCACGTGGCTTCATTTAATTGTAAATAATGAATTTCTACAAAATTAACGCCAAATATATTCAATATTTAAAGTGTCATTTTATTCATATATTCAACTGGAACTTACACAGTATCTGGATATCACAAATGTTAAAAAAAATCTGACTTGGTGTATATCGATATTGTCAACGCTAGCCATTACAGTTTTTCATAGACTTTATACTCATAGAAATAAAAAAAACGGAAAAATTATAATTTTCAATATTTCTAATAACTAACTTTTCTCAATCCGAATTTCATAAATTGCAGACACAAGTATAAATATAAGACTTACACTATATGACTTTTGAATACAGTAAAGCCCTTTTATAAAGTAATTTTAAATCAAATTATAAAACCAGATAGACCAAAAGACAAAAGCAAAACTTCACCCAATTCATAGGACCAATTAAAATTAAAAACCAGGAGACGTCTTCCAATCCCTCGTTCCTCAAACGATTGGACGCTCGGCTGTTATCAGAGAAGGTGGAAAGAGGATGAGACAGGACGTGGGGTGTTTTATAAAAGAAAGCGACTCTACACGAGGCTGCTCTGGGCGGAGACTGCCTGAGGCGTCGGCTTCATTTCGACCTCGACGATAAAGGAAAATTGTGTGGAGCACCCGTTTGAGGTAATCAAAATGTAACTCGTATAAACGCAATTTACTTTAAAAATGTAATCAAAATGGATATTAAAATAGAAGTGTGTCTAAGATAAAGCATACAACAGAAGTGAAATTTATCATGTTTTGTGTGCCCTGTATAAAGCAAATATACTTTAAAACAAACTTACTTGTGCCGTGATACTACAAATATAGTTTCTCAGTCGGCCCAAGTAATTATGAGAAATCAAATAATGAAGTAGAACCATAAAACAATAAGTTAAGAAATTCAAAACGAACAAGTAACAAAATGAATTTGTAACCTTTATTGTGGATAGCGTTTAATTTTTTTGTGGACAGCTTCCACTCTTTGGTCTACAGTTTTATGTAAATGATGAAAAGCAGTAGGAATTACAGTAGAATCTATCCCAGATTTCCATTTTTTTCGATGATGTAATGAAATTATAAAACGAATTTGTGACCTATGTTGTGGATAGCGTATAACTTTTTGTGGACAGCTTCCACTCTTTGGTCTACAGTTTTCTGTAAACGGTGAAAAGCAGTAGGAATTATAGTAGAATCTGTCCCAGATTTCCATTTTTTTCGATGATTTAAAGAAATGATAAAACGAATTTGTGACCTATATTGTGGATAGCGTATAACTTTTTGTGGACAGCTTCCACTCTTTGGTTTACAGTTTTCTGTAAACGGGAACAAGCAATAAGAATTACAATAGAATCTGTCCCAGATTTCCACTTTTTTCGATGATTTAATGAAATGATAAAACCAATTTGTGACCTATATTGTGGATAGCGTATAATTTTTTGTGGACAGCTTCCACTCTTTGATCTACAGTTTTATGTAAACGGTGAAAAGCAGTAGGAATTACAGTAGAATCTATCCCAGATTTTCATTTTTTTCGATGATCTAATGAAATTATTGCAAGAGAAAAAATATTTTTCCTCATTGAATGCAATTTGAATCCACACTCCCTTGCTTAGACCGCATAATACAAACTAAATTGGTTACAGGACATAGAGTAATATTTTTCAGTCTTATTTACTGCCCCACGTCAGGATTACCAACAGTCCGATTTTCAACCAGACTGTCGTTTTTACGTAATTTAATCTAAGTCTGGCCTCCCATGGACGAAGTTACCAGTTCATATTAAATGTTAACGCCTCTAAAACAATGTCTTTTACCGCATATCCTTCTGTTTGTAAAGTAGATTTGACGTATAATTATCGTCCATATACCTCTGTGTTATAAAGTGAAATCTATGTACAGATTTAAAATTAAAAGTACCTAAATTAAGGACGATTAATGAGATATTCATTAATTATAATCATTATATATAACTGCATTTTAACTATTAAAAGCGTAAAATGAAATCCGTATTCCTATTTCTAATCTAATCTACTCTGTGGGTAGATATGGAGTAGTTGGCAACCCTGCTCCCAGCGTATTGTAACAAATAAAACTTCGCGCGAAAACCAGTAAAATTTACGCATGATTGATGCTCCAAGTACCAGCAACAATTAATGTCAACTCCAATGGGCATTGCCATACGTGACAGAAACAGCAATGAACTCGCATATATTTACCTCATCTACTTTATTGAATTGCAAGTGTAGTGTGTGTCTGGATTCTGGTTAGAATACACGTCATGATAGTTGTAATTCTGCTTAGGTATAATTCTATTCTGTATTTGATTACTGTAAAACGTTTCGCTTGTTTTTTTTAATCTAAATATATAGCTATACATAGGTACTTGCAATATTTTTGATTCTCAATATGGCTTCATGATAGGCAAAAATTCTTTGAATATACTCTAAATATAGGAAAACTCTCGCGATAAGATTGAAAATTGGGAAAACAATTTACATCTCGGAGCCAAGAGAAATTACATCCCAGATTCACTTGACGGTAAGTTACGAACTCGAAATAATATTACACAATTGAATAAATTTAAACACATTTAGAATCTCTTTACCTACCTACCATATATTCTGGTCATATCAGCGACGATAAATAAATAACAAAACACCACATTTTTACTACAAGCTTTTATATCATTACATATATAAGTGAGATCAAGCGAGGGTCCCGCATTCGTGGTGCATAATATATGCAATCTAATATTGTGGAAACTATAATTGCAAGTACAATTTTCAGCAGCAAAATTTTCCAAATTCCATTTGCGAAGTTTCAAACATCGCTTTCAAAATTTATATGCAGCTTATTGATACCACCTAACTTCAGGCATTACTCATTCTAACGCGCCGACTTTTCGAATCAATTATTTTAAAAATTAAAACATTTCACGTATCGAACAAACGTAGCCAGAAAGTAAAAGTGATTGATGAGCGGGTAATCGGCAGAAATATAAATTAAACGCGCCCGCCCCAATTTGCAAATTAACGGGCGAATATGAGGAAATTGAGAATTTCGAACGAGCGCGAATGTCGAATGTTGAAAGAGTGATGGCAGTAGGGCTTTAATTTAGTACAAGAGTGAAGGTATATGGCGAAAGGTTCATATCCAGTTGTATTCTGATTTAATTAATTTTCAATTTCAGCACATAAATAATTTTTTTTTATATTTTACTTTTGAATCAACTATGATATTAATATTGAATCGCCTATCCCACTAATATTATAAATAAAAAAGTTTAGACGTTTGTTCTTCAATCAGTTAGATAGTTAGTTTAGATGTGTATGTTTATTTAATTATCAACCATGCATAAATAGATAAACATATGTTGACGAAACTTAGAAAAGATATGATATGTAATATACGAATTTACACAGTAAATAAGTTAGTTTTAACTTGAGATATAGCATAATTCATCCCACTAATGTTATAAAAAAGAAAATTTAGATGTTTGTTCTTCAATCAGTTGGCTAGTTTAGATGTGTATATGTATATTTTTCAACCATGCATAAAGAGATGAACATATATCGACGAAACTTATCGTATATATGATTTGTAATATACGAATTCATATAATAAATAAGTTACTTTTAACTTGAGATATACCATAATTCATCCCACTAACGTCATAAATAAGAAAGTTTAGATGTTTGTTCTTCAATCAGTTGGCTAGTTTAGATGTGTATATGTTTATTTTTCAACCATGCATAAAGAGATGAACATATATCGACGAAACTTATCATAGATATGATTTGTAATATACGAATTCATATAATAAATAAGTTACCTTTAACTTGAGATATACCATAATTCATCCCACTAACGTCATAAATAAGAAAGTTTAGATGTTTGTTCTTCAATCAGTTGGCTAGTTTAGATGTGTATATGTTTATTTTTCAACCATGCATAAAGAGATGAACTTATATCGCCGAAACTTATCATAGATATGATTTGTAATATACGAATTCATATAATAAATAAGTTACTTTTAACTTGAGATATACCATAATTCATCCCACTAACGTCATAAATAAGAAAGTTTAGATGTTTGTTCTTCAATCAGTTGGCTAGTTTAGATGTGTATATGTTTATTTTTCAACCATGCATAAAGAGATGAACATATATCGCCGAAACTTATCATAGATATGATTTGTAATATATGAATTCATATAATAAATAAGTTACTTTTAACTTGAGATATACCATAATTCATCCCACTAACGTCATAAACAAGAAAGTTTAGATGTTTGTTCTTCAATCGGTTGGACAGTTTCAATGTGTACAAGTTTGTTTTTCAATCAATATGAATACATGTTGATGAAACTTAGCGCAGATATAATTTGTAATATACGAATTCATATAATAAATACGTTATTTTTAACTTGAAATATAGCATAATTCATCCCATCAATGTTATAAAAAAGAAAGTTGAGATGTTTGTTCTCCAATCGGTTGTATAGTTTAGATGCGTATATATTTTTTTTCAATCACGCATAAAGGGATGAGCATATGTTAATGAAACTTAGTTTAGATATAATTTGGAATATACGAATTCATATAACAAATAACTTACTTTTAAGATAAGATATAGCATAATACCTGTAATATAAAACGCATGTTTTCACTCAATAATATAAATTCAACAATGAATCAGCGTTTCGAAGCCGAATTTGTGAAAATCATCCATCGCAACTTTGCTTTTGTGAACCGGCGCGTTGTCTTGCAAAAGCAACACAACCCTAGCCAGTTTTCCGTCTCTCTTTTCCTTGATGGTTTTCCGCCTCTCTTTCCAGTATGGTAGCGTAGTACTTTCCAGTGATAGTGGTATCTTTTTCCTTATAGTCGTTTAATAAAATCATAATATCAAAAAGTGGTTGCAATAAATTTTCGCCTATTCCGAGACCTTAAATTTCTTAAGGGGTGGCGTGCCGTTTTTATGCCATTGCATCGACTCTTGCTTGGATTCAGACTCAAGATGAACACAAGTTTCATCTCCAGTCACAATTATCTCCAAAATCAGTGTAGGTTCGTCAGCACACAGCTTCAAAAATTTCTTACACGCCTCGACTCGTTGTTGCTTTTGCGGTAGCGTAAGTATTCTCGGACCCCATCTTGCACTGACTTTAGTCATGTCAAGATGGTAGTGTAAAATTCTCAAAATTGTTGTATCTGATATATCAACTAACGCAAAAAGGTGTTTCTTCTTCAAGCAAGCATCTTCCAACATAAATTTTTCGACTTTTTCGACAATATCCGACCCGGTGGCCGCTATCAGCCGCTTGGGGTAGGTTTCAATCGATCTTGTTTAAATAGACCATGCCACTTGTAACCCGTGGTTTTAACAGGTCTATATCAACAGAAATAAAATAATACTGAAACTGGAAAGGACTGGAGCGTGATTATAAAAAGGGTTGGTAAAATCTAAATTCAATCGAATAATTAAATTGTAATAATTTATAATCTATAATGCAAATAACTACATATCGAAACTTTAACTCACATAGAGAAAAACACTTAAGATGTATTTTAAAAACCTTATACGCGCTATTGCTATCACGAATATTCACAATAAATAAATATTTTGTTAAGTGTTTTTGTGTGATCCGTATACCACTATTAAATTTCAATTACTAAAAAATATTATTTAAAACACAGCCGTACCAAGATTTACATGCCCAACTGAGATTTGTATGAATATAAACACATGTCGGGTGTTTACAAATATCTCAATAACTATCATGAATAGAGTATCAATCAGTAAGTGAGCAACTTCATTCTGTCGATTTTTATTGCATCGTGCGCGCGTGTTGTTGTTTAGTGAGCAACTTCATTCTGTAGATTTTTGTTGCATCGTGTGTGCGCATCGCAAAACTTCACTCTTATAATTTTTTTCATAACGCGCCTAAAGAAGTAACATTTAAAAAAAATGATTCTAAATGAAAAAAAGCAATATTTACATTGAAATGGAGACTTTGATGTATGTGACTTGAATGTACACGACAGAAAAGAGGTTGAAAGTAAATTTGAAAACTGAATACTGTACTGATTTTAAGAATTTTTAAAATGCTTTTATACAATATACTACATCATATTAAGGCATTATAAGTAATTTAGATTGACTACAATATGTGTACTATGGGGACTTCACAGGAAAAAATGACGTAATGTAATCAAAAGTTCATTAAATTATTACAAGTTGGAGTAACAGGATATTGCAAGGTTCTTTTGTTCTAAGACTCATTTGCATTTCAAGACTCATTTGCATCATGATGTAGTATTAATTCTACTTCCTTTAAGTTCTTTACCACGACCTAGGTTTCGTTGTATTACAACATCTTCAGGTAGGCTATTAGTAAACATAAATTTTAGCTATTACATCTTTAGATATCTTTGCTAATAGCACACCTGAAAACGTCGTAATACAACGAAACCTAAGTCGTGGTAAAGAACTTAAAGAAAATAGAAATAATACTGCATCATGTAGTTTCATTTAATTGTGAATAATAAATTTCTACAAAACTAACGCCAAATATATTCGATAATATTATTGTACTTAGAATGTATTGCGAAAATATTTCACAATATAAATAGAAAAAAACAAGGTGCCCCCGATTACAGAGGTCCTTAAGTTCCATTCATTTGTGTTGTGTGTGACCGATAAGCAGAACTATTTCTGCAAGCGACAATAAAATATTTTTAAGTTGTTCTAATTTAGTCTAAAACATACGTCAACATTATTTAAAACCATATGTCATTCTTAGTCGAACGGATTTAGAATGCGAATTCATAAATAACCTAAAGAGTTAGGCTTTCATGCGCCACAACGTATTTCATAGTTAAACCTAATATCCTCACTATACACACAGCGGTGCAAATTCACACGACGCAAGTTTCCCCTATTCAGTTCAATTCCTTCTTCAATACATTTCCTCTTTACGAAATTCATAAACGACCCTCCCACGCTCCAGACGGAATGATATTTCCTTCTTTCCACCTAAGCGAACACAAGAGGCGAAGCACTATTGGCGTAAGGCTGATAGAAATTTATAATATTCAACCTGAGATCCGACTTATTGTGTAAGCGAATCCACTTCATGCTTGAATAAATATACTTTGCCGATAGAAACCAATTGATACGCATGAATAATTTGGGCAGACATAACTAGAATATATCAATTCTGATTTTAGAAATAAAAACAAATATCGCACGTCGTTACAACGACTCTTGAATGAATGTTTTTACCATCTAGTTCTAGATATGATCTATTCTTGACCATATTAAACGACACGTAGCTACTTTACATATGCCAAGTTGTTTGCCATCGTATATGGACCATAGATCATATAATGAGAATTACTGGGAAGTGACCCGTTAACCAAATAAATAATGTGAATTAGTTCAAAATTATACGTTAACACATCACCGTTTCATCGTATCTATCGCACTTCGGTTACTTTATATAACCGATATATATCATCGTATCGATTACACATTATACAACAGGCTGATATCGTCGTATCGATAGTGGCTAGAACACATCATATAACTGATAAATATCCTTGGATCGATCACACTTAGAACATATTATACAAAAGGTTGATATCGTCGTATCGATCGTAGCTAGAATACATCGTATAACTGATAAATATCCTCATATCGATCACACTTAGAACACATACAACCCGTGGATATCGTCGTATCGATAGTATCTACAACACACGATACATCTGGTAGATATCGTCGAATCGATCGCACTTAGAACAAACATATAATCGGCGAATGTCATCGTATCTATCAGACTTAGAACACATCGTACAACATGCACATATTGTCGTGTAAATCGTAGTTGAAACACATTATGTAACCGGCAAATATCCTCCTATCGATTACAATTAGAACATAACACACGAGCGGCAGATATAGTCGTATCGATCGCATTTAGAACCCAATATACAACCGGCAGATATCGTCTCTAATAAAATACGGTTGTGTTTAAAATTCATAAAGGCATTGTGAGAGAAATACATAAAACTAAAGCCATTGTGCTGGTAATTAAAATAGATTCAATATTCATCCTTTATTCAAATCAGATGTTAAAACTAACCCTTTTGTTACGAACGTCGGTTAAGCCAAAATCAATATTTCGTCATAATTAAATTTTCAAATTCTGACTACTATTAGTTCGTAACATTACTATTAGTTCGTTACGTACCCACGTAATATTTTATATATTATAACTAATAAACGTTATTTTTATTAGAATTATTTCGAAACATTCATTTCAATTTCATATTAAATTTGGTCGATCCCAAGTTAGATTTAGTTGCTGGACAAAATACAGAAACTAAAACAGCGTCAGAAGAAAATATGTTTTTCTATAATTAATGTCATTTATTATAAAGTCAATAACAGTTAAATGATACGCAACTATACATCGGTTATTAAATATGTCATAAATTGATAAGGATTAAACAAAACGTGCGCATTTTTTTAACTGTATCGCTAAAAATTTCAAGGAAAGCACCACGGTGTGAGGTCAAAAAACCGTATTTGCACGAACATGACATATACGCACGTAGGTTTGTCCACCGTTTTTGCATGAGCGTGACATATACGCACGTAGGTTTGTCCACCGTTTTTGCACGAGCGTGACATATACGCACGTAGGTTTGTCCACCGTTTTTGCAAAAGGGTAACATATATGCATGTAGGTTTGTCCACCGTTTTTGCACGAGCGTGACATATACGCACGTAGGTTTGTCCATTGCTTTTGCACAAGCGTGACATATATGCACGTAGGTTTGCCCACCGTTTTTGCACGAGCGTGACATATATGCACGTAGGTTTGTGCCCCGCGTTTGCACGTGCGTGACATACATGCACGTAGGTTTGTCCAGATGTCATTTTCTAGAGATAAAACGGTTTGGACAACTGGTTTAGATAAATGAGGTATCGTTAATTTTCTTAACCTGCCGAGTGTCCTTGGGTAAGTACTGCTACGATACATGTAATTTTGTTCAAAGTTTAAAGGAATTAAAAATTCAGAAAGGCCATCAAAATATGTATCAAATTATAAGTCTTCTTGATCAGACTACCCCGCACCCTTTTTCCACTTGTCTCCCCGTGCACGTAGTGAACTGAAATAGACGATAAACAAAATCAATATATTTTCCTCGAATCGAGACAATTATTTATTACTGGTTTAGCTGAATGTCTGAAATTATCCTTGAAATAATTAAATGTAACTATTTTACCCTGCCTTACGTATTTCCATACACACTTTTATTATCTATTTGACACTTCCAATAAACGCATTAATTTTTTTCAATAATCAGGACTATAAATCTAAAATTCACGAGTTTGACTTACAAACCGAGGACATTTCGTACAAAATTTCAATTCCTATTTTACCCTCTTAGGAATAGAATTTCCCTAAATGCCTTCCTTAGTGCTTACTTACGCCATATAAAGAACCTATCTGCAAAATTTAAGGCTTCTAGACTCAGCGATCTCCGCTGTGCGTTGATCTCTGTGTCAGTCACTCAGTCATCTTCCTCTTTTATATATAGCCTTCTTGATCGAGACTTAATGCAATATTTAAGAAAAACAAAATTATAAAAGAAACTTGACAAGCAATATTGCTTAAAATTTATATTATAAGTCTCGTAAGAAAGTATTGATTTTTATCTGAATCCATCAAGGACATGAAAAAAAAATAAGAAAAACAAATACAAAAAAATATAGTATATATATATATATATATATATATATATATATATATCTTTTAGTTCCCAAAAATGACACAAATGTTTAAATGGAAAAAAAATTATATTCAATTATTCAAAAATACAATTTAACATAAATCTTTTCTCATTTAAATATTTGTATAAACAAAAGGAGATGAATATATTAACCGTAACTAAAAGAGATTTATATACTTATTTTATCAATCAATTTGAACCAATAACGCAAACGTTATGAAAATATTTTCGAACATGCGCAGAAAAAATATTATTATTGCACAGTATAAAAAAACAAAGCCATCCGTTGAGTATATCTCTCCGTGCCATCTTATCTAAGTGAATCCTGAAAGGTTTATATTCCGGTTTTCACCACTGATTAGATTTATTTCCGAGGAAGATTTAAGTGTATTATTTACTGATGTTTTGTATAATTAGCCGAATAATGACGATGAAATAAAAGAAAATCAACCATCGGGAGATTTCTTGGAGTACGTTGCATCATCAGTACCTATAGTTATGTGAAAATAATATATGGCGAGATTGTTTTTCTCAAATAATTCCGCAGAAAATTCTGGGACAATATCTGTCTGTCTACTAAAGTTAACCCTAACAAATCGTAATGAAATACGTCAAATAAAGAGAGTCGTTAAGATAAGAAAAATGAAATCCTTTTCAAATTTTCATTTCGTCCACTCAATTTCGATAAACATTTCCATACAGGTCAAACCATTTGGTTTATTCAAATGGTTTAGATTAGTTTAGATTTCATCAGAGTGTTTTTGAGTAAACGTAACAAACACGCACTGCAGCCTTATGTGTTCATAACGTCGATTTCCTTCGAAGTCCGAGAGACGATCGGCCGAACTGGCCGCTATGCGAACTGCAGTAAATGAATGCGTGTGATCAGAATCATGCCTTGCTAAATAGCGAAAAGTCCAAATAACATGGGCACAATATATATATATATATATATATATATATATATATATGTATATATATATATATATATATATATATATATATATATGTATATATATCATAATTATATAAAAAGTAATTGGTTAAATGTTTCCTTTTCAACAATCCAACAAGTATGTGTGTAATATCTAAACATAATCTGTCCATTCTCACCCAGGATCACCACCTTGATTCGTACATAATATACCAACAACAATAATCTCATTTACTATATTTCTCATCCTGTTTCATTACATAAATAATATTTTAAATGATCAACGACAAGTTGAGAGGGTCTATGACATTATCTAAGATATTTTAAGTCATCCCTCGTTATTTTATCATCTTATCTACCATTTCATTATATACCTTTGTCGATTAAAGTTACTCAAGTGGGAGAATTGATAAGGCCTATAAAATGAATAAGAATTTTTTCTAAACGGGTCTGACAATTTTAATTTAATGACAGGCTATCTGAATATTAGTTGTCGATGTTCACTATGATATTAATATAATGGAAGACATTTTAAGGTGAAGATATGTCAAAATTCAGATATTCATCAGATCGTTTTCTTAATCCATTTCATTATTTTTAAGTTTAAATTAGAGAATTTATTCAATTATGTCAGTTAAATCAATAAAAAAATTAAGGATATTAAATAATAAAGAGCTACTAAGCGCCAGAGTTCCGTACACATTTAGGCATTTATAAACATTTATTGGTACACCTATTTAATTTTTTAGAAACAATATATATTGCCTACTGCCAATTTCTTCACAGGCTTATAAAATTTTTTTTATATGATGTGAGACCTTGCTTCTCCATGACCTTCCAATTTTCATGATTCCAGGTCAACGGAAAGTATCTTATAGGTTTTGATTTACTTCCGAGTGACAAATAATGTGGCATAAATGGCCGTATTTTTAGGGTTTTTTTTAATTCTGTTGACTTGGAAGCTTGATTTTCACAGCTCCAAAAGAACGTGTAGATATATACGTATTTTTACATTATAAGTATTTGATATTAATTTCAACTAGATACCCTAACGCGTTCATGAGAAAAATGGTCTTGACAGATAGACAAACAGACATACAACGAAGTGATTCTGTAAGGATCCCATTTTCCTTTCAAATACGAAACCATAAAATTGGAAAAAACGTGGTTGGTAGAAGAAAAAGATCCCACAATTCAAATTAAATGTAGGTTTTATACCAATCATTCATGGTAGTAATAAAATATTTGAGAAATGTTTATTCGGTGTTGTGTCTAGAACAGAGTAAAAGCCAAGATAATATATTGTAAAATGTTTGATTGTATCTCCGTACGTCTATCAGAGTAGTACCTAAATTCTATAGACCAATTTGAATGGAACTTTGATTGAAGGTTTAGATTACAACCTGGACTATATATCATTCCAATTGAAATTTTCCTGGAGGACACTTGATCTCTTTCTGCATTCACTTCTTTGTCTTTTTGTTAAAGTATTACACGAATATTATTAAGTTGGTTTTGAATGAAACTTTACTAAAATAATTTTTCAGGTGATTAAAACACAAAATGTGGTAATTAGTGCTAAAACAGTAACCGAGCGTATTGATTTCCCATTAGAAAACTCTTATAGATATTTACGAGTGTGCAATAATTTGTAAATATTATTTAAGATATTTATAAATATGCGACTTTATAAAACTGGCTACACTACGAAATTTTATTACGATAAATATTTTATTACGATAAAAGATTTTATACGGATATCATAATATATGGCAGCCCATGCGTATTCGACGCATGGGCTGCCATATATTATGATATCCTAAAATTACAAATGTCAGAATTTAATAGTGGCCATTTATGAATAAATCAAATATGACCAGCATTCGTTTTATGGTCTATTATTAAAATAAGCGACAAATATTCATAAAATAACAAGATGCAATGATCGGATAAAAAAAGCAAATTAATAGCTTTACATGAATGTTATTGAGGCAAACATTGAAGCTCGAAATAAGTTGGAGAACATTTCAAAATTATTCATAGGAAAAGTAAACAAAATTCAGCTATCTTCCTATTTTATTTTCAGGATTTGCACATTTTTTTTTTTCAGTAATTTGCATCTTCTCTGTTAGACTATTTAAAATGGTATCCTTAATTCTTAACAGGTTAAATCTTGTTTCAGTGTTTATTTGCTACAACAAGCGTGAGTTAATTTTCCGCAGTCGAAGTTAATTTTCCGCAATAAATGTGATTAGTCTTAGAGTTTCAAGCTATTTAATGTTCGCATTTGCATCAATTGTACCTTTTAACAAAGACCTGATGTGCATCAAGTATGGCTCTGTTACGTACTCGGGGAAGCCGGTTTTAATTTGGTCTGCAATTGATAGAAATATATAAATAAATAAATTAGTTACAATAAACACACATTTTCACAAATATATATTATATAATAGTTTTATAAAATATTTTAAAATTTATCAAAATCCTGTTTATTTTTGAGTTATAGACATCGCAATAACCATAATGATTTTTTCCAACTTTATTCTATTAACCCATTCAATGGAGCAAAAAGATGTTTTTCGCAAATATACATTTAACTGCATCCATTTTCTACGAATATATGAAATATTTGCTATTTTTATCTCATTTCCTCCATTACAAAAAAAATCTTTGTAAAATCAAAATGATGAGCGTAAAATTAAACTTAGCACAATTAAAAAATAACATACCGTCGAAACTTATTAGAAAGTATTTTATTCCTTATGTAATCTGCATCGTTAAAATATACGGTTTATTCAACCGTATACGAGATTTCAGTCCACTTAACTTTGATAAGAATAAAAAATGCGATAAAATAACATTCAATAATATGCTCGGGTAGAATTCCATAATCGCTGCTTACTCCATCTTAGCTTCTTTACATATATTGGCATATATAGCTACAATGCCTCCATTACAATAGTAATGCAAAAAAAAACAAAAAAAAGTTTTTTAACGTGAAGTCAAAAGTTTAAGTAAAATCTGATAGAAAAAGTAGTAGCGTACTTATATTATTCGTGGACAAAATATACGTCCTCATTATAAACGTGTACTTTATATACTGAACAAACAACGAACGGGGTATTTGAATTGAATTCTATAACGTAACGTACGAAAATCAAAAAAGAGATTCGAACTCCGATTTCCGTCGCATTCAGTATTTTACCGCTGCGCTGATGACATACTTGGCAAAGTGCCGAAATAAAAAGATATATACTAACCCGGCCGCTCGATTCGACCATACTGGCTCAGTACTGAGTAAACCTGAAGAGAGTCAAACCGTTCGTCTACATTCGGCCTACCGCCGAGTATACCCGAAAAGAAATCGCAAATATTTTCCCATCAAAAAATGTTGGAATAGGTTTGCAAAAAGAAGTTTTAGTTTTAAATATTACGTGTCATTATCACATTTATGTAGACATTCTGGTGGATGTATCATATCACTACTTCACAGGAGATTACCGGTCTTTGATACAGTAAATAGTAGTCTGAAGTGCTAAAAACATTGAAAAATTAAAATAATTTTCTGTAAGTCCACCTATTTCTTTTGATTATTTCAGATTAATGGTAAGCTTTGAATTCAATGAAATAAAATATTACAGAAAGTGTTTAAACAGAAACGTGAAAATTATACTCTATGAGTTTAATTATGTTTATCTGAAAATTTCATGTGAACATATTATTAAGAACTTATAAAGTCTTCATCGACTTAACACAAAATTGTAACCCGCATTAACAACAATACATGACTTTTGTAACTTATTCTTATCAATCTCAAAAAGAGTATCAGGACTCGATTTATTTTATCGAGAAACTTTTTAACTTTAATCTTTCCATCAAAATCAACCCCTTTCGAGTTCAATGGTCCAAGACATCGCGCCCGAACGAGCATATTTCAACTTCCTCGCGTACATTCAACACGTAGCTGGGTTAGCAAGCATAAGACGCGACAACCAAAAACGCCATGTTACAGATGACAGCCTTCAGCCCAACACGACACTTCCATTAGCCACGCTTCCCAGCACAACATCGTGTCCACCCGACACGATGCGACAAGTGGCGTAGCACGAAACCGTAGACCGTCTACGATCGTAGAAATATGTCGTATGTTAACGGATGGCGCTTTTAGATCAATTCAAGCTCATTGTACGTGTTCGATTAATGGAAAGGTGGAAACTAGCGGAAACTGATTCGAGTATAATGTAATTGGACCCAGTTAGATTAGATTGTAACCTCCACTCCAGTTTCCATCCACAACAGAGAGCTAGCATAAAAGTATTTCCAAAATCGCTTCGAAGCATACTATATTTATGAAAATTATCTCTCGTTTTAATAAGAAAGGAAGTGCCTACACGTGATTTAATAACGAGTAAATTTTTAATTTCTGTTTTATATTAAACTCTTTTTTGACTTCTGTAATTCAAAAACAACAAGAAAAGCTTTATAAGATCGTTTACATGTCACAGTCGTGTTTCTCAAAAACGTCTTAACATAGAAACTTCTTTTCTCTTAGTAATAAAACGTATTAACACACATCTCAATAGCTGAGCTTCAAAAAATATTATATTGTACTTACACCTGCGAATGAAATAGCAGGCAATATATTTACGTTGTGAAAAACGAATATTTGTAAATAATTTAATAGGAACACTATGTATTTTTAAACATTTATAAGTACTTAAATGTGTATGGAATCCTAGTAATGCGAATTCTACACGTGCTTGACAGGTTTTTTAATATCCACATCTAAAAATACTCAAGATTGTATTTGAATCTAAGATATACATTTTCAAAGATCTTTGCTAATAGCCCACCTGAAGATGTTGTAATATAACGAAACCTAGGTCGTAGTAAAGAAAGTAGAAATAATACTACATCACGTAGTTTCATTTAATTGTGGAAAATAAAACATGTTAAAAGCCTTCTTTAGTTATTACTTCAATTAGTTTCTTTTAGTTGATCGAAAGTGGTTATTAATATAATAACACTTATGTTATATTGAATATATTTGGCGTTAATTTTGTAGAAATTCATTATTTACAATTAGATGAAACTACGTAATGTAGCATTACTTCTACTTTCTTTAAGTAATTTTCCACGACCTAGGTTTCGTTGTATTACATCTTCAGGTAGGCTATTAGCAAAAATATCTTTGCAATAACCTGAAGTTGTTGTAATACAACGAAACCTAGGTCGTGGTAAAGAACTTAAAAAAGTAGAAGACTTACGTTATACTTATTTGAGCATAGAGAGTAATATCAATCAAAAAATAAAAAGTTGAAATTATTGATAGATAAAAAGTTGACAGATTGCATGAGAAAAAATTACAACGCATACTGGCGAGTGTAAGCATGCGTGCATTAAATATCTACACTCAGTCGGGTAACGGTTATGCAATTTCGTATTACTTACTTTCTTCATCACTCCCGTTTTCACAAGAGCGTCCTTCAACGTCTGCCGATATAACCTTTTTCAGATTATATATAAGAACATGTAAGAATAAGCAGAGGTTATCAAGTACTTCGAATAATATAATTCTTTATAAATTTAATATTTATTAGCTGTGTCCCACGATTTCACTTGCGTGAAATTCGAAATATGAAAAGTTTTTAGTATTTTTTTCTCTCTCAAATGTTGCTATTGAGTATAAACTATCACCATACAAATTTTATTAAAATCTCTCCAGTAGATTCTGCGTGATTGATGAACAAATTAAGAGGCAGAAAGACAACTTACTGGCTTCTCTTATCATTCTTTATGCTAAATCAACCATTATTTTAAAAATATTGTCCATGTACAGAATTTACTCTGTTTCAATTTTATTAACAGTATAAATTGTAGTAACGCTGGACAATCTTGTCTTAAATTAGTAAAACAATAGAGAACTTCCATTTTAAATGAAGATAAAATATTTTTGTATATAACTTAACCTAATTAGCATTAAAATATTTTTGTATATAACTTAATCTAATTAGCATTAAAATATTTTTGTATATAACTTAACCTAATCAGCAACAAAATAATTTATATTATTGCTATTTTAATTATGTTTTGAATCCAAATATATTCAATTAAACCAAAAAGAAAAACAAATTTGCCCTTTATTCAACAAATCAACGAACATCCCCCGCGTTTGAGTCAAATTTCAACGACAAATATGCCGAGATTTCTCCAAACACCCATATTTTACTCTCAACATAGCCCTTCCGGATAAACGTCTATTAATCAAACAAGTGGACATTGATGAATTCCACCTCCTTTCACTGAAGCGCCCCGCAAATGGACAGCGCTCGCCGAGTACCCTTCTCAACGAGACCTTTTTCTACAATAATCATTCTCTGTTTGCTCGTGAGAACGGCGTATTCTGATGTGAGTATTCATACGAGTGGACTAATAGGATGATAGCGTCGGATTATTTATTTGCACATTTTTGTAGGTTCCGTAAGGTTTCTGAGGCCTTTTTGTGTACCCAACCAGGTCATAACTCGGTTATCCGACCTTTTTTATATCCAATTCCTACATAATGGTAATCAAACAGTCACATAATTTATATCAGTAAGAAAAAAAAACAAAAAACAAACTCTTATCACTTTTTTCCTTAACTGCTTCCGTTACGCAAGGATGATGCAACGCGTGGTCTCAAAGAAGCAATGGCTCGCAATGGCTAGCGAAACAAGTCTACAATTTCTGAATATCGCTACTAACTACGAATAAAAATTTATGGACGTACTTTCGCTGCCTTTTAGGGATTAAAATTGAAACTTTATGAAATCCTTTTAATAACTGAAATTAATTAATCATAAATAGTGGTTCTGATGTATGGCCCATAATTGTCACCTCGAATTGACACGTGGTTTTAATGCCAGTAACCGATACCAGGAGTCAGGCTCATGGAAACAGCAGAAAAGTTAACAGAACACGTGGAAATTGTAGCATTAGCCTTAATCGGTATTGTATATATGAACTAAAAGACTAAATCTAATATGGAAATTGGGGAAGATTATTTTATTTTCGAAGTACTATTATACTTCGAAATTGGAGATGATTTTTTATAGCTACCACGCCTAACTGAAATGATAAATTTTAATGTTTTTAATTCTATTGTTTTACATTTAAAATTTGTTAAAACGTAAATATCATTTTTAAAACTCTAATATACTCAAGTATTTCGTAGATGGTTTATATTCTCAGCCTTAGGTGCGCATAGTTTTAGACTTCCCTTTGAAAATTTCCTCACTCAAACATGAAGCCTCTTCTGTCGAATATTGTTTCACTATTAATATTGCCAAAATAATAAACATTTTTCAGATTCTGATGAGTCGTTAATTTACGCTGTCGGTGTTCGTCTCAAAAAGAAATTTCTTTTCACAATTTCCCATCGATCCCTCTCTGGTTTTCCCTGCTAAATTCTGTCCATCTCTTTTAAACTTTATGTTATATATTTTTATTAATTTCTTGTTATTTGTTATTTTTTTTTGCAATTGTACATACAATTTATCACAGTCTTCCAAAATAAACTATATTTTTACTAGGTACTTACGCATTTATATATTATAGATACTAATTAATAATAAATATAAATATTCATCCTATATATATGGCGCTAATGTAAAAATCGTATAAATGGCTGTAGTATTTTATAACAAAATGATAAAACTATATATTATTAAAATACACTAAATACATGTCTACATATATACTTAGGAAATTATAGCACCATACATAAGCACGTAGCCCTGTAATGGGAATCATGTGAACCATTTCCTTTTCCGCGGCCGGCCCTTTGTTGGATTTTCGTCCGTTCATCTTGTTTATTACTGAATGGCCTCAAATATCGGCCATTTAATCTACCTTGTCTTTTGTTACGCCTGCGTGAAAGCTTCTGATAATTACTATATCGAGAACGGTTTGTATTGTGAAATGTAAATGAAAACTTGGACGTTCACTCAGATGGAAAAGAGCCGCCGAGAGATACTGGGACGAAAACAGCTGAAAGATTTATATATCAAGTACGTGTAAATAATTGTTTATCATTATATAATTCCCAAATAATCACATCGATAGAGATTATGTCTAGAATTTAATATATAATAATATATAATAAATAAATAACTTTTCATCAGCTTGTATTAAAAATCACCATATCGAGAGGGAAATACCTATTAGTACGAGTGTAAACCACACTACAAAGTATGTATGTATAAATGTGTTTATATATGCTTATATATGTACTTTCGTGCTCATTTGGCATATGTGTATATAAACAATTAAGAGTATATAGTATTTCTATTAAGCTATTTACAAATATTAATACTATTTTTTGCCCATGTAAATATATTGCCTAACAAACCTTTCACAGGGATAACAATATCGGAAGTATCTCAAAAACTATAAAATTTAGTATCATCTCTACAGTTTTCCCGTAAAATTTAAATAAACTTCTAGTAACGCTGTTCTTTCATAACTGAAGGACATATTTTGTGGACATTTTCAACATAATCTCAATAATTATCTTTCTTAATACTTCACAAAAAACACGAAACAAAAGAAAAATTTAAACGACGAGTCCTTTGCCCCCTCTAAAATTTCCAATATGTTTATTACTTAGTGTTTACTACTAAGGTTTATTTATACAGGTTAGTTTATTTTATTGTTATGATTAAAGGGTATAGCAGTATAAACATAAGAAGATAATAAGAATAATACGATTTTTTCCCCAATTATACGCATGTTGTAATGTTTTTTATGAAATAAAATATTTTGATTTGTATTTTTTTTCATTTCCTTTTAAGTGACCAATTTGGGAAAATTATCAAATAAAACTTTTAGCAAGCTTATTAACTTGTACAAGTTACATCAAAAGAGCAGATTAGAATCACTCGTGGATAATAGCAATTAAGATTATGTTGATTTGTGTTGAAATTAACTTTTACGACTAGATTGTATTAATTATAACGTGTAATCTGTCATTGACTGTAGTGGTGCATAATTTTTATTTTCGTATTCTACAACTAGGTAAATAGAGGTGCGCCTCTAGCTACTAGTTGCCGTGAGCGTGTTCGCGCGCGAGGGAGACAAGAGTGTTTTCAGTATACGAGCCGTTCGCCTATTCACAGCCAACATCATACATGATCGTTCTCGTTTGTCTTAAATGTTGCTAACATAAAGGCCGACCAGATATGAAGACAAAAATTTTTTTTTTACTATTCTACAGTAGTTCGGTTCTGATGAATACAAATACAAATTAATATGCATAAACTTATACATATTAATATGCATGGTAAGAGCTTTAGTTGATAATTTTTCCAAAAAACTCACTTAAAGGGAACTAAAAAAATATGAATAAAAAATATTTTATTTGTGAAAAATCGTTACAACATGTGTATAATTAGAAAAAAAATATTACGTTTTTCCCAATATTATTTATAGCTACGTTTTATAATTAGTAATCTTGAAATATTCCTGAAAATTTGTCATATTCAGGAATATTTCAAGATTACTCAAAGAATGTTAAAGATACGAGGTATGATGTTAGTTTAGTTAGTTAAAAGTTTTTAGTTAGTTAAAGATACGATATGTGATGGTAGATGATAAATGTGTAAAAATAAATTTAATTTAACAACGTAACTATCAGTATAACATTCATAAAATTTGGCTCCGGGGCCGAATTCACTATGCTTAAACTGCTATAATTTTTCATGTTTCTATGTCAAACGGTTTCCGAAAGATACGGCTGTTAGAGGTAAATAAGGATAGAAGGACACGTAAGCGATATTACAAGACATCCGTTTTAGCGCACCATACTTCAAAAGGGAAAACAAAACCCTTATAAGATCAATCGCGTATCCGTCTATCACAGCTGCTTTTCTCAGAAACCGCTTGGCATGGAAACTTAAATTTTGACATAATAATAAGGCATGTTAACCTGCACATATCTCAATAGCTAGCCCTCAAGAATATGTATATGGAAATTTTAGGGGATGAGGAGAAAACTAATGAAGCTTGTGAAAAATTCATTTTTAAATTCAATTAAAAATTTCCACAGGGAAAAGTAATTATTCACAAATACTAAATATGTAATACTGAATATTGCACACATAATATGTAATACTGAATATTGCACACGTAATATGTAATACTGAATATTGCACACATAACATTTCGGGCTAAATGAACTTACTAAAAAATTAATAATTAGAAATGGACAACTGAATCAAAAGATTTTTTCTAGATCCGTATCTACTCGTAGATAGATATTTATGGTATGTTACGAGATTTTGTTATATATTCATAGACGTATGTGACACGAACCTGACGCGTAAGTTTTAATGTATATCAGACGCAAACTTGGTATTATGACATTTGGATCAATAATATAATACTTATGTTATTGTAATATAAAAATTAAAAAAAAAATGTTTTATAAATAAAAACAACAACAAAGTTGTCATTAATATAAAAGAATCTTAGCTCCGTTAGACCTATTTTTACGCATTAAAGTTGTAATGGAAAATCCATTAATAAATTTCATGTCGATATATCGTGGAAGTATATTTACAAAGTCTATGATCACTCTTTTTTCAATAATTAACGTTTAACATCCACCACGACTTTAATTTTCATGACTCATTCACTATGACAAAAAACTGAATGTGGGTTTGTATAAGGACATTATACATACAATGGTTTCCAATACCACACGGAGATCAAATAATAAAATTCAATTCCGGAATTAATAAACTGGTTCCGGCATTTTTTAAACATAAAAACAATTTTCACACAAAGTCAGTGTAATTTTTAGTAAAAGAATAAAGACACTTGATAATGAACTACCTGATATCAACGGCATAAAAGGACTCTTGTCATTATATATGTTACAAAATAACAGAAAAAACTGTCAAGTACGTATAGATCTCACACTACAAGGATTCCGTACACGTTTAGGTATTTATAAACATTTAATTTTGCATAGAATTTCTATGAAATTATTTACGAAAAGTATATTTTCAGAACGTAAACATATTGCCTACTATATCTTTACTTGTAATATAACAAGACCTCTAATTATGTCCACTTAAAAACTGTCAGTCGAACGGAAGTACCCCATAGGTTCTGATGATCAGTTGGTAAGACTATAGTATAAATAAAGATATATTGCCTTCTATATCTTTCACCTGCACATATTTTAAAAAATGTAGAATTCCACATAGAATTACAAATTATTGACTTTTTTAATTTGTTCCTTTCTTTGTGTTAATAGAACTCCCATTATGCCGACTTTCAAGATTGCATGTCGAGCGGAAGTAGGTTTTGATGATCGGTGAATAAGATGATGGTAAAAATATAGAAAAAATACCCTTTAAATGTGGCGTGAACAAAAAAAATTAAATTTTTACTGCAATGTAAGACTCAGTGTATGATATTAATTCAACTTGATATATCTAGCGTTTTTTGAGAAAAACGGCTTTGACGGACAGACGGGCAGACGGATGGACAACCAAGTTTTCCTATTATAGTTTCTTTTTTTAATTTTTGACGCATTAGCATGAAATTTAAAAAAAATTTTAAGTCAACAATCGTTAATTTGTTCGACAATTACAATATTTCTGTTCACACGTGGATAAATTTTCCTATTTTTCGGAATCATATTTTGATTATTATCTCCGTAATAAGATAAATATGCTAACGACTGTTATTGTCTTATACATCACAAAATATTAAACATACACTTATTTGATCGCTTAATAAACAAACCTTACTTAATTATAAGCCAAAATTATCCCAATTAACCCTCTAATACATATACGCTTCACAACACACACCCACGCCCTCATTAAAAAGGAAAACTCGCGAGCATTTTCATTTCTCACGTCGCTTTTCAGTTTTCACCGGCTAAAACGTAGGCGAAGCCTCTTTCCTCCTCAGTATCATTTTCCCCTCCCCATTTTCTCCCCCATTCCTAATGACTTCCACCAGCTCTTCTTCCGTATTCGAGTCGCGAAGGTATCTCGTAATTGGGATAAGTGTGTATCTCCATTTCACGTTTACGTCACGTTTAAAAAGGTTGACCGGCCGTATTTTAATATAAATGCAGCCTTAGGATATGCTTTTTAAAAGTATTGATTCTTTATATTTTCAATAAACGTACATACTAATAAAGACAGTGACTTTAAAATTATATAAATACGATTTTTCGACCATTCCCTTTCTCTTTTCATATACTTGATGACATATATATGATATTTAGTCCTCCCTCCAATTCCACTTCATATCAAAGGGGGCAAACGGGGCATAAAAATAAAAAAATACTAATAAATCTTCAATGTCAAGTTTAGAAAGCTTCCCAATGAAACATTTCCTAACCTCACTTTATATACACATATAGGCTTCCCTACGTTAAAAAAATGAAATATTTACATTTTAAAAACCATAATTTAATTTTAAAAACTTATCCAATGATGACTTCCTCATCTTTAACTTACATATCTGGGGAGCAAAATAAAAAAAAATTAATATTTAGTCACATATTAATTTAAATTCTTATTTAAATTACACGCGATAAATATTTTGAAATTTTGACGGTGCGAAAATGGACAAATGGACAAGGAACAATTATTTCTTTGTTTAACTAAGAAAACAAAAAAACAATTTTATCATCCACTCTCCCACAAAAAATTCTTGAAGTTTCCTTAAACATCATTCGTTAAATCAACAATGCTCTATTAATATTTTCAATCAAAAAACATTACGATCATCAATTATATTTTCACTCCATTTATTAACAAAACATGAAAATAATACAAAACAAACACAGACGACCGAAATCCAATTCCAATTTCACATTAACATCGAGTAAACAAGTGAAAAACTTCACCCACTCAAATTCCAACAAAGACTTTTCGGCAGAAAAATCAACACCCCCCCACATCGAAACAACAATAAGTAATCAACAAAAGCTGGCCATGAAAAAGTTAAGAAAAGAAACGACTTCTCATAAAGGCTGATGGACGGAAAAAATAAAAATGAAAAGCGAGATAACAAATTTTCACTCGTGAATAATTCATTGCATCAGTAATAACTGTGTTTGTCCTCGGTCAGAGTAAATTCACTTCTTCAACCTCTTTATTAGTTGTCAACAATCGTTTTGATTAGATACGTAACTACAGATCCTATAATTATCTTTAGTTATGTATAATACTAAAGAAAAAGATGAAATGAAAAAAAAATAAAACTAGTTAAACATAAATCTGGTCAGTACGTTCAGGACTTCGTAAAATGTTATTAAAAAAATATTTCAAATTATTCATAATTTTTTATCAAATATGAATTGAACTGAAATTCAGTTCAGTTCATATTTGATAAAAAATTATGAAGAACTATGTAAAAAATATATATGCAATACCAACTTCTGCCCGTGACTTTATGAAAGACAACAATATAAACTAAATATCAATCCTTGCTATAATTTATCTCTCTGTTCCAATTTTTCCAAAATCTATTAATGGTCAGTAACAACAATGTAATCGAGTTATAAAAGAAAGAAAATTTCGTATGCTATCCCATGAGAACCACGCTTAAATTTAGAAATTTGGGTTGCACTATACGAGTTAATTAAACGCTAAAATCAAACTTATAGAACTTTCTTTACTACGTCAATAAATATCATAAAATAAGGCTGCATTACCACACAAAGTACTTCAAATTTTAGGATAACATTATTTGCACTTTAGTCATCATTTATATCAGATAAAGCTATAATTGATTCGTAGGCCAAATTTAATGCAGATCTATTTAAAAAAATACAGATTCACATATTAATAAACATCCATACATCCATCTATCCAAATTTTCATAAATAATATTAATTAAGATAAGCAGCCAAGGGTAGTTACATAAAACAATGTACATTGCATAATACATATGAGGATAAAAATAGCCTATTTAATAAAATAAATATGCGAATAATCAAATACGCCAATCAGAAAGCTATTAGTGATAATCCCAATAGTTTAAATACTATATGTTCATGACAAGAGGACCAGCCCACAAAATCAGTTTATGTTGGTTCCATTTTTGAAGTATACTTCTTTAGGCGCGTTATAAAAAAATCATAAGAGTGAAATTTTAGAAATACAGGATGAAGTTGGCACGATGCATCAAAAATCGATCCCATGAAGTTGCTCATGAAACATATATTTATAGTCCACCATTTTATTTTTCTGACGGGTTTCTATTGTAAACCTATCATCTGCTAGACCGTTTCAAATTCTATATGTATTTATTTGCATTATAAATTATTAAATACTTAAAATTAATAAATTAAAATAAATTTTCATCATATTCATTTCTTTTCATTATTAATTAAACTTTCTTTAGATTATTTTACAATTACATACACGTGTTTATATTACATTGAATACTGGGTAAGTAATTGATTTTAATTTTTTAGAATAATTAAATTTAATTTTAAAAATTAAATTTTTTTACTACAAAGGTCAATTTTTTTACTACTCTATATGAGAAAATACGGTCTGGCGGATGTTTGGCTTTCAATGGAAACCTAGCATAAAATAAAATGGTGTACAACTCATCTGTCAAATAAATTTTAAATTCTAATATTTCAAATTTAATTATGTGATTAAATTTAGAATTCACTTACCGTATTTATAATCATGCTCACTGGAGCATGATTATAAATACGGTAAGTGAATTCACCTTTCATTATTCTATTTTCATTAATTTATTGTATGCTATATTATGCCAAAGAAGTATAACTTCTAAAACGCGTACACGAGTACATATACAATGGTCTTTTTTTTGTTTCCGGGGTAAAGAATTTTGCGTAAAGATAATTAATTTAATATGGGTTATATTAAAAGAATTCAGTTCCATTTTTAAGCTTGCGTGTATTAAAAGAAAAAAAAATAGAACTTATAAGTTCACCAAAGCGTCTGTCCATCATTCACAGTTGATTCTTTAGAAACGTTTAACATAGAAACTAAACAATTGGCAAACTGTTATTCGTTGTGCACATTTAAAAGTTAATATCCATAAATATTTATTAACACATTTTTGAAGGAGCAAATAATTTTCTCGAATTCTATGGATCGTTCTCGATCTTCTTTTGTTATTTCATATGTCGTTTGGGACATAAATTGAAAAAGCAATGATAACAATTTCGACACTATTTTTTTTCAGTAAATTATTTAAGATGGCTTTAGAGACGTTGTTGAAAATTTTCACAAACAGTTTTTCCTGGTCCATCATATTATTCAGCATATTATATATAATACTAATCACTATTAATAACAATCCAAGAGAAGAAGCCATGCATCATTAACTCAAGAAAATTTTTACATGGTATAAACTCATCATCTCAAGTGATAATCAAGCTATCCTGACTACTAGTATATTAAACACCAAACATTACTAGTTGAACAATAATTTATGTATATTTAATACGAATCTTTTTATATTCCTATAGATAATATCAAGTCCTTGAAAGCGGCTGCATATTTGTGAAGACCGCTTTATACGACCTATAAGAGGCCTCTACGCCAAACGGTAATATAGGATAAGCCCCTATGCCAAACGGTAATATGAATGGTGAAATATTTGACTTTGTTTTCCATCGCAACATCTATTCGAGCCATAAAGGTCGAATCTATGATGACCAGCGTGGGTCTCGAATCGAGCGTTCGGGGGTCACAAACCTTAAATGTCTTCTTGACCATGTCTCTTATGATGTTGACCTCGAATTTCAAGTAGATGTTGCATATTTTGACTGCCAGAAAGCTTTCAATCGAGGCAAGGTTCTCCGTTCGATTTACTCGATACGATTTTTCTCTTCGTATCTTGCGGATAGAAATCAATATGTACGAGTAGGAAATTTAAACCTCAGAGTCGTTTCACATGATCGAGTATGAGCCAGGATTCGAATCATCACTCACTATTCTGGTAAATGATGTTGATTGTTCGGTGAGGACTGCGCGTTGTTTGTTGTTCGCGGACGATATGCAACTATTTACCGCCGTCAAGAATGTAAAAAGTTTCAAAGAATGGATGCAGCGTTACATCAGCATAGTTGCTGAGTGGAGCGCAGTAAGCAGCTTACGGCTTAACGCAAACAAGTGTTCAATAGTGAGTTACAGCCGAGCATAAGCTCCTATTAAATACGAATATACGGTCAGCGGCAACCTATTGAATCGTCTGGATGAGGTCGTTGATTTGGAGGTCAGATTTGATTTGCGATTTTTGTTTTACGTTTCGTGGGAATACGGCCAATGTAGCAACAAAATCGTTCCGAAAACTTGGAGTAGGTGTTGCATAATTTTAAAGATTTTCAATATGTGTGATCAATCCGCTTGCCGTACACTTCATTACTGCAGAGCTGATTAGAATTCGGCTCAACTAATGGAGCCCAGACGAAGCCAAGAATAGTTAGATAATTGAAGGTGCGCAAAAGATGTTCTTCCGATATTCGTATACAAGAGAGTAAAGGAAATAGGAAAGGTAAGTAACCTTTTCTTACATTTTCTATTTCCTTCCATTTTTTTCTTGGGTATGTTAAGTTTTCATATTTTACAAGTCCGAAAAGATGTTGCATTCGTGAAATTTATATACTAGCTATTAAAATAAAAATACTGTGCCCCGTATTACAGAATAAATCTTCATTCTTCATACCAGACAATTCCCTGCATTAACGCAATTACCACCTTTTTGCTATACCACCTTCTTGAACGGAATTATATCGGAACTCTCCAGTTCTCCAAACGGTAATATAGGATATGCAGCGTTTAGAGAACTAGACAGCACTCAACTGATTAACCACTCGGTGAATAAGAGGCGATATTCAAGTGATTAACTACCTGATCGCGGTGGCTCCAGAGTGTGCGAATGTGTCGTCGTTATCTTTTATAATTCTTGTGTATTTTTGTGTTCAGGTCTAATCTACAAGTTTATAATCGTTAACACATTAATTCTTTATCGTTACAAATATATTTATTACCTGTAATGTATCGTTAAATGTATGTGTAAATAAAGAAATAAAATAAGTACGAATTTACAGAAAGCATCCAAGCAGTAAAATTTAAATGCTCGAATTAAAGCGTTCAGGATCCTTTACCGCCAAGAAAAAACAATTACCGACTTAATCAGCTTAATCTTGATTGCATTTAAAAGGAAAAAAAAAGATATATAAACAGCATAATAAAGGCTTATTTAAACCCTACGTGAAGCAATATTGCTTGCGCGAGATTGGAAAAATCTTAATCTCAGAGGAAACGTAAAAAAGATACCGAATTTCTTATTCGTGCCATCTTGTGATTTTTAAAATCATCTCATCTCGACGATTCCAAAGTTTGAAAGTGGGATTACCTATGAATCTGATACGAGGCACAAAAAACGGAAATCACATCCGGCTTTTCGCGAAGCTTTCGATATAGGTGATTGATTTTTTAAGCCGCAAGCATCTGAATTCTAAAGCAATGTACATTTATATTTACAAAAAAAATTAGGATGAATGAGAACCACAAAGTGATTTACTATTCTTTGTACCATATATTTAACCTAATAAATTTCTATATTTAATAAGAACTTATAAAAATTAATACTGTTTTTTTAGTGAAACATTAAATGTAAAATACGTGAATTTTAAAAGTGCTAACTGTTTAACTATCTAATACATTTAACTCGATATTTTTAAAGCTGTAAGTTTTATACAGATTTTTCCTCGAGTTAAAAAAAACCATTATTTTTATTTGATCGTTTCCACGAAAGCATACTACGAAGCGACTACGACGGTTCTACGCAGCAACTATTCGTAGATCTGGTTATTACAATACTTAGCAATATGTCGCAATAAGCACATAAATTAAATATAAGAATACTCACTTACCTATTGGTTCACATAACAATCCAAAATCTGAACCATAATAACACGATATTTGAAGTGCGTTTACTTTATGCAAGACATTTACAGAAGCATTTATTAAATTAGAATTTTCGATGTCCGACTCTACGGAAATGAATGAAGAAGGGTAAATTTGTTTTGTAACTAGATTTTGCCAACGGCTTTATCCACGTGGTATTAAGGAAATGTAAAAAACTTGTCAAAGAAACACAAACAAAAAAAAGCAGACAAACTTTCACTCTTTTAATATTTACCTATAAAAATTCTATGAAAGTGATTGAAGTTTTTTTTATATATTTTACCCTGATATGGAAAAAAGGAGTCAAAAGTGAACAGAAATATGATGTTAAAAAGCTAAATTAATTTACTTGTATTAATACTTTTTATTTTAATCAGATATCTGAGATGACACAAATAACAAACATAAATAGAACTTACTAAACCTCTTGTTAGAGTTTTTTCTAAAAAAAGTTTATCTTACGTAACGTTGATCTTTTCTGCAGAATTTGAACAGCATGTGTAACAAAACAAGGACAGCCTCTATTTAACAAACTTGCTTCACTTTAACCATCACTGTTTAACTAATATTAAGTAAAGATTGCTAATATATGACAATATAAGTATAGGGCAATAAAAGTTTCAAGTCCATTGAGCAATCGGTTTTTTACCATTTCTCAAACGTTTCAAATATGTAGCAAAAAGGTACAACAGTTAACGACTCGTCTAAGTAAACTGTGTTTTCGAAGAGCAAGGTGCCTTTTATTTTTTATTAAATACAAAGCAGCTTGACCTTGGCGGCTTGATATTTAAATAACTAGGAATATGTAACAAATAATATAAAGAAATATTTCAAAAAGTTACAATACCGATAAGGTTCAGTTAGAAAAAGCAAAGTAAGATAAAACTTAAACTTAACCAATTAAATTTGTTACGAACTTAGCACACGATTTCTGTATCAGCTTTTCCTAATTAACTTTAAAATACACTTAACTAACACTCATATATCACAACACAAAATTACCTTCCACATTTGCGAACAGAGATAGAAAATTCAGACGGCGCCGCCCGCCCAGACACAATCAAAGTTGCGCCACAATTCGTGCAATCGCATGCTACCTCGACGCCATCAAATAGGTAGGGGCGTAGCGGCGTAGCAGCATAGAGGGAAATTGAAAACTATGCAGGCGTTCGTTCTCATTCAAAGCTTGTCGTAGCGAAAGCGTGTTCGTCTTTCGTTTGGCGCCTTCACACCGCCTCTCTAAACATTTTTGTGTATATTCTGAATATTCTTCCATGAGTGAAAATGGAAAATTTCATTTTAAAGTTTAAAATCTAACATTTTTGTAGGTGTTCATTCTTTACAATTCTCGCAACCCGTTCTCTTACAGTTTCTTTTATTTCTCATCAGGCACTTTAGAAAGTGGTTTATCATATTGGTAGTATTTATATCGAGCGTAATGCAAGGTATAATGTCCTATTGTTTAATTTCAAGTTTTCTTATGTTATTAAGTATGGCCGAGAATATACAAATATTCAAAGTAATGTAAAATGCGTGCGCACTTGCATTAACACTTTATTTCCATTTTACCCAAAATACACTTCAATTTATAATAAAAATATAAATTTATATTCCTACCTCCTCAACAGTATTTTTTTTAAATATGCAAGCTATATTTATAAAAATTTTAGCAGCATTAAATATTATGTGCAAAAACAAGTAATAAATTCAGAAACAAACTCTTTCCAATATAAAAAATATTAAAAAGATAAAAATAAATGATTGAAGTAAATTCTTTGCAGGTACTTAAAAATAATACACAGGAACCTTGATACCAGAATCCTGGTAATGATATAGTGTTACAGCGTGAACAGACAATATATAATTTTATTACAAAGAATTCCACATTATAAGAGGGCCTGGAATATAGCCGTAACTAAAATAACATCGACTATTTAAATTGAAGAAAAGGCTAAACGGAAAAATGCTATAACTCGAAAATTATTAGTAACTTTAAACACGATTTTCAATGAAGACACCATATATTTTGCACTTGTATAATCGGGACATCACGTAGCAACTGCAAAGCATCTGCAGTCACACAAAAACGTCACGTATAGAAAACCGACGTAACGTTTTCCCAATACTATATTTCTTGACTCTACGCCATTGTGAGTGTAGCCCCGTATTTCCGCTAAACCTCCATCCAGGCATAACGACGTGGCGCGACGTGACAAGAGTCACCCATCTGTCGTCGCATCCGTCTCATTACGTATTTACGTCGAGTCGAACGCAAGTTCGTATCGATTTCCAAACTTCTGACGCTCGTTGGTTTCATGTGTGAATTGCGAGGTGAGCTTGACATGCGACCTTGCCCGATCGTCTGCTAACAGGATGGATATTCGAAAAATTTGACAGCAAAAACGGTGAAGTGGTTCGGATGGTTGGCAGGATCCATTTTTATAATTGATCGGTAGTGTCTTTCGATATTGCCAAGGTAGAAATTTAACGACAGTTAAATGTAAAGCAAATAGTGTTTTGTTACTTTTATTAAATTCTTCATATACAACCAAGTAACTTTTTGAACATCCAAATTTTGCGAGCAATGTTTATACATTAGCCAAAATTTAATATATGCACTAATCGAATCTTAAATGATAGCCGTTTACCATTTTTTTTTAACTTTATTAACTTGAACAAAAACCAAAATTTGGAAAATTAAATAATAACTTAGTTTATAAGAAAAAAATACCATATCATATAAAAAATACCTCTATTTTAAGCTCCTATACTGTATCACCCTTAATGTAATCAACAAAATGAAGCAACATCTACGAAAAGCAACCACGTTGTTCCGTTTTTGTGCGGCCCGATTCAAACCATAACGATTCTACAAACAATATTATCTGGCTAATGAAGCATATTGTGGTGAAGAAATAAATGTACATTAGGGAATTATAAGTTTTCCAAAGAAATAACAAGTACTCATACAAAGTAACTGAGAAAAACAAATATTTTCGAGTAATATTACATAACAAACAATTTAAGGACATAGTCATTAAGTAAATAACTATACTTGTAGAATACCTTAAAATATGCCATTTTAATTAGATTCGCACTTTTGCATTTAGAAACTATCAGTAGACCTCAAAGATTGGCAAATATATGAATACATAGTTCGAGTACGTAAAATTACATTTAAAAAATGTAATAAACGAAAATTAGTAATAAAAAATAATAACATTCAATTGATCAATATTAATTTTTAAATCAGCTTGTCTTAAAATTGGTCTGAACATGCCGTCAATTTATATACTGGCTTTAGTTTTAAAAGTCACTATATATCATATTTTATATTTTAAGGAAACTTATTAACAGATAAGTATTTTAAAAAAATTTAAAAATAAATCTATAGGAAAACGCTCAAACAGTTTCTTGAAAAACTATGCATGGGAAAAGAATCTAATACTTTTTTACTAATGTCCGTAAATATTTTTTTGCCTGTAAACATAAAATTATGATAGTCCCCACAACTAAGCATATATTGTATGGATCGGATCATTTTTCAAGGACTTAAGCAATTTTATTCCTCTGTCCATGTTTTAGTTTAAAATGTACATAACTAGCAAAAGTATCAAGGGTTGATGATTTGTTTACCAATAAAATTATATAGGTCTAAAATAAACTTCAAATGATCTATCCATAGTTTTCGCTAAAATATGTTACAAATACCATATATTTTACTTAAATAAAGTTAGGTATTTTTCATTGTGGCCATAGTTTTATGTACCCATGGTTTTTGCTAAAATGCGTTACAAATATCGTACATTTTACTTAAAAAAAATTCATGTGTTTTTTATTGTGGCCATAGTTTTGTATACCCATAGTTTTTGCTAAAATGTGTTACAAATACCATAAATTTTACTTATAAAGATTCTTATAAATAAAGTATCAGTATTATAATAATATTATTTTTTTTCTTTTACAGGAAATCAGACTCGTTATATTTAAAACCGAATGAGTTGCTAGCCGCGTAGCATTTTATAGCTTTGATAATGGCGTGCGGTGCCTGATGTGCATGGACTGCAGCACGCTTAACCCTTGCCCTGACGTTGAAATATATCTCGAGAAAATACATAAAACAAAAAAATGTTTGATTCTTATTTTTAATCAGGAACCCGTAGAAACCGGCTTGTTATATCAAATTAACAATATCTGTAGAGTCTTTTAAGTCTATAGATTAATAAGTGTATTGAGTAGCTTCTGTATTTCATAGATAATATGTAAATGTAAAATTAATGTCTTAAAAGCGTAAACTAGGACAATGCGCTTCATAGAGTGTTATAGAAGACAAGTTATAATGTACAAAATGGTAATCTTAAATGAAACTGTCGAGGCAAAAATATATTAATCCAAGAATCTATTATTAAAAGAATGTATAATCGCATAGAAACCTTACATATGCAAGTGATTTCCGCAGTTCGTCGTGATTTGTCGTGATTTACCGTTCCATATATCAAAAGACAATGTCATCAACGGGAAAAATAAAGAAAAATTAAAAAAAAATAAAATCGAATCAGATTTTTAAAAAGTAAGTTAGTTCAAAAAATTAGGTTACGTTTAAATAATCGAATTCTATAATTGTATTCCGAATGTCAGAGTAAGTTTCTAACCATAGCGTCTTAATGCAATGAAAAAAAAACGTGCGAATTAAATCGCAATAAATTTTAATAAACAATCAACAGTTGATTACTCCGGATCAAAAGAGAAAAGGCGAATAAACAATTTCGTTTTTATATATTGAAAAACAGTAACTCGAAGCAGAATATTCATCCTGTTTTATCAACGCCCTAAATCAAATCACTCGATCGTATAACACATTACCGAACTACGGCGTAGCATCAGCGCACTATCAGCATATCATAGCGCCTTCTACAGAATATTCCCTTCACAAGTTTATCCAACACCGAACACGTATGACACACGACTACGCCAACAATATTCGACATTGTAGAGGCAGGCAGATGCTACGAGCCTCTACGCCGGAGGCTAGCCGTGTAGCCTTCCTTAATATATTGCCACAGTAAACGAGACAGTTTATATTACGGGCATAGCCCCTACCATTATGAGAAAGAGAGTAATACGTTTTATGAAAAGGGCTGTATTCTGACTGGATATTTGGCTTGTGGGTTATTTTAACGGAAATTTTATGGTCCATGTGTTTATTTATATGAAAAGATTTGTTGGATAAAATCTAGGGAGAGGAAATCAAGAACCTCTGACCAGATATTTAATTAATAATAAGAAGAGAAACCAACAAGTATGCTATTTTAGGGTTTTTTTTTAATTCTCAATGTACTCATTATTACGACACTATAATTAAATATTTCTCTTATCCTTTCACATAAAAAAATTTCGACAAAACGTTTCCTATCTAATATCTCAAATGATTCTGTTAAGAACAATTGAAAGGGTGAAAATTTAAGAATACGTAAATATTTCCAATTAACTATTTTTAAAACAATGATATCAGGTTTGCTACATACCCTTTGCTACCTACATACTGGCCCTCAGCGCCATCTGGTGATAAATTAATGAAGAATCGCTTGCAGTGCTATTATTTTTTTTCTTGCAAAGTTCCCATAGAATATATGCTACGAGCCTCTACGCCGGAGTGTGTTGTACAAAACTTTTAATTAAATAACAAAAACAATGCAGTATTTAGTTTTATATAATCTCTTTTTATTTATAATTTTCTCTCAATAAGTATTGCACTGATATTGACGAGCAAATAACCAAAAGTTCTTTTTTCTATGATTTTAAAACGACTTCTATATTTCTTGCACATTCCCTAATTATTTTTCAGACGTAAGACCAGCAGTTTGGTTGACTAAATCTCTTTAATATATTAATGAGCATTGATCAAAATACTTTTGCATTAAAATACTCACGAAATGACGTATTCCTGATTATTTTAATAATTGTATATAAGGGGTATTTGATATATTCTAGTTTACTTAAAAAAATCTATTCGGTGACGTTCCACTCAATAAAATCCACGAGAAGAACATTTTTTATTCGACATAGGGGAACAATGAAAAAAAAATTAAATATTTTTATTTTATTTCTAAATGTCCATGTGCTTTAACTTCGTCTTTCTGCAAAGAAATCGCCATAATCGGTCTTAGAATAATGGAGCTTAATGCTATGACATACGAAATATATGTGTATAATACATACGTCAAGTTATACAGTTTTGCTAGGAAACCCTAAAAAAGACTGGAAACTAAATATTTGAAAAAAAACAATGGTAATTTTGCCAAAATCATTACTGGTACTTTGTATCCTCCCCTGTCTCTAAGATATTAATCAATCAATTTCAGAATTTCTAATTTTTCTCTTTGGATGGAGGATTACCAAACTCTCAGGTGAACTGAATCAGTATCAGTTAGATTATTGTTATACGAGTATACTCTTTTAAGTAAATATTACTTATAGTTTGAACGCGATAATAAACTTTACAGGCTACTAGAAAAAAATCATTCGTAAGTTATTTTGTGGGGCAAACATACTTCATACACTTTTTCAATTATTTGAAAGATTAATTTGGAAAAATGGTAAAAGAGGTATCCATTATTTGGTAATATCCAAATATGAATTTAAGCTCTTTCAATTTTGAAATAAACGGACGTTCGGTACAAATTGTATCCCTTATTTCTCACCTATAGGGCTTGAATTAGGGATTGATTTTTTATAAAAAATATATATCCCTTTGTAGACAGACAACCTTTCTTAGCAGATGTTCACGTTATATAAGAAACCTATCCTTCAAATTTCAAGTTTATACGCTTTATAGCTCCAGAGATTGGGTCAGTAGTATTTCGCTATTATATATACAGAATGAATAATATATAGAACAAATATCTACATGTTGAGAAAGATATCGATCTAAAACCAGCTAAAGTCAAATACTGGAAGTTAAGTACCTTTTTTTCATACATAGTACAGTTTGTTATCCCACTTGATATTATCTCTAGTTAAAAATAAGTATATTTACAAAAGCCACACAATTATCTTGACGTCGGCAACGTTTATTAATATAATCTAAGGTATTATACTATAGAATGAAACTAAACTCATTCAACTAGTATTTCAATAACGAATATTTGTGTCTAAAGTGCAAAACACCTATTTTTCCGTACTAAATTTGACATACCTCATCTCATGAAATACTTAGACATCAAAACCGTCCTAATTTTTATTTTATTTAAATATTTAAAAAAAGTATATTAAGCGGTTTTAGAAGAAAAAATGAGAAACGAATAATAGGAAAGAAATAAATTACCTAATGAGATCGATACAATAATCTAGGTGAATCGTTATATTTCCCATACACTTGTATATGAAATCAAGTTTTCCTTTCCAATAATTATCGTACTTTTTAACCATTCACTCGAATCGAACTAATTCTGGCAAATTGCTAGACAGACAGATGGATGTAAATAAACATTTAATAAAAGAAAGATACAAAAAACGTATATACTACGGAAAACGACTTTCATGAACTAATGTCACTCAAATTATATTTTTAGAATTTCGCATAATTTTAAAACTAATTTCATTTAATACCACTCTTCGAAATGAGATTGAAAACTATCATTCAACAACTTAACCATAATGAAATTGCAAGCAATAGAGAGAGAGGGGGTGATAGTGCAAAAAAATGCGTTATTTTTCCTTTCAGAACCAAAAAAATTCTGGGAAAATTTTAATAAGGCAGTCCATCACCCGGCCCGTTCGATCCATAAAGATTCTTATCCCGAACCCGGCAACGTAACGCAACGATTTAATAAAGAAAAAGTGGCATCAAAATACTGAATCCTTTCTTTCCTTTATGAGGGAAATTTAACGCGCTAACAAAAACAAATTCACATTTATTAATATTGCTCATAAGAAAAATTTTTTCCCTACAACAAGCGACCGACAGGTCGTAATTTTATACGACCCTATACGCAACAAAGGGCTCCCTTTATGAAACCCTAAGTAAAGAACAATAAAAGTTATAATATACAAACACAATTATTTTCATAGCTATATTTGCCGTGCGTTCCTACTTCACGATGAAAATCTTTTCGCAGAGTCTAGAACGAAACAGAGATTAAAATCTTTAACTTTCAAATGGAGTCGGTTATAAAGTTCTAAGATACATTTAGAATTAAAAGGTATTCGATTGTGAAAATTTAACGAGAAAACTTTAAATCGAATAAAAAAGTTACAAGCCTAACATATCATACAGAAAGAACCGCTCTCGCATACAAATATTAAGGAAAAATTTGTATCGTGCAAGAATTTCGCGTTAAGACGAATTTTACGGCAATTATAACTCTTAATAATTAGGAATCTTTTAGTGAGAATAGCACTTAAGTCGATGTATCCATTTTTAAAAAATCAAATAACAATCAAACACACAACCATACATTTACTTCAAGTGAAACTTAGATATTTTCCAATTCTGACAATGTCCCGCCACTGAACTGTGTCAAAATTAATGCTAATACAATTCATTTATACATATATATTTATATTTCACACCTTTACTTCAGAACAGTACAAATAAATATTTGATCTGCCATTCTTGATAAAAATGCTATACAGTCATAGCCACTGGGATCATAAAAATATATACTGAACAATAAAACATTTTGAACTAAGGTAAATAAAACGATGTTCCTCGATACAAATTTCAGGGTAATTTCCGCATAAAACAATAAATTTCAAATTAAAAATCTGAAGCTAGGCTAACATATTTTCAAGCTATTCATATCCTTGTTTCTTAATAAAAATCTTGATTCGTGAAATCCTACAAAATAGTTAACTTAGCAAACTTGCGTCAGAAAGTAGACACTAACTGTCTTAAATTATTAGCAAATATTAATAATTTTATATGAAAAGAATTAACCATACTTTATTATATTCATAATAACTAGTAGTAGTAAGACTACTGTAATTTATTAAATTTTCTGCCATACTGCTATAGCACACTGCTATACAGCTATTCTAAGGTTTTATTACATAAAATTAATAAAAACTTAACGACGTACATTTGTTACGAGGTTATTTCACAATGTTATAATATCCGCAGTGAGTAGGTAACTCCATGCTTAATTATTATATTGTCAAGAAAAAAATGAAGTTTTATAAAACTAAATGGATGTGACCTTTTTTAATTAAAATAATAATACAAATAATAAACGCACACCGAGTTCAAACAGTCTCAGCTAGATTTTCAGTGTATTAAAAAAACACGTAACAAAAAATAAAACAAATTTCTTTTTTTTTTTTCAACGAGTTGTAGCATACGTATATCTTAAAATTATTATTGTAGCAGGGGAAATACATAAAAATGAGCGAAACTCACACCGAGTTCAAACAGTCTCAGCTAGATTTTCAGTGTCACCAGTATTTAAAAAACACGTAACAAAAAATAAAACAAATTTCTTTTTTTTTCAACGAGTTGTAGAATACGTATATCTCAAAATTATTATTGTAACAGGGGAAAATATTTCTCTCAACTCAGTATTTGATTGCGGCATTCAACCGATATAAACCGCTTGGGAATTTCGGATTTAATTAAACAATAATAAATTTTCAGAGCTTGTCAAAACTGATTACTAAAATATTTTTAAATACGCAATTGTATATACGATCAATTGTTCAAAATATCAATAAAAGTCATGTATAAACATAATCCCGCACAAATATTTTCTGTATCACTTTTTATTAAAACAAAGAAATAAAACGTATCCAATTAACAAAATCCTTTAAAGAGCTATAGGTAGCCATATAATAGTGAGAACATCGCTCAAAATGTCCACTCAAAAAGAAAGAACAGACAACTTAGCGTAAAACCAACTATTTCATTAGAACGAACAAAGAAACATTTCGCTCAAAGCTTATTAAACCATTCAGTGCATCCATAGTCATTAAGATTTCAGAAATGTTATTTTTATGACATTTCATTATATTCTGGTAACTTTCATTGATGTAATTTCCTATATTGTTATATAATAAACTACAGCATTATTCCTTCTGTATATTTACTTTACAGGCTACTAGAAAAAAATATTTGAGTGTCAACATTTCGCTGTTATATTAGAGCATTGAGTGTGAACATTTCGCTGTAGTTTATTATATAACAATATAGGAAATTACATCAATGAGAGTTACCAGAGTAAAATGAAATGTCATAAAAATAACATTTCTGAAATCTTAATGACTATGGAACGTGTGAAATGTATAAAAAATAATTTATAAGTGTCAGGTGGAAATAAATGGAAATGACTAGTCTCATCGATATCACTGTTAGACTGTCCTACCGTTAAGCGACTAAAAAAACTATCACTGACTCAAATCGGCAATCAATAATTTTTAAATTACTGCGTGTATATTTTAATAGCAGCCAGCAAACGATGCTAACAGTTTTGTTAGATTACTAACCGATAATGCCTTGTAAGCGTAGTTATTTTAGCAGCTGAAGGACATCTACTCTGTTGGCATGAAAAAATAACAAATATTCCCGAGTGTTTCAGATAGGAATGAATAAAGATAGAATCATAAAACTTTTTGTTTATACGTCTTTATTACAGCTAAAAGAAAAGCCAGGACTTTGTTTTAGAGCTACAGAAGAAGCGCAGCAAGTAATAGAATAGACAATGAAATTCGGCGAATGGTGAAATTTCTAGAAGTTCGAAAAATTAACTAAAATTAAAAAAAATCAAATGTTTCATAATTTACCCACATATTACACAAAATTACGGCCGTTTGTGTTCTTTTTAAATACATTTTATAATATACTATAAAACGACTTAATTTTTTTATTTCAGATAATTTTTCGCTGGTGTGAAAGATTAATCACCCATCAATTTACCGGGCTTCATAATAATATGCCGTACCTCTCTAAAATATAAGCACGCGTAATGAACGAATGAATGAAGGAATGGTTCTCTTGAGCTGGCATCCGTTTAAGGACGACCACAAAGCTAATAAATACGCTTTTATAGGTGCTGCTAGTTTACGGGCTCCCTCAACGTCTTCTCTTCTTTCGGCAGAGGAAGAAGTATGAACTTCACAGGCTATGTTTGTATGTAAATTTGTTTTCTCGTACAAACTAAACTACTAAAGTGATGTCAACAAATAAGGTGTCCTTACATGTGTCTTGATTCAGTGTATCTGTACGGTTACATAAAGCTATGAATTCCACAAGACACACATGAGTTATTAAAACTTAATAAAATATCTATTTGTTAAATACTTTAATTATTCATGTAATAGGTTTGAACTGCTATCGTTCCGTGCACAAAGACTGGTACGTCTTACAGAGCGACAAAAATATATTATTATTATTATGCAGAAAATTTAACACAATGATCAAAAGTGAAACCCTAATCCGAAGAAATATCTGGAACCGCCAATCCGAAGGGAAAACAACGAAGTGTAAAATATTTGCAACACTTATTAAATCCTTTCTAAGAAAGGCAGATGAGACTTCCATAAGCCTCCACTTATCCTAAATAACGAAACAAAAACCACCCCCATTATTGTCTCAAACTCCACATTCGCCCCTCAAAGCCTTCATTAAACAAGCAGCTCGCACCTCCCACCCTTCCTGTCTATCGCCCCGACCCTTGATCCCCGTGAAAACTTCATTATTTCCACTAATTTCATTCGAAAAGTTTAATGGATCAATCGCTCCTTCTTCCACATAATAATTTCCCTTTTTATTCATTTATGCAAATTGTTTTTATGCCGAAAGTTTAAGGCTGTCGGGCGGAGGCTTTCGAGGAGCGCTATCAACAGGGTACGGCTTGATTGACTGGTTGAGAAAGTTGGAAAAATTGTATTAGACGTAGACGATATCAGTGACGAATGAGGTTGGTTGGAATACGCTTCCAAGCTTCGGGGACGATTGCAACTCTCGTGTTATATCTAATAAACCAACAAAACGTCTATGTTTCCATAAAAACTATAATTCACTCCTTAAAAGTTATGAATTTATTTTTTTGCTAAGATTCTATAGCAATAATGCAAAAAGGCACCTCAGATGATCATAACTTTTGGCCCCCTATACTTTTATCTAACTTGGCATAATGGCATATCTACAGATGTGGACAGGCTAAAATGTAAAAAAAGGACAAATTTAGCTTATTGATATTCATTATTCGATTAAGTATTTTTTTGGGATAAATCACAAAAATAAGATATTTATCTATGTAACAGTTTTATTAGATTTCGAAAATTTAAAATAACTTTTGTGAAGTGCGAACATAACTCACGCTATGAAGCATGGTAGACTTAGACGTGTATAAATATTTAAAAGTACATAGTATTTCTATAAAACTATTTACAAATATTAATATTATTCATCACAAAGTAAGTATATAAATATAAATATACGTTTTAAAATATAAAGTTATTTTTATACTCGATTTAAGCCATTTTATATATAGTTTCTACGGACTTTCTACAGACCAAACTACATGTCATAAGTTGGTCGAATATTACTCGTAAATTAGTAGAGTCTACTTAACTTTGACAATTGTCCTTTTAATGTCGTTATAACTATATTATATACTACTATTAAGAATACTTTTAAGGTATTCAAAAATAAATTTCTTTTCAAGACTGTTGAAAAGAAAATGAAAAAGTTGCTCGGCCCTGGATTTTTTAAATTTATTGGATTTCTCTTGACGCGAGCTGTCCTTTGATTTGTGTTTTTATTTATTATTATTTTTTATTGTTATAGATTTATTATAGATTATTATTATTATAGATTTTATTTATTATAGATTTTTATTTATATATATATATATATGTATCTTTTATTTTTTGTATCTTTTATATATATATATATGATTATTTTTATTGTTACACTTTGCCTTCTAATAGAGCTCCTCAAACTCTCCATAGTGACACTCAAATCAACATCCTAACTAAACGTGTTTTCACACTGCAGTAATTTATAACTTTTCAAAACGCTAATTTGCAAAAATCATGCGCATGCACCTACACTAGTCAGATGACGTCACAAGGAAAACAACTGCTACACGACATATATGAACAGACGTGCTCTATCTATTTCAGGTCCAATCATTGTTAACGCATTATTAGTGTCGTAGTTATTAGCGATTTAAATCTGTACATACTTTGCAACACGAGAAAGTTCGACGACTATCATCTACTTAACGAGCGAATGGACGTTTCCGCGTCAAAATGATCAGTTAAAAGCTTAATATTTCCTAAAATGAACCCTGTATCCAAAAGTGTTCATGACACACCCCCAGCATTTTTTGAAATAACTATTCAACAATACGTAATAGAGTAATATGAATAAAAAAATCTCTCAGTCTTAACATGCAAAGGAAGCACCAAAAAAACTTTTTTGTGAAGACTGCGTGTAAAACGGTAGTGATATACACCCAGACAGCCATCATGATAAAAGTATAAGGGTTCCTAATTTAGTTACGAGACCCTAAAAAGAAGGTGCCGTCACAAAAGAATGCACTGGCAAATAGTTGACATATTACAATCACGATAATTCTGATTATTTCGTAATCTACCTTAAAATAGGTTATTATATATTAATATCAATTACCATGTTTTTTTAAAAATAAAACTCAATATACTATGTAAAAACTGTCATAATAATATACCGAAACAAAAAAAAAACGAACATGACACAATTTGATCCCATAATAGCATAAGAAGTACTCATGATATCTTAAGCATTTACGGGCTAATAAATTATGTTAATCCAAGATAAGAAGATGGCTCAAAATGAGCCGCCATTCAAGCATGCCCCAAATACAAGCGTCTTTAAATATCAGTGAACGTCCCTGAAGAGGACCAAAAAATCCGGAAAGGCAATTAAAATATAGCTATAAAGAAACGTAATAAATAGGTATTGAATATTTTCATTCGTTTTCCAATTTTAAACTGACCCATCTCTTACCGGAAATAAAACGATGCCGTGTTTTGAGAAAATGGAATCATTAATTTCCGTTGACGTAATCTAAAGCTCTCTGATAAAACTTTCAAATTTCCAACTCAATCGTCTCTATTTCACGTTTATTTATCTTTAAAAGGACTATTTTTTTAATTTTTTTTTTAAATTTCACAAATTATGTATAACACCATATTGTAAAATTATTTTTTTTGTTTTAGGAGATATTGAAAGGAAATATTTCAAATTTTAAAAAGACGGAAAAAAATGTAAATATTTAGTTTTACCTACTAAAACATTTGATAGAGGCTGCATTAAAAGACTGGTAAACCAATGAAAAATTTCCTTGTTTAAATAACATTTACCATAAAATTATTTCTATATCTTAAGTATATTTTTATATCTCTAGCACCTGTATTTTAAACCGTGCAATGAAGTTTTTCACTCTAGTCCGGGTGAAAATCTTCATTGCACGGTTTAAAATACACGTAACGCCATCTATTAATGTACATAGGTGCACCATATATTTGTGTAATTACTACGCGTCGAGCTAGGCACTTCGTTGTATCTAGACTAAAGCAATATATTCAAATAAATTTCTGGAAATATTACATTCGAGTACCTCCTTATTGAGTAAACCGATTGCAATGATATAAAAACTAAATGTTACTTCAAGATGACCTTATTCTATCTCTCCATGTCTACCCGCAACTAAATTGCGCTGTTAGTTTTTATATGATGCGTGCACAAACATTCCTACAAACAGACAAAAATATCAAAAAGACTTTAAAACATTCTGTCCCTTATATTTCATGCCCCATTTGTTTTTTTTCGCAAATAATTTCAAGGTTTACACGCAAAATTAACAGTTTTATTATGTATACAGATAAATTATACGATCACTTACGAGAAATGCGAAGGAAAAAAATTGTATAAAAAATGCAGAAATTTAATATAATGAATACACATGATTGTTTTAAACCATTTTTTGACCAAAATCATCTATGTCGATCCAGATATTTTGTTCATTATAATTTTTTTCTGCCTCTTTTTATTTTGTAAATATAGAAGTGACATATGATGCTGGCTTTACAATTACTTTAAGGAAAATTCATTAATAAAATTAAATTGAATTAGTGAAACTTCAACAGTTATGAGTTTAAACTCACCATGGGTCGATTGTCATAAATATTTAACCTGGTATGATCGATTTTTGTCACAAAATGTCTGAAAGCGAATAATTCATATATTTTGCTTTATAATTCAAATAATATAATGGAGGAGGCTCAAAAACCAGTTGAGAAAAACATTTTACTCATATTTACATTATGATTTAAAAATCGTTTTAGTCATTACGCAAATACTGTGATTATTTTTCAAGCCAATTATTACATGAGCGGAAAGACGATGATCTAAATAATTATCAAAAATTATACTTTTAAGACCATTTTCACTTTTCAGAATTGAAATCCTTTAGTAATGTACATCCGATAGAGAGTAATCTGGCAAAATTTAATTTGTGAGTCAGGACAGTCGTTCAGACTCTAAAAAGAGACAAATAAAAAAATTAAAAAAAAAAAAAAATATATATATATATATATATAAATTTTGACAATTTTTTCTGAAAGCTTTATTACGTAAAACAATCAAACATTTCTTTAACGACCATTCCGCTACAACCGTTTTATTTATTCCCACTGCTTATAAAACATACTAGCTTGGTTTTAATAAATATTCATAAACAACTGGTATAATATGTCAAGACAAAAATGCGACTGGTTTTTACACATGTATAATTATAATCAATACTATTATAAAATTGTAATGATACACAGAAGATATTTTTGAAAATAAAATTATTTATACCTTTTAAGTATTTTCTTCGTATCTAAAATGCATTTTTTTATAATTTTTGTCTTGTTCTTCTGTTTGCTTATTTGCTTGTTTGTTTGTATATCAGACTAAACCTACATGACCGATTTCAATAAAATAATCACAGAAGTATACTGAGAAACAAAATGTTACTTTTGTCTTAAGTACGAGTACGTTTACACTAAAACTACTGTTTCAATTTGAATAAAACTTTCATTGAAGTATCCTTAGAAACAAAATGTTACTTTCTGTCTTGAGTACGAGTATGTTTACACTAAAACTACTGGATCGATTTGAATAAGACTTTCCCTGGAGTAGCCTTAAAACAAAATGTTACTTTTGCCTTGAGTAGGAGTACGTTTATATTAAAACTACTGGATCGATTTGAATAAACTTTCAGTGAAGAATCTTTGGAAAGATAATTTTAATTTCTGTCTTGAGTACAAGGAAGTTTATATTAAAACTACTGGATCGATTTAAATAAAACTTTCTCTGGGGTATTCCAGAGAAAGTTTTATTGAAATTATTAAAATTATTTAAGTTTATTAAAATTGAAATCAAGACAGAAAGTCTTTCAAATATTTCTAAGGGATATTTTGTCTGTCTATCTACTTCTTATTTATCTGTTTGAGCATCATAAAAACTTCTAGCCTGATTTGAGTATAAGTTTCACTATAACAATTTTAGATATCACTTCTTATCAAATATTCCCTAAGAAATTTTAAATTAAATGATTAGTATTCATACAGTAAAATCGAATACTTAGGCTTAAAACTGATGAAATAAATTGTCGAGACCATTACAGTGAGTCCGTTTAAAATTCGTGATAAGATATAAAATATTTTTATACCTTGACAAGGTTACTTCCAAGATGCAGATTTTATTCAAGCTGAATTATGAGTTATTTTTTTCCGATGAAGGGTATTTTCGAGATGAAAATATTTTTACAAAAGAACAACTCCCACATCAAATTAAAAAATATTCGCGCGCTAAGCCGCGGGCGAAAGCTAGTAGGAAATAAACTCGTGCCCTTTAAACTAAGTACCTTCATCGTTTGACCCCCATAACTCAACCGGTAGACACACGCTGAAAGCCCATTAATAACGCCGTCATCTCCACATCAATTTAACAAATCCTCCACCTTAAGCAGACTCGAGAAAATAATTATATTTCCCCCGTCCCCTCTCCCTCCTGCGTATTAATTCGCGACCCAGCGGCAGATATCTAAGAACGAAGACGAGGAAGGCCCTCGAGGAGGCAGGAGGCATTCGAGGAAACAGGAGATGCTGCTAATTAATACCGCCCGGTACCGGAAAACCTCGCCTTTTTACCATTTCAGTCGGACAGTTTGAAAGCGGAAAACCGTTTCGGAAAATATGTTTCTTTAAGTTATGATAGTAATTGTTATTTGTGTGAATGTTTTCCGAATGCAAACCGTTTGTTCCTGTAGGAATGGCACGTGAAATATTACGACGTGAATGCTTGTTTACTTATTTATTTATTTAAAAAACGTTAATAGGAAAACATGGATAGCTGAATGTACGGATAGCGGATTTGTTTCCACGTAATCTATTTGTTACATTTACAAATTTTTACAACTCAAGAACTGTAAAGTATAATTCGATGGTAGATTGTAAGTTATTACCTTGAATCTGATACTTAACGTTGGAAAAGTTATAAATATGCATTTTCTACGTTTTTATAATACAAGAAATTAAATCAAATTGAAATAGGTATTTGAGTATTCCATATTAAAAAATAATATCACTTACGCTAATACTTACGCACAGTTTTCCATAAATATTCACCTTCTTAAAGAATGGTTATAAATTAAATGTTGGTGTTTTGTTTTTCTTAGGTATGTTTAACACCAGAAGTAAGGCTGATTTTATTTTTATTTTATATTAGTCTGAAAAAAAATTCCTTCTAAAAATTAAACCCAGTACTACAGAGTTCAGAGTATAATGCTTTACCGCTGCATCAACGACTCACTTGGAGAAGCAACAAAATAAAGGTACGGTTACTATACACTTTCTCACTTGTTCTAATTTTGTGATAATTAAGCAAAAACGTACAATAGGTACATAAAGATATACAATGTATGCAGTAAGCAAGCGTTAAATTTTAAATCTTTTAAAAAATCCTTTCATAATGAGCACTTAGAAGCCATGAGAAACATATGTACCAAATTTCAAGTTAGTAGACTTTATAGTCTGGAAATTTCGTGATGAGTCAGTCAGTAAATGGTACTTAAACTTTTTATAAAATTATAAATATTTGCTTTTTCTCATATAAGCTTTGAAAATTTATAAAATAATATAAATTTAAAATCAATTAAAACAATATTTTTTTCTTTTACTTATTCTACTACAAATACAGCATAACACGACTTAAAATTCATAAGCTTTTATTTCAATTATTTTTTCCCAATAAATTTTAAGTTTCTCAAAAATTTAGTAATTTAAGCATCTACTTTAGTGTTGTTTTAGTTTTGTAATTTCAAACCTCCCTTTTAGATCCGTAACACGCCAACAGATCAACAGAAGTTCCGTTTCTCCCGGATTATCTCTGTCTGGCTGCCGGACATAATATCCGGTTCAACCCGACCCGCCGCCTGAGCGCTTTGCCGCTTCCGGATCAGATTTTATGTTTATTTCTGCATGAGCACATTTACTACTCAAAACTTAAAGGGATGTTGACCACGAATCAAGATGGAGTCATTTCTTTGAGGCTTAATTATAATTAAACTTTTTTAACACTCTCGGGGTACAATAATGTCGGTCCATGTATTTTTCCTGCTTAACTGATATTACCTGAATACATTTTTTAAATTATATTATTTGAAAAAATATAAGAGGAAGATATAGAGAAGAATTGTAATATTTGAAATCAACACCACTTCTAAATCATATAATCAATATAATCAACTAGTTTGGTTCTGTAATGTCGTGTTACTAAATACGTTCGTTGATATATTGACTTAATTTCGCATTACTTCAATTGATACAAGTATGCTTGCAGTAATAATGTAACAAAAACACATTAATACTACATAACAAGAAAAAACTAACATATATCAAATATTTTTTTCAAAATAAAAAAACAACCTTCTCAAGTTGTTAACAAAATCTATTCAACTTTTTAAGAAGGTGTTATAAATATTTGTGGCTGTTAGCTAAATTAGTCAATAGTAAAATATAAACATTAGTTACCATTAATATTAATTAAATAAATAAATTTAAACGTATTTTTAAAAATAATAACCGATTGTTTTTAAAAATAATAACCGAAATGAAATTATTCACTTGGATTATTTAATATTATACTTTACTAGGTCATAAAATCGTATTGAACGACCCACGCTTCTGCAGAAAAAAAAATTAAAGGTGTTTTTGTTGAACATATTTCCCTAACGTAATGACAGTAGATTATGCATACCTAAGGCATAGTTCATCTATAGTAGTATTGGTTTGATTCGAAAATAAATAAGATTTTTGGATTTGACAGTTGGACATTAAATGAAAACCCAGTCGCTACTAGTTGTCATATATACTTTAAAACAGTGAAATGAACAATTACGCCAAGAATAAAAACAATTTTCAAACAAATTAAATTGCATTTTAACGTTAACACCATTTGTAATGTTTATGTTACGCGATAACGACGACGGCGCGCGGTTGTTGTTTTTGTCAACACCGGTAGTAAAACAGCGCGGCGTATTTTGAAATTACAAACCTCAATTAAATAAAACTACGTGATGTAGTATTATTTCTATTTTATTTAAGTTCTTTACCACGACCTAGGTTTCGTTGTATTACAACATCTTCAGGTGGGCTAGTAGCAAATATTCTTTCTTTTAAACTTTAGTAAAAATCTTTGCTAATAGCCCACCTAAAGATGTTGTAATACAACAAAACCTAGGTCGTGGTAAAGAACTTAAGTAGAAAGAATACTACATCACGTAGTTTCATTAGCGCCAAATATATTCAAAATTACAAAGCACTTAAAACTATTCCTGTGACTAAACTACTGAATTTTGTTAATTGATTTTTGGTCTACTCTTGGGGAATACCACCATTGGTATATGAGGATTCATTTAATGTCGAACGGCCAAATCTATATTGTATAATAACATCAAAGGAAATAGTATTAACATAATCGAGATACTTCATTCATATATATATACATATATATATATATATATATATATATATATATACATATACATATATATATATATATATATATATATATATATATATACATATACACATATATATAAAGTAACATTTATTTAAAAGCCAAATACCACTCATTCGACTCTTCACAAATCTCTAGAACCATACAAACTACATACTCGAAATATATGGTTTATTTATAGATGGCTTTATTTAAAAAAATCCTTTCTTAAATAGCACCTAGAATCCAACATTTGAAATATTAAATTCTAGGTCCTATTTAAGAAATGTTTTTTTCGAAATTCCACCCCTGAAGGTATGAAACCTTTGTAAAGGTGCGTGTTTTAAATATTTACAAAAACAGATCATTTAAAAAATTCTGGCAAAGATTCTCTATTAGCGAATGAAAGCCACAAAAGGAAAAAAAATAAGATTGTGTTGTGAAGAAGAGGGCCACGTAGGGCAAACATTCCAACTTTCAAATACCATACTTTACGTTTGTTATATGTTAGTTTAACCTCGTCAGAAATTAATGACGTATGTTAACGTACGATATCAGAAAATATTTTTCATGATATCGTACGTTAACATACATCATTGGAAAAATTAAAAGTATAGTAAATATATAGAATAAATATTTCGTCATTAATTTGTAGATTTTTTAAAGTATATGCTAAAATAGATTGTGTTTGTACAGACTTAGCATGAAAATGGGAATGGAAGTGTGTATGGTAAGTTCGAAATAATTGAAATTAGAGACATAATAAATTGTATTTTGATCCTCAGACAGAAATACAGAAACGTCTATTTGTGCATCGGAAAGTCGCTAACCGTAAACAAATATTATATAAAAGAGGGAACAAAACAAAATACAGTATATATATATATACATATATATATATATATATATATATATATATATATATATATATATATATATATATATAAATATATATATATATACATATATATATATATATATATATATATATATATATATAATTACATAAATACGTAAAGTTGTATATAAATAAGTCGCAAAGGGGTTTTATACGCTTTTTAAACCCTTAAATGGACAAAAAAATTCAATTTATTCGCAATGATATACATTGCGAATAACTTAATTGCATTGATGTGTTTTTGTTTTAAAAAAAAAACATTGGGTTCTTTACTGTTAATATTTGATTACGAACTTTTCCAAAATATGAGAATGAAAAATTTTGAAAATACAGTTATTATTTTCTAAAAAATGCTTCCAATTAGAATAAATACAATTTTCACTTTTCTCTCCAGGACATCGAAAAGAATTATCTTCCCGCGGTTATGTCGTACTCAGCTGTACATTCCGTATATACACTTCCGTTTATAGAGAAATTAATACCATCAGTAAATTTACTGAAAGACTTAACCTTAATGCTATATTTGACGGGGTGAGATTAAAAATATTTGGTTTTTTCTATCAATTTTAGTTACCAATTACGATAAGTATATTTTCGTATATTTCCATTCATATCAAATATAGCCATATTTTTCAGCAAACATAAACGAAAGTTTCTTTACAAGAAAAACAAAGCAACTTATCGAACTTGAGGGATTTAATCTAGAGAAAGGTAATAAAAATAAACCACGATTAAACCTACTGCGTACTTTGAAGAATATTTTTTAATTCCATTACATGCTCGAGGAAACGAAAATAATTTCTTTTGATGTATACTCGATAAGCAATCATGAAATGAAATCCCAACATTAGGATTATTTTTTCCAACCGAATGAAAAGGCACTAACATAGCTCTTGTATTTTACTCGTTATAGATAGTAATACATTATTCCTAACTTGTTTGCGGATTTATTTGTTTTTCACAATTTTTTCATAAACATAAATATATATACAACATACGTATCCAAAAAGACCGCACGATTCGAGCGAAAGCGCTCCACAACTTTTAACGATATCACATTATTGAATACATTTGGCGTTAATTTTGTAGAAATTCATTATTACCCATTAAATGAAACTACGTGATGTAGTATTATTTCTACTTTCATTAAGTTCTTTACCACATTGGGATATCACATTACTTAAATGAAACTACGTGATGTAGTATTATTTCTACTTTCTTTAAGTTCTTTACCACATTGGGATATCACACTACTTATGTCTGGAATAGTATTATTTCTACTTTCTTTAAGTTCTTTATCACATTGAGATATCACATTACTTAAATGAAACTACGTGATGTAGTATTATTTCTACTTTCTTTAAGTGCTTTACCACATTGGGATATCACACTACTTATGTCTGGAGTACTTTGCTATAATTTATTAACAGTTTAGAGGGTGATTAGAGAGAATATATGTCCGGAGTACACCCAGCAGAGTGTTCTAGATTGTAATAGGTAATGCCGATAATTATATGATTAATGATTTTATATGATTAATGATTGTTTTGATTGTTTAATGATTTTGATTAACGGTATGATTAATGATTTTATAATTGAATAACGCATTTATAATTACATATTAGTGACATTTGTTTTTTTATAAATTATCATGGTAAATAGAATGTAGTTTTAAATTCTCCACTAGAGGACAGTATGAGTTATATTTCCAGTAATTATTTTATAATTGAATAACGCAATTATAATTACATATTAGGATCCTAATATGTAATTATAAATGAGTTATTCAATTATAAAATCATTATTGGAAATAAAACTCTTAATGCCATCTAGTGGAGAATTTTAAAACTACATTCTATTTACCATAATTATTTATAAAAAAACAGATGTCACTTTTTAATGATTAAGTATAAATCTGTTAATTAATTAAATAATGTGACGTTGTAATGTAATTGTTGTGTGCCAAATAATTAGAATAGCGCATTGAATTTCTGTCTTTGACCTGTATAAGAGTGCGTATAAAGCCAAAAGTTTATTTTTAAAGATTTTTTTATCAAATTACGAGGTGACACAGCGTGTTACATTATATTTACTTAGAACACAAATTATACCTGCACAAAGCTTCATAAATTTTTTTCCCTGAATGTAGTAGTCAATATAGTTTTCTAAATGTAGTCGTAAATGTATTTTTTTCTCTGAATGTAATATTCAATATAGTTTTCTAAATGTAGTTGTAAATGTATTTTTTTTCTCTGAATGTAGTAATCAGTATAGTTTTCTAAATATAGTTGTAAATGTATTTTTTTCTCTGAATGTAGTAGTGAATATAGTTTTCTAAATGTAGTTGTAAATGTATTTTTTTTCTCTGAATGTAATAGTCAATATAGCTTTCTAATAGTTCTCTCTCTATCTGAATCCATATTACATGGAATAGTAATATTCAGAAAAAGAGACAAACAATTTTAAAATATATGGCGTTTAGGCTTCTCTCACTCTTAAATAATATTTTTCAATTATTTTTTCAAAAGAAGTATTAAAAAACTTATTTTTTTAAAGTACTAAAAAATTAATCTAATTCACTTTAACAATTTATGATAAGAACTAAAAACAGATAGAGAAATACTGATACATACATTTCAAAGTATTATTATAAATGGAAACCTAAAACTTTCAGTAATAAACAATGTATAAAATAGCACAAATTTTAAATCATTTGATCCACTTATACCTGAGATTGCCCGAACCGACGCTATATCTATATACTTAGGTACAAAGAAATATATGAAGAACGGAAATGTATTATATTTATAAGATTTGATAACGTAAATCAAAAGCTCTTGTTAAAAAGCTTTCGATTCACGTAAAACTAGTATATTCTTTTGCCTAATATTTCAAAACAACGAAATGTCAAGGAGCTTTTCACGTGTTACTTTCATTACAATGAACTCATAATTATCTCAAAAATTAATCCAACTCATTTAAATGGTGTTACAAAATGAGTGAAGAGGCTTTCAATATTCTTCAGTAAAGCTTAATTCCTGGAAGAAAGATTATTCTATCCTGTAATGCTTTTCTAGATTAAATAAACGAAAGCAGTGAAGTATGAATTTAAAGACGGTACGTACTTGGTAATGGATTTATCTTAAGCTTTAACTAAGCGGTACTTAAAAGCGTTCAAACGTAGCAAACGGATTTTATTTTCATCGTAGCAAAGTGTACTATAAATTACATTATATATGGATATTCTAAAACATTTACGGAGAAAATACTTTATGTAGACGACCTACGACGCGGAATGTTGACGGGATGCATTCTGTTATCGTTCAGGGCGCTAGAATCGACCTGTCGGTACAATCTGCTTGCGTGTTGCAAAATATTCTTAATGTCTAAAAATGTAATTCATTGTTTGTAATTTGTCAGTTGTTTTGTTGGAAATGGTGTGTATATGTGTGTGCGTACGTGCGTAACTAATTTTTTATTTACCAAATGATTTGAAATCATACTTTAAACACACATATTGTTTAAAAGAAAACAACTAAAACACATTAAGGATGGAACTATATTGAGTGACAGTATATACTGGTCTTTTTAAGTTATTGTTGGGTCCTTCATAAGAAAAAAAAATTGGATTTTTTGGAAGAGCCTTTGTATTTATTAACAATTATTGTACGAATGTTCATGTTCTCCTAATCTATATTCTTTGTTTCTTTATTTTGTAGGATTCCGTACCTTAAATCAATAAACGGAACCTTATGGATAGGGTTCCGTATCTCAATAATAGGATTCCATGGGACTAATAACCACTGAACCTTTACAAGATCGCCCACGTGTCTGTCACTCCGTGTATATTTGATGTATTATTCAAAGTATAAATATCTAACTAAATTTAACAATTTCAAAATAATGTACGGTTTAATTTTGATAAAGTAGTAATAAAGAGGGTTTATCTAAATAATTGAGTCAATGTAAAATTATATTATATTAAAATTTTGAAAAAAAATATTTTCAATTAAAAAAACAAAAAAACTTTTTAAAATAACTTTGGATCTCACTGTCATGCGGCAACTACCTTAACCTATATATTTGACACTAAATACGCTTCATAAATCATGTGTGATATCATTTGAAAGGGATTGATAAGAGGAATACAAAATATTTTTCATAAATTTAAATTGCATATTTGAAAATACATGCGAAAAAAACGTATATTCTCTTTCTTCCTCCCCTCCGAAACATGCACTATGTTTTAACGACTGTGATAAATATAGTAGGTAATATATTCAGGTAAAGAAACATTTATATTTGTAAATAGTTGAATAGAAATACTATGCACCCTTAAATGTTTACCATATAACTGCCTATCTACGTCATCGTAATTCAATTTCTGCTCGTATTTGACAGAATTTGTATTAAAAAAAATAATAGACACCTCCGCCCGTTTTTGTCATACTCCTTAATTGTTATAAGCAATCATTTACTGTTGGTAATAATCTTGAGGTTATTTGAATGATATAATTCATTCATTTTGTATTATTTCTTAATATACAAAGAAATTGGTGTCTTAGGAATGCTATATTGCGGGAGGTGTGCTAAATTAAATTTCCAAATCCTTGGTACAAAATAAAAAGCAATCGATTTAGACTGTTTCCAAAGTAGTTTTGTGAACCAAAAACGTTATAAATATTATTAATTCAATTATTTCAATTTCAAACTAAACATTATTGGTGTTTTTTACTATGAAAATATATACTATGAAAAATTGGCTTAGATACTCTATCAATCCTTTTTTCAGCTTCTTTGATTGGTGTTAGCGTGCGTATTCTTGTGTATATCATGTAGTAATTGTTTTGCTTTAGAAGATATGTCATCCATTGACTATCGAGCGATGCTTGTAATTTCATCCACAGACTTCTTCGTCTGCGTTAAAAGTTCGTCTGTACTTTTATACGCAGATGTCGCTATTTCTTTTACTTCGGTATCAATTTTTCCAATTACCCATTCGATAGCTATTTTACTTCGGTATCCATTTTTTCCAATTACCCATTCTATAGCTATTTTACTTCGGTATCAATTTTTCCAATTACCCATTCGGTAGCTATTTTACTTCAGTATCAATTTTTCCAATTACCCATTCGATAGCTGTTTTACTTCGGTATCAATTTTTCCAATTACCCATTCGATAGCTATTTTACTTCGGTATCAATTTTACCAATTACCCATTCAACAGCTATTTTACTTCAGTATAAATTTTTCCAATTACCCATTTGATAGCTATTTTACTTCGGTATCAATTTTTCCAATTACCCATTCTATAGCTATTTTACTTCAGTATAATTTTTTCCAATTACCCATTCGATAGCTATTTCACTTCGGTATCAATTTTTCCAATTACTCATTCCATAGCTATTTTACTTCGGTATCAATTTTTCCAATTACCCATTCGATAGCTATTTTACTTCAGTATCAATTTTTCCAATTACCCGTTCGATAGCTATTTTACTTCGGTATAAATTTTTCCAATTACCCATTCGATAGCTATTTTACTTCGGTATAAATTTTTCCAATTACCCATTCGATAGCTATTTTACTTCAGTATACATTTTTCCAATTACCCATTCGATAGCTATTTTACTTCGGTGTCAATTTTTCCAATTCCCCATTCGATAGCTATTTTACTTCAGTATAAATTTTTCCAATTACCCATTCGATAGCTATTTTACTTCGGTATCAATTTTTCCAATTACCCATTCGATAGATATTCGATAACTAAATATTATAATTTTTGTAAATTCAGAATTAGAAATAGTGAAGATTTGTCTGATTGGATACATATCTCCAAATAAGTCAGACAGAGGACTGTCATGAAATCGTTGCTATCCAAACAATAAATATTCGCATAAATAAATTAATAGACGATAGACGTAAGTACTTAAAATACCTAGTAACACGAATATCTTAACAATACTTTAAGCAAGATCGAGTGTTAAGTGTAAAATAATGGTTACTGGAGATGTTTGCTTCAAAACTATGAATTATTAAGAGGAGACACTTTGTAGTTGTGGAATAATCGAGTTAATTTGTTTATATTAACAATTTTATTCCATCCACATAGTTGAAGAACGGAAAATTGGAAAACGAAGTAGAACGATGAATATACACGACTTACAAAATCTTTTATAGAAATAACTAAACATAATAGTACATTACTTTGAATAATAACGTACGAAATATACTACTAAATGTGTGCAGAAAAAGATTATTGTGATAGGATTAAAAATGCATATATAGTCGATGAGCAAACCACATGGAATAAAGTTCACTGATGAAGAAAGGAATGGTAGTTTCGAACGCACAAACGTCAAGAAAACCGAAAAAATAGGTTAACAATGTTATAACCTACATCGATAGGGAAAGTCAAGGGATGAGAATGCACATTGAATATTTTTGGATAATGTTGTTTCAGTGGCGCCTGGGGTTGAATTGAAAGAAACAAAACTTTTTTTTTTAGAATTTCTGTCTGTCAACTCAAAACTACTGGAACGAATTACGTGGAAATTTCACTAAGATGATACTAAGGGAAAATTTTACTAGGATGATGCACAACTGAAAAATGTATTTTTCTATGAAATGCAGCTATATTCTTGAATAAGTAATTTGAGAATATGTACTTTCGGTCATATCTACAATATTTTATTACGACATGAAACATAATTTTTAGTTTAAAATATCTCAACTAACCATTTAAGCGACAATAATTTTACGAATTTCCAACACCAACAACTTATAATGTTAAGATTCATCTCTACTGCATTCACTTTGCTTTCATTTTACTAGCGAAAAATCTCTGACTCATGGAAGAGACATTCTATTAACACCAATAGAATATACATAATGTCACGTCTGTTACATGTTTCTTTCAAAGTCCAAAAAAAATGATACCAAATATTTTTTATCAAATGCAGATAGTTCAGTCGAGCCTTCATCCGTTTTTCATCTTAGATATCATTGATACTTTTTGTACTATTGTAATGATTAATTTTGCTTTAGATCTTTCTAATATGTATTTACAACTAATAAACTTGTATTATACCTAAAATGGCCATATTATATTATAAAAAATCCTTAACATGACAACGAATAAAAAATATTAACCGAAATTATTACGTGTTTTAAAATTCTAACACCATTTCCACCAATGACATTTCCCATTCGTCTCCATTCGTAAATATGTTGAAACAATTATCCACCATATCCTTCAAATTAATCTCGACTTCCGCCCAAAAGTACCATTACAAACTTGAGTAGACAGGCGGGCCACGTAGGGCGGAGACGTAGGGCGGCGAATCTTGTTTGCTTACTTACCTTCGGCAAGATGCGTAATTGATACAACAATCAATATCGTTTAGCCGCGTACGTACCTGGAACAATAAACAAAGCGTACATTAGGCGGGTATCTTAAAATAAGGGCAAAGAGACACTTAGAGTTGCTAGCGTAAAAACAAAAAGAGAAAAAACGTTATTGTCACATTGATAAATAAACAGCAGACTAAAGGAACAGAATTTAGTAGAAGTAATCCAGAAATTGTAGGAAGACAAATGTAGATGTATCGCTAAATTTCTTGTATTTTGTATTTATATATATTAAATTTTTTTTCCACTAAAGTAGAGAAAGCAATATCAATATTACCCTTTAAATACAATCTCGTGGCATTAGAAACTGCCGTGAGCAAGGCCACCTTCCACGCGATTGGTTTTGAAATTCAATTCTAAATTGTAATAATTTCTCCCTTCTATATTTGATAGAAAAATGGGTTAACTTAAAAACAAGTTTATTTGACTTCGATAACAATGTTACACGTGTAGCATTCAATATCACACTTAATACTGTACTTCTACCTACAAAATATTTTAGTTTCCCTTTTCTTTCTTTTGTTAAAAAGACGCGAGTATTCGTTAGCATCCAGTCCATCCATGATAATCAGGAAAAATAATGGCAGATAAGCATGAATAACTTAGGAGTCTATGAGTTTGTATGTCTACATGTACATACATATGAGTGCGTGTGTACTTTTCGTGTTATCTTAAAATATTGCTAAAACTGAAAGAATGTCTTACAGCCTTCGTCTTTTTTGGAATCGATTTTTATATATAGCGCCCGATATCAAATTATATGAGGAGTAAAATTAAAAGTTCAAAGCGTACGTACGAAGTTCAGAGCATTAAAAAAGGGAACCGTTAGGTTGCCTCTCCGCGCATCATTTATGCGCATATTTAGAGTGAGATAACAATGTTTATTTGGCGTTTTCTTATGGCAATCAATGACGGAGTGTGACACACATAGTTTACTATCGTTCGCTTATATCAAAACGTAATTATTTTATGTCATTATGTATGAATATTTGGTGTCTTCTATCCTTGAAAATTGAAGTTTCTTTTAATTTTAACTTCTTAATCTGACGTTACTAAATGTTTTTTTTTTTAATTTTGTTGTTGTATAAATTGGATCTTGTTTATTTGTGTTTTACTTGAAAATAAATATATTGTCCGCATTTTTTTATTAAAACATTTTCCATTTACATTTAATGATATTAATATTTAAATACAGCGTTACCTATTTCAAAACAATCGTACTTAAGGAGTAAACTTTAGTAACACACACATTTTTTTTACTTCATGGAATTTATGTAGCACGTAGAGGACGATATATTTCAGGATTCAGAAAACCTTACCGTTTTTCAGTTATAAGTTAATTTTAATCTATCTATTTTTACCTCTCTTTTTTTGGCTAAAATCGAAAAAGCAGTTTCCGAGATTTAACCAAAAACGGAATTGTTTCCATATATTTGAATGCCACTCGTCGATTCGCAGAAATAAAATACAGAAAAAGCCATGCGACTAATTGAATATTTTTGGACAATTTTGTTTCAGTGGCGCCTGGGGTTGAATTGAAAGAAACAAAACTTTTTTTTTTTAGAATTTTTGTCTGTCAACTCAAAACTACTGGAACGAATTACGTGGAAATTGCACAACTGAAAAATGTATTTTTCACAAATGGGTGACCTCATTTTTTTAGTTTTAGTGATTTTTTCACATTTTTCTTAATATATGACCTATGTGACTAATATGTGACCTAACTTTTTTAATTTTAGTGTTTTTTTGACATTTTTCTATGTATTTGATAGCTGTTCGACATTTACGACATTTAGTTAATTCAGTAAATTAATTCGGATTTTAAAAAAAAATTATTTTCTGACAGGAGCAGATACAGCACGAAATTGAAGAACATGTTTTACAGACGTGATAGTATGAAGAACATGTTTTGTCCGACCAAGTGCGTATACCCACGCATTTTTTTTTCTACTTGTGAAATGTTTACGTTAAACTTGTCAAATCTGCTTTGGAAACTAGAAGATCGTAGCCAAGAAAAAGTCCCTCAGGAGGAAGCTCCTTGAGAAGGCCGGCGCCCATCCCAGGCTGTTGTGCCCGGATAGCAATCACACGCGATTCTGAATAAAACAATATACTTTTTTAAACCCAGTATACATTCATGAAATCCATTTAAATTAAGTCTTGATCACAAGTTCGACCGCATCATACTTTCTTGAGCTATCTACAAAATTGTAATTTATTATTTGTCTCAGTTACAGCTACAGCAATATAGCTATTTTATCAAATATTAATACCACACGCGGACCCTAGTTTCGTATCCCTTATTTCACTATGTTTCGTGTAATCATCCCTAAATGTCTTTAGAAAAATATACATATTAAATCTAATAAATAACTAAATAAAAATAATAACAGAGATTATTTTGATAATTGCGCCTAGCTTACGCTAACTGTACTGCCTATCTTACGCTAAGTGTACTGCCTAGCTTACGCTAAGTGTACTGCCTATCCCTTCCTTAAAGACACGCTCAGGATTAAGAATGGTTGCCAGAATTCTTAAACCTTTTATTTCCTACAAAATGTAACAGGTAGTGCATACACTAAATGTGAAATAATGCTTGCGGATCACGTAGTGTAGTAAAAAAAGTGGTTGAATGCACACAGTTGAACTTTTCGTACCAAGAACGTATCAATATATTTAAACTGCATTTACAAGTTCGGTTATACACCTATGGTAAGGAGACAATTTTTTTTCCTTTGGAAATTTATGTATAAAAAAATGATTTACGTTTAACAATTTTTTAAATAATTTAGGGCGATTTCTACTATCTATATTTTACTATCTATATTGATTTGTAAAAGATATAACTTGACCATTAATCGTGACACTTTCGAAGTTTCAAAATTAAACACGAATTTGTAAGACCTACAGTTTTTCATCAACCCCAAACGGAGTTTTTGTACGCGCCACTAATTAAATTTTAATACAGTGGCGCGTACACCCGACGACACTGAAGACTTTCTTAATAATAAAATACAAAAAAATAATTTCGGTCCTACCCCCTCATGTTTAGACTGCTTATGTCAATGGGCAAAAGAGATATTCATCTTAGACACACTTTAAAAGATAGAGAACGAAAGAAGGTCACAAATAAAAAGAAGAAGAAGTAAAAAAGGATAAAAAAAAAAAAAATATATAAATAACAAGAAAATGGAAGAGTGATTAAAATATTCGAAAAACAAAATACACAAATAAGGCGAAGTAAGGAAAGGATTAAAAAAGATAAAAAGTGCACCTGAAATTGCATTGCGAAAATTAAATAAAAAAATTACAAATTAGAGGGAAGTCTATGCAAAATTAATTGTCGGAGAAAGCTAACAAAAAAGAAGCAAAGTTAATCTTTATTAAATTTTAATGATATCAATCCAATAATCGTGAAGTTGAAGAAAGATATGCGAATCGATAGACATTTATTATTAACCCTATAGTATAAACACCGCAAAACATACAAATTTAACACTTAATAACCCCAAGCGACAAGGCGAATCAATTCAATTTCTCTCGTAAACACCCCCAAAATCGTATCCCACGCACAAATCAGCATAAAGAAACTTAAGACTTTCCAAATAAATAAAGAGAAAAAAAGAAGAAAACCGATAAACAGCCAAAGGCATTTCGGATTAAATCTCGTCCATTGCCGCTCCAGAGTCGACGCTGAAAATCCGACGGTGACAAAAAAAGCGGCGCCTTTTCGATACCTATCTCGTTAAAATAAAATCGATACGGAAACGAGCGCAACCGGCGGTACCGAAGAAAAAAAACAATTTCATTTTCTTTCAATACCTTGCGCCAGAATATTAACTAAAAAAATAAATAGTGACATCTGATTTTACGGTTTCGTTCTACAACACTTGCGTGCTCGTCCCGTGTCTGATGACGGAAGCGAATATGAGTACGTAAAACATGTGTTTTTTATAACAAGCCGGAAGTGAAGCAGTGAAAGAACTAAAAGACGGCAAGTCGATCTTGTAATAATATTTTCTTAATTTGTACGCTTTCGTTATTTTGGTGAAGTTTTGGCGCCTGAATCGCAGGTAAAACTTGGCCAATTTAAACTTGCGAAAGTTTTCCCTCTAAGCTGAAAAATTTCCGATATCCCTGTTTGTGTAATTTTCATGAATATATACTTAGAGAATATATGAGACTACATGCTTATATATACATACTTATATATATGTGTGTGTATATATATATATATATATATATATATATATATATATATATATATATATATATATATATATATATATATATATATATATACATTTACGATGCCAATAAAATAAATACAAATCGATCTCACGCACGGGCATCTCCATACCATGATTAATTAATTTTATGTCTCACCAATAATAATTAAATATGTCAGGTACTTCATTTTTTAAAGTTATACTTCTTTATGCGAGTTAGGGAGAAATGAGTGAAATTTTGTATGTAATAACGAAATTTTACAAGCACGATGCAACAAAAATCAACAGTATGAAGTTGTTCACTAAACCTAAATTTACATGCGTGTAGTGACTATGTTGATGACAGTTATTGAAGTATTTGTAAATACATAATACGTATTTTATATTCATACAAATTTAAGTTACATATGTGCTTTTAAATAATATTTTTAATAACTGAAATTTTATAATGTTAATTATAAAAAAGAAATTTTTTTATTGTGAATATTCGTGATAGGAATAGTGCTTATAAAGTTCTTAAAATATAAGTATATTTCTCTGAGGGAGATTAAATTACATTATGTATTTATTTGCATTATAAATTAAAAATTATTACTTTATAATTTAATAAATACGTGAAATTAATAAACTAGAATAAATATTGACCATATTCATTTACTTTAATTATTTAATTGTTAAATGATAATAATTGTAATTTTAGATAAAAAGATAAAATTTTTTACTATTTTATATTAAATGATAAATTTTAATTTTTTAAATATAATTATTTGGTTAAATTTAGATTTTACCAACCGTATTTATAATTACGCTCCAGTCCTTTTATTATCTTATTTCGATAATATTTACCAGCTAAATAAAGTTTTTTTTTATTACAAAGTTTAAAGACTATTTACGTAAATAATTTCAAATCAATTGAAAAACGGACCTTTGTAGGGTCAATTCATCGTACGTCTTTATGTCTGTCAACACCCTTTTTCTCAGGAACGCGTGGAAGTAATAAGTTTAAATTAATTTCAAATATTTATATCCCCGGTCCCATGGAGCTATCAAAGCTATCAAAAATCAAGCTTCTAAGTCAACGCAATAAAAAAATAAGGCCATTTATGCCGTATATTTTGACACTAAGAAATAAATCAAACCTATAGGGTACTTCCCGTTGACCTAGAATCATGAAATTTGATAAGAAGCAAGTTCTCACGGCACAAATAATAGAAAAATCGTTAATTTGTAGTTATATCACACACACATATATATACATATATATATATATATATATATATATATATATATATATATATATATATATATATATATAAACTTAACTAAACTTGTACGGAACCCCCGTATTGCGAGTTCCGCTCGTACATGACAGGCTTTTTTGTGTACATTTTTGTTAGCACACAAAAACTATGCTAATCAAATTTACAATAAAAATAGTTGTAGCTAAAAATTACGTGACAAATTACGCTCTGTATTTGACTAAACAGAAAAAAGAAAAAAATATTATTGAAATGTTAACAGCGAGACTAGTTGTAGGCGATTACTTACGTAACTTTATCATTTTTCAAGTAAACTACTTGCGTAAAAACTTGCGTAATGTAATCTCCAAGCCATAACACAGCATAGTTTCCAAGAAAAATAGTCCTAACACGAAGACAGATGGAAAGACTATGCAGTCTCATCATTAGGAGTTTATTTTACCATTTTGGTACAGAACCCTGAAAAATTGCATTTATCAGGAACCCAAACCGACAATATATTCTAATTAATAAATCCATTACAACTAATTGCGATGTCTTAACACCTATTATCTTTCTATTTGTTCCTCTTAAAGCTGTAAGGATAGTGTAATCCTTCCAGTTACAATAGTCGCCAAGAGCGTTGCTACACACATTGGAACCGATCGAATGTGTAAGGAAGGGTGAAAAGTAAAAATCCGAAGGGGAGAAAAGAGGGTGTCGTCCAAGCGTGTCGTCACAAATTTGGTGTTAGAATATACTTTAATGACATATTTTTTTTGAATTTATTATATTATTGAAATCCGCTAGTGTTTACCAGCAAAGTACTGACTCCATTGCAGTAAAATACAAAAAATATTTGAAATTGTTTAAATCTATTAGAGTAGTACCTTAGAGACTCAAACCACCAAAAAAGGTGTTCTTATCGTGGGATAATATGACGTATTATTTAAACCTGTATTCTCCCATCATCACTGCATATAGACACATATTATGATCTAATTTATCTTAGTTCAAATACAATTTATTAGATTTGTTTACAGCCATTTTCGGGTATGGATATTTATATATTAATTTTATACTAGTGGTCGCCCAGCGGTAGAAATTCGACTGCAATATACTTACCTACTCACATTATTGAAAACACTAATAGATAGGTGAAAGTAACTCAATTCAGATTGCTGCTACGTAATTTTCCTTTTGCAACAGGTGTATATTAAGCAAGTTGTGTTTCAGTAATATATAAAACACAGATATGCATTACACAAAATAAAAAAAGCAAACGCTCTTTTGCCTTGACATATACTCAATGGATTATTGAAAAAGGAACATTTGAAATCACAAAAAATTCACAGCTCGAAATTCATTCAGTCAATCTGACATGTTCCAATTATTCGGCGACCATCTCTACTCTGTGCGACTGTTTGGCCACAAACTATTATGTGTTTGACATTTACAGTATGAACGTAAACAATGGATCTTTTATTTTTGAACGTAAACAATGTACGTAAACATGCTTTTAATGTATTTGTAATATATAATTTAACGTACGTGTAACACATATAACATAATTGTATATATATATATATATATATATATATATATATATATACATAACATAATTATATTTAGCTTTCTGCACTCCTTCTCCATATAAACTTTAACTTTGCCAAATCTCACATTCCTTCGTGCGGGCAATATACTTAAAAATGGGTATAAATTTTTAAAATTTTATAATATTTTCTCTTCACGTATTAATGTATAGATAAGGGACAGTTACAGTCATTTTTCTGGTAGACCATATTACACAGACGGTTGAATTTGGCGTAATTGTCGGAAGTACTAAGTAGTGCCTGTGATTGGACTACTTCCTAAGTACAGGCACGACGTACTAAGAGTTATATTTTCCTTTTGGTCTAGAGTTTTGATTTGAGAGAAAAAACAATATCGAAACCATCATGTCGTTACTGTATATCATTTTTCTTCGAGACAGTTTTCGATAAATCCATAAAATATCGCAAAAAAATAAATAATACCGAAAATTGATGATGAGGTCTATTACGGACCAAAAACTATTATATTATCGTTTTCTAAACAATCATTAAAATTTGTCTATCTACACTTCCTTTTTTTGCTCATAAATTCGCTCCAGACCAAACATTTTCATTCAAAGTCTTTTTATCTGAGTCTCCTTTCCAAAATAACTCGTTTTCTTTACGTTAACGCAAAATGAACATACCGATTGAAAAAAACTATATCTGTATTCACAGATCTAGCTTATAGACGATCCGGCACATCACTACTTTCTGTACACATTACTTGACGAACTAAGCATATGACTACGAAAGGTTGAAACATAAGACCCTCGATACTAATTTCACTATAGATAACACCCTCAAAAAAGGGTCCACTCCAGCCAATCACAAGCTCTGTCGCTAGGGGAGAGACACGGAAAACTGTACAAATTATTAGGCTACGAAGGGAGATTTCGTCATCCGACAATATATATTCAATGCATCCGAGGCAAGTCTGGGTGCAATAAATTGTGCCCCGAAATAGAATTGCGTATCTTCTAAATAAAACGGCGTATAGTGCAATTGCGTATCTTCTAAATAAAATGGCGTATAGTGCAATTGTGTATCTTCTAAATAAAATGGCGTGTAGTGCAATTGCGTATCTTCTAAATAAAATACGTAAATGAATATAAAAAAACAATAATAAACTAAAAAATATTTAATTTCATGAAACAAAGCTTCAGTTTAAAACATTTTATTGATACTACTAGATATAAAAAAATACTTGTTATTTGCAAGTAGTACTCGCACCACGAAACCGAGGGTTCCATAAATACTTAACCACAGATAAACATTTAAGGGTACAAAGCATCTCTATTAAACTATTTCTATATATAAATAGCATTTTCCAATACATAAATGTAGCCCTGCACAGCCGTAAAGATATCGTAAATTTCTCAAAAACCACGAGATAAAAACTTGAATCATCGCTACTGTTATCCGGTAAACTATAAGTAAACTTCAAGTAACGCTATTTTTTTCAAAATTATGAAGAAATACCGTTGCTAGGTTTTCCAATACATAAATGTGTTGTGTAGTCCTGCGGAGCCGTAAAAATATCGTAAATTTCTCAAAAACCACGAGACAAAAACTTGAATCATCGTTACTGTTATCCGGTAAACTATAAATAAACTTCGAGTAACACTGTTTTTTTTTCAAAATTATGAAGAAATACCGCTACTAAAATTTACTACTTTAGTAGTTTCAGAGATAGGTAAGGGAAATTATATGTTTACTGACGTTTTCAACGATATATCTGAAACTATCTTATATAAAATTTCGAAAACAAATATTTTGTAATTCTTATAAGTTTCTTTTTTTTAATATCCTACACGGCGTATAACCCTAAAAAATTTATAATTTTATTGGCCCTTTCTATAACTTCTAATATTCTTGAGTGTCATTATTGTGTATTATAATGTTTTTTTATAACTATTAAAACATATCTTACATAAAATTCCGAAGATAAAAATATTTTGGAATTCTTATAATTTGCATTTTTTTATTTAATATCCCACAAGACACATAACACTAAAAATCGGTAACTTTATTGGCCCCTTCCATAACTCCTAATATTTTTGAGTATCATTATTGTGTATTGTAGTGTATTGTTATGGTAATATAAACGTATGCTAGTTAATATGCTTTACCAGTATGCTTTATAAATTTAAAATTTCATCGACTAACGATTTATGAGAAAAACTTCCGTAACAGATGGACATATACCTAAGTCCTCTTACGTGAGCATCTCCGTTAAAATGATCGTTATTTCTAAATTTATTAAATAATTCTAATTCAATCCAAGAATCTAATTATGAAATAATTCTACGTCAATCTAATGAAAATATAAATTTCCTAATGTGATATTAACAAACGTAACTTGTAATGCATTATGAGTCGTTAATGTTATTATAGTATACATCGCGAGTCGATAAGTTTATAGATACATTACGAGTCGATAATGTCATTATAGTACACATCACGAGCCGACAAGTTTATTATACACCAACGTAGAATACATTACGAGTTGACAAGTTTATTATACAGCAATCTGGTGTACATTTCAAGTCGATAAGATTATCATAGAATACATTACGAGATGTCAAGTTTATTATACATCAACGTAGTATACTTCACAAGTCTATAATATTATAATAGTATACATTACGAGCCGATAAGTTTATAGATACATTACGAGTCGATAATGTTTTTATAGTACACATCACGAGCCGACAATTTTATTATACACCAACGTAGCTACGTTACGAGTTGACAAGTTTATTATACAGCAATGTGGTATAAATTTCAAGTCGATAAGATTATCATAGAATACATTACGAGATGTCAAGTTTATTATACATCAACGTAGTATACTTTACGAGTCTATAATATTATTATAGTATACATCACGAGCCGATAAGATGACACTAATTAACACAAAGAAATATTTATGCTTGAATATGTAATCCTTCATAACATCGTGACACGAGATACTCGCATTCGCACCTGATCGATATTTTTATAAAGTCCATAAAAATCATACACAACACTCTCCATACCACACTGTACACAACAGAGATCGACGGTTACTTTGTGTATACAACGGGAATCAAAGGTTACTTACTAAAGTTAAAATATTTCGCGAAAATGTTTTTCATAAAGAGAAAATTCCAAGCTACACCTAAAATTTATCAATAATTTTCAAGTTGTTATGATTATTATATCGTTTATATAAAGTTACAGGACCAAGCTAGAAGTTTGCTGCGCTGATTTTATTCTTTTGTCTATTATAAGAGTAGATTCACATTTTAATTTACCACTGTCAGACTTCATAAAATTTCAATAAATTAGCTCTCCTGAAATATTGACTTATGCAAAAAGCAAACAAGCCTTTAAGTGATTGAGTTCTTTATAGAATTTATGCCAAAATTATCTGTAAATGTATGAACAACTGATTTTCGCTGCTAAATATTGTGATATTATAACCAGGACAATAGGTTAATACTATTTCAATGGAAAAAACATAACATTAAAAAAATCTTAACCTAAGTTGACTTGTATTTATTTATTATGCCCATAGTTTCCCATTACATTACCGGTGAATAAATTAAACTTATCCTGAAAGCATCACAAAATATTCCATTTACCAAGTTAATGTATATCCATAAATAACAATTTTTGTGCAATTATATGTAACAAAATAGCAATTACTTATTATTAAAGTAACAGTTACGCCATGCTAAACACGTAAAAAACATTAAACAACTTTGTTAAATAATGTTATCTATACTAAAACTGTAAATAGATATGTAAAATTCGTAGTTAAGAGGTGGAGAAAGAGATGGAAAGACAGGGAGAAAGGGAGGTCGGGATAATGGCTTAACCGTGTAAGATAAGGCGGAAAGGATAATAAGGCAAAGTGCATTTTGTTGAGCCGGTATTTTGAAACTGTACTACCACATAAGGCTATTGATTTTTTTGAAAATACTTTCGAAATCCTGCCTCCCATGAAACTATGCGCAGCTTCCGAACACTAAGGGTTAACTACTCTACAAAATCGATCTGATTTTGTGTAATGTTAAATTCTAATGAACCAAGATATCGCTCTTCAATCTTAACGTCTTCATTTGTCAATGATTATGTAAAGATCAATTATCTTTTTACTCTTTGCAATGTCTTATAACTTGAAAGGCATTTAAATAATGAATGGACTCAATCCAGTGATGAGTTTATATAAATTTCCAGCTCCGATGTTAGATTTAATAGTTAGTTTAGGTATGCCACCCACACCCATGACTCCCATGGAAGCAAAAGTCTTCCATTAGCTTTCACAAACGAACCCGGTTTTTGTCACATTCCGGAGCTGTCCCCATATCAAACCAATAAGCTCACCCCCTTGACCACAGATCTCTTCCGAGTTTCTCAGAGTCTGTCTCGATTCCTTCAACCGTGAAGATTTCACTCCAGTGCACTCTTCTCAATAGCTCCCTCTCGTTTTCTCAGCGTATGCTCAATTCACCTCCACTTCCTTTGCAAGACTTCTTCACTTCAATATTTCTTGGCACTGGCCCATAACTCATTGTTAATTATTACAGCCGAACATCTGAATTGGAGAATTCAGGTAGACATCGTTTAATGAACGTTTGAAGTATGGGGGTGAGGTTCTCTGCAACTTTCAAATTTTCAAAGGCATACATCAGAAGATATTATACATAACTGTTGAAGACCTGAAATTGGTTTTATGAGAGATCCGAAGGTTTTTCGGAGAGAGTAATATAATAAAAGCGCTATTTGCTTTTCTAATTCTAGACAGCATGGCTACTGAAGCTCCACCAAACTTGCTGAATACACGACAAAGGTACATGCTGATTATACAAAAAAAGCAGTTCCCGCCGAAGTATTTTATTCTCCGTTTCAGTACCAATGAATGTACATATGAAAACGTGAATGAGAATATGTTTGAATACATATTTTTATAAAGTCGCGTTCATCAAAGTGTGATAAAACGAAATAAATCACTCGTTAATTTACATACCCAGCTCTCGTGAAACCATAACATTCATACCGTAAGATTATGAAATATGGTAGAAAAATGAGTTTTGCTAACCCGATACTTACGTTTAGAACAAGTGACGAATAAAAAGTTTATATACAAATCTACATGCAAGGATACGCCACTTTATCACCTCTATTTAAAGAAACAAACCACTAATAAGTTATAAATTATAATAACATGAGTATAGCAAAAATAAATTATAACAGACGTTCTTTTTCGAGTCCCGCAGTAAAACAAGATTCAATATGAATTCGTCATCGTCGATCGTCCGTCCATCTTTCACAGCTTCCAGTTCTACAGCTTTAGAACGCACATGAGATTTAGCAAACATTCAAGCAGATGCTTCATATAGATATCTGAATAAAAGAATAGCAAAATCTATAAATAAAAAATGTTAATCACGGAGGTAGCAGCTGTTTGGTGAAGGTACGGCATGCTTACTGGAGACGTCATAGATAATAATTTATAAGGGTACACGTCGGCAACTCAGAGGGGAGGTAAAGTAAACGGGGAGCAGAAAAGATAATCGTGCGTTTTGCTCTGAATCATTGGAAGTATACATGTGTGAAGAAGAGAAAAAATTGACACAATAATTATTTGTGTTTCAAATTATTTATATTTAATATAGTGAGGTAATAAAATTACCCTTTCAGTACCCGCCGTAAAGTTGTTTCGGCTTGCCCCACATTGAGTGGTTCGTAGCTCCATCATTATAATGTAATGTATAAATAGGGGCTAGAAAAATAAGAAAAAAAAATAAAAATAAATAAAAATTCGGCAGCGATAGAAGCGAATCTCACATTTTAATTTTTTTATAGGCATTGTATGTAATTAGAGCCTGCTTATAAATATGATTTTTAAAATATAATAAACATCATTATTATTGTCAGAAATAATTTTTTGACCTGCATAGGATTTAATTCCGGATCACATCATCTAAAAAAACTGTTTGGTTTAACATTAGACGTACGTTAAACAAACAAAAAATGTTTCGGTGGTAGTACCCACCGTAACTTTTCGATCGCTCGTCGCCCCACCCTGTACTGACAACCGTCTGACAATCTCAAATAAACAGAGGCCAGGGTGTTGACGCCTACTGAAAATACACGTGGGCTTCAAATGCTGATAGACATATCACATAACGACACGTGATATTACTAAGGACCACCCAAATCTGATAAGTATTTATGAACAAAATTGTATTTTTTGTATCCTGGTTTTCAACATATTTTCCACCTCGCTAGCTTAGCTCAGCTCGCTCTTAACTGATTTTTAACTTTCGTTAGGTTAAATAAGGTGTTGCTTGTTATGTTTTTTGTAAGTATAATTATTTTCCGGATTGTCATTTCTCATAAAGATAGCTATCGAACGCAATATGAAAGTACCTGTAAATACAAATTAATCACGGTCATTACAAAATATTACTTTATAATTAACCACAAACCTTTTGGGTCCACTCTTACCTTAATAGCTCAACCAATATCTACGGTAACATAAGTACAACCTCTAAATTAACTTGTTACCAAAAGCGTATTTAATAAACACGCGCAGATGCGAATCTCAACGCAACAACATAAAACTCAAAATACATAAACCACCCACATTATCTTCGGACAATATCTGGCGAAGCTTTTGCCTCACTACGATGAATGAATAGAGAGATTTCTAGGAAGAAGAGAACAAGGACGAAGATTCCAATTAATTAGCGAAGTGAAAAGACATTGAGATGAAAGGCGGCGGTAAACTTTCTAAAAGGCTTTCAGTTTGGTCCTTAACACATTACGGAAATTAAAAGGCAAAATATTAAACGCACGATGGATGTTAAGAAAGAACTTGCTTACTGCTTGCGCGTTTATCGTAAATTAAATACAGTATACGAAAAGATTGGGAAGTTTTAATGAATATTGAACTATGGGAGAAGTTATATTTGATGAATGTCCATGAAAGTGTATCTAAAATGTTTTCAGACGTAAGATACGAGCTTTTCAATTTCCTCGCTTTTATGATTACAAACTGGAAACAACTTTACTTTGTTACAGTAAGAGTTTTAATTTACCAATAATTAGCAAAAAATAAATTAATAAAAACCTTTGTATTTCTATAATAATAAAATAAAAATATATTTTAAAGCAAATCTATGTAAATAATGTTTTGTAATCTAGATTGCCTTATCACCGCTGTCTCTATTGGCGATATCACAATAAATCATATGCGGATCGCTACACTGTCTCTTATACTGTAGTGAAGGAAAAATAGACTAATTACGTCAACCTGTATAGTATTTCAAGTTTTTTTGGTGAAGTAATCTTTTAAGCTTCGTATATTGCATTTGCATTATGCAAAGTATAACCAAGATGTCGTCCGGTTGATTAATTTGTGTAGATCGATGAACGAAAATCGTGATAACTCCAAACAAAAGGTCTCTCGATTACTATGCATGTAATTTTTTATGATATACAATATGTTTGATTTATGATTACTAGACCGGAAGTACTATCATACATACCATCATAAAAATAAATGCCATTCTGGAGCACTAATAGTTAAGTTGGTACATCAGAACAAGCTAAAGATATTGTCCAATGGTGTACAGTATGCACTATACAAACGTGACCAGTTTTGTCAGATGTCCCAATTTTCGTAGGGCGTCCCAGTTTTTGGAAAATGGCATGTTTCGGGTAAGTCTTATAAGAGACGTCAAATGAACCTATTTTTCAGTACTACTGAAAATTCAATTTTTTAAATCAGAGATTTGTCACTGAAATTCGAATTATTTATGTTAAAAAATCGTCTTATGCATGTAATAAAATGTCATAGTGTTTAGGTACTTACGGATAAACACGTATAACCAAAATTATTCTTGATTATGTTCATACTTTTATTATAAAACATAAATTAGTACATTAATTTAACAATTCAAAACCGTTTTATATTCATTTATCTATTTTTAGTTGACTGTACCGATTTTTTTATTCATATATCCCAGTTTTCTGGAAATTGGATATGGCAACACAGCATGTAACCAATATGTCGACAGCCCTCCCACAGGAAACAGTCATCTAAATTATATTCATACATAAAAAATAAACATAATTAACCATATATTTTTTTTTTCAATTCAGTTTGCTTCCAATGTGCAAAATTAAAATCTACTGACTGCTTTGGATATTATAGATATTGCTTATATTAAAAAAATACTGGTGATATGTACTTCTTCGCTCTAGAAAATTGTTTTCTTCAATGCGACAACAATTATATTTAAATAGATACATAGGTATAAACATTGCATTACTAACGTTAGGTCCTACTTTACATACGCAATAACGATTTCTACTTTTTCCATTAATCAAACCAATTTACTCAACGTAATAATGAGATATTAATGGCCAACGTTTAAAGTAATAATACGAAACTAAACTTCACGCATTTCCTTAATATACCCAACTACATAAAATATTGAAAGCAACATATCGATAGCACAATATCTATCGAGCTCATTAATTCATGTCGCATCCCTATTAAATCACTTGGCAACGAAAATGTAACTTACTAATAATCATTAAGAACTGCTTGACATGTAATCGAATCAGATACTTCATTATTTTCTCTTTTATTAATACTCTTTGTGAACTTGTCCAGGCTTTTTAATGTATCTACGTTATTAATAATTATCTGGAATAACTTATAATAAACATAGGAGTAGGTCCCAAAGACTTGCGTATTCACAGTCACATTTTTCCCGTAAATCTTACCATTGTCTATGACAAATCATTTTCAACTAAATTGGGAACATTAAGAAATATACTAAATTATAAAATATAAAAGGTGATACTACAATAATTATTTTAGTCTAAACAAATACCATGTTTCATATTACCCACATATATACATATATATATATATATATATATATATATATATATATATATATATAAATATATAATATTATATATGGAAATGTTTAGTAGTTCCGTTTATTATACGGGATAAAGTCCATCTACTATATGAGATAAAGTGTAAAAGCCATTCAATCAGCGTAACAAAAATGTGTGACGAAAAGAAGACAATGGGAGTGAGGAAAAAGGAATAAAAACTCATTTTTATAATTCTGTACCTCAAAATGAAAAAAGTAACACTTATAGGATCACTTCATTGTCCGTCTGTCGGCTGTCAAGGCCCTTTTCCTAAGGAACGCGTGGAGGTATCAAGTTGAAATTAATATATCTACATTGATATATTAATTATCATATATTATATTAATTTGCAGGTCCCTTAGAGCTGCAAATCAAAATTCTAAATCGACGCAATCAAGAAGAGCCCTAAAAATATGGACCTTTATACGCATGTTTTGACACTCACAAATAAATTAAACCTATTATATGATTAAATCTATTATATGATTCAAATTGACTTAGAGCCATAAAATTAGGCAAGAAGTAAGGTCTTGCAGCATAAGTAAAGGAAACAATCTGAAAAGTGTTAATTTGTAGTTATATTATAAAGAAAATATTTTTTAAATGTGCGCCTGTTAATGATTTACGAGGCAATACATTATATTCTTATTAAACTATTTACAAATTAAAATTTTGTAAATAGTTTAATAAGAATATTATTTACCATTAAATATTAATAAATGCTTATATGTATACGGGACCCTCGTAATACGAGTTCCACGCGTGCCTGACAGATTTTTTAAAGGTAACCAGCCTGGTGCTACAAAAATAGGATACCTATTTTTATAAAAATATTTTAAAATAAAAAAATATTTTAAAATAAAACAACACAGTTCAGCGACTAATAATCAGGAAGGAAAAAGTAAAATATAATATGTAACCATATAAAACAAAAAAAAACTATTTTCGTATATACATTTTTAGAATATCGAGAAATATAAATAAGAAATAAAAACAATAATAAAAATCTAATGAATTACACAACAACTTTTTAACAACTATTACAAAAACTATCAATATCGAATGCTTTTTTATGTATAGCTATTGCCCAAATTAATTAAAAAGAAACTGTTGACTAACACTGAACATCACGTCCAGTTTTAGTCAACAGTTGGTTTTTAATTAATTCAGGACCCGGTCTCCTTTTGGCTAAATAACTTATGGTAATACAAATACCTCTTCGTTTATTTGACTCGCGTTAACATAAACAACCATTCTGATATTACACATCACTGATATCTTCATTTATCGAACTAAAAACAAATAATATGGTGTCGAAGCTATATATATATATATATATATATATATATATATATATATATATATGTGAAAATTTCTATTTATGTTCAGTATATCCACACGTGTGGAAGATTGTATTCGATACCAAATATCACCATTTAATCAACCAGAATACTGAAATTGCGTATAAATAAATTGCCTATACCTATGGAGATGTCGAATATATAATAGCTAAATAATTAAACAAGTTCGGCATAATATGAAGAAATAGCTAATGGAGATCATAAAGTCCTCGATATTAATACATAATGATATTAACGAAAATATAATACAAATATAACATTAATAACGACAATCTTAAATAGAGTTTCTTTCAGAAAAAGAGTTTCTTTCAGGAATTTACCTTTAACAAGTTAATCTAATTTATTGTTAATATTTTATTTACTGAAGTTAATACTTCTTTAGGCGCGTTATGAAAAAAATGATGAGAGTGAAATTTTACGATGCAACAAAAATCAACAGGATGAAGTTGCTCACAAAAAATATATTTTTACGCATAAGAGTTATTATATGCATAAGAGTTATTAAGATATTTGTAAATACACCACGCGTGTTTATATTAATACAGATTTTAGTTATATCTGTGCTTTTAAATAATATTTTAGTAATTAAAATTTAATAGTGGTCTATATAATAAAAAAAAATTATTGTGAATATTCATGATAGAAATAGTGCTTATAAGCTTATTAAAACATATTTTAAGTCTATTTCTTTAAGTGAGATTAAGTTTCGGTATGTAATTATTTGCATTATTTAATTATTAAATGATAATAATTGTAATTCTAGATAAAAGATTCAATTTTTTTCTACTATGCATTAGAAAATAAATTTTAATATTTAAAATTTAATTATTTGATTAAACTTAGATTTTACAAACCGATTTATAATCAGGCTCCACTCTTTTTTTTAAATTTCATTTCCATTAATTATTTGCGTGTTAAATAAAGTTATTCTTGAATTATGCCAAGGAAAAGTCATTTCTAACGCGCGTAAAAAACGCAGCATATTTTTTTTAAAATAGTTTTTTTATAGGTTTTATATTTATATGATAAGAAGGTATGAGAAATTTAAGATGTATCGAGATTTACAATTTAACATGGGTATTGCCAAAGAATCATACAAAAATGAAGAAAATATATATGTAATTCTATGAAAATTTGTTGGAAAATTTTTAAGTGTCGAATGAGTAATGGGGATTTTCTACAAAAAAATCAGATCAAGTGGAAATTATAAACCCGTGTGGACGACTACGTCAATGATGTACATATCGGGGCTTAAACAATTTATTCAAAAAATAAAATTCCAATTCAGCAATCATCTACTTAAAGGATTTACCATTTGAATGCTTCTAATATATTCACTTCGCTTAGAGACGACCGTAATTGAAATATATTCACTAGATAAATGTTTTTATTTTTCCGCTAAATAATTTATCTTACGTTAAAAGTACAAGGGAAACAGTCACATTTTCAATACGTGAATAAGAATTTTTTTAAGCAAGTTGAATGAAAATATTATGTATTTATATTTCTATAATTCAAGCATTTCAAAAAACCAAGCAATTTAAAACACACGTTTAAAAAAAATATATAAAATTCAGTAAATTATGGTAAAAACGAAAAACACGTATATTTAAAATGATCACATAGTAAACGAGCATTTGGACTTGGCTACGTCCATACTTAAAACGATATAAACATTTAAGGTTATATAGCATTACGTAAGGTTATATAGCATTATTAAAATATTCATACATATTAAGGTTCTTTTTCACCATATAAATATATTACCTAATACAATTTTCGCAGGCGTAAAGTACCGCGAATTTCTGAAAAATACATTAGATTTAGAATCATCGCTATAGATTTCTCATAAATTTTAGATAAACCTAGGTGTTTCCTCTTACATTATTTTGACATTAGCACTTCCGGTGTAAAGAGTATGTACTTTTGTAGATATTTTCACCATTATCTTGTGAATTAGTTTTTGAGTAGGATTTCAAAACTAATTCGCTTTTCCAATCACTATTCCAAAGGACTTGTACGAAAAACATAACTTAATTTCACCGCTACAATATTTCCTATCGGAGGTTTTTTAAATACGCTAAATTTCCACGTGAAACAAACTACAAGAGATGTTTCCTTTTGATGTGCGAAATACTAAAAATATTCTTGAATTATAGAGAATTTAAAAACTAATTATAATAGCTAACGAATATAAATATCAGTCGATACATCTCAAAATATGATTTACCTATAAACTTTATAAGAAAAGATTTACAATAGATGGAAAATGAAATCACGAAATTAGAAAACTTTTACTTGGCCACAAAACGTTTCACAAATTCAGTTTCAATTAATTTAATTAAATTTTATACAAGTTATATTCAAAGTAAGTTAATTAGAAGTGTCCTTGTACAGTAAATACCTCTAATATTCAATTTAACTGAAAAGTGTGATTTGGTTGTTCGCATATGTGTGTGGCTGTGTGTGTCACGTATTCCAAAACGTGACTGAGCACATTTTCCACGCTTCTTTATTTAACATTCAAATAACACGCATAGTTTTAATATCCTTTATTACGCACGTGTCTCCATGTATACATGTCTCCATAAATTCGCTTACAAATATACATTTAGTCACATAGTGTCTATTCCCTAATCATAGTACCGCAGAATTGTACGATATTCGATATATATTCGACATATATTCGATGTGCATTCGATGATATTCGATAAATTGTCGATTTTTTAATAGGTGCTAGATTAATGAACACAATGAACACCTTCGGTATTCATCCGCCATATATTGAATATACCTTAGCACACATTTTTAGGGTTCCGTAACCAAATGTTAAAAATGGAACACTTATAATTTATTTCTATCCGACTATCCGTCTGTCTGTCTGTCCGTATATCAAAACCCATTTTACTCGAAGACAACTGACACTATATAGGTGAAATTTGAATGGAAGGTGTTTTCTGTAAACAATGAAATAGTGGAATTATGCATGTAACTGAAAGATAAAAAAATCCAGTGTACATAGGCGTGTGGGATATCATCAGATAGGATTTAAAAATGATGTGGATTTCCGAAAATAACTTTTTTTATTTAAGTCAATAAATAGTGTGTCAATAAATAATGTGAGACATGATGATAGATGAATGAGACTTGCGCTTCTAGTCTTAAAAAGTGTGTCTCACCCTCTAACTTTTCAAGTAACGTGTGTAAATTTCTGGAAAAAAATGAATGAAGTAGAACTTAAAAAAACTTCAACGAAAATTGGTTTGAATAAGATGTTATTTAGTTTTTTGAGATATTGGATATTTTCAGTGTCTGAGAAATACAAACTTATAAGTTTAATATTGTTTGGTGCTACGGAACCCTTCGTGCGCGAGTCCGACTCGCACTTGGTCAGTTTTTTTAATTCTTTAGACATATCATCAAATACTAAAAAATATAACCAGCCTTGTAAGAATAGAGCTCGCCGTAAACGTTTAAGCACATAGAAACGTTTAATGGCATGTAGTATTCCTATTAAACTATTTAAAAATATTAATATTATTTTCATTATATCTTTTTGAGAATATCCTGAATTTCGCAAAAATTATGAGATTTATAATCATAGTTTTTCAGTAAATTTTAGTTAAATTTTCTCTATTTTTAGGTAAATTCAGTTCTCTTTTCTAAGCTGACTAAAGCGATTTTGAAAATCGGTGTTAGAACTTAGTTTTATGGATATTTTACGAAATATCTCCTAAACTAAGATATATCAAATTTAGAAAATAATCTAATTCTAATATCTAATAATAATCATTTATAATCCCTGCAACTCGCCTTTTTATGTAATTAATAATCCACTGGATATATGAAATTAAGAATAAATTTAAATTTGGACCCTTTAATTTTCCAAATAACTATTTTTAACTATTCAGATATAGAGGAGTGGCCCTAAGAGATTGCTCTCGTAGCAATAAGTCCGCCATATGTACCAATTACATAAGTTAAAGTAGATAAATAAATAAATAAGTTTTAAATTCTTGCTCGAAAGGTTTCTGACAAAAACTGCTGGACACGCGAACGAATGGAAACATGAACTTTCTTATGAGGATTCCGTACTTTATTTTGAGGTACTGCACCCTACAAATCAATAATATTTCAAGACAAAAAGGGATTATAGAAACCCTTTTTTAATATACTTCGACTTTTAACACTCCTTCGTCTTATTTAGCCGGAAACCGGTCGGTTCTTCACCATCATCCTTTGCTTAACTCGTCAAATTCCACAATAAAAAACATTGTGAACGACCCAGTATGTTAATTAAATTATTGATCGTATACTTTAGACCTCACATTTTATTCACATCTTATTTAGCCGGAAATCGGTCCGTTCTTCTCCATCATCCTTCGCTTAACTCGTCAAATTCCACAACAAAAACATTGTGAACACCCAGTATGTTAATTAAATTATTGATCGCGTACTTTAGACCTCACACTTCCCAAACAGAGGTACCAAATTCGATTTCAATAAACGCTTAGACAAACAGAGACCGCTGTTGCCAATCTGCGATTTGATTTCATTATAATTACGCGGCGAATAGGGTGACGATTTCATTAACGCCAGTTTTAGTAAATGATTCGGAGCGGCTAGGAAACGGGCTGTGAAATCGCTTGATCAAGTTATAATCGATAAAGTATTTCCTTTTTGTTATACAGCAAACGTCAAATATATGTAAGAAATAAATTCTCGGTAAAGAATCTGGTTTTGTTATACAGGCAAACGTCAAATAAATAATGATCTTTTACGTCACAGTTATCCGTTTGAACAAACGTCAAACATATGACGTGAAACATCATTATTTTTTATCGCATATGGCCTGTTAAAAGGAATTGTTTTTTTTATGAGGATTCAGTTAACAAAATACCGAAAAAAATAAAGGGCGACCTTTATAAATACTGAATAAATAAAATGGAATTAAAATTGACTAAGACATGACTTTAAATATTGAATATATTTGGAGTTAATTTTGTAGAAATTCATTATTCACAATTAAATGAAACTACGTGATGTAGCATTATTTCTAATTTCTTTAAGTTCTTTACCACGACCTAGGTTTCGTTGTATTACAACATCTTCAGGGTATGTTTATGTATCTTGTATTACGACATATTTAGGTGGGCTATCAGCAAAGATATCTAAAGATGTATTAGCTAAAATTTATCTTTACTAATTGCCCACCTGAAGATGTTGTAATACAACGAAACCTAGATCGTGGTAAAGAACTTAAAGAAAGTAGAAATAATACTACATCACGTATTTTCATTTAATCGTGGACATGACTTTAAATCCCGGAGTACATTATTCTCATATAACTCAAGCGTGCATGATTGTTTCACATACTAACTCATGTCCAAAAAATTGGCGTCTGACGCGATTATAAACTTCGATGTTAGGGTAATTTTAGCCGAATTAATTATAGGCGTCAACCTGAAACTCTTCTTAATATTCTACTATATGCTGCAAATTCAATTCAATCTCACTCTGGAAGATGTGGTCAGTACTTTCATATATTCTTATTCTTCGTCGTTTCACTCTTTGCAGAGTGGTCGTGATCATGACGTCGACATCATGTCGACCTGTTTCACAACGCCGCTACTTTTCGCGAACTCTCGCTCTCCTTGTATATTAGTGCAGCGGTCCGTTGAAGGTCTTCTTTATTTGACTTTTATATACAGAATAAAAAATAGCAAACAATAAAACCAACCCATCCTCTAGTACGTGAATTGCCCTAATGACATAAAGCTGAAGGTCACCAAGGTTTAAAAATTCGATTTCTTCCTAGGTAAAATACTCCATTGTAGATAGATATTTTTATCATGTACACCAATATTAATAAAACTTCAAGTAGGAGAATTTGGTCTACGAGAGTTTCGTAGACGTTTAGGTAAGTTTCCGTAGACATTTCCGTAGACGTTTCGGCTTAGAAACATTTAAGGGTACATAGTATTTCTGTTAAACTATATTTACAAATATTAATTTTTCACAACGTAAATATATTACCCACAGTATGTTTCGCATGTGTAAAACATGTTGCATATTTAAATAATACTATTTCCCACCATACAAATATATAAATATATTGCCTGGTGTATATTTCATAGATACAATAAAACTACATTTTAAAATACATAGTTGTTTTTCCAGTTGATTTAAGTTATTTATATGAAATTTCTATGGACTTTTATCTGACTCAACTCTTTAGTTAGCCGACTCTTACTCGTAAATTAGTAGAACCTACTCAGCTGTGATGTTTTCCTTTTAATTACTTTACATATACTATGTGTGTAGATTCAGATATTCAAAAATTGTGTTTTAACTGAAAGGGGATGGGACACGCAACTCTAACAAAAATGAGCAATTTAAATCTTAATATTTTGTAAATCCATCACTGCATCGAAAAAGTATTCATGAAATTCTGAAATTTTTCATATATTTTTAAAAGACCTATTCAAAAATATCCCGCACAATGGGGTAGGCTAAAAATCAGACCCTCTACATAATAGAGAGGTCCTCTAACATTTCTTTTAAAAGATTTAATTTTTTAAGATCATAACTTTGTAAACGTTATAAATATGTATAACCATGTCGATTTTCAGCTTTATATCACTAATAGTCTGCGAGTAAAATTACTGACATACAGTTGGACAGACATACAGACATGGCGACATTATATCGGTTCCTACTTTGGCTACGGACGCCTAAAAATGAAACAGTAGCAGACTACCATAATAGTGGACTAAAAATTAACATCAATAAAGCTTAATATTCTTCAGAACCATATTTGTTATCGCCAGTAACGTGGGCATTATGGCTTCTAGCTGAAATATAACTTGGTTATTCAAACACATTTTTGATATCAACAACCAATACGGTAGTTGACTCATTCTAAATTTTGATATTTTTCATACAATATTGTGAAATGTAAGTTAATTAAAAACCAGTCTTGAAAAAAATTAAAAAATTGATTGAAAAATAAGCCAGTTATAGGCTTCTAAATTTGAACATACGGATAAAGTTGGGTATATCCCTGTCTCTTTGCCTCTTGTAGAATATAATGTGCAATATTAAAAATGACCTCACAACACAGTATTGCCGTCATTATCTGAAGGTTAAATTTAAACTTTTATAACTCGATCAATTTTTAAGATTATTAAAAAATGTTTTCACTTTTCATCAGCTAGTACCTTGAAATTATGATTAATGATTAAAAAAAAATTAGTCAAATACCCAATTGTCGTGAACCAATATCGAATACGTGTTGACGCGACCTATAAAAGTATATTTTACTAGTTATATGCACCCCATTCCCCTCCCTCGCCTTTCTAATACTGCAGAATTTCTTTATAAACAACACTTTGATTTTAAAAGTAATATTATTGCTAACTTTAACTGCGATGATACCATACTGTATATATTTAAAACAGTAATAGAAATTATAGCAATAAAGTGAATAGTAAATTATTATTTGATCATATTGTTATTGGTGAGATGAAAAGACTGTCTGTGACTCCAAGTCCATTCAACTAATAATTTCTATCTCTTGAATATATTTTGCGTTAATTTTTTAGAAATTCATTTCAATTTAATTTTTCACAACTAAATGAAATTACGTGATGTAGTATTATTTTTACTTTTAAAGATTTATCTTTACAAATAGCCGACCTGAAGATGTTGTAATACAACGAAACCTAGGTCGTCATAAAGAATTTAAATAAAGTAGAAATAATACTACATCAAGTAGTTTCACTTAGATGTGAAAAATTTAATTTTATATAAAAATAACAATATTTGTAATATTATGTTTCTGGTCTATTAAATCAACTTTATCACAGATACATTTGGTTTTCTATTTATGTGACTAATTCACTTTAGAAATGAGTGGATCATATTTATATTAAACCCACACAATTATTTCCTGATTTTCCTCCAGTAACATAACAATATTCAAACCCGTCTGAAATGCACAACCCACAAAACTATTTCATTCATCAGAACTAAATTTTCTTCGCAAGCCATAAACGACGCTAAACTTGGCGCAAACTATAAGCAGACAACCGGTAAATAATATGAAACAAACTACCCTGGTCCCTCCCGCAAGCCACAGTCGCGATCGATGGCGTGCGCGTTCACGAAAGCCGCTAGCGTAGCAAAGGCGACCATTAATGGCGCACCAACGCAAAGCCAGTCGCCGGTGAATCTAAAGACGACCGCGGCGCAGTCTGGCCGAGTGCGCCAATTAGGGGCGGACTTCCGCTTGCCTTACAGACTTCCGCTTGCCTTGTATGCAGATACAGTTATATATTGGAAAACATACTTTATACTGGCATATATTGTAGTTTCAATGATATTTTTTTTCTTTTCTTGTCATTTTACACGATTCTTATCGAACACGTCCCCAAAGGGCCCACCTAGCCGCCTTCCAACGACCGGTTGGGACACTATTATGCCTGCAGAGACAATACCTATTAATTTCACTTTCTTAATGAGATGTTTATTTGGATAACTGCCAATTTAGATATGAAGAAACTAAATATTCGTCTTGAATTAGGACACAGCATAGGTGAGATAAAATGAACATCACCTTGCTTATTTGTGACCAAATGAATATTCGTTATATTTACCATATATATCTACCATATATTGTTAACTTTAGCTTCAAAAGTTCCAAACATAAATCCTATTTTTTATGCCATTTAGTGATTGCAACTGAAAATCATGTTTTGTGAGTTAAATCATGTAGTTTATAAGGGCGTCATAGTTTCATTTTATTTATTTGCAAGTACCCTATTAGCTTGATCCCTAAAATTATCATTAAAATCATAACCCTACCTAATGCCCTAAACGCGAAAATGTGTTTATTTATATTTTTGTGAGGTAGCACAGGAGCAACGAATCAAGGTGTTCTTTCACACAGACAGTTAGCTGGCCGGAAAATGAGATAGAATATTTTCACCTCGAATAATATCTTTGGGAATATTTTTATTTAAAACTGCAAAAGCATACAAACGAAACGGACCAACGTATCGACGTATTTTTTTAAAATATTACATGCGCAAAAAGGACCAACGAAATCACTTCCTTTAATCCCATATTTATAAGAAAATGTCTTTGTTTTAATTTTCGTTTGTATTATAATATCACGAAAATGAAGACTCAACATTTAATTTCCCTGACCATTCAAGATGGCGCTGTATATTTTACTTTCTTTTTATAAATTAACTAGCACCACCCGAGCGAAGTTGTGGGTAAGAGCTAGTATATAAATATTTTTCAGGACCACTCCAATAAAATAGTTACTTGTGTTAAAGATACCGCACCTGCTTATTTGTTGTCTAACCTATTATAATCTGAGAAAGTATCACTCTTGCTTTTGACAAGTTGCTATTATAAATGAAGTGAATAACAATCTACTTACAAACTATATACACAAAACACTTAAGGGAGATTTTAAGAAACGTACTCACCTGTCTCTGCATTCTGCCCAATATTATGGAGATCTTGAGACGATCGTCGCCTCTGTCGATACTCATGAGCCCTGCTACCAGCATATTCGCCATGGTACATTCTACCGCCGTATGACTCTCTTCCTCCAGCAGGTGAATTCAAATATTCCTGGGACGAAAACCTGGCCGGTCTCGGTGGCGAAAAGCCAATGTGCTGATAGTAATCATGGCGAAACACCACATCTGGGTGGGCAGCGCTTAATCCTCCAGCCTGGGTCATCTGGAGGCCATACTGCGAGTTTCTGTGCGCAATATAATCTTGGGCTTTCAAAGGAGGATCAGTCAACTCATAACCCAGGATAGATGAAGACCTCTGAGGCCCAAAGTCTCTTATACGACTCGGTGGGGAAAATTCAATACCCATCCTGTGCGGAGAGTACTCAAGACCTCGAGGTCCCATTTCGAAATGACCATGGATTCTTCCTGTGCGATAAAACTGTTGACCCTGTTGTGCGATTGTCGCCCTACTTATAGATTCTTGGCCGTGATGGAGCCTCGGTGATCCATATGGTGACGAATTATTCAAATCCTGCTGAGATTTCGGATGGTGATTTTTTTGCGAATCTTTTTTGGACGATTCTTGTTTGGATGCAGTTTTAAGTGTCGTTGTTTTCTCTATGTTTATTGGCGGTGATGTTGTAGACTTCTGTATGCCTTCTGTATTACCCAACTGCGATTTGCTTGTATTATTATGCTCCTTCTTCGGCGTTGTGTTCGGTTGTTCATTGACAGATGGCACGCGTTTATGTGTCGGCGAGTCCGTCGCATCTTGAGATGCTCTTCTATTGAATTCCTGTATCTTCTCGGGCACGAACCCCTGCTGCGGCATTTGCGACATCTTCTTCTCGGGCACGAAACCCTGCTGTGGCATTTGCGACATCTTGGCCAAGTTTAATTCCAAACTCACTTCAAATTTATTAGATCTACTCCAAATCGTTGTATTAATTAATCATTTTTCTATAATCGAACGTTAGACTTGTTTAGAGATTAAAGTAATTGACGTAGAATATCGAAACCTTCAAAACTTGGATGCTGTGGTATTACGAGCTCTTATTTTACCAAAGTTACTGTAGCGTGCGAGACGGGCTTGAATTTTTTATTAGTTTATTATTTTTTACCAGTAATATAAATTAAACTAAACATTGAACACTGCTAAAATCACAACCGAACTGTAATGAACGAGTTGATTTGACATTGTAGGCGGGCTTGTAAAATTATTTTGTTTATTCAGTGCTGAGAACAGATGGCAGACGCGCATGTTGCTGCGGTCGGTTCATGAAATACCATTCGTTTTGCGGTGATAGCGAAACATTTATACTGGAAAAAGTAGAGTTGGGAAAACATCCTATTTTCAATGTGTTTTTTATTTTGTATTTATATTTTTTACTTATGTTTATGTTTGTATTTATATCTGTTTTTGTGTGTGTATGTATATACAAAGCGTAACAAAGGAAATTTCTATTATACATAAAGTTGAATCTGTATACCAAATTTACTAGAAAATATTAATGGAATACATGAAAAACCCCAACCTTATCTGAGAAAATCACTGCCAAAGTTGCGATTTCTAAGAATTTTTTTTACAAAGCACCCTTTAAATGTATAGTTTTATGTACAGAATCTCATCTCATATAGTTTTATGTACAGAATCTCATGTATAAATAATAGACAGGTACACTCTGTATACATATAGAGGTAAAAAGACGTATCTGTTTTTCTTATCGATGACTCTGTATGAAACTGAGAAGAAAATGGTAAGAAACTGTATGAAAATTCCCAGCCGTTTCTGAAAAAAGTTATTGTCGAAATTGGGATTTCAAGAAAAAAGATTTAAAAAAAATCGCTTCAAATATATTTAGTTCGGTGCACAGAATCACCTCTATGAATAATAGACACGTTTTTGTTACATTCTGTATACACATTTATACAGAGTGTAAAAAGAAATGTATCTTTTATTTAAACAGGTGAATTTGTGCATCAAACTGAGTAAAAATTGAAATGAAAATTGTCAACCGTTTGTGAAAAATGCTACTGTCCAAGTTGCGAAAAAAGATTTCAATTTTTTACAGAAACGAGCTCCAAATGTATTCAGGTTGATGCATACAAACATTCTCTGTTACAGATTTATTTTTATAATGATGCTTAGTGCACTGGTACCATGATTTTATTGCAAAATAGATACGAAAATAAATAAAACCCGTAACCTGAGCAATATGATACGATAAACATTAAACACTAATAAAGGGTAAAATTACATTAACCACACGTCACAAATGCGCAAACAGCACCTCCTACGTTTTCTTTTTAAATTCCTGACACTGCAAAAACTACAAAATCTCATTAAAAAGCTCCGATGAAACTCTAAGCTCTAACACATAAAAGCTCCACGAGAACTACATTCATCAATCAAAAGCTCCAGCAATTTACAACATCAACTCTATTAAAAGGCACTCCAAACCACCTAAAATATTCGCCTTCCCATTCCTAACTAACTGCGCGATTTTACGCCAACCAAACAAAGCGGTCGCGAACAAAAGCTCCGATAGAGCGGGCCCAGGGGTGCACAATAGCTGCCGCATTTTGCCGAGCGATTGTAACATAAAGCGTCCACAAGACACGGGTTGCCGGTCAAATGCTACTGGCTGGGATAATCAATACTATATATCACTCCGCACCTCGCCTAGACCGGTCTAGGCAGAGCTTTTTTTTAAACCTTTGCAGGGCGAAGCTTTGCGAAAGCAAAAAGGATTTGGTTGCGTAAGGAAAAAGTTGCCAATATTAACATGTCATGGACACTGCGCACAGCGAGTAATACGGTTGCCGGCGAAAAAACCGTGACAAAATTGCCACCTACATCAGAATCGTGCGGGAATTGAATTTGGGACGGTACGTGACCGTCTATTTCTATTTTTGCCAACTCGCTGTCTCTTGAATGAACGAAGTAATTTGATTTCTTGAAAGGACTTTTCGTTCCGTCACGCAAAATTATGACTTCCAGCCCTTTTCGTTATCAATCGTGTATCTAATATTTTGTCACTTACGTGTAGTTGAGTAAAAATGTTTCACTTACGTGTAATTGAGTAAAAAATGTTTCACTTACGTGTAATTGAGTAAAAAATGGTTAAAGTTGTTTATCAATAGTGCGATGGCAACACACGATATACCTTTTGCTACACTTCTAGTTTGTAGTTTGTCTCGATATATGAAAGCTTAACATATGTCATTCTTATTATTCTTTAAAGTATTCCCTACAGATACGATCTGTAAAATATTACAGATCACATCTGTAGATGATTCATTTCTTAGGTTCCCATACCGCATGATTTGAACATAGAAGCTTGGCATAGTAATATGTCTTATTAATCCACGTATTCTGCAATAACTAACTTTTTATACGAATTAAGGAGGGATAAATTAATTATGAATCAATTTTATTAATTTTATATTTCATTTATCCTATATGAATATCATCTGAAAGGGCGTATAAGAAAAACCCAAAAATAAATATTTTTTTTGTTATTTTAAGTTACATATTTAAGGAGATGCTTTATTTTCCCATACTAGGTATGGGGAAATAGAGCATCCCTCTCCGTCTTATTTCTGAAACCACTGATCTAAAAATCATGAAAAAACAGGGTTAATAAATGTGACGTAGATAGAAGGAAAACTGCAGCAAAAACTAACCCTAAAAAAACTGAACCCTAGACCTTATAATTTTTTAAATACACACCCTGTTTCAATGCTTGTGAAAGATATAGTAAACAACATACAAATTTTTCACTTTGGACAAAATAAAGACACTCAGCCGCCATATTACATGGATCGTGACGTCAACTACTTAAGGTCATCCCAAAGGTAAAGAAAATTCGAACAGAATCATCCGTTTCGGCCATAAAAAGTAACATCTAAACACACATTCATACATACATATATATATATATATATATATATATATATATATATATATATATATATATATATATATATATACATATATATACTTAACTGATAAATACAACAAACTCATTGGCAAGGCGCAGTCGAGTAAAAACTACCAACAAATTCAATCGAAGTAACAGTTGTGTTGGTTGATTTTTATTTAAGGTCAAAATTATTTAAAAAGAATGCTGATATATGCATCCAAATTTATAGCCACACTTAAGATATACGAGTATCGCTGTATCTGAGACATACCGTATTCCCAGTTGGAGCGCACTCGATTAAAGCTCAATCTGATAAACCAAACAGAAATTACTCCGAAACACTTTCCGACGAGTAAACTGAGTAGACGAAATGGGATATCGAATTGAGAATAAATCTCTAAATAAATAATGGCGCTGATGCTGAAGCGAGGGTCCTCCCCGACATCTGTGTCTGCAAGCCCAATCTGATTTCAAGGACTTGCGATCAATCTATAAGTAAAATATATTTGGAGTGGAAATATAGAACGAATAACGTGTTGCTAACATCATGTCAGCTGAGAAAAATGATAGAATTAGTCGATTTATTGAATTCTGTTTATTCTAACTCTAATTCTGTAAGATTTGGCATAAAACAGTTAAAAATTTATTTTAAATTTTTAAAGGCAACATACAAAAAAACAGCGGTCGCTTAAAAATGACAAAAATAACAAAGTTTGGTTATATTTATGTCAACATGAATGCACCATTTTGTCGACAGATGACAGAAACGTCATTAAATGTAAAGACAAGTAAATATGATATTATTACAAATGACTACGAGATAAGATTTTTGAAGAATCCAATCTCATATTATCTTGTATTGTTTTTACATATTATTAAAATGGATCCCATAACAATTTTATATAATACACTTCACCGTATTTAGACATTATAAATATTTTTGATTAATTACAATGTACACTGTGAAGAATTCATACGAAAAATAACGGCAGTGTAACCGAAAGATCATTATTTTATCACCAGATGTCGCTGAGGGCGTCTTGCGTGGTCCCTATATATTTATTTTTCTAGTATAACTTTTCACCGCAGTGTTTTCAATCCTAATAAATAAATTATTTGATTTATATATATTCCTGCATAAACATATTTTAATTTTTGTTCAATCCAATCTGCCATGATCTTGATGAAGAAAACTACGTTAATGAAGAAAAGTCCGATCCCTTCCGCCGTAAAGTCACGGTGCAAGATCCGACTTATTAACTCTCGATTCCGAGTTTACAATATTACGTATATTGGTTTACTTGTGCTATTGTACTTTTCTTTGTTTAACTGTACGGAATTTAATGAATCGATAAATTTTAATTATATTTATCTCAAATGAAATTTCTCCAAATTAATTAAGCGGTACATAGATATACGTAACTGACCATGACCTTAGCTCTAACGGATTGAACTTATTTTAATATTTTCCGATTTAATTAAAATTTAAATTGCGCCAATTATTTTAATACGATTTTAGCTTTCTATTTATGATACCCAAGTATTATTATTTATGATACCAATATTTACATGCTTAGGTTATTTATATGGAAATAAAATTCGATGACGTCAATACTGTATAAACTGAACTTAAATATTTCACTACTATTATAAACTTAAAAAAAACCGCGATTGATGTGAATTAAAATTCTGCTGCGAATTAAGACAACAATTGAGATTTTCGCTAAAATTCAAGTTCACTACGTTAAATAGGAATGTTTCATTATGATGAAGCGTAAAGCGTCATATTAGAGTCGTGAGATTGTTTAAACTAATTTGGGACGATAAAACTCTTCAAAATAATGAATATCTAACTTTTACAAGAACAATATGAACGACAGTTTTGAAATACAAACATATACACACAAACACTATTATTAGATACAAAGTAATGTGCTGAAGCCCTTAAAAATAAGAAAATAATCCTTATTTCTTCTTTTGAATAAAAGTAACATGTCAGAGGTGCATAAAGAGATAAGATTCATCACTTTCTAAAACATTGATAAGAAACTTATGTTTGTTCAACGGAAAACACAGGTAATTACAAGTATAAAATCCGGAGTTACATATTCTTACGTTTAATACTCTTCAACAGACCTTTGCCTAGTTACATACTTACTAATGAAACAAAGATATTCCGCCAAGTTAGACTTACAGTAAAATATACTAAATAATATAATAGTAATAGTAGAGATAGATTTTTTTTCAATAATATAAAGTTATTACTGATAAAAAATTATTACTCATAACTGGAGATCTAAATTCCACATCATTATAATTGTACTGTTATACAATTTATTTTTCAATGAATACATAAGTATTTATTTATTTACTAGCTCTAATTTTTTATATTTATTTGCTGGTATCGCCTGCATACATTTTCGGTTAAAGCGTCATGATTTGTTTCTGATGCGATACTTCGATCGTAGCGTCGTAGAGATCCGTCGTAGCACCATTTTATAAATTTTCATCGTTAAACATTCTGACTTATCCTCTCAAGACACGTGAGCAATAGATTTATTATATACATTACGTTATCTATTGACATGGGGTAATACACACATTTTCTTACCTATTGAAATTAAAACACCGAGTTTCACCCTAAAGAATCATTCTATTTCTGATATTAAAAGCAACCTGTATATTAAATTCGAATCATAAACTACTCAAATCTTCGCTGTTACAATAAAAAGGGAAGTTGTATCTATTTTATTCCTTTAATACTATATGTTTTCACCGAATGTAAAATTTCAGTGATTCAGTTAAAATTATCGGTATCCATGTGGTTTGCAACAGCATTTTGTACCTGTGAACTTTAGAAGTCTTAGCTAGAAAAAGCTTATTTAACTGATAAAAATACCATCTCATTCTTTATAGGCAAATCCACTATCACTAACATACATATACAGATAAATATTTGACAAAATAACCGCCCAACAACATTAGTCGAAACTGAGTCCCCTAACTGTAAGTCCTACTCAAGGGCAGCACGCGCCCAAGTCTACCTCGTTAGTCCCGCCGCGACAGGGCCCACATTTTTGCCCCATCTCCCGGGCAAAGCCACCAAGATTAATGAGCGCGTAGCCTCCCGGGGGCCGACTGCGCCGCTTGTCTCCGCGGAATTAGTTTCTTTTAATAATCGCTCATTTACTCGCGCAGATGGACTCTCAAGATCTTAGTGGGATTTTCACGAGATTAATGGGCTGATGCAGCCGTCCCGCAATGCCATTGTACAAACGCGTTTGCTTCAATTGTATTATTGATGACCATTTATCCACTAGCTTACAAAAAAATATTTTCTTAGATTGATTAATTTGAAACAGTAAATAAACTCATTGAAAAACAATTTTAGTAAAAAATTACGAGTTTTAATACATTTTTGTGAAGTTCACTTGAATTTTCATGGAATGTCCAATTTCCGCCGCGTACTGATACTTAATGAATATTAAATAAATCGATACATAGACGTACAAATCTTTATATACTTTGGTAGCCATTTATATAATTGCGTTTGTATAAAAATATGAATATTTTATCTAGTTTAATTACATATATATTACAAGCTTACAGCTTGCCATTCATACAATTTTCTTCTCAATTTCATTCGTTACAAATAAAATATAGACCATCTTCATTCGGTATTGCTTAAATATATTTATTTAATATTACAGAGAAGAAGCCAATATCTAGTTTATTTTATAAAAATGCCTTTTACATAGACGTCGCTTCGGTCTTTTGGTGGAACTATTACATATTTTTTTTCATATTTCATTGCTTTATATCCTACAATTAAATGAAACTACGTGATGTAGTATTATTTCTATTTTCTTTAAGTTCTTTGCCACTACCTAGGATTCGTTGTATTACAATATTTTCAGACGGTCTGTTAACAAAGATCTTGCTAAGAGCCCACCTGAAGATGTTGTAATACAAGGAAACCTAAGTCGTCGTAAAGAACTTAAAGAAAGTAGAAATAATACTACATCACGTAGTTTTATTTAATTGTGAATAATGAATTTCTACAAAATTAACGCCAAATATATTCAATTATATCCTACATTTTTAGCAGCATAATCATTTTACGTAGAAAACTTTATTCATCAAGAATTATTTTCTATATTGTGGTTTATCTGTTTCCACTATTCGCCTCCTTAAAGCTACATTGCAATCGCTATTAAATCAGGAGAACCCCTTAAACCTTTACTTAACAGCTCAACTGTGGGTAAAACTGCATAAAAATTCGTTCATTCTATTATTTTTTGAGTTCTTAAAGTTCGCATCACGGACATATTTACATATTAGGTTTTATATTTCAGATTAACAATGTATAATCATAAAGAGACACTTGTCTTTTTATGTTTATACATTATCATATACATTGTCTCGTTATGATTATACGAGATATAAACAAATTGGAATGTTCCACAAGCATATCAGATTCAGATATTGTTATAAAAAATTATCTACCAAATCCATATAACGGCCTAATGCGGTGCCCCGATATGAATAATTTTAGGATGGTTACATTAATCCATGTTTTATGTTTAGTTGAAGCAAAAACTATATAACATAGTAACATATGGGTTAAAAGTTTTTTGTCGTCGTGAAATTAAATAATGACGAGTGTAATGAATAGAATTTCATAATACCAAAAAATTAACAATATTATCTTCTATGTAATTATATTAAAAGCTTTTTGGAACTCTTTCAACTGTGAGGTAACATGTATGTACAAGTATGTCATAGCTTTTTGTAATCTGCAGGTAACTACTGTGCTCTGTAGCTCTTATTCGTCAAGTATGTACTGTACGTTACACACTTGACGAATAAGAGCCCGATCGGCTGACACTTTTGCTACAATATAAAAGTGTAAGATTTCGGCCGACACTTGCTACAATTTAAGCGTTTGCATGTTTTCAAGTATATGTCAATGTATAAGTATATTACTATAGTACAAACGTGCGGCATGCGCACAAGCTGTATTCGTTTAAGCGTATGTGTTTAGCAATCCGTGCGCGCCAGAATACTCACAACTTCTATTTTCAATTCCCGTGTTATTAATAAGGAATGAATTGTGAAAGTGATTCAGTAGAAGTTGAAGATATGGATGATGAAGTCAAATAAGTATAAGTGTTAAAGTGACAATAAGTGGATGATTTATTTTAAACTTAAACTTTGTAATTAATAATCTATAAAATGTTTATTTTCATAACTTTTAAACAAAAAAATATTAATTACAATTTTGTTACTGTTCCTTCATTTAGTTCTCTTAATTTTTCATTTAATTACTCTCAAAGGTTGTTAACTTATTTCATTATGCCTGTTATTTAATACATAATATATAACGAAATGAACTTCATTCCAATCGGGTGTCCCACGACATCTCTCGTTCTTTTTAATTCAGATAAACGTCAAATAATGAAAAGTTAATAATTTCAAAATTTCAGTAAGTTAATCAAAGTATATTGTATCACAGCTTAACGCGTAGGTGTAAAGGTGATTCCATAACATTCCTGTTACTATTCTACACGGAATCATACAAAATATTATATAAATTATCATTGTAGGAGATTTCTTGTTTTAATATTACTCCTGTGTACACATTTGGAGTTTAATATATTTTTTACACTTCGTTTGTGACAAATAGAGTTTATTAAATCTAATAGATAAATTATCAAAAAAAAATCAAATAAACGCTCTAATAAAAACTTGCATCAATATGTAAAAGTAAAACTTACTGGCCAATATTTTTCCGAGACACTAGTTTGCTATTATAATCAATTTATCACATATAATAATACTGGGGCAACATGGTTGTTACATTTTTTGAATAAAATAGATGCTGTTTGGCTTCTTAAATCGAATTCTTTGTGGAAAATATGAAAATTACCGCTTGAGTAAACTGTCTTGACAGTGTTAGAAAAAGCTTTTCATAATTAAAAACCGAAACGTACACTCAGGTAATCACAGCTAACAATTACACATTTTAATGCTTGCTACATTTAATTATTTTCAATCGTCTTTGCATAACATAACATTCTTATTTCTTAAAAAATTGTCGAAAGAAATATTGTTTTAGCTTTCATAGCGTGAGCTGGATAACCGATTAAATAATCATTAAATTTTCATTTCTATCCTTACGAGATCTTGCTGCAAACACCATGCCATAGAAACTAAACAAACATATTATTAATCATCCGAAAACGCATACGTCATATCGTGACACAGAACTACATAACCCACAATTTAGCTCCATAAAACCGCCTTAATCCCACTCCCCACACCCCTTTTCAATTCCCAAACCTATCTCCCATACCATGCATCACCATAATCGCTCTAACAATTATGATACCAAAATTAAACAATAACCACGTTCAGGCCACAATGGACGCTATTAAAGGCATTAAAAACACAAAAGCACTGCCTGTAAAAAAATACAAGCGGCTACAGTACAACAATGAGTCCATTACCTAAATTTCATTCGTGGCGCAAACGTTTCACACGGAAGCATTAAGGATAACATTGATACAATAAAAAGGGATAAAGAAAACACTCCTTCGACTGCGGAAAAACAGTTAAATTTGAATCTTATTTTTATAGACAATATACTAAGCAAATAAAAGTCAACGATACAATCACGATAATGTCGTTTACGATAATGTATACGTATACACGGGAGACGACGAAAAAATACAGATTTTTCCTCACTGAAGGCTATTTAATATTGCTTTACTGGAGTTTGCTTGAGATTCAAGAAGATAAATACGTTCAACTATTAAACAAACATGCGATACATTGGTTTCCCTTATTTGTTGGTTAAAAGTTGTATATTTTTAAAAACTCTATTAAAACTAAACTGTATTTAACATATGTTAAACCCGTTGTTGAATGAAATAATAATGATGCTATAGATTACAATGAAAATGCATTATCGGGGGAATAAACAAATAAAAAAACAAAACTAACGGGTTCGTTTTCATCGATTTTTAGAATGCATAGAACGGTCAATATGTTAGTTCCGTTCACTCTCCATAAATAATATTTATATTAAACTATTTACAAATACTGATAATATTGTTCACCATATGAAAATATTGCCTAGTATAAATTTTATAGACATGAGAATATCGTGAATTTCTTAAAAGCTATATCATTTTTCACCATATGTACATACTATCTAGTATAAATTTTAAAGCCATCAGAATATCGTGAATTTCTTAAAAGTCATGATATTATTTTCTATCATATGAATATACTGCCTAGTATAAATTTCATAGACGTCAGAGTATCGTGGATTTCTTAAAAACTATGATATTATTTTGCATCACATGAATATACTGCCTAGTATAAATTTCATAGACGTCGGAATAACATGAATTTCTTAAAACCTATGATATTATTTTGCATCATATAGACATACTGCGCAATACGAATTTCATAGAGATCAGAATATCGTGGATTTCTTAAAACCTATGATAATATTTTGCACCATATGAATATACTGCCTAGTATACATTTCATAGACGTCAGAATATCGTGGATTTCATAAAAATTATGATATTATTTTTCACCATATTGACAAACGCCGTAGTATAACTAAATATCCTGAATCTCTTAAAAGATAAACTAGGGTGGCGGTCTTTTTTAGCACAAATAACATAATGCGTGTAGTGGCCACATCTGTGTTTGTCAGTGTGCAACGAGAACGCGATAGGATCGCACGTGTTTCTGAAGCAACTGTGTTTTGAAGAAGACACTCTAACCTGATAATTATTAAACCTGAGTATTATTTCTATTATAAGATAACCTGAGTATTATTTCTATTTTCTTTAAGTTCTTTGCCACTACCTAGGATTCGTTGTATTACAACATCTTCAGGCGGTCTGTTAGCAAAGATCTTGCTAAGAACCCACCTGAAGATGTTGTAATACAAGTGAACCTAGGTCGTGGTAAAGAACTTAAAGAAAGTAGAAATAATACTACATCACGTAGATTCATTTAATTGTGAATAATGAATTTCTACAAAATTAACGCCAAATATATTCTTACATAAACCCAAATTTTTGGCAGCATAATCATTTTACGTAGAAAACTTTATTCATCAAGAATGATTGAATTCCTGTGACATTCCTGTTCTACACGGAATCATACAAAATATTATATAAATTATCATTGTAGGAGATGTTCTCTGCTGAAGAATGTTGAATTAATATTAAATATTCTGTGTCCATGGAGTGGTCAAATGATAAAGTGATTGAATTTCTTGAAGTACTTCAAACTGAATCAAGTTTATGGGATCCGCGATATAAAGGTTATAAGAATCGTGGTACTCAAAATGATGCTTGGCGTCGAGTAAACCATGTGTTGCCATTTCCGACAACGATTGAAGATGTCAAGAAAAAAAACCCCAATGGGGTATTACACAATCCACGTCAACAAATATAAAAAGTCTTTAAAGTCTAGAGCATATTTTTTTCACCATATGAACATACTGCCTAGTATACATTTCAAAGACGTCAGAATATCGTGGATATTTCAAAAGCTACATTATAATAGTTACAAATACTAATATTTGGAACCATAGCATAAGTTTTCCAGTAAATACCAAATTAGCAGTTACGAACATGAGTTGTGCATGGTTTTGTGGACATTTTCAGCCATTTCTCTAAAACTATCTTACGTAAAGTTTAAATTGAATAGTTTTGGAACTGTTAGGATATAGATGGGTTGATATGCTTTATCCCTAAATTTAATTTTTCCATGTCAAATGATTTTCGAGAAAAGGAGCTGGGACAGTTAGAAGGCGGATACGTGAACCCCAAACGGAACCACAACAACAATGAATATATATATATATATATATATATATATATATATATATATATATATATATATATATATATATATATATGAAAATAGTAAAAATGGCAAAGTAATAAAATATTGTATTCCGAGAACCTTTCAAAAAGAGAGAACCTTTTTTACTTGCTTTCTTCTAATGTTGTAAGTCGTAGAAATATTTCCCGTAAACCTGTCAAATTATAAGTGTAATCCACATATAGATGCTGAAATACTGAAAATTAATTTCTCTCCTTAACACCATTTCCGCGTATTTCAATCAATGAAAAATAATTTGATTTTATTTCGCATAATAATTTGTTTATTATTAACTATTACTTTTAATTAATTAATCGTTATTAATAATTACTTAAATAACTCTTAATCTTTTAATTACTTAATTATTATTAATCATTACTTTATTTTTTGTCATGAAATAAACTTTCATAGCGTTACTATTGTATAGTCAAATAGAATTATCAGAGATCGAAATTTGGCGGTGGAATAACCATTAAATGCTGGTTTCAATAGAGCGAATGACTGCATTTAAAAGTAAGCATACTTAAACAGAGAGTTTTCATACACGAATGACTTGTATTATTAAAATCAAGCATACTTATTATTAAAAGCAAGCATACTTCTCTGTTTAAGTGCAGCAATGAGTACAGTCTTAAGTGCAGCAACATTCGTGAGGCTTATGAGTTTTTATACACGAATGACTTGTATTATTAAAAGCAGGCATACTTATTATTAAAAGCAAGCATACTCCTGTGTTTACGTGCAGCAACGAGTAGAGTCTTAAGTGCTGCAACATTCGTGAGGCTTATGAGTTTTCATACACGAATGACTTGTATTATTAAAAGCAAGCATATTTGTTATTAAAAGCAAGCATACTTATTATTAAAAGCAAGCATACTTCTCTGTTTAAGTGCAACAACGAGTAGAATCTTAAGTGCAGCAACAATCGTGAGGCTTATGAGTTTTCATACACGAATGATTTGTATTATTAAAAGCAAGCATACTTCTGTGTTTAAGTGCAGCAGCGAGTAGGGTCTTAAAAGCAGCAACTTTCGTGGCGCTTATGAGTTTTCATACAAATATTTTGCAATGAAAAACAATAATCGTAAAATAAATATCAAAATGTTATAGATATTACCCTTTTGAACGATGCCTAAGCTTTACTACGTCCCTATTTAACACGTTTAGTTTGTCGATTTCTGATTGTCATATCATTAAGGCTTTGAATACCAGAGATTTTTTTCCATATAGACGGTTAATACTTTTAGTTTTTCAAGTAGTTTAGAAATTTCTATGTATCAAAATTAATTTCGAGCTATTATTTTAGACAATATTATATATTATTTATAAAAATCAGAAACTAATGCAAATACACAAACAATCGTTACAAATTTACATAGAATAAAAGGCGCACGCAGTGTTGTTATACTGCTTACAGTAATTTGCGGTATATATTGTTAAATAGCAGGATATGACTGTTCCAATATTTTTCATTATGTTTATTATACAAAAAGAAATTTTTTTTACAGTTTAATGAAGCAAATTTGAGAAAACTGCTTGATTTTTTATTTACCTTCCTTTTTCCATAGTAAATACTTGCTCTGAAATTGTAAACAACTACCTGTTAAATGAAAACTAGCTTCCCGTTATATGAAAGCGCTAGAGTCTAAATCGAGTTTAATCAATTTTTCTTCAATGATTAACATTAAACATGAAAATAACAAATCTGAAGACTAGAATATTAATCTTTAGGATACTGTCAATCGAACATAGGAGCAAGTAAAGACACGTGAGTCTTTATCTGACCCTATAGTGCTAAACCAATGACTTCCACGCAACCCTCTCTACGGTTTAAGGCGGCAGATGAGAATCTTCACCAAACATTGTTTCTCAACATTGTTTATTTATTAATGCTTCTAATTCAAACTCTCATTAATTTTAAAAAATCAGAAGTAATATTTTATTCGACTTTCTTTTGTATAAATAAATTATTTTAATAATGATAATTTTTACTTGTGAATATTCGGACATGTATTTATTACTCACATGTTACATTTTCTTTTAAAAACAATGCCTATTCTAATACAGTTAGGACGCATTGATCCTTTATATATTCCTATGAAGTCACGTCCAATGCATAAGTACGTTTATCACTCGCTCGTAGCCCATTCGTTCCATGTGCTATCCAATATTTTCAACTTTATTTGATAGAAAAAAATAGTCGCAATAGGACAGAATTCAAATAACATTTCGTTATTTTGTTATTTTTGCGTATGGAGGAATAAAATCGAATATTCTACCACTAGCGGAGACGAAATTTTCTTTTAAATTATAACAATACTATTTGGATAAACATTTCTGCAATAAATAACGTTCAACAATCATGATATACGTGAAAATTCGTACAATTTCTATCTTGTCTTCAAAGAGTCCTACCGCTGAAAACCAGAGCTGAAAAAAAAAACGTATGGTAACCAACTCACAAACTTATATTCCATAACTACTTATCGCTATATATATATATATATCTATAGCTATCTCCTATAAATAGATTAGCATTTCGTTAAGGTTTTGACTTACGTCTCAATTTACTTACGTTAGGAATACAATCTGAGAATCATTACCCGGGGAATAAACGACAACCAATTTCTAAACGTCGCAAACACCGTAGTTTTAAAATGTTAACTGTCTGTTTTGCAAATCAAACTATTTAACTCTTTTATTTAATGATTAATTAATTTCCTCATATATTTATTTACTATTTTCCTATACCTTTCTGTTCAAAAAGTTCAACGTCATTTCCAGTTGAAACTTGTAATAAGGACAACAAAAGGAAAATTAACTGTGATAAAACATAAATGAAAATATAAAGTTAATTAACTGAACTAACTTATTTTTGGCATTTAAATATCCTTAATATACCAATATTTAAATTAATACCTTTTTACGAGGCTACTGATGTGATAATCCAGAGATTGGGTTTGGTCCAGTTACGATTTTGTTGAATTTTTTGACTAAAAAATGAATTTGTTATACCGGACATTTCGCACCAAGCTGACCATCTCTATAGCGCTATTCAACCGATTTTTAAGAAATATACTTTTGGCAATAAATATTCCTTATTTAATATATTAACAAACTGATGTCTTGACTCATAAGCTTTCAACTCCTGCTTGTTTTGGCAGGTACCGTTTTTAGGAAAAATTTATAGCGTATTGCAATTGAGTTTCTTAGCAGATTGATGAGTAGAAAATTCCTAAAACTAAATTTTCTTCATCATAGAATACCGTTGACTCGTCCATCATTTAGAATATATCATTTGTGATGCTCTTGCCATCATGACCGCGGCGGGACTCATAAAATAGAAAAATCCGTACTAGACGTCGATGTGAACCCATTTTCTTTGGTGTAATGCACATGAAAAGACAGACACCTCCATAAATCTAAATATAATGTTAACAGAACCGTAAAGAGTATTTTTATGTTCTTCCCTAATTTAACATTTATATGGTATGTTGATTATTTCAGGTACAACTCACTGGCAAAGGGTGCACTTGGGGAAAAATTAAATTCGTAATTTTCGTCTCTTACTTATTTAGATCAAACATTATAATAAAAACGGTTCTCTCGACTCTTATGAATTTAAATCGTTACTTTAAAAAACCTTTCATACTTTAGTAAAACTTACACTACATGAGTTATCTACATATTTAGGCCCTTATATAAACATTTAAGGGTTCTATTAAACTATTTACAAATATTAATTTTTCACAACGTAAATATATTGCCCACAGTATCTTCTGCATGTGTAAAAACATGTTGCATATTTAAATAAAAATTATTTTAACATTGTAAATATATTGCCCATGGCATCTTTTACATATGTAAAAAATATGTTGCATATTTAAATAAAAATTATTTTAACATTGTAAATATATTGCCCATAGCATCTTTTACATATGTAAAAAATATGTTGCATATTTAAATAAAAATTATTTTAACAACGTAAATATATTGCCCACGGTACCTTCTGCAGGTGTAAAAACATGTTGTATATTTAAATAAAAATTATTTTAACAACGTAAATATTTTGCTAACTAAATCTTTCGCATGTGTAAAAACATGTTGCATATTTAACCAAAAAATCTTTTAACAACGTAAACATATTGCCTACGGTATCTTTCGCATGTGTAAAAACATGTTGCATATTTAAATAAAAATTATTTTTAAGAACGTAAATATTTTGCTTACTAAATTTTTACGGGCGTTAAAACGTCATACACGTTTAAAAAGTGATAAAATGCATCACAATCGCTATAGTTTTCCCACAACTTTTCTATAGGTTTGTAAAATACTATTTTTTCATAATTTTAGGTTTAGTAGTTTTGGAAGTAAGGAGGAAGGAATTTTTTTTTGCATATTTTTCGGTACATATCTGAAAACATACTACCTAAAATTATGAAAAAAATGTTATAGTCATATGAGCTATTTTTGAAACACATATAACTAGCCCTTTGAAACGATACCTCACACTATATATGGAACTTAAAAATAGTTTTGAGTATTTAATTTGAAAATTTGTTACTAAAGTTTTTTAAGAGATTTAATTACTAAAATTTCCAAATGAATATTTTCAAGTATTAGTTGGTATGTACGGATTAATATGTTTCATTACTATACTAAATTTCAAGTTTTACTTCAAGTTGTTTCTGAGAAAAACGGTTGTGGCAGACCGACGGACAGAGAGCATTTTTCCTGTTGAAATACGGAACCCTAATAAATATGGTGTTTATTACAATAAACATATATACTAGTGTACGCTGAGATGATTTTATGGGCATACCTATACATTTCAACATTTGTTTTAAAATATAGTATGTTTAAGGCGGTAAACAAAAAAGCATCAAAAGTTTAGGTGGTTAACAAAAAGGCATCAAACGTTGAGATGCTTAACAAAATAGCATCAAAAATTGACGTGGTTAACTAAAAGCCATCAAAAGATGAAGTAGTTAAAAAAATATCAAAAATTGTACCTCAATTTTTTAACAAAAAGCATCAAAAATTGAGCTAGTTAACAAACAAATATCGAAAGTTGGGGTGGTAAACAAAAAAGCATCAAAAGTTGAGGCGGTTAACAAAAAAGATTTAAAAGTTAAGGTGGTTTACAAAAAATCATTAAAAGTTAAGTTGGCTAGTGTAAAATTAAGAACTAAGTTATTATTTAAATTTCATACAACCAAGCCATACAGTTTTTTAAAGTTCGGGTGACGTCATATATTATCATTCCAAAAAAAGGAGATAGAGTGTAGATACTCACTTTGAACCTTATTACTAAACTACAACTGTGAAAAAAATTATCACCTGGATACAAAATATTTTGATAATAACATAAATAATAACAAAATGTTTGCAACGTTAAGTTACCCAACAATTTTTTTCAACCGTTAAATATATTTAAACAATAAATACCTAAAAATTAAAATTACATTATTACGAAATTAAGGTCATGGCTAATTTCTTTGAAATATAAACATAGATTGTTAATTCTTGTGTTTTCACAACCCTCAAACCTACACTGCTTTAATTATAATTACTAGGTACATTCATACAGGAAGATCCATATCAAACGCTATTTTCAGACATTATCCACGTTATTTTCGTCTAAATAGATAAACAAGATACGTTCTATTCATTTGGCTTTTTATTTTGGATAATAAATATGTACTATATACTTAAAACACTATAATTAGTAAACTAATAAAATACCTAACGTACCTATTACGATTAAAAATACATACCAATGTGACGTGTAACAAAAACAAGCCAAAAATCGAATTTTTACGTTTTTATCTCTCCTAACTTTCTATATCTCTTTGTCTTTATCAATATTTAGAGTATAATAGGGTCATATTTTTAAGACTTACAAAAATATTGAACCAACATTTTAAGATACTTATTTCAATACAACCCAACTAACCACTCGCCTAAATATCTCCAAAAGAGACCCACTCATTAAATCATGCCGCCTCCATACGTCACACACGCATCGGCGATACGGAAAGTATTTTCAGGACAATTAGTGCGCGGGACAATATGTATTACAAGGACCCCCAACTCTCGAGCAGAGAAGGGGAGATAACATTTTGAAATGGGTTACTTAACACGGTGGCCTCCCTCCACTCCCTCTCCTCAACGGCTGTGTCCTAAACCCTGACGAACATTCATTAAGGGCTCGATGCCCTAATTGGCTGCACCCATCAATTAATATGTCATTAGAAGGATGAATGTGTGAGCTAGTTCTGAAATACAACACGTTTATTAGAGCCTCAGGGTGTTGGTGGACAGAGGGTTGTAACGGCAAAGGTGCTCCTGTCTCTCGAAGCAGGCCTCAGATAAATTGTTCAAAGTTTAATGAACTAAACAGCGGGTCAATTGTACATTTGCGGATGTTGTATTTGCTACTATTAAAAGGATTAGTTGAAGGAAAGCGGGAATGAATTCATTTCTGCAGGTAGATTTTCCAGAAAAGGAACAATTCCACTGTGGAAAAGTCAAAATTATTTTCGCTAGCTTATGATGACTGTCTTCAATAAAATAAAACGTATGCATTTATTTATCAGTTTTTCTCCATGAAAACTAATAGAAGGGATATGTAAACTTAGATATGTAATTTAAACTTAGATATATCCTATACATCCAAAAACATTATACTCCTCCAGTACTTTTCAAACGTACTTCTTATTTATATCACACCATCAGAAAAATACTGAATTGTCATACTATTAGTTATATAATTTTTTTTTTCTAAATTTTGATGTCAGATTTGATTTTGGCGAAACACAATTGTAGATAAACTATGTTCACTACACTTAAATGTATGTGAACTTCACAAACACTTTTCTGATATAGGCCTCGGTATAACCTTTATCAGATAACGTCATATGATTATGAGTAATACAAAAATGGTTTGAGAATGATCGCAATCCACATTAACTCACAGTTTATGTAAGCCCTGTTTCGCAATGAAAACTTCTCATTTTTATAATGAATACATACCAACAAAATCGTCCATCAGTAATTTTCTAATTTTCTATTTTACCTTCTTACTCGTATTTCTGTCCATATTGGATTACTAAGACGAATGTATAAGTAGTAATGTCTCTCGGTTAGGTTATAGATAACAAACCTGAGACTAACTTAATTTTTAATTCGTCGTGATATCTGAGACGGTTTCGAAGTTATAATGATGAAAAAGTAACGTAAAAAATAACGAAATCACCTCCTCTGCTACTTAGTATCCGTGTGGTAAGTTGCAGCGGGCTTCCGGAATACGGAGGGGTGGGCAGGCTTACGGTGGCAGGGAGCACCAGTTGGCCCAAGCGGGATTAAACTAATTATTCGTGTATAATATAAGAGCATATTCTAAGCGCATTAAAACACTGCACTTGCATTTAGGACCCATCGAACCGGATCCCACGCGAACGACTGATCGACCGGATCCCACGCGAACGAAGCCGCAAAGTACCGCTATTTATAAATAAAATTATTCATTTAATTTAGACAAATAACAAAATTAACATCGTCGAAATGTTGTGTTAATTTAAAATAGACTTACAAAAGAAAAAAAAATGGGACAAGCCTTGTTGATAAAATTAAGATAGGCAACGAACAGAAAAAGTTAAAAATTAATATATAGCCATATTCGATAAATAGGTATATTACTTACAAGAATAGAAAATTTGATTTAAAAAAATCTTTCAATCAATATATGCTACAGCAGTTGTACTTAGTGTACTTTTCAATACTGCTTTGCTGTCCTGTACGTTTAAATTTTCACAATAACTTTCTTTAATAGTGCTTATTCTGCTTATATTGCATAAAATACTCTCCCATTTCAGTCTCTTAATTTCAACAAAATATTTGAGAATATATAAAGCTAATTTATCTAAAAATTGAAAACACATAAATTTTAAATCGTAAACCTCTCAACGCAAAAACCCAATAAACATAAGGGTCTATTATCCCTAAATTATCTGATAAAAACAACAATAAATCACTTAAATTCAAACAAAGGCAAATTACACGCCCACTCAACTATTTAAATCAATTAGCTTCGACCAAAAATATGAAAGGCTCTCTCAGGAAAAAAATCCCAACCCAGAGCCGTTTCATTGTCGGCGATAACATCCCTTAAAATGTCGCATACAGCCCGCTGCCGCGATTCACCCTTATCGACGGAATGACACTTGAATAACATTAAATTTGTCCTCCGCAGAAGGTAGATGGGGTCGTGCAAAGTGCCTGTTATGACATGCTAAACTAATATCCGAACCGTCATTACTCGTACCTATGCATGGCTACGTTTTACGTGTCTACACCGTATGTAGAGCCTCACAGTGTAGCGAAAGTGTAATTTTGTGGACACGCCATATCCTTTAGGAAAATATTATAGATTAGTAAACAACTTTTCCAGAAATTGTAATTAATAAATGCAGACTTTACTATCGAACTAATTTCTGTTAGAAATTAGATCCATAGCAAAGTCTGCGTTTATTTAGGCCGGTCAATAATTTATTATTACACAACAAATAATCATTTATTCTTAATTACAAAAACATATTATTTATGTATAATAAAAAAAACAATTATCTATTTTAATAAAAGAGGAAAATACAACTAAAGTTAAAGAAGAAACTGTGTCATCTTGTAGGAGAATGTATCATTCGGGATAGTTAAAATTGTTTTCGGATAAAATGTCCGTGAATAATCCTTGTTAGTCTCGAATATCAGTCGAAAATTCACCAAATGCTTATACAAATGCCACTGCATTAATCGAATTAAAAGTATGGAGAGACTTCATGCCCTCCCCTATATTGCGTGCTATGAAACTATTTGCAAAAATTGAACAACCAGAAATGTTATACGAGTTCTCCAGGAATTTTCTAATATAATTAATACTGACATTAGTTAGACTATGTTAGCTTTAATAATGAATTTAAAACTTGAATCATAACAATAATTTTCACCCTGTGTCTTCTCGTAATCAATACATTTTAACAAATATTAAGTTTATGATCGTAAGTTCTAAAGAAAATATCTAATCGTTTTATAAACCGTGAAAATTTTAACGAAAATTAAAAAACGCCTTAAATATGACCACTGTTTAAAAAAACACATTTTATTACGATACGTCACACTGCATTACGCCACTGCCAGTAACACAGGAATACTTTATGGGGGTAAGACCGAGTCAGACGTACGCACAATGGTTCAATTCTTGGGCCAATTTGTCTGCTTCTGTTAACCAATTTATTGGCCAACTAATACCCGGTAGCAAATGATAAATGGGCGAAATTGCGAAGTTACAAATTGCCGGAAAAGATAGGGAATATTGCTATCAGAGCAGCGGGGTTGTTTCAAATAGATATGGTAATATATGACTGAAGTAACTGAAAGTTATTATCTGATTGAATAATTTCTTCAGCAATGCGTAGAGTCAATTATGAAAAGCAAGAAGCGATCGGAAATACTGGCGAGAAAGATGGTAGCTAAGAAGCGACTTCGAAAGATAACGAGGTTGAAGGAATTATGAAAAAGTGAGAAGAAAGTTGAGGGAACCGTATAAATAAAAAAACCGTATAAATAAAAAAACCGTATAAATAAAAAGTAATAAAATTTAACTTAAGGAAAATATTAAACAAACGAATTGCGAAATATGATTGAACTAAAAGTAACAAGTACGACCATAAATTTCTATATTATAATAAAGGGATTTAAAATTTTCATAAATTATTATTTACTAGGCAAAATCAGATAATTATTAGAGTACCATATCTCAAAAGGAAAAATGGAACCACTATAAGGTCACTCAGTTGTCCGTCTGTCACAAGCGTTTTTCTCAAAAACTGCTTGAGGTAGAAACTTGAAATTTGGCGTTAGCAATGCAGTATACTCACATATACCAAAGCTAACATTCAAAAATATCTATATGGAAATTGATGGGAAAACAAATTAAAAACTAGAATAATTTTAGGAAGTATATTTTCAGAGATAAATTTAAAAAAAAAACATGAAAAAAATAAGTCATATCCCCCTTCATTTCCGGAACTACTGAATTAAGATTGTAAAAAACAGGGTTTTATAAGTCTACGCAAAGGTTGTAAGAAGACTAGAAGGATGACTCTACATGTCATAATTTTCAAGATATGCACGATAATATGCCATGATTTCCAAGATACATACGATAATATGTCATAATTTTCAAGATATGCACGATAAAATGTCATAATTTTCAAGATACATACGATAATATGTCATAAATTTCAAGATATACATCCCTCATATTTAATGATATCACGTATTACTAAATACTAGTTGTGCCCCACGGTTTCACTCGCGTCAAAATAAAAAAAAAATTTTCTCTCGTATCAGGGTATAAACTAATATGAAACCAAATTTCATCAATTTCCGTTCAGTAGATTTTGCGTGATTGATGCACAAAATAACATACAGATAGACAGACAAAAATTGTAAAAAAAGGTTTTTCGGATTGTATTATTACTCTACACGCTAAAATATTTTCCATGTATAGAAGTCACTCTGTTACAATTTTATTACATGTATAGATTTATTGCGCGGAAAATCAATATTAGTGGTAAATACAATATAATCCTTTCACTTCAAACTATATACAGAACCCTCTATAGGTAAACCAGATTTATTCTCTAAATATCATATACTCTATGAATTAAAGTCCTTGAATTATTGCAATTCAGTGAAATCTCTTTATAATTACAATAAAAGTGTAACTTCTTCAAAACCAAAAGACTTGTATATCCATTCACACTAACCCAACAACTCTTCCGCCAATATAGTACTTACAAAATTAAGTCCCGACATACTTAGATTTACAAAAACTCACCGGAACTGTCACCATTCGTCCCAATCAACCCTTCGCTCATTTTTTGCCGCCTCTCCCTAAAGTGAAACCGCAATCGAAACCCTGTATCGGTCTCCCGATCCGCAACGAAACCGAAAACCGGAGCATTAGACTAGGTCATCGCCCCCATCCCTTCCCCTTCCCCACCGCCAGACACCATCGCCCGACGCCAATCGATTCCATTCATACCGCCTTTGCTTCCACCCTTATTCGGATCCGCGTTTACCCACATCGTCCCTTCGTTACTACGTCTGCTAATAATTTAACATACACGGTATGATTCAATACACAGATTGGGTCACTTGGATCTAAAAACACATCGACATTCTTTCGATAACCTGATCACATCTGTATATTGTTTATTATACTGCTTTCTCTATAAAATTTACTGTATTCACTGCAGACTAAAAACTGCAAACAAGGGAAGATACATATAAATAACATTATTATTTTTATTAATATTTATCCATTAATTACATCGAACAATTGACTGAAATATTCCTTGATAGTAATAAATTGCTCTTAAATATTAAAATGTTTGTTATTTACTCGATTTTCCTATAAACCGTTCTTTAATTTGGAAATAGGTTACTCGAAATGTATACAGATTATACTACGGTTATTGGATTTTTATAAATACAGAGACACGTCCGTCGACAACTTATATTAAATGAACAAGAATAATATTGTGGAAAAGAAAAAATATTCCCTTTTTAATCAGTAAAGAATAAAAGTGTAACACACCTATTATATTGATTAGCTTTTCCATTCAAACAACGAATTAACATATTCAGTCACAATCCCAGAAAACTATTGTAACAATACATTTACCAGACAAAGCCAATGAACTTTTTAATATGGTCTGCCCTATTAACATGGCATTTCAACAACTCTTGTATACATTCAGTCACAACGGTGAATACATGTTTATTATCAACTACAATTCTTTACAGAATATCATAAGGTTTTCAATACAATGTCCCAGAATATGTTTACAACGATCAAGGCGTATCAGTTGCTGTTCGTTTGGTGACATTTGAGACATAAGTAAACGGTAGCAAATAACATGGTGTATGACACCAATTGAAATATTGGTTAATGCTGCTATTCTGGCGATTTTCATACGGTCATTTTCCAATATAAATTTCTCAACTTGGGAAGGTTTCCTCAAGTTATGAATTTTACTTATTTCTCCGCGAGACTTATTTTTCCGCTCATAACAAAGTAGGAAAGTTTCGATAAAGGGCACCCATATTTTATTTAACTTTTTTGGCTTTTTTTTACTTTATCAGTAATTTAATAACTCCTCGGTGCTCGAGACTCTTGATCGTCGATAAATCGCCTAGGAGCCTTTATTACATCGTCGATTACTACGAGACTAACAATTATAAATATATTTTTTATATTGAGTGCCCTTTTGGGAGGTAACTAAGGTTGTTTACTTCAATTAATAACAATTTTCTGTGCATGATAATTCCCTTACATTCCGTAAAATAAATATACATATCCCAATATATCTTTGCTCAATCCCGCAGCATCTTAAGTGCAGAGATTATTTCGGGCGCTACCAGAAGTTCCATACTTTGCTGGTGACGTCTGAACGTGCCGGTACTTCTTACGATACTTATGGTTGTCGTTACTACGTTTCACGTTTCATCATATAGAAAATCAATGCTCATTGAAAATAATTCTGTGTTTTAAACATATTCTGTATATTTAGCCTTTAGCACCATCAATGGATGGATGGAATGTGGATAAACACAATTAAGGTCACAGTACCTTAACTCAAAATAAGTGTGAAATATTTGTAATTTTTGAAAGTATTGTTTAATGTAACATGCTATTTTCATTGTTTACCTCGATGCGGTTACAGATAGCATGATATTTTAAACAAACAAATAAATGTGAACATATTTCAAAGGCGGTGCTCGCATATATCCCGTTATGACCCTGAAAGAACTCGAAAGGTTAGCTAAATTATAAGAGACATAAAGACAACTTTTACAATAAAATACATTTTCTAAAAAGCTTTTATATAATAACCCGACACACGCGACATATAACACGCGGCCCGGCCGCGTAACTCACGGCCACGTGCCGTCATCATAAATTTGCTAATTTCCTCTCTCGCACTTCTAGTGTGCGGCCATACTGTAGATGGATGGATAGCACGGATGGGCGGGTTTACTACCGCAACGAATGTACTGGAAAGCTCTGTGGCTCGAAAGCTTTCGTCCGTAGCATTTTGTGCTAGAGATGCCTATTTTTATAGTTTGATATATCGATATCAAAACATTATGTGATATATAATCACTTGATGGAGGGAAAATAAAAAATTATGTTATAATTATCCAAATAAATGCAAATGATGCGTAGCTAAAGCTTCATTTTGGGTAATCAGACTTTTAAAAAAATTAAAAAATAAACAGGTGTTAAATCAAATTTGAATAAATTTACTTCTTAAGTAGTAGGTCTTACTAGATACAAAAAGCTAAACATTAACAGAAGATTGATTGGAAAGGTAAGCAATAAAATAATGTTTGTAACCAGTAACGATTTTTAATTTTCTTTACAAGTAAATTTATTTATCCCATAAGAATTGTGATTTCCCTAAACCAGCCAAAAAAACAAACGACCAGACTGAATATTTTGCAATCAAAAACGATGTCCGAAAAATCGAAATATAAAGACAAGATTTCATTACGCTTTACAACGATGTATGAAATCTTGTCTATATCGATAGACCATTAATGTCGATATTATTCCATCGTTCTACATCCCTAACCTAAGATCGACCTATGAATATTCCTCAGCTCATAACGACGTACCGTGATGAATATCGCAGATGTACAATTAACGCACGCATTAATGAAAATGAATCGATATAGAAGATACTGGAAAAGTAATGAATGGATTAATTTTCCCAAGTAATAGCACTTCTGAAACGTAATTTCCGCCATTTTCTGTTACTTAACTATTATTATTAATACAGAAGCATTAGTTGGAGGTAAACCTAATTTTATTTTGTTTTTAATGTTCCATGGCAAAATTACCAAAACGGAACACTTATGGAATCGCTTCGGTTTCCGTCCGTCTGTTACGATTTTTTCGCATGGTGATTCAGTACTATTTACAGTCTACGTCTTTTTATACTTCACGATTACGTGAAGTGAGAAAAGTTAAATTCTGATGATGGGGTTCATTTCACGGAATTAATTAAACAATTAAAAAGAATAACAGAAAATCGTGTAGGGTCTCAAATGAAAACTTATTGAAGTACGAATTCAACAATATATAATGTATTTTTTTATGAATTTGGAAATTTTTTTTGAGAATAATGGTAAAATTTGCTGTCTCCTATCCCTATCAACAAAAAGATAACTCAGAAAAATGTGAAAAAATTATAAACATTAATAATTAGGTATTTATTAAACAAAAAAGAAAAGTTCTGTGGTTAATAATTACAAACAATTCAATTGTTCATTTTCTTAGAACTTAGACAAAAAATATTTCTTACAATGCAAGCAACAACGTGTGTCTTTAAACGTTTTTCAATCAATATATACTCCGACTATGCCTATCGTCGTTTTTGCATGTTGATTTTTAATTTCGCTCGCATCCAAAGTAGGGAGCAGCGCTGCAAAGTGGATATCAGTGCTGCACATAGTCGGAGTGCATTACTACTTATAATTTAAGTGCGGAAGGCGGACGGCACAGAACACTTAATTTGCAAGTACAGTGATTTTATTTGGAGATGAACATTTATATAATATAATTAAAACCGACATTGTTATATTTATTTTCCAAGAATACCAGTACTTAACTTGTGTTAAGGTATAAACACTTATCATGGCGCCATGTTGTGATCTACGATTAGATTTTTTTAAAAGCGATTTAAATTTTTGAAAAAGATGCTCTAATGAAAATATCCTATGAATAAATAGAAATCTAGTCATAGCGTTCTCAACCATTTTTAATTACGTCACTAATTCAGTGAGTCACTAATTCACTCAATCAAATAATAGATGTGTGTATATATATATATATATATATATATATATATATTAAAATTGTAACAGTGCATTCTGTACATGGAAAATATTTTTTTCAAAAGTGGTTGGTTTATTGGTTTAGCAAATAGAATGATAATATAAGCCAGAAAAACTTTTTATACAATTTTTTTCTGTCCATTTGTATGTTAATTTGTACGGGTATCACGCTAAACCTTTTGGCCGGGTTTTGATGAAATTTGGTGTAGTAATAGTATATACCCAAAATAAATATACAAGATAAAAAAAAAACACAAAAAAAAGTTTTATTTTCTAATTACACGCGTATGAAGTCGTAGATACAGCTAGTCTGGTAATAATTTGTGAGTATTCTTGCAATGATTAATTTTAAAGTAATCGTTCATAAATTGCTGAAATTTTGAAAAATGATAAAATTATTTTTTCGTTCATACTTTCCTTACACGTACACAGAAAAACCCTCTCCAGCGTCACATTAAATTATACCAGCTGTTGTAATAGTGAAAACACACGCTGTTATTAAATAAAAATGTCCCCAGTTTAATTTTTTTTTCTTATCTTAATTTTTTACTTCATTTGACCTATTTACCATATTTTTTCAACGTTGACCGTCAACCTTAAGGCCGCAGCTTATGAACGAATTTCTACAGTACACTCAATTATATACACGTTATTTACCGACCATAACTACCCATAACTACGCGCCAACCATATTATAATCTGAAATGCAAAGCCACGTTAGTTCATAATACGAGCACAATATATTTCTATCTACGGCAATCTGCAGTATTCCGCCTAGGAGCCCGGGGGAAATGGAATTTTGTCGGAAGTCCCACGGTACGTGATTGCTACGCCACGTAGCATCGCTATGCGCCTACGAGGCCGGCCATCTCGTGTGCCGTTTCATTAATATGTTCGTTTTTATTTTTGTATGAAATAAAAGTTAAATTTATATTACGTAGTAATTTTTACACAGCAGTCGAATTTGATACTCGTGCTTATTTCAATGAAGTTCTTCTTTTCTTTAATCATTCTACTATTTCTGAGGATGTGACCCAAAAAAGTTGGGTCACGATCTTTGTTTAAAAATATTTTTTTATTTTCTGCTGCTGAATGTTCAATTTGTTAATACATTTTACGGGAAATGAAAAAATTCTATTTAATAATTGTTCTCATCTTTATATATTTTATAAAGAGATGATTTAAAACAAAGTCTTTTGATTTTTTATAGATGATTGATATAAATCATACCTTTAAATTTAAAGGTTCTAGCCGATTATTAACATTTTAATTTTAAACTTTATTTTATTATGTAAAAAGACTTTCAAGAATGGAATATCAAATCATTGCATTATATGAAACCAACGATACTTATAAAATGGAAAAATGCAGTCTTTCAATTTGATTTCAAATAATACTACATTCCTTTTTTGACAAAACTAGTAAAAAATAAAAATAAAAATGTATTAATAATGTATACAAGACGTCGTCTACCTGGACAAATACCAACCTAACCAGTCAAACAACTAAATAAATATTTGTAGCATAGCTCATAGTGAGTTATAATATAAGGACATGATAACAATCTCTAGCATAAAAATGCCAATTCTAATGAAAATCCTTCATCAGGAAAATATTACAGAATACCTGTATACATGTATCTACATATGAGTGTCTAGTACTAAAATCTGTACGCGTTCATGTATACAGTGGCACGAGGCCAAGTTTAGTAAGAAGAGGTCAGTTGAGTGTGTCTTTCGGAAACTTCGCCCGATACAAGTTAGTTTATTTCCACAACCTCGGTCTAACACGAGCTAAGAAATTACTTCGTTTGTATTATTAGCTCTAACAATAATAATAATCCACAATTAAATGAAACTACGTGATGTAGTATTATTTTTACTTTCTTTAGGTTCTTTACCACGACCTAGGTTATTAGCAAATATTGAATCTTTGCTATTAGCCCACCTGAAGATGTTATAATAAAACGAAACCTAGGTCGCGGTAAAGAACTTAAAGAAAGAAGAAATAATACTACATCAGTAGTTTCATTTAATTGTGAATAATGAAGTTCTACAAAATTAACGACAAATATATTCAATAATAATAATATTAATGAACCGTTGAGAAAACCAAAAGTGTCCGCTTAAAAAGTTGTTTCGAATAATACACACTGTCCTTGATTCCATAGAATCTTTTGACGAAAAAAGGGAGGATAGTTTTTTATGCTACTTTTTCGCAACTGACTCCTTATCGCCCAGCTGCGCAAGCGCGAGAGGATAATATTTTTAGTTACACTTATGTACATGAATACTTTATATTGCTCTGGAGCTTAAACGGCTACAAAGATTTTTGAGGTATCATTGTATTAGTCATAAGTTCGCGAGTGACATAAAATACTTGACGCCACTAGAATTGCAATATGGCGGATACTTGTGGCCATTTTGTACTAAATAGCTTAATGGTCTAAAAGCTTCGCGGACTTTCTGCGTAAGGCATTGACAAGTAAATAGCAAATTACATAATTTCCCGGTGTTACATCCGCTTGAAAATAAATACAACAATTTATTCCACACACCATTATTTCAAAGTATATATAATAGCAAGTAAACATCTTTATAAACCACGGCTATGTTTGTGAAGATCTTTATGTAATAATATCCAAGAAAAAATTTCGTAACAGACAAGCGGATGAAATAAATAAAGTAATTTATTCCACACACCATTATTCCAAGGTAAATATTATAGCAAGTAAATACCTTTTTACACCACTACTAAGTATTTAAGATGATCTTTATGTTCAATAATATTCAAGAAAAAAGTTCGTAACAGACATGCGGATGAAATAAATAAAGTAATTTATTCCACACACCATTATTCCAAGGTAAATATAATAGCAAGTAAATACCTTTTTACACCACTACTAAGTGTTTCAGATGATCTTTATGTTCAATAATATTCAAGAAAAAAGTTCGTAACAGACAAGCGGATGAAATAAATAAAGTAATTTATTCCACACACCATTATTCCAAGGTAAATATAATAGCAAGTAAATACCTTTTTACACCACTACTAAGTGTTTAAGATGATCTTTATGTTCAATAATATTCAATAAAAAAGTTCGTAACAGACAAGCGGATGAAGTAAATAAAGTAATTTATTCCACACACCATTATTCCAAGGTAAATATAATAGCAAGTAAATACCTTTTCACACCACTACTAAGTGTTTAAGATGATCTTTATGTTCAATAATATTCAATAAAAAAGTTCGTAACAGACAAGCGGATGAAGTAAATAAAGTAATTTATTCCACACACCATTATTCCAAGGTAAATATAATAGCAAGTAAATACCTTTTTACACCACTACTAAGTGTTTAAGATGATCTTTATGTTCAATAATATTCAAGAAAAAAGTTCGTAACAGACAAGCGGATGAAATAAATACAGTAATTTATTACATACTCCATTATTACAAAGAACTATAATACATAACGAAAACGATTAAACAAATAATCCTTTGTCTCGTTTCGTGGTTCAATTTTTATTCAATCGATTTCACCAATTTTAAATCCGAAATATGTTAGTCTTTACCACTAATATATGCACTAGAATAAAACATTTTAACAAATGGATTTAAATATTTAATTGCTTTTTGAAATTGAACAACAAAAACCTGAGCTTTCTGCACTCATTCTTACATATGCTTTCACATACGTTCTTCGAAGGTAATAACTGTTTAAATTATCGTCATCTAAACCGCAACTAGTAGATTTTATTATCAAACTGCACTTTCCACTTCCATTTTCCGATATTTGAAACCATTCATCCCAACACATAAAATAAATAAAAAAATAATATATAAAATAAAATATTTATCTCGTATATCTTTCAAAAATGTAAAAATATCATTAATTTTTCATAATTACTTTAGTTACATTATTCACAACTTTATCAAAGCGTGCCAAGGCATAATTTGTTTCAATCCCTTACGGGAGCCTTCTCGCAATGCAATTTTTATATCATTACTAATTTTGGACCGAATAACCACACAATATGTGTGAATTTTAATGAAACCCATATCTGATTGCGTTTAGAAGTTAAGAGCACGCCGCAAACAGCGAGAAAGATGGACGTACGGATGGTGACGTTACAACTATAATAGGGTTTCCAATGGACCTAACTGTGTTCAGAACCCTAAATTTCAATAATAAAACTAGTATATATTCTAACATTTCAGTAATGGAAATTGTGATAAACTTCTTTAAAGATAGATACGTATTTCATAATTTTCTCGATAAGTTGGAAATGCATTATTTCAAAAATAGTTTCTTTATTTTTTTTTCTTTTAGTATATTCAGTAAGTTCGAATATAAAAAAACCCTTCTAGATAAAATGCTACTAAGCGTGCGAAATATGGAGCTCCCATTAACGTTATACTTTTAGACTTGATTACTGAAACTGAATTTTTTTATTAAAAAAACTATTTGTTCGTTTTATATGGGTATAACGTTCATTCATTAGTGTAGAACATCCAATAATATACTATAATCCCAAATAAGTTAATATAACAAACACTTGTCTATTACGAGTAGAATTTGCACTACAAGGGTTCCGTACACATTCAGGAATTTATAAACATTTGAGGATACATAATATTTCTATTAAACTATTCACAAAATTTGTATTTTTCAAAACGTAAATATAATGCCCACCATATATTTCGCATATTTAAAAAAAAATATGATTCCACGCAAAATAGCCTAGAAATCATTGATTTTTTTGGATTTATCCCTTTACTTGTTCTTTAAGACATGCCATTATACCAACTTTCAAGATAGTGGATCGACTGGAAATACCTCATAGGTTTCGATAAATAAATATAGTAAAAATAAAGAAAAAATACCCTTTAAAGGTACATAACTTTTTAGTCCGTAAACCAAAAAACTTGAGCTATGCAAGATTTGTATAGCAATGTAAGACTATAGGTCTCAGTAAACAATATTAATTTCAACTTGCTATCTCAAGCCGTTTCTGAGAAAAAGAATTTTGATACAGACGGACGGGTGGGCGGACAACCAAACGATCCAATAAGGGCTCCGTTTTTTCATTTTGGAGGATGAAACACTATAAACGGTCAGATTGATGATGTAACACTAGAAAACGACTTACTTTATTCTAGAGTGACTTATTTCATGTATTTAATGATAAAATTATATTTGGTATTGATGTAATTTACGAGATAATTTATTTAAAGAACAGAATTACGGGACGAATCTTTACGCCCTTTTGTAGATGAATCTTTAAACTATTGTAGACGAATCTTTAAGAAACATTTAACTTTTTCTTAACCATAGAATACCAAGATTGATCATCCGCGGTAACCGCATCCTCTAAGGAACAGAAAAGTCGCGCGCTACACGGTCTCTAATCCAGGCCAGCGACAGGTGAGACCTGACCCCACCTTGACGAAGGTCGCCGATAAACTTTGCGAACGTTGAACGCGAATCCGCGTTACGCAAACATATGACGCGCCGCCTAATTGAGATTTATTGTGGAAGTTAGTGCGTGTCTCGTTCTACTTATATATCTGTACTTGTACCACCAACAAAGACTTAAAGTCATACATGACTGCAAGATATCTTATGTTTTATTATCTACAACCAAAAGGTCGTTACAAGTCAAATCCCAACTATTTAAAGTTCTGTAGCCAAGCTAGAAAACATCTCCATATCCGTCTGTATGCCACTCCGTATGTCACAGCCGTTTGACACGTCGACTATTAGCGCTATAAATCTGAAATCTGGCATGGGTACACACATGTATAAGACGTACAAAGTTAAGAAATAAAAAGTTTAAACAAAATAGCTTAAATAGATAGCTAGATGTAAAATGAGGTAATTTTTTTTATATGATATGTCATGAACACTTTTAATACAGGGATCCCTTTAGTGAATGTTAAGCTTAAAAGCTACCATTTTTGGTAGAGTTACGTACGTACCCACTACCCGATAAACCTAATGGTTTATTTTTGTTTTTAAATACTTGAAAATATTCACAACAGTATTATATAAAAACTCCACTAACTTAAATTTAATCGAGTGCAAAAATAACATTGCATTTTAAAATGTATGTTTAACTTTTAAACTGAAGAGGACAAAGTAGTCATACATTACACTAATTGCTAGAATTACGTATCCCCACTCAATACCCCATAAAGTACTATTTTTAAATACTTGAAAGTATTATATAAAAAAACCCCCACTAACCTAAATTTAATCAACTGCAAAAAAACACTGCATTTTAAAATGTATGTTTAATTTTTAAACTGAAGAGGAGAGTGTAGTCATACATTACACTAATATTATATATAGGCATTAAATAAATAAAAAAATAAGAGTAATTTATTATATTAAATAGATACAGTCGACAGCACTTCAGAATTCAAACTTTGACGTGACCTTATTTCCAACTTACTTTGTGATGTTGGATGATATCATTCCATCCTTAGTTACCATATTCCTATATATGCCTGTTCTTAAATATTGACTATAACATCTACTTTCACATATAGCCATACTGACTAGGGAACCACATACTGTGCATGACCCACGTTTGGCCGGTTTGGTATAATTTTATAGATCCAGCAAACAACATTAAATATCATATGAAGTTTTCAATTGTTTTAAAAACAGACAGTTTTACACTAATTTAAACTATACAGGAATTAAAATAGAGAAGACCCTAATTTCCTAATGAAGTCTAATGACAAACTTCTTATTATAGAAAATCTTTAGCATAAACGGAATAGCATTTGTTCCATTTAGAGATAGTCGTCCGTGCATAATTTATCCACTAAACCGAAAACAAACACGAATAATGTGCGTGAAAATTAGTTTAGAATATACTACAAAATATAATAGCATAGATCCAGCGAACAACATTAAGGATCATAGGGAGTTTTCAATTATTTTAAAAACAGACAGTTTTACACTAATTTAAACGATAAAGGAATTAAAATCGAGAAAACTCTAATTCCCTGATGAAGTCTAATAACAAACTTATTATTATAGAAAATCTTTAGCATAAACGGAATAGCATTTGTTCCATTTAGAGATAGTCGTCCGTGCATAATTTATCCACTAAACCGAAAACAAACACGAATAATGTGCGTGAAAATTAGTTTAGAATATACTACAAAATATAATAGCATAGATCCAGCGAACAACATTAAGGATCATAGGGAGTTTTCAATTATTTTAAAAACAGACAGTTTTACACTAATTTAAACGATACAGGAATTAAAATCGAGAAAACTCTAATTCCCTAATGAAGTCTAATAACAAACTTATTATTATAAAAAATCTTTAGCATAAACGGAATAGCATTTGTTCCATTTAGAGATAGTCGTCCGTGCATAATTTATCCACTAAACCGAAAACAAACACGAATAATGTGCGTGAAAATTAGTTTAGAATATACTACAAAATATAATAGCATAGTTCCAGCGAACAACATTAAGGATCATAGGGAGTTTTCAATTATTTTAAAAAACAGACAGTTTTACACTAATTTAAATGATACAGGAATTAAAATCGAGAAGACCCTAATTCCCTAATGAAGTCTAATGACAATCTTCTTATTATAAAAAATCTTTAGCATGAACGGAATAGCATTTGATCCATTTAGAGATAGTCGTCCGTACATAATTTATCTACTAAACCGACAACAAATACAAATGAATGTGCGTGAAAATTAGTTTAGAATATACTACAAACATTAGTTACTATTCATGAAACTTACTTTCGTTCGAAAGAGGGCGTCTTATTTCATTAATGATCGCTTTTTACATAAAATAATTCGCAGTTTAGTAATTGATAAATATAAATATACTACCCACAAAAGTGCCAAAACTTTTTTCTAGTATTTAGAAGGAATAGTAAAAAATTCTAAAAAATTCTATGGTAAACTTGTAATAATATTTAGTTTTCTTAACCGCAAATTTCTTAATATTTATAAAATGAGAAATATGACAAAAGAAATTACAACTAACCGCTAGATGTGTTGTGATTCTTTCAAACCATTTCTAAAAAAATTAAAATATATTTTGAGAATACTAAAGAATCCATTATCGTTCAAATCCGAATATATTTTTGATCCAATTCACTAACCACGCCAAAATTCTCTTCCATGTATGCATATTACTAAAGGGATATTAAAGTAATGGAGAAATCAGAAATTATCCAAGTGTGAACAACGATCATTTGCTCCCAAAAGAAATCAAATTCACGATGACATTGCTTCGTTCGCAGTATGAGTCCGACAGTATTTTTGATTCCATTAGTTAATCACATAGATTTATCCTTCCATTTATGAATGTTATTAAACGGATATTAAAATAACGGAGAAATCTGAATTGATCCAAACGTGACAATGATTTTTTTCCTTACAAATGATACCAAATTCGGGATGAGATTGCTACATTCACAATAAAAGTTCGAAAGTATTTTTGATCCCATTAGCTAACCACATAGATTTATGTTACTAAACAGATATTAAAAGAACGGAGGAATCTGAAATGATCCAAGTGTGAATAATAATTTTTTGCTCACAAATGACAATAAATTCAGGACGAAATTGCTTCGTTCGCAGTAAAAGTCCGACATGTCGATTTATTCTTCCATATATACATGTTACTAAAGGGATATTAAAACAATGGAGGAATATGAAATGATCCAAGTGTGCACAACGTTCCAATCGACGTGTGCACAATAATCCAAGTGTGCAGAATGATCAACAATCCAAGTGTGCACAATGATACAAATGTGCAATTTTCTGCTTACAAATGATCCCAGATTCAGGATGAGATTACTTCGTTCGCAATAACCTACCGTGTAAAACCGCCCTAAAATTAAATTTACAAAATAAGCTTGTAGTTCGAACCAGAATGGCAAAAGTAAGGTTAATATTTGCGGCTATACTTGAGCGCAAGTACGGAGAAGCTGTTAAAAGTAGACGCTCCCAGCTCGGACGATGGCACACAGCCAAGTAATCTTCAATAAAATGTCGATGCAATTTCCACTATCTCGAAGTGCCAATATGGTCCAGCGAAGGAGTATTCAGTTTTTGTCTTTCCTTCAGTGATGTATGTTCTACGAAAAAAACTTTGTTCTTCTTTATATGTTCGTATCGCCATCGTTACCCCGATCACATTGAGATGAACTTTATAATCTCTCTTTAAATAAACGTAATGTTTGATAATATGTCTGTCTGCTCGTTTATAACTTGATTTCTATTACATGCGTTTTGATGCGGTTTCACTGTCATATTGAGTATCCAGGAACGTTTTTATTTGTAAAAACTTTAATGTAGATGCTCAAGTTCCAGATCTATGTTAGTATTTGTGAGGAGTATTCTTGAACAGAGATAGACACAATGACGGTATCATCACTGAGAAGCGGGAGAAGTCACTTTATCAGAAGAAAGTCCAAATTTAATCGACAATCTGGAAATTGTGAATATTGCAACTTCTATGAGAGCGGGGTCACGAAAAAGATTAGAATACTAAATATCTTGAATTTGTTTTCGATTTGAGAAAAATCCCAGTTAAAAAAATTAACACGTTTCGCTGTAACTTTTCCAAAATTTCTCCAACAAGTGTACTCTTACGTATAATTCAACAATTTGCCTTATTATATAACTAAACAGTAGACTGGTTTTATTGAATGTTTTTCTCATCATTGTCTATATCAGAAGAACTTCAGTTTCCTTTTTTTTAATTTATTTACAAACGGTACGCGTTTTTTTTAAAGTCTGTAGCCAAATGACACAATTTAGCCGTGATGACATTTTACAGAAAGATGTTATGAATTACGTGAATACATAGAAAGAAAGAAAATTTTAAAATTTTCTAGGGTTCTTAGGTGGTAAGGTTTTACCTCGAAAGGAAAAACGGAATCCTTAAAAGAGCACTCAGGTGTATATCAGTGTTTATTTTTCTCGAAACCACTTGACGTAAAAATTTGAATTTGGCTTATTAATTAACGTATTAACCAGCACATATCTAAACAGCCAGCACTCAAAAATATTTATATGAAAATTTTAAAGGTAGTCGGGGATTAATAAGTACTGGATAAAAAATGTTTAATTGCAAATAATTTTTAAACTCCGTGGGTGGGTATTGTATCTTCAGAGATATATTGAGAAATAATATATACTTTTCCCCCCTTGTTTACAAAATTATTCAACCTAAAACTATAAAAAATAGAATGATTACAAGCCTACGCAAAGTTTAAAAGAAAATTGCAGCGATTTTCTCGATCTTATGATTTTTGAAATACTCACAATATTTTTACGTCGTGAAAAATTAAAATTTTCTAAATCGTTTAATAGAAATGTTATGTACCCTTAAATGTTTATAAATGTCTAAATGTGGACGGAACCCTCGTAGTGCAGGTTCTGCTCTTGCTTGAGAGGTTTTTTATTGATACAAAACAATATGATCAAATATAATGTTTTCAAAGAAAAATAATACATTTAGAAAAATTTCACAGCAAAAAAGCGAATTAAAAAAAAAAACCGTGAGCCGTCACGGGACGCCTGGTAGATGTGAAACATCGTATTCGTACAAGTAATATGCATAAAAGACAAGATTATTGCAGAAACTAAATACAGCATAATGCAAAAATAAAGTATTACGAATTTCTTAGAGAAAATGGTGACTTTATTTAATGAACATTTATTTACAATTAATACAAAAAACAGTGAGCCGTCACGGGACGCCTGGCAGATGTGAAACATCGTGTTCGTACAAGTAATATGCATAAAAGACAAGATTATTATAGAAACTAAATATAGCATAATGAAAAAATAAAGTATTACGAATTTCTTACAGAAAATGGTGACTTTATTTAATAAACATTTATTTACAATTAATACAAAAATAAAGCAGCGGTTATGTGTAAACAACAGCGTCGAACTGAGTGAGGAGGGGGTCGCGTAGTCGGGTGCGCATAGCGACACGTCGCCATACCGTACACTCTACTACATATAGACTATATATATACCTTAGTATAGCGTGGCGACCCGTCGCCACGGCAAGCGTCGCCACGCCAACGATCCGGTTTATACCTATAGATGTTTCACATCAAAATGCTTTGGAAACCTTCTGTGCTGCGAACAATTATTTTTCAAACAATTTTTTTTTAAATATCTCCCCATATACCGAACAGATACAAAAATGTTGCCTCTATTATTGAAGTGGTCTTTTAAAATTCAATCGAAAATGCAGAATATTTTTTTTAAACTGCTTATCCTTTGCAAAATTTCGTTCTACAAGGCGTTTTGTTAAGTTTGTACGAATTGCTAACATCTTAAGTAATTACAAGTATGAAAAAAATCAAGATAACGATAGTTACTAAATACTTCAATGTAATTATATTTCAGTCAAATTGCAAAAATAAATTTAAAAAATATATCCAACCAAATTATTTGCCTTATGAATATGAAATATATACTAGGGTAATATATATCGATATTCGAAAAATAATATTAATATTTAAAAATAATTTTAAAGAAATTTATTGTAGTGCTTAAATTTTATGTGCATGTAAGTATATACACCACCTTCATAGTGTGACTTCTACTCGTAAAAAAAACTAAAATAAATTGTACACAAAGTACATCAAAGCCCAAAAATTAAAAGAAACTCTTTCCCTTCAAGTATTTGTTCCGCAGGATTCATCTCCATTACGCTAACACCCAAATTCGCCACCATCAAACACATCTCTATTATCTCAACAAACAGCAGCGACAACATACAAATATTTGCGAGAAAGCTCTCTGCGCCAAGCTTTCGTATCGCAAAAAGCTCTCGCGAACAAATACACAAGGCGCCGCCCTATCAGTTTCACGATCCGCCAGCAAATTACCGAGCAAAAAAAAACGCACAAATGTAAACAAACGGCGCCTACGTCTAGGTCGACTACATATTACGTCTACGTGTGCGTCTCGCGTCTACGATCCGCGCGGAATATAAAAGTAATGCGAAAGTAACAAAGCGAAATATATCCTATTACAACGAAACGTCTTCCTACCACGTGCCATGGGCTGGGGTGAGACCGAGATGGACGAATTTAGTGATCTGTCTCGTCTGTGCAGTGTAGCATATAGCGTAAAACTTTTTTAAAAAATCAGAAAATTAAAGCTTTCGATCGTCTTTACTAAAACTATAGACAAAAAAAATATATTGTAAACTACCAGTGAAACCAAAACTCTTATATATGTTATTTTTCTGTTCATTGAAAAAATAATGTACACTATCATTTCTGGATACCATAAAACAGTTTGACGTAATGTCTAAATAAAACAAAAAGAAATTTGCCACACCCATTTCCAAACTATTCGCGAATCACTATTATAACAATCATAATTAGTGATAAAATGATAAAAGTGATAAATTGATAAAAGTGATAATAATTAGTGATAAATTATAAAAGTGATAATAATTAGTGATGAATTATAACAATCATAATTAGTGATAAAAGGATAAAAGTGATAAATTGATAAAAGTGATAATAATTAGTGATAAATTATAAAAGTGATAATAATTAGTGATGAATTATAACAATCATAATTAGTGATAAAATGATAAATTGATAAAAGTGATAATAATTAGTGATAAATTATAAAAGTGAAAATAATTAGCGATGAATTATAACAATCATAATTAGTGATAAAATGATAAAAGTGATAAATTGATAAAAGTGATAATAATTAGTGATAAAATGATAAAACTAAAATGCTATTTAATTAAGGTTGTACCTGTAAATATATATTTCTAATAAATACACAAAGCTCACTTTCTTATCTTAGTTCGGTTTATTTTACTTAATCCGTTGTGTGTATGTTTTTTTATTTTACTTAATCCGTTGTGTGTATTTCTTTATCACAATAATCTCGAACCATGTTGAACGTGTAAAACCATGTTACATCCTCGCAGGTACTGAACCCTGGCTTGCTTGTCTTATCGTCCATCTTATGCAAATTTAAAAAGATTAAACATATCCGTAGAACGAACGCAGTTATAAAATTATAATAGTCAATCAATACATACATGATTATGGTCTAGAAATTAAGGAATCAAGTTCTTAATTTTTAAATTTATTTTTTCTGTAATGTATACAAGGCTGTTCGAATTATTTCCGATTTTTTGGCTTACAAACTTCGGAGACAAGGGAGTAAGTATAACTTGCGCATATTTTTAGTCGTACATCAAAAATGATGAGACTTAAAATTAAATAATATTTTCCTTAGAATATCTAAATTAACCCTTTCATTTGATACCCCACTTTTTCTTTATACCCGACCTCTAAATTTTAGCTTCCTAGTTCGGACTTAATGTGAATAAAAATTAAATACAATTCCAAAATTTATTTCAGTTGGAACAGATAATTAGCTAACATAAAACACATAGCATCACTAATTGCTGAGGAAAACAGTCTCATCAGAAGGGTTCCATTTCTAACTTTTAGGTAGACACCTAAAAACTGGCTAAGCAAAAGTCGTACTTGCGCAATTATCGTTCTGTACGATCAGTTATTTTTAAATATGGGTGTCACGTATGTAACTATTATTTTAGAAAACTATTTGTTTAGAAAACAAAAAAAAACTGTAGGAGTTTCTCTTTACTAGCTAAACTTCGTCCAACAGTTTGATACCATTTGCATGAAACTTGCATGGTATCAGTACGCAAAATAAAGCCTCAGTATCGTTTATGAAGTCTCATAACTTTCTTTCAATTTACTCTTCATCTCAAATATTAGTAAAATTATTCATATTTTTTGGCCGATACTTTTTTGGAGATAAGACGATGGAACAGAGATTTTGAACGCTTTTTTTTTAGTAAAAGTGATAAAAGAAATTATAGGCAAAAACAAAATATATATTTTTGAAAATGCTTTACCAAACATACACTTGATACCTCGTACGATGAACTTACTTGATTTTTAAAACTTTTTTAATATTACCCCCAAAATCATTTTACATTCCAAATAGTCGGAGAAAAATACCCGGAACAGACGGATAGAAAGATGGACAGCAAACTATATCTTAAGTCTTATATATATATATATATATATATATATATATATATATATATATATATATATATATATATATATATATATATATATATACATACATATATGAAGATGATACGTCTAAAAAGCTAGTAAAGCACGCCAAAACATATTATGACACTTTAGAACGATAAACTGTTAGCATAATGCTCACGAGTACATGACATTTTTATTTAACTTATGTGGATCAATCTACCGTTAATACCACCGATCCCTACTTTCCCTTTTTTCCTTATGTATCATTCAAAGTTTCCTCATGTATTTTCATCAATGACACAAGTTATCCTTCATTTAATTTGATCTTAATTTTCGTTAACAGGATTCATGACAGATTTTATTAATACACATACAAAATAAGACAATGAAAAAATAATACAACGAGAAAACAGCCGATGCGTTTCCACCCTTATCTTCCTCCATTGTTAATGTCGCGATATCATCATCTTTATAACCGCACGTAGCGCCTCCATAAAGAACTGCGATGCTTTACGAGGCCCTCAACGTAAGTATGAATCAGGGCCCCACGCACATTGCCTGGGCGAAGGTTGAGGCAGTTTAGGGGACCGATTATTCAAACAGAATTCCGGGACAGAAGTGAGACATCATGATGGAGGAAATTCTCCAAGTTTGGGAATAAAAAATTGAAAATACAGCCAATTTGCTGAAGAAATCCATTCTTGTAATTTAAGTATGAAATTATTAGAATCTACATTGAAGATTAATTAAATATAAATTTTATTATGTTTTTAATATTTGAACCTTTGATTCATATTAATTAATTCACTAAAGTTTCTATGCCCTCAAAGACAATTCTCTCTAATAAGAGTTTAATCTATTTTGTATGCTGATATCATAAGCTTGGATTAAATATTTTCACGAAACCTGAAAAAACTGTAAGTTATGAAACGTTAGTCGATTAAATGTCAAATTTGAATGGTCATCAAAATTATGTTCTGGCAATTTTTTTTTAAATATTTTAACCTAGAACTTTTCGAGTTAGGCGAGTAGCTGTTTCAATATAATTACATGATTTTCGTGTAATATAAAAAGTAAACAATGGGAATCTCACGCTGATTATACAAGCTCACATTTTCTTAATCTACATACACTAAAGAAAAAAAACGTAGCCAAACGTCAGCTTCACGAGAAAATTAAAATTTCACTTTAAGGATGCCGTGAATGAAAAGGAAAAACGGATCCTTTTTAAAATTACTCACTTGCCTACCTGTCTTTTTGTGAATAACACTCTGATTATACAGGCTCACATTTTCCTAACCTACATATTTATTTCACTAAAAAAAAAAGATATAACCAAATGTCAGCTCCCCAAGAAAATCAAAATATCACTTTAAGGGTGCCGTGATTGAAAAGGAAAAACGGAACCTTTTTAGATGACTCACTTGCCCATTTGTCTTTTTGTGAAAGCCGATTTTCGAAAGAACTATTTGATGTAGAAACTTGAAATTTTATATAATAATAGGTCATATTAACCCACATATACAAGTATTATATATATATATATATATATATATATATATATATATATATATATATATATAAATTAACTCTTAATCTAATAGCTAGTTAATATTTGCACATAGCCCACCTGAAGATGTTGTAATAAAGCGAAACCTAGGTCGTGGTAAAAAACTAACAGAAATTAGAAATAATACTACATAACGTAGTTGCATTTAGTTGTGAATAATGAATTTCTACAAAATTAACGCCAAATATATTCAGTAACAAAATGATAATAAGTGTTTCCATAAACGTGTGAGGCGCTTAACAAAAATGTTCCAAAGAACCGGTGATCAAATAAAAAGATTTAAAAAACTAAGGAGAGAGTATTTGACAAACTGAAAAACATACCAGAATCAGTAAATTTTGCAAGATACAACCTGCTTTAATTTTGCCTAAAAAATTGTTAAAAGAGTGCCCTTAAGGTACCTGGATCAATAAAAAATAATAATGCTGTCTGGAAGAATGGGGCAACATGAATCAAACGAACTGCTATCAAAAACGCCGAATGATGTAGAGGCCGACCCTCGCCAACAGAACGACGTACATTAAAGAAAACACTTGTCAACTGCGTTACAACGGTTCGACAAAATAACCTTGAAAAGTGCGTGAGCTTGTTGATATACTGATGGTACTCAAATTGAACACTTAACTACAAATCCGCTAAAAGTATAAATGTGAAAAATGAGGTAAGTCCTGTTTAGGTTATCACGTAAGCTCAAAAAACGGTTGAAACTTAAATAACCCTCAAGTCTTGAGTAATTTCATCATATCGAATTAGAATAAAAATTATAGACTTTATATTTAAACTTCAGGTCCTAAAATTAAGAAAAACATATTGCAGGAATAAAACGCAAAATTGAGACTATTGCTTTTTGTTTATTTCTCGCAAAATGACATTAAAAGATTTAATAGTTATGAAAACGCAAAAACATACGTTGAAAAAAAAACAAAAAAGTTGAAAACAATATAAAAATCCAATGTTATATAAAAAATAAAGGGTACTCTGTTCACAACTTGTGAACACACGTGTAAAATTGTGTGTACACTCATGTTAAATGTTCTTGTGCACAGTAACAGTTTTAACAAACCAATACATAAAATCGGGTTTTAAAGTAAATTTACTAAGAAAAAAATTATGTTTAACCGATTAGGAATGAAAGTAGCTATATATATTTTAATTGATTCTATAGACTAATTGCTATGAAACTTGTCTAAACTTAAATAATGAGAAACATGGAGATGGTTCTTTAGGTGTCGATTATAAGCTAGTAGAGCAATGACAAATAGAACAATAACAAAGATGTTCATAACTAGTGACAAATTGTTTACCAAAATTCAGTAGGTCTGATAGCACAGTATACAAATAATTGTATTTAGTAGACTTAATATCCAGAGTATATTGTGAATTTCCCTTACTTTTACATTTCTCCAGCTTTCCAGGTATTTATCAACCCCGAATAATTTTGATCAAAGATGTGAAATCTTATTGATGACGCTTGGTTTCTACATTTTTATCAAAATTCAGTAGGTCTGAGAGCATAGTATACAAATAATTATGTTTAGTAGACTTAATATTCAAAATATATTGTGAATTTCCCTCACTTTTCCAGTTCTCCCAGCTTTCCAGGTAAATATCTGGAAAGCTGGAAGAACCGGAAAAACAATCAACAAAAAAATAATCAAAGACGAATGTTTTTCATCAAAAGATCTGAAATCTTATTGAGGATGCTTGGTTTCTCGTCTATACATCTATTATTTTTCACCATCTGAGGAGTAATGTCAACCCAAAAAAATTATTTTTCACAGCTGAAATTTCCTGCCTTAAAGAACACTATTCAATACAACTTAGGTATATATAAAAACTTTACAACATAATGACTGTCTAAGATATGACGTGAGCGGTACTCTGGTTCCTAATAATATTAAATCTTAACTCTAATAAACATTAAGAAATACGGCAAATGATTTTGAGGTAGATAAATGATCCTAAATATATAAGGGTGTCGATTTGAAACCGTATTTCTTCATACAACTATGTCGATATATATATATATATATATATATATATATATATATATATATATATATATATATATATGTATATATATATATATATATATATACATATATATTGTATACGTGTGTCCACAAAATATCAAAGATATTATTTATTTTTTAATTAATCACATAAGTTGAACTTTACACACGCAATTTAAATCCTTTGTTCTTGTTCAGTTTATTAATACCATCCCAATAACTTCTACCACTACATGTTCACCACTTTTACTTTAATCCTTTCGACTAATTGAATAAAATCAAGTCACTTCTCAGAAACAGCGAAGCTATATCCCAAGAAAACTTATAATTAGATGATTTCTACAAAGGCAAGATTGCCTAACTTTACACATTAAAACCTAGAAAATTCCTTCAATAAAATTATATTTGTTTTTAATTTGGTTAGTTACGAACTAACGCGCCCGTAATCGAAATACGTGATAATGGAATTAGCTTAACAACGCTTTAATCTAAGACATTATAAGTTATATAATTGGAAACTGTTAATGAATAATGTAACTACCTGTCTAATGTGATTTCCAACTTGGAAAAGAGCCATCGTAGTTCGTAGAGAAAATATTTTATTGACGTAACGTTATATCCCACCGAGGTGAAGTACTGATAATGAAACAGTGTATCACACTTAGATTATGATACACCATCATTCCAAGAGCTTCTCACTTTCGTACAAGTTGTCGATTAGAACAAACAGCTTCCTCTATTGCTAGGACGCTAAAATTATTGCATATCTGACAAGTAAAATTAAAATATCAATGTTATCTCTTCCAAAGTAAACGTTTCTACACATAATAGTTTGTAAATCGTTCCAAACAGCGTCACGAAAATGTGTGTCGAAAGTTGCGTAGTGAAAGTGGGAGTAGGAGCTACGCCATTGTCGAACGTTAAGGTGTAAACTTATCACGTGGCGTCTCTTGTACCGCATAAAAGTTTCCATGTGAACAATAAAGTTATATCATGTATAAATCCCCACTAATGTTATGAAACTTGATATCTTCAACAATTTGTTTATTACCTAATAACTATGTACACAGCAACGAATCACATTCATGATCATGAACTACATTAATGACATGTTTCATGAAAATGAATTCATGTTGATACCAAGTTTCAAATAAACGTAACAAAGTTTTCATATTTTTAGGCAAGCGACGCCATAGGTTACGGTCTATATGTTACTCTGCCATACGAACGAGATATGTACCAAAGTAGATAGCGATTCGTTGTTTGTTGTATTATGATACTAATATAACAAAAGTGAAAACTGGTCTGTATTCTTGTTTATCTTTCTTTCGCGCTTAAACTGCCAGACAGATTTCAATGAAATGTTGTATATCAGTAATATACATCCTAGATTATAATATAAACTATATCTATATATATATATTTATATATATAGATATATATATATATATATATATATATATATATATATATATATATATATATAGATATATATATATAGATATATATATATATATATATATATATATATATATATATATATACGTCTTGTATGTATCTTATCACGTAGCCGCGGACAGAGTCTATAAATTACTATAAAGGCTCAAACTCTTAACCCCAGAAATACCGTATTTTCTGTAAAATGATACTTGGTTTTTTTTAAATAAAAATTTAACACGACATATTAATTGATAACGCCACGTATATATTAATTTTGTTGCTCTAGTGTCTCCAGAGCCCAAAATCTGGACATAAACTCCACCGCCTTATTAAATAAGTCCAAACGCTAGGAAACTGATTACTCTAACATACGAAATAAAAAAGCTTCACTTTAAATACGATATCTGCCATAATTTCTTTCTTAAATAATATTTTACAAGCATAAAACTAATATAATAAACACAAAAAAATATACATTCCCAGGTCTACACTTGCTTGGTTAAAAATAAAATCTCCAATAAAAAGTTACCTCAATTGAAAAGGCAATTCGCGTTACAAATGACAGAGTATTGATCCAGGGAAACTCGACATAATCGCCCAAAGAAAGTCATAGAAAAATTCGATAGCTTTCTCATTTCACCCTTATTATTAATATACCTGTTCAACATTCATGAGTATTTTCCGACAACGTCAGGTTAGTAACAACGGAAAATGAGCCTTGTTGCCAGCTTCTAGTCAAGAATAATATTTTTTTGTTAACACGAAAATATCGGTGGTTGCTAAGCGTCAAAATATTTACTTGTATTTTAACAAAGAAATAAACTCAAGCTGCCTTCCAAACTTTAGACTTGAGGCAATTAAATCTATAGCTATTATGTTAGTTTTTAAAAATCAATTCTTTCAGGCAAGTATCTTTATTATGTTTAGTGTTTAATCCGAGTCTTCGATAAAAATTATAATAAAATGTAGCCTAACTAAACGCAGATATCACGAAGCAACATTTAACAATATTTTTGAACATTTTATCCAGGTAATTTCATGTAAATTATATATATAATTTAGTAAAAAGAACATCACACATATTCAGTGATTTCATCGATATAAAAGAGAGCTTTCAATAACACGAACGCTATTTAAAAAAAAGTCATATCTATCTTCACAATTAGGCATCAAATGTATATAACACTTATATATAATTATAATAGTACATTGAAATTGATTTTACCCTCGGCTTTACTCCCGTGGTTATATTTATAAACTTATAAGAAAAAATTAAAACACGCAGCGTCATCTAGAATAATTAAGGGAAATTAAATACTAAGTCTTTATTTTCCTAACTTTGTAATATAAATGACATTTAAACCAAAAATATGTGTTTATAAACTTGGGATTAAAGGGAGTTATTATTTTGCTGCTTCATATTGTGTATGGAGCGTTTTAAGAAATCACGCCAATTCGTTGCTACGTTGCTTCGTTAGTTCCGTTTCCAGTTTAAATAAGAATGTTTCCAAAGAAAAAAGATTTCCCAGGATACAAAGCAGCTTATATCATTTTTCATTACACCTTTTCATACTACCTTTATACAAAAAATTTTGTCTGTCGTCGTAGACGTTGGTCTGTCACCCTTTGCGACGTGGTGAAAGAACAAAGAAATACAATTTCGAATTTATAATATTAGTTAGGATATTAATTAACGGGATAAAATATAGCCTACGTATATTCCTGGCCCGCCCACTATATTTGTACGAAAAATCACGTTGGTCTGTCGTCCTTTGCGACGTGGTGAAAGAACAAAGAAATACAATTTCGCATTTATAATATTAGTTAGGATTTAAAATAGGTAAAAAAAACGACAATGTTTGTCAAAAACTATAAAGTTGTTTTCAAGATATTTTTCTGAAACTCACTTCGGTACTGCACATTGGCCATCTCTCTTTAGGGTTCCACAGCCAAAAGCGTTAAAGATTATAATTTCGTGCTGTCCGTCTGTCTGCCTGTCCGTCCATCTATGCGTATGTCACAACTATTTTGCTCGTAGACTATTAGTACTACATAGATCAAATGTAGATGGTATCTATGAACAGCTATACAATAAAACAGAGGAATTATAGAAAAAAATAATATTAGGGGTCCTCCACCCTCTACCTTTTCAACTAATATGTGTAAAATTTTTATTAAGATTGTGTAACTTAAAATAAACTTTCAAAAAAATTGGTTTGAATAAGATATTTTGGTTAGTTTTTGAGATATGGGATATTTTTGGTATCGACCGCAGCAATAACTGTGTTTTTACAATATCTTTAATAAATACAAACATATAAGTTTAATACGGTTTGGTGCTACGAAACGCTCCATTCGCGAGTCCAACTCGCACTTGGCCGGTTTTTTAAGAAATGTTAGGGTTTGGATTTTTTAATCTATTCACATTTCGGTGGCAAAAACATTTTTCGAAATTTTCAATAGGTGTGGAGAATACTGTAACGTGCCGTTTAGCTTAAACATCAATGCTAAATTAAAATGAAGCAAATCTAGGAAATATCGCACTTTCTCTTTGGAAATACCGTACTTTCTCTTGGAAGCAACAGCAAAAATTCTAGATTAGTTCGAATATTCCAAATGACAGGCGTATCGGTTAATCTCGTTATAGATATTGCTACTTTAGGTTTAAAGTAAATTTAAACGTGTTTTCCGATTTTCAATGCACGGAAATTTACAAACTGTATTAAAACGTTTATTTCACTTTATCCTTCTCCATAATCATAATAGTTATGGGTGATTTTAACTGTAGTTACAGTACTCTTAATGTAACATTCCTTATTAGTATGTTATGTATCCATTTACTAAAACAAAAAAAACTGTCAAAAAGAGCTCGGACTATAAGGATTCCGCACACAGCTCTTATAACGTTTATTTCATATAATCCATTACATCATATAACCATTACTTCATATAAACATTACTATATCCTTTACCGGCGTAAAAACATGGTTTATATTTCAAAAACTTTAATATCTAGGACAAAGACTATAGTTTTCCTGTCAACTTTACATAGGCTTCTAAATACCCTGCTTTCTTCATAATTTAAATTTTTTTGGATATTTTCCCATATAACTCTGAAGGTATACTACCTAAAATTATGAAAAAATATTTTTAAGGCCTTTATTACTCTAAACTACGAGAGCACATATAGAAAAAAAATTCCAATACTCAATTTGCAATCTACAAAATTTCCACATAAATGTTTTTAAATGTTAGCTATTAAGATACGTGCGGATTAATATATTCTATTACCATGACAAATTTCAATTATCTACTTCAAACTGTTCACGAAAGAAACGGCTGTGAAAGACAGATAGATGGACTCGTAAAAGTTTCATGTTTCCTTTTTAGTCAAAGAAGAAAAAATAAGGAAAAATATTTTTTTTTAATTATGAACTTTAGATAGAATTTGTACAAGCTCACAATCTAAGCTAAAACACCAAAATAAATTCACAAACAAACTGACAAATACAAATTTCCTCTAGGGGGCGACATAAATAACGTTTTCTTTCAAACTAAGTTCTTCATCACCGAAATTGCCCGGGCAAGCACTCGCTCGCTTCCACCTCCACCCTTTTGATTAGGAAAGTAAAACTTGCCTGCGCTCAGAAATCACCGCGTTACGATACAACCGGCAACTTCTCGTTAACGACGACGAAATCAGTAAGGGTTACCAAGCTATACGCATTGTGGACTGGGAAAAGCTTAGAAAAAATGGTTAATTCAATAGTTTTTCTACTGATTTTCCCAAACGTAAACCAAAACGTACAATTATATATATATATATATATATATATATATATATATATATATATATATGTGTGTGTGTGTGTGTGTGTGTGTGTGTATTACTAGCTGTGCCGACGTGACTTCGATCACGTGGAATTCAGTATAAGAACTTATTATTCGTTGTTATCAGAACTCTACGACCATAAAGTTTAATAAAAACGGTAATAGATGATTATATCGTAATATTAATCAACTAAGGGTGTTTTATATCTATAATATCTAGATAAAAAGTAGTCTATATGTTCCTCGAGAATATATTACCATCCTAAATTTCATCGAAATCCGTGAAGTAGGTTTCGCGTGATTGAAGAACAAATTAATACACAGACAGATAATAAGATACACATAATAGAATACACAGACAAAAATACTAAAAACAGGTTTTCTGACTTCGACTATTATTCTATGCTACAAAAATCACTCTTTTTAAAATCTTTTCCAGGTACAGAATTCACTCTGCTACAGTTTTATTATATGTATAGATACTGGTTCATATTAATTATCCAAACGCTAGTGGTTGTAGTATACTTCCTATTTGTGTGCTAGAATTCATTAAAGATGAATTAATTAATATAAAATACAATTTTTGTTTTCATTGGCATAAGAATTCATACTCCAGAGATATTACTTTTGGTTCTTTTATAAAATGATTTATACCTTAAATATTACTATAAATTAAAATCTAACCGTTGGTGGAGATTTCTTTGCTTTAAATTCGTAATTATTTATATATGATAAGAAAACAAATAACAAGGTAAGTAAGTAAACAAATTATAGCTTTTTGTTAAACAAGTGGGAAACGTCATATCCTATTTTCTATGCTTAACCTTAATTGTTAAAAAATGAATAAGAATGCTGACAAAATTCACCAGGTAGTTATTGTGCAATAAAATATTGTAAGAAAATAAACAGAAAAAAATTGAAACAAAAATTTGGTTTATAAACCATTTCAACAATACTTAAAATACTCTATTTCTGATGGTACATAACTAAATATATAAACGCGTTCCCTTTACAATCTTGTTCCCTTTATAATCTTATTATTTGTATATATGTTGGCTGCTTAATACGCGCGAATGTTAAATGGACCAACCAAACAAGCATGAAGACACATCTTGAATCGAGTGTTCGGCTTTTATACTCTGAGTACGATACGTAGTAAACGTATATTCCATTACAACGTCGTTTTGCATGGCTTGAATGTACTTATCGGTACCAGCATTTATGGTACAGTTGCTATTATTACATTTAGTTTACAACAATTTTACTGAGTATTGACAGCAAAATTTATGTCGGACTTAGTTTCAAGCCGCACTAGCAAACACTGCACCCGAAGCCCACAAATACAATTGATCACATTGTGTGTTACTTATGTTCACTATTATGTTGACATATCCATAACTAGGTTCCAGAGAATATTTGAAGTATCATTTCCATCATGGAAAAAAAACAAATAACGTATTACAAATGGTTTATTCTCTATATCTTTGTCATGTCATGAGTAACAAACAATTAGAATTTACGCTTTGCATAAAATTGGTCATTAAAGTGATAAATATCTGGGAAATATCCACCACGACAAAGTCCAATATCGTGACAGATATAGTGCTCCGTAAAATCGAATACTCTGACTCACCAGTCTACAGTTCTCTAGCAAAGATCTGTAAGAATTTAGTTGCTTTTACCTCATTACTTTTTAAGACTAAATTCTCGAAAAGGAACTTAGCATTTATTACAGTAATGTTTTCAATTAAATTTGTTTTCAAGTTAATTTTACTGATGTATATAAATTACCTTAAATTTGGATTAAAGCAGTTCTTTTAAAGAAATAATTAATATAATTAATGGAGATAAATTCTCGAAAAACGAGTATAAACGTCTTTTCACGTAGTTTAAAAAGATTAAATATTGAAGGTGCGATATAGCAATTACTTAAATCAAACGATTAAGTGATTGAAATCCCTAACTTCATGGTAAGTTTCAAGTGCTTAACATACACCATAACTTCTGAAACTGGGCTTTCCAGCCCCTAGAGTAGATTTTACCTGTTCTAAATCGGAAAACGTTTTTAATTTAAACGATAATACTTATTATTTCATTAACGTACAGTCGCACATGTGGCACAAAGTTATAGCATTTTAAGTAAAACTGTCTCTTCCCCGCGATTTCGTACGGGCGATGTTTCAGTAAATCCCCTCCCCTCTCGTTTTACCCCATGCACATGTACAAAAGCTCCATCGACCAAAATTCCCCGCCCAAACGAAATACATAGATACCGCCTAAATATAAGCAAGGATAAATTATTACCTTTATATCACTATTGAACAATAACATATAGTTTCAAAAAAACGTTTGCTGCTAAATATATTTACTTTGCCAACGGCTAATTGTTTTTAAATAAGAATTTATTAAATTTTCACAGTAAACTTTCAGGGATATGATAATCACCGATGACGCGATGCTCAGCAGTATTACTTTTATTTATCATAAAACTCTCATGTGTGTTATTTTTCGAAGATATGTATACGAGTATGTTGTCGTAAACTTTTTCAATAGTTTTGACAGCACATTAAGTTTTTTGTGGGCGGGTGTAAATGTTTTTCGCGTTTACGTTCAATACTCTGGATCTAAAATGAGAGAGTAATTAAATACAGCCTACCTTTATTTTAATATAGTATATTATTTTTACATACGTCTATTATTTATAAGCCAAATTGCAATCGAAATACTTTGAATGAAATACAAACATACAAATAAACCGACAACGTTTGACTTTTATTATATTAGTAAAGATATAAAATCTAACTGCTTAAGAAATAACATTTTAATCGGTTGCGGGGTGGTACGTAATCACACGAATGAATTATCAATTGGAAGAAAAAAGAAAAATGAAAATTTAAGAAAATGACAAGAAAATCGACGAGAATATTGAAATGTCTAGACAACCTGGATGAACAAGCTTAAGGTTTATGAAAATACATTTACTATTCATGGATTACTTATTTTTCTGCTCATTTAAAAGCTTCATTTGACATCTATGTATTTATGCCAGCGGCTATCTTTCTACGAAACTTACATTGAGTGCATTTTTCGCAACCGTTTCAAATAGTACAACCCGATTTCTTTTGCATTACCTTTTTCCTCTTAGCTACACATTCACTCAAGGGAACAAACGTAAATCACAAAACGTTATTTCAATTGAACGCTGAACTGCAGGTATTTCTTAGATTATTCCTCCCTTCATTCTTATTTTAATACAGAATAAATTATTTTTTCAAGACTTCCCTTATTTCATGTATCTATAGGTATTTAAATGGACGCCGATTTTATGATTAAACAAATCATAATAATTTCGACAGCAGTCAGGTCGGCAAAATATATAATTGAGGTGCGATTTCCTGAAAATCCATTTATACACACTTACATAAAAAAATGTTCAACTAATCGATTATTTATCATACATTTTTCTTTATATTACAACTAGGAAAATCCAGATAAAAATTTATATACATTACTTTATTGAACATGTTTGACGTTAATTTTGCAGAAATTCATTATTCACAATTAAATAAAACTACATGGTGTAGTATTATTTCTACTTTATTTAAATTCTTTACTACGACCTAGGTTTCGATGTATTACAACATCTTAAGGTAGGCCATTAGCAAAGATTTACTTACTTGAAGATTTACTGTAGATAATATTTGAGTAGAGAAATGAAAAATAAAATTACTATAGTAGTTTATATAGCACATATATTTATGTTACAATTTTAATTTTGACTACTTAGATTTGCAAATAAACTAAAAAAAACGTAACAAACAATATTAAACAAAGTAACGAAAAATTTTCCGTTTTTAAAAACTACTTACTCCACTTTAAGCAAACAAATATTCCATCTTAACAAAATGTTCTTCTGTGACTTATATACGTGGTTACGCGAAGCGGAGCTTTAATTTACATATATCTAAAAAGTTTTTAATGTTTACATTGTTGTTTGTAATCGTATTTGAAATAACTTGTCAAAACAAACAAACTACTTACTCCACTTTAAACAAACATTCCATCTTTATAAAATTTTCTTGTGTGATTTATATATGTGGTAACGCAAAATGGAGCTTTAATTTATATACACCTAAAACTTTTTAATGTTTACATTGTTATTTGAAATACCTTGTTTGACAGTAACGTAGATAATATAGAACAAAGCTGGAGGATTTTTATTCATTATTGTTTAAAGTAACAAACAAGAAATCCCTATTAAGTACAACAAACAAAATTATCCGCAATTATAAAAGATAACTAAAAATATAATTCTATTTATTGCTGGGACTTACAAAGTAATTTTGAAAAAAAGCAAAAGGTAAAAAATACGAGTTTACATCATGCTACGTTACTGTCCAACTTTAAATAATTGTAAAATTATATTTGCTCTGATTTTATGAAGCTGAAAATAAAAAAAACATCTAAATAATTTCTTTAGAACACTCTTTGAAAGTCCATTTTACTCTCGAAATTACAGCCCGCTTAGATAATATATAAAACCATTAATATGTGTGATAATAATAAAAAAATATTGCAGCACATTCTATTAAATAAGGTGTCATTATTTCGTCAACAGGACAACATTTTAATACCACAATATCCACGATTTCCGAGCACGTGACAACCCTACCGCGCCAGTCGTTCCATTAATGGTGCAAAGTAGAATATACAAGGCGCGGATCGAGGGCAGCCGTAAAGGAAGCCGCCCGCCCAAGTGGCGGAAGCACATTACACGCGACAATCTACGAGTTATTGGCCGCCTCTACGCTCATCACTTTCTATGCGCTGCTGCTCGTAGAATGTGGTGAGAGTAGCGGTAAGTATCGCTACAAGAATTAGATTATTACCAATTTAGCTTGATTTACCATTTATAATTATGACTTGATATTAATATTTGAAGTCCAAACCGTTACAGTATCAAAAATAAATTCACATTTAACTTCACTCGACGGAAATAGGAAACAAAGGGTTATATCGAGCCCTTAAATACGCTTGCTACAATCTGCTTCTGCACGATGTCATCAAAACACAAATAAACTTAACATTATCAAAAGAAAAAGTAATAAAGTACTTTTTGTACACGTATAATTTGTTTTCTATATATTACGTAACTTTGTTATGTATTCTTATTGGGCTGGTACCCAATAATTTACCAATATTTAAATGAATATTTAAAATTCATATTCTGCTTTACATACACATCAGTTGATATATAAATGACTACAATTTACATTTACAAGTTGTGCGATAAATTGTAATCTATACATATAATAAAGTTGTAACAGAGTTAATTCTGTTGATAAAAAACATTTTAAAAAGAGTGATTTAGCGTAAAAATGATAACAGAAGTCAGAAAACCTATTTTAGAATTTGTTTCCGTCTGTCTGTTTGTGTGTAAATTTATTTTTCAACCACGTGAGTTCTACTAACGGATTTTGATGAAATTTGGTGTTATAATAGTTCATACCTTCAAGCAAGGTATAAGATACTTTTTATCGGCATATTATAAATTTTAAAATCCAACTGGGGAATATTACGATATTAGAACTGCCAACGCCATCTATTAGCATTTTAGTAAACTTTATGCTCGTAGATATATTAAGATATGGTACTGCTAACGCCATCTATTAACGTTTTTAGTAAAATTTACGCGAGTAGATATTGCAAAAACAAATAAAAAATAAGAAAAACATAATAGTAGCGATGAAAATAATCATAATACTTGTAACAATTCAGTTGGATCAACCGTAGCATAATTGGTTAGCGTTTCGGCACGGTATGCCGAAGATGTGGGTACAATTTCCATCGGCCAATCAACTTTTTCTTCGTATGATTTACAACAGTGATCACTACACTGATGTTATTTTTAAATATTAAACTTTTTTAATCTGGTTTTTGATTTATAATATCAAAATAAATATACAGTTAATGCCGCCTACTAACGATATTTTTAAGTTTTACGCTCATAGAAAATTAAGTTTATGTGTTGATTTTTTAAAGAAGTCTTTATTATATCGATATTAATCCATTCATTTTTCATACATTGTCAATATATTTACGTATGACGGTTATTCTAAACAATAATCATCAGGGAATTATCTACTATTGTAATAAATTATAACATTTAACCAATAATTATTTTCTAATAAAAAATATATTACGTACGAACAGTATTTGCACCACGAAGATTCCAAAAATACATTAAACATGTTTAAACATTTAAGGATACATTAATTTCAATTGCATTGTTTACAGTTATTAACAGAACTTTAAAACACATAACTAGAATTTCTAATAAATTTTTCAAAAGCGAAAAATAATGCGTGTTTCTCTGTAACATTAGGAATAATTACCATAATTTTATGGTGAACTTTAGATAAACTTCTGATAATAAGACTTATCATAATTTTGACTAGCAGTTTCAGAGAAGGTTGAGTGACATATTTTCTTAAACGTTTTCCACAATATTAAACAGAAATTTAAACAGAATAGTTTATCTCTGGACCTGCCTCACATAAAATTTTAAATATAATAGTTTATCTCTAGACCTGTCTTTCATAAAATTTTAAATTTAATAATTTATCTCTAAACCTGTCTCACATAAAATTTTAAATAGAATAGTTAATCTCTAGGCATATTTCTCATAAAATTCTATATATAATAGTCAATCACAAGACCTATCTCACATAAAATTCTAAATATAATAGTCTTGAACTCCTTACAACTTGTACTTTCACGATATACACAAGAAACATAAACTTACAAAAATCGATTTCTTCATCTGTCCCTCTTAAATTTCTGAATAAATATTAAGACCATTTATGTAACGACTATTAAAATATACGCGGATTGATATGCTTTATGATTATAATAAATTTCAAACTTATACCGGTTCTCGTGGAAAATAAGTGTGAAATATAGATGGAAAATCATTACATATAAATAACTCATATAGTATATGTAAATAGTTGAAACAACTTAATTGCAGACGGTATTACGCAATTTTATTCCTTCAGATATATTCCTTCAGATATTTGATATCATTATTTACAGTTTTCCCATTAACTAAAGTATTCAATGAACGTAAAATTAATTCACAACACATGCCGGACACTTCAGCACGCCCGCCCCGACTTTACCACAGGCGCCAGACTTGAATGACGCACATAAAGGCCCCGTCACACGTCTGAAACTGTCGATGAACAAGTTTAGCGTTTAGGGAACACAAATTGCGTCATTAACCGTGTCGTGTGTGACGCTAGTTACGGTGACACTTTTGGGCTGCACTGTAACCGAACTTTGTGTAATTTTATCGTCTTATTTTCAAGATGATCATTTATTTTCATACAGATTTCTAAATCGATAATGGGTAGAATATAGTAATCATAGCATTTATAAGCTCAAAAGATTAAACTGAATAATTTAAAAAATAGTACGATTTTGAAGTTATCTTTTGTCTTTGAATTTTTTTTTATTTTTTTCCACTTTTCGTCTTTGAAAACTTGAAAAAATGTTGTTTTCATATATCAAAAGATATTAACTTTTAATACAAGAAAAATAAATATTATCAAAACTTGTGCCTACACGATCTAAAAAATGCATTTTAGATCGTGTAGACACAAGTGTCGGATCCCTGGGGGCTAGCTGAAGCCTCATTTTCCTATTATTTTCCAAACATGGAACGTAAATAAATAACTTTTCAGGTGTTTTGATTGCAGTATTTGCACACCTAGGCACTCCAAAAGACTTATAAAACTTATAACTCATCTTTTATTACAAACATTACGAAAAAACATTTATATTACCTTATCAATTTACCAGTTTTTGGTGTTAGTCACGTCACAACGGTCATGTTACGAAAAACGGGTTTTTTGGATCGAAATTTGAAATACATGATTTTTAAAGTATTAGTAAATAATATTAAATATTGTGAGCAATATTGGGTATTTATGCATAGTTTTAAACACTTTCCCAAAAGTAGTCAACAATCTCTATTGCAGTTTCTTCTTATTATATGTCAAAAAATAATGGAAAATTACAATTTCTTCTTATTGTATGTCAAAAAAGAATAGAAACTTGAAATTTCTTCTTATGATATGTCAAAAAAGAATAGAAACTTGCAATTTCTTCTTATTATATGTCAAAAAAGAATAGAAACTTGAAATTTATTCTTATGATATGTCAAAAAAGAATAGAAACTTGCAATTTCTTCTTATTGTATGTCAAAAAAGAATAGAAACTTGAAATTTCTTCTTATGATATGTCAAAAAAGAATAGAAACTTGAAATTTCTTCTTATGATATGTCAAAAAAGAATGGTAAATTGCAGTTTCTTCTTATTATATGTCAAAAAAGAATAGAAACTTGCAATTTCTTCTTATGATATGTCAAAAAAGAATAGAAACTTGCAATTTCTTCTTATTATATGTCAAAAAAGAATAGAAACTTGCAATTTCTTCTTACTTTATGTCAAAAAAATGGCAAATTGCAATTTCTTCTTATATATTATATCACACTACTTCCGTAAAACTTTTTATGAACTTTTTAAATTTTATTATTTTTATATACCACACTTAGATGTGATTTTCCTTAGGCTTTCCAGACATATTGACTTACTACACAGTTCGTATTGACCATGTAGCTAAAGACAATATTATGTATCCTACAGCATGGGTAAAAATCGTGTAGAAATAAGTGACTTTATAAACATGTTTGTGACGATGGGTTTTTATACGTTCATTTTATAATATTTAGAGTAATCACTTTTGTTTTTAGCTTAAAATAAGTTACTAGATTCTACTTGTAGTAAACAATAAGTATAAATGTGAATTTAGATATAGAAAAAACTTGGTTCTTTCCATAAATCACTGTCGCAAGATGGTATTCAACTGTGTGTTCCTGCATTCCAATATATAACAAAGACACTGCATGGAGAAATATCAGACTCTTAACCGTCAATAAATATTATTCTTATATCAAACGTATCCCATAATCCACTACAGTAATATTTTTTTAATACAAAAATGAGAAATAATTCTAGGAAAATTCGAACCCGCACCCAGATAATTCATTGCTACGTGCGTACATGGCTAACTACTTAACTTTGATTTCGCAATTACCTATAAATTTTTCTGTAGCGAGAATTCGATAAATTTTCCTTTTCAAGCCAATAAAGGGAAAATTACTTAATAATCAGTTAAGTAGAAGCGACAAAATTACCTCGAGAATTCTGCGAACACTGGTAATTATAAACGGTCTAAGTAATTAGTTTTAGCGAGCTTCAGTCGGAAATCACAATTTGGATCGGCCTTTACTCTTAGGTAGACATTAAACATAATTTTGATAATGAAACTAAGTTAAACAGACAGAAAAAAATGGAATCACTTTATAAAGGATAATTGAAATCAAGTGAATACAGAACTTTCATAGTGCGAGTTCTACTCTTACGTAACAGGTTTATGCACTAGACGGGCAGTTGTTTTTTCTCTTACTATTCCATAATTCGTCACGTATTCAATATTTTCTTAACAATTTTGTATTGTATTTCATTCAGTATACTGTTGTAAATAGTTTCAGAATTGTTTTTAAACAAAACTACAGCCGTACCAATAAATGCATTCCAAACTATCTCAACTATTCTCAATAAATGCATTCCAAACTATCTCAACTATTCTCAATAAATGCATTCCAAACTATCTCAACTATTCTCAATAAATGCATTCCAAACTATCTCAACTATTCTCAATAAATGCATTCCAAACTATCTCAACTATTGTCAATAAATGCATTCCAAACTATCTCAACTATTCTCAATAAATGCATTCCAAACTATCTCAACTATTCTCAATAAATGCATTCCAAACTATCTCAACGTGTAAGATTTGATAACTTCTAAATCAGTATATATAATCATAGGAGAGGTCTCTTCGCATTCTTCCAAGTTCATACATTCAGTTGATGCCAGAGTACATACTCAAAACATCTAACTAAGCTCATTGTTGTTTTGTTTTTCATTTTCAATTTATTATATTTATGTCCAATTATATTTTATCCTGTAATCTTAATTCCATGTGATTAATTATATACTGTAACGTCACAATTCTTTTATTTTATCTGTTGAATATTTTTAAGATCTATTAATTAGTTTTTAGGATCCCGTAACTCAAAACGAAGAACTTAACCCTTATAAAATAACTCACATCATCCGCAGGTCACGGCTGTTTTTTTCAAAAACCGCATGACCTGGAAACGTCAAATTTCATACAATATTAAAGTACACTAACCCGCATATATTCCAATATGTAACACTCAAAAATAATGAGACAGAAATTTTAAGGTGGGAAAAATTAAATAGTCGAATAAAAATTTTAATTCCATATAAAGGGTAAGTATGGTATCATCTAAAAGGGCCGATAAAATATTTCTGCTGTGAAATATTTCTCATAATTTTGGGTATTATGTCGTCGAAGACATGCTGAAAAATACACAAAAAAATGTTCCCCCAAGTAAATTTAAAAAATTCGAAAATACGACTTAATTAAAGGAATTACCGACATTTTGTTAAAAACTGTATTCATAGTATAAAAATAAGGAAAAAGAATCAAGAAGTTACAAAAATTGAATTGAACTTGACGTTACTAAAATTTTAGATTAAAATTTTGCCTATAATACGGTACAGCGAATCGTTACCACTGATGAACCTTAACATGCCAGTTTTTCATTATGAAAAGGAGTTTGCCATTAAATAAAATATAATTTTTCATGAGTAATAAAAAAAATAACATTTTACCGATATGTTCATTGAAATCTATCTGGAAAAAGATTTATTTCACCCTTCCGTGACTTCGTACACGCAGACCACAGAAAAATGTATAGCCATTTTTAAAAGTATACCTCCACATTTCGCATCTGGGCACGCCCGTTTCGCTAATGTATATCCAATTTAAAAACTTCATTGCGCGATTTGAAATACACATAGCGCCATCTGTTGATTTATATAGGTACACTATACATGTGTGTTGAGTAGCTAGGTATTTCTTTGTTGTTGTGTTTTATTAATGCGATGTAAATAAATATTTTAAAATATTAAATTCGCACGTCTTCTTATTAAATAAAACAATTGTGATAAAATAAAAGTTAAATGTTACTTCGAGTTGATCCATATATTTTTCCAAATATTTCATCCGAATGGGTCAGTAGTTATTATGTGATACGTACACGAACATATAAACAGACAAACATTACAAAATGATCTCACTCAATTCTACAGTTGTATTATATGTACAGATTTAGCTTTTTATGAAATCTAACCTAACCAAAATTCTAACTATCGGCAAAGCGAATGCAATAAACTACTAAAGTGATATCAAACATGATTTTAAGGGAGTTCAATGGGGTCCATGACCATTGTTCCTAAAATATGAATGTTTGTTACAGTAAATTATAAATTTATAATAATCTTTAAGATATTGTACAATTTTCATGCAATCTTCTCTAGCGATTTGACTTTTATCCAAAATATTTATTTACCAGTACCTTATAATAACGATTTGGTACTTAGCCATCACAAACTGAGCTACAACCGACAAAGTCGGGTCACATAACTTATAAAGACTTCCAGTAAAACAACACCAAAGTAAACAAATATCACCATCAAGAACAGACCGAGTGAAAACGTCCCGTAATCTACAAATTAAATGTTTAATTGCCGAATCGCGTGCGGTCTGACGGTGGCCAAAGAGCCTAGCAGCGGCTCAATCTTCCTCCTTGGACATCCCCAAAGCAAATACCCTGGTAATCCATCTTGTACTTATGTCACTAGTTGAATAATTTATCTTTCCGGGATGATCGACTAGTTATTGTAACGCTTTTGGGGATACAACCCTTGCTTGGACTATCCCCCATTTTTTCACACCTCAATCTTTACAACCACAGTGATAGTTTATTTTTACTATCCCTGTAAAGTGCTAGCTTAAGAAAAAGTTATCTACATGATATTATAAGTAAAAGATGAATTGAATCATAATAATATTAAGGACAAATGTTTGGTAAATTTTGGTGATTATATTTTTGCGACTGATTGTATAATTTATTATGTACGCCAGGGACCACTTCTTCATAATATTGATTACTCATTTCCAGTTCTTAAAATATTCCTAACGAGGTCAATATTGGTACTCATAAACGGCTCTTTGTGCTGACTTTCTATGTACAACGGTACATATTTTAAAAATATTAAGATAACTACTGTAAACACAAATTGTAAGTAAATTGGCGCAATATTACTCCTATGTAACTACTTTCACAATCCGAAGAATAATTCTCATTATTAATTAGATCATATATATGTGTGTCCTGTAGTTACTTGATTTCATTAGGAAATCTACTTGAGGGAGCCAAATCGAATTTTTTCACATTTCCTGTTCATAATGTACTCAAAACTAAATATCATATTAACACCTCTTTGTTTAGGGCTCCGTAGCCAAACGGCCTTAAAAGCACCCTTATTGTTACGTCGTATTAATCCATCTTTCTCCCTGTCCACTTGTCTGTCATAGTTTCTACAGTTTAAGACCTACGCGCATAATGTTTTGCAAGTAAAGGCTTCAATATAAAGATATAATTTAATATATAACAACATGTTAAAAACAAAATTAATGTACCTCCCCATGTACATCTCCACATGTTTCCCGTAGAATGGGGTATCATTGGAAAAGTCATTTAAAATTAAATTAACCCGAAATTAAATTAAGACTTCATTTATATTTTTTTTTTCATTTTTGAAACTACTCCTACTACTAATCAAAATACTAAGCTTCAAAGTGACGAACAAAGTGTAAGCTCCATGGAGCTACGAACCCCTCTCTAAAGAAGAAGCTAAAGCCATTTTCAAGTTGAGCAGCGAAAGTGATATTTTAATATTTAAATTTTGTTTTGGTGACTTTATGTGAGGTAACAGAGTACGTGAACATCGCAAATGAATAGGTGAATAGAATTTAATTACTGAGATAAGGTGACTAAGTAAAACTAATATGAAATATATACTTTTCACTCAGAAATCGAAACAAATTCGCACCACAGTTCCTGCAGGAATTTTTTACAGAAATGTTTGTTGCTTAATGTTAATATGAACTATAATAATTCAGAGTAAATAAGAAGGCTTTTATTAATAACAGGATTATTATTATTCGTACTCCCATGAGTCAAAAATATTGCAATAGCAAACATTAGGGGGTCCTTTAAAATTGGTGAAAAATGATGATGACAAAAACTTACTGGATAAGTAAAAACCACGGATTCAAACCAGTTGAAACACAAATAATTCGAAATTCAAATAATTTTGTCACTTTTTCTCTTATTCATGCTTATACAAATGGAACGATGGAGAGCGAAACAGACGATTATCTTTTCCGCTCTCCGCTAAATTCACCTCCCCTCTACGCTCCAGTCGTAATACTCACATTACTTGTTATCAATAACGTTAACAGTAATCCGCCTTGAGCTGGCCAGAGGGCCACATTTCTATAGTAAGCTCTAATTATTTAACCATATGAACTTGATTAAAACTGTTAATTTTAATAAATGATTTCGATTAATTTAAGTCAACAATTTGAAAAGATAGAAAACCCTACTTTTTGTATATTCTCCGACAAACAATCGATCATCTGCTTCATTCAACTATTTTACATACAATTCAATTCAGTTCAAGCTAGGCATTTAAAAGTACAAGGGTTACAAAATATTTTCCACAATTTCACTCGCATAATAAACGAGGGAGAATACTTGAATTCAACGGAATTTTATACGAGAGGAATGTCGAGATCGGAGCCCTATTTGGAGTTTCGAGTTTGAAAAGGAAACGTCATGATCGATCTACATGACAGCGCGACTTTAGAGTCGTAAAGTTTTCTGATAAAAAGGAAAAACATGTAAGAGTACGTATGACATTTTAAGCGATCTATAGCGGGATATATAAAAAAACGAAATTCTCACAAGATTGTGAATTATAATTCGTCTATGCTATACAGTAATGCTGAATATGATCTGTTTGCTGTCATACAAGATTGCTGATTATAATCTGCCTATTGCCATAAAGGATTGTTGTTTATAATCTATTACCATAAAGAATTGCTAATTATTTATTTATTTATGTACTTTAGCCGAGAATCGTACACCGATCCCCGCGGTGTGCCGCGCCTTGAAATGTCATTTACCTTAGGGTCAAGCAAACACACCAGGACTAATTAAAATGTGTTTATTTCCATACATAATTGCTGTAACCTATCTGTTACCGTCCAGAATTGCTGATTATAGTACAAAATTGCTAATTACCTTTTTGCCAGAATTACTAATTGCTGTAACCTGTCTATTACCGTCCAGAATTGCTGATTATAGTACAGAATTGCTAATTACATTTTTGCCAGAATTACTAATTGCTGTAACCTGTCTATTACCGTCCAGAATTGCTGATTATAATACAGAATTGCTAATTACCTTTTTGCCAGAATTACTAATTGCTGTAACCTGTCTATTACCGTCCAGAATTGCTGATTATAGTACAGAATTGCTAATTACATTTTTGCCAGAATTACTAATTGCAGTATCCTGTCTATTACCGTCCAGAATTGCTGATTATAGTACAGAATTGCTAATTACATTTTTGCCAGAATTACTAATTGCTGTAACCTGTCTATTACCGTCCAGAATTGCTGATTATAGTACAGAATTGCTAATTACATTTTTGCCAGAATTACTAATTGCTGTAACCTGTCTATTACCGTCCAGAATTGCTGATTATAGTACAGAATTGCTAATTACCTTTTTGCCAGAATTACTAATTGCTGTAACCTGTCTATTACCGTCCAGAATTGCTGATTATAGCACAGAATTGCTAATTACCTTTTTGCCAGAATTACTAATTGCTGTAACCTATCTATTACCGTCCAGAATTGCTGATTATAGTACAGAATTGCTAATTACATTTTTTCCCGAATGACTAATTACTGAAAGTGGTCTATTACCGTCCAGAGTTGCTGATTGCAATACAGAATTGGTAATTACTGCCATTTATTACCATACAGTAATGCTATATATTGCTGTATATTGCCGATCATAATATTCAATAAGATGTTTTGTCAGAAATAATAACATACAAGAAATATGTCAAGTACGAAAGTATAATACTATATACTCATTGGAATAAAAAAATCTAGATTTGTATTGTCTGTATTTTCGAAAACAAACAATGAACGAATATGAAAATATGGAGTAAAGAAAAAAAAATTTTAAAAAAAATATATGTATTTATATATATATATATATATATATATATATATATATATATATATATCTCAAGATGAATCTATCAACGTTTGCTTTATTTCTGATTGACCACGCTAAACTTTAAAATAATAATAAATTATTTACAAAAACCGCAGAAAAAAATATTGATAATAAAAAGTATAAAACCCGATATGAAAATCCACGTGACAATTAACCGATTTTATTTTTCTAAAAATGTTTAAGTACAAAATTTTATTTGTTTATATCGAAATTCATTGTTCACGAAGAAGTGAATAATATAATATAAAAAGATGTACATAATCGTATTTTTCCGCGATATTTTCCAATGTCCATTAACAAAAGAATTGTACGAGTTTTGGGACTCTTTTTAATTTCCGCGGGGCCAAATTGTATCAGCATTTAAAAAATTAAATACTCGCAATACGATTGTCATTTAATTTTGATAAACATGTTTTATTTTCAAAAATTCTTTTTTTTTAACAATAAAGAAGATCCACATAGGGTCAACACCAAATTAATAGTCTGTAAAGTTCGGCGGTACAAACTAATGTGACATTGTCAAGTCATACCCGTTCAGATAGTTCGTCATCAGCCAAACAACAGACGTAGAAATTCATACGCAGAAATAGCAGAAATGTATTAAAACATTAAGAAAATAATGGAAATCCTAAAAGCCCCGGAAAATATATTTCCTACTTGTAACAGATAATGACTACATGTTTAATCTAATTCATAATTATACACAACTTTATGTACACATTAAACTACTCTGCCAAGACATCGACGCTCAGCACAACATCGTTAAATATAAAGTAGATCATCAAATATACTGTTGGAACAGACCCAGAATCTATTAAAAGTAATATCAAACGTCATAAGCTGTCAAAATTCACAGCTACCTTTGAAAAAAATTAAAGCGAAGTTTAAGCAAAAAAATTGGAAACAATTGCGTATTGTTGCGTGCTGTGAATACATAAAAAACAATAATAAGTAGCAATGTCATACAAAAGAAGTAGATTCTTTAACCAATGGAACATTATAAAACTTTTCCTCGATTAAGAATATTCTGGACTTATTCAGTAATCAAAATGATCATGCGTAAAACGTGTTAATTGTATTCGGTCAATAAATAAATATTTATTATTTAGATAATAACAAAACGTATGAGTAAACAAAACGTTTGAGTAACAAAACATATGTACGTTAGAAGCATTATTTATACAGCATCGTTACATTCAAATTAAATAGATCCTTTAAATTTCTAATTTGATTAATTAAGTTTAAAATTCTCGGGGGAACAAGGAGTTTACGCTTTTAACTTATTGCACCGCAAATCTCTTGAGAATTAAGCTATTTCGATAATTAAAACGACTATGGGTATTTAGATACCCACATAATAATGCACTTTTGGTGCATGCTATTTGACATCAAGTAAACTAGTTATCTTAAATCGAGAAAATATACTATTTCATATTCGCAAACGACCACTGTAAAGAAATGCAATTTCATACCAATCGGAACAGTATACTTCTAAGTGGCACTATTTTGTTGCATGTTAGACCAACCACCTCTGAATTTCATTGGTTTATTTTTTAAACTGACCAACAGCGCTGTAAAATACTTTATTTAATCTACCTTCAAAAACAAACAATAAAGTGTTTATAATTAAAGAGCTACATATCTGTAACAAAAACATATCGCACGTGCAATTTCATATCGCACGTGCAATCGGAATAGCATACTCCTAAGTGGCACTATTTTGTTGCATGTTAGACCAACCACCCCTGAATTTCATTGGTTTATTTTTTAAACTGGCCAACAGCGGTGTAAAATACTTTATTTAATCTACCTTCCAAAAACAAACAATAAAGTGTTTATAATTAAAGAGCTACATATCTGTAACAAAAACATATCGCAAGTGCAATCTGAATAGCATGCTCCTAAGTGGCACTATTTTGTTGCATGTTAGACCAACCACCCCTGAACTTCATTGGTTTATTTTTTAAACTGGCCAACAGCGATGTAAAATACTTTATTTAATCTACCTTCCAAAAACAAACAATAAAGTGTTTATAATTAAAGAGCTACATATCTGTAACAAAAACATATCGCACGTGCAATCGGAATAGCAAGCTTCTAAGTGGCACTATTTTGTTGCATGTTAGACCAACCACCCCTGAATTTCATTGGTTTATTTTTTAAACTGGCCAACAGCGGTGTAAAATACTTTATTTAATCTACCTTCAAAAACAAACAATAAAGTGTTTATAATTAAAGAGCTACATATCTGTAACAAAAACATATCGCACGTGCAATTTCATATCGCACGTGCAATCGGAATAGCAGACTTCTAAGTAGCACTGTTTTGTTGCATGTTAGATCAACCACCTCTGAATTCCATTGGCTTGTTTTATAAACTGGCCAACAGCGGTGTAAAATACTTTATTTAATCTGCCTTCCAAAAACAAATAATAAAGTGTTTACAATAAAAGAGCTACAAATCTGTAACAAAAACAATATATCAAGACAGCATATATCATTTATATTCCTTTTCGGAAGGTTTTTGATCTTACCAGGGTTAGTTATCGCTGTAACTGCACATTACATGTCAAACGTCCCTCCATAAAAGAGTATAAAATTTAAAATAAATAAAAACAATTATTAACCATCATAAGAATACTCGAGATGTTGCTAAAAATAATATGTCTAGTGCAAGCTATAGTTGCACAATTAATTTTCCGTACCATCAATTCCCAGCGTTGCTTTAGACTTTGAATACTAGCATAAATAAAAATCTGCATCCAGAGACAACAATCTAAACTAATGGTTGAACAGTTATAAGAAAACGAACAACGAAATTGTTTACAACAAATTTCGTTTCTCAATCCTGATAATTGTATTTCAATCGACACGACATAATCGTCAATATAAATAATTTTTCCAGAATTTTCTGAGCGATTCTTCTAACGTTAAAAGATAGGACTGCAATTTACCGAAAAAAGCTTTTATCCGAAAAAAAATTGAAAAAAATTTATAAATAGAAATATAAAATATGTAAGCCCACTTAAATTTTTATTAAAAATACGACCGCGTCATTTTTTCTTCTAATTTAACCCCTGAAATTAACCCCCAAAATCAACATTGAACTTTTTATATTTTTAAACGTCTATAATTGGACCACCATACTCTATCTCTGTGTTTTCAAATGTTTCAAAATATTTTCAGACAAAATCACATGTAACGGACGGACGGACACCGAAGTGATTCCAAAAGTGTTCCTTTTTGGTAGTTTTGCTGCGAATCAATAATAACTTAGATATAATTAATACAAACTTTATTTCTTTCATAGATTGCATCCTTAGCCTTTATATTCTCACTCACCGCATTCATTACAGAAAAAAATTGTTTTGGAAAAAAGGAAAATCCTTGCCATTAATCCAATGCGACGCCACTTGCACAAACTACTTAACTACGCGAACCACTATTTCTTACCCTAAACCATCGAAAACCCTTGTCCCGTCCGGGTGTACCCCATTCGGTAACACTCATTCGGCAGGTAGGGGCGTTGTTAACAGAAGTGTCTCATCCCGACAGCCGAGTCCGTCCTTCTCCCGGTATAAAATCAAATTGTTTCTTCTCTTAGCGGATTTGCGCTATCAAGTTTTACGACATGCCAGGCCTGGGGAATGGGCGAAGGTAATTTGGCGGGCGCAGATATCGACACTTACTGTCGTAGCTAAAAGAAAAGTTATACGGACATCTCCATATCAATTTATCATGGGATTTTCTCGCAGCAAGAGTAATGCTACGATTTCGCTTTAAATAAATTCGATCTAGCAAACTCTGGCGAGATTTATTTTGATCCCATTACAGTAATATGGAAGATCACCTTGCGTAATTTGCATAAAAAAGTATTTGAAACTATTTTTCTTCGAGGTTTACCGACAATTTACAGTTGATTTCATTAGTGACACCTCTCCTATATAACTACACACGTACATGTGTGTGTATGTATATATATATATATATATATATATATATATATATATTTATATATATATATATATATATATATATATATATATATATATATATATATATATTAAATTAACTCCTTTTCTTTGTTCGGAATAATTAATGGCATTAATTGATTAACCGTAGTTGAGCCGTAGATTAACTATGACTATAACCATTTTCCTTCAGTTACTCTTGCTAACCTATACTCGGTAGGGTAAAACTGCACACATTGGCTTAATTAGAATCCACGCAACACAAGTATCCCGCAAACGTCAAAAACGTAGTCAATCCATCATCCAAATTGCCTATTTACATTCTCACAACCATCAATTTAAAATACTATCCATACAAAGTACATATCTCACACCTGCTCTACGTAAGTTTTCAATAAATTCGAACAAGTCATCGACCATTCCGCCTACGGCGAAATGTCGTTTCACGTAATTTCGCCTCTCTTCGCAATGTCTGATGTCACTTCGTAGCCCCCATACAATGAGCGATGTCCTCCGGTTACCGCAGCACATCACGGCACCCCGACTCTTTATTTAACTTTGTCTGCCCGGTAAGGGATCATTAATCACACCTGTGAGCTACGCCGCTGCCGGTTTGCTACATCGCCGAACCCCGCCGGCGTAGCAGGCGGTAATAGAGGAACGTAGCGCGCTACGCCGTCGTTCATATCTACCCCACCTGAGCGAATTCTTTTTTTTTCGTGCAAATTTAAATCTCGAAAGCGGTTGTAAAATCGAAAGACGATGATGGAGGAAAAGTCGACGGTGTGGCGGTTAAAAGTATTGTTAAATTAATCAAGAAAGTTCTCGCTAGAATTGTTACGCTAATTAAAACGTAACGAACGCTTTATATTTTGCAACGCAGATTTTTTCTTTCATTTTTTCCTCAAATATTAATTAGGTCGACTAAACATTCAACGATATTACGTAAAATTTCTGCTGCTTTGAGATATGAAATAATATATCTACTTTTATAGAAATGAAGGCAGTGTTATTTAAGGTAAAAAGATCGCACGTGTAAAATATATTCGTAAAGGGCGCATTGTATTTACATAGAAAATGAAAAATCGACTGCAAAATTTCACGCTGAAAAACGAATTTCTTGAATTTGATTTTATTAATTTCAATGTTTCTTAACCTTAGAAAATAGGTTGTAGTAAAAGAACGACTGTATAATTTGATACATACATCACTTGTAAAGATTCGTAACCCAATTGTACATGAAACGTTCGTTAGATTGTACCATATTCTTGGTTAAATGTTCCGTTAAAAATTATTTTGATAATTTATAACAATATCAAAAAATATTTCACAATTATATTAACCTACGTGAAATGCTTAAAGTTGTAGAGAAGTTTATTTTCCCTTATTGATCTAGAATGTGGTCCTCTTACGATGTGTATTGTACACTAAAACACTTTTCTATTTTCTTGTATTAATCATCGATTTCTTGAACATAGACGTTTCTCTATAGTTTTGAAATTAATTACATAAAATTGTTAAGAAAAACTCAGCAAATCCATCTATACGCTCAGTACATATAACACAAAAAGGTCAAGTTGCCGCCCAGCCGCCCACCAGTGTGACCTCAATCACCTAAATTAGAGTCCAGCAAATGCAGATTGATAGCGAAAGAGAAAAGTTCGACTTCTGAAATGTTTATGTTAGTCACATTGGATTTATTCAATCTATATTAGGTTGAGTAAGGCAAGCCAAACATTTGGACATTGAAGAAAATGAATCTAGACGAGATATATATTTAGCCTATATACGAATGTTGATATTAATCGTATCAGTATATAATATGCATGTATGCTTACAGTTCTCATCAGATAATATTGCTGAAGTTTATTATTTAATATATGGATCAATCCTATCGACATGGGCAACTACAGTACACACAATAATTAATAAAACAGAAAAAAAGAAATAAAAAAACTCCGTTACTCAACTGTCGTGAACTCTCAAGCAACTCCATAATCACATACCCGAAAGTGAATCGAGTAGAAAAATATATATAGATTGAGCTACACTCACAATACCCCGTTGATCCACTTTTTTTTAATATTTTCTTCAGCATGAACATATAACTTACGTCATGTGGAGACTAGATGACTGCGTGTCGTTTCAAGGAAACTACAGACCACGTAGTTGAACATAGACACAATACACTCAAAGTCATGGACATAACATATTATAGATCTGCCGAATGACGATGACTGATGTTGGAATGATATGATTGTAAAATATAAGATGCCCGTCCATAATTACATCTAGCTCCAGTACGGATGATTCACTTTCGAGAACTGTTTCATTCAACTCATAATAGAGCACCAAGGGTACAATTAAGTGCCTAGGAATACGTAGGCAGTAATTAAAATTATTATCTAAATACAAAATAAACGATTATATTTCATATTACTATAGATCTAAGACTAAATTCCGACATTACTGTTTGTAATTCATATATAAACTATTTATAGAATGAATATAGCAGCTAACCTTTTTTAAAACGTAATTGTTTGCAAAAAGACGACCCAGTATTATGATTCCATTAACAAATTAAACAGTTAACAAATTTAACAATACGTTTTTCATGATATTTTAAATAATAATAAACGGTATTCAGTTAATTGAAGATGAATTAAGTGCTTTTAAGGTACTTTTTTATGTTTTATGGAGAATATTTCCGTGGAGGCACTGCTTCAAAATAAACATAACTTCATGAAGGTGTTGTTGATCACATCGCAGAACATTTAATCAAGTGTTTAGTTGCATATTTTTATTACATTTAAGAACTAAACATACACTTAAATAACCAGAAAACAATTCTCTTGCACTACCATTAAAGCAAAAATTAATTCCAGTACTACTATTCTACTATTCTACTACGAACTACTATTCTACTATTAGTTTCCTATGATAATCTATTACAATAATTTAGGGCGCAGAAATATCACTTCGCAATTTTGGTGTTCTATTAACCACTAATTGTTTTCTAATCCTGAGACATACGAGAGAGCTGACAAATACGTTGTGATAGGTCCTATAAATATCCATGAAGTTTCTATTATTAAACTATCTGTAACATACAGCCCGAAACAGAACCATTTAGAAATGATTTAGAATATACTTGAAGATATTATTAACTTCCTGTATAGTGAATGCATTCATCAAATATACAATATATAATACAATTTTTTATTACATTCAAAAACAATTTTGCTTATGCATATGAAAAGTTCTAAGCGACTTAGACACAAAATTTGGAGAAAATAAATTAATGAAGTAATTAACAGCGACATCTTTTTCTTTTATATGCAATCATTATAACGTAAGTTCTTTAATTTTCCGTTAGATGGTGGTATTTATTTTATTTTACCTATTTTTATAATTCTTCGCTAGGTTTATTTTTAATAGATGTTTTAATTTAATATTTTATTTATATTTACATATTATTGCCTGCAGTATTACCAATATCTATCAGACTGTAGGGCACCAACCTTTATGCACACCAGAGGAAGGAAATTTAAAAATCCAGAAACATGTGCGTTACATGTTTCTGGATTTTTCATAACATAATTTTCTCCACACGAGGAGTGACCACAATTGATAGTAACCAATATCCCACAAAATTTGAAAACGCAAATTTAATTTCGTTGGACGTAAGTGGACAGAAAAGTGGCTATAGTATGGACTTCCGTTTGTTCCTCTCGAAGGTCCCAATTAGATTGGTGGTATTATGAGTTGAATGAAACAGTTCTCGAAATGGAATCATGCGTACTGGAGCTAGATGTAATTATGGACGGCCATCTTATATTTTACAATCATATCATTCCAACATCAGTCAACGTCATTCGGCAGATCTATAATATGTTATGTCCATGACTTTGAGTGTATTGTGTCTATGTTCAACTACGTGGTCTGTAGTTTCCTTGAAACGACACGCAGTCATCTAGTCTCCACATGACGTAAGTTATATATTCATGCTGAAGAAAATATTAAAACAAAATAAATTTTTGTATAATAATCAAAAGCTTGCTATTTCTTTCCTTCAGATTATGTAAAGGGAATGGCCGGGTGTAATTTCCTTCAATTCCAGCGGGAATTTATTTCAGTCGTGCATTTTTTCAAATGCTTTATTAATTGTGTTCATAACTAAGGTAAGCGGTTTTGAAGAAACTTCTTTAAGATGAATTTGAGAAACCTCCAATTGAACGGTAACTTAACTACAGCGGAAATTGATTTTAATTGAAATGAAAAATTATAGAAAGTATAAAATATTTAAAGAAATAAAAACTCGCTTTAACCAAGAGTCACACTTGGAGTGTTTACAGCAGAGTATTACGGCGCGTATTACTATCGGGAATTTCGAATAATAGCCTTTGACAGAGCTCGTAATTTTATACCGATTCCACAAATGACGCTAATGATCAGCGATTAACATATATTTTCAATTTAATTTTACGTTCTAACTAAAGACTTAACTGGTTAAATTTTTATTGGTACCAGTGTTATTATCTTAATTGATTACCCCCACTGTTACGTAGCGACTCTCATAGATTAATGTAATAGTATCTTTGATAAAAATATTAATTCAAAACCTAGGTAAATGTGGATTAATTTTTTTAAATAATTTTTAGAATTCTGTAACTCAAAAGGAAAAAGAGAACCCTTATAAGATCACCAACCTGTTTCTCTGTCATAGTCATTTTTCTCAGAAACCACTTGATGTAGAAACAATAATTTGCTATTATAAAAAACATATTATCCAGTACGTACCTAATATTTAACACTCCAATATATTTATATGGAAATTATAGAGGGGTGGGGTGGGGGTTAATTAACTACCCGATTTCCATACATAATATGGTCGGTAATACCTTTTACAATAGATATATAAGGAGCAGAAAAATATTTCGTTCGTTATTGTAAGTAGGATATCTTCCGACTCATACTGAAAAGTACGCAAAAAATATGTTACACCCCTCCCTTATTTCCGAAAGTACTCTATCTAAAATTATGGCAAAATAAAGGTTTTTGAATCCTACGGAAATGGCTATTGCTATTATCTTAGATCTAGGGTCCTAGGAAAAACTATGGTTATTATCCTAGATCTTATAATTTTTGTAAATACGCACCATGTTTAAATGGCTGTGAAAGATATAATATGCAATATATTTACGTTGTGAAAAATTACAAATTGTAAACAGTCCTTAAATGTTTGTAATTGCGAAAATGTATATAGAATCCTCGTAGTGCAAGTTCCACTCGTGCTTGAGAGGTTTTTTAAATTAATTTAAAACAACACAATTGAATGTAATTATTTCAAGGAAAAATAAAGCAGTAAAAGAATTTGAGAGCAGAAAAACAAATTAAATAAAAACGTACTGAAACACTTCTGTGCTGTAAATAATTATTTTTCATCCACTGAAAAGCTCATCCGAATTTTCATGTGACGTTTCCAAATTAGTGAATATCTTATACGTCAACCGAAAGCTTCAATCTACAGGCTCTGCCCCACAGATGCCTGCATTAGCTAATTACATTACATGCGTGACTCGATTAAAATTGAGTTGTTTAACTCAGGTACACATTTATATTTATCCAATTATTAAGCCGCATTTAAACTCAGAAACGACTCTTCTTATGGGGTTTGTCAGATATCTCATTAACTCTAAAAGCAATTTCGGACTCTAAAAGCAACTTTAATATACCGTCACAAATGAAACTACTTGATGTAATATTATTTCTACTTTCTTTAAGTTCTTTACCATGACTTAGGATTCCTTTTATTACAACATCTTTAGGTGGGATATTAGCAAAGATCCTGACGATGTTGTAACACAACGAAACCTAGGTCGTGGTAAAGAACTTAAAGAAAGTAGAAATAATACTACATCACGCAGTTTCATTTAATTGTGAATAATGAATTTTTACCAAATTAACGCCAAATGTATTCAATATTTAATATATCGTAGTAAGACGATAAAAGTTTTGCAATTTGTCTCTAAAATATTGTAAAATACCGTAACTTATACAGCACTTTAGTCATTATATTCTATGATATGTACCACCAAGAAACACATAATAAAATAGCCATAAACAACCAAGAGTATTCGATAAATTATCGATGAGGAGTACCTGCTCTACCGGACTACAAATTTTAAATATCAATTCATATCTGAAACCGTAAAATATACGTTTATCTCCAGTACATATATATTTTCATGTGGAAATTTATTTCATAAAAATTCTATGTTTGGTGCAGAATAATTGGAAAATACTGAAGTTTGAAATTTTATAAGTATGCATATAAATAGCAGGCATTATATTCATAAAAGTTGATATGTCCCCTTAATCGACTACTTTTTGAATAATACAAGATATTATTTCATTATATTTACACAATACGCTAATAAATATTTTCATAAATTCAACATTTACTTGTGAACAGACTTCGAAACGTTTTTCTTTTTTCAACACTATTCAGTCAGATTTAAGGTTTGCATTAACCAGATGATTAGATCTTACCAATACCGTCCATGGGAGATTATAAAAGATTAAGAGGTGCACTCTTCAAACCTGTTTATAATGAAATAATTTGAAATCATACGTCAGTATTGATTTGTGGTAAGATCGAACCATCTGGTCAGGTCTTAACAAGCATCGATACTCATAAATACATGTTTGAGTCAAATATAAAATTATAAACCTGTCAATAACGAGATGAATTCGCACTACGAAGATTCCGTACATATTTAAGCATATGTAAACATTTAACGATACATAGCGTATCTATTAAATTATTTGTAATCATTAATACCATATTTCGTCACATTAATATTAAGCCGTCACATTAATATTAAGCCGTTACATTAATATTTTAGAATAAAAATATGGTGAATATATAAAATATATTAAAATTAGAATCATTGCTATTGAGAATCAGGGGTAAAATGTTGGACACATATAACAATATGTCTGTAACTATCTGACACAAAATTCTGAAAAAATATAGTTTTTGAATCCATATAATGTGCTCCTTGAAACGACCGCTTCTCAAAAATATTTGTATCAACATTTTTGTGCTAAATATTAATATATATGTAGCTAAATATGGTTTATTGTTATACGTGAAACGGTTTCTGAGAATTGTTTAAGGACATTTATAGCAATATCCTCAAAACAGTGTCATATAAAATGCTAAAATAGTAAAATAAAGTTTTGGAATCTTTTTAAGTCGCTTTTTCTTATAATATCCAACACGATACAAGAAATTTAAAAAATTCTAATAATTTATTTGCCCCTAAACCTTTTCAATGTTATGGCACATTTGAAGATCCTACGTGAAATGGTTTCTGAGAAAAAAGTGTGTGATTGACGGACGGACAAGGAACCCTAAAAATTATGAATCTGTTTAAAACCAATGTAGCGGCATTCACTAGGATACTTAGATATAAAATCAAAGCAAATACAACTGCAAGGCGCATCAGCCAGTGGAGGAAGTAGATATCAGTAGATCATATTATAAATACTCTCACATGAAAATGGTGGAACGGCGTTTCCAATTTCCAGTCTCGAACTGAGAGTTTTCCATATCCGGTAACGTTATAATTGTAGGGATATTGAACGTATGGAATATTGAACGTATGGAATATTCTAAACGTTAAATTTTGAACGCATGGAATATTAAACGTATAGAATATTGAAGGCACGAAATAATAAACATGTGGAATACAACAAGTAATAATCTGTACACTTTATATCGTTCTTCATAAAGTTAATAGACTAAAAAGACTACCCTTTTCGCTTCTGTAGTCTGTGATAATATGTAGCTCGCGTAGCTTGCTACCAATAAAATGTAGCTCGCGTACTACCGCAAGGTAGAGGATTGATATATGGACAGATATGTATAATACAGCGTTCATTTTTCAAGTCATACCTGGCCGCGGCAAGAAGCAGTGAAAGTTCCTTTTAAAGACTTTTTTAAAGTTTTCAGCCTAGCAATGTACTATAGCTGAGTAATGTTGTATAATCCAGCGATATAGAATTTAAAAAGGCGATCAAAACGTAAAAAAAAAGGTATAAAACTATATATTATATAATTTATTTAAATTAACACCTGTGCCTGAAGTTCACAATGAGAATAACTTATTTATCTGTTAATACTAAGATGTGAGCCAACTTAACATCGTCAAATGTAAGCAAACAGACCTAGTTCAAAGGATACTAAAATATTACCAATCTTTTTAGAGCCCACACATCAAAAAGAAAACAGAACCTTTATAAGATCACCCGAGTGTCGGTCTGTCCACCGCCGTTTATCTGAGAAAATGTTTGATGTAGAAGCTTGAAATTTGGCATAGCAACAGAACGCAACATTAACCCGCGCATATTATTTATATTCATTGTCATTTACACTCGTTACTTTGAACACTCAAAAATAATTACGAATACATCGAATTTTTTTGGGCGGGGTTCACATTACGAACTCGAAAAACAGTGTTACAATTCAATGTACATTATGAGGTATAATTTAATAGAGTTAGTTGTTAGGCATCAAAAAACAAATTTTAATAATTTTTGACAGTGTATTTTCAGGTATATAATGAAAAATGTGTCCCAGTCGTTATTTCCGAAACTACTAAACCGAAAATTATAAAACTTAACTTTAAAAGCCTACGCAAGGGTTGTAAGGAAGCCATGATTACTATAGTTTCCGAGATATTGACAATATTAAAATATTTACGATATTATGGATATATTGTTCTGATGTTCCACCTACTTAATTATATTAGATATTGTAAAATATTCATTACGCTGGTAAGTCCATGTTAGTGATTATTTATAATAAAAAAAGCAATTTTACTTCAAACAAGTTACGGACCCTCGATGCGCGGGCCAGCCTCGCACTTTGTGAATTTTATTTTGTATTTACGGCACTTTACTGGCAATACGAAAAGTTGCACCTATACTGTCTCAACGAATTTAAATAAAACCTGTCGAAACCTATTCGGAATTAAGTTTCGAGGATTCCACAACTCCAAACGCAAAAACAATTAAAATTTTACAGCTCATAACAATACTCTACATGTTGTTTTTAGTCATGTAAAAGAACAAAACCAAAGAAATGAAAAGTCTTTAAAATTGCATAATGGTACTTAGCGTTACCTACAGAGCTATACTATGTCGTAGTTATCAATGCGAAAATTTTACCCGATTCTACTAGTATAAATACAAGATAGTAGTTCTATAAATAACATAGCAAAACAAATGCTGTGATTGAAAATATTTGACTTTTCAAAAGTTACAACTCTAAAACTTACAGATGAACTTACAGAAGATGACTACATATGGAACCGGGATGTAGGAAGCTAACACGATTTCAAAGACCTTCGAGGATGAAACCCTGAGAAAGTAAACTTTTTCCTAAATTTCTTAAGAATAAAATATCTGTCAGATTAGCAGCTTTCCTCTTGCTAAAGCGCACTGACTTCACCATATCGTTCGAAAAATGTAACCTAGCTCCAAACAATTACTGCAGACGTTATGAAAATCTAAGGTAACATTTTTGTTTAATATCCCGATTCATGCCTGAAGAAACATTATATTTACATTCTAATTAAATGTTTCAGAAATAAACATTTCAGAAACAAATACATATCGCACCTTCAGAACTAAAATGCTGAAAAGCTGAAAAGTCATAACTTTTGGGTAAAGGCGTCTAAAGTTTTATCATAAAGCGTATTCTGTAAATAATTAACGTGAAAAGCGTTAATGTGAGAGGTGAAAATGTGTACTTACATAATCACCACACAACTATTTTATAGCCTGTGGGTTAAAGAGGAAACTGTTTTGTGCTTGTAGAAGCCATTAAGCCGGTTTCCCCTTTTTAAAATAGGTATGTTTCATATTAAAGCTGGGATGTGTTGTATTATCAACTGTACATTAAGAAATAAGAATATTCAAATAAATAATCCTACATCGAAAATGTTTAATTCAATACTTTAATATGTCTTTAAAAGTTAGTTAAGAATTCCAAGTGCAATTATATGCATATTTTTTTATTTTCATATATTGTTATATACGTCGGAAGAAAATAAGTAGTGGAAGCTTTCAGCGTGTAAATTATTTCATTTTATTTCTTGCTTTTTTCAAAACATTGAAAAAAAATAGAAAAATAATTAAATCGATTTTTTTACAAACTTAATACATTTATCAAAATAAGTTTTCAATAAATGCATTATGAACATAAAAATGTAACGTATTCAACGTAATAATATTTATTCATAAATACGACGTAATTACCGAAACTTTATTTTCCTTTAACAGTTCTCCTATTTGTTTGTTATTTTTCTAATAACGTAAAATTAACAACACATCTGCCATCCGTTCTTTATCAAAATAATTAACAATAGCAAAATACAAAATTAATTAATTAAAACCAAATTAATTAATTACCAATTTCTTTACTAATATTTGTACACATTAAACACTTTACGTAGATAAAAGGAGGTTAATATTTCCGAAGACAACACGAAGCACAACCACTTTACAATTTAAACGATTACACACAAGATATTTGATTATGTATTAACACTGAATTAATTTATAATATATTATATTAAAAAGCTTCCAGAGCTTTCAATACAAATAACACTACAGACATATTTAATGTTTTGTCTTAAAAACGATCATAAAGCATTAGTTTGATATGTATTTTAATATTTCATAGGCCACACTTTAACATTGATTTTATTTACTAGACGTACTTAAATCAGTTTCTCAGCCTTAATATTTATACGATGATAATATATTTATATATATAATAAGATACCGGAAAGATGATGTATATAACTTCTGAATCGGGCGCGTAAATGCACTCGTAAAAACACTAAATTTAGACTGTATGAACTAGATAGGAATTTATGTTTATTGTATTAGTTCATAAGAGATAACTCGCATATAAGAACGCTTGCTGAAGCGTTGAACGAAAGTATTCAAACTTTACCTGAAGTGAAGATAAGTATTCAATTTAATATTATTTAGGACAACGCATCTTAAGGAAATAATCTAGATTTTCAGGCAATAAAGCTCTCCTTGAATCCATCTTTCATACTTAACCACATACTCGTATGAATAATTTTGGGCACATGTTAGTTCGATATTAAGGCAATGAATTCATGTGATATGCACGTCGTATACATTAAGTTTCGCTACTATTCTGTCATGCTTAACTGTAGTTTTAATAATCGGCATTTCGAATCCAACCTTATAATATGTTAATTTATAATTAGAAAACTTAAACTTGGTCAAATTTATACAAAACTATATCAATCTACACTGATATTAACCAGCGTTGACTTTGTGGTAAGACGACCAAAATACTACATATAATGTCAAACATTTTTAAAATAGTACATGAAAATCAAATAAAGACACTATAGAGGTGGATTTTCTTTAAATAATATTGTATATTTAAGAAAATTCTCTTATTTCTCACGTTTCCTAATACATTCAACGCCAAGAACTTTATGAAAATCACGCTCCCTTCATCTTCGTAAACATATATCATAATTATGTTCTCATATTCATAATTATTATTTTCCTTCAAAATTATCATCTCACGTTCATAAGTACCACCTCTCTTCATAAATAATATCATAATAATTACACACGCATACTATTACACGCACTACATCACAAAATAAGATACGATGTCCTAAAAAATATTTTCTGAAATCGACGAAAAATCTTACAAGAAATTACTCTGACTTCAGCACACAGCCAACATCGCGGCTGTCACTTGACAAGCTCTGCGAGTCCGCATCTATATATTTATTTTAACGCGGGTGCACTTCACAAAATCGGCTGTAGTTTAACTAGCATATGCCACTGAAAACATAATTATTTATCACACAACTTTACTTATATTCTTCTCGCGAAAAAGACGCCGGGGATTTGTATCAAAACTTGTAGACATTTGGGCTGGGCCACGTTTCTCGTGTTTATTTATTATGCATGCCGGGCGAGAGACTTAAAGGGACGAAGAACCGTCGGCAACACGTCCGCTCGTGTGCGCTGCCGCCCAACGACTGACTAGAGCTGCCGCTTCCGTGGGCATGATCAAATATTCCGCCCAGGCGCTAGGGTGAGCATGTGATGGTTGAAATTAGAACACAATTTTTTTATGGAAAACAAAAATTAGCAAACAAACATGTATTTGAATTAAGTTTAAAAAAAGATTACTGTATGCTAAGTGTAATCATTTTGACTCTAGCATATAAGCATAAGTGAAGATATATATTCAGGGAAATTCAGGGAAGTCTGTAATAAATTGTGAAAATGACATAATATCAAAAAAACCATATTGCATAAGAAACAAAAGAACAAAAAAAAATTCAAATTAGAAAGTAAAAATAAAAAACCTACATATTTAATTTACGACTTGTTTTTTTTTAAGACCAAACTTCAACATAGTTTAATAAATTCCAAATTCGTAATTATGAAGTAAGATATAAGGATATTTTTCGATTGCGTTAAACTATCCTAAAAAAAAAGTTTTTCAAAAAGTTGTCCATTTAAATATTTTCAGAAATATATCAGATGAAAATCGATACTGTTAAACCCTCTTCGCGATTAACAACAAAAAAATTAATCACTAATTCAAATCATCAACCAGTAACCTCTAAGTTTCTGCACATGTTTTTCTATGGAGTAATCGTTTTGTAAATTAATAAACGATCATAGCGAAGGGTCCTCCCTTTGATGTAAAAATAAACTTACAATTACACGTTACCTTCTTCAGAATGACGCCTTCATTGCTTATCTCTCATCAAAACAAAAGCTCTGATTATCCGAGAAATAAATCCTAATATTTTGTATTTTCGCCAAATACAGTGTATATATTTAAATATAATTTAATTAAATAAAAATATAATTATATCTAAGAAATAAGACTCTACTTTAGGTTAATTTTAACTTATCAGAATCGTGTGTAAAACTCTAAAAGTAATTCTAAAATAATCAAAAGCCTCATAAGAATACATTTAAGTAGATTCGACTAATTAATTTAATCCATAAATACATCACACTACTACAGCATTTAATATTATTACCTTCATGTAAAAATGCGACATGAATTTATTGAGATAGTATCCAAATAGTTGCTTCAATAGTAGTTTGCACACTAACCAAATAGTTGCTTCTGAACTTCATTCGAATCTGTAAAGTCATATTGATCCACCATCCCGACTCCCTCCAATTTAAAAGTCAAAGCGAAGCTAAAGCCATCATTACATGAATTCATATAATTCATGTTAGTTTTTATCTTATGCACCCATGTTCAAATAGAATAATCGAGAGCGAAATAGATGATTAACTTTTCCGACCCCCGCTAACTTTACCTCCACTCTACGCTTCCGTCGTAGTATCCATATAAATTATTATCGACGCCGTCTCCAGTAAGCCCAGTATGAGATGCTCGTTCTTCTACGGCCATTACTCTTTATTGATTTAAAGTAAACATAAAAACTGAACAAGCGCAAAAACTTCCGGCAAGCACTAAGGATAGAAATGTAATAAAAACATTTAGATGTCCATGAAAGGATTTACATACACCAAAATATTTTTAATTTAAAGTTTCTAAACAAAATCCATTACACAATTTTTTTAAGATTTTTCTAATCTGTAATTGGGAAAAATCGGTTGTGACTGCTCAGTCACACGGTCAAAATTTGTGCGTACGTCGAGCGCATCTCGGTTCACTATTGCTCATCGAGTGAGTTAGTGCATCGTAAAAATACTATATTGAAGTAAAATACTATATTGAAGAACTATAATTGGGACTTCAATTTCATTTTAAAAGCATATCCCACACAATCACGTGCGCGAAAAAAGTTTACTATTATTTTACACGTATATGAAAGACGAACTTTTTTACAGTTAGCTACAGACAGCATGTATTCGCAATCAAAAATTTCATGCACGAAAGTCTATAATTACAGAAATTACAAGACTGGAAATAACTAAGTTATAATGGTGCATTGTTTCACTACAGAACTCTAAAAAGTTATTTAATACCATCTATCAAGAACACTCATTAACAATTGGTATTTGAATTTAGGATATACATAATAAATACATTTTATGAAAAATAATTCCTTGTTACATATGAATATACAAAATTGAAAACAAATTTGTATTTAAATTTTGTTCATTGTTAACTGTCCCGCATATTTTAAAAATAAAGCTGTTAATTTCTTTGGTTCTTTAACATGTTTAAGCGTATTTTACTGTGCTTAGGTTTTATTCATTTACACTAACTAAATGATGTCTAGTTTCAATTCTATTGTTAAAATTCCCAAATATACGCAACTTACTCTAAGTATGTATTTTATTTACGTAATTGCTCATTTGTCATTTACTAGTATAACGTAAAAATGCCAATTAATAATAAATATCAATATTCCTACCATATCACAGAGATATTTCATCAAAGGAACGTATACGTAACGTATATTTATTTGTCATCACCAAAAAAAACTATTAAGCCAATTTTAAGAAGTCTTATACCAAAATAATGGTAAAATTTCTAGAATATAATTTCACCAGCTTTACTTACATTCGAAAAAAAAAATTAATTACGTCAATATTCAGAATCCCATAAACACACCATAGCAACAGGGGCACCCTACGCGCACGCCGGTCGTAGCCGAGCGTCTACGAGGCGGCGCAGGCGCGGCGGCGAGACGCCCCGTAGTACTACGACGCGCCGGTTCCCCACACCGATAACTCCCGAACACAACTCCATTTGACACCAGGAATTTAGAGTTATTGGGGTAAACAATCGTCGTATGCCGATCGTGATCCTTTTACATTTTCACTCGAATCTATGTGGAGTACTAGAGTAGACTCGAATATATGGTGTTCCGTTATCGATGGTCCTGTGATCGTGGTAACTCATGTTTTTTCAGTCATTCCCGTCCAGTGTCGTAGGATTTCTAATTGTAAGGTAACATTAAAAACCCGAAATGAAAAATCGTTCGTAATTAGCTTAAAATTAACGGATTTTAAAATTCGTTCATATATAGTATATATCTTCAATAGCACAGGTTCACAAACCACTGGTGTAAATACACTTACTACTTATATATACGGTGACATCAGAATATAAATTTAACAAAAAATATCTCAAAGACCTGATACGATTCTACTACTTAAGAGGTATCGGGATTATTCAAGTAGTAGAGAGAGAGGGGGCTTTGAGAGGTAACGCTCATCAATTGTCCCTGGGGCTAAGACCTAAAGGGGAGGGCCGCTTTAGATGTTCATAGCAGGTGCAATGTAGCAACTGAAGTATAACATTCCACATACACCCTTCTTCTTTTACTTTCTTTTATACTTACAATTATCCTTCTAACTTTGCCTTGTTTTATACCCTAACACTAAAGCCAAGTAATTACTCTAGGCACAAATGGATTCAAAATCTGACTGATGTAAATATTTAAAAGCTTTTCATTTGTATCAAGTTTTTGTAAACTTAGGAGCGTGCTTTTTATCATTTCTTTCTACCTATTAGCCTAGTAGAGCTATTAGCTGGCAAAACTTTTTATTCATGGTAGTAAACTTTCATAAGACGTGTGAAGTAAAACTGTATATAAGAAAATAGACGGTGAAGGTAAAAGAAATATAAATTCGAAGTCGTATCTATGTAAATGGGAAATAAAAAAACGTTTTCTCATTCAATCAAATAGAGTATGCTGTAAAGGCTAACTCATGCCTATTTTATTTTAGTTCTCGCGGGTAAAATTCAGACGCGACCAAAAAATAAGAAGTTATTTAACACATTTTTTCCTCACGTACACCATTAGAATCGATTAAAATTAATGAATTTAAAAATAATTAAAAGGAAATAAAAAAACTACTAAATAAAAAAAAACAAAAGAAGTAAAAGTCGGAGGCGAAGAGTAGGACTACGAAGATTTTTTAAACACTTAGGAACATATAAATATTTAAGGGTAAATACTATTTATATTAAACTATTAAAAAATTAAATTTTTTCCCATTCTAATGTATTGTCTAGTACAAGTCAAACATCGTGTATTTTTCTAAAATTATGATTTAGCATCATAACTATAGTTTTCCGGGAAACTTATAGTGACATCCCTTTTCACAATTTCGACTTTAGTAGTTTTGGAAATAGAGCGGGAGTCATATTTTTGTGGACATTTTTGACAGTATTTTAGAAAAAAATTATCTATATATATATACTATATATCTATATATATATATATACATCAAATAATACATTTAATTTAATTTTCTTTTCATTACTTCATTTACCATTTCTAAATTATTTTGTAGAAATTGTGTGTTAACTATTAATATATACATATGTGTTTATATGCTTTATAACTATCCCGTTTCACTTTTCCACATGAAAATGTTTCTGAGAAAACTGTCATAACCGACGGACCAAGAAATGATCTTATAAATGTCCCGATTTTTTCCCTGTGCTGCGCCGAACCCTAAAAACATTTAAAGCAATATTATAAAAAAAACATGACTGAACTTAGAACTTTATATAAAGTAAGCAGATACACAACCTGTATGAAGAAAATAAATTAATTAAAGGAACGTATATCTTCATAAATTATTCGAAATAGGCATCATAGTTATACCTTTCCACTACCACTGCTAACTTTGATTTAAACAACTAATCCAATTAAAGATATCTTCAAAAGAATAAAAATATATACCAAATTTTAAACTTAGAAGTTCTAAAATCCTTTTAAAATTACGTACAATTAATTATTACAAAAAGAAAATAATAATTATAAGGTTTCAGATAGGACAAAATGACAATTAAGCTTTCATTGCTCAGAATACTGATAATAAGAAATTATCGATAACAAGCAATTATCGAAATATTCCAAGCTTTTCGTCTAAGAACTTTTTGCATAGCTCGGAATAACAACCAATCATCATCATTAAATATTTATTTATAAACTCTAAATATTTGCTTTACGAAATACCGAAAAGTTCCAAGCTTTTCAACTATAAAGTTAATTATAACAAATTATGAAATAGATACGAATTCCGAAGATACTTCATCGCTAAACAGGTTGCTTACATACTCTGGAATTACTGAAAATCTTTTTAACCGTAAAGTTGAACACACGGAAGCACTCAGCGGGCTATCGCGCAATCACAGAGATGAGATACATAATTATGATAAGGTGACGGGCGCATGCGGGGGTGGAGGGTGTCCCGGACGGGCTTATAAATAATTCAGTGCAGCTGGCGACACAGCAAACGAACGTAATGTTTGAGGTGGGGGGGTTTCATAAATAAGGCTAATATTCATGACCTCTGATCGCAGGAAATACGCAAGTGAACAAAAAAACTGTACGTTAAATAAATATACTCATTGATTTAATATACCAATAATTTAATATGACTAGAGTACCATCGTTGCTTGACACAATATTTTGTGAAGAATCTTTACATCGTAAAGGTTCTTAGTTATAAACTTGTTACTAAGATAATATTATAGTTTTTACATTAGCAATTTTTAATAGATTACCTTGTTTCGGTCTTGAAATATATATATATATATATATATATATATATATATATATATATATATATATATATATATATATATATATAAAAGCGAAACCCCACTGAAACACTTATTACAAAATCTCTCGAATTCTAAAGCCTACAAACTTAAGTACTTGGAAGAGTTATTTTGTTATACGACCTAAACACTCCCTAGAAACGTTTTTTTTATCGCGTAAAGGTTGTCATATTAATAAGGGAAGAAAATGTATTTTTAAAGTTACAAGCGCATAAATTCGTATTTACACTCTCTGTTACAAACGAATAACCATTTATTACAAATAAATCGATTTTCCAAATTTATCCTTAAGAGGGTTGAAAAAAGAGATAATCCAAAATGTTTTTACTCACCAAGTAACACATAAATGTTTTTTTTCTATTAATCTATAAAGTTTAATGTCGGATTCCAGGCATCAGTCGGAAACTCTATGCAAACGCGTTAAAGAATCGAAACTAAAATGATCACAAGCATCAATCGAGGAGAAACCGTATTCGTCCCCCGAATTCCTCTAACCCTTTTAGACTACCGCTTTGAGTGCAAGTGTCTTCAATACCTGTAAAGATTTGGTACGTAAGGATTATAAATAAGGCACAGGGATCCATCCCTGTTTGAAATTTGCTGGTGTGGATCTGAAAACTGACTTTTTGTGCTATTATTTCTGTCGTACTCCAGAGTTAGTTCACCTGACAGTTTGGCATCCTCTATCCAAGGCGAAAAACCAGGAGAATCACATAAATTTTTTTGTTAGTATTTCAAATATAATTTACTTTAAAGCAGTTTTCAAAATACCTCACTACCCGTGTTCATTTTAGGTTTGAATTTAGTCTATGTTTTCCTTTGCAGACAAGATGGAAATCCTAATTGTTTTTTTTAACAAATTCCATCTCGGAAATAACATAATTCCGACATACCCGCAAACAATATCAACAAATTATGTATTCTGCATACGACAAATTAAAACGGAACTTCATTGGTTAAATCTTTTCTTCTTTTTGAAAATTTGAATCTCAATAATAAGTCAAGGGAAAGCTAATTAAAACTCAAAAGCTTGTGCTTCATAAGCTTAAAGAATGCGAGTCTACGATGCCTCATAACTGAACAATGAAGAAAGAAACGCGTAACGAATATATTAATTAAAACACATTTAATAAAATAATTTTACGAAAAAGTTCATTTTAGCTTATTTCACGTTTCATGCAATTGTAATAAAAAATTACAATCGGCAGAATCGTACGAAGCTTCGCAGCATAGCTTCACAAATTTAAAAAGAATTCCAATACAAAAACAAATTGGTTTCTTTATAAAACCCAGAAGTTGGATAAAATCGATCGACTTTTTTTAAGAACCGTTGGAAACCGCTTACGATTCGTTAAAACTTCAAAACTTTTCAAAGCTTCACGAATCTTTAATTATATGCGTTTAACCTGGCGCCGATAACACGGCTTTGGAAAGTAAGTTAATTTCAAATATAAGTTTTTTTGAGTCGGATGCATATTTATTTTTGAGTCGCATATTTATTGTTTCGACTTCAAAGGATTTCTATCGATCTCATATACTCTCATATCTATATCATATACATATCTATATCATATCTCATATACTCACTGATCAATCAGTCATCAGAGTTACGGAGTGAAAATTGCTTGTTTATAAAGCTTTCTCAAATACGTGATATTCTACTTTGTTGGCGTTGTTGCACTTTTCACCAATTGTAATTTATTGTTCTATTTATTCACATAAATAATTACTAAAATAAAAAAAAGTCAACCACAAATAGAACTCGCACTACAAGGGTTCCCTAAACATTGAGAAATTTATAAAAATTTAATGGTTCACACATTTCTATTAAACTATTTATCAAATTTTAATTTTTAAAAACAAATATATTGCCTACTATATCATTCACAGGCATTTAAAAAAATATTTTTAAGTGATATAACTACAAATTAGCGATATTCGGATTTTTACTTTACTTGTGCTGTGAGACCTTGCTTCTTTTCAAATTTCATAATTATAGGTCAACGAGAATTATCCTATATGTTTGGATTTATTCGGGAGTGTCAAAATATACGGTATAAATGGCCTTATTTTTAGGTTTTTTTATTAAGTTGACTTAGAAACCTGATTTTATAGCTCCAAGCGATCATAGACCTAAGTATTTCACATTAATTCAACTTGATACCTCCACGCGTTCCCGAGAAAAAGGGTCTTGGGAGACAGATAGATAAACAGACGGACAACGAAGTGATCCGTCTATTATCATAATTTTTCCTTTTTTTGCTTCTGATGTATGAAACCCTTAAAAGAATTATTATACTCTATATTCGTTTAACCAATTACGTAATATTCAACTGGGGTTCAATTGCGTGCGTTATAATGCTAACTGCTCTCTCGATGCGCGTATATTCCTATGTATGAAAAAATTAGAATATTGTTTAATTGTTTGTAACATTTAATAGTCTATTTTCGACATAGACAATAAAATAATGATTTAATTATTGTGCATGTAAATTTATAACAATTTGTATAAACATATAACAATTTGTATAAATAATTAAATATTTTTCTTATATCATTAATGTCGCCCTTAACAAATAGTGTAAAAGGTCCAACACCCCATTTAAGAAATGAGAATACATGCGCCAACATCGACATGGTTATCAGCAATTGATATCCATAAAAGCGACGATGTCAATTATGCAGTAACACAAATAACTTAAAAAAGACACGAGAATATCAAAAAGTTTCCTGAGTTTAAGATTCGTGTTTTGATATGACGTTTACGTACATAAAGTCGAATGCCCTAGAAATAAATAAATTAAATGTCAGTACCTGACGCACATCATTTGATGTAGACTTGTATCATTACATATATATGTACGTCGTTAGATGAAGATATATAAATAGCATACATATAGCATTAAATAAAATTAAAGTGCGATATGTATGCTATTTGTAATATATCATTTTATTTTGTATAAAATACAAAATAAAATAACTCAACTCAAAAATCATTACTTTTAGAAAACAGCATTTAAACTTTTAACATTTAGCGTCTTTTGTAAATAATTGGTGTTAAAGAGCTAGTATAAAGGACCAAGTTTATGTACTTACATATTTATCATTATATTATAATATACAGTTTATGAGTAAAGCTTTCCTGGACTTTTTAATTCAATTTTTGAATTAAATCTGTTTTCTCTACAATCATTTTAATAATTTTCGAATACAGTTGTTCATACAAATGATTAAAAGTGATCCACACCGGATCAAACTTATATGTAAAGTTTCAACAAAATTAGTGAAGTGGTTCTTGAGTATACATAGTAGTGGTATGTGAATTTTTGAATAACTCTGATTTCTCTACAATAATTTTAATAATTTTCAAATAAAGTTTTTCTTACAAATGGTCCAAAGAGTTCCACACCTCATCAAACTTATATGTAAAGTTTCAACGACAATAGTGAAGTGGTTCTTGAGTGTACATAGCAATGCCGTGTGAACTTTTGAGTTAATTCTGATTTCTCTACAATCATTCTAATAATTTATGAATAGAGTTTTTCATACAAATGCTCCAAAAAGATCCACACCTCATCAAACTTATATCTAAAGTTTCAACTAAATTAGTGAAGTGGCTCTTGAGTATACATAGCAATGCTATGTGAGATATTTCTGATTTCTTTACAATCATTTTAATAATTTTCGAATAGAGTTTCTCATACAAATGATCCAAAGAGATCCGCACTTGATCAAACTTATATGTAAAGTTTAACAAAATTAATGATGTGCCTCTTGAGTACACATAGCAATAGTATGTGAATCCATATGTGAAAATAAAATACTAAGTGTAATTGAAAATTTAAGATAATGTACTACTAAATTTACATATGTTACATAATAAAATGTGAGTTTTAAAATATAAGACGATTTTAAGCTATATTACATTACACATGACATGGGTGTGTGCTTTATTATCGACTAGCGTGTCAGCATCGAGTTTTGACGATAGAAGTAATTTAACTCAGGTAATTTTAAAAATTAACACCATTGTTAATTTATTAAAATATTTATTAGAATTTAAATTTGCCTATGAAAAATGGGACGCATCTCCTTGGTCTTTACGTATGTGATGTACGTATGAGGAAACAATTTTCTATCTAGAGGTTAACTGTAAGAATACGAGCCTATTGATTTTTAAAGTGATTTATTTTGTCTGTTTTCTACTGCTTTTGGATTGCTTATTTTTAACTTTTTTTACAATTATTTATATAATAAAAAATTTAAAAAAATCGAGGTGTGAACTTTTAGCTTTATCAATGCCTTATCTCTCTTTTAACGTTATTCCCCTCTTTCTCAGTTCCTCGCTCATATTTTTTAAATAATTTATTATATACACATCTGTCGCGGGTTAGTGTAAATACACAGCATTTGTTTGAATTAAAATATTGAATGAAACTAAGTGGGAGTGGGAAACCAAAAGGTTTATACAACATAATTTAAACAGTTTATAAAAAAAATAATTTTTGCGTTTTTAAAACAAAATGGCGTGTGGTGGAATACCTACTTTTACATTATGTTAATTGTACAATTTTTAAGAGTGATTTTTACCAAAACTGACAGGTAATCATTTTTTTTTCAAAATTTCAATATAACATTATTTTACGAGTACATTGACTTAGTTTTCTTAAACTAGTCGAGATGTCGAGACATGGTTTAAAAAAAATTAAGTGTGTTGGAATAACTACTTTTTCTGCAATGTTAATTGCACAATTTTTGAGAAAGACTTTTAACAAAACTAAACAGTAAATAATTTTTCCTTTTTCAGTACGTTAATATTACATCATTTACGTAGACTTGGTTTTTTGGATAAATGACTTGACGGGTTTTTTAAATAAAATATAAAGTGTTGTGAAATTACTACTTTTGTATGTACCTGTAACGTTGATTCAACAATTTTTGAGAGCGATTTTTATCAAAACTAAACGGTTATTTTTTTCTTCAAAATATAAAGATAACATAATTTTACTTTGATTCAATTTTTTAGGCAAATCGTTCGACGGGTTTTTTAAGTAAAATTAAAAATATGGTAAAATAACCACTTTTCCTGTAATGTTAATTGTACAATTTTTGAGTACAATTTTTACCAAAACTAAACCAGTAAATAATTTTTAAATTTTAAAATAAGTTAGATATTTATAATTTGAATAATATATAAAAAATTCCCTTAATTTCGTCGACAACGCGTTTTACATGACAACAACCTTTAATAAGCTTTCTGCGTGTCAAATAATTAATAGCGAAGACGTAAACATATTACATATTCAATTAGTTTACTAAAATTAGTTTAAGTCTGTAGTACCTTGATTTTCAGTGATTACTAAACAGTTTAATTTTTAAAAACAATTTACAACCAAAAACTTCCTTTTTATTTTGTGCCGAACTTCTTACTAAACTAAACTGTTAATTTTTTTTTGAGTCGCATCTTCAAAATGTTAACATCATTTTACTTTGACTCAATTTTTTAGGCAAATGGTTCGACTGGTTTTTTAAACAAAATTAAAAATATGGTAAAATAACCACTTTTCCTATAATGTTAATTATACAATTTTTACCAAACTAAACCTGTAAACAATTTTAAAATTTTAAAATAAGTTAGATATTTATAGTTTAAATAATATAAAAAGAAATTCAGCGAATTTCGTCGACAATGCGTTTCACATGATAACTACCTTTAATAAGCTTTCTGCGCGTCAAACAATTAATAGCGAAGGCTTAAACATATTACATATTCAATTAATTTATCTTTACTAAAATTAGTTTAAACTATGCCTAACAAGGATCTAAAAAACTGGAGATTAACTCGAATGTTAATCTCGACGATGATCTGAAACATTTTATCATAATCGTTGCAGTAATACTTCGATACTTTTACAAATATTATAAAAAAACTAGTGTGCTTTAGACCACACGACTGAACTAAAACTTCAAATTCACAAAATATGTACTTTAAAATGTATTTACCATTTTATTCACTTTAAACGTAGAATATTTAATGTATTGAACAAAATAATATTTTATAAAATTGTTCAAGAACGAAATGAAATTACAAAATAATAAAAAAATCACCGTTCGCGTAACGCTAGCAGACTCGCATATATATATTTCATGCTATTTCATGCACTGGCTATGAGAGGAATAGAGAAAGAAAATGTGCGCGCGCACTGCTCTCTCTTTATCCTACAGTGTGATACAGACAATAAGCTTGCACTGTCTCTTAGATATACGAAACATAACTGGCTATGAGAGAAAGAGAGAAAGAAAATATGTGCTCGCACCTCTCTCTCTTTCCGTCTTCACTAACTTATATCTCCCTCTTAACTTCCGTTCGCCTCGCCCGATCACACTTTTCGTAACGCTCTCGTCACGCAAAAGTCAAGCGTGCGTAAAGAAGTTTTACTTCAAAAACACTTTTTTAACTAAAAGAACTACAATACAAAACTATACACCGTACCTTCACCACAAATAGCTAATTCATCGATAATCTTTGATCTAGTAATTACTCATATACGCATGGTTCTACTCAGAATATTTAATTTATACACTGTGTGTTTATGTATATTAATTAATTAACTTAATTTACAAACCCGATACAGTACACGCCCAACTTAAAATCCGCCCAACGACCGGTTCATCGGCGCTATCAGATCGCCCTAGAATATTTGAACTACCCACGCGGCTAAGATCGTATATTGACTTTGACATTTATAAGATATAATGTCTCATAATATACATTATATATATACTTAGATTACATACTATATATATTTTAGTACTGAATAGGAAAATATTATAGTTTAAGCACAAATAAAATTTGTTATTATCCAGTATATACCCTTTAATGTAAGCTCTTATTTGTCATTTTGGATTTATTTTTCCACTTCCACTTTCTACCAATCTGTGCCTATATTACTAGGATACTAAAATAATACTTGCAAGTAATACTGACGCTGCAAAATATTCCGCACAAGCGTATATAAAATATATGAACATTTAAGAAGGTCTGTATTATGTGAAACGATTGACAAATGTCAATATTATTTTTTATTATATAATTATGGGGCCCAGTATTTCTTCCATAGGCCTAAAAGTACCATGAATTTCTCAAAAATATTTTGGTTTTATTACTCATAACTTTATTACTATTATACATTTAGCTCTTTTGGTATTTTTTTGTTTAAATATATGATATGATAAATATTGGAATAGAATTATAACTTCCTACGTAATGTAGCTTTTGAAACAGACCTGGTGAGAAAACGGGTCTAAAATGTCTTTAATGATTCACCAAATTGTTATATTTAGTAAACAAATTCAAAAACCGATTTATGATCTACTTAATTACTACTACAACAAACTATTTACTACAATACCCCACGATCCTCAATTTTTTTATAGCCTTTCTTTATATATACAAAATATATCTATAACGGAATATAATTTTAAGACATTTTAAATATTATTTTTAGGCTTTAACTAAGAAACGTGCGAATTTCAAGTCCATATCTAATTTTATTTCGGAGTTAAAAGCCGTTGATAGACAGACAGATAGGCAGATAGATGAACAATGTTGCCACAAAAATAGGATTCCGTTCAGACTATCCAGATAAGAAATACTAGAAACCATGACGGGACATAGAACTAATTTATCATTTTAAAAATTACGTCAAAATTTCTCAAAAATTCGTCCAGTAGATGACCTGATTAGCACTATGCCATACAGACGGACTGCATAAATTGGCTAGCTCTTCTCGCTTCACAAACAAGCAAAGAAGATAAATAAGTTTAATTCCAATAAACAATAAACGTAATATGCCTCAAATTGCTATATTTTAGTTACTCATACATAGAATTATGATATATTACATATTGCGTAAATGCCAAAACAAACGAATTTTATCATAAAATTACCCCGTTCCAAACACGATGTTCACACCACTCTTTCCATTATTCCCAACTTCAACCTGCCCCAATCATATCTAACCTTCACGCCGGCCCCTCGAGTAACAACTAACTATCAGTGCCAACCCAGCAAGAACCCCCGACTTGTTTCCACGGGAGCCTCGAGCCATTAGGCCCGTCGTGCTGCCCCGGGGGGCGTTAGCGTGACGTGGCGTTGCCCAACCCCATCCCCCACTGCCCGCGATTAGGCGGACAATTAAAACATTTCGGGGCCGTTTAAACTGACTCGGACCTGAGTGGGAACTTCAGACGTTCGATTAGTTTTCGGCGTCAAAATTAATATATGGTTAATTTGGTAAATAAATTATTTATGTTATGTTTTACGTAAAATATATTTTTACATAGAAACATACATTTGAAAAAAAATTCATCGAAATTATAAGACGATTCCCTAGAGATCCCTAATAAAAATCTGCAAAGTATGAATAGAACGCGCATTACGACGGTTCTGCACACATACTGGTACATTTAAACGTTTAAGGGTACATAGTATTTCCATTAGACTATTTACAAATAACAATTTTTCACAACGTAAATATATTGCCTAAGTTACTTTCACACTAGAAAATACTAATTAAGTTAAAAATAAGCCATCTAAAAACAGTGCACATTGCGCATATTAACATAACGTTATTTCTTACCATATATATAAAAAATACTTTACGTAGGACATTTTTCATAGACCTCATAAATATAAGTTTTAAAATGCAAAGTTATTTTTTCAGTTGATTGTCATTTTTATGGGATTTCTACGAACTTTTTACAGTCCCAACTACATGTCACAAGTTGGTCGATTATTACGACCATTTGTCAGCTTTATAGCACTAATAATCCGCGAGTAAAACGGGCGTACAGGCAGGCGGACATGCAAAAATATAAGAGTTCCCAGTTTGGCTGTGGAACACTAAAAATGACCATCAAATTGCCTGTGTGAAAAATCAAGGAAACCAAAGATAATTCACGAAATGTTTTACAGGAAACATTTTTATAAATGAAATCGCATCCATAAACGCGTGTCATTCTATGTAGATTCGAAAAGTGAAATACATCTGTTATTATTCAAACGAATATTTGGAGCATGAACAAATGACCAAAAATGGACCAAAGTTTAATAAACGATTAACAGTATAATTAAAAAACTTGATCATAAAAGCTTTCATATTTACAGAGAATTTTATAGCATTATTTCAATATAAAGGAGACTAGCAGAAAACCATATAGTGTTGGGCCCAGGTGTAACCATAATAAAAATGAAGCTTAATAAATAAAGCTTAAATTAGCTGCTTAAAAGTTTCATCAAAATTGTCAATAAGATAAAAAAGAAATCTTGTATTTTTTATGAAAAATTAGATTATTTTTCAGAATAGATTGTAAATGTAATTTCTACACAATTATTTGAACTAGCGAGATAAAACAAAGTGCAGATTGGGTAGTGGTTTATCACTCATCCACAGATATACGATATTAATCCATAAACCTCAATCCTCGGTAGGGTCGTCGAAAAAAATTAAGTAAACCTTAATAAGAGCGAAAAGTCATTTTGACAACAATAGAACTATTATCATTGTTTGTTAGCAGTTTATTTTTAATTAATTTAGGCAATGGCTACACGTTAAAGTCATTTTGACAACAATAGAACTATTATCATTGTTTGTTAGCAGTTTATTTTTAATTAATTTAGGCAATGGCTACACGTTAAAGTCATTTTGACAACAATAGAACTATTATCATTGTTTGTTAGCAGTTTATTTTTAATTAATTTAGGCAATGGCTACACATTAAAGAAAGCACGAGACATTGATTTATTTTTTGTAATCGTTTCTAAAAACTTATTATTTATTCTATAGATTTTTTTGTTATTTTTATTTCTAATTAACAATTCTTGACATTTTAAAAATATAATATATGTCCATTTATGAAGAAAGCATTTATTTGTTTCGTATTATGGTTACAAATCGTATTTTGTTTTTTTCTCTTTCCTAATTGTCAATTACTGAATTGTTAGTTTTTTTTATATTCTAAAGAATAGCAGCTTTTTTAAAAAATATGTTTTATCTCTGTGACGTCTGTGCTCATTTTTGTCGGTCTCCTTTACTCGCCTAGATTACTACTTAGCGTCACGTAAATCGGTCTGGATGTGAAATAGTATTTAAGGTACACATGAACGTTTTTAGTTACATGTTTAACATAAATACCGTTTCACACCCAAACCCATTTACATGGCTATAGGTTCGGCTACTGGTTCCAAGCTAGAAATATCCCATGAATTAGACAAGTTCACTAAATGCCTTTTTTCAAGCAGCTATACAAGCCGACTTAAATAAAGTAAGGAAACACGTAACGTACAAAATTTCTTTTCCTCAAAACGTGCTTAAATACTGAAAAATACATATAAAATACTGAAAAAGACTACTTCAGTTTTTCATTTTACATTTCCTTAACCATCTGAGCTAAAAACTTGTTGAGAGTTACACTGTATATAGATTTACGTTAGTCATTTGATTTTTTTTACAGTTTTGTTGGTATGTAAAAAAAACATTTCAAAATCCATCCAACGCATTTAAAAACAAACAGAATTATAGAATATAAGTACATGTTTTTTGAAAAGCCAAGATTGACAGACTTGACTAACGAAATATAAATAAACTAAAATATTAACGAAATTCAACATTATTTTCACAATTACATAAAACATTGCAATGACAAACTATTGGATTAAACAAATAAATCGCGGTTTTACGTCGACATTTATGGGCGGATACGGACACATTTTCGGATGCGGCACCTCAGGAATCTTACAATAAATAAAATAACATTAAATTTGTGACAAAGTACACATAAATTATAATAAACATTTTACGACTACTATACATTGATTTTAATGTCATTATATTGAAAACAAAATGATTGCACCAGCAAGCTTCTGACAATACAGTTCATACTTCGGCATGAATTATCTAAACAAACGGACGTGTTGTTTAAATTAAAATTTCTAATTTCCAGCAAAAGCGTCTATAAAAATATTCAACAACCCACTATGAGAACTACATACAATACTGACGGAAATGTAGATTGATAATTTCAGTATTATTCTCTTGTTGAATAAATCCATAGAATTTCAGAAAAACTATATTTTCATTATTTCTGTGTTGAAATTTGCATTTCTGGCATGAATAGAGAGAGTAAATACATAGAGAGAGTAAAACAATAGAATACATGTCGAAATTAAAAACTACTTCCAATAGTAACTATTTCTTTGAACTCTAAAATCATCTTGATATCTACGTTTATTCATACGTGACTATTCTTCGTAACATTATTAATTTTTTTTCCTTAATTAAATATAATTTCGAAATATTTTACTATATATTTTAATGAGGTTTTTTATGGTATTCCTCAAAACATACTCCTTTCGTTAATTTGTTGTGAATTATTCAGAAATTACTTCTGTGACAGAACTATAATGGTAAGTATATTTAAATGAAAAATGAGAAAATTCTAAATAGATATATTTAGGTGTCAAACGTTTACTAAAGCTGTAACAGCTACTAAAACTGCTACGGCTGTGCCAATGTAAATTTGTTTGTACCTTGAAATATGGATAAATTTGCAGAAAATAAATTTAAACACTCAATGCTGCTTCAAAGCATTTAAAAAGAATATACTTAAAAAGGACAGTTCCGGTTATAATACAACAAAACATCAAAAGAATGGATATAGAAGATTGAAGGTGGTTCATTAAGATTTACTACAATCATCCACCAGCACTTGAAAATTCATTAAAAATATTCTTTTGGACTTAGAAGACAAGATATGGCTCAGATTGTGGACGCAGAAAAAGTAATTTGTATTGCTTTGTAGCTTACTTATAATGAAAAGGAGTAAGTTGTTTGAATACATCGCCCAAGAATTCTTATACGTAAAGTCGATGAAGGCATTCAAGAAAATACTGTTCCCGATTAATTTCTCAAGTATATAATATAATATAGAATATATTTAGCATTCATTTTGTAGAATTTCGTTATTCACAATTAAATGAAACTACGTGATGTAGTATTATTTCTACTTTCTTTACGTTCTTTACCACGACATAGGTTTCGTTGTATTACAACATCTTCATTATTCAATTTCTATTAGCAAAGATCTTTGCTAATATCCCACCTGAAGATGTTGTAATACAACGAAACCTAGGTCGTGGTAAATAACTTAAAGAAAGTAAAAATAATACTACATCACGCAGTTTTATTTAATTGTGAATGTAATAAAAATTGCAATAATAAATTATTTCTTTGTTTATACTTCTAATATTTTGATATTCTTAGCGATTTCTACGTTTTATTTTACACTATTACGTACATTCATATGGCGACTACCATTTTATATCAATGGTTAAACATTTCAATTTTTGATAGCAGATTCATAACTAGCAAACACGAAAACTATCAGTATCTTAATTTCATTTAAAAAAATGAATGATTCGGTTTTAAAATTAATGTTTCATCACCAAATACAAATAATAACGTCTAAAAACGTTATATTTTAAAACGAAGGTCGCAACATCGTAATCACCCTAAATACCGTATAAAAGTCTAATATTTCATGCGATAATACGGTACCGTGTAAAGCACCTAAATATTTCAAGCCCACTTGCCAAATACGCAACTCACGGTGACCACGGCTAAGCCGGTTTTTACCAGGGCGATGTAAAGAGAATGGTTGTAATTATGGGTATCGTACGTCGGAGACTTTTTAAGACGAAAAAAGTGCAAAAGAAAACGTTCCGAAACTACGCAGCTTTAATTTTCAATTACGTCATTTTGTCAAGTTTTTCCGTCATTAATCTACGGGGTAACTTGCGTGGTGATTTTACGTGACAACGAAAGATTAACGTAAACTTTATTTTGAATCCATGTACATACTAATTTTGATGAAGTCGGATTTAATCATTCGAATAAATCAATAAGTATACCCATTTGAGGAAAATTGGAAAACAAAAAAAGCTATATTAGATCATTTTCATTTTACTACTCTTTACTGCACAGCACAGCACTTTTTATTAGAAATCTGTCTAGTTCTCCAGAATATTATTTTATACAGTGAAATTATAATGACTAATAACTGATTTATAACGAAATACCTTCTCCTCTTTTCCTTAGCCACGTTTCACCTCATACATGTAGGCCTCCTTTATTCTATCCACTCCTCTCGAGTTTGTGCTTTTTAACCATTTTGATTCAGCTGTTCTTTTGATATCATGGTACCGACGCATATTTGGTCTTCATTTTTGATACTTTTTGCTCCACGGTTACCGTTCTACGAGCTCTTTACACCACGAGTCCTACTTTCTAGTAACTTGGTCCGGACGTTGCCATTTAAGTTTCGCAACATGTTTTATAACGTCCACTGCTTTACTCTTCTCCCTGAGCCATTTGTTCCTCTTTCAGTCCCTCAGCGTGACCTCTACCATTTTCCATTCAACTGCTCTCTAACCAACTCTAAGTTTGGTGGTAAACGCCTAGATTTCAGCTCCTTATATAAGTACGGGTAGGATACACTGATCATATATGCAGCTTTCTGATCAGTCTGATTTTTAATTTTGAAGGTAAATTCAATTTTGGAGTAAGCTGTTTTATGTGCTAGTCTATTTCATTGGTTTGGGTTTCTTTCCCTATAACAATCTCTAGAACAATAGATACATACTTTTGTTCCCTTTCTATAACAATATAGTTAAATAAAAAAAACCTTATAAATAAACATCAAAACATTATCTTCTTTAATCATATATGATATCTGAACTTCCAACTAATCAATGTCAACAAAAAGTGATAAATAAATAATTGAATATACATATGGACTTGAATATTTGAACTCGTCTGCACCATTTTAATAACTCCACGCTCCAAACATGCAAATCCTGCTTCATTACGCAGACTTTGTCACCTGGCTAGCATCTGTCTCTTTCTAACCAACGGTTAGAGCCAGTTCGAATAGCCCTGTACTCTTCTCTCGGACAGATATTACCAGTTGCACGGCTTAGTGGACTCAGGTGATATTTAGTCTAACGAGAGGGCAATGAAATGGTTGGAACAATGGAGAGAGAAGAGTAGAAAGACTGAATGCATTATTTTATGCATGGGACGTTGAATTGAGGAAGTAAATAAAGAAGAAAATAAAGTGGGGAGCATATAAATAATGAACTACGTTACATGTGGAGGACATGAAAATGCAAATTTATTTACCTATGTCCGTTTATTCTTTCTAGTATGTAACCAGAAATTATTAAGCAAATTTTTATCCAGTTTCCAGAATTATGTAGTGTTTATTTTGAGTAATTTCAAGCTTTGCAGGAAATAACTAAAGAGGAAAGTAAAAGAGGGAACAAAGAATCAATGTACTACTTTCTAGGTAGAGAGTATTTGCAAATCCAAATTTATTTATTTACGTAATTCTACATTTATTAATTCGAGTAAACAACAGAGACTATTGAACAGATTGTTACAATGTTTCCAGTGTCACATGCAGTATATATTTTAATATTTCAAGAAGTAAATAAAGAACAAATCAAAGTGGAAAGTAAAGAAATAATGTACTAGTTTATTTCTTTTTTATGAGAGTCCACATGCAAATGTAAAGTTATTTATTTCGGAAATTCTCCATTTATTCATTCGAGTAAACTATTAACCAGATTGTTATTAATTTTACAGTAGTATATACAGTATTTATTCCGGATCATTTTTAGATATATGATGAAAGTCAATTTTATAGTTTTCACACAGTGGCGCGCTGATAATACTGGCTTTAAAATAATAAAATATACAAAAAAAATTAAATAAACCAACAAAGTACGTGACACTTATAAGCAAAGACCACATTAACCGTCATAAGTACATGCATCAAATACTAAAATTGTGTTACCAACTGTAATATAACCATACAGTAACAGTAGGCATAGAAGTGGATCTTTCATAAAGATATATACATTGATTTGAAATCTCTCTTGATCTAAGATGATAATTATTAAATAATAAACTCTATGTATCACAAAAAATATTGTTCAGTTAAAATCAACACATCTGTTGCAAAATATGAACAACGCTGCAACACAATTAAATAATTGATTGAATTGGCTAAATTATTGAAAGATTAAATAAATGACTTTAGAGTTTACTTATTGTTCACAAGTAAACTACCTGCTAGATAATTTATCCATATGTTCCCGGGATTTCAGAAGAAAATGGATACGAACCAGATAAGAGAGACAGGTCATACTTTAGATCAGAAAAAACTACTTATACATCCTTGTCCATCATGATTTTCATTGGACGGTAAAGATCATAATTTCTAGAAGTTAAATCTGGTAAATAAGGTAAACGTGAAACAGGTTATCCCGTTAGTTCTACTAGTTTAATACAGACTGACTTCGCAACATATATTTAAGCGTGACAGTGAAACAAGTAATCATCCTGTGTTCCTTTTTTCAGGTAGATTTAGCAAAAGAATGAAAAATCAGTTTATAAAGGAGCCTACAAAAGGCACTACAAGTAGTTTTGATCATAACAGGACTAACATTCCTGATCAATTATCAGATCGGAGAGATTATAAGAGCAGATGCAGAAACAAATTTCGGGAGATGTACACTCATACAGAATATTCAGTATCTGCCATCTCGTGCAGTATCCACGTCAACTGAACTTTAATACAAGTGATGAAATGAAGCCGATGTTTTATGATGCTGAAGGCAAAACTGAGTCTCTCTGTCCACTGTGGTATACTTGAATTTGGGTACTCTTCAAACTGTCTACATTATTTGTTGTCTGGTAATTTATCAGGTCAATCAGAGAAATGACTTTTAAAACATATGTCTCCAAAGGCGAAACACGAAACGAAACTGATAATGTACTGTGTCCAGTAGTATCTACCTTTAAAACTTTTTAATATTTTTATCTATGAATGCACAACAAATATGCGTGTGTATAATGCGTTAAATATTATCCGAATTTGTTGCTTATCCATATCGAACGATATTGAAAATTATTTAATTTTTGCGTTTTTTTTTATATTCTCAAGGAGAAACTTCAACTGGAAACCGATTCAACATTTTAGTATAAACACTCTCTTAAAGCTATTTCTTAAAAGGAACATTGGTAATCTCAGTTTCCAACACTCAATTTAGTTTAAAAAACGCTTTCCAAGTATTTTCAGCCAACTACGGTAAAGAACCTAATCTGAATATTTATTTGAAAATAACAAAAAAATATATTCGTAAAAGTTCCAAAGAAAAAAAATTAGTTTAAATACTTTGCATTCATAATACGTAACATAAGCTTAAATCTTCATGTATTTGCATTATTGACATTCAGACGGATCTGAATAAATATAAATGTGGTTTACATACTGTTGACCATGAGTATAAGTTAAATATAGGCGAAGAATAAAAATTAACATCGAATATCAATAAATCCTGCTATTACAAAATTATAACATAAAACTTGTATTAAAATATATCAATCCTCAACTGACCACTTTAAACCGAAAAAATTTATTCCAACCGAAGCCACAAAACAAAAAACATGTGCATTATCGTTATCACAAAACTGCTCATTTGAAGAATCATTTTCACAAGTCACTACAGTAGTTAGTGTTTATCATGACCAGTAACACTTTCAGTGGTTAGTGTTTACCATTAGTATTAATCTCACTATACACCGAAATTTTCCATTCATGCAGCCTCCGTGCTCTATTATGGAAGTTAATTTTTAATAACCAGTTTGCGCCTTCGTGCCTTTGGTGCCTGCACTGGCGTAATCAATTGAGTAAAACTTGAATAACTTGGAAATATAATAAATTGTTTTTAACGTTTATCATACCCCATATCTTCTAATTTAATTATTGGATAGAAAATAAAAATGATTATGAATGGAATTTGAAAATTAAAATTCGGACTTTCACGATTCTGAAAATAAATTCTGAACATAAAAATAGGACTTTAAAATGTTTAATTAATTTGCCTTCTAAATGCAGAGTTGTAATTTTCCAGGCTGGAATGTTCAGATTCAGCGTACAAAGAATTAAATAAAATTTCTAATTCTCCCGTTTCAGTGTGTAAGCTTGAAATTATCTAAAAATGGTTTTAAAGTCTCTAGAAATAGATTAATTACCCTTAGTGTTAAAAGATAACAAGATGAGTATTTGTGGTTTTACTTGAGTTAAAAAAATGAAGCGACACGTCATCTCTATTTGCAACCTACATAATTTCTTCAGATCAGAAATTTCTTCTGAAGGTTAGCAATTTTAATTCATGACTTGACATGAAAGTAGAGGAACGTTAAATGTAGTTAGTGTCACAATTCAACTCTAACTAAAATGGATAGCATCCTGTTCGAAGCAAAGTTAGTTTGATTGTGTGGGATTTATTTAGAAAATGTTAAAAACTAAATCAAATACGAATTCGTTTGGTAATAGGATTAAGTTTCTGGACGAAGTATCAATACAGGCTTTAAAGCGTTTTTCAATAAAATTGACTACAGCTATTATCTTTTTTACGTAGATTAAACTAAAAATAAGTTATAGCTGAGTTATTTACCCTTAAATAAGTCATAAAACGAGCTGAACCCGGGTAATCGTTTTAATGAGTAATAAGAATTCATTCTTTATTTTTTTCAAAAACAACTTTATATAAGGGCTATATTTCGTATTACATTGTTGAGAATACACATTTGTGCTTCAGAACTAATTTCATGAATATATTGATATAATACTGAATGACTTTTATATACACATATAAAAAATATGTATTTCAAAATAACATGAAAAATTTGACTGTAGCCCAAATGATAAGTTCAAAATTTTGATGCCAAAAAACAAAATAACAATTAAATATAACACTTTCCACATCTGTTGTAATGTGCCTACTTGTGTTTTATCTATCTCACATTTTATTATATCTTTTTGTTGTTAAAAACTCAAATTTCCGACCAACAAAAATTTTGAAAATATACTTAGAATGCCTGAACATTTTTCGCAAGAAATAAGAACAATTTCAATAGACTTATATATTTTTACATGTCATCCTTATCGTGTATTAATCTTTTACGCGAAAAAGTTTATTTCATGTCACCAAACGGACACTACGGACATTAAATATTATATTATCTAATTATGACGTTCACCAATTCAGTAATAGATGGTGCTTTTTAAAATAACAAAATTATTAGCAAGAAAATAAAACCGGAATACCATTAAGTCATTCCAAATTATAGATCGGTTGACGAAACTTGACTTACCTTTTCCGTGAAGCTGTTGTCTGTTCTCCGTCCCTTTCAGGTTTTCAGCTGTATGAACGAGCTCATCTAATTGGGGTTTCTTCTGTTCCAACTCGCGAAGCACCGCCTGAAAAATTCATCTCGTTAGTTTCATGATGCCATTAGAAAAATAATTTTCGACGTTTCCTTAAAATTATTCATATGATTATACAAATAAATACTATTTAAAATCAGCAAGTGATTCGATTAGCTATACTTCATGTTCCACTTATTTAAAAAAAAATCGGCTTTCACTTTGAGCTAATTTGTTTTTCTAATTGAATAAAGCCCAAGAAACAGTACATGCCATCCCTGTACCAAATTGCGTAATTCTATGTTCAGTAATTCGAAAGTTATAATTTGGTCACAGAGTGGGTATAATTTTTATTAATTAATTAATAGATACAATTCTAATTAACTAATTATTAATTAATTAATTTCTAAGAGCCCCATTTTACACCCTTCGAGGTACGCCAACCTACTAATTATTACGCTAATACTGAACTTCGTTTTAACATTTATTTCCATGATAATCTATAAAATAAATGATTACCTGAGTATCATTCGAATGAGTTAGCCTGATAGATAAGCCATTTATAATTTGTAGTTTTTCCCGTTTTTCTTCGTTCAAAAAAAAGAGACAATATCAGTATCTACTCAATAAAGAAGTACATTTTCGAGATTTTCCAGGGCGGTAATTTTTGAAATAAAATTATTGCCGCAAATACCTGAATATAGGTCGAATATCTAATAAGGTCATAATGTATTCCTTTTTCAAGACAATATGAATATTTATAGTGCAAAATGTATTCCTTTTTCAAGACAATATCAGTATTTATCGTGCAAAATGTAATCCTTTTTCAAGACAATATGAATATTTCTAGTACAAAATGTATTCCTTTTTCAAGACAATATCAATATTTATCTTGCAAAATGTATTCTTTTTTCAAGACAATACCAATATTTAATCCTTGAAAAAGAACATTTTCAAGATTTTCCAGAAAATCATTTTTTGGCTTATAGCTTAAAAGCTGTAAATCCCTTCCTTGCGGTTAGCCAACTTAAACAAATTTAACGAGGATATTTTAAAAAAATCATTTTTGACACATAACTCGCTGAGTTCAAAACAAACTTAACTATTAAGATCGCTGACGTGACGGGCATGGGCGGCCGAACTTCAAAGGCGGTGAAAAAGTTAAATTTTCCCGTCAAAACAAACGAACGCCGGGAGGGACGAGATGAAAGTTCGCGAAGTCAGGAGATTCTTATTTTCCATTGTGACGGAGGTTATATTCATCTTATATTCGGCGTTTTATTTTAACTTTGGGGCGATAATTTAAAATTCGTATTTATTACTGAGCTATCGAGTTTTTGAGTTGTGCTTATTTAAGTAACATTAATCTAGAAATTTTGTCAAGAAGAGAACTTCAATGATAAATGTCAAAAAGTCGCCGTTTTTAATATAAACTTTTATATACAATTTTCTGTCAATTAACTTTTTGTGTCCTCTTCTGCTGATATAAAAAAAATTCATAATTTTCTTATATCGATAATTAAAAATTAAAAAACGCACATTTAGGCACTCGTAAACATTTAAAGGTACATAGTATTTATATTAATCTATCTACAATTGTTCACTACTTAAATATATTTGTTCACTACTTAAATAAATTTATTTTTATTATATCTTTCACAGGCGTAAAAACTAGTGCATATTTAAAAAATTATGGCAACTAGAATCATGGCTTTTCTCCAAAATCATAGTTTTCCTACAATCATTCACTATTTTTCATAGGCTTAAGTTGAGTTGTTTCGGAAATAAGAAATCGGAACATAGTTTTGATGTGAAACATCTATAGGCGCAGGTATAAACCGGATCGTTGGCGTGGCGACGCTTGCCGTCGCGACGGGTCGCCACGCTATACTAAGGTTTATATATAGTCTATATGTAGTAGAGTGTACGGTATGGCGACGTGTCGCCATGCGCAACCGACTACGCGACCCCCTCCTCACTCAGTTCGACGCTGTTGTTTACTACGATACACATAATCTGTGCTTTATTATTTTTGTATTAATTGTAAATAAATGTTTATTAAATAAAGTAACCATTTTCTGTAAGAAATTCGTAATACTTTATTTTTGATGTGAAACATCTATAGGGGCAGGTATAAACCGAATCATTGCCGTGGCGACGGGTCGCCACGCTATACTAAGGTATATATGTACTCTATATGTAGTAGAGTGCACGGTATGGCAACGTGTCGCCATGCGCAACCGACCGATATTTAGTCGGTGGTGCGCGTGTCTTGTACGGTAAATCGATGGATGGAAAGTCGGCCACGGAACTTGTCCCGCAAAAATAGGCAGTTGTCGGCCGCCGACTCATCAGTTACAAAAGCTGCTCACCTGCGATGCGTGTAACACCCCTGACTGATCTGATCCAAGCAAAAATAATATCTAATGATACGCGAGGCTTACGTGTACGTATCAGACACGCATTACTTTAAACTTTCACAGCATTTAAATTTTTCGTATGTTAGAATCGTGTCTATGGAACGATGGTAACTAAATAACGCTTGTTTTTATAAAGCAGGTACAGTCACTTTCAAATTCTAGCTTTCTACTGTATTTTTATTTTTTACTAAAACGTAACGATATTTTTATAAGATAATTTTTGGATGGTAGACAAATTTGTCGCAAATAACTCAATCAAATAACGTACCATTAAGCAAATTATATAGAACGAAAATTATCACTCGCTGACCATGTCGCGGTTTGTGACCCCTGATAAGCGGTCACAAACCGCGACATGGTCATAGAACTCTAGAATATCATGTATTCGACCTACACTTGGTGGATTTTTTGCATCTCATAAATTAACGAATGTACCTTAACATCTGATCTCAATATTTTTAAATTTTTTAAGCGTTCAGTTGGAAAACTAGAGAGTATGATTTTTCAAACAATTTCGTAGGCTTCTATCTCCCTAATAATACAACTAGATAATTTTTTTAATAAAGCATTTTGCAAAAAATTAAACACATGAAAACGACCACAAAAATTGTTCTTCAATTGACGTAAATTTTAGGGTTAACCAAAACTTCATCGCAAAACATTGAGGAATGACCAAGTTTTATGCATAGGACATAAAAAATACTTCGCTATTGAAATATTTAAGCCTTATGAAACGGAAACAAATTATATATCATCTACTACATAATATAAAACGAAGTCTCTGAAAGCGATAATCCCCAAAACTACTTCATGGATTTTCATGCGGTTTTCACTAGTACATAGAGCAATTCACGAGTAAAGCTACGGTTTATAATTTATGAAGCTTTTGTGTAATTTGGCCGAACTATGATAAAAAATAATTAATCTCGTATTGGCTGGAACTTGACTCAAAGACTTCGCTATTTACGTATTTACGACCTTAAATCTCGCCCTAAAAGCTCCGTAAATCTTTTGAAGATCGGTAGTCGTATATTTGTTTTGTGTGACAGTGCTGTCTGTTATTTTTTGGGGGCTACCATTTAGAGTGACAATAAAGAAAGCACAGAGCCAGATGTTAAACGTTGCTGGAATTGATCTCAGCTTTCAATTTTTTTTCACCCGGACAATTGTATTTGCACATTGCCCTGTCACAAGTGATACCAAAACATGTGTTTTCCCTGTCACAAGTGATACCAAAACATGTATTTTTCCTGTCACAAGTGATACCAAAACATGTATTTTCCCTGTCACAAGTGATACCAAAACATGTATTTTCCTGTATTGCCCTGTCACAAGTGATACCAAAACATGTATTTTCTCACTTAATCTAGCGGAAGTAATAAATTGTTAATTGTATTCAAAGAAATATTTTTAGTTTCTTTATAAATATAGATCTCTTGATTGTTAATTCTCTTGGAATAATTATTTTACAATTCGTATTCCAATACATTTCACTAAAATATGGGGTTAACGTTTAGTAATCATTATCTTGTTTTATAAACAAAAAGAATAAATAAAAAAACTCCACATCAGTTGTGTTTTAATCTAACCTACAATCTCCACGCAACAGTCCGATAGATGATATATTTATTACTTCATTATGCCAGATAAATGATCCGGCTGTAGATACCTAATGTTACTTCAAAGGTATATAACTATATACGAATACCCGTACGAAGCCTGACCGGGTTGCTCTACCGCTTAAAATATTAATACTTTTCTCAGCTGGAAATTCCTAGTTTTAATCTACCCTGCACCTTCTTGTGCATCATTGTGATCTTAATAAAGGAAAATCACATGAAAAAGGCTACAAAATTATGGCTGGTCGACTATGACAGGGCGCTAGTATGTACTAGCTATCGTATATAAATGTAAATACATTTGGCGATAATTTTGTAGAAATTCATTATTCACAATTAAATAAAACTACTTGATATAGTATTATTTCTACTTTTTTTAAGTTCTTTACTATGACCTAGGTTTCGTTGTATTACATCTTCAGGTGCTAATAGCCCACCTCAAAATGTTGTAATACAACGAAACCTTGGTCGTGATAAAGAACTTAAAGAAAATAGAAATAATACTACATCACGTAGTTTCATTTAATTATGGATATCGTAGTAAATTTACTTCCTCATTTAAAATCGATTAATAATGTTTTTTTGTTCATACTTAAATTGCCACTACTATCTTGGATACTAATATCACTACAAAACACATTGTCGGCTAGACATTCAAATTTTTCGTCAAATATCCACATCAAGGCAAGACCTGAACCCTCCTAAACGACCCGCTACTGCACTCTACTCCACTCCATATCACTCTAAATAACATGTCGTTCATCTTTAAGGCCCATCTCAAATGGATCAATTTAAATGATGACGGCTTCTTCGGCAATAAATCTCGCCGCCAGCAAAGTCAGCAAAGGTAGACAAGCTCTCGGGATCCTGACATAAATAATTCAGTAGGACTGCGTTGGGATGTCAACAGGAGACTGCGGCGGTAGTCACCTTTGTCGTTTCGTGAACTCGAAATACGTCTGTATTTCCGTTTCGTAATAAAGGGTGAAAATATTCTGCAGCGAATCGTGAGCGCATTCACTACGTTGAAATAAAGAAACCGTTGAAATATGGGAATAACGCAATCAATACTCAGTTACAAGGATATCCTTAAATATATTCACAGCCCATTCATTCCGTACATAAAAATTGCAATAAAGATTTTTATCATATATCCAAATTATAATGTTAAACATACATAGGTTTATTATTTTGTTCCACAAGTTTGACAGGTTATGCACGTTGAAATAAAAAAAACGTTGAAATATGGGAATAACGCAATCAATATTCAGTTACAAAGACATCCTTAAATATATTCACAGCCCATTCATTCCGTACATAAAAATCGCAATAAAGATTTTTGTCATATATACAAATTACAATGTTAAATATAGATAGGTTTATTATTTCGTTCCACGTGTTTGACAGGTTATGCACGTTGAAATAAAAAAAAACGTTGAAATATGGGAATAACCCAATCAATACTCAGTTACAAGGACATCCTTAAATATATTCACGGCAAATTCATTCCGTACATAAAAATCGCAATAAAGATTTTTGTCATATATACAAATTACAATGTTAAATATAGATAGGTTTATTATTTCGTTCCACGTGTTTGACAGGTTATGGACGTTGAAATAAAAAAAAAACGTTGAAATATGGGAATAACGCAATCAATATTCAGTTACTAAGACATCCTTAAATATATTCACAGCCCATTCGCTCCGTATAAAAAAATCGCAATAAAAATGTTTGTCATATATACAAATTACTATGTTATTATTTCATTTCACATGTTTAAATAGTTACGCAAAGAATCGTGAGCGCATTCACTACGTTGAAACGGTTGAAATATGGAAATAACGCAATCAATACTCAGTTACAAAGACATCATTAAATATATTCACATATCCTTGCATAGTGTGAATTATACTTTGAAGCGGCTAATTAGAAAGGATTTAAAACAACTTTTTTTCGTCATTTTAGATACTATATCCTCGGAAATATGCTGAAAAATAAGTCCTGCCTTCCGCTGCACATGATCCGAAACTACTGAACCTAAAGCTACGAAAAACAAACCAGTCAAGTACGTGTCAAACTCGCACTACATTTAATGGTACACAATACACTTATTAAACTATTTACAAAATTATAACTTTTAGAATGAAATATATTGTTATATCTTTCACAGGCGTACGCTTAGAAATTTTTTTATGTGATTTAACTACAAATTAACTATTTTCGGATTTTATTCGCTACTTATCCTGGGAGACTTTGCTTTTTGCCAAATTTCAAGATTCTTGGTCAACGGGAAGTAACCTATAGGTTTTTATTTAATTGTGAGTGTCAAAATATGCAGCACAAATGGCCGTATTTTTAGGGTTCTTCTTGATTTCATTGACTTAGAAGCCTGATTTTGTTCGTAGACCTAAGTATTTAATATTAATTTCAAGTCGATACCTCCATGCGTTCCAGAGAAAAAGGGTCTTGAGGGAAAGACTGGCAGACAGGGAATTGATCCTATAAGGGTTCCTTTTTTTCCTTTTGAGGTACAGAAGCCTAAAAACAAAGATTTTAAAACCCTACGCAAAGGTTGCAAGAAAACCATAGCGATAATTCTGGATATCATATTTTTTCAAATATTCGCCGTGTCTTTACGCTTTTGAAATATATAGTAGACGCAATATATTCACGTTGTGAAAAAAATTATAGTCATAAATAGTTTAATAGAACTAATGTTTACCCTGAATTGTTTTTAAGTGCCAAAATATGTACAAAACCCTCGTAGTGCGACTTTTTCTCACCCCGGAGAAGTTTTATTTTACTTATAAAATACAAGGAGTAAATTGTTTCAAAAAACAGTACGTTGAGTACTTGCACGTAAGTTACACAAGTATTTTGTTGTTACTGTACAATTTTCTTTCCATTATGTAGGTATCACAATTATTGTGGTTACTGTAGAATTTTCTTTCCATTATGTAGGTTTCAAAAACAGTACGTTGAATACTTGCACGTAAGTTACATAAGTATTTTATTGTCACTCTGCAATTTTCTTTCCATTAAGTAGGTATCACAATTATTGTTGTTACTGTAGAATTTTCTTTCCATTATGTAGGTTTCAAAAACAGTACGTTGAACACTTGCACGTAAGTTACACAAGTATTTTATTGTCACTCTACAATTTTCTTTCCATTATGTAGGTATCACACCCAGGTCGCGTCGAACAATATATGCGATGAAAATGAAGATGGAATTATATTGTTAGAAGTTACGACTGAAAATTTAAACCGTTTTGTTTATCATTCCGTTTAAACCTCCATATATTAAAGGCATTCTATAAATACGTAACCTTGCCTGCCTTTCATACGTGCTTTGCCCTTCCATTTCGCCCCTCACTAGCAAACCACACACAACTAGGGCGGATTAGTCTGAGCGTGGAACGTTCGCTTGGGCTATCACGTACACTATCAGAAACGTGACATGTGAAGATATTGGAGATGTTCGAAATGTACTTGCTCATACCAAACCTTTACACGTAAGATATAGAATGCTGTACATAAAGCTCACTAACTGTCTATGATAACTTTAGGTCTGGAAACTTTAAACGAATGACGAAAAAATAAAACTACGTTAGGTAAATTCGTTTCTCGTAGTCGTTTAGGCGAATTTATTAATAAAAATATATCTGATTCTTGAGGATTGAAGAATTTTTTTAGCAGCAAACGCCACTTAAGTCTAAACTGGCTAGAAGAGTAGAAACAATTGAGATAATTATTAAAAATCCTACATCCGGCTTATAGATTGTCCCAAATACCTAAGTATATTAAGTATAAGCGCAAAAAAAGTTAACTAATATGAAAAAAGTGTTCACTACGAGTAAAACTCTCACTAAGAGGGTTCCGTACACATTAAGGTATACAACAGGTTACTCTAAAGATCTGAATGTATTAAACATAAGTTGAATATTGAATATATTTGGCGTTAATTTTGTAGAAATTAATTGTTCACAATTAAATGAAACTAGGTGATGTAGTATTATTTCTACTTTTTAAAAATTTCTTTACCACGACCTAAGTTTCGTTGTATTACAACATCTTCAGGTGGGGTATTAGCAAATATCTTTGCTAATTGTGATTAAACATAAGCATAAAAAAGATATTGACTGACTGAACTGAATTATATTGCCTAGCTTATCTTTAACAGGCGTAGAATCGTAGCTAATTTTTTAAAAATCTGTCGTATTCAGAATGTCGCTATAATTTACTGTAAACCTTTGATAAACATCTAGTAATTCTGTTTTTTGACGTGAATACGTCTTTAAATTTGCTACCATACGGGGGCAATCCAAAAACCTAATGATAACAAAATCGGAGGATACAGTTTGGCGTTGCAGTTTCCAATCTATCATCTATATCAACAATTAAATTATACCACTGGATAGCTAAAGGATCAAAGAATTCATTACAATAATCGAGAACAGTGACGCATCGCGCGCAGTGGAGGGGGAAGGGCCGCCATTTTGAGGTTATTTTGCTGCGTATCGAGATTTGCAATTAGTGTAACTTTGATTCGGAAAAGCTACGATGTTCGTTTAAGTTTTAATCGTCAGCTGTCGTCAAAATATATCTATTTTATATAAAACATTAGATTAAAGTAGTGACAGTGAATATAATAAGGTGTTAGAATAAAAAAATATTATCAATAATATATAATACGCTATTGTAACACAATAATTATTTTTTTCCTTGCTTTTATCCTAAATACATAAATAAAAATATTTTATTTAAAAAATATAACCCGTTACATAGACGTATTCATGTACAACATACGGCCGTGTCCATGACACAACCACACCCAATTTTTTTCTCATAATTTTGACTAGTGATTTCGAAGGAGAGGTATGGTGTATAAAAAAAACAAAAATGTATGTACATTTTTGTTTTTTTGATACAAAATTAGAAAATACATAGTTTTGGAATCCTCATAGGTCCTTCACAGTTGTACATTCAATTGATACATTGATTATTATTAACTAGCTACACGTCCTGGCTTTGCCCAGGCAGAAAGTTACCATGACTGTATTTTGTTTTATTCGCTTTTATACGTAGCAATTGTTTACCATTAGCGATGTCTCAAAAAAGCTGAAACAGGCGTTTCTTTACTTCTATATGAGAATCTAAATACAAATTTAACTTTAATTATTCTAAAATTTCCAAACAATTTCCACCCCCATCTTTGCACATTTAGGGGTTGAATTTCGAAAGTCTTTGTTAGTGAGTACCTAAAAAGCATAAAAAAACCGTGAGTGCTAAATTTCAAGTTTGTAGGCTTCATAGTCTTGGAGACTTCGTGAGGAGTCACTCAATTAGGAGGCAAATGATAGTTTTTAATTACAAATAGAGATAAAATGGACCACCATAATTATAAACAAGATTTAAAATAATCTAAGTTTGGAAGAGACGAGTTTTCTTAAGTACCTACATTTGCTAAGATAATGGTTCGAAGAGTTTAATTACTTCAATATTTACAAGAAAATATACAAAACAAACTAAATTTTTTGAGTATAAGTCTTTTACAGACATTTACAAGAAAATATACAAAACGAACTAAATTTCTTGAGTATAAATCTTTTACAGACATTTACAAGAAAATATACAAAACAAACTAAATGTCTTAAGTATAAGTCTTTTACATACATTTACAAGAAAATTTACAAAACAAACTAAATATTTTAAGTATAAGTCTTTTACAGACATTTACAAGAAAATATACAAAGCAAACTAAATTTCTTGAGTATAAGTCTTTTACAGACATTTACAAGAAAATATACAAAACAAACTAAATTTCTTGAGTATAAGTCTTTTACAAACGTATTATTGGACGTAAGTGGGCGTTAATACTAACTAACTTGAGAATCAGAAAACAAACTATAATAATATCTTTATGTATATTAAAAATCGATACACTTCTGTCACCTTGAGGATAAAATTTGAACAAATCGATGTATTTGCATTGGAACTCAATCTTGTTTTCTTTTATTTGTTACCTGTCACATTTATGAAAAAAAAACAAATATATCAACTTACTAAAAGCTGACCTTATTTATGAACTTTCATTGCATTTAGTAATCAATATTAATCATCCTTTTCAATAATTCATTTAATGTAATCCTCCCTTTCCCACCGCTACAATTTTCCACATGGAAAGGCTATAAAGCAATATTTTTTCTAAAATAATATCTTCCAATCATTCATATCCAAATAATATTATATTTCTAAACCCGGTCCGCATCCATGCAAGGAGGAAGGTACAACAAATCCAATTGAATCCAGATCCTAGGGCTTAGGAGGAAAATCTGTAGGGCCGCGGTCGAGGGAAATGAAATTATAAGTAAAACTGACATGAGTATTGGGATCGGGGAAAAAAATGATAAAATATCGACCAGGCCGACCAGGAAAGCCTCTCGACAAATTTATATATTTATATATTAAAGTTTTCACGATATGACATTAAAGAAAAATGCAATGATTTAAAATTAAATTGAGCCATCATATAGAAGATCTAAAAAAATATTTAACATAATATTCTCCATTAAATCTTAAAAAAACACACAATACAAACGGCTTTATTTATGAAAGACCTCATACGTCAAGTTAATAGTTTAGAAGAGTCAAGTTAATAGTTTTCACTCGAGCAAAATTGATAATTTTGTACATTTCCTTATAAATACACCGAGATAAATCAGACGAGTCCAAACTCGAAGGTTTAGTATTAACCATTATCACTGTTAAATATTGAGAAGTTCCAATGATCATCTCCTTCCTCCATTATCAGACCACCCTGAAAACAATATGTAACCAAAGGGCACATTGAGACGAGTCAAATGAGTTCAAACTCGAAGGTTTACTCTTAACCATTATCCCAGTTAAATATTGAGAAGTTCCAATGACCATCTACCTCTCTACCCTGAAAACAATATGTAACCAAAGGTCTCATTGAGATGAGTCAAACAAGTAAACAGGTTTACTATTAGCCATTAAAAAGTTCCTATCATTACATTGTTCCGCCATCATCATATCAGCTCGATGGTACCATATTATTGTACTGTCATCAGAATTGTGTAAGTTTGCAAAATTTCAGATCGATTCGATGATTAAAAGAGTAAAAATTAGATGAACCCAATATTTTCAATTTACTGGAAATGTGTTCAGGCGCCGAGAATCATCATCATCATCATCATCATCATATATATTAATACGCTAAGGTTAAGATGTTACACTCCATTTTTAGAAAAAACCTCACAACTAATCCACATAAATTATATATCATTTTATAGATAATTGCTTGCTCTACCGGCATCCACAACTAAAAAAATTATTACTGCTATTGTTTTTGCAAATTAATTAATTATTAAAATTATATACACAAAACAGTAATGCTGCCATCTAACGGCTCAACGTCAATATGATTGACGGTCGGTAAAATTTTTGTTTAATTTCAAATCCACTCACGTATAAATAAAGTGGCGCTTTAGCTCAATGCTTTTGATACTTGCGCCTCTATATGTCAATTTTAGTAAAATATTTGTGTGATCTGTCATCTGAGCTTCATAATGGAATAAATAATGCGAAGCCTTCGCACGGGTCACGCTAGTATAACATTAATTGTTAGCAATATATAAAGAACTTTTATTTGTAATGCACAATTACAGCCGTACATTCTTTTTTAACTCGTATTTAAATGTATATATTCGTAAAAAAATATTTTAGAAAAGAGTAAAATAAAAAAACTGTCCAGTAATAGAAGAACTCGTACCTCAAGATTTCCTTACACACTCGGGCACTTACACACATTTAAAAATACACAGTGTTTCTATCATACTATATGTAAATATTAATTTTTAACTGGTCTTCAGAATTGTGCATACGCCGAATATAAGGTTAAATATGAATTATCCAAAAACAAATTAAAAATAATACGTTAATTTCTTTCTGTCTAACCTAACAAACTATAAAGATAACAAAAATACAAACCGTAACATGTCGGAAACCTCAATACCCATGCATATCCTTCGGCGGCGCGAAGTAAAATGAAACCCGATAGGAATGCCCGTACGGGCATCACGTGTTATGATCGGAGATATTAGATATCCTTTTCCCTCCAAAGACTTGTATATGTAATATCCTTGTTACTCTTTTCCTATCCCTACCCGTATCCGCACCCTTCCCCCGAACATATCCAGGCGGCGCGCGCATCCGTGGGTGGAATTTAGTGATGTGATGTGGTCGATGACTAATTTTTTCTATTAAAATTTATGATAACCAAATATTACGTTATTTACGTACGAATATACTCGATTAGCCATAACAATTATTACTAAGTTGAGTGCAATTTATAAAGCATGAATCCCAGGTACAGAAACTACAAATAATAACAGCGGATAAACAGGAATTGGTGTACACCAATTCCTGTTGGCATAAACCTCTATCAATATTATCAATCCGAATAAGACTTTCTAAAGCACTTAAAATGGATTTGAAGAATATATAATTTCACACCGACTAAGAATGATAGATAAATTTAACTTTATTTTTCAACAATATTGAATATATGGTTCTCATTTTAGTAAACAACCAATCGGTATCGTCTTTGTATACTTTAAAATACCTACCCTATAGATAATTTAAAATCATAAAAGAGAAAAATTGACAAGTCTAACAGGATAGACATCTTTTTTTCTATTTGTAGAAATAATAAAAGGAAAGGATTCTAACTTAAGATGATTGATTATAAATATTGTGTTTAATTAGACGACATCATTTTTAAAGTAAATTTTAGTTGTTGTTATTATTGACTATAGATTTTAAACTTATAATTTAAACAAATAATCAGTAGAAATTTTATTTACTTTATATCACTATTTGTCTAATGTATGTTGACTATTACGACAAAACTGACACGATAAGAGGCCAAGTGGAAAAAAATTCACATTTAAAATAAAATCTAAATATGTCTAACCATAAAATGTCCCGTTTATTGACAATAATTTACCGTATTTCATTTTTTGTTATATATTAATTTCTCCAAAATAATATTGACGTTGAGTAAATGAAAAATGTGCCGATTTAAATATTATAATGAATAGATGGGCAATAGGAGCTAACAGCAAAATAAAGAGGACATACAGATAACAATTAAAGTGGTTGCCATGAAGGACGCTCGCAATCAACGATTAAATCATATATTTAGTCGTAGTAATAGTCGTAGTCTCTCCACAATAAATTTATCTCCTACTTACCATTAGATAAAGTACAGAGGATAATAAGCTTCCCCGTATGCTATCGGAATATATGTTTAATTGCACACCCTCGATAACATCGCGTCAATAATTGCTTAGAATTGCAATGTTTGATGGTTTATTCACTATTTTATTTTCTTTTAAACACAGAACATAATAATTGTTTAAATCTATTCCTTCAAACTTATAATTAGTGAGTAGGTTAAACATCGATCATCATCCACCAGTTTATACAAAACCTTATAAGGTATATTTCGTCGTGCCCGTGTATGTGTCCGTAACTTGTACACCCTTGTTTTTTTATATTTTTGACCTACATGTAAGAAATGTTGCTAGTGCATGTGTCAGAAAAGATATAAATTTATATTAGCAATTTTTTTCCTAATATTAATACTAATGTTTTGGTTACATTTATTTTAGACTTTTTATCGTAACAAACATAGCCAAAAGTATTTTATTGTTTAGCCATGTTTACTATAAACAAAACTCTTCATTACGCGAAAATAATGCAGTCGGAAACTACTAGGCGATTGAGTTGAACAATTTTTTTCCTAATATTAAAACTAATGTTTTAGTTACATTTATTTTAGACTTTTTATCGTAACAAACATGGCCAAAAGTATTTTATTGTTTAGCCACGTTTACTGTAAACAAAACTCTTCATTACGCAAAAATAATGCAGTCAGAAACTACTAAGCGATTGAGGTTGCTAGTGTACTTAAGATAAATTAATATGAACTTTTAAAATATGTTTTGAAACATAAAATTTTTAAAAAAATCAAACATAAAATCACAATATCAGGTCAAATGGTCAAGTATTATAATCCTTATTCAAGTACAATAAATTTTCATGTGCACATAAGAGCACGACGTAAGACTTTATAAACGTACATATTTTCATATTTTGTTAATCACTAAAAACCATAATTTATGAATAGAATGACACGAAATTAACTGTTTTTTTAATGTTAAATTCTATTTATATCTCAATATGATGTATCCACGTTATTCTCGATTTTCAGTATAATAAACTTACAGAACTTATAACGCCCGCCAGACTCAAATTTAAGCTTAACCGGATTTATGCTAACTTTCCAAGTTACTAGATTTATTATATTTTATAAAAAAAGACAATTATTATTTAACCAACAGTTCTTTACAAACTGAACATTAATATTTATACAGTACTCTACAATGCTATACTCTGGCACCTCCTTTTATAAGATGAAACCATATAATTTTAAACCTTTATTTTCGTAAAGTATTTCCCGCAATAAGTTTATTATAATACTTAATTTTCTTAAATCCTATGTCAATATAAATATAACTCAATAAAGCAATACAGTATGTACTCTTTCGTTCACTGGTCAACCAGGTAAATTGTAGATTTACTTAAAAGGCATATAAAAAACTATTCTTTGATATTACATACAAGTTGTGTCAAATATAGTATTGGAATTTGATACACTAAATGTAGTGAAGAGATTTTATGAAAAACATGGGACATATTGGAAACGGTTGTGTTTTTTCACATTCATCAAAAACATTTTAAGTTCAGAATCATATGAGAAGACAGAAAATATACTGCAAATAGACTGAAAATATATTCAAAAGAAAGACACAACTTGTATTTTTTGGCAATAAAATTTAATTTAAAATTTATGTGAACCACGGTATAATTTGAGTATGACTTATTTACATGAAATGAAAATAAGTATATCCTAATATATAACTGTCATTTATTATGAATACTCCAGTTAATTTTTTTACTAAAAAGCCAAAAAGACTTCGTGAACTATTATATGCTATCTGTAATTGCATGGAATTAAATAAAAAAATATTTTTAGATGAAAAAGGATATTTAAAAAAATAATACTAACAATGTTACTAACCCATCGTATACTATTAAAAATAACAAATATCGTCAATGTCACCCACAAATGTCGAGCTCAATACCTCACTATAACTGCCCCCCACTCCCGCACAAGACCGTATCGTGACAAGAATGCGAATTGCCCGTTCACAGTCGATCCCGCTCCGTTGGAGAGGCCAGATACATAAAAGGAGCAGTCGATAGATTTAAATACTTTAAGCTTCATTCTCTAAAGACGTAAAATAATTTTGTTATGAATTTCAAAACCTATGACAGTTTTAGGATTTATTTTCCATAAATAATTTTTAGAAAATTCATATCGATTATATTACCATGTAATATACTTTCCGCCATAAATGCCTTTATTATGAATAAGTAACAATTCTGCAATAATTCTCAAATATTTATGTTAACTATAATAACATAGGTTAACTTTTTCTAGCCAAAGTGACTATATCAAATACACGTTTAAATTGTTATCAAAATACGTTTATATTATGAGTTTTTTAGAGGTTATTATTTCAATTTAATGGTGAAGAATACAACTTTGAAAACTTGTAATAAGCAAATTATTAAGTTTTACAAATGAGAACTTCAGCGAACTATTACAAGACCATTGTGTTTGTTGCTTAGCGCCAAAAATGAACTTTAAATTAGTATGTAAACATTACGCGAGCTTTTTTTTTCAAGCAAACCTAACTTAACATTTCCACTTCTAAGAAAAATGTCATATACTTTTTCTTTTAATTTTTTTTTTCTAAATACACATGCAATGAAAAGACACTTTGATTTAAATGAAAATTCCAACAATTTATCTATTGAGGAAAATTAAGTAGTTTTAAACGTCAACATTTTCATCATGTTTTAAAAACATTTTAAATATATATATATATATATATATATATATATATATATATATATATATATGCGCTCTTTTAGAGAAAACAATTGATATTTTTTTTTTAATTTCTACATAATATAAATAATTCCATCACAAGACAGACGGCTTTTGACGATACGGCGCACCTCGGGGAACCGGGATCGATTCCCGGCCATGTGGGCCCATACGGGGTTGGTTATAGTTGGCTGTAAGAGATTGCTCTCGTAGCAATAAGTCCGCCACGTGTATCAATTAGATACATTAAAGTAGATAGATAAATAAAGCAAAAAAAAAACAAAGAACGGTTCCTAGAGTAATTTTTAAATCTATTCAAAACTTCTTTAGCAATAATACTCATTAATAGTACAAAAAAAACATAAAATTGGTATTTCGGAAAACTTTGTTTTTATCTTTAAAATAAATAAATCCAGGTTCATGGAATTTTCAATGGAAGTTAGAAAAAGGGGTAAACTAATCGTTCAATTATTTTTTGGAGTTCCGTACCTCAAAAGGAAAAAAAATCCTTATTTCTTATAGGATCACTTCGTTGTCTATCTGTCGCTCTGTCAAAACCTTATTCTCAGGAACATGTGGAGATATCAAGTTGAAATTAATATCAAATACCTGTAAATCGAGCTTCTAAATTAACCCTAAAATATGGCCATTTATCCGCATATTTTGACATTCGCAAATGAATCAAAACCTATAGGATGCTTCCCGTTGACTTAGAATCATGAAATTTGACAAGCAGCAAGCTCTCATAGCACAAGTACAGGAAAAAATCCAGGATACTTCCCGTTTACCTAGAATCATGAAATTTGACAAGCAGCAAGCTCTCATAGCACAAGTACAGGAAAAAATCCAGGATACTTCCCGTTGACCTAGAATCATGAAATTTGACAAGTAGCAAGCTCTCATAGCACAAGTACAGGAAAAAATCCAGGATACTTCCCGTTGACCTAGAATCATGAAATTTAACAAGTAGCAAGCTCTCATAGCACAAGTACAGGAAAAAATCCAGGATACTTCCCGTTGACCTAGAATCATGAAATTTGACAAGCAGCAAGCTCTCATAGCACAAGTACAGGAAAAAATCCAGGATACTTCCCGTTGACCTAGAATCATGAAATTTGACAAGCAGCAAGCTCTCATAGCACAAGTACAGGAAAAAATTCAGGATACTTCCCGTTGACCTAAAATCATGAAATTTGACAAGCAGCAAGCTCTCATAGCACAAGTACAGGAAAAAATCCAGGATATTTCCCGTTGACCTAGAATCATGAAATTTGACAAGCAGCAAGGTCTCATAGCACAAGTATAGAAAAATCGTTAATTTGTAGTTATATCACTTAAAAAGATGTCGTTTTTTAAATATGCGCCTGTGAAAGTTATAATAGGCAATATATTTCGTTCTAAAAAACTAATATGTTGTAAATAGTTTAAAATACGAATATTATATACCATTAAACGTTTATTAGTCCCTAAATGTGTACCCACGTAGCGTGAGGTGGTTGACAGGTTTTATTTTTTCTATTTATTAAAGTTATTGAAAGAAATATTTATATATATATATATATATATATATATATATATATATATATATATATATATATATATATATATAAATTGGGTTGGCTAATAAGTTTTTAACTCCGAATTGTGATCAATAATTTTTATTAAAAAATTATTAATCACAATAATTTTTATTAAAGAATTTAAGTATGCACCATTATTATCTACTACTTGTCACCATCTAGTTGGCAGTGACAATATGCCTATCTTGCAAAATTCCGGTGACTCTGATTAAAAAAACTGTGGGAGGTCATTTTGGAAATCTTCTATAAAGTCGATTTTTTTTCACGTAAATGGTAACTTAGAGCCCCGAGTAGATGGTAACCAGAGAGCGCAATGTTTGACGAATATGGTGGATGAGTGAGTACAGCCCAGCAGAGCTCCTCTAATTTATCACGAGTACGTTTTGCAACATGTGGTATAGCATTATTATATAGAAATTATTGAATCCATTTGGCGTTAATTTTGTAGAAATTCATTATTCACAATTAAATGAAACTACGTGATGTAGTATTATTTCTACTTTATTGAAATTCTTTACCACGACCTAGCTTACGTTGTATTACAACATCTTCAGGTGGGCAATTAGCAAAGATCTTTGCTATTTGCCCACCTGAAGATGTTGTAATAGACCATATTTTGAAACTTTTCCCAATTCGTGCAGATATGTTTCTATGGTACCATGACTGCAGTGCAGCTCATCTAACGAGTTGTCAGTCGAGAATCCTCCTCGTAATCGTTGAACGTCCAATTCAACAGGACGTCCGATACGGGGTTCGCCCTCGAGATAGTAGTCCTCATTCCTGAATTTTCTGAACCAAATCTTAGCCGTCGCGTAGGACACCGTGGACTCGCTCATCGCATGACATACTATTTGTGGCAGTCTTTGCATCGTGACCCAGACGAAATTCGTAATGTAATAGAATTCGTATTTGATATGGATTTAAATCCATTTTCTTTCATATAATTCACTTGAAGCTTCGGCGCTGACTGTTGCCAACTGAATGCACTTTCGTCTACCCTACAGTACAAGCTTTTGGAAGTTTTGAGAATCTTTCTAGAAAAGTCTTGAAGGTGTGCTGCCACTGCACTGCTGCCCGTCACTAGAATGTGGCAATTAGCTATAGGATTACGAACATCAAGTTACTCCCGCTCAACAAACAACCGGGAATCTAATCTGGGACGTAAGCCTCAGATCAGATTAAAACAACCCAAAAATTATTAACAGTTAAATAACGAATCGATCGGTAACCTTCCAAATACTCTACAGTCTTAACTCTAAAAACGCGAATCAAACAAGACAAGAAGATGGAGCAATGCCCCCAATAGCAAATTAAGTGAATTAAGCCTGAAGACAATCAAGTATCGCAAACGGATATTAGTACGTGCATACGGAAGATAAAATAGTGGGGTCCTTTTTCGCGTATAATACAAAAACGATACCAATCCCAACGATTCAACACAGGATCGTCAGTTTAATATTTTAGCTAGATGCATTTCTATTCTCACTTGCACAAATTTGTACCTAACTATGCCAAAAATATAGTTACATCCAAAAAAGAAAGTGAAAGGTATGTGTGAAGCTGATTAAAAAATTTAGTAACCTTTTCGGTATCTTTTCCCAAAACGTAAGCTGCCTAGTTGGAGACCAAGTAACTAAATTAGTTTAAAATTTGCTACGCACGAGAGTTGTACAAGTCATTAACAAAGTTGGTGTCATGGGGAAATATTATAAGTATTTTAATAGGCATATTCAATATAATATATATAATAAATAGCAATTGATCTTTTTTTTCATTTCTACATAATAACATATAAAAAACAAATAAAGGACTTATTCTGTAATTTTTAAATCTAAATAAAATTGCTTCTTTGGAAACCTGTGTTTTTAACATTAAAAAAAAGCTACGTTCATGGAATTTTCAATAAAAGTTAAAAAAGGTGAGCAAATCATTCAATTGTTCTTTTCCCTATTTATTTATTTTATTATTAATATTATAAACCTTGCTCAACTTACAATTTAGTGCCAATACAATGACATAGTTATCAAAAGAAAATATATATTTACAGATAAAATAAATATAAAAAAATTATTAAAATATATTTAATATATTTGGCGCTAGTTTTGTAGAAATTCATTATTCACAATTAAATGAAACTACGTGATGTAGTATTATTTCTATTTTCTTTAAGTTCTTTACCACGACCTAGGTTTCGTTGTATTACAACATCTTCAGGTGGGCTGTTAGCAAAGACTGGTCTTTGATTTTGTTGAATCTTTGCTAATAGCCCATCTGAAGATGTTGTAATACAACGGAACATAGGTCGTGGTAAAGAACTTAAAGAAAGTAGAAATAATACTAATCACGTAGTTTCATTTAATTGTGTATTAAAATATAATAATAAAAACAAAACCATCATAATCATAAACCTCCCTCAGTCCACTGCAGGACATTCTCCAAACAGAGTTGGTGTCATGGAATTCTCAGAAATTACTAGTATTAATATCTTGATCGTGAAATGAGATCCGACTATTTATAACCACACCGAGGTTCCGAATTTTAGTAAAATGCATAAGACAAAAATCCAATAATGCATGCACATGTGTGAACGATGCTCAGGAATGCAAATAGATAATTACTGAGCACTTAGGTATATTAAAATGAAGCTTGTTTTCCAGACTCCTCTGGAAAGGCGGATATATTTATACTAGTTTGTTATATTTTCTAATCATTTGTTCCATAATCTCATTGTAAATACTTGTAAAAATACCTATGGACTTTGGTAATTCGTCACAAGTGCATTGCTCAATATATTTGAGAACTTAATACCTCACTAGAAACATCTTCAATATAACCTATGCCATCATGTTGAAGAACATATAAATCCGTTTTCTGTTTTCCACCGATTTCTACTTGGGTATGCTAGACCACACGTTACAGCACAGAAATCTCATTGGAGAAATATATTTTCCGAAACAATTTGTGCCCTAATTTATCGCAAAAAAGTCTCGCTTTCTTCTCGAAATTCCCTACTTTCTACTTTACCACGATATATAATTGCTGAAACACCTGATCATGGTTGCATCAAAGTGTGGATAAGTGAGAATTAACTTCTTGAAATATGTAATCCTTCTTGAAGTCTTGTTATCGTTATTGAAATGCACAGGTGTTATGATCGCAAAGTTTCCATAACGTATGTAAATAAATAAATAAAAAAACATCGAAAAACAAAATTCGATTCCACGCCGTAATTTTTCGTGTAAACGTCGGGATAAAATCCTAACAAGTGTCTCGTATTAATAAGTAATTTAATTACCAATCTCTCTATAAAATACGTTCGCTTACACTTGGGTTTGCCACGCCCAATAGATATATTTTCAGTGCGTCTTTCAATGGGAGTTCAGCAGAGCTGTGGCACATCGAACCACAATTGCACGTACGCTTTCGTGCTCAATAACATCACAGCCTACCGTGGTACCCTCCATTGATATATGCGCATTGTCACTGTACGCTGTATGCCCGATGGGCCAGACACGTAATTGCTTTGTTTTGTTTTTTTTTTAATTTACTTTCGACATTGTCGTAGCTTTCGCAATTTCTCTGCCCTGAACTTTTTAGATTGCTCGAATTCCTTTTGACTGATTAGCATTATCTGCAATTTCGAGCATATTTATGATTCATATGGGACAATATATTAAATTTTTTTTGTAATTTTCCATTGAATACCGATTTTTACTTGTATTCTAGCGAATATTTTTATTGGCTTACTTTGGCTCATACCCCTTAAACTCTTCACAATGACACCCAAATCAATCCATCTCTCCCAAATTCTAGCTAAACGCGTTTTCAAGCTACACTAATTTAAAACTTTACACAACGCTAATTCAATCACGCATATGCACCGACACTTCTCCAATGACGTCACAGGCAAAACAAATACTGCACGACAAACAGGGACAGACATATTCTACCTATTGTGGGCACACCCATTGTTAACGCATTATTACTTTCGTAGGTATTAGCAATTAAAATCGATGGGCTATCACTGTACTTAATGAACGAATAAACGTTTTCACGTCAATGCTCTGTGTGGATCGCTGTGTGGATACTATCCTTACTAAAATTCGACGACTTTTATATCAGGCATGGACAGACATAATAAGTGCCTGTTGAAATTTGAGTAACGTTTTTCGATTTTATCTGTGCTGAAATTGGTAACCCTTTTTGTTCTAAGCTATATTAGTGTGAGTGGAACTGACCGTCTAGTAATTTGTAAACTCAACAATCACCTGGCAGCTCTCTGTTTCATGTTATTATGTTCATTTGTGCTTTTATTTAATATTCCTCTAATATATTAGCTGCGTGTTCTAAGTTCAACATCATGAGAACTAAAATTTACACAAACAACTTGCATATATAAATAAATAACTCATAATTATTCAAAATCAGTGCAAGAAAATAATACGAACTAAAAATATAAACAACAACGTGAAAGAAAAGAAATAAAATAAAAGTAGGCAAATAAAAACATTACACAAATAAAAAATTGCCGTAAGTAAAACCCAATCAAGCTACAATTATACATAGTAGATCAAAAAAGAATAGCACGAACAAAAACGTTAGTAATAACGTGAACGAAATGATGAAAGAAAATAACTAAGCACTGGCAACCAAGAAAGTGCCATAATCAAATCCCTGTCAAATTACAACAAAAGAAAATAAGACGAATAAAAAACATTGGGAACAACCTGAAAAAAATAAATTTAAGAAAATATTTCTAGGACTGACAACCTAGAGATAGCCGTAATCAAACCACATTAAGCCACAATTATATACTGTAGCTCGAAAGAAAATAGAATAACAAAAAACCTTAGTAATAACGAGAAAGAAATGAATGAAAATATACAATTAAGAACTGACAACAAAGAGAGTACCATAATCAAACCAAGCTTAAGTTACAATTATATAGAACAGCACAAAAGAAAGTAACACGAACAACGCGAAAAAAATTAGTGATTACCAGGATAGTTATTTTTCACTATCTTCTTTAAATAAATGAAAACAATAGAATGACGCACAGTAAATAAAATAGACGTTCTGTCTAACCGAATTCGTTAAAAAGAATTGTTTGCAGAGACAGGTGATACATTTGTCAACCAGTATAAAATGATAAAAAAACCACTGAAATTACAAATATACTAACGTTACCGAGTCTTACTATTAATTAGAATGTCAAGAATTGATAACTCAAGGTACTCAATTAATATCTCACAGAAGTCTATCAAATAGATAGTCACGGATTTGAAGAGATGAAAAGTACTCGTTAATATTTTTATCATCATCAAACCAGCTTGTCAACCAAACTGCTTCTATCGAAGATTTTAACGTAACAACTTAATGACAAATGTCTGGCTGTTCCTAAAGTAACCATATACATTAAGAGATTCTTAATAAACATATTAATTTGCTACCATCTGAAAGTTCTTATAAAAAACTTAAACATATAAAAAATCCTTCACTGTCCAAGCAGTAAACATTTGGAATTACCTGGATCCTGACATCAGAAAAATCACATCCCTAAATATTTTCAAAGACCCAGTGAAAAAGTCCTGCCTCTCCTGAAAACTTTTTCATTGTGCCCTTGTCCTTTCCTGTCTTTCCCATCCCAAATCATGTCAATAGTTTGTTTTATTTATACTTTTACATTTTTTTAAATTTTGTTTGTCCAATGTACTGCAAAGAATTTTCATTGTAAAATCTCTTACAGCCTACCAACTAAATTTCAATACTAATTCTTATGGTTGACTGGAAGAGATTGCTCATGTAGCAATAAGTCCATTATATGTACTATACATAAAAGATGATACATAAATAAATAATTTGTCAATAGCAAAAGAAAACAAAATTTTAGAGACAATTCAGTGTTTGGGGATACCAAAGCCCATTTTTGAAGGTTTTCAATCATAAAGACTTTTGATTGCAGCGGTACAATGAATGAATACGTAAAAACTGAAAGAAGGCAACTTGTTATTATGAATTAGAAATTTTGGGAAGTTGAATTTTCATCTGGAGGAATGTTAATGAGCAACTAGCTGAGGGGTGTATAGCTGCTTCCATTAAACACAATGGAGATTCTGAAATGAAATGAGATTATTTTGATGAATCTACTGTAGAAGATCTGAATATAAGCAAAGGAATTCTTCAGATAGGCTACAAAAACCTTCAAGAAAATAATTATAGTATTTGATAAATAATAATTTTATATACTATAAAGAAAATGATACAAAATATTTATTAAAGCTATTTTCAATGTTACTGAAGCGATTGAAGAAATAAAGCGTTTTGACAGTGTTACCTATTAGTGTTACCTATTAGTGTTATACTATTGCATTAGCCAGAACAACGTTGTCATACAAAAACGTTGTCCAATATTTCAGGAAGACTTACGGAAAATATTATATAAAAAACCAAGATAACATTATAAAAATCAATGTTAAAAATGCCATGGAAAAAGTTGAATTCATTAAATACAGAAAAAATAACCATAAACTCCAAAAGTATGTATAACCTAAGCATTAACACATATTATATATAGTAAATAAACGTTTTTAGACATTTTAGCATTGTTCATTTGAACAATATTTTCAAAACAGAAAGTATCCCAGATATTATTTCCCAATTAAGAAGGAACATTTAGAAATCTAAAACATAAAATATATTCATCCTTAAATGTGATTTCCATCATGTTCCAGAATCAGCGTAACAATTTCTTCAAAATCCATGTTTTCTACATGATAATAAACACTTATAATTGCCAGAAAAAGTTTAATGTATTAGTACAAAAATACTTTAAAATCGATTTTAAATCAGTAATATTTACATACGCAGTTCAACGTAGCGGTCCTAAGTTTCGAATCATCAAGTGGCATCAAAGAAAAATAAAAATAAATCGAACGCGCTGCCTCAACAAGTAGTCGAAACACTTCCAAAACGGCCGAAGAACTTAACGTTTCACCATAAACTTGTCGGCGAGTAGATAAATAGCTTTCGTACATCACGTCGAGCTTGATTATATTTTACGACGTGAGAGCTTACAGACGGATCGATTAAAAGGTAAAAGATGGCATGAAAGCTCACGGTAAAAAGCTCCTTCGCCGTACTCAGATATAATCATCATATTTTTCTTATCTCAAGGTTCGAAAAAAATGTTATTGTACTTTCGATGAGAACCGACAATTACATAAATTGTTACTTTGCATTTAATGCCATTTCCAATATAAATATTTTTAATCCAAGCCACTATTTGTTATATAAGCAAAACTAATTAAAAATATTGGTAACATAATTATCATTCCAAAAGTTACATAAAAATTAACTTTTATCCACTATTTCTTCTGTGTGGATATATTAGATTTATAGCTACGCGAATTTCTAATAAACCAACGATTATAGTTAGCTGGTAATTACTTTTTCTACTTTTCTCAACTTCGTACTGCCGTAGTGAGACAACAATGACTTCAGATCTTTTTTACAACTTAAACCTCTTAAACAATAGGTTTTAATTATTTATTTCGATATTAATTTCAACTAATCCGCTGGCCCGTTAAAACTTAACATGTAAATTGTCACAGCAATATTACAATTTTTATTTACGTTCAGCTCCGTTTAATTTGCCATAATCAACAACTTTCCTGCACCCTTTATCCGAAGCGCTTCGCAGCTTTTCCAACACCTGAAAACTCAGCTCCAGAAAATGGCTTTGAGATATGAATACTAAAAATAATGTATCCCAAATTTTAAGATTGTATCTATAGTAATTTCCAAGACATTTAACATCAAAAATTGTCAAAAAATTTTGTAGTCTTTTCATTCACTCGCTCACTGATAGATCACCAAAACCTATATAGGACCACTGCTAGAAAAGTAACTAGGGATTAGACTACCAATGAAGGGTGAAATAGCGGATACGCGGTGGATAATTTACATATATTTATCTCTTTAACAACCAGAGTTAGGCAAAGAGTATATTCTAAATGTTTCATAGATCATATTATATGACAATGCAATAGAAAGATATGTATTTATCGCGACCACGTTTAGTGTTATGGTAAATATAACATTCAATAAATCTAGATACAATTTTTTACTCAATTATTTAGACTTCTCTAGCAAAAATCCGCAAGAACTTCCTTTACCTCTCAACTTTTTACAGCTAACTTTTTAAAGAGGAACTTGATATAAAGCTTTAGTTGGGACTTATTTGGGACTTATTACTTCCAAAAGATGAGGAACAATTGCCAGTCGTCCGAATTATTTTTCATGGCTAAAATAATTTTTACAACTAAAAAATAAAATTGCCTCGAAAAATATGTACCAAACGAAGGCATAAAAAATGCATTTACTATTTTCTGATAGAATAAATAACTATTCTCTAATAAAGAAATTAATTCCATATTTAATTGAAATCGGCAAGGGAATGATTATCGTTTTTACATACATAAAACTCTAATTTCTTTGCAAAATTCATAGAAGCTGTCAAAGTTTTGGTCATTCGATCTTACATGGCACCTGTTGAAGTTGCTTTGCGGATTCCAAATGAAATGTAGATTCAAATATGTATTTCAAGTGAAATGGTATACAACGTGCATCAACCTCATTTATAGCTTTTCCTAGTCGCCATAAAAAATTGCCTAAAGTATGATAGAATATGTCTACAATATTAAATATATTTGGCGTTAATTTTGTAGACATTCATTATTCACAATTAAATGAAACTACGTGATGTAGTATTATTTCTACTTTCGTTAATTTCTTTACCACGACCTAGGTTTCACTGTATTATAACATCTTCAATCTTCAGATGTTGTAATACAACGAAACCTAGGTCGTGGTAAAGAACTTAACGAAAGTAGAAGTAATACTACATCGCGTAGTTTCATTTAATTGTGTATGTCTACAATGTTATATAAATAGTAAAATTTAGTTGTTAATTTTAGTGTGTATATATGTACACATAATTTTTATTATTTTCCAAAATTCCTAAATCATTTTACGACGCATCTCCAAGTTTCAAAATAATATTCCGTGCAATAATACATATTCGACTTAAATTGGCAATCAATAATAAATTCATCTGTAACTCTTGATTAATAAGATAAATGTGCTTAGAAACAATTCTCTAAATATAACTCAACAAAACCGAGGTATTTTTAATTTAATTCCACAAAAATTTTATTTTTCACAAAACAATCAGTTTTTCTTTTACCAGCTTTCCCATATATATAATAAAGTAAAAAAGGTTTACGTGTGTAAAGTTGTAAGTGGAAAACAAATACACATAGGAATATAATGAACATGCAATAAGAAGCAACGGGAGCGAATACACACAGATATTATTCCCAAAAGGGCAGACGAGAAATACATGCTATTAATCCACCACGAGACAGACTTTTTGATCTTTTGTTTCCATCTGGACCGTACCCGAACCCCGAACTTTTCAAATAAAAATTTGCCTGTCTAACTTAAAAGTTATTTAGTCTTGTCGCCTTCAATATATTCCATCCACTTTGTGCAAGCGGTTGCCGGCATTTTTCCCTTTCTTGTAAACATGCCGGAAATACTTTTCCGATAGTGATGGTGAATTCCCTTTTACTGAGACCAATGACCTGAAGCAGCAACTTTTCGACGTTAGTTCCAATTATGTGAATAATAAAAAGTTTCCGATAAGACATTAATTGTGTAAATTGTCTGTGGGATGAAGTCATTTTAACTTACTTTCCACAAAACATTGACTATAAGATGCATCACAATCAGATAACATAAATATGATTTCCCGCCCGTGATTAATCCAATTTTTTTTAACGGACATAGTGTAATAAAAATTATAGCAGAGTTTTAAATCACAATTTACAAACTGAACTACAGCATAACCTTTATGACCCAAACAGTGTTGACAATCATTATGTGACATTACCTTTTCCATATAGTAAGGATACTGATCTTATTGAAAGTTTTCCTGAACTACTCATGTATTTTTAGACAGTGAATGAGGAAACTGTATCGAAAATAAATTTTCTGAAGCCAGAAGCTCTCGGGTTGGTGGCGTCCAGGCGCGTAGATTGTAGCTGATAACTGCTGCTTGCTCTTGGAACGCTTACGAAGATTGTACGTCTATCACTCATCTTCTCTATCAATCCCGAAATATGGAAAATACTCTAATAAGAAAAAAACTTGCAACTTTAAGCAATCTTAGCCATATAAGCAATAACAAAAGTAAAACAAAAAATTATTCATAGGCGAATTCTTCTTAGAATTTACAAATTGAATTGTCTCCTTCAGACATCCTTCTCATAGGCTACAAATGATTGTCTTTCTTCGCATCCGATAAAAGTTAAGCCACATCCATCGTCCTTTTCAAATGCGCACGTGCTTTTGATTGCTTTAGTAGCCTATTCCAGTAGCCAAACCCGATATATTTGGCGATTACGGTATATCAGACGCTACACATGAACGGTTTCATAGTTACTTTCATTAAACCAACGTTTTAGCCTTGGTAATGGGTAAACCGTTTAATCTCAAGCGATTAAATGGTTTACCCATTACAAAGTATTGACCGCTAGGGTCAATAGTTGGTCTTTTATATTTTATACATTATATATCCGACATACCGAGTGAATTGAAGCATATGGATCAAATTTGTATATATATATATATGGTACTTTTCTATTTTTAACTTGCCATGCCGTTGAGACGCAGCAAGTGAACTGAAAAAAAAGGTTTTCGGTCCCACAAGTACATATAATTCTTAAGACCAACAAAATCTCAAAACCTAATTGCTGGTCACAGATGTCGAAATCAAAGGTATTTATGCTTCGTAATCGACGGACAGACTCTTCCAAAAGAACATAATGAAGACTAATAACAGACTCGCATTTAAATTTTAATGAACAAATTTCTATAAATAGGTATACTGTATGAGCCTAAAATTATTCTTTAAATATCGTCCTAACCTATCCATTCTTACGAGAAAGGCATTAGTGGAGACCCATTCTTCACCTGCATAAATACGCTGATGTTATTTGTGGACCACGTCTTTTAGCCAAATCCTATCAGCTGATTCGAAGAATACAGCTTGCATGCGCATGGTATTTGTTTTGTCTTCCAACGCAGATCTCATGTCAGGATGTGCAATCGTTGGTAACATCACATGCCGTGTCTGCTTTACATATTGTTCGGCCCTTGTAATTGTATGAGCAATTGATTTGATCTGATGTCGGTCATGTCCGCATGCGGTGATTTAGATATCCTTTATTATACCAGGACATTGAAGTGAAGGTCTCTTGTAGTTATTTAATAATCTCCATCTACCTATTAAAGCAATAAGCATGTCAAAAACATTCAAAACTCTGTTCGCCAGTGGTTTTTAAGGACCGATGTAGTGTGAATAAAGATGGTATTTATAAGTAAAGTTCTATTATATTCGCATTATTTTTCATTTTGTAGTGTCTATATGTTTGTGTATATATCCATGTGTTTGAAATATGAATAACATTATAATCTGTATTTTAATCTACTTTATACTTTCATCAAAATCATGAAGTATAAACTAGATTAAAATAATTACATCTAGTTTATACTGTCATCAAAATGATCAAAGTATTACTTTAACTTTCGTGATTGTTTATTGCCAAAAGTAGAAGAAGAATGTATCTTTGACTTGCCAGATTAAACCTCTGGCTTACCAGCCATAATGCTTATGCTCCCAAACATATCATATTAATATGATGATACATTCCGGCTCCCAATGTCTCAGCTTGCCAAGACAGAGCTTTGTTCCCAGAAACATCAGTAAATTACAGTCCCAGACGCATCAACATTACTAAATACAAACCCCGCCTAGTTCGGAAGGCCGTGATCCTAGCTCTTGTCAGTCATTGTTCCAGTTCAGTCTTAACTATTAGACTTAACTTATAAAGAAGAATTTGTGATAGTAATATTTAAGAAAATTATTTTGTACTTTATAAAAATAAATAAAAATTAATTAAAATCATGTTTCAACAAATCCAATCAATGTTTCAACAAATCCATTATAACAGTACGAACGTAGAGTTACAAAAGCTTTTTGAATCAGAAGGGAGCATACTGAACGAATGAAATAATAAGTTACCAACCTCGGAAATCCAAACACGAGGGAAATATGCCACCAAAATTTTAAACCTATGTCCTGCATAAACCGGACAAATCGTAAGCTATTCCTATTGATATATAACTTCGTTTAACTATAATTAATTAATAACTTTTAACTATAATAACTTGTTTTAACTATAATTGAAAAAATATTAAGTAGGTGAAACTAATTTTTTGCTTGTCTGTTATTATTGAATCAGTATAAATCCATAAAAACCATGAGGAGTTTTAATCAGCCGTTGCCAAATCAAGGAATTAAATAATCTGCGTTTTTATCAAAGACTAAATTTATCCATAATTATATCGTAATACTTACGTTTTTAATTATTCAGTTTTACTTTCTTATTATTATTATTAGGAAACGAAGTCTTTTCAACCTTTTAAACTTTAATATATTCTGATTTAATCTTTAATATATTCTGAAAATATGCGCGTATGTATATATGGAACTATGTTTATACGCTATTGAATAAAGAGTAAGCAACTAACCCGATAACGATAAGTCAGGTATCGACAGATTTATTTTCGCTACGTGAGTGCATGTAAACTTTCCGGAGTTAAAGTGGAGCGTAAAACTTAAATTTATATAAACAAAATTAACTTTTTCCACATCTATCGAGCATAGTATAAACTTAATAAAAGTTTCGCCGATTTTATACACAAAATAACAAACCGACCAATTGTGATGGCCCACGATATGGAGATTCTATCCTTGCATTATTTAAAATCATTTGTAATTTGATAATGTAGATCAGTGATTCCCAAAGTGGTCCAGGCCCCAGGGGTCCACAGGGAATTCGACACGGCTCTACGTTGGCGTGAAAAAATAGTTTGGGTTTGGGAATATAGTAGAAATGTAGCAGCAAAGGGTCCATCGAAACCAGTAAAATTTTGAAAGTGGTCTACGAGAAAAAAAAAGTTTGGGAACTCTGCTGTAGATATATATTTAAAGACCGTGATGTGGATACACGGTTTACTTATATTAATATCATTCAAGGGGATTATTTTTTTCTACAATACATTTCTATTCTATATAAAGCGCTTTTTTCAATGATATCGTATAAGTGTAGGTTAAAAATATTGCCATTTATGCGCACTCCTTGAAATAAAACTGTAAATAGTTTCAAATACATAACATAGCTAGATACCTCATTGTCTCATTAGACAGAAAGCGTGGTCATTATAACTGGGCTCCATTCAAACCACTCGGTACAAACACTAAACATATTTTGCGAAAGTATAAAACGGTGACGTAACTATCTATCTACCACTACCACATAACACCAGCTCCTAACAGGACATACGTTATTATTTTCCACATACAGTGGTTTGGAAACTCTTCTTTCATTTCTTCGCTTCCTTCATTCATTCCAATCAAATCATATTACCATCATTTAATTTCTCAAGCAAATCTATCTATTATTTAACACAGTCAGCCACGTTTTAAACACATAAATATTCTCTTGTCACGAATTTCTTATAGCAACATTTTCTTTCTTAAATTCGACAATACTCTTCTAAAGAATTAATATTATCATTAAATAACTAATTAGAATATACTTATCAAAAACGTTAATTAATACAAGAGATAATCATAAACAATGTCTCAAAATCAGTTTGTCAAAAGTTACAACATAGGGTTACAGAAGAAATTTTGAGTGACGGAACACAAACCCCTGTGTTAAAGCTGTACCTAGACTATTTATAGAAAATGTGTATATGATAATTAATAAAATACAAACTGTGTAACAACGCCATCCATTACCGTTTATAGAAAATATATATGTTAGTTAGTAGATCACAAACCGTAGACGGAGAATAAAATATTCCTGACACGAACATATAATGACAGATGTGAAAAAGAGGTGCACTCATACCCTGATTATTAGAGCAAGTGAGACACAATTGTTCTTCTTTTGTCTCACTCGCGTATGCGTTTTATTTGCCACAGTTTGTAACTGTGGCAGACAATCTCAACGTGTTTATCGTTTATGCTTTCTTTATGCACTTTTTAAGTGAATGTAAAGTGTATACTGACTATATTTCTATTGTTTCAAAGATAGTGAAAGTTTTAGATATGATGAATTGTTGCATTTTGAATTTTAAGAGCGGATCTCAGTGAAAAGTTGAAAACATAACCTGTCATATGTAAGTTCTTTGTTTCTTAAATAACTAGTAAACATGTACGTTCTTGGGCCATTTACGTTTACTCTAGAAGCTACTCTTTCAGTATTTTTATGTTTTCCAATATTTTTATGTTTGCCATGTAATATATATTTTTCTTTGTCGGATGAGTGCGGATGGCTAGTCCATTTGACGCTTGGTCCTAGCCACAAACAGTATAATAGCACCACATAGTATTGTTTATAATAGACGTGCAGCTGTCAATTTTTGTGCCTTTTCTCTTCATTTCTATGGTCTGCTAACATTCGCATTCTATGTACCGTTTGTATCCATTTGTATAATAAATTATACGAAGTTAAACGTGCAGTTGTTGAAAGGACACACGGTTTTTTTTTTCACCACGCATTTATGATCTTATGTCTTTGGCGGTGGATCTATCAGTATTTTCTAACACATCCAAGCTATTTTGTCACCGAATTAAAGCATAGACAAAATTCTGGAAAATTCTAACTGAACATTTGTCGGCAGAATGTCGCAAAGGGTTTAAAACTACAACTAAATTAAAGCAAATTTGTAATAAACATTAGAAAATTTAACAAAATGTAAAATTTTAACCATACTCTATCAGCTGCTCATTGTCTATTCCTTTAATTCTTTCCATTTGTCTATTCCCTATAAGCCCATAATCCAGATACTAGATGGCGCTCGTACACAAACCCGTGTGAGAGCGCCATCTAGTAGCCATCTATTCAATCACTTAACATTTCTTGTTAATGACTTTTAAGACGTTGTTTTTGTGATTTATATCTCGCATCCGTTAACGTGTTTTTTAAATATATTCCTAATTAGTAGTTTATTAAATAATATTAGTTCTATAAAAAAAGTAGTTATTATTAAAATAATGTACCCAGTAAGAAAATTGTGACAAGTCTAGGTCTATTGTGAAAATTGTGACAAAATTGTGACAAGTCTAGACTACCTAGAAAATTGTGACAAGTCAAATCCAGTGAAAAAACAAGAGACTGTTTGAGAACCAGCCTAAGTGGAACGTAATAACGTATATTCGCAATTAAATGAAACTATGTGATGTAGTATTATTTCTACTTTCTTTAATTTCTTTACCACGACCTAGGTTTCGTTGTATTACAACATCTTCAGGTATTAACAAAGATAAAGAAATGGTAAGAAATTAAAGAAAGTAGAAATAATACTACATCACATAGTTTCATTTAATTGTGAATAATGAATTTCTACAAAATTAACGCCAAATATATTCAACGTATATTCCATTAGAGATACTTTCCTAACTATACGAATAGCATAACCTTTCAATCCATCTTCTTCGGTTGTATCCCTATTTATTAAAAATACCTTAAAATCATATAACGAACAGTTATTTTAAATATTTACTTCTTATTACCCGTCACTTCAGATAAAATTTAATTACCGGAACGTAATGTCGCGTCCTTAACGTTTCACCGATCGGCGAAATCTCGAACGTAACGACTGCGAGTCGAGTCGGCGCGCCAATATTCAGTTATTAGAACATTCCGCAAGTCAAATGAAACATTCGCAAGTCGAAACTCGGCAGAAGGGGCCTCCGGCGATGTGGAGTGCAAATGTCCTTGAAATATAATTATTTTCGCGGCGAAAATCTTAGCATATTCACAAACCGTGAAATTTTAACGTATAATAACTTTTACTGCATTCAGGTTTATAATATTTTCCGTAGCAATCTTTCGATGAACAGCGGCAACGTACAATAGTAGTTTCTAGTACAGGGTGAACAAATGAAGGATTTGTTTTTCATTTCTTCCAAAAATATAAAGAGGTTTTGAAATATAAGAGGCTTTGGTGTAAAAAAAGCTATTTTTTCTCCTAATCTAATGATAGTTAGATAATTGTGCATGGTAATTGCGTAAAGTGACTTTGGTGTAAAAAAATTATTTTTTCTCCCAATTCTAATGATAGTTAGATAATTGTGCATTGGTAATTATGCATGGTAATTTTGTAAAGAGGCTTTGGTGTAAAAAAAACGATTTTTTCTCCCAATTCTAATGATAGTTAGATAATTGTGCATTGGTAATTGTGCATGGTAAGTGTGTAAAGAGGCTTTGGTGTAAAAAAACTATTTTTTCTCCCAATTCTAATGATAGTTAGATAATTGTGCATTGGTAATTGTGCATGGTAATTGTGTAAAGAGGCTTTGGTGTAAAAAAACTATTTTTCTCCCAATTCTAATGATAGTTTCGGTAATTGTGCATGGTAATTATGCTATTTTTTCTCCCAATTCTAATGATAGATAATGGTGCACGGTAATTGTGTAAAGAGGCTTTGGTGTAAAAAAAATTATTTTTTCTCCAAATTCTAATGATAGATAATGGTGCACGGTAATTGCGTAAAGAGGCTTTGGTGCAAAAAAACTATTTTTTCTCCCTATTCTAATGATAATTTTGGAACGTTCCGTGTATGGAAATGAATAAGCAACTAATTAAAAGACAAACACAATAAATATATATTCGTAACGTAGGAATTAAAAACGCATGTAATGCAGGCCATTCACGGCGTTCTATACACACAGAAAAAAATGGAACATGGTGAAGAAAAAAATTCAAAAACGATAACATACGCATATTATATAAAATTATACTCAAATAAAATTTTAATCAGAAATAAAAAGTAATTCTTGAAACGATACACTCCGTGTTAAACAGTGCACTCGCTTGGCCGATACCGAAGAGAGTCGAGTTTACCCGACACAGCGTCAACAACCCGAATGTGACGGCTCAATTTCGTTCACTACTCAGGAAAAGTGCGCATGCTGCGTTGTATAGTGTAAAATAAGTCGAGTTTAACCGAACAGTAAACTCGCTTGGCCGATACCGAATGGAGCCGAGTTTACCCGACACAGCGTCAACAACCCGAATGTAACGGCTCAATTTCGTTCACTGCTCAGGAAAAGTGCGCATGGTGCGCCTAAAGGAGTTTTCAGTTCATAAAAACGAATTAAAAATTACAAGAGAGTAAAGTATTAAATAAAATAACAGAATATCAACAAAAGTGTTTTCAATAACTTTCATAACAAAAACATCATGTAAATACGTCAGTCATTTCCACTACTTATCTATTAACTTTTCATAATGTGCCGCAAACTCTTCACTGAGGCTTTCTGTTCATTTTTCAGTCATTTTGTTCTGAGGCCTCGACGCTATTGTGACCACTGTGATGCTGGAAATTGTCGAAAATTTCACTTAGTCTCCAACGACCATGCATGCAGACTCAAAAAAATAGTCGTACCATAGTTTACATATATATGTACATAAATACTCGTTTACGTGTGTGTGTGCGTGTAAGTGGGTCTGAATGCGTGTGTTTACACGTGCGTGAGAGTGTTCGTGGGTGAGTTCGGGCGTTCGTCCGTGCGTGCATGAGTGCGTGTGTGTGTGTATGTGTATGTATACTATTAAATAAGTACTCGGCTGTCTGTATCCGTGTATGTGTGCATAAATTAATCTAGGACTGCTGCAGCGTGCAGGTAAAGAATATTACTATCACTAGATAGCGGTTACGACTGTTGTGGGCAGTCGCTGCGATGGAGCAAATTGACGCTTAACTTTAGCAACATAGCTGTTTCTCTTTCTAACAAATAGCGTCGATAGAATGTCTGTCTCGATAGCACGCTGGCGCAAGTAAATATGTATTGGCGCGCACGTCTTCATTAAAAAAAAATTAATTATAAAAAAGTAAAAATTTAATTATATAATAAATATTTTACACTATACATATAATCGTGTGAAAGTGATTTAATAACAAAAATATTAAAAAAGAATTTGAAAAAAGTACTTCTTGAAAAATATAAGTCTGGATCTTAAAAACGAAATAAAATCTTAAATAAAAATATATTTGTTTATTTATAAACATGATGCACAGAAATATTGTCTTAGTTGTACTTTTAACTTGATTAGATTTGATTAGATAAAAGTTCTCTTAAAAAATATAGTAAGCCTATAGCCGACAATACAAGTATACATTTTCCAACCACATCTCGTTCAAACAAAACAACCAGTTCTAACAACAGTTTGAACTTTAAAACTACTTAGTGACATGTTTGTAGACATAAAATTATAGGTACAAACCAAATAAATTGGTGAAACAAAACAAAATTATTTACAACAAACAAAAAAAGAAGAAGCAAAAAATCTCCTATCCTTATTGATATTAGTGCTATCTAAGAACTCGTACACAGCGCAATAACGGACCATTATATTGAATTATTATAAATAGTTATCAATTAAGACTGAATTACACAAGTTAAACTCAACCAAACATCCCAAAATTGAACAAATCACACGCGCACGCAGCAAGCAGCAACCTAGGAATGCGTACCCTTGATCGAACTCGTTATCTTCGGGTGACGTTAAATTGGCGGGGGGAGGTGAGTGTCGCTTCTTTACGTAGTAATAGTTAGTATTCTTTGTCCAAGACTTCCAGTAACATAATAACACCCCTTCCCTCCTCAATACATATCTATCAACAGTAGTTTAGTATCTAATATGTGCAGGTACGATTGTGCGGGACAAAAATTTGTTAAGATAATTATCTTCGTTCGCTTAATTAACACGAACACATTGTGTTAATTATGTATTGACTCTAATATCTTATCAAAAACTGAAAATAATAAAAAAAAACCTATCTCTAGTCGTATACGGATTTGGCTTCCAGTAAGACTTATTTTTATGTAGCAGTTAACGCTAAACTGGAATAAACTTTGATCAACGTTAAATCAAAAATGTAAAGCTCCTTCGACTGTAAGCGAGGTTCTTTGAAAAGACCGCGCCGGCCATACACTGACGGCCCTTTTTTTCCCACAATCCATCGACTCGGGGCATCTACCCTAACAGATCGTTTCAAACGAACCTGGGGTCCGTTCGGACGAAGCTTCGATCGTGTGGAAATGACAGGTGAAGAAAAATGGCGAAGTGGAAAAACGCCGATACTGTCTAGTAAAAGCCTGATTGATGTCTCTGTACTTGCATTGCTCCTAATTTTGCTTGACGTATTTTTATATATTACAACTTTCATTTATTTCATAAACTTTGAAAAAGTGACGCAGAGAACTGGGATCAACGGTATAATTTTGTATTCGAAGATCTATTACGTGAAACTATTATTTTCCGGACCTGAGAGAAAATGCAAAAGTTGTGAATTTGTGGCAACTTTGTAGTACAAAATCAGATCCCAGTGTGTACCCGATTTCGCCCATTTCAAATAAAATTATTTTTCGACCAAGTTGGAACACAATTTCTCAAAAATTGTGATCCCTATTATTCATACATAAAGACATACCTATACACATATAATATATATTATATACACGCACTCATGCACGCACACACGAACGCTCGCATGTACCCACGAACACTAGCACGCACGCGCACACACGCATGCACACACACGCATGCACAGACATACACATGCCCGCATGCACACGTAAATAAGTATTTACGCACATATTTATGTAAACTTTGGTACGACTATTTTTTTGAGTCTTTGTATGCATGATCGTTGGAGACCAAGTGAAATTTTCGACAATTTCCAACATCAGAGTGGTCATAATGGCGTCGCGTCCTCAGAAAAAGAAATGACTGAAAAATGAACAGAAAGCCCCAGTGAAGAGTTTGCAGCACATTATGAAAAGTGAATAGATAAGTAATGGAAATGACTGACGTACTTATCTTATTTTTTCATTATGAATGGTTATTGAAAACACTTTTGTTGATATTCTTACTGTTTTATTTTTGTTTTAGTGAAAGAATACTTATAAAGCAACATATTTGATAGCTATGATAAGTGCTTTTACTACGAACGGTTGTCAAATATAAAACATTTTTCTTTGACGTGAAAACGTTTTTAAAAAGGCTCCCATACTAAGGTCCAGCCAGAATAAGCGATGAAAAGTTTTTGTTGTCCTCTTTTATATTTCGTGACATAAGGGTTGTAACGCAATGATGCGTATATATTCTGCAAAATAAGCCACTGCACGTTGCCTTTTAGTACGCTTACGCTATTGTGAGCTTATGGCATCGAGCAGTTGGGGGGGGGGGGTAGTGTCAAAAAAGAACCTCGAAATTCATTCTGCGCGACCAAAGAATTAGTCATAACTCCACAACGGAAAGAGTTACACGAGTTATTTGTACGTTGTCGTGTAGATATTGAGATGATCTAAAAAGTAAGCTAAGCAGAAAAAAATTAATTTGTCGAATGAAAAATTGTGCCGGGTTAGTTGACACAACCTTCTAAACTTTCTTATTTCAGATAATACCGTGCAATTACGAAAGTATTCGACGCCAGAGGCGACCTGGTTATCCTCGAAAGACATTTTCACGTAATAAATTACTATTTTTTTAACTTATTCAACATTTTCACGTTTCCTAATTTTCTTGCACGTCTAGCGGTACCTTGCGACTTCGTCCGAGTGGAATTATAAAATCAAAGTTCCGTGTTTTAATGCGTTTATTTCACGCTTTTATATCAGATACAAATAATTAGTTTAATTTAAATCCCGCGCGGGCCGAAACGCGCCCCCATACCCTCGCCCAACCCTCCCCCCCACACCCCTCTCAACGGATCTCGCCTGTTCCATCAGCCCGCGGCTGCCCAACATCCGTATGGGGGAGATTTTGTTTAATTATCTACTTAACATTTTCACCATAATTTCTTTGGAATCGTTTGAGGTATCCGATGAAACCTAATTTGATCCCAGGATTGCTATATATAACTTGTGTAAAATAATGTCAATAATGTCAGAACTTTTATAAGTAAGAGATAAATCTATTCCATATTAGACAGGTTTTAGTAATCGTATAAGCAAACAGAAAAGGTATTTGAAAGTTGAAAATTCAGAAATCTGTAAATCTGAAAATTCTATTTCGGACCCTTCAATTTTATTTATGTATAATATATGTATGATAATGTATTAGTATGATAAGAAATTTAGTAATAAACATGTGCATATTTTGTCGAAAAACTGAAAAAATTAATTAAAATAAACCATGAGTTGCCTTTGTAACTAGGCAAAAAACACGATTTAGCCAAAGCTCTCTTTCAATTAAATAAAAGAAAGCATTTAGATTCACTAGCATTGAAATGAAAACTTCTTTAGCCCACTTTTTCCAAATATTTTGAAGGAAAAAGATTTGTAATTTCGCACCACGCCAAACGAGGCGCGCTTCGGGTATACAGGGCGCTAGGCCGAGTGCAACCGACCAAGAGGAGCCGAGTTAGTAAGTATATATATTTCATAATTTTGTCTAGTGAATCATGGGCGCAGCAGTAAAACGGTAGGTTACATACAGAACAGAAATCTAAGATTAAACCTTAACGCTTGGGTTTTTTTCTTCTTTGGTATTATTTTAGGAAGTATTATTTCTTTACTAAATGTAAACTAAAAATACTTTTTTATCAGACATTTATTAAAAATTTACTTAATTACGTCTGAAGTTACCTGTTTCAAGTGTATACATATCCAGATGTGGATTAATGAAGAAAAAAATTGGAATGTTCGAGTTTCTTTTTTAAGTTATTGTTTTATAAATATATAATTTATTAATAGAACGCAAATAAAACTCCTCTCTTGTGCTCGGGGTACACTTTGTATATAAAGTCCATGTTTATAATGAAATCGTATACTTTCTCTTTAGGCAAATGTATTCATTAATTATGTAGTGTATTTTTTTGTTGTAATTGCATAACTTTTATAAATTTATTGATTAATTCATATAATTAGAATCAGTGCATCATACCTGTTATGATTTTATTAGTTTAATTAATTTTGCTCCCTTTTTTAATTTTTGTATTCAATACTTCTCATGTACACAATACGATTTTATTAACTGCCAATTCGATTCACTTTCATTTCTGTGTGGTCTAGGGACATCAATTTCTTTTCATATTTCACAATCGAGACTCTTTCAAAGGCATGTGACATTGAACGTGATGGAAATAAATACTCGAATTGAAACGAAATTGATCAGTTAATTTCTGTCACAAACCATGAAATAATTTAAAATACACAAACGCTTACTGGTACACGAATAGGCATACAAATATTATTAGAAACCATCTTATTTAGTGAAAATAAATTCATCTAAAATGCATTTTTTGACAATAACAGTATATTTTAGTAGTATTCGAAAGTAAAATCCTTCAAATGAAAAGGTAGGGCACGGTTATCGGCGATATAAGAAAATTTAATAAAACCTGTCAAACACGAGGAAAACTGTCACTACGAAAGTTCCATAGAATATAGGCACTTTTAAACATAACGGTAAACAGTATTTTTATTAAATTATTTGTAAATATATATATATATATATATACATATATATATATATATATATATATATATATATATATATATATATATATATATATATTACAATGCAAATATATTGCCTACTATATCTTGAACAGACGTAAAAACATGGTGCATATCATAACATCTAGAATTATCGCTATAGTTTCTATATAACTTCAGCGTGGCTTCTTAAAATCCATATTTTGTTCATACCTTTACTTTATAATTTCGGAAATAGAGGGGGGGGGGTGTAACATATTTTTTGCATATTTTTCAGTATATCTCTGAATATATAATTCCTAAAATTATATAACATTCCTTCCATATAAACCCTACACTATATATAGAATTTAAGAAAAAAACTATTTAATTAGCCCACCCTAAGTTCCACACAAATATTTTTGAGTGATAGCTATCGATATATCTGCGGGTTAATATATGTTATCACTGTGACAAACTTAAAGTTTCTACGCCAAACAGTTTTCATGAAAAAAAGAAACAGTTACGACAGACAGATGAGTTGACACGTGAGTGATCTTGTAAGGGTTCCTTTTTCCTTTTGAGGTACAGAACAACAAACAACTGCATTAAATAAAAACAAATTCTAGTGTGTGCTTATGACCACACGATGGAAGTATAATTACATTGCGAGATTATTATTTTAAAATACAATAACATACGCGTATTATATTAAACTACTCTCAAATAAAATATTACAGCCTAACTGTATACATTCGAAATATTATACTGATTATGTACAATAACATATGCGTATTACATTAAACTACTCTCAAATAAAATATTAAACCTTAACTGTGTACACTTGAAATATTACACTGATTATATACACTAACATGCACGTATTATATTAAACTACTCTCAAATAAAATATTAAACGCTAACTGTAAACACTTGAAATACTACACTGATTGTGAACAAAAACATACGCGTACTATATTAAACTACTTCCAAATAAAATATTAAATCCTAACTGAAATATTATTTAAATATTATTAAATTGAAATATTATACTGATTTATGTATAATAACAAACATATATTATATGTATTACACTGATTATATACACTAACATGCACATATTTTATATTAAACTACTATCAAATAAAATATTAAACCCTAACTGTTTACACTTGAAATATTACACGGATTATGTACAATAACATACACGTATTATTTTAAAGTACACTCAAATAAAATATTATCAATAAAAAAACGTAATTCTTGAAACGATGCAAACAATGAACTCGCTTGGCCGATGCCGAAGGGAGCCGAGTTTACCCGTAAGAATAAAACAATATTTATGGAAACTGAAATACGTTATAAATAATTTTGATTCAAATTTAATTAAATATCTAAAAAAAAGTTGGCACGGTAAGCCTGAATAATATATTAATCAAAAAGTGTACATGGTGCGCTTTAAAAAGTAGTTCACTTGATATTTCAAAATAGTGTGCTTGGTTAGCCTAAAAAGTCGACGCCGAAAGGAGCGGAGTTTCCCCGATTCAGTGTCACCCAAGCGTCACTGCTCAGAAAAAGTGCGCAGATGCGGCTAAAGAAGTTTTCACTTCAAAAAGTGAATAACTTTATATAGAATGAGAACCATTGTCATATAAACAGAAATTAGTAGCAATAATGATTTAAACATGTATATATAGTTGAGCATTGGTAGTGATATTTTTTTTCCGTACTAACAAAGTTTCTTCTGCTCCGTTTTCATATGATATGGGAAACGAACTTAAATATATATATATATATATATATATATATATATATCCCCTTATATGGTTTTATCTTATACATGTAATTAACACCAATTTCTTCGTAGGTAAACATCTTTATAAACGAAAAATGGCTTAAATTAAATTGAAACCGCGTTTATCCCACGCCGCTTCATTCGCCCCATCCCACGTCGCCGATGGCATGGCCGCATTGCGTCGCTTGAGGGCGCTAGCCATGACGTCGAATTCGTGACGTCACGGGCCCTACGCCCGCTCGTTATCCGATAAAATTTTAATGTCAAATTCGGTGTAAGCCCGCTTCGTGGCGTACGCATTTTTAAAGTCTTTTTTATAGACGTCAGCTTTTAAAAGTGTAACAAACTCGATTTATAAAAGTTAACCAAACATTTTTGTTACCAGCTACTGTACGTGAGAAACGTAATTCTGGTTGTAGAATAAAAGGGTCGGCCGTTGCTGGGTATATATTTATTTGCAAATATTCGTATTAACCAATAAACAAACCTAGTACCGGTTCACACCCCGCGTAACTACACACTAGCAAAATATAGTTCATAATGGAAAGCAGTTTATAAAGGCTAATTCATCTGGATCGTAGCTACACTACTACAGATATGATAAAAAAATGTTATACCTGTTCTAAATATATTATTTAGGGTTCCATACCTCAAAGCGAAAAACGTAACCCTTATAATATCACTCACGTGTATGTCTATTTGTCCATCTGTGATAGTCGATTTTTTCAGAAATCCATGCGACATAGAAACTTGAAATTTGGCATAGCAATAAGCTTATTAATATTTTGCACTAGCATATTTTTTTAAATAGTCGTATAAGAATTAAACAGGGTTAAATAAATTTTTTCTTTAAATTTTGTATGTCATAACTTTAAATTGCATATTTAAAAATATATTCCAAAAAATATGAGAAAAAATCTACTTATTTCACTATCACTTTTACTATCACTGTAGCTAATATTTTAAATTGATAAACGATTTAACGTTTAAACACAGTTTAATGCAATACACCAATATAAACAAGTCGTAAACGTTAAAATAAATAAGAAACGATTCTGATACACTAACACACACGTAAAGTAGCGTGTGTAAAGCCGACAAATTGCGACGATGGCCCAATGGCAGACAAGACGCGAAGCTGGCCGAATTAAGCCGGAAAGAACTGACTGAATTGAAGCTGGCCGAATTGAGCCGGAAAAACACGAGATTGGCCGAATGGTAAGATGCGACGTGCCATCAGAATGTTTTAACTCCCATCCAATCGTGCCATTAGATGTTTCACATCAAATACAGCAGCCTCCCATCCCCCAACACCCCCCTCCACTCCTTCCAGAACTACTGACTCAACAGTCAAGTAGAAACAAGATTTGTAAAATCTAACTAGAAAATTATAAAAAAACTAAGGCGATTATAGTAGATATTAGGATTTTTTTAAAGTACACACCATAATTTTACGCCATGAAGCCAAATGAAGCATTAATATTTATAAATAGTTCAATAGAAATACTAAGTAGACTTTATTGTTTATAAATGCCTAAATTTGTACGGAATCCTCATTGTGCAAGTTCTACTGGTGCTTGACAGGATTTTCAACATTTGTGTGTCAGAGACTGATTGTGGGTCATTCAATACTTGACTAACGAAGCGTTATCGCTTCGTTACGTACGTACAATTTTTGTGTTTAAATTTTAAAATAGACAGCAGATCTAAATAATTATTAATAGTTTAATTATTTGCCGAGTTTCCTTTAAGGAATATAGAAGCAGGTTCTCCTAGTACTTTTAGATCAGATCGAAATTTCTAATGTTTCTTAAAAAAATAAAACCCTTCTAAATATGAAACTCGTTACTATGATTATTTTAACATTTATAAGAAACTGTTCTGACACTGTCCTGAAACTGTTCTGAACTGAAACGAAAACAAGTCAAATTATACGTATATTATATTTAAATCCTTAAAATTGCTGAATTTAAAGGAGTGCTACCTCGCTTTACTTAAATAAACAAAATATTTCCTTTCTCCAGTTTTGTAATATCCATCTAAAGTATTAGGTGTGTTTATAAAGTATATCATTTAGGAGATAGCTTACTGTAGTTGGAAAGGTCTTTACCGTATCCAGTTGCAACCGGTATTCGACTGACATTTTCAACAGACATCACAATGACGCAATTCATACGGCTTCCCAATAATGAAAGAATCAGATAAAATTTCCAGTAAACAATAGTGGCAGACATGATATTTAGTAGCGATTTAGTAGTTTAATTAGTCATGATGAACGCTACTAATATGGAGGAATGCCTATTCAAAAACCTCTATAAACCTGACTCACAAGGAAAATATATAAAATATATTGGGTTAGCTAATAAGTTTTAAGCCACGCGTTCAGGATTTCTTCAAAATGATTGTTTAAAATTCCATAATATTTTATTACAACGCTCAATCTGAGCCCAACAATAAAGATAAAAGAAAATTATTTTAAATAAATAGCACAATTAAATGAAACTACGTGACGTAGTATTATTTCTACTTTCTTTAAGTTCTTTACCACGACCTAGGTTTCGTATTACAACATCTTCAGGTGGGATATTAGCAAAGATCTATAAGTAGTTTTGGCCAAAAATTGTTAAATAAATAAGTAAATTCTTCTTTCTGTCTCCATTATTTAAAATTTAATTTAAAATTTATATATATATATATATATATATATATATATATATATATATATATATATATATATATATATAAATCAAAACTATTTTAAGACGTTAGGCCAAAAATAATTTCGAGTCAATAATAAATATGTAACTAGTATTTTGAACTTTATCACTAACTTCAATAAACATGTACAAAGACCGTACAAAAATATTATAAATCTTACTTGCTTCGACAGCATAAATATTAAACTGGAACAATGGAGAGAGAATTAAGAAATCATGAGGCGTTCCACGCTTTTATTACTTACTGTTATTATACGCTCACTTCCGCCTCCATAGTAGGCACAACATTTTCTCTGCTGTTGAAAAATGTAATTACAACTCTTTATTAGTTTTTACTTTATTCACGACACAAAATCCTAACGAGATATTTAGAAAGTTACGGGCAATACACATTACACAAAGTAACTCGTAGTTTATTTATATAACTCGTGATTTTCCCCCCAATATACTGATTAAAAGAAGCACTTTTTGAAGTTTCATGTGCCGGAATCCTGTTAATCTCTTCATCTCTATTAGAGGTCAATATCATCTTTCACATAGAATATGAGCAACATATACAAGTTGTCAATTAGTTGGTATAGTAAGAATAGGTTTTTGACTAATTTTCTGTTACTTTATATCATAATTTTAAGATACAATCTGCAAAAAGTAAAAAAATGTTTGACAAATTTAAAAAAAGGGGTTGGCTGTCTCATCGGCTCGGTCGCGAGTGTTGAACTTGATGATAAGATAATATAACATATAAACTGTTAAAGAATGTTTTCTTTTAAATTTTCGAAGTTCAAGTGAATTATCTAGGTGTTCTAGCGTCACGTTGCATGCACAAAGCCACCCCCTTTGCGAGGCTTCCGCCAGTGGAGGTTACGACAATCCGTGTAAGTATATATGTATATATGGAGATATATATATATATATATATATATATATATATTTATATATATCTAAACATTATTTTTATAGTACATTTCTATCATTGAGTACAAACTAAGACATGCACTCAATAATGCTAGTCTACTATTCTGCGGCGTCAGGCATTGTCACGTCAAAACGGATAGGGTTTTAAAGGTTTAAGCTTAACGTTTAGACAAGAACGACAACAGTAAATGCTTATAGTATTTTACAAGAACGAATGAGACAGGGAGATATCCCAACTCAATCTATTTTTTTTATTTGAAGCTTTATAATCATAACCTAACCGCGTCACTGCCATAAACATAACTTCTATGAAAAAAATATTTAAAAAACAATGTATTATCAGTAATGTAACATAATAATTCCCGTACAACTTAATAATCATACCCTAACAGGATGTTATTTGTAAATCGCCGGATGTTCTTTTAAGGTTAAGCGCACACTTTAACAGCGTCGAGACGCCCCACAACGCACTGAAAAATTGCGACGGAAGCGTCTCGTAATTTTAATCTTTTAGGGTTTCATACCTCAAACTGAAAAGCAGAACCCTTATAAGATCACTAACGTGTCTGTTTGTCCGTCTGTAACAATGATTTTCTCAGAAATCATTCAACGTAGAAAATTGAATTTTAGCTTAATAGTATATTTTATTAACCTACATATTTTGCACTAGCTAACATTTTTCAAAGAAAAGTTAAAGAATTCATATAAGAATTAAACGGAATAAATGAAGGACATTTTTTAAATGTAATATATAATGTGGAGTATCATTTTAAAGTCTTTGTTACAACGAAATGTAAAAATATTTGTCCATATCTTTAAATGTTATATTTAAAATAATATTCTATGAGATATGCGAAAACAGAACACAACCCCCCCCTCCCCCCACACACACTCTCCCCCCCCCCCCATTTTGGAAAATATTTAACAAAAATCATGAAAAAAAGGATTTGTTAATTCTGACAATAAAATCACGGAAAACTTCCAGGGTTTTATGCTAAACACTGGAATTATTCAAATAGGCACCGTGTATTTACGCCTGTAAAAGATATAGTAGGCAATATATTTACGTTGTGAAAAATTTATATTTGTTAATAGTTTAATAGAAATACTATGTACCCTTAAATGTTTCTTAAATATTTATGGAGCCCTCGTGATACGAGTTTTACTCGTATTTGACAGGTCTTCTACGTTAATATTTTGTTGACATCGCACACGTCCATACTTGTTCAATGAATAGCTCCGACAAAAATATGTTAATTATTTTCAATTTCTTACTAAAGAATTAAGATAAACAAAACGGAAAAGAAGAAAATATACTATGTGCTGTCATATAACATTTGCCGGAAAAAAGTGTTTGCGGGCACAATAATGGAATTAGGTATCTTATAGGATAGGAAGTAGGTAACTTATAAGATAGGAAGTAGGTATCTTATAGGATAGGAAGCAGATATCTTATAATACAGGAAGTAGGTATCTTATAGGACAGGAAATAGGTTAGTATCAATTTAGCGCAAAATTACATCTCGCGCTGTATTTTTATAGTTTAATTCGTGTTATCGTAGTTTAATCATCGTTTTATTTTATTGATTGCATTGATAATATTGTTTTTTTCGAGTTAACCTACAAAAATCAAAGTAAATTATTGTTACAAGAAATATTCCGACCAGACTATGTGTCTACAAAAGGATCAAGGGCCGTTCAGTCCAATGTCGCTGTAGTGCGGTTCGTCTTTGCCAGCAGCGTTAGGGATACAGATCTAGATAACCGAGTATACTACTCGTAGAGTAGACGAGCGATTTCAAAAGGGATAAGTACTGGATAGTTTACCTCATTTACCATCGCGAATGAGTCAGACAACATACCCTCAATTTCTGCAAGACGAACTAAAGGCTTCAACTAAACGCTATACATTATGTAATATACATAATAATTATAGTGTTCAGTGGATTATCAACATCAGCCCATTGCTTCCTCGATCTCTAAATTTCAATCCACTGAATTTTCATTTGGTTCCATAGAATATTGTTCCGTACTATTTCCGTATTCCGTAGTGTATACTTTATGACTTGTGATATTGAAACAGAAATATGTGCTAGCATAAAATAAGCATTTGATCACATAAAACACTAGAAACTTAGAATGACTGCGAGCTTTCTGAACGGTTAGTAGAGTAATAAACTGCCTATTTTTCAAAACGTTCAAATGTTTTAAAAGTTTTTTTTTCAACAGGTCTCTATTCGACGCTTAACCCTTTAGTTGAAGTTGATATAAAATATATCGACAACGGAATGAGATACGAAAAAAAATATTGATTACAATCGTCTTATTTCGTATTCAGGAGCCCATATAATCCGGAAAAACATTACATATATAAAATTTGTATATTTATAAAGTTTCTGTAAACAATTTTAAATAATAAATCAAACAATTCACATATAATAGCGTAATAAAACGACATACCTTTTGCTTCTCGAGATGCTGCAAGATTTCGTCAATGTCCCCGACGGGGACCGATTGGTGCCCGAGCATGTCCAGCTCAATAGTCAGCCAATCACGGATCTGGAAATGAGAGAATGACTAAATCTGCATTCCAATTTTCAAAATCCATTAAATATAAGGTATTATTTATTCATAATCGTAAACAATACTTAAACATTTTAAAGAATACTTAGCATGTATTTTCGTATATAACTTAGTATGTGTTTTCATATATGTAACTTAGTATGTATTTTCGTATATGTAACTTAGTATGTATTTTCGTATATGTAACTTAGTATGTATTTTCGTATATGTAACTTAGTATGTATTTTCGTATATGTAACTTAGTATGTATTTTCGTATATGTAACTTAGTATGTATTTTCGTATATATACCGTTCTCTAGAGATTCTCAAACATAAAGGTTTCAAACTTGTCGACAAAAAATCTAAAAAACATAGTTTTCTTTCACAATTAAAGGAAAATACGTGATGTAGTATTATTTCTACTTTTCTAAAACATCTTCAGGTGGGCTATTAGCAACGACTGAAGATGTTGTAATACAACGAAACCTAGGTCGTGATAAAGAACTTAAGAAAGTAGAAATAATATTACATCACGTAGTTTCATTTAATTGTGAATAATTAATTTCTGCAAAATTAACCCCAAATATATTCAGTATTGTTTTAGTTTGTTTGCTTTACCACAAAATTTTCCAAAAATATTAAACTTAGAAAGTAATGTTGTAAAAATAATTTTGTATGATAGTAATGATTAATATTTCGATTACTTTAGAATTAATGTTTAAATAAGTAGGTAGATGGATAAAAAATAAAAAGGACTTTGCTTCGCTAACACGATTTCCGCTTTTTAGAAAGCTCTAAGATAATAGGCCTTCAAGACAAACAAGCTTCGTAAAGTCTGGTACAAAAACTTGATTATATTCTCTCTAACGTATGACGACAATATTCATTATCGTGATACGTTAGAGCGAATATACTGCACTGCTCGTGAAACTTACGTTTGTTTGGTAAATAAATAATGAAAATCGGTTTTATGTATAAACGTATATCCTTATGTATAAGTGTATTTACGTACACGGCGTTGAAAACCCTATCACTTCGATTCTGTTGGATTGTTGGATAAAAGGTATTATACCTCTCCATTTTCCCTGATTCAAGTTTAGACAGAAAGTTCGCTTTAAGTAGTTAAGTAAAGCTCTTTGTGACAAATGGACTGCAAGCCCAAGTTAAATATACGGCGAACGTGATAAGTGTATGTTATATAAATTTATATTATTAATATTTTTATAAATAAAAATAGAGATAAAAGTACTAAGTGAAGTGAATTCTAATGATATTTCACAGTACTCATATAATATGAGTAAATAGTGGCTTAAAATAATATATTTTAAAAATTGTACAATCAGTGTTACTTTTTAAATTAAAACAATTTCTCAATTATAGAAAATTATTTGCTATAAAGGTCAACATTAAATATTAAATAGATTAATATATAATTTCACATTAGAGTCATATTCAATCAAAAACTCATATAAAAGACTCCACAGTTGTTTTGCATCGAGTTTATGTCTTCTATCTGTAAAAAAACTATTCTAAAGACGAAAATTTAATCACGTCTCAACTGAACTATATGGCACTTTTGAAAAAAATCTGAGAGGTTATAAACTTACTCGTGGTTATTTGCATTTATGTCTAAACTTATATATGATTATTTGCCTTTATGACTAAATTTGCTTGTGATTATTTGCCTTTATGTTTAAACTTGCTTGTGATTATTTGCCTTTATGACTAAACTTACTTGTGATTATTTGCCTTTATGTCTAAACTTGCTGTGATTATTTGCTTTATGTCTAAACTTGTTTGTTATTTATTTGGTTTATTTCTAAACTTGCTTGCGATTATTTGCCTTTCCTGGATTCAATATATTAATTTTAGGGTTCCGTATCTTAAGCAGACAACAAACAGAACCCTTTTAAGAACTTTCACCTATCCGTCTGCCTAGAAACAGTTTAACTTAGGAACTTAAATCGAAAGAGCGACTGTTAAGATTCCAAAACTAATGTTAATAGATTTTAAGTCAAAATATTTCTGAAGATGTTTTTGAACTGCCAAAATTACTTAATTCAAATATCTATTTCCATCTCAGTGTTTTACATTACAATTTTAGTATAAAATTGTTTAAACTCAGAATGTGGTACAATGAATGTTGCCCTTAGTAACAGAATTTCGGCGATTATTGCAGATAACTTTTTTTATTGATATACGGAAATTTTAGAAAATTACAGAAAAACATTATTCAGACTATTGCATCAAGATGCTGAGTCAAAATTAAATATGATTACAAAAATTTCAAATCACTGTCATAACAAATCGAAATATTGCTCACTATGAGGTGTAGATGACATCTTTGATTCAAGGAACGCATATTTAAAATACAAAAATGTGTTACAGCGATGCAATACATAAATATATGTAGGTTTACGTGATGTTACTGAAAGTTGGATAGCATTATATCGACAGAAAGCTGTAACCCTGCAAAGCCATGTTAAAAAATGTATTTATTCATTTGATATTATTGTGAAATCATCTCTCAGGTTCGATCCTAAAAATTTGAGATATATGCAATAAGATGGCGATGTATGACATGTAACTAATAAAAAATAACATATGTATCCGTATATTAAGTATCATGTATATTAAAGTTAGAAGAAAAAAAAATTAGCTACATACTTTTAAACTAGTTTTTAAGTTTACTCTCCTCCAGGAGAACAAATCCGCAGAAAGAACAAGTTATTGAAACAGTGATAAAATGCAACGCCCACAACGTATTTCCATTGTTATTGAATTCGTTTGTTAATTATTGGTTCATATGAGCTTTGTAGATCTATTTAGCAGCTATACAATTGTTATACGAAAAAAAACAACACCACTTCTTTTCCTTAAGTCAAACAAAACGCCATACCTCTTCATTTCGACCGATTTATATCTTAACGAGAATCTCAGTTCAAGGGCCTTAGTTAAGGGTTAAGAGAGGATATTTAAAGATAAGGCATCGTAAAGGAAGTTTATGTATATAATATATGTGTGCGTGTGTGTGTATATATATATATATATATATATATATATATATATATATATATATATATATAATGCAATGAGTGTTTTGTACTTATTCTTAGCCTATGCTATTGTTTGAAACTTTAGTTGAGTTATCGCGATAGTCTAGATAAAAAATCGTAGTGATGTAACTATTGCATTCATTGTATGCTTGCTCCATAGCTACTCTAGTTCCATGCCAAATTTCATGTGATTTAGTGGAGTAGTTCTCGAACAAAAGTGTTTTATGTGACGGGAATAAAGATTTTTCAAAAAAGTACAAAAAAAATCATAACTTCTAAACTATTGATTTTCAAGGATCTAACGTTTTTTTAAATGACTTATCGTGATATTTTAAAAAAACAAAAATTGGAACATTTGTAAATTGGCCAGTCTGTATGTATACATATACAGCAAATGTAACGTACGAACATTCAAGGTGTTAAGAGACTCATATTAGACCTACTGCATTTATAGAACTTATTGTGGTACCTATTTATTCTTGTAATCTATGACTATCGTCTGTCCGTATTTCTCTCAAAACCTGTTTTTTTCAGGATTTATTGGGGAATCAAATATCAGTCGAGTATTATTAATATCAAATACTGAAGTTTACGACGCGTAAAAAAGTTCTTTTTGTTACAAGCTTCTAACTAAATACAGTAAAAATATGCGGCCTTTCACATACCACGTATTTTGATATTGACTAACTGACCCACTAATCAACACCTACAGGGTACTTCCCTTTAATACGGAAAGTTTCCGTTTTGTCATGTATTTTTGTAAATTCGACGAAATAAAACGAAACCCTCAGAACACGAGTCTGACTCGCGCTTGAACGTCTTTCTTAGGTTTTCTTAGCCTAACTAGGAACCACTATAATTTCCATGTCTATTTAGCTGTCTATATATTACAACCGATTTACAGCCAGAATATTAATGGCATAAAGGTGAAGCCATTTGACATGATTATGCATATTTATACGTCTACAAGTTAAAAAAGTTTTATAGGGCAACTCTCCAACACGTAAAGTAGGGACCTCTATTAATTGTTGAAAAGTTCTTTCAAAAACATTGGGGGTTTGTAATGAATAATTTTTCAAAACAGGGCGGGAGGGAGGGTTGAATTACGAAATATTAAGCTTCAAAGTGGTTATATTTGTTAGAGTTACGTATCTCCTTCCCCTACCAGCTAAACCCCTAGTTTTGAATATCCAAAAAGTATTTAGAATAAATATAACGAAATTAAAATAAAAGTATAACGAAATTAAAATAAAAATTGTTACGATTTAGAAGGCTCCATTAATTTACGAATAAAGCTTGACCGACTTATAAAATTAAGTTGGATTTGTAAAAAGTTCATTGAAATCCCATACAAGTGACTTAAATGAACTGCAAAAATGACTGTGTTTTAATATGTATATTTATTCAGTCTGTGCAAAATATACTAGACAATGTATCTATCTATCTATATATATATATATATATATATATATATATATATATATATATATATATACATATATATGTATATATATATATATATATATATATATATATATATATTTGTTCCATATTTTTTCCTCTTTCAAAACTTTATGAGCATAAAGTTTATTAAAAACGTTAATAGATGGCGTTGGCAGTACCAATATAGATTCATCAAATCAGAAAGCTTTTATATCTTCCATATCAAGATAACATGTATATTTTATGTTTCTCGAGGGTATAAACTATTGCCATACCAACCTTCATTAAAATCCGTCAAGTAAATTTCGCGTAATTAAAGAACAAATTAACAAACAGACAGACAAAAATTCTAAAAACAGCTTTTAATCTTTTTTAATGTAATTAATCTTTTTTAAATAGTTTCCTTGTATGAAACTTACTCTGTTACAATTTTATTATATGTATAGACATCATATATTAGAATCTGAACACACAAAGCACAAAGCCTAGTGCTTGACAACTGAAGGCGTGCAAAAGGCGTTCCTCCGATATCTGTATAAATGACAGTATGATTACTTCCCCTTTCTGTTTCCTACCGATTTCCTTTTGATGCTAGCTTTCCATTTCTTCTAACTCAGAAGAGACGTTGCGGTTAAAAAAAATATCTTCCAGTTATTAAAAGGAAAAATTCCATTTCCTGTCTCAGTGAGTCATCTTTCATTCTTCATACCTGATAATTTCCTACGCTCAAGTAATCATTATCTTTTTGCTATACCATCCTCTAGAACTGAATTATATAAAAACTCTTCAGTTTCCCGCGGTATTCAACTGCTCAACCACCTGATCGCGGTAGCACCAGAGTGTGATTTGTTTATGACGAGTGAAAGAAAATTGTTGAAATGTGTTGTCATTATGTTTTATAGTTCTTTTGAATTTTGTATTGATATTTAACCTAAAAGTTTAAACTTTGTTAAATCATTAATTTCTGAACGTTAAAAATAGGCTACCTGTAATACAACGATAAATGTGTGCATGTAAATAAATGAATTATTTCAGTTAATGTTTATAAGTAACTAATGTGTACGGAACCCTCTTAGCACGAGTTCTACTCATACTAAACATGTTTAAATTATTATAGAATAAGTTTGTGTATGTATTACACAAATATTTAATGTAGCAAAACCTTGGGGAATTAAGGATTAACAAAAACATTATGCTAATTCCGATAGAAGCTGTTCACAAAACAGGATTCAAATGACAAAAACAAAGTGCTACGTGATATGCAATATTTGAAGGAAAATGTAATTAGAAAGGTGTCAAATGGAGGTATAAGAAGGCGAGCACCATCCTGTAACTTGATGTTTGTCCAGACGCTTTATTCGCTCAGAACAACTTAACAACAACATTTATTTACAAGGTGCTATAGTTCAGAAAATATATAGAAGACCGTATAAATGGATATTCGGTGAGGATAACATTACAAAATTTCGTAACACAATTTCCTCTTAGTGGAAAGATGTATAAATGAGTGAGTTTGTGTGCCAGTATGGCTTAAATAATATTGACAGGTATGTGAAGTCAATTATAACAGTGCTACTTCGTAAGATATATTCAATCATATAAATTTTACATAAATATATGTTATAAATCATAAACCCACGCCGTGTTTATCTGTACGAATATATACGCGATTTTTCCAGTAACTACTGAACGGATTTTCTTCGCATTTTCATTAATAAATACAGTGATAGCAAGTTTACACATGATTAATTATTACAAAATGATGATAGATAATTCCCGCAAAATACCAATTTATGAATTATTTGTGAAAATTACTCAACCTGTAATGATGAACTCGGGAAAAGTTTCCTTCGTCAAATAGGTTTCTAATAAACGTTTTACTGTTTGAAAAGAACATTAATTTTTAAATAAATTTTCTATAGATTATTATTCAAAATTTACTTAATTCTTACCAAATTAAATTTAATAGTGATTTGCCTCAACTGGTATAAATAAAATTTCCCCCACATACCTTATTTTCCTACCTAATTGTTTTAAAGTTATGACGATGTATTTAAATAAGGGTTATACGCATGGCTTTTCTGCGCCATCAGTGCGTGAAAAATCGTTGCCCACCCTTGTCAAACCGGGGTGTGTTTCTAGTAACGAAATAAATTAAAACAATAAAATCATATTTCGAAAAGCTCAAAAGACAAATTACACAAATATCTCGAAATATCGGCTCGAAACGAAGCTACGTACATACCTCCTCCCCCTCTAATGTAGAAGCTAAAGCGACTTCACGCTGGACAGCGGAAGTGATAATTTTATCACTTCCCTGTATACAAATAATTCAAGATACTAATAATTCGAAACTCAAATAATTCTTGTATCATCCTTTTTCTTATTCACGCATGTACAAATTCAATAGCGAAATAAACGACTATCTTTTCCACTCCCCGCTAACTTCTCCTCCCTCCTAAGCTTCCTTTTTGGTACCCATATAAATTATTATTGAAGCTGTCTTTGGCACCAGCACACTTTGCTAGCCCAAAATGTGCTGGCGAGACGGTCTTACCTCTAAGCGGCTCACACAATTTGACAAAAACTTCTTTCCGACGAACAAATTAAACGAACTTAAACGTATTAATAAAGGGGCAATTTATGGCTCACCTGTAGGGCGGATGCCTCAAATCCGGCGAGCAGGACGGCGGAAGGAGGCGCGCGAGCCCGCGAGCGCGCCGCCCAACCGCGCGAACCTCTCCACTCTGTAACAAGAAAATTTAAAATATTGTTAGCTAGTCTGAAAATGTTACGTCATATTAACATGTAAACAGATGCATATTTCTTGACGAAGAAAAGTCAAAGGTAGATGTATCTTTTTAAATTTCTTTTGTATTGTATTTTTTCCCTCTATTTGCGCATCTACAAAACTCCGTTTTATTCAGTAAACAAATAATAAGTTTAAGTATAAATACGTATTACCATTATATATATCTAGATTCATTGAATATTTCATTTTTTTATCAAATAATGGAATGTATACGCCGTTTTTTTGAGCAAATCCCAATCGTGAAATTCGAATTTAAAAAAATCTTTTGTAAACGACTACAAAGGGTCTTAATAAAAAAATACAGATAAAATATTTAAAAAACGTATTTATACGTTACGTATAATAAATTTAAGTATAAATACGTATAAATACATATTTAAGTAAACAAGTAATAACGTTTGTTCCTCCAGACCAAACAACAATTTTTATTTTCACTGATTTACAACCTGGATATACAATTAGCAAAGATCTTTGCTAATAGCCCATCTGAAGATGTTATAATACAACGAAATCTAGGTCGTGGTAAAGAACTTAAAGGAAGTAGAAATAATACTATATCACGTAGTTTCATTTAATTGTGAATTATGAATTTCCACAAAATTAACGCCAAATATATTCAACAACCTGGATATACTTAAGTAAAGGGTAAATAAATAATCATGGAAGGGAACGACATTTGAAATTAGCGTACATGATTACAACCCACGTACTCCATTTTTATAACCTAAATACCACTCGACAGTTTGCGTGAAAATTCATTATTTTATCTAAAACGAAGACATATTTATAGAAAATATGCCCATAATTATTACATATATTCATATTAATTTTATATTTGTAAATATACCTGACTTAGAAATATAAAACCTTTTTCTTTCAAAACTTAAGAGCAAAGATGACAACTTACATAAAATATACCGTAGATTTCAAATAAGAGTACTATTTTTCCAAACTAAATGATCTAGCAATTAAGACTTCATTGCTAAAAACAGTAAAACAGAAAAAAATACGTTTTGAGGATTGAGCGCCCTAAAATATGAAAAAATAATACCAAGGTCGGTACAAGAGTATTTTTCTTCATTTCTTTGCTGCCAGATCACGCCTCACAATAATTTCTAAATACATTAGAATACAGAGCGACACATAAATATTTATAAAACGTACTTCTTGTTACAAAAATAATAATCAAGGGTAAACTGTACGACGTTTGATTTTAAATTGTTCCAACAAACTAATATTTTTTTGAGGGTAATATGGAAGCCCTACTGGAAAAGCAATGTTTTTTTAATTAAATAAATTACTTCCTTTTTAATGATGTCTTTAACCAAATCATTTTGATGTCAATTTCATAAATACGATGACACTCATATTTTTTCCACATATTCATAAAACCAAAAGCGTCAAACACGAAAAATACATAAAAATACAATTTTTTTACAGGACAGAGGGACAAGCAAACCTACGAATTTTCCAATTTCATAATTTCTGCAAAGTAACTCAAAAATTACATATTTTCTTTGACGCTCACATCTTTACGTAAAATTCATGTTCTCCTCCTACGCGAGTATCAAAATCAGATAAGACAGGCTGAATCCTGTCACTGTGCGCAAGCATGTAACCATATTCAGCCTCACAAGTAGAAGTCGCTTCGTCTAATAGTGATAAATAATAGATATACATCACGTAACGCGTCAAGCGGAGATCGCGCATCGCACCACTGTGTAGCGGCGCCTCACCTATCAGTCAGGGTCTGCGTGCACAGTGGTGGCGAACTCAAGACGAGGAAGACGATTTTTTTAAAGTAATTTTATTTTTCATTTAAAATTTTTGTTTCTGATTTACTAAAAGGTTAAATTTATACACTAAATCTGTTTATTTGGAAAAGACAGTTTGATTACTTATGTTTAAATATAAGTAACTTCTGAAGCTTTTTTTTATTAAAGTTTTAGTGCGTAAATTAAGCATTAAATTTTCTCAATAAAACATTAATTAAAAAAAGCTTGAAATATTACTCATATTTAAATATATGTAAGAAAACTGTCTTCTCGCTGTAAAGTAGAAGTTCCTTTCATATGCTATTTCACTGATAAATTCTAATATATCCAATCATTATTAATTTAAGTTACATAACACAACCAACTCATAAATAACTGGTTTTTCTTAGCAACAATTTTCCCCACCACCCTCGCATTTCCATATCACATCGTTCTTTCCTGTCGCCTAGGACACGCCACACAATACTAACACAGTTCCATAACCTAACCACTTACACTAATATCATATATATATATATATATATATATATATATATATATAAATATATCAATTACACTAATATGACATATATAAACCGGGACCCTATACGGTGGTAAAAACCGGATGAAAAGTGGTGTAATAAAACTCTAATTATAAGAAAACAAATAGATAGAAAGACAGACAGATCGATGCATTTTATAGTTTTAGAAATAAATAACTAACAGTAAATAAAAATAATGATTAAGTTAGGAAAATACCGCGCGATGTTTATTTAAACAGAAAAATGTAACATGCTTGTATTAAACTGTGATATATTTAATTAGTAAGAAAATATCCAGTAGTAATGTAATTACATCGAAATATAAATTAGGCATATAAATAACGATAGCACGTTATAATTTGCAAATTTTCCGAACAATTATTTTGAAACAGAATGGAAACAACACTAAACAAACGTTTCCTAATCTATGGCCAACAAGAATGCGGGCTACAACTATGTGCAAAAAAGTAAGTATACTATTTACTGTTTACCAAAATATTTAATAATACAGTTACATGAATAGAGAATATTTTAACCTATCTTATTAATGGAAAGAATAAGAAAATTCATGAAAATTATTGTAACATTGCTGAAATAAATTTATACAAAATTGTTGTATTCAGGAAATGTAAATAATTTCCTGTCTTTTAGACTGCTTTCCAACTTGACATTGAAAAACCAAATGAAAAATCAAATGAAAGCTTTGAAATAAAAAAAGAAAGAATGAATAACTTCTTATTTTTTGTAAAGAGCAACGGTATATAAACCTTCAGAAGGAAACAGGAAACATGCATAAACAATACACAATACTTTTTGATATTAACATTCTATAAATATACATAATAATTTAGATTGTATCATTACTTCATTTCGGCACTTACTTCATTCCATTATTTATATCAAGATTCATTGTATATTTCATTTTTTAAACAAAAAATGGAATATAAACGCCGTTTTTTTTGAGAAAAACATATCTCGCAATCATGAAATACGAATTTGAAAAAATCTTTTGTAAACAAATACAAAGGGTCTTAATAAAATAATGCAGATAAAATATAAAAAAAACGTATTTATTACATAAGAAAAATGGCAAAATATGTTCAAGGATACTAAATAACTTGCATTGAAACTTATGCTGGTTGTGTTTACGCCGTGCACTTCTATCCCTAGCGCCATCTAGTTTGTATCTTTCGACTAGCGGTTTAAATTATTTCAAGTGATAAAAGGATATTATTACATTAATCTAATTAACAAATGTGGATCTTGAAACCAATAATTAACGATGGAACCATTATAGATGATAACGAAATAAAAATGTATTCATTTTTTCCATAATTTTAAAGGAAATGAATTTCTGTTTTTCTTAACTACATTCTCGTCAGAATTTTGACAGAAGGAATTTTTCCTTTATTTTTTTTAATAAATTAAATTTTATTCAGATATTTGAACCCAATACTTCAGAGCTCAAACTCTAGTAGTTTACCGCCTGAACTAAGCGACGAAATAAAATTATGAAAAAATACGTATTTTTTCACTTGTTCTAATCTTCTTTTCGTAAACGGATGTACTATCTAAATGCCAAATTTAAAGTTCAAATAATCATTATTACATAATCACCCAAAATATCCTCATAAACGTTTTCAAAAGCTAAACATTCCAAAGAGCCATAGGGGCTTGTAAATAGCACGCACGCCTCAAACGATTTTTGGAAATATTTCAACAAGCCGTGGTTACTCATATCAATACCAAAACTTATTGGCTTCACTTGTATTAATGTTACCAAACAGAGGTATGTGTTCACTTCCATTACAGAACCACTGAAAGACCCAGTTCACAGACGTTGCTAAGAAAACACATTTCAAGCTCATCGATTACAAATAAGGGTCGTCTTTATGGAGGTTAAAGTAAACTGTATTCGCATTTTATTTACATTTTACAACCCTCTCTTCGGTTGAGTGCTGGCACTAAACCGACATTGCCAGTCAAAATGGAATCAATAATAATAACTTGGAAGATGTTTCAATTGCTCCTTCTACCTGGGACAATATATGTCAATTGGTGGTAGTTCAGTCTTTTTTTATTTATTACTAGCTGGACCGATGCGACTTCATTCGAGCGGAATTCGGTATAAGAAAAGTTGTTAGGAATTTTTAAAAAAAAATTTTCTCCCAGTAATCTATGAGTATAAAGCTTTGGCAGTACCATATCGTAATACTCACCAAGTCCGGGGTTTTTTTTATATTTATAATATCCAGATAAAAATATCCTATATGTTTCTCGAGTGTATGAACTATTACCATACCAAAATTGAATCAAAATCTGTTGAGTAGATTTCGCGTGACTGAAGAAGAAATTACTACACAAACAGACAGACAAAAATTCTCAAAACAGGTTTTCTGACTTCTGCTATAATTAATATAACAATTACAATAACAATTTTAGCATAAATCTATATACTTCTGTCACACTCAGTTACAACCGACCAACGAATAAAATGACAAAATTTTGCCCTTGATAGTATGCAGAGAACGTATGGATTTCGAGTTGCAATCATATAACTTTTAAATTAAAATATTATTTTTAATATATAACATCGTATCTCCCCTTTGGATATCATCAGAATAAATTACTACACGCACAAATGACGTAATTATTTTAGTGAATGGTTCATATTTATGATCTACATCATCACGCCAAATCAGCGAAAATAGGTTAAAAGTAACACGTATGTAAAGTTCATCACTAAGAATTTTCCAACACTATGGGCACAATCAAAAACACGCGGGAAACGGACCGAAGCAACCGGTAAGTTAACGCAACATTTGAAAACTCTTACCGGTAACAGTTTGAAAAGCCTGTGAGACAAAACAGACGCCACCAAGTTGTACGTCCGTCCATCTAGCTCTCGGTATCTATTGGACGGATTTTAATCAAACTTTAGTAAAACGAGGAGAATGGCGAAGCGATTTATTTTATTTTGAGTAAAATATCCTTATAAATCAGAAATATAACATAAACATAATTTTTTATTCTTAACCGACTTGAAAAAAGAGGAACTTATATTAACGTATATCTTCGACAAGCAGCGATTCAAGATTTCTTTTATTTGGGGAGGTATAACTCAAAAACTGCCTGCGATGAACAATGGAAAATTTGGTCACAATCTGATGATGCACTTCGAAGACGGATAATCCTCAACGGAAGACAGTACATGATCAAGTTATTGTAGACAAAACAATGTTAATACCAGCTAAAAGAATACCGCAATGCGGTCATCCAGACTACATGACACTCGCGACTGAAATATTTTTGAAAGATTAGACAATCATATACCAAGCTGGGACAATAACAACTATCCTCTAGGACTTCGTTACTTTGAATAATTTACATATAATTTTTCAAAAAAATTTGACTTCAAAAACCTTTTTTGTTGGGAAGAATTGAAAAGTTAAAAATAACTATATTAACTTACTGTCAGTGATAACTGTTAAGTTTGTAGTGATAAGTATAAATTCTTTTTTTTGGTGCAGATGGTAAGTGCAAAGACAGATTGACAAATATACTAACGAAATCCAAAGTAAGAAATAAATTTTTTTTGAGTCATATTTGGTTTAGCCAAAATTTATATAAACGGAATAAAAATAAATACAATCAAATGTATGATTGTTTTATTTTTGTTCCATTTATATAAATTTTGGCTAAACGAGATACTGACTTAAAAAAAATGTTTTTTATTACATTGGCATCCTTTGCAATTCGTCGTCAGTCAAAACTCTTTACTTACATTTTATATAAAATTTTATTTAACAAAAATTTTTCGACTATACATAGTATTTGACAAAATTCCAGTCATTTTCTTCCAAAAAAAATTACTCTATCGCACTGTATTGTGAATGCTTTTAAACTTTATTTTTTTTAAATTAAAGACTTAATCCTTATACTTAATGTAAAAACAATGGTAAACATACGAATGAACAAGGGAAAAATTAAAAAAAATTACTATACTAATATAAGTATAAAGATCGCTTGATGCGCGATTACAGACTTTTTATTATTAAATAAAAATCGCATCAATTCGTGTCTTTAATAACAGACATTAAAATGAAATAGAGTTAAATTACGCTTAAAATAAATTATTAAATATTTATAATGGCGTAGAACATATTAATTATTGAATAAATTAATAAATATTATTAACTTTGTCCTTAAATTCACTTACAAAGAAATTGGCGGAAACAACAAAAAATAAAATATACTGTTTAAAAACCATTGTTATCCACGCACTGGTTTTTAAACAGTACATATTTTATATTCGAAATCTAATTATATTAATTTTTCGTAATTCTTTTTCCCTGTACCTAATCTACACTCTACCAACAAGGTTCGTCTCTTTTTTAAGTTCTAGATTAATTATCCCAAAACTTACGATCATAGGATAAACTGACACAAACCCGAATAAATAAAGAAAATGTTCACCTGTAAGAGTTTTTTTCTACAATTTGAAGTACAACATACTACATAAAAAAATAATTAAGTTATCTGAAAAAAATGTACATTTCGGTCTATCAGCAAGGTTCATCTCTTTTTTAGAAATTCTGCATTAAATATCGTAACACTTACAACTATATGACAAACTGACAAACACGCCTAAATAGAGAAATAAAACATTGATCCTATAAGCGTCTCTTTCTTTACCATTTGAAGTACAGAACGATAAAAAAAATAAAGTTACCTGGAAAAAAATGTACATTTTGGTCTATCAGCAAGGTTCATCTCTCTTTTTAAATTCTGGATTAAATATCGCAACACTTACAACCATACGACAAACTGAACCACACGCCTAAATAGAGAAATAAAACACTGATCCAATAAGAGTTTCCTTCTATACCATTTAAAGTACAGAACGATAAAAAAATAAGTAAGTTATCTGGAAAAAATGTACATTTTGGTCTATCAGCAAGATCCATCTCTTTTCCTTAAATTGTGGATTAAATATCGTGACACTTACAACCATATGACAAACTGACACACACCTAAATAGATAAATAAAACATTGATCCTATAAGTGTTTCCTTCTTTACCATTTGAAGTACAGAACGATACAAAAAATAAAGTAGTTATCTGGAAAAAAAGTGCATTTTGGTCTGTCAGTAAGGTTCATCTCTTTTTTAGGAATTCTGCATTAAATATTGTAATACTTACAACCATATGACAAACTGACACACACCTAATAGATAAATAAAACATTGATCCTATAAGTCTTTCCTTCTTTACCATTTGAAGTACAGAACGATAAAAAATGAGCGAGTCATCTGAAAAAATGTGTATTTTGGTACAGTTGAACTTGCAGCATCAGACCAACTCCTCAGGTCGAGGCAAAATAATAAACAAGTATTCTTATGTTACCACGACTTCTTAAACTGGTCTGATACTGTAAGTTCAACTACCTCCTTTTATAGATAAGCTTTCCCAAGAACGGAAATAGTGCATATGTATCCTTCTCCTCTTTCCATTTCCTTTATTTTCCATGTGATCATTTTTAATCTCGCCAGTTTCACAAGGATATAAAATTACTCAGTTTCATGTTCAGATGCTGTGAGGGAACACAATCGTCTCCCATCCTCTCATTCCACCTGTCCCCTTTGTTCCAAATAAGTACGCCGTGGCTCACCCGCTGCGCAGCGGTATGGATCTTCCAAACAATCTACTCGAGAATACCTGACTGTGACATATTTGAACCCAGCGAAAATGTACCCAGACCTCATTGTACTCTATTCACATATTTTGCCAGACCTGTAGTTTGTAATGTGTTCTACTTGCCATTAAGCATTGTTAAAATATAAGGATAATGATATTATTAAAAAAGAAATAAAAAACAAACTTGCTAAGAGGGTTGATCGCCATTACAAATAACGGTACATATATTATATAAACAAGCTTTTGTCAACGCCATTTTTGCATTAACAATATTTATATATCATTCTTTAAAGATAATTATGTTTCATACTCTATTGTTACCTAACCTGGAAATCTATGAATAGATAATTGGCAGGTTAGAAAAGAACTGATATGGTAATAATATTTTATCATATAATATCCTATTTCACTATACGCAATTTTTTTCCAGTGACAATGGATTTAACATAATACAGATTGTAAGTTTTATATTTATAACGTGATCTCTAATTATTCAGTTTAAGAGTTATCACTACAATAATAAAAATAAAACCTTAACATATTTGCTTGCCTCAATTTAATTATTATGAAAATAAATATTTTATCACGTTACTTAAAAATAAAATTTGTATTCCTGCACATATTAAGCCTTCCTTCGAAAGTATAAGAATGACGTAGATGCACAAATTAATGACGCATAACCTCATTTTATTACAAGTTAATGCAAGTTTAATTATGATTTTTATTTCTTAAAAAAATACTCATTTTTCAAGTTTGAAATCTATTCTCAATTGTAGGGTATTCTCAATTAAGGGAAAAAAAGAACCCTTATAAGATCAGTCACGCGTCGGTCCATCTGTCCGTCTATCACAGTCGTTTCTCTGAAAAGCAGTTTGACGCAAAAGCTAGAAACAGCTGGACTTGAATAGATTGCATGGCCTAGTAACCCACATAAATTTCAGTTACCAACACTGAAATTTATTATATTAAATTTTAAAAAGAAAATAATCTAATCCAATTTTCCTTATAATTCATATATAGACCCACGCGTCGTTGAAAGAACAAGTTACAAGAAATTCAAAATGATCTCATAATTTCATCTAAGAAATGTGCAGAAAATTAGCTTCTCTCCGCTAAACTCAAAATTAGTAAAAAAGGCCATTAGAACCAAATACCTATTACCTAAAGTATACCGAAAAACTATAGCGATGATTCTAAATTCCCCAAATAACCAATTCACATTTTTGAAAATTTTGTATTTATACTGAAAAAAAATGTATTTATACTGAAAATATTATTTTTATTCGTAAATATTACAATGGAAATACTAGTACCCTTAAATGTTTATACATACTTAAGTAGATACAAAACTCTCGTATTCTACTTGTACTAGACAAGCTTTATTCAATTGAAAAGCTAAATTTAGGGGCGCCCTTTCGGCGTATACTTCTTTCAACCCTTTAAAATACGATAAGAATAGAAATAAAATAGCATTAAACCTTCATTGGAAAAATAAATAACTTAGGCCAAAAACAGACGACAAAAAATGCATTTAATAATAAGCATTTGAAACCAACGAGTAACAAAGAAGTCTACAAACGTATCTATATTCATCAATACGATCATATTACACAAAACCATGAATTCATCCCTCAAGAACCACAAAAACAACCACGGTCTCCAAGGAAACACTCTACCAGGCCTAAATCGAATCTGCACCTTACGCTCACGCCACCCTCGCACTAACCCCTCACATCTGCCCACCGCTCTTCCCGCGAATAAATCAGGACACGTCGTAGAACGTAACACCGTCGAAGCCTGCCTTTACGACCGATTACGTTCGCCGTACAGACGAGAGAAAAGAGAAGTTTTCCGAAAGGAATCGGAAAAATTTCGATTGACAACGGAGCAGTTATGTAGTAAAACTACGTTAGAGGTACGAAGATAGGGCGGGAAATAGGCAGGAAGGAAACAGACATCGTTTTTGTCACTACAACTAATAAGATACGAGAAGGGCAAAGAGGTGGGAGCTTGGACAAAGGGTCTGGCCGGATAACCGACAAAACGCCCATGAAAAATATGTAATATAATATTAAAGTCATAACATCATTGATTAAGGGTTCACATTCTAATTTTCATTGAGACCTTGCGTTAATCAACAAAATATGTGACGGAAACCATCTTTTTAAATAAATTTTCTTTAAGACTGTTATATAAAAACGAGCAGTTAAATATTAATTTGCTTTATAGCTTTTTTAGCTTTTAAAAATTTAAATTAAAAAAACGAGTGTGCTTTAGACCACACGACTGAAGTAAAACTTCAAATTCACAAAATATGAACTTTAAAATGAATTTACAATTTTATTCACTTTGAACGTAGAATATTTAATGTATTGAACAAAATAATAATTTATAAAATTGTTCAAGAACGAAATGAAATTACAAAATAATAAAAAAAATCACCGTTCGCGTAACGCTAGCAAACTGGCATATATATATATATATATATATATATATATATTTCATGCACTGGCTATGAGAGGAAGAGAGAAACAAAATGTGCGAGCGCACTGCTCTCTCTTGCTCCTACAGTGTGATACAGACAATAGTCCCTACAGTATTATACGAAACGTAACTCTCTCTCTTTCTGTCTTCACTAACTTATATCTCCCTCTCAACTTCCATTCGCCTCGCCCGATGACACTTTTCGTAATGCTCTCGTCACTCATTCACCACCTTACTCCCCAAGTGCGTAAAGAAGTTTTACTTCAAAAATAATTAATGTTTTACGGTTTGCATTGCGTGATCGCCGGATGTAACTAAGCGATGGGTCAAAGATACTAACTGATTAAGTTACTGATCAAAATGAAGCATTCAAAAGAAGCAGTTACAAAAAGATGATAAAACTAAATATGAAGCTAACTAATACAATCGTTGATACGCAGATTTTAATGCATAACGTTATATGTAACAAGTGTCGTATCAGTAAATTTGTATAAAAAAGATTACAGTAAATTCTATAAATTTCTGATGCAGATGACACTCATATTGACGCCATGTGAATAAAACGTAATTGTTAAAATATCTAGTCTACGGTAACATCACCCCTTCCTTTCTAATCCGTTTAGTCTGTGGTGCAGAGTATATAAACCGTAACTCCTTCAACACACTTCCTCTTTTACATATTCTGCTCCGTGACATCGAGAGTTGAACTGACTATGTGAACGGATCTCTCATCAAGGAATATCACAACAATCACCAACGCGGCTCCACCAGCGCAACATTAACTCAACAACATTTATTCTCTGATCGAAAAAAAATCTACAAAAGGTTTATTTTGAAACTCAATGTAAGGTTTTTGCAAAGATAAGGATTTTACCCATTTGTACCTTATGATGACCGTTGCCAAATATTGACAATAAACCGATATGCTTATATTTATATGCTTAAAAAAATCGCATGAATGTTTATTTATGTTTAACTATATTTATATGCTTAAAAAACAAATCGTATGCATGTTTATTCATGTTTAACTGGAAATACCTACGTATAAATATATTCTTAAAAAAATATTATAATACTGATATTAATACTAACAGCAATAAAGCGTACTCACTCAAGCCTTTGTTATTTTCCTTTTTAAATTTAAGAACAGGAAATTAAATAATTATTTTACCAACTTGTCGAATAAACGTGAAAAACATAAAATATTTGTTGACCCATTTAAAATTGAATATCAAGAGGGTTAGTCTTAAAAATAATAGCAGATCAATCGTACTGTTTGTTAGGATGTATAATTCAACCTAGTTAAGGTGTCGAAAAGTTGGGATCTTTCACCAAGTTCATATGAATATCGAACTTCTACCCAAGCGAAACGAGTATCATTTCTGAGTCATTTCATAAATTACAAGTACACAGAACTTTTTTGATCTAGCGCTTCAGAATTGTGATGGTTTCAATAAACGATCGTGGTTTCAGCAAGATGGGGCAACATGCCACACTGCCAATTCTTTAAGTGCTGTTCGCGAAATTTCAAAAGAGGTGACATTAACTGGCCACTTATCCCCGGACTTATCCCCAATGGACTTTTTCCTTTGGGGATACCTTAAAAGTAAAGTTTTTAATAGCAATCCAGCGACTCTTGAGGAATTAAAGGCTCATATTCGCGAGGAAATGCAAAACATTTCTAGAAACACTTGTCAATCGGCTATTGAAAATTTCCGATCCAGGTTGCAGCCGCTTCAAAAAATTGAAGGTTCGCATACGGACTATGTGATTTTTAAGAAATAAAATCCCAAATTCTGTACTTACAGAATAAATAAACATTTTTTATTTCATATAACTAGTTTTTTTATTATCCTATGAAATGTTAACGGACTTTTGGAACATAACGAAGTGTTATAATAATCAACGTCTTAAATTTTACGAATTACTCTAGTGTTATTAATAATGAACAAAAAACAATAATGTCACCTTGAACTTTTTGACTCGACTAATTTTCCGCCTTATTACCATTCATTATTGGGAAATTCGTTACATTCGACGTGACACGCCGTTTCCGATGCCAAGTAGAAATCGCCTTGGAAAATGTCACGAGACCCGTAGCCATTATATAAGGCTTAAACGGAAATGAAACTTGCAAATAAAAAGCAAAACTGGAACGAGGCATACAAAAATTGTCATAATATAATTTTGTATTCATATACTGGTTATGTAAATTAAATATTTATATATTCTACTACGATGAATTTTACGAGTACTTTCTTGTTTCATTTATTTCGGCTCTAATTCAAATAAAGATCTAAATGAATGGGAACTTATACAGACGGTAAGTATAGTATTTTAAACAGCTTCCTACTTATTTTACTAATATTATTTAATACACGAAAGCTCCGTGAATCTGAAATACGCTCAATAAAAGATGCATTTTGGCTGTGCGACAGAGCGACATATATTCCCCTTAATTGTTGTGAAATTTACGCACAGTAATAATAATAGCCGATAACATTATTAAGTATATGAAACCTCCGTGAATCTGAAATACGCTCTGTACAGCTGCATTTTATTATCACTTATAGGTCAGCGCAGCAATAATAACCTTCAATATTATTCAGTACTGAAAGCTCCGTTAATCTCAAATACGCTCGGTACATATGCAATTGATAGTCACCAATAGGCCATGCGACATAGCGACATATATTTCCATTAATTGCTGTGACATTTACGCACAGTAATAATAATTGCCGGCAATATTATTAGGTACATGAAAGCTCCGTGAATTTGAAATCCGCTCAGTATATATGCAATTGATCATCACCAATGGGCTATGCGACAGAGCGACATATATTCCCACTTAATTATTGTGAAATGTTACCTACAGTAACAATAATAGCTGCCAACATTATTGAGGACATGAAACCTCCGTGAAATTAAAATACGCTCAGTTTAGCTGCATTTGATCATCATCAATAAGCCAAATAACGAAGCGACTCATCTATCCACTATCCACTTGAGTTCATAGAATCGCTGTGAATTTGAAATACGCTCAGCACAATGCGACAGGGCGACATATCTTCCCATTTAAATGTTGTGACATTTATGCATGGCGCACACAGCCGATAATAATCGGCGTAGTAATAACCGTAGAAGACAGAACATATAATGTTTAATATTTTAACGCACATGTCCTGCGAAAAATTCGAGCGATTCTGGCCGTCTCTCTCCAATCCGAAGAAGGTAATTGAAAACAAGCTAACGGAGAAAATGATAGGATAAAAAACGCGCTACCGTACTAAATGTATCCTACATTTAGTTAGAGACGTGTGCTTCTTAGCATATGCGTTGGGTCTATGGAAATTGTCCATCAGCTCTTTCCGACAAAAATCGGCTGGTATCGACCATCGACTCACTAATTACAAGTCGTATAAAAATGTCAACCCATAAATATAAACAACATTTCTAATACACGACTCAGACTAAATAATGTGAAGAACTTATAAATATTCCTTATTTCGCCAATAAAGATACTGATCTGTTTAAAGACTCTTCAAATGGAATAGTCCAAATGTAAAATGTACGGAAACCAACAAATGCGAATGTTATATTTGGCATAAGTACTCTGCCTAAAAGCACACAAATTCTCTTAACGAGCAATCGATTTGAGTGTGCTAAGAAAATTAAATTTCCATACAGCATTTAACAAAAGCTCCGCTGAACAGGTGGAAAGCTGACGGGAGCTTACAAAAGTTTCGCCCGGGCTAAAAGTGCACAGCCGCAAACGAGAAACGAAGCATCTTTGAGATGCTTCATTTCTCGATAGGGTTGCTACTGTGAGTATAATACTTCGTGATGATGCCTTCGTAATTACCAAACTGCTAATTAAATTCAATTCAATCAATTACCTTATTGTTAGGTGAAAAATCAAAAATGTATAGAGTCCTAAAAGGGTAACAATTTACCCTTTATTTATTACAAAAATTAATTCCATAGTTAACAATAGGAAAACCCAAGGAAGCAGACAAGAAAAAAAACAAGAGGAAATCTATCTACGGAAAAAAATAACTGAAAAGCACGAAAAACATAAATGCGTAGCCAGTGAAATTACTAATTTTAGAGAAATAGCGAAATTCCTAATGTTAATACCCTAGGATACTCTCTGAATTAAGACAAATCAAAGGACACTTTATTTACTGTAAACACTTTAGTTGTTTAGTCTGTACAAGGGAACAAACTTAATCGCTTATATACATACATACATAGCCTGTGAAATACATAACTTTCCTCTGCCCTAGCCAGTTAAAAGCAAATTAAAAGTGAATTAAAAACATTAAAATAATAATTATGGGACAGAAAATTCAAGATACAAAATGTCATTGATACAATGTATGCATTACAAGTGAAATGTTTCAATTCCGAAAATACGTGATGTTTTTAAAAAATGTAAAAAAATAAATCTAAAAAAGTGTTTAAAAATATTTTTCTCGTATTATTTCCCGAAAGATTTCTCAGTTTATAAACTGAAAAAAAATATTACAAGTATATTAAGAAACTATCTAATTTTTTATAAAAATTCACGAAAACTTTTATAAAATAAGCAAAATAAATTTTCAGCAGTAACTGTTTCTTATACATACAATCTTTTCAAAGATAGCTCATGTATGTGAGAACAAAATAATGTATGAGACAATTATGCTAAAACTGATAAAAAAATGGAATTAACCTAAAATCTTGTACGCGTATGCGTTACTTGTAAATCGGTTTAAACTACTAATCAGTTTAAATCGGTTTAAACTACTAATTCCTTTTTTTTCATAGTTGACAACCATAGTTTACAACCAAAACATTAAGTTGACAACAAATAAACCTGTCATCTTAGTTCAATAGTGATAACTCATCTGGTAGCCAAGCAGAATATTTTCACTTCTGCCGCAAAGCATAATGCTGTCATTCTGTTGCAGCAATACAATAGCTCCACCAGATAACTCTCAGTCTTCCTCTCTTTAGCCTCTACCTACACATGCTGACACCTCATGAAGAAAAATAAACGATCTTTATGACGTTTCCCTAATTTATTTATTCTTTGCTAACTGATCACAAGAAAAAACGCCGCGCTGTTTATATACCATATCAAAGATGGTAGAAAAGATCCTATAAGAAAAATCGCTGGAAAGAAGTAGCATTCTTATCAGTTGTCTACCAAATATATAAGGAAACATTAACCAATTGCAAAACATTTTGTTTATTTATAAGCACCTCATCGTGATTTAAATTAAATTTATTATTGGAAACTTTAGTATAACTATCAATACTTAAGTTTACTAAAAACTTTTAACCCCAATTTTCTATCTGGGATAATCGTGTACCCTCTTTTAGAACTTTTCTTAATATATGCAAAAGCTCTTTTACTATGCCTTGACTGCAAATGAACCAATTGAGTTTGATGATCTTCTACAAGTGTCGTAATCGTTGTAAATGTAATTTCCCAAGGCGTGTTTGAGCTTAAATTTAAGATCATAATCCTCCTTTTAAAACTTCCTGACTCAAATTTTCACTATCCTATAGGATATCGGTAATTCATTTACGGCGATCTTCAACCCGTAACTCAGGCGGAATACTTAAAGTTGAAAAATCCATATTTGTATATATATTTAAGTCAATTTTCTTTTATTTTGAAGACTGATGCTGGTATTAATTGAATGCACTCCGGGCTATTTATACTTTATAATGAAATATTTAAGAAATTTCGAAAATATTTCCTGAAAAATCAGGAAATCTAGCTAAACAATTATTAACTTCATAACAAATTAATTCGATCGGTTTCTCCAGCAATAAATGTAAAGCGGTTAAACCATAGATAGGCTTCTACGGGGCAAAACCAACGAAATATTCAAGCTCTAAAACAACAAGCACATAATCTCCTAAGTTATTATGCTATTCTCCGATTCATTTTTATACCATGCCCTATCATACAAGAGGCATCAAGAAGTCTTAACGAGATTCCCGATTTATTAAAAAAATATCGGTCATCTGTAAAGATATAATTTATAATACTGGCTCCAATGAATGATCATAAAACGCCAGATATATATGATAAAACCATACTTTATAGTACTTTCCGACTAAACTATTCTGAACACTTGTTTGCATTTACGCCAATAGTATTGCAAAAAAAAGAAGAATTTTCTGAAGAAATTTACAATTTTACCTACGGCTGGTAGCCCTGTCCCATTCACGACACTCGTTTTCCAAGAGGCTGTCGCACAGATTAAAAAGCACCAACGAGAGACTACGCCACGATTATTCCTCTCTCGCTGTGCCTGGATTACTCCTAGCTAAAAACTGGAGCAGCGCAGCGCATTTGAATGCTGTATTATGAGGCGATGCAGAGCCGTGGGAACTATGTCGAGGGGAGAACAAAGCGCTATATGACGTACCAGTCCAGTTTGTGCGAACGTTAGTTTCTTAACTGGGTGCCTTATTGACGACAGAAAAAATTACTATCGGGAAACTGGAATAAGTCATGTTAAACAGCCATCATAAAAAAGTTTTTCTTTTAAATTATTGCATATTATTTAAATAAAAACCGATCCAATTGTATATCGGAAATCGCAAAAAAGAGAGTTTTTTTTGGTTGTATGTCTCACTATCTCAAGTGTCCATAAAACCTGTGAGTGAGAGTGATCGCACAATATACTCAATTTTGCTCACACGTTTTAATGCTTCGCATGCAAGGAGACCGCGACCGAAGTATAATTGGGATTATTTTTCTTTCAGTTCATTTTTATAAACTACTGTCAATATTTTTCAGATATATTAAAAATAGCTGTTTAGTTGGTAGGGGGTGGGGACACGCAACTCAAACAAAAATTACCAATTTAAAGTTTAATATCATAAACGAATTCCTATATCGTAAATCATTTTCGTGACATACCTCCGATATTTTTGAAAGTCCTATTCGATGACAATGGAGATTAAAAAATTACATGGTAACCTAAATATTTGTTTAATATTATATTTTATAACTTTATAAACAAGAAAATTTTACGCAATCATGTCAAATTTCATGCTATTTTTCATAGTACAAATATTCAGAAAGTAAAACGATAGTGACATACAGATGGACATGACGAAACTAAAAGGGTTCCTATTTGGCTACGAACCCTAAAAAAAGAAAAATCCTGTTAGTTCCACTACACTTACATATCGTAAGCTACTGAACTCTCTTCAATTAATTCTTTATCCCATAATCCATCATTGAATTATAATTACAAATACTGACATAAATAAATTGGTGAGATAAAAAATATCGTCATCCCTAGAGTACAAAGGATGTCATTCAAGTATAACGTAGGCAAGTTTAGGAGGGATTTAATTTTTTTCTTATTTTTCTTGAAAAATGGTGGATTGGAGGGTATCAAAAAATTTTACGCAAATTAAAATACAAAATAATATAAAATTGATTAAAAATAACATTAAATTATCTTGGATTAATTACTCTTTCTTACATCAGTTTTGTTTTAGTGCACAAATTTTCGAAAACGCTCAACACTCCCTAATAGCAGAAACAGCTCGTGCCGCTAAAATGTTCAATTGGGAAAATTTCAAATACCTTGTAATACGTCGACACGAAACGTAACAAGCAAACATAAGCCAAACATCGCTTGTCAAAAGACTTTTATTCGATTTCTTTACTCTTCCGACTCGAGTGGAAGACTAGTAGTAGTCACAGCGGAAGACCACTGGATGCATCATAATTATACAAACCCGTGAAATGTTCCACATGCTAGTTATTAATGTGAACACATTTTAACACAAATAATATTATACCTCATTATGTTCGTTTAAATTTTTAATATCCAACAACAAACTTAAATAAGCTCCTTACGTCTTACCCACAGAAGGAGAGGGTATCAACACCCTTATTTTATTTTACTCTGTTCTCCTTCTCTTGTTCTCTTCTCCTTCTCCTGTTCTGTTCTCCTTACTCTGTTCTCCTAATTCCTCCTGAATTAGTTTGAAATCAACGAAATTGTACACAACACTCGAACACTCACCTACCACATTTGTCAGGTGACAGCAATTTAAATGTTTTGTCCAGTCTATGACATTAGCTCAAAACTTTGACAGTCCCAGAAACATCGGTATTTAATAGAATGTTAATCACCATTAGTTTTACCAACAGTAACACTAGAGCACATTATATGAACAATTAAATGAAACTACGTGATGTAGTATTACTTCTACTTTCTTTAAGTTCTTTACCACGACCTAGGTTTCGTTGTACTACAGGTGAGCTATTACAATCTTCAGGTGGGCTATTAGCAAAGATTTCTTTGCTAATAGATAGTAGGTGGGCTATTAACAAAAATCTATCTTTGTTAATAGCCCAAACCTAGGTCGTGGTAAATAAATTAAAGAAAGTAGAAATAATACTACATCACGTAGTTTCATTTAATTGTGAATAATGAATTTCTATAAAATTAACGCCAAAGATATTCAACATTATATGAAGTAAAATTGTCATATAACAAATTAAAAAATATTTTCGGTGTCAAACATCTAATGTCGCGTTTGGATGCGAATTAAACGATGGCAAGACGCGTCTTGCTATTCGTCCAGCTTCGTGTCTTGTCGGTTATTTTCGGCTTAATACTTCCTTCCCTACTGCACTACACACACGCTACTTTACGTGTGTGATAATGTAACAGCATTTTTTCTTATTTACTAACGCTTACAACTGTACTAATTCATATCAATATATTGAATTAAACTGTCTTAAAACGTTAAAAGCGTTATAAATTTGAAATACGAGTTGCAGCGATAGTAAAAAAAAATTTACATGTTTCACATCTGCCAGGCGAACCATGACGGCTCGCATTTTTTTTGGCGATTTTATTCATTAATACCTTTTTCATTTGCTAATGAATTTAAGGACTTAACAGATTTAACTCAGCGATGATGATATAGGTCAGTAAGCTAAAAAGAGATATTTTTTTTAATTAAAAGACTCTATAATCGATATTCTCAACTAATATTATAAATGTGAAAATGTTTTTATATGTCTGATATTTAAAAGCTCTCTGCCATATCTAACACTCAAATAGAACATATTACGAACTAATATACAAGATAGTTTACATCTTGGAAAAACCCACAGTTCCTTACAGAATCATAAAAACTTTTCTTAAGGCGCCGCTAGATGGCATTATAGCCACTTAAAAAAATCATCAATTAATTTTAAACTTCTATTCTCTCTATGCGTACAATTCCAATAACCAACTATAGACTATCTATTATAATTGACCATTGCATTGGGCACTTAAAAAGCACGATATAGATGGATGCGTACGAATATTCCTTTATAAAATTTTGTGATCCACTTTGAAATCCATAAAACATTAACCGCATAACATTTGGTACGACAATTTTAAAAACGCTTTATAAACACATTAGGTGTTAACAGGAAAATAGTATATATGTACTGAAATATCCAGCTTAATATCAATCACCGATAGACTCATCGCGAAATTTCTACAACTTGCGTGACTTCTCGAAATTTAGTTCTCAAACATGTGAAAATGGAAAGATTGTATTGGAATTTCGCAATAATTAATAGAAGATTGTATTGGAATTTCGCAATAATTAATAGAAGATTGTATTGGAATTTGGCATTAATTAATAAAAGATAGTATTGGAATTTGGCATTAATTACTAGAAGATTGTATTGGGATTTGGCATTAATTAATAGATTATATTGGAATTTGGCATTAATTAAAGATTGTATTGGAATTTGGCATTAATTAAAGATTGTATTGGAATTTGGCATTAATTAAAGATTGTATTGGAATTTGGCATTAATTAATAAAAGATAGTATTGGAATTTGGCATTAATTAATAGAAGATTGTATTGGAATTAGGCATTGATTAATAGAAGATTGCATTGGAATTTGGCATTAATTAATAGAAGATTGTATTGGGATTTGGCATTAATTAAGAGAAGATTGTATTGGAATTTGGCATTGACTAATATTGTATTGGATATTTCTCGATAATTAATGAGAATATTGTACAGTTATTTCGCAATAATTAATAAAAGATTGTATTAGAATTTCTCAATAATTGATAGAGGATTGTATTGGAATTTCACAATAATTAATAAGAGATTGTATTAGAATTTCTCGATAATTAATGAGAATACTGTACAGGAATTTCGCAATAAATAATAGACGATTGAGTAATTAAATACAATAAATAATTGTTGTATAAAAAGACATTAAAACAAAAGCAGACAAATCCAGGACGGGTAGTTATAGATTTATATTATAAAAATAAGATCAAAAATTCATTGAACCAATATTAATTGAAAAGGATAGCATTTAAAGCACATATTTTCGTAGATCTATCCACGAGACATATTACGCTTGTGAATCCAGCATCAAGAAGATTATGTACAACAATAACATCTGGAAATAAAATTTAGCGGACACTTGGTTATGTCTACGTAATATCATATATTGTTTTAATACATCTAAACTAGTCATTTCGTAGATCTACACTTTGTCTTTTGATATCTATATTTTTTTACATAAAAAATGTGGGATGGATCAAACTAAATCATTATAAAACTCGTCATACAATTGTATAAACTAATTATCCTGTTTTCCAAATAAGGTGAATCTCGAATATATGCTACGCTTATACCCAAATCAGGTGAAACCCAAATATGTGCTAAACTTATCTATTTTCATTTCGTGGACCTTTTTTACATAAAAAATGTGGGATGGATCGAACTAAATCATTGTAAAACTCGCCATACAATTGTATAAACTAATTATCCTGTTTTCCAAATAAGGTGAATCTCGAATATATGCTACGCTTATACCCAAATCAGGTGAATCACGAATATATGCTAAACTTATCTATTTTCATTTTGTGGACCTTTTCTGCATAAAAAATGTGGGATGGATCGAACTAAATCATTATAAAACTCGTCATACAATTGTATAAACTAATTATCCTGTTTTCCAAATAAGGTGAATCTCGAATATATGCTACGCTTATATACCCAAATCAGGTGAATTTCGAATATATGCTAAACTTATCTATTTTCATTTCGTAGATCTTGCCCTTCGCTTTTGTAGGTGACATATTTTTCCATGAAAAAGTGGGATGCATCGAATTAAACCATAGCAAAACTCGTTATACAATTGTATAAGGTAACGTTCCTATTTTCCTAATAAGATAAATATCGAGTATATTCTAAGCTTATCTATAAGCGATATAAAGTAAATAGAGACATAATATAAGGATATAAGTAATTTCGGGTAAACTCGGCTCCCTTCGGCATCGTCTAATCGGGATTCTAAATTCAAATATATGTAAATAGAGACATAATATAAGGATATAAGCAATTATATTATGTAGCTTTTATATAAGCGTAGATGCTACGCTTATCTATAAGCGATATATACGCTTATCTATATATCTCGAAGATATACTACGATTAAACCAAATAAAGCAAATCTCAAACATGCGCTTATCTTTTACTAAACATTACAGCAAAATCATGAATAGAATTAAGTCTATCAAACAAGTGCTCGCGCTTACTTTAAAGTCATACAATAAGCACACAGTTTTATGGCGCATAAAGGCACGATAGGGCCATCCGTCACTTGCCCTTCGCGCATATCCATTTACTTTATGACAAAACGTAAGAGAAATGTGCGTGATTTTAGAATAAGGGTTTGCATTTATTTTGTGGGTTTTTTTTTGGTTACTGTGCAATCAATCAATTATTCTGTTATAGTATTTATATAACATTTTTAAATTTGTATAGTTATTTTAAATATTCTACAACCCACTAGAACAATAAACAGAAGCTCTGAGATTTCGTAATCCAAACCTTTATAACGAAATCTCAGGGCTTTATAATTTAGGAATTATATAGCTTCCAAATTCGCAAAATAAAATTAGATTCAAATTATCTTGATAATTAGAACTGCTGTAAAAACACAACTAATAGTAAAACTAAAAAAACTGCTAATAAGATACTACACACATACCAGTAAGTCCTGGTGCATAACAGTACTAATTCAGATATTCTTTAAAAAAAATAGAGGCGACTTTTTAAGGTTAACTCTACTGAGTCAAAATTTTTAAGTTCGACTCAGCAGAGTCAAACTTAAAAAAAAATAATTCTATACAATACTTTGTCCTTTCTTTATTTGATCGGTGACTGTTCGGAAGAGGGCTCTCACTCTGCGGTTTGTCCCCTTATTTCATGTACATAACAGTATATATAACTTTCGTCAACTGTTACAATGGCATATATAGACATTCGTATACTATACGCAAGGGATTGTCCGAAAACAACATTTGTTTTTGGTTGACGCTTATAAATTGTAACGCACCCATCTAGCATAAAGCTTCCTGAATCATAAACGTTTGTGAAAGATTATTTATATTTAACACGCTGCATGTTCTGAGATTGCATCCAGTCGCTCATTGCAAGACATACTTTTAGAATTCATAAGTGTTTCACTTGTTACCCGATAAAATAGTCATAAAAGACCATTTCAGCGAATTAGATTATGTTTTACAATCGCTTGTAAAATTTAATTATGTGCTTGATAAAATTTTTATTTCTTATTAACAATGCTTTATATATTAAAAATATAATATATGTGCATTTTATGAAGTTATCTTTTTTTGTTTCCCATAATGGTTACAAATTTTATTTTATTTTATGGCCTTTCCTGATTGCTATACCCTGAATTGTTTATTTTAATATTTACATATACGCTAAATTATATATACCCTGCATTGTTTATTTTAATATTATCTAAGAAATACAAGCTTTTTAAAAATTATATTCTATTTCTGTAACGCCAGGCCGACTTTCGCCGGTCTCCTTTAACAAGCTTTTCACCGATATTGCTTCGACGTTTACGTCACCAATAATACCAACTCTTCTCTAAGAATACTTTTTACATATATAAGACACTTTCGCAGAAAAGTCACGCAGGTCTCCGAGCTGTCATGTATCAGAACATAGATTGAATAACACACAACATGTGTCCTCGCCTCGGGCATCTCGGTCACGTAGGAGGCAGGCAGCATCCCTCCATTTCAATAATTCATCCGATAGCAGGTAGACGCGTGCCCCTTCGACGGTATTAATGGGCGCCGGCGAGGAAGGAATGATACTTGGAAACTAATCAATATACTTTTAGTTTAATAAGGTAAACCCGCAATAATACCGAAGCTACTTTTGGTTTTAGGAACGTGTCAATAGTACATGGAAACTAAGTAAAGGTATGGAATTTAGGGTTAATTATAATATGCACCCACTACAAGGAGAAATTGGACGTTAACTTCACGAAAACAATTACAACAAGAAGAAGATGTAACAAAAAACGTGCCCATTATTCATGAAAATTATTCTTTGCAATGACGAACTTTTCTAAACATCCGAGTATTTTAAGCATATTTCTGCATAAATAACACTTGTTAAGTACAGGTATAACACGCACTAAGATTTTTTCACAATTTTAAATTGAGCAGTTTCGAAGATAAGACCATAAAAATGCTTGTTTAATAATTGAATATTGCTTTTCTATAAGAGTTTTATTATCTATAGAAATTAACTTTTATTTGGATGCAGTTAAGTATAAATGTGGAAACTAGGACTAAATATTAAAATCTGAATCCTATTCAGCAATACATATCATTTATCTATAATATTTTTTGTAACAAAAAAATTTAAATGTTATAATGCGAAAACGTTATTAATACGTTCAAAATCTTACTTTAAGTATAATATTAATTCTTCGATATGTAACACATCCTGTTCATCAATACATGTCATTTGTCTATGATATTGCTTATAACAAAAACATTTAAATGTTTTAATTCGAAAACGTTATTAATACGTTCAAAATCTTACTTTAAGTATAATATTAATTCTTCGATATGTAATACATCCTGTTTAACAATATATATCATTTGTCTATGATATTGTTTGCAACAAAAAAGTTTAGATATAATAATTCGAAAACGTTGTTAACACGTTCAAGATCTAACTTTAAGTATAATAATAATTCTTCGATATGTAACACATCCTGTTCATCAATACATATAATTTGTCTATAATATTGTTTGTAACAAAAAAAATTAAATGTTATAATGCGAAAATGTTGTTAATACGTTCTAGATCTTACTTTAAGTATAATATTAATTCTGCAATATTGAATACATTTTACTGTTAAATAGCAAATTATTTCAGACAAAGTAGGTATTATTTCTGTATCACAAATTTGATATTGTATCACAGGAAAAATATAAAATCGATTAAATAATTGTTTGGCATATAATTCATTATATCTATATAATGAATTATATGAGTATTGAATACATTTTAGCAATATTGAATACATTTTACTGTTATATAGCAAATTATTTAGCAATATTGAATACATTTTACTGTTATATAGCAAATTATTTCAGACAAAGTAGGTATTATTTCTGTATCACAAAATTGATATTGTATCACGGGAAAAAGATAAAATTGATTAAATAATTTTTTGGCATATAAAGCCCATTGAAATAATACTGATTAATACTGTTAGATTTTTTACTGTTTAGATTTTTTAAAATTATATTTATAGAACTAAAACAAATTGCTTTTACTTAAATTGTACGACAAACAGTTTCTGAGAAAAACGGCCGTGACAGATACCTAAGTGATCTTACAAGGGTCCCGTTTTTCATTTTAAGAGAGGAACCGTAAAAATTTAAATTTCGGTTTTTTGTGTTTTCCTCTTGTATTTTATTTTCATCTTTTTCGTTGGAATCGTAACTTTGACAGCGATTTTTTTTCAGAAACGATTATCATAAACATAGTTTCTTAAAGTTTTCCAATCAGTTTAAAACACAAAACCAGCTGCGAATAGTAGACACGATTTTGTTACATCTGTAACAAAAAACGTGTTTTTTTATTCACACAGGTGATTCTGTGCTTCGTACTAAATATATTAAAAGCATTGTAAGAACAATTATCTTCGAAATTGCAACTTATCAGTAATTATAACAGAAAGAATTGAGAATTTTCGTATAATTCCTTAAGATTTTCTATTCAGTTTGATGCATAGAATCACCTATATGAATAATTGATATGATTTTGTTACATATTTACACAAGCTGTAACAAAGAACGAGTCCCTTATTCGTATAGACGATACTTTGCATCAAACTGAATATATTGATTATACGTGTTTCTGTATCTTTTCTTTTCATTAAAATTACAACTTTGAAAGTATTTATTACATAAACAAATGGAAATTTTCATACACTTTCTTATTTTTTTCAAATCGGTTGATGCACAGAATCAGCTACACAAATAATAGACATGTTCTTTATTATATATTGGTAAATATCGTTAATAATCTACAATTAAATGAAACTACGTGATGTAGTATTATTTCTACTTTCCTTAATTGCTTTACCACGGCCTAAGTTTCGTTGTATTACAACATCTTCAGGTGGGCTATTAGCAAAGATTTTCTAATAGCCCACCTGAAGATGTTGTAATACAACGAAACCTAGGTCATGGTAAAGAACTTAAAGAAAGTAGAAATAATACTACATCACGTAGTTTCATTTAATTGTGAATAAAGAATCTCTAAAAAATTAACGCCAAATATATTCAATAGCGTTAATAATATTAACTATTAATAATGTTAACCAACACGTATTGCTATATTTTTTATAACAGTAAAAGAGGAAGGGCTAAAACTAAATCCAATTAATGCACATGAATTACGTAACCTTCGACTGATAAAATAAATAAATAAGAACATATTTCACGCTATAATCCCTTAATTTGTTGTCAAATTTTTCTATTTTCCAAATTTTCCTTTTTACGTCTTTTTTAAATACGACGACGTTTAGTAAATAAATAGAGCGCAGTAAATTTGTAATCATGAAAACGAACAGGATAAAAACAAGTGACGAGTGCCAGAGACGATTTCATCTAAGCTTATTTTTGAGTTTCTGGACGATAAAGGAAAATATGAAAACCGGAACTGACAGCAGGCAACTACGAGAAAAATATTTACTATTGTATCTATACTGTTTACGTTTATTCAACATTTTATTGTTATTATCCTGCGGTATACAATTTCTCAACCATCTGGTGTGATTTGTTGGTATGGGTGACGGTAAACTTCTCAATCTTCGTATCATCCAATTTATTTCACTTCATTAATAGCATTATTGAAATCTATAACTTCTAACAATACAGTTACATTTCCGTAACTAAATATATATATATATATATATATATATATATATATATATATATATATATACATAAAATAAATAATTTTGTTTATATTTCACCCTTGACTATTCTTAATAATGCGTTATTCATTCTATCTTCAGCAATTATGGGGTATATATCCTTTTAAAATTTCGATGTACTGGTGTGTTTAGGCAAATCACATAAAAGTATAATATGAACCCGTTGAAGAAGATTTACGTCGTATTAAATATAATTTTGTAATATATAAAAATATCGTCACTGTAACTATCCACTGCTGTTATTAACCTGTAACTATCCACTGCTGTTATTAACCTGTAACTATCCACTGCTGTTATTAACCTGTAACTATCCACTGATATTATTAACCCGTAACTATCCGCTGCTGTTATTAACCTGTAACTATCCACTGCTGTTATTAACCTGTAAATATCCACTGCTATTATTAACCCGTAACTATCCACTGATGTTATTAACCTGTAACTATCCACTGTTGTTATTAACCTGTAACTATCCACTGCTATTATTAACCTGTAACTATCCACTGCTGTTATTAAGCTGTAACTACCCACTGCTGTTATTAAGCTGTAACTATCCACTGTTGTTATTAACCTGTAACTATCCACTACTCTTATTAACCTATCACTATCCAATGCTCTTATTAACCTGTAACTATCCACTGTTGTTATTCATCTGTAACTATCCACTGCTGTCATTAACCTGTCCTCCGCCTTCTGCATCCTATTACTTCCCGCCGACTTTTTGGATCATCAATCCATATGGCTTCAGGGCGTCCCACACTGCGATTTGAAATTCATGGTCTCTTTTTGAGAACTGGTATACCCCATGGGTTGTCATTTATTCGGCAAATATTACCTACCCATTGACACTTCAGTTTTCTGATGTTAAACGATATATCATCTTCTCCCCGGACCTCCACATTTCGGATTTTATCCTTCAGACTCCTCTGGATTTCCTCATTGCGAATTTCATCCCTCAGAGACAGTTAGAAAATATATTTTCCCAATGCTTGCTGCGCAAATTTAAACTTATGAATCAGACCCGCCATAAGCGTCCAGTGTCCGTACAAAACATTATTTTACAAATCACTGTTTATTATTGAATAGTGTATTACATTCGAAGTAAAAAGTGTAAAATAAAAAATAAACATAATAATATTTAAATATATCGTTATACAATCATAACTAAAATGTAACAATTCGATTAAAAAATTCCAAAAGCAAAACAAAGCTTTCCGAACAAAGCCAATTTAACGGAACAAAAATAGTAGAACATGCGATAACAATTCGGAAACTTCGCCCCCAGAAGGGCAGATTCCACGACGGTACTCTAAAAATATTCTCGCATAATCCCGACCAAATAAATTCGCGATATTAAACGTAACAATTCCTGGAAATAAGTAAAATCAGCCTAACGTATGAACAAAGCGAATATATACTCTGAAATATATTGGGACCGAAAAGGGTCCCCTCATAAACAAACTCTATTGTAACTTTGGTCGTCCGCTTTGAGTACAGTCGCAGTGATCCTTCGTGCCAAACCGCTTTAAAAAAACTTAATTTGGACTTAAAAATAATAATGTAAATATCTAACACAAAATCTCATTTTTACTACCAAAATTAAGTTAAGTGTATGAACCTGTGCATACGCACATATATGGGTCTATGTTGTCTAATTTCTCACGTAATTAACCCAATTCGACGAAATTTTAAAAAATTATTATAAACCTGTCCAGCATAAATAGCTTCGAGGTAAATTCAATCATGAATGAATTGCCATCATCAGCAATGCAGGTGACAAAATTTGTTCCAAATTTTCTTTCTAAACTTCTATGTTATCGTAGACGTGTTTTTTTTCTGATGAGGAGCGTAACTTCTTGGAGTCACCAATATCCTACGCCTTCTTTATGAGGAGAAGCCACGTATTTTTTAATAAAATTTCACTAGAAAAGCGGAGAGCCACAGCAGTATCAGATGGAAGTTATGTTGCTGAGAACTATTTTGTATTTTAAAAACCTACAGCTCAATCGTAGCAACGCTAGCCAATGTAAAATATTTCGTGGCTCTCGGATTTTACCTTAACTGTAATCAGGATCGTGACAGGATTAATATATTTGTTTTACTGCACAATGTTTCCCCGGTTATTGATAATCCATAATCAGCATTATACAGAAAATAAGATAAGCAGTTCTATTCAGAACATCTTCTTTATTATAAAATTAGAAGTACACACCTTAAGACAACAATTCATTTTTGGAATACGAACTATCTGTTTATATTCGATTGCTTTCCTATTTACAATGTATACGGCCATTAAGACAAACAAGGTTATTGTTGATTTATTAATATTTATTTTCTTGCAAAATGTGACTTTTTTGCACATAATATTCAAAAGTTTCACTAACAGCCGAAATCGTGTTAACAAAGCAACATTATTAATTTTTCTATCCGTCAGTATATCTCTCTACGGGCTAACTCGAAACATCTAAAATCCGTGTATAATAAATAATTGACATACATACATTCGAAGTTATTCTCTTTCCTTATAAACGATATATATATATATATATATATATATATATATATATATATATATATATATATACATTTTGAAAATTATGTAATCCTAGGCTAAAACACAAGTACGAGTAACCGTGTACACTTAGACCTAGACAACGCGAAACGTGGAGCATGTACTGAAATATAAAATCAACAAAATAAAAAGCAAAGAGACACATCGTTACAAATACTATGCTATGCACACAACAGTCTGTCAGCCAAGTTCGCACAGACACACGTCGTGTTTACATATATTTACAAGAACCATTTTAAGCCATTTTCCCCACGCCCATAACTTTTTTCCCCGTAGAGCTAGGGATACAAAATTTGTGTAGTTCATTAAGTGTTGAATATATTTAGCGTTAATGTTATAGGAATTCATTATTCACAATTAAATGAAACTGCGTGATGTAGTATTATTTCTATTTTATTAAATTATTTGCCAAGACCTAGCTTTCGTTGCATTACAACAGGTGGGCAATTAGCAAAGATCTTTGTGATATATCGAAACCTAGATCGTGGTAAAGAATTTAAATAAATTAGAAATAATACTACATCACGTAGTTTCATTTAGTTTATTAAACTTTATACAAAAATTGCTTTGCAGATAATTCACGGTATCGCCTTTAAATATTTACAATTTATAACCTCTGAAAATGTCCTCTTTTGAAATCTCAGCGATTGACTCTTAAAACGTATAGTATACTTCCGTTAATTTAGAATCTTGTAATTTGGCACAAATATAGATCTTGTATTGAAAATAAAGGAAAAAATCTGAATGAATGCAATTTTCTCATAGGAGACTTAATAAAGATTTTCAATCAGCTCAAGTATCACTCACAATTCGCATTTTTTATAGAATCCACACAAAGTATAAGTGTAAAATATTAGAGAGAATAACTATAATTCAAACATGATAGCTTTGGCTTACTGCTACTAAAACTTATTTGAAATAAATAGATACATTACGGAAAATGACGGATGGGTCAGCAAAATTGGTACATGTATGAAATTGTATAAGTAAGACAAATATAATAACCAAATGTAAAACTGCAATAGTAGGACAAAAATAATAACCAAATGTGAAAGTGTACGAGAAGAACAAATACAACAACAAAATGTGAAAGTGTAAGAGTAGGACAAAGATAATATTTAATATATTTGGCGTTAATTTTGTAGAAATTAATTATTCACAATTAAATGAAACTACCTGATATCTTTGCTAATAGCCCACCTGAAGATGTGGTAATACAGCGAAACATAGGTCGTGGTAAAGAACTTAAAGAAAGTAGAAATAATACTACATCACGTAGTTTCATTTAATTGTGAACAAAGATAATAATCAAACGTGAAACTGTAATAGTAAGACACAGATAATAACTAAATGTGAAACTGTAAGAGAAGGACAAATACAACAACAAAATGTGAAAGTGTAAGAGTAGGACAAAGATAATAATCAAATATGAAACTGTAATAGTAAGACAAAGACAATAACCAAATGTGAAACTGTAAGAGAAGGACAAATACAACAACAAAATGTGCAAGTGTAAGAGTAGGACAAAGATAATAATCAAATGTGAAACTGTAATAGTAGGACAAAGACAATAACCAAATGTGAAACTTTAAGAATAGGACAAATACTATTATTAACAAAAAGAAACACTTAAGTTTAGAAACTTTACAAGTAGTTACGATGTCCCATAAGAAACATTAATATGAAGAAAGCCTAGTTCTGTGCTATGTAACTGAGATCAAAAATGATAATAAGTTCTATTCTAATTTAAATTAATTGAGATCAAAAATGATAATAAGTTCTATTCTAATTTAAATTAATTGAGATCAAAAATGATAATAAGTTCTATTCTAATTTAAATTAATTGAGATAAAAAATGATAATAAGTCAAAAAAAATTAAAATAATTGAGATCAAAAATGATAAGTTCTATTCTAATTTAAATTAATTGAGATAAAAAATGATAATAAGTCAAAAAAAATTAAAATAATTGAGATCAAAAATGATAATACGTTCTATTCCAATTTTAATTTAAATTCTAATTATATAATACCAGCTTTCCATTTTTGAATTCTAAATCAGTATTTCAGACGATTTTATTTGGAGGGAATATATCTTATATATTATTATATTGATATTTAAGTATTAATGAGAATACAAAACTCGTGAAGTGAAATTAAAAATTAACTAGTAAATTTTATTTATTAACTTAAAGGAATTGGATCCTACAATCCGCAATACGTAAAATACACAAGTGTGCTCGCTCCGAACCAACAGATGATTTAAAATTTAAAAAAAATTAAAATTTGTCTTATAACTAGAATTTAAATTAATATCAAAGTATAAATTGATACCATTTTGTCTCTTAATAATGTATAACTTCTGTTTGTAACTTAAGTCGCACATTCGTTAGATTTTATATTCTAGAGTACTGGCCGTATTGGCACTTCTGTTAAGCTATTTAGTTTCTTTGAAATAATTTATTTTAAAATAAAATAATATAAAGTTGTCTTATAACTAGAATTTAAATTAATATCAGAATATAACTTGATACCCTTTTCTCTCTCAATAATGTATAACTTCTGTTTATAACTTAGTCGCACATTCGTTTAATTTTATATTCTAGAATATTGGCCATATTGGCACTTATGTTAAGCTATTTAGTTTCCTTGAAATAATTTATTTTACAATAAAAGAAAAATACAATAGGATAACGGAAAGTGCATAGTTAACGTAGATTTTTACAGCCTGGAAATGTCCTTATTACCATCTTCATCATCATAATATGCACAATATCTAATAGAGTTGACCATGACCTTCCTCATAGTATTCCTTCAGTCAGTTTTTTAAATCGAGTTTCTACTGATTCAAATTTTAACATTTGGAAATTCACACTCATTACCTATGATATGTCCGTATGTGTACATCGAATTCTAGTAGAAATGTACTTATAGATGTAACAAAGTCGTAAGTCATTCTGCATATGCATCTATTCACACTCATTACCTATGATATGTCCGTATGTGTGCATCGAATTCTAGTAGAAACGTACTTATAGATGTAACAAAGTCGTAAGTTATTCTGCATATGCATCTATTCACACTCATTACCTGTGATATGTCCGTATGTGTGCATCGAATTCTAGTAGAAATGTACTTATAGACGTAACAGAGTCGTAAGTCATTCTGCATATGCATCTATTCACACTTATTACCGATGATATGTCCGTATGTGTGCATCGAATTCTAATAGAAATGTACTTATAGACGTAACAAAGTCGTAAGTCATTCTGCATATGCATCTATTCACACTCATTACCTATGATATGTCCGTATGTGTGCATCGAATTCTAGTAGAAATGTACTTATAGATGTAACAGAGTCGTAAGTCATTCTGCATATGCATCTATTCACACTCATTACATATGATATGTGCGTAGTGTGCATCGAATTCTAGTATAAATGTACTTATAGACGTAACAAAGTCGTAAGTCATTCTGCATATGCATCTATTCACACTCTTTACCTATGATATGTCCGTATGTGTGCATCGAATTCTAGTAGAAATGTACTTATAGATGTAACAAAGTCGCAAGTCATTCTGCATATGCGTCTTATAAATTTCATTAATTCTTTTTTAACGTATTATACTTCACAATATTATACTATGTTTGTTATTCAACCTATTATCTTAATTCTGCTAAAAGGATACCATTACACTTTCAACTTAATTAGTAAGTCATCTTAGATTCATTCAATTGGAAATATTTTATATAAAGCTTCGCTGCGTTTTAGAATGCCAGACTTGTAGTCTGCTCAAATCTGGTTAGGTTCTGCTATTATAAATATATATATATATATATATATATATATATATATATATATATATACATATATATATATATATATATATATATATATATATATATATGTATATTAGTAACTGCTTCAACTTTTATCGTACTCGATGGCGGAAAAGACAATTCTTATACTTCAACAATAAATGAGAGACCAGACGTACAATTGTGGTTAAGTAGTTTCTAAAAACACTCAGCTAATCTCTTAGAGACATCATTTGACTCTCCCAAAAACAATAATTTATTGATAAGAAAACAATGACCTTTTAATAATATCCATAATGTTTATGTCAATGTATATCAAACTGGTCTAAGCCCATTGACGATAATTTTCTATTTTTTTCTTGATTTCTAATTCTGCGAATATATTTTTTTATAACTTAACCTAACGTATATTTGATACGTCTCAAAAAATAAAGGCAATTGTGACATCATTATTTTAAAAAAAAATCCACTATAACCAGGTAGCCAGCTTACCATGGCTGTCATTGCTGTTTTGGGCGTATAGAAATGAAAACTAGAGTCCATGCTTTTATTTAAGTAAAACAGAATATAATTTATACCTACTGAATTATCAAAAAAAATCCAAAAAAATTCCAGAAAGTGGAAGCCAAGAAAATTAATCAGAAATTATAACTATTGTTTCAATTATAGATGAAAGAAAATATTAAAGAATGTCGATCACCGAAAATTTCGTTAAGGGTGACTTCGACACAATTGTGGTTCAATCTGTCAAGTGTAGATTGAAAACGTGGATTATTTCAATCTATGCCTCATATTACTGACGCTGCTAATTTCTCGTCTTGAGACAATAAAACGAAAACTGGGAATGGCGAAATCTGGCCCCACCGCGGACAAGAATAAGTATGAGGCCAAAAAGCAGTACATTTACTATTTTTTTTAAATAATTCTGTTTCATGTAGAACTTCCCCGAAAATACAATAAATAAAATTTTTAATCGAATTCTCATCATATATATGTGTGTATATATATATATATTATATATCTATATATATATATATATATATATATATATATATATTGGCTTGTTACATACTTGTGTAAAAAATATCAAGCAACTAATTATTTAATTATCGATTGAATAATTTATGAGAATATACATATTTCGATGTTGTTATGTAAAAACAGAGTTTTAAAAGATATCTTTTTTTTTGTAAAAACTTGTATTTAACCATAAATTGAATCTACATCAAGCCAATATTTTTATGGCAACACTAAACTTACACAATATGTCAAAATGTCAACGTGAAATGAATAGTTAATCTCTTCACTGTGCTTTTGTGCTTTTTTTTTAAAATGAAAACACATTCTAGAGCACATATTTTCAATAGACTATCGTATCCATATCGAAGTCGGTTAGGCTAGTTAGTTTGAAATGACCTATGTGCGCCGAAATTATCAACGTTGCGTAGTTATCACGTCGAATGTTGTGAAAACGTCCGGGATTAATTCTCCCATCTATTTGCTATTCCTATTAAATGTGTGTCCCGAGATTGGATGACTGTGTGTCCCGAGATTGCTTAGCCCCCTTATTTGAAGTTATTCCTGAGTAGATGGCTATAGGTTACAGTTTTTACAGTTAAGTTTTAAAGCTAATTATTGGATATATAGTTCTGATGAAGTTATTAATGAAAAATATTACTAGATTCTAATTATATAGCATGATTTTCAGTGATTGTATACCAATCCATCTGCGTTCGTTTAGGGCCAAAACTCCTACATAAAGTAGCCATTCCCTTTCAGGTGTAAATAATGTTTCTGTAGCTATATACTAGATTGCTTCATATTTTCGTCACCGTCGAAATAAATCAACCTCAAGCCGTATTCAAATTAAACTGCACCGCATAACAAATGAGACCTAGTGATTTCAAATTACCAATTCATATTTACATTTCGCAATTTTTCGGTTCCCCAACTGTACGCCCTCGTATACCGAATATCACGTTTTCAGTTATCGCCAGCCGCCCAGACACGAAGGCGCGTGCGACCGCAATTTTTAAACTCCCACGCGACTTGGACGGAAACGTAATTGAATGCGGATGTTCATGTAGAACGCAGACTTGGGGTGCCACTAAATAAAATGACTTCATCTGTGCTTAGGCCCCGAGTGCCGCATGCATTATGTATGTACGGGGGTCGACCTACGATTGTCCTCTGGCTATGTACGAAAAGGCTGATCAATTAGGGTAATGGAAAAGTCTATTGATAGAGATGGTACAGATACACAAAGTATACATAGTGATGTTTCGTTAAACAGTCTAAACACATAGAACTAATAAAATAATAAAGTAGTTAGTTTAACTACTAGCAAAAAGTAAAGGATAAATGTGGTTCTAATATATCGGTTCCCCCTGAGAAAGAACATCGTATCTTGATATTGAGTTATAATTATATTTTTTTGGTACGTCTTTAGGTTCTATACCTCAATTGAAAAACGGATCCCTTATTAGATCACTCGTGTATCTGTGTGTCAGACTGTCTGTCGCAGCCAATTTTCTTAGAAATTATGTAACTTAGAAACTTGAAATTTCATACAGTAATGATATATTACTGTTTTTAACCAACGTATTTTTCAGTTAACTTTTTTAAAAATCATATAATATTAAAGAGTACTCACAATTTCCAAAACTAATGAACCAAAAAATAATGAAAAATTATAGTGTGTAAAATCTGTGGAATACATGAAAACTACTGCGATTACCCTAGATCTTATAATTTTTTTAAAATACACCATGGTTTACGTACGTGAAGGATATAGGAGCCAATATAATAAGTTTAATATAAATACTACCTGTTCTTAAACGTTTATAATGCTACATTTTTAAAGAACCCTCGCAGAACGAGTTCTACTCGTACTTAGCAGGTCTTTCCTCTACGAGATCCTTTAATCTCCATTTTATAGGGAATTCAATTAAAATTTATTTCATTTTAAATTAAGTTTCATACAATAAAATCGAGTATCGGATAATTTAATAGTTTGTTTCCAGTTTATATTGCATATCCAGTTCTTTTGCCTGCCGACCTCGCGGTCATAGAACATGCGGCAAATTTTGTTCTGGTGCGAATCCATCACAATTTGAACACGTCACAATTTTTTGGTAGAATAATCCCTTTAGAAAACTTAATTATTTCACTATTGGAGAGCTAATTATTTTCCGAATATCCGAAAGTAATTTCAATTTTTTTATTATTTTTTCTTTTTTTAACTATTACCATAAGACTCGAACCTTAAACTGTGATAATAAATACTGCTTGTATTACCACAACTAAAAAGCACCATATACACTCAATTATCAACTTTGTTGCATAAGAGGATAAAGATACAAATCGTTTAAACAATAATAAATATTTATATATGGTACCATTCCAGTAAAAGGCTACTTTTTAGGGTCCAAGCCTTTTTAAGCCAAACTAAGAACCCCTATAATTTCGCCATGTCCGTCTGTTTATCTACCTGTCTATCTACCTGTAGGACTTTCAAATATTGGAATTTGTCATGAACATTTTTTTGATACAGGGATCTCTTTAGTAGTCATTTTTGTTAGAGTTGGGTGTCCCCACTCTTATCAGCTGAAATGCTATGTTTGAATTCCTGAAAGTATCCCAGCTAAGTAGACTCGACTAGTTTAAGAGTAATAGTCGATCGACTTATGGCAAGTTATAAAAATTTCGTAGAAATTCCATAGAAATGACTTAAATCAACCGCAAGAACATCTTTATATTTTAAAACTTAATAAGAATGTGGAATATATATATATATATATATATATATATATATATATATATATTGAAAAACATAAAAAAAGCGTTGTGAAAAATTTATATTTGTAAATAGTTTAACATAAATACTACGTACTATTAAATGTTCACAAGGCGTAAATGTGTACGGATCCCTAGTAGTACGAGTTCTGCTCGGACTTGATAAGTTTTAACAGTATTTTTCACGTTTAATTAAAACATGGCTTAAGGATAATAAACAGTACTCAGAGACAAGAGTCGTCAACCAGAGCGAATTTACGTAGAACTAATTTTACACTGGATATATGAATTGATTAAAACATCCGGTTTCTGACCTGGTGTTTTAATCAATTATTTACTGACTGGTATTCTTGGTATAAGAATTGATTAAAACACTATTCTTATACCCAGAATACCAGTAATTCGTACGCATTACAAAAAGTAATTATTACAAACCAAATTAATAAAAGTTTCTGATCCAACTGATTTACTAATTAAATTACCCCTACCAAATTCAACGCCAATCAACATTGTTCAATCTAAATGGAGCCCAAATAAAAAAAGAGGCGGCCAAAGAAAAACAACGGAACACAAGTCGCTGCTCGCAGCCCGAAGGGCGGGCGGCGCGCGCCCTCCAGTAATTAACAGCGAAAGTCATTCGAGTAATGCGACGACAGATACTTGGTGAATGTAGCGGAGAGAGAAGGGGTGGAACACAAAAACGGCACCACAGAAACGGTAACACAGAGGGTGCAGAAGGGAAGTTCTTAAGAGGGTCTCGGAATGAACTGTGTGACTTTCGAGATGATATGTACTTGGAAATCTGCAGTAGAGTATTAAATAAATATATCAGTAAAGGAAATAAGCAAACTATATCAGTTGTATAAAATTTCCAATGCAATTGCCAATTTTATAAAATTTCTTTCATCATCTGACATGCTGAAGTACTAATCTCAAAAAGAGACATGCACATGCAGATTCGGATCCAAAATTCTTCTTTTGGACGAAAACTGTGGAATGAAAAATATACTTCTTTTGGCCTAAAATTTTAGTGTAAAAAATATGCTTCTTTTTGTCGAAAAATGTAGCATGAAAAATATTTCTTTTAACCGAAAACTGTAGTGTGAAAAATATGCTTCTTTTGGCCCAAAGAGTTTGTTAGTGTGCAAAATATGCTTCTTTTGGCCCAAAGAGTTTGTTAGTGTGCAAAATACGCTTCTTTTGTCCGAAAACTGTAGTTTGACAAATATGCTTCTTTTGGCCGAAAACTAATGTGAAAAAATGCTTCTTTAGGCTAGAAATCTAATTAGCAATGGTAGTTAGGGGATACATTGCGAACGATTTTGAAGCTTAACATTTCATAAACAGGGTTAAAGAATGAAAAATGGCGAATAAAACCTAAACTTGTTTAAGCTAAAAATGTTTTTTTTTCATTTCCACTTCTTAATAAGGGGAACAAAAGATTAATTTCATTCATCATATCTTTGGAGCCCCAAAAATGGAACCCTTATAAAATCACTATATGTCCGTCCGTCTGTCCATCTACAACAGCAATTTTTCTCAGAACGTAAAATTTTAATATTTAGCACAGTAATTGCTCTTTCACTATATTCTTATTAACCTGTACATATTTCAAAATATTTGCAGGTATTATGTTAACACTCATATATTTAAAGAAAAATTTAGATTTCATATATCCGTGCATCCGTTTAAAAAAAAGAGAGTCCTTGTAAGATTTCTATAGTTACCTTTATAATTACGCCATGTCCATCTGTATGTCTGTCTGTTTGTCTACCCATCTATACGTCATAGATGTTTTAATCGCCGATATTTCAAAAACGTTTACAAGAGGGTTTTGTAGAGTCAAGTACTCTACAAAACCCTGCATATGAAGTAGGGGTTATTCGCATATCCCATTATATAGGGTATCAGGAAATATATTTTAATATTGAGAGTACGTCATGGATAATTTTTCGAAACGGGGATTCGTTTACAAAATATGAAGCCGTAAAGTGGTAATTTCTGACAAAGCTACCCAAAACAAAGCTAGATAAAGCTAGCCGCTTAGCTGGTTGGGCTTCCCTCCCCAACCAGCTAAGCGGTTATCTTGGCATATCGGAAAAATATTAACAGTAGTAGTTTATATAATGAAATTAAGAGGAAAATTATCACAGCTAAGTAGGCTATATTAGTTTAAGAGTAAAAGTCGATCAACTTATGACCATTCAAATCAAATATTTCTGTAAAAAAATCATTAAAATTCCATACAAGTATGTGACTTAAATGAAATGCAAAAATAACTTTGAATTATAAAATGTATACTTATTAAGTCTACGAAAAATATGCAAGGTAACATATTTATATATTTATGTGGTTAGAAATAATGTTATTCAAATATGCACCATGTTGTTACGCCTGTGAAAGATATACTAGGCAATATATTTGTATATTTATGTGGTTAGAAATAATATTATTCAAATATGCACCATGTTGTTACGCCTGTGAAAGATATACTAGGCAATATATTTTTATATTTACACGGTGGGAACCTATTTTTATTTAAATATGCACCATGTTTTTACGCCTGTGAAAGATATACTAGGCAATATATTTATATCTTTACATGGTGAGAACTAATTTTATTTAAATATGCACCATGTTTTTACGCCTGTGAAAGATATACTAGGCAATATATTTGTATATTTATGTGGTTAGAAATAATATTATTCAAATATGCACCACGTTGTTACGCCTGTGAAAGATATACTAGGCGGTATATTTACGTTGAGAAAACTAAACATTTGTAGTTTAATAAAAATACTATGTAGGTGCCCTTAAATGTTCACAGTGCATAAATGTATATGAAACCTTCGTAGGCGAATTCTACTTATACTTGGCGTGATTTTTTTTTCATTTTTGAGAAATCCACGTCACGAAAAGGAATACTTTTATTTAAATATAATTTAATGTAAACATTAAGTATGCTTAAACTCACTTAACAAGTGCTTAATGAATTTTAATTACGAAAAATTTGAAGCTTTTTCCGAGTAGAAACGAATTCAGATTAAGATTAGGAATTAATTATGTAATAAAAATTTTCTTTAGAAAGAAAATTTTAGAAATATTAAACATATCAATACAAATATATTTCTCCGATTATATTACATAAAAATGATATTTTAACCACAAACTTCGAATACCATTAGGCCTATCGATACGCATTATCAAACACAGAACTAAGTTTGTGCCTTATTTGCTGCACCGTCCGATATTATTTTCACGACCCTAGCCATAGAACGAGGTATGCAAAGCTTGCAATCCTTACGAGAACCAAGCAATATGCCCTGGCGGACTGTAGCATCGCGGGGTCTCCAACACGGGCAGCTTTATTAAAAAACTTCACCCCGTGCATAGATCAAAGGCATTTTCACAAAAGAATTATTGTTCGGGACCGACAATGGACTGGGTTTATGGATCGGCTGTTGTGCCCGCCTCGCCGGGGTGTATTATTTTTGCTTTCGCCCTTTCCTCGTCAGCTAGGTCGGTGCGTGATGGCGTTTCCCACCCCCAAAGTACCTGCAGAGGCAGGAAGAGAAGGTTATGGTTTAAGATTATTTGATTGTGATTTTTTATTCCCGATTTCGCATAAAAATTAAGGTAAAAATTTTTGTTTAAAATAATCCAACTTTTTAATGTTACCACAACGAACGAGGACTATTTAATAAGGATATTAATGCTATAGCAAATCTATCATAAATAAAATAAACTTATTCCAACGATCCTTCCATGCTTGCAAAGCATGGGAGAAGCCGTCTTTTGTTATCCTCTGTAAAATCGTTCCCAATGTCCCAAATTCCTCTAATTCGACAGTAAAGCGATATCCCTTCAGATTCTTTCTGGCCATGGTCAACAAAATAAAGTTACAAGGGGTTTTATAGTACTAGGTCATGATTCTAATAGCCCAGAATGTAAGAATGCTCAAGTACCAACATTCTCATTAACAAATTACATTATTTCTATTCTTTAGATCATCAGAGCAAAGCTTATCCTCAACTCTTCTCAAACTAAAGGATGCACAGGAACGACAAGATTATTCTCAGAAACCCCATTAGCGCTTGAGTAAGGAAACTTGTGCAGGAGATGCTGGTTTCTATGAAAAAAAATATAGAATTTCTCACTCTCGCTTTCAGCAAATAATTTTATAATAAAACTCGATCAGTGGATTCTAATACAGACAATGTAAGTTTACAATATACTTCATAACAAATTAAAAAGAAGATTTGGTCTTTTCATACCTTTGTCATCAGTGCGAGCTATTTTAAACGTATTTGAGACGTAAATACACAGATATACTCTTTAGATTTCCATTGATTCCAGAAGCTATTTTGCACATGAAATAAATAGAAAACTTTTGCTCTGGGAAAAAACATACAGCACATTGTAACTAAAAATGCATCTTCTGGTGACTTATTTATTGCACGTAATCGCAACTCTTGATTGAAAATGGTAACAAATGATTTTTCCACGTTTTCATTTCAACAGTTTATAAGAACCAATGGTGTAAGAAATATAGCGAATGAAACTTATTCCACCTCATTTCCTTCCAAATTACCAACAACTAATAGATTCATTTTGACTTCAAGGGCATTAAGGATACAAAAGTATATGGGAATTCCTGTACTCTCTAATATTAGTCACTACGGTTAAAATGAAAAATTTACATAGTTTCTATTTATCTAGTTCATAGACTAATCTTATATACTAATTTTCATATTAAAGCAGGAAATATTACTACGACTAACGAAACTTGGCTAATTAGACTTGATTACATAAAATTAAATAAAATTTCCTACCGTTTTCCATCATAACATGACAAGCAGCAATCGATATTGTCTGCTCGTACTAATGCCGCCAAATGGGGGCACCACTCACAAAGGTATTGCTTTTATGGAAGATTGACAATACCATATTTCATTGAATTTATATTCTAAAGATAACCTCTCCGTTACTATTGGAATACGTATTATACATAACTAAAACGTATTATACTAAGTATAAAACATAACTAGTACCCGATATCACATCACAATAGTGATGGAACGAAAAGGAAATAGATATAAAGGTAGTTTATACTAGATATTATAGGTATATATCATACATTAAACTTCCTTCTATTAAATTAATTTTTTAATATAAATTTATTTTCCAATTATTTCATTATGTTCCACTCCTTAAATATTATTTTCAGCCATCCCCCATCCTAATATCGGTTGGTGGAAATCGTGCTGTTAGCACTCGGGCATTTTTCTTACGAATCCAATTTCATTTAATCGTTAAATTAAATTGTGCCCGCTATTCGCACCGGGATGGGCTCTAATTTTATTAAATTTTAGACGAGAGAGAATCCAGCAACTTAAATACTACTTGAAATACGATTTTTTTGAAGATGAAACGATCAGCTGTAGGAAATAAAGGTTAATATATTTTGACCAGAAATACAGTGGCGGGATACTCACAAAGGATTATATTATGATACAATATATCATTTAATAATTGAATACGACATACTTGTAGTGAATGAAAACGTATTCAAGTCTTAAAGAAGTTTCGTTAGATTCTTTCTTTGTTTTTAATTGTTTTATACTTTTCTCGTAGTCTTTACATATTGTGAAGTTGTAAAATATGAGTCTTTATAAAATGTCCACCTGAAGATGTTGTAATAAAACGAAACCTAGGTTAGGTGGTAAATAATAAAAAGTAAGAATATAAATGAAGTAGAAATAATACTACATCACATAGTTTCATTTATTTGCTAACAAAAATTAAGTGTTAATCGACAAAATGTTTTATAAATAAATAATAACATTTCTTTTTCATAATTTATTCCATAATTTTAAGTTCCTTTCAATCCTGTTTCTACCACCACCTATAAATTTTATTACTTGTTATCACGTACTTACTTTTTGTACTTAATCACGTACTCGACTTTCCGTAATTGAGTATAACACAATATAATAAAATGTTATTTTTTTTCCTTTCGAGTTAGATTACATTTAGGCTGAGGGCCTCGAAGCCTAAGAACTCGAACTCTTGTCCTGCGAATAGTAAATATTTCACATAGGATAAAATAAACGCGGTATGCTTTCATAAAAATTTGATCCCACCATATATTAAAGAAAGGACGAAAATTAAAAATATGTTTTGGTTTTTCATAATTATCAGAACATATAAATAAAAACGTTTCAAGCACTACGAAAATTCAGTTTTTCACGAAATAAATATATCGCCTACTACATACCACATCTACTACTACTACTTCACAGGCATTAAAAAATGAGGCATATTTCAAAGGTTATAAGATGAGGCATATTTCAAAGGTTATAAAATGAGGCATATTTCAAAGGATAATCGCTATAGTTCTTCTACAACCTTTTTCAAAAAAACATTTTTTCATAATATTAGGTTGAGTAATTTCAGTAGTAGAGGGGGACGAGCATATTGTTTCGTATATTTTTCAGTATGTCTCTAAATACGTACTAACGAAAACTAGGGAAAGAAATTTGTGAGGTCCTTATTATCAGCCCTTTCAAAAGAAACAAAACTATAATAATAAACCAATCTATATATAGAATAAAAAATCTGGTATTTAATATGCCCCAGCTTGGGGTATGTTTCTAAATTTGCCCTTCCCCTAAAATTTGCATATCAATATTTTTGAGTATTTCCATTGAGGTATGTGCGGGTTAATATGTTTTATTACTGGGAGAAATTTCTAGTTTCTATTTGCGGTTTCTAAGAAACGGCAAAAATTTAAGGTACAAAGAAAAGAGGAAGATCGCCTACAAGATGGTTGGACAGTCTAGATAAGGACTTAAAAATTTTGGGAGAGGTAGAGAAACCTTGCATCAAGACGTACTATCTGGAGGGAACAGATTGGGACTGCACCTGGCTGTAGTGCTGACAGTGACAAACAGATATGTGAGTCATTATAAAAGGGTTTCCTTTTTGCTTTTGAAGTATGGAAGCCTAAAATATTTCTATTCAAGATCCCATGTGGTGAAAATATTTTTAAATATTTTATCTATAATATACTGTAATCGAATTTTAATTTAAATTTGTACATCCACTTTTACAAAAATTGGAAAATGACCAAAAATTCTGGACATTGATGAGCTAAGTCCTCAAATACGACTCCACCCACTGGCGCCACTATTAATAATGACAAGCACAAACTATTTATAAACAGCAGCTTTTGAAATAACGCAAAATTACAATTTAAAATATTTCAATGCAAATTAACCAACCCTTATAGAACTAAAATACGAAATTATCAAAGGCAAACTTCATAAAGTTACACAAAGCCGCGTCACGTAAACATGCAATACATCTCATTACCCTTACAAACGCATACTTCGTCACCTCGGTGACAAGCAAAAGACCAAAGTGCCGAAAATGCCTAAATAGATCTCAGCTATTCATCCACTATCCGATACATTAAGCACCGTACGAGGTCTAAGCCGCAACTATATTAACACTTAGGGGCGAGGAGTCTGAATACCGCCCGCTTCCTTAATGAGTTCCTGCAAGGACGAGAAGGGACCTACCCCTAGGCGTCCCCCGCCGCCTTGCTGATGCCAGTTTTCGCACTGACTAAGTGAGAGCTACAGCCTTCAAATTGCAAAGTTAAGCGAACTTTCCAAGGTTCAAATTAACTTTTCCGGAAAAAAACAAGTTATCTTCTTTAAAAGAAAAAAGCTCTAATTAAAAAAATCTTATTTAAAACAAAAAATCAACTAGTAAAGAAGTAGGAGATATAATAATCGATAATATCTAACTAATTCTAGAAACTATTGTAAAACTTTAGTCTTCATATTCCAAGAATACGGCGTCTTGCATCCGCCATTTTATTTCCTTGCATCTTCAGGTACTCATGGTATTTAGGCGATATTCACTATTATTTTTAAAAAAAGTCAATCGTTTAAGATTAAAACGGTACAAAGGAACATACATACATACATACATACACGCGTAAATATTCGTGGCAATTGGGCAAATTTGAACCCAATTTTGATAAGACTGCAGAGGCTACGATGTTTTAACCCACTTCCAAAAAAGAAGGAAGTTCTCAATTCGATTGCACTAGAGTCCCTTGCCTCAAAATAAAAATAGGAACCCTTATAGGATCATTTTGTTGTTCGTTCGTCTGTCTGTTTGTCAAGATACTTTTTCTCAAGAATGCGTGGAAATAAATTGAAATAAATATCAAACACTCCGCTCTACGGTCCTTTGAGCTCTAAAAAAATACGCCCATCTTTGCCGTATATTTTGATACTCGCAATTAAATCAAAACCTGTAGGGTACTTCCCGTTGACTTAGAATCATGAAATTTGTAAAGAAGCAAGCTCTCACAACACAAGTAAAAGAAAAAAACCATTAATTTGTAGTTTCATCACATAAAACAATACTTTTCTTAATACACGCATGTCAAACATATCGTTGGCAATATATTTTCGTTCTAAAAAATTAAAATTTTGTTAATAGTTTATTAGGAACCATTACATTTTTATAAATGCCTACACGTTTGCAGAACCCTCGTGTTCGATTCGTGCTTGACAGGTTTTAATTAATATATTAATACATAACTCCAACATATGTGAACCAATTTCAATGATTCTTTTTTATTACAAAGGACACAACTCAAGAATGATCGTATATTAATTTGGTCAAGATCAGATAATGTACTCTGGACATAAACAATGAAATTCCTCAACGGATAACTGCAGATCAACCATAATTTAAGACTACCGTTATTGATGAGATCATAGGACCAACTGGTTCAGAGTCTGATTACGGTATATGAGGTTATGCCAATGAAACTCAGTCACTGATAACAGTACGTCATTCAAATAAAGATATTTTTAAAGACAAGACAAAACATTCGCATATCAAGTTGAAGTGGTGAACATGATCTTCCCCTGTTTCATTAGTTAGGATCTTATTCGCTCTCATTTGTAAGTCTATGTTCACGCTTTCTATCTTGAGATAATTTCTAAATTTTTTTAAACGATCTTGCATTCCATTTCCTCTCTTCTTTCGATTTAATAATAGTACGCTTAATAGGCCTACCCATAGTATTATAAATGTAAATCACTAATAAACCATTAAAAATTGCAAAATAAATTAGACTTCAAAAAAAAAGAAAAACCGGCTTCAAAAACAAATTTTTTTGTGAAACACTGAGAACTTAAAAATAATTATTTTTTACCCTAAGTACTACAATAACGATTGACTCTGATATCTTTTAAGTGCTTATATATAATTTTTTTTTGTAGTCGGTGCCAAGTACAAGCAAAAATGAACAGAGCAAAACAACCATATGCTGTATATTCATTTTTGTTTGAAATTGCACCGAATCCAAAAAACCACTAATTATTAAACATTCTCAAAAGATATAGTTACGGTAAATAATAATTATTTTTAATTTTTCATTGCTTTATAAAAAAAATATTTTTGAAGCCATGGTTTTTTTTAAGTTTAATTTTTAATTATTTGATACAGCACATTCCTCAATATATTAGTTGTTTCTCTATTTTTTCTTCAAGCTTAATATTAAGCTACTATTATATATGTATATGGAGTTCCTTATATTTCACGAAAATAAGAAAAAATTAAATATTGTGTGATTTTAAATTCAAGTTAATGAATACAAATAATCCAGCTGTGGTAAATATATTTTCCAAGAAAAACATTTAAAAGTAATTTTTTTAAAACAAACAAAAACCACAAACAAAAAATTATATTATAAATGTAATACAGTTAATATAACCAAATTGACAGTTTTTCGAGTTTTAACTTAATAAGTTTAAACCTGGTTTGGTTTAATTTCTTTCAATACATGTCATTCTTAGTTTTATTTCTAAATATTTATTATTATTCTTAGAAAAGTCCACATTTTTTTATTGATTTAATTTTGTACATGATTATAGCTATATTTATTTTAGTTGACTCTTATCCCTTTGTCAAATGGTTATAATCAATTTAGTTCTACACACTTGTATTTACTTAACGTTTCTTTATTAACTGTATAATCTACAAATCATAGTATTCATTAAATGTGTAAAAATGGGAATATCTAATGACTTGCCATCACATATTTATGTGTTCGCTCTCTGCTGTCATAGCAACTTTTCTCCCGTACTTTTTTGGGATGAGCAATACCTTTGACACGACTTCATTAACTTTATGACATTTGTACACAACATACAAACTGTGTCCCTTAAAAGTTTTGTAAGATATTCACAACTTTCGTTAGAATAAAAATGGAGACAAAGCAGACAAAGTGCGGTCTAATAACAAGATCGCACTTTGTATCATCTCTACGAATATCAAATCATTCAATTGCCGCATATATTAAATAAGCTCCTTCAAAAGTTCGACTCAAGAATTAGAAAAACTAAGTGGGCCAAGAAGTTAGTTGGTGGAAGTATAAAGCGCCAACTTCCAGAAAATATTTACCACCTAATTAACTGACGTTAATAACAACCGAGACACCTACAACACCTGTCTAATCATTGATTTTGTATCATTAACATCAGTCTTTATCACTGTACTGCTACATACAGGCCTCCTCCGGGTCACGACCCAACATCAACCCCTACATTCTCCACTTCGTTGACATTGTAATGTTACTGAGAGAAACGCCTTTTTCTCAGGAAACGCTCTCGATACTTACAGTTTATTGGCTTTAGGTCTATTAAATTTCATAAATTTATTTATGAAATCTAATAGACCTTAATCCAATAAACTAAATATCAAGAGCCCTATTGTACGATCACGAAACTTGGCTTTATTTTTACAAGAATGTTTTTCATGAGATAGTAATTCACTAATAACATTTAATAATAAACTAATTAATACTAGAATAGAGTATACTACTCTGCCTTATCACAAGACTTCTTTGTAAAAAAAAATTATCAATTATTAGAAAAACCTTACTCTTCCAAAATTACTTTTAGAAAAACAGTAAAAAAAGTCTTGAAATGTGTCATTTCTAAATAGCGTATTGAAGAATATCACACCGAACAAGGCCTTAAACTTTGCCTCTTAGCCGGCGGGACATCTGTAATTAAAATGCAATGTCAGTTTCATTGTTCAAGAGCAGCAAAAATTTAATATTATGTACCAATATTTCCTAACCATCTCATTATAAGTGGATTTTCCGTCGGTAGACCACTTTCATTGTAAAATTGTTCGGATAAACCTTCGCAGCATGTATAGAAGTTTGGCAATCACATTTTCGACGTCAAAATTACTTTTAAAGTTACGAAATTGGAAAATCCCAAATAAGAGTAAAGACATTCAATATGTATTGATACATTTGGTACACCAATGTTCGTGGCACAATCAGTTTAAGTTATCATTCAAAATATGTCTATTTTTTCTTCCGATACGTTGAATATCGAGTAATAATGTAAAAATGAGATATAATGGTGTTTACAAATAAATTTATATGTAAGATAACTGGCGGTTAAAAAAAACAAAGTTAGAATCACCGAATAGAAACACTCTTATCGAACTGATCGAAAAAGTTTTAAAAATGTAGAAAGACGTTAAGACATACTTTCGTTGTCTGATCAAAAGGGGTGCAATAATTTTTTCTTAAATAACAAATCCAGCATAATATACTAAAAGTAGAATAATATTTAATATTTTAGCATGTCCGACCCCCAAAAAAAACATTGAAAAAAACATTCAAATATTAATTGGTTCCACAGTCGTGGCTCTCCTCCACTTGGATAAACGAAACCGCTTTTAAGATTGAAAAAGATTTTCCGGGATTAATCTTGATTTCTTTTCAATAAATATTATTCAATTAATATTTAGTGTATAATATTTTCGAATTTTTTTTTATAATTTTTTAATATATTACTTTCGGGGAATTTGAAACTTTGTAAAGTACTACTAAATATGTATGTATCACTGAAAACAAATTCACACAACAAATAGGAAAATTTTCATAAAAAAAATACACTAGTGGATAAACTTCAGGAGCATTACACAAATTAAAATGAATTGGAAACGCTAGCTGGATAGATTTTCATTCCATTATGCCAACACTATGAAAATTCCTAGCCAGTAGCTTCATCCTGGCGGTGTGAAAGCGGCCACAAAGTGCCCGCTCTCGCCGCCGGCAAAGAGGACAAACAGACCCAATGTTCAAGGCAATTTAGCTCCAATCGTAGCCTGATTGGTTAAATGTTTCGTACACAAATAAAATGAAAAGTCCACGAATGGCGCTGCCTGTCTGCTAAGCGTTTTACGTCGCTGAATATGTAATTGAAGAAAGAAAGGGTAGCTGTGAAAATAGCTTGGTTCTGTTAACATTAAGTCGAGTTGGTCCATTCACTGTGATAATATTTTATGATGTTAAATGACGAAGTCAGAATAATGAAGGAATACCATACAATAATACATGATAATGTGAGGAAATTATTTGAAATAACAAGGTCTTTATTCAAAATCAGAGGCTTATTTTCAACATTTGCTGTTTGAAGTAGCTACGTTATAAAATGGTATTCACATATCTTCAATTCTCAATGATATTCTTCTTGTATCCATTCTTCCTCTACAAAATTCTTTAATTCACAATAATACTCCATCTTACTGCGAATTAAAGAATTATGTAACATTGTAAATTAATGTTTATATAACAAGATCGTATTCTTGTATTACATAGAATGACAAGTGGAATAAGTCCACAGCGTGATGACAAAAGTTTAGTTATATGTTTAACTATATTAACTACCCCATAAATTTCACCCAACACATACATATCAGTGCCAGTACAATAAATGACAAATCCAACATAATATACTGAAAGTAAACTATCACTTAATATTTTACCATGTCAAATCCCAAAAAAAAACATTGAGATATAAATTCCAGAGTTGAAAATGCGAATTAAAGGGTTATGTAACATTGTAAATTAATGTTTATATGACAGGATCGCTTGCATTGCTGAGAATGACAAATGGAATAAGTCCACAACGTGATCGTAAAAGTTTAGTTATATGACTATATTATCTACTAAAGAAATTTCACCCAAGACATACATATTAGTGCCAATACAATAAATGCAATTGACACTTAACTCCACCAAATCTCAATATTTACGTCGTACCATTATGGTATGTATAATCAACGAAACACAATGATACAGTGAGAAGCTAAGTTATGTGAAAAATAAGTCAACACTTGATCTAAATCTATCAGGTCAGGCCATTTACGAAAGTACTTAATAAGTGGTCTGAGATTCGACCTCTGGATTCGACCATGTAAAACATGGTTTTAAACTGATTAAACTATAACGAATATAATCGACATAATAACAAATTTTATGATAATCCAAATCCAGCAACATATAATATAAGAACCTCCATTAACAATATATTATAACTGAACTCCAATTTGGCGCCTTCACTTCTCATGACCTTGAACACGTTGCAAAATTCTATTCATCTCTTTATCACCATACACAATGTTTCCTTCATCATCAACAAAAGCCGCCGGGTTGTAGAATAAATTGGACTTTTACATACAAAGTGCTTCATCAACGTACTCTTCCACGCGTTGCTTTAATAACTTTTTCATCCACAGATTGTTCCAATGTTTGCCTCCATTCTTACTGAGCTAAAATATACAAAATAATTATGTCAAATTATCCCACGATGCGTTCATGAAAACTAAATATCGCTCGCTTGAACCTTAATAAAAAAAACATACTAAAATTACGGTTAAAAAACACAGTTACTAAAAAAACAGTTACTTAAATTCACTGTTAAAAAACACAGTTACTCAAAAAAAACAGTTACTAAAATTACGGTTAAAGACTTCACAAGAATAATTATACATTTTTATAAAAAAAGAACAAACTAGGTTAATCTCTGTTATTAGTAATGTCACCAAACTAACAAGCATCCTTGATCACAATTAAATGAAACTACGTGATGTAGTATTACCACGACCTAGGTTTCGTTGTATTATAACATCTTCAAGTGGGCGGGCTATTAGCAAAGATTAGGCTCATCATTAAAGTGACAGACAGGTGGATTATTAGGCAGCATTAAAGTGACAGACAGGTGTATTATTATATTATATAGCCCCACAAAGGAAATCCAATTATTTCGATTAAAAAAATATATGTCAGGCTTAAAATTCAGATCGACACTTACGGCTAGCGGGCAAGATATTTTCTTTAATTCTAATAATTACCAGTCCCAACTTCACTACATAACCAAACTCTCCAAACCCACCAGGGGCCTCCAACGTTAGCACACGCCAACAGAAGGGCCCGTCAGTGCTCCTCATTACAATCCTGAAGGGCACATGCTCCTCCATAAATCAGACCCTGAAACGGGCTACTGAGCGGGAAACTGCCTATGTAAGCGCTCGTGCGACAAGCAGGGTTGGCACACAGTGTTAATTATATTCGATTCATCTTAAGACGTCCGTCGTTAATTGACAATTATTGCGTAATCACTAGTCTATTTAGTGGAACATTGAGCCCTAGTAAGATTCCTTTACTTCTATGATAAATAAAATAAATATATTTGGCAGGGTCCTCAAAAAAAGAGCGAATTCCGATGAAAAAAATTTTGACAAATAACGATATCGAAAAAGTTTATTTAAAACTTATAAAAATTATAAAAAATGTTCATTTATAGGTCTAAGTCTAAAAGTTCGGATTAAAAGTGTTATAACTCTTTCAATTCGAACCATTAAAATTTAGACCGCAAATCAATCGATTTAAAATACACAATCAATATTATATTCATATCCTTTCGCTAATCTACAGTATTATAATAAGTTCCAATAGACCTTCTTGTAGGTTTTCTTACATTTACAGCTTTTATTTATGAGATTTTAACGTAAATTTAGGAGGACACATGCTCTCATCTTTGTTAATCATAGTTTATAAATATTCTTTCACATTTTAATTTTAGAAAAAAATGAGCATCAAATACTAATCTACAATATTATAATACGTTCCAACAGACCTTCTAATAGCTTTTCTGACATTTACAGCGTTTATTTATGGTTTTACGATTTCAACGTATATTTAGTAGGACAAATGACTATAATATTTGTTAAACATAGTTTATAAATATTCGTTCACATTTTAATTTAAAAAAAAAATGAGCAGTAAATACTAAAAGCTCACCATCACACATATTCTCCGATCTACAGTCACTACGCTACTTATATTTCTCCAATCTACAATCACTACACACCTTCTCAACCAAAACTCATTCTATATTTTACATTCTTCAAGCAAACATTATTAATTTGCATTATCCATAAAACTTTAACAAACTCTTTTTCCCCTTCACATCGAAATGTAACAAAAAATAGAAAATTCGCCAATTTTCCACGCAAGTAATTCAAAACATGAAGTTAAAGAAACGATATATACAGCCACATAAAAGTTACGCCAGGTAAATAAACGGGTAGATGGAAGCTTTAATGTACACAATACATTAATTTATCCAAACTATTCAGGATAATGCGTATCCCTAAAGCTAATACCGACGATATTTTTAAATTTGGGGTGTCTGTTTAATAATTGCTATTATCATCCCCCTCCGCCCACAAGCTGACATCCCTAAGTCCACCCGTACAGTCTAGTTACCCGCTCAGGCCGTGAGTACGGATGGCGTCGTAACTTATGCGCCGAGCAATAAGAACAGTAATTACACCGTACGCTCTCTAAGCAAGTACCGGAGCGTTTAATTGAATTCTGACCCACGAAAACACTTGACAGAACCAACAGCCTGCCCTAAGCGATAGTTGAGAGTAGCGTTAAACTTGACCTTGAACCAACTTGACCTTCATTTACTAAAATCTTTTAGAATGAGTTTTTTTTCCAATTCCAACATTTTGTATATGAAATCAAATAAGCTGCGACAGATATATATTTAAATAAGACATGAATATCCCGAAAAGGTTTTAAAATCAAGTTTCGATAGAAATCTCTAAAAATTTTGTGACCAAAACTTGTAGATGCAAACCTATGAGAACATTATAAATACATTACATTCCATGTGAAATAGGCCAAAAAATTTGCGACATGTAATATATATTTTTTTAAATTTATTAAATTTCACTTAAATACGAAATAAAATCTGCTACATACTCTGAATAATAATTACAATATAAATCTATTAAACTTGAAAAACACTATTTTCTTTACAAACATAGGCACTTCGCTCCTTATTAGACGCATTAAACACTTAAATTCAAATTATTTCACGACAAATCACTTTTAATAATAATTGATTATAAAAATATTAAGAATCAACACAGCATCTGAAAGTTATTATTTATTAATTTTTCATATGGATAATTATAAATCGTATTTGTAAATATATTTAACACGAAAACCGGCCAAGTGTGTATTGTAATACACACAAAATAAAAACTCTAAAATGGAACACAATGTTTTAGAAAAATTATAACCATGACGACATTATATGAATTCTAAATTAAAGTTGGCCTACGAAACCTCAAACAAAGGTAGAACAGTCGCTTATTTAACCATTCTTTAAAAATGAGTATACCATAATATTGGAAAATCGCTTCCATGTAAATGTGAAAATGGAATGTTGCAAATATACCGCTGATCAAAAATTAAATAAATAAAGAAAGAAAATGTTATATAGCAACCAACGTGTAAAAGACCAAGGAGTGGTTCAGAAAATATTATATGCTGCATTTTTCTTTACGACACATTTTCACTGCTCTGATTTCTCTGATCATTCTAGAAGTAAAATATGTTTGGTAAATGTGAAAAAATCGAACCGTTTCCGAGATAATCGCCTTCAAAGTTGTAAATAAAAATATTTATTATATCAAATTCTATTACACCCAGAAAATCTTCTTTCAAAATTGCACATCACTAATAAGATTAGTTGACGTTCCGCAAAGTGTTAACATGACTTTTTCATAATTTTAATTATAGGTGTGATTCATCAGAATACTCTGAGCAGAAAAATATAAAAAGAATTATGTTGTAAAAAAGTCATTATATTGTTTTCAAAATATTTTTAGTTTTTTCTACCTTCTTTATTACTCATACTATTGCATTGGACTGAATCATCCCTATAAAAATATATAGTAAACAATAATTCACCTATGCATACATTTTAAAGGTTCAATGTTTTCAGAAAAACTTTTTTCAAAACATTTAATTTTTACTGCATTGGACTGAATCATCCCTATAAAAATATATTGTACATAATAATTCATCTACATTTACATTTTAGAAAGTTTAATGTTTTCTGAAAAATTTAATTCTGAAAAAGTAATCTGCCTCATGCCAAGGTAATATATAATATTTTAACAATACAAGAAGCAAACGAATATACATTAACATGAATCCTACGTCGACCAAATCTGTTGCCTTTCGTTACCTAAGTATTAAGCCTGCAAACGTTTTCACAATGGCCTTTTCCCCAAAAACCGGAAGGAAGGAAGTATGTATACACGTTACACGCACACACTTCCGCTCTCCCCCTACAAACAATTTCCAATTGAATAAAGCGCCATTAGAAGCGCTCAATGATTAAGTTGGCGCGTAGTTTGAGTTATCTATCCAACAGGGATTCGGATTCTGAAACCCCTATCACACAATCGCATTAGGCGGGCGGCCCGCCTCATACGGCGGTTTCCATAGATATGAACGTTGATTGTCATCTCATGTAAGTAAACCAACACAAATATGTTTATGGTGTGAAGTTGTTCATGGAAATTTTATTTAGGAACAATATATTAATCGTAAAATGTAGAAAATGGAAGTGCTTTATTAAGTAATAAATTATTTATTAATAAAAATAATTGTAGACATAAACAGTCATTATACCAAAAATTATTAAAGCGCCGCTTCCATAAGACTTTTTAATCTATGTCTACACATATAATAAAATTGTAGAATTGGCATGTCTGAACATTGAAGATATTTACGAAAAAGTGATATAGGGAGATGTAACAAAGTAATGAAACACAAAAATCTTATTTTTAGCATTTTTATCTGTTTGTAACTTTATTGATCCGAGCATCAAGCAAGAACCACCGAAGAGGTTCTAATGAGGTTTTAACTGGTACATTTTATAGGACCTAAGGTAACATATGAAGTAACATTCAGCCGACTGAGAACCTCTTTGCAGCGACTTCGCGTTACATCACAACATATACTCCTATTTATGCTCTAGCAGTCAGAATTGTGGCGAGCTACACAGATTTCGTATTAGACGTTCGAGATAACTTACGACGTATACGTTCGAGATGATCGTCGATGAAACTAAATATATATTATTGAACGTGCCCAAAACACCTTTCTTCGATATTTGTACATTAGACGATATGGTCGATTCCCTATCCTATTTCCTGCCGATTTTCTCTTGATATCCTGGATCACCACATGTTGCACCACAGAAGAGGAGTTTATTTAATGAAATTTATTTTCCTGTTAAATGGAAATTTGTTATTGAAAACAATCGCGTTTCGTACCCTATAACTACCTACACTCCCATTCTAGAACCGAGCCATACCAAATTTCTCCCCTTTCCCACTATATACAATTGCTCAACCCCTTGATCGAGGTTGCTCCAGAGTATGACGTGTAAGAGTGAGAGTAAACATGTTAACATATTTCACCGTTATATGTGGTAATGTAATTGAATTTCATTTATTATCCAGATATCGTAATTAAAACGGAAAGCTGTAAACACTGTTTCCGTAACTACATGTAAATAAAAATAAATAACTAAATAAAAACATAAATATAGGCTTTTATTCATTGCAATCAATTGACTAAAAAAGAAGATACGTTAATATTAATTTCAATACAAAGAGCACTTAAACTTAATTTACAAAGATAATTAAAGATGATGTTACGTGTATTTTCTAAATCTTTTAATTAACTTAATAACAGTCAACCCGAACATAATGATAGCAAATAGAGAAAGCAAAATTTGTTTTATTGTGATTAAACATCATTAATAAAGTAGCAAATTTTAGTTTCAATTTTAGTTTTAATTCATCTTCTTTACGAATAACTTTAACAAGTTCAAATACGCAGGTTCTAACACAACTTCGTCTCTCCACAGATTCTCATGTCCTTTCATGGTAATCTAACAAACCAAAGACTCAATCTAAACATATCATACGAATTCTAGCAAAGATTATCACAGATTATCTTCACTAATATCGAGTTATAATAAAACCAAGGTACCGATGTGCATTTTCGACCAGAAACAATTTTGTAACAATTTTACGTATATAACAACTTAAAAATTGAAACGCAATGTTGAAAATCGGAAGTCACCTACCATTACACTTTCCAATATCGTTCCACCACGTCAAATTAATTAGTATAAAACTTTTTCTTAAATCTTCTAAGACAGAACAAACGAAGACATACAAAGTATTGTATGTCTTCGTTATTTCAATGATCACAGAATTATAATACGTACTTTTATCTAGCTCATGAAAAGGAGATTAAAATTTCCAAACACTAGAGTCATAAGCGTCGTTCCCTTAATAAAATAATATATTTTCTTTGAATTTATTTTCATTTCTTTTCTACGCCATGATAATGCATTCTTTCTACGTCGTCCTATTTTTTACCACGTTTAGGTTCCCTTCATTTTACTATCTGCAATTAAACAACGTTCTAATGTTCTTCAGACATTTTTTCAACTCCATAACTCAGAGCGAAAAGTAATAAAAAAATTAAAAAACGTCCAGCACCTCAAAAACGCTAGTATTTAGAAAGCTAAGGAGAATATTTTCTTCTTTTTTGAATGATTTATTTCAAATAATTTGGAAAAAAATTGGTACAAGTAGCAGTAAAACTTAACCAAGCTAAAGGAAAAATGCCATTAAAGTGCTCAATAAATGTATATACATAAGAGGTAAAGCAATGTTACAAGAAAGTCATACGCCCCGTGAATATACCGACATGCACATGTATCTATTTTTTGTCTATAGCATTTTATTGGCGAAAATAGATGCATAAGCACATCAAAAACAATGTCACGCAAAAAAGGGGGTACCAGTTTTTTATTGTTTCTTATCGTCATTCATCTATAGTTCTCTGAATATAGTCTGCTCGTTTCCACGTCAGATGAATTACCTGTTTTACTAGAACTTTCGCTTTTGAGTTTCTTTTAAAGTGGATCTTTAGTGTTTCACATGGCCAAATAATATATCACATGTTGTTTCAGTTCTATATTAGTACATAATATATAATAAAACCTTCTTTTAATATCTTTATCTTTCAATTCTTTTCCATTTTTTAACCAATTTAGTGAAGTTCGATTTTTATATGACTTTCTTCTTTAAATTTTCTATCACGTAAATTAGATCTGCAAATTTTAACTTTAATTTTCCCTTTTTGAATTTAACAATTGATCTTATGGTATTTTGGTGCACTGATTAACAATATTTACTTAGATTTTCTCCATCACACTCACTTTTTCTTTAGAAAAGCCCTATCCCCTCTGCTAAACAAATTGTCTAAATAATATACCAGTGCGGTTGTTGGTCGAACCGGCACCTACATCGTCCTTGACGCTATGCTAAACTACTAGCGCCTCATAGAAACCATTAATGTTATTGACTTTTGGGCCATCTACGAGTCCAACGCAATTCCTTTGTGCAGACACATCTTCAGTAGAGCAGTACATCTTCATTCACGATGCTTTACTCGAAGCACTGCGAAGCGGAGACACAGAAGTACTTCTTGTGGAAATGCAGGCCTACCTTCAAAGCTCTTGGAACCTTTAGAAGACGACGATGGGAGAAATCAGCAAGATGTGGAGCCATATATTAAACAAGTCTCGAATGAGATCAGTGAGAAGTCAAAATCTATTACGCTAAGTTCGTCGAATAGTTAACTTCGCAAATTGAGAAAGAACAGAATTCGGATGTTTATAGACATTCCTATGTTTATAGACATCCAAACATCCATAGGCTGTCGCTCATGACAACGTACACTGATGATCGAATTTTCGCAAGAGAACAAGCGAAAAGCTATTGGAATACACACCGATAAGTACACGATTTCTTGAATTAGTTAATACATTAAATACTAAAAATAACATTGGTGAATACTTATTACAACATTTATTTACCTAGTACCTAATTTTGTAGCAGACGGCCATATAATTAACTAGAACCATTTTTAATTATATTATTTAAAATTTTATTGTAATAATATATTTAGCTTTCCACCCTTATTAATTACGGATGGAAGTACGAAAGAGAAGCCCTTTAAAGATAATATAATGCTTTAGCTACACCCACGCCCTACGTTTTGTAAAATTAAATCTAAATTAAATTGAAGAGAGTTTCAACATCAAAGTACAGCGAAATACACTGTAGCTTACAACTGACGTCATTGTTGATATTCTGTAAATATTTTAGCAAAATTTTATTTTTTTAACAATAACGAAATATAAGGGTTGGTAACAAACGAATATATAAGGGAATATTAACTTTTTTTAATAACCGATGTTAATAAAGTTTCAAATAGATCCTATAATAAGTACTGGCCTATAATCAACAGGACACTCTTAAACAACCCTCAAACAGACCCTTAAATCTAGCATAACTCTTAATATGCTAGGTTTAAAGGTCTTTAGTTTTATGCCGACTCCGAACCCTGCCCGTTTACCTTATTAGGGGAAAACTCCATAACTAAAACGGATACAAACGTCATAAACTAAAACGGATGCTAACAAAGACGCAGGCTAAAGCTAGTATAAAATATAAAGAATTCAAAAATATTCAACTATTTCATATATATATATATATATATATATATATATATATATATATATATATATATACGATTATATATAGGCACACATCACTGCAGTACAACGCAAAGCATGTCATCATGAAATAGATGGAAGCTGGCGAGATGAAACCGCGGAACAAGGCATGAGGCAACTTCAGATATGCAAGTCTTATTAAACTCAGAAAGCTAATAAACAAAGAGCTTAAAGTTCTCTCTCCGAAGCTTAATTTTGCGTATACGAAACGTATCTGTTTGCCAGAGGTTAATAAAGCGGAAAATGTAAATATTTGATACATGAAACGGTTTATTTGACTGTTGAGTCTTAAATTTGAATACGCGTTCTTGATTTTATACTAAATGCTTTTAGACTATTTATTTTTTCAAAAAGAAACTTTTAGAAGTAAAACCGTATGAACGGTTTTACTAAAAAAAATTCTTTGTTGAGAATGAATAAACCTAGTAGTTAGAGATAATTTGAAAATTAAAAATAATTAAATGATGTAATAATTATTTCGATTTTAATTTGGTTGTCTGTCCGTCAGTCCGTATGTCTGTCTCTCTAAGCCTTTTTTTCTTAGAGACTCCTTGAAATATCAAGTTGAAGTTATCGTATACTGAAGTTTACAACCTTTAATTGCTGTAAAATTTCAAGCCTTTTTTGTTCATGGGAGAAAAAATATGACCCTTTAAAATGTCTTTTTTCTTTATTTTTACCATAGTCTTAGCTCACTGATCATCAAAATCGATAGGGTACTTCCAGTTGACCTACAATCTTAAAAGTCAGCATAATAGGAAGTCATATAGCACAAATAAATGGAAAAATCCCAAAATCAATCATTTCGAATTCTATATGGAATTATACATTTTTTTTAATATGCGCCTGTGAAAGATATAGTCGGCAATATTTCCTTATTTTTACCATAGTCTTACTCAATGATCATGAAAACCTACAAGGTACTTCCGGTTGACCTACAAACTTGAAAGTCAGCATATTATATCTTATAGCTCAGTAAAGGAAAAAATCCAAAAATCAATGATTTCTGATTCTATGTGGAATTAATTTTTTTTTAATGAATGCCCTTGACGCGATGGCCTTGATCATCGTTCTCGTTTTCCCAGTTTACCTCCTTAATAACCCTCAAAATTAAAATTTAAATCGCTTCACTAATATCTGTAATTCGACTATAAAAAATAAATATATGATAAAAACAAAAAAATAAAAAAAAACGATTTTCAAAATTAAGTATCACCTAATAACATTTTCTTACGATCCGCAAAGATTTGATATAAGGTTTACTGACGTAATTTTCTTTCTAGGTGTGATTCATCACTAATTCTGAATAGGAAAAACTAGGAAATTGGGGGCTCATTTCAGGAGGGTTTTGGGGGCTCATTTCAGGGGGTAAACTAAGAAATAAAAGAAATTCTTCCAAGGTTATCGTGTATGGTGTCGTCAAATGTAAGCTCATTAAAGTACGAATTCAATACTACATACGATGTTTCTACATGAACATTTTTCAATATTTTACGGAAAGAACACTTAAAAAATTCTATCCCCTCATATTTATCACTAATAGGTAATTCAGATAATTCTGAAGAAAATCATTAAAATTGAAAATTATATACAGATTGAACGAAAATAATAAGGACTGAAGAAGACTAGCGCGATTGATTTTCATAAACAGTTTATTATGTATTTTTTATAGGTTTAACAAAAAAACTACAGATTTTTCAAAATTTTTAATTTTGCTCAGTCGAAACACTCCCCGCCCAGCTACGGGACGTAAAACGGCATTCGTGCAGCCGGCGGCGGGCGGCGTAGCACATAAGCGCATTTTACGTACATAGTAGGAGTGCATTAATATTAATATTTAAGTGAAGGACTTTACTTTCTGTGTTTTATACTCTCCGGATGATCACAATACTTCATCCAACATTCACGCGTTTCGAAAGTCAAAACTTAAACTTACCAATTATGTGATTCGATTTACTAAAAATATTATATTTACCATACATAACGCCAATTAGTAACTAATATTTTCACTTTCAACGTGATAACTAATCGAAAATTAATGGAGCAAGAGATTATTGTTTAAAAGATCAGACAATTTATAAAAAATTGTGAAACTTAACTAAATTTTAAGACGGGAATAAATTAATTAAAATTAATATTGAATTATACACAAGAACTAATTTTAAAAAAATTAAACCGACTTAAAAATGTAGCTAGGTGCCTACACCACTTAAAATAACGAAATAAACAATAAATAAAAATACGGTTAACTTAAAAGGGAGAAGAAATAAATATTACAATATGCACAAAATCAATTTGAGGTTGGTACCAGCAAAGAAAACTCTACAAAAATTTTTTTTTGAGGTTTGTACCAGTTTTTTGCTTTGTGCTATGTACGTTTGATTTGCCTTACTAATATCATTATACCTTATTATTAATATATTCGCCCTGTCGAACCATTTCAAAAATACCTCGATTTACAAGAAAATTAAAAACTACATCTTTTTCATAAAGAGAAATAAGCTTTATAAAAAATGTATATACGTATTTCAGCAACCATATTGGATTCAATAAATATATAGGTTTTTCTTCATATATTTTATATAACTTATAACCTTTTTAAAAATCGCCTAATTTTAAAGAAGTTATTGTAAATATAATTTTAATTCGTCTTATATTTAAATTCAATTTTAATTTCAGCCCTTTTATCGTTCGTGATTACATTAGAAAGTTACGTGATTCTAAAAAAATCATTAAAATGCAAGGCATACATAGATATATATTTGTTAATCCAATGTTAAATAAAAAATATAAACTAGCATGAAGTATAAAATATTTATCAAAATTGAATTTAATTAAATCAAACGCAATCGCCCCCAAATTACAAAAACTTGTTGCCTTTAAAATAAATTATAAATTTGTTTAGTTTCCCGAATGTAAGTAAAAGTTATAGATACTAAAATAAAAAAATCACAATTTTGCCATAGAGACGGAAAACAATTTAAAGTAGCCAAGTAAAATTCCCACTTCACTCCCCCGTTACATACCATCGACAACCTCAAAATCTACCAACAAACTACACACCACTAGACAATATCGCCGAATCTAAAACACCCCCCTCTAACGCGCACCCCTGTGCCTCTTATTATGAAAGCAGCAAGTCCTTATGGAAATTATCATTTTAAGGCGTTCCGGGACTTATTTCACTCCGTCGAGTAAATGTACGAAAGCCGCCGTCGAGAGCATTCTCTAGCGGAAACTGTTTTTGTAGCTTTTAAGCCTTTTATCGATATCGCGGAGCGACATGCCAAGTCTTAAGAGAGCTTTTCTTTGTATAGATGGTCTTTTGTTATTAGTTTGAACTCAAAAATAAATCGTAAACAATTAATCACGTCCTGTTTGAAATAGCCGCGCCTAGCGTATTAGAACGGTACAATTAAAAGTATTAAGTACATAGTTTCATTCTGTTTCATCTTATATATTTTCTATGTTATAAAAAAATATATATAATTAAAGTTACACGTCTACGAAATACCAAACTATAGTTAAAAATGTAGCACAATATGGAACATTTATCGCATCTAAACGGAAACAAAACAGCTTGTCGCTATCTCGAGGATGTCCTACGCGACGACCTCACGAGATGACGATGCGTTATAATAAGTGTATAAAAAGCTTTGTCAAAGCTGCCTACCTCAGTTTGGTGAAAAAAGTTTGGTAGATTAAAAAAATATTATCGCTCCAAGAAAATCGTATCTGTTTTAACAATTTTATTAATTTGTAATCGTATCAAAATTTTCTTCGAAAATTAATCAAAATTAAAAACAATATAGGACAATAGATACCTTTTCAATTGCTGTCGTCATAAGATGTTTTTAAATTAAAAGTAAACTGCGTTCAATTTTATAAAACTGTTTTATATTTTATTTCCCATTGTTGTCTTAGTATACAACTTATTTTATTTTATATCCTAAAGTACACATTCTGGAAAGAATTTGAAATATTTAAAGCGCTCTGACTTTATAATGGTTATCCTAAAAACTTTAGAAAATGAAAAAAAACCTCTTAATTTTCAATGAAAATGATTCATTTAAAAAAAAAGACCAACGGGTTTCCTTATGACGAACGTATTACTGCTAACTTCCATTATAAACACAACCATTTGCTGAAAACTGCAACGAAATCAGATGACCCCCTCCATTAATTATAAAGTAGAAAACTAGCAAGCAAAGATTCTATCACTAAAAATAATACGTATTTATTATGTCAAATGTAAAGACTCTTTAAATTAAACAAAGATAAAAATACTTTTATTTTTCCATTTAATTGTTTTCTACAGAAACACATACATATGTCTACATATCAATAAAATACGAAGACTCATCCTATTATTTTACGTAAGTTATCCATATATTTTTTTAACAAATGTACTACCCTTAAAACCAGCTTAAATGATTTATGTTACCGAGAAAAACTAACTAAACTGATTTTGGCTTTTAACGCTTTTTGAAATAAAAACCTTGGAGATTTTAATGAATTTTTATTTCGAAGTGCTAAACCAACTAAATTATCTAAAATAGCTTAATAAATATTTAAAATATCTTTATAATTTTATATTTTTAATAACATTTTAGAAAAATAACAAATGCTATTTCGTCTATATTATTACGCCATGAGAGTAAATTAATTAAACGATTCGATGAAACGAAGCGGAAAGCCTGGAATATGCATAAAGAAGCGGCGGTGGAAAAGCCAATACATATTATACATATAACATCAAACATCTTCCATACATTCACAAAATCATTTCAACCCCAGTAACTAAACAACGCCGCATGTTATTTGAAACAAATAATCAGATGCGTAGATTCCATCTACATTAACAAAACCATTAGGTTTCAATTTAACTCCCATTAATTCTGTAACCAATAAATAAAACATGTCGAAGACTCGACAGTAATATAAAGGGTAGGTACCCGACACAAGACGTTCCTAAGGACTAGGGCGTCGAGTGTGTCTGGGCGGGCGGTACTCGATTTGAATACGACACCGTAGACTCGCCGATAGACGTACAGACGCACGCGAAAACTTTTTGAATTTATTTTATAAACCGTAATCACGGTAGGGATAATTAAGTTTCATAATAACCGTGTTAACATAATTGAGTCGCCGAAGCAATTTCCGTTACGAAAAATTTAATTAATGAAATAATTTCCAGTTTCGACCAGGGAAACAATTGTCTGCCTAAACATTCGGATATTATTTCATATGTTTTATAGAGAGAAAAAAACAATTACGTCATATCTGTTAATTTTTGTCTAGTATTCTACAATAACACACTCTTAAAAAAAATATTAGAAAGAGACAAAATTTTTCATGGGATACCATCTTTTTCGTTTTTCCAAAAAGCTTTATTGAATAAATATCTTGAAAATTTCTAAGAATCTATGGTGGTCGGCTTCTCAGGAATTGTCTATATTTTAATTTCATTATTCAGATAATAATAAAACATATAGTCGCCATTATTATATTCCAAAAAATATTCCCTGCTTACTCGGTGAATTTATTTTCACTCACGATTACATTATTACTCGTATTATCTTTAATTTGCATCATTTACAGTAACTCAAATATTAATTGATTAGGGCAAAGCAATACAAAATTTGATCGTCTTTAATATTTCTCCACTTATTTGTTAATATTTCTCCACTTATTTGTTAATATTTCTCCACTTATTTGTTAATATTTCTCCACTAGTTCGTTAATATTTCTCCACCAGTTCGTTAATATGTCTCCACTAGTTCGTTAATATTTCTCCACTAGTTCGTTAATATTTCTCCACCAGTTCGTTACAATTTCAATTTGTCGACAGTGATATTCAATAATGCTTATATTTGTCATACTCTTTTGCCACTTGATTGCATAAACGATTCCAAATTATTGCATATTTCAAAACATTGTATATATTATACGTTATTCATATTGTATATATACAATCTGTAACATTTGTATGGAATAAAAAAATTATATTATTATAACTAAATAATTCACAATTAATAAATACTATGGACCCGCCCTGGTTTCGTAAATTTAGGGATTGACAAAGAAAATTTCTGAAATATTGATTATATTCCACTTTAAGTCTCTCCCCCTGGTGTCAAAACAACAATACGAAGACTTGGTGCGGGTAAAATTAAGTTTTTTTATTAAATATATTTCTTTCATGAACATAGTCCCGGACTTTATTTTCATTAACAAAAATATACTAATATACCGCAACATGATGTCTTGCTCCCCCTCCGTTCCCATCTCCGCGACGTGAACATATCGCACCGAAAGTCATTAAAATGCACATTTCTACTTTATTTACTTTCAAAAACATTTTATTTTCTCTTAAACTACTGACGCAATTATGTAGTATCAAAGGTAATTTTTTCTATCGAAAACACTTAAAACGTCTATCGTATTTATTTTATTGTAGATTAATATATTAGCCTAAACATTGCCACTTTTTTACCACGCACTTTTTAACTTAAAAACAATCACCGTGGCTTACCTATAAAAGATAGATAAATGCTAGCGCGGTAATTTCATTATACCTTCTTACGACCTACAATTCTGCCATACATATTATAGATACATTTATATAATAATTTTCCCAGCATTCGTCACAAAACTTTTCAAACCAGTGAGTTTTTCTCCGCCTACGCTGACATTTTTAAATATACCTCAAAAGGTATATTTAAAAATGTCAGCGTAGCTACCATTTTGCATAAGCTGTATGTCAATAGGATTAGTAATTTTTACGTAAATTCCTGAAAAATAAACAAAACTTTATTCTGTATCCTATTAATAGGATTTTGACACGCTGTGCGCATTATATATGTACGCATGTTAAGAACAAAACTATATATTGTCGACAAAAGTTGTCATATTTTTATAGAAAAAAAGATAATAAAAATGAATATAATGAATTGTTAAATTTACTGAAACAATTTATATAAAGTTTAATTAATGATTGAAAATAAATGTATATACTGAAAATTTATTGTAATTTATTAATTTTAAGTATTTAATAAATAATAAAGTAATAATGAAAATGAATGAATTTGGCAAATTTTTTTTTGTAATTTATAAATTTTTAATATTTAGTAAATGACATGACAATAATTTATAATTTATAATGCAAATAAATACATACCGATTGTAAACGGTCTGGCAGATGATTGGCTTACAATAGAAAGCCAGTAGACTAAAAAAAAATAAGTTTAAATAATATTTACACGTGTTTAGAATTGAGGTTATACAGCTGACCGCGCACAATGTTTGCTGCTCGAATGTCGATACTCGCACGAACACACACACATACAGCCGTATATAATAGAAAGAGATAGAGAGAAAAGGGAAAGGTCGCCTGAAGGGGGCATAACGCTTTTTCCTTACGTGACGATTTCTGCCAGTTCTCTCTACTGTAAGCCGCGTAAAAGAACGCCATTCCAATATAATAACCTAATACTTTCTATTACTAGAAAAGTATATAAATATATTTATGTATTTCTTTATTAATAAGTCATATACGAATTACTATATCGATAGTGCCAACATTTTACATGCACTGATGATAAAATTATTTTATGTTAAGGTGACTAATATTCAATATATTAAATTAAATATCAATTTTACCACTTACAGAAAATCGTAGAAATAACAAAATTAAATACCTTCAAATATATTTTTAAAACAATATCCGAAACAAATATCACAAGGCTTATGCAGTCAATGTCAATTTTATCACTTACAGAAAATCGTTGTAGAAATAACAAAATTAAATACCTTCAAATATATTTTTAAAACAATATCCGAAACAAATATCACAAGGCTTATGCAGTCAATGTCAATTTTATCACTTACAGAAAATCGTTGTAGAAATAACAAAATTAAATACCTTCAAATATATTTTTAAAACAATATCCGAAACAAATATCACAAGGCTTATGCAGTCAATATAAATTTTATCACTTACAGAAAATCGTTGTAGAATTAAATACCGTAACGAAATTAAATACCTATTTACAAAATTAAATACCTATTGTAATACAATTTGACGTACGTTTGAAAATTTTATAAATTTACTAAATATTTTACGATACAGAAGAGACGCTCAGTATAATTGTAATTTATAATACTGATAAGTATCATTGTAATTTATACTAATAATAAAATTAATTTCAAACTGTCCTCTGTATATGGGAAGCACTTTTATATAAAAACCTGTCCGTTACGAGTTAAACTAGAAATTAATATCTCGCATATAATTATATTTTTTTCAACATATTATCTAGTACCCAGTATTTTCCATCTAATTATTATACTGAAGACTGAATTCAGATAATAATTTTTCAGGTTTAAAGTATGAAAAAAAAATTAACTCACAAAACGTGACACATATGTGGATGTACCCGACTTTCAGACCCAACCGCATTCTCACAAATTATGGAAATTAGTTTCAAGTCTTATGTCTTTGTCAGTATAAGTACATTATTATGGGGTCCTATTCCGCCCATGATTTTCGTTTGTAATTCAAACTTACACAACATAGACACAATGAACGGCGGCCCGCGACAAAGGGAAATGGGAAATTGGGGGGTGTGGAGCGATTTGGAGATTTCCCTGGCTCATCTTCTCGCGTCTTATTTGTATATCGCCCTATATACGGCTCAATTAAGGGTACGTGTGAGCATTTTCTAATAAAGGGATGTCGAGAACGTCCCGCTTTGAAGGTAGACATACTGGAGTGTTTATAAATACATTAAGAGAACGTTTATGTGAACTTTTATAAATAGCATGGTGAAAAACAAAATATTCCCTTATATGTACATTTTACATATAAAATTAAATTTAATAAAAAAATACATAATTTATAATAAAGCATTTAGTGAGTGGGCCTTTTTTCAAATAAAACATTTTCCCAATATTTATTAAACGGATTATTTACAAGACATATGCACGTATATACTTCCGCTCTACAGACTTTCGCTCTATATGAACACAATACTGTTGTCCGTCTTTCACATCTTTATACAATCGAGTATGAACATTCGCCCTGTGTAAACAAGATGCTTTTGCCTGTTTCTCACATCTTTATATGTATATATACAAATATATATGTATGAGTGCGTGTGTATGTGTACGTTCACTCTATATAAATGAGATGCTTTTATCTGTTTCTCATATTTTTATACATATGCATGTATCCTTTATGTACTTCCGCTCTATGTGAACAAGATACTTGCGCTCTACGTGAACAAGATATTTCTGAAATCTTTACACCAACGTTACTAAATTAATTTCCAGGATTCCAAGTAATAATATTTTTATAGAAAAAATCACGTAGAAATAATGAAACATGCATTTTACTGTTAAACTCTCTCTAGCAAAGAGCACTTGAATACAATAATAAAACGCGATACGTGTTTTATTATTGTATTTGTTGCTTAGTGAAATTATGCTTTAGTTAAACTTCTAACAGCTGAACAGTTTTCCGGAAGAAGTTTAAAATATATTCACTTTCTATATGTTACGTGAGCTAAACCGTCAGTAAAATACAACGTACACATGAAACGAGCAAAGTTAATTAAAAAAAAGGTTCATTGCTACAAATCATGTTAAATTGTTGAGCATTCGTTTTCAGTTAACCGCAACATTCACTAAGAACAAGTTGAGTATCTAATAGACTTTGAAAGAACTTTAAATTACTCCCACAATATCAAAAAGCAACCTTAAAAAAATAAAACTTAAAAACAAATCATATAAACTTCAAATGAAGAAATTAAAAAATTAAAATAATCCAAAAGAAAAAAAATTGTCCTAAATACGTGACTGGGAAAACAAACAAATATATTTGAATATAATTTGCATATACAACTAGCTGGATAGTGAAAAATCAACCAATTTCTTATTTCTAGAAATTGCTTCGTTTTAAAAAAGGTGTAAAAAATGAGGAAAACTTCAATGACCCCGATTAATTAAAAAATTAAAATAATCTAAAAGAAAAAAAAATTGTCATATATGTGACTGGGAAAACAAGGATATTTTAATACAACTTGCCTATAAAGCTATCTGAGTACTGAAAAACCTATCAATTTCTTACTTCTAGAATTGCTCCTTTTTAAAAAAGGTGTCAAAATAAGAAAAATTTCGATTATAAAATTAAGAAAAGATTAACATGAGGGTCAAATTTTGTCGCTTCAGCCAATTTATGATTATGAGAATTACGAGGAAAGATAAAAATGTTTCCACTTTCAGCTATTTTTCACGTCCTAGAAATAAAGATAATATAAATATATTCATAGTCGAAAACATTTAATTTATCTTGCTCGACTCACCGTCAAAAAATTTGCGGAGATAATTTCTAAATAGCTAAGTCGCTCAAATCAAAAAACTTTCGTAAGTAGACAAACAGTGAACCTGCAAATTTAATTTCAATACACACCAAAAAAGACGTGCGTCATCGGCGAAAGCAAAACCTTTCTGGATGACATAAAATAATAAAGATTGAACACGTTAGTATTCGTGTGAATGACGTGCCAACATCAAATATAATTCTTTTAGGTATGAGAGGATTCATCGAACTAATAAACTTCCATCATGACGTCATATGGATAAAATTTCACATAAACCTTAGTAATATAATAATAATATTTACAGGCCCACGTACTGTGTACAGTCGGTACAAATTAAAAATCTGACCGAGTGCGAGCCGGACTCGCGCACGAAGGTTTCCATAGCACAAACCAAAATTAACTTATAAATTTGTATTCTTCAAAAACACTGTGAAAACAAAGTTATTGCTGCGGTCGGTACAGAAAATATTCCGCATCTTAAAAAGTTTTTTTAATTTCAATTGAAAATAAATATATTAAAAACTAGTTATGTATTTTTGAAATTACATATTTAGCATTTGTGAAATTACATATTTAGCAATGATTTGCCATTTTATATCCAATAAAACTATTAAAAAGATGCTTTGACCTCCTCTCCCAGTCCTAAAAAACTATAAATTGATATGGAAATTTAGTAATTACTTATCACCTTAATAAAAAACTAGCGTAAAGTAAATTAAGTACCATTGTTATGCTACGATCGGCCGATCCACCGATCGTAGACCCCCAAAGTCTACGAAAAAATGAATCTTAATCAAAAGATTATACAGGTCTCAATTCCAAAATAAAGCTAACCTTTTATAAAGCCAAACGTTACGGTTAGCAAATTACTTATCATGTAAATTATTTAGCTGACTTTCAGAGGCGAAGCTCAAAACGCGAAACCACAAATCGACACATTCCCACTCAAGAAAGCTCCGGAGCGCAGCTCTCAAGCGGCGAACGTAAAAACACACCGCTGCAATCCTCCGAATATCCCGACAATAAATAGTGAACGAGCCGGTATGCGGAATGTTGCTCAAAGTGAATATTTAGCATTCCCCGGAGTTTCAGCGCTGAAACGCTGCGCTATGCGCGGCCGAGAAACATCCGCGCGGAATTTACAACGGCACAAATGGTTATGGCATCGGCGCTGGCGGTTTGGGTGGGACTCCAACTTTAGTATTCAGGACAACGTGGGAGTATCATAAAAAAGTTAATTTAATAAATTAATAAACCTTCAAACGCGACACCTGCCACGAAGATTGCAAAACAAATTTTCAGACGCAAAGTGAAAGAACGAATCGCTATAATATTATGGATAACAACAAATTATAAATGTAAGCGAATCATAGATTGATACAAAAAGTATGAAAGCTAATGGGGTTAAGATGAGATTATTCAGGGACACATAATACATGTATATAAAGAAACAGTTAAAAAAACCTAAATATAAGATATGTAATTCGGGTACATAACAATTGTAAACAATAATCTTTTACACCAACATTTAAACTTTGTAAACTTTTATGACATTTTCCATGATATTGACTACTACTACTGAAATAATAGAATACGTCCAGGATCTACATTGACAACCAGCCACTGTGCTGTAATAAATAACTTCATCAGAAGTGAACAAAGTTGACGACACAAGAAATGACAAAAACTAAATATGTTTAGTGTACATACTATTTTCATATAATTCACCATGTTTGAGATTAATGTAAACATAAAATTCTTTGTAATTCATCGTTATATCATACACCAAGTTACTTCTATATTCATAAATATTCAAGAGAACTGAATTGTTTTTTCATAATCTTTTGTTTATAAACTATTCAGTATAAATGATTAATTCTATAAACATTAATAAATATATGAACTCAAAGACAGCCACGATTAATACACAAAACACAAAAAAAAATATTTAACCTTCAATTTTTTTGCGATAATAAAATCCGTTCGTTTTTTACACTATTTTTTACCCAAAACAAATGCATGACGCATATAGTAAAGTTATACAACTTCAAACGCCATCACAAACGGTCCGATCACGGTTCAATTACAATTAGTTCATTCTAACATATATATCACAAAAAGAAAAGCGGATATCTCTGGAAAAACAGCTTTAACTGTATATATTTCCTTTTAATTATTTTACCACGAATCTTAAAAATACAATTACGATTAATTAAAATGAAAACACTTGTTTACCTGAAGCCCGATGAAAATCTGACCAATATTTCACACAAAAACACCCTTCTTCTGCTATTTTTCTGACTGTGATTTCTAACCACGGCACCTCACACTTCCACTTTACCCCAAAACAACACACCTTTCGATTGCAACCTGATAAATGAACCAAATAAAATTCTACTAAAAAGACGCGCACACATAAAAGCGCGCGAAAACGTCAAAACCGAAAGTAACGAAAAAACCGCGAAAAAAAATTAAAGAAAACGCACGTCCGTCTGGCGCGGCGGCCAAAGAGCTACTGACTCGAGTCACTCACAACGATTCAAATACGCCTCAACCCTGACTTGGGGGTGCGAAATAAGAAAACTCGAATTCGATACGCCCGTCTCTCTTCAACTCGCCACATGATTATATGCATTTGTCCCGTTCTACACATTAAAAACAGTTTTTCTTCTCCCTCCTGCCATTAAATTTCCATCCCCGTCTGCCCGTTGAGGAATTTGTCGCCTCTCCCTGTCTGACGCGGCGTATTATCTGTCTCTCGCCCTTAGAGGTTGGTGAACATATGCGAGTATAAATTTCACTCCGCGAGTGAAAACTGGCGGCAGTCATTGATGAAAATTTAAGAGACTACGCCGGTTCCGGTTTCTTCGATTATTGACTCCATGCAATTTGGTTGATTTATGACCGTCGCATAATTGGTGAAAGTCGCGTTTGTTGAATGAAATTTATTGAAGAACAGTCTGCTTTAGAGCTAAATATTTTTCGCTGAGATTCTGTTAAAAACTTTTGCTTACGAAACAATATTCTGCAATAACTTGAAATTTTGCTATGCTACTAGTAATGTAATCATACAAAAACTTTAGAAATCCAAAATTAATGACCTAAAACCCCCAAACTTTGCGTTCATACCGCTGAACACAAATTATTAAAGGAAAAGCTAATCATAAATTATAATTAAAACAGCATGGATTAGTTTAATTGTTTTTTATTATACTTTCAAAACACACTTTTTATTTAAGCTATTTTGTTAAAGACTAACCAATATAATTTTTTCTGAATCGAATCATATCTAACTTGCTTATCGCAAACAACAAATAATATTTATTATTTGGAACATAACTTCTATATTTTAATACGTGAAGAAGAAAACTTGTACCCTTTTTAGGCATATTACGCGCACGGAGGAGTGTCAGATATGGCATAAGTTGAAATTTATATGTGATTTGTGTTATAAATATATTAAAATATATATTGCAAATACATTCAAATATTCATTCTTTACGTTCATACTGCCAATGGCAAACACATAATAGCCCAGAGGTATGTTCTTTAATAAAATAACCTTAATAACGTTCAAACTTAGAAATTTAGCATAGATTGCGGAAACAGTAAAACTTCTCTTTAATTCTAGTCTCCATTTTAAGTTTAAACTTTGAAACTCAACGTAACAGCTAAGATCAAGAGCAACTATAAAAAAGTTAGCAGTAAAAATTAGTTTTTTGAGATATTATTATATTGCACCAAAGAACACGCTGCTACATGATAACTCATCAATTTTGGTTACCCTATGTTTCATAGTTATCAAATTATTTCATATTTTGTTACAAGTCACAAAATGCATTACAAGTTTTTTTTTAAATCATATTACTTTAAACAGTTTGAGATACAGGTTCATCTCTTTATTTCTTTCATGAGTCCAGTGACCTGATTGAAGTGTTATAATAAAAAAATTACCCTTTTTATAAAATTACCGAAACGGATATAATAATGCCCTGACCGGCTCCAAACGTCAAAAACAATAATAACTTTAGGTAATTAATTAAAATTGTAATTCTTATGTATATTGTAATGACATTTTTGGCCAAAAAACGCATAGGCATATAGACGAGCAAACATACAAATACCAGTAAGATACTCCGATCGTACACTTTTAGAACCCAACAAATAATAAATTAAGTACAATTTGAGAATTAGTACGCTCACAAGACTTTCAAACAAAATAATTACGTTCAGATGCAAGCCGATTTAAAACCGAAAATTTGTTTAAAAACAAAAGTCCCAAACAAGAATATTCAAGACCATTCGAGGACCCACCCGCCCCGATCGAACACTTTACGCAGTGCAAACGACACGAAAGCAAATTGGCGAAAACTCGCGCCCCTCGGTAACCGGAAGCTCGCCCATGAGCCAACAAATCCCCCAAAGGAAGCATCAAGATACACAACCTAGCGGCGTAGGGTAAAGATGTGCACCAAACGCGTTATGCGCGTAAATTGCATAAAGAAATGCATACTTTGTATTCAAGAGATTTTTCACATGGAAGAAAGGATCTTTTTCATTTTTCACAGTTATCGAAGTATAGATATAGAAAGCCAAGTAAAAAACAACACAACTTACGCTCTTAATACGTAGTAAATTACTAAATGAAACTACGTGATGTAGTATTATTTCTACTCTCTTTAAGTTCTTTACCACGACCTAGGTTTCGTTGTATTACATCTTCAGGTGGGCTATTAGCAAAGATCTTTGATCTTAGCTAGCATCTTCGATCTTTGCTAATAGCCCACCTGAAGATGTTGTAATACAACGAAACTTAGGTTGTGGTAAAGAACTTAAAGAAAGTAGAAATAATACTACATCACGTAGTTTCATTTAATTGTGAATAATGCATTTCTATAAAATTAACGCTAAATATATTCAATACTTAGTAAATAATTAAAAGACAACAAACTACAAAAAGAGTAAATGTTAAATTTCATTATTAATCAGGTGAATTTTAAACACTAAAGGTATCCAGACATATTCAGACCCTGTAGAAATAAGATCTTTAAATATCTACAGAATTTTAGGTAAAAAATTATGCATAAAAATAAAGAAATTTCAATATATTATAAAAATAGCTATTTTTAATAGCCATAAAAATAGTAAAATGACTAATAAAAGAACAATTTAGTAAAAAATGCTCAAACGCAAGTTATATCTGTACAATTAGTATCTCCGCAATCAGCCTCCCACTTAAATATTAATGTTAATGCATTTCGACTGCAGCGCAAAGTGATGTGAATGCGCGTAGTTGAGCGGGGAGCGTTTGGACTGGGCAAAATTAAAAATTTCGAAAAGCATGTAAGGATAACAGTGGTCCTTTTTATAGTGAGAATTTTTTTGTAGAAAAACTTTTCCTCCAAAACCAATGGTTAACCAGTTTTAAGGAAATTAACGATTAAATTGTTTCCAACAATAAAGCACTTTTTAAAAATTTTCCCGAAAAAAATTCAAGAATTCAGAATTCATAAAAAAATGCATCATACATGTTATCAAATTCATGCTTCGATAAGTTTTAATTTGTCATACTACACGATTCCATTGATTTTTTTTTATTTTCTAGTTTACCCCCTGAAATCAACCCCAAAAATCAAAATTGCACTTTACACACATCACGTCTATAATTTGGCTACTGTTCTCCGTATTTCCGTCAAATTTTACATCGAACAGTTTCCGAGAAAATCGCCTGTGACGACGGACGGACACCGAAACGATTTCATAAGAGTCCCTATTGGCAAGTTTGCCCCGAAACACTAAAAGGTGCGAGAAAACAATGAGCGAAAAGCCGTGAAGGGGACGTAACTTAACTTCCACTTTCCATATTAAGGTATAAAAGAAAATAACGTAAGAAATCACTAAATTGAACACGGGCTATATTTATGCGAAAGTCTTTTCAATGAAGAAAATTAGTGGAAAATTTAAATATTTCCTGCTACACTGATACGTGTAGTAATTTTTTATATTAAAAATAAACAGTCAACCCTATGTTGTATCATTTACTTAAAATATACGTAAACTAATGGTTGTCTTAATGTTTGCTTTAAAAATCTGCAAGTTGTATCGCACTAGCTTTATCCTTGACTTTATTTTTTATTAATGTTCAGTAGCTTGAGAGAAAAGAATAGCATCATATAATTTTACGAGCAAAAAGAAAAGGACGGAATTATTTCGTTGACAGTTCTGTACTTTATCTATGTATGACAGGAGACGCCTTTTTATTGGTTTATTGTTTTGTTGCGCGTCAAATAAAGTTTATTCGTCGTCGGCCGCAAATTATCGATATTTTGCTATTTCTTTAGATTAATCCAAAGCATTTTACGGTAGTATTATTTGGTAAAGTAAATGGACCCGAGACATCCCTCAATTCTATAGTACGGATTTTACAAGCGTTTCTGCAAACGTAAAATGCTTTTTATGGGATAAAGTATATATTGTTGCTATCTAATTTAATACATAATTACGTATAAGAGATAAAGTATATATTGTTGCTATCTAATTTAATACATAATACGCTTGTTGGTATCTAATTTAATACATAATGTTTATACGGTAACTTTAAAAAGTTAGTCGTTTTACCTTTCATTTTGCACAAAAAATTATACTAATCAGGTTAAATTTACAAAATTTCGGAAATAAATATTTAAATAACCTATAAAGTCAACCGTAAAGTCAACTGTTTTAGAAACATTTACCTAAAGTGAAATAAAGCGCCAATTTAAAGTATATATCTGTCAAAATAAAGGTTTCATAATGATACAACATACGAACGTCTGCTTAAAGGTTAATAATTCAGTAACGTTTACATTGTTCTTAAAATAACATGATAAGGTTAAATGTCAAGAACTTGATGACCTAAAAGGTACATATTTTTAAAAGAACTCAACTAAATTATCAAATGTAACAAAGGGGTAAAATAAACATATCAATAGGAAAAAATCTTTATTTTTTTCCCATTAAATAACAAGCTTAATTTTTATTTTCGTTTAAGCATTAGCGTTATATTTTCAGTTAGGCAGAAGTAAAAGCATAGGTGTGTATATTTTCCAAGTATTCATATTGTCAGTGAATAAGGTAAAATAGGTAATAAATTACTAAACGAAAAAAATACGTCAAATTTAGTAGAATTAAAAGAATTGAATATACAACAACAATACAACCTGGACACTTCTCATATAACCACAGATTTTCCTAGACAATTTACAAAATCCCCACAGCATAGTAATGAAATATTTTAATAGAAGATTACCAAATTGAAATACAACAAATAATTTATAATCGCAAATTCTTATTTAAAAGAAAAAGAGGTACTTACTTATAATATTTGCCTTTACTCTTATGCGTACATTAGTTTGAAAAGAAAATAAAAAACGTCCCTTTGAAACTTGAGGGGATAGAAATTATTTATAAAAGAAGAATTTGGACTGAAAGAAAGCGAATGATTGTCACATAAATAAGCGATCGACTAGGAATGTACAAACAGACAAAAATGACAAAGTATGGGGCGGAATATTCCTTTAAATACGCTACGAGTAACATTCATACTAAAATATTTACTGAAACACTACAATTCCAGGAGTATTATCAAAAACCCCGTTTAGGCATTGTATGTGACAGCTATTAGATACAGGTCAAGCGCGTTAGTTGTATCAAATATCAAGAAATAAATAAACTGATCGTTTGCCACTTTCTCTAAACCTGGGTGTAAATTTATTTATCATCAAATCTCTACCGCGGAAACTATATGTAATAATCTCTATTTTTAGTAGCCAGCTACCAACTATTCTCTCATCTCCCCTCCACGCTCTACCCAGACTACCTACCTCCCCACAAAACCCCCGAGGGTACACACCGCACGCGAGGGCGCAGCAGGCGTCCCTACAAACGACAGTAGTAATTACGACTGTGATAATGAATGAAGCAACAATCGAAATAGGAAAACGCTAATGTTGAGCGTTTTTAAAGTGGCTCCTGGAGGGTAGGTATGGCGTAGACTATAAATACTACCATTTAGGAGAGAGAATACATACATACACGTAACATGTAGATAGTATACAAAAAGAACAAATGTAACTTTTTATAGCACGTAACGTACTCCGTCTATGTAAGATGGAGTACGTTACGTGCTATAAAAAAAGTAAAATTTGTTCTTTTTGTATTTATACAAGTCTCTTTTGCAAACAAATTGGATGTGCTTAAAACCACACGGCATAAGTGAAACAATGCAGAGCACATTAAAGTGATCATATTTTATCGATTTTGACACCAAATAATATACAGATTTTCCCGATCGGAACCAGTACTGTACTCGGCCACTATCGGAATGTCCTCTCATTCGGCATGCCGAGTGTGCCTGAAGCGCGTCACGCTCGTGACATGACGCGAACTCGCACTTTTTTCCCATCAAAAAAATTGTACAAGTGAGCCGAAAGTAATTTTCACTTTAAAAATACATTCCATACTCTTCAGGCATCGGGCGCATGATCTTCATATTTTTCTTCTCTATTTCAAAGATAGAGAAGAAAAATATGAAGATCATGCATATATTTTAGGCTATAGTACCCTTTTTTGGCAGGTACTATAGCCTAAACTATACTATGGCCATCATATGTAATTTTCTTTACTGGATCCTAAGGGAGATTACGTTTTTTCCAAAAACAAACACAAATGTTTTTAAAGTCCTATTCCATACTCTTCAGGCATCGGGTGCATGATCTTCATATTTTTCTTCTCTATCTTTGAGAAAGAATTTTTTGTGATTGATTATAGCGGATCTTTGATAGATTTAAAGTAAATTTCAGTCGATTTAGTGAAAAGGAAGACACTGTCTGGCTACCCGTCATACTGTAAAGCTAGTATCAGACCTTACAGGTGCACTTGCTTATTGATGAGTACCAATAAGTCAGTACTGATATAATGCTCTGATATCGATGCTTGCCTCACTACATAGGCGAAATGGTAAAGCTTATCAATAATATCGTTACGTAATGCTACAAAAAAACTAGATTGAAGGACGCAACTAGGGCTCTCATTCCATAACTACGTAATTTCACAATTACGTAATTAGGACTGATTTCAAACTGTTTATAATCCGTAACTCAAAGGTAAAACCTCATAATGATGGAGGTATGTATCTCAACTTAAACAATAAAAATAACATACCGATCGAATGCCAATGTACATTACATTACATGCTAAACGCGTAAAATTACATACCGATGTAGGTTGTAATGTAACATCTTAGAAAATATCGGGAAGCACTGTCAGTCTCTACAATAAAGCTACGACAGGTTTAGCTAGTTTGGCTTTCAAACTCTACCTCAATTAACTCTTCTACCAGTACAAGTCTTCTTCTACTACTACAGTTTCAAACTCTGCCTCAATTACCTCTTCTACTACTACGGTAAAGAGCAATGTAGTATTTTTTACTTAATTTGTAATCGATAATATACTTTCACGAGGTATGTATGATTACGTTAGAAAAAACCTAACAACAACAACGAAGATGAAAAAGGAAATGAAACGAAACGCGTATCCGAAATATCTTGGAGAATACAAATGTCTAAACCAAGTATGACTAAATTAACAAAGGTATGGTGTGATAAAAACATCTCTAAAAACAATAAGTAACACTTGTAAGAATGTTGATATTATCGATTTATCCGTACGGTGTCGAGACAAGGATTATAAATAAAGCTGAAAGAGAGAAGATGGATGCATTTGAATATGGTGCTGATGCAGAATTCTACGGATACTTTGGACTGCCAAACAAACTAATGTGTCTATACTGCACGAGTTGAAAGTAAAAACGAGACTGCACAAAGTCTACCTACAAAGAATTATACTTTAGCCACATAGCTCGACGCGAAGAAGATAGCTTATTAAAACTATTCATAGGAGGCAAAATAGCAGGAGATCGTTTTCCAGATAGATGATTGAATCTGACACGAAAGATATCCGGTATGCCCTTGACGATACCATACGACATGCCCAAGAGCGAAACCAGTAAAAAGAAAAAATACAATAAACCTGCGAGTCGACAACTCCAAATAGACATGATCCTCAGTCTAAGATGAATTAGATTGAAGATGAAGCTTTTCACAAATATCGTTTCAAATAATAAATTATGTGATTTACGTTTCATTTTAAATCTTATAGTTTCCTCGGTGCATTGCAGAGAAAGTACAGCAACAATTAGCTTGTGTACAACAAAGATATGACAAATAATTATGAATATTATTCTTAATTTTCTGAAAAAAAGAGTCGCCTTTTAAATTTTATTTTAACGACAATCAACTATTTTTCAGTCAAAGAATAACGGCCTTTCTTTATCCGACACTTATTCCCGGACACCGTGCATATATGTGTGGGTGTATGTGTATATGTGTGTGTGTGTGTATACATATATATATATATATATATATATATATATATATATATATATATATATATATATATATATGTATACACACACACATACACCCACACATATATGCACTGTGTCCGGGAATAAGTGTAATACATACACACACGTATAAAATTAATAAAACTTTCAAAGTATCCTATTTATTTTCATTGTATTAACTACCGCTGGTCTCATTTAAAACGGCCCACACACCATAATATCTTGAAAGGGAATAAATAATACAAGAGTATTCAAAAAAATTACATAAAAACGTAAACGTAAATCCCGAGACGTTAAAAGTGAAAATTCTTTATTAATTTTGACGATATTGCGTAGAACATTTGATTAAAATATATTTTCCACTTTCTCAAACATTAATAATGAACTTAATTAAACTACGAACATGTATATCTTTTATATCCTTATGTGATATGTATACGTATGTGATATTTATACGTATGTGATATATCCTTATGTGATGTTTATACGTGTCCATAAAGCCAATAAAGATTCTAATACTCTGACAGTTGGACCTGCCACTGCGCTTCTTCTGTCTTTTTTAAACTAACTATTGCAAAATATATTTTAATAATTCATATTAGCTTATCTTTAGTACACCAGCAAGCTCAGCCGTCTAGCAATTTCCCTCTGTATTATTTCCGCATACTCGAGAGTTTTTAATAGTTCCAGAACTAATGAAGTTGGATTACTCGAAAGAATTTAAGAGCGCTCATCATAACCTATTTTCGATATTGTTTCCAGATTCTCACATAATTTTGTACTTCGGAAATCGGGTGGCGGGCACATTGCAAACGACTTCGAAGTTTAATACTTCGTAATTCGACCTTAAAGTGGATCCTACTTTTTATTTTAGAAGACCTTTCGTAACGATACCAACAAACTTCTTCCTTAAAACTAATATTAATTGCGATCTTCATCTAAAAACAAATACTTAAATACTTCAAAAATTGCATGATGTTAGATCTAAAACTGTAGAAAATACATTATGTATATCCTACAGTCCCTCTGTCATAGAGTGGGTATGACAAAGGGACGAAGCGTGGCGAATTTATAAGAATAATATATGTTTGGCTACGGAATCCTAATAAAGCCACTTGACAACTGTACCTTATTACGCCTGACTACAGCAGCTCATTATCTCCATTTCAATCATATAATATGGACAAAGCATTTGCGTGATACCAATTACACGCAATAACGCAATAGAAATTTCACTTCAAGAACTCAATCAAGTGGGAATTGAGTTTGCGGGTCGCTGATTTTAATATTGGTATTTGAGGAATTACATTGGTAATAACTCTTAGGTCTTCCTCTAAAAAATAAAATCAGTTATGCAATAAATATAGCAATAAGTCAATTGAAATGCTTCTAGTTTAACAACTATAGTTACAACAACTCACTTCCAAAACTTTAAGAAAGTTTTATTCGAAACTTTCCTGATTTTTAATGTATGCTTTTCCTTTTTTATATGATTTTCCGAATTCTTCTACCAAATCATCGTATGAAAAGCGCAGTAGCAGTTAAAGGCCAGATTAAAAATATTAATTCTTTGCCCCATTCTGGAATGGACAATAGCTATTGGTTCCTATCTGAATTGCCGCGTATTTCACAGAAGGAACCCCCAAAACATGCGGCGTCGCGCGGAAAATTTACAGCTACACAGGGAAATACGCAGTTATAATACAGCATAATTCTGTGAATATCATACTTACGAAAGTCTTCTTCGTGATATTAAAAAAATATTAGGATCATTTCTCTAAACTGTTGATTAAAATTGAAAAATTCAAAATAATCTAACATGAAAATTATTTCTTTCCCGGAAACTTCCAATGGTATTGAAGTTGTGAATCTTTATTTTTAATTTCACCCTTATTGCATATATATTTCACATGTTGACTCCAAATCTACCACAAATCTTATTTCCATCATTTAGTATAAAACCAAATTAAAATATAGAAAATATTTTTAACTCAGTAACGCCAATTTTGATCAGATTATTTTATGTTAATTAATTGTGGATATCAATTCACCAAAAGTTTTCACCACATTTGTATATTTTGAATATCATTTTCTATGAAATATAGTTATCTTAACTTAAAATATATCAAAATTATGTCGATTTAAATTACATCAATAGACCTTGTCCATTCAGGAACATATTTCGAAAATTATCCTTTCCAATCTTTAAGCAAAAGTCATGTTTGATAAATACTAATGTTATGTTCTTCTTTCATTTATTTATTGAGCCCTTGAAAACAATGTCCCGCACAATATTACAATTTTGATTATCTATCAAACTTGTCGGCATATTTAAAATATTTTAATACAACATTCATGCAAAATTAAAATATTTACCTCCGTTTCATAATATGCCAAATCCATTTTAGTATCTTCATAAAAATGTCTACACCATAGATCTTGATTTATTTAATTGTCATAGAATAGTCCCATTAAGGTATTATTGAACTCACCTACGTAATGCCTAAAAAGTAATTCATATAAACATTCACATTTTTCCTTAAATATGTCTTAGTATTAATTTATCTCTAATATATTATGTACCGTTTCATAACATGGCAAATCCATTCTAGTATCTTCATAAAAATGTCTACACCATAGATCTTGATATATTTACTTGTCATAGAATAGTCCCATTAAGGTATTATTGAACTCACCTGCGTAATTCCTAAAAAGTAATTCATATAACCCATTCACATTTTTCCTTAAATGTCTTGGTATTAATTAATTTCTACTATATTATATACCGTTTCATAATATGCCAAAACCATTCTAGTATCTTCATAAAAATGTCTACACCATAGATCTTGATATATTTACTTGTCATAGAATAGTCCCATTAAGGTATTATTGAACTCACCTGCGTAATTCCTAAAAAGTAATTCATATAACCCATTCACATTTTTCCTTAAATGTCTTGGTATTAATTAATTTCTACTATATTATATACCGTTTCATAATATGCCAAAACCATTCTAGTATCTTCATAAAAATGTCTACACCATAGATCTTGATATATTTACTTGTCATAGAATAGTCCCATTAAGGTATTATTGAACTCACCTGCGTAATTCCTAAAAAGTAATTCATATAACCCATTCACATTTTTCCTTAAATGTCTTGGTATTAATTAATTTCTACTATATTATATACCGTTTCATAATATGCCAAAACCATTCTAGTATCTTCATAAAAATGTCTACACCATAGATCTTGATATATTTACTTGTCATAGAATAGTCCCATTAAGGTATTATTGAACTCACTTACATAATGCCTAAAAAGTAATTCATATAAACATTCACATTTTTCCTTAAATATGTCTTAGTATTAATTTATCTCTAATATATTATGAACCGTTTCATAATATGGCAAATCCATTCTAGTATCTTCATAAAAATGTCTACACCATAGATCTTGATATATTTACTTGTCATAGAATAGTCCCATTAAGGTATTATTAAACTCACCTACGTAATGCCTAAAAAGTAATTCATATAAACATTCAAATTTTTCCTTAAATATGTCTTAGTATTAATTTATCTCTAATATATTATGTACCGTTTCATAATATGCCAAATCCATTCTAGTATCTTCATAAAAATGTCTACACCATAGATCTTGATTTATTTAATTGTCATAGAATAGTCCCATTAAGGTATTATTGAACTCACTTACGTAATGCCTAAAAATTAATTCATATAAACATTCACATTTTTCCTTAAATATGTCTTAGTATTAATTTATCTCTAATATATTATGTACCGTTTCATAACATGGCAAATCCATTCTAGTATCTTCATAAAAATGTCTACACTATAGATCTTTATATATTTACTTAGAATAGTCCCATTAAGATATTATTGAACTCACCTACGTAATACCTAAAAAGTAATTCATTTAAACATTCACATTTTTCCTTAAATATGTCTTAGTATTAATTTATCTCTAATATATTATGTACCGTTTCATAATATGCCAAATCCATTCTAGTATTTTCATAAAAATATTTACTTGTCATAGAATAGTGCCATTAAGATATTATTGAACTCACCTGCCTAATTCCTAAAAACTCTTTCATATAACCGATCACATTTTTCCTTAAATATGTCTTAGTATTAATTTATCTCTAATATATTATGTACCGTTTCATAACATGGCAAATCCATTCTAGTATCTTCATAAAAATGTCTACACCATAGATCTTGATATATTTACTTGTCATAGAATAGTCCCATTAAGGTATTATTGAACTCACCTGCGTAATTCCTAAAAAGTAATTCATATAACCCATTCACATTTTTCCTTAAATGTCTTGGTATTAATTAATTTCTACTATATTATATACCGTTTCATAATATGCCAAAACCATTCTAGTATTTTCATAAAAACGTCTACACCATAGATCTTGATATATTTACTTGTCATAGAATAGGTTCCATTAAGATATTATTGAACTCGCTTGCGTAATTCCTAAAAAATAATTCATATAACCATTCTCATTTTCCCTTAAATATGCCTTAGTATTCATTTCTCCCTAATATCTTATATCTATATTATGATCAAATACTAAGCCCTAAACTTTTTTTGTTTTATCGTATATCGTAACCTATTTCTTTAAAAACTTATCAGGTTAAACAAAAGTAATAGCTGTGTAGACTTTATTAACTTCTAAATGTAACTTCACCGTCATTCTCAATTAAATGAAGCTAAGTGATGTAGTATTATTTCTACTTTCTTTAAGTTCTTTACCACGACCTAGGTTTCGTTGTATTACAACATCTTCAGGTGGGCTGTTAGCAAAGATTATAGCATGTTACCAAAGATCTTTGCTAATAGCCCACCTGAAGATGTTGTAATACAACGAAACCTAGATCGTGGTAATAAACTTAAAGTAAGTAGAAATAATACTACGTCACGTATTTTCATTTAATTGTGAATAATGAATTTCTACAAAATTAACGCCAAATATACTCAATATTCACCGTTACAAATATTTTAAAACGTTTAATTTTATCAAAACAGAACTATGTGCTAGATGGATAGCTTCCACATATGGTATATTTACACAAACATTCACTTTGTAAAAAATCACTTATATAGAAGTGTTTGATTATAAAATTTAAACGTATAAAAGGACATTGCTTTTGACATGTGTACTTCCATCTATTTACTACCTCCCTCATCACATATAAACATGTCTGAAGAGATCATTTTATCCTACAGCACTTTCCCTAACACCTACACCCCCTTGCAACTAACCTAACGATAACCACCCCCCCCCCCCCCCCGCTACCTGCAGACTCGTCGTTCCTTCACCCACTCCTCGTCTATCTCTCGCTAGCCATAAAGCTAATCTCGCGCTGCACATTATTGCAGTGAGCGGCCAATAACTGCAGAGGTATTACAGTAAGTCGTAAAGGCAAGACCACACCAGTCCATAAAGGTAGAAATATTAAGTAAAGTTTGTTTATGAAGGGTGGAAAATTACAAAATTATATTCAATTACAGGTATCACAACAAATCAGCTATTTTTTTTTTATTTTAGTTAAATAAACTGGCTGACTAATAAAACGAATTGATTTTTTTCTATACTCGTTAATATAAATTTTTCTAAGATGTGTCAACCATAAATTACTTCCGTTCACCTTGTGACAGTGAGGATTAATAAAAAAGATCCTCAGCCTTATCTTCAACGGATGTACTGAATTATATAAAAGGATATAAGTTACTGATGATCCAAAAAATGTCAGATTTAGATTTCTCGTGTACACCGCGTGTATTACGTTATTTGTACGCATAGGAGGCTTTACGGAATTACAGTCACCTGAATATCTTATGTTGGTTTCTAAATGGCTAAAAAATAAAAATGAAGTGATTTTGAATGGAAAGACAACAAACGCTCACGCAAAAGACAAAATCCTTTCACTTTTCAGACAGAAACTGATAACTTAAATAGAAAAATATGTAACACAGTTTTCACGTGCAAAAACTGGGTAAAATTGCTAGTTTTTTCCTAAAATTAATTTTTTCCGTTTAATTTACCCAAAATTAAAAACTTGTCCATTACTACTTTAAGGTATTTTTATACTTCCGGCAATAGATCAGTTGAGTATTTTACTTATGTATTTGTCTGCACGCATTTCCCTAACACTCTGAAGACTCGTTAATAACCACACTTAATTAAACTTTTGATCCAGTTTGACCGCCCCCTTACGGTCACCGTTCCAAAATTCTCGAAATATTATACAGTTAAAACAAAATTTTAGGTGATCTTGAATTCTTAAAACTTCGAATAAGATTATCGAAATTAATGAATTAGTTCAAAATGTTATAACTGTTAATTATTCGATGATAAAATCAATGTATGTATCAACCGATTTAATTACGAGCTTTATTTTAAAATACGAATTCCATACCGTTGTCTAGTTTTTCCTAATATTTCCTATTCTCTTTTCCTTTTTTTCCTTTTTTTTTTTTTTATTATTACAATTTTTATTAAAACTAGTTATATAACTAACGATTAATTTGTTTCTAAACTAATGTACTATATGCTGACTAAACTAAGATTTTCCTTTGAATCACTTAGTGTTCTAATGTCTAACAAGCTCAAAAGGTTTTATTCTTTTGAGTCTTCTAATAGTATTTTGCACATTTGAGAGTCTGGACACTTCTGGATTCATGTGGTTTTGAAGTCTCTTTTGGTGAGAACTAGCAAATTTACTAATAGTATCGTCTACCATCTCAATCTCAAGATCGCGATGGAGATCACAGTTACGGACAAACCAAGGCGCGTTAACTACACACTTAAGCACTTTGTTTTGGAATCTTTGTATCACTTGGATATTAGACTTACTGGCGCAGCCCCACAGCTGTATTCCATAACTCCAAATTGGGCGTAGGACTTGCTTATACAAAATAAGCTTGTTGTATGTTGAAAGCTCAGAATTACGACCAAGCAACCAATACATTTTTCTGAACTTGATATTAAGTTCGTCGCGTTTCTTCTTAATATGTTCTTTCCACCGAAGCTTGGCATCGAGAGTCATACCAAGATATTTAGCTGTGTTTGCATATGGTAATTGAGTGCCATTAATGAAGACTGGATGTGGTGATATCTTTTTATTTGTAAAATTGATATGTGTTGATTTGGATTCGTTTAATTTAATGCGCCATTTTTTTGTCCAGATGGCTACTTTGTTGAGAGCAGATTGCACTTTTCTAGTTGAAACTTCCACAGTCTCCCCCACTACCATTATTGCCGTATCATCTGCAAATGTAGCTGTTGTACTATATAAAGTTGTTGGAATATCATTAATGTATAGCAAATACAAAACTGGGCCTAGAACACTACCTTGAGGGACCCCCGCCTTAATCAGCTTCAAGTCTGAATACGAGTCTTCGTATTTAACCCGAAAGTGTCGATTAGACAGATAGGATTTTAAGAGTTGGTAGAAGTGATCGGGAAGAAGTAATTTTAATTTGTGTAGGAGACCTTCGTGCCAAACTCTATCAAATGCCTGTGCTACATCCAAGAAGACAGCAGAACATACATTTTTGTTTTCTAGCGCTTTTTCAATAACATCAGTAATACGATGTACTTGATCGATTGTCGAGTGGTTGTTTCTGAAACCAAATTGATGTGGTGGTATCAGCTTTCTTTGATCAAGAACAGGTTTGAGGCGCTTTAAAATTAGTTTCTCAAATAGCTTTGACATGATTGGTAAAAGTGAGATGGGTCGATATGATTCAACTTCACTTAGATTTTTTCCAGGTTTTGGTATCATAATAACTTCAGCTGTTTTCCACGCATCTGGGACATAGTTTAGTCGAATACAGGCATTGATCAGAGTAGTTAATTTAACCAGAGCTTTTCTTTGAAGTCTTTTAAGTATGTCACCTGTAATTAGATCAAATCCAGGTGCTTTCTTCACATTGAGGTTGTTTTTAATTTCATCAGCAATTTCCTTAGGCGTAACTAATGGAATTCTGACAGGATAAGCATTGGGATGAACATGTGGTAGATCATCATATCCCTCGTTTGGATAGAATCTTGCTTCAAGGTGTTGAGCAAACACATCTGCTTTTTCTGAATTTTTACGAGCCCATTTTCCATCAGTCTTTTTTACAGGGGGTACTTGAGCTAACGGTCGTTTGAGATATTTTGTAGCTTTCCATAGTGAGTATTCAGTTTTGCTATCTGCAGTAAGTTCTGTGAGAAATTTTTTGATTGATAATTGTTTAATGTTTTTTATTTCTGTAGTTAGTTGTCTAGTAGCTCTGTTAAGTAGAGTTTTATCATATATATTCTCTTTTCCTAAAAGTTATTTTTTTTACCAATTCATTTCTTTTCATAATAAATAAAAATTTATTTGCCTTTTTAGGAAACATTTTTTTATAAAAAAATCTATGAATCGAAATTCAATCTGAAACTCTACCATGATTTTATGATGACTTTCGCTAATTTCTCATTAGACAGTAGGACTGAATCGTTAATTTGAGTGTTTACGCAAATAATATTCAGTCCTACCATATACTGAGAATGCGCACATATTTGCAATTTGCGAATATGATCGTAACATTGCTTAACAATATTCAACAAAACAAAACGAGCCGCTAATTGCGCGCAAATTTATTCATTACTGGTCTACGATATAGAAACCAATATTGCGTTATCCAAAACAATAACGAGCTATATAAATGTGTATAGCTATATATATTAGCCGTAAATGTACAAAAATATATTATAAATTTAAACATTTAGTATATGTATGAATATCTAGATGTCCGTTTTCTCCAGGCACATACACACATAATATAAAATACCATATACCACATAAAACTATATAGACAGCTATATACTATCAGAATGTAACTGCAATATTTTACCCCCTCACCCAACCCAACTATCTTTCAAATCCCCACGGCAGCTCCAATTCCGCTGCTACCCCACAGGCTACCCTATTCACTACCGACGAGGTGTTATCGTTTGCAAAGAAGCAAGTTTTATTGCCGTCTGGAACCTGCGCTGAACCTTGAGGGATCAGCCGAGCTAGCCCCCGATATGGATACTCTTCCAGCTGTTGAAATTGCACCCTAGCTACCAGCCTAAGCGTCGCTATCTATAATAGCTTGATATTTTATGATATCCAACATATAACGCACAGCGTAAGATAGATTTGAAAGAGATATTTGATTGAAAAATGTAACCAACAAATAGAATTACACAATACGAATTTATATTTCTTTAGTTCCTATATTTGCCAAACGTTGCAGTTTTCGTAAGAGTAATTGAAAAATTAAGCATAACTAACAAGATTCTACACAAATGATAAAAAGTAAAGAGAACACAAATAGACACACCGTTATATTCGGGGTGTTAATTATGGAAAGATGCAGTCAAATCATTACTTTACCAATGTTTTAAATAACGAAATAATCAACTCGTAAAACTAAAAACTCAAATACAAAAAAAAAGAATATTATAATTTAATGACGCATCTAAAATTTCACCTTTTTTGTGGTTCTGTCGCTCAAAGTGAAAAAAATAAAAGCTTTATAGGACCACTCGGTTGTCCGTCCGTCCGTAAATTTCTCTGACAACATCTTTCATCTTCCTTTTCTTCCGCTTGAACGTCGTCATAATGGGAGGTCTTATGGTACAAATAAAGGAAAAAAAATAAAAATCAATGGTTTCTAATTCTATGTGGAATTATACGTTTTTTTTTAATATGGGCGTGCAAGAGATTTAGGCAATATATGTACGTTCCAAAAAATTAAGACTTTGTAAATAGTTTAATTTCAATACTATGTACATAATTAAAATAATCAAATGTTGCCTAAATGTGAACCGCCCCGTCGTATAGCAAGTTCTTCTCATAATTGACAGATTTTTGAAGTCACCCCCCAAACTTTTTTTATTGATATAAAATGACTACAACATGGTTATTTTAAAATATTAAAATACATATCTTACCAAAAGTAGACTCGTAATTATATTTGAGGATTTAATAAGCGAATGAGTTCATTTGTTTATAGATACAAAATATTAGGAGAAAGTCACAAAAATGAAAAACTGATTAAGTGAAATTCATTCATACGCCAAGAGTTTTGTATCCCACCTTCACTACAATATATTATATGTTGTGACTATAAAACTTAGAGAGTAATTATATTAGTTGTAATTTTGAGGGGTCCGTCTCAAGAGGAAAAAGGTAACCATTATAAAATCACTCGTTGGTCTGTCCGTTATAGCCAATTTTATCAAAAACTCTTGACGCAAATACTTAAAATTTAGTACAGTAATAAAACATAATTACCCCACACATATCTCGATAGCTAACACTAAAAAAATATTTATATGGAAATTTTAGTGGGGGGGGAGGCAAATTAAGTACTCGAATTTTTTTTCAAAATTCTACCTATATTGTGGGGTATTGTTTAAAGGCCTAATATTAGAGGTCTCAAAAATATTTTTACATAATTTTAGATACTATATCTTCAGAGATATATTGAAAAATATACAAAAAATATGTACTACTTAATCTTAAATTATGAAAAAACCGGATTCTTAGAAAACTAAGTAAGGTTGCAGGAAAACTATAGTGAATATCCTAGGTCTTATTTGTTCAATTTTCCTCTTAACAAAAATAATAAAAACCCCAAATCTTTTTACCCCTGTGAAAAACATAGCAGAAAATATATTTACCTTGCGAAATATTAATATTTTTAAATAGTTTAACAGACATACAATGTACTCGTAAATATTTATAAATGCCTAAGTGCGTACGGAAACCTCGTAGTGCGAGTTCTACTCGTGCTTGGCAAATTTTTTTACACAACATATAAAAATGATCATCATAGCTTTCAGATGGATTTTATAAAAATATTTTTCAAAAAGATATCCAAGCAAAAACTTTTGTAAAATTATTAACCTTACGATCTCTTATTTGATTATTTTAAAATGAAATTTAAAAATTTAGAATATTTAAACCTCATTTCATTTAGAAAATCATCTAATAAAATTAAAATAATTTTCAATTTTCAACTCGTTGTACACACACGAAATCTTCTAAATATATATTTGCATCTTATTAAGAGTTTAATATATGGTACCTTTCTATTTTACGTAAATTACGTTACAGGAAAATTGCAAATCCACAACTGACTTAAGCTAAAAACTGCAGGTGATATAGTCATGTACAGGTTAACATGATATTTATTTACACATTCCGCAATCAGAAACCTAAAAAAAACTCCGCGAAAAGCCCGACTGACATTTTTCCATCGATATAATAAAAGGCCGATCGATCGCGTCATCGTCGCGCGCCCTCTACCAGTGCCATCACTCGTTCGAGGACGCGTGACGTCACCGACCCACATCCGGTCGGCGAATTCATTTAAGTTCATTTGTGTGTAAAAGCGGTGCTTTGACCGAGATTCATAGAGCGAACTAAGGAAAAAGGTGGAACGAAAATTCCATTTTTAAACAAATATGTAATTTTCAGTTGTTTTCCATCCAATATCTTATAACCGTTTCCGAAAGCAATAAGCGCAAAAAGCTGTCAGTATTCACACAACTAAATCCTGAAATTGTAAACTGGACAAGTTATACGAACAATATCCAGAATTAATTTTGAAGCGGTTGTTGAAAAACGGGACGTAGATTACGTAGACTTTCACATCGAAAAAAAATTATGGAAAAGTATGACTTTAAAAAGGTGTTCTTCACCGAGACTAAAAATGTTTTATGATTCTACGTCTGTCAGGAACGTTATGGCTTTTGTCTTTTAAGATTCTAAAGAAATAATTTTGACTGATATGTAGAAAAAAAACCTACTAAGTATGACTCGAACACGCACTGCGAGAATTCCGTACACACACCTACGTAAACATAATGTAAACATTTAATTGTAAATATTATTTTCATTATACTATTTATAAATATTAATGTAATTTTTTACCACGTAAATATACTGAATTTCTGAAAAACTATAAGGCTTAAAATAACTATTGTAGTTTTCCTATGATCTTCCACTTAGATTCTACCAACACAATTTTTTAGTGATTTTTCTTTGTAGTTTCGGAAGTAAGGGGGAATGTACTTTTCGCACATCTTAGTTTATATTTCTGAGGACAGGCCACTTAAAATTCTAAAAAATAATTTTGAGTTTCTCATATCAAGCCGTTTCAAACTAATATCCACATAAAATAAAAAGCTAAAAAAAATCGTGTACTTAATTTTCTCCTCTAACAATACCATTTAAACATTTTATAGTATTACTGAAAAATATGCGGATTAATATGATTTATTTTTATTCCAAATGTCAAGTTCCTATGTCAAATCGTTTCTGAAAAATCCGTTGTGATCGATAGACAGGCACGTGAAAGATTTTATGCGGGTGTTATTTTTCCTTTTGCAATACGAAACCCTAAAAATTAATTTATGGTATGATAAGTTTATAGAGAAATTTATGCAAAGAAATAAAAAAAGTCGAAGAACTGCACGCTAGTATTCTGTTTCATTCAGTCAATGCGCCTGAATACAGTTTATGAGTTGCACTCACTTACAAGTTAAATACTCAATTTTTTTTTAATTCAATGTACATTGTGTGATACAATTGATAGTTTGGGTTAGTTGAGGATTAGCTAAAGGGTCTCTAAAATATCTTTTTTTCATAACTTTAGGTATTTCCCCGCCCCTTATTTCCGAAAATACTCAACCTACAATTATGAAAAATACGTGTTTTCAGAAGTATACGCAAATACAGTCGGAAAACTACAACAATCATATTTTTTTTAAAATATGTACCATCTTTCTATGCATGTGGAAAATATAGTAAGCAATAAGCAGTTCCGTAGCCAAATGGCAAAAACGAAACAATTATAATTTCGTCCTGTCCGTCTATCTGTGTGTCCGTATGTCACAGCCATTTTAGCCGAAGACTAATGGCACTATATAGATCAAATTTGGTGATAGATATCTTCTGTAAACCGCTGCACAGTGAAATAGTAGAATTATGAAAAAATAATATAAGGGATGGCACTCCATAAATGTAACTGAGGGGTGAAAAGAAAATCCATGCACATAGGCGTGTGTGGTATCGATAGATAAGCCTTGAAAGGATATATAGGTTCTAAAATAACTTTTTTATTTAGTAGTAGAATTTAAAATAAACTTTCAACGAAAATTAGTCTAAATAAGATATGTCATATAGTAACTGAGATATGGGATATTTTCGGTACCGCAGATATAACTTTATTTTTCACAGTGTCTTTGAGGAATACAAACTTAAAACTTTAATATTGTTTGGTGCTATGGAATCCTTCGTGCGTGAGTGCGACTCGCAATTGACCAGTTTTTCTTATATTCACAGCCGTTTTTCTCAGAAACCAGGCGACTTAGAAACATAGAATCTTACATAGTAATCCATCGTATTAACCCACATACTTTGTACCAGCTAGGTTTATTTAATATTCATATAAGAATTAAAAAGGTGATAAATGTCTTAGGTGAATAAAGGACTTAAAATATAATTTATTTTAATTTCATATATCATACGCGATATCACTTGAAGAATATAAAAATATTTTAAATAAATATTCATAATTTTAAATTGCATATTTAAAAAATATCCCTAAAAATATGCACAAGTAGAGCTCATCCCACCGCGCCTTATTTTCGAAACCACTGAAACCAAAATAATGAAAAAAACAGGTCTGATAAAAACTGATATAGTTTTCATGTAATCTAATATAATTACAGGAAAACTATAGCGATTATCTAGAACTTATTATTTTTGAAATATGCACCGTGTTTTTACGCCCGTGCAAATGTAAACAGGCAGTATATTTATACTATAATGAATTAATATTTTTAAATATTTTAATTTGGCATACTATGTATCCTTAAATGTTTATAAATACCTAAACATGTACGGAACCCTAGTAGTGCGAGTTCTACTCGTATTTAACAGCTTTTTTTATAATTTTTATTTTTAGATGGGGTGGGGGTGTGCATGCTTCCGCGGTCATTTTCAGCAATATCTTTACAACAACCTTACGATTAAGATTAAGTAAAATTATAAGTTTCTATATCACAAGGTTTCTGAGCTAAACGGCTTTGTTGGCAGACAGACGGACGGGCCTTTTATTAACCTCATAATGATTTTTTTCTTTTTCATTTTGAGGAACGACAGCTTTGTTCTGTTTGAACGAACAAAATTTTCATACTTGTTTAATCGAGCAAAATAAAGTAATAATAAAAAAAATTGAAAAAAATAAAAATAATATAAAAAAAATAAAGATAATATAAAAGTATACAAAAAATACATTATACGTATTATTGAACTCATACTTAAATAAGTTTTCATGTGGCACCCTACACGATCTCCGTGAAAACGTTTTCATTTCCTAATTTACTCCCCGAACTTAACTCCCAGAATCCAAATTTAACTTTTTATCACATATCTATAAATTTTACATTTTTACGTCGAATAGTTTCCGAGAAAATAGCCTGTATAGATGGACGAACATCAAAGTTATTCCATAAGTGTTCGGTAATGGCTAATTTGTCACGGAACACTAAAAAAGCATGGAACTGACTATCTGAAGTGGGTGTTAATTGATGGCGTTGAAATGAAAAACAATGTTTTTTTTCTGTAGCTGTAAACATTCAACGGATTTATTCAAAAGCAATGAATGCTCTGACAATTCTGAATGGCCACGCTACTTGACATATAAAATAATTTCCCTTCAATCAACATCCATAATCTTTCCACACTCCTCAATATCGACTCATCTCGGCCGTAATTGCCGCAGAGCCCTTTCACGGTTACTTAACGTCGAAAGGGCGAACATTTATTGACACATGGTGCGTTAGCGACCTACACCGCAGCCATGAGGCCCTCGACCACCTATCATTTGCTTCTCTTGGTTCAAAAGCTATTACTGGAAAGTTTACTTATATATAAGACCATGTCTTAAGTAGAAATTACTTCAGATATGGTATCAGATATAAGTAAACTTTCTAGTATTAGCTATCGTCGTAGGACACAGGAAAAACACTGAAATGACGTTGAACATATATTTAGGACAAAGCCACCTAATAAATTAATTAATTTAATTAAATTATGCATAAAAATATTTTAAGACTTTGGCGTAAAAATTAAAATTAACCCCTGAATAAAAATTAATTAGACACCGACCTAACATCGTCCCACCCAGCGGACGAACGGAAAAACTCATAACACGCAGGACCGTAAGCCGCACTGGAAAACTTTATTCATTTGGGTTCTTCGGTACGTGACACGGTGCCGGAAAAACTTAGCAACCGGCGGGGGATTTTCTGATGTCCAGGCTCGGACAAAGGTAAAGCTTGCGTGGAGCAGTTTGATTGACTTTTGTTTCCACACTTTTCCTCCATCTGCGCTAGTCAGTTCGCTTTCACCTTTATTAGGTTATTTATTAGGTAAGTTGCTTTGTTTGTTGTATACTAGTTTCCTGCTTTGTTTTTGGTTGGTAACTGCCTGGTTTTCAACGTAGAAATTGTCACACGTAATCATATATATAATCATAGTATCTTTCACAGACAAGTGTTTCAGTGAAAAACATTTTCACAGGCAAGTATGTCAATAACAGGTATTCAGAGCCAAGTATTTAGTGCAATGTACGTGGAATTTTTATTTTATTTATTCCTTAAAATTCCCATGTCACCTTACAGATTTACCCAAAGCGGAAGAATGTAAAAACGAATACACTAAATACAATATTTAATACGACGGAAAAATAGTATTAATAACGAATAACTCGGAAACAGACAGAAATTGAAATATATTATTTATATATGTTCTTTCATGTAAACAGTTGGTTCATATGACGGACTTATTGCTACGAGAGCAATCTCGGATACCGACCAGAACACCAATCCAGTCCCGCTCGACGAGCGGCCGGAAGTCGTACACGGATCCCCGCGCCGTCAAAGACCCTATACCTTGTGATTAATCTAACACACCACGACAAAATATATTTTAATAGTCAATCTTGAACTATCAAGCAACCTCATAACACCATTTCTGAAGCAGTCAATTGAACAGAAAAAAATATCTAGACTGGTGCGACTCGCAATCCTGCGTTGGATAATATGAGTTCATAAAACACACACATGGGATGCTGTAGTATATTCATGCGCACTCTAGGCAAGTGAAATAAACTATGACATCATCAAGTCATTTTTAAAGACTTCCCAGAAGCAATAAACAACTTTTTTTCTTTTCAACACTGATACAGATAAACAAACCACTTAATACTTCTTCATAAGGGAGAAACTTACGCATTATAATGATAATAATACAAAAATATAATCTATTAATACATAAAATAGTTCTTCCCACTTGCAATGTTGCAAAAAAATTTTCAAATTGACATTTACTATAAATTTCAATGATACTACATAACTATAATAAAATTTTCCTCCTAGAAAACTAACATGCACGATTATCATATGATTATCTTTATAAAAAAATACAAATGAGAAATTATAGTTTAAAGACTTAGTTTAAGAAATACTCATTGAGACAAGTCTAATGAGCCCAAACTCGATAGGTTTACGGTTAACTATTGAGAAATTCCTATGACCCCTATCGCTTCTCCATTATAATACTTTCCTGATTACAATATGCTGTAAAATGACTCATCGATAATTATAATGAGATCAAACTCTATATGTTCATATTGAGATATTCCCATAATCGCCTCCATAATAACACGCTCCTGGACACAATAGTAAACAAAGGACTCATTGAAACATATCAAAAGATTCTCAACTCACTGAGTTTACTGTTAGCCATGGAGAAGTTTCTATAACCAATTCCCCAATTCGCTCTTCCATCATCATCATCAATTACACCATATTATTGCCATCAGAATTCCATAAGTTTGTTAAGATCCAAATGGACGCAATTAGAAGTGTTATGTAGCTACATACAAGTGAAACTAATAAAACTAATAAAACACTTGCGCTGTATATCATATATCATACAAATTTATTATTAACGCCAGTAAACATAATTTACTGTCATTTAATCTATCATTTAATCCATCATTTAATCCAACATTTAATCCATCATTTAATGCATCATTTAATCTATCATTTAATCCATTATTTATTCCATCATTTAATCCATCATTTAATCCACCATTTAATCCATCATTTAATCCATCATTTAATCTATCATTTAATCCATCATTTAATCCATCATTTAATCCATCATTTAATCCATCATTTAATCTATCATTTAATCTATCATTTAGACATTATAAAGTATTCGATAATTCGTACTAGCATTAATACATTTGTATGAACTTACCATAGCAGCTACGAATTAATACAATTCATTTTTTGTCTAATTTAACCCGAGGAAAACAAATTCCGGAAATTGTATAATGGAAAATCGATACGGCCACATCTGGTGGCTCCTTATAGAATTACGACCCGATTACGAATTTCATTCCGGTTGTAAACTTTGTACTGGTCGTTGGCAAACGATTCATTGTCTTCTTTTAACCGTAAATATGTTTGAATTTACATGTTTACTATGTAAGATGAATAATATAGTTCTTCGGCGATAAATGCGGAGAATTTAATTATAATATATTTATTACTCAAACTAGAAATTTATCAAAAAAACAATCAAACTCGAATTTCACTCGCGTGGTGAGGCTCCGAACTGGAATACGGATTTGTTATAAAATCTATGTTAATTGTGATAAATAATTATAAACAAAAATACACACATCAAATAATACAATTGTTACAAATCGATCTCTGCATTGAAACCTAAATAATTTTCTAGTTGCATCTGCACAGTCCATTCACAGAATTAAAAAATATATACAATCCCTACACTGAACTAATTTTTTTCTAATATCTACTCGCTCAAATTCAATATCAGTTGTGTCTCTAAGCATAATCGAACTCTGATCAAATTTAAACTAAAATACCTTTTAATACATTGATACAAAAAAATTCCAATAAAACAATAAATACATAAACAAATTCGCATTTATATAACATAATACTACACTATAACTTGTATATTTTTTTTTCTATACTATACTGTTACTTCTTGGACATAAACCTCCACTACGTGATGTCATCAAAGCCGCGTAGAAAACGCAGCTTAGAAAGACATTCTCGCGGACGAAACCACTACGAAATGTTAATATGAAATACATTTCAATCTGGTATTATCACGAGCAGCGCACAATTTCCGCAAAGTAGACAGATGTCTCATAAATTTTTGATATCCTCCTTAAGACGTTTCAGAGAACTTGGCGCATTACTTTGAAAAGGAATTTATGACTTGCGCCACGTTATAAAAAGCCGACACAAAAATACACATTAAAAATTATGAGAAAGAATGATTCTGCGTTTACGAGTCAACAAAATACTTGCTTTCAATTTTATTTATTAAGTGTTGAAAGATATGTCCGTGCTGTGCATAAAGGAATTTCCACCAAGATTATTGCCACTAAGATGTTTGCATATATCGTGCATATTTACGTATGGTATTCTTGTCAATGACGTAAAATATGAAAAGTATTCGAAATACACTTGTCATGTAATCGACAACAAAATCACGGCAATACAGTATATACGCGTATACTTTGAAAAACTTTGACTTAATCTACTAATTTACTGGAGTCACAGCTATTTACCACTGACTACTCAAGTCTACAAAGGTCACCGATGTTAATTCGAAAATTTTCTCAGGTTATATATTTTCTTTTAGTGTTTCCATTGTCAGTAATGAAAGAAAGAAAAAACAAGTATATTCCACCAATCTCGATCCACCACTGTTATCACCTAAACCATAATAAAATCACTACATGTTGTACGACCATGTCTAAATAAATTCACTCATCTATAAATAAATAAACACCTAATTAAGGCGTGTGCTAATTACTAGAATGTTCTAGTCCAATAGGCTGAACAAATATGGCAGTGTCTCCACATCTATAAAGTATACCTTCTAGCATAACTCGCTTAGATATATTTTTAAGCGGATATTAAAATACGTCCTTCGCCTTAAAAAGGTGCTGGCAGATCATGTCCGTCATACCATTTTTTATTTATTTTTTTTTCTTTGAAAAGCAAAAATTATTTCAATTGTATACATATTTTGCTTTTTAAAGTTTCTTAAGATCTCTTGTAATTTTTGTCACATCAATATCTTTGTCTATATAGTTTATGACCTGTCTATATAGTTTGTGACTTGTTTATATAGTGTACGACTTGTCTACATAGTTTACGACCTATCCATATAGTTTACGAACTGTTTACATAGTTTACGACCTGTCTATATAGTTAACGAACTGTCTATATAGTTTACAACCCGTCTACATAGTTTACGAATTGTCTGTATAGTTTACAACCTGTTTATATAGTTTACGAACTGTCTATATAATTTACGACCTGTCTATATAGTTTATGAATTGTCTATATAGTGTACGATCTGTCTAAGTAGTTTACGAACTGTCTATATAGTTTACGACCTGTCTATATAGTTAACGAACTGTTTATATAGTTTACAACCTGTCTATACAGTTTACGAATTGTATATATAGTTTACAACCTGTCTATATAGTTTACAAACTGTCTATATAGTTTACGACCTATCTATATAGTTTATGAATTGTCTATATAGTTTACGACCCGTGTATACAGTTTACGGCCTGTTATATTATAATTTATTTATCGTATATCTTCATCCACTGCTGGATATAGGCTTCTTCTAATGACCGTATCATGCAGGTAAATGCCCATAATCGCCACGCTGGCGAGGCCAGTTAGCGATCATAGTGTATAGCTCTTCTCGGATCAGTAGGGCTTCTGTCCTTTACTAGTCTGTGGCTTTTTAGCAACGCACTTACAAACTTCACTGACAGAATGCGTTATTAATATCTTTCGACGACGCGGCAAATTTTTAATAATCACAATTTTATGCTTGACGATAAAATTAGTCATTTTTTTCAAAACATTTTCTAAACGTATATAAATAACGATCAAAAGAAAATTTGCGTACATAATCAAAGAGATATTTGGTCAGAACAGTAAAAAATCGACTTAATTAATTTAATATTCCGCTCCAATCACTGTAAGCCTCCAAAATATTATTAAAACCTAAAAGTTTCTTTTTGCTACACATATTTTTATAAATACTACAAAAAACCACCGAAGTGATGTCTTACATTCACCAAAATTTTACATTCAAATATATTAATCCATTCAATAAATACGTATAAACAAAAACAAAAGAAAATACCTTATTCGAATCATGTAACAAAAAATCGTGTTACATAACTGATAGACGATGCAATCGAACAAAGGTATGTTGCCACTACTCAATTTTACAAATATCTCGTTTCTTCCAAATACTTCGATAAAAAAAATTGCGCACCATAGCCACAGCAACAACACTCGTTAAACAGCATTCAGGTCAAATTTAAAGCTCCATAAATCTGATGATGCCCGGTCAAAGCGGGTCACTACATCTATCACGTCATAAAGACACCCTTCCCCCATCCTCGTTACTGTGAACATTAACGGAAACGATAATGTCTCGGCGCTAAATTAACCCCTGGAGACAAGCGACCCTTGCTGTAATTCTTACGTGTAAATCAAATATTTTCGGGAAAAAAAATTCGAAAATTCGACGAAAACTTTTCCTATTTTTCGCCGATGATTTGTACATTATCTATCGTTAATTTTTCTTCACAATCATTACATTTCGTGAATGTATATAAAATCTATGCAAATACAAACACGTAATAAAAGTGTAAAACGACATTAAACATCACTGAAAATTGAATGATTTGATTGAGACCAAAAAATTGTTTAGCATGTTTGACTTTCACCTTAAACTTGTATATTTAGTAATGTTTCCAATATACTGGAACAGTAAATGTGTTTTCAAAAACACTCAGAATATTTCTAAACGCAGTTTTTTTTTAAACTCATATACTTCGTATGACGCGTATACTTCCTAATTGCTGCATTTTCAACTCGAAAAAATTCTCATTAATTCCGGATATTTCATAACTTTAGCTTCCCCTCTTCGAAATTTGTCTTCATAAACAAGATAAAATTGTGTGTCAATGTTTTCTTCCGAAAATAAATAAAAAAAACAGCAGGTATAGGGACTGCCGACAGAAGAGAAAACTTAAAACTATGAAACAACAGTGGTTTTTTTTTTTAATTTTCAAATTAATTGTAGTATCAAAAATTAAAATTTCATAATTTGGAAATTAAAATATTAGCATTAGTCTGGTTTTCACATCTATTGGCACTCCGAGTAACAATTATATACATTTTTAAATGTTTTATTTATTAGTCAAAACATATGATGGACTGCACAGGCCCTGTACAAAGTATATATACGACTTAATTGAAATAATATTTAATATACACTTATATTATTTATCCATAGTACTTGTATTTACATAAATTTCAATAAACTTAATTTTCTCATAGCTACTGATACACTGTTAACATTCGCATGTCGGTGACGCGAACCCATAACATTTTGCCCAACCAAAAATCGCTCAATGCGCCTAAAGACCTTTTCACTTCAATACATTAATTAATTTGAAGAAGATCTCTTGACTCAATATCTACAACGGACCTCACGGGGTTAATGGATTCTCTTTTTACAATGTTGACCGTAAAATAGGCACCATTGAAGCTGCGCTCGTAGGAATGTCATAAAGAGTTACCGTCGCGCGATACTGCTCGTAATGGGCTCAGTCCTTACATAATCACGGGCAGCTATCTCGGATTAGTGAAAATACAGTATTGGGGAAACAAGACAATACACCAATCATGTTGTCAAACTTGCCATTTACTATAACGTATATCGTTCCTATCAACGAAGAAATAAACCAATTTATTTCATAATTCAATCAATAATTTCATTCTTAATCATATTATTTTATACTTTTGGTTTATTTATTTATTTCTTTATAAGCCCATGATCAACTTACAGGTGTATCCAAAACGTTGGGCATGTGGTAAAAACATAAGAATAATTGATTATTAAAAATTCTAAAATAAAATATCTTTCAAAACACCAGCCAGCACTGTCGACCAGTTGGTAAACAAATTTAAAATGTAATTTAATTTACAATGTAAATTTAAAACTTTAACTTCTAATGTACTTACAATACTAAATAGATTAATAAAGGGCGTATTTATAATATAAAAATTTACATTTGTTTAAGTTCTTAGAATATTGGATAATTATTAAAAGTTATGGGCCAAAGCTAGTTTTTAGATTACCATCCGTTGAAGAGTTACATTATTAATATTCAGGACTCATCATCACACACTGACTTGGTCAATGGTGCAGTTATTTAGCAAAGTAATAACTATCAGTAGTAAATGTCTTGAATGACGTTTGGTTTACTACCATCAGATAAGGAGTTCCATTTTTCATCTCTAGAACGCATCATCAGACTCAGACATAATCGATAGTGTAATTTTTTGCAAAATAAAAACTACTAGTAGCAAATATCTTTAATTACGGTTGATTTACTAATACTCGTTAAGGAGTTCCATTGTTCATATCCAGAATTTACCACCAGACCCTAACCTGATAAATGGTGCAGTAATTTTGCAAAATAACAATTACCCGTAGCAAACATCTTGTATCATAGTTGATTTACTGGCATTCGTTAAAGAGTTCCATCGTTTATTTCCGGACCTCAACATCAGATCATCTTCATACCTATAGCACTCTCGCTCGAATAAACAAATAATTATCAAAATCGGTCCACTCAATAAAGAATTAACGCTGAACATACATACAAAAAAAAATATTCCGATGGATTGAGAATTCCTTTTTTGAAGTCGGTTAAAAAGAGTAAACACTAACGAATAAGACAGAATACACATCACATCGAATAAATATATCACTAACCAGTGATCAATTGTAAAATACAAAACAACTTCATAACCCATCCCAAAAGCAGTCAAGAAGGCAGAAAAAATATCAAGACTGGGTGCATCCCCTAATATTGCATTAAACAATATAAGTGCGCGAAAGATAGGCGACCGTTTCGTACGCGATGTAAACAGGTGAAATAAACTACACCACGTCCTGCCACGTAATAGCCAGAAGCATAAAGCACTACATATTTCAAGATCAAGTGACAAATGTATATACTCCATAATTTAAAAAAAATGCGTAACCGACCATAAGCAATTGACTAATGTCGATATTGTTTGTAAAAATGTTTTAAAACTGTAGAGTAGGTTTAAAAAAACCTTGGGATGAAAAAAATAATGCATATAACAAACAATAAAAACTTCTAAATAGGATAAAGTGTCAATTTTTTTCGTTAAAAAAGTTATTATGAATTTAGTTTCCACACAAAAAAATGAAAAATTATAATACGCAATATATAACTTAAACGCAATGCTTAACAAGATATTAAAGATATTTAATAAACTCCCTTACACTGAATGCTAAATACCTGGCCAGTGACGTCACAGTTCAATTGTGATTTATATGGGGCTTTTTCGCGCGAATCGTAATTCGTCAAATTTTAAGTCGTTATAACTTTGTATTAAAAAGTCCTAGGTACAATATATTTATTGTAACCGTTTTTAATGTTGTTACTTTTCCTATTTTAGTAATAAAAAAAATTAGTCAATTACCCTATTGTCGCCAAAGCTGAGTAAAATTATATCTGACTATGTTCATTATACAATCTGAAGGAAACAAATATCAATACGTTTTATAATACAAAAACCTATTGTATTTTTTTATATTTTCTCCAACATGAAGATATAAGTCCAAGAAGTAATTAAATATGTACGGAGAAAATATAAATGCATTCGCTTCAAGAATACTACGCACTAAAGAGTTGAATGAATTCGCGATACCTTCGACTTCGTGGGAATACTTTACGACAAATCCAATTACTTCGTAGGCTTTCTAACAAGTTTCAATGACATCACTGTAAAATGTGAGATAATTATCCAGAATTACACCAAGATCCCGCACAGATGAAACCCTTCCGAGTGTTATTCCATCCAACTCATAACTGAACACAAGGGCAACACGTAGTCATTATTGACCAAGGCTCTGTATATGGTGAACTAAAACGGCTACCGATTTCATTTTTATAAAATACACAAACCGATTCTATCTAATCATTCTAAATATAACTTTGATATTTTGAGGATCTTGATAAATCTAAAGGGTGCCTTGAATTAAAAAATACGTGTAGAACGCAAGGTGGGGCCATTCTCCGGTATATAGAAGAGCGTGCGGATGAGATCAGGAAGACAGACATGTCCTCTAAATTTAGAATTATGATTCCACCTTTACGTTTAGTATGACTCTGGGCAACCTTCAACTTACTACGCTGCATAGTCAAGGAATCTGTTTGTAAAATATAGTTGCTTTTCTTCAAATTTCATCATTTCAACCCCTTCTTGCAACTACCCCATGATGTAAAATCGAACAAAACATAACCTTTGTTAGAGCGCATGATATCGTCTGTACACCAAAGAATAAAAAATTAAAATCGATTGGGTGGTTTTTTTATTTACCTCCACTTAAGAAACACACGATGTTAACTTTTTTATTATATTAGTATATATTAAAATTTATAATAACATTGAACTTGGCCGCAATATATTTTTGTCTCTTTCGTTTTGCTATATGATAGGATCTATAAAAAGGCTAGAATTTTCTTTTTGCAAAATCTGAACGTAAAAATTATATAGAGCGGCTTAATTGAAAATCTTATATACAGCGGCTTAATTACCGGAACTGATTTATGGACTGTCGAAATTGCTGCCAAAGGCCTCGGATAAAGGGTGCAATGTCCATTAGCTGCTCCAACTCGGTGGTACACTACCGTCCAGCCCGATTAAAGAGGTGACAAAGTCGATAATTGTTTATTGGCATATTTCCAAAAACTCTGAACATAAAGAATGTTAATATTTTATGTGAAATAATTTATGTGAGAATTTTGATACCTTATTATTTTGTAGAACACAATCATTTGCTTCTTAAGTGGTTACACAGTTCTTTATATACTGGTGAGCTATCTTTATTTCTGCTTACTAAATTAACAAACCAAAAACGAGACATTTTTAAACTATATATTAAATAAATATCGATAAAATTCGATATAAATAAATGTCGATAAAATTTATATTCCATTTATCTATCTCGACAAGTTTAAAGAATCGGATCTAAACATATGCTTCCATATAAAGTATTTAAGTAATTAAGCAACATTACGAGAGAGAAAAATTATCATCAATAAGATATAAAACACTTAATGCGTTCGTTGAACTTTACCATCTTTTATCAAATAGGTCGACGAATCGATAGACAAATAGAATTATAAATAATATTATTACGCGGTGAAGAAATTAAACCTGGAAGTATGGTATAGAAAGATGTTAATTGAATAAAGCCGCAAAAGTAAATTAATAAATAGTTAACTGCTTTCACTTACGCGTACCCCCAGCTCCATCATCAATTAAGGAAACAGCAAACTTACCTGAAAAAGAAAATATAATATCAATACGTCAAATCGTTTTATAGTAACATCATATTTGTGTACTAATTTATTGTTGTAAAAAAACCATACCTTTTCATATAACATTCAATTTATCGAAAAAAGCATTGACAAAAAAACACAGATTAAAACCTCACTAAAACTAAGACTTTTCGACATTACTAAATTAATATTCACGACTGGTTTAAAATTTAACAGTTAATTAAGTTTTCTTGTGTAATTCCATCGAAAGCTGGACTACAATTTCTTTCGCATTTATGAGTAAAAGCAAAATCCTCCCAGTGTGATCACTCAAAACCTTGTCAATGGAAAATATCTTCAAAATACTAGAAATTGTAAAATCGCAGCTTCGTATCCTAATCGAAAGACACACGTTTGTATCACAGGTCACAATTAGAACTAGTACTACAATACGGTTAATGATTACATGCTCCTCTTTAGAAATCATTAAAAGACGAAAGGAGACCAGTTAAAGCCCATATTAGGCTCAAATGACACAAGAATAAAAACCGGCCAAATGCGAGTCGGACTCGCGTACGAAGGACTCCGCAGCAACAAACAATATTAAACTTATAAGTTTGTTTCTCAGACACTGTGAAAAACAAAGTTATTGCTACGGTCGGAACCGAAAATGTACCATATCTCAAAAACTGCACATCATATCTTATTCAAACCAGTTTTCTTTGAAAATTTATTTTAAGTTCTACTACCGAATTTTACACACGTTAGTTGATAAGTTAGAACGGGGACACATTGTTAAGACTTTAGAAGCGTGTATCTCACCATATGGCTTTTTTCGAGGACTGTCGGTATGTCCTCGAAAAAAGCCACATAAAACTACAAAAAAGTGAAAAAGACGTTAATTTTAAAAACAATAGAACGAATATCAATGTCAGTTAACGGTATTTTTAAATTAATTTAGGACAATCGGGGTATTGATTATTTTTTGTAATCGTTTCTGAAAAGTTATTATGTACTTATATCAAAAATTAATAATGTCTTGATTGTTAAATTTTGGTTGTTTTATAGCTGTTTTTCTAAAATGTTTTTGGTTCACACAACAAAACGATATAATAGACATTTTTCGTCAAAAAACTGAACCTTAAAGGGTGCCCTTAAAAGTTCATTTTTGCGAGTTTTGTTTTAAACTCTGGGAATGTGTAGTACAACTGATTTTGAAAGAAAAAAATAGATCAAACCTTCATCTATAATTCAAGGAAAATATTTTTTATTAGTTTTATATATTTATTTCATAAAAATCGTTTTTTTTTTGCAACTTTTTCCTTGTCAAAATCGCTAAAGAGGGAATGTTTCAGTATAAGACAAAAGAGATCGAGTTTCACAGTAGTTTTTGAATTAAATCCATTCGTACAAACAGGAAGACAAACAGGCAAAATGTCTTTAACATTAAATTCGGTTTAGTAAATGAAAACACAAACGAAATAGTCTGTAAACGCTGAAAATTCGAAAACATTTCAGTTTCGACCGACACTGAAGTGAAGATTGTATTTATTTGTATTAAAGAATTCAAATGATGTTTCAGTATAAGGCAAACGTGATCGAATTCCAGAATTTAAATTAAATTTTGAAATATTTTCAAATACAACTACCATTCTTTCCTCACAATACAACACAAAACTTACCCTCAACATTTCTAAAACAAAACACCCTCGATCAGCACAAAAACGCCACCACAATAACGTATACAGACAACTAAAATATCAAAGCAAACAATGACAAACTGATAAATAAATATTAGCGGCGAAAATTAAGAAGACAACCTTATTTCCTCGTCGCCTCGCTTCATGAATAATTCGAGCGATACGCGACGAGCTAGCCACTAGCTGCCTCCCTCTAGCCGGGGCCCGATCATTCCCTAACAAAGCCATGACACGATCACGCATGAAATGAAAAGCGGAGAAAAATGAATTTGGGAGAGCTTTCAGAAAACCAATCCCGCGAAAACACCTCATCACTAGGAATATTAGAGAAAATTCGCAATGATTCCGACGAACATTCTTAATTCAATTATGGAGAATGTCTGTGAATGTGAATTATTATAGAATTTAAGTAGTTTTTCCGGAATATACTGATTCGTTCTTTATAATGGTTTATATCACTTTGTCTAAATATTATTAATAATCTCCTTATTTCACAGACTAGACGTATAATTTGATCCAGCCTGATCATCTAATCGTCGTCCAGATTATCGTGTCTACGTTAATTAACGTCGTGTCGTAACGCGAATTAATAATTTAATCGGGCTTCAGATAACCAGTCAGATTTAGCCATGTTGTCAAATCGACATCCTGACATCGTATAACCAATCTTCTGTTTCGATATTCCACTAATCCTTCAGATGGAAGCAAACAAGCGTCTGCAACTATAATACGATAAACAGAAATTCAATATCTACAATTATTTTAATAATATCTGTAATTAAAACAATTTTGTAGTAGACGTGTATTTGCAATATTCCGTAAGCAAATTAAACTTTAAAAATATAATGTGATTTGACAGGACTTTTGATTAAGAGCAAAAGAGCATTACTGACACGATTATATAACCAGTTGGCATGAACGATAATAGATTCTCCTTAAAATGTTATTCTATGTAGTTTAAAAAAATTGGCTTTGAACTCCATTCACATATCAAAGGAATGTTTACTTCTTCAGAAAATGATTCAACATTACGTACTTGTATGTAATTTGACAAGCAAAGGTTAAGGAATACTAAACAAAAAAAAACAATAAAGTAAAAAACGAAAAACGTTTTTTATCGTCACGTAATTTACAGTCAAAAAAGAGTATTTAATGTACTAACCGAATTATATTTTAACTCTTTAGATTAATAAAGAGGGGACAAACACATATAAAAACAAGAAAATAAAATAAAATACGTAATTTTTCTTTCGAGATTTTCATTTACGTATCCGTATATGAATTGAAAATAAAATACGTGATTTTTCTTTCGTGATTTTCTTCATTTACGTAACCGTATATGATTTTCTTCGTTTACTTACGTCATTGTATAATATTCAATAAAGCATCTATCTATTTAATAATATAAACACATTTTTAATACCAATATTCAAAAAAATTGTGAGCCGTCATGGGACACCTGGCAGATGTGAAACATCTAAATTTTTTGATATATTTTTACATTAAAATATTTTTATTTGAAGAAATTAAAAACAAAAAAAGCAAATATTCAGATAGTATAATAAAATATTCATTTAATTTTATTAATTATATTTTTATGACATAATTTATCAAAAAAATATTTCTAAACAATTTATTGAAAATATATTTTTAATTTTATAACACTTTTAACCGACGAGACGCGAAGCTGGCCGAATGACATATCGCGACGTGTCATCAGAACGTTTTAACTCCCACCAAACGCACCATTAGATGTTTCACGCCTAAAAAATATTTTTTTTGTGATTGATGTCAAAAAAAAATTTGCTATTTAAATATTTAATGAATTATATCGAAATAGATTAAAATTTTATTCTATACTCCGATTTAACGCCATTTTCTTCACTGTAGTATTGAAAACTATGACGTAACTCCACTTCTCTCTTACGTTTTACAATACCTCATTATTTCCCGACAAACAAAACTAGCCCCAAAAACATAGTACTATAAAATATTCTAAACCAAACAAAACATTTCTGAAAGAGATATAAAATGCATTCATGCACAACCGTATCTCTACGTATGACATCAATATGTCTAAATAAACAACTATAAAAACAAAATATAGCACATCCCTTAACGTTATTCGATAAAGACTTCTGTACAAACGACAGCTGGCGCGAATTACATAAGTCCTGCGCACCCCACTCCGTCAACAGCGTGGCGAGAGCCTTTCAAAGAAAAAAAGCAATACGTATACAGCATCCGCGTCTCACAGATCCGTCAGGCATCTATCTAATCGTGGGCTGCGGCCGGGAGATAAGCGAGCGTCACCGCCGCAGATTCACCCTGCCTTCGTTTTTTTTTGTTGTTGTTTTCGCGAGACCGCGCCATGTAGGGTGACCTAGTCAAGAGAGATTGAATGAGAAAATTACTTTTCCTTATACATAACCAGTTATCCGCCCAGTCGTCGTTCAACCCCACTTCGTTCATTACTCCGCCCTCTAAATTTCATCTATATTTTCCTCAGAGAGTAAACTACACAATGGCAACATCAAACGTAGTTGAGTTCGAGATTAGTGTGTTCATGTAGACAAAAATAGAGACCTATAAATTTAAAGTAAGTCTGTTTAATGAACGCCACCGATCGTGTGTTCCATTAGTGTAGAAAAATCTAAAAGTATTGTCCAGATTTACGGTTATTTTTATCACGCATAGTAATTTTAATTTACCATATGCATCTTTCGAAAATGTAGAAAAAACCATTTCCTCTTACACTAAATATATTATTCACAATTAAATGAAACTACATGATGTAGTATTGTTTCCACTATCTTTAATTTCTTTACCACGACCTAGGTTTCGTTGTATTACAACATCTTCAGGTGTGCTATTAGCAAATGTTGTATTACAACATCTTCAGGTGTGCTATTAGCCCACCTGAAGATATTGTAATACAACGAAACCTAGGTCGTGGTAAAGAAATTAAAGAAAGTAGAGATAATACTACATCACGTAGTTTCATTTAATTGTGAATAATGAATTTCTACAAAATTAACGCCAAATATATTAAATAAATATATTATTCGATTATTCGAACCCTAACTTGGGTTGTAGATGCGAAAGTGCGTTGTGAAGTGGTAAAGGATATAGATCACTTTTTATCCCCGTAATTGCCATCCTAACTAATACCATAAATGAAAAAGTTTGTCTGTTTGTTCTTCTTTCCTATCGTAAAGGAGTAAAGAATCAACGTAATTTCCACAGAGATACTCAATACAAATGACAATGAGCACAAAAGTATTTCCCTGTAAATTAGGATTTAAACGAAGTGATTTCTACTCATTTCTATTGCGTATATAGAGTGTCTCAAAAAATCACTTCGATTCATAGCTCCGTTGAAACGTCACCATTTCGAGAAAATTCTTATTTGAGATTAAAAAAATCATATACGGATAACAAAGCAACATTCCAACAGAGCTACGAATCGAAGTGATTTTTTGAAATACTCTATATACGCAATAGAAAGGAGCAGAATTACTTCGTTTAAATCCTAATTTACAGGGAAATACTTTTGTTTTCATTGTCATTTGTATTATAAAGTCATGACAATAAAGACTTAGTATTTATTTTTCTTAAGCATTCTAGATGGCGCTGCATGTTTTAAATTGTCACTATAAGTTTGTAACTATAATCACGTGTGCGAAGCCGCGGATAAAAGCTAGTACCGAATCAGTACCAAATAGCAGATGCGTTCTATGAGACCAAAAACATTGGCGATTCTCTAAACACAACTGAAACAATTTTAAATCAAACAGTTTAATTATAACATCCATGCAATGAATGGAAAGACAGAATAGATGCTTAGGATCATAAGAAGGAAAGAGTAAGACTACATTTGTAAGCATTTACGGGTACATAGTATTCCTATTAAACTATTTACAAATATCAATTTTAAGCATCGTAAACATATTGCCTACAATATCTTTCACAGGCGTACAAATATGATGCATATTTAAAACATTACACGATCCAGGATAATCGTATAATTTTCTTGTAATCTGCTAGTCAGAAATTACCTATCCTGTTTTTTCCTAATTTTCGGTTCAGTAATTTCGGAAATAAGGGAGGAGTACCATATTTCCGCATATTTTTAAAATATCTTTTTAAATATGCAATTTAAAACAATAAAAAACATATTCGTATACCGCATAACAAGTCCTTTCACGTGATACTCCACATGATGAAAATAAAAAAAGACATTTTGAGGTTTTTATGGAGGTAACCCCTCTTTAATTCCTAAATAAATATTTTTTTAAATATTAACAAAATATGTGGGTCAATAAGATAGATATATTACTATGCCAAATTCAAATATTGAATATATTTGGCGTTAATTTTGTAGAAATTCATTATTCACAACTAAATGAATATTCTATTAATCTTTGCTAATAGCCCACCTGAAGATGTTGTAATACAACGAAACCTAGGTCGTGGTAAAGAACTTAAAGAAAGTAAAAATAATACTACATCATGTAGTTTCATTTAATTGTGAATTATGCCAAATTCAGATTTCAACGTCGGATAGTTTCTAAGAAAATTGACAGATGGGCTGACAAACATGTGAATGATGTTATAAGGGACCCGTTTTTCACTTTGAGCTACGGAACCCTAAAATAGATTAAATTCGTAACAAAAAAAAACACTTTTTTGTCACGAGTTTGAAGTTCAACCTTTTTCTAAAGAGTTCTTTTTCCACCATTTCCATCGGTGACCCTAGCCTCGCGTCCGTTTTACATAAGACAAGGGGGACGCCGCGTCTAGACCCAACGTCGGGCTTTACTTTTGCCGTCCGCCTTTCAAAAATAAAAATAATGAATTCTTATAACCTGCCGTGTTTAGGGAAACGCGAAAATGCTTTTTCTTTCCCCGCAAGCTGCTTTGGGGCGGGCGGCGGCACCGGTGCATTTGTTTATTTTGTTACTAAAGTCGTCGATCATTATTTTTTTTATGAGAGTCCTGCACGGGACGCGCTAGCGGGCATGTTCCAAAGTGCTTAAGGTATTTATTACAGAAAATATATAAACGTTTTGTATTCCACATAAATAATGTAGAAAGTCATCATTTACATGTCTTTCAGGCCTTGATCAATATTTTTGGCTTCTTATTCTCTAATTCAGTTCACTGTGACATTGTTATCCTGTCGGTGGCGAATGAGTATGAGACATGTGTTACCTTGTACCCGTTATATATATATATATATATATATATATATATATATATATATATATATATGTATATATATATATGTGTGTGTGTGTGTGTGTATATATATATATATATATATATATATATATATATATATATATATATATATATATATGATAAATTTAAAAGAAAAGATATATATTTTTTAATTTATTTACTTTATTTCTTTACATGCATTGATTGATACGTCACAGGTAACCTATTCCTAATGATAAGGAATTAATTATTTAACAAATTAAAACAAAAGAAAATACGTATTATATATGAATGAAAAATATACAAGAACTCTAAAAGATAACGACAACACATTTCGATAAATTTACTTTGACTCGTCATATAAAAATCATACTGTGGTGCGAACGAGATCAACTGGCTGAGCAATTGAATACCGCGGAAAATTAAGTACCGATATAATCGATTCTAGGGGATGATTTAGCAAAAAAGTGATGATCGCCTGAGTGCAGGGAATTATCAAGTACGAAGAATGAAACTTTACTCAATAATATAGGCATAGAATTTTTCCTTTTAATAATTGGAAAATAAATTTCATAAGCGCCACATCTTTCCTCAGTTTCAAGTAATGGAAACCTAGCATACCCAAAAGGAAATCGGTAGGAAATAAAAAGGAGAAGTAACCATATATACCATATATATATATATATATATATATATATATATATATATATATATATATATATATACACATTCTAATCGGCTCTGCACCTGTAAAGTGTACGGCAGGCAATAAGTACATAACGTTTTAAAATATTTGCATGTATAAACGCCAGACGTCGCCTGTTAAAACATCACGTGTATAAATACATATATAAGTAATCCTGCATACGCTAGACAGAGCCTTTTAAAACATTACGAGTAAAAATATATGAGTACATACTGTAAATACATATCTAAGCATATACGCTTGACATAGTCTTTTAAAACATTACATATATAAATATATATGTAAACAATCCTATATACGCTAGACACCGTCTTTTAAAACATTATGTACATTGTCGTAAATATATTTGTAAAATAATCCTAAGCTCAAACGACTTAACAAATGAAGCATTCATAAATTCATTTAAACTACGCTTATGTCTCTGGAAGTTTTTGATGCATAAAATTAAAAAAACTATATTTAATTACAAAAGAAAATAATAGTTATACTTAACTTATTGCTAAAGTGTTGTATGATTAGTAAAACTATATTTGTTTCCGAATTTTCTTTTAGCCTATAAGTTTTGTTGGTTTTTAAGATACGCGGAACCATAGATACCGAACGTTCTAAATCCTAATATTCCTAGTTGTAACCTTACAATCCTTATGAAATCAGTCACAGCCGTATCCGTGGATCCGCATCCATACGCTTCCGTATCCGATATCCTTATTGAAGTAAAACTTTTTTACGCACGCTTGACTTGGGGAGTAAGCTGGTGAATGCGTGACGAGAGCGTTACGAAAAGTGTGAAGTTGAGAGGGACATATAAGTTAGTGAAGACAGAAAGAGAGAGTTACGTTTCGTATATTACTGCAGGGACAAGAGAGAGGTGCGAGCACACATTTTCTTTCTCTTTTTCTCTCATTACCAGTTATGTTTCGTATATCTACACTAGAGACAGTGCAAGCCTATTATCTGTATCACACTGTAGGAGCAAGAGAGAGCAGTGTAGGCGCACATTTTCTTTCTCTATTCCTCTCATAGCCAGGGCATGAAAAAAAAAAAAATATATATATATATATATATATATATATATGTATATATATATATCTCAGTCAGTAATTCGTTTGCGAGTTTGCTAGCGTTACGCGAACGGTGATATTTTGATTATTTTGAAATTTCATTTCGTTCTGGAACAATTTTATAAATTATTATTTTGTTCAATACATTAAATATTCTACGTTTAAAGTGAATAAAATTGTAAATTCATTTTAAAGTTCATATTTTGTGAATTTGAAGTTTTACTTCAGTCGTGTGGTCTAAAGCAAACTCGTTTTTGTTTGTCACAGTAGATATCAGTCATGACAAACATTTAATCCTTTTACACAACAAATTTTAACATTTAAACTTCATAAAAATAAATTCTTCTGTGAACACACTTAATAACTAAAATCTAATTTGTTCTGTGCAATTTCATAATTTAGGAAGAAATGCTGGAAAAAAGATGGTTACCTCATTCCTGATGGACGGGTTATTATGCAACGATTATTTTATTATTTTGGAAAATAAAATAACAGTTTCTGCAGACTGTTACACCAGTAGTTCAGTGTTTTGATATATTATTCAAACTATAAATAACTAACTTATTTAAAAATTTTAAAATTATTTAGTGTTTAGTTTTGGTAAAAATTGCTCTTAAAAATTGTACAATTAACATTACAGGTAAAGTATAATAGTAATTTCCCCACACTTTTAATTTAATTTAAAAACGCGTCGAGCGATTTGTCTAAAAAAAACTAAGTCAGTGTAAAATGATGTTTTATTAAAATTTTGAAATAGAAAAAAATATTTACGGTTTGTTTTTGGTTAAAATCGCCCTCAAAAATTGTATAATTAACATTACAGAAAAAATATAATAGTAATTTCACCTCACGTTTAATTAATTTAAAAACGCGCCGAGCGATTTGTCTAAAAAACCGAGTCAATATAAAATGATGTTTTATTAAAATTTTGAAGAAAAAAATACTTACGGTTTGCTTTTAGTAAAAATAGCTCTCAAAAATTGTATAATTAACATTACAGAAAAAATATAATAGCAATTTAACCACACGTTTAACACGATAATAATATAAATATTTTTATTTATTTATATTGTATTTTAGTCATTCCTATTGGAAACGACAATGATTCTCGTTCGTTTTAATAAATACACTTATAATATACTCAAATATAGATTCGAAAACCTTGAGATAATGTATAAAAGTTAACTTAACAATGAATTATTTTAAAACAGATCGGCAAAGCATACACAGTGTTGGACCTAGGTGTTATACGAATAAAAATGATGCCCTTACATAGAGGGATATAAAAGATAACCCTTTAAAGGTTTAATTTAAGACGCCAATAACAAAAATGAGAAACCTTGCATTTTTTTTATGAAAGGCAGGTTTTATTTTTCATAATAGTTTGTAATTGCTATTTATACAGAAGTCTTTAAATCAGCAAGATAAAATAGAGTGTAAACTTTATCCTGTTGTACCATCCGTACATGGGTGAGCATACATACTAATCCACGGACCACATAAGCTCGAAAAGTTCGTTGAAAACATTCACGTAAAACTCGAAAAGATACATTGATTTTGACAGAAAAGACAGTTAATAATTTATTTTTAGTTAAACTAGGCAATGGTCGCAGAATAAAAACAGTATCAGAAACATCAAACCTGAAAAATATCAATATTTTTTTGGAATTATTTAGTTTTGGAATACTTAGTAAGTATAATTTTTTTTCTCATCAATAATACTTGATATTTTAAATACATAATTATCTTTATATTCTAAAAAATTCCAGCTTTTTCTTTTCCCAGTTTTCACTTTCTAGTCTTTCTTTTTTTCTTCTAACGCAATGTCGGTTTAACCTGCGTGATGGTTTTATATTTTGAAATGTGTAAATAATACTTTCATAATCTCTGTACTCGATACATTCAATGGAGCATATAATATCATCATTTATCTTGGTGATTAGAATAATAATATTAGTATACATAAGTAGCTATTTATTAATGTGTTTAAATTCAAGTTTTAATACGACTGTCTTTCTTTGAATAAGTAAATACAAAGTAAGATTAAAATGAAAAAGGTTCTACCTAAAACACCCCCTTCCCATTCCGCCCCTATATATCCCGACCTCTCCAAGACGCTGCAGCTAGCTGAATACACAGACAATATTACAAAGTAGCGCCCGCGCCCCGACACACCCCACGAGTAACATTAACGCGACATACCTGATCTTGCCCAGACAGGATAATCCATACGTCAGCGTAAGTGTCTGAGTAGTCGCTACTGTGAGGTATTTTATAGCGTTCACATTGTCACAACTCAACGTTTAGTAAAATGTATGTTGAATTTGCATCTCAAATAATAATAGTTTGAAAATTATAATAAGTGAAAAATATATAATCCTGCATACGTCAGTATAAATGGCTGAGTAGTCGCTACTGTGAGGTATTTTATAGCGTTCATATTGTCACAACTCAACGTTTAGTAAAATGTATATTGAATTTGCATCTCAAATAATAATAGTTTGAAAAATATAATAAGTGAAAAATATATAATCCTGCATACGTCAGTATAAATGTCTGAGTAGGTGCTACTGTGTTTACGTTAAAACTCACCCTTTTGTTACTTGTTACATTAGTTTCGCATCTCAAGTAGTAACGGTTTGAAAAGTATAAGCGCAAGTATATAATCCGGTTTGCGTCAGTGTAAATATCTAAGTAATCGCTACTGTGTAATCCTTTATGGTGTTCACGTTAAAACTTAACCTTTAGCAACGTGTTATGCTGATTTAGCATCTGGGGTAATCCACGAACATCAGTCTATGAATAGTCGCTACCTCGCTGAGATCTTTTACTATGTTCACGTTAAAACTCAACGTTTAGTTATATTGATTTTGCATTTGGAGTAATACTACTTTGAAAAAAGTAATTAAAGAAAAGTATATAATCCTGCACACGTCATTGTACATGTCTGAGTATACTACTGTGAGATCTTTCGCATTGTTAAAACTCAACCTTTAGTAACGTGTTCTGAAGTAATAACGGTTTAAAAATGATACTGAATGATATAAAACCGGATACTAACAGTATTTAATTCGGAAAACCTGGACACACATTAATTTAGGGTTCCGTAGTCATGTGTTCGTAGATAATTAAGCGGATCGTGTTTGCCATGGCAAAGCGAGGTACAGCTGCGCAAATTAACTAAATTATTTGCCACAAAGTTATCGCCATAATAACCTGTTATGAAGTTTCTATAGACTCATTTCGTACAACAAATTGTTTGTCTATTTCTCGTATTAATTAATATAAATTGTCCGAAATAATTTAACATGGAAGCACTCACTAAATACCATCATTATGATCATTTTTTTTTAATTTTTGATATCTATAGTCATCAATTTAGGCAGCGGGAATACTGCTTAACACTAATTTGGAAACTCATACATCTTGAGAAGGAAGCGTCGTATGAGAACACAATCAAGACATTTTCAATTGAAATTTAAATTCAAATTTCTACGTCAAACGGTTTCTAAGAAAAAAGACGGACAGACTAACGAAGTGAGTTATCTTACAAGGGTTGCATTTCATATTTTTAAGTTCCTTAGCACAAAAGGAAAAACGGAACCCTTATGAAATCAGTCATAGCCTTATCCGTGAAGGTGCATCCGTAGGCGTGCGTATATATATATATATATATATATATATATATATATATATATATATATATATATATATACACACACATATATTATATTTTTAATATTTGTTCTTTAAACACAAGATACAAGAAATATTATAGCCGAACATTTTCGTGGTTAACCTGGTAACAAAATGGTTTAAAAAATGGCAACTTTGATTATATATATATTATCGATGCTTCTTAAAAAGCTGTTTTAAGCAATATCCCTCAGGTCTATGTTTTACATATATGGAGACATCCCCTAGAAATACAATTTTAATTCATTCTAAAACCATTTCTAGTTTTAGACCAAGAACAACAACTTATATGTGAATTTGAGTCCCGATTTCGTTGTGAAGTTAGAAGGCCGTAACAGAAAGACAGACAGACGGACAGACGACGTTGCCACAAAATACGATTCCACTGGTCTGTCTTTCGATAAGCCTTTCGGGTCGACACCTTGGAAACGAACTAAATAGATGTTTTGTCAAAAATATAAACGCGATTTCAAATATAGTTTAATTATTTTTAACCGAGTATTTCAACGTTGTAAGAAACGAAGGGAATTATATAAGAAGAAACAGCATCACAAAACGGAAAAACTTTTTTCGAAATCTATCTGTTTTAAATTTGATATATAATGGTTATTTTAAACAAATCCGTAATTTTGGAGTTACACTGCGCAGCGACCAATTTTCTTTATTTATCTTTTCCTATTAACCATTTATTAACCATTTTCCTATTAACCAATTTTCTTTATTTTTAAAATATAAGCATCAATTGTGACACGGTTTTTCTGGAAATATTAGATATTAATTATGGCACAAGTGACCAAAACGGATTACAATGTCATTGTAAAGGATGTACTACTCTTAAGCGGTAAGACCACTTTAAATAATGATAAAAAAGTTCTTTTCACTATTTTTATAAACACAATAATGAACACTAACGTAGTTATGAAAATACCTTTAATATGCATATATTCAAGAATACGGCATTATTTTTTAAACAAAATGGCGTCATTTAACGTTTTTAAACAAAATGGCGACGTTGAATGTTTTTAAACAAAATGGCGCCGTTGAACGTTTTCAAAGAAAATGGCGCCGTTGAACGTTATTAAACAAAATGGTGCGTTGAACGTTGAATGTTTTTTTTTCAGAGACTAAATCATTGTGCAACATTTCTTAAGTTAGGCTTTTGCAAACATTCTTAAAGGCTATCTGTCATTACAAGAAAAGATAAAAATTATCATAACCAGGACAATTTTCCTTAAACTCCCCACATATTTCTTTACATAACTGGATGAAGAAGCTTTTCTCGTACTTTCATGTCAGTCGATTGAATATTATAAAAGTTATACTGATTATATTAAAGAGAAATTTCATAAAATAATTTTCATGAAAAACGCCCTTCACGTTTTACGAAATAATGTATACAACGTACTATTTACTACCTGTTTTCATAATATTTCACATTTCACTTTATTATCCATTTTAAAAAAATAACTGGCAATGTAGAATACCGCACAAAATGTTTGCAAGATTTATTCGTCTCTTCACAGAAAACTTGTACTGTTTCAGTATCAATTCTGTTCAAGTATGAAATATCTAAAATGACAGAGAGGTTACTGTAATAGATATAAAGATAATAAATATTTATAATTCTGCAAAATCCCTAACTTCATACTTTTTTAAGAATCTTCTCAATCATTTTAGAGCTGTACAAAATATTTCCATTTTTTAAAAATGTCAAGGTTTTGTTACTCTTAATAAGTTTCGTATACTTCCATGGCTCTTTCTAAATAAATAAACATTTACAATTAAATGAAACTACGTAATGTAGTATTATTTCTGTAAAGATCTTTGCTGATAGCCCACCTGAAGATGTAATACAACGAAACCTAGGTCGTAAAAGAAACTTAAGAAAAAAGAACTTAAAGAAAGTAAAAATAATACTACATCACGTAGTTTCATTTAATTGTGAATAATGAATTTCTACAAAATTAACGCCAAATATATTCAAATAAACATTTAATAATATTTTAGAGGATTTGAAATACGTAATCGCATAATTACGTCAATATTGATTAACCGCCCAACTGACCAAAACAGGAAGTGAACCCAAACTATAATTAGTACATATCGACATCAAATCGTGCACTAAAGTGCCGCAGCCCAGCTTAACGAGCTCGCTTGACACTACTTAGCAAGTTATTTACTCGACGAGTAATCTACCGAGTAGTTAGCGGGATGTAATCCCGAGATAAACGTAATTACTCCGTTAACTAAACAACTTAGCCATGGTTTAACGTGTGGTTATTATGCGTGGGTCGCCCTACGTAATAGGCGAAGGCTTGATGTTATACTTACGTTATAACTTAATTTTTTCTTGAATAAAGTAACTATACTATTTAAACGCACCAACATAAATGTTGGAATTCGTATGTTAAGCTCTCGTTTTAAAAAGGAATGACGTCACGAACGTGTACATAAAATGAATTTAAAGAAATTAAATTTTAAAAAAACTTTATTCTATTTAGTACCTACAGTAGTTTAGAAGGAAATAGGGGAGCATTAAGCAAACACTTAGTATTTTTTCAGTATAATGCGATTTTAGTATTCTGAGTGCGATAGATACTTAGCGTGTTTAATTCTTTAAACACTTCTTTATTTTTATATGATATTTCACATCAAAATAACATTATCAAAATATCATATGAAAAGGCGCCTTTGGATAAGAATTAAAACGTGTATTGTCGGCTCTTTCCGGCTTAACGCTTCCCGCTCTACTAGACTGCCCTTAGGCTACTTTATGTATGTGTTAGTGTATCAGCATTGTTTCTTATTTATTAACGTTTACAACTTTACACGTTTATATTGGTGTATTGAATTATACTGTCTCAAAACGTTAAAAGTGTTCATTAGTTTAAAATACGAGTTACAGTGATAATAAAGGTGATAGTGAAAAAAAAATTAAATGTTTCATATCTGACAGGTGTCCCAGGAAGACTCACATTTTTTCAAAATAAAATATTTGCTATTAAAGATATATTTATTAGAATCGTGATGATATACGGAAACCAATGCATTTTCACCTTAGGTTCTCAACTTTTTTATTTTCTCCATTTGCCAAAACTACGAGATCTGTTAGTCGATCCATTAAAAGTACACGCTGAAAGCTTATTTGGATATCTAAAGAAAATACACATTTACCAGCAAGGGTTCAAAACGATAAAGCTTTTAATTTACTTTCAAAGTATGAAATCATCAAAATATAATATTTCTCAATTTATACTAATTAACTGCCTTACCAATATATTTGAAGGTCCACAAAAGGCTTTCGGATTAGGCGCATTGGCTATTTTTCCTCTATATTTATTTATTTAAAGGTTCATATTGGTCAAAAAAAGTCTCAAGTTCATAAATTCAGTAAACAAGTAAAATAACTTTATTTCAAGACTATTTTTAACCGACCCGTTAAATAAGTACTTGGGATAAACGTAACTGTGCGACTTTTACCATATATAAATACGAATCCCAAATTTTTGCTTAATTAAAATGTTGGTCAGATTTCTCGCAATTCACATAACTTAATCAGAGAGGGAAGACAATAAAACACGTTCCATTTAGTCTTTTCGTATTTTGTATAATTTTATGTTAAAACGAATATAAATGTCTTTATGCATTGTTTATATCCAAAATAGTACAATAATAATTTACTTGAAAAGTTATTGCACCATCATGATTTCCAAGTGCTATGAAATTATCATTTAATAACCCCAATTTAAAACGAAACATCCTTTTTCTCTTTGACATCAACATAATTTATTGCCAAACAAAACTTTAAACAATACCACAGTTAAAACCTTGTAAAATTTTCCCTTTTTACCATAAACAACTCGAAGACCATAAAACTTCAGTAGACTTCCAACAAAGAATAGGTTTTTTCGTTAAAAAAATAGGCTTTTTTATATTAAGCCCTCGCAACCAGCATAACTGTTTAAACTGGCTAAGACCATTTTCACCGATTTCCATTAGGCAACAGCCTAACTTAACACTTGTGATAGCCTCGTACCCCCTCCTCAATTACTGTGCTTCCCCCGCTTACGAAAAAACAACAGGAAAGGAACAAAAGAAGACGGCCACCTGACGACGACGTAGAACACTGGGCTGAATCGACAAAAATCTCCCACTCCCCCATATTTCCTTTCCATTAACACCATTATGATTTGGCATTCGCCGGGGCGTAAACCTTGGAAATATAGGCAGGGTGACCAGATAAACTGGGTTCGAATTTATGGTTAACGGAAAAATTATAGAGACTTCTGCTTCTGAAGATGATGAATCTTCAAAAACAAATACTGATCCCATTATCTTATATATTAAAGACCCAGGAAAAATGACAAAGGAAACTGTCAAAAATGAGCATGGGCCGTAAAGAAATAAAATATAATTTTAGAAAAAGCTGATATTTTTAGGGTTCCGCGACTCAAAATGAAAAAAAAAGTCTTGTATGATCCATTGGTTGTCCGTCCGTCCGCCTGCCAGTCAAAGCCCTTCTTCTAAGAAACGGCTTAAGATATTATGTTGAACATTAATATTATCTTCTGAGGCACATAACCTTACATTAACGTAAACATTTCTAGTATTTTGGTGCACGGAACGAAAAAATATGGCCCTTTATAGCGTATTTTTTTAGTCATACAATAGTCTTACTGATCGTCAAAACCTATAGAGGGTCCTTCGAGCCGAGCTGAAATCTTGAAAATCGGCATAATGGATGGTCTTATAGCACAAGTAAAGAGAAAAATCTACGATTATAAATTCCTAAAATAATTTTCTAATTATAATTTCCACCCCTCCAACTTTCGTCCCTTCAAAAATGCATGATCGTGTTTAAGAAGTTATAAAATTAACAATAAACTATTGAAGAAAAACACAAGCGCCTGCCACAAGACTGAACGATGATAGCAATACACGAATGATCAGCGATTATCAAAAGTGAATATTTAAAATTCGTGGCCATAGATATAAAAAGAAACGTTTTCGCATTCTAATGGAATAACTTGCATCAAAGTTTCCGTATTATTCATATTAGGAAAGAAACTTACAATCACTACAAAAAAAAGGAAAAAAAAACAAATATATATATATATATATATATATATATATATATATATATATATATGTATATACATAACTAAAAATAAAAAAGGTATTATACAATTTTTTTCCCATCTTGAAGTAATTTTTAAGCTTATAATAATAATATATATATATATATATATATATATATATATATATATATATATATATATATATATATAAATACAAAAAATCATTTTGAAATAAATACAACTGTCTCAACCTTCAACTGATTCTAACATAAAATTCCTACAAGATGTTTTTTCTCTAATAAAAACTTGTTAAAATTAACACTCATTCCTAATTTTTAACCATTATATTTGAGTTAGTAAATCTCATAGTCAATGGCTAATAGTTGGATAGCTAGCACCAGTTGAGACAGATATACAGATGTTTGTTCAGTTCCAAAGCCGAGAAATTGTCAAAACATCTTGTTATCAATTTATAGAAACATGCTAAAATTTTACTACAAATTCTGTTATTCAAATATATTTTTTTCGTGGAACAAGTCAATTGAAACTAAAACAGATCTGATACTGCCAATCTATAACCATTAACGATATTTTGTCGACCTTATAACCCTAAAACCTTTGTAAGTAGTTATAAAGTAAGGAATCTCTACATAGATTTCCCTGCAAAAAATACGTTGATGAAACGACTTAAATTCTGAAATCATAACCTATATAGAAGCATAATATAATATTACTACACAAGGGTCCAAAATAAAACTTTAAAAAAGTAAAAGCGCGATAATAACATTCACACTGTAATTAATGTTGAGAATTTAATCATTAATCAACATTTTTCGTTAACCATTAATCAAAAATAATTTTAAAAATCACATAATATTTGTTGCAATAATTAGTTATAATCCAGTACACGCTCCCATTGAATGACGATACACATATTTTTATGTACAAAGTAGTTTTTTACCGGCAAGTCTATTTATTTTACTCAGATGTTAGCGGCACTAAGATTAATCAGCTGACAAGAACACAATGGAAATAAATAAACATTACAGCAATCCTGAAAAAGGCCAGTTATTAGATGATAGATGAACTGCCTATCTATGAATAAGGAGACGGGTGGTGTTGGCCCCAGAGCAAACAGGTCCAAACTTATTACCAAAAAAATGTACTAAACGTTTAGTGTAAAAAAAAAGCTGGAACCTGAGATTTTTTAGAATATTGTAATAAATGTATTTATAATAAATATTACTGCATATAATTGAATATTGAATATATTTGGCGTTAATTTTGTAGAAATTAATTATCCACAATTAAATGGAACTACGTAATGTAGTATTATTCCTACTTTCTTTAAGTTCTTTACCACGACTAATTGCTAATATCCCTTCTTTGCTAATATTCCACCTGACGATGTTGTAATACAACGAAACCTAGGTCGTGGTAAAGAACTTAAAGAAAATAGAAATAATACTACATCACGTAGTTTCATTTAATTGTGACCGCTTATAATATTAATACATAATAATTTTTTCGTTGATAATATTCGTAAACGCTATAGATTATTGCCAAAGAAACAAAGATGATTTTAAAAAGTCGAAGAAGTGGAAGCTATATTTGAACAATTAGTGTACATCGCCATCAGCCCCCCACATAGATATTAATAGTAATGCACTCCAATTTAGTGTTTAAAATGGGCATGTCTGCCGCGCTACCCGCCGTGCTAACCGCACCAATGCCGTATCACCTCACGTATGCGCAGAACCGAGTGGAGAGCGTTTTAACTAAACAAAATTAAACATTTTGAAAAACATGTAGACAAAGGGTGTTCCTTACATAGTTTTCTTTACATTATTTTTTTACTCTAAAAGCAGTGGTTCAGTAATTATAAGAAAATAAAGAAATTTACAAAGAAAACAAGAAGTCTTATCCTACTTACACATTATTTCCAAAAAAAGTACAATAGCTAATAGTTGATGTGATTTTCTTTATATTTAAATAGAGAATAGGAAATTCAGATAGTATCATTGCTACATAGCTTCAGTGCAACATCAAAAAAAAGTCAAACAATGTTTTTGCCGAAAAATGTTCGAAAAAATTTATTTTTCGAACAATTTTAACAGCTAAAATATTAAAGTTTAAGAATAACGTTTTTTAAAAGCTTTAATTCTGGATTATTCTTGATAATGCTGGATTTCCTTCTCGGGGATCCTAAAAAAGGTTCTTATAATGTTTGAGCAAAATAAAAAATCGTGCAGCAACGAATTTTTTTTCAAGACTATTTCATATGGAATGTCTCTATTAAGAGGTCACGGTCAAGGTCCAGTTATTCGCTCCGCTCCTGGATATCATGAATATTATCGTGTGAATTCGAGTGGATCTTTGTAACGACTTTGGCTTGTATATTGTTAAAAAATCATTTTGAGGTTACTACTAAATTCTTAACAGTTTGATTGTATATATTTACTTTAAGAATACTTTGATTATGTAATACAACTTTCATGGAATCATAACTTCTTCACAGTTTTGATAAGAAAATAATATAAAACAATAAGTTCTAGCTATGAAGTGTTTTTTTTTTAATTTTCTGTTTGACGAGCCTCTGGCCATGCAAGAAAGTTTCATTTGTGTTTACATCGTTCTTTATGGAGGCAAAAGGCTTTAGGAAAACTCGCCAGTGAAGTACTTACAGATTTACGCTTATTCCGAATGACATTAGATACAACGAGTCGAGTAAAATTGCAAATTATATTGTTGCGTTTAAATTACAAATTATAATATTCCCAAAAAAATTTTGTGGAATAAACGTTTATTGATCGTATCTTGAATAAAACTGCTGTAAAAATTACCCATCATCCACATTGGATTAGGAAACACTAAATAACCAAAATGTTGTCTCCACAATATCCATATTCCGTTCATAACAAAACGGTAACATTCATAATATTTCTTGTTAATATTTTTTATTTTATGGTACTAGCATAACTAATAGGCTTCACCAGTCACAGTTGAGCGAATAAAGAGGAAGTTATATATGGGAGCGGAACTATTATTAATTTTATGGAAAAGTAAAACTCCCTCTCAATATAGATGTGAAATATTGAAAACCCCATTTGTAGCGAATCTCTACATTATAGAGTTTTAACATCACAATAAGATATTTATATCTCCTAATTTCATTTCTCAAAGAGCAGAACTATGGATATTGTAGAGACAAAATTTTGGTTGCTTAATGTTTCCTAATCTAATGTGAATGGTGGCAACATTGAGCACGAAATTAATCAATCTATGAAAATGTTTAAACCTTCTTTCACTCTAAATGACGGAGGGGAATGTCGAAAACCCTGTTTGCAGTAGATCTCTAGATTATAGGAGCGAATCTCTAGATTATCTCCGAATTTAATTTTTGAAACAGCAGCCATATAGATACAGTGAGCACGAAGCTAATAAATTTATGGAAATGTATAAACCTTCTTTCACCCTTTCAGGAGCAGAATATTGAAAAACCCATTCGTAGTGGATCTCTGCATTATATATTTATCTGCCCAATTTAATTTTTCAACAAGCAATAATATGGGTACAGGTAAAGATAGAATTAATAAATTTATGGAAACGCATCAACCTTTTTCCACTCTTAGATTTGGAATGTTGAAAAACCCATTTCTAGCGAGTGCCTACATTATAAAGGTATCTTTATATCGTTCAATTAAATTTTTCAAACAGCAGCGGTGTGGATACAGTGAGCACGAAACTAATAAATTGATGGAAATGTATAAACCTTCTTTCACCCTTTCGGGCGTAGAATGTCAAAAAACCCATTCGTAGTCGATCTCTAGATTATAGGAGATATTTATAATTTAACTTTTCAAAGAGCTATAATAGGGTACAGGCAAAGACGAGACTAATAAATCTATGGAAACCTATAAATCTTCATTCACTCTTTCAGACGTGGAATATTGAAAAACACATTCGTAGTGGTCTCTGCATTATATGAGATGTTTATATGCCCCAATTTTATTTTTCAAAGATCAATAATATCGGTACAGACAAAGCAGAATTAATAAATGTATGGAAACACATCAACCTTTTTTGACTCTTTTAGATATGCAATGTTGAAAAACACCTTTGTAGTGGATATCTATATTATATTATATATATATATATATATATATATATATATATATATATATATATATATATATATATATATATATCAATTTAGAGAGTTTTTGGAGAGCAATAGTACAGTCACAGGTGAAAACGAAATTAATAAATCTATATAAATATATAAATCTTCTTTAACTCTTTTATGCCCATAATGTTGAATATCCCATTCGTAGTGGGTGGCTAGAAGAAAGGTATAACCGAAATTTTGAAAGAACAAAAACATTAACAGAATTGTTAAATTTGTAAAAAACTACATCGGCAGCTTCTAACTCTTTCATGGGCTGAATACTTCAAAACCCAAGCGTAATAGTAACCAGTATTATAATAAAATATAATTTTTAAATTTCTTATTTCTAGAGCGTTTGATTTAGACGGAGTGTTAATTTGTCAGTTGATCAGACTTTATTTTTAAACACGAAATATGTTTTGACTATGTACCCTATTTCAATGCAACAAACATCAGAATAAAGATAAATGCACAACATTCTTTTAAAAGGGGTGGTCACCCTGGTCCGATCCCAACCAAGGCCCTCCCCAAATACATATAATTAATTACACCATCGCGGAGACGAGCAGACAAACAAAACGGTAACATTATATCACAGTCAAACAATGGACAGGTAATAGCCGTGCCTTCGTTAAACGGCAGGGGTGGGATATCTTTTCAAAGGAACAGTTTCATGTAACATTATCACGTCTTTTCTAAAGAGTTCTTTAGGTAAGACACAATAATGTTGGAAGAAACGTCAATGTCTTGTCTATTGATTTTTATGTCAAATACCACATAATGCTCGGGTCCCTTCTGTTAACCAAAATTAAATAAAATTCACAAAAAGGATATACTTTCCAAAACTTCTATACCGTTACCTTCTCGTCCTGATCTAATTTTTTTTAAATTTTTACAACCTTTAAATTTAGAGTTCCATAGTGAAGAGGAACCATTTTTTCTTTCGATTCGTTTTTGAGGTAACAATATTTTTAATGTACAGTAATACATTTTCAAAATGATTTCCATACAATTTCACTTAGGTTAATATAAAAAATTGTACATGTTAAACAAAACAATTTTCTTTTACGTAATTTTTTAAATTTTATTCTTTTGTTAAGAATTTTCTTTTGCAACTATTTTTATCAAAATCACTTCTATAACTTACTTCTTAACATACTTAATTTTATCACAATCGAATTTATAATTTTAAATTTATTACACTTTCTGTTTTAACAGTAAATTTCGACTAACTTACAATGATATAAAAATTGAGAAAATGAAGAAAAATTACAAACCTTACAGGTCGAAAAACAATTGTTTAAAATACTATAAACCTCAAAATAATTATTAAATTTCATTTTAGTGGAAAATCTCTGACAGCTAATTATACGGCTTCTGCATATTCACAAGCAGTTTCCCATAAAAGCGCACCCAATAGCGGTGATATATGGCATTGTGACTATAGTATGGGGAAAAGATTAATATAAATCGTAATCATTTTCCTCTTACTACCAATATTAGACAACCCCTGCCGCGCTAAAAGGGCGTAGCACTCGCCCTTATCACGATAGCAACAGCGCCCCACGCGAACCAATCGCTTTAATGAAATCCCGCGCCCTTTCACCGAGACACCACCCCATCTTGTAACATTACATTTTCACAATACTCGCCCTGCTTAAGAAAACATCACGTTCTTTACAACCTTTTACACAATCAACTTTAAAATCTACCCAAAAATTCCCAGGGAAGCTTTTTGGACAAGGTTTACCCAAATAGTGTTATTTTCTGCCTATACTAATCAAATTCATTGTGTTCTCATCTCTTATCTTCACTTAACCTTTTTTCAGAAAGGAAATCACATAATTTCATAAAATTACGTACAATACAACAATACCATATGTCTGAAAGTACACGTTTATAATATGGTCAAGAAATATGTAACCACAGGAACCAAGCCAAATTTTTTATATAAATAAATATTTGAAGGAAGAAGAAATTCGCTAGATCATATTTGCCATTGTTTGAATTTAGATTTTTGGTTAAATTCCCAATTGCAATAGCCCACAATCCCTTTGATTGCGTATTTCCCCAAAGATTTTGATTAATTATTGACCAGATGCAGAAATTTCCAACCAAATAAGATTTATAATCTACTTATGTTTGTTGTGTTTACTGAAGTTTACAATAAAGTGCTCATAAAATTAACCAAACCAAAAACTTTATTCTTGTCACGCATACAGTTCAGAATAAATTTTTAAAAAATACAAATGCCTTATACTCCAGACACATTCTTTTAATATTCTTCACGACAAAACAATGCCTCACAAACAAGACCTAAACTGGCAAGGAAACAAGGAACGCCACAGACAATGAACCCTGGCAACCAGACGACAGGGAGTCACGTAGAACGTAAAGGAAGCTAGGTAAATCCACGGAGTGACTCAGTTGTGTAGAGCTTAGACTATCACAATCAACCTTTCTCAACATATCTGTAGCTGAGTGAAACCGTGAAACCGATTTCCGCAACTGAACTTTGACGAATTTTCAATTTTAAACTTTACTATTAGACTGAAATATAGGGTCACCCATTGTGTCAATCTGATAAATAATGGGTGGCATTTTTATACAGAAGTCCGTCCACATTTTTGCTTTGAATATAACTTTGCGTTTGAATAAACTGCAAGCTATACATGAAAATACTTGGAAAATTGTATTTAGCATTGACTTTTACGAAAAGGATTACCCGTTGAGCAATCTACCTAGGAAAGCAGTGCTACACTCGTAATAACTATTTTAATTATTTATATCTTTTACTAAAATATATTTTTACAGAATTATTTATAATTTTTACTATATTAAATGGATTAATTTATTTGGATATTGATATGAAGCCTATGAAACGTCTTCATATGTATTCCGGAAAACGTATGAAGCGTCTCCATATATATCCGGAAAACGTAAGGCTTAATTTGCTGTGTGTCCGTGTCCTAAGGCCTTACTTAAGAAATAGGACATTATATAAATCATATTATTAAATAGGATACTATTTTAATAACATGATTTATTTCAGTTATAAAAAAAATTTCGATCGCAACTTCACCAAGTCCTATCTTATCATCCTTCTGAAGTACATACTACGATTTAAAACGCAAGTAATCGTAATCCGCCTTGTCGCAGATAAGATAAAATATTGCATTTAGTTTACCCTTCAAAAAGTTAAATATTTAAAAAAATCAGTATTCTCGTTGCAAGAAATTCTTTCATTTATTTATAAATTTGCTTTCATGAATATATATAGATCACAGAATATGATAATTATTTTTAGTAAGAAACAAGAAAAAAAAATAAAAAATATACTAATTTTCTTATGTCAGGAGGATCTTTAGACCAGGATTGGGTTGCAGAAAAGAAAGGATTAAGGGAGAAGGATATGAAATGAAATATTGGAAAGTAAAGTTAGGGGAGGTACAATTTTTTCAGATGATTTTTGAATAATTGAATGGATGATGAAAATCTGATATTGAAATCGAATTTGTTCTATAACATAACAGCATGAATAAAAGGAATTACTTATTGCAGAGGATAGAAAGGTGTGTAAATCTGAAAACAAGATAAGAAGAACACTGACAATTTTTAAGATAATATAAAACAGGGAAATAATGTGAAAATTTCACCGGCCACGAATCGTCATCCATCTGTGCCGCGACATAACATTTTCTAAGGCTGAAAATGTAACAAATTTATACATTTTGAAGACATTGAAGTGTGTTAAGCAATTGTTCTAAAAGACCAAGATGTTGGAGGTCTACGTAGTCTTATAGAGGCCATACATTTAAAAAAATTGCTACACAGAAATAGGTTTATCAATTTAAATACATATTTCTAAATATAGATAAATTTCATGTAGAGAAAATGTTACTTTTTCCTATGTCGTCTAGCTGTATATACCCAACGAATAGCCTGGCGCATTTTTCCCGCACAATGTTAAATTATCTAATTTTCCCACACTGAGTTTTCCATCATTTATAACTTGATTGATAAATAATGATTCACATGCCCTAAACTCAGTCGACCAACCGCTTATCATCAAATCAATACTCACTACGCGCCCTCCTCTTGAAAAGCGGTTATAATGTACAACTTATAACATCGTATAAAGAAACAAATATACTGATAAACACGTACGATAATTTTATTAAAACTGAACTAGTAATATCTCTCTGTAATTATGAAAAACTTAACGAAGAACATAGTCATCAACCACACCTTTAGTCATAATCTCAATAATAAAAGTTAAAATTAAGCTAAAAAAAGATTAACGTTAAAAACAGCAACAAGCAGAAGTCAAGGATACGATGTTCCGTACAAAACGATCGAGAACAGCCGCCGAGCAAGCAAAAAAAGAGTTTTTTATAGAAAATTGTTTATAAAAATTAAACTATTTCACAAACGCATTTTTGTATTACAAAAATTATTAGGCGTCTATTCTGATAGTAAACCAATCGACAGAATAAAGGGTCACCAAAATCAGCCAAGATTTGCGACCCGTAGCGTGTCCGTATACGTTATTTATTCAAAGGCATATTTAGATAACAATAAATAAAAAAAAAAAAATTAAAAAACCACAATTTTTAGTAGAAGATTTCTATTAAAAAAAACTACATTAAAAGTTGATTACTTGGAATACTATACAAGTTATAATTACATCTATTTTTGAAACTCAAGGCTGGCGTGCTAGTCAGCAATAAAGCAAGGAACAACGTTCCGCGCTTTATTATCGACTGTTGCAAATCGGCGTTACAAAAGTTCTCTTTACATTTATATGGTTAACAATAAACCTAGTTTTCATAAGTGCAATGCCGGGCAAACAAAATAACACTTAAAATTTAACATGAAAACAAGAGCTGCAAATTTAATGCCTGCATTTTTCAAAACGAAAAAATACTTAAGAAAAGTTTTAATTTTCCCCTCGTAACAAAACGTGTACTCCGCATAAACTTTTTTGGCGTAAACTTTGCAATCGGAAGCTTTTATTGAGAGACACACTTCGCCACTCGACGTATTGCAACAATGACTTGAACCACTCAAAGTATTATTGTTTACGAAACTTCGTTTCGGTCTCGTTCGACGCCGAGAGAACGCTAATGTTGTTTCATGATAATTGCTACAGTAATGGTCTGTATTATTTGAATTCAAAATTTAATGGGTATCGTTTAGTCTTTCGTGGCTGAATTTAGGCGTCTTAACTTGTTAATATGTGTAATTAAATTGTATTTATTGCCATTGGATTATAAAATTTAGCTACATTTATATTCCTACAAGGCTACGACAATTTGAAATATATTTATTCCTACACGGCATTCACGCGTGGATTTTCGGTTACGATGGCGGCATTTGCATTCAGGTTTCAGGCTAGGGATAGGTGTTTTTTCAGTTATATATATATATATATATATATATATATATATATAATTGAAGAAAAACACCGAGATTCACCCTTCAAGAATTATGCCATTTCTCGGGTTAAAAGTAATATGTATCACAATTAAATGAAACTACGTGATGTAGTATTATTTCTACTTTCTTTAAGTTCTTTACCATGACCTAGGTTTCGTTATACCCTTGATTTGCCAGCTATAATACTCTATGCTGCTCTCAAGGATATTATGTTAAAATAATAACACCATCCGTTCCCCAGGGTCCCAACATACTGAGATAAGATTCTGCTCGCCGAAACCTCATAAAATAAAATTGGCAGGTGAATCAGCATTTCTACTCTTCATAAACTCCAGATCCAAACCCTACAGAACCTGGAAGTCCATAATCCCAGTTCATATCAGTCGTAGTTCCAGTTCAGTCTTAATTATAATTGAAAATAAATTGTAATCATTAAAATATCAATATAATGTTTTTTTAAACTTGTTTCAACAAATAAATTTTATGGAGGTCCGCTATGTATGTATGTAAAATTTTAACTTACGTTCAAATGTTATTTTGCTTAACAAAAAACAAATTTATAACTCGTAGACCAACATACAAACGACTTTTGGCGCCTAATTATATTCTTACATAACCTTCTAAATAAGATATCATGTAGTCGATTTTGAATAATTTATTTTCTTAAAGGATACTGACAAAAGTCAGTATAGAGTCTAACCCAAATACAAGGGTAAAAAGGAAACTCTTAAACACAGAAAATGAAAAAGTAATCTTTAAAGTTTTATATTAATCGTCAATCAGAATCTTGTATATTTATATTTTCATGAAAAATTATTTTTATATATGATAGTTCGTAAATGTTTTTTTATAATATGTACTTTTTTTTCAAACAAAGCAAATTGTGTCTCGTTGTGTACTCCATACACATATCTAATGTATTAATCAATGAAATTCACAGAACCAACACAGTCATTAAAAAACCACTTAAACCTCGAAAACGGCTACTTTCCTAAAAAAATTCAAGAAAAATATATTTACATGAAAATACAAACAAAAGGTAATTTTACCTTAAGCGTGAATAGCTTTTTTATAGTTAAAGGTAATAAGATTTTTATTAATACAAATCTCGCATTACACGTGACAATTTTTCAAATGGTTTGCCAGATCTAAGTGGTACATTTTTTTTCAGTACAAACAGTTAATGTTGAGTAACGAAAATAACGAAATTCAAAAGAGCGCATATTTGATTATTTTTTTTTAAGAAAACCGCATTAGTTGTCGTAAAATGTTTTAATAAATCCAAAAGGTGTATTACTCAACTACAGTTAATTACAAAAAAATTAATAATCAGACTTAATTCACAGTCGTGGCACCCACAAGATCGATCCAGAGTAGTGATTTTCACAAATTTGAAAAAGGGTCTATTTAACGAAAATAACACATTTTTCATTAAGGTCAAATTCTGTCAGTAACCCAGTCATAGCTTGGTTTATCTCTTTTCGGTTGGTCCGGACAACCCGTATAATTTTTCCACAAGCAAACAATACGTTTCCGTGTACAGATTTCTTTGTAATAAAATAATAAAGAAAACTTCCCGCAGTGTTATTTATTTGTAGTAAAATTCGGCACATTGGACGCAATGAAAAGAATTATCATTTACTCTCAAAAATGAAAACAGCAAAATAAATTTTAGACATACAAAATGTTTTAAATTTATATTGCGAGTATTTTAAAACTAATTTTTTCAGGCTAAATCAAAAATAAATGTTATGACTATTCACCGATATCAAAACTTTAGATCCACTGGAATTACACTATAGGTTTTGATGACGGTATAAATAACAAAAAAAATACACTTTAAAGGCCCATATCCTTTTTTTACGTAAACTTTAAATTTTAAATTAATTTACAAACTTGACAATAATTTTACAATATAAGGCCATAGGCCTCAGTGCACAATATTTTCAACTTGATATCTCAAGCCATTTCTGGTAAAAAGGCCTTTGACAGACGGACAGACGAACACCGAAGTGATCATTAGTGTTCTGTTTTTTTTTAATTTTAAGAAACAAAACCCTATAAATGTGTATATTAATCATACAGGTGGTATTATTCATACAGATTATTGTGCATCCAACTGAGTATATTTGAAATATATTTCTATAAACAAATGTAATTTTTCCTTGATTTCCTGAAAAGCGTGTGTTCAATTTTTTTCATTGAGACCGCAACCTTACGAGTATTTTTTTTAAACGATTCAGCATTGTCATACCGAGTCCTTGACATTTTCTGCTTAACTTACAAAAGTGAGATATGTATAATCATTACTCAAAAGTAATGATTATAAAAAATAAAATATTAGAAACATTTATGTCTTCTATTAATTAAAAAATAATACGCTGCAAAATATATGCTGCTAAATATTAGAAACATTTATGTCTTCTATTAATTAAAAAAATAATACGTACCATACTAATACGTATAACGTACAATAAGATGATCAATTAACCGAAATTACAATATAAATTGAGAACCAGTGATACATCCACGCGCTCCACACTCAACCGATGCACGCGACGTACAACACTTAACGATGTGTGCAAGGACTTAGCCATGTGCAAACTAAATTTACAGAAACACGAACAAAAGTTGAATTTTGTTTATCTTTTAATCCAGTAATTTCCAACATGAAAGAAAATACATTTGACCTTTTCGGAAATTGCTTTTTAAGAATTTTATCTTCCAACAAAGTATAAATTTAAAATATTGATCGAGATTTTTATTTTGATAGCTCCCATATAATTTTCACGTATATCTAACTTAACAAATATATTGAATATATTTGGCGTTAATTTTGTAGAAATTCATTATTCACAATTAAATGAAACTACGTGATGTAGCATTATTTCTACTATCTTTAATTTCTTTACCGCGACCTTGGTTTCGTTGTATTACAACATCTTCAGGTGGGCTATTAGTAAAGATTGGCTACATCACGTAGTTTCATTTAATTGTGATTAACAAATATACTTAGTTAAATTTTCACTTTCTAACTCGGATAGTTTATGAGATAGTCGGAAATGTCTGATGGTCAAACAGACGGAAAATTGCAACCATTTGGATTCCAAATAGCCATAAAAACTAGTAATTACATATGTCCAAATGGATGGATCCTTGTCATATTATTTCAGAAACACAAGAAGAATAAAGTGAATACAGTCATCTTCAAGAAAGAAGAAATTTTTTTTAAACTAAAACTAGAAGTGAAATATAAAACGCTACTAAAAAGCATGGGAAAATTATTTCGGATGAGTCAGTTAGAAAAAATTAACAACAACCCTCTCACAAAGTAAAACTAAAGAATAGAAGTGCACTTATATAGAAATATCGCAGAAAATAAATAAGAATGGAAAACGCCTAAATAAGGAAATTGTACTATCTTTAACGGTGACGATAATAGCCTAATGTCTAAAAAATATGCAATGAATAGCTACAATATATAAAGCATGCTTAAAGTATTCCATTTCATTGCTGCTTCAGGAAGACAGAAGTGGCATTTTTCGCCCTGCATTAGATGCGCGCAATCAACGGGATCCGTTACGACCTCTCTTAACAACTCGACTAAATCTATTATCCTGTAGGTTCCGCGCGTAGGCCTTTAGGGAAATCACTGGTCACTGGCGCCGCGAATCCTTTACGATCCAACCGGTAAAGTCCTTCATGAGAATTCAGTTAAGTTTACGAGCAACCGAAAAAGGGTGCCCGTAAAAACGTGGCTCAAACACGTTAAGCAATCGGTCTGTGTTTAGTTTTATTATCTGGCTGCGTCAAGTCAGGGTCGCTAGAAACGCGATCAGCATTAATCTTTATCTATCAATTATGGATGACTCAGTTTTGAAAGACGTTTTGTCCAAAATAACTTCTTCAAATAAAATTAAAATGTAAATTTATTAGTTCAATATTATTCTATGCTATTAACATATATTCTATGCTATTAACATGTATAGTCAGAGATCAAAATTACTTTGTCATCTTTCTTCTGAGAAGAGAATATCCCAAACCTCTGAACAATTTTTTCTCCTTCAAAAAGACTGAGATTTGTTCAAAAATATGCTGGGTCAGAAAAAACGTTGGTATTTCTTGTTGTGTCACATTGCGTCGTCAGGCATTGTAATTATGAATTACTAATCGTAACAAGAATCATAATTGACACTTATTCAGGCTCAAATACATCTTAACATTTCACTGCAAGCATAAAGCTTCAAAACGAAAAAGTTAGATTTTCCCTAATGCTTGTTTTTTTTTATATAAATGGACTATTTTAATTGAACGTGCTTTCTGAATACTGAATGAAATAAAGACTCCACGATGACGAAAATTCCACTTACCACGCCCAAGCTATTTCTACAAAAGGACAATGCTGTCCAAAATCAATCTCTATCTGCTGGTATTAAGTTATTCTGTATCTTCCGGATACTCGTCATAGATGTACGAGGGGGCGTTTTTAAGTTCGCGGAATGGAAAGATAGGTCATTAGAAAAGGTGATTAACGTAATGATAGCTAGTTAAGTAACTCATTATTAGTATAAATAATAAGTTTTTATCATAATCGGATCATTAGTCTTTGAACTATCGTCGAACAAACAACTCAATCTGGAAGAAAGTCTGAAATATGGAAAAAATCGAGTACCGCGCCATTATAAAGTTCCTCGTAGTACTATATAGCACTTGTGACAACAATGTTAACACTAATAGCATTCCATTTATAGTATAGCATTCTCGCAGCCCGTACTCGAAAGCAGGTAGACGAGTACACGTGTACATTACGCTCGCAAACAACATCCGTCCAGGAATTTAATTTCTTCCTCGTGCGATGCCGGAGATGCCTGTTCTGAACGTCTGCATACTGCCTTATTTATTTCCTCCCATCGTGGCATTTCTACTAAAACAACTATTCGCCTTGAACCAAGCGACATTACTACTAAAGCCCCATCCCATCGTGACATTTCTACTAAAGCAATTCGCTCGGAAAAAGGAAAATGCTTGTCTTTTGTGAGCTGAAAAAGTTATTGGTACGAGGGTGGTTATTTATTACACCTAGGGAGGTATATTAAATCGCTGCTTAGACAATTTATAGATGATTGTAAAGTGGTGTGGTACAAGGACGCCCTCACGCGAGATAAGGTTTTATAGGAGGAGCAAAAGTGTGGGACGCTTTGTGTAGACATCTAACTAAAATGTTAAGAATTTTCATTCACACAATACTAATTTGAGAAGCAAAATAATTTTTTTTTTTTAAAGAAACGTCCCCCATTTGTACATTCAAATATTACACTCAATAGCAAACATGGCTTACACTGAAATCCTTACTGAGTAGACAGAGAAAACAGATTCGATAATTATTTTTTGCTTTTTAGTGCATTATTTTGTAAAAACGTGTTTTTGGTCATTTAAACTATTAATTTATTTCTGTTTTTTTTTAGTTTTTCATTTTTATTTTATGATTGTAATATTTTTATTTCATGAAATTATTGTATTGTTATCGGATCACGATACGTGTGCAAAATTGTAAATAATTCGAAGATCCGGAAGTGGATGAAAATTTAATTTAGAAATTCCCTTACTTTTTTTTAGTCCTTTTTATTTTAAGAGCAAAAAATTTTTTTTCGTTTTATGAAGTTATTGTGTTGTATATCAGAATTACACACAATTGCCAAATTTAATGGTAATACACCTAACAGACGTGCATTTTAAATTTAGTTTTGCAGATTTCATTATATAATTACATACGAGTCGAAATAATGAAAACGTGTTAAAAATTGACAGTGCAGACTAAGCCTGAAGCTAACATTTACAATTTACCATATCATGGTCACTACTTGCTGCGTCATAGCGTGCAGGAAAAGGGCTGTTTTTTGAAGGTAGGGGAACTCAGATGTAATGTGTGGGGAAGCGAACGACAAGCCGGAAATGCGATTAGCGCTAATGCACCAAGGCAGTCAGCCTTTAAATACGACTTCCAATCGTAGCCTTTATATTGTAGAAAATTACATCCAATGAGGATATTTCCTAACTTGGTGGACATAGTTTTATCGAACACAATGCGTTTACTAAACACAAGCAATCTCAATAACAAACTCCATTTGCGAAATTTTTGACGAAATATATTTTTCACTCTATATACAATAACCTACCTACTAATAAAAAAATGTAATCCGATTTCAAATAAATTAAAAACATAAAATAATAAAGATGCAAGTATGGATCGGAACGTTTGCGGTAAAATATGGTTATCGACCAAAAATAAATTTGCAAAATATTGTTACTGTTAGAGATTTTTGGAGTCGGTGCCGGTATTTATTGAAACATCTTCGGTGTCCATTATCATGTCGTGATCATGTTTACACGGGACCTTTCTGAAATCCTATCAGACAAAAAATAGCACTGAAAAGGATACAAAAATGTTCAATAAGTAGTGATAAAAATAGTTTAAATGATGAAAAATTTAATTCGGCAGAAAAAACAGTCATTTTGATAGCAAAAATATTAATTATCGTTTTATGAAAAAAAAGTGAGTAAATAAGCAAGATATTTCTAAAAATGTCAAAATATCAATTTTATTCTTTGCAATATTCCATAAGCCCAATGATATCCTGATTCTCTTAAACGTAATGATTAATAATTTCTAATAATTATATCCGACAAAGTGTTAGCAGTCAATGAGCAGTATATTTAAAAAAGGGAAGGGCGAAAAATTTTAAAAATCCTTTAAGGATCAACATAAGCTTCACTTAGGTCTATGGTCACGGAAATTTTGCCATACTTCAGTCGATGTCATTTTCAAATCGCTGAAAATAGCTAGCAGAAAGAAAAACTACGTGAAAACTATAAAAATTTACTCATTATCTTAGTATTCAATCGCACAAGCAACGACATCGATGCAACAATATCAAACAATTATTGATATTGCTGTATGGACGATTTTAAATTGATCGTGCTTACTTATAACATAGACGCCTTAAGAGCATAGAAGTGAAGTCCAGCCTGAAGTGCCGGATTTTCGTACAAAAAGCAGCAACATTTCTTCCTCGCTAGAACTTCACCGATCATTATGATCTTTACCGTGTATCTGATATTATCTGTACCTAGGAGAACACGTCTTAATTTTTTCGAAAATAAAATCACATATTCAAAAAAGAATCCCAAAAATTCATCATATTAAAATGCTTACAAATAATATATACCCAACTCATGAGAAAAAATTGATATATTGATGTCTTACATTATACATTATATTGTAGTCTTAGAGTATACTTTGCCTATTACTATTATATTGTAGTCTTAAATTATACTATTATATTTTAGTCTTAGATTATACTTTGCCTAAGAAAAAAAAACATAATCATGAAAATCGGGGAAGGTTTTCAGCGGAAGAATGATTACCGCCTGGAAGACGATTTAGCAACTAAATTCTATTTGCGACTCAACTTCTCGTAAAATCCGTGAAGATGCAAGTTGCAAATACATATTTCTCATCAGTTGCCCCACTTCTCTTATATCTTAATCTTTCTTTAAAATCTTTATATAGTTTCAGTATAATATACTGCAACCCAAAAACCACTGGGAAGAACAGATCAGATGCCTCTTTTTAAAACAAGTCACATCCAGCGGACCAATTAATCAAATATCATTCTGCTAGTATGAATTTCATTTCAAAAGATGCGTGCTTGATATTGAAAAGTACGGAGAAAATTTTATGCAACTCCTTTTTTCTCTGCCTTTTCATATTATGTTTAATATGACACTCGTCGATACCTACTATCTCAGTGCAAAGTGACTAATATATACAGGTAACAGGAAAATAAATTTTCCGACAATATTAATGATATAAATTTAATATTTTTGTTTACTTACCATTCCTAATTCTTCTCTCACGCGTGGCTTGCCAAAAATTAGAAATGCCGAGTAATTCCTGCACGTAATAAATACGTTTCCGCAGCATATTTCATTAGTAGGACCGTTGCAACGGCATTACTTCCCAGAACGATCCATCTTGGGTGCCGGAAAGGTCAGAACCGCGCCGGTCATTTCGAGCACCTCCACGATTCCCGTAAACGTAAGGATATAGTCACGCTAACGACATCAATGTCAATAATAGGAAATCACCATTTCCCTTATCAAAATGTGATGCATATACTCATTTTCATAACTATTTTGCTTTCATCATTCATCAGATTGAAACGAAAAAGAAATCATACTTGGTCTTTAATATTAGGATCATTTCAGTAATTTTAGTCCAAGATGATAAAACAAAAACAACATTTCAGAACATAACTCCAAAATTATATTTCGTATTTCCGTTTCCTCTAATATCTTAATTTACACAGTTAAATACAAAGATACTTATATATACAGATTTTCATTTTCATTCCGAACTAAGATGAAAGTTATGTTTGTAGATAGAGCAGGAACACTTAGACAAGACGGCGCCCTGAGACTCTACGGAGTAGTCGAGGAGTTTATTTATCTGAGATCCTTAATAACTACAAATAGGAATCGCGAAAAAGAAATTGGTCGCCGCATCGCAAATGCGAAGAACGTCATGTCGTAATTACAAATATATTGAGAGACAGAAATCTACGGCGTAATATAACAATTAATTTTGTACAAACTTTGGCAAACTCCACACTTTTCTACGGTTATGAGACCTAGACCATAAAAGTCGCAGATAAAAAACATATTGACGCCTTCTAGATGTGGTGCTGACGACGCATGCTGTTGATGTCTTAAATCGCTCATCGGACCGGCGAATTCATCATCAAGGAAATAGGCATCCGCCATAGGCTGCTCTTTACAGGTTGTCAGATACTTCGACCATATTATAAGAAAAAACCCAGGCGACCTGGAGCGAGGCATCATGTCGGGAAAGGTCGAAAAGATAAAACTTCACGGCTGAAGGGGGCTCATTGGAGTGACCAGATCACAAGCTCCCTATAAATGACCATTCATGAGGCCGTAAGACTAGGGCAAGATCACAGAAATTGACGACTTGCAATTTACACCAAGACGGTACCTGTCGTTGTGGGCTATGATCCTCAGGAATAGAGCCATAAGAACGATTAAATAAGAAGAAGATATGCAGATTCTGTATTATGTTTTCTCGTTTTAGTTAAGTACAGCAATTTCTAACACTTAAATGCCACTAAGTGCAGTAGTCTAATTCTAGATTGAAAGTAAACTCTTGAGAGATTTCTATCTCAGGCAAAATTGATCGAAACTCACTAGTCTCATCTCCCCGACTACTACAGCACATATAACGCTACAGATTTCTTTCTTGTACAAGCTTGCTTGAAATAATTCAATAATTAGCAACTTTCTGTCGAATAGCCATAAATAAGCTGCTAAAACATCCAACTCCTGATCAAAGTATTCCGAAGGATTTAAATACTCCGACCGTTACGAAAACTACCGGAGTTTAAACCATATTCATACCAGAAAACTATGTTTTGCAATAGTTTCAATAGAACGTGAAAAAGAAAAATTATAATTTTGCAGATAGTTAAATCTCTGGAATCCATATTTATAGAGCAAAAAGTAATTTCAAAATCTCTAAGATCAATACGGCTGACAAATGTATATACTCGTAATAGGGAAATCGTCCAGTCCATTCTTATGCAATTAGTGTTGGTTACAGAGTATCTATTGATCTACTGATTACTCTCAACTTATCATTAGAGAAAATACTATTAAATAACCGTTTCTCATATAATTTTACACAAATAATCATTATCAAAAAATAAGCAACTTAAAAATGGTCAGTTTTCATAATTTTTTTTAAAATAAATCGTCTTAAATATTTAGTTGCAATACAATGCATAAATAAGATAATACACCATTAAGCATTCAATGAAATAAAAAATTTTAAACCAACGTCACCGACTTTTTCCAATTAGTTTTCTCTTTATATCGTTATAATAATTTTGGTAAAATTATTATGAGAATTAATTAAATAAAGTTTCTTTTTAACTGAATAATTAAGAGGTCATACTTACTGTTTTTATTTAATTTTCTTAAAGTAGAATCAAGGGAACATACTGTACATATTTTAAGTCAATCGGAAAAAATTGACAACGAATAGATGTCTTACTATACTGTGCGCGAAACTTTTCGGAGCAAGTAGATAAGTTAGCAACTCTAGTAACTCTAAACAATACGATGGCTATCTATTAATAACTGTGCATATGAATTTTCTCAATATATTATTCATTATTACCATATAGCTAATTTAGTAAAAATTAAATAAATCATCAAGCATATATATATATATATATATATATATATATATATATATATATATATATATGAATGTAAAATTTTTTATAAGTTGTAATAACGTTTTCTCTCAAAACACTACATATTTTTAAATCGTCGAAAACTATCAACGCGATCTTATTTAATTTTCTTCAAGAACAAACATTGTCTTTGATTGAAGAACTTTCCTGCCTCAAACCATTTTTCAAATTGACAAGAACGAACAATTTTTTAAACAGAAATCAAAATGGAAATCAAAATTATGGTTATGGTTACACCATAACCATAATTTCGGTCAAATCCAAACTTTGAAAAAAAACGATTTGTCATAACTAATATTACATATTAGAAGCATTTTCAGCTTTTGTTAACAGATAAACACGCTTCCTGCGATCAAATTCACCGCAAACTTTATTTTTGAAAACGCGCTGTTGAAAAACGGAAAAACATTACTGTATTCCGAGTTTAATAGCTTTCAATCAATAATTTCATAAGACAAATAAAAACACGTACTATAAAACAAAATAGTAGTTTTTTTATTTAAACTGTCTAACAGTTTTTGTTTAACGACAAAATTAAGAATTCTCCTTGCCTCATTTCCAACAGGCATGAGCCCTTAATAAAATAAGATAAAAAATTGAATTTACCCGTAATTTATTTTTCAACTTTTTTTATTACCAAAAACACTTTTCACTTTTAGGTTCTTTATAAAATCTAAGTGTATCTGTATCCCAACGCAGCCATCACGCGATAACTTAGCTGAGGCGACGTTTACGACCACCGTTAGTAACAGGTGCGCCGCGGGCAGCGCCGCCGCCCATCTCTGGCGCCGACCTTCAATTTCAATCCCTCTGACTAAATAAAGAAGACCTTTTACGTGGATAGCGAGAAGGCTTTCATAGCGTTCTTCTTTTTTTCTATGTCTTCTAAACCCCTCACCTTAATCATCCATAAGGATGTTGCTCGCTCGTATAAAAATTCTCTTAAGGTACACGCTACTAATTTGCATAATATTTTGATCCCCGAAAGGCAAAGTGCTCATTGGAATAAGACTTTTAAAAATTGTTGTTTTCCCTAGATTTATCTCTTCCACCCCGTCCCAAACTTTGTTAATTTCCCCCATCTTAATTATATTTTGTATAAACATATTTTTTACTTGAAAATTTGGGTACACGTTTCATAAATACATTCATAATTCTGTTTTTAGGCTTAGGTAAATCATAATTTAAAAACAGTACAATCATAGTGTCACTTTGTTTTCTCTCTTCTGTTTGCCTTTCAGAACCCCTTTTCTCAGAATGGCAAATACTAAGGTCTTGAGCCTATAGTATAAACAATTTAAACATTTAACCTAATGCACTAAAATGAAAAGACCTTTCGAATATCACGTAGAATACTGACTCATTTATCAAACCCTGTATGGCTTTTCCTTTGACCTAGAATCTTGAAAACACGAAGGAAAGTCTTATAGAACAAGTAAAGGGAAAAATCCGAAAATCGTTCATTTCTGTGTGGGATTATTACGTGAAGAAGTTAATTTACTGGTTTTTTTTCTTTTTAAATATTCTTAAAATACTTATTGATTAAGTTTCACGATGAAATGATATAACGGTACGGAATACCCAACGTGCGAGTCTCTCTTTTGAAATAAAATAGAATATAGTTTGAATTCAATATCTTGAAAGCAAACACAATAGTGTGGATACACTCTGTAAAGTACCCTAAATATAAAATCCGGACATTTTTTTAGGAAAATATTTTTTTAAGTTTAACCAGCGGAAACAAGAAAAGCCAGTTCCTTTCCCATTTTTTTCTACATTTTATTTTATCAATTTCTTTTAGATGTAACGTGATGTTAGAGGCCAAAAGTGTCTCGAAAGTTCAAAGTATACGTGAGCGAAAGTTACATCAAAATCGGTCAAGTAGTTACGAAAATTACCGTTAAATGGAAAAACGAACAAATTTACCTACTTATGTATTGGTAAAGACAAAGGTTTCGATATATAAGTGGACGTATAATATACAAACATGCATTTCAGTTCAACTTATTTCCCGTCCAGGACATGTTTCATTATGTGACGTATTTTAATATCGCTTATAATAACATTATATTGGAAAAGATATACATTTAAACTTAAAAGTTGATGAATAATTCAAATTAAAAAAGGAACATGAAATCAGGATCAGAAAGAAACTAGTATAACAACAAACAGTATCAACGGATTTATGCCTCGTTTTACATCAATACAATTAAAATTATCTTCAACTTGTGTTATCTAAACATAATTTTATTTATATACATAAATGTACACAATTGATATATATATATATATATATATATATATATATATATATATATGGCGGACTTATTGCTATAAGAGCCAGCCAGAACACCAGACCAGCCCTGCTCGACAAGCGACCGGGGATCGAACCCGGATGGCCGCGATGCACCGCGCCGTCAAAGGCCATATGCCTTGTGATCAGTCCAACACGCCACGGCGACGTTATATATCAATACAATTAAAGATATCTAAAACTGTGTACTATTGAGTTAATTAAAGTTTATATGTAATATTGGGTTATTTAAAACTTGTGTCTAATATTGGTTTGTCTGAAAGTTGTGTGTAGTATTGAGTTATCTAAAACCCGTATGTACTATTGAGTTATGGAAAACTTGTGTGTACTATTGAGTTGTCTAAAACTAGTGTTCGTTAAACTACTTGTCAGTTTGCGTAAACCGATTATCATCGAGATCTCCTTAATGCGTTTAAAAAGCTCTAAAGTTACGCATAAAAGTGATGATAAATTTACCAACAAACTAAACAGATGACTTATAGAGCCAAGAACTAGCGTAAATGAAATAAAACCCGCTCAAATATTGTTTCTTAACTACAGTAAAGAGGCGTTTTCGGAGCGTCAATATAACTATATAAAAATATAAAAAAGGAACGGTTCGAGAAAGTTTTAAAACAGCGGCCAACTGCGGGTCTAACTAGCGCCTCAAGGGTTCTGTACCTCATTCGAAAAAAAATTCCTTTATTTATCATAAGTTATTACTAATATGGACTTCTTCATGTAATAAATACGCAAGTCAAGAAGATTTTTTCACAAGAAAATTTTAATGGAAATTCTAATAGTATTTCGCGTTCAGAATTCGAAGATGTCAGAATTTTTTCCTTATTCACAGTTTTTTTTGTAATATGAACTTTTTATTTCAGTGAATTTTTTTTCATATTTTATTTAAATGTTCAGTAAATGTTTGAATTAATTTATTAATAGCGAAACATTTACAAAAATTTTTGTTAACCATAAGGGGGTAGGTACAGGTGGAAACCATCTTGAAGCGGTTCCGTTTTTATCACCATGCTTACATTGCATCATTCGTAAGTACCAGAACAAGTGTTGAATCGGCAGTGATTCTACTAGGATTAAGTGTTTATTCTTCTGGTCATTTGATTTTTTTTTCTGAATCAACCAATGATACATAATAATACCAACTACAAATAAAGAGGGTAGTATTAAAGATATTCATGATAATATACATAAATATTATAGTAGATATTTTATTGAGTAATAACTATGACATCTAGAATCATAATTATAGTTTTCCTACAGCATTTGCATAAGCTTTTAAAAATTAAGTTTTTACACATTTTCCAATATATTTCTGAAGGTATAGATACTTAATATCATGACAATTTGACCTTTCAAATGACATGGAATATCATGATATTTTGAGACACTTATAACTAGCAGTTCAAAATGACGTAGAATATCATTTCAAAGGGCTGAATATAAGCACACTATTCCATCACTATATATGGACTTAAAAAAAACTGAAGCATCATGGGACGCCAGGCAGATGTGAAACTTCTAAATTTTTTTATTTTGAAATATTTTTATTTGAAAGAATCGAAAATGAAAATATAAATATTTAGATTGTTGTTAAAATATTAATTTACTTTATTTTTATGAACTAATTTCTCGTAGAAATATTTCTTAACAATCTATTGAAAATATATTTTTCTTTATTGAAAATATATTCCATCTAACACATGTACTAAAATGGCCGAATTAAGCCATAAAGAGCCGACAATATGCGAATCTGGCCGAATTAAGTCGGAAAAAGCCGACAAAAGGCGAAGCAAGCCGATTTAAGTCGGAAAGAGCCGACAATACGCGAAGCTGCCCGAATGGCAAATCGCGATATGCTGACAGAACGTTGCAACTCCAATACAAATGCTACAATAGATGTTTTACATCAAAATGATGGTTAATTTGGCCCCTAATTTCCATATAAATATTTTTGAGAATTAATTTGTATTGAGATTTGTGAGGATTAATATGATTTATTACTATACTAAATTTCATGTATCTACGTCAAGCGGTTTCTGAAAAAAAATGGCTGTAGGTAGATGGTCACGTTTGATCTTATGAAGAAATCCTTTTTCCTTTTGAGCTACGGAACCCCAACAAAAATCGATTGGACTTGTTTTGATTGTTGATTAAAAATAGCTCGTTTACGATCGAGGAAGTGCTGAAGAAAAATGTCACACGACTGCATAGTGCCAGCAGTGAAACATGACACCGACTTTATTAAAACATGGGGTTGTTTCACTAAAAACACGTGGTCAATTTAATAAAAATTGATGGAGTAATGAAAAAATAAATGTATAAACATATTTTAGAACCAAATGTTTATTCCACCTGGCCTCAGTTTAATTAGCGAAGGATTCATAATGCTCTTGAAAATTGTTCAAAATTGTGCAAATTTTTCTTAGAGGAAAAACCTCCAGCAGCAATTTTGAGAAATGGGGTAAGATAGCCATAATCAACAGTTTTAATTCCCTTTATCATTTTATGGAAATAGGTAGATGTAAAAGTTCAGGATTAAACATATTAAGAAGTAGCTAATACAATATTTCAACAGAAACTACAAAAAACTTGTTGCAAGAATGTTCCAGCAGAAAAGGTCTCTATTGTAATTATTTAAAGACCTATTGCGCATTTTTTTATTATTTTTCTCAATTTATTTCACATTTTAATGTAATATAACGACATAAGCATTAAAAAACACGTATTCTAATTTTTTATTCTACTTTAGCATATTGATAAAAGTAATCTCCAACCTATGATCAGCTGTATACTGTATATGTGCATATGCACATATAAAAGCTACCACGCTGGTCGTATTACAACCATCTATTTTATGAGATATAATACTATCTATAATTATAATACATAATTCAATTTCTATGATATTTATCATTTCCGAAAGTACAAACTAGTATTTAGAACTTAATACTACGTCATTAACCCCGCCTAAATTTATTTGTTTTATATATGCGTAACTAAAATTATTATTTTCGCTATCGAATACAATTGAAAGTACAATGAAATGCATAATTACAACACATTTCACATAAAAAAAGTCAAAACTTTAAATTTTCTTCTAATCAGCTAATGCTTCATGTTTTCTGCTAATTTTCTTTTATTTAAAAAGAGCAAACACAATGTATGTCAGTAAAATATGCTATGAAAAGGACGTTGCCAATTGGTAAAAACCGGATGAAAGTTAAGGTCCATCCCTTCGAAAGTTATGAGTATTTTAAATGAATATAAAAACACCCTTTTTCACGCCAACGCCTTATACATTTTCTCTTTTTTATCCCTTATAACTTTTCTAGTTCGTACTTGTCAATCTGTAACGCTCGTTCTATGTAAAATAATTATAAATTACGAACGCTATAGAAAATGTCTTATGACATAAAACCTGGTAAAAGGTAACATATCCCCATGGATGACCATATTTTGCTATGTATTTATTTAAATTAACGCCTACTATCAACGACAGGTATTTTCATGCCCTGCATACTGTTACCGAAACTATTTCTTACATTTATAGAGGAATATAGATAGTTAAAGTTTTGTAGTCAAACCGTAAATGAAAAATCACCGTAGAACATTCAAAAGAAGGTAAATAACAACCGATCACTTACCTTCATCCTTCTGAGAATCTGTGGAAGGCGTCTCCGACTTAGCTCGCTCCTGTACCTCGGCTTCCTCCAACGTCTCCTGCCCTTCAACTGGCTCGCCGCGAGCGCAGACGTATGCCCAATCCTCGCGCAGCTTGGATGCCATCTCGCGGAGGGCAGCGGAGACGGGTTGTCTGGCCGCTTCGCACTCGCGCTCCATGGAGGCGAAACCGTCTAGCACAGCGGAAACGTCTGGCTCACGATCGCGGACCTGGACCTAAAGTTGGACACGTTTTATTAAATTTTGAATGGTTTCTTGAAGAGTTGGTCAGTATTAAAACTATAAAAACTATGAGGCTGTGGCAGACGGACAAAAATATTAAAATTATAAGGTAATTATAAAGTTAGTACTTAAAAAATGTGTAATACATGATTATGTTACGGCACAAAGTTTCGTTACGTGAAGAGGAGTAATCGCGCCATATTAATCCTACTCACCATAATATTATCAATGACACGAATCTTGTCCTTGGTAGGCAGGTCCTTGGAGATGTTAATTCTGGTCTTGGTCTCCATCACCCAAGATATTATGGACTCCAGACGCGATGTGTACGCGTTCAGCGCGGACAGTTTAGAGTTAATGTAGTCGCGGTGAGCTGCAAGGTCCGTTGAAGCCTAAAGTGGAAAGATTTATTTTTCAAGCAATCGTTTTAATATATAGTTACTGATTTATTGTCTACCTCCTGTGATTACAGTAAGCGACATGGTGCTTATATTCGCCAGCAGGCATACTTATAAGCAACGTGGTTACACAAGCAGACCAATTACGTGTCTGATAACTTCAATCACTTTGTTACTAAGAAAGTTGTTTTATATACCTACAAGAAACACTACAAAGGGGCACTTTTTTGGCAATTCTGATAATGTTTCGATTAAAAGCACATTTAGACATTTTTATGAGTATTGACTCAATCAGTCAGTCATTCACTCTTTCTTGTCAATTACATTTGACGATATACGTATACGTTATAAATATTTGCACTTATATTTGGATGTGTATAGATCTACATTTTACCATTAGCTATTTATTAAATTAAGTTTTTTGGTTTTTTTAATATTTTATAGTTTTATTAATTATTTCATTGCACGCATAAGCTTTTTAATCTACACTATATCTACTTTTCTCTTGGTTTTTCCTCTTGGACATAAGTCTTCGTGCAAGATCATCACAAAACTTCTGAACTTACTCTTTTAATTCTTTATCAATTTACGACTAAGCTACATCCCGCCATAAAATTGCTAATTAGAGTAATTTATTATCCATTTGCTTGAAATTAAATATATAACCAGGTTTCTCTTAAATCACTCAAAATGTACAGGATTATTCTGACAACGATTTTAGCCTCTCAAAAGACGCGTCCTTTTGTTAAATAACAGAACTACAACAGTGAAAATGAAATAAAACTTACTAAAAACCTCCATAGAACGGGCTGGTTGTTTTTTATTGCTATTTTTTCTCGTCCACTCAGTTTATATGAGATAAAGTATATTAATACTTTTCCAATTACATCAACTTTCATGTATGCCCATTTCTAATGACATGAAGCTAGAATCTGGACTGAAAGTAATATTTCAGTTCCACCCGATTCGCCCTGCATTTGTCATTCTTATACAAAATTCATGATTCACTTTCTTATTCAGTACCGGTACTCCGTTAAGCAGAGTATTTGTTTGTCTTGAAATCCACTTATTCTCCTCCACTACATTCTTTAACCCCCATTGACTTTGCCCCTACCCACTTATCCTTCGTCGTATATTTTACCCCTAGTAATCGAGATAAAAACTCGTATCAGCCACACAAATACTTTCGCCAAGTTTAAGGGTAAGTTTTTAACTTAAAGCTTTGTTGTAGTAGCGTTCATTTTGATATAATTACTTCCCTTCATCTAAAATTTAGAAAAAGATGTTATCAAAAAATCTTGTCTTTATCAGTAAACGATCAACAAAACATGAAGCGTATTTAAAAAAAAAAGATTAATTGCTTACAACAATTTAGCCATATCATCTCTCCTAAATGTACTAAATTAAATTGACACCAAGCAAGTCCTCTACGAACACGTATTATTACGGTGATGCATAAACATGTCGAGGCAGATAATAAATACCATAAAGTGTTAATAAACTGGTACCTAAAAGTTGGAACTTACAGTATTTTTATTTTTTCTTTTGCAAACATTATTTTGTAACAATTTAGCCATATCATCTCTCCTAAATGTACTAAATTAAATTGACACCAAGTAAGTCCTCTACAAACACGTATTATTACGGTGATGCATATACATGTCGAGGCAGATAATAAATACCATAAAGTGTTAATAAACTGGTACCTAAACAGTTGGAACTTGCATTATTTTTATTTTTCCTTTTATAAACATTATTTTGCGATCATTACATATATTGCCGCCATCCTCTACCTTAAACCCGACAAGAAAATAACACCAAATTAATCCACCCCAAAAATGTCAAAACAATATTAATTAAATGTGATTTTAGTAGGTGACTACAGCAGCGTGGCTGACGAATAAAAGCGATATCCACATGGTAATCTGAAAAATTATAATGACACTATAAAAATTGATGTGATCGGAAACTAACTGCGTTGTACTATGGAATACTTTGGAAAACTTTTACTAAAAAAGGTGAAACTGTTTAATAACTTTCTGTATCTGTAGATACAGTGAATTAAATAAAGGAAATCAAATGAAAATGCGCAGTATCCCCCCAGGTAAATCTCATCCCTCCCTCGCCTCACATCTTCCTCCGACTCCTGACCTCAAAGGGTAACAGAAGCTACGAAATATCGATTAAACCTTGATTTTTCAAAAATTTACCAATAAATACCGTATACGCTGTTTTTTACCCAAGTATGGCAGAGGGTTATGAATTTCACAGGCTATGTATGCATGTATGTATGTGAGTATGTTTGTCTGCTCGTACATTCTAAATTACTAAAGTGATTCCAACAAATGAGATATCCTTAGATTTGTATTGATCCAGAGAGTGCTCTAGGGTACATAACGTTATATGAAATTTAGTGCTATATATGTATGTATTTAAATATGTTTTTAAGTATGTTTGGTCCCTAGTAGATACTAAACTACTAAAGTGATTCCAACAAGTGAGGTGTTCTTAGATACGTATTAACCCAGAGAGTATCCTATAATATATCACGTTGCATGATATTCAGTGTTCTGAATCGTTTACATATTTGTCACTCTTAATTCCAATTCACTCAATTCAATACTACATGGGTACGGTATAACCGTGGTCGCATGCCGCCGTAATGATAAATAAGTACATAAAGAGCACAGCATAGCGGCAAAATAAACTTACTCAATTACATATATATATAGCCTGTATACATATATATATATATATATATATATATATATATATATATATATATATATATATATATATATATATATATATAGCCTGTTTTCATATATAGCAGCATGCGACCACGGCAATACCTGTCATCACCGTATCTATGTAGAATTTAATTAAATATATTATCTTTTTCTTAAGAAATTCATTAAACAGTTTTTTACAACGCAGATTTCCAAAAATTTAGAGTAAAATTCAGGCTGTGACGATTAGACGGAAAGTTATTTCCGTAGACACATTTTTGTTTTTTAACTTTTATTTTTACAAATATCATATTTTAATAATATTAATACAATCATTACACCAATGTATTTCAACCAACCACTAGTTTGGTCAACCAAATGTCTGAATGACAACTTCGTCAGCTAAAACCAAATGAATATGACTGGACCGACGCACCTGTTTCTCTGTTATACATTTATGTCAATGATACAAAAATGAACAATACCGACCAGTAGCACCCACGTTATAAATTGTCTTTCATTTCAATTAATTAAAAAAGCAAGTTTGATATCACATTCCTATCAAATAATACTTACAGATAAAATTACATGTAAATATACCTACCATATATGTTATCATTCTTGTTAGAGATCAAATATATCACATTAGCTCAAGAGTATTCGGCCTTATAAAATGAAGACGCCTTGATCTGCAGGGAATGCATCATACACCCTCATTACCATCTATAATGTGCTTTACTATATCATAAAGAGAGTTTACCTATTCCAGAGAGGCAAAATATGTTAAGTGAAATCTTGATCACTTTGCTCACACAGCACAGCTTCGAAGTTGGGCGTATTTGAGAAAGAGAATACACTGACACATTACTCGCTGAAGGAATTTGACACATAATGAAAAAGAATAGACAAAATTCTTTGTTTTATAATATACTAATAAATTCTACTTAAATACTCCCTCTTTCTTTAAGACTAAATATTCTTAATAATTCCAAGAGGTTATTAAACAAAGACTTGTCCCTAAATCTATATTTTGCGTTTGCGGTAACCGTAACACCATTTGAATAATATCCTCGATCAAGATATTTCACCTCTTCACCCTGGAGGAAGACAGAGAATATCTCTTGATGGAGCATGCACACTTTTTCTTTTCATTCCGTTTTTCGCGTATACAACATTTCTTATTATGTAATATGCTGCATAGTTTATATTATCAAAGAATATGGTGATTTCCCAAACTTTTTCTAATGTACTCATGAGGATGTCTCATTTCCTCAAGTAAACACACTTTATTTGATAACCTGAGCTGGGGTATAGCACATTGTATATCATCAGTTCCTTATTCAAGATGAACAGCAAAGTCGAAATCAAAAAATGTCTCATTTTTACTTTAATATTTTAATTAAAAACAACCCAAGAAAGGAAGACGGTATACCATTTTATGGGTCCTTTTAGCCACTTTGTTCAAATTTTTATCTCGGGAACAAGAGTTTCTAAACTGAAATTTAGTGACATACACACAAACACTCGCGACGACTAAGAATAATATGGATATTTTTAACTAATGATGACCGAGGTACAATAGTATTAATTATAAAGTGCTTTAATTGCAAAGTTTAATTACCTTGTCGAGCTCAGACTGAATAGTCGCGACCTGATCGCTCTTAGGCAGCTGTTTTGACTTCCTCAGTACTTCCATTTCCTTTAACTTGTTGGCCAACTCTTCCTCGCGAGCCTGCAGAGGTAAAAAAAACAATATTAATGATTCACAAATCATAACGAAACACTAAACATAATCATAAAAGTTTTTGAAGCATATTCTACAAGTTACATCTCTAAGTGAATACAGACTTCATTCTCTGGTCACTAAACCCCGCCATTCGCCAAACCGTATCAGTCGTTGGGGTCGAAGTTCGTATCGAAGATGATTAGCCAATAAATAAAATAACTGCTAAACCACCATACATTTTTGGATTGAAAGGAGAATTTTTTAAATCAAATATATTTTTATAGAAATTAGTGCTAACATACAAACAATACCGCTTTGTATATTAGTACATTACATTTTCTGATAGATTTTATACCATTCTGGCACAAATCCATAAAATAAAAAAATTTTAAATAACTAAATAAATTTGTGTAATTACCCGAAAATTCTGATACACATTAGTATAGTTGTGCTTTTTGAAACGTTACATAAATACAGATTGAGAAAAAACTGAGAGAGCCCGGGTGGATATTTAAAAAGAAAATAAAGAAATTAATAAATTTACTATATTTATATTTTAAATAAGGGTAAGCTGCAAAAATCAACGAAACAAATGGTTACAACTTATTACTTCATTGTTTCTACCGATCACATACAAAAAAAAATTTAAGAGGTAATCGCGACGGATGATTTAGAAACAAAAAATTGTGCGCTGTATTTTAAATTAAATCAATAATTTAAAAATATTTTATGTAAACGTACAATCACGTTGTAAAAAAGTCGCCTTCAGTAAAGCGAATTTTTGTCACAATTGTCTCATCGAAACTACAATTTTTGTTAATACTTATCTTAAAGTTCGTAGTTATATAACGAACACATAAAATACATAAGAAAGTTATATTAAAAAGACGACGAATTCCTTAACTCAGCCTTACGTTATGAATGCCTTCATTCAGTCTTAGAAAATTCAGCCTTGAAATGGATTCGCATTTTAAGGCAGAAAAGTAATTGCAAAAAACGTACCGAGTGCGCATCGAAACACGCACAAAGCAATGTTCCGTACATTTCTATATTCGCCAAAAATATCGATGCGAGCCAATTGAAATAATTTCATTCGAAAGTTGTAGTGAAACGAAGCGGTAGGAAATTATTTTTTTTCAGGTTTATTAAATCCACAGTTGAAAAATCAGAGGAGGATATACTGCAAGTGCTCCTCTATGTTTTCAGCCATGGGTTTAATAATGGTCCACTCAAAGATGAGCAAAAAAAATTTCATGGCAACTTTACCCGTACATTATTTCTTTTTATATTTGCTACATATTCATTTCTACGTATTGTAAAAATACTATATGAAGGATCTACTGGCAAAAATGCATGTCTATACATTTAAAAGTGTAAAAACTGTGAGACTTTGATTGACATTATATGTGTTCCATGTTTCATTACGGAACTGCATATGACAAAATAAAAAAAAAGCTATTTAAGTAATATCCTAACTTAATATTATGAATATAGAAGTATATTTATTTGCCCTTCTTTCACGAGGCAACAGAAGAAAGAATCGACTTGATTTTTTTGCACAGAAATAGTTCGTAGACCTAGAAATGCATAAACTTTTATCTCGGAAAATCTCATTCCTTCGGGAAAATTCTTATTTGAATTTAAAGAAATAAACAAACGGAATGAAGAAAGCAACATTGCAACAGCTTAACAACTTACCAACGTAATTTTTTGAAACGTTACAAGTGCAATACAAAAGGAGAGACAGAATCACTCACTTTAATCCCTAATTTGTAGAGAAATATTTTTGTCTCCATTGTCATTTATGTTATAAAAAGTCACGAATAAAAAATTAATATTTAATTTTCCATAATCATACTAGATGACGCTGCATATTTAAATTTATAACTATAACCAAATAACTATAATAGGGGTTATATTTGTAAAAACAAGTATATTAATAAGCTAAAAGCTAAGACGCATAACCGAAATAATTTGAACCGAGCGTATAGTTAATTTTGTGGTTATAGTTGTAAAAACAAGTATATTAATAAGCTAAAAGCTAAGACGCGTAACCGATATAATTTGAACCCAGCGTCTAGTTAATCGAGTGGTTATAGTTGTAAAAACAAGTATATTAATAAGCTAAAAGCTAAGACGCATAACCGAAATAATTTGAACCGAGCGTCTAGTTAATTAGCTCAAATGCTTACGAGTATCAATAAACAGAGCATTATACAAACAAATATGGCGTAAATACACGGAAACAGAAGTAAATGATCTCTTAGAGTATATTTAGCATGCTGGATATTGTTTACGTGTCAACTAGCGGCTGTTACGTAAACTCGACGCACAATGCTCTCAAGTAGGCAAGCCCGCATCGCGTCGCCGGCCGACCGCCATCCGCCGGCATATCTCGTTAGACATAGCGACTCGGGACGACCGAGCGACTATAAACAACAACTGGCGCACTCCATACCTACGTGCGCACGGTCCGCTGTTAGGGTTGCCCTCTTGAAATGAAAATATAAAATATATCTCTTCAGTACAAAACTTTGCAGACCGATCATTAGGCGCGATTCCTGCCAAAACTATACGAGAATAGCCAAATACGAGAGTATAGAGGCCCTATTGGGCAAGTCTCGCATATGTTCGTGTAGTCTCCATTTTTTGTCGGTAAACGTGCCCGAATCAAAGGGCACTCGTGGAGTTTTGTGTTTGCGCGAGACACTCTCTCCATATTCTCGCCGCCGACGTCGTCAGTCCATTGTTCTGTTGCAATGTATTGATGTCATCCACCATCTGCGTCTATTCCAACGTCTCTTAATAACTTTTTTTTCTCGTATCAACATAAATTGCACATAATGCTACAGTGACAGAAGTTTCTAACACACCGTCCACGTCCATCTCGTACAAGTATCGAATGGTCAACTGCGCGAGCGAGAATGTGGTGCGCCCTTCTCGGGTCCCGTCCTGTCTCGGCGAGACCCAAGACGAGACAAGAGTGTGTACGCGCTTTGTAAATCTCGTGTATTTAGCGCGGAGACTGTTTTACCGACGACGAGTTACTTATGTTTGCGCGTGTATCAATTTTTAGTAATTAATGTATAAATCAATGTACAATGTGAATTGATTGTAGTTCAGCTTACAGCTTCATTGAGCGTATATTTAACAGATATTTAGGTCAGAAACTTGCTTTTAAATGGCAATTTTAGTCTTGTGAGAATTTCAAACGTGCTAGTGGTGAATAACTTTTGATAATACAGAATGTTCCAAAAATAGAGTCAAGCGGTAGCACAGAGGTAGAAAATGTCTAGGCCTATCCTAAACATAGATAGATTGTATGTACGTTAAGCGTTTTTTTTATACTTTTTGAGTTTATAATTTCTTTGTGTTTTTTAACCAAACCCATAGATTGAAGACAAAATGTTTTTTTGTGATAGTTCCTCACAAAAATTGTACCTTTTCATTGACTACACCAGGGCTCCATTTTGACGGTCACTCCGTAAATAGCAATGTTAAATTTCTCAAACATAAAGCTGACGAAATAAGAAAAATTTTGAAATAGAACTCTGTTAAGCTCAAAAACTGGAGTTTAGAATATCTTGTGTTTCTGTTAACTTTTTGACGCCATGTTTACGCCAGTGATTTGAAAATGAATTTTATTAAATAGTGTACGCAAAAATAGTTACAAACGTGAATATAAAATTACATGTGAAAAAAGTGTCAGCCCTACCCAGATTTAAAGTAGTTTACAGCCGCCTAACAGGCGCACACGACTACGCCCGCCTAGCGCGTACGAAAAGATCGAGCCGGCAAAGCTTCTGCCGCCGCTGAAAGCTCGCCAGCACTGACGATTGCGGGAGTCATTGAACGCTGCTTTTATTGTGTAATTGTTTTGTGGAAATATGATGACGTTTATGTGTGCGACTGTCGTTGACCGCGTCCCGATGAACGCGGTATTTCTGTGCCTTCCTGTTTCTATATTTACATATCTACGAATATTTTCACGCTGTTTTTCATCGAAGTGAGGTAGGCAAAGATGAGAAAAATAAAATACATTTTAATTACGTGGCTACGTAAGCCTTGCGTTACATGAAAACACCATCGGCATAGATTCGGGAAATTTTGAATGATAAGCTCCAAATTATTTTCGCATTTAATATATTTTATAACAGTTTCATTTATTGCAAACGCCGCAGACGTGTGCTTTATTATCGACTATTGTGCCAGTCCCGAGTTTCGACGACAGAAATAATTACAACTCGGGTAATTTTACAAATAATACACTTTAAATATAGCTTTTTGCTAAAACGAAATGTTTCTCGAAAAATTACATCATTTGAAAATTTTTTTTTACGTATTTATTATGATATAAATTCGTCTTTGAAAAATTAAGTATGTCTCCGCCTGTACGAATGTAGGTATGGGAACACGCTACAGGTCGCAATTCTTGACCGATTTTGGTAATTCTTTCTTCGATCGACTGATTACAGTGGAAACCTATTGATTTCTACAATGATTTGTCAAATAGTTTAACTTTTGTCAAAATTTCTTTTACAAAAACTCCCTTTTAACGCGCTAGGCGGATGTTTCGGATAAGATCCGGAAAAACGGAGACCGTTGCTCCTCTCCTCTCGTTCCTGCTATTTTTAACCTTCCAACGTTTTTTATAACTTTTAAATTAGACATAAGACAAAAGACGCAGTAAATGATTATGGTATTCATTGATTTTTGTCCGATTATTCGTTATAATACAACCGCAAGAAGCATTACTTAAAAATACGACATGATAAACAAATAATTAATATTAAAATAATATTACTAAAAGAAAAAAATGCGCGCTATTCACATTTGTTTTTTTAGAGAACAATTTACACACGTACATTTTAGAGAACAATTTACACACGTAAATTTCAGAGAACAATTTTTACACGTAAATTTTAGATAACAATTTACACACGTAAATTTTAGAGAACAATTTACACACGTAAATTTTAGAGAACAATTTACACACGTAAGCGTATTGAAAAAAAAGAAATCGTATATCAATTTCATCTATCTCCAATATACTCTTAAAACCCACCATCAACTAATGAGCTTTTTTAAATGTAATGAAAATAATTATCAAATGTCTATATGCATAATGTAAATAAACTTTCAGTTTTATTATATAAAACTGTATTATCCGAAAATTGAGTTCTAAAAGGAAATTAATTTAATGCAATAATGTAATTTAAAAAAAACCTTAATTAAATTTATGTCCTTCGAAATAATTACTCGCATGTTTATTTTCCTTTACGGAACTTCAAACAAATTCCACATCTAAGATCGTTGTTAGGTAAATAAATATAACTATGAAATTATTTAAAAAAGGGTTTTCAGTAATTTCGATCAAATTATACTGAATTACTTACTATCAACTTTGATCAATTTCGTTAACAAACAAACAATTTCGTTAAAAAAAACGATAGAGAAATAATAGAATAGAATAAAAATTATAGATAAGAATACCAAAGAAATTAATAATATCACTTAAGCTTACAGCAATTTTACAGAAATTGTTCGAAATGACAATCGCCCACTCCCGTACATTTCTGGGAGGGATCAATAGTAGATCGATGTCTAGATGGCAACTAAACCTTTCGGCGTTCATAAATTTGTTTCCTTTTTATTTTTGAGCATATTTAAAAAGCTCAAATCTATATATATTATTATTACATAAATCTATATATATTATTATTATATATTATTATTACAATTAAAACAAGTGTTTTAATTGTAATAATAATATATAAAAACTACCGCAAAAATGCGAATAATTCATGTGACAAACTATTTCAAAGACAACGTTCATCCACTACAATACAATAGTACTAAATGTAGCACTACAATACAATAGTCATAGTAACGCATAGTAGTAGAAAAAGTTGTCACAACTTTTTTGCGACTATGATAAAATAGTCGTAAAAAATATGACAACTATCGTAATACAATAGCTAAAAAACTTTACAGTAGCTTCTTTTCCGTTTTTTCTTCCCTCGAAATATCCGTGATATAATTATATCAAATTTTCCTAACTTTTTTTACAAAATAGATATTAAGTATGAATACAGTTATGGCTAAAGTGCACTATGCATAGAACCAAAATTAATAAACAAATAAATTACAATCGCAATCGCAGTTCATATCACAATCACAAACGCAATCGGAACACGTTCATAATTACATTCGTATCCACAATCACTGCTAAGATTACAGAATTGCAATACTATACGGTTGTAATGTGCCAATTTTATTACAACACACTAAGCTTTTGTCAGAGCTTTCAACTCAATATATCAGACCTTGCCAAATCGAGATCTAAAAGCAAGTCATTAAACGAATGCTACATATGAGATATACACATATACAAGAAATAAAGAACGTGTCTATTATTCATAGACATGTTTTTGTGCTTTTCACAAAACAGTTATTAAATATGTGTATAATTATGGCCACAGTGCATTATGCATAGAACAAAATAATCAATAAACAAATAAATTATGATCGCAATCGCAGTTCATATCACAATCGCAATTTTAATCATATTCATAATTACATTCGTATTCACAACCATTGCTAAGATTACAAATTTGCAATACCATACGGTTGTAATGTCTCAATTTCATTACAGCACACTAAGCTTTTGCCAAAACTTCCAACCAGATATATCAGAACCTTGCGAAGCCGAGATCTAAAAGAAAGTCATTGGACGAATGCTACACACGACATATATAAAAAAAACGTGTCTGTTATTCATACAGATGCTTCATTATATTTGATATATTACAAATTGATTATATTGAATAGTATTTTTCTAAAATATTAAAATTATTTTTTTAGTTCGGATAGCAATTCTGACAGTTTTCAGCGGAATCCTACTTAGAGGTACCCTAATAACTCAAACGGAAAAAAGGACTTTTATTGTCCCATATTGACCACTTCGTTGTCCGTCTATCGGTCTGTTAGTGGAAATGTGTTGAGGTATAAATTTGAAATTAATATCAAATACTTATATCTACGGTCCTTTAGAGCTGTAAAAAATAAAGCTTCTAAGTTAACTCAATAAAAGAAACCCTAAAAATAAGGCCATTAATGCCGCATTTTTTGACACTCGCAAATAAATCAAAACCTCTTTGGTGCTTTCCGTTGACTTTTAGAATCATAAATTTGGCGAGAAACTAGATCTCAAAGCACAAGTAAAGGAAAAAAATCCGAAAATTGTTAATTTGTAATTATATCTCATAATTTTTTTTTAATACACCAGTGAAAGACATAGTAGGCAATATACTTTCGCTCTAAAAAATTAAAATTTTGTAAATAGTTTTATAGGAATAGTGTGCAACATTAAATGTTTATAAATGCCTAAATGCGTACGGACCCTCGTAGAGCGAGGTCCAATCGTGCTTGGCAGGTTTTTTTCTTAGAGACGGTTAAAAATTATCATATAGTTTCTCAGCATTTTCTACTCAGTTTGATTAATAGATTTACCTCTATGAGCAATAGACACGTTTTATATCTGTATATATGTATACAAATGTAACAAAGAACGCGTCTATTTTTCATACCGGCGATTCTGTGCATAAAGCCGAGTATATTTGAAGCACGTTATGTAAAAAAATATAAATTTATTTTCGTTGAAATCTCAATTTTGACAGCGAATCTTTCGGAAACTTTTAACAATTTTCAATGTTTCTACACATTTCTACATATTTCGATGCATAGAATTACCCGTATGAAGTTCTAAGCGTTTATTAGTAAATGGCTAAAAATGGTAATTCGTAACGCATACAATAATAAATTCAGTTAAAATATCAGTTATAAGTATCTTATGTCAAAGTACTATTTTTAGGGTGCCTTACCTCAAAATGAAAAAAAAACGATATCCTCTAAAGACTACTCATATGTCCGTCTGTATGTTCGTTTATCTCAGAAACCCTATGTCAAACATAGAAACTTGAAATTTAGTATAATTATAAAGCATGTTAACCCGCAAATGTCTCAAATGGTAAGTTAACGTTCAAAAATATTCAACTCGATATTCTAAAAAATCGTTTGATATATCAATTTACAAGGATTGTACCAATGTCAAAATTATCTAATAAGCAGTATGTCTAGCATTGCACCTACAATTTACCGAAAAACTGTAGCAAGGATACTAAATCTTATATTTTTTTATAAATATACTATATTTTAAGTCTGTGACAAATATACTAGCCGATATATTCACATGCTCAAATATAATATTAATTTTCTTGGTTATTTTTATTTTTTCTCCATGAGCATAAAGTTTACTAAAAACGTTAATGGCTTTGGCAGTACCGTATCGTAATATATGCATGAGCATAAAAATTTACTCAAACGCTAATAGATGGCGTTGGCAGTACCAGTAATATCGTAATATTCATCAAATCAGGATGTTTTTATATAAAAGGTATCCTATATGTTGCTCGAGGGTATAAACTATTACTATACCAAATTTCATCAAATTCTGTGCAGTAGATTTTGCGTGATTGAAGAACAAATTAACACACAAACAAACAGGCAGACAAAAGTTCTAAAAATACGTTTCTGGCTTCTACTATCATTATGTATACTACACTCTTTTTAAAATATTTTTTTTAAAATAGTGATCGTGCATAGTAATAATAACTTCATAATTAATTATAACATTCCTAATAAATTTTTCTGATATCGTATTATTTCTTACATTTATTAATTCCACACCAACGAAGTCGCGTCGGTAGACCTATATTATAATATTAATACAAATACTATTGTATACAAATCTTTATACTTGCACAAATGTTGATGGAATCCTTCCTTAATGTGAGTTTTATTCGTACTTTACAGTTTTTACAACATAATAATTATAACACAGTTATAAATCGTCAGAGCTAGTGCGCTAACTGCGGGCTTTACAATTGTTTAAAATTATTAATTAGTACTATAAGACCGTTATAAATTATGAACAATATAACCACAGTGAAAAGTAAGAGCCATATTGCAGCTAGCGGTGTAGCCAGCTAAAATACGGATCTTATTTTTTAATCCTTTAAATTGAAGATAAACTTTTATATTTCATAACAGTTTGTTTCCAATATAAAGGATTAAAAAAGCTGAAAAAATATGTTACATCACCAAAATATTTTTACATTTTCTTTAATGCTTAAATTTCCGTAAGTATGTTATGCACATATGAATTTTAGCCACCTACAATATCGATCTTATTTTTTAATCCTTTCAATTGAAGATAAACTTTTATATTTCATAAAAGTTTGTTTCCAATATAAAGGATTAAAAACGGTGAAAAAAAACGTTACATCATCAAAATACTTTTTTTCATTTTTTTTAATGCTTAAATTTCCGTAAGTATTTCCGTAAATATGTTATCCATATATGAATTGTAGCCAGCTACAATATGGGTCTTATTTTTTAATCCTTTAAATTAAAGATAAACTTTTATATTTTTTATAAAAATTTGTTTCCAGTATAAAGGGTTAAAAAAGCTGAAAAAAATATGTTACATCATCAAAATATATTTTTTAATTTTTTTAATGCTTAAATTTTTGTAAGTATGTTACGCACATATGAATACAGACATTCCGCAATGTTACATAGCAATGGTTATGTTCTAGTTTCGATTTGAAACTTCGCATTTTCTGTCAGAATGAAATGTATTTAATGCAATATAATTAAATCTCCTTTATATTTATATTTCAGATTCACATAAATTCATTGCATAATATAGACAAAATATTAGAAAAAAACAAGCTAATATTAACTACAAATTCAAAATTCACTAAAACTAACGAGTTAAGCATTAACATAATCTTACTTGAGTTACACTACACACATTGTTCAGTAACCTACACGGAAAAAACCAGTACAATTTTATTCTTGGGCCCTACATATCTTTTAAAAAAATCCTTGATCGTATAATAAGCGAAACGTGTTTCACATCATAACATAAAATTCTTTTTATTTACATTACGCCATTCAATTCGAAAGCACATCAAGAAATGATCCATAACACACCGCCTAATCTGCGTGAGAAGTACAATAACGAAGTAATCGTTTATTAAAAGTATCTACGCATCAAAGAATCGAAAAACAATTTTGATATAAAAATAAACATGAAAAATTGCATATAAAAAATTGCAATTTCATTATTCCGTCCTATTTTGAAACTCGGAATACACCAGCTGTAATTGTAGCTGTAAATTCGAAATTGCCTATAAAGCTAGCTGAAACATAATCAAAGAAATGCAAGTGCAGATCAAGCGAAGATTTAAATAAAAATATCGTATCTACACATTAAAGAATCGTAAAACAATTCCATGTAAAAATACAGCTGAAAAATGGCACGTAAAATTGCAATTTCGTTATTCCGTCCTATTTCGAAACACAGAATGCAGCAGCTGTATTTACAGCTATAAATTCGAAATTGCCTATAAAACTAAGTGAAACATGATCAAAGAAATGCAGGTGCAGATTAAAACTACACGTACACCAAGTATCGGAGCGACGATCCCGCGCAACAACTCAACAGATACTGCTACCTTCGGTACTAGTAAAATGAAAAGTTAATAATAATTCGCTGTGAGACACAAACTTATTTCGTACTCTGGCTCATTTATACTGACATACCAACCTACGCAATCCGCAAGTACCTGCTTAGTAATATTTTCTTTTGGAACAACTTTACTAATGCATTTATCTATTTACAATCTCAAGCTACTAGGGAAAACAGAAAAAGAAATATCACAGCAGTCAGTTCTAACACTTTTCCCTTTTTAATACATATACCTGTTCAAATGTAATTACAACAGTCTACTACTAAAATCCAAATACCAGAGTACAAAATATCAAAACAAGACTTGTAAGAACCCTAAGATTTTTCTGTACGGAGTTGACAGATGGACTATAAAAGAGCTGAAAGATAGAAAACCGACGCATTTCAAACGTGGTGCTAGCGCAGAATGCTATGAATGCCCTAAACAACAACAATTAAACAAACTAATGTGCCTGTACTCCAGGAGCTAAAATACAGGACTGTACATCGTCTGCCTACAAAGAATACTCGTATAATTTGGTCAAATAGCTAAACGCGGAGAAGATAACCTAGGAAAGCTATTGATAGTGAAAAAAGCCGTGTTCTAGTCAAAAGGCCAGACCAGATACGAAATCTATCCAGTATGCCCTTCAATGTGCCCAAATCCAGGGCGAGAGGAAAATTTTACAAGTCGACAACTCGAAATAGACACAACACATATGAGGTGACGATTAAAATAATTAATACTAAAGTTAATTTCTTCCAGTACTTGGCAGCATCCTGTGCACACCAAAAAACAAAAAAAAAGAAAGTGCAGTTAAGTTTGTTTATGCACCGACTTCATTTGAAATTCAAAACAGCCTTAATCATTTACTCAAAGCACGACAGCTAAGAGCAACTAAACAGTAATGGTGGTTCTATTCGCTACTATTCTAGGTTTTAGACAGTATACTGAAACGCGTGTAAAAATATTTTTAATGGATCTGAATGTTTTAGTTTCCAATATCAAGTTTCGTTCAAAAATAATTGAAGCAAAGACAAACAATAAATTTTATAAGGTCGCACCCATGCTATCTTATCCCAATTCAAGTGCTTATACCGCTTTATAGCAACGGTGGAACTGTGATGAGCATGTAGCCTACTGAGAGAAAGTGTGACCTGGTCTTGTTTATAAATTGTGAAAAATTGCTTTTTCTTAAAAAATTTATTACATCCAAAAAAATATGCCCACTCAAAAACAATATTAAGCTCCGTATATTTTGCTTCGCATTTCCAGCAACTGTAGGGCTTTGGAACTATATATATATAGCTATATAGCACGTATTAAAGTGGTACGAAACTTAAAATATAATTTATTAAAAACATCAAACGTCTTTGAAAAATAAAATGTTAGTATTCTAATTAGATTTGACGAGAATTGCTTCAATCAAAATTTCTATATCAAAAAGTTTTATTCATTCTCAAACACGTACGGCGAGGATTCTGTACACGGTTACAAACATTTAAGAGTACATTACAGTTATATTAAACTATTTACAAATATAATTTTTTCCAACATAATAAACATATTACTTACTATAACTTCCACATGCATAAAAATATAGTCCATTTTTCAAAAACTATAAAATCTAGGATAATCGCTATAGTTTTCCTGCAACCTAACCAGATTTTGCCATGGGTCAGTAGTTACGGAAATAAAAGAGGAGGCGGGGAATGCCCTATTTTTGTATCTTTGTTGGAATATCTTTTTAAACATGCAGTTCAAAATTATGAAAAAAAATATTTTTTAACTCTTCGAACAAGCTTTCGAATAAAATATAAAATTAGAGAATAAAATTTAAAACCTTTATTTACCCCCTCTTTAATTCTTATATGAATATTTTTAAAAAGTTAGCTGCAAAATAAGCGAGTTAATAAGATGTATTACTATGCTAAGTTTTAAGTTTCAACGCCTCATAGTTTCTGAGAAAATCGGCTGTGAATGTAGAAAAACATGAATATACTAATTACCTGATATGCATTTCATAGGTGTAAAAAACTTAGCTGATGCAAAATATGTGGGGTTAATAAGATGTATTACTATGCTAAGTTTTAAGTTTCAACGCCGCATAGTTTCTGAGAAAATCGGCTGTGAATATAGAAAAACCAGAATATATTACCTGATATGCTTTTCGTAGGTGTAAAAAAAGTTAGCTGGTGCAAAATATGTGGGGTTAATAAGACGTATTACTATGCTAAGTTTTACGTTTCAACGCCGCATAGTTTCTGAAAAATCGGCTGTGAATATAGAAAAACCTGAATCCCATATGCATTTCATAGGTGTAAAAAAGTTAGCTGGTGTAAAATATGTGAGCTTAATAAGATGTATTACTATGCTGAGTTTTAAGTTTCATAATCGCATAGTTTCTGAGAAAATTGGCTGTGAATATCGAAAAACATGAATATATTACCTGACATACCTTTCATAGGTGTAAAAAAAGGTGTAAAAAAGTTAGCTGGTACAAAATATGTAGGGAATATATTACCTGATATGTATAAAAATATGGTGCATATTTAAAAAATTATGACTTCTAGAATCATATACAAGGCCATAGTTTTCCTACAACCTTTGCGTGAACTTCTACAAACCAATATTTTTTTATGTTTTTAGGTTGATCAGCTTGGAAAGTATAAGGGGGGGTGTCTAACATATTTTTGGCCTAATTTCCAGTATCTTTGAAGATATAATACCTAAAATTATGTATAATTATTTTTGAAGCCCTTATAACTAGCTTTTTCAAACAGTGAAAAATTTAAAAAAGAAGTATTACTTCCTTTGAGCTCCTTACCCCTTCCCCCCTATTCCCAAATTAATATTGTTGAGTTTTAGCTATGGAGATATGTGCGGGTTTCTGAGAAAAACGGCTGTGACGGACGGATGAACAGACATATGGGTCATCTTATAAGGGCTCCATTTTTCCATTTGCGTAACCCTCAAAAAGTGTACCGCAAAAATGCGATCCTTTACCTGCTTCGCATTAGTAAAATATTGGACACATCCTGATATCGTTATAACATAACAATGGTTAAACACTTGAAACAGTTTTCGTTTTTCAAATTAGGCGTCGGTGGACATATACTTTTGACGATCTCAAAAAATACTAATTTTTAAAATCATAATATTTTAAACATTCTAGAATATACGAGAAAACACAAAAATTATGAGTAAACACAAAAATTATGAGTAAACACATAAATTTCCTATGTTTCCTTTAATTTGCACTGCAAAATTTAGAATGCAAAATACAATGACATTCCTTGGTACAAAAAAATGGTAATCAACGCCATAATGTAGCTCGTTTATTTCGACATTATCTTCTTTAAGTGAGAATGATCTTTTATCATAAACAATTCTCCATCCGTCCATGGCCTTTAAACCTAAGATACAAAAACTAAACTAGCAGTTTTTAAAATCCTAAATGCAACTCTGGCTCCTAAAACCAATTAAAAATTTCTGGCCATTTTAAAATTCAACTCTAACTACCGTTTTTAAAATCCTAAATCCAACTCTAACTACCATTATTAAAATTCTAAACTTAACTCTGACTCCTAAAACAAATTCTGACTAATATTTTAAAACCCAACTCCGACTACCATTTTTAAAATTCTAAATCCAACTCTCAATTGAATAAAATTATTAAAATCCTAAATCCAAATCTGAATTGAATAACATTATTAAAATCCTAAATCCAACTCTGACTCCCAAAATCTAACTCTGACTACCATTTTACAATCCAACTCTGGCTACCATTTTTAAAATCCTAAACCCAAATCTGACTCCTAAAATTCAACTCGGACTACCATTTATAAGTCCAACTCTGACTAGCATTTTTAAAATCGTAAATCCAAATCTGACTCCTAAAATCTAACTCTCGACTATCATTTTAAAATCCAACTCTGACTACCATTTTTATATTCTTAACTTGACTATGGAGATGTATAAAATATAGAACTTACCTAACAGTTGCTTAATAAATTAGTAGTCATCAAAATTATGATATCCTTTACGGATTTGGTATTAGAAAGTCATCTTCAACGTAAGGTAGTTCACAAATCAACTTTGTGACGATACGTGATCGGTTCAATTTTCAAATTCCATAAGAATCATCTCACTAAGGTGTCAGATTTACGGATTTAACTTAGCCACAACCTATATCTTTGTCCGGAAAACTAGCTCTTCATTCAAATACGCTTCTCGTTTCGAAGCATTATTCCTTGGAAAATCTCTCTTAACTTCACTTACTTTATTATGTCTCTATACATTCTTACATTCGTACGTACGTACATTCATGCTTAGCTATTTATATTTATATATTATTTTTAGGATACAAAAAAATAAAAAATTACAAATGCATGTAGGGAACTTTCTGGATGTTAGATACAACTAAAATTCGTGTATATTACAACATAACTCATAATCTTAGCAGAAAAGTTTTATACCAACGACACAGCCTATTCTGATCTGTTTTTAAACAATCGTTAAGTGCAAGCGAAATGAAATAAATGTAAACAAAACCGTAGAAGAAAAATATTTCCAGTTTAATACAACAAAGAAAACAATTGATCAAAACTCCATACCAAACCTGTCCCCGTGACTATCAACGTAATACTGAATGCGACGTGATAAAATTCCACAAACAAAAACAATTTGTTTAGAAGCTCAAAAATACGCTCAATAACACAGCACTAGAAGTTCGCAAACTCGACCGCCGACGGGCATACGTTTGAAAATACGAAAAGCCACAACTCGCGCTCGCAAACTAACGAACACTGAAAACTATCGAACCACGCGTTCCTAGACTCTCCTGAATAACAATAATATCAAAGATGCATCGAACAACCTATCCGAAACGATTTCAATCGCTATTAAATCAGCGTATAAAGTTAATTTCGGTACGATCGCAGATAAAGCGCTTACGACCGTTCGAAACTAAAGCACAAACATGTGATGTGACAGAAATATTTTCATGAGAACACAAATAGATTGAACTAACTCCATACATTAATTTATGTGCTCTCCTGTGTGTTATATACAAATATAATATATTATTTTTATATAGACACCTAGACAAGCATGTATCTAAAAATAATTCAGAACCAGTTTGTGATATCGTAAGTATGTTTTTAGACACAAGAAAGTTCTTCAATTGTAAAATTCGATTCTAGTTTCTTATTTTAAATGTGTTATTTCACAATTTAATTATTTAAATCGATCCAAAAAGTAACAAATTCTGAATCCAATGCGTGCGATTACTCATAAATGTACGTCATTTGTACACGACAGAGAAACTTTCCGTGTTTCAGAATTTGTATCAAAACTGAATTAATCTCTTTGCAATATATTCGACAACGAACGACACAATCCTTTTTTTTTTAATTAGTATGTTTTGAATTTACATTCCCAGAATCGAAAAACTACAAAAATATTTGCAGCCCACAATTTAACAAAAAAAGTCAAAATTTTACAACAAATAGTGTTTCTGCAAATAATGAAACTGCTTTAAGTAGAAAATAATTCTACGTAGGATAGTATACAGTTTCATATACGTTTCCATGCAACGTTTTCATTTTGTTGACCATGTAGTTAGTTATCTTCTTGGAAGATACAATAATACGTTAAGAATAAGGTGAAAAATTAAATATATATCTGTAACAAACTTATTTTATGTCACATTTACATTACACTTATGAAATTCCTCTGGAGAATATGCTTCATCCACAATCTTTTGTAGTAGATGAATAGCGTTGTATTTAAAATTTAATGATCTACAAAATTAAAATTAATACCAATCGCAAACGAGATTTTGACATTTTTTTCATAATTATCTACCTAATGATACTATTCCACAAACTTATCACTTATACGAAATTTTCATTTACATTAGAGTATATTGCACAAGAAATTTAAAAATTTTATATTAATAATATACAAATACTTTCATCACAACCCGTTTTTCTTGTTACAACGACGAGAAAAAATTACAAAGATTTCGTCTTGTTACAATCTAGCTGACAGGTAAACAAATATTTGTACGTGTAGTATTTTCAGAGGTCATACACACACATGCGCTATTTCATTACCTTCTCGCGTGTATGTGGCAAATGTATGCGTATATATTTTCAGTGGCAGGGCAGTGTTAACTCTAACCATATTTAAATCAAACTCGTGCTTAATTAATATTACTATTTTTATATTTTTCTTTTTTATATCTAAATTTATATTTCTATATCTATATATTATCTTCTATAAATTCATCTACTAGCCTCTCAATAACACATTGTACATGTATCACTACTATTTTAATCTTGTATTTCTGTAATGAAACTTTTTTACGCCGATAGGTAAAATATTGATGGTTCATAGCGTTTCATAACTTCCGTGCATTTCACAATTCCACAACGTTTCATAAATCCACAGCATTTCATAATTCCATAGCGGTTCATAAGTCCATAATGCTTCATAATTACATAACGTTACATAATTCCATAATATTTCATAATTCCATAGTATTTCATAATTCCATAGCGTTTCAAAATTACATAGTGTTTCATAATTCCATGGCATTTCATAATTCCATAATTTTACATAATTCCATAGCGTTTCATAATTCCATAGCGTTTCACAATTCCATAGCGTTTCATAATTCCACAGTGGTTCAAACCTCTGTAGCGTTACATAATTCCATAGCGTTTCATAATTCCACAGCGTCCCATAATGTCACAGCGTTTCATAATTCTATAACGTTTTTTAATTCCACAACGTTTCACAATTTCATAATTCCACAGCGTTTCACAATTCCAAAGCGTTTCATAATTCAACAGTGTTTCAAACCTCTCTAGCTTTACATAATTCCGTAGCGTTTCATAATTCCACAGCGTCCCATAGTGCCATAGTATTTCATAATTCTATAACGTTTGCTAATTCCACAACGTTTCACAATTTCATAGTGTTTCATAATTCCACAGCGTTTCATAATTCCCTTCGGCTTTTGTCAATCAATAATAAGTATTGTCGACAATATTTCAAAGATGGAACTTTGTGCTGCATAACATTTGAACGTTATCGTTTCGTGTGTAAAAACTTATTATATAATACAACAACGATAATCTGTGGCGTTTTTAAACAGTAATACTTAAAAGTATCCGTAATAATCGATCATTATTAAGTATGATTACTTAAAACAATAAACTTAGCAATATGGCCGTAGAAATGCCATAATAATTGAGCAAAATCGTAACCAATATCACTGCATATACGACTTATTTTATCATATATCATGTTCAACGCAAGCCAGCGTTGCGACGAGGTATATGCAGTGATATTAACTGATCTGACTTTGCCTCTGCAAGAAGTTTTGCCCAGGCCACCCTGCAAAGTGAAATTGTTCGCCAATTGTGTTTTTATAGTCACAAATATCTGCTAATCATGTCCCTCTATCTTATTTTAGGGTTATATTTTGGCCTTTTGGTCATGGACATATTAACACTCTCCTATTAACTCTTATCCGTTCCGTCCTTATTATGTGGCCTGCCCACTTCGACTTAATTTGTTAAGTTTCATTATATAAGACAGATAAAGAATATTATAACAACTAGCGTCATAACAAAAGAAACGTCAGCTATAATACAATTAATAATTTAAAGTTAAATACGTATAACATATAGTAAGAATAAAGACCAAAAGCCGCTTTCAACTTCGAGGAAACTGTGAAAGTGATACGCTTTATCACTTCTATATACATATTGCAAATAATTCGAAATTCAAATAATTCTTGTGTCAGTTTTCTCCTATTCACGCATATGGAAGGATCAAGAGCTAAACGGACCATTATTTTTCCACTCCCCGCTAACTTCCCCTCCCCTCTCATCAACGCGGTACTCATATAAATTATTATGGATAGTATCGCCAGTAAGCCCGCCGTGCACAGGTAAGACCACCTTGCACACACCCCATATACATACTTATTTACCTTTTTTCTCTCATATAAATAACTAAATAAACTCACATCTAAATAACTGAATAAAATACAAATAAAGTCTTTTCATCTTCTCCCTAGACTATTTATTCTCCTACGTGCCTACGGATTCGTCATTTATGATATAATAAATAAGAAACGAAATATCTGTCTTCGCACTGTGAGTTTTTTTATGTACAAATCACATAAAATCGTCTAGCGGCTTGAATATTTGTTTAGCTCATACTTTTCGATACTCATCTCCATAAAACAAAAAAACATCTACGCATTATGGCTACACACGGTCAACAATAAATTTACACATAAACAAATTTAAATCACGGCGAATTACATTAATCCTCGATTCCAACGTCAGACTAAATATCCGACTCACTAAATTTCTCTCCCCTCCATACGTCGACTGCACTCGCGTGCATCTCGGACGCATCTAGATACGTACCGCCCGCACGCGGAAGGCGCTTTATATGGGGCGCCGCTTCCGGACGTTCCTGTCGCGGCTCGCTTTACATCACCGGCCGCACTAACTTGGAACGCGATATAAAAATGTAAAACAACATCGGTGGCAAGTGATAATGTAAAACCTCACGTTTACGCGCAGAACTGAGGTGTAAAACGAAACATATTTTTGTGGGAAACTTCTTTTTAGCTCGATTGCATTAAGACGATTATACCTAATGATTTTTGCCGCGTGAAAGGATTGTTTGTTCTTTGAATTTTTCACAGACGTCTGTTATTATTTTCTAATTTTCCAGAAGAAAATTATACAGCAGTTACGTGAGAAAATTTGACATTGGATGTCAAAAAATTATCTCATGAAAATTATTCTTTATTCCAACCTTTCTTTAGATTAGTAGATAGCTTTACGAGTAAACGTGTTTGCTTCACAAAAAAATTCACTTTGTACAGTAGTTGCTGACTGACTCTTGGGGGGCAGTAAGTTCTCTCGCAAAAGATTCACTATATTAATTGAATCAAAATTTCATGCCTATCTTACAACACGTTGAATGAATTAAAGAAAAACAAGAAAAAAACCTATTGGTATTAAATTAATTAAAGAAATGATTTTGAATGAATTAAAGAAAAACAACAAAATAACCTATTTTTCTTTCATACATTTACACACAAATATATATATATATATATATATATATATATATATATATATATATATATATATCGTTAATGATATCGAAAAGAAAGACGGGTAATTGTCTTCTATAAATTTTCCCCTTTCATATACGCGCTTTCCTTAATTTTCTATCTAGTGCATGCGTGAAAGTTACTTGGGATCACATTTTTTGTTCTTTTTATATAGATATAACGTATCTGTTCAATATAACATCCTAGACGAAGATACTTTACGTACTAACACCCATTCAATAATCTCACAGAGGTTTATCTTCATTTTTTATTATTTATTTAATATTAGCCCACTCAGAAGATATTCATTATAGATATTTACAATTTCATCGGGCAATCAAAAACAAAACAAAATCTAGAACCAACAAAATAGGACATTTCAGTCGTAACGACTCAACAATTCTACAAATCATATTTTGATTAGAAAACAATTTTAATTAATCGACAATACGAAGCAATTTGCCCCGGGAGACCGAAAACAAAGACATGAACTAATAAATAATCGATTAAACAATTGAATATTTTTAAATTAAATGAAAGTAAACGATTATTTGGCGAAAAACGTTAATTAAGAATCTCGTTAAGAAACTCGGTACGAGACTGAGATCCGATTTTAACCCAATGGGATTATTGCTCAAAGTTCGTATTAATTGTCTGTACATCCCCAAGTAGTAGATGTTTGTACACATTCTTGCATAATCAAATAACCTCACGAGAAAATATTCCAATGACAATAAAACCTATTATTGAATATATTTGGCGTTAATTTTGTAGAAATAAATAACACAGTTAAATGAAACTACGTGATGTAGTATTATTTCTACTTTCTTTAAGTTCTTTACCACGACTTAAATTTCGTTGTAAAGAACTTGAAGAAAGTAGAAATAATACTACATCACTTAGTTTCATTTAATTGTGAATAAAACCTATTATCAAGTAGCGAGCAGAAATCACAGGCATGGAGACTGGACTATGCGATCTAAATCCCTCTATAGACTCAAAATTGAGAGAGAGAGAGAAAGAAATACAGCAACTATCTACGAAAATCGTTATCTTCTTACTGCTGACAGAAGATATTGCCTCATTCTCTGACAATCAGCCCACTCTGTACTGACAGAGGTGCGAATTTTTTTATAAAACCATATCTTATGGAGTCTTCTACTCACTCTACTGTCTTCAAATTCCAAATCTGCTAATAGAACAAAAAGCATCCACGAAGCTTCACTACCGCTTCCTATCTACCCTGGGCATCAATATTTCCCTTCACTCCAAGTTACTCCAAGACTCATGGCCTGTACAATTTTCCGCCAGATCAGTTTTGGACTTCCACGCTTCCTCTACACCTGAGTGTCTCAATCCAAAACCTGGTCGGTTCCTTCTGGTCGTATGGCCAATCCAGTCAATTTCACTGCTGAGTTTTATTTGATACTCAATCGAAACTACCTTGCATCATTCTAAGAATTCGTCATTAGATGTCTTCTCAGGTCAGAATAATCTATTAGTGGCCCGCCCTTCAAATAAACCTAAGTTTTTCATTACATTCCATGCTTCACATCCGTAGAGTAGCACATTTAACGTTAGGCCAGAATGTTTTAAGTTTCACCCTCCGTCAGTTACCATGACTGCTACATAGGGCTGAGTTGCGGGATACTTGTTATAATGCAGAATACTTAATCTAATGAGTACTCACCATTTTTTTACAAGCTCACTATTTAGGTTTACATTACGAATTTATATAATCCAATCCAACTTTGTTTATTTATTTACAAGCTTTATTATACACAGCTGGTACGTACAGAGAAATTACAGCTCCAAGAGCAAATATCTAACAGCTAGCCAAACAATAGCAAGAGTGGTGTATTATCATAGTAAACACATAAATCATCGTCTGGGTGTTGAAGAGCTAACCCACAACAAGCATCTTTCGACATAACTGTTAAATCAACTAAGATTAGATAAAAAAATATTTTAGAATAAATGTCAATCATATTTCATTATATTTTCTATTGTACCCTAAACATAGCTTAGATCGGTTCACTACTGGTGTACCTTATTTTAGTACATACCTTATACACGGTATTCTGGAATAGATGCCGGACAAAGAAAGACGCTATTCGTTGGCTATAAAGAAATAAATTGTCGTTGAAATAGAACATAAAACACGCCCTTTTTCTAACTGAGTGCAAAAAATATTACACATTTTCAACACACCCAATACTTGCCCAAAATGCGGTGCTTACCCGCAGTGGCAATGTATTGGCAGCTGTTCGCGGGTTATTCCCCGAGTGACGCTGAACAATGAGCGCAAGTATCGTGTGTACGAAAAAGATGACAAATAATTATGAATATTATTTTCAATTTTCTAAAAAAAAAGTCATCTTTCAAATTGTATTTTAACGACAATCAACTATTTTTCAGCCGAGAAATAACGTTGTATAATACACGGAGGATATTGCCCTAACTTTGCTTATACAAAATTATCCCAGTGTACAAAGAATCTAATGTGTTGCTATTTGAATTTTAAAAATAATTGTCCAAACTAGCAACACATAACTGGCGCGCCTGTACCCCGACAAATGTTAAGGTCAGACGTTGCAAATTATGTTTATAATAATAGCTCGTAACTCCACGACCGGGATGATTTAATTCCACACTTATTTCTTTGCTTTTTTTTCTTTTACATTTTCCTAACCTGTATATCCTATTATACTATGCTGAGCTACATTGTTATATCAACTATTCGCACAATTAAATGAAACTACGTGATGTAGTATTATTTCTACTTTCTTTAAGTTCTTTACCACGACCTAGGTTTCGTTGTATTACATCTTCAGGTGGGCTATTATCAAATATTCTTCCTAATAGACCACCTGAAGATGTTGTAATACAACAAAACCTAGGTCGTGGTAAAGAACTTAAAGAAAGTAGAAATAATACTACATCACGTAGCTTCATTTAATTGTGAATAATGAATTATACAAAATTAACGCTAAATATATTCAATATTCAACTATTCGTCTGAAATTTATATATTTTACCACTTCATACATCCATTTTTGAGTCACTGTGGTACGCGAATACAAAGTATGAAATAAAGCTTGATTCGAGTCTACGTTTGGCGCGTGACATTTGTCATCCGTTCCGCGTCTTGGGTGAATTTGATTACGTCGCAAAAGGAAATGGGCACTTAAGTGAATTTTTAACCAATAAATAATAAAGTGTTTACATAAAATGGTAGAGTTTCTGAATAATACAGATATGTTTAGGGTTTCTTATTTCAAAAAGAAAAAGAGATCCCTTATCGCTCACGAGTCTCTCCATCTGTCAGTCACAAACGTTTTTCTCAGAAACCGCTTGACGTAGAAGCTGAAAGTTTAAACTTGAAATAAAGCACATTAACTCGCACATATATCATTAGCTAATTGTTAAAAAATACTTAAAGTTCTAGGTGGACCAAATTACATTCTCGAATAAAAAATTTTAAAATTCCATGTAAAATTTGGGGTATCGTTTGGAAGGGCTAGTTATAAGAAATTTTTCAAATTTGTAGGTAATAACAGAGATATATTGAAAAATATGCAAACAAAATTATATTCCCTCCCTTATTTCTGAAAAAACTAAACCTAAAGTTATGTAAAAAATATGATTTTTATATGCCTATGAAAAGATTGTATAAAAAGTAGAATAATCATTCTGGATTTCATAATTGTTGGATATTACATGGTTTTGTCACATTACTTAAGTATAATAAGTATAATTAAATATTTATGGAGCGATTTATAAATTAATAAGTAATATAACTTCTAACGAAGTCGAATGCACGAGACATACTCGTCCCCGGTCGATTTTTCAGGTATAAGAAATTTCTATGGTATCCCTTTAAATATATTGAAAAATAGCAATTTTTTCCACACAAGTTATGCTTTTTAAATTAAAATACGTGTATATATATATGTCTATGTATATATATATATATATATATATATATATATATATATATATATATATATATATATATATATATATATATATATATGAAATCGTATGTGATTTTAAATAATATAGATGCGGAAACCTCATAGTGAAAAATTAGGACAAATATCCAGTTTTATTTAATTTAATCAATTTTACCTTTTGGTCAAGAATGTAACTCGAGTCTAAAACAGACCAAAAAACCCTCATCAGCACAAAGCCAATGAGCAGAAAACACGTTGCCAATTTGTGAATATTTCATGAGCACGAAGTGGCATGCAAAAGTTTGCATTCTTAAATTCCACTCGCATTTTAATGTTAAATATGCAGTTCGCAAAATGTGCATAAATTCAAGATTCTTATCGACGCGACGCAGGCCTGTTGCATGACTCCCCCCGCCGCCGTAAAGCGCAGCGACACCTAGGGTTACAGAGTGGAAGTTAATTAGGGTCACCAGTCGTTATTTCCTACGTTTTTAAAAAAATGATAGTAACATTGGTTGACTTTTCCCGACGAACGCGAATTTCCCTTTATCGTGTTGTTTTCATATTTATTTGTTCCCTGATATGTTTAAGGTAAATACACAAATTATAACACAATTTTTGACGGGACAATTTTCGTATCGATGCCAGATGTGGGATACAATCGCGCCCAAATGAGCGACAGTTTCTGCCGAAATACTTTCCCGATAACTTGGTTAAGATAGGCATAGCGCCGCCATCTTTTAAGAAGATACCTCATTTAAAGAGGAAGGATGAAAGTTTGTACCAGTACCACTCCTACTAGAGGTGCGCAAAATGTATCAGTGAAAAGAAAATAATGATATATATCATTTGATTGGAAATATATGTATCACTCATTTATATCTCTAGCTCAGTATCTCATTACTCGAGTTATTAACGAAATTATTCATTACGCATACGTTGAACCGTCATACAAAATTGTGATAAATAATAATGACTGAACATTACGAACTATTGTTAGAAGATAAAAATAAATTCTACAAGAGTATCCACTTTGCTTAATAATTTGCAAGTTTAGAATTTAGGACTGTCAACCTAGATTCAAATTATACATAAAATAACTTTAATGATTTTTAAATAAATTGGAATAGATTGGCGTATTTATACAATTATAAATTATAATTTTTAAATGAAACAAAAAAGTGTTTGTTTATGCAAATATATTGAGCGAACTAAAGTATACTTTATCACAGCGGTCACATTCGATCACGAGTAGCTACGTTTGTCTACATAGATCCAATTGCATATTTGACTAAACAGTTGGATCGTTTTCTTTCTCTTTCATTTAATGTCAAAACATATAGTTTTATATTTAGTTTCACGGCACGACGAGTGAGTGAAATGATTGATTTGGTAAAACGAAAAAGACGCCAATCACTCCCGAGCTAGTGATGTACTGATACTTTTTGATTTCATGTGAGCGAGTGATAGATATGATAACATGTGAGCTACATCTTTTATACCTCTCACTCGTGAGTTACACAACTCTAACTCCGATATTCGTGGTGGCCAGAGGTGCGAATTGCACACGTTTTTCTAACGATAGATTTGCTATTTGCAAGAGGTATTTAAATAACTTCAAAGCCACATATATCCTATTTCTCACGCCACTACTGTATTCAATAAATGTAAATTGCAAATTAATTAAATGATTCAAAACAAACAATTTATTTCACTTCATTATACTATTCAAGATTGACGTTTCCAGCGGCAGTGTCCGACACTACAATTCCTTTTTCGTATGTTTTTTTCAAGCATATTCACCTAACCATCATTTTAAACTAAAAGAACACTACGGTGACAATAAAACTTGTAAAAGGTAACACTTTTTTAATAAAGTTTCTTGGATTTTATTCTACATCTTATACTACAAATTTTATACGATCAAATTTTTTTTAATAAATAGTTAATTAATATAATTTAAGATACAAATAAAAACATTAATTTAAAACACATTTTTTAAATTTTTTTTGTTCTTTTTCGTCTTAAACGTAAAATATGAAAAAAATATTATTAGAGTATCGTAGATAAATGGCTAAAAAGACATCCTAATACCTTCCTAATGTCCGTTTATCTGTCTATCCATCCCCGTTTGTCATACCTTGTAGTTACTACAGTTTCAGATTTATATAAATGAAATTTTGCAGGTTGATGCTTCATATTAACTTCATAATAGCTAAGTACCGTAAAAAAATGTTAACGTAGGAAGAAAGTTCATGTATGTAATTAGAGGTCTTTCAAAATGAAATAATATTAAGATTCAACTTACAATTTTTTTTTATTTTTAAGCCACATTTGCGAAATACTAGCGTTTGATGAGAACTTTAAAATTATATTTTTTTAACTTGCATCAGCCGTTTCAAAGCCCATAGACAACAATGGAATCCTATATTGCAAGTACTCTAACATGTACTCGGTTTAGTTTCATTTAGTATTAATTTTTAATAATGTGTAACGTCACTAATATTATTTTTAAAGGAGGTTTAAAGGGACGAAGTTTAATAATCTAACATTACTATACTTAAAAATTAAATAACAAAAATATTTTGTATGAAAATAAGATAAAAAAATTTAGAACTTCTTGGCTGCTGCCACGTGTAACTTCTTTTGATTTCTGTACGGCATTTCACTTCATCTTTTCGTAATTTGTTGAACTTCTTTCTGATACTAATGTCATTGAAATTACATTAACTAAAAACAGAAAACTCTTTTCAATTTAATGTTTTCATTGTAATTAATACACTATCAGGCGCTACTTTGTGTACCCTTTTCAAGCAATTCTTTCTTAATTACGATATATAATGAAAATCATTTTCAAACAATTTTGACAACGTAAATGAATCTCAAAACTGTACAATTCTAATGTAATGTTGATTTCTAAGTAATTTCTAAGTAATCTCGCTAAAGGCGGATTCAATGTGTTCATAACCGTTGTCAAGATGAAAGAAACTGATAAAATGTTATGAATTTCTTTTAAAAAGTTTATTTCCATTGAATTTAAATTTTGAAAGAGGCAACCCTATCGCGCCGCCGCCCCAGGGTTGGCACCGCGCCAACGCCGCGCACGACGACGCAATGCGTTCGCCATTAATCACGAGAAGAGGGGAACTACTATAGGTAAGGCGGCATAAAATTTATGGCATAATAAGACTTTAAATGTTTTTATTTCAAATATAATGACGTCATCAAATTCACTTTTCGTTAAATCACTTTGTAGACTATAATACTTGAAATGAATTCAGTCATCTGGGATTCACGTCAAACGTCAGTTGTTCCACTAAAGGAAATTAGGCAACGTGCAAAAAACATTAGATATCGCTCAAAAACCTTCACTGGACCATATCACAAGAAATTTTGGCTGCGTTTAGTGTCATTGTCTTTTGTTCTTGCAAAATGAGTAAATTTATAAAACATGGCTTCCAGCCTGTAAATTTAGGCACAAACACATAGACTTTGTAGTGAACATCAGAAGCAATTTGTGGTTTCCCAAAGCGTTACTACATGCCAGTATGGTAATTCTTTCTCAACGAATTATGAGATTTCATGACATGATGTGTTTCTTCTTTAAATTTATTCATTGCAGCATCATCAGCTGACAGTTTTTCAGCATAAAAGAGTTATTGATAACTAACTCTATACCTTTTCTTTCAATGGTCAGGCCCGCAATTACTTGCAGTAAAACATCACTTTCTGGAGTGAATGGTTTCTGCTGGAGCACAGGTCCAATGATAGGAACAATCTTATCGCGTTTTTGAACAAATCAAGAAAACAATGTATCTCCTAGCTTTTCATAGTGTCTAGTCTTCATTAAATTCTATAAAGTAGGTAGAAAATTGTATTCTTCCAATTCTCTAATTTTCGACTTCTGCACAGCAATTTTCCCAGCCATTTTCTTTAATGATTCTTCTTAATTTATTCGCTCTAACGCTTCTAATTCATTTTGAAGCAAAACTGTAAGTTTTTTGCATATGTTTCAAGCATTATACATAACCACAGAAGTAAAAGTGAACTCACTTCCACCACAGAAGTAAATAAAACATGAAGAAAATTAAGGGCAGAATTCGTACAACACTGGGCTCTACGCATGAAAGCTTGGTATATATGGATATTGGAAATGTGTTTTGATCTCAGAAAATCTCAAATGCAGTTTAAGCTGGCTCGCGCAACATACATTATGTGTGCTGTATTTACAGAGATGCAATAATAATTATTGAATGAGTTCTACAAGAACAGCTACTAAGAAAAAGCTGTCAAGTACAAATACTTGACAACGACAACTTTTTCTGAGTAGCTGTTCTCGTAGCACTAACTCAACAATTATTATTGCATCTCTGGAAATGCTCTAAACAATTATTATTGTATCTCTGTAAATAACTCTGTACTGTATAATATTCATAAACAGTTTAACTGTTTACGAATATTATTAATATTTTGCAACATAAGTGTATTGCCCAGTATATTTTTCACAGTGTATAGCATATTTAAAAAAATTATGACATCCAAAATCATTGCTATAGTTTTCCTATAGTTTAGTACCTATACCTGTAACCTTTAGGCTTCTAAAAACAATATTTTTTTCATATTTTAGGTGATCTCTTTCGAAACGGACATACTTTTTTGCATATTTTTCAATATATGTCTAAAAATGTAATAGATATAATTTAGAAAATACATCTTGTATAAATCCTTATGACTAGCCCTTACAAACGATACCCCATCCTATACATGGTGTCCGAGAATAAATGTCAGACAAAAAAGACGTTATTCGTTAACTGAAAAATAGTTGATTGTCGTTAAAATAAAATTTAAAAGATGACTTTTTTTCTGAAAATTGAAAATAATATTCATAATCATTTGTCATCTTTTTCATACACACGCTACTTGCACACATTATTCAGCGCTACTCAGGGGAATAACCTGCATACACCTACGAAAACATCTAGCTGCCTGTGTAAGCACCGCACTCCGGGCAAGTATTGGGTGTATTAAAAAGAGTTATGTGTAATATTGTTTTTGCACTCAGTTAGAAAAAGGGTGTAATTTACATTTTATTTCAATGACAATTTATTCCTTTATAACCAACGAATAGCGTCTTTCTTTATCCGACACATATTCCTGAACACAGTATTAATTTTTTCCCCCTATAATTTCCTTATAAATATTTTTAAGTATTAGCTATTGAGATATGTACGGATCAATAAAGTTTATTACTATGCCTAATTTCAATTTTATACAACAAACAGTTTCTAAGAAAAATGCCTGTGATGGACAGACCAGGGCCACGCAAGTAAACTTATAAGAGTTACGTTTTTTCCATTTGAGGTATGGGAACCTAACAAAGTGTATCACAGGAATGCTTAGCATTAGTAGAAGATTGGGCACATCCTGAAATGGTTCTAAAAACACAATAGTTATATGCTTGAAAAAGTTTCCATCTTTCAAATTTATTTGTCCTTTGAGGACAAAACCCGAAAAATGAACTAAATTTTTTTTAAACATTAATATAGCATATTATTTAACGGTGAAAAGATGTCACCGTTAAATAAAATACTTTATTTCAATTTCTCAACTCATTTTATACCACATCACACATTGTTAAAATATGAAATTTTAAAAGAAATTACCTTGACGAGACTCAGCCTGATGGACAAGCTGGTATCATCAGATGGGTTGGCTGTGGAATTAACAAGTAGGGCATTGATCTGCTGTAGGCAGTTATGTGTCGCGTGGAACCAATTGTGGGCACCCTCTTTCTTCAAATTCATCTCCTCCTGCCCATTTATTCTGAAGGAAAAATTGACATTTATTAATGTGCAAAAATATTAAAATTGTTATCTTGCCTTCTTCTGTGTGAGGCAATTGAAGCTTTTACTAAAACACTGTATTTCTATACAAACTAAACTATTTTAAAAACATTTTCGTATCTCTTGTCACTGTTATAAACTTACTAAAACTTTTTACAGCTATCAAAATATTATTGATGAAAATTTTAATTCTAAAAAAGAGCTTTTGAAATAACCCCAATAATTTCCACATCCCGACATTGCTCTAAAAGTGGTTTAGTTAATAAACACATTTAAAAAATATACTTCCATACCATAGATTACCCAAGCATAAACAAATTTGTTTATGTGATTTTTAAACATAATCCAAAATTATAAATTTTCAGAAACATTCATTTAAATTAATATGAAATATGTTCTGCAAAGAAAATATTAAAATGTCACCAGGTAAAGTAGCCAGCAAACATATTTTCTGCAAAGAAAATATTAAAATGTCACCAGATAAAGTTATATATCACCAGCAAATTATATATTTTCTGAATCCACACTTTGCTTATGTTAATTTATTATTTATTTTAATTCCAGATTTTTGATAACATTTGTTTCTCAAATTTATTAAATTTTATACATTCAAACAATATATTTAAATTCGATAAATTTTATTAGTCCTTCACGTTGAAATAAAAATAAATCCCTACCTGCCACGCAAAGTAGTCATCTGATTGGTCAAGTGAGTCCAGCGCTCCTTGAGGATATCCACCTGCTCCTGAATATCGTTGGAGAGGGGTGGCGAGCACTTACTAATTACATCTCGGCTGATGCCTGATATAGAGTTCATTTGACGATGCTTTGTTGAAACCTAAAAAAATGAAGAAATGTGTTTCCATGAAACTCAATGAATTATGAAAAAAAAAATATTAAAACTTTCAATGACATTATAACTATGAATCCTAAGTTTGCTGTTCCATGCAACTAAAGTAGAAAAAACTATACTTCTATAAACTCATATTCATATTTAATCTCCATAATGTAGCCCAATAACAAATAGCTCAAAATATTGTGTTAGAAATATAATTTTACTCAAAAATATCATTACCTTTTCTTAACTTCTGTGGTCCATTCAGATAAAATTGCAACCTGATAAAACGTTTGTAACATGACAAAACATTCCACAGTAAGTTTCTGAATAACAATAAGATACCATTAAAATTCATTGAACTGAATAGGGAATTTCATTATAACTGAAACTAAAGACCTCTTCGTTTTAACATCACCCTATTTATATATTTTTACCATATTTTCTTCACAGTAAAATGTCTCAATGTACCATCTTTATTTACATCATCAAATAAAACAAAAAAATATTCAAAAACCAATAAGAGGTCAATATCTCCTCGAGAGTTACGACATTATGGGCTGCAGAATGTCTTTAACAATTGACGTAAATATAAAAGTATGACATTCGTCGAAACAAAATATACCTGTTTCTCCAAATCCTTTTGCTTTTGTTTCATGTCTTTGAAAGGAACACCTTCTCTGCCAATCTCAGCGGCCATTCTGTCAGCATTATCCAGCCATTCACCGAACTGGTCAAGTGCAGTGTACAGACTAGCCCATACACCTTGACATTTCTGCCACCTTAAAAAAAGTTTGAGTTAATTAGCTTACTAAAATAGGGTTTGGAAAGAAATTATATGTTACTATGTTTTTATGTAAGGTGCTAAACAACCTCAGTATCTCCTATCAGATAATTCCATTTGAACCTAACACTCTCTTGAAGCTTATTATGTGTGTCAAAAACTTATGTGTGTCAAAAACTATTCACGTTTTTTTAATTATTCTTAAATTTTTTTAACAAATTTTCCCAACAATATCTTACTTCTCATTTCTCTCTTTGTAAGTCCTGTTGACGAGATTCCATTCTTCCTTTAGCTTGTCATGAACACGTTTCACTTGGTCGGCCTGCTCCTTCTTGCACTTTTTGAGAAGACCACTGTACTCCTTCTCAATCTCATCCACCACGGTTTGCTGCTCCGTCATTGAAGATTTCACTCTCTGCAAAATATATATATGGTACGTGTTGGTAATGAAATTTACGGGAGTAGGTAAGTGACGATACGACTGAAGGGAACAAGGGCGTCCATACATTTTTGAATAAATAATTAAATGCCCTCAAATCGAGAAATTGAATATACAATAGTATTTAAAAATACAAATTACATAATTTAATTTTTATCTATTGTTCTGGCAATTTTTATTATTATCGGTAAATGGAATTTTACAATTGTGTTTTAGATTTTTGGGTTGACACTGCTTGTTTGGACCGCACAACTATGAAGAAAGTTCTGTTTATATAAATTGGCTTTTAATTAATTTCACTAATTATTATAAGTTTCACAACTAAATTTAAGTATATGAATATCTATTATATATATTTTAAGTATATATAATATTAAAATATATATAATAGATATTCATTAATCTCCCTACTTTCTCAAACTAATATCATTACACATCTCATTTTCAAAAACGTTTATTATTTTTAGTATTTTTATTAACATTTTTAATTTTTATTTGTTTTTTTTAATTTTGAAGCGGTGTCATAACTTAACCTTACTAAAGAAAACTTTGACATAGTAATTGGACATAACATCTTGCAATATACAAAGTGTTCGCTTACCGCAAGAGCATCTTCCTGTTGTGGGAATTCATCATAGTCTCGTCCACTCAGCGGTGGTGAGTTGAGAATTCTGGATATAACGGACACGGCTTCCCGCGCTCGATTTATCTTTGTCACATAATCTGAACTGCGTTGCTCAATTGCATCCTAAAATATATACACCATGTAATTAATTTTATATAGGCAGGTTGAATTTTGTATTTCAAATAATGAAAATTTTCTTTTTCTTTGTTACATACTACAACTCATATTGAAAATATATCTATATCTTACAACAAACGTTATTGTTAGAAATATATCAGAAACTAATCCTTTGTATTCATAAATATTAAAGTTTTACAAAACTAAGTTAAACAAAGTTAAACAAACTTTAACTATCACATACAACTTAAAAATCTTCAATCAATTTAAACCTTTAATTTCTATAAAATTATAAATTTATATCTTATTACACTGACAAGTTTTAAAAAAAAGCAGCACTAATTGACTTGTAATTGAATTATCATTTGTCACCAAAGTTTCAATGGGAACTAAAAAATTAATTTCCAAAAATAAAATTGAAAAATTTGTGACCATTTCTGAATTGGAATGATAGTCATTGTAACAAAGTTCATCTCATTTCTTTGATTTAAAACTTAACGAATGGGGACAACATGTTAAAACAATGTAAACATTCAAAAATAACTAACTTCTCTAAAAATTGTCATTTCATTCAATGTTAGTGTAATATTAAGAATATTACCAATGCGTTGACGTGTAAATGGTTGAGGGGTTAGTATAATTTTTTAATACTATCAGAATCTATTGAAATACTAGTATAGTATTGGAATGCTTCTAATATTTCTTATTGGAATATTAGAAGCATTCCGAAACTTGTAATATTCCACTACATAAAAATTTGTCTTAATAATTCAATGTGGTTTCTTTACTAACCTATAAATGTTATAAAATACAGTCTCATTTAGCCTTCATCGTTTTATGAGAATATAATAATATACAAAATGCATAAAGTAAAAAATTAAACAAACTTACAATTAATAATATTAGTGGAACACTTCTAATATTCCTATGTAAAAAGTCATGTTTATATAACATTTATCACGATGCTTACAAACCTGGTATATGGTTGTTATTTTACCTATGAATGTCGTTACACAACAACTATATTTTCTTCTTTTTCTATGAATGCGAAATCCTCTTTTATGCTATTTACACCATTCATCAGAAGATATTTTGATTGTTATTATATGTAATAAATGAAATACTTTATGCATCTATATGACCCAGTAATGAATGCACCAAGTGAATAATCTACCAAAACCAGAATAAATACCCCACTTACAATGAATAGTTTCACAATAATTAGTTTTTGGACATTACCAATTTTTAAGATTTATAAAAATTTACATAAACAAAATTACAAAGGGAAAACTTTATAAAATTATATACTACTGCTTTATTATATATATTATGTATCAGTAAATATTTCGCAACAATGGTAAAAGAAAAAAAACGAAAAGTTCGATAAAAACTTACAGCTTTGGTCTTCTTGTCTTTCTCCTTATTCGTTGCGGTGATAGTTTCATATAGTTCAGACACTTTCATCCAGGCAACATTCACGTCATTCACCGATTTCTCTGGATACCCAATCCGCTGCACTTTTAATTCACGACATAACTCATTCATTCTCTCCACATCGACCTCCCGAACTCTGAAATCCTCCTTCATGCTTTCCAATTGGCTGTCTCTATTATTGGCGGCCTTTATATCAGTTTCGACTTGTTTTAGCCATTTTTGGAGTAACTCGATCAGCCTATTTAAATCTTTGAGATTATCTTCTGCCTTCATGGCTAAATTCCTCTTTGTCTCAATCTCTGACATCACCATAGACCATTTGTTGCGTAGTTTGTCTTGGAATTGTGTTTGCAGATGTTCAGCAAGTTTGGGGTTCTTCTTGTGTTTGGTGTACACTAGACCATCGCCTTTGGATATTAGACTAGCAGCATCAGGAGCAATGGTGCCCAACTCATTTTTCAAAATCTAAAATTCAGAGTTTTATCATAAATAGGATATTTTCGAAGACTCCTGATTTTTTCAAAAACTGCATATGATAATACGATGTTATTCTTTCAAGAAATGCAAATAACTAATAATGGTCATAAAAACCTAGATATTTAAAAATGTATTACCATTATATAGTTAACACGTGGGCCTTAGTATAATTTAAGAAAAAAATACTGTTTCACCTACAGATTTGAAAAACAGATTTGATTATGTATAAGAAAATTCAATAATTAGGTCATTAAATCATTTGTAAATTTTACCCACAAATACAAAACTGGAAATTAAATACATTATTAATAACTAAACACAAAAAATCTTTTTATAGGTTTAAAGAATCTTTTATAGCAAAGACTTAATACTGTTTAATTATTCTATCTTAATTTTCTTACCTCTAATCTCTTGCCAGGATCTCGTTCATTATTTACTCCTCCAACTGTAATCAACATGATTTCCATCCTCCGTATCATTGTATTAGCCGCTTCTTCAAACTCCAGTAAGTCTCTGTCACAGTCTGTTGAAAATAACTTCTTTAAATTCGACTCGGGCAATCTTGGTGAACCTGGAGCCGCTGTATCTTCAACAGGTGGTGCTGATAGTTTTGGACCAGCATCTTCAGATGTCCGCTCATACTTTTCTGTCTGGAATGTTTTGTTTAGTCTTTCCTTACTAATTGGAATGTGCGATTTCATAGTAGGGCTCAAAGGTAAAGGCGACTTTGAAGAATCCCCGGAAATTCTAGATGATGGTTTAGGCAGAGGACTCGGTGGTGTCTTCTTTTGTTTTACTTCTTTCTCTGTTTCGGGACCAGCACTCTCATTGCTTGAATTTGACGAATCTAATTTAGGCGACATGGCTACTATATGAACTTGATTGCCCTTCTGTTTCAGATCTGCAATCGGATCGGTTTTAGACTCGGTAGACTTGATTGGTGTAGATGTTGATAAAGGTTTCTTGTCATCTAGTATGGATGAGGTATTCAAACGAGCCTAGAATAAAATTAAGACAGGTTAAAAGTTGGACAATTTTCAACTGTTAAACCTAGATGACCCAATTCGCAGCTATGGAAATTAAACTACTACATGTAAATCAACTTTTGCCTTATGCATGTACATTTAATAAAAAGAGAAGGAAATATTAACCCCTCGAGCGCACGCGTTACTTATAAGTAATGTTTGCGAGCTTACGTTGTTCAAACCTATATAGTTCATTTAAAATGAGATAAACATTATATATATATATATATATATATCATAAAAAAGATAATTAAATTACAAAACGAATGGTGTTATATTTTATATGACTTGTGGTTATTTTACTGTTATGATATTTGATCCGCATAAGACAGCTTTTTGTGAGCCAAAATCTTAACGATAACATAAATTTTATTAGGATATGTGACTTTTTTATTTACGTTTACTTTTAATTATTGTTTGTACTATTTATGGTAATAACAAAAATTTCATTTTATAAAGACTTACGTTATAAACCTTTGTTCTTACGGAAATGTTTAATGATTGTTTTTAATTTAATAAATTTTGGTAATAACAAAAATTGCATTTTATGAAAACTTTTCCCTTATAAGCCTTTATTCTTATGAAAACCAGAAATTTTATTTTCGTCTTGTCTACACTCGAGAGGTTAATAGGAATTAAAATCTGTATAGTATATCACAGGTACAAATCTAATAATCTTAGTCAATCTATATTTTATAAAAGCTTAAAGTAAAATACAAAGATTATATAAAATGCATCATATTATGTATAATTTTCCAAGTAATGTATAAACGTTAAAGTGACCAGTAAAGTCAACATAAAAGTCATCCTGAGCCTGTCAACTATTGACAAAAATTAGCTCAGCACAGACGGCCATATTTAAAGTTAAAAATGACACCAATAAACACTGGAAATGGAAACTTAAAAAATATTTTCAACAACTAGTACAAAACCAACATTAAATTTTATAAACAATTTTCATTCATCTCAAAAACTATAGCTGGATAAAAAGGCCGTATCTGCCCCTGCACAGATTGGTTTGAATATTTTTTTAATGGCTACCTATGACACTTACAACTTTTCTCAATATTAGTCCTTAATATTGCATACTTCGTCTACAGAATGGTATAATAACGAATTTTAAAAACCATTGAATGATTTGATTTATTTCAATAAAATAAATATGTTTTATAAGTAAATCTAAGGCAAATTTTTGTGACAATATAGAATTACCTACGTAATATCACCCTGATATATTTAGATAATTTCTTTGGTACAATTTTCATATTACATTCCACAAGTAACTTTCATAAATTTTTCAGAGATATTGACTGTATGTAGCTTTCATAAATAAGTACATTTTAAATTTGAAACATTCTTTCATGTTTATTTTTATATCACTTCTAATGACTAAGTACAAAAATAATAGAAATGAAATAATTGAAAATAATGTAATAACAAATAGAATAAAAAAAATATTCTTTTAGTTTTGTGTGTTATATAAACCTATTTCAAAAACTGTGAAAAATTATGTTTTATAAAAAGGTTTGCAAATACCCTAAAATAATTAATTATATCTATATACATGAGTTATTTATGTGGGATATTTTAAAATTTATAAACAGTTATTTTATTTTTTTAAAACTATGCTCTGCGTCTTCGAAAAATTTACAAAAATTATATGTCATACACGTAACCTGAAGATGTATTAAAAAAATTCATAATTGTACAAATACGAATATCTCATATGAAAAAACTAAATTCAAAATTTTTTTATGTTACCATTCTATGCATCAGAAATATACCTACAGCATATTTATTTTACTGAAATCGGTAAAACTATTCAAATCTTAAGAATCTTCTTCAAAATTTTTATTATCCAATCCTGCAACCGAATCATGTAATATCAAGTACTAATATTGAGAGATGGTTAAAGTGCCATAGAAGACTACAAAAAAAATATGCCAAGCCAATTCAAACGGGGGGGGGGGGACAGATTTACTCTTTTATTTATCATAAGTAAATAATGTATAAATGTATTTAAAATTTAACTAGGTAAATTAAAATAAAATTAATTTTATCACATGAAAAATATTTACTAAATTTGTTTCACAAGTGCATACTTGATTAATCTTCTTCTAAAAATTAACAGTACAACACTAAAAAACTATATAAATTTATTGTAAATTGTCAACAGTTGATTAATGTTACTGAGAATGTCCCATGTTTCATAGAATAATTTCCATGTTCCTTGAAAATTCAATACAACAAAAATATTCAGTTAGAACAATTTATAATATGACTATAGATTACAAATTTATTATACAATATTAAATTATAATTATTGTCATATCAGTAGATATTAATGTATCTAAACTAATCTCTTTTCATGTATAGCAAATAACCAAACTGTGTAAAGAAATTACAACACTTCAAGCGAAAAATACACTTCAAACTAAAATCTTATATCAACTTGTATGACTAAAGTTATATTACTTCTAAAAATACAAATTTTTTTAACTTTGTTACGTTTTATTTTGTGATTAATACTATTATAAAATACCAATATTTAGTTTTTATTAACTACGAAACTAATTTCAAAAATTAAATTTACATTAAATTCAATTTAACTGATTCTTACAAGATGTATTATAAATTCAGTTTAGACCAGACGCAAAAAAAAATGGACTAAATATTGTTACTTACAATACAACCTTAGTTAAAATACCACAAAGTAATCATATTGACTAGATCCCTTCAATTTTGGCTAGTAATGTATCAGTTAAACAAATTGATAAGGAAAGTAATTGTTTTTTAGGATTTAAATTTAAAAGAAGATTTAAAGCATCGCTTTTAATAGCTTTGTGAGATTCCTCCATTTCAGTATTTGTTTAGTTTTAAATACTTTATGTAAAATCTTTAAACATAATAGGTTAAATAATAGAACATGAAAATAATACTAATGAATACCTCTACGATGTCTCCTTCTAAACTTGGTTTGTCACCCATTCTTTCTTCTTCCGCTTCCTCCTTATCTGAAACAGTATCATCCGTAGACTTCCTCCTAGGTATAGCAGAAATCTTGCTGCCCGTGGTAAAACCAAATTTCGTCGGCGGCCTAGACTTGGTGGAATCCTGAATCTGCTTCATTCTATTTGAAATCAGATTAGCATCTTCAATTTTGTCGTCATCCAAAACGGCATATTCATTTGCTGAATCTTGTCTATATAGTTCATGTTGCCGTTCCGCCTTTTCCCGTTCACGATTTGCTAAATCATGTAAAAGAGGGCAATCGATCATTTCGTAGTCTTCTACTGCTGGTGTTGGAGGAGGTGTCGAAGTATGCATATCAAGTCCGAAGCCTTCAATCTCGCTTTTCCTGGGACGTGTCACTGCTTCGCTTATTTTCTCAGCCGAGGCCACAATGTCGGGAGTGTTAAGTTTAATCACTTTGCTCTCTCCAGTTTTAGAATTACTCTTCCGCTTCAAAATTCCTATCGTTGGATTTTTTCGTTCTTCAACATGCTTAACTTCAACAACGAACGTCTGCGGTTTATTCTCTAAGTCTGTCTGCTTTGCTTGGAACTTTTGTACATCTTCATAGTCGGAGTCGTTTAGTGACTCGGATTCAGTGTCATCAATTTCGACAGTCTCTACGTTTTGGGGTCCCATTTGCACAGCAGCCGAAGGATAAATCTCCATTGACTCAAGGGGTCGATCGATTTTTGATTTCACAATTTCATGTGCTTTAACCTCTACAACATGACATTCATTAGGAACATCGCTAATTTTCGGTGTCTGACCAATGATATTTAATTTGCTGCCTGTTGATATTTGGGAAAACAATGAGCTATCTTTAGACAAATTAAAAGTACTCGCTATTTTTGTGTCACCCTCAGTTTCAGCAACAGTTTCCGACTCCACAACTGGTACTGTTTTAGACCCTTCTTCAACTGGTGTTTGTGGAACACTATTACTTATAAGACTAGGCTGTTCAGAACTTAATTTCCTGGCCCTATCCAAAGAAGATGTTCGACTCCTACCACCACCATCTTTTATTACCTCTTTCCTTATGGGGACTGGGCTCTTCAGTGCAAGTGGTATTTTAGACTTCTTTTGTTCGTGTACAGGCTTTTCAGTCTCAGGAGTATTTACTGGGCTTTCAAGACGTCTTTTAATGGTGTCGGTTAAAATTTCATATTCGACTTTTGTATCTTCATCATCAGTTTTTTTGTCAACAAGTTTCTCATCAATTTTACTGTTCAATTTATGTATTGCACCCTGGAAACACAAGTTCGTAGATAGTATAGTGTGCTTTGTGGTACCTTGTTACATTTTTGAGTTGCAGCATTTCAATAATAGAAGACATTTTGTACAGAGACAACTTCCTTTCTCAGAGTTCACACATTTTATTTTGTTGTTAAATATCTCTCTCGTTTTCAAAACATTTTGTACACGTAATCAATCATTTTTACATTCACCACATACAATCATTTATAAAAAAAAAATATAAGCAAATAAACATTCCTAGTTTGAGTCTATGAAATCTGATAATTCAAACAACCATTATTTAATAAGCAGGCATAACAAAGACAGTGCTAACATGTCATGGCATAGGGCGCATACTTCAGGGGCAGAGAAATGACTGTTGATTAGCATAATCACGCATAATAAATACGAGTGGCACTGGGTGTAAGTTGAGCAAGTTAGGGCACTGATGACTAGGAATTTGAAAGTGAATTTCTAAAAAGTAGAATATTTATTTTTATAAAAATATTGGCGCAATGTCAACTGAAAACTGTCAAAGAAGTAACAATTTCACATATTCTTTTTAATGAAATCATAAAATTGGCCATTTTGGAATTCAGTATTTATAAATGTCCTATACCAGAATTTATAATACCAGATTATTATACATATAAGTGGAGCTTGGCATAGTTTTTAAATTACGTCCGTTTGTTACATATTTATTTCAACCTAACCCAATATTTTGACATTTAAAATGGAAATAGAAAACAAAAGCAAGTTAATATTTTCTTTTTGTATTTAAATAATCTTTCACAGAAAATAAATTCGGTATATTTATCCTTTATTTTCAGTATATTTATACCTATTTCGGTATATTTATGTTTAGCGCCATTGAAAATTTAGCTTTTTTTCATTTTGAAAGAAAAGATATTTATAAAAGACACTTAACAAAAAAAAATTGCTACATAAGTTGTTTTGAAAAAGGTAATAGTTTTGAAAAGTGCTTTTACTTCTAAGAAACGGTTCTCAAACGTAAAATTCCAAACATTTGTATGCAATTTTATTAAATTATTTTGAGTTTTTTGGATTTTTGGGCTTTTTTTAGTTTTGTACCTCAGAATGAAAAAACATAATCCTTGTAGCGTCACTTTATTGACAATCTGTCTTTCGGTCAAGACTGTTTTTCTCGTGAGCAGAAGGAGGTATCAAGTTAGAAATTAATACCAAACACTAAAGCCTGTAGAGGAACTCACTCGTCAAAACCTATAGAGTATTTTTCCTTTTAACCTGGAATCCTGACACTAGATATGAAGGAAAGCCTCATAGCACAAGAAAAATCATCAATTTCGAATTCAATGTGGAATTATTAAATAAATAACTTAATTTTTTTCGTTTTTCATTTTTTTCACAAAGTATTTATGTAACTAACTACATAGTTACATTGTCACTTGTCAACCTTCCCAAAGTAATTGTCAAAATGCCGATACTTTAATAATAACAATAATAATAATGATACTAGATATCTTGTGGTGAGATAGCAAGACACGCGGATGGGGAACAAGCTTGAGCGGCTAGATGAGGGGAGTGGTGGGTTATATTTTTAGACAGTTTAAGCACGGAACTACTCGTACTCATTCGTTAATTTATTTTTCAACTTACGTTACATTAATTTATTGATCAACGCTATTTTTATTATCAATTTGTGTTTGTATTCGCATTTCGAAAGTTTATCGACACAAACAACGGCAACTAAATTATAAACATTTTGATATCGCAATAAGGCGATTTGCATGGGAAATATTATAATAAATGCTCTTTTTTCATAAAACAAGCAGTGAGTCTGATTTTGAATGGAGATGTCTTATTTTGAATATTGTTCCATTTAAAGAAAGAAAAAAAGAGAAATTGTTCATTAACGCTAAACTACATTTATTCTGTAAATTCTATTGATTTGTAAATTCACAAAATAAATTATATAAACAACAAAGCTTTTTTATTTACTGTCGACTCAGGGAACATGGATATTTCAGGATGGAGCATATATAGCCCTATTTCAGATGAGAGCAGCTCTATAAGAATAAAATAGAACTCAAAATAAAAAAATTGGGTTGTTTAATATTAACATTTTCATTTACCTTATTTTATTATTAATTTTGATTTAAACCTTACAACTATTATACTATCAAACCTCCATACATAAATCCTAGCAAACCATTTTTTCAAATGCTTTGTTCGTCCATTTTCTCACTCTTTACAATTAATATGCGCATAATAACAAATGATATTACATAAAAATTCTTTACATATAACAACAAATTATATTACAAAACCTTTCTTGCAGCCATCGTTACAAATTGCAAAACCAGGTGAGTCATTGACAAAGGAATTTTTAATCTTTCGAGGCCCACATTTACATAAAGAATTTTTATTATTTCATATAAATGTAACAAATAATTAATGAGGGTAAATAAATAAAAAGTTGTAAGTCAATTATGAATTGAAATTATATTAGTTCCCCGACGTAAATAAAAAATTTCATTACTTAATAGCACTCAGTAATCAAGTCTCATTGGCAAGAACAATTAAGTTTACTCTCTCCTTTAAAAGCAGTAACCTTAATTAAATATAATTAAATCAATTACAGTGGACTCCCAAACAACGTGATGGATACAGTAAAACGTTTTATACGAGATATCCGTTATTAGATAAATTTACGGAAGCTCAAACATGTTTCTAACTTGGAACTTTGATCAAAAGATATAATAATTAGCATCAGTTGCTTATGGTAGCAGTTGCTAGCGATTATGTGACAACTAAGAATAGATAGTTCGTAGAAGCCAATAAACTTTCGTGCGCTTCTAGAAGTGTAACAACTTCAGTCCTAACATAAATAACAAAAAAAGGAGTACAATTCCACGCAACCAATATTGATAACGTGGTGTATTTATAATTTGAATGAATGTTGATTAATGAAATTATTTTTTTAATTTTAATTAGAAATTTAATAAAGACACTTTCCTCTCATATCTTGAAATGTGTATATTATATTTTTAACCTTTACTTTCTTTAAAATGTTCGTTGCCATCTGCACGCATGCATGTATTCGTGGAGTAGTGTAGAGGACTGAATAGTCTTAAATTTGTCATTTTTTACCTTGCTGTGATAACTTTCATCTAGCTTCAAAGCAAGTATAGAAGCAGAATCATTAAGGCCCAAAAAAGGGAGTGAATAAGCAAGAGAAAGATGTACAACATGTTTTTTTTATTACTTTTCACTAGCTATCTAAATACATAGTGCGTGTATTTCTGCTTTCCAGAAAAAAAAAATGTTTTCTGTAAAATTTAGGTTACTTCTTTTTATTATGTGTATAAGAAATTCTTAATCATTTCTTCTTATGAAACAGCACACTAAGTAGTTATAAACATTTTTCTTTGGCAGTGAATGTGTTAAACTGTCAGCACTGCTGTTCATATATAAAAACATATAATTGCACAAACCATAATATATGTTTACTAATCATAATTTTATTTTTCGTTATATGAATTCATGTTATAGGGGTGCCCCTAACATGGGAGTCCATTGTACTTAATTTCTAAAAGAGTATACTTCATTTAACTGTTTAATTTTTAAGAGAAAAAATATATAAATTTTTTAAAATAAAAAATTGTTGTGGGAAAAAAGTTTTTGGTTAATAAATGGCTAAATGATTGTTTCAACATATATTTCAGAAACAAAATAAAAAATCACAAGTATAATAGGGCTCTCAAAAGATTAATTTATTAATATTTTAGTGTGAATATTAGACAAAAATTTGAATCCATAAAATAACAAGTAAACCCATAAGCGTGAGAAACCAAAGCAACAATGACAAAAATGATGACAACACAAAGCACACCACACAAGCATGACGTGATGGAAAATGTTGATATTATGAAAAAACTGGGGAATACTTCCAAAACACCCTTTTCTTATTGATTAGGAAAGACGGGTTTTAGGAAAATTATAAACAGTAAAAAGCAACAATTAAAAAAACAACAAGTAAGCAGACTATATTTTTACATTTTTCTTTAAATAAAATATTTAGTAAAGTTATCTTTCGACCATACGAAGGGCATTAGTGGTTTTCTATCATGAAAATGCCTTTAAACAAAGTGGTTTAATTTCTTTTTTAGTTCGTTCATCTAGACTTTCGATACTAAGGTCCTAAGTTTTTTATACTAATCTGCCGACTTTTTATTAAAAATTTTTAATTTTTTATTAAAAAATAAAACCGAAATTTACTGCTAACTAACTACTCGACCACTTTACATGATATTTACAAGTTAATTGATATTTACATGAAGGTTCATAAGATGAATTTTTTGGAAAAAATGTTATTTTGATCAAGTCTGATAAAGAACAATATTTTTTCTTGTATTCCCATACAATTTCATTTGTTGCATTTTCTATGTTTATAACTTATATTTATATGAAGAAAATTTATATAGTACAACATAATCAAAAAAATTAAGTTTGAAAAAAATTAAGAACATTAAGTGCAATATTGTTATTAAAAATTAAGTTTAAAAATTAAATATCTAACTGTTTTATCTTGTATAAGTACCTAATCGTTGTCACTATATTTGCGTATAACAATGCTAATGAATTCTTTGTTTAAAAAGATAATAAGCTTTTCATACGGTTGAGAATTTCTGAGGAGAATATTAATAATAATATAATAAACCAAATGTGCAAACAATTCATTTTATTTATCTATTCAGGAAGAAAATTGTTTGAATTAAAATTAATATTCATATTTTTTCTATGTACACTCCCATATATCATGTAAATATTAAAATAATTGATCAAGTACCTCTGTAAAAATTTAAAAAATTAATTTTATATTTTTATTGGATATCTGCATTTTTTAAAGTTGCAATTTTGCACTTTAGTAACGAACGTCAAAGTGGACCAAATAAAAGAAGGAATTCTGGCCAAAAGCCATTCTCACCATAAAAACCCGATAATGCCTTTTATTATTTAAAATTAATACTGGCAGCAAAAACAAAAACAAATCATTTTAAAGATTAAAAATTTAGAATTTCCCGCCTCAAAATGTGTCAAATCAGTTTACTGACAAAAACCTTTTTATCATTGTTAATTTTATAACTTCACTAATTTAATGCAGTACTTATAAAATTAACTTCTGTTTATTTAGATAAAGAAACTAGATATTTAATAATTCTAAGTGCAAACTGAAGGTTATTTTGGGAAGCCTATATAAATAAATACTTTGATGTGAGTCTAACTCAAAACTGGATTTCAATTGTTTATTTTCTAATGAAATTTTCATAGAAAAACATTACATTTTTACATGTTATCATTCCATATTAAATTTAGATAAGTATGTCACCTTTTGACCCTTTCTTTTTTTTCAAATCAAATCAGAAAAATGATATGTGCAAACATATAGTACCTACTGTTATATGCTAACATGTATTAATCACTTCTATGTGTGACATATTACTTAATTTAGTGATAAAAAATTTAAGTATGAGAGATTAGTATGTTTATACATTTTTTGTCATTTTTGATATTCAAAAATCCGTTCAAAGAATAATATTAGCAATTTGAATAGATGATCAAATTGGAGTAACCAATTAAAACTATGTGTGACAGCCTTTTGACTCAGCAGTTACAACATGCGTGTTTAAATCAACCTGTCTTATTTTTTCTTAGTGTAGTTTGTCTATTTGAATTCTTATTTGGTTTGGCAACATAGTAAAATGTAAGTGTATAATTAAATACACTGACGAGATTTAAGTCATATTGAGATATGAACTCTAATATTTATATATAATTCCCAGTATTGCTTAGATATCAACATGATATATCATGATTCTACACTGTTGGTTATTTTCTAACCATTCATTTGCACCAAAAAAAAAACAAAGTAATTGTTAACAGTATCCGTACCATCCACCTCATGTGCAACCTTTGCCTTTCCATTGCATATCTATATATTCTTGTGTTTGCATAAATCCTATGTTATGTTTTAGTAATATTGAAGTAAAAATATAAAATCTAAATACTTTCAACTCTACAAAGAAAATCTTTAAATATATGAAACAAAAAATATACTTTATTTCACTTTTTTACATACAGATTAATTTATATAGAAATAACTTTGTATGTACAGTTTTCCATTTTAACATTTTAAGTACATAATTACAGAACATTTAAGGCAAATATACATTTTGCATTACATAACAAATCTTAGAAGTAAAGAGATTTGTACATCAAACAATGTTTGATGAGCTACACATACCATTTGGTGTATTTACACTAACAAAACTTTCACCGCTGAACAACTATGTCTAAAGTTACATATTCATCCCTATCAAATTCCAATAATTTTTACAAAAACATATTTTGTACAATATTATACATTAATGTAACAAATAACAAAATTGTTACGCAAATACGTGCAATGTAACAGCATAACGTATCGCTGTGTCTCCATGCACCCATGTTAAAAATAATTTAATTTATCACTTAAAATAAATTTTAATCTGACATTCAATTTTTATTTTTTTTGCACTGAATATCTTAAAAACAATAAAAAAGGGTGTGTCATTAAAATCTAAACAGCCCAAGATGTATGATGCAAAACGAGCACATTCCCACCAAATGAACGTATCATGTATGTGGAAAATTACGCTATACTGTCACACTGTAACAAACTCGTGCTAGTTGTTGTTCATTGTTACGTTTGACAGTGCCATACCCATCTCCAGTTAAACATAATTCCTAATATATGCTGTGATATGACTTGATGATCGGCAGTGACAAAATGTCCAGTTAATGTATATTAGAGCGAAGAATAACAAATATTAAATGCGACAAATGATTCTTAACAACAAAAATATTATTTTCGCTGTTGTTAAATTAACATTACTGCAATAATTACAAGTCGCACTTAATTTAAGTTGATCTAAGCTTTGAAACAAGTACAATTAATATTTTTATATTGCACATTATTTGGTTTAAATTAACATTTTAAGTAGGTATTAACAATTTAGGTATGCGGTTATATAAGCAAGCAGTTGTGAAAGAATTGAAATGGCAGATATGTAGATAGAAATTTGACATAATAATACAAAAAACAATGCAAAAAACATTTTGTCTCATTTGCTTTTGCACAAATTTTGACAAAACAATTGAAATATGCACAAATTTTGACAAAACATAGTATTAAGATCGATCAATGTTATATTAAATTTATAAAAATCTTGAATTCATACTGTTGTTTTCCTAGCACATAATAACATTCATTCTCACTTTGCTGACATATATACCCCATAATATGTCATATATTGTACTCAAATTTTATAAATGGTATTTTAAAGACTTAATTTTCTTTAAAATGCCAATCATACTTTACTCGACCACTCTCAAATTGTTTTATCACACCATACATAAAAAGTAGAATGGAAGTATGTTTCTAATTTTCATAATCACGTTCGCTTTTAATACCAATTTCCACGTTCTATTTCCGTTTCTTACCCTATCGATCTTTCTTTCTACTCGCATATCTTGAAGATTTTATTTTCACTACATTTGTAGCAAAAAAAATAAAACATTGATAGATCTTAATTTACATATACTAACTTTATAAACTTTAGAAAAAACCCAAGAGGCATAAACAAACAACAAAAACACTTACCATAATCTTCTCCAAAACATTCTCCCACTGCTCCATCAGGGCCTTCGTGTCTGAACCCTGAACATCCGGCTTTCGATCTCGTGTTTCTTTCTCCATATGTTTCAGTTTTTCCAATGACATTTTATCTAAATTATCCAATTGCTGGTCGTAGTCATTCAGGAACTTCTGCACAGCCTCTACATCTACCACGCGTTTAACAAAACCGTGCTTCTTCAAATGATTCCACCGCTCGTTCGTGTTATCGATCTGCTCTTTCAAGCTCTCCAAATAAATGGGATCGCAATGCTTCTGGAATTCAGCATGATTGGAATTGAGTTTGTCCTTGATCGCTTCCATCCTCGACATTTCCAATTCTAAAGTCTGTTTGCCGATATTAACCGCTAAACCATCGAGCCAATTATTCAAAGACATCAAGTCAGTTTGTATTTCTCTGGCAGTCAATAGAGCATTCTCGAGTTTAGACTTTGACTCTGTTATCTGAGCTCCAAGTTTATTGTAGAGCTCTTTAAGAGTATCTATTTTCTTTGAGAATTCTTGCGGTTCTGGCACTGACTTTTCTTCGACCATTTTTCTGCCTGTTTTTATAACTGTTTCGACTTCTGACTTGATCTCACTTAAGGTTCGGTAGAATCTCTGAAATTTATCAATTATTATATAAGTTTTCATTCACTGTAAAACATTTTAAATATAAATAAAAGAAACCCAGGTTTCAACATTAATTAAAGTAAATAATTTAGTAAAAAAATTTTAAAACAAATTATGATTTTTAAACTTTGCCAAGTACCTAACTCGTAATATAGTCAGAGAAATTTATATCATAAAAACCTCACAAAATGAGCTAGTTACCATATAATAATGTGACATTCCATTATCATTTCATTTATTCGTCCCTTTAAAAACATCTAAGAGAACATAAGTTTCTTGCTACAAAAACTAACTTCATTTCCAATTTTTTTTGTGAAATACTATAATAAATATGCAGGAGGTAACTTCTTGGTATAAGCATAACTTCATAAACAATAAACTAGCCAAGAATATTTTATTTTTTTTATAAAAATAATATAAATGAATAGGTGAATTGACATGTAAAATTGTTTTGGTATAACAAAATAAATAGCATAGCTCATAGCAAAACTGTTTTCTATTTTTCATTTTCATGGTCATAGAGGTATAAATGTACAACAGTGACAATATTATTTATATATGGAAAAATAACCATATAATAATTAATTGTACATTTACCAAACAAAAATATGTATTCAATCTTTAATTATTTTGAGACCCTGAAGTTTTTTAGTTCTTTTTTTTTATTTAGCATAAAAACACATTACCTACTTTAAAGTAATATCCAAATAATTGACAACTATGAGTAATATTAAAACTGAGTTCTATTACTAGATGGTTTAAACAAAAAACTCTGGTATATGTGTGCGTTTTCTACAGTGCATAATGACGAGACATAAAATCTTGTCTATAAATATAAACATCAACAAACAATATCTTGCATTATTACTACAATACAAAGCATTATTGTTCATACAAGATGAATAAAAATAAAGAAAACATTGATCTAAAACTTACGAGCCATTTATAAGCTGTCGAAAAAAATATAATCAACAAATAAAAAGCACTCTCATTCATACTGACACAAACTACAAATTCAAACCAAAACAAATTCTTCACCACGCACAACACTTTCAAAGGGATGCTCAATGCGAAATTGTCCGGTATAAACGGAGACCACAATAAGGATTCCTATCGCCTACATTGTTGGTAATAATAAAATCACATTAACTCTGTCAATTCTATTAGATCAATTAAGTCATTCATCCTTTACCCGTCTGTGTGTATAAATGAATGGTAGAAAATACATTAATACAAAACATTGGATTGTTTGTATATACAGCTGTGAAGAGTTACTGAGTGAGTGTTGCCTGATTTGAGGGTGTGAGAAAATAATTGATGTCCATGGAAAAAATATTTAATGTTTTTTTATTTTATATTAAAGTCAGTTATTCTACATCAGTGTAATACATTAAGTGAATAGTAATATTTGAATAAAGATTATAAACTCAAAGAACAATGTTTTACAAAAGAGCAGGTTTTAGGTTTCTGAACATGAAGGGCCCAAATGGAAAGCTATGATTGTGGCAACGCTGTATGTCCCTCCGTTAACCTATCTGAGGTCTCTGGCCCCACAATGGAATAAGCTATATACCTAAATTTAATTCATTTATGTAATTCTTTGAAGCAAAACCAAAAATTTTATTTCAAGCACCCCTACATAGATAGGGAGGGGGGGACAAAATTATTGTACATCCATTTAAGCACATGTTTTTGTGAAATATAAAAATATAAATAAAACTCTTTGTAGAGTATAAATCAATTTTTTTAAAAATATTTTTGTTAAAAAAACAATGTGAAAGACCATCAGAGTCGCTGTTTTATTACCAGACCTATCTTGATAACCTTAATACTTAGGCACCTGAAATTCCTAGTTAATATTACAAATTTCCTGTGTTTGAACTCCAAGACTACATTTAACTCTAATTATTTTGAAACTATTAATTAATATAAGCATGGTTTATGAGTTTTCACAGAGGGTATCATAAATATAGCGTAAATAAATGAGTTTTGTGTCTACATCATGTTCTTTAAATTAAAAAATCGAATCGAATCGAAAAAAGAAGGATCGTAGCGTGATTCTGGCTTACACATTGTCAGTTTCATTTCATATTTTCCTAAGAAGGGAGACATGATTACTGCATTAAAAAAAGTGATGGGTACCAGTCATGAAATCTACATATCGAAGAATCTCATAAATAATTTTACCAAAACAACGCAATATTGAACACTCTGTACTGCTCAGGACAACAACTATATATATACTTCAATCCATTTCAAGAGAGAATATTTTGTAAACAAAAAAAATGAGAGTTGAGTTATTGTCAACATTTTTCTTGAAAATAAAATTTAGTGGCGTAATATGGATTCAAAGTGTAATAAATAATTTGCAATTAGATAAACAATTTATGAACTTCAAACATCCGGGAATCGAACCAGGAATAATCAATTGGAAATATACAGTGAAGTAAGAGTAAAACCTGAGCTATTATAAAAAAAACACTGCCATACAGTGTGTTTAAAATATGTATTCTCTACTGAAAAATAATACTAACATTTACTTAAAAGTAAATAACGCGTCACAATGTTTTTAGGATTATTACGGCCTATAACTAATAAATTTAATTTATTAGTTATAGGCCTCGTTTACTCCTTTCTCGTTTAAGCGTCACGTTAGAAAAACAATTGAATATCTATTCAATTTAAAACTAATTTATTACAGCTATTTCACTCCAATGCATTATAAAGAAAATAATATGTACCGAACATCATATATGGGTGGGTATAGACTTCATATGTCTCAGAATACTGAATATTTTTCTAAAAGGTTTTATACCTCTGCGTTTTATTGATCAATAGCAAGGGTTATCAATTTTTATCCTTTAAATTTTGCAATTCAAGTAAAGTAACTGTGTAATATTAATATTTATAACACTACTCAACGTGACAATTGACTAATCCAGGGATTTTTTTTCAAATTTATTAATCTATGGTTTAATAATTTTGTGGGTTTTATTTTTTGAGTAATGAGTTTTGTAAATTGTCATCTAATTGAACATTTATTTCTGCTAACCATATGTGGAATTAGTTTGTTTACAAATATTCCCTTTGAATGGAACAAGTATAGTATCGACTATGAACAAAATTTGTAAACATAACAATTAAGAAAGTAAACCAATTGTTTTTGATAATATAGAATCAGACTCTGATAAAGAGAAAGGACACTTAAAAATTATATGGACACTAAACTATTAGCACAAATAATAATTGTGTTTGTCCTGTAAAAAATAAGACAAAATCTACTTACAAGCAACAAAGCTAGCAACTTTTTCTGCATGGTTTCTCAATTAAATTTTTCAAGATATTATTGTTAAGAGTATCGTCCTGAGTAATTTACAATCTTGATGTTGTTTGAAAGATTTTAAAGGTGGCAGATTTAACAAAATGAAAATTTCATGTTTATGTCTGATAAAAACTTGAGAGATAATTGGCAAAAAATGTGCTGTTTCTCCTATAGTATTAATTGAGATTGAAAGATAGCCATTAAGACATTTTTATGTTTGATGAGAAGTCGTGAAACACGATTTTTTGTAAACTCTTAACGCGTTACAACTGATAAACAGTATATTATATGAAAACGGATACATGAAGGAAATTATAGAAAATTTAATGTTCTACAAAAATAATTATACTATTAACCGTTTATAAAACATTTACCTTTTTTTATGAGACTTTAGTCTTCGCAAAAGTTTACGCAGACTGTGCCGACTTAGCAAGTTAGGTACTCAGGATGTGACACTTAAAAATTTTTGGACAATGTTGCTTGAATATTGCTACTATAAGAAGTGTTTTATTATTTTCGATATAAGTTTACCGGAACTATAAATTCAAAAATATTTTTATTAATTAAACCTTCTGAAGTATGATTTCTATTGTTGTAAATAAAAATTATGTGTGTTTAATTTCAAAATTAGCTGTCAAAAGATTATGCAATTATATTTATACAACAATGTGACTGATAATAGAATCATTCATTCAGTAAATATTCACACCAGAAAAAATATAAATGCTGGTCTAATTATAAACTTCACATCAACCTGTATAACTAATGGCTTCATTAAATCAAACATAAATCGGATATATGTGTAATGGAAGGACAATTTCATAATGTTTGTGTCATTATCACAAAATGAAATTTTTAATGGAAAATGATGAAATACAAGTAATTTGAAAAGATCTTATAAAAGTCTCTTAAATGATGAAATGCACGTAATTTGAAGTGTCTTAACTTATAAAATAAAATTTTGTTCTACTGTATAATTAAACATTTCTAAAACAATTTCCATAATCAATTTTATGCAAAATTATATGGCCTGTTAATATTTTCGATGATTTAATGTAAATTGTGTCAACTAATACTAGTTGAACAGCAGATCTATCCAGATTGCAAATAAATTTATACAACAATTCAAAAAATACAACACATTTTCTTTGTTAAATTACTGAAATATTTTGTTCTGTACATTTTTCTTTGTAAATGAATATATTAGAGGAGCTATACGATTACAGTGCTTCCGTATAATTCTCATTTAAAATAAAACAACTAATGAACAAAAACTTTCAATAAAAACTTGTCCATATAGTTTAATAGATCTGCTTCATATCCTATACAGCTTAGCAGGTGTGTATGCCTGTGACAATAGCTGCTCACAAATGACATGGGTTTAAAAAACCTTTGATGGTTGATTCTGCAATTTGACTAGCCATCAAAGGGCAAGTTTGCTTTTGATTGAATCTATTACATAAACTTAGCTAACAGTAAACTTATTAACAAAATCTGAAACAATTCTTTTCATAATATCAGCTTAAACTTCCAGTTATTCATAGCAATTGGGATTTTGCTACATTCTGTGTACTATCCTCGTAAATTTTTTTTATCAAATTATACAAAAAAAACTGAATAAATCTGAATATTTTTTATACAAAATTCCAAATATTAAAATACATTCTATCTACCTTATTCGTTTGCCGTACTTTTAAGCTATACATATATTTCAAGACGGAAACATTTATTAAAATTCAAGTTCGAATTTAACATTTTATCTTAAGTTATGCCAATACTTTAGAGTATTGAAATTTAGCAACGGCCTAAGCAAATAATAAAATATGTGTTAAATGAAAATTTATTTTCAAATAGTTCATATCGGCTGAATAAATTTTTATGGAAAGTACGTAAAAAGGTATTCAGCCAATTGAAACACATAAAAAATGAAAAGATATGTTATTTCGATTCATTATTTCATACCAGGATATTCCAAAATTATATATTTTCTATTAAATTTCATCTAAGCGTTGCTTTGCTCGTGGAATAACAAAATCCCTAGATAAAGTAAAAAACACTAATACGATAATAGAGAAATTACAAATAACTCCAAAAATCATAGGTCAACTAGCTTATTTTTAAAAAATAAAGAATGAATAGCTCCAAAAAATTCTAAAAGGTATTCTTTAACTTTACATTTCATTCGCACACACAACACAACTGACAACAGCTTCACGTAGCTGTAAATTTAGTGATTCACTGAAGCTACAAATAGAACATGGGAATCAAAACAATATTAATGCGATTTTAATTCTATGAAGCCAATATTATTATATCTATGCCTATATTATAATATCTAATCTATATTTTTAAACTATGATTCATAATTGCCCACCAAGACAAAATATCTAGCAATACTGATCATACAGTATTCTCCTTCTACATCAATTAATTTACAGTCATGCAAAGCCTTTTATACCACTTTTTCTTATATTGATTAATATAATTCATCCATTTGTTTTCCTAAGGATTCACATTTCGAAGCTAACTCACCAAACAGTGTCGCAACTGACCCCTCACAGCATCAGGTTCAGCCCCTGCAAGCTCAAGCAAGCAAGCTGCACCGGCTTGCACTCCTCGCAGTTCAGTCAAAGCCCTAGACAGGCGACCGGCCAGCGCAGCGCCGGGAGACCTTTCTGCTCCACCTGCAAACGCTGCCAATCGTTGCTCTGCTGACGCAAAATTCTTCTGCAGAAGAAAAGTACCATTGACAAGTACTAAAATTTTGCTAAAATTTTTTTAACTTAATATCATCAGCATCATAGCATATATCTTTCAACCATTCTTTAATTTAATAATATGAAAAAAAGAATATTTCACGTGATATATATAAATTGGTATAACGTCTGATAAAAGGAGTAAATGTTAATGTTTTTAATATACCAAATGTAAAAGTTAAAAACATAAGTGTTATGATGAGTCCATTATAAATCCATGGATCTATAACAGATCCACGGACTTGTAACAAACCCATTATATAAGTTGTCATTTTTATTCATACATTCTATTCCAGAAAAAATGTTTAGAAACTATTAGAAAACACTTTAAAAATTTAATATCACTAATAATTGAAGCGTCGACAAGAGATTTATGCCACAATTTTATGTATAGATGTGATTGGCTACATTATTTTGAAGATAAAAAAGTAAAATAACTGAATTATTAAACAAAATTTCTGATAATTTAAAAACTGTTTGTTTATTTTTATTATTTAGAACAATAAACCAAATAGCTCTTATGAAGGATTTATCATAGGGAAAAATATAATTTAAAACTAATAAAAAGCATAACTTTTAAAAACTTGTTGGGTTATAAATACACCATGGAAATGAAATAAAATCCGAGCATTTGGCGACTTCTAAAATATATAGTTTTGTATACAAGACTTTTGAAAAAGGCCGGTAAAAATATAAGTTTATCTTTTCAAAAAGTACATTTTGGGAAACCGTAATAAACTTTACAAATATCAACGAAAGAGTATTTTCCTTTCGATTCGGGGATTAATTTTTCAAACTTAAAAAAGTGTACTTGATTACGCAGTGACTATTTTAACCACAATGAATAATACAATTCTACAATGACAATTGACAACAAATTAATAAAAAGCAGAATGGGGTGCGCAACTCACGAAGCACTAATTCAACTCGAACTATTTGACAATATTTTTTTCAATTATGAGATATACATTAACTCGTAATATATCTTGTATATTTGTACTTATTTTTCTTTCTTATATGTAAATTGCCCTGAAATTATTTACAAGGGAAAAAAACAGGTACAAATATATAAATTACAATAATGCAAGACATAACCACAAAACATAGAAGTTATAACTTAAAAGATAGCTAATTGATAATATATTTTTTGCTATGTTCAGAATTAAAACGTTATTAGGATAGAATTCCATAATTTTATTTAGAGTTTATATACCAAAGTATAAATTAAAGAACCTGTAGTACCAGAGCATCCTCTCTATGTGCCTACCTTGTCTCAACACAATTGAAAAACTGTTCGTGGAAGTATTGTTATGAAATAGGCATTGACAATTTTTTGCATTGTCTATGCCTATTTTAAGAGTTGTTTAATCCAACATCAAAGGGAACGATGTATTACTTACTCTGACAAGTTCTAATTGCTCCTTCAGCCTAGAAGCAGCCTCGTGTTTCCCAGAATTCTGATACGCAATTATCTGACCTTCCACTTCTTCCAGCACTGCCTTTTGACTTTCAAATTCCTCCATCAGTCTCTATAAGAAAAATATAAATGATTTCCATAGATCTGTAACAATATCCATAAACGAAATTGACAAATATTTCATATATCAGTTTAGGTACAAGTATGTGTCTATTTGAATAACCTAGTTGTTGCTGCAGTCAGGTAGTGTGAGCACTTACAATGTATAAGTAAGACGTATTAGGTGTGGATTTGGCCCTAATCCAGGTTATAAAAATATTTTCATACAAGTACAAAAATTACATTTTTCAACCACATAAATCACTTTTAAAGAACATACATTTTACTTTTTCCAAATCACAAAATATTAGGCACAAGAAAATGATATGAACGTAATTGCATTCAAGATAACAAGTAGGGTGCCATTAAAATCTATTAAAATTTTGGTCAGAAAATTAAATTCTTAGTAAGCTGTTAGATAATCAAATGTAAATAGAAAACAAAAACATGCCATTAGTAGAATTGTGAAATTTAGTTCTACACAGGAAAAGCATAATATTCTTACAAAAAACGATTTCACTGTCAAGTTTCTTCAGGTACGGAATGTAATAATAATGTAATTATTAATTGCTCAAATTGTCTAAATTGATAGCCAGCTAATAAATAGTTTTAATCATCATTCCAATGCAGTCCATCGTTGGACTAAAGTTTCTTCATTTGCATGCCATTCGCTCTGTGCTGAGTTGTCTACATCCATTTTCTACCTGTTGCCTTCACTATGTCGTTCCTGGCAAGTGGTTGGCCAAAGTTTCATTGCCCAGTTCTTATTTGCCTCTATAAATCCATTGTCTACCCTCTCTATAATACACATGACCCGCTCATCATCATTCAGCGTAGTAACTTGTCCGGTAATATCAGTTCATGACATGGGTCACCCGACTTTTAACTCGCTCTACTTGTAACTTGCGTTTAGGTCTCAACTCTTTATGTCATAACGGGTAAAATATATTTGTTAAATAGTTTCCTTTTTAAACATACTGGAATGTACTCCTTAAATGCATTGGAAAACGTTTTGAAAATGGCACAGATGATTTGGCTACGTCTAGCTATCGCTTTTCCTTTCTGTCCTTATTTAGAACCAAGATTTGGTCGTGGTATACATATTCTCTGCTCTCTTAAACTTATGGCTGGGTACATGGCCAATTTCTCCTTCACATATCATCATGACTAGTAAATGTCAAATTTTTAATCGAACCCTTTTATAAAGTCGAGGATTTCGATACATGTTATATTATTAGAATCTTATAGTCTATGTAAATTTACATAATATATGGTAGGGAAAACAAAATAAATCATGTATCTGTATTATTAATACATTTTTCATCTATTCATAGCAATGTTGTGTTGAAGATAGACAAGACATTACAGGAACAATTATTCCATGACAAATAAAACAAATTCCTATAATGTTACAAAAATGATATTTGTCATATTGATTTATACATTACCATAAAATAATTAACAGTACTATATAGTCAATATGATAAAGAAAAGCACAATAAAAATCTTGTCCTAAAATAAAGAGGCTATGAAAATGCTGAACAAGTTTCAAATTGAATTTTCTAAACTTATATTTGAAAAAGTTGTTTTTCTAAAAAGAAAATTTATTTTTCTCTTTCTTTTGATTGTTCATGAAAACTCAAAAAATGTTATTAATAACATATTTTGCGACAGATCAGAAATTTAAGCTGATCACTTCAGACGCTATGGTCTAGAATTAAACCTTTAGGACATTTTAGGAGATGAATAATATTAGTTTAAAAATACAGTTTCCCTTTTTTGGCACAAAATTAAAACAAAACTATAGGTAATAAGGCTAAAGCAAAGAAAATAAATGGCATCAAAATATCACTTACATTGATACACATTATCTGATTTAACAAATTTTCTAGAAAGCTCCATAAGGTATATTTATTTCTTTCCTTCACAGCTATTAATGAACTAATTTACAAAATACTACATCACGTAGTTTTTGAAATGAATTTCTACAAAATTAACTCCAAATATATTCAATACTCTCAATTGTATTAATACTTAACAGTTGTATAATTTTAAAATTTTTTTAAATTATTCAATAATATTTTTAATTGTCCCTCATTTCTTTTGCTTTTAATTCCATTTCCACCTTTTCTGCAGCACTTAAACTTGAAGACAAGTTTAATGTAAATCACATTTATAACTAGGAAGATTGTATAAAACAATTAAATATTTGTTAGGGATTTGTTCAAAAATAGGAAAATCAATAAAAATGTGGAAAAGGTTTTGCTTGATAAGACATAAGCAAGAAAAATTACCAAATATACTCACAAAGTAAATTTTCTCTATAAATTGAAACTAAGATTCTATTATTTCCTCTCATAAAAACAATATGCAATCAAATAAAAATTAGTAACATAAATCATGCCAGTGCAGGACATAGACAAAAACAAACCACAACAATGCCGAAACCCACCTGATGATCCTCGGGCAAATCGTTGGCCGTCAAATCATTGTCCAACCTGTTAGCCAGCAGGCAGTTCACGTCTTGAAGCCACTGTTGGAGGTTATCAACAGAAACCTCGGATCTTGTCGCCTCGTTCACCGAGTTCTCGAGGAGTTGAGTCCGTGCGACCGCCTGTCATCATGCCACGGTGCGAACGAACCCATCAGGCGGCAAATGCAATTTGTTCATGCGGGCAGAGACAGTGCAAGAGCCATGCATGATTTGTATTAAAACAAAGTAGGCTTGCTTGAGACGGTAAGCACATACATACATATAATTCATACAAGACAGATTACAATAGAGTAAGTAAGAAGTATACTGAATTTATTATTTTAATAAATGATAATTTACTTACCAGTTTCAGGTCAAAATAATCTAGTAATAAAAAAGTTACAATACCGAGCGCATGGTTTATTAAGAAAACAATATAACATTAAAGTCAGAAAATCACACCTACATACATCTAAATAATAGTTCTTAAACCACCCACATTGAATGTAAAAATGCAGTCTCAAATTTTTTTCAGAAAAGAATAAGCAATTTCATTAATTAATTTGTTGCAGTACAACAAAAGCATATACAGTGTGTTGTTTAATTGTTATATATTTTAGCCCCAATAATATTTTCATAATTTTTTTTATGTGAAAGAACATGCATTAAAAACAACATATCTGCAGCTGGTGATTATTTATTATAAAAAAAAACAATTTGAAAAAACAAAATTACGAAAAATGTCTTCAAATTTATATGTTCCTAACTTTTTTCACTAATTTCACAATGAATTTATTATTAGACAATACACACTTAACGTATACAAAAGTATAAACAAGAATGAATACTATTAAATAAGGTGTCAAAATAATAAATTATACTAACATAAAAATTATTTTACTATCTTTAAGGTTTTAATTTATAGTACTTTTTTAAAATAACTTATTAGTTAAAAAAAATATATAAAATAATAAAACTGAAAATTATTTTCATTAAATACTATGCTTTAATATATATCCTTTCATTTAATACACAAGAAATAATGAATACATATTATAGAAACAAATTTCAATAAAAATTTTACTCGAAGATTTACAATAAAACAAAAAGTATAAATTTCCAAAAACTAAAAAAGCGCCATAAATTGAAGAGAGTAAAATATTTTTTAAGTAAAATATTTTTTAAGCAAATTTCTATTTTTGCCTTTAAATACATTAATTCTTGTTTATACTTTTGTGTTTGTTAAGTGTGTTTTGTCTAATGATAAATTCATATACAAATTTGAAGACAATTTTTTGTAAGCAATTTTGTTTTTTCAAATCGATTTTTTACAATAAATAACCGCCAGCTACAAAATATTTCTTGGAATACATCTTTTTTAATGCATATTCTTTCATATTATATAAAAAAAATTGTCAAAATCGTTTTTATTTTCAAAATTTCCTTAATCATACTTACCTTTTAATATCACAAACAAATAATAAGTTTAATATCATAACCAATTTTAATTCTGAGAAATACTATCATATCATTCAATATTCATAGCCGAATAATGTGTCGCATCGCTTTAATGATACCGTGTGAAGCTTAGTAAGGATGCACTATAGAATACTTAACTCTTGCCTTAATAAATGGTGTATCTTAAAAACGGAATAAGATATGGTAAAATGTTATTAGTTACAATCAACTTATTTTAAACTCAAGACTATATAAATGAGCCGGCTCACTATACCAATTTAACTATACATTTATATGCCATCCATTACTTATTATTTCTCCTAAATTTATTGAAGTTTTCACATAACCCAACCCTTATTAGAATTCAATTATTATGTCTTTGTTATGACAGTTTTGAATACCTTTAAAAAAATTGAATACTATTTTCTGGTACTGGTAGCATTTGCAGGAAGCCTAGCCCATACAAATAGTAATTAAATGGCGTTAATTAACCCACATAATAATGGCATCCCACCTGTAATTAGCATATAAATTGCCAGAATAACAAATGAAAATTTCCCAATTTCAATAGTGGAATTATTTTTTGGAAAATAAAAAATTATTTTGATTTCGATGTAATATTGTTTTTTTTAATTACCATGCACTCAGAGATCAAGTGCCTATATTATAACCAACAGACAAAAGACACTACAGTAATATATTAAAAAAACCTTTGTTAATTTATGGGTGTAATTGCAACTTTTGGTATTTAAGAAAATTTGCTATTTTGTCCACTTTAATTAACCGATACTTACAAACCATCCTTTTAAAAATCTTTACAGATCAAGGTATATAAAACTATTACTCAAACATAAACAATTATAGAATCTCAACATTAGTCGATGTAACTTTCACTGCCCACTAGGGAGATTTCATTCAACATACCTGTTGATTAAGAGCATTCCACCTATCAGTGACATTGTCAACTTCAGCTTGAATCCATTCAGGCATGATGTGGGCATCTACTAGCTGCCTGCCTATACTTTGAATGCGTGATAGACGCTCATCTGAATGGTTACGAATATAATTCTCCAAATCCTAGGAAGAAAATTTGAGTATGATTTTAAATTATTTATCAAACATTGCTTACATATCAGAAATAGAATATTATATAAGATATTGTACAAGTTGTACACTTGTCTAGTAGAAATACAAAATATGTGTTAATAAAATTTATATAAATATTCAAAATCCGTATATAAGCATTTTTTTAATTTTACTTAACTGGCATCTTCCTATTACCCTGATAATAATAGTGGTATAATATCTCAGCAGAGGACTAACTGCTGTAATTATTATAATTTGGTAGTGAATAGATTCATAACTCGAATGTTAAATTGTTTATATACAAAATCTACCTATCACCACAAAATATCAGAAATAGTTCTATGGTTTAAGCTTATTTTTCTACCTCTTACAAAAGTCTGTTTTTAAAACTGTATCAAAGCTGTAACAACTAGAAAATAATTGAAACGTCAATCTGTAAATATGCAATAGCACCACTCACATATAACTCCTCCGATATCTCCTCTGCATCGGCTGGAGCATTGGGACTCTTCCTCAGTCTACGCTGCAGCCCATCCAGCCAGGCTGTCTCCTGGGCTAACCACGCACGCAGCTCCCCTGTCTCGTGCCATGCTTCCTGAAGAACCCTACAAATGAAAATGAATTAATATGAGTGATAACTATTCATTGTTAGCAATGTGCTTCTCTAAATATGGAAAGCATTTATAACATGTGTTTGTACATTTCAAACATCAGGTGATTTCTTTATATCTGTAAACAAAAAATATATGTAAAATTAAAAAAAATTAAACACCTTCAAGTGTACAAACATTTCTGAGAACATTTTCCCAGATTCGCAGAATAAACTTCTATATTTGCAGTATAATATCAAGCACTTAATACCTTCAAAAATTAAATAACTTTGAGGTACACAATCCCTTTGATGAAAATACTACATACCCAAAAAATGCTAGATGGTCATTAGACTTTATTCACAGAAGTCCACTTAACAATGAATTTTGAAGCTCTCACTAAATACATGAGATGAACAAACAAATTTAAATAAAAAAAACTAGAAGGAAAATAGCTGCCTTTCACTTTTTAATTTGTATCAATGAAATGGAAAAAAGATTCCTCCCATAAATTTCTATAGTTGCTACTTAATCTTCTTATACCTGTAACTAAAAATTAAAAACAAAACACTCACTTATATCTCTCATAGACACCATCTGTGACTTGAGTCCACCTTGCATTGAGGCGAGTAAATCGGCGTGCCAAATCTGTCGGTGGCCGATCTTCTGACTGGAGCATAATGTCATTACCTTCACAATACAAAATAGAACATGTTATATAATTTTACTATCATTTCTTTTGCTCGCTGATAATAAATAAATATACATTATTGTGATCAAATCTTATTTTTATCAAAAAGTATTGATTACACAACATCATCTGTAGATGTAGGAAGCCTACAAGAAGCCGCTTGAAAACGACAAATATAAGAACTTTTATTTACACGTTTGTCAATATCAATGCATCCTTAGTAAAGAGGTTATATTATAAGGGAATGTGAGATTCAATTTTTCAAAAACTAATCATATATTGTTTTCTTGAATTATTAAAATGCTGTTATGCAATACACCAGATTTAGGCATTATAAACAATTTTGATTGGTTACAATATATATGCTACGCGGACCTCATACAGATAAATGACAGCAAGGTAACCAAAACTTTTTTAATCTATCACCAGATGACATAGTATATAGCACGGACACTATTTAACTTTAGAATTAACCTGAAAATATAATTTATAAAAATAACAATAAAGCCTGATCTTTTTTACATTTTGTACAAATGATGTCAGAAAAGAATTACATTTCTTCTGATATACGAAGAGTCCTTTCCAGTTGATAGTTTTAAGATTGTGGTAACCTCAAATAAAAACAAAAAATCCACATTAAATTTAAAGGATTCTAACAAAATTCCATATAGCAACACTATAGGCCCAAGAGTTACAAGAATAAAAATGCTCTCTTTTATATAGAGAAAATAAAAAAATAAGCTCCTTAAAAATCTTACACCGGGCCTCCATCTAACAGTCTTAGATGGCTTTCTATCCACGCTCTCTCATACAAGCGATGCGTTCCATTAATACGTATGACAAATTCAAAATTAAAAGTATATACGAACCAAATAAAAAAATTATAACTAAACAGAAACATTGTAATTATATACGATTAGACGTAATTTAAATGTTTCCTGAATTTTTAAGTAACAGATCAATTTTTTTACATTTTAAATCTTAGATGGCTTTCTATCTATGCCCTGTCACAAATAAAAAAATTATAACTAAACAGAAACATTTTAATTATATACGATAAGACATAATTTAAAATTTTTGTGAATTTTTAAGTAACGAATGAATTTTTTGACATTTTAAAATAAAAAATAATATGGGTTAAGGAAAAGCAATTAAAGTATTGCGCAGTTATGGAACACAATCAGTCGCTTCTCTCTTCTTTTCTTTATGTCAAGTGTTAAATCGGACAAAAGCCAGTATTAATATAACAAGAAATAAATTACAATAAATTTTTACTGTAAAATTTTGAATAATTTTACATAAAACAGACCACCGATAGGTGTTTATCCCTCGAAAATGACAGAAGTCGTTTACTGTTGATAAGTTAACCTATCAAAGATAACTGTCAAAAAATTATTGGGAAGCAACATCTGTCATTTCTATACAACGTAGAATAGCCAGTGAGTGATTCGCCCTCCCATTGGTAGAAAGAGTGCGGAGATAGTAATTCCTATCTGTTGATATGTTATTGATATGCAGAACTGAAACGTCAGAATTTTTATCTCTAGTAATATAAAAGCATAGATAGATAGAATATTGGTTTTGCGCATTAGTCGACATTGTTAAACCATTTTCTTCAATGCTATAGACAATTAATATTAAAGATAAAACAAATATTTTTCATTCTACTCACCAGCCTCATTTAAATTCCTGAATTCCTGCGTCTTCTCATCGCACTTCTCTTTAAGCACTTGGAACTTTGCCTTGATTTGGTACAGCTGCCCCGAGTCAGTAATCCTACATTCTTCCTCTTTAGGGATCTGGCCTTCGACTTCATTCAGCCAAATCTCTGTTTCGCTAATCTGTCTGATGACCATTTCTGCCTTTTCTAACGCTCGACGGAGCTGTTCATTGTACTTGAGACTCTTCTCGGAGACATCTTTCCACTTCTTGTTCAGTGAAACAGATGCATTCTTCAACTGTTTGGAAAGAGTGTCATCGCAGTTTTCTAGAATTGTTTCCTTAGCTGCTTCAACTGATGCTAGTTTAATTTTTTTTGAGTCAAAATCGTCTTGGTATTTCTGGAATATATAAAAACGGTAATAGGATAGAATACTTGGTGTACTATTTTCAACTTTCATTCTGCATTTTGATCTCCAGATAAAAGAGAATCCTTAGGTTACAAATAGGCTGTCATTTTTTGTTAGTTTGAAAACTTGTTTTATTAAATTTTATGAAAAAACCTGATTAAATTGGAAACAAAACTACTACACCAGTTTACATTTATCTATAGAAATCCCACCCAATCCAGTATATATATACATATATAACATTTAAACATTTTACCTTACAGTACTTTTAAATCAAATGGTTGTAAAATTAGAATTCTCTAATATTGCAAAATGTCACCCACTGAAATTCTCCAACATTGCAAAAAAATCAGTAAAGTAAAAAAAAGGTTTGTTCTTTAACGGATGGTACAATAGAATACATGTGTAAAAAAATAGATTTGATTAATAAGTTTTCCGATAAGCATAATGATAAAGCGATATTTAACTACAATAAATTGGCTACAAACATTTAATGACTGAAATAAAAAATAATATTGCGTTTTAAAGGTAAATACCAAAACACAAATCGTCCACCAATAGAACGCGTGACGTCAAAATGCACCATACAGATCAATATGTACTAATAGATAACTAACTTCAAGTAATTATTAGAGCAAAGATAGTGCAATCCCTTAAACAATATTTATCTATACCTAAGAATGACGGTGAATAAAAAGATATATATAAAAAACGTATGAGAGACGTCACAGAATTTACATATCACGTGACTAAGTAGTTTAGAGAAAAACTTTGCTTGACTGCAATAAAACTCTATTTTTTGATCTTAAAACATGTTTTTCAGGGAAAATATCACAATAGATTTATTGATAATTTTGAATAATTTAAAAACTTTTTAAAAATTGTCAAAAGCCTTATTCTGAAGTTTTTGACATATGGACAGACTAAACACTGAAAAAAGAACAATGCATCTTGATAATGGCATTATTAAACTTTTAAGAAGATATACATTTAACAATTGAATTGAAGTCAAAAGTTGTTCAACAGTAAAATCAAAAAAGTACGGCAAATGTTTATTACAAAAACAATAAGTCATTTTTATTTCACGGTACATTTATATTAATATTACATTTACATACATTACTCATGTCCAATTTCGATTCAAGCAAATCCACATCGCCGACTGGAATGTTATTGCCTTGTGAAATAAACTTCTCCGTTTCACCAATCCATTCCGTTAGCATCTGCATATCTGTCTCATAAGTTGTCAGTGTTGCTATACCTAGAATAATTATGAAAATGAAAGAAATAGCAAATGAAACTTTAATTTAGGTCATTTTTTCACTTTGTTCATAAAATACTAATATTATACCGTGAAAAATAACAAATATGTTCAATTTTTTAATAAAATTTAGTTTTATCAAGTTAAAAATGAATCAAAATATAGTTAAAATAAAATGATAGTTTACACATATAAAACATGTCTCAAAAAAAACAATCATCGTAGTGTTTTTTCAGGTCTTCACATAGCGTAATATTATATTTATTGGATAAATAACAATATTTATAATTACAAAAAATACAAACCTTTACTCAACTTATCCACTTTCTGATCCAATATTGATTTTGTATCGTTCCACCTTGTAACTAAATTGTCCAACTCAATCCTCAACCGTTCACCTTGGGCATCCATATCAGACCTACTATACATACCCTTTCCCACTGTCCTCAAATACTCCAGAGAAGGTTCCACTTCTGCAAAACTCCTAGAAACTTTCTCCAATTCTTCCAACTTCTTCACCATAGCAGGTTTCGATGATATTATCGCATGTTCCGTCAACAAATGCGACTCGATTTCGTTAATCTTGTTCGACACAATCGAAAATTCTTCGTTATACTTATTAGGGGGCGTAGTATCCAATGATTTTGTCAACTCACTTTCTTTATCCTTTAGCGAGTTCAAAATGACTTTATACAAATCATTGACACGTTTCATATCATTTTCGACTTCATTTTTCATAGTCTTTGGTATCTGCTTTGCTAGCAGCACTATCGATCGTGCGTTGACTTCCGTGAGCTTGTTTTCATTTTCTTTCAACAGTTTCAATTTAGTCTTGCACTGCTGCAACTGATGACGTGAAGGAGGTGGCTTGAAGGCATTCTCACGCCACTTGTTGAAGCCCTCCAAGATTTTCTCTATGGAATGGAGTTCCTTGTCAAAATTCTCTTTGTCGCTGAGCAAGTTCATCAGATTCCGGCATTCAATGAGGCTCTGCTGAATGTTTTCCCAGCGTTTCTTTAGCTCTTCGACGCTTTCACGGTGCTTTTGTTCTTCTTCTGAAAAATTAATAAATATTGAATTTAATGTGAAATTGTAAAACGGATGCATTACGTTATTTTCTCTTTTACATCTCCATAAATAGCAACCGAACACAATAACTGATACCGAGAACAAAAATATCTGGGTCTGCTGTCTATACTACATATTGATAACACTGCTGATCAAAATCAAAATTATTGATCAGTAGCATGTTTGACAGTAATAAAAACAAAGCCATGAAAAAAATCTGATATGACGTATTGTGACTAATAAATTTTTCAGAAATATATTTAATTTAATTTGGTTATTTCAATTAATAAAAAAAAGATTTTTCATCTACATATCACAAAGTCCACAACCATCAATTACCACACATGATGTGATTTTTAAGTAGTCATTTGACATTTCAACTTCACGTACTTATTGAGTTTGTTCATTCTGACTTCATAATAAGAATACATGAAGTATTCGGTCTTAATTCCAATTTGGCTTACAGAACCCATTCTTTTACACAACACATAGGTTCTGCATGAAATCAGGCAACTAAAATAGAACTAAAATATGCAATAACAAATCTAACTTTTAACCTCAAAATATAATATGTCATCAACAGATACCATTTTGTCCAAGTACTTTGCACATAACAGTATTAATAAATGCATTCACTGAACTGATTTACGCAAAAGGCAAATGTCAATACCTCAGTCAAGTATTCTTCTTTCAAGTTGAAACCAATTTTTATGCAGCTAAGTGTTGGTACATAAAGCTACACACCAAATATTCAATTTCCTATCCACTTTACAATCTCAAAACCACTAAATACAAAATATTTATTTCACTCAAATCCTTTACATTTAAATAATTAACTTTATTTATTTAAAAATGACATCATGCGTGACAAAAATCATATTTTTATATACATAAACACTACTATATGCAAATAATAATATTTAGTTAATAAAATATCAAAATATGAATGATCAAAATACTTTTCCAAAAATTGTCAAGTTTTCTATTGTGTCACTGTTAATTACAGGTTATTCAAAACATATGTCACATTAATATAAAAAAAGACTGTTAAACACGAGTAGAAATCGCTCTACAAATGTTCTGTACACATTGAGGCACTTACAAATATTTAAGAGTACATCGTAAATCTAATTAAACTATTTAGAAATATTAAATTTTCACAAAGTAAACATATTGCCTATATCTTTCACTAGCATGAAAACAAACTAATTACAAAAATGTATAAATTCACACAGAATTAGAAATCATTAGTTTTTGGTTCTTTTCCTTTACTTGTGCTATAAGACCTCTCATTATGCCGACTTTCAAGATTGTAGATCTATGGAACAACACTATAACTTATGATGATCAGTGAATAAGTCTATGATAAAAATAAATGAAAAATATGCTTTAAAGGGTCATATACTTTTGTTGCGCGATCCAAAAAACTTGATTCAAATAATTTTTACAGCAATGTAAAGCTACAGGCCTCAGTACACAACATTAATTGCAACTTGATATCTTTAAGCCATTTCTGAAAATAAAACAGAGGGATCGACAGAGGATTAATTTTCATTTTGAGGGATAAAACCCTCAAAGAAAACATTATTACACTTTCCTAAAAATAAAATCCTGAGTACTCTTGAAATAAATTTTACATTTCGCAATTGCAGGGTTCGTTATTTAAAAAACAGCAACACAATGTGATAATAATAACAAACTTACCAGCTAAACCAACCTCCCTCGCCAATTTCTCCTGTATCTCCTCAACTTTGGCAAAATCCACCCTTTGCAATTCTATATCCTTGTGCAAACTCTCTATAATTACAGATATGTCTCTTCTACTAGCTGATTTGGTCTCCAAATCCTCCTTGCATTTCTGCAATGTAGCCTCAGTCTGAGTGGCCCAGTCTTGGAAGACCTTAAAACCAACATGGAAATCAGTGACAACCTTCTCGTCTGACGAAAGTCTCGGTTTCTTAGATGAACTATGGCTCTCTGGCTCTGTTCGGGGTGGAAGTTGCGTTACCACCATCTTCTCGACGGTGGTAGTTGTAGTGATGGTTTTGGTGATATCACAGTCCATAGGTGATTCTTGAGTAGTTTCTTCCACAGTATTTACGTTGACTTCAAAACCAAGGTCTTTGATCTGGAATTATATTTATAAACATCTAATTAAATTTTGAGTTTAAGAAAGTGTTTTAAAATTATTACTTTAATCCTCACTTTCACCTCAATTACTCACAATAAAATGGTGTATAAATTAAAAGTAACCAGCTGACTATTGACTATATTTTCAAGACAATATAAACATAGACATGTTAAGTTGGGAGATTTGCATAATGAATTAAAGAATAATTACGAAATTGTTGACAAACATAATCTTATAAAAAAATGTTCTAAAATGTGTTTTTATGATATTATTTGTACATCTAATTAAGCTATATTTTACAAAATCTAATTTAACAGAAAGGATAAGTAGTCACTATATGAACTAAATGGATCTACACCATGCGTATTAAAACCGAAATACATTTTTAAGAAACGCTATTATTACTCATTAATTAGAACTATCAATTATTTGTAACTTAATTATTTTATTTTGTCCCTTAAATAAAAATATTATTGTCTAAAAAGATAAAACCTAGAATCGCAAAATGACTAAGTAATGAACTGTTAATCTCTAAAGGCTGAAATAAGACTGCTTTCAACTTGATCAAGTTCTTTTTCTGTTTAATCAAGGCATTTAAGGTGAGGCATATATACTATAACGGTAGATTCTGTCTGTATTCATAATGTCTCAACTACAATAAATACAAACCGATTAGGTATGTATGCAAGTCATCCTTTTTATCATATAACTCCCCTCTTAGAAAAGAATGAAATAAAAAATATTCGATGTAATAAGTTCATATTCATCACAAGTCATAACTCTTGGACAAGTATTCCTTGTACTGATACTTTGTGTTTGCTTCATACTAGGTATTCTCCAGTCCGTCTGTACTCTATTGCATACCGACATTTAACATGCATATGTTCATTCATAGTCTCCAAAGGCCCGTGACAAAATGTTTTATAAGAATAGAAATTATGAGTATATTTCGAAAGTTAACACAAATATAGTTTGTTAGTAAAACTCTTAATATTAAAATTTAATGTTAAAAATTAATTAATAATTGGAAGAAAACGTGTTCATATTTTGTTGATTTTAAACTTTCTGTCTGCACTTCATAACGGTCAGATTTTATTTTTGGAACTTTTTGTTTAGTTTAATTTAAATAGAATAATCTTATACGAGATATAATAAAAAAATAACGGGAATTTTCGTTTTTACTGAAGAATATTTATTTATTCATAAGCATAAATTTTGACCCCTTCAAAGTAATTCCTCTCAAATACACTTGTGCCAGCGTTTTTTCCAATCTTGAAAGCACTTTTCAGTATGACCTTCAGCTCCTTCAATGATTCTGTATTTACTTCATCAATGACAAAATGTCATCTTTTCATGATTCTCTTCAATCTCCAGAATAGAAAGAAGTCGCAGGAGGGCATGTCCGGCGAATACGGTAGCTCAGGCAACATAACGGCATTGTTGTTTATCAAAAAATTATGAACAAGCAGTGAGTTGTGAGATTATATTATCGTTTTGTGTAGACAGACACTGCTAGAAATCTCAGTACAAGTACAAGCAAAAAATACTGAATCCCAACCAAACGCCTAGTATTTCGTAACAGGTGCACATACCTATTATTTTTACATACTCGTAACAGGACCACCTAGGTGGTATCAGAATCATTAATATTTGTGAAAAAATATTAATGATTCTGACACCAGAAATCATTTCACAGAGTGCCTTTATTTGTCAATATACCAAGGATTAGGCACTTCATTCTTTCGAAAAACTAGACATTAAAATATTTAAATGAGATTGTATCATGATACTAAAAATAACCTAGACTACACTAAACCAGCTTACTCACTGGAGACTTCGATAGTCATTCTTACAAATTTTATACATAGTGCCATAATTAAGACCAATCTCTTAACCTATACCAGATACTTGGTAATATCAGTAGAAACACTCGATATAAAAAACAAAAATTAAGTCTCTTTATTATCATTATTATGAAAACTCTGCTAAATCAATTTGAACTCACCCTTTGTCCCTGTACTTCTGTAATGAGCTGCAGAGCATCGAACCTATCCTGTAAAGCTTCCCCTCTTTCAACCAAACGTTGCAACCCCTCCTCTACAGCACCAGTCACAAGACGTGCTGCTGTCGCTTGGTGCGCTGTAAGCACAGGCTGCTGGGCAGCCATAGAGGATTGTAGGGCTTGGAGGCGTTTGATACGCTCTAGTACTTCACCAATTTCACTGGCCGGATTGGCTTCCATCTGAAGAAGAATTATGATAACAATTTAATATTAGACATTAGACACTGTGCTCTTCATTATAACTTTTTTGTGTACTCATTTAATGACTTGAGAAAACAAATTACAGATGTAATTGTGCACTTTTAGATGATTTGCAATCAACATTTTGACAAGTAACATTGTCATTTAAAAGTGTTATATTTTCTAATTATCAACACAATGATACACTTAGAAAAGTATAAAAATTAAAATGTGTTTATTCCTATATCAAATAAAAAGTACTAAAACAATTGATCTGAAATTCTGTATAAAGAATTAGCCTATTCAAAATGAAGGTTATAGAAAATAGTTGCTAGTTTATACCACAATAAAACATGCAAGAAACATTGGAACTTTTTGTTACATATTATCGTTGAATGTAGAATATTTGTTACCGAGTGAGATTCGAGTTTATTTGAGATTCGATTTTGGAAAAACTAAGCACAGTATTGTTTCATGAGTTATTAAAATGCTCTTATACTACACCATGTTTAAACATAACAAATCATTTCTATTTACTACCATGTGTAAACCATTGGGACTTCATCTGAAAAAATGACAGCGGTATAACAAAAAAGTGATTCATTAACATCATATGGTACTCAGAGCATCTTGCAAGATCCCTATAGTTTAATGTCCTCTTCATTCTATTAATTTATTTCATTTCATTTTTTTTATTAGTACCCTTTCCATTCTCCATACATTCTTTCATTAACTTTCTTCATATTCTTTTATTAGTACATTTTGTACACTTTATTACAAAAAAAAGTAAATACAGTTTTATAATAATTATAAAAGAGTTTTTTTAAACTTCATATTATTGAATATATTTGGCGTTCATTTTGTAGAAATTCATTATTCACAATTAAATAAAACTACGTGATGTAGTATTATTTCTACTTTCTTTAAGTTCTTTATCACAACCTAGGTTTCGTTGTATCACAACATCTTCAGGTGGGCTGTTAGCAAAGATCTTTGTCTTTGATCTTTGTCTGTTAGCAAAGATCTTTATCTTTGCTTTGATCTTGTAATACAACGAAACCTTGATCGTGGTAAAGAACTTAAATAAAAGAGAAATAATACTACATCACATAGTTTCATTTAATTGTGGACTTCAATTATTTTTGACGACTAGGTAAATCCTTCGCCTCATTAATGGACTATGAACGAACCTGCTTGAGTACATTCTCCTTATCATCAATCCACTGCAGGAGCTGCTGATATTGCTGATCTAGGTCAGTCCACTCAGCCTGTATCGCTTGGAGCCGTGCTAGCTGGGTATCAGTCCAATGACAAGTGTGCGTCCAACGCTCACCTAGAGCTGTAAGCTGGTCTTCAATCTCACACACACCTGAAGTATAACAAACACAATTACTTGAAAGAGTGTTTTATAATAACATAATTAGGGTAGACTCGTAAGCTTGAATAAAAAGACTGGAGGCTAATTAAATTGATATAATGGTTCTGAAAATACTGAAAATAGGAAAAATTTAACCTGATTTAAATTTATTATAAATTTTGAACTGAACTCAAATCGTTAAATAAAAATAAATTGGCAATGAGTTTCATACTTGAAGACCCCAAATATCAGCATTAACCTGAATATGAAGTTATGATAAAAGTTAAGACATGAAACGTAATAGAGGGTTATCTTTGGGAAAACTTTCACCAGTTCCTAACCAATTTCAGAATTGTTTAATAGTGTGAATAAATATTTGAAATCTTTAATTTCACGGCGATATTAAATTTTGACTATACATAAACACGAACAATAGGTAGTCACTCGAAAATAAAAATAATATTTGGCCTCCATTTAGAACAGCTCTTCTTCAAAGCATGTACCAAGCAAAAACATGTATTTAAAATTTGACATATAAGCTATATATCTAAAAAAAATTTTAGACTAGAAAGATAACATATACTAGAATGCCTCCTCTATATCTTATAATTAAAAAAAAATATTGATAATATATGGGTTAAAAACATAAAAGACCGCAACATTCTAAAAAAGACATATTTTCTTCAATGCTTGAGACTCAACTTGAGTACTCAACGGGTACAGCTCACATCAAACATAATAAAACATCTTATTATTACACAGCTTTACTAAAATAAAACGGACACTACTCTGACAACAACCCCACCCACACTTACCGCTATCTTCACCTTCATCGTCAACCACGACTACACAGTTAGCCAACGAATCCACAAGTGCTTGCTGCGCCTGCAAATCAGCATGTAAGGCACGCACCGCATTGAGCTGTGCAGCCACACGTCGTGGACCAGTGGCCGGTGCACCCATGCGAGAAATTCGATCTTCTGTTGCTGTCAGCCATTGTCTGATGGAGTGCACAAAGTATAATAAATTAGCTTACTTATATATTATATATATATATATATATATATATATATATATATGTAAATTGACACACTATTCAGATTTTTACTTAACACTACTAATAAATTAATCAACCGCTCCATCTGTTACGTTCATACGTAACCATCCATACTAATATTAGAAGTCTGAAAGTTGGTTTTATTCATTATCTAATAACTGTAACCTAGGAACCAATCACTGCCAAATTTGGCATGTGAACGTCGTTCTTGTGGCAGAGTAATATAGACGGCCACTCACAGCTTCACTCATGTGAAATACTATTTACCACCAAGAAGTGGTTATTGACAAAATTACTGAAAAATTCAATTAACTTTATTTACAGGTAAATTTAGAAACAACCTTTTTTATTATTCACTTACCCATTGCTAAATGTGTAAGCAAGTAGTGGTAAAATTTTCAATGAAACCAGTAATTTTGAAAACATTAGTAAATACTAATGCTATGAAAAAATTTTCAACTTCTAATAAGACAAAAAGACGTCACGTGTTAATTTTTATGTATAAAACACAATAACGTATGTATGTTTATGTCTATATTCTTTATAGGCTCCTAAACTTTTCAACAGTGTCCCTCAAAATTGGTATGTAAACTTTTGGTGAGGTGGCATGTGGACCTCCTTTCTCCGTATCAAGAGATGAAAGTTTTAAAAAGATTGGTTAATATAAATCATTTATAAACAAAGTGATTTTTAAATGCCATATCATACAAATTTTCATACAACTACCTGAACACATCCAACTGCGCCTGTTGCCCTCTCATCATTTCCCCATGAACCAGGCTTTGTCTTTCCAATGCGCGCACTCGCAGTTCCTCCCACCGTTCATTCAGCAGTCTCATCTGAAGTCTTACTTCTGCCGCCTCTGAACGCGACAGTAGTGAGTCGGCAAGCAAACGAGCGCCCTCCTCCAGCACAGCTCCAACACGTGACTGATGAGCTGAGAGGTCTAGCAGGAATTTCTGTAGAGGTTGGCAGTTATTTAGAAATTAAATCGTTTTGCCACAGCGATATAATCTAGTTCGCAGTCTTGCCACGCAGCACACTTTTTGTATCTGACTTGGTTACTTTTAATTCCTTAATTACGATTATTTAGCCCAAATATACCGCAAAACATTTATTTTATTAAGACAGTGTCACTAATTTACTTTTAATATATGCCTATCTTAATATTTATATATTTAACACATACCCACAATAAAGAAAGAAAACCAAAAATCTCTCAGCCCACAATTACAAACAAACTTCACTTGTATGTTTGTACACAGCTACATCGATATGATGTTTATAATTACGTCACCACGCCGTTGAATTGTCTTTAGTCAGCGGCCATGCTGAGAATACATAGAATTTGGTGATCAACTCACCATGATGACCGCAAGGGACTTTTATTAATAAATCAGTTCATAATTTTATTTTTGGACAATAGGGGTCCTTTAGTCAGTGAAATAATGCAAGCGACTGCACTGGTTTTTATACAGTCCTCTCTCTCCAACACGTTCAGTTTAAGTGCGGAAATGTAGTGTTGTGTTAAATTGATGAACGCGCACATTAAATTTTCATTACATTAAAGTCATGGTCACATTAAAGTTTCGTCAACTATAATTGATGTCTACGACGAAGAGACTAAAGATTAGGTTGTAATGCAGTAAGGTTGTGGCTCTGTCCAATCAACAGTTCCTCTTTTTTCATCCCACCCTACATTTTGTTTTTGTCAAATAAACTAACTTAATGAGCAAAGTGTTAACAAAATTATTAAATTTTCATACTGCAATGTCAACTATGTTACAATATCAACATTTATTAATATCCCTGCATATATTTATTTTTCCATAAGTTAGAATAAAACTTTTAAAAATAATAATTTATAATTTTACAATGTAGCAACCAAATTTTTAAATCTAATATTTTAACTGTTTGATGAGTTTCCTACAAAGAAAAAATATAGAAATTAATCAAACTTTCATTGAGTTATGTATAAATCCATAAACTTACATACTAAAAAATGTATGTACGTACATTTGTGCAAATACTGGTCTACCTTTGTCGAGTTCAATTAATTAACGACCAAAACCAGTTTTCATTGTCAAAATTATTTAAAATTTTCCAATTTGTAAAGCTGTTGATATGTCCTGTCTGTGTCTACAGAATGGAAGGTGTTTTGGCAAACTGCCAATAATTTTAATATCAATAACAGAAATGTATAGTGGACGATATGGTACGACGATCTTAAGCAGCTGCTGACAGCCAATAAATTTGGGATTTGAATATATTTGTAACAATTTTATTATTTATAGATCAATTACTACATTTCCTCAGGGCGTATTGAGCCTGAAGTGAGAGAGAATACATGAAAAAAAAACCATTCTGTCATATGAACATAATTATCATAAATATATTATATTACCTCATGGCTATGAAACTGTTCCTTTAGTTGATTTAAATCATTCTTATTAAGAGTAGGATTGCTCCCGAGTCTATCTTCAGCCTCCAACAACCACGTCAACACCTCTTCCAGAGCCGCACCATAACCACCGAGTTCGATTGAGGCATTTGTAGCAATTGACAGTGGGCGACTGTTCGATGATTGGGTCTGAAATTAAAAAGTATTTTTTCTTTATTTACAATTCTCTACATACATTGTGGTTGTATTTAATTACCCTAAATATAACAAAAAAATAATGCCAAAAATATGAGTATTTTGTAGGGGTAAAAAAATATCAATACGTAAACAGAAACAAGCGCCAGATTCGATAGAAATCTCTATCGAAATCTCTCTCCAGTACCATATCCAAAAGTTAGTTTTTGTCAATGTCACTTAAAATATCTAAGTTATCTAAGACAGGTAAGGCATCTAAAAAAAAGAAGACTAAAAACTGAAAATGAACCTAACATACAGAAAAAAATATAATTTAAAATGACTGATATCTTTACTAACAAGTAGTTTAGCAATTGACAATGAGGACAGGACGGGACGGAATAAAATACAGTTTATGATTATAATCCAAAATAAAAAAAGCCATCTTCCCAAATATGTATAAATTATATTTTTAATATATCAAGAATTGTTAATATGAAATAAAAATAAAATCTAACGAAGTACATAATAACTTCTTAAAAATTATTACAAAAAATAATCAATATAGATGATCACTTTTTAAATGTGTAGCCATTGTCTAAATTAATTAAAAATAAACGGTTAACTGACTTTGACATTCGTTCAGTGTTGTCAAAACGAAAATCTTTTTACTCTATGAATTTTATGGGGCTTTTTTCAACAACCCTGTCGGGCCTAGAGAATATAACAAGTCACAATCTGTACTCTGTTTCATCATGTTGGTTTGAAAAATTCCATAGGAATACCATTTACAAATTTTTATGAAAAATAATATGAATTTTCATAAAAAAACACATGGTTTTTAATTGCTCTGAAAGTTTTTCCATTTCTTCAAAAATTTAAGGATATTATTTTTTCATTTCCACTATATCAGATTGACATTTCTATTTTTGTGAAACCCAACTACTATACAAGCTTTTGCTGGTCCTATTTGTATATTCCGATCCTTAAATGACTGTATTAAATTGACTCTAGACCAATACAGTAAAGTGCAACAACTAAACCATTCATAAAAAAAAAGAAGAAAACCTATTTATTGACTGACCATGCACTAATTTATAATTGTTCAATAACACTTCCAATCGTTCTGAGTCATACCGTATCAATAGTGCTAAATTTTCCAATATCTTATATCTTTATTCAATATTTTTATCTAATTACACATTCAATAATAATCCAATAATATTATTTAAGCCATCACATATCAAAAACCATTAAATATAAACACAAAAATAAAATACCTCAGCAGAAGGCGATGCCAGCGGGCTGACGGACTCAGATTGCACAGAGACGTCAATATCTCCAACATCCTCGCCCGTGTGTGGAAGTGATTGAAACATACACATCACATACATCATTATGGACTTCTTATCTGGCACCGATGTGTTCACGTCTGGAATTAATAGAATTCAGCATGATTATCGGAGCAGGTATTCAATGCCAAGTAACAGGTATAAAATTGATCCCAGCTTTAAGCAATCTTTATAGAAGTACCACTAACAACTGCTGTAACTTAACATATTCAATATGGATAATGACACATGTCAACAAAGGGAGTCTATTTTGTGTGATTGGTGTTGACACGTTGGCAATATATAGTCTTCTGAAAATTTATTTACGAATGAAGAATTTTTAAAAGTAAAAAAATTCAAGCAATTGAAGAAAAACAACATTCATTCAACAAGAACAGTTTTTCTTCAATAGTATTAGTATGGTGTAACATGTGAAAAATCACACGTCGCACTGAACGTATTAATCAAAGGATGTTAATTGTTTCACAGGTTTTATTAAAAAAACAATGTTATAGAATGCATATAACAGAAGGAGTAAATCATTTGAGAATTATCACACTAATGGCACAACTGACTGTGTGCCAGCCACGAGCAGCAACTCTGCAAACACATGGGAATTACTAGCACACGAGACAACTAACTACAATATCAACTTGCAAGTGGGCATAAACAAACGATTTGCTTAGTGTCAAGTGGGCACAATTTACTGTTATACAAAAATATCACATTTACTTGACTAATTTTTTATTAATATACACCTATATTAGAATAGCCATTAATATATCTAGCAAGGCATACTCTAGTGAATTCACATAGTGCATTAATTCAAGTGAGTTAGGCAATCCTACCACATCATCTATAGTATAAGACAAACTGTATTTCACATCGCTGGCTATCATGTTAGCTAGAAATAGCCTAAAAGGCATTTACTATGATGCCTTAACTATGTTTTAGCTTGCTAGTGATGTTTTGCATCTGATGTTAATGTGCTATTGTATTTTAAACATAAATGCATAATGTGCTAATTGCTACTTATTATTTGTTCCCTAAATGTGACATGTTATCATTTTACGTATAGCGTTCATTTAGCGCATTTCCTTACATGGTGTAAAAATTAAAGATTCGCAATAGTAGTTTTATATACATTTTACGTATTTTTAAAAAGCCTTCATTCTTAAAAATGAATCGTCATCAGTATATATACCCTTATTTAGGGAAATTATACACGGTGTCCGGAAATAAGTTTCGGACAAAGAAAGACTTTATTCCTTGACTGATAAATAGTTGATTGTCATTAAAATAAAATTTAAAAGATGACTTTTTTCACAAAGTGGAAAATAGTATTCATAATTATTTATTATCTTTTTCGTACACACGATACTTGCGCACATTATTCAGCGCCGCTCGGAGAATAACTTGCGAACGGCTGCGCAGACTGCGTACTGCGGATGACTCCGCGCAAATATTGGGTGTGTTAACAAGAGTTACGTGTAATTTTTTTTTGTATTAGATTAGAAAAAGGGCGTGTTTTACGTTTTATTTCAACGACAGTTTATTCCTTTATAGCCAACGAATAGCGTCTTTCTTTGTCCGACATCTATTCCCGGACACCATGTATAACGGTGTCCGGGAATAGATGTCATAAATCATAAATATTCTCTTATAAATAGTCTGCCTTGAACTAAAAATAATATTTGAATTGTATACTTATCATATATAAAAGCTTTTTGACCTATATTCATAAAACAATTTCCTGTCCTAAGTTCACAAAACAAAATGTGTCAGGTCCATATTTAGTATTAAAAACACCCACATTTTCTACTCACCCACACAATGTGACGTGATGCGTGCCAGTTAAGGATTTTATAAAATATAGAAGTGTATAAGTGTACCCTTTATACTTTGTAAAGAGTGCGCAGGCAAAGAATATTAACTCTTACTGCGTATAGATGCGACACTCACCTCCCCCGTCAGTTTATCGTCACCCTCTGATAATGGGTATGATTTGAGTTTACTTGTGTAATTCAGTCTTACTTAATAACAATTTATAATAATTCAATAGCACAGTCGGTTATTGCACTGTGTAGGAGTTCTTAGAAACCAATAATACCACTAAGGATAGAACCAATAACACCACTAAGGATAGAACCAATAACACCACTTAGGATAGGACATTGTTTTGCCTCCCTTTTTTTGTTTGTAATAAACACCAAATAATTTGGTAATTATTACCAATTTATTTGGTTACCAATTTATTTCCTTAGTACCTATAATTTTATGTATACAAACATGTTACTGAGTAGTTTTAAATTACAAACTGTTCTTAAAAGTCATTGTTTTATTTGCACAATGACTTTTAAGATTAGAGAACATATCCTTGTAGTGTGGGCCATAGGCCTATTATATTGTTTATTAAGCGATCTTTCACATGAATCTAATCAAGTCAAAAGTAAAGGAAGACAATATTTCAGTGTATCACATTTGCATATAAACAAAATTTATTTTTATTCAAGATTTTATTTCGTTGTTAGGATCCACACTAAGTACCTTTTTTTAAATTCTATCTTAATATTATTATTATCAAATCACTTTCAGTCAATTAAATGTTTAGTATAAAATATTTATTTATATAATTACATTTTTTACAATTAGGTAATAATAAAAACGTACACGCCAGTACAAAGGTACTGCACCAGCGTGCTATCGAGACAGTCATTCGATCGACGCTATTGTTTAGAAAGAGAAACAGCTATGTCGCTGACGTATACAGTCAACTCGCTAGATCGATGCGATTGCTCGCACCAATCTAGCATCCTCTCGCACCAATCTACGATCAAGACTGATATGTAGTAATAGTAAATATTCTTAACCTGGACACTGCAGACAGCCTGCATTAATTATGAGTACGTATGTAATAGTGTAAGCAATTAAATTTGTTCGTTAATATGGAGTGTTGGTGGTATGGTGCAAGTCTGTCTAATTGTTTGTCAACAAATGAGTCATTAAGTTATACATTTTTATAATAAAACTGAGTTGGTGCAGTCTATACAATGATGTGAGTTAAGGCATTTGGGTAGTGTATCAATCTTACTTCGTTAATTTATACAGTAATAATAAGTATATGTGTTTAATTTTACAGTAAAGTGTTGAAAAATACTCACAAAAATATTATACAGAAACCAATTTTAACTCTAAATTGTATTTTTCAAAAACAAACATATAACACACCCTCGGGATCCAACAATCTATCGATCCCCAAATGTTCTTGTGCGAGCCGGAAAGCATGTTCTAGACGAGCATGAGGATGCTTGCGAGCCACTGTAGAGTAGTCAAAGAGATGTGGCCGCCAGCGGTGCAGCAGCGCATTGAAAGCTAACCCGTCCGACCATGATGTTGTGAAATTCTTTATATTCACACCCGAATAGTTCTGGGGAATAAAAAACACTTGTATTAATTTGAAATCATTAAATTATCAAAATAGTTCAATTTAAATCCTCACTCTGTGCTACTTCCTCTTACAATTGGGTATTTGACTAAATTTTTTTTATTTCACAAACCATAATTTCAAGGTACAAGCTGATGAAGAGTGAAAAAATTTTTTAATAATCTTAAAAATTGACCGAGTTACAAAAGTTTAAATTTAATCTTTAGAGAAGGACGGCAATACTGTGTTGTGAGGTAATTTTTAATATTGCATATTATATTCTACGAGTGGAAAAAAGACAGGGATATCCCAATTCTATCCGTATCTTCAAATTTAGAAGCCTACAACTGGCTTATTTTTCAATCAATTTTTGAATTTTTTTCAACACTGGTTTTTAATTAACTTATATTTCACAATATTGTACGAAAAATATAAAAATTTAGAATGAGTCAACTACCGTATTGTTTTTCCCATGATTCAGAACAGGTGCTAAACACCAGCAAAGACTATCTTTCAGGATAAATTTTATTATAAAAAAAATTAATGATTTTATTTGACTAATTAGAGAAATAATAAAAATCAGCCTCCTACTCATTTCATCACATTATCGTATTTATGTAAAAGCAGTAAAATAGTTTAGCGGTTGAATACTATGAAAAACTGATGAACACCGATAAAATTCAGTTTATTTTATAGTGTTAATATTTAAAATGGCAACTTCACAAACAATGATTAAATTAAATCTCTTCTTCTTAATTTGAAAGAAGACCATAAAATAAATGGATAAATTAAAATTGGTGATTAAAATTGCCTAACAACTTGTGCTATTCCCACACATACAAAAAAAAAAAAGAAAAAAAGGTATGACAATATTTTCATTTTATGCATCTTTTATTAATATTGTAATAAAAAACACAATATTTGTATTTGTTAAAATTTTTAAGAATTATAAGAAAAAAGAATTTATAAGAAATTTACTTAAAAAACAATTCATATTACAATTAACACTTAAAATAATAACATAATTAATACTTCAAGTGCTGATTATAATAAAGGTTTCTCAGCGCCGACTCCAAACTTCAAACTCGAATATTATATCGAAATGATTTACAATTTTTTTGTACTGCAGCTACAAGACGTTGACTGGTCAGATATGTGGTTTCAGCAAGATGGGACTACTGCCCATACAGCTAGGGTCACCATGGACTCAATTAGAGCGTTACTTCCGGGAAAAGTCATAAGCCGATTTGGAGACATAATTTGGCCACCCAGATTGCCCGACTTAACCCCAGCTGACTTTTTTCTATGAGGTTTTCTCAAAGCAAGAATTTTTGATACCACCATTATGAATTTGGAGCAGCTGAAGGCTGAAATAATGATAGAAGTGTAAGCCATCTCAGTCTATGTTCTGCGGCGCATAATTACAAATTCGCGCTTACGCTTTGAGAAGTGCATTCTTCATGATCTTAATGGTATAATATACCGTACATAAAATCTGCACAAATATACTTTAGTTTATTGTAATTAAAATATTATAAATACAATAATTGGTTTTTTTATTATTATTTGTAGTCTGAATTCGGTGCTGAGACACCTTTTATTAACAGTTATTTCTCTATAAATATAAGACTATAATAAATGTCTGTACATCGAGGATATTCTTGAATAAATTAGTATAATATTCTATTTAGACTTATCTGAACATATTTTTGTTTTAAAATCTAACTTTGTTTCCGTCTATTTGAAGACAAAAACTCAAAACTGCTGGATCTCGGAATAGAATTTTTACTGAGTTAGTGCTCAAGGTACATATTAAAATATAAAGTACTTTTTTATCAAATATTCCTAGGCAACTTACAGTTCCTTAGGGTTTCAGTTATTAGCAGTCAGAAAGTAAAACTTTTAAATAGAAATTTTCGAGACTATTACAGTAATTCGGTTTAAAGATCAGGCTAAGACATAACTGTTTTAATTCCGATGAAGGATACTTTTGAACTTCTTCCGTCTCAAAAATAAAAAATATATGTGAGCAAAGAATATTTATAAAATCAAAGAAAAAATATTTATAAAATCAAAGAAAACATTCCATGAAATAAAATTAGTTCTGAACATAAACCATCTAGTAATAAAATGCTCATAAAATAATTAACAATAGTATTCCATTGAACTATCTAACAAACAATTGCATTCCATCAACTTTACAGACTAAAGAAAACAAGCTATAAAGCCAACACACAATAGTCTATCAAACTGTAGCCTAGAAGGTGAACAGACACCATAAAATGATTTCATCAATACCACACACAATGGCATCCAACGTAGTGGTATTGGCTAATAATAACAGCACTTTAGTTTTCAATATTCGCCATAGTTACTGAAGCCAAAGACCACGACCCGTAAGGGATAAGACAATTTTTATTTCGTATTACATACTTCTTATGTATTCATAAAATTATGAACTGGCTAATATATATTGAGTCACTTCAAATGTCACAATTAATTTATTTACAAAAACTCAAGAATTCAGTCACCAAAAGGTTTCCATCACTTGTTACCATTTATCAGAAAGGTTAACCATGTTAATATCGCAATCACTCACAGAAACGGATGTTAAACACCTTCGAAAAAATTGGTGAGTGCATTTTGGGATTGTTTCAAACGAAAGTAGTTACGCAATAATTTCTTGAGGGCACAGAATAAGCAACAATCAGAAAGTACAAGAACTGGGGAATAGGCCGGATATGGAATGAAAGCCAAACACTACTCTAAAATTGTGAAAAAGACATCTCTTCCATAAAAGGTATTCAGAAACCGGCCATAAGAATAAGTATTTTCCAAAATGTTGGACAACAAAAAAGACTCATTTATTAAATGTAAGTCAATGCTTAATAGCTAATTCAAAACATTACTGTTTATTAAACAAAATTAAAATAAACAATAAAACAAACAAAGTTTCTTAGTCCAGCTATTGACTTGAGAACATACAACAATACTTACCATTTCCTCTTTTTTAATATTGATTAACAAACAAATTTTAAAGGGCACAATAAAAAGAGCCAGAGATTACAGTAATTACTGACACTAATGTATATGGGAAACCAATATGCCATAACAAGGTATGTTTTTAATTTTTTCGTAACCCAAATAAGAATATGACTACCCCAAAATGGCTGTAACACTAAAAGGTATCCCTCTCAAATTCTTACTAACAATATTGAAACATGATCGGTTATACTACTGATTCTATCATAAACTTTTGTTCCTTGCATAAATTTTTTTTTCAGTTTTTTGCGACTCTCAGTTTTTGCGACTTTCAGTTTTTTGCGACTCTTATTAATTGCAGTAAGAGACTTAGTTTTTTATTTATAATTCTGAGTCAATTTATGGCAAAAATCAGAAAGCAATAAGAACACTTCTCCGTTACCTTCTACTGGTATTATTTTATTGATGCAATGGTGTTAGTGTAAAACAACACAGCAATTAAAATTTTGAGTCAAAGGGACTCAAAATAAAATATTACAGTTTAAATAAAATATATACGCTGATCTTTATTTCATACAACACATCATCAGATATAAAATCACATGAAAACCACATACCTGTGTGTTTTGCCTGCACCATGCTAGTAACGTCTTCTCCAGGTTAGTTTGATGGAGTTCTGACATAAGATCCTTAAGATGATAATGCACCTGCCAGTGAAGAATCACACTCCAGACCAAGCCCAGGATAAGTTTGGGATTACCATCCACTATGTCATTACTACTGATGTTGACTAGCTTCACATTATTCTGCTCAAGAATTGCGAGTGCGTGATTCACATTGTTTATGTGGTGTACGCGCATGCGGCCCTTCTCGCGTTTCTGTGAAAATAATATTTAGAATATTTAATAATATTTAGATTTTTAGAATATATTTAGAGAATATTACGAATTTTAAAAACCACTTGCACTTTTGACCATTACCTAAAAGTGTTTTGTAGTAACTCATTTCACAATTTATAACTGACTTCTCGAGTGCGGCTTTAAAATATTTTTTAATTATTTCCAAATTTACAACTTTATTTCCCCTGATTACAGGTCTAAGTTTAGAGAAACTACTCATAGCCCTCCTTCAATATTGAACACATGATCTTTAATTAATATTCCATTCTTATCTATTCTACGAGAAACTAATTTCCATCCTTAATCTTATTTGAGTTTAGTTATTATTCTTTTTTATAAACTATAAAGAAAAAATAAAAACATCATTATTAGATTTTTCAGTCATTTACAATTCATACATTCAGAAATTAACTAGATACAAATGGTAAATACCACTATCAATATGCCTTCAAATGCTTTTTAAAAACTTTTACTTGATATTGTTTCTCGCTCAATTTATTTCTATTTTCTTTGAGTTTAGTTTTTAATTTTTTTTTTATAAACTATAAAGAAAAAATAAAAACTTCATTATCAGAGTTTCCAGTCATTTGCAATTTATACATACAGAAATTAACTAGATACACATGATAAATACCACTATCAATATGCATTTTACAAATTTTTACTTGATATTGTTTCTCGCTCAATTTATTTCTATTTTCTTTGAGTTTAGTTTTTTTATTTTTTTTTATAAACTATAAAGAAAAAATAAAAACTTCATTGTCATAGTTTCCAGTCATATGCAATTCGTACATACAGAAATTAAGTAGATACACATGGTAATGCCCACTATCAATATTCATTCAAATGCATATTAAAAACTTTCACTTAATATTGTTTCGCTATTCATTTTATTTGTTTTTTTGTTGAATTCAGTTTTTTATTCTTTTTTATAAGCTATAAAGAAAAATGTTATAAAAAAAAATGTTACAAAAACTTCATTGTCATAGTTTTCAGTCATTTGCAATTCATAACTTATATACTTGTATAAAATATTTAAATAAATTGCCTGAAGCGAACTGCTTATGTTATAATAGCTCTAATCTTAGATATCAATAGCTATATGTTACGACATATAAATAAACTTTAAGGCTAGATTTGATTCTAAACTATACTTTCCTAATTTAATTAAAAGTCACAAACATTTCAATTGTATTCGTAAATATTCAGTGAATTTGTTATCAACGTTTCCTCATTCAATGCATCCCACGACTAATTCTCATCTATTCATTAATTTCGTATAATAGCAAAACAATGTAAAGATGCAACTTACATAATTCTGTGCTGTCAGTATTTCCAGTAGTGAAAGCAAAATCTCACCGTCTCTCAGGTCCAGGAATAAATCATTAACAAGTGGTCTGTCATTCTGAAAAAGCATTCAAATATGATTTAAGACAGTTGTATTATAGTATCTATTATTGTAGCTCTTTTTGAACCTTCAAAATATAATTAGCTGCAGTGAAACAGAATAACACTCTAACCTAAAACAAGTCTCGCTTCTCTCGCACACACAGGCTCTCCTCATTTCAAATGCTTTTACTGTTTCATTGACCTTTTAGATTTTTTCCTTAAATATGCTCTAATGATCACAGTTTAATGGCATTCAGTCGAGAAAGTAAGTTGAAATAGGCTTATCAAAGTGTGAAAGATAGTATCAATTCATCAGTTGTTTTTAAATGTAGATTTGAAATGTTTGATTTCATCAAGGTCAATGTTTACTTACAGTGTGACTTACTTAAATAGGGAATTCCCCAGAATTTATATTGTTTGTTTTATAAACAATGTTTAGTGCTTGTGTTGTTGTGTTGTATTCATACCTATTACAGAATTTAACAGGTTATTCATATTAACCCTATCCAAAACATGTTAAAATCTGTAATAGGTGTGAATTACATAACTCATAAGATCTTAATTGGATTTAAAATAATTTTTGTAGTTAAAAAAAATGTATTTGTACATTTTCAATCATGTTGAGACATTTCTCATCTTTAGTAAAAAATAGTTTCATAACGAAAATTTTTAGAAAAAAGTATTTACGAAAACTGAAAAACTAAGGAGCCCATAGAATTTATGACTCCCGCAGACAGATGTCCTTCAGGGTGATTCAATGTTATTAGTGATCTCGATAACCTGTTCATAATATGGCTGTACAGAATGAAGCCCAAGATTGTCATAAGAAATCAGAGAACAAATACAAGAACAAGGGGTTTCATCTACTGGAAACTACTACCAGACAACATTTGCGTGATGCTATCTTAAAAGATCATGTTGCCAGGAAAATTCTAGGTTTCTAAGGTGAAAATTGGATTTTAATGAAAATTTTACAGATGAATTGCCATACTCTTGAGATATTTCATAATGGTTAAGTAGCAGAAAACAATTTGCGAAATAAACTGCTGAAGCGATGGGAGTAGATCCACGGTTTAACTTTCAGCAAGACAACGATCCTAAGCATGCAACTAGGATACCTAACTAAAGAAAATTTTACAATTAACGAAGTGGATGTGTTGAAATGGCCTTTGATTGATTTGATTGAACGTAGACACATTGCACATTTGTGGGATGAATTAGATTTTAGAATACACACTTAAAAAGATGAAAAATAGTGCAGTTTGAAATAAAACGTTTTGGAAACAGTTTTAATAAACAATGAATAAAAATCAGATATTGAAGACATTTGTTAATTTTGTATTGTTTGTTAATATTTGTAATTATTTATCTTAATTTCTTCTGCTTTTCTAGGCACTGTGCATCTGTTATTCACTATTTTCATGAGAATGCTCACTCTTCCTTATATATTCATTATTTCTCATAATTTTCTATATTTCCATAGATTGGAAATAAAATTTCTGAGTAAATATATTTATCCACTTTTTCTATTTTCCATAAACATCAACTTTGGGTTTAGTAACACTCATGTGTTCAACACATGAGTGTTAATCTGTCTATCCGTAATAAAAATCAATTATGTTAAAATTTGAAAGTTAGTCAGTCTTATGTTGAAAATACAAACAATAATTGCTTCAATGGATACTATTCCCGTATGTTTTTCACACCATGTTTTACACCCATTTAAGAAATTAAACGATAAACAAAACTGAAAATTATGAGGCATATTCTAAGGTTACATTTTTCATTACAAATATTCAAATCTTCAGTATATACCTTTTCTATTTGTAATAAAAGCATATAATTATTACATATGATAAGTGAATATTCATTCACTTAAACGCAATGTTCAACGTCTGTTTGTTGTACACAAGATCACAGTTTTAATGAAAACCTGTTCGAATAGGCTCACTGCTTCTACAAATAATTATAAGTACAACATTTTTAAAAGGGAACTCATAAGGTAGCAAACAGAATGGATCTAACGAATATGCAAAGTAATAGTTCGCTGACTGTTCACTATTTTTCGCACATTTAACTATGCAAATTGCAAAAATTTAACACATTGCGTTCCGCAATAGTCACCGTTGATCCTCGGCAGAAACAAATTGTTTCATCTTGGAGGTGTTAAACGAAGAATTTTTTTTTTTAACGTACATTTTTGTACTAATAAAGATGTACTTTAAAATTTATTACAACTAACTAAACACAAGTAAATTTTCCGGTAAATTGTAACTAAAACATTGGTAACTATTAGCAAATTAAATATACAAAAATGTTGAAAACTCGAAAAATTTTCATTTTCTAATTGAATAATGTGGGCCTAATTACAGAAATTTTCTTCAACAATCACTGTTAAAATAATCAAAATTCAAAGCAATCTATGAGAAAAATGTAGAGCAATATAAACGTCAAACGTTACTTACTTTATCTACCTAATATTATTAATGATATCCAACTCGTCTGTCACAAATTAAAAAAACAGACAATGTAGTGATCCAAGACGGTTTCTATGAAGGTCCTAGAGAAATTTGATTTACTCCAGAATTTAATTTCATGAAAATTTGCGTAATATTTTGACTTTTCACTTCCCCAGTACTTTTGGGAAATCAAAATATAATACAGAAATTACCATAATTTAATTGAAAGAGAATTTAGAAAAAAATATCCAGATAGTAAGAAAAAGGAAAATCTCATTTTCTTCTAAACAAAATTAAAAGTTGTAAAGTACAAAAAAATTTATTCATTTAACACTAATTATAATTGTATGCTTCCACTTTTTTTATCAATATTAAAGTTAACTTTAGTTATCAAGTTAACTTAACGCTTATGCACTTGGTAAAGAATCTTTCACTCTTGCACCTTAGTCATCAAGTAAAAAAAAATATTAATATTAAATAACTTAATAACAGAATTACCTTAATAAGCTGGGAATTGATCCATTTGGCAAAAGTCTTTTTCTGCACATCTTCTCGTTCATCTGTAACAGAAACAAAGCTCCTTTCAATACAAGGTATATTCCACAAATTCATCATATGTTACATTTATGATATAATCATGCAATTGTTATACGAGCCAGTTAACTATTTCATGTGTTAATCACCAACTCTTCATACGAACAACACGTTGCACTTAATTTCTTTAACAACCTCAATTATATCTCGTTATCTCTACACCAATTAGACAATGTTACAAAACATTGGCAACTTAGTCTGATTGATGACTAAAAAGTTCATCTCTCCCAAATGTTCTTCGATAATTAGATAAAAAGCATAATGTCAAGCAAGTCACATTATAACAACCATTGTATTCAGCGTATTGAGGTTTTAGTTTAACGGCTGACAGTCTACAACCAATATTTAAATAAACATCTAAACTTGCAGTTATGTAGAAACAATCAGTGAGAATAACTAAAACAAAAGTATTAATAAATAATGATCACAACTTGTCTAAACAGAGATAAAATCTATGAACTCCAAAATAACTTACTAAGGTGAATAACGGTCACAACTTGTCTAAACAGAGATAAAATCTATGAACTCCAAAATAACTTACTAAGGTGAATAACGGTCACAACTTGTCTAAACAGAGATAAAATCTATGAACTCCAAAATAACTTACTAAGGTGAATAACGGTCACAACTTGTCTAAACAGAGATAAAATCTATGAACTCCAAAATAACTTACTAAGGTGAAAAGTTATTTACTTTTATTAAATATAGTTTCATCTTAGCAACTTGTTAAGTTGCGCTGTTAGTAAAAGACTATAATTTAACTAGTGTTTTAAATAATATTGTATATGTCAATATTGAAACAAATACTAAACATGAAGTCATTTAGCATGTCAATTTTCACAACATGTAGTGAAATTTCACAGTTCAGTGAAGATTTCTCAACATGTATGTGGATTGCATACCTACTTAAATATTTTGCTTAGAATCATGGGTACTGGGACTTCTTTAATCAAAAATGTTGTTAATAAGCAATTCTCTGTAATTACTTATATTCATAATAAGGGATACAATACTCCGTATGGAATATTGTACTGGTTCTTGCTAATTTCATTATACCAGCATATAACAGTATTTCTTGTTTTCATCAGTACCCCCATCAATGACCTAAACGAGAGTGGCCAGACATAAATCTAAACGAAATTTATTTTTTAGATCATTACGCCAAGTCTTACGTACACTTTTCAGTTTGTAAAGCACTTTTAAGCCATTAAGATAATTGTCCAAAACTTTGCTCTCACAATGCTCATCTACCGCCGCTTTTATTCGTTTGTCGCTCTCAAATCCATCTACAAATTGCTTAATAGGAAAAAGGCACTCGAAAGTCAGGTTGCGACTATGACGCCCGTATGCATCACACACGGCCAGGACTCTCAGTCGGATTTCTTGACTGTTAAAAACGTATTTTGTGTGGATACTTTAGTAATTGGACCGTCTAATGGGGTGCAGTCGATAAAGTAGACTCATGTTCCGACTCGACTGACAGTTATAGAGAAACAGAAATATGTTTTTAACTGTCAGTAAGTCCGACTGACAGTCTTGACCGTGTGTGGTGCATATGGGCTTAAGACGGGCGGTCAATTTCTTAGAAGTCCATCTCCCTCAAGGCTTGCCTCGCAACAAGACTCCTTTCTCATCTTGCTTCTTCTTACTCTTACCTTCTTCCTCACATTATATGCCATGGGCTTGCTATATAGTAAACCTAGGTATGATTATAATTTTTTTTATTAATCTATTGGCAAACTCCTTCGTTAAACCAAAAAAACAGTAACCGTGGGAATGCAAGTAAATTTTGAACTCTTCGCTGACGAGCGAAAAGTCGCTGAAAAAGTTCGTTCGTCCGAAAAAGACGAAAAATTACCGTGCGAATCCACGGTCGCTCTTTATTGAGCCTCATGAGCATTTTCAATACCAATTTTCCTTTTTTCATATACAAATTCTAGGAAAAATGTATTCAACTCTTTCTCTGCTAATATTTTTATTCTACGATCTTCCTGTACTGCGGTACTCAAGAGGTTTGTTGGTTTGTGAGGTATATATACATATGTATATATACCTCACAAACTAACAAACGTTTATAAATATATATATATATATATATATATATATATATATATATATATATATATATATATACAAAAAAATAAACAATTTAAGTGTCTGTGATTTTAAATAGGGTGCTTTTAAAATTTTTAGGCTACCTTAGGGTACCTTAGTGAAATTCTAACAATCATTTGTAAAGTTTTTGTCTGTCTGTCAATCTGTTTGCCTGGGATAAACTCAGAAACGGTTTAATGGGTAGCAAGGTTTGCTATGTCATTATATACAGAATAGAACGGAGATTCTGTTCTTTGTTTCATTTTTATATCTCAAAAGGTTTTGTAGAAAATATAAACAAAATATATCAATAGGTAGGGGAAAGAAAGGAGGGTGCACAAAACGGCGCAAGACTTAAAAAAAACTAATTATAATAATTATAATTTATATTTAATATAAAAATATCAAACAAACGCATTGAAAAAGTGTGCTCGTCTTTAAGAAATCTATACAACAAAGTCGTAAGGCGCCCCGTCGCCGTAAGTCGTAAGTTTCAAATTATTCGAAAAGCAAAAAAAATGAATATCACTCTTTTTTATTGTTTATTAAGTAAATAATTGTCCGATAAAAATAAAAAAACAAGAAATTATTTAAAAACAAATGTCAGCAAAGAGAAAACTTTTCTTTTAGCTAACTTGTTTTTTCGCAGAAGCCAAAACACGCAGAAAAACTCAGAACACGCGCCGAGCACAACAAAAGAATTTTTATTAATAACTGTTTGTAAAAATTAAACTATTTGACGAATCATTGTAACAATCAATAGGCTTATATCCTGATAGTTAACCAATCGATACAAAAAATAATTACCAAAAATCATAGCACATACATACAGACCCAGTTAAATTAATATTGTTTCTGTTATCTCAAACGAATATTAGAACACAATTTTGAATCCATTTCAGAACGGGGTCAGACATCTTGGATTTTAGAAAAAATAATACATGGCTTTGACTTTAAAATTTCCAACGCTCCAAATATAAATATTCAAAATATGTACTATCATTGCTAATTATTGTGTGGAGACAATTGAGTGGTAGAGAAAAGTGGAATCACCATAAAGGGACACCATGAAATACTTCCTTTCTAACTCTCACATTCTTGTCCAACTATCGTTATTTGAATCGAATATTACGCTACGTCAAACCTAATTATATTAGAGTACCTCCATTCGACACCTCAAGGCATACGCGCCTCCGCAACTTTCGGTTTGTAGTTAACTGTGAAGTCTTAATAGTAAAGCAGCATACTAATGTAACCATACGATATTTATCTGATGGGACAAAGCAAGTACTCATATTAAGCGAGCAGATTCTACGGTGGAAGAATACTTTTAAATTATTTATTTCTTTTTTTATAGAATTCTCTTGCACACCACACAGTTTGTTGCCAACGCTTTGAATGAAATAACACATTCACTACTAAATACCAGTAGTGAGGTAATAGCTTTTTCTTTCAAATTCCCTTTCCGGAACATACGTCTCTACCTAGATAACAAACTTAATACAGACACGCAAAAGTCAAATAAAAAAATTAACTGAAAAGATAACACTATCTTATATGCCGGCGGGTGTACAAGTTCGAAGCTAAAAAATCACGTAAAATTTAATCAACGCCATCTTCAATGAAAAAATATTCAAATAAAAAATAAACTGACTTCCGCCGCTTTATTTTTATTTAAATTAAAAAAAAAATAAAAACAACCTAAGAGCATAAAGACGTTTATGAAGGTGCCGTTGTGTTTTATACATACATATATCAACAGCATTTTCGTATTAATATAACTAAATTTTAAAACACACCAATAAAAACTTTAAATAATTATCAAATAATATCCAATGATTATCAACTAGCCAGAATTAAGCGGTACATTTTCAGTCATAACTGAAAGACAAAATATACTGAGCAGAATGCTGTAGTAGCATTTCATTACGCAATCTTTTCAAGTGAAATTTAAAATCAAATTAACGATGGTACGTCTCTTTATTACTCTTTCAATAAAGTTTATCAAATCAATAAAAGATGGCGTCAATTTTTCACGAATAATTTACCTTTTTGTAAAAAAAAACATAGTGCTAACAATATCGGATAGATGGCATTATTTTCTTGTGACTAGGGTTACCATCCGTCCTCAGTCCGCAGATAACGTACCATTTTTAAAAGCGCGAAGTGATTTTTAAATGAGTTCGGGGTTTTAAGGGACATTTTTTAAATTTTTTTTACAAATTAAAAAACAGACTAATGAAATAAATAAACTAAAAACAAAAAAATTATCCCAAATTATAAGTACTAAATATAGTTTTAAAATGGTTTTATTTTTTTCTGACTTTCTCTGATTTACTTATCAGAGTTTAAATTTAGGGTGGAGCCTGAAGGTGAAAAGTAATTTTACTGTTTGTGTGATGTATGCAATATTATCACGTATTTGTAAATATTAAATGCGTAATATTTTCCGTTAGAGGTAATTAAACAAAACTTGATTAAGCAACAATTATTTTGATTGGATGTGCACGATTAATTCAATTATAAATTGTTTCTTTTCAAAAATATACTTCCCAAAACGAATAGTTTCTACTAAAATTAATGATAACATAAAATTAATTTTTACTGTTTCACATAAGCTTTTACTATAATAATTCAAATGTCCGGGTTTATGGACGAAATATCCATGGTTTTTAGCTCACCATTTCGACTTTTCTTATATTTAATATGTAAGATTTAATATGTAGTATTTAATATGTAATTATCCAAGAGTTAAAAATTTGATACAATCTACCTATCGATATATTTTATTACTCTACAAGCATTAGTTTCGAAACAATATAATTGGTGAGAAGATACAAATTGTGGAATTTGGTACATAATTTGTCGCACCCTACTTACGATAACCCGGTCTAATGCTGGGTAAGATGTGCGAGTAGTTAGGGTTCGAATATTACCTGTAAATAATATAGAGCTGAAGAGCTAAAAATTCCGCACATTTTGTTCGTAACCCCAGACACTGAAACTTTAAAGTGATTAATCAAAATTATTTTGTCTTAATAATTGTATAATTATAAAAGATATGATTATACACAAAACAACTATAATGTTCCACCAATAGCATAAACAATAAACGAATTCAATAACAATCTATATCTTAACTATAAACTTAAATCAACAAGCAACCTTAATAATAATAAACTGTAAATATTAGATCAAGAGGAGAAATTAATTATGATTGAACACGCGTCTTATTATATTATTGTAACATAATATTCTGACTAGATAACGGTTTAAAGTGTCTGATTTCATAACTCCAGTGAGTTTTAAAATTCTTAGCAAATCAGTTTCAGATACAGTTTCTGATTTTTATTTATTTCTTTCCTTAATCTACGGATCATATTGATGTGTGAATAGTAAGAAATTTGTTATTTTAAACGTTTAAAAAAATCCCCTTAAGACGGTCGTAAACGGCGCTCTTTAAACGAGGACAGTGTCCGGGAAACAGAGGACGGATGGCGACCCTACATGTAGTTCAACGTCAAAATTCGCGATTATTGAGCATCCGACTATTTGTCATCAAACTATAAACGCGAAATGACCCGCTTTTTAACGATGATGATGCTTCTACAACCTTGCGTTCCATTCTAACGCGACTCTCGGTAGACATCTTCACGTCATTTACTTTTATTCAACTAATTTTGCGTGTGATAATTATTATATTTTAAAGTCTTTTTATAGTACTTTAATAACGTTAAAGCAGTTTACGTAATGTATCGACTTATTATAATATATACGGTAGTTGACTCATTCTAAATTTTGATATTTTTCGTACAATATTGTGAAATATAAGTTAATTAAAAACCAGTCTTGAAACAAATTCAAAAATTGATTGAAAAATAAGCCAGTTGTAGGCTTCTAAATTTGAAGATACGGGTAGAGTTGGATATATCCCTGTCTCTTTCCCTCTCGTAGAATATAATGCGCAATATTAAAAATGACCTCACAACACAGTATTGCCGTCCTTTCTAACTCGGTCAATATACAGCTTTTATATACATTATATACAGTTGTAATAAAGAACGAGCTTGTTACTCGTACAAGTCATTCTGTGCATCAAACTGTGTGTATATTTGAAGCGTGTTTCTGGAAAAAAGTTGTAAATTTTTTTCTTTGAAGCCGCAACTCTGACTTTTTCCAGAAACTACCGAGAATTTTCATATGTACTATATATATATACCATATATATAGTACATATGAAAAGACCGAAACTACCGAGAATTTTCATATGTACTATATATATATATACTACCAAATATTTCAAAGCTGGTATATTAACATTTTCTACTCAGTTTGCTGCACAGAATCATTTGCATGAAACATACATATATCAGATACTCTGCAACTTATATAATTGTATGCGTTGAATGGGACATCTCTCCTCTTTTAATAAGTTAAATGTGAATCAAACTAAGTCCGCTCTCCTTTTTACTTCAGCCATTAAAAAAGATGGAAGTATAACGATAGCTATATACGAACGTAAGTATTAACATGCGCTGTTAAACCTTGACCGGGTGGGAGTCAATAAAGGGAAGAAAGGTGTTTTCGGAGAAAATTATAGAATTATATAGAAATCTGCGTGTATGTATACATGTATTTACAAATGTACGTACGTACGCTTCAAAATATACGCTTTCAAAGGTTTATAAAATTAATAAAAACAGAAAACGAATAAAACAATAAGTTTCCGATGTCCGAAACCCATTCCACCCTTGAGTTAAGCCACCGAAATGTCGAAACCTATGTCCTGGAAAAATTAAGGAAAAACTAATTGGACATAAATCGAACAAATTGCAGACTTCTCGTACTTATGTATAGATGGTAGTCATTGTTTTTAGTTATAATCGAAAACATGTTTCCGGAGGTAAAAGCAAAAAGCTGAATTTTCTCCTGCAAATTATTGTTCAATCACTATTAGTTTATAAGCTATGAGGAGTTTCGATCTCATCATAACTGTCAACAAAAATTAGTGCGCTTTTTAGGATTCCGTACTTCAAAGGGGGGAAAAAACATTTTCTCAGAAACGCGTAGCGTGGATGTATCAAATTAATATCAAATACTTAGGTCTACGGTCACTTATAGCTATAAAAATTAAGCTTCTAAATCAACGCAAAAAAAACCTAAAAATACGGCCATTTATGGCGCATATTTTGACACTGGGAAATCAATGAAAACCTATAGGGTAGGTAATTCCCGTTGACTTAGAATCATGAAATTTGGAAAGAAACAAGATCTCAGTGAACAGGTAAAGGAAAACAAATCCGAAAAAAGTTAATTTGTATTTATATTTTGAATTATGTCCGATGTTTTTACGCCTGTGAAAGATATGGTAGCCAATATATATACGTTGTGTAAAATTAATATTTGTAAGTAGTTTAATAGGTATACTATGTATCTTTAAATGTTTAGAAGAGCCTATTTATGTACGGAACCTCATAAAGCGAGTTCTACTCGTGCTTGACAGGTTTTTTTAACAAAGTCTGAATTTACGTCAAATTTAGGTTTAAAACATATTTAGTAATGTTTTAAATGCCATTATAATGAAAGTTCTGTCTAGCTTCAACCCGCACCTCTCGTTTACCACTCTTTCTTTTTAGTTAGTTCCGTAAATTAACTTAGTAAATAAAGAGTATAATTTTTATTTTTTTAACAAAATACGACGAGAAATTATACAAAAGCCAACATATATTGAATATATTTGGCGTTAATTTTGTAGAAATTCATTATTCACAATTAAATGAAACTACGTGATGTAGTATTATTTCTACTTTCTTTATGATATTTTGTGAAATGATTATTTCTACTTTCTTTATAAAGAAAGTAGAAATAATACAACGTCACGTAGCCAACATATAATTATTATCTAATATTTTTTATAACAATCTTTACATGTTTGACGTACACCAGTTTCCAATTCACTTCTATGATAGGTATATTAGAAAATTTTATTTTGAAGGTAGTTTTGTGTGCTCTTTTCAAATTGATTCAGGAATTAAAATAGGAACAAAATACAAATTCAGACAATGTTTGCAATAGCTATATCGATACGAAGTATCTGTTATTCATTTGTAATGTCGCATGCATATTGGGCCGCAAGATACGAGTGTAGAGAAGATGACGCATGACGCAAAACGGTCACAGCTTTATGACTCTGGACCGATGAAAACAAACGTAATAAAATCTCAATAAAACGCAAACAGCTGCGCTAACGAAACAGCGCAGAATACGGAGCGAACATGGTTCGACGTTGGATGCAAACGTTTTTCAATTATTTTTATGATTATTTAGACGTTGGAACCGACTGATGAAGAAAACCATAAAAATTTATATTCATAATATGATACACTTCCGTTTACATACATGTATCTTTAACTTACTTTAAAATAAACTAAGTAAGCCTCAATTCGTCAATTATTTTCGTGTATACCCGATTATTGTAGAAACTATGAGCGCCATTTGAATAAAACTTTTTCCATTTACTAAAAAATACTGAATAGTAATCTTATTGCAATATTATTAAAAATCGTATAATGAATGACAGTGAATTCTTCGTAAAAGCAAAAGCATATATGACGCATATTCTTATGAAAACGAAAAGAAATGTTTTGGTTCCAAAAATTGCTACAATTTGACGTCGAATTCAAATAAAAAAAAACATTAAAAAAGAAAATTGAAATAAATAAATGCTACTATACAATAAAACGTAGTATAATTGAGTAATATTTTATTTAGTTATTGTACTACACATATTTTTAATAAGACTCAAATTTTCATAAACATCGAGGTACAGGCAAACGATTGTTCGTAAGATTAGAGACCACTGAAGCTGCCTTGATTGGTTCAAATATATTTCAAATAAACTGACTTAAGAATTACTCGACCAAGACCATAAAATATTTAAACGCTGAGAAGAAGACTTAGATTGCATTATAATAACTCCACAGTTCAGCAAAACAATTTAAAAAGTAAAAAAGTGCCTGCGAAATTTTTATCTCGAAATTAGTTTCCTAAGTTAGCCACTTAACATAGAATTCGAAGCTGGTAATAAGAAAAAAACTACCAAATATTTCAAAGCTGGTAATAAAGATACACATTCCATAACTGTGCCCAACCTTCTCCCAAAATCTCCATCTCGATATCGATCGCCATCCCACCACCTCCAGAATCAGACGACATCATCTTGAACATCTCTTCGAAAACCCGTAGCAAAGTAAACATTATATCACAAACCGACATAAGTTACAATTTTGGAAAACACCCACACAATACACTATCCGTTGAAACTATTTTCATTTTATTTCATTTTCAAAAACTAATGTAAACATCATCAACTGTTGACAGATATCTAATATCCCCAAAAATAAACCTGATTTACACAAAAGCACTAAACAATTCTCCAAATTATCCAAAAATCAAAACAAATAAACAATTAATATTATATTTATCTCGCCCAAAGTAAAATCTATTTTAAAACTGCCCAATATCTCAGTGAAGTTAATAAATTTTTTTTAAATTCTTAAGAAACTTTTAACCAAAATTTATTTAAAAATCAAGATCACCGAACACACTAGTAAAAAAAATTAATCGCTAATCATCGAATAAGTGCAAGAGACAGACTGATCGCTCCCATGATCCAGCTCATGAGTACGCCATTTCGACAGATCATCTAACAACTCCTCACTGCACGCTCAGTTAAGCATTATGATCCATTGTTAAATTCTATTCAAGGTTGAAATATAGGTTACTAGGCGGAGCAAACCGACTTTGCCTGGATAATCTGACCTCTTACAATGAGCACTAGATTACGTAAAATAAAAAAAAATTGTTATATTAAAAGAAAAAGACATGAAGGAATAATGTAGTGGAACTTGCAGCCGAGTCGCATATTTGTTTAAAATATAATGTACTTACGGTTAATGCTCGCACGATAATGATTGGTAGCAGACTGGACTAGCTGATGGCAAGATAAATAAAATCTTGCGTTTGGTGACATGAATAATATATAAATGAAAGTGGTAATAAACAACATAATATCGAATAAAACGCAGTTAGTTATGGATGTTTTCCTTTCGACCAACAAATGCATGTTTGTAAACAAACCTTGAAAACTGTAAAAGAATAATGGTATTTTAAATTCCTCGATATTTGGTTCTGTGTGTCAGTTAAAATTTATCATTCATGTTTCATAAATTACGTTTTACCTAAATGCATTTTAAAATACATGATCCCATTCTAGGAATCAGTGCTGTATAAATGCAACGGAAACTAAAAGTCCAAACTTATTCCAAAAAGACTTTGGGGAATGGGATAAACAGTTTTGATATAGACCGTAAAATATACTATGAGGCTGGAAGCAGATTCAATCTACACAAACAGTACCAACAAAACTAGGAACTGACTCCAGAAAATATTTAATGATGGTGAGTATACAATAGTTTACGGCAAGGAACATGTAGAATATTTTAAACATGCATTTTGACAATTTTTTCTTGTTTTCAAATTGATCATGCAAAAAACCTGCTTGGTGCAAATAAAAAGATAACCTACACTCAGAGAAAATTATAAAGGAAAAAAACAAGAAAAAAACGAGAATGATAGAGACGTATTAAATATTCTATGGAGAACATCATATTAAACATCTCTTCAGACCAGATCAGTTACATTTCAGCTTAAATACGTTCAATACAGCTCCAATTCAAAGGATCCAAAACTAATAAATTTGGACGAAAATATGGAAAAAGTAAAGAAACTTTTGGTATTAGGTACATAGAAAATCATTTACCAATAATTTCCTCATTCCGCTCCTATCTTCCACTTCAGGGACATTAAATTTCATACGTTTAATGAATTGCTTCAAAAAATAAATATTGCTAAAATTTACTACACGTGAACCAAGTACAAATGAAGGGAAAAGGGATATAAATGAATTTTTTTAACTAATGTATTGTATTTTCATCAAAATTATGAAACTACACGATTAGCTAAAAAGTCTTCCCTTACTTTAAATAAAAGTAAGGGAAGACGGATATTCTTAAATGTTAATAGATAAGCACGAATCGGATAACATCTTATTGACTACGGACTTTTTTATTTGAAATTTCGTAATCAGATGCTCCCTTCAAATTCTATAAGTCTTCGAAAGTACACGAATACACATACATATGTACATATACACAAACTCCTATGTGATTCGTGCTTATCCGTTCATGTACTCCCTCCTGCCGATGCTAACCGAATGGTTTCTTAATTTTGATGAAAGTATTGACCTTGTTCTGTTTGACAATATTCAGCGGGACGAACAAAACTAATACACAAACTCTGATGCATTTCGTACTTATCCGTTCATGTACTCCCTCCTGCCGATGCTAACCGAATGGTTTCTTAATTTTGATGAAAGTATTGACCTTGTTCTGTTTGACAATATTCAGCGGGACGAACAAAACTAATACACAAACTCTGATGCATTTCGTACTTATCCGTTCATGTACTCCCTCCTGCCGATGCTAACCGAATGGTTTCTTAATTTTGATGAAAGTATTGACCTTGTTCTGTTTGACAATATTCAGCGGGACGAACAAAACTAATACACAAACTCTGATGCATTTCGTACTTATCCGTTCATGTACTCCCTCCTGCCGATGCTAACCGAATGGTTTCTTAATTTTAATGAAAGTATTGACCTTGTTCTGTTTGACAATGCTCAGCGGGACGAACAAAACTAATACACAAACTCTGATTTATTTCGTGCTTATCCGTTGATGTACTCCCTCCTGTCGACGATAGTCGAATAGTTTCTTAATTTCGATGAAAGTATTGACATTGTTCTATTTGACAATGCTCAGCGGGACGAACAAAACTATAAATCTACCAGCTAGGAAGTCCGCCACGCCCCTGGTTTAAGCCATTCGAAAATTTAAACCAAAAGAAGTAAAAGCAACTACAAAAACTAAGGAAAAAGTAATTACATTAAAACCAATTGTTTTAAGTTATAATCGGTAAAGTATTTCCAGAGATAAAAATTAAAAAAGTAAACTACATGGTTTGCCATTTATTGCTAAATCACTGTTATTTTATAACAGTCACAAGAAGTTTGAAACAGCTGATGTTAACAAAGTTAGCCAGCTTTTTTATCAAAAACCAAATTTACTTTAAATTTAGATTTAAAAGGTTTATTAAATACCGTTTTGACCGAAGTACTGTTTGGCTTTCTCCATACTGCTCTTTACAGAAGTACCAATATTGAGAATAATTATTCAAATACATAAAATATCCATATAATTACTACATAGATACATGAAGTATCCATGTAGTAATTATATATATATATATATATATATATATATATATATATATATATATATATATATATATATGTTTGATTAAGTATCAGCGCTACTGCATTGTCGCACAAATTTCGATATCGACTTATCTAATCTACCATCATCTAATCATTAGATATACTTTTGTATATAACTCGCAATGACGATAATGAATAATGTTAAGTTTGCAATATCCTTGTAAATAAAATAAGAATATTATCTCTATTTTACAAAAAAAAAGTGATAGGCTATTTGATAATTATAAATTATTCAAATAAACACCACCAAAACGAAAAAAAAAAATTTATTTTTACCAAAACGAAAAAAAAAATAATTGGTCTATCATCATAACTACTACGTAATTATAATAAATACAGGTAAACTAAAGTAATTATACGCTTCATTATCACTTAATCCCTCCAGACTAAATACTTTAGACGCCACCATCGACTTACGTCGAATCTTCTTATCTAATCTCTGTACATATCCCACGCATACTTGTCAGACGGCGCCAGTCATACCTATCGAAGTTCGATGAATAAGAGCTCTGTTATGTCTTATTGTTAAGACTGACAAGCGGCGGACGCGACATCCGGAAAGACCTGCCAGAGTAGCAGTGACGGATTGAGAAACTGAATAATGTAATCTGTTTCGTTTTGTGCAAGAAAGGAATGAACAAAAACTTAAATCTGAAGAAAATAGCTATTATATTAGTTTTGGATCCGAGACCATAGTAAACAATAGACACATTTAATTATAGCTATATATTAAAAACAATACTCGTTCAATTAAATTTAGAAATTCACGAAATCATGTGTGCTTGTTAAAGCTGCAGATCTTCTTCTCAATTCAATTAATAAACTAAATTACAAGAATTTAAAAAAGTGAAAAGTATATTAACTAACAAACCATGTTATAATATTAACAAATATCTAAATTCACTTATAAGCCTTAAGATTTTTACTGAATTGAAACTTCTTTCAACAAAACTATGGGAGACGTTGAAATGAAAATTCTTTACACTATCTGTTCTCTAATATGTGAGTCACTGACATGACCGATGAACTTATCAAACTCTCTTGGCTACCACTTCTTAAAAAATACATAATTATGGAGTAATTTTTTTCATAGCAACAATTTTCCTCTTAGTAACAACTGAACAATGCTGACTAATGTCAGCAAGATGTCACATATGTCTGCAAATTGTCAACACCAGGCTTCAAGTGTATCTCAATCATGAAATAGCGTCAGAACAATATACCAAGCAATAAATTCTCATCCTGAGACAAATCACAGTGTAAGCAAGAGATTATCACATCCCAATTTAGCAAAGATTTGTGAAATGCTATTAATTATTTACATTTAATAGGAAATTTGCCTGAAGATGGCTCAGCAGCTGCAGGGATCTGATCCATCCGGATAATGGACTGGATCGACCGCAAAAACTTTAAAAATCAAGCAGAGCCTCAACGGGTATGTTTACTTTTCTCGATGCTGTTCGTGGAGCAGATGATATCTGAATTACGATATGCTGATAATAACACTCTTCTTTTTTCAACCGAAGACCATGAAAAGACTCTCTTCCAACTTTCGGAAATAAATAGCCTTTGACCTCACAGTATATCAAAACGATGAAACTAGTTCGAACAAAGGACAACAGAGCAAAAATCAGAAACACATTGTAAAGTGTGAAGCCACATATGTTTCTCCCTGGCTATGCCATCACAAACAACGCAGACTGTCTTCAACAATGGTAACGGCGCGACATTTAAAACAAAATGGACAGTAATACTTTTGCCTGCGGTTGCATTCACATATATTATTTGGTTTTTGAGCCACCATTTTTCTCAGAAAAGTTTTAACTCAAATCCGTATAGAAGTTGTTGCATGTTACTCGAACAAACAAAAAGACAAGACGAAAATTCTAAAATTGCACTTTAGAAAAACCTTATCTGTTTCATAAATATTGTCAATATGCAGACAAACCTCTGTTACAGTATTATAATAATATAAATAATGATTACTTAAGTATTAATCAAATTAGAAAGCCACGACCCAACCGTTCCTACATTTGAATACATTGAAACATAAAATTGTTAAAAACGACCACAAATAATGCTTGGAATGAACATTACTCTCCAAGATTACCGCTACACCGCAGCAGCGGCGGGGAACACGGTACATTCATTCAATGCAACCGCCTCTACATATATGGTGCGCATGTCGGGATGATGGACTTACAATGTTAGAGTCACGTTTGAATCAGGGTCAGTGCATTGTGAGAAATTATATCTACTTTATACAATGTACATAATTTTGAACGAAAATTATACTAAATTTGTCTGTTAAATTTGTCTGCTTAAACCATCCTAATCCATTTTAGTGCAGGTCTCCTTCAATCTTCAATACTGATAGCTAGACTTAATACGGTTCCTGGATCATAGCCTGTAGTTCATCTGAATTATCAGCATACGGTATTATATCGTCCGCTATCATAAGGCCGTTATTTTCTGAATCCAATTTTTTGAAATGTCTTCTAACAGAGTAAAAGTTTGAATGATATTGTGTCTTCATGTCTGACTCCCCACTGTATTTATTATCTAATCTCGCATTTCTAAGAGACCCCTGCACCACCCATATTTCTACACGGTTTTATGTTTTTTTTTTATAATGAGCGACGTATTCTATACCCATAACGGAAACTGATATTCTGTAGCTTTTTTAATAAGTTTCCTCATAGACAAAATGTGATCTAGTTGAAAAGTTTGAATGATATTGTGTCTCCATGCCTGACTCCTGACTGTATCTATGATCTAATCTCGCATTTCTAAGAGACCCCTGCACCGCCCATATTTCTACACGGTTTTATGTTGTTTTTTTTTTATAACCGACGACGTATTCTACCCATAACGGTAACGGAAATTCTGTAGCTTCTTCAATAAGTACCCTTATAGACAAAATGTGATCTAGTGTACTGAAGACTTGTCTGAAGCCTGCTTTCTCTTTAGGTTGGGAAAAGTGTAACTTAGCTGTCAATCTGTTTGTGATGATCTTGGACAGTAGTTTGTATACTTGCAATAGAAGACTTATGGGCCTGTAATTATAATTTATATTCATTTACATCTCATTTTAAATACTTAGGTAGACTATGTTATCTTGCACTGTGGTACATGAGCTGAACAATTCAAGAACAATCGTAAGGAGTAAAGTAGAAAGAGTGCCGCAACTTTTTATGTAGAACTAGGTCGCTATCGCATCCTTTATAATATTTATATAAGTTTATTAAATTATATATTATAATTTTATTAATTTAGGAATCTTCTTTTTTATTCTATAGAACATAGTGCGAACAATATCGGGCAGACGGTGTTAGTTTGTTATGATTACTAATTTATTTCTTCGACATAGCATACAAATTCGTATTAATATTTATCTTAACTTTGAAATGTTAAAAATATCAAAAAGTTAATAGTTTTGTCTTGTCTAAAAAACTTAATCGATGTTTATCTTTGTCTATACAGTCTACCTAATAATATATTATTTTATTGCTCTACGATTACCAGTTTCAGAAATATAAGCGCCCAAACTGGAATAAAACTTATGTAGTTTTACATCAATAATTTTTGAATATTTTCTAATAACTTTTATAAACAATTTTGTTAATTCGTCCAAGACACTGGCTAACATTTACAAAAAAAAAGTCTATATTCAGTATTAGTTTGTGTAACCTCTTCTGTGATAAAAAATGACAGCAATAAAAAATTAACTTGCGTTTCTTAAAGAGCAAGATACAAAACTAGCTAATAAGTCTCACTGTTACGTACATCCTCCTCGTAAATGGCCCATTACTTTCACAAACGTCAGCTCATTAGAACAGTTACACCTAGAGACAGACGAAAGATATTTCGTTACTTTCATAAAAACTATCTGTGAAAAAAAAATTTCAAGTGCACATCCGCACGAGTAAACGGCAACTAGTCAGCACGCGACTGACACAAAAACATAATTATTCGCAACCCGCCAATGTGGCCAGATTGTTTTTTTTTTGGCAAAAAATATACAATACAGCACAACATCCCAAGGGCGTACTACTTCATCTTATTTTTAATTCCAATCTTTTATAAAAAAATTTAAACTTTAAAATCATTATAAAATGAAATTTCTTGTTTTTAGGTCAGACTTTTGGCTAGACACTAAAGATGCGATCAATAGAGATCAAAGTAGATCAGGAATTTGTTTTTACGTGAATGTACTAATTTATTTATAAAATTATATTAGAGTGATAAGCTGGAAACTTTAAGTGTTTTGACAACCAGATCAACCGACAAAAAGATGCGAATAAAAAAATTATAATAAATCAAAATTCCAAGGAAAAAAGTGAATTAAACGGAACCACTATTTAAAATGATTTTGTCTCATATAGATAGATAGACCATCTATACTAAATACGCAGATAATCTTGAAAACTTTATAAAAAATAAATGTTAAGATCCATTATAAAATTATGTTTGGGTTCCAATAATTGTTAAATCGAATTAAATTTAATTAATTCGATGTACATAAAAATTGTAGAACAGGGCGCTGTTCTACTGCTCTGTGTTACTTACCTTTTTACTGATTACTTTCAAAGAATAGGTTTCAATTTTTATTTCTGAGCCTTATTTGAAACCATAATTTAGGCTAAAGGATTGTTTTCTATTAATTTAGTCCAAAAAATACATTCCAAGATTCATACCAAGTACTTCCGAGTTCAGACTACAGTATTTTACTCCCACGCACTTGAAGAAGCCACGAAATGGAAGTATATTTTCTACTTCCTTTCCCACTTGTTAACATTTTTAGTGATAATTAAGTAAACACCCTTACCGTGCCTTTTGTTAAATATGTTGAAGTAGCATTGTCGAACCGGGTAATAACCAGACATGAGGATTAAAAATAACTAATAGTTATATTTAACTACAGTGTCAGTAAAACAATATCATATTTTAATTAATAAAATACAATTTAATTGGGTATTTGACTAATTTTTTTTATTTCATTAATCATAATTTCAAGATACAAGCAGATGAAGAGTGAAAATTTTTTTTAATAATCTTAAAAATTGACCGAGTTATAAAAGTTCAAATTTAACCTTTAGAGAAGGACGGCAATACTGTGTTGTGCGGTCATTTTTAATATTGCACATTATATTCTACGAGAGAAAAAGAGACAGGGATATATCCAAATCTATCCGTATCTTCAAATTTAGAAGCCTACAACTGGCTTATTTTTCAATCAATTTTTGAATTTTTTTCAAGACTAGTTCTTAATTAACTTATATTCCACAATATTGTACGAAAAATATCAAAATTTATAATGAGTCAACTACCGTATTGTGCGTTTTTTTTAAATCTTTGGTAAATTAAAAATGAACAGCCAGCAAAATGATTTACACAACGTTAAAGGCTCTAATTTCCAAAAAAAATCACTAGAAATTATAAAAAAACATAAATTGCTCCTATCGTTTCTACCGTGAAAACTTTCCATTTTATACGCTGACAGTTTCGTAGTAGTGCGCCGCTCATGAATATTGTTAAAAATGCTTTCTTGCACTTGTAAGTGCACGACAAAGCCGTATATGATGAATTTCAATAATACTTCAATTTATTCTGAGTATATCTTTTTTAAAGCATTATTAATAGATACGTGCGGATTAATCACTATGCCAATTTTAAACTTTATATTTCAAACGATTTCTGAGAAAAATATATGTAACATACAGAAGGACACAACAGTGATTTTCCGCAAAAAAACGAAGTTCAGAGCGTTAAAAAAGTGTAACCGTTAGATGACCTCTCCGCCCGACATTTCGGCGCATCTTTAGAGTGAGACATCAATATTTTTATTAGAGTCTTCTCTTTTGACGTACAGAATGAGAAAAGACGTATAAATGAGAAACAATATTAACATACTGAATATAACACTGTAGACCCAATAAAAATTAACAAAATGCCTATTAACTTTTAATTAGGTTTTCAATCTGGCCGCATTGCAACCTACATTGTTAATTAAGAAAAATAACAAACACACCCAATGTGGTCGCACCGCATCTAGCAGCGCTAATTCGAACGACCGTAACAGCCAGCCTAGACACACTACCGCCAGCCATCCTCCCGGCAACCTCCTACACGAACTCCACATTCCACAGCGGCGCAGCGGGGCGCGCGTCGATCCGTCGCAATTTACATAACGAAGCAATAGGCTCCTATCAATAGGCCTACCCACCTCGCCCGGGCCATTACTTAATTCATTATGCCGCCTCCCAATTTGTTTATACCGTTTAGCAGCTATTATCGTCGGAGTCTGCTTTTAATTAATGCGTAAAGTAACGTTATTTAATAACCGCTGCAGTTTAGTTGTATAACAACGAGCGCGCCAGTCAATCACGAGTAAATATCAAAAGGATGAAAATATTACGTTAGTATCCAGAAGGGTCAATAAAAGTAAGGAACGAAGGGTATTTCCAAAGAAACGGTTTATAGATGAACGCGAATCACATCGGAGTCTTCGATTACGTATGTATCTATGTATGTGCACTTTAAAGGCTTTCAAAATCTGAAGGAAATACCCGATTGACTATAGAACTTTTTGAAGTTTACTCCTTAAGAATCGATTTTCATATATAGTGCCCGGTATGAAGTTTTACGAGGAGTAAAATCAGAAGTTCAGAGCGTTAAAAAGTGTAACCGTTAGGTGGCCTCCCCGCGCAATATTTGTGCGTATCTTTAGAGTGAGATATCAAATCGTTTATTTGGTATTTTCTTATGACGTAATCGCAATGACGGAGTGTGACACACATAGTTTACTATCGTTCGCTTATATCAATATGTAATCATTAAATGTCATTATGTGTGAATATTTGGTGTCTTCTAGCCTATAAAATTAAAAAGTATCTTTTAATTTTAACTTCTTAGTCTGACGTTACTAAATGTTTTCAATTTTATTGCTTGAAAATAATTATATTGTCAGCATTTTTTTATTAAAGAATTTTCCATTTACATTTAACGATATTGATATTTATATTTATATACAGTGTTACCTATTTTATACATTCTAAGATAATCGTAATTAAGGAGTAAACTCCAGCCGCGCGTCGGAGCTGACACGCACAATTTTTATATTTGATAGTCCCGAGTGAACGAACAAAACGATAACAAATCCGAATTATGAAATCAATTCCACCCTTGATATACACCATCGAAAAATTTAAACTTGTTCCCTACAAAAACTAAAGAAAAACAAATTTTATTGAAATCGGGAAAATTGCAGTACATTCGTATTAGTATAAAGATGGTATCCATTATTTTTTGTTATAATCGGAAAAGTATTTCCGGAAATCATGCCAAAAAATTAAATTCCATCTGCTGGCAGGCCGCGTTAACACCATTGCTATGCTTGCGTTGCTTTACATCTCAGATTTTAGGCGTTATTATTTTCTCTTATAACTCAGATAAGTCTGCTACTCTTCATGCGAAATGGTCCAACCGTGCTTGTGACACAATACGTAGTTGGTTGACTTAGCATTAAATTGTGACTGTCACATTTTTATTAGTGTGATTCACACATTGCCCCGTTTCGGTGAAAGTTTTGTTTGGTTTAATTTTCGCCAGACACTCACTGTTTTATGATACTTCTAACTTGATAATGAAATGTAAATCGACTTGCCAATAGACTATTTAGTAGCTACTATAAAATATCTCCATATCAGTTACTTAGACACCATCCACTAACGCCTGTATGCACCACACATGGTCAGGTCTCTCAGATTTAATGACAGTTAAAAACGTATTTTGTATGGATACTTTAGAAATTGGAGCTTGCAATATGATATGGTCGGTAAAATAGACTCTTGTTCCGACTCGACTGGCAGTAAATGAGAAAAAGATACGTTTTTAACTATCAAGAAGTCCGACTGACAGTCTTGGCCGTGTGTGGTGCATACAGACGTAAGGGAAGGAATGGCGTATAGAGCCCGCTCTCGAGGTAAACGACATGGAGAGTGACCAGTTTTCGGACATGTATAATTGACATAAAACCCTTTGCGATTTCAAAATAAGTATTTAGTAGTCTTTGTTGTGCAAAGAAAAAAAATAAAAAAACTCTGTAACAAGAAATAACAAAATAGAACAACATAACATCGATATTAAACCTTTATCTCGTTATGAGAATTACTGTTACTACGAAGTTACTACCTACGTCGTTTGACATAGACAATTATAAAATTTATATTCCTAACTGCTTTCCTTCTCGAGCCTAATCAATTCTAAATGCCAGCAACATAGTAAATAACAACAATTCATAGTAAATAACAACAACAATTGATTCATTAATGAATTTCGAATAAGAAAAAAATTCTGAGTTCGACAAATTTATGCTAAACTTGCATCGTAAAAAGTACCATTTTTACAATTTTGTAAATATTTTCGGTGGTAAGCGCATTATGGTATGCGTATGATAGAATTCAAACAAAAACTATACTTCAGACGTCCTACAAATAAAATAATAAATAAACAAACGAAAAAACGCATTGATACAATACAAAAAATAAACGTTTTTAAAACTTGTCTTTTTCCCTCTTTCCACGTTAAAAATTTTTATCTAACAAATGAATCCTACCTACCCTCCATTTGAAAATAGGGTCGTAATAGTCTCACTTCGCCTTCCTCAAACGCTAATTTCATAGCTAGAAGAGCTTCTATGTCTTTGCAGAATTTATTTCATACTGACAAACATCCCGAAAATATAAAATTCTATCAATTAGGCTGTTATTTATATAATTTATTTACACACACACACACATATTTATTAATACATTAAACTTAACCCATTCGTAACTAACGTAAAATAAGAAATTAATGGTTTAACAAAGTTCAAACTTTAAGATTAAACATATATAAAAAATATACAAGCACTTCCAAAGATAACAACGACACATTTCGACAAATTTACTTTCACTCGTCAGTTTCAGTTAAATACCGCGGGTAACTATGAAGAGTTTCTATGCAATTCGGTTTTAGAGGGTGGTATAGCAAAAAGATAATGAGTTAGTGTGCGCAGGAAATCTCAGGTACGAAGAATGAAAGTTACTCAATATTACAAGTGTAAATTTTTTCTTTTAATATCTGGAAAATAAATTTTCTAAGCGCAACATCTCTTCCGAGTTGTATGGAATGGAAACCTAGCATACCCAAGAGAAAATCGGTAGAAAATGAAAAAGGAAAGTAACCATACTGTCTCATATACAGATAGGAAACTATCATAACCATTTAAATAAAAATCTTAACATACAAATTACAAATATACCATAACCATAACCATGAACATAATAATCTTAACATAAAATATAAATATCTACCACAACCATTAACATAATAATCTTAACATATAAACTATAAATATCTACCACAACCATTTACACAATAATCTTAACATATAAAGTATAAATATCTACCACAACCATTTACATAATAATCTTAACATATAAACTATAAATATCTACCACAACCATTTACATAATAATCTTAATATATAAACTATAAATATCTACCACAACCATTTACATAATAATCTTAAAATATAAACTATAAATATCTATCATAAATATTTACATAATAATCTTATCATGTAAACTATGAATATCTACTGTAGTATATGAGTATTTAGGCTAAAGTTAGAGGAGATCAAATATTCATCTTCTCAGGTATATCCTCCTAACAATGTAATAATTATTATTACATTATTAGGAGGATATAAACAATAAGAAAGTATTTAAAAAAACGAGTGTGCTTTAGACCACACGACTGAAGTAAAACTTCAAATTCACAAAATATGAACTTTAATATGAATTTACAATTTTATTCACTTTAAACATAGAATATTTAATGTATTGAACAAAATAATAATTTATAAAATTGTTCAAGAATGAAATGAAATTACAAAATCATCAAAAAATCACCGTTCGCGTAACGCTAGCAAACTCTCAAGCAAACTACTGACTGATATATATATATATATATATATATATATATATATATTTATATATATTTCATGCACTGGCTTTGAGAGGAAGAGAGAAAGAAAATGTGCGCGCGCACTGCTCTCTCTTGCTCCTACAGTGTGATACAGACAATAGGCTTGCACTGTGTCTTAGATATACGAAACATAACTGGCTATGAGGGAAAGAGAGAAAGAAAATGTGTGCTCGCATCTCTCTCTCTTGTCCCACTAACTTATATCTCCTAACGTGTTTACTAACTTATATCTCCCTCTCAACTTCCGTTCGCCTCGCCCGATCACACTTTTCGTAACGCTCTCGTCACGCATTCACCAGCTTACTCCCCAAGTCAAGCGTGCGTAAAGAAGTTTTACTTCAAAAATAACAAAAAAAGAAATATCTGAAACGTCTTGAACAAAAAGTATGATATAAGTTCGATACCCAAGGAAACAAACATTTTAATAAAAGGTAAGTAGCCGCCCTGCTCATCAGAAGTAAAATTTCTTTATAAAATATGATTCTGAAGGGGTGAACAGGAAATAATCAGGTATTCGTAAATAAAAACAAGAAAATTTTATGGACATAAAATATATATTATCATTCTGAAATATATCAATAGTTTTAATGTACAAATTTTATAAGTTACTTCCCTTCAATGTCAGTAATCCAAAAAAATAAAGCTCTGCACCTTAAATAACATTTTTACGCTATTTATCTCGATATTAAAATGAAAAAATTAATATAAGTTTTATTACAACTGAGAGCATACAGAAAATCAGAACAAGCTATATTTACTTTGCTGACACGCTAAGAAATGTATAGCGGGGGGGGGAGGGGAGACAATCCATTGTTCCTTTTTTCCCACCGCCTATTTGTTTCACTTTTTGTTACGCTCTCTTTTCTCAAGATACAAATTTACACTATCGTGAGAAAATAAGTGTCATTTGTGACACAGAAAATGTTTATTCGATTCATGTGAAATCTTAACTAAACAAGTTGTATATATTTTTCCATACGGTAAGATCAATAAAGACTTACTATCACACTTCATCGAAACTTACAACATAAGTATAGTGTGCAACAGGTCTCTATAATATGCACTTATTCATTACGCACATAAAGTACTGATTTACCACGAAGACTTGATGAAGACAAAAAATATCTTTCACAACGTCTGTTTAGCATCTACACGTTAAGATTTATAGTCGTGTAAATGAAGCTTAATTGAATTATACGAAACAGGAAACTCAATGTTCACCGATTCATTCACGATGAGTTGCTAGTGGGGAAATCAATATATTATATACTTCTACATATAATAATAAAATAATTAAGTGTTTTATGTAGCTATAAATATTATGCGCAACTATACATACAAAACTAATTGGCTCTCAGGCATCATAAATTTATACCTCTAGTAGTAACATACCGGTAAGTATTTACTTTTAAGTCAATTAAATATAATATTTTATTGTTCATAAAACATATTAATGTTAACCGTTACATAAATATCACATACGATCATACGATACATATCTGGCGTACACAACCGGAATGGGTTAAATAAAAAGTGTCATACAAAATTGTTTGATCAATCCAAAAGTGAGCTCGGTCAATCCTAAAAAATGAATCTAGATAAAACTGTCAAACTCCTCTTTCCGAATTGATTCTGAAATATATATGTGACACAGTGAGGGCCATTTTTATTTCTTTTTCGCGCATACGTACACTTCTTTTCTAATTCTACAGTGTCCATCTATTCTCTCGGTTATTAACTAAGTACCTACTTTAGGTCCTTCTTGCGAAAGATTTTGTTACATTCAGTCGTTACAACTAAACGCTGCATGAAAACGTTGCACGAGAAACGTCGCACGAAATACGACCTTGAAATTTTACTCCCACCCAACACTCCCAAAGAAGTTTCACTTCAATATAAGTCAACGTTTCACTTTTTTTATATTAGTAGGTACAAAAATATTGCCGAAAATATATTCGAGGCATATCCGATACTGCTCAAATGGTAAGATCTCAGTATTTTAAAGATAAGTTAATACTCATAGCCACAGATAAATAATAGCCATGATAAATCTGAAAAGGATCAAGGCAAAATGAAGGAGCTTTATTCTCCACAATTACAGTGACAATGAATTAAAATAAATGTTTTTTATAACGCAAATTTACTGGGTAATAATATAGTTATTACTAAATTTATGTTCCCCTTCATAGAGTGCTATGCTCACTGTTCTATTGTAGTAAAATAAAGAAAATTATAATGTAGTGTGTCACGCAAACTTATAATTCCAACTTCATCATCTAATGATACATTAAATAATTTTTACGAAACTTTAAAAACATATATGCGAAGGTTATATGATTTGACATCAGATTCCATATAGTTGAGAAAATAAAATCTTTGTTGTGAGTTAAATGAAAATTAAAAATATATAAATGAAATTAGATAACGCTACAACGAACACCGTTATTCAGAGAAAATATCATTAGAGACTCACTCTCATACTTTTATCTCGCAGGGCCATCGATTTAACATTATTTTGACAGCAGTTATCGCTTAACATCCACTTAACGTCTAGGTAACAAACGTCAGTTTAATTAATCGCAACCGTTTAGTCATACAATTTAAAAAAACAGCCCCGTCACTGAGCAAACGCAGCAATTCTGACCTCAATATGTGACTGCGAGCGAATTATATGCCGGATCTGGCCAGGTGGACTGCAGAGATACAAATGCACATAACTCGACACGTATGTGGTTATTTCAAATATGTTCTCGAAGTGGCAGTAAGTTTGAAATATACATTCCATCGTTACATTACAGTGCTTTTCAAAACCAACAGTTGGATTTTATATACAAATAAAAAATAAGACAGGTGTTAGTTAAAAAAAAATATGGAAGAACTGAATGTCACCAAAAACACCAATAGATCCGTATTATTCGAGTGCTTGCATTCCTTATATTTCTGTATGCCTCAGAGACTTGGGTACTTCGAGAAATCTCGAAGAAGATAGACGTTTTGGTAATATAGTGCTGCAAAAGACTACTTAGAATATCCTGGCCTGAACTCCGAGTCAATTTCTCCGTATTCCAAGAACTCAGCTTGAAACACAATCTATCGGGCTTAGTACAACGTCGAATTCTCAAATTCATCGGTCATGTCTCAAGGCAGAATGAGAGACCAATAATGAGCTCTTCCTCCAGAATGCAGCAGAGAGCACTAGAGCACGCGGATGGTCGCCCATGCGATGGACCGATCAGATCAAACCTGCTGTGGGCGTTCCCTGACATGAGTGCACCAAACTGACAGCAAATAGAAAAAGATAGCGAGACATCGTGAGACGGATTACAGCAGCCTGTGGAAACGCCACATGACGACAATTACCGTCAAGAAGGGTAAGAGTATATCACCTAAAAAATTAAAACATTAGAATTTTGAAGAAAAAAATCTAAAACATAAGAACTTTTTAGAATGAAAATATATTACCTACTATAACTTTCACAGGCCCAAATAAAAATAATCTTTTTCTGTGATATAACTATAAATTAACGATTTTCGGATTCCTTTACTTATGCTGTGAAACCTTGCTACTTGCTAAATTTCATGATTTTTGCCAACAGGAAATACCCTATACATTTTATTTATTTCCGAGTGTCAAAATATGCGGCATAAAAAACCGTATTTGTAAGGTTCTTCTTCATTGCGTTGACTTAGAAGCTTGATTTTTTCCAGCTCCAAGGGACCGTAGACTTAGGTATTTGATATTAATTTCAACTAGATACCTCCACGCGTACTCGAGAAAAAGGGTCGAGACAGACGGACAACGAAGTGATTCTAATATGGGTTCCTTTTTTACTTTCTGAGATATGGAACCTTAAAAAATGTGTAAAAGAAAAGATTATAAATATATAAATCTTAGTAGATGGAGACGTAATGACCATTCCCTACCAACCTAGATAGGAAACGGCTTAAACTTATTCCTACATTTATATTAAGCTAAATCCGTGTCTGTCTGTACGTCAGAATCTCAAAGATTACTAGGACTTACACAATAATGTATTTGACTATTTTTTTTTATTTCGTTAATCATAATTTCAAGGTACAAGCTGGCGAAGAGTGAAAAAAATTGTTACTGATCTTAAAAATTGACCAAGTTTTATAGAAGTTTAAACTGGGTATTTGACTAATTTTTTTTCATTTCATTAATCATAATTTCAAGGTACAAGCTGATGAAGGGTGAAAAAAATGTTAAATAATCTTAAAAATTGATCGAGTTATAAAAGTTTAAATTTAACTTTTAGACAAGGATGGCAATACTATGTTGGGAGGTCATTTTTAATATTACACATTATATTCTACAAGAGGAAAAGAGACAGGGATATACCCAACTCTATCCGTATCTTCAAATTTAGAAGCCTATAACTGGCTTATTTTTCAATCGATTTTCGAATTTTTTTCAAAACTGGTTTTTAATTAACTTATATTTCACAATATTGTATGAAAAATATCAAAATTTATCATGAGTCAACTACCGTATTTAACATTTAGACAAGGACGGCAATACTGCGTAGTGAGGTCATTTTTAATATTGCGCATTATATTCTACAAGAGGGAAAGAGACAGGGATATACCCAATTCCGTTCGTATTTTCAAATTTAGGAGCCAATTAATTAACTTATATTTCAAGATATTGTACGAAAAATAATGTCGGCCGATTCCGATCGTTCCTTCACGCCCATCGGCTGTGCCTGCATCGACCAAACTATTTCGGAATCGTGCAAATGTTAAGACCCGCATCCGCGCCGACCATTTCGCAAGCCCGACATTTCTGTGATCTCATTAAACGCCGAGAGCGCGCAGATAAATACCGCAATTTCATACCGAAAAATGCTCTGTAATAAGCGAATTGTAATGATATCTAATTAACCTTATGTAACGTGCTCTCGGCGGCAGCTGAAGTAAAATTTGTCATCATAAATAGATGTTCATAACGTATTTTGACGACGACCACTAATTCAAATCTTTTATTTTATTAGGTTCGCTATTGGTAACAAATTTACTTTATATATATATATATATATATATATATATATATATATATATATATATATATATATTTATATATTATACTTACTTTCAATTTGTCATTAAACAAACATCGACCATGAACACAGAACAGAGCATTATTTCAGGATGATATTGTAAACGATGTTTTAGGTCTTCCCAATTTGCGCTAAGACGTGGAGATTTTGGGGATTGGACACAAAAGAACATGCGACATGTGAGAAGCACGTTTTTCCTAGGATTATAATATTCCTAGCATTGAAAAAACATGTCAATCCGTTGCTACGTTGCGACTTTGATTTGTTATTCCGTTTGTGTACTTTTCAATTTCAAATAAGGGTTTTCCGAAAAGTAATGAGATTTCCCGGACTAAAAGTAATCTATATAATTTCCCGTCCCGCCAACTGTCTCTGTGTAAAATGGCACGTCCAATCGATCGATTGCGATGTAAAAGAAGGATAAATAAACACATTTCGCATTTATAATATTCCCAGGATAGATACGGGATAAAAATAACCTATGTCAATTTCCGACTTGCCAACTACTTCTGTACAAAAATCACGTCGATCCGGCGCTCCTTTGCAACGTGAAAGAAGAATAAACAAATACTTTTCCCATTTATAATATTCCCGGAATAAAAAGTAGCCTATGTCATTTTTCGGCCTGCGAACTATCTGCAAAAAATCACATTGATACATTGCTCTATTGCGATACAAAAGAAGGACACAAATAAAGACACTTTCACATTTATGACATTCCCGGGATATTTCCAGGATAAAAAGTAACCTATGTCTTTTCCCTACCCGCCAACTATCCCTGTGAAAAAATCACGTCGATCCTTTGCTCCGTTATTACGTAAAAGAAGGACAAACAAATATACTTCGGCATTTATAATATTCCCAGGATAAAAGTAACCTATGTCCTTTCCTGGTCCGCCAACGATATGTCCAAAAAATTGTGTTGCTCTGTTGCGACGCAAAACAAAGACAAACTAATACACTTTCGCGTTTACAATATTTTTTATATCATAATTATATTTACGTATTTATATTTTTTTTATTTCTAATATTAATTAGGACACAAATGTAAAAAAAATATTTTTGCAAAAAAATGTGTATAAATTACAGTTAGACTAGTTACGTAGTTGGGAAGTATTGTTTTTTTTTGCCAGATCTGACTTGGAATGTATGTAGTACAGTGCGCTATTTATGAGTCTAGGCTACCTAGACTAAAATGGACAGACATAATATTTTTAGCGTTTATGCCTATTACTTTGCTCCTGTAAATGATAGCTATCTACATGCAAAATTTCATTGAAATCTAATGGGTCGTTTAAGCATGAAAAAATTACAAACAAACAAATGAAAAAGCATTATATTTTTATTACATTAGTAGAGATTATTACATCTTTTAAATTGATATTGTAGAAAAACGTGATAACTAATAAACGTATGTTAGATTGCATATAGCATCCAAACGAATATAATTCGTTAGTTAATTTGAAAAAAAATCGTTTTATTTGAAAGCTTTAAAATACCTTTGTACCCTTATTAAAAAACTATTCAACTACACCCCTAGGTGGAAAAAAAGTTGAATACTCTCCCTCTCTACACACATAACGTCCCCTTAAAATTAATTTTTACACAATTTCAGGGCACAATTTTCGGTTTTCACATAACATGGTAAAAGTTAAATCTATGACTTTTTTAACATTATCTTGTTTGAAGGGACTTACCTTTCAAGTAAGATAACAGTAAAAATGAAAAAAAGACTATTAATATATTTAAATAATTTCTATAAAACCTATTAATCTAATTTCTACCACTTTCTATCTATTATACGCCGAAAAATATTAATCTTGCAGACGCTATAATTAGACCAATGTTTTTCACAGAATCTTTTCGGCTTAAACGCGCCGAACCATCAAAAATAAACCATTTTCCTCTCACTTCAATTCCTGAATTTTATAAAAATACCCACTATCACACGCGGCTTTTCTCGTGTTATCAATACAGTCGTTAAATATGTTAATTATAACAAATGGGTTCTTTCTATGAGTCATAAATTATTTTGCAAGATAAAGAGCAAACGTTAAGTTCTTAACGAGAAAAAAACTGACTTATATGTTAGTTTGAACTTTAAACCAAGTCTCTATGACAGACTCGACAATTTCTAATCATCACGTTTTAAGCCCCCAACCTCGTTCTTTACTCCGTGAGCGCCAATGATTATTAACCGAAGTTCTATTCAAATTTTTCACATAGTTGTTGTTTGCTGTTCTAACAGACAAATTTTCTGAAAAAAAAATGCTGTTTTGGATACTACTCGATCCCAGGTACTCATCGGGCACATAATTTTTCAGAAATATTCATGTACCTATAAAGCCACGTTCCTGACCTACATTTTGTACTATAATAACGGCGTCCGACCCGACTTCGTATAGCTACAATTGACTTATTGATGAAGAGTAATCCTTTGAAATTTGATTTTTTCCACAGAATGAAAATAATTGCCAGCAATTTTTACGAAATTATTCACCTTAAATTTAAAAAAATAACTGCCAAAAGACAATGCAAAAAAACTTGCCTTTTTTTCTGGTGGTCATTAATGCCCTATGAATTCCCGAATAGAGGATGGTAAAGGGTATAAAACTTATATGGGTACTTATTCCTAAACTCGATCGAGAATTGAGGGATAGTTTGATCATTATATTTATTTAAAATATCAGAAGAAATGAACATTATTTCTTATTGATATCATATTTTACTATTTAAATCTTAATTATTAAATGGTAAAGGGTATACAACTTACATGGGTACTTATTCCTAAACTCGATCGAGAATTGAGGGATAGTTTGATCATTACATTTATTTAAAATATTAAAATATCAGATGAAATGAACATTATTTCTTATTGATATCATATTTTACTATTTAAATCTTAATTATTAAATGGTAAAGGGTATAAAACTTATATGGGTACTTATTCCTAAACTCGATCGAGAATTGAGGGATAGTTTGATCATTATGTTTATTTAAAATATTAAAATATCAGAACAAATGAACATTATTTCTTATTGATATCATATTTTACTATTTAAATCTTAATTATTAAAAACCCACAATATACCCAAATAAAGACGTAAGTAGTAATACATTTTCTTAGGAGCGGTCAACATGGAGGCCGATCATGTTAAAACATCATGCAAAATATAATAAACAACGTGTCTGTTATTCGTACCAGCGATTCTATACATCGAACTGAATAATATATAAAGCAGCGTGTTTCTGTAAAAAAACGTAATAATTTTTTCATTGAAATCGCAGCTTTGACAGTGATTTTTTCAGATACTCACCTGTATGAATAATAGACACGTTCTTTGTTACAGTCTATATAAAAAAAATGTGAGCCGTCATAGAACGCCTGGCAGATGTGGAACATCAAGATTTTTTTATATTATTTCACTTTCACTATAACTGCAATTCATATTTTAAATTAATAAAGGCTTTTAACGTTTTAAGACAGTTTAATACAATACACCAATATAAACGAGTAAAGTTGTGAACGTTAGTAAATAAGAAACAGTGCTGATAAACTAACACAGTCGTAAAGTAGTGTGTATTTGATATAATGGAAAGGGAAGCGTTAAGTCGGAAAGAGCCGACAAGACGCGAAGCTAACCGAATTAAGTCGGAAAGAGCCGACAAGACACGAAGCTGGCGACTGGCTGGCTCGCGACGTGCCATAAGAACTTATTAACTCCCATCCAAACGCGCCATCAGATGTTTCACATCATTAAACCATTAACAAATAACGGTTTTTCGTATATGGATGTATATTTATTGTATAAGATTTCTTGCTTTATTTCCGGACAGTAATATAAAGAATTTAACTGGACTGCCGCAATTTGAAAATGCAACATATAGTTTGTCATATCAAAGACATTCTGCGTAAATCTACACCACGTAACTGAAATTTTGGTTTTAAAATCGAGTCAACAAAAACTATCCCTATAAAGCAAACTAAAGAGATGTCAATAAATTAATATGTATAAACGTGTATTAAAACTAAACACCTACAATCTACCAAGTGACTATATGTATCACTACACGCCATAAATAACAAAGTAATAAACTAATATGTTTTTAAACAAAATTTTCAACAATATACTGTTTAAACACCTATATCCACAGTATCAAATTTCTAGGAATATGTGAAATCATATAAAATTCACAGCTCGAAGCTCGTTCAGTGAATCAGACATTTTAAAATTCTTTGGTGACAATTTTTACTCTGTGCGACAGTTTGACCACAGACTATTATGAGTTTGATACTGACTGTATAGAGTAAACAATGAATATTTAATGTAATTGTAATATATAATTTAATGTATTTGTAACACTTATTATATATATAAATTATAGCTTTCTACACTCCTCCATTTAAACTATGCCAAATCCCATACTACCCAGTGCGCGGAATACGCTGAAAAAGGGCTACAAAGTTTTTTCTTCGCATATTAACCGTTAGAGTGCCGACGCGCCATAGCACTCGTACGCGTACTAACTAAATTTGCCACGAGCGCGATGGCGCTCGCGAAATCAGTTGCTGTTTAACGCGCGGCAGGGAAGGTCGCTCGCACGCATTGCTAATTTTTTATTTTTCGTCGTGTTACATAAAGTTCAAACTATAATATTATTAGTAATTACAATATAAAAAGGATTCAGGAAAAAGAAAATGTTTAACCCATAATGTCGGAATACGAATATAATTCGAGTGAAAATTATCATTTTTCAAGTTGCGAAGAAAGTAATAGTGGGAGTGACATTGTGGCTCGCTGCGCTCACAATGTAACGTAATGCAAATTTTGAATGATAGTGATAATAGTGACGATAACAATTATTTTGCTGATACGGGGGATGTACCGAGCTGCGAAAATGACGATGTGACCTTGATTTCAGTTTTTGTTATAATTTTTGTTCACAATATATATTTCCATCATTTTCTTTGTATTTTATTATCCTTGTATAAGTTTATATTAGGAAAACACCGAAAAAATTAATAAAATTGGATAATTTTTGGAAGAGATACAGTTTTTTTTCGAGACAAGGGTAAATGACATCAAAAACAAAAGATTTCTTTGGCATTTTTAAGTATATATGAATAAAAAACAATGGCACTAAAACGGTAAATATGAAAGTATTTGTTGTATACTTGTTGAGATATGGTTTATAATGTCAATGTACTCGGAGAAAAATTAGTTGATCAAAGAAATAAAAAAAAATCAACAAAATAATATAAATATGTAAATCTTAATCGTAAATCTTAATCGTATAAATCAGAAAACTCTAAATAAAAATAAACAAATTAACATAGGAATCATAGATCAAACACTTGAGTAGGCGGTTAGACAATCGACCCCACTACACGCCGCTTTCGCGTGACTGCGCCGCTGCGATATGATATACTTGCGACATTCCCGCACCAATATTTCTCAAACTGTTGTGATATTTTAGCAAAATGCGCATTTCTACATTGTTCGCTTTCAAAAACTCTTCAATTTCTCTTAAACTATCTAAAATATAAAGCGAAAAATGCAATTTTTATCCACAAAAAAAATTTTATTTTGATAACAATTAATAAATCTACCTAAGTTTAGCGTTTTTTGTTTTCTAATTTCGTAATAAAATTTATAATAACATGTATATTTACTATAAAATATAATTATATACGCACTTTTCTGCAGAACTTTTTACGAACTATAATTCTCCCATACATACGAATACCGTTAATGTATCTGTAAGTTTTAACAGCGATCCTCACGAAAGCGGAAAGACCAGCGAGTTTTTCTCCGAATACGTTGACATTACAAACCATATCTCAACAATTATACAACATATATGTTATATACTATATATTTTGTTTACATATGTGTTATATATATATATATATACAGCTGTCCAGGAAGTGGCGCCCCAAAAGCAACACTGAGTATGGGACAATTTTGTATATGGGGTTACACCTCTAGCCTTTTAGGGCACTACCTCTTAGACAACCTGTATATTAGTACGTCAAGAGAAAACTTTGTACCTCTTTTTCAGCATATTGCGCGGGTGAGATTTGGCATAGCTTATATAGAAAAGGAGTGCAGAAAGCTAAAATTTATGTTAGATTTACTTATATGTTACAAATACATTAAAATTCATTGTTTACATTCAACAGTAAAACATTCATTGTTTATTTCATACTGTCAATGTCAAACACATAGTAGTTTGTGGTCAAACTATCGCACTGAGTAAAGATGGTCTACCAAAAAATGTTAAAATGTTCCTTTTTCTATAGTCTGTGAAGTGTATGTCAAGGCGAAAAAGCGTTTATTTTATGATTTGCGTAATAGATATCCGGGTTATAATAAATACGAATACAAGCTGTAATTATATTTCTTTTTTAATTATTTCTAACATTAAATTTTAAATTCCATAGGTATTATAACACACGCTAATGACGTATTTGTACACGCTCTCAGCTGACGTAATAGAACAAAATAGGCATTTTTGATATAGACGTTCTTTTGCCAAATATGATTTGACATCATATTTGGCAAAAGAACGTCTGTAAAGTCCAAACTTAAAATTAAAAATTTAATGAACTATAGTCAAATTTCAACCACTGGGCGGCCACTACTACATATTATATAGCCTATGACAAGCTGGAAACTATAAGCTACCACATTGCGAAGACTGTATGTAAATACGATTAGCACTGTTTGCATAAATCCCTAAAAACAAACAAGCAAACAAATAAACGAGACTTTTCCACTTCATAATATTAGTGGGACTACGGATCCTTAGACCTCGACCTCAATTCTCGAAACTCCCAGTTCATTGACTTCCAGGTCAACTTTTGACCCACACATTTTGCCACTCATTAATTGTTCTTTTTTTATTACACCCAACAGGGCCAACACACAATGTACACTTCCCTTCTCTCCCCCTCCCCCGTCTTCAATTAGCCGCCTCTGTACTTACGCCATTGTCCGTCTACAAAAATAGAGCGCGCACTTAGTAAGCGGCGGGCGGTAATGAGTTTCATGAGGCGCATCGGCCGCCCCGCTTCCTCGTATCGGCGAACAGCAATTAGGCCTCATTAAGCGTCGACCGACAGCACTTTCGTTCCCATCGACGCTGATCATAACTGATACAATCAATCCATCCATGACATCACGCATCGCCCTTACAATATAATGACCATTTAACTAATAGACCTACTAACAGTAAAAACAACTGCAAAATAACATAGTATATACCTAGACCTACTAACAATAAAAACAACTACAAACTAACAACAAAGTAGAAACATGTATAAATCAAAAATATAGAGGCATCTTATGCGTAAAACCATAAAGATTCCAACATATTTATTAAAACAAAGTGTCTAACGTCGCCTGCTCTGAGTAATTAACTTAAGATCCTGTTGTCTCCAGCTCTCGGACTAAGACTTGTAAAGTTTGAAAATACGGATAAATATTTTTTCCAGTTTCCAAACTCTGCCTCGAAGTTTACAAGCTCCAACGACGTAGGGAGTATATTAAACTAAGGATAAGTAACAATTGTACCCCCTTCTAGAGAACCGCTAATGGGATATTAATTTTTACTTAATCAATGTTAATTATAAATTACATCCGCAGCTATATCAACTTTATGCGTAAATGTCTTACTAAGTCTAAGAGAAACAATAAAAAAATATATCCTAAATATAAATCTAAGATTTTGACGAACATAAATATATTAAATGGATATAAATAAGCTTCTAACCTCCAACATTTTGAAAACTATTTATCATAAAACAGTCTGATACTTCGGCTTGTCTTGATACACAACAGCGTACAATTTATATCTGCCACGAATTCAATATTTACACTTCCTATTTTAACCGAAATCTAAAGCAATTTTCAAGATACAGAACAACAAGTACGAGGGGGCGTTTTTAAGTTCGCGGAATAGAGGATAAGGAGTGAGAATAAAAATACAAAAATAAAAATACTAATACATTTTTCAGATCTTTCAATTAGCTTATGTATACCTTGATAAAAAAATGTTTCGTCTTTGCCCGAAATATAAGCTGAAACTGCGTCCTTCACTTCTTCATTACTTGAAAACGTCTTTCCGCGAAGTTCTTTTTTAAGGTTTGGGAACAAATAATAATCACTGGGAACCAGGTCAGGACTACAGGGTGGGTGTTCCAAAATATCGAAGCCCACCTTATGCAGGGCGGCCAGCGCAACGCGGCTCGTGTAAACGGGCGCGTTGTCGTGCAAAAGCAGGACATCTTTGGTCAATTTTCCCCTTCTTTTTTCTTTGATTGCCTCTCTAGAATTCACGCGTAGTATTCTCCGGTTATGGAAACACCTTTATCTTCATAATCTGTCAACCTGTCAATCTGTCAAAAAGACTGTCGCCATGATTTTTCCAGCCGACTGTGACACCTTAAACATCTTGGGTGGTAGTGTGCCTTTTTTGTGCCACTGCATTGAGTCTTGTTTGGACTCAGGTTCATAATGATGAACCCAAGTTTCATCATTATGAACCTGAGTCCATACAAGACTCAAGTTGTTGTCTTGTGTAAATTTGACTTTATAGTCTATGTGAACGGAAACCTACTATAATCGCTTCCCGTTCACATCGAAAGTGAAATTCTGAATTAATTTCCGGTATCATCTATTTTTCAGATTAATCTTCAAAAACTCTTACTCATAACGCTCGATTCGTAACACATATAAGACTAATAAACGTACCGACTACTAAATAGAAGAAGACGCTTCTATTGTCATAATATATATTATATTTCTACAACAATACACCTAAAGATAAACCCTGAACCCAAACAGCAATCAGCCGGCACCTCGATATACTAAAAATACACTTTATCTCATTTACTTACGCAGAGTATCCCAAAATTAAGCAAAAAAAATATACTGAAAAATATGTCGTCATAGGGTAGGATTTAAACCACAAATGAATAAAGTTTAGATCCCCAAATAGCCCATTTTTAGTGTCACCCTTTTCTATGAATTTCATGCTCCAATATATCTGCATGCTGACATTTTCTAAGCTTCCATAATTCAGTTATAGAAGTATTATTTTCATTAATGCGCTTCAATTGACGGAAAAATGGATTTATTTTTATTGAATAAACTTCAAAAAGGTGATTTTTCACGCAGGTAATATTTAATCATAACTATACAATTGTAGTGTTGATTCCGCAAAACTGTAGCTCATTTATCTAAATGTTTGTGAACTATTTGTCTTAATGATTCTGTTAATGCAGCCAAACGGATTTATTTTTATTCAATCAACTTGAAAAAGGCTATTTTTCACGCAGGTAATGTTTAATCATAACTATACAACTGTAGCGTTGGATCCGCAAAACTGTAGCTCATTTATCTAAATGTTTGTGAACTATTTGTCTTAATGATTCTGTTAATGCAACCAAACGGATTTATTTTTATTCAACCAACTTGAAAAATGCGTTTTTTCACGCAGGTAATATTTAATCATAACTATACAACTGTAGCGTTCGATCCACAAAACTGTAGCTCATTTTTGTGAACTAGGTATTTGTGTTAATGATTCCGTTAATGCAGCCATTTTTAGCTATTTTATGAAAACGTTGAGGATTTATTATTTGCGAATTTTAAAGAGACAACGTGCTTAGTAGGTTTTTATAAATAAAGTTATAGATAATACTCTTTAAGTAAATATTTTTGGGGTAAAATAAAAAATATAAAATATCTTTCCGTTAAAATGTAAGCATGTAAAATAGTGCAACTGCGCTCACATGAATTATGGCAAGCATTAACTCGACTTGTACTTTATTCAATCATTTCCTAGCAAGTTGCGGTTTTGACATCATTTTTGTCGTAGCTCATTCTAGCCCATTATGGCATACTAATTAACCTCCAATGTACACATAGGAATTCGTGAAGATGCCTTTGTTTAGAGAGTAACCGCAACAGTTTCATCACGCAGACCGCGGACGAGGATACGTGAGAGATGGTTTAAATAAATAAATGGATCAAAAGCAAAGCAAACAATGAAGATAATAATGTATGCGAATTTGGAGCAATGAGCTTTTCCTACCGAGGGATGTAATTATAAAGTTTAGGCATTATCGAAACCTCTCAACTTTTACAAACTAACTGATACAAATACGTATATGTACATGCGAAGTCTGTACCAAATCGCATATAATATTCGCCCTACTTGCGAGTATACAGACTTCCTATAATTTCTTAATTTGATAAATAGTTATATTATGAAAAACTGGCCAAATGCGAGTCTGGCTCGCACATCGAGGGCTCCGTACCTCCTTTGAAGTGAAATTACTGTACTTTAATATGGACTTCGTTGTGCAATATATTTTTAATATACCCAATATATTTTTAATATACCCAAGTAGAAGTCGACATGTATATTATTGTGAATATCTAGAAAACTATCATATATAGAATCATCGTTATAGCTTTCCTACAACCTTTGCGTAGGCATCTAAAAACCCTGTCCTGCCACAATTTTAGGGTCAGTAGTAGTAGTTTCGGTAATAAAGGGGGGGGGAAGGATTTTCTGCAGATTTTCCAGTATACCTCTAAAGTTATGCTACCCAAAAATTATGATGAAAAATATTTTATTAAATATTTTTGAGACACTTATGACCAGCCGTTTCAAACGATATCCCATTCTATGTACGGAATTAAAAACAAATTCGAGAACCTAATTTGCCCCCTCTTGCTCTCTCAAATTTTCATAGAAATATTTTTAATAGCTAGCTATTGAGATATGTGCTGATTAATATGCTTCTTTACTATGCCAAACTTCAAGTTTCTTCATAGGGCAGTTCTTGAGTAAAAATGATGTGACAGCCGATTAAATATGAGGTAGGTATTTGATTATGAGGTAGGTATTTGATTATGAATGAAATTAAATATGAGGTAGGTATTTGATTATGAGGTATGTACTTGATTATGAATGAAATTAAATATGAGGTAGGTATTTGATTATGAGGTAGATATTTGATTAAGAATAAAATTAAATATGAGGTAGGTATTTGATTATGAACAATTGACATCAATTTTAATGCAATTAGCAATATTTTAATTGTAATTTCGACTTCAATTATTCAATTGTTTATGTTTGGGTAAGTCATCGATGCACGGTCTAACGAAGATAGTATTTAAATGAAAAAGCCTCCAATACAAATAGTTCAACTTGTTTACTTCAGCTCATTCTCAACTGTCAAAGTTCTACTTTACGTAGATCTATTTAAAACTTTCGACGATTAAACCTCGAATTCAGTATAAATACCGGCACCACCGCGGTTACGATTCAGTCTGCTACAAGACACCGAAGCGATCACTATGACTACACATTTATGTATATTAACTAAAATAAACCTTAAATTAGGAATTTATTAAGTCAGCTGCTTCAGTGCACTTTATCTCTAATCATTTAGCAACCTCTCTCCTGGTTCCTCTATGATTTCATCCAGATATCTGAGTCTATCGTCAAATCTCCTCTATCAGTATGTAAAAAATACTAGACGTGTTCCGCGATTTCACCCACGTAGAGTTAATCTTAGTAAAATCTACACGCCCAAAACCCCAACGACACCACTCAGTTCGCCAAACGATATCGATCGTCGAGGTCGGCGGTATACCGACGGGAATACTCGGAATGATCAGTCTATACATAAATCGGACACTCAGCCACGCGCAGTTTAAGCAGTATTCCCCGACTTCTGTTACACTATTAGGGTTCCGTACCCAAAGGGTGCCAATGGGGCCCTATTACTAAGCCTCCATCTGCCTTTCATAGAATACACTTTTCACAGAATATTTATTACTATGTCCTCTATCACGACAAATTTTACAAAAAGTCAATAAATCAGATCACCATATAAAAAATCTCATATAAATGCATTTTTCGACGTATTTTTTCCTCCACCGCACACAGGTATCAAACTTGGTCTGATTCTAGTGCATACTCTATAGCAAAACAACAAATAATAAACTATAGGTAACTAAGCTTACTTCAAAACACTAGAAGGATATATTGTAGCATGAAGCAAAATATGATATAGCAGATGTAATTAGTCAATTATTTTACTGATTTTTACGAATCCCGTGTTTCTATGGCATCTATCTTGTTATTTATCCAATAATTAGCGTTAATATTGTGCGGTGGTACGGAACCCTTCATGCGCGAGTCCGACTTACACTTGACCGCTTTGTTATTACTGATCTGCCCCTATGAATCGTATCGCAACGGTATATTCCTAAGAGTATAGATTTTCTAATGCAAAAAGACTATGAAATCGGAAAAATGGCTCCAGAAAATAGCGCGAGAAACGAAGCAAAGAAAAAACTTTTCCGCTGTATCACTGCTCTGTCTCTATAAATTGTAACCTGATGATATATAACCTGCAATCTTCCCAAAGAATGGGCTTTCTATCCCAAAAATAATTTTTGAAATCGGAAGAGTGGGTTCACAAATTTGCGCGAACAAATTAAACAAACAAAAAATTCGTTTGCTTTATCACTGATCTGTCTCTGAGTCATAGCGTCATGATATATCCCTAATCTGCAATCTTCCTCAAATGATGAGCTTTCTAACACAAAAAAGTCATTAAAGTAAACAAATAAATAAACATACAAACACTTTCACTTGATACACTAGTACAGATTAATTAATTTGAGTTACAGCAACTTTATTAAATTTTGCAGCAATTTCAACAAATTCTTTTTTACAAATTGCTAGTAATAGAGGGAGGAGCGAGCGATTTTGTGCAGTATTATTAAGTTTTTATCAAAGATCATTATTTTTAATACATTAACCAGCTTAAAAAAATTGGGTGTGGCTATGTTATGAACACGGCCGTGTGTTGTACGTGAATACGTCTATGTAACGGGTTATGTTTTTTAAATAAAATATTTTTATTTATGTATTTAGGATAAAAGGAAGGAAACAAATAATTATTTGTTTCCTATAATTATTATTATTGTGTTACAATAGCGTATAGGCCGACATTATAAATTTTTGATAATATTTTTTTATTCTAACACCTTATTATATTCACTGTCACTACTTTAAACTATTTTTTTATATACAGATAGATTTTGACGACAGCTAACGATTAAAACTTAAACGAACATCGTATATTTTCCGAATCAAAAGTTATACTAATTGCAAATCTCGATATGCAGTAAAATAACCTCAAAATGGCGGCGCTTCCCCCTCCACCGCGTGCGATGCGTCACTGTTCTCGCTTCGTAATGAATTCTTTGATCCTTTAGCTATCCAGTGGTATAATTTAATTTTTGATGTAGAGGATAGATTCGAAACTGCAACGCCAAACTCTATCCCCCCCCCATTTTGTTATCATTAGGTTTTTTGGATTGCCCCCGTATGGTAGCAAATTTAAAGACGTATTCACGTCAAAACACAAGAATTATTCAAACTTTATTTTACATTAATATGCTGAATTTCAGCTTTTTAAACATTTAAACTCGTAAAATGTTTAATAGTAGTTAATACACGATAAACCGTTTAGAGAACACAAACCGATATTTGTGAGACACTGTCTAACTCATTCATACTTATATAACACCCACTCTCTCTCAATAGTCGCCGTTACCGTTCAGTCACATCACTCACGTCAAATGCGTCGCCCTTACCACTTTACCACCGCAAGCACATTATTTCGATGTTACATTTCTTCTTAACCCGTTTTAAATAAAACGAAATTTTCAATTGATCCTTTAGTAGCTACTTTCCATGTTTATCCATGTACAACATTTATTCCCAAATAACGCCACGTGCGAACTCTGCCACATATAAAGTATGGACCCAAGCAGCGCCACACGTGAACTATGATAAAAACGATAGAGCCAAAAGATCACGTATTCAAATAAAATGGTTGTATTAAAGATGGGATAATTAGCTCATCTTTTAGAACAACTTTTAGAGTGCTAATGACACGTCTACATAATACGACGGCATTGTTATAGTCCCGTTGTAGTAACATAAAATTCGATTGATATATATTCTTCTACAACAGGAAATGGACAAATTGAATTTGTAAATAGAAACATAGTTTACACGTACATGGTCGCATAGAGTTGGAGTTCTACAATATATAGAAATGTGAAAGTATAAATTACATAATTGCCGCCTACGTCACGCGAACGAGAAATATAATAATGGAAAGGTACTAATATACATAGGTAGTTCACCTTGTTTTTGAAGTAAAACTTCTTTACGCACGCTTGACTTGGGGAGTAAGCTGGTGAATGCGTGACGAGAGCGTTACGAAAAGTGTGATCCGGCGAGGCGAACGGAAGTTGAGATGGAGATATAAGTTAGTGAAGACAGAAAGAGAGAGAGTCACGTTTCGTATATTACTGTAGGGACAAGAGAGGTGCGAGCACACATTTTCTTTCTCTCATAGCCAATTATGTTTCGTATATCTAAGACACAGTGCAAGCCTATTGTCTGTATCCCACTGTAGGAGCAAGAGAGAGCAGTGCGCGCGCACATTTTTTTCTCTCTTCCCTAAAAAAACCATTTTCAAAATTAAATATTAATAACAAAATAAGATGACGGTCTGCAAAGTATTGACATGGCGTTTTATATAATTTTCATTACAAGTGTCATTGATCATATTATTAAAAATAAGAAAAACTAAAAAAATAGGTTTATTATAAAAAAAATCAAAATATTTAATTTTTTCTTAGTTTTTATTACTCCAAATAAGGACAGGATCATTTTTGAAAATATGTAGAAATAATACAACTGTATACATACTTTGCGATTTGGAAATCTATTCAGTGAGTTGATACTTAAGCAGTACTAGTACGTATATGTGACTACAGAGAAACCTAATGAAAATACACTTGAGAATATGTGACTACAGAGAAGCCTAATGAAAATACACTTGAGAACTTATTATCGAATCTATAATTATAATGAGTTCGGCCAACACTCACGACTCGCCTGACGAATTCGTTGAAAAAAAAATGTCTGGTTCTCGATCAGTTGTTTGTATACATACCAGAATTTATAAGCACATTAGCAGTGTCTTACGACTTCGCCCACGAAGAATTCCGATATGTAAGTGCAGTTTTTTAATGCGTTTATTTTATTTTTTTTACGTAAGATACTTGTAATTAGTTTAGCGAACCGACTTACACTTCCTGCCCATTTGCCCCAACTTTTCCCCCATGTTCCTGCAGCCTGCCATACCGCCGCCTGTGTAACGAACATATTTTTTTATTTTCACAAAACTTTTTGAGATATCAAAATGCAACAAAGTGCTATTCCTGACCCGTTATACCTCTATATAAATATATACTATGCTATATAACTTATTGTTTCTGAATTTATCCCAGACAAACAAAAAACAGACCAAAATTCTACCGTTTTTAATGTTTAGGCAGGTAAGGTACCCAACCAGACTAATAGCAGACATTTATTTCAGTACTACAGACAGACACATCAATTACATTTACACGTATAGATTAATATTTTCTGGATGACGTCATTTTCGGCAACCTTCTGTAATTTACAGTTAGAAGGTTTAATATATCGCACTTTAAAAACGAAAGTGATTCAACTCAAAAATAATAGATTGACAAACAGTGTTTTAAAGGGAACAAATGAAAGTCGATATAGTGTTGGGCCCAGGTGTTACAAGAATAAAAATGGCACTATTATCTGTATAATAGTGCCATTTTTATTCTGAAATGAAAAAAATAAGTTTCTTAAAAGTTTTATCTAAATCATCAGACAAATAACAAATCTTATATTTTGGTACAAGTCTGATGTAGCGAAAATGCGAATTTCCGTTGTTTTAAATGAAAGAATATACATAAAAAACGACGTAACAATTAGAGCTCGGACTTGATTATTTCGTAATAAAAAAACTTATTTGTAATATGCCCTTTCTATGGAGAAACGCATGTCAGTTGGTTGTCAAACATAAATTTCATAACCTCTCTTCAAACGACCTTTCTTGCGCATTTTAATATTTTTAATTTTTTGGGTTTGTTTTTCTTCTCATATCAATTCCTGTTTGTATATGCAAATTCAATGTTTAGTGTTACTAAGAATGGCACTTACGGTGAAAACTTCTAACTTACACTTCCTTGGAAAATCGCACTTTCGTACAGTCACTTCGTATAGACAATCGCACTTTCATATAGTACAGAGCACTTTTTTTAATACAATAATAGCGACCGAGCCCTAAACGAAGCCCAGTAAAAATGGGCCTAGACGTTAGAGATAAAACAAATTTTAAAAAAGCTGGTATTTTTTTAGAATATAAAAAACCAAACAATTCGGTAATTGACAATCAGGAAAGAGTAAAAATTAGAATTACAATTTTTAACCATAACACGAAACTAAAAAGCTATCTGCATAAACGTGCATATACAGGCTGTCCAGTGGCAGATTTCAATGTTTGAAAAATTGTAAAAAAAAACTACACCTCTAATACAAAGTGGGTTTATTTTAACTTTATAACAACAAATGCGGATTTCATTATTTAAAAACCACGTTTTCCAAATGGCGGCCATCGAGTCTGACACACTCTTCGAGTCTAGCACGCATGTTTTCAAAAACGCGTTTGCAGAGCAAGTGGGGTATCCTACTGACTTCGGCTCGAATATTTTCTTTAAGTTGTGTCACAGTGCTCGGATTTGTTTTGTAAACAACGGATTTTAAGTATCCCCATAAGAAAAAGTCACATGGGCTTAAATCGGGTGACCTAGGTGGCCACGGTAAGGTACCGTTTCGGGATATGTTTTTTTCTGGAAATAACTGCCGCACTGCATTCATGGACACATTAGCAGTGTGAGCTGTGGCCCCGTCCTGCTGGAACCATGTATTTTGGTTGAAGGATGGACTATTCTGTAGTTCTACTCTGAAAAAGTCATTTAATATCTGGGCATATCTCTCCGAATTCACAGTTACAGTTAGGCCACGTTGATTTTCAAAGAAATAAGGCCCTATGATTGCAGATGCAGACATGGCACACCAGACTGTTACTTTAGGCTTATGTAAAGGCTCTTGATGCATTTGTCTTGGGTTGTGGACATCCCAGTAACGAAAGTTCTGCTTATTCACATATCCTCCAATGTGAAAGTGAGCTTCGTCACTAAAGAATATGTTGCCCATCCGGGTAGCAGTACGAAATCTCAACAACATCACCTCCGCGTAAGTTTTTCTTAATTCAAAGTCAGAATCGTGTAAATCTTGAACAATTTGAATTTTATATGGATAGAACTTGAGCTTTTTTCACATTATTACCTGTAAAGTTGATTTCGGAATTCCCAATATCGATGAACGTGTACGCAGTGATAAACGGGGATTTTCAACGACATAAACCATAACACGCTCGACATTTTCATCCGTGGCTACCAATGGTGTAAGTCCTGGCCTGGGCCTATTTAATGTTGATCCTATAGCTCTGAACCTTGCTACCCATGACTGAATGAGGTTGATCGATGGTCCATCACGTAATCGACGAATACTGTAACGATTATTAAATCGACGGCGTGCTACAGACAGCGAAAATCCACTCGAAATGTACGCCTCGACGGCAAAAGCGCGGTGCTCTCCACTCCACTGTTCCATGGCTACTAAAATATCCGCACCGCTTGCGCTTCTAACGACGCGCCCCTCTTATGTGTTGCGTTCGGAAACTATGTTTGTTCAAACTTTGAAATCTGCCACTGGACACCTGTATTATATTTTCAAAATATATAGAATTATTAATAGGAAATAAAAATAGCAAAAAAATTGAACAGAATACATAATAACTTTTTAAAAAGGATTACAAAAAATAAGCAAAGCCTCTTGCTTTCGTGTAGCCATTGCCTAAATTAATTAAAAATAAATTGTTAACAAACATTGACAATGGTTCTAGTGTTGTCAAAATGAATGGCTTTTTTGATCCAGTTTACATAACTTTTTTCAACGACCTGTCGAGCCTGTGAGCATCATGGATCAATATGATACATCTGTGGACGGAGGATATAACGAGACACAATCTGCACTTTGTTTTATCTCGCTAGTTTAAAGAATTGTGTAGAAATTACATTTACAATTTATTATGAAGAATAACCTAACTTTTGATAAAAAAATACAAGATTTCTCTTTTGTCTGATTGACGATTTTGACAAAACTTAATAGGAGCTTATTTTTTTAATTTTCGCTATATAATAAAGTCAGTTTTATTATTATCACACCTGGGCCCAACCGTATACGGACCTTTACCGGTACTCAATTTTTTAACTATATTGTTTCATTTAAACCAGAAAAAGGATAATTCGCATTTTCGCTCTGTATTTTTTTATGAAAAGTCTGATTATTTTTCATAATAGTTTCTAAATGCTATTTCTACATAACACTTTGATCCAGCATGATGAAACAATGTATAGATTGTATCTCGTATCATCCATCCAAAGACGGTACAATATTCATCCACAAAACTCACTGGTTCGACAAGGCCATCGAAAAAAAGTCACGTAAAATCCGAAAAGAGCGAAAAAGGTATTTACTCGTTTTAATAACAACAGAACCATTTGTCAATGTCAGTTAACAGTTTATTTTTAATTCCTTTAAGCAATGGCTACACATTAAAAAATGCAATCGGTATTGATTGTTTTTTTATAATTGTTTCTAAAAAGTTTTTAAATATATCATTCGATTTTCTTTGTTATTTTTTTCTCATTAACTATGCTTGATATTTTAAAAATATAAAATATGCTCATTTATGATAGTTTTTTTTGTTTTCTACTACGACCACAAATTGTATTTCATTTCTTGCTCTTTCCTGATGGTCAATTGCCAAATTGTTTGGTTTTTGAAATTCTAAAAAATATCACCTTTTGAAAATTATTTATTTGGATCCTTTGCGCCGTTCTTCTTTGAACATATAGCGAGTTCTGTAAACAATTGACGCGGAAGTCAATTAGTTTCAGATTTAAGTAATCACTACTATTTTATAACCTAGATATTACGGAGGATGCTTTCTTGGGTTTTTTTTAAATTCCTTAATTCATTTTCCAACTTTATGAGTTAGGTATGTTTTATTCGGAATGTGCAATAGGTATTCTACATGTTACGGAGGACACCTTCTTGGTTTTTTTAATTCCTTAACTTAGTTTCCACTTTTACTTAGGTATGTTTCATTCGGAATGTGCGATATGTATTCTACATGTTACGGAGGATGCCTTGTTGATTTTTTTTAAATTCCTTAATTCCGTTTCCAACTTTATGAGTTAGGTATGTTTCATTCGGAATGTGCGATATGTATTCTACATGTTACGGAGTATGCCTTGTTGATTTTTTTTTAATTCCTTAATTCAGTTTCCAACTTTATAAGTTAGGTATGTATCATTCGGAATGTGCGATATGTATTCTACATGTTACGGAGGATGCCTTGTTGGGTTTTTTCAATTCCTTAATTCAGTTTCCAACTGTATGACTTAGGTATGTTTCATTCGGAATGTGCGATATGTATTGTACATGTTACGGAGGATGCCTTGTTGGTTTTTTTAATTCCTTAATTCCGTTTCCAACTTTATGAGTTAGATATGTTTCATTCGGAACGTGCGATATGTATTGTACATGTTACGGAGGATGCCTCGTTGGTATTTTTTAATTCCTTAATTCCGTTTCCAACTTTATGAGTTAGGTATGTTTCATTTGGAATATGCGACATGTATTCTACATTCTACAGGTTACGGAGGATGTCTTGTTGGTTTTTTTTTAATTCCTTAACTCAGTTTCCAACTTTTGAGTTAAGTATGTTTCATTTTAAATGCGCGATATGTATTGGGTGCTATATCCTATTAACGTAAAAAGCGCGTGTTCAAATCCAACGCAGATGTGAAAAATTGTTTTTTTTTTAACGCGTATATTATATAAACAAAGTGGAAAGTTTGTTTCTTTGTTTGTTTGTTCGCGCCAAACTCTCAGAAAACACGTCCAATTTCAAAATTTATTTGTGTGTTAGAAAGCCCATGCTTTGAGGAATATTATATGGAATATATCATTAGCCTACATTCATGTTGGCAGATCAGAGACACAAAATTGTGTTATTTATTGACAGATTATTCCGAGTATTCCCGCCGACATATCCCCTACAGACAACCGATAATGGTTGGAACGGAATGATGACGTTTAGGTGAAACCGAAGGTTACAGCTAGTATGAGAATAAAATAAAGACTTTAAATGTATCTGCTAACAAAATATAACCTTTACGCTATTTCTGATATTCAAAGTGATAAACTTCTAGAAAGTTGTTTGGTAGGACTTAGTACAAAAGGAATGAATAAAAGAAAAAAATAACAAATATATCGCTATCGTTACCCACAACGTCATCATTAGAACATTCGTGTGTCACGTCATATTGACGTGAGACCAACCGGTAGCTACGTACATCAAGGACTCTTGTGAAATTGATACATCAAAATAACTGCACATGAAAGCATTTAAACCAAGTTCCAGGTAACAATCGAAGCATCCACGAGTCGGCGGCAAAAGGAAGTATCATAAATCACTTTGCATATGCACCGTATGACGAAGCAGCAGCCGCCGGGTACCCACAAACGCGATCGGCCAGTTACCTTAACCCTGTTGTTGCAGAGCATGCGTCAAAAAAGTAGAGTAGATTCACGCGGTTCTTTAGGACGTGATAGCTTTAGTCACCGTGACTTGGTTGAGAATGGACCAGTCTTTGAGTCGTTCAGAGCGTTTGCGAAGAACGCAATAGAAAAGATGGAATTCTGAATTGCTCACTGAGAAGGGACAGACTCTAACCCTGTTGGATGGAAGCGTTGGATGGTAGTAACGGGACGCTATTAGGGAACCTTCGATGGTCCCCTTTTTTGTATGAGGGGGGTTGTTACGGGTCCCTGGAGGGGCTCTGAGACTACCCAGGTGGATAAGGCGGGAATAGTTACCTTAACCCTTTGAAGGAACTATGCTTTAAACGATTTTTCTACTTGTTATTATTGGTTAATTACGAGTACGCAGTAAATTTTCACATTTATACCTTGCTACTATTATACAATGATTATTAAGTCCCAATTTGTGTAATCTTCCTAGAAACGTAGTTCGTTAAATATAAAATGCCCTGTACAATTTTTATTAAAAAAAAATTAAGGTAAAAGTTAAAACACAAAAAACATAGGAAAAAATTAACAATTTATTTTATGTTTTTAACTAATTTTAACATCCTCAATTTTTTTCCTTACTTATTTTTTTATTAATGACTATTATAAGCTAATCAGAATCACACATTCTCTTATAAAGTATGTTTACGTCATAATTTCCCATAATTTAAGAATTATAATATGATTTAAATCCATAGTCAGTTTTTTTATAGAAATTTTTTAACAAATATCCTTTTTAGATTATTTAGTTATACTATAATTAATTCAGAACATCATTGCGGAAGTATAATTATTAAAAAAAAAACTCCGAAGAGACAGATGTAAAATTGTTTGAATGCAATTGTGTTTTTAATAGATCGAAATAAATATAATAATGTTTCACAATTAAATAAAACTACGTGATGTAGTATTATTTCTACTTTCTTTAAGTTCTTTACCACGACCTAGGTTTCGTTGTATTACAACATCAGCAAAAATGGGCTATTAGCATCTTTGCTAATGGCCCATTTTTGCTAATACTAATCTGCCCACCTGAATACAACGAAACCTAGGTCGTGGTAAAGAACTTAAAGAAAGTAGAAATAATAATAGTACATCACGTAGTTTTACTTAATTCTGAATAATGAATTTCTACAAAATTAACGCCAAATACATTCAATAATAATGTTTATAAATCAGAAAGAGATGCCCTTCATCATTATAGAGATAAATTAAAACTGCTTACATCGCTAGGTGGTAAATGGCATTTTAGACTGATCATAAATTGTAACCCTGAACCAATTTAATTTTTATTTCCTTGTGATATCTCAAACGATTCCGAAGTTATGATTATCAAATTCCATGCAGGCGAAGTTACAAAATACCGCTATTATACAAATATTTTTCCTTTTTATAAATGAACATATTGCAAATTTTATTTCGAATAGATGTTGTTACTTTTTTAGAACTTAATTTGCTTGTACCATATAAAGACATATTATATCCTGTGAAATTTAACTAAACTTTGGAATCAAAAAACCTTGTAACTGTATTAAACTCGTTTTTACAACACATCTAATTGCGTATTTTTATTACTCCAAAGTTATTAGTTTGGACCCCCATCCAATACCGAGCACGACGTAATTCTAATTCAAAAAACAATTTCATAATAAAGGGGTCTACCAGACTGGACACCTGTTTTAAGTGTTAACGTAACTGCGTACCGCACGCGACCTGCGTACTGATGCGAGCCGATACACCTGCCACTGTATACATATATTTCCTTATGGGAACGCATGCCTACGATTTTATTGGGTATCGATACACATACTTTACACAAAAGCTCAACTTAACAAATGAATGCACCTTTACGCGTGTGTTTCAGTCGTTTTAACCAACGCCATTTAAATCGTCCCCAACTTAAGAGACCCAAAAACTAATAAAACGAACTCTTACCTTAAATTCGGCATTTTGCGAAAGTTTTCTTATTTAGAGGGCCAAATATAATAGCATTTGTCCTAAGAAAATATATTTTAAAGTGAATACGTCTTTAAATTTGCTACCATACGGGGGCAATCCAAAAAACCTAACCCAAAATCGGGGGATACAGTTTGGCGTCGCAGTTTCGAATCTATCCTCTACATCCAAAAATTAACTTATGCCACTGGATAGCTAAAGGATCAAAGAATTCATTACGATAAGCGAGAACAGTGACGCATAGCGCGCGGTGGAGGGGGAAGCGCCGCCATTTTGAGGTTATTTTGCTGCGTATCGAGATTTGCAATTAGTTAACTTTTGATTCGGAAAAGCGCATCCGCAAACGAGCATCGTATCGTTTAAGTTTTAATCGTCAGCTGTCGTCAAAATCTATCGATTGTATAAAAAACATTAGTTTAAAGTAGTGACAGTGAATATAATAAGGTGTTAGAATAAAAAAATATTACCAAAAATATTTTATTTAAAAAATATAACCCGTTACATAGACGTATTCACGTACAACACACGCCACACCCCATTTTTTTTAAATTAAAATAACAATAAAAACAACTTTATCGAATTAATAATGTTTCCAAAAAAATTTTTTACAACACACGATAACTATTTATGTAAACAGCATAACATATATTTACGTTTTTATCTAGATAGACCGTAAATAATTCTGTCTAAAGTATTAATAAATTTCTCTAAGCAGTATCAGAAATAACATAATATTTTTACAAATACACTATTTGAAGAAAACATATCTTTGGATCATAGCAACAATAAAATCTCTTATAACAGATTTTCATTATAATTTTACGTCTAACGAGAAATAACAATTTGTTTATTTATTATTTCATGTTTACGACTTAAAGTTTTAATAAAACGATAGAAGTTATCCATTTTCGGTTGACAAACAATTTAGGTTATTATAAAAAAACAATATATATATCAAAGTAATTCTGAAATCTTCATTATTTTCTTAAACAGTAATTTATTTCGTATAAATATTGACACACACTGAATATTCACGAAAATATCGAACAATTTTCTTCATCCAAACCCATCAGCAGCAAGTGCGGCAATTAGTTTTGACATTTGTTTCATTGTTTTTGACGACTTTTACTACAGTCTGACTTGCCGAGCAAGATTCCATTGCGAGCGAGACATGCACGCGCAGGGTGCAGCTGGATGCTGCTAGCATCTCGTAACATGGAGCGTATCAGTACTAATTAAATTCCCACAATACGATATCTTGAATAAGATAGTAAATAAATATTTTAATTGTACGCAAAAATTCCTTTCATTAATTTGTCGCTTGATTTCTTAGATAAAAATACCTACGCCGCTCCATGAAAAGCACCACATCATGAAAAACAACTTTCGATAATGACGACTCTTTTCTTATTGATGAAAATTGTACTGAAATTTTAATTTCCATTTTTAAATAACTGATTTAATATTTAAAATCCACAAAACAACGATTAATATTAGTATTATTTTATTTACTCACAAAACTAACAAGATTAATGAGTAACAAAATGAAGATTTGGCGCCAGTACATCACGTGGCGCCATCCTGGCACATCCGTCCCGCGCACGCGACCACCATACCGAAGCGGCAACGGAAACAGGCGAGGGCATCAAACTTAAAACAACATGTGTAGTGTTTATACTAAAAAAACGGTAAATATATTTTTTGTTTAAAAAATGATAATGTTAAACTTAGTAATATATGTTCTTTAAAGAATCGGTTACATTAATTTTTACCAAGAATAAAGTCGAGTATCGTTGAACAGGTCTTTCAACAATATTGGGGGGGATTTCACGAACTGTTTTTTTCGATACAGGGAACGGTTTACGAAGTATTAAGTTTCAAAGTGGCTACCATCTAAACCGCTATCTTTGAATATGTTGCCGTCGTGCTGAAGCTTTTTCATTCTTTTGTAAGAAAGCAAATGTAATCGGTTTATGATCTGTAAATATTATGAACTCATTACTTTCTAGCAGGTGTTTGAAGTGCTTCACTGAAAGTTAAATACTTAATAGTTTTCTGTCATGTGTGCTATACGACTTCTATGCGTCGTTTAATTTTTTCGGCATAAATGCAATTAGTAGCCATGTTCCTTTTTCTTACTGTTGTAGTACTGACTCAACTCCCCAATCTGATGCATCTATGCACAACGCTAATGGGAATTCGGGTTTCGGGAAATTAAGGAGCACAGCATTGATCAGATAAGATCGGTTTTACATTCTTCAACTTGGTCCCTGGCTTCGTCTGTCCATGGAACTTTTCCCTATTCCTTGCCTCTTTCAGGAGTTCTTGGAGAAGAGCTTGAGTTTAGACTGCGTCCTTTAGGTAACGGCGATAGAAATTGACCATTCCAAGGAAACTGCGCAAACCTTGTATTATTATATATTATATTGCGGGCAGTTATAATATAATATTGATTAAACTTTCTCTGGAATGATTTGAACCAATATTGATTTTATATCCAAGAAATTCAATATTTTGTACACCGAAAACTGATTTGGCAACGTTGATGCACAGTCCATACTGGTTCAGTCTTTGCAAAACTAATTTGAGACATGTTTTGTATTCTTCTTCTCCTGGTGAGGTAATAAGCACATCATCTATATAAGGAAAAATAAAGTCTAAGCCTTTCAAAACTTTATGCACGAATCTTTGGAATGTAGCTGGGGCATTCCTTAACCCAAAACCCATAACGTTGAATTCACACAAGCTAAAAGGAGTTGGAATTGCTGTTTTGGGCTTATCTTGCTCGGCTATGGGAATTCGGTAATATGCGTTGAACAAGTCCAACTTGGAGAAGATTGTTTTACCTCCCATAACAAGATGGGAATATACGTGGGATAGGGTATCCATCTGGAATTGTTTGCTCATTGAGTCGACTATAATCTCCACACGCTTTCACTGTTCCATCTTTCTTTGTCACCAAGTGTAAAGAACTTGCCCACTGGAATTTGGAAGCTCTGATAATCCCGAGAGTTTTTCGTCGCTGACACTCAAAATACTTCTCGTTCCATTCGGTATTTTTTGGAATCGTTTCTAATTGTTATTATGTAGTCTGTCCAATTTTTTTTGTTATTTTTATTTTCAATTAACTATTCTTTATATTTCAAAAATATAATATATGCGCATTTACGAAGATAGCTTTTTTTGTATCGTTTTATGGTTACAAATTGTAATTCTATTTTTTCCTCTTTCCTGATTGTCAATTACTGAATTGTTTGTGTTTTTATATTCTAAAAAACACCAGCTTTTTTAAAAGTTATGTTTTATCTCTAAACGACTGGGCCCATTTTTGCCAGTCTCCTTTGACAGTTCCAATCACTCGCATATTCAATCATCAATCTGCATTCCTTCACTTTATATATCAAACTGGTCGCTTGTAATGCAACCTCAACATAACAGGATCATCTAAAAGAACATTCTCTATAACCCGACACGAGCCAAAGCGACCAACTCGGCCGCTCTCCCCCAGCTTCTCTTATGGACATTCCTCGCGCGCCGCCTCTCGCTAGTAACCCGAGACGCGGCCTTGCTCAGTGTCGGGTTACATGGCAACGCCACCGACTAGCAACGCTTTCTTAACCTGACCCTGCTTTAACAGCGCCTGCTGCACCGCTGTCGGGATTGGATTTAGATCCATCTATCTGTATGTCGATATCTACGCAACGCTATCTGCCTCTCGCTACATGTATATTTATTGATTCATTGTATATTATTTTATTAAATCTAACAGTAGTCTCGATACATTCAGGTTCTCTCAAAACGCTTTTTACCATTTCTCTGTCTTATTTTACGGACCTTTCATACTATGATCTGTTTACAGGTATAAATAGCAAGGTTTTTGCGGAATCCTCTCAAAATCATAAACATACTCTATAATAGTGCTTTTTATTTATGATTACATTTAAAAGTTTCGTTATCATAAATTAAGCATCGACGAGAAAATATCAAGAAAAATACCAAAATTACCAGCATAATCAATATGTCTTTCAGCGAAACAATACTCACGCGTCGCGTCTTGTCGTTTTGATAATGCCGTCCGGTGCTCGGTGTACTGAGTGAAGTTCAACATTTTAGGATATTAATAAAATAGAGTATCTCGAGGAGGAGTGCAATACAAGAAAACTGCATCGGTTATAATCGTCTTATTTTGCAACCCATAGAAATCAGTTTACTAAACACGTATATGTGTTTCCTGCCTTACTAGTCCAGTGTTCATTTATTACGTATACCGAAACCAATCGAAACCTTTTTTTTTAATAATAAATGAAACTTTCTTTCATACTAAACTTTCTTTTATCTAAATTTCTTATTTTCAATGATTAAAAGGAACAGTCGATACTCGATAAATTAAATTTTAATTACGTTTTACAACCTTCAGACTATTCTGCAATGTTCGTTTGCTCCTAAATGATAAAGGTCAGCTTGATGATATATAATATCTTCGACGCATTTGCAGAAATGATAAAAAATACGAGCAAGTCATCATCAGTAATGCAGTAGCACAAGGTTCTGCAAATCAATGCATGTAATAATGTGAAATATTCCACTATATCTTGATATAGATGGATATATCTACCTCTCTTTTACGAGAGGTAGATATATCCATCTTGATATAGTTGGATATATCTACCTCTCTTTTACGAGAGGTACATATATCCATCTTGATATAAATGGATATATCTACCTCTCTTTTACGAGAGGTAGATATATCCATCTTGATATAGATGGATATATCTTCCTCTCTTTTACGAGAGGTAAATATATCCATCTTGATATAGATGGATATATCTTCCTCTCTTTTACGAGAGGTAGATATTTCCATCTTGATATAGATAGATATATGTACCTTTCGTAAATGCGCATATATTATATTTATGGGAAAACAAATTGCTTTAAAAACTATGTTCATCATAAAAGGCACCAGCGAAAGATCTTATCGATCATACGATTATAACAGCTACTTTCTTAATTTTACAAGTACACATTAAAAATTAATTTTATAAGTACAATGCCATATAATATAAAACCGCATTATCTTAAATTTTATTACTTAAATATAAAATGAAACGTTTTGAAAGTGTTGAAAATTAAATCAATATTAAATTAACTGAGAAGACACTGAACACGTTCGCCGCCGACTAAGTTGAAGACAAAATTTTTTTATCTATTCAAAAGCGTTCGCAACTGACCTTTCTCTGGCTGAAGTCACAAAAATGGCGCCATTTAATCATTACAACATCTGTAACTTGATTTTAATCTTCTCTTTTTGCATAATCATTACCTTGACGCTATGCATATAACATTGACGTCTTAATTAATTAGAAAAAAAATTCTTAAAATAACCGACTAGTAAGTGTAATGAAATTTAATGTAACAAATAAGATTCAGATTACGACAGTATTCATGTATACACTCGCAGTTAAAGTTCAATTCCACACAAAGGTTTATAAATACTTACCACAATAATTTTTAACGCCATATTAAAATCGATACTCCCAAGGAAAAATATTATAATCTTCTCATATAAAAAAATATTTAACATTCTTATTACTTGTTTAATAAATTTTTACACGAATAGATATAAAAAGTAACGCACTGTCCGTGAAGGTATATAAATACTTACACCAAGCGATATACTTCAATAGCTTTAACGCCATACTAAAATCGACACACCCAAGGAAAAATATTATAATCTTCTCATATGAAAAAATATTTAAAATTCTTTTTACTCATTTAATTTTTATACGAATAGATAAAGAAAGTAATGTGCTGTCTGTGAAGGTATATAAATACTTACACCTAGCGATATATTTCAACACTTTTTAAAGCCATATTGAAATCGACACTCCCAAGGAAAAATATTATAACAATCTTTTTGGTCATTTAATAAAATTGTATACGAATAGATATAAAAATTAACGCGCACTCCGAGAAGGTATCTAAACATGTAGACCTAGCGATACCCTTCAATAGTCTAAAATACAATATTAAAATCATCACTCTCAAGGAAAAATACTGTAACCTTCTGAAATAAAAATAATATTTAACATTATTATTGCTCATTTAATAAATCTTTATATGCATTGATATAAACAGTAACGTGCTTACAGCAAACAAGAATACAAATCACCTACAAATTTGCACTTAAATATACCCAATACTGTTTTGAAACCTAACCACGCTCTTTTATAAAATCGCAAAAAGTAACGATGTTTAACTTGGTGCTGTCAAAATTACTTATTTCTTATCCTGGGGAAACCTGTGCTCATCTTACGGATTGTGCTCTAACGGTTTTATGTCTTATAATACTGGCGCAAACAACAACCAGTTATAATTAAACTGATACAATTGTTTAATACTTTGCAAGACAATTAGACAGAAGAAAGATGTCTGTTATTCGTACAAATGGCTCTGTGCATCAAACTCTGTATAGAATGGTACAGAAACATACAAATGGTTCTGTGTATCAAATTCGATATATATATATATATATATATATATATATGTATTTTTCTAGATGACCAGTTTTCTATGGTCTGTTCGGCTGTCGTTTTGTTTATGGCATTGAATGTTATCATCAAACTCGGTACAGAATGGTACAAAATGTCATGGAACTATTTAAAAATTCTTAACAGTTTCTGTCAAATCGTTTCTTTTCAAAATCACTAACAAAATTTCAATTTCAATGAAGAATTCTTTTTTACAGAAATACGCTTCAAATATACTGAATACCGTGCAGTTCTGTGCAGAACTGAATATATTTGAAGCGTATTCAAGGGAAGTACATAATCGCCTGTATGAATAGCAGACAAATTCTTCCTTACACCTATATACAGAATTAATACTGTTACCAACAATTTCAGTTGAAACTATTATACATCATCTGTAACACCTCCTTTGTCACCAAATCCCCTCCACCTTACAGCCCACAATCACAATCCGATACCGATCTCCATTACATAAGAGCCCGTCGCAAACGTCAGCAGTACGTTGAGTAAGTTCGCGCGGATGCGCTTTGAAGTCATGAAAAATCGAAAGTTTTGGGTCAACTCGCGCCCGCCAGAGAGTGTGTCATTGAGAACCGGTCGACGCTCTTTACCTGTGGCACCTCATTGGCAGAGTGCAGGTGCAACAACACGACTAGGCGACCGATAATGAAAAAAATGCAGCTAATGCAGCTTATTAACCGAATAATTTACTATTTTATTTTTGTGTGGAAATATTCCCGAAATAATAATAAAAAACAAATAGCATGTCGTAGTGTATGTACATCCATCCACATAGTACAGTCGTTACAGTAAATTCAGTATGTATGTGGTACGCAAGCGGGAGCGGTCGGGTGGTAGAGATTTAGTCTTATTATATGTATGTAAATGGGAGTAACCAACTAAGAAAAACATATCAACAATAAGTTACACGTGGATCTACTATAATTTAATATCTAACTGAATAGTACCTATACGAACCGCACGAAATTAAATTAAAGGCTCACAGAGCATTTGTAAATATATAACTATGAATAGACCCCTAATACTTTGATAGAGATACATTAATTATGCACTTGAATTGTAATCATACTCCGCAATACGACTTCTATTGAATCAATTTTAAAGAACATCAACACGGTGAGCCCTGACTAGATCAATGACTTCATACGCAATACCAACGTTACACCTACATAAAACGAACAAAAAATATGGTCCAATTAACGCCACACGCTAACTGTATTAAATGAGATATAGTCAACAAAATCAAGCAAATTATTTCCATTTATACATTATTGGGCTGCATTTCGTCACTGGGCTGTATTTTTAATTATGTTATATGCGGAATAAATTTACTTTGAACAGGTAACGGTATAAACACGGATTTACAGTCAAAAACATAAACCGCATGTAATGTTTTGAATACTCATTTAAGTCATAAAGAAGCAAAAATAACAATAACCAAAACCAAAAGTTTGGTGTTTTATCGAAACGATTGTATGACACATTTAATAACTACCAAAAAAAAATATACCAAACACTTTTCGACTTCCCTATTTTCGCCATACTTGGATGTTAGTATGTTTTTTTCTTTACGACCTGTTTTCTATCGTCTGTTTGACTGTCGGTTTGTTTAACTCGTTAAATGTGGCAGATGACTAAATGAATATAAGGAAAAAGTAGGAAATGAAGATATAATAACATGAGAAAGCTCCCCACGAAAATGTATAGCGCCTTAAAAGAATTACTACTTGAATATTCTTTAAGAGTAATACCACGACGTAATTAAATGAAGGGAGTGATGACAGATACTGTTTACGGGCAACAAACCAGTAATGCAGTCCCTATATACGGTCAGCAGTGCCTACACATTGCACAACGCGAAGCATTAAACGACTGGCTCAGTAACTTCAATAAAGGTCAGAACTGGCTGCATCACGTCACCAACCCCATTCAAGCAACATGTTGACAGTAACTCGTAAAGAAAATGCGACAGAAAAGTGAGATGCAATATGTATGCAATTCATGCAATATGTACGCAATTCATGCATTTATTTCATGCAAACATTGGTATTTTGCAAAATTACCCAACTAGGGAGAAATACGTCTAAAAAAATAATAACAACTTGAAATGCCGAAGGTTTTTAAACAATTGTTAAAAAAACAAGACAAAGATGAAGGAGGATTATTTTTTTAGGGTTCTATTTTTAAATTCCATCGCCAAAAAATCAGATATGGGCACATCGCATAACATTTGAAAGCATAATATTCCAGAATTAATATTTAATTAAAACAAATGAAATTACGTTATTTACCACGACCTAGGTTTCGTTGTATTACAACATCTTCAGGTGGGCTATTAACAAAGATTAGCTAATTAAAACCTCAATTTCATTTTGAGAGTATGTTTTTCTTTTAAAAGGCTATTTAACATATTTTCATTTACAATTTGAACAATATATAAAAATTTCAACCCTTTTCTCTGCAACAAAGTTACTGTTTAAATTAGCAAATTAGTTTTTTCTCCAGTTATTTTCGTATAAGAAAAAAACATATTTAAACAAACACATTACAACGGGCATCTAAAAAAACATGTTTATAAAAAAACCGCAAAGTGTAGAACATGCACTACGAGGATTCCTTAGACACTTGCGCACTTGTAAACATTTAAAGATACATAGTATTTCTATTAAAGTATTTCTATTAAACTACTTATAAACATTTAAAGATAAATAGTATTTCTATTAAACTACTTATAAACATTTAAGGATACATAGTATTTATATTAAACTACTTATAAACATTTAAAGATACATAGCATTTCTATTAAAGTATTTCTATTAAACTACTTATAAACATTTAAAGATACATAGTATTTCTATTAAAGTATTTCTCTTAAACTACGTATAAACATTTAAAGATGCATAGTATTTTTATTAAAGTATTTCTATTAAACTACTTATAAACATTTAAGGGTACATAGTATTTCTAACTATTTACAAATATTAATTGTTCACAACGTAAATATATTGCCTCTTATACCTTTCACAAATGTAAAGCATGGTTCATACTTAAGTAATATTATTTCTGACCATGTAAATTTATCAACAGATTGCCTAAATAAATATCTTTCACAGACATAATAAATATACTTTTTAAACAAAGTTATTTTTGCAATTGATTTAAGTCATTTATATCGCGTATCTTGAATAAGTAATGAACTTTTTACAGGCTGAACTACATGTCTTATTTCATCGATTATTACTCGTGAACTAGTAAAGCCTACTTAGCTGTAACAATTTTCCTTTTAATTTCACTATATTATATACTACACTTGTAAATACTTTTCAGATACTCAAAAATAGCGGTTTACCTGGTAGGGGTGGGAACACTAACAAAAATGATCACTTTAAAGCTTATTTTTTTATAGACGTCGGTCTTTTAAAAATATTTAAGGCACGTCATAAACACTATCGATACAGAAATTCAGGAAACACTATCGACACGGAAAATTCTGATAATTGGTTTATAAAATATTACAGAAAGTATTTACTGAAGATAAAAATATAACATCTTCAACCAATTTTAGGACCGCTTAGGAAATAATATAATCAAATAATAACTGAAAATAGTGTAATCGCGAGTTTGTCATAGAAAACGTAATTTTGGATTTGAATTGTTAGTACTTTCTCTTGAATTTTAAAAGATTTTATTAAAAACACATGATATGAGAAAAAAACACCTCCAATTTACGTGAAATGATGATACACTAAAATATTTTTTTAAGAATTTATTCCATAACTTTATAGGCGTTATAATTACCAAATTTTAGCTTCATGGCACTAATACTCTGCGAGTAAAACGCCTGTAACATATAGACGGACAGACAGACAGACGGATATAGCGACACTATAAGAGCTCCTAGTTTGGTTACGAAACCATAAAAATTGCGCTTCTGCAATGATGGCGATCGTAAATTTTTATCACTGTTTCAATACGTACATTCAAACCGTCCCTAACTCTTAAAAAACTTGTGAGAGCCGTCATGGCACGCCTGGTAGATGTAAAACATCAAAATTTTTTTATGAGGCATTTTTATTTGAACGAAGTAAAAGGGGAAAAAAATATTTAAATCGTTAAGTTAATAAAATATTATTTTTATTTTATTTTCATTAAATAATTTACCACAGATAATAAGGTCTTTAAAAATCTATTATAAATAAACGATTTTAATATTTTAAGACTGTTCAATACAATACGCTATAACGATATAACCGAGTAAAATTTTAATAAGAAATAATGCTGTTCCGAATTAAGTCGGAAAGAGACGACAAGACGCGAAGCTGGCCGAATTAAACCAAAAACAGCCGATAATACACGAAGCTGGCCGAATAGCAAGATACGTCTTGCCATCAGAACGTTTTAACTCCCATCCAAACGCACCATTAGACTATTCACATCAAAATTTCAACTTATAACAAAAAAAAACTAAAAAGAAGTTCCGAATATAAAATTGTATGTAGTCATTAGAAAATAATTGTACATTATTATTATTTCTTAATTATTGTTGCAGACTGCCAATCTCCCACTTACTGTGCGAACAAATACTGATTTTTTTACAAAAAATATATGGAATGGGCCCAGAAGTGCATTAACAGAAGAAACGTCTTATTAGAAATAGAAAATAAATAAGAAAATAGATGAAAATGAGGCATGAAAAACTTTTATGCTACTTCATAACTGAAAGAGCACATAACCGCTGAAAGAGCACTTCTACTTCAGTTAATCGATGTTCTGCATGGACAATAAAAGATTCTACATAGAAACAGTAAATATAATATACATTAGTATAATTATCATTAGTAAAATGCAGCATTCTATCTATATACATAGAATGCTGCATTTTACTAATGATCAGAATAGAGTTCATGTTGTATATCGCAATTTAAGGCTTTGTGAAAGTACCGAAAATGGACCACAACTTCATGCTACTTCCAATAGATGCCTTATTAGGTGACCATAACATTCACACTTCTGTTCTCTACCCACACTCTATTGCTGCAACTCACGGATATTTCGTGTAGCAATTTTAACTAGTAAAAAATATTTCGAACATAACACTGTTCAGGTAACGACAAAGCGTTGCGCAAATCGAAAGCAGCTCCCGCAAACACCGAAAGATAACAGCAATCGCCTTATCGCAAGCTACGAACAGCCGCGAACATAGAATAGGGTCGCCAAACCACTAAACCGCCAGCCGATACAAGCTATTAATTAAAAAATATTTTTATTTTAAAATAAAAATATATTAACACTATTGTAATAAAACACAGATTTATCAAATATGTATTTTTTCGAACTGACTGTTCCCATCTTTGCTCGGACTAACACTCATATGCACCACACACGGTTAAGGCTCTCAGTCGGATTTACTGACAGTTAAAAACGTATTTTGTCAAATTTATTCACAAACTACAGTGGAATTAACAAACTAACAGTCTTGGGATTGAAAAATAAATAGAAAGTTTGTTACTATTTTCACATTAGAGTAGATAAAGATGACGAATGAAATATCACTGTGTTACACATATTGGCGTGCATCAACTCTTGTGAATCGCAACAGTTTTTCTTCAAGTTATTTCATTTTCATTGTTTACCTACCTAGAAAATCAAGTTATTTGTTACATATAAATGTAAGTTCCAAGATATTCGCAATAGAGGCTCTTTTGTTTTTTTTGACTGACCTATGTATAAAACCCAAATACTACTCACTAACTGACTTATAATGAAATGTCCAGACTATAAATGCTGTAATCTTGAAATTTGGCATGCATGTTTCTCATAGCTTCCTGGTGCTTGCTGCAAAAGGATTTTTCGAAATTCAATCCCTGAAGGTGAAAATGTGGTTGGAAGATTGTACGGGGATATCGAAATAATTAAGAAAAAAATAATTGCGATACCTCTAAGGTATGACAATTTAGATACATTGTACGGGACTGTACGGGATGGTAGGGGAATATCGAAATAATTAACGAAATAATTATCATACCTCTAAGGTATGACAGTTAAGATATATTGTACGGGACTATACGGGATTCTACGAGAATATCGAAATAATTAAAGAAATAATTGTCATACCTCTAAGCTATGACAGTTTAGATATATTGTACGGGACTGTACGGGATTCTACGGGAATATCGAAATAATTAAAGAAATAATTGTCATACCTCTAAGGTATGACAGTTTAGATACATTGTACGGGATTGTAGGGGAATATCGAAATAATTAAAGAAATAATTGTCATACCTCTAAGGTATGACAGTTTAGATACTTTGTACGGGACTGTACGGGATTCTACGGGAATATCGAAATAATTAAAGAAATAATTGTCATACCTCTAAGGTATGACGGTTTAGATACATTGTACGGAACTGTACGGGATTGTAGGGGAATATCGAAATAATTAAAGAAATAATTGTCATACCTCTAAGGTATGACAGTTTAGATACATTGTACGGGAATGTACGGGAATATAGAAATAATTAAAGAAATAATTGTCATACCTCTAAGGTATGACAGTTTAGATACATTGTACGGAACTGTACGGTATTCTACAGGAATATAAAAATAATTAAAGAAATAATTGTCATACCTCTATGGTATGACAGTTTAGATATATTGTACGGGACTGTATGGGATTCTACGCGAATATCGAAATAATTAAAGAAATAATTGTCATACCTCTAAGGTATGACAGTTTAGATACATTGTACAGGAATGTACGGGATTGTAGGGGAATATCGAAATAATTAAAGAAATAATTGTCGTACCTCTAAGGTATGACAGTTTAGATACATTGTAGGGGACTGTACGGGATTCTACGGGAATATCGAAATAATTAAAGAAATAATTGTCATACCTCTAAGGTATGACAGTTTAGATACATTGTACGGGACTGTATGGAATTGTAGGGGAATATCGAAATAATTAAATAAATAATTGTCATACCTCTAAGGTATGACAGTTTAGATACATTGTACGGGACTGTACGGGATTCTGCGGGAATATTGAAATAATTAAAGAAATAAATTGTCATACCTCTAAGGTATATGACAATTTAGATGCAGTAAATGTTAGAGGTACGTAAAATTTGTATTTAGATCTCAGATTGAAATAAAAAAAGACATTGAATATATTTGGCGTTAATTTTGTAGAAATTCATTATTCAAAATTAAATGAATCTACGTGATGTAGTAATATTTCTACTTTCTTTAAGTTCTTTACCGCAACCTAGGTTTCGTTGTATTACATCTTTAGGTGGGCTATTAGCAAAGATAATTGCTAAACCAACAAATTTGAAAAACCAACTTCCATAGCTCCAGCATATTGAGTCATTAAATCCATTATCGTTTTATGTCCCATCCTATAGGAGACATTTTCCGAATCATGACAGCTTAACTGTTAAATCTCTGTGAGACCTCTGTGGGATTACGAATTTAATATATAAATAAACCTTTTCAGTACGAGTAAAACCATAGACTTATTACATAAACCAATTCAATTCCACGTTACCTAAATTGTATTTTTGTGTGTGCGTAAATTTACTATAGTGTAATTAAAGTGCCGTTCAATAATATCGACAAGGATATCGATAATCTATACATTTTGACAAATTATATTTTTAATCTTATAAATTTGTCACAATAATTTTCAATTGGAGTATTTGTTAACTTATATAATTATAATTTTATCCAGTTTTTAAAACGTGCGATTGAACACAGAGGGCCGGAAATGCGGGAGAACAACGAACCTAACTATAAATATTACATGATATTTTTATTTTGCATTTTAAAAGACCTATTCACTGATACTTCACTTGATGGGTTAAATGAAAAAATATATATAAAGTTCCTTGTACAAGAGGGTATTTCAAAAAAATGATCCTGCCTTTGATTGACTAAATGCATAAACCTGCAGAATGTAATCGCAAAATGTTTACAAATGAGATAGCTGTGATGTGATGTAAGTAGGGAAGACAGACGGACAGATGATGTAATTATAAGGTTCCTACTTTGATATAAAACTCTAAAAAGTATGCCTAAATGTCTATTGGTATGCAATTCCATTCAATAATACAAAGCCTAATTAATTTTGCCGACAAAATTATCGATAAAATGATCCAACACTAGCGTAAATCAAGTGAGTATAATTTACACAAAACTCAGTAAAGTCATGTTATTATAACTTTTATTTTACGTGTAATTAGGTATATTATTCTATAAATTTTCGTATACGAAATTGTCTTTTCTGTGTGTCAAATTGCCCCTCCCCCCCCCCCCCAATTTTCTGTATAAATATTATTGAGTGCTCGCTGTTGAGAGTGAACATGCCTTATCACTATGCCAAAGTCTCTACATCAAACCGTTTCCATCAAAACCGCCATGACAGACAGACGGGCAGACACGTAGGTGTTCTTATAAGGTTTCCGTTTTTTTCGTAAATACGGGAAAACAACCAACTGGTACATTTTTAATACTCGATTTATTTGAAAATAACAGAAACATAGTTAGCGTTGACACCTCTACATTATAACAAGTTTAAATGAAGATTTACCCAGTGTTCTGACGACACACAAAAACATCCTCTCAGTAATATAGTTCACTGGCATTATAAGATGTATACTATAACAATGAAAACTATTGTAAACAATAATATAGATTTTGTCACATTAGTTTATAATATATAAAATAAGCTAATTCATAATCTATTTTTTGCTATGATACCCACAGCAAATTTAATGAAACTGGACGGTTGAAATTTTGCAAAGCATTACGTTCTTTAATTTAGATGTAATAACATTTCATTGTTTATAAAAATTTTCACATGACAACAAATTAATTTAAAGGTTATTTTACACATAATACAAACAAACAAAGAACTGCTAATTAACTTGTATGCAACTTGAACAGTTAATTTTTAAAAAAAATAGCTCCTAATTAAGTATTTACTTTGTATCACTAACATCGGCTCGAAGACGTCCACCGTTGAAGTTAGCCCTGTCTCGAAGAATCCCATAAAGATCAAACCCGTACAGATATTACTTATAGCTTCCATAAGTTTTACCAGAACATTTGTCCACCTATCTAGAAGTCGTCTCACTATTCGCCTTCCGGTATGCGGTTGCTATTTTAAAACAGTTCTTACCTAACGATCATCGGATCTGTATGCTACACGGCCTGCCAAATGCCATTTCAGTCTGTCAATTCTATAATATATCAATTCTATAATTCTATAATAATATATAATTCTATAATTCTATAATAATATATCAGCAAATAAAATATAAAAAAAACAAAAATGAAAAAATACTGAAAATATAATTTATTAAAATCTATGTAATACTTCGCGAATGTATAGTAAATATATAGTAACTACCCATTGATAAAGATAATCCAAACTATAAAGTATTTTATTTTATGTTGTCCTAACTCGCATGAATTCCCAGCAAATCAAGAACTTCTTAGTTGACCTTTGGAGGGCAAATAAAAAATGTCTTACAACAAATTCTTTACACCGGTGGCAGGCAGCCCGAACCCCTGTGAAGCCGGTGCAGGCGGCCAATATAATTACAGGTGCTGTCAAAATGCCTTTCGGATTACCACAGACAGGTAAGATTGTCATAAAAAATAACAATACTCATCGAGCTGCTGTTAACCAGCCCAAGTTGAGATTTGACACAATGCGGCAATCCTTACCTCCTGGAGAAGATTAGTGTTTATTAGGATTATATTTTTTTCATATATTTTATAATCTACTGGATGCCTATAGCGGTCTAATACTTATTAATGTTGTTTAGGGAGAAATTATATGAAGATTTCTATCAGTGTTCACTTCAAATGGTATTTGAATCCTTTTTTATTTGATATATTATAAAACTAGCGTTCGCCCCCAATTTGCCCCGCGTAATATTAGCAAAAAGTAAAAAAAACTTTTTTTTCAAAGAAATAATTATAGATTTCAATCAGGCCAGTATTATTTTGAACATAATTTGCCAGATCTGGCATTTAATATTTGATATGGTGCGATGCCACTTGATATGGATTTGGATATGACATTTGATATGGATGGCTATCTAAATTAAATGCTATGTAAGAACTAAACTACAGGTATGAATTGAACATGTTAAATGGTACATGTTCTACTACTTTTAAAAACAAAATTAACAGTTCGTCGTGCCCGGGTATAATTTGTTTTATAGTATTTATCTTCACTGCTCCTATAAATGATAGCTTAACTGTATATAGCCTATCTTTTAACATAGTATATACATTAGCTTATACAAAATTTAATTAAAATGCGTTGTCACGTCTAAACGTGAAAGGAAGACAAACAAACAAATAAACGAACAGAATCTCAATTTTATTAAATTTGTGGGAAGCGTTGTTAATAAAATTAATTGAATGTATGTATGAACGTATTTTTTGTACATTATTAACGCCCGTATGCACTAGACACGATCAGGACTCTCAGTCAGATTTACTGGCAGTTAAAAAAAATGTTTCTGGATACTTTACCGATTGGACCGTACAATAGGGCATAGTCGGGAAAGTAGATTCTTGTTCCGACTCGACTATCAGTTAATGAGAAAAAGAAATACGTTTTTAACTATCAGTAAGTCTGACTGATAGTCTTGACCATATGGGCGTAACACATTTATGCTAATTAGGTAACAGAGTAAATTCAGAGGAGAAATTACACAAGTGTAGACCTTTAAAACAAGTGTAATTGACTATTTTACCGGGGTCATTACTGAACTAACAACTACCAACCCTGCATTCCATGTAAACGCAGAACAGCCGCCACCGCACCGCGCGTCGTCAGCCAGTTGCGGCGCCGGCCGTGACTCAACGCACGCTCGCCGATGGCCAATGACACAGAGCTGAACCCGTGGCGCTTGACAGCTCGCTCGCGCCAAAACTTACGTCACTTTATTATTGACAATGGCACTGCATTGTTATCCATTTTTTATTATAACTTTGTGCCGCTTATATGGAACTGGGTCGTATCGAGTGCACGTAATGAATGACTGATGAAAATAACTTTTAACGTAAAGTATTGGCTGGAGGAAACTACTATAATTCAAGATGAACGTGTGCATTATGCTAGACTGACTTGAACGCCGTTGGAACGCATCCAAGAATCGCTGAATAGGTCGACGTCCGCTGTTCTGTGCTTTGGCGAGCTAAGTTGTTTCACAATATTTAATTTGTTGATTTAAAACTAAATACACAGAAACATATAGTGTAATATGGTGTACAGAAAAAGAACTTTACAGTATTTCTCCCAGAGTATAAAAACCTGTCAAGCACGAGTGGAAGTCGCACTACGAAGGTTCCATACACAATTAGGCATTTATAAACATTTAATGCTACATAATATTTTCATTAAACTATTTACAAAATGTTATATGTACAAATATTGCCTACTGTATCTTTCACAAGTGAAAAAAAATATTTTATGTGATATAATCTCACTGACACACTGAAGTTGAGGGGGAGACATAAGTTTGTGAAGACAGAAAGAGAGAGAGTTACGTTTCGTATATTACTGTAGGACAAGAGAGAGAGGTGTGAGCACACATTTTCTCTCTCTCTTTCTCTCATATGCCAGTGTATGAAATATATATATATGCGAGTTTGCTAGCGTTACGCGAACGGTGATTTTTTGATTATTTTATAATTTAATTTCGTTCTTGAACAATTTTATAAATTATTATTTTGTTCAATACATTCAATACATTTTTCTACGTTCAAAGTGAATAAAATTGTAAATTAATTTTAAAGTTCATATTTTGTGAATTTGAAGTTTTACTTCAGTCGTGTGGTCTAAAGCACACTCATTTTTTTTGTTATTTAACTAAAAATCAACGATCTTCAGTTTGTTTTCCTTTACTTGTGCTGTGATATCTTGCTTCTTGCCAAATTTCACGATTCTAGATCAACGGGAAGTACCCTATAGGTTTTGATTTATTTGCGAGTGTCAAAATCTACGGCATAAATGGCCTCATTTTTTTATTGCGTTGACTTATACGCTTAATTTTTTAGCTCCAAAAGACCGTAGATCTAACTATTGATATTAATTTCAACTTAATAACTCCACGCGTTCCTGAGAAATAGTCTTGACCAACAGGCAGACAGACCGACGGAGAAGTGGTCCTATAAAGTTTCCTTTTTTTCCTTTTGAGATACGGGACCCCAATAAAAGTACAAGATTCTTCTAACTGCTAGTCTATTCATATAAATGTCCATTAATTACCTCACGAGTCATTCAAATGTGTGGCTCTCTTGTATTTAGTTAGTTTTGCACTGTAACAACAGACACAGTTTAGAAAAGGTATAAGAAATTATAGACAAAGCTGATGGGAACGGCTTAACCAAAATCTAATAATTTATAATTATATTTCAACAAATGAAATATTTAAATCTACCCACCTCTTCTTCTTCATATTTAAACGCTCTCCCATTACTGACGATCACAACCCACTAAGGGCCGGTGTAAAATCTTGCGATTTTGCACTAATCTAGGGGCCTTTTGGATGATCATTTATACGGTATTTGTGATAACGAGCCGACGTTCGGCCACGAGGTCTTCTGCCTTCGACTTAGTAGGATGTTTCGATCTGGGTTGTCATGGTTTTGTCTGATAATGTGACCAAGTATCTAAGGTCCCGACGAATACTGTAGAAGGTAACTGTACTTTTAAAACCGGTATTATCCTGACCCACCGGCAAACTACAAATTCTGCTTTTCTATGTACGTTTACAAAAAACAATAGACCTTATGAAACAGCCCAGCTTAAAGCAATAGGACAAGGAATAAAGAACAGGAAAAACAATAAGCCCGGTCTTTATTCAGTTGGTTTTAGACTATAAAGCATCAATTCGAATAATCCGTACGTTAACCAATTAACCGGCTGACTACAAATTCTATTTTTCAACATACGTTTACATAAAACAGTAGACTTTACGAAATAGCCCAGCTTAACACAGCCGGACAACGAATAAAGAACAGGAAACACAATAAGCCCAGTCCTTGTTCAGCTGCTTTTAGACTACGAAGTATCAACTCGAATAGTCAATACATTAACCAGTAAACCGACAGACTACAAATTCTGTTTTTCAACGCACACTTACAAAAAAACAGTAGACCTTATAAAACAGCCCAGCTTAACACAACCGGACAACGAATAAAGAACATGAAAAACAATAACCCCAGTTCTTGTTCAGCTGCTTTTAGACTACAACGATAAAACAGTACTTAATAGCGGTACTAGTTGAGTCTCTCGTGACAATGGTACATAATAATTTGTTAGCATAACTCTTAATCACACAGTGTTAAGCAAGTGGTAAACAAATTTGTCTAGCGAGATTTTAAAAATAAATCTACTGTATAACCGAACGTTAATGTCGCTGTTTGCAAAATGTGTATTTCTCACGCTTCATACTCACTGCTCGGATATTTACTAACGTACTAAGTACTATTCTATTTACTCAGCTTACAGTGATTATCGTTTTACATCGGTTCAGACCTGCTATTTTGGTATTTTTTTCAATTCACAACACAAATGATATACAACGTAAACTGTTATCTGCAAATTATATATCTTGCATATGGCGAAGAGACTGGCGACTATACAAGTCTCACGAAAAGAAATGCCCCAGGATAACGACAGAATGTCATCAATGTTTGATTCCATGAAGATATGAAATGGTAAAAATACCTTGCTTGCATCATCTTGAGTTTTCGATGTAATAACATTGACTGATGTCGACCACATGATTGTTAAAATTGAAAGCTGTAAAAACAATTTTTGTACGATTTTCCTCAAAGGTTAATTTAAGCCATTTCTATCGTCAATTCACTTGATCTGGCTTTACCCTCCTTTAATGCGGAATATTCATAATTAATAAAAATGTGAGGGGACTGGGACACTCGTGAGATTTTATTATTTCTATACATCTAAAAGTTTTTTCTGTAAACGTTTGGAGGCAATAATTGCATTATACTGAGATGAAACTAAAAATCGTTGGAAACATAAAAAAAATTATTGGTTTTTGAAATATCTCAATTGAATGTAGGAGAACAGTAAATGTAAATTACAAATGAAAATGACCCGTATAATACATCTTGTTATATTGTTATAATGCAGGTAGGTAATACACAATTTATAGAGTCGCTTGAAGTCACCAACTGCAAATACTTCAAATTTTTATTTATAGTGTTACACGCAAAGCATCGACTTTTGCAAGTGACGACTGACAGCTGCCGATTCTTATTAGATAAGATCGATGACCGACTTTCCGCCAACTTACAGCACATGTCAAGATGCAAGTGCCACCGACTAAATGTCTGCCACCTTCTTGTTACACCATTTTCTCCATTAGCATGATTTGACTCTTAACGTTCCGATCGGCAGACTTTGATGTCTTATTTTTGTAAAACCGCTTTTTAAAGATACGTGGGCCTTAAAGTATAAAATACCGTATGTTCTATTTTCTCCGATTATTATCTGTTGCCAACTATTATTGGACCGATTATTATCGCTTGCCGATTATTGTCGGACCGATTATCATCGATTGCGTGTTACTTAGCGTTTTAAGTGTTTTCAGAAAGAGAACACTTGTAACACATTGTCCCTTAAAGAACATTTGTGCCATTTCAACTGGGATTTAAAGCCCTTTCCAGCAAGAAAAAAAATGGAATTTGGTTGATTAATTATCGAGATAACCACACAAACGAACATACTCACAAACGACCTTTTTCTTCTCTCAATATTAGTACAAATTAAGTACAACAGGTGTTATGTGAATAATTAGCGCGGGCAAACATTAACCCCCGCGTCCAGGGCGACCACCTCTGCTCGATTAACCGGTTTATGCAATAAGAGCTCCACACGGGTAACATGAATCATACACGGAATGTGCGACCGGCAAATTCAGGGGTCGCGTGTGTGAGATTGGCCTTTAAAGCCCCATGAATCCATTAAATTTGCAAGTTGTATTGTTGACTACAGTTGCTTCATAAATGAACACGATGACAGTTCTCAGTAGAGTGTATCGTGTTTTGTTTAAATAAACACCATGACAGTCCTCAGTGGGCAGTTATCAGTGGACTGCCATCGTGTTTTGTTTAAATGAACACGATGACAGTCCTTAGTCGACAGTCCTCAGTGGACTATCATCGTGTGTGCCTTATTTGTTGTTGTATTTACACTTTATCATACCTGTGGCAATGTGTATTTATCCTCGCTGTAATACAACGTATGCGTAATAAAATGTATGGAAGAAGACCAACAAAAATGGGTCTTGCATCTAATTATATACATACATAATAATTTTTTTAAACTATTACAAACAACAATTAACATTGGTCGCTTTTTAGGGTCCGTACGGAACACTAAAGGAAAAAAGGGACCTTTATAAGAGCACTTCATTGTCCATCTGTCTATCAAGATCTTTTTTCTCAGAAACGCGTGGAGGTATTAAGTTGAAATTAATATCAAATATGTATATGGTCAATGTCTGAAATGGAAAATGTCTTTTTTAAATATGCGCCTATGAAGAATAAAGTAGGCAATTCATTTTCGTTTAAAAAATAAAAATTCTTTAAATAAAAATTTATAAGAACTTAGTTTTGATGTAATACATCTAATGGCACGTTTGGATAGGAGTTAAAACATTCTGATGGCACGTCGCGTCTTGCCATTCAGCCAGCTTCGCGTCTTGTCGGCTTTTTCCGACTTAATTCGGCCAGCTTCGCGTCACGTCGGCTCTTTCCGACTTTACGCTTTCCTTTCTACTACACTACAAACACGCTACCTTTCGTTTGTGTTAGTATATCAGCATTACTTCTTACTAACGTTTACACATTTATATATGCTCGGTGTATTGCTTAAAACGTTAAAAGTGCTTAAAACGTTAAAACTGTCGTAAAACGTTAAAAGCGTATATTAATTTAAAATATTAGTCACAATGGTGGTAAAAGTGATAGTGAAAATAGATTACATGTTTCCTATCTGCCGAGTGATATTTTTTTTATTTTTTCGAGATAAATATTTTTTTTATTCTTCTAATACCTGAACCCAACAACTTTAACCGGTCTAGTTTCAGTAAAACGTTAACTATATCAAATCTACTTTTCACTATCGAAAATCGGAAAAAATAATACGAGTATACAGTCAATATCTAAAGTAGATAAAGGATGATTGTGTATACCAACATGTTTTTCGACATTTTTATACCTATTATGAAATTGTTAATGCTTTCATCACAATTAACCAATATGCTATAAATAGAGTACCAGGTAGAAATAGAATTAATGAAAATCCACGCATTTAATGTAAACCTTCTTAATCGCAAATGCAATATTAATCACGTAAAATTTGCGTTACTAACGTCATCACTACCTATGTAAATAAAAGAACTAATCTTACCACTGTTTGGATTCCTGTAAAGAAAACCGCATGGTGTAAACCATTTGGTGCGAACACTGTAACGTACAGTATGTGTAGTATAGTGCCATATCCCTACTCCCGCCGCGTTATGTCCGTCACATATTTAAGTGACGTCGCCCGAATTTGCATTTTTTGCTTTACGAAAAACCTGTGCTTTACGATATTTTACTTTAAAACCCTTGAAACCACATACATCGAACGATTGAGATAAACCTAAAGAGACGAAACGGCAAAAGATAGACGAAGTCAATATACTAATGCAATATAATAAATATACTTGTAAGAAATGTAATTTTAGATAGATTTGAAAAAAAATTAATTTATCTTAGAGTTCGGTCCCAAAACTGAAACTCAGTTTGTTGTCCGTCTGTCTATGTCTGCCAAAACCCTTTTTTTCAGGAAAGGCTAGAAGTATCTAACATGAAATACTTGAAGCTAACATGAAATACTAACTCACACACTAAAACCTATAGGGCGCTTTCCGTCGACCTAAAATCACAAGTAATGGAAAAAATCCAAAAATCATCTATTTCTAATTCTATGTGGAATTACTATGTGACATAGTATATATTTCTAAAGTAGCTATGTATTTACTAAGCTTTACGCTATGATATAACGGCACGAAACCCTCAGATCGTAACTTCTACTCGCACTTGACCGTCTTTTTGGGGTTCCGTGACCAAACTAGAAACCTCTATAGTTTAGACATGTCCGTATGTATATCACAGCCGTTTTACTCACTACTGCTATAAAGTGGAATTTGGAAATATTATACAAATTTATAACGCCTACAAAGTTATTTACGAATATATCATGAACACTTTCCATACAGGGATCTGCTTACGTTAATTCCGTTTTAAAGATCATTGTTATTAGAGTTATATATTCCCACCCCCACCAACTAAACTGCTATCTGTGAATATAGAAGCATCAATGCATCATAAATAAGCATACATTTATATATATATATATTTAGCTTTTGGGTGTGAGAGGTCCCGAGTTCAAATCCCGAACGAACCCAACTGCATTTATATACCGTGTTTGACGTTTAAAGTACGCCTATATGAAGGAACTGGTCGAATGAAATCGGAAAGAGCCGACAAGACGCTAAACTGGCCGAATTAAGTCGGAAAGAGCCGACAATACAACGACGCTGATCCGAATGTCAAGGCGCGTCCTGTCATCAGAATATTTTAACTCTCAGCCTAACGCACCATTAGATGTATCACATCAAAATTAAATATATTAACCAGCCCTTATTCATGAGAACAAAGTCGCAGACACTACAACTCTTCTTTGGTACTTATTTAGTATTATCTCAAATGCTACAAGGGCGGTTGGCTGTCTCAGTCTGGCTCTGTGTGTCTGGATGTGGCTGTGTCAGTCTGCTCTGGTTGTTCATAGAACTGCCGCTGCTAGATGGCGCAGAGCTAGTCTTCGTAATACAATATCTTTCCTGATAAAAGGGGAAGGATACTCAAAAATGCATGGAAAGTGTTGGAAACCGCACACCGCGCGAAAATACTACTCGCTAATAATAAAACCTGTCAAGTACGAATAGAACTCGCACTACGAGTGTTTCGTACACATTTAAACACTCATTAGTACTTAGGGGTATAATAGAAATCCATTAAACTATTTGCAAATGCTGATTTTGCACAATATTAATATATAAAGGAATATTATCACAGCTACGTGTGTTCTACTAATTTACGAGTAATAGTCGACCAACTTATGACATGAAGTTGGGTCTGTTAAAAGTTCATAGAAAATCCATACAAATAAATTAAATCAAATGTAATAACATTTTATGTTAAAATGTATATTTATTATACCTGTGAAATCAATAATATTCAATGTATTTATATATTCATATGCTGAGAATTAATATTATTTAGATATGCACAATATTTTTGCGAAACGTAAATAGTTGAAGAGACATACTAAATACCCTTAAATGTTTCAAGAGACTAAATTTGGATGAAACTCTCATAGTACAAGTTCAACTCGTACTCGACAGTTTTAATTCGTTTTTAAGAACGAATTTTAACATAATCAGTCTATGTGTGTGATAGAACAAATCAAGCCTAGCCTTGTAACTCGTATTATCCGCGATCGCCTCGGATTTACCTATCCATTTCTACAATCATCTCCCAATAAGGCAAGTTAGGCAACGATAACGTAGTGCCGTATCGCGCTTGCGCTTGTATTAAGTGTATTTGAATGATCATTAAAAACCGCCCCACCTTGAATGCTAAGTTCAACTGTGGCAATAACTGTAACCTGATAGTCTTATTCATTTCAACTTCAGATCGAAATAGCACCAACGCATGGTACATATAGATAGTCTATATCTCGTACTCATTTAACAATTCTCTATTAATAGTTTTATATCCCACATTTACATAGTGAATAATAAGATTAATGAAATGTAGTGTCCGTCTGCACGACAGGTTTTTTGTCGTAATTATGAAAGCGTAGAATCCCGGATATTCATTTGGATGTCTATAATTTTTAGAGTTTCTTACCTGAAAAGGAAAATAAGTGAAGACCTTATAAGACCACTCACGTATCCGTAAGTCTGTCACAACTGTTTTTCTCAGAAATCGTTTAAAATAGAAATTTTAAATTTGACACAGTGTAAATTACATTTACTCTCAATAATTAACACTCAAAAATATTCATATGAAAAATTGTAGGAATGAAACCAATTTATATTATATATATATATATATATATATATATATATATATATATATATATATATATATATATGTATATATATATATATATATATATATATACATCTGAACCATTAATATAAAATTTAAATGAAATAAGAACTGGTAAATAAATATAATTAACCTCAATTAAAAGTTTTTATTTTTGTATTATTACTGTCCTGCTGATAGTAAATTCTGACAGGTCAATATTGCCTAAAAATAATATTTGCAATGAAATTAATAAAAAAGAGAGTTATAAAATTAAAATTTAACATTGGAAATCCATTTAACTGTTGACAATATTACTTTAATATTTCTCGCAATAATAATTGTCAATTAATTATAATCTAAAATTCATACAAATTTGTTATGCCTTTACTGAACACGTGAGCTGTTCCACTGACCCAAAATTCATATAAGATACTTGATACAAATAAGGCCTTTAAACACAAAAATTAAGAACGTAAGGCCTACCTAATTTAAGTAGGCCTTGTCTGTATGAAGTACCTTATTTCCGAAGTTGGACTTATTTTTCTTAATTTTTGGGTGTATAGGCCTTATTTGTATCAAGTACCTTATTTTGGTTTGTATTTACATTCTCTAAAATATTATATATCAATCATTCCTGTTCATAACTAGGCCAAATACTCCATAAAAACTGGCATTCTCCTTTGTATGGTTATACATATTTATAACACAACAAGTATGAAATTAAATCTCTTGAACAAAAATTGTTTAGTGTATGTCCCCTACGCGTAGAATGGGGTACATGTTTTTTTATTCGCATTTCCTGCTGTGCCCTATCCGTCGTATGTCGTCAGGTATCTTTCAAAAAATATCGGGGGTATATAATCAAAACTTTTTCAATACAGAGGCCGTTTACGAAATATTAAGCTCAAACTGGTCATTTTTGCTAGGGGTTACGCGTCCCACCCCCTACCAGCTAAATCACTATGTTTTTAATATCAGAAAATTATTTTCAATACATATCACATATATGTATAATTAAATTAAAAGAAATATTAATTATCACAATTATTTCTGTACTTTAATGTATCTAACTGATGCATATGGCGGACTGTTTGCTACGAGAGCAACATTTTATAGCCAACCAGAATACCAGTCCATTTCCGTTTGACAAGCCGCCGAGAATCCAACCCGGGTCCCCGCGGTGAGCCGCGCCGCCAAAGGCCGTATTCCTTGTGATCAACCCGAGACACCACGGCGACAACACTTAAGTAGACTCATAGAAATTCCAAACAAATGACTTAAATCAACTGCAAACATAACTTTGTATTTCAAAATTATATATAATAAAGATATACTTGGCGATATATTTACATGATCAGAAATAATATTAATATTTATAATATTAATATTATAATTAATATTTACTTATAATGGAAAGATTACGTACGCTTATATAATGGAAATATTACGTACGCTCGTAGTGCGAGTTATACTCGCACTTAACTAGTTTTTTTTCATAACAACATAACCTACGTACATTTTACTTGATTATTTTTTCCTCTCTCATCTTTCAAACTTTCTTGTTTTGAAGACACATTATCGTACATTGGATCACATGAAAGAATCAAACCTTAACGCAGCTTCATCTTAAATCATTCTTACGCACACCCAAAAAATATGTTGTGCGATACAAAAAAACAACATTCACCCTTATCAGATCCCATCTTCGAGCCGAGAAATTAGGTAATCTTGTTTAACAGGCAGGCAGACAGGCATGTGCCCTTCAAACAATGGGCCGCCGGCAGGGTCGCTGGTTCCGATTTGTTCCGCCGACCGCAATGCCTGCCGGCGGCGTGGCGGTTTCATTTCGTGCATTTGAACGCATCAATAAGCAGAGAAGGAACGCGACGTAACAGTTTGGCGAACTCATTGCCTCAGCGCCCGCTTCTTATGTCACTTCCGTAATTTAAATAGCGGTTTGGACGTTAGCAAGTTAAATTACTACCTCACGATCGAATCGATGCTCGATAACTACTGTTGAATTACACCACAAATTAGTTGCATATTTTAAAGTTGTTCTATTTATGAATACATGAATAAAAAAGGAAACGCTACAATAGAAGCAAAAATTCTTAATCAATTATATACAAAGAAGCGTTTATATATGTTGAGTAGGGAATACGGCAGGAGAAAAAATAAACCGTAAGGTTATCCGCATGTACGTCCCCGCGAAACGTATGCCTACAGCTATGTATTTATTTTATAAAGTCGCAATAAATTTTTATTGTTTTTTTTTTGTTTTTTTGCTGAGCTCTTCAAGTATTAATCATTACAGCACGGCACACCCACGTCCTCCATGAAAGAACGATAAATAAAGAAATAAATAACTAACTGAACTAAATTGCTTGAAAATTCATCTTGTCATAATCGTATCAGAAGTACGATTAAATATATTTTGAATTTGTTTCAATATAGAAGTATACTTATTTAAATAGCTCTATTTTCAAATAATTTACAAGTAAGCTTTAGAGGCTGAACTATATCAAAACTTAAAATTAATTCGAATTTCGAAAATTGAGAGCTCCACTCCCAATGTACTTGACACGAGTCAATTACAGGTAAAATCGGTGGTGGTCATAGAGTTGTGGTGTCGGCAACGTATAAAATAGACGGCGGTAATAGTATAATTGCGACGATAACGGTTAAAATCGATGGCGGTAGTAGCATCATGGTGTCGATAATGAATAGCATTAATGGCGTTAAAGGTATTATGGTGTCGATAACGGATAAAATAGATGGCGTAAATCGTATAATGACAGATATCGTGTTAACGGTTAAAATCTATGGCGGTAGTAGCATTATGGTGTCGATAACGGATAACGTGAATGGCGCTAGAAGTATTTTGGAGTCGATAACGGGTACAATAGATGGCGGTAGTAGTATAATGGTCGCGATAACGGTTAAAATCGATGGCGGTAGTAGCATTATGGTGTCGATAACGGATGACATGAAGGCACTAGAAGTATTATGGTGTCGATAATGGGTAAAATAGATGGCGGTAGTAGTATAATGGCGACGATAAGGGTTAAAATCGATAGCGGTAGTAGCATTATGGTGTCGATAACGGATAACATTAATGGCGCTAAAAGTATTATAGTGTCGATAACGGGTAAAATAGATGGCGGTAGTAGTATAATGGCAACAATTACGATTAAAATCGATGGCGGTATTAGCATTATGGTATCAATAACGGATAATATTAATGGTGCTAGAAGTATTATGGTGTCGATAACGGGTAAAATAGATGGCGGTAATAGTATAATAGCGACGATAACGGTTAAAATCGATGACGGTAGTAACATTATGGTGTCGATAACGAATAAAATCAACGGGAGTAGTAGTACTATGGTGTCGATAACGGGTAAAATCTATGGCTGTAATATTATTACGATTTATATAACGCATAAAATCAATGGTGTAATTAGTATTAAAAACTACTGTTTTCATAGTCGTTCGTAGCATATGTTTACGTAACTAGGAGAATGTCAGACAAACAAATACCTACCCGTCTCTTTGTGAACATACTTATATTGAACGTAAGTAGGGTACGTGATATAATATTTACAATATTAATAGTGAAACATACTGAAAACATAAGAAATGACTAAAACCCGACTACGGAAAAAATAACTGAAAAGCACGAAATACGTACATACATAACCTGTGAAATTCATAACGTCATGTACTCTAGGACACTCCGGATCAAGACGAATTTAATGACACCTCATTTGTTGAAATCACTTTAATAGTTTAGTCTGTAAAAGGGAGTAAACTTATTCACATACATACATACATGCATAGCCCGTGAAATTCATAACGTTATTTACTCTAGGACACTCCGGATCAAGACGAATTTAATGACACCTCATTTGTTAAAATCACTTTAATAGTTTAGTCTGTAAAAGGGAGTAAACTTATTCACATACATACATACATGCATAGCCCGTGAAATTCATAACGTTATTTACTCTAGGACATTCCGGATCAAGATCAAGAATTTAATGATACCTCATTTGTTGAAATCACTTTAATAGTTTAGTCTGTAAAAGGGAGTAAACATACATATATACATGCATAGCCTGTGAAATTCATTATTTACTCTAGGACACTCCGGATCAAGACGAATTTAATGACACCTCATTTGTTAAAATCACTTTAATAGTTTAGTCTGTAAAAGGGAGTAAACTTATTCACATACATACATACATGCATAGCCCGTGAAATTCATAACGTTATTTACTCTAGGACATTCCGGATCAAGATCAAGAATTTAATGATACCTCATTTGTTGAAATCACTTTAATAGTTTATAGCCTGTGAAATTCATAACGTTATAAACCCTAAGGTACCCTCCGGATCAAGATGAATCTAAGGACACCTCATTTGTTGAAATCACTTTAGTAGTTTAGTCTGTACAAGGAAAGATACTTACTCACCTACAGACATACATACTACATACATATGTACATAGCTTGTGAAATTCATAACCCTTCCTCTGCCGTAGTCGGATAAAAATAATAAAACAATTTCACGATTTTAAAACTATATAAATAGGAATGAAATACAATTAAAACAGACGTATATAATACTAAATAGACTCAAAGATAAACGAATAAGTATAGTAATGCGAATACATTAAAATACGAAAGCAGATGACCTGTAAAGAACACAAGTCTCGATGAACGCAACATAAGTTTCGAGCGGTTAACAGCCATTTTGAAAAAACATGTTGACAAAAAGAAACTTCAGTATAGTTAAAATACAATGAAGTTAGCCGCTTTTGAAAGATATAACACGCCAGTTGTCAAAATTTGTATGAGAATTAACTTTTTATACGAATGGCAGTGCTGTGAATTCATCAAGCCAATTAATTATCTTCTTAGCCATTAAACACTTCCTATAATACACAATAGCAATGGCAACATCCAAAAGAACGATTGCGCATTAACCTTTCAACAGGGAGTGACGTAACGCAACGCCCCAGCAGTAAGACAGAGCGCACTATATACAAGACGGAGGCGGCGAAGAGCGCTCCAGCCCGATGCACTGCGACTGACATCTGCCGCCCACGCGCCGACATCTTCTTGCTTGCAATAGCGTTGCTCTAGAGATCACTTGGTTTGTATTATAAATACTCGCTGGTAGAAAGCGAACCGGCGATGATGAAACAAAATTCGAGCAACACGTTTAGTAGCAATGTTTGTTGTTAACAACTGATGCAACATGAAAATTCTAACAATCAAAACCTGAGCGAAGGAAAGCGAAATAAAATCATAATCAACACATGATTTTCTTATTTTAATACTATATTTTGCTCATTTCTCGGTCGCGTGAACTACAGTAATGTAATCTATGTGTCAATCTAAGATATATATCTCTTTTCCAAATTGAAAATCCATTCGCGCTCAGCAGTACCATTATGATCGAGTTATAAATGATAGAATTTTTTTATGTTATCCCAACGGAACCAAGCTCGAAATGGGGAATCCGAGATTCACGATATTGATTCATACAAGCTAAAATGAAACTCGCAAATTTTTCCTTCCTGACAATAACTACGTCATCAAGTAGAAAACCAATTAACATAATAAAATATGTATAATATGCCTTAGGAACTACTTTAGACTTCAGAAAAAAATCATTATATGAATGCAGGGTATAATCTATTTGTATACTACATTTTTTGTAGACCTGATCAAAAATACGTAGTTATAGAATTACAAACATCCATCCATCCAGACTTTCGCATTAATTATATTAGTTAGGATTTAATTTACGCTTGCATTGCATTAAATACCCAAAAACCACAAAGCGACGCTAAAGAACTGACTGTGAACCCAAGTTATGAAATTATATTTCCATCAACTCACTTGTATGATGAAATGGCTTCGACAGGATAATATAGTTTTTTTAAAGAAATGACGCCAAGACTTATTCATTAATCCTTAAACACTTGTTTATTGGCTGTTGGTAGCAGATTTTTCCCGCACACACAAAATGTCTCATGCTACTAAATTGAGAACAGATTTATGAAATACAGTCACAAATATCATACAATTAACACTTCATACAGCGATCAAGGTTCCATTAAAATTTATTAAGAAGTCCGTATAAATAAGCAGAGAAACGTTGCATTTTACATATGTAAAAATGTGTTTATTCAAAACAGACAGGCAATATTAGAAAACATTATATTACGATGTTGCAATGGCAGACATTAACATCCCCATCAACAAACAGTTGTTTCAATATTTTCTCATTATGTCAACTTTTCATACTACTTTGATTCAACATTTCTCTAATTTGCGATGCGATTTTTTATTGGAATTGATTATTAACCTAAAATTAAGTTGGTGCGACATGAGAGTATGTGTATCAGAAAGCGTCTGCGAATGTATCGCAAAACAGCAGGCCCTATGAAGAAAATTCAAGAAATCTATTTTAAAAATTATGATCTTTGATACCTATTTAAAACATTTCCTTATAAAGTCGACATTTTAAGAGAAATTCCACAAGGAAGTTTTTACTTTCTAAGGAAACATTGATTTTATAAAAGAATATTCCAAATTGCACTGCGTCAACTTAGTTTCATACTCATAATGGACCCTCTAACGAATTCCAGGCAAAAAATTCTTGGACCCCCTTTTACCGCCCTGCCAGCTAGACTACATTTGATTTCTATTAAATAATTCTCCCGCCTTCATTATAAACGGTACCCTAAGCCAGAACTAACGGATCAACCGGAAACCATATACGCGGGACTAGCCACCTACGCACTCCAGACGTGACAAAAACCACTGAATGCTACGCGCACTTTTTATAAACGACATTGACACTGGCAGTTTTATAAACATAGCCTTAAGCACAATAAAAAAAATAATGATACAACAAATATCAAGAGATAAGTTCTTCTTTGATACTTCACATAGGCGTTTGAACATTTGATAAAAAAAATATACATGGTAGACTCTAATACTCTACATTGACAAGCGAATGGTAAGCCTAACAATAATTATGTTATTAAATTGAAACAGAAGAAAGATCACTTGATTTTTTCTTTTATTTTGACAGGAATAGAAAGAAAAGATATAAAAAAATTAAGTTACACAATGTGACAAATAAATATAATTGCGGTAAATAGCATCGTGAAAGAGCGTGATTACGAAATCAAGAAAGGTATAATTAAAACCTAAGCACTAAAATAATAACATTTTAAAAGCACTAAAACAATACGAATATGTAAAACTTGTGCCCTAAAATGAAGCAACGAATTTCAAATTGAGCAAAAATACTCATAAATAAGAAAATAAAACTTTGACAGAGAACTAAAAAAGAGGTTTTTATAACCAAAAAGCTCTGAGAAAAATCTAACGAATCCAAACTCGATGAGTTTACTGTTAGCCATTAAGAAGTTCCCATGATCAGACCTCCTCCATCACCAGACGCTCCTGATTATAATAGATAACCAAAGGACCCATTGAGACAAGTCAAGCGAGACAAAGATGGGTAAACGGTTAGCCATTAAAGAAATTACATGATCACCACCTCCCTCCAACATCAATAGATCCTCTTGGTTACAACATGTAACCGAACGACTCTTTGAAACGTGTCAAGCGAACCCAAATTCGATGTGATTACTGTTACCCATTGCGATTTTTTTGTGATCATTTTCTTCCTCCATCAGCATATCAGCTCAATGTTATATCATTGCATTGTTCTTTCATATTATTATAATTGTCATCAGACTTACTTAAATTTGCAAAGTTTCAAATCGATATAACAATTGTTAGTGAATGAAAATCGACTTGCTCTTTACATACATAGTTACATACAAGTGAAACTAAAAAAAGCGTGTCAAAATAAAAAAGAGCTATTCATTACCAAAATTCCATTCTGTAGCTTTCTCCCCAATTATTAAAACTCAGTCTGCTAATACCACTAAATTCTCAAAAAATCACCGATTTACGAAAGGAATACACGATACTCAAGTTGCAAATCTAGAATAAACTGAACTCCGACACCTAGTACACATTATATTAGAAATATGTATAAAGGTCGTTTAAACATGTCATACCTTTCCATACCTTTAAAGTTATTCCGCTCTCTTATTCTCTACCACATTTATTTCAAGGTTCTTCCAATTATACTTTAAAGTAATTTCGCTCCTAACTCTCTAGTGACTTCCAAACTGTATTTATTTCTTATATTAGATTCTTTATTTGTTTAAATCGGTCTTTTTATTATTTTCGCTAACATATTTCTATTAATTATCTTTAGTTGATTAGGAGATTTTCATCACAGTAGCAAATGAAGTGTTGGTCTGTCTACACTGATATATATTAAAAACTTAACAAATAATTAAAATCATTAGACAAAACAGCCCACACAGTTCGTATTCGAAATCAAACAAGAACTAAAAATAAAACTAACTTAAGCCACAATTTAAACCATGTTAGTAAGCATTACGGTGTTTATGCAAACGCGCGCTGAAAGTGAAAAGGCCTAACCTGAATCCTTAATTTTGTTAGCGCTAATAATTAACTCGTCAGCTTTCTCTTTCACCCGCCTAGCATTATATTTTTAAACAATACGATAAAGCAGTTATTTGACATTCCTGTGACTACCAGTTACAAGTTAAAATATTTCTAGACCTGTATCTGGTGAAGGTACCTATCGGTACTTCACCAAGTTGCTAGCGAAGGTATAGCCCGTAGTAATCATCTATATCCTGACAAACTAACTTCTACACATTCAGCATCTCGCATATAAGGCCTCTCATATAATAGGTTATCTATTTTTTTAGGAAAGTGAGAATTAATATCATTAACACCTCGGCCTAACGCTGGAAGCTGTGAACTTCGTTTACAGCAATTTCAAAACACACTGCCAACAAGGCCGTGACAACACGTACCCCGACTAAATAGTGATTAGCATCGTTTTAATATTTATTTCATTTTCATTCATAAAAAGCCGTAAACAGATCAAATTAGAATTAGCTGAAGAAAAAATATACTTTTTGTTTCTATGCTTAACGTATAAAATCAAAAGTTTGAAAATCATATTTAACGACAACAAGGATGAATATGCATTTCTTATTTTATTATAATAATATGATGAGTGCCTGTAACTATGCCTGTAACCATGGTGAACAGGGTATCTGACTATATTTTTATTACTAAAATAGAAAAAGTAATAACATTAAAAGCGGTTAAAATAAATATATCGTACCTAGGACTTTTCATTACGAAGTTATAACGACTTAAAACTGACGATCTAGGATTCCCGCGAAAACGCCCCATACAAAACACAACTGGCTTATGACGTCATTGGCCCGTTATATAGCATTCATTATAAGGGAGTTTATTAAATATTTCTAGTATCTCGTTAAATATTGCGTTCAAGTTATATATTGCATATTATAATGTTCTCATTTTTCGTGTGAAACTAAATTCATAATAACTTTTTCAATTTAATAAAAAAAAATATAAACTTTTTCCTATTTAGAAATTTTGATTAATTGTTTGTTATATACATTATTTTTTTCAACACAAGGTTTTTTTAAACCTACTCTGCAGTTTTAAAATATTTTTACAAATTATATTATAGCTCTTCCGTTTCTTCGACACTGTAGCCGGCTGAACCTACGTCCAATCCGCTAGCCGTCTCCAGTCACATACACGTAACGTACTTGCGTTCATTTTGACTGGCACTTCATTGTTTTCTGTCATCACTCTTCCCAGATATTTGAACTGCCGCAGTCAAGTCAAAATTTTTCGCGTTCCTATATCTCGTTTCATTTTGTTTGTTTGATTTTCCTCCTCTTCCAACAAGCTCAAATTCTTTGCAAGTTTCTCCGAACGTTGCCGTTCATGCCTACGATGGCAATATCATAAAAAAAACAGATTTTGCTTAGTACTATTGAATTTTCGAGATCCAAGACTGATTGGTAGTTTTCTAACCATATTCTCGTAAATACAATATTACTGATAATGAGATCCCCTGCTTCAATCCTTGTTTAATGTCAAAATGTTAACTGATCCCACTAAACGTAATTCTCACCAGATTCACTAATTTGGCACGGACGCCCAAGTCCAAGCCACGCCCAAGGCCTCACACTTTTTCTGACTCTATGTACTATTATACACTGTCTTAAAGTCCATGTAAAGTTGTCAGTCCATGTTGGACTGACACATCGAAACCAAGCATGGCACGAATACCTTATTTATTGCTATTCCCATAAAACATGGTTTAAAACTTTTTTCTCCAAACTCGCTAGGAAAAAAAAATAACTACAAATTTAACGTATGTTATCTAATTAGTCTTATTATAATTTCTTCTAATTTCTAGAGCGGGTATGGTAATCTACCCCGAAACCATAGACGAAGGCATTATATATCGAAAAATAGACGTTACTCCAAATCAACATGAATTCTGATTATATTCTGTATCATCCAAAAACAAATGAACAACATTTTTATTACAATATCATAGTAAACATCTTCTATACTCTATAAAGGCTTACAAGATTTTAGTCTATAAAGACATAATAATTCTGCCACGTACTAGACCAGGTTACGTGTTTAGTCTAAATAACGGAAACGCATTTCAACAATGCTCGCAGTTCACAAAAACCAAAATAAAGCGATGATTAAACCAAGCATCAACCGCGACATAATAACGACCGGGAGTCATCAAACTAAACCAGGGATGTCCAACCATGTTTATTCTAGCCCACTATCTATATTTACATGACGATGTCAGGAGCTGTCCCATGTAGGATAAATTCTGATGATTGAGTGCCGCATAGCAAGTTCTACTTTATTTCACTTATTTCGTACAGGCTAAAGTCAATGTGATATCGCTTAATTACGTTATCTATAATAACCTATAAAATAGAAAAGTTTATCTGTTAACTGGTATGTTCACACTAATCTTTAGAACTACAGGTTTCAATTTTTTTTCCTTTGTTGGAAATTTCAAATTCTCTTCGTGTTTAAAAGCCCTTATTTTGAGGAAGACAATAATGGCTTAACATCAAGCCACGATTAATTGGGGCAGAGCAGTGATAAAAATGTAACAGAAGTCAGGAAACACTGCTTCAACAGTGCAAGCTAGAGAGAAATAGACTTATTTAGATGGAAGATGAGTAATTAAAAAATCTTTAATACCTCTCTTAAATCCTTAATCTCTTTTATATACGTGCTTTATTTAACTCTGCCTCTTTCACTATAGTTCGCATCAATCGCCAGACTATGATCAGGTGAACTGTGTGAGAGCAAGAGGCCAGTGCTTCACTGTCTACTCAAATCACGTGGTTTCTTTTAAGTCTCTTAACCACATTGGCATTGTCAAGTAATCTAAAGGCTAATGGATGGCGATGTAAAACGTTCAATGTGTCGCTTCTTATAACGCTCTATCTCTGAAGCCACTGTTGCGGTGTTCAAATACTCATGTATTTCATCGTTTCTCGTAAACTATGGGGCATTGGTGATGTTTCTCAGTATGTTGTTTTGAACCCTTTGCAAATACGCAATATTACTCTTGCTGGCAACTCCTCATATCTGGTTACCGTATATTCTTATGGCTTTCAGAATGGCATTATTATATATTAAAAGTTTGTTATCCAGGGAGAGCACTGAGTTTCTTCCCATCAACTAATATAGACATCTAAACTTGTGGTTTACTTGGTCTCTTTCAAGTTTTATACGATTTTTCCAAGTTAAACGTCTGTCCAAGTGGAAACCGAGGTATTTCACAGTCATATCGGGTCCAGATATTATTTTCTAAGTGGACTGGAGAATATTCCTCTTTTCTTGGGGTGAAAGTAATGTGTTGAAATTCTGCACACTGGCTCGTATACGCCATTTTTAAAGCCAGTCTAAGGTAGTTCAGTAGATGTTGTAGCTTTTCATTTGCTGTTGTACGATCGATGTCCACTGCCAGCAATGTCATCGACATAGCTGGCAACTATTATATCATCTGAAGTTGGCAGATCTGACGTACGGTGATGGAGCTACTTAGGGTCATATTATTTTATTCATTTTATATGGGTAAAACTGATCTATTGATACAACGTCTTTGGTGCTACCCATATAAATGATATATGCACTGTATAAACAGAAGTAACTGGTACATCCAAAATAACATGTATTTTATTATACTAGCGTGACCCGTGCGAAGTCTTCGCATTATTTATTCCATTATGAAGCTCAGATGACAGATCAAACAAATATTTTACTAAAATTGACATATAGAGGCGCAAGTATCAAAAGCATTGAGCTAAAGCGCCACTTTATTTATACGCGAGTGGATTTGAAATTAAACAAAAATTTTACCGACCGCCAATCATATTGACGTTGAGCCGTTAGATGGCAGCATTGCTGTTTTGTGTATATAATTTTAATAATTAATTAATTTGCAAAAACAATAGCAATAATACATTTTTTAGTTGTGGATGCCGGTAGAGCAAGCAATTATCTATAAAATGATATATAATTTATGTGGATTAGTTGTGAGGTTTTTTCTAAAAAGGGAGAGTAACATCTTAACCTTAGCGTATTAATATATATGATGATGATGATGATAATATGAGAATGCTGAAATGAAGCTGTCAACCGAAAATACACGTAATTACATTTTATACATTTAAAATAATTATTATTTCAGTCGTTTTACATTATAAAATAGAATATTTGCTAACATTCCACCTGAAGATGTTGTAATACAACGAAACCTAGGTCGTGGTAAAGAAATTAAAGAAAGTAGAAATAATACTACATCACGTAGTTTCATTTAATTGTGGATTATTATCATTGTCAAATTAAAAGTAAATCTTTATAAATTTCTTTTGCCAAATATATATTATTATTAGCTTTTAATAATTTGGATATATGTGATTAACATAAAGACTGTTTTTTTAATAAACATTATTAACATAACGACTGTATTAAATTATCTTTATTTAATGAGTCAATAAACTTTATTAAAAATTTTACTTTATATTTTTTATTTATTTTTATTGATCTGAATATTTTATTGGCTTTAACAGAGCCTTTTATTGGATCAAACAAATTGTTTTTTCTAAAACCACTAGTAGTTACAGTATGTTAATTTGTACAGTATAGTGTAAACATAAAGAAATAAATAACGATACTTGAATAAGGTTTTATTTTTAAATTTGCCCAAATTCCACCTCTTCGTCGTGTAGAAAGAAAATCCCGACAAAACCGATTTTACATATGTATATTTATGGGGATATTTTCCGCGATTATATAATCCTGTTATTTATACTTTTCTAGTAGAGGTAAGAACTTGAAGCTTTCCATTTGGCCAGTGCTTAAGTTGTAGATATCACACAAAACAATTACGACACTTGAAAAAGAACTTAGTAAGTACGTAGTGACCTTTAATTTATAGCAAATCCAGATGATTCATTGGCGCAAGAATAAAGTACCAGCACCTGAACTCTGATGCGCTAGGTTCGCAACTTGGAATTCATCTATTTTCTATTTTTTTTTAGACTAAAATAAAACAAAAGAAAAATTTTAAGTTCGTTTTGATATTAAACATAGCTAAAGAAAACAAAGGCCGATTTTTTGTTTAAACTATTCTCTATGGGGCTATTGAATCAGTAGGTTAGTACGGACGAATTCGACATCTATTCTACACTTTTTAGGTCAACCAAATGTGCTCAAATACCTATTTTGATTTCATTTCGTCTCGTAAACGAAAAGAACATAAAAAATAAGGATGTTACTATTTATTCCAATATTATTTCCCAAAATATTTAGTTTACACTGGTACCCCTGTACCAGTATAAACTCAATATTTTGGGAAAGAGGCATTTGAAGAACATGAACACATCTCAATGTTTAGTTTACACTGGTACCCCTGTACCAGTGTAAATTCAATATTTTGGGAAAGAGGCATTTGAAGAACATGAACACATCTCAATGTTTAGTTTACACTGGTACCCCTGTACCAGTGTAAACTCAATATTTTGGGAAAGAGGCATTTGAAGAACATGAACACATCTCAATGTTTAGTTTACACTGGTACCCCTGTACCAGTGTAAATTCAATATTTTGGGAAAGAGGCATTTGAAGAACATGAACACATCTCAATGTTTAGTTTACACTGGTACCCCTGTACCAGTGTAAACTCAATATTTTGGGAAAGAGGCATTTGAAGTACAAGAAAACATCCCAATATTTAGTTTACACTGGTACCCCTGTACCAGTGTAAACTAAATACTTTGGGAAAGAGGCATTTGAAGAACAAGAACACATCTTAATATTTAGTTTACACTGGTACCCCTGTACCAGTGTAAACTCAATATTTTGGGAAAGAGGCATTTGAAGAACAAGAACACAACATTTTTATTCTTCTTCAAATGCCTCTTTCCCAAAATATTTTGTTTACACTTGTACCTCTGTGTTTCTGATAAATGAAGAAATCCTATTAATGAACCGCCCCCGATTCTTTCACCTTACTTCTAACATTACCTTACTTACTTCTATTATTCTCACGCTTGAACCCTTATTTGCTTCTGTGTGATAATATCTATAATATTACTTTCTGTATCTTCATAATCACACTTTCTTTGACTTTACATTCTCTTCGCTCTATCTTATATATAATCTCATCACGTAAACTATTTCCGCATCCACTTAACAGTACTTACGTTGCGTACAGATTAGTGTATACCTTCTGCCTCGTGAATAATAGTAACTTCCTATCACATTGCGTCAGAGAATCTAAAAAACGAGTAACACATATTCATCTGAAGTATTGTACTGTTTAATATGAAGAAAATGAAATATTAATTCAATATGTTTACTTCCCAGCCTATTCAGATAATGGAAGCGAGCTTCGTTATATTCCATTAGTCAGTTTATGTACATTTACGTATGTATGACTATATGAGAATATACAAGTACTGACAGAATACAGTATATGACCTTATAGGAAAATAAAGGATAGACGTTGTCGCTAACGGCCTAACACTTTTCATGGCGACATGATTTTGCATTTACTTCACGTTTAAAGAAATTCCACTTAAAAACTTTGCCAGAAAAAAATTTATCACAAATTTATTTGCGGCCCCCGAATTGCTCTTCGCTGACTCGCCGGCAGCACAACAGACATTTGGACGTTTGGCGAGACGACGCCACAATGGATGGCCGTTCGCAAAAAGTGCGCCAATCTAGAGGCGCGACCGTGAACGAAGGACGCTGCAACCGGCCGCCGCCGACGCGACAAAAAAACGCTTTGAAACAAACAAATTTAATATCGTTTAGCGCCGTGTTCGCGGCACTAAGCTAGAGGAGCGTTTGTACGATGCGGCAAAAAACGGTTCCGACAAAATCTTAAAATTTAGGTTTTAAGATGTATAATCTTGCAGTCAACGTACACAAAATAGAGTTAGAGCCTGACCGCTAAAAATGACATGCCTACTTGTATAAAAGACATTCTCAATGTAAATGTTTACAGAAACGAGACAGTGTATAGTCATTTCGTTTTTCTGTTTCGTATCAATTTTCTCTGGAGTAAACCAGGTTTCTTATAAAATCTTTCTTTCTATTGTTAATAAGATGTTCCAAACCCTATACATTTACCTATTTAGCTTTTCGCACTCAATAACTTTTCGCGTCCACGTAGCCACCATGTTACAGCAACACCGCCATCCAGAATAGAACTACACCAAAACTCCTAATGCCCTAAGATATTCAACTATTCAAGCACCTGGATATAGAAATATCACAGTTGCAAAGAACTTTCGTAATAATTTGAGTAGAAAAAGCTATTGCTTTGAAATAGCCACGTAACACTGGTTTCAAAATCTTTCATATCTAACTAGGTCTGGTATACGCTACAAATATACCTGGACTATCTGACTTTTAAAGCTTTGTCTAGATTTTAGTTATGGAAATATCTTTTATTAAACAAACTTCAAAAATAATGAGTTTTACTGAAACAAACTTAATATCGTAAAATATCCGGCACATATTAACATCAGACTCAATCATCCGTTTAAGACTTTTAGGACAGCAACTGTCCTTTGCCCTGCCGCTCATAACTGCAGCTAAAAAAGCAAAAAATAGACAGAATTTCTCATAAAATGTGTATCTTAACTGGTTAGATCTTAGTTCTTTATATTATGATATAAAGAACTAAGATCTAACCAGTTAAGACAAAGTGATCATTGTTATTAGTAATTAGTTCCTAAAATCTGGCCCCTTGATACTAGCTTCATAAAAAGACTCCCAAGTCAAACAGTGAACCACGGAACTATACGAAATATGATCCGTAAAGAGGAGAACTAGGGTCATCGACATAGCTCGTAGAATTAGCAGGCTGAGGTGTCAATGGGCAGGCAGAACCGATGACCGCTAAGGAAGAAAGGTTCTCGAATGGTGACCACGTGCCGGAAGACGCAGAGTGGAATAGCCCCGCGCTAGGTAACAAATGACCTGATAAGGTCACTGGAAGCCGTTGAATGCAGGCGTCATAGGATCGATCTTTTTGGGTCTATGGGAAGGCCAATATTCAGCAGTGGATGTCTTACGGCTGATGATGAATGATGATGACTTAAATGTGAACTGACTTTATTTACTAGGTAAACTATATAACTGGTATTTATTTTTTTATATCATGTCATCTCTTGTTTCGATGGCGCCCTAGACCCATGCTGATATGCCGCCTTTCTTGTTACGTCTAATTATACATATTAATAATTTTGCCGCCCCACATCCAGGCCTCGCGGGATTATGCACTGTCTTATTTACTTGAAAACATCCATTCACTTAGGAATCTATATGTAAGGAACCACATCTATGTACTAATTTCTATCAGGCACAGATCTTTTAAATGCTTTTCTGCATGATTCAAGTACAATATATATATATATATATATATATATATATATATATATATATATATATATATATATATATATATATATATATATATATATATATATATATATATATATATATATAAAAGGATTTACTATATATTTAGCAATTATAAAGGAAACCATGACTAGATCGAATGGTTAAAAAATTAGTTTATATTGTGTTTGTCACTTGCCCACATGCGGCCACTGACCACAGCATAGGCCGCCACCGAGCCACGGGGTCGCGGACCCACCGTGTCCACTGTTATCGCGACACCGACGGTTGCCATGCTATTTTTTGTAGCACGCTATATTAAAGCTATTTTACGTAAAAAGCTATTTTTAGCTTTACAGCCTGCATATAACTTTATGTATATTACAATAAAGAGTCTCTTTTGTGCTCCGTGCCACTGTTTATATTGTGCCGTGTTGCAATTTGAATATTTTTATATCACTGTTGCATTTGAATTCATTCAATTATAGAGAGATGTTCGTATGCGCTGATGTAATAGAACAAAGATCGATTAACAAAAACTCATAGGATTAACCTACCGTTTATTATATAAATAGAAAACGAAATAATTTATAATAAAAACCTGTGAAATACGAGTAGATCTCGCACTACGAGAGTTCCTAATACATATAGATTCATAAACATTTAAGGGTACATAGTATTTCTATTAAGGTATTTTTATTAAACTACTTATAAACATTTAAGGGTACATAGTATCTCTATTAAACTATTTACAAATATTAATTTTTAACAACGTAAATATATTGCCTACTATACCTTTCGCAGGCGTAAACATACTTAAAGTATTTTTTAGTTATTTTTTTAAATATACTTAAGGCATATTTCAAAAATTAAAACATCTAAAATCTTAGCTATAGTTTTCCAACAATATTTGCGTAGGCTTCTAAAACCTCTATTTTTTTCATAATTTTAAATGGAATATTTTTGGAAATAAGTTTTTAAGTTGAGTATTTTTGGAACACATTTTTTTCCCTCTTTTTTAGTACGTCTCTAATATCTGATATTTTTGAGGACCTTATTATTAACCCTTTGAAATGATACATTGCACTATAATACATGGGATACACAGTATTTAAAAACTACAGTATTTAAAAAAAACGAGTGTGCTTTAGACCACACGACTGAAGTAAAACTTCAAATTCACAAAATGTGAACTTTAAAATGAATTTACAATTTTATTCACTTTAAATATAGAATATTTAATGTATTGAACAAAATAATAATTTTTAAAATTGTTCAAGAACGAAATGAAATTACAAATAATCAAAAAATCACCTTTCGCGTAACGCTAGCAAACTCGCATATATATATATATATATATATATATATATATATATATATATATATATATATATATATATATATATATCATGCACTGGCTATGAGAGGAAGAGAAAAAGAAAATGTGCGCGCGCACTGCTCTCTCTTGTCCCTACAGTAATATACGAAACGTAACTCTCTCTTTCTGTCTTTACTAACTTATAACTCCCTCTCAATTTCCATTCACCTCGCCCGATCAAACTTTTCGTAACGCTCTCGTCACACATTCACCAGCATACTCCCCCAAGTCAAGTTGAGTATCAGCTCTTAATATCTGTCAATTACTATAAGTAAAAAAAATATGAATAAGTACATTAAAGTCTGTCACAATGAAATTTATTCAACAGTTTATCAGTGTATACAACCAGGGAATATCCATAAAAGGGGGGTTATACGAGGAAATATGAGGTAATGGTTACAGGTGGCGGACAATAGTTAGTTCCAGTAGCTCATTGTTCTAGTGACTGCATTCCAGTGCGAAGGTGAAGTTCGAATCTCGACCGGGTCAAAATTTTTATAGCCACTCGCATAAAACACGATATTATATTCAATTACATCACACGTGATTCACGTTCGATTGGATAACAATTGTATACTGATGTTCACAGTATAGATACCCTGTGAACATCAGTTTATAATTGTTAACGAATCGAACGTGATTCACGTGTGAAGTAAATAATGTGCGTTCTATCGTTTATGAAGTAAATAATCTACATTCTATCGTATATGAAGTAAATAATCTACATTCTATCGTTTATGAAGTAAATCATCTGGTTTCTAGCATTTATGAAATAAATAACCTGTATTCGACGTTCACAGTGGAGATACCTTTGACCATCAGTTTACAATTGTTAACCAATCGAACGTGATTCACGTGTGAGTTAAATAGTCTGCATTCCTTCGTTTATGAAGTAAATAATCTGCACCCTATCGTTTATGTAGTAAATAATCTGCATTCGACGTGGAAATACCCTACGAACATCAGTTTACAATTGTTAACCAATCGAACGTGATTCACGTGTGAAGTAAATAATCTGCATTCTATCCTTTATAAGTGAAACGTGAAAAAAGTACCTAGACTATGTCTCACAAATGTTGCGAAATCGAAGTCATTTCGGCAAGAGTTTAGGTATGACGCTAAATTATGTCAAAAACGTTTACCCGCAACTTATCTTATACGCCCTCTACACTACTCGCGAAGTTACCTCGAAGAAGTTGATCGCAGTCCGAAGTACATGACTACACACTCGTGCCATCTCGCGTGGAGTTCAATAGCCGTGAGTCGCCCGCACGCACCCACGTGTAAACACTACGACGTCTATCTGCAAACTAAAGTACGCTGAGTAGTGTAGTGAGACCCTTCGTGTAACTTCGTGAAGTCCTTTGACTTGGATGCAAAAAACCTACAGCGATCGGAACTCGTCCGAGGCGAGGTTGCACAAAGCGAATCGAAGTACTTCTCGGCACTATTCTCTCCGCCTAACTTCGATCAACTTCATGAATAGTGTAGTGCAGGTTTTCCGTTACAGTTAGCAAAATCAATGGTTAAATAAATTGGTCTAATGTTTGTTATAAATGGCAATATACATTATACATTTTTGTTCTGTCTCACTTCCGTCTACAAATAAGAAAAATTAACATTTTTAACCGATTTAAAAAAAATGGATGTTCTCAATTCCACATATATGAACGCATATCCCCAGCATCTGTGAACCAATTTAAAATATTATATTTTTTATTCAGGAGAGTGTAAACCCAAAGGCCAAATTTGGTTAATATCTACTATGCACTCCGGAGTTGGACAATGACACTCCTCAACGGATGGCAGCAGATAGGCCGTGAGTAAATACATTGGCATCCTTGTGCACGTTTTTGTTGATAAAACATCCCCAGCACCAGCTGTGCCGGTGTTTGATGATGCCTTCCTTTCCTATTTATTTTCGTTATAATATTAGTACGTTTAGTAGGACTACACATATTTAAATACAAGTCTCTGAAACGTCAGTAGATAAAAGTCTCTGAAACGTCAAAAATAAAATAAATTGAATTTAAAAAGAAAAACCGACTTCAAAAATAACTTTTTTTTATGAAGCACTCAAAAAACTAAGTACTAACTGTAATAAAAACTGACACCGATGTCTTTTAAGTACGTAATAGTTAATAAATTGTTAGTTTTTTTGTAGTCTGTGCCAAGTTCATATAAAAATTACCAAAAAAGCAAATGAAACGAATATTACATTGGATTTTGTTAATTTTTGTTTGAACTAGATACCGACTCAAAAAAACGAACAATTTATTAGTATGTACTTAAGACATCAGAGGCAGTCAGTACTACAGTACTTTGGGTAAATAATTACTATTTTGAAATGGGTTTTTATTTTTTTTTATGTTCAATTTATAGAAACCCCGTGACTTTGTAAAAAAAAAATTCAAAAGACGCACTTTACAGTTTACGAAATTTAAACTTCTGGTTTTCGCGTGAAATTGCGAAATACGACACAAGAAACCTTTCTTTTTAACGTCGCCTTAACAGTCTGAGTGCAACTAACACTGATGTTTCGATTTCATCCGAGCAATTCGCGGTCGGTTACTCATTATCGGAGTAGTACCGAATTATCTTCTCAGCCATACCGAGAGCGGCTCTCGCCCGGCGCCGAAATATACTACAATTAGATACTTAGTCACCAACTAAAAACGAACACTTGACAAGTTTCGGTTGTACCATCCGTTGTAAATATTGTGCTTTGAAATAGTTTCCTAGTAGTGTTGCGTACGAAGTTTCCCAAAGCAAAAGCAGATTACGGAATACACTTTACACGTTTTTAAAGCGATCATGGCACGCTAATTGTTGTAATTAGCAGTTTACGCATAAATATAGTTATTTTACATTTATTTTTGTAAGTATATTTGCAACCAATGAACAGCCCAAACAGTCGAACCAATTCCGTTAGAGTCAAAAGTTATTCTGAAAAGTTGAGACAATTTGACCCATCTTTTATATAGTTGCCATCGTGGATTCTGTGACTGTCAACATAAACTATTTTGCAAAAAAAACGGGCACTCACAGGAATAAACCATATAAGAGTTATTTTATTATTATTTGATGCATTTTATATGGCGATATGATGAGAATATTGTTATTTATTATTGAGAAGTCGTTTTTACCTACTTAAGACATAAAAAATGCGAATAAATAAAAAAAATTTCATACTGGTACATTAAAAATGGCTAAAGTTTATTTTTGAACATTTTTTGTTAATTTAACATAAAATTTGAAAATTGATTAACGAGTATGGCCTCCTCTAGCTAAAATCAATGCGCTTAATCTGCTAGGCATGCTTTCGACAACGTTTTTTAACATTTCCTGAGGAATACGTTCCCATTCAGCGACGATCACATTTTTAAGGGCCTGAATGTTTTCTGGAGCTGGTTTTACGGCTCTGACGCGTCGTTTGAGATTATTCCATATGTGTTCTATCGGATTGAGGTCGGGACTTCTAGCTAGCCAGTCTAACCGACGAATTCCGGCCTCCTACATATACGCATCAACGTCTCTAGAGCGGTGGGCGCGAGCGTTGTCGTCCATAAAAATGGACTCACCTCCAACTGCTGTTAATGCGGGTTGGGCATGAGGAATAAGAACCTCTATTATGCACCTTGCGCATTAAGTGTGCCATTTTCAATAAAAAGTAACTCGGTACGGTCATCTGAGGTAATACCAGCCCAAACATTAACTCCACCATAAGGGGTGATTTCCTCAAAGCATACTTCTGCGAAGCGTTCTCCAGGTCTTCGTAAGACTCACCGACGTCGATCCTCACCACTAATCGATATACGAGCTTCATCGGAGAATAAAACACTATTCCAGTCTTGTGGAATCCATGACGAAACATTTTGAGCGAATCTCAATCTGGCAACTCGATGCTCACGGAGCAATGTAGAGCCCCGAGCTAGGCGATAGCTACGTATATTGACGGCCTGAAGTCTCCTTCTGACTGCCCATATGCTTACTCGTGTACCTCTGACGACCTCGAGGTTCTGTTTGAGCTCCACGTACGTAACTTGACGATTTCGTAGCGCTTGACTGACTATGAAGCGGTCGTCCCGTGGCTCAGTGCACCGTTTTCTTCCAGAACTGGACCTTCTACTGACGTTACGCGTTTCTTGGTATCGTTGCCAGGTCCTTTGGATGGTGGAACGGCTCACATTATACTGCTGAGACTTATAACATTGGCTACAGCCTTCTTCAAGCAGCGCAATAATTTTACTAGCTCTTATCGTTTTTTCAACCATACTGAGAACAGCAAAAACAGAAGTGAACTAATGCAGCAAAACAGCAAAACTTTAATTAAATTTTATTTGTTAAAATAAAAAATGTAACAAATGAAAAAGAACTTAATAAGAGTTGGATTTCATTTACCGCCAAAAATACGTTTTTGTCAGTGAAAGATAATTTTCATTCAAAAATAATAAATTTCAAATTTAGAACGTCCGTTTTTATGTGCCAGAATACACTATACCTGCCAGTAACAAGTACAAGTAATACAGCCTGTTAATAAATAATATTTTGTTAATAATATGACAAAATCAAAACCACCCCTTTTTATACAAAAGAGTATAGTTCGCATGTGATGCTACTTACGACCATATTATTTGTACGTTATATATAGATGTAACATGTTTATTGATTACTAGTGGTCCTTTACGGTTTCCTCCGCGTAAAATTCCGAATTGCAAGTGCAGTATTTTAATGGGTTTATTTTATGCTCTTCGATAAACACAAATAATTAATTTAGTTTAAAGGTCGCGCTGGCCATCCTGAGGTAGCTTCTTTTTTATAACAAACTCAAAATCGAGACGTTAGTTCTATTATTCAGTCGTGGTATATTAAGAATCTTTGTCCATTAAGACATTTCGAAGGCGTCGATTCTTTTGCGAACAGCCATCTTCATCGTCCATGTCCCGACGCCGTACAATTAGTGTTCTTACTAAACGCGATTTAGTATATCCAGAATGTCTCTGTCTTTCGATATTTTTTTTAGAAATTCACTGAGCTTTTCACCGTGCCCGTACAACTTATACCTCTTTATGATACCTAAAATTAGTTTTCCAATTTGGAGAAACTCTTGGATAATTTTCTGACAAAAAAATTTTTTAGTTAATCTTATTTTCTACTTGTGCTTAGTTAAGATCCACTTGGTCTTAAAAGAAGCGCCCCGTGGCGTCAATTTCAAAAACATTTCGAGATTACAGTTTCGTTCTATATACTATTATAAAATAATATTGTAAACCCGAAATCTTTGACTAAATAAGCAAATTTCTAAAAATGCCATTCGGCTTTCATGTCCTTATAAACAAATCGCGCTGCTTAACTAAGTCTAAAAATTTTTTTAAAATTACTAATTTTAACCTACCTTATAGGTTATCATTTTTAACCCAAGTGACAATGAAAGTCTCGCACTGTGCATTTGTCGAAGCCTACGTACAATATTATATCTTAAGCTTACAGAATGTAAATAATACGAACGCTGGGGCGCATAACAATGAAGACTGTCCCATGTGAAAAGTAAGACTATCAGCTTATCACAATAATATGTAGATAGTCTATCTTTCAAGCTATGTTCAGATAGATAGTATTTGTTCTACTATCTATCAATAATCCCGCAATATCGGGGTCCGCCATCTAAATTGAGGATTTAAAATGGTTTCCTTTTTTTCAGTATCCTTCGACAGTATATTGGAATTACGCTTTAATATATAAGTTATTTTCACATTTATCATACGTACGATATAAAAAAACCTGTCAAACACGAGTAGAACTCGCACTACGAAGGTTCCGTACTTATTTACGCATTTATAAACATTGAATGGTACATAATATTTCTATTAAACTAACTGTTTACAAAATTTTAATTTTTTTAGAATGAAAATATATTGCCTACTGTACCTTTCACAGGTGCGCATCTCAAGAAAATGTATAATTCCACATAGAATTAGAAATAATTTATTTTTTTTATTTGGGCTGTAGGACCTCTCATTATGCCGACTTTCAAGATTGCAGGTCAACTAGAAGTAACATATAGGTTTTGATGACGGTATAAACTACAAAAAATACGGTTTAAAAGGTGATATATTTTTGTTGCGTGAACCAAAAAACTTACAGCGATGTCAAACAACTTTACATCTGAAACAATAAGAGTTCCATTTTTTTTTAATATGAGGAACGGAACCCTAAAATTTAGAGAATTTCTACTTAATATAAATGTCAAGACGGCGAAACGTGATGCGGTTAGGCATATGGTGAAAACTGACGTTATTCATATCGTTCGACCTAGGTCGTTTGACCATTTGGCTATATTACGGCCGCGGTCTCTTTGCATGCGAAACAAATCTCCTTGAAAACGTTATCAAACTATTACATCCGGTTTATGAGATATTAAAATAGATGAAACTTTACCCAACTGTTTCATAACCTACGAGGACGATACGGTGAAGAATGACAAGGTATATTGTCGAACGACGTACACATCGAACGACAGAACTAACGTCAAGCATGAATTTCGTAAAATGGCGCCATTTCACGATATGCCTTAGCGCATCACGATTATTTGCTGTATAACATAATCAGTCCGCAACATTGAGATATTTTTATCGTTCGAAAGGATACCCACGATCGATCTGCAATGTAAGTTTGGTGTATTTAGTTTTAATTATCACTACAGCGTGAGATGTTTGCGTTGCCAAAGTACAGTCAGTTTTCGTGTGCTTATATTAAATACTTCCTTTACTACGTAACTTACTTGATATAATACAAGATTTTTTCCATGTTTTATATCTAAAACTCACGTTATGTCCAAATGCATAATTTCACATTCTTAGCTAAACTAAGATGTGGCCAAATAACACGACTACATAATCGGGCGAAACATCCTCACACATTGACAACCAAAATGAACAAAAATAAAAAAGAACGAACCAAAACGAACATCACATGGGTCTGCGGTAGGGCAGGGCGGAGCATGCGCACAAAGAATAACCTAAAGAAGTGAATTGAGCTACGTCAAGTATTATGTACAGTAGATAATATGTATTGCATTTGACATTTGTTAGAAATTATGGCGGCAAATAGAAAGACAGCGCCATCTACTGTTACTAGTTGTTATATTTTACTTTTTTTGCTAGCTTTTTCTTATTTGTACCATTTAAATTATTACTATAAGCCTTAATTTAAGTGTTAAAACATTTATTAAGAAATATTTTGCTACAGTCATTATATATATTTTATTATTTCCTTCAATAGTATACAAAACAAATTTATATTTAACATTTGTAACAGTTCTTAAAATATCGGTTGCAATATCAATAGTTTTTTGGTTCCTTTTTTGGTAAAGCAAAGTCTAGAAAACTCAAAATATTTTTAAACTGAATTTGAGCATTCAAAAGGTCTTAAATTATTACGACCTACTTAGGTGGTACTTCGTACCCAGCCTAAGAGATAGTACTCTACATTTTTTCAGCTCAATTATAATCATTACAACTATAGTTTAAGTTTTCATTACTTTCTAAGACGTTAGAAGAGTGGCTGACATTGACATGAAGGGGATGTCTTCTATAATTATTACACTCATAAAATACACATATAGAACCGATATTATAGGATATTTTTTCATTTAATTTAAATCAAGAAACAGCAAAAATCACTTCACGTTTTCTCAACATCTTGTCTGTCAAAAAATAGTTATCAAATCTTACCACGGATGGCGCTAATGTCGTTAGTTTCTAAACAAGCTGCACGCATTAGCATCTTTCGTAATTGGCTGAACCTACACTAGCTGAAATTAACCTGACATCAGTCTGATGTGATACACCGTATACATCCATCAAGCTTTCAGTTTACATTTTGGCATACATTTGACATCATTCTCCCCTATCAGTTTGATGTGTCAATTCGGTGTTTTGAAATCAAACTAATGTGTAGTATCTTTAAAAGTGGTCCTCATAAATAAGGTAATTGTCGGATCTTTAAACAACTATCTCTTGTATATACGTGTTTTCTGTATATCTTTCATAATAGTTTGCACGTGACCCTAATTGGAATCTTGCTTTTTGTTGCTTTATATGAGTACAACGTTTTTATTGAGTACTAGCTATGCCCCACGGTTTCACTCGCGTAAAATTACGGTTTGACTGTCGAAACTATTATTAGTATTATTACTATTATCATTATTACTAAAATCGCTAATAGATGCTTTGGCAGTACCGATATCGTAATATTCACCAAGTCAAGGGCTTTTTATGATGAAAAGTATTCTATATGTTGCTCGATGGTACAAAATCTCATCAAAACTCGTCCAGTAGATTTCGCGTGATTGACAAACAAATTAACATATAGACAGACAAACAGACAAAAATTCTAAAAATAGGTTTTCTGGCTTCTTTTATTATTCTATACGGCATCAATCACTCTTTCTAAAATATTTTTCTTGTACAGAATTAACTCTATTACAATTTTATTATTCGTATTATAGATAACGTCATAAATTTACTGTCCGTAACTTTCGAAGCAACCAAAATTCCTTTATAAATAATATTGTCATATTTTAGATAAAAATAAAAATCGCATTTTAGAAAAACTTTACATATGCCTGTAAGTGTTTGTTAAACTTTATCTGACGAACGTAGATTACAATATCTTTCAATGAATATTAATACAATGCTGAGAATAAAAACCAGACTTACTGATAATGAAGACGAAAATACGTGAAACTTAAAATGTTTTTCTTAAATTAAACTTTTTTGGAATTCAAATACTTTTAATCATTTTCACCATGAAATAAAATTTGATTGTTACAGAGAAAAACGTAAGCAATGACATGCCATTTCCTTTTTTAAAATATACTGAAATTCAATAATCCAAAAATAATCATAATATAGAATATTTCAAATTATTTATTTTCGAAAAATAAATTCTATGTTAACATTTTATTATATGAACAAACGACATATAATCAAACATAAAGATCTATGGTTAACATCGATTTGTCAAAAACGTTTAGTCGGTGTTCAAATTTTTTGAAGTGAAATTTACTTAAAAAATTTATGTTCAAAAATTTTGAAAAAGGAACTAATTCCTACAAATCGTACAATTTATCTATTTAAAATTTAACGGGCTAATTTAAACGTATAAATGCATTTGGCCTATTTTAAAGTTTCCCACACCAAAAATGATTAGTTATTATTACCACCTACAATTTTTGTAAGTATAATGTTTTCAAAACCAATAAAATAATGCGGTCAAAATGGTGAGAATGGTAGTTATTTATATATACATCGATATTGTAGATACCTATTTTCCGTAACTTCTACGAATTTCTCGTGGTCTATACTGACCTCATCCCGATTATCAAACTCGCTTATTTATGAACTGTAACCACAGAAAGTTAAAAACAATTGAAACTGTTATTGGTAAATACTAACCGATCTATATTTAACCATGCCAAAAGTTACAAAACATAAATCTACAGAAGTCGGGTTGTAGTCACAATTACTAAGTATTTAATGAAATACAAATCTGAAAAATCTCTAAATAAAACAGCCATATTTAATTTCGAAATATTATTTTCCCGCCAAATATCTATGGCTTTCAATTTACGAGCTACTAAATAATTTAAGATCAGAAATTGTATACGTCGTTTTTACTTTATTTAAAAGATCTATTTTTTTTACAATTTGTATTAACAAAAGAATGCTGTATGTAATTAATTTTATAATACTCATAAAATGTCTAACTCCGCTTTTAGATTTTTCGTAAAATAAGTTCTGACGTCCAGAAATGTGCATAATGACATAAAAAAAACTCTTATTTTGTTTCAATCATATCTATAGTAATTGGGTGAACCTGGAAAATAGTATAAATTAAAATATTGCATAAGAATAATATGTACTTTTAAGTAGGACGCAACTGTACCTGTTGAAAAATCCAATTCCAAGTATTGCGTCTGGGAGAAATTGCTTTTTTGCAAAAAAAAATAAGTTGTTGCAAACAGTTTATAAACTAAAGTGTAAAAATTCTGAATAATCTCCTTATCATAACTAATAGTAGTTCTAAAGTAGGTACGTACTTGCGTAAGATGTACATAGGTAAACAGATTGTTTAAACACAAGTTTCTGAGCCGAACTGATAAGAGTACGTATCAAACTAATATTGGTCTAAATTCAAATGAAAATTATAAAAGTAAAAGAAAAAGTTTAAATATCAAAAAGCGTTTACTTTTTGATATTTAAACATAAATCGACATTTGTAAAAAAAAAACCTCCTTAAAATAATGAAACCACCGTAAAAGAACAAAATAGCAAGCACACGCGTGTGTATCGCGAGTAAAAGTTTAACAAAAATGTATCTTTCTCTATCCTTTATTGGCGACGACAAAACAAAGTACCAGAAGAAATCGTAAAACGAAAACAAACTTTGATGAACAACAGACGACAAAGATAAACAAAACAGGTTATTTAAAACAATATTGATTAAGGCATAAAGTAAATAAATATTTTACGCGCATAAATCCAACTTCTCATATAAACGTGAGTAGCATTATATCATAGCGAGACAATTTGCTGTATGCAATTAAGAAAAAAAAATATCAAGGCTTCAAGGTCCGTCTTTTGAATAAAACCGAAGAAGTAACTTGATATAACTTTTTAAAAGTACTCAAACTTACCAACGAAACCCGCCTCCATGATAACTTATTGGATTATTCCAATAACACCTTCCAATGGGACACAGTATCAACAAGATTTTAATACACGATACGCATCAATAATATATTTTACAATTATAAACCATGACAATACACCACCACTCCCAATCACCCGAGTAAAACTTTAGTTTAAAACTTTTTCTTTATCAACACTAGTTTTTATTTTGCACAAAAAACACACACATGCACTTGTAGTAAATAGTTTTGTACAAACTAAATTAAAAATCATGAAATCATCTTGTAAATATCCGAAAACATGAACGAAAACATGATAACAATCAAGCAGAGCCGCATTAATGACAGCAAAGCGGCAGGCAGGTACTCCACAAATTACAACTTTTTACTACCGTGTGTTGCCAATAATTAGATAAACATAGTCCCTGGTATTAGTTAATAACAAAAAACAAATCAGTTAATTTTACGTCTTATTTAATATCATTTATAATGCATTTAAACCGACCTAAAAAAATCGACCTTAAAAAGAATCATGTTTCATTTCAAAAGATAATAGTTTAAAATACCGATTACCTATATTACAGAAACAATTTGTCGACTGAATATATTTTTACGCTGACAACATAAGCAACTCCGCTCACGTCATGTATTTAAACCAATCGCGATACAACGAATTGAAACCAAATAAGCGTAATATATCTATCTTTTTCTTTCACGCGTATCTTAAACGAAATAGTTGGAAGAAAAACTTCAATTTGTTTGGAAGTTTAATTACTATGAATCAAAAATGACACTCATTATCATTCATAATAACGCTATATGATCATTCATTATTTTTGTTTATGTGAGAAACATTAATTGCAACAAGTTATTGTTTTTTTTCTCATAATTGTAATAACGAGATAGCCAAGGCAAATAAGAAAGAATGGGCGTTCTCTATTATTTTACGTAATGGAATAACAATATTCCCTTTTGATCTATAGATATTGCAATATATAATATCGATATTTTGAACAGTATGTACAAAATACTTAACATTGTCAACATTATTATAGTCAGAAAAATTCACTTGTTCCTATGATTAGAAGAGTTCTGCATTTTCAAATATCAAGTTCATTAACAATATGTATCAACCACAGAATAATTATAATAAGAAATTGGATATTGATGTCATACATATATTATTAATAAATGTAAATATTCGTTCAAATTTGACGATTACAAAAATTTGCGATCATAGCACAAATATTTGTAAATGGATGAGAAGTATGTTACAAACTATATTTATATTATTATTTGTTTAGAAACAAAACGTTAAAAATTAAAATTTTATCTAAATTTATCAAAAAAAATTAACGAAACAAAATACATTTTTCAGCTATTATTTTTCTCAATATAATATTTTTCTCAATAAATCTATAATAATTGTTTATTATATATATTAATAATCTTAGTCGGTAGAAGAATTTTTAAATAAAGTAAAACATTATTGGATGGATAAACCATAAAATAGTAACGTACAAAGAATAAAAATAACAATAAATTAATTCTCTGACAGATGTATTAAAATATGTAACTCGGAAATATTCATAGACATCATACTCTTATAAAACATAAATGACATTTCCGTATAATCTTATCTTGCCAAGCTTCGCATCAAAAGATTCAGAGTAGTACGTATAGATGGCGCTATTAAGTTGAAATGTGTACTTTGTTTTACATGTTGACAATTGAAAACATTTAAATTCGTGATCTTGTAATTTAATTTGTTCAATACGTGTTAGATTCATAATGTATTTTCATTTTATTTCATGTCGTTACTGATTTATGGACTCTTTAGCTGAGTTATTTTAAAAGAATCTCACAAATACTAAACTTTCAAATAAAAACGTTTTCAAATAAATTTATAATAACCTAGTTTAAGGTCTTTAGATAAGGTCAAATTAATCTTTTCAGTTCTGGGTGACAATACAGTTACATATTTGAAATAGATATAATTTGTTGTTTATTTAATCTATAAATAATACATATTTATGACGTTGCAGTTGGAGTTGCAAACCAACTTAATCGAAGCGAGTTGTTGTGTAGCATTGTATTTATTTTTTGGTTATTTTTCGCAATTTTTTTTGGATATTTTCCTTCTAATGACACCTTGTAAAACTTCCTAGAAATTTTGTGTCTTGGATAGTCTTTAAATAACTGGTGCAAGATATTTTGATACCATGTGAATTTCAATAGCTGTTGCTCAAGAAAATTATAAAACAAGATTTCAGCAGCAATTATGTTCGAGAAATCGTGTCATTCTTTCTATTGAAGCTTGTACACTCTTCGGGATGCTCGTTAGAGCTAATTATTGCCTAAAAATAAATATGTAAATCAATTTCGTTGTTACTGTAATATTGTTTCATTATCATTGGAAAAATTGCTAACGTTCAATTTATATAATTAATACAATACTTATTTCTTTTAACCTTTAATATATTTTTCGGATGAGTTGTCTATATTTTGAACTATATTTTTCACTGCCATGTGATTTGCATAGCGTTTTATTTGAAATGTTAAGAATATTTTTTTTAATGTAGGTTGGTACTCACACTTGCTGTGATAAACATGTTTCTCATATGGCGCGAACTGATGCGCAGGCGCCTCGCCCACTTCTACTACCCACGTGACCTTACGTTGCCTTGGCGACGACATTATTTATACGTGTCGTCTTAGTCGCACTCCACTGCACCGTATCACTCGCACGATACTATCGCCATTTTGTCTTTGTTACACTGTTGTCGCACCTGCTACGATATTTGGCGCCTTCACGTAACTTTACTATTATGTATGCACTTCCCAAGTAAACACAGCAGTTACACAAGAATGTTATACACGTGTTCACGACACAGGTTAAATTTTACACGCACACCTTGGCGTAGTGGCCTGAAACAAAATAAAAATTACGTTAGCTTTTATTCTTATGTTATAAGCTGTGGCAAGACCAATTTTTATTTTTAGAGGACGACGATCGTTTGAAAAAGTCGTATTAATATCGTAGCCTTTTGCAACAGTCGTCGAATTTAATTCAGAGATCTTAGTGAAAACAGCTCTGGAGAAAACAGTAAATGAAACTTTTTGAATGAATAAATTAATGACAACCATATGCTATATATATATATATATATATATATATATATATATATATATATATATATATACATACATATATATGTATATATATATACACACCTATACATATAAATATATACATATCGCTTTATATTTGTATAACCCAAAAAACCAAATTAATATGATTTACTCTAGTCTATACGTCTTCACTATTCTAAATTTAAATCACATATGTTTTAAAGGAATAAAAACATATAATACAAGTTTAGAGATATAAAATCAGCATTTTGTTATGTGCACACTTAAAGATGTAGATATTGTAAATAATTTATTTAATATTAAAACTAAGTATTGAACAAAACATGAGTAATGAGTTTAATGGTGGTCGTAAATTATTTTTATATTGGTGTTTTAATGTATTAATTAAGACACATGTTAAAAATGTTAATTAAAAAAACTAAACAAAACTTTGTAGTAAATATTGATATTAAAAATGCAAAGTTAAAAAATCACGTAATTAAATAAATATTTTTATTCTTTCTATTATCACACATTTTTCTATCATCAAATATTTTAAAAAATATACAATTTTAAGCAATAACATTAATAAATTACATGATTTCCAACATAGATAGTACTCTGTAGAGATAATGTGAATAACTCAAGCCGCTAGATGGCACTGTTTTAGACTGCCGTTGAAATGTACGTGAACTTACGATAGCTGCATATATATTTATTCGACGAGTATCTATTGTTGTTTTTCGTTAGTTCACTTTATAATTATGGTTCGTAGAATGCAGTCTTTCTGTCTGCATTCAATTCTAGTTGCAGGTGACAGCACTTTGCGATTGACACGAGCTCTGTAATGTGCACCTAATTACTACCGATATTGTGTAGGTGTTGTCCGTTTTCATTCTTGTGTTGTTTAACAAGTGTGCAACAAATTCTTGTCTTCTTTATAATCACACAAAGCAGCAGAACCCGCGGTCTAAAGGCTAAATGGTTTCATAACAGATTTTGTTAAAAAGAGACTATTTGTAATGTATAGTCGATTATTCTGACGCAAAGTAATTTGGGTTAAAATAAATTGTGTCGGTCTAAAATGTTCCATGTATTTTTAAAAATATAAATTAGTTTTAGTAACAGAGGTTTTCTCAATATGTACCAACGTGCTAGCGTAATCTTTGGTCAATATGTTTGCCCTAGTATGGGGTATCTATTTACCTTTTGCAATGATGTCTTGTTGTCATAGTCGTGTATTGTCAAGGTAATTAATTTTGTGGTTATACATGAGCGACGATAGTAAACGTCATATATTTTGTGCTAAATTCACGTTAAGCAAAGTTTTTAATTTATTAAGTCCTGTTTTCGTTTTTTATAAGTTCCTCCTAGCTATTCTTATGAAATAAGATAACTGTGTCACCTACATATGTTACCACCATAGCTTCAAAGCCAAGTTTGAAGGAGTCATCGGAGGAAACCAGGATGAGTGTCAGGTACTACTTTATGATAATGTGACCATAAGTAACGGTCTATATGTCATTAAGGGTGTTATTGATATTTAAGGTATGCTTCGCGTCAGTGATATAGTTTCCAAGCCAGTCGTATATTTTATTACGTGTAGATACTAACATTGTAGAGTTTCGTCATAATACATTTCTGAGATACTGAATCAAGAGTTTTGAACCAGAAATGAAGTATTTAACCTGGTCTCTGGTGTAATCATGAAGATAACGTCATGCTTAGTAATGTAAGAAACAACCTTAGAATAACACTAATGCACTCTTATTTCTATAGAGTCCTAGAGAAATAAGAGTGCAGTGCAATTTAAGACTGTGTTTTTGAGCACAGCTCTGAAAGGTTACGTGACAATACATCTTAAAATGCCGGCTTGTGCTATTACCACCTGCAAAAATATCACTGGACTGCAAAAGAAACAAATGGGGATTACTTTTCATACGTAAAAATCTATGGCATACATAATTTCATTTTCAATTAACTATGAAATTTTAAACTATCGAAGTAGATTATTATTAACAGAAGCGCACCATTTTTATTGGTGTTGTCACCTCTTATAAAATTGTTTACCCAAATGAAAACATCTTAATTGTTCGATACTGAAAAAATGTAAAATTTTATTTTTGGAAAATGTCGTTGGAGAATTTGGTGTAACGTTTGAATTTCCGTTATCATATTCAATTTTAGAATATTTTACCTATTGCGTAATATAATCACTATATGTAGGATTACTGCAAGAAACACCGTGCGCGTTGGGGGAGGACGCTAGTAGGCGGAGTGCGGTGTCCCCTCCACCGATTTTTGGCTTCACCACGACCGCGAAGAGATTTGTGCCCTCTGGTTTACTCTATATTCTAAGAAAACAACATTAGTCATGTATGAAACAAAATTTAATTAACAAATTAATCTTTTTCAGTCCGTCAGTAAGATTAATTCCTTTCGTGAAGTTTTCAAAAATAAACGACGAAATACAAATGGAACTTGCCTACTATTTTTTAGAGTTCCTACCTCTAAAAACCTGTCAAGCACGAATGGAACTAGGAGGGTTTCGTACGCATATAGGCAATTTTAAAAAATGTAATGGTCAACATTTAACGGAGGAAAATATATTGCCTACTATATCTTTCACAGGCACATATTTAAAAAAAAATCTTAAGTGATATAACTACAAATTAACTATTTTCTTCCTTTGCTCGTGCTGTATGGACCTTGCTTCTTGCCAAATTTCATGATTCTAGCTTAGCGGGAAGTACTCTACCGATTTGATTTTTTGCGAGTGTCAAAATAAGCGGCATAAATGGCCTTATTTTAAGGGTTCTTCTTGATTGCGTTGACTTAGAAGCTTGATTTCTTACAGCTCCAAGGAACCGTAGATCTAAGTATTTGATATTAATTTCAACTTGATACTTCCAGGCATTCCTGAGAAAAAAAGTCTTGACAAACTAACAGACGGACAACGAAATGTTATAATTATTTCATTTCTTTTTCGTTTTGAGGCACGGAACCCTAAAAAAACCGATAACTCCCCTCACGTGTCTGTCCGTCTGTCTATTGTCACAGGCGTTTTTTCCAGAAACGGTTTGGCGTAGTGTTGAAACATGTTAAGACTCATATATCCAAAAAATTAACAGTCAATGTTTATCATATATGGATAATATTTACTATATGAAAACATGTATAACATTTTCGTATGTATCGATAGATAACATTTAGTGTTTAACATTTAAATATTAACACGAAAATTTCAGAGGTGGCGAATAGAGTTATCAACATTTTTTAATTGAATTGACCTTAAGGAAAAACTTATCAATTTCTTTAAGTGAGTGCAAAACAAATATTTGTTGTCAAAGAAATTTGTTTGTGATAACTGTAATACCTTTATGGCGAAATGTGTAATATTGTTAAAATGCAAATTTCGGTTTATTAATATGCATAGAAAATATGTTTATATATTGTATTATATGCAACGGACATGTTTTATATATATACAGCGTTATTTTACAAATTATTTTATAGAAAATTGCAGCCAGTTTATTTGGAACGGTAAATCGTTGAAATAGTCGTGAGATTGTTATATTTGATACAAATAACTCCAATGTTCTAATGAAGCCTGTATACCCAAAAATTTAGAAGAATAAACCCAACTTCGAAAATATTTTACAGAAGCACACATAAATGCCCTACAATCCGACCCAGTGCGCGAGCGCATGTGTAAAGAAATAGATTGGCCTAACAAGTTTTTAGCGACAACATCGGGATTTTTCTAGAAATATGCTCGAAACTTCTAGAAGGTTTTACTGTAGGGTATAAGTAGGCCAAAGTGCACAGTCAAAAACAAAGTACCAAGTGACAACAGGCAGCGCCGAAGATTTAAGTGAATTACATAAAAGATAATGCATTTAAATCGATATCAAATATGGATTCTATTATTTTATGAATTTCGTCTGGGTCATGATGCAAAGATTGCCACAGATAATATATGTGATACGATGGGCGAGTCCACGACGTCTTACGCGACGGCAAAGATATGAGTTAGAAAGTTCAAGAATTAGGACTAGGACTGAGGACGAACCACGTACCGGACGTCCTGGTGAATTTGACTCTCAATGATTATAACGCATAATGGAGGAAGGACCTCGAATGACTCGATTGCAGTCATGGTATCTTAGAAACACATTTGCACGAATTGGGAAAACTTTAAAAATACGGTGTGTGGATACGCCACGAGTTGTCATCCTATCACCTTCAGGGCAGAGTTGATACTTGTCAACATTTATTGACATTGAAACGTAACTTAGAATAGCTGAATCAGTTAGAAAGTGGCGATGAGAAGTGGGTTATATACAACAACCATACACGCAAACGTCAATGGCTTGGTGTCGGAGAAACGAGAGTTTCAGTACCCAAACCTGAACTAATTGGAGCTAAAAAATTGAGTAGTCAACAGGATCGAGTTTATTTTCCACATGACTATTGGCTAGACCACATGTTGCAAAATGTACTCGTGATAAATTAGAGGACCTCGGCTGGGTTCTGCTCACTCGTCTACCACATTCGCCGGACATTGCGCCATCTGATTACCATTTATTCCACACTACCAACTAGATGGCGACAAGTGGTAGATAATAATGGTGCATACTTAAATTAAATTTAGTGTAACATATACATTTTTCAATACAAATTGTTGACAGCAACTCGGGGTTAAAAACTTATTAGCTAACCTAATATTCCTAAAATACCCTATATATATATATATATAAGGGGGGCAAAGTCATTCGCGTCCGTAGGAGCTGCCTAATCATCACCCTGCACGTGTCCCCCGGGTGGCGCTAAATGAATGACAACGCCGAGTCTTGAGCGGCGGTAAATAACTCAAAACACTGCGACGCTTAGCCAGCAGATAACATAAGGAGGTAGGAAATGACCTTCCTAATCCGTAAACCACTCAAGAGCGGCGGTCTTGGCTTCATTGCCCGGACCACGAGGAAGAAAACCTCTTCAAAAATTACCCGAATCCAATGGTGGGAAACGTGCCAACTGGATGCATGGCTGTATGGATGAACAGCATTAGCGCCAACCTCTACGGACCTGGTAAACGTAGTTGTATTCTGCCTTCTTAGGGAATGGCGTTACCCCTAAGTGACCTGTTATTTCGTCCAATTATCGTGGGAACAAAATGAATGATAACTTAAAAAATAAAACAAACACAAACCCAAGTATGATCCAACAAACTCTTCATAAGAGCATATTTACAAAAACACGTAGCAACTCTATCGGAGCAATACCACAAATGGTAAATGCTCATGAAACAATTCTTGAATCGATTGACAAAGACAAAAACACCTGGCAACAAGACCGAATACCTCATACCAAAAGAAAAAGAATGGAATCAAAATCACCACAGACAGAAAACTTAAAGAAAAAGACCAACACGACTGAATACGGAATATCTACCCAAAATCAATTTGAAATATTAGGTGAAGTGGAATATAATCCGGATATAATAGAAACAGAAAAGCCACCAAAACCAGAACCAATCTTTGTAACTGGGGTCCTGGATATCAATTCCCTTAAAAACCTGCTGTTAAGAATAACAACAGAAGGAAATTTTACTATGACCACTCTCAGGTCAGGACACGTTGTGAAAGTAATGCCAGTAAGTATAGAAGTATACAAAATGATAAGAGAAAAATTCATCACAGACAATATCAGCCATTATACTTACATGATAAAAAGTGAAAGACCTTATAGAGTTGTTCTGCGAGGCCTCCATAGCTCAGAAGACATCTCTGAAATAAAAGAAGGACTCAAAGCACATGGACACGAAGTAAGGCAACTCGTAAATGTACGTCATCGAAACACAAAAGAACCCTTACCCCTATTTTATGTAGACCTGGAGCCAAAGAATAACAATAAAGATATTTTTAAAATAAAATACCTCAATCATATGAAAGTATCTTTTGAAGCACCTTATAAGAAACAGGAAATTCTACAATGTAAAAGATGCCAAAGGTTCGGTCATTCAAAAAATCAATGCTACCGACCATTCAGATGCGTCAAATGTGGAGACGACCACCCAACCACCAGCTGCTCCAAAACAAGGGAAACGGAAGCTACTTGTGCAAACTGTCTAGAAAAACATCCAGCTAGTTACAGGGGATGCCTAAAATACAAGCAATATAAAGAGCACTTATTGAAAATCCAACCAAAACAAACATATAAACATACAAACCAAACTAAGCGAATGCCTGAAATGGACAATTTGCAGCCAAGGAAATTCAAAAATTATAATAGAACAACCTCAACTTACGCTGAAATCACTAAAAGTAGAATGGAAAACATCACTAAGCCAGACCAATTACCTCAAACGCAACAACTAAGTGACATCTTGGAACAAATGTTCAACAGAATACAAACTATGATGCTAACCATGGTAGACAACATGATGGATCGTTTCATCCAGCTTATTAGCAGCCAGACTAAGAAATAATCTAAATCTTAAAATAGTCACATGGAACGCCAACGGACTGGTCGCTCGACGACTAGAGCTGGAAATGTTTCTACACATGAAAAAGATTGACGTGGCATTAATATCTGAGACTAGGTTTACCATCAAAAGCCATATCTCAATAAAGGGCTACACAGTTTATGCTACCAACCACCCATCGGGAAAAGCGCATGGAGGAACGGCAGTGATCTTAAAATCAAATATAAAACATCACCCGCTTGAACCTTTCTCAACTGACAAGATACAAGCCTCTCTTATTAAAGTGTATGACAATAGCTCGGACATTACCGTTGCTGCAGTTTATTGCCCTCCTAAACACCAGATGGCAAAAGAAGAATATAAAGATTTCTTCTCTATACTCGGACATCGCTTTATAAGTGGGGGCGACTGGAACGCTAAACACCTGTTCTGGGGATCTAGACTTATAACAACTAGAGGAAGGTCGCTCTATCAAGCTGTGAAAGATCTTAATCTTGATTGCTTGTCCACTGGAGAACCTACCTATTGGCCGACAGATCCACGAAAAATACCCGATTTGCTGGATTTTTTCATATCTAGAAACATTGCAATAAATAACACTAAAACAGAACCTGACTTTGACCTTATCTCAGACCACTCTGCTATTGTTCTAAGGGTATATAGTAAGATATTACTAACAGAAGTACCACTTAAAATCTACAATAAGAATACTAACTGGAAAAAATATCAGGATATCATCACAACGGAAATACAGCTCAGGATCTCACTGAAAACGTCTGACCAAATAGAACGGGCTATAGAAGGACTAAACAAACTGATTCATGACGCTGCAAACAGGGCTACATCCCATCACAAAACGGGAACTGCTATAGAGCATGTGTACCCTGAATTCATCAAGGATTGTATAAACGAAAGACGTAGACTCCGCAGAGTATGGCAAAACACTCACTATCCTAGAGACAAGACTGCCTTAAATAAAGCCACACAACATCTTAAAACTCTAATCAAAGAATTGGCAAATGAGAATCTACAATCATATCTCACAAAACTGACACATACTAGTGACACAAACTACTCGTTATGGAAAGCTACCAAAAACCTAAAGCGTCCCAAACAACAAGTCACACCGCTAAGAACAAAAACGGGATCCTGGGCTCGCTCTGATAGTGAAAAAGCTAACAGATATGCTGATCACCTACATGAAGTTTTTGAACCGTTTCCCAGCAGTAATCAATATCTGGACAATGAAATAGAGGAGTACTTAAAGACACCTATTCAAATGTGCTTACCACTTAAGCATGTGACACCAAATGAACTGAGGCGGGAAATCCTAAAACTCCAGGAAGGCAAATGCCCTGGCTATGACCTTATCGACGCGACACTTTTGAAACACCTCCCAAAAAAAGGAATACTGTTCATACTCGCTATTTTCAACGCATGTTTAAGACAGTCCTACTACCCAAGCCAGTGGAAAATAGCACAGGTAATAATGATACTGAAACCAGGTAAACCTGCTCAAGAAGTGTCATCTTATAGACCTATCAGTCTCCTTCCGGTAATTGGAAAATTACTGGAAACGATAATACTTAACAGAATGAGGGAACACTTAGCAAATATAATACCAACACATCAGTTTGGATTTAGAGAGGGCCACGGAACTATCGAGCAAGTGCATAGGCTGGTTGATGTCATAAGTAGAGCATTGGAAAATAAACAATATTGCTCCGCAGTCTTCTTAGACATTAGCCAAGCATTTGATAAGGTATGGCATACTGGGCTTCTCTTTAAAATTAAAAAAATGTTACCGCACTCCTTTTTTCCGTTGATTAAATCGTATCTTGGAAAAAGATGCTACGAAGTGAAATATAACTCCGAAACATCAGAAATGCACCCAATTAAGTCAGGAGTTCCACAGGGTAGTATACTGGGACCAGTACTCTATTTGATATTTACAGCAGATCTACCTACTTATGCCAACACTACCACAGCGACATACGCAGATGATACCGCACTTCTTTCGTCACATGATAATCCCGATTCCGCATCTGAAAGCCTCCAATCCCATATCTCTCTCATCCAAGCATGGTGCCAGCAGTGGCGTATTAAAGTCAACACAGATAAGTCAGCCCAAGTAACTTTCACACTTAGAAGAAAAACCTGCCCACCTGTAAAACTTTTTGATACAGCGATCCCACAATCAGATGACGCCAAATACTTGGGTATGCACCTCGACCGTCGACTCACTTGGCGTAAACATATATGGACTAAAAGGAAGCAACTAGACAGCAAACTCCGCAGCATGTACTGGCTAATCGGCCGTAAATCACAATTGACAGATTCCAGTAAAATGGCTATCTATAAAACGATACTGAAGCCCATATGGACTTACGGCATTCAGCTTTGGGGCACAGCCAGCCATAGTAACATCGAAATACTTGAAAGGTTCCAAAGTAAAACAATGAGAGCCATGTTTAATATACCATCCCACATAAGCAACAAATATGTGAACCTAGATTTAAATCTGAGAACTGTGAAGGACGAAATTGAAATAAACAGCAAGAAATATCAACTCAGACTGGACCAACATATGAACGAACTAGCTGCTGAACTTCAAGGAGAGGGCAGTCTAAGATTCTCCCGCCTTAAGAGGAATAGCGTATCTGAACTTGCGACAAGATTCGCGGACAAAATATGAGGATTGCACCGTTGGGTGCATGTCTTTGCTAAGAATAATTTAGCTGATGAAAATCTGACAACACATTAGATTATTGTTTGAAACAAACAGATCGCTAAGTAGCAGGATATAAAAAAAAAAAAAAAAAAAAAATATATATATATATATATATATATATATATATATATATAAATATATATATATATATATATATATATATATATATATATATATATATTTAATAAGCAGTAGCTTGACAGCTGAGGATGAGCCAAGGCTTTTCTTTGAAGCGATTTCCGACAGTCCTCTGTGTAACAACCGATTTCCAGTGACGGACCATCAGAACTCCAAATTCCTTATTCGCCCCATCTTTCCATTTCGTCTTAGGCCTTCCTTTTCTTCTCTGTCCGTGCGGTTTACCCAAAAAGATCCTTTTGAGGGGTTTGAATCCTCCATTAGAACAACATGTGCAGGCCAATTTAGTCTCTTAATTTTTATAAATTTTATGATGTCTTGGTCTTTATTTCTGAGTAATATTTCTGAGTTGTACCTCTTTCTCCAAACATCATCTTCCTTTATGCCTCCAAGAACTGATCTTCAAACTTTTTGTTCAAAGATACCAGATACCCAAATGGTCCTCATCTGATTTTGTCAATGTCAATGTTTCAGAATCATAGATTAAAATGAGGGCTTTGTATAACAGGAATTTTGATATATATATATATATATATATATATATATATATATATATATATATATATATGTGTGTGTGTGTGTGTGTATATCGTGCGTGCGTGCGTGTGGAACAAATACTCTGCTTATTATTTTCTTTTGTTTTTGAAAATTGTAACAGAGTGAATTCCGTACATGGAAAATATTTTAAACAGATTAATTGATTTAACAAAAAGAATGATACTAGAAACTATAATATATACCTGTTTATAGATTTTTGATTGTCTGTATGTCAATTTGTTCGCCAATCACGCGGATTTTGATGAAATTTGTTATGTTAACAGTTTATGCTCAAGAGCAACAAATGAGAGAAAAAAAATTCTAATAACTTTTTTTATTCCGAATTTCACTCGAGTGAAACCGTAGGCTATATTATATATGCTATCATTTACAACAGCAGACCAGTTAATATTAACGATAAAAATATTATGGTCGCGCACGTAACCATTATGCTCCCGCACGTAACCATTATGCTCGCGCACGTAACCATTATGTCCGCGTATGTACCTTTGTACTATGAGTATACGCTGTCAAAAGTATAAGAAAAGTTCGCGACGATATGTGCCTACTTATCGTCAATAGGTAACTCACTAGCATTCTAAAGATAAATAAAAATATTATATATTCATACATGTTTATTGTGAAAACGCAAGAATCATTATATAAATAAATTTCAACGTTAATAACTTAGAACATAGTACTCATTATTCTAAGGTGAGCAAGTAAATACATTCAGCTACAAAACTCACTATAACACTATACATATATACTTATCATTTATAGTATAGTATTGATAAAGTTTACCATTTATCTTCACATATACTTACGCGGTACTTACGTATTTAGAACGGGCGGGGAATCCTTGTGGATGGAGTGTTTGCGTATCTGCATGAAGAAACAGAGAAGGGGATTTGGGTAGTTCATAATGAATAGCAGACCGATGACATTAAAAAAAAAAAACAAAAACAAATAAAACCAATATACGAATCTACAATGAATTTCTTAAGGTGGAAACGTATTTTCGGACGCGACTTTCACCCGTATGCATCCACACACGCTCATGACTCTCAGTCTGATTTACTGACAGTTAAAAACGTATTTTGTATGCACACTTTAGTAATTAGACCGTGCAATAGATTATGGTCGATAAAGTAGTCTCTTGTTCCGACTCGATCGACAGTTAATGAGTAACAGAAATCCGTTTTTAACTGTCAGGAAGTCCGACTGACAGTTTTGACCGTATGTGGTGCATATGGGCGTTAGAGTCGCGATCAACGGAAGCGGCTGGTGCTACATCTGGCCAGTACTTATTATACATAAACGTCAACCTACCAGCAATGAGTTGCGAATGTCAACTTAAGCGCTCGGACGTCCGACGAAAATGTGGTTCGCCGGATGTTTCTATCAGTCGCGGACGCATCGATCGCGTATGCACGGGGTTGGAACTAGAGATGGGCCAACTTGGAGATTTATCAAACCGAGTTCGTCGATTTGAAAATTTGTGTAAACGGTATTGATGAAGTCGATTTAAAAAACAACGATCATCGGATAGTATCGTATATAGAATTCGATTGTTTAAGTAATGAATGAGTTCTCATTTGTTAGTTATTTAATCGGGTGGTTGACAGACAAAAGCGGTAAAATAATCAAAACAATAAAGAATCTATAGAATTATCAACCTCCGCTAAGTTAGAAAATTTATCTGGACCACGTGATTAATATAAACAGTCAAGTAACTCGAATGCGTCTTTCTAATGTGTGCCATCATCGTGCTCGTATTTTCATAAGACAAAGAACATTTTCTACACACAATTTTTACGTCTATTGGCTTTTCAAAAATCTTTCTAACTATAGACTTCATTTTCGGATCTGCATTGTGATTTAAAATATGTAAATTAAATAATCAAAAGACTTAAAATAAAACTTTTCTAACAAAAAAACAAACTAATGAAAATAATTTATTAAAACCCAAGTCTAAGGAATGTACTCGTAGATAAAAACAATAAAATATATTTTATTGTAGCGAACGAACTATTACAATATACGTGGGAACCGAGAACGTTCAGTTTGATTCGAACATTCGAGCGATGAATTCGGTTTAAGTCGAGGACTGTATAGTCGAGCAATACACCGATCGAGCGCATCGACGGGGCAACTCCGTCAGCTCGGTTCGTCATAGACATAAATCGATTTAACTCGGTTCAACCTCAACTCGGTTTAAATCGGTTTGCGAAGTCGAGTCGTTACATCTCTAGTTGGCACGCGACCACGCGTAGACAGTCGCCAACTGCGTTGCAGTGAAGACATTTTTTCGCAGCCATTCGCATACAACGATGGATGACGGAAAATTAATTAACACAGTTCGCGAATAAGAATGTTTATATAACAATAAATCAAAATATTACATTAATGTTCCAACTCTGTAGAATGTCCGTGGGACCCATTTGAATACAGACGTGGCTGTACAAACTGTGTAGGTCGCGACTGTCAGTCATGACTTAAGTCGTATCTGATAATTTGTTCCCAGCTTTAATGTCGTAAAAGAAGGTGCCACGAAGCAACGGAAGTGTACGGCAGAAAAAATGGCTTATATCTTACCTGACAAGGCAGCCGATAGCCGATAGATTTGAGATTTCAGTATTTACTTGTCATGTATTGAAGCAAACAAAACAATAATTAATTTCTGCAAAATAGATTCCGTAAGAGATAATTACAATACTACAAAACGGCAGAGACAAATAAAGAGCAGCAGATGCGACGTACATAATAATAATTGAGCCAAAAAGATGATAATAATAAAGTCAGGACAAAGACTGGTGACAACCTACTCTCGTCAAATGTGACTCAATGTTATTTATGGTTTGATATCAAAACGCCAGCGCGGTCATGTCACAGAGCTAATTGGTTGAGATGGCTTATTAACGAGACACGGCAAGCGAGTGGGTACTTTACATGAGCCGATTTAACTCCGAATCGGGTCTGCCGCGCCTACCAAAGCAATCGGAATTGCAAATATCTTTTTTTTTAACATCGCGGTCAAAAATTACGGGGAACTATTTACGAAACGATAACTGCGATTGTAACCTGTAGCAAGGCCAAATAAATATTTCGTGATTTTATGAATAGTTTTATTATATTTTATTGTGACATTAAATAATTCATCTGATTAGAGTCCCAGACTAGAGACCCATAATTATTTTTTGGCTTTTAATAGATCATCATTTGTGCGACAAATAGTTTAATTAAATAAAAATACCTCTGTTTTATTTTAATCGACTTCATTCCTATTGCCTTAGTTGTTTCCATTATAATTTGCTGCCTTAGTTATTTCTACTTTCACAATTTGCTCTTTTAGTTATTTCTTCTGTAGTAATTTATTGCTTTAGTTGTTTTTACTATCGTAATTTGCTCCCTTAGTCGTTTTCACTATAGTAATTTGCTGCCTTAATTGTTTCTACTGTCGCAGTTCGCTACTTTAGTTGTTTCTACTGTTTCGACTATCATGTTCTGTACCAGATTTCGTTGAGAAGCTTTCATATAATTCTTCTAATTTATTATAATCAATCTTATCAATATTTAAATGTTTGTTTTAACGGAATATTTACAAGACTCTCAAAGACCGCCTGTGGATCATTTAAAATAAATGAATCAGAATATTTTTAATTTTTTTCTAACGTAAATCGACTCGAAACCAGTAATAGATTTAATGAAATACAGAACAAATAATTATCTTACAAAAAAGTACACAATCCCCGTGACTCAAGACCCGTAATAGATTTAATGAAATACAGAACAAATAATTATTTTATTAAAAGTACACAATCCCCGTGACTCAAGACTCGTAAAAGATTTAATGAAATACAGAACAAATAATTGTCTTACAAAAAGTACACAATCCCCGTGACTCAAGACCCGTAATAGATTTAATGAAATACAGAACAAATAATTATTTTAGAAAAAGTACACAATCCCCGTGACTCAAGACTCGTAAAAGATTTAATGAAATACAGAACAAATAATTGTCTTACAAAAAGTACACAATCCCCGTGACTCAAGACCCGTAATAGATTTAATGAAATACAGAACAAATAATTATTTTAGAAAAAGTACACAATCCCCGTGACTCGAGACTCGTAATAGATTTAATGAAATACAGAACAAATAATTATCTTACATAAGGTACACAATTCCCGTGACTCAAGACCCGTAATAGATTTAATGAAATACAGAACAAATAATTATTTTACCAAAAGTACACAATCCCCGTGACTCAAGACTTGTAATAAATTTAATGAAATACAGAACAAATAATTATCTTACAAAAAGTACACAATTAATACACAGACTACACATCAAAAGAAGTTTTAAAATACTAAAACTTTTGTTTAGAAAGTTTTTAAAAAACAACGCCCCGAAGTGTATTTCTTTTTTATACGCATGGTATAACGTACCTGGTATACTTCCGTTCCTCTGGCCCTCTCCCCCCTTATATTTTAATGCAAACAATTTAATGTACAGCGACATAACGCGCTTGTGATATTAAAGCACCGACGGTGCCAGTTTTTCCCTCCTTTCACCGATCTACCGAACGTCATCAAAATCGTATTTCTATGAAATCTCTTAATTTCTCTTAAACTACTAAGAAACATTACAATTTGTGAAAGATCAATTGTAACCTATTGAAAACTCTTAAAATGTCTAATATTTTAATGAGGATTAATAAATACTATGAGAAACCTAAACATGAAACCTAACTATGAATACCTAAACTATGAGAATTTTGTCCTACGCCCTTTGTTACTTAATAATAATTGTCGTGGCTTAATTATAACAGATAGTTAAATACTGGCATAGAATTTTTTAACATATTTTTAAGGCCCACAACTCCCCCTATACAATATTAGCGTGTTTTGACCGCATTCGTTATGAAAACGCCAAGATCAGCGACTTTTTCTCCAACTATGTTGACATTGAATATATTTGGCGCTAAGTTTGCAGAAATTCATTATTCACAATTAAATTAAACTACGTGACATAATATTATTACTACCTTCTTTAAGTTTTTTACCACGACCTAGGTTTCGTTGTCCACCTGAAGATGATGTAACATAACGAAACCAAGGTCGTGGTAACGAACTTAAAGAAGGTAGAAGTAATACTACGTCACATAGTTTCATTTAATTGTAAATTATGTTGATATTGTTAAGTATATTTTGATAATTATACAACGTATATATATATATATATATATATATATATATATATATTGCATAATCTAAGGTATCTGGAAACTATAAACCATCATATTGCGAGAGTATGTCAATCAGATTAATAGTTTTTACGTGAATCCCTAAAAAACAGATAAAACAAAATGCATATATAATTAGGTAAGTTTTTGCAGAATACACCTATTGTGGAGATCTCGTCAGTATAAACGGAATAACTAAAAGAAACTTTTTTTCTGCAAAAGTAACATTTCGGACTAGCAAATGTCATTGATCCTTATGACATAATGCAGTTTAAATCTATTCCTATTCAATACCGATGCAGAATTCTCAGCGTTCGAATTTATTGGTGCTGCATATGTACTCAAAGTTTAGTGTAAAGAAGTCAGCGTGAAAGCTAACTTCATATATTTTTAATGCTCCGTACCTCAAAAGGACAAAAAGAACCCTTATAGGATCACTTCGTTTTCCATTAGTCGGTCTGTCAATACCCTTTTCCTGAGGCACGCGTGGAGGTATCAAGTAGAAATTAATGTCATATGCTTAGGTATACGTTCTCTTAGAGCTGTAAAAAAACCCAATCAAGAAGAACCCTAAAAATACGGTCATTTGTGTCACATATGACCGTATTTTTACACTAGCATATAAAATAAAACCCATAGGGTATTTCCCGTTTACCAAGAATCGTGAAATTCAGTAAAAAGCAAGGTCTTACAGTACAAGTAAAAGAAAAAAAAGATTAATTTGTAGTTATATCACATAAATATATATATATATATATATATATATATATATATATATATATATATAAGTATAAATATGTGTATATATATATATATATATATACATATATATATATATATATATATATATATATATATATATATATACATTAAATATGCGCCTGTGAAAGATATAGTAGGCAATATATTTTCATTCTAAAAAATTAAAATTTGCAAATAGTTTAATAGATATATTATGTATAATTAAATGTTTATAAATATATATCTACAGAATCCTCGTAAAGCGAGTTCCACTCGCCTTTGACAAGTTTTTAGATTAATATCAATATAAGGTCAAATCTTGTAAATAATCTTAGCTTCTATGTTCATTTTTACGGTAACAATGTTAAGATGCGGGTCGAGAGGTTAAGCGGCGTGGGAAGTGGGCGGCATGAATTATGTCATTAGGAGCGATGGAATCCGTCTGCGAATATCATCATTTATAATCGTCCTTATTTCAATTTTTGCCCTGCGGCTGTGGCGCGGTCGAGGTAAACGGAGCAGAGTATGTGCTACTGCGTATACAGATGGAGGTTTTTTGGTGGTACCTATTCATAACGGGGAAACGATATAATTTTACAGCATGCTATAGCTGGCCGACTTCTATGGGGGCCTCAGCACAAAGTAAGATGTTTATAATCAATATTTTTTTTCGTATTTTATCCCGTTTTTGAGATTTTCAAACAGAGGCTTTCAAGGGTTAAGCTTTCTTCAGTACACACACACCGGGTGCTCTGCGGCATTATCGAAGCGATTAGATGCGATGTAGCAAAACCGTTATTCACCTTTGAATATTAGTAATACAAGTATTATATTGGGGAACAATTTATTGTAATTTGGTGTTTTCCTTAAATTTTTTTTTCATTAATTTTTATTTTCTTTAAAATGATGGAAAATTGAAACGTTTTATTATGATTGAGAAAAGTTTTAAACTAGTAAATATTTCATTATTGAAATATAAACTATTTATCCATCTAAAATTGTCGATAGGAATGCGAAAAAAATCTTGCCATACCACTTACCTAATCCATACGATACGGTCTCCATCTGGCAGCTTTTGTGCCTGTCAACTTATTTTATTATCATGTCCAATATTTTTTTTCTACTATTGAGTAATATGATTCTAGCCTTCTGTCCGCCATGATCGACAAATACTTTAATATAGACTTAACTTAAATAAAAATATAATTTGAGCCCGTGCAACACAACAACACATATGATAGAAGTGAAACTTATTTGGCGATCTAAACTTCGATTTGTAAGTATTTGGTAAGGGGAAAAACGGCAGAAAGTGAGAGAGAAAAAATATACTATAGTCTATAGGTTGTACTAAATTCGTATAAGATTTTAATAGTTTACATTGAGTAAAATTAATAAAATAGCATTACAAATCGACGTAAATATAATAAAACTTCATAAAATTTTACATTGACAATTGTCAATTAAAAATAGCCACGATGCCAGTACAAGAGCACGGCTAAATGCGGCTGAACGAAGTCGGGATGTATTGCTACTGCTGTAAATTATATTGACGACAAATAAATGTGTGAGTTTATTGCGGATATATAAATAAATTACGTACATATGTTGTTAGTCTTATATTGGATGAAGTATACGCAAAATTAGTAATTTACGAAGCATAAATGGATAAATTAATCGACAAAATTTTGACAGTTTGCTTTTGACACACATAATTTACAAAACTACTGATAGATGTAGCGGGCGCCATTATTGTTTGTTTCCACGCATGCGTGCTCTTGTCCTATTCTATCGTGTTCATTTGTCTCTTTCGGTTGTTATGTAAGTACCTATATTTACTGTACTTGTCGTGATAGATTCGTTACATTCAGCCGTTACATATAAATGTTGCACAAAAACGTTGCACGGAATTCGACCTTTACGTTTCACTCTCATCGCGATCAGAGGAGGGTAATTTTACAAATAATCAAATTTAATATAGCTTTTTGGAAAGAGCAAAATTTAATACAGTTTTTTTCAAAAACGGATTAGAATTGTTATATATTTCTTTAACGTTTTCTACTCAGTTTGATGTAAAGAATAATCTGTATAATAGTAGATGCCTATATATGTATACAGCTGTAATAAAGAACGTATCTGTTATTGATATAGGCACGTAAAACTGAATTTATCTGCGGTGCGTGTCGTATAAAAAAATGTAAATTTTAGTCCTTGAATTCGCAATTTGACAGTGATTATTTTCAGAAAGTATTGAGAATTGTCATACAACTCCATAACATTTTTTACTCACTTTAATGTAATTACCTGTATACTATATATATTGTATACTATATAATATGAATTCTTTCTCATAACCTTAAATCTTACCGCGAGGGCTTCAATGATAAACTTCAAGGTCCTTATGGAATATTCGATCAACAAAAAAGATACTTTACATTTTAATTTGTACAGCAAAAGCTTTATTCAATGAATTCAGAATGTTTGTATGATACTCCAGCAAACAGACAAGTACACGCCAATAATATTTATTTAATATATTTAGTACTCCGATGCTTATACGGCTTTATTCTACATACTTAGTGCTCCAATGCTTATATGGATGTATTCTACATCCTTAGTGCTCCGATGCTTATACGGATGTATATTACATACTTAGTGCTGCGATACTTATACGGATGTATTCTATATACTTAGTGCTCCGATGCTTATACGGATGTATTGTAAATACTTAGTGCTCCAATGCTTATACGAATGTGTTCTACATACTCAGTGGTCGATAATTATACAGATGTATTGTAAATGCATAGTGCTCCAATGCTTATACGGATGTGTTCTATATACTTACTACTCCGATAATCATACTTAGTGTTCCGATATCATGCGGAGGTATTCTACATACTTAGTGACTGAATTCAGTAGTAACAGTTAAAAGTTACTTATTCCGCTCCGCGGCCTCAACTGTAACGCTATCCTTAGGGCATCGTGCCCATCTCCGTTCAAGAACACTCCTCAAAAAAATTTACATAGTTCTGGAACCTGAGCGTCTACACTAAAGTTTTATACATCAAAACTTTCCTGGATAAAATTACAAATATGGCAGTAAAAACCGCTTCGTCATCCATCTGGGCAGGCAGACAGACCAACAGCTGTATCGTTTTATGGATATAAATTAGTATGAACAGAGGCAAAGATGAAAAAATGTAATGTTAATAACTTAAAAAACTTCACCGGGTACGATGATTTATGGTTTGTATTAATGTTTATATTGATATATCAACTGTCTTGAATAGAAAAAAAAACGTACCACAAACTTATGTAATCCATATCTTTGTATAAATTCCAACACCTGCCTGTCAGTTCGCATATGACTCGAAAACCACTGAAGCGATTATGATCATTTTTTTTTATTTATAGCTTTTTTCAATCTGTTATGTTATTATAGTCACGTAATACTAAATAAAATAAAGGTTCAAAAGAGATGTTAAACTTCAGTGAGGCGACTAGCATAGCTAGACCCCTGTAATTATCGACTGATTTAGATGAAATATATTTACAAAACGTAATAAAAACCATCTTGTACAATTAAGTTTAAGAAATACGATTAAGATAAACAATCCCCCAAATTTCTAAAAAGTCCGTGTGCTTTTAATTTTTTCGATGCGAATGCAGATGCGGATGCTGGCAGTGCCAAACCCAAGACTGAAAGGTTTCTTCCAAAGCTTGCTGAAGCTGTGTTTATACACTGATTGTGCGCATGCGATTAGTTATTATCTTTTATAAGACTTGACAATGTAAAGAATTATTTGATGTTGCATTCGGACCAGAAGTCATCAAATTTCGATTTCACATTACTTGTTTGTTATATATAAAGTCTTTTTACTTATTTCGACTAGAAAAAATTTGCTTTAGATATAAATTTTCTTCAAGGTGAAAACCTTTGTAAGTGCTTTATGAGCTAAATAATACGCCATAACTTGTTTTCTTAATAAAAAATTGATTAGAGTATATTTTATATAAAACTCACCTAAATTGCCAAATTTATAGGACAAGAGTGGGGGAGGAGCGGTGGCGCTTTATATCTGGTGCTCCATTTGTTATTGCTTTATGAGACAAATAATACAAAATACTTTATAAGCCAAATAATACAAATACCTTATAATCCAAACAATATAAGTACTGTATGATCCAAACAATACAAATACTTTATGAACCAGACAATACAAATACTTTATGAGCCAAAAAATACAAATACTTTATGAGCCAGACAATACAAATACTTTATAAGCCAAACAGTATAAATACTTTATGAGCCAGACAATACAAATACTTTATAAGCCAAACAATAGAATAATTTGATACAAAATCTAGTGCAACACTATAAAAAAACATATAGGTATAACGAAAAACATGTCTTTTATTTATACAGTGATTATTGTGCATCAGACTGAGGTATTTGAAGCGTGTTTTAGTACAAAAACGTAATTATTTTTTTCGATGGAATCGCAATTTCGATAGTAATTTTTTTCAGAAACAGTTGAAAATTGTAACATAGTTTCTGTCTACTCAGTTTGATGCATAGAAACACATATTCAAATAGCATATAATTTTAGGTCACAACCTACATTTATGTATACAAATGTAACAAAGAGCCTTTTCATTATTTATACAGGTGATTGTGTGCTTCAGAGTACATTTGAATAGTGTTTCTGTAAAAAAATGGTATTTTTCTTCAAAACAGCCATCTTAAGATAGCAGTTTTGACAGTATTTTTTTCAGAAACGTTTGGTAATTTTTATACAATTCGTTACAATTTTCTGTAAAAAGAGAACATTTTTGAGGTCCTTATTGTTAGTTCTTTCAAACGATACCCCACTCTTCTTTTGGAATTTAAAAAAAAATCTATTGCTTTATTTCCCCCTCTCTACAGTTTCTATAAAAATATTGCTAGGTAAATTAATGAGATATGTGGGGGTTACTATGTTTTATTACTGTGCCTAATTGTTAGTTTATACGTCAAGTGGCTTTTGAGAAAAACGGTCGTGACAGATAGACGTGAGTGATTTTGTAAAAGTTCAGTTTTTCCTTTTAAGGTACGGATCCCTTAAAACCAAGAAATACCTTAATACACCACAAATATCTTTGATATTTACTACTGATTTCAGAAACCGTAGAAATTTCTTGGTTATCTTAAAATCGTTAGAGCGAACTTTGTTATGAATGTAATAGAATAAGGCCAACTATCCCTGTAAAAATAATCAATTCGATTCGTTGCTTTATTGTATTTATGTGAAAGAAGGACAAATAAACACACTTTCGCATTTATGATATTAAATAGTTAAGATGAGATTTCCCGGGATAAAACGTAGGATATAACCATTTTCCAGCCCGCCGAATGTCTCCGTGGGAAAAATTACGTCGATACGTTGCTCCATTATGACGTGAAAGAAGGGAAAACGAACACTTTTTTGCAATTATAATAATAATAGTTAGGATAAGATTTCCCGGGTTAAAACGTAGGATATAACCATTTTCCAGACCGCCGAATGTCTCTGTGCAAAAATTATGTCGATCCGTTGCTCCATTATAACGTGAAAGAGTGGTAAATGAATACTTTTTTGCAATTATAATAATAATAGCTAAGATGAGATGTCCCGGGATAAAATGAAGCATATATAATTTCCCAGCCCGCCGAATGTCTCTGCAAAAAACTATGTCGATCCATTACGGCGTGAAAGAAGGGCAAACGAATACTTTTTTGCAATTATAATAATAATAGTTAGGATATGATTTCCCGGGATAAAACGTAGGATATAACCATTTCCCAGTGCGCCGAATGTCTCCGTGTAAAAATTACATCGATCCGTTGCTCCATTATAACGTGAAAGAAGGACAAACGAACACACTTTTGCATTTATAATATTAAATAGTTTGAATGAGATTTCCCTGGATAAAAAGTGGCCTATACAATTTCCCACTCCACTATATCTGTAAAAAAATCACTTCGATCGGGTACACCGTTGCATTGTGAAAGAAGGATTATCAAATAAGTTTTACATTTATAATATAAAATAGTTAGGATGAAATTTCCTGAGATAAAAAGTAGCCTATGTCATTTTCAGACTCGCCAAATATATCTTTGTAAAAAACCATGCCGATCCGCTGCTCTAGTGTGACGTGATGGAAGGACAAATAAACACACTTTCGCATTTATATTATTAAATGGTTTACATGTGATTTACCGAGATCAAAAGTAGCATATGTCGTTTCCCAGCCTGTCAACTTTCTCTATGCAACCATACGCCATAAGGAAAAACGAACACAACCCCGCATTTATAATAGTAGTTAGGATTAAGATGCAATTCATTGGTCGTTTTAGAAATTCGATTAAGTGCTATTTTTGTTAGTGGCTGCAGTCTAGCTGACCGTGACCAAATATCTAAATCCCACTACAAACAAGTGATCTTCTGTATTATATTGTTTTAAATTTGAATATGGCCTTGAAATAATAAATTATAAACTAACAACCATTAGTTTATATCATCGCTATTCAATTTATATCAAAGTCGGTATTCAAATTCTGAGTGATGGACCTTTTCAAACAACGTAAAACATAGTAAAAAACTACCGATGTGACGTGTACGTTGAAGGCTATGATTAAACGTAAATAACATAGTTATAAAAAAACGGTAGCCAATTTTGAAATAAGCGAAACCGGTCAAGTGCCTGCCAGGACACGTATATATCAAGGGTCAGTAGTTAATTCATAAAATGTGTAACTATATATCTATACACATATACAATTGTAACAGAGTGAATTCTGTAGATGGAAAATATTTTTTAAGAAGAGAGATTAATTTAGAGTACAGCGTGGTAATGGAGAGCAGAAAACCTGTTTTTAGAATAGTTGTCTTCTGTTTATATGTTAATTTGTTCGTCAATCACGCGAAATCTACTGGACGGATTTTGATGAAATTTGGTATGGTAATAGTTAATTATGTATAAAAAAGAACAAAAATGAGAGAAAATCTAATCACTTTTTATTCACGCTTTTTTTCAGGACACGCAAACGAAGTCGTAGGTAGTAATGATATCAGTATCATACAGCTAGTAATTATATAAATACATCGTTCTCATCCGTGCCTATAAAAGTCATTGGTAGCGGATTAAGGATTCTATTTCTGATCTCTATTTTTTAAAATTAAACATTGTAAAATTTATTTTAATAATTAGTGAATTTATCTCAAGTACACTAGAAATCTCAGTCGTCTAGTAATTTTCATCTGCGTTATTTCCGCGGACTTAAGAGTTTAATTAATTGTTCCAAGACTTACGAATTGGATAATTCGAAATAATTTCATTACAAAGTGCTCATCAAAACCTACTGTCAGGATGTTTTCCACGTTTTCACGTTGTCTTGTTTGGAAGTGGAAGGGGGACAAAAACATTGCAAACGACTTTGAAACTTAATATTTCGTAAAAGTGGCTAAAAAAATTAAAAGTGTAAATATACAATGTAAACTCTTTATAATGAAGCTCAAGGGACCGAGTATTTTCTTTCGTTATAGAGAGTTTTCGCTTTATGGAATGTGTAAATAAAATACATATTATACGATCCAAGTCGCTAAACTTCTTACGGGAACTTCCTTCCATTTCAGCCTTTAGTATCTTCTCCTTGCTCTTTCCAATAGTGGACACAGTTAAGGCACCAAGTCCAGAACGTATCCCACTTTTTCTTTGTCCTATCGGACGTGTCGAAGCCACTTTCTAATCTACATACAAACCATTTCTCTTTGTAGCCATGTTTGCTTTTTAAAATCCGACTGATACGAAGATCCATCAAGTGATTATACGAAAGCGGTAAGGTTTTAAGGGTGAACTGTACCCAGTAAACGCGTGTGCGTAAAGCAAAACAGCAGTAATGACTGTACATAATAACAGCAATAAAACTGTGTCTGTTTATTCGTACAATTGTCGGCATTTGTAAAAATAATTTCAAGTCTATCTGCGTCTATTGGTAATGAACATGTTATTAAAATAATAACATAATCTAAATATGAGCCTTTATTGTTGCACACTAGCGCCATCTTTATATTGTGTTAAAATAACGAATTAAGCAATGTACAGTGTTTATTGCTCACTTTGCTGACATTTGTAGTATTTTATGTAGTTATAAGTAAATTTAATGAAATCCGTGTTAATTCACCGAAGAGCTTGAGTTTTTACTTTAAACCTATCATTTGTACTTAGTGATAATAAACAATAATTCTTGCTGCCTAAAAATATCTTATCGTTCGTAAAGTAGAATAAAGGGTTCGTTACATAGGTGAATCAACGTATGGATTAGAAAGTATACCTACCAAGATCAAGGAGTGTTTATGTTAAAGATAGTTTTCCATTATAACGATGTGATTATAAAGAGTGTACCATGTATTTGTAATATATCATGCACATAGCCTAAAATTACAAAAAAAAACTATGAGAGTGTGACGGACAGACTGAAACACACACATTGACATGATTAATTTAAATTTATAAGGGTTCTGTCTTTTACTACGAAAACTTGAAAATAAAGTACAATCATTAATTTTGAAAGCTACCAATATTATATTAGCAATAGAACACTGCAAATATCAAACATATTATATGCTAATATAATAAAACACTGCAAATATCAAACATATTATATGCTAATATAACAGAACACTGCAAATATCAAACATATTATATGCTAATATAACAGAACACTGCAAATATCAAACATTTATACATCAATTCGTTAAACCACTGTCATAATAAATATCACATAACATTATATGAAGGTTACATCCCATGACATTGAAATACGATTCACGATTACCTGTAATTTCCTTTCATTTGCGATTTAAATTGTAATTAACTTAATCAACTGGCCAATCACTCTATTCACGGTTTAACGAAACTAATTATCTTCTACCGATCGTTATGCTGTTTACCGTCATTTTATCATTTCTGCCTACTCCCTAATCACGCTCGCTCAGTTATTCCACTAATTCACACACTCATCTAACCGTCTCTCCTTATCTGACAGCGGCCAGCCCCATGTGCTCTAGCTATCTTGCACTTGATAAGATATGTAGTATATTATACGCTTTTTATTCCAAATGTGTGTCGTAAGAATGGAATTCAATGTGTGAAAACGAAATGTTACAGCAAACAAAAAAAGGAAGATTTTTATAAGCAACAGTATACATAAACAAATTTTTATAAGCAGCAGTTCATAGTTTATACAAACAATTTTTATAAGCAATAGTTCATATAAAAAATGTTTATAAGCAAGAGTTTATAGTTTAAATAAACTATTTTTATAAGCAATTGTTCATAGTTCATATAAACAATGTTTATAAGCAATAGTTCATAGTTCATATAAACTATTTTTATAAGCAAGAGTTTATAGTTTAAATAAACAATTTTTATACGCAATAGTTCATAGTTCACATAAACAATTTTTAAAAGCAATATTTCCTAGTTCACAAAGAATTTTTACAAGCAAGAGTTTCTAGTTTCCATAAACAATTTTTATAAGCAATAGTTTATAATTTTGTTGGTAATTAAGAATTGGCTATTCAAATATCTGAATTGTATTTTTCATATTCGCTTAGCCATTTTATAATAATTTCCAAATTTTGTAATTCTTCAGACATGCTCGTATAAAATTTATATTTTAATTGTTAAAGTAGAAAAAATAACCTCTTAGGTATGAGTGGAACTCGCACAATGAGGGTCCCGTATCCATTTAGTAATATTTAAATGTTTATACGTTAAAGGGTATGTACCCTATATAGTACGTTTATTAATATTACAAATATTAATTTATTTTTCAATGTGTAAATATATTGTTTAGTACAATATAGCTATAAGAAAATTTACAGTGATAACAAAAAAATTAATTCATTGTTTATATCTAATCAATTTATTTATGTTTACTAAATGCCCCTATCGACATTTACTTCAGATTTTTCATGTGCTGAATTAAAAAGTTAAAAGGGAGGGGGAGGGATATAATTTTTAACATTTTAGAGACTCGTCTCTCGTGAAGGAGACACCGAAATAAAAAAATCCAAATAATATTTTCCATTGCATTTTTAAGACCTTTTCTGTGATACTTCATGAGGCCCGGGAAACAACATTTTTCTTAAAGATGTGAAAAGACACCGCAATGAAAAAATCCAAGTAACATTTTCGATTGCATTTTCAAAGAACCTTTTCTTTGATACTCCATGAGGTCCGGGAAAAACATTTTTCTTCCTGATGTAAAGAGACACCGCAATGAAAAAATCCAAATAACATTTTCGATTGCACTTTCAAAGAACCTTTTCTTTGATACTCCACGAGGTCCGGGAAAAAACATTTTTCTTCCTTTAAAGTGTTATGATGGTTTGAGATACAAATGAACCTACTCTGCTTTATAAAAAATACTTGCTCTATGCAGCCAATAAGTTTCGAATACTTGTCAACTTTATGGGGCCTCACCGCCTAGAATCGTGTATACTGTCCCCACTTAGCCACCGTAAATTGTGACCAGTTAATTTTTAATGGTTTGGTATTTGTGTAGTGATAATTAAAAAATATTCTGTCATTTTGCAAATCGATTATCACGGACTAGACACGTCTAAAACAAACGAGTTACTGCCAATAAACAAACGGTTTTATTGGCATTAATTAACATAACATGGCAATTAATATATTTTTTCTTTAAAATACGCCAGTCGTGTGTATAAAGGCAAACAAAATCTTTCGTCTTATGAATTTCCTGTAATATTCTAAACGCTTCTCCGTAATATATAGTACTCTATGAAAACACTGATTTAAGAGTCGCTGTTCATTTCAAGTACTAAACGTCAGTATACAAGTATTTAAACGTCGAACAACTTAGAAGAAATTTTTATTGAAAAAATACCTGATCGATTATAGTTTATGCATTTTATTGCTGATAAAATTTAAAGTGAATAATTTGTGAAAATTACCCGAAAAGTGACAATGAAAGTCGATTAAAATGGAAAAAAACCGTCAGCCAAAGATATCTTGGCAGGCCTAATTTAAATCATTAAGGGATATACTGAAAAAAGTTTACAACCGCAATTAAAAATAAATCGAAGTTTATTTATAAACTTTTGACAGTTTATTTTTGACAGACGTAATGTACAAAACAGCTGATAGTATTAGTGAGCGCCATTTTTTTGTTTCCGTGCAACTTTTTGAGTTTACTTTTGACAGAGGTAATGTACAAAACAGCTGATAGCATTAGTGAGCGCCATTTTTTTGTTTCCACGCAACTATTCAACAGTTTACTTTTGACAGACGTAATGTACAAAACAGCTGATAGCATTAGTGAGCGCCATTTTTTTTGTTTCCACGCAACTTTTCAACAGTTTACTTTTGACAGACGTAATGTACAAAACAGCTGATAGCATTAGTGAGCGCCATTTTTTTGTTTCCACGCAACTATTCAACAGTTTACTTTTGACATACGTAATGTACAAAACAGCTGATAGCATTAGTGAGCGCCATTTTTTTTGTTTCCACGCAACTTTTCAACAGTTTACTTTTGACAGACGTAATGTACAAAACAGCTGATAGCATTAGTGAGCGCCATTTTTTTGTTTCCACGCAACTTTTCAACAGTTTACTTTTGACAGACGTAATGTACAAAACAGATGATAGCATTAGTGAGCGCCATTTTATTGTTTCCACGCAACTTTTCAACAGTTTACTTTTGACAGACGTAATGTACAAAACAGCTGATAGCATTAGTGAGCGCGATTTTTTGTTTCCACGCAACTTTTCAACAGTTTACTTTTGACAGACGTAATGCACAAAACAACGGATAGCATTAGTGAGCGCCATTTTTTAAAATTTTCCTGCAACATTTTGACAGTTTACTTTTGACATACATAGGGTACAAAGCAGCTGATTTCAATATAGTTAGTGCCATTTTTGTTTGTTTTTGCCCATGCCTACACTTATCGCCTTAACCTATAGAGTCCATCTACTCGTATCTCTCTTGTTTGTTAACTAAGTATCTATTATCCGTCCTTCCTGCGATAGATTCGGGACATTCTAGTTTCAAAAACATATGAAGGACGTTGCGACCTTTTTACTCTCATCGCGTCCAAAAGAAGTTTCACTTCAAAAAGGTTTTACTATCGAAAAATAAATCAATTTAAATCCTTATCAAATTAAATTTTACTGTCACCTGTCTTTATTTGTATCAATCAAATTTAATTGTTATACCGTAGCTTTTTAACCAATATTTTAAAGTTTATGACGGTTTTTTGAAGTAAGTAAAATTATGCGCGAGTTCGTCTCGGGTTCGATGCGTGCCAGGTTGGGTAAAATCTTTGCCTAATCAGTGCGAAACCGGGGCTGGTGTCTAGTACGTACTTACATATAATATGCAACATCCCTAATTTCTACATAACACACGGCATTTTGTATCGTATACTGGTAAAACCATACCTAAGAATAAAACAATAATAACATTAATTTAAAAAAAACCAGTGTGTAGTTCTATGACCACGCGGCGTAAGTAAAACTTCTACAATAAATTCGTTTTGTTTTATGACTCTGAGTTATTTTAGCAACGTTTCACCCGGGGATCTGGCTAAAATATTATAGTCTAAAACATCATATTTGTTTAAGTAAAACTTCTTCAGTGACGTCTGAGTCATCCTGTCACGTTAAAATTGTGTAACGCTTGAGAAATTTAATGTCGATCGCATACTACCGGCGTGGCGACGGAAATGGTCGAGCGCCAATAATATGGCGTTCGAGAATGTTAAAAAGTTTATTCTTATCTGTTGGTAAATTGGCCGATTGCTACCGATTTTCGCGCGTTTAGCCATACGTTTAGTTTTGTGTACGATATAATGCAAAAATGATAAGTGATTATGATGTTATCATTTACTCAATGGCTTCGAGTGAAAATTTATGAAGTATACTACTATAAATTAAGAAAATTTAATTTCATTCAGAACAAAAACCACATATTTCAATATTTTTAATGATTTTTATAAATTATTAACTAATATGAATCATTAAAGAAGTTTCACGTTATTCGTAAAGTTATGTGGGTGAGGCTTACACTATTTTTTATTTTTCAGGTTCCGTACCTCAAACTGGAAAATGGAATCCTTTTAAGATTACTCACGCGTCTGCCTGTCAGTCCATCTGTCACAACCGATCTTCTCAGAAACTTGCCAAGTAGAATCTTGACATTTAGTATAGTTATACATCTTATTAACTCACATATTTTGTAGCTATCTAGGTAACTTTTTTGAAACGTTCATATGAGAAATAAAGAGGGGGTAAATAAAATATTCAACAATTTTTTTATAGGTCATGTCATGTATCATTTGAAAAGGCCTCTTATGAAGAAAACAAAACATATTCATAATTATAAATGTTTACAATTATAATTTGCATATTCAAAAAGTATTCTAAAAAAGTATGTGATAATAAGGCGTTCCCCTCTCTTATTCCTATATTATATCTTCACCGATACTATTAAACCAAAAATCATGAAAAATATGGGGCTGGTAAAATCTGATAAAATCTGAAAACTAAAGCGATTATTCTAGATCTTATAATTTTTGTAATATCCATCAAATTATTATGCCTATGAAAGGAATAGTAGCAACGTTGTGAAAAATTAATATTTGTAGTTTAATACAAATACTACGTTCCCTTCGTTCATAACGTACATTTGTTCATAATGTAACTTCGGTCATAATATACCTTCGTTCAAAACGTACTTTCATTTATAATGTACCTTCGTTCATAACGTACCTTCGTCCATAACGTACCTTCGTTCATAACGTACCTTCGTTCATAACGTACCTTCGTTCAAAACGTACTTTTATTTATAACGTACCTTCGTTCATAACGTACCTTTGTTCATAACGTACGTTCATAAGTACCTACTTAAATGTGTATAGAACCTTCATTCTTATTCTACCATCCCAATCTTTGCAGTAGTTTACCCCCAATGATCATATGCTAGGGTAGTTATGTTTAAATTCATCAGCTACTTCTCGGGAATGCTTCAAGTCTTCAAACACAAATCACAAAAACACAATTCTGTCTATCAATATTTGCAGACGTGGCGCCTTTAGAAACACTGTTGTCTGAAGATGTAATAAAGGTAGTAACTCCACTTAGATATGACAGTATTCAGACTGTATCATAACAAGTTTTATTTCAATAAGTTCTAATGTAAATTGGAATCTGAGAAATATTAGATTTTTTTCGGAAAAAAAACATTCTTGAAAATATGTAATTTTGTTTTAAAACAGTTAATAATAGTCCGTTGGTTATAACAAAAGTCAGTTTTGTTATTGTTATTTAAGATAACTTTATCGCAAGAATGACTAATTAACGAATTGCTTAAAAATATTCGCAATAAAACATCTCGGCTCCAGCGTGCTGCTGTACGATAACAGATAAGCAACCACATCAATAAAGCACTATATATATATATATATATATATATTGGAAAAGGAAATTCTAGCAATATAGATGAATTTACTTGATAAAAGATTTAAAGAGTTTATGGCAGTGACCTACTGGGCCAGATAGGTGTGTGAGAGCAATTAGAAGACAATTATATGCCACCCGTGCAAGTGATTCTTAACAAATTTGCAAATAGTCTCTATGCATTGTAAATTAAGTTGAAAATAATGAAATAAACGTCTTCGTAACAGGTATTGAGCTCGAATTCACAGATTCCGCTGAATATGTAAATTTACCTGTTTTTCCACTAACGTCACGGAGTTTTCATTTTGATCCATATTCGATAAAGTTGCACTGTTAACCTACTCTCATTTCGCGATCACTCGACGCGCATTCGTGTACAAAGTGAGTGTTATCTACGAGAATCGCCTTGCCCTAGTGCCAGGCGGGTGAGCTCCTGATAACGACACGATGGTATTCGTATACGAATTTATTTATCATCAGACATATTGCCTTAAGCTAAGAGTTAGCTGAGATAAAAAATGGGTTATTTAAATTTACAGGTGTGTCACTAGAATGGAACAAGTGTTTTGCACGTCAAATTTGGGGCAACTCTAAACTTCATCTTGTTTTATCAGAAGCAATTTTAAGTATGTGATGATTTAAGACATTTTATTAAAAACCTAGTTGAACACGCACTACAACGGTGTATACTTTCACGGGCGAATATAAACATTCATTCAAAAATTTATTGTTTAACATATAATTAAAGGATGATTCTGGAGCGAAGTTAGGAAAATGAAGCGTCAACATCGTAAACCATATAATATGTGTACATATGCTACAACATTTACGATGTTGACGTTATATGCATATATATATATATATATATATATATATATATATAAATATATATATATATATATATATATATATAAGTACCGTATTCATAAATAATAACGCTTATAAAGTGCCGTACACATAAATAATAACTCTTATTAAGTACCGTACATATAAATAATAACTCTTATTAAGTACCGTACACATAAATAATAACTCTTATTAAGTACCGTACACATAAATAATAACTCTTGTAAAGTACCATACAGATAAATAATAACTCTTATAAAGTACTGTACATATAAAAAGAGCGGTTCGATATCGGTAAAAAAAGAAGGGACGCATTAAAAAGATGCCTCTGTAATTTTAACAGCCCGTGACCTTAACTGGGTTTGTAACACTCGATGCAAAGTTACGAAGTAAACGTGATTAATTGCAAATCGTAAATGTAATTATAATTGTAAATCCCTAAGTAATAGATGGATCGAAAGCAAACCTGCGTCTGGAAGTAATCTAATTGTAGCAAGTCCGGGAATTCAAATAGCCAGATCCATTGGTGCAGAAAAAGTAAGTGGCGGTTACTAACGGGACCCGCAACAGTCTTGGCTAGGCAGCAACAGCCTTCGCTTCGCTCATGTGGTCCATCTGGAAGCGAGGCAACATTTTCCTCAAGACTAAGCGCCGCCTATTACGAGTGTTTATGCTGCCCATCCTTCTTTACGAATATGGAACTTGGACATTGCTAAATTTTACATTGGATTTGGAACATTGGATTAACGTTGGATTTGGAAAAACTCGAGGTCTTTCAAATACAATGTCTTCGACAAATCCATGGAATGTAGCGACGCAACCTTGTCCGAAACGAAACAAAATCAACTGGACTGTGAGAATCAGCTAACAGTCGTTTAATTTATACAAAGATAGTGCTTGCATTGGTTTGGTCACCTTTGTCGAGTGAAATTGGATAATTTACGACTAAGGTGATAAAGATCTGCCGCCTGGAAAGTTCAATGCATAGCACTAGGGAAGATATTGGACACTAACATTAGCGAAGACCTTCAGAATCAATATTGACTCTGGAAGAAACTAAAATGATGGGCAAAGGTCACCAATTATGGAAGAAGATTATTGATGAGACCTCAAACCGTGCAGCACCTACAGCAACGTATTGGCTAAGCAACGGCTTTTCTCCGTTAGTAGTCAGCTAGGTCCGAAAGACGGAGAACTTCATGCTAAATTTCATTTAAATCTACCAATCCACAAGGAGTTAAAAATACATTCACATACACAGCAGAGAAAGAGATATTGGATTTATATATACACACCCGCACATACAACAATATCTTAATTGATGAAATATATTGCTCAGCATATAAATATCGTGGTCTTTTACAAATGGATATAGAGTAATTACTGTAGTTTTCCACTAAACTACATAAACTTCTGATAAGTCTGTTCTTTCATAATAGTAGTCTTGATCATCATAGTAGTTCCGGAATGGGGGACATGTTTTGTGAACATTTTCAGCAATACGACTAGAAGTATTTTAAATATAATTCTGAAAGATAGTTTAGGAACCCTTAATGTCCTTTGCTTTGAATTTAAATTGATCAAAATGTTTTGTAAGTTCACAATCGGCTATTACTATCTTAAACTATATCAATATGTTTTGTAATTTCACTATCGGCTATTATTGTATTTAACTTGATCAATATGTTTTGTAACTTCACTATTAGCTATATAATCTTTAATTTGACCAATATATTTTGTAAGTTCACTATCGGCTGTTATTGTCTTTAATTTGATCAATATGTTTTGTAAGTTCATTATTGGTTGTTATTATATTTAAGCTGTTATTAATATCTATGATCAAATCCCAATACTAACCTGCCTAAATACGCTGAGATCTCCTTTTTAAAATCACAAGCTAAATTATATATACAATTATATATACCTATTAATGCAGAGATTGACTTATATTCATTTTTTTATAAATATTCATAAATAATATAACGAGAAAAATAAAACTAAATTTAAAAAAAAGAAAAAAAAATTAAAAAAAAATATATATATATATACATATACATATATATATATATATATATATATATATATATATATATATATATATATATATATATATCAATTTCCTTTAGTCGTCTACTACTCAAAAATTACAAACCAAAGTTTACTTTTACCTTTTCCACGAGGCATTTTGCACAAAGCCTATTTTTCTATCCGATTTAAAATTCGTCATATAACCTTTTAAGATCTTAATAATATATTCAACTGAGAGCCTATATCAAATTGAATGGCTAAATTAAATTATTTTAGGTTTTAGTCAAAAATTGCCTTTATGGCCAATATTCAAAGGAGGCTTAATATCGAAACTATAAAAGAGAATATCTAAAAACACGACCGAAATTGCTTTTGTATATTATAGTGGGATATCTATAGATAATTTTTTTTTTCGACAAACACTTTCATGGCAAATTACATATCAGTTTGCTAACAGCACCATCAACTAAATAGTAAATATATATATTATTATTTATTTATTGAAAACCGCATGCCCAAACTGACAGATTAACCCAAAGCATCGAGCATGTGGAAAAAGGTAAGAACAAATAGTTACAAAATTTACAAACAAGACAGAAAAGAAGCATACAGCAATTCAAACAGACGTCACTCTAACTAGTGATCAGATTATACTTCGAGAAACTCAACACCAGGAGCCAATGTCCGCAAGCTTGACTGCAAACGTCGGCTTCCGTTGTTGGTTCTCACTTGTCGCAGTGACACAGACAGGTAAATAGTCGTCACTCAACAGTCGTGTTGTTACTTTGATATGTGGGTTAAGATGTGAACCTGACGTGCACTCGAATCTAACCGCATTCAAGTTTCCATACCGGCTGGGTGAAAGAAGAAATTTAACTGTAAAAGGTGACAGACCACTTAACGTAAACTTGCTTCTTCTCGTACATAAGCGTGATGTTGGGGAGTATTCATACGTACAGGAAATAAAGAAACGAATGCACGTACGTAATTGGTAATGCGTACATTTACTATGATGTTGGGGAGTATTCATACGTACAATGATGTTGGGGAGTATTCATACGTACGTACAATGATGTTGGGGAGTATTCATACGTAATGATGTTGGGGAGTATTCATACGTAATGATGTTGGGGAGTATTCATACGTACAGGAAATAAAGAAACGAATGCACGTACGTAATTGGTAATGCGTACATTTACTAAGTTACGAATACCTAGTACGTTGCATAATGGACCATTTTGATCTGTGTCTTATCAAAAAGTATGCAGTCTGCGCGCTAAAAGATAAAACCCTTATCGACTTTCATGGTCATTTGTCTGCATATTACAGGCTTATATCTTTTAAATAATTTGATACAGTAGTGTAAAATTTAAGTGTCTTTTGCCAAATCCCAAATATAATTTATACTTAAACGGTGTCAAATTAGAAAAGACTTGGGTCTAACTTGTTTTTTCTCACTTCTTCTTTGTTCATAGTTTTGTTTATCAGGAAAAAAAATAAAAAAACTTTTAAAACCATTCATGTCCTGAACGTGTATCATCATCAACTGAAGCTTAGTAATCTTTAAAATAATTCCACCACTTATACATTATGAGCTTCACACAGCGTTAAAAAAATTAGTGTCGAAATAAGTTATATTCGAATTGGTTTTGCAAAATACATTCTAATTTGTTAACAATAAATTTTTAGAATGAACTAGATGCGATGCAATATCTAGTGTCACTTGGATATTTGATTGTAACTGGACCATTATTTGACGTTCCCTTTAGATAACAGCAAGTGGCACACCCAGCTAGTAGCATCCGTTGACTCATCAATTCAGAGTTGAAAAATTTAACAAGCCTCGGATATATTTTTTCCAAAGACTTAATTGGGGTAAAGATTCCAAATCGTCTTTGTTATATTTTGAACTAGAAATAAATGTCCCATGTTGTCTGGCGTATTTTTCATAATTATTTATGTTCATTATCTGCTTATGATTTTATCATTATAGGCCATCTGTTATCTAAACTTACTAATTTATAAGAAAAGAGCTTTTTGTAGGCCATCTGTTATCAAAACTTACTAATATACGAGAAAAGAGCTTATTGTAGGCCGTCAGCTGTCAAAACTTACTAATATACAAGAAGAGAGTTTATTGTAGGCTATCTGTTATCAAAACTTACTAATATACAAGAAAAGAGCTTATTGTAGGCCGTCTGTTATCAAAACTTACTAATATACAAGAAATGACCTTATTGTAGATCATCTATTGTCAAAACTTACTAATATACAAGAAAAGAGCTTATTGTAGGTCATATATTGTCAAAACTTACTAATATACAAGAATAGAGCTTATTGTGAGTCATCAGTTATCAAAACTTACTAATATACGTAGTCGAGATTTTTACTCGGTAATAGTCGCTCACTTTGTGCAATAATTGATATGGGCTGTCTTTTCTCTCACACGTTTGCAAAAAATGATTTACAAAAAAAGGCTTTTTGTTTTGTTTGTTTACGAAAAATAGTATTTTTCTCCCACGAATATCTTCTTTCGAAGCTGTGTACGAACTCTTTTACTCCGTATGTAGCACACGCAAATAGTACTCCGGAAAATCATAGCCTTTTTAGAAACAAAGAAAACAAATAAATGTTTCTTCCTAACAACTATTTCTAAATAAACGTTATATCTCCTGAAAATTTACTGCATTTTGCAGAAGTGAGAGAAAGTTGGAAAAAATTATTAAAATAATATGTTAATGTCTTTTTAAGATCTTTTCAGCCATCTGACGTGAACGTCCAGATTATTTTGTAATACCTATTACTTCGTAATTTATTATGAAAAAATCATAATATATTTTAAACGACAGAATGGATCCATTCTAATTTTTTTTTCAAATTCTGTGCAGAGGATTAAGAAAAGTCTGTGTTCACCTTATTTATCGAAATTAATTTAGTCGCTTAACCAGTTATATAAATAATTGTAAAATATTTTAGTCAAATTTAACTTTATGGTAAAAGGAGAAACTATAAAGTTTCCTGTATCATATAAAAGGAAATAACAAGGTCCACCCACCGTTAGATGCAAGAATATATACGGAGAGTATTATTAAACCCTTTGTTTGATTTCCCTTGAGATTTCATCTGGCCAGCGCACTTCGTAGTAAAAGGGTTAAAACCATTTGTATCTTGTTTACCAAAACGTAGGTATCCGCTAGACATCATTCATCTTTGCAAATGAGTAATGGTTTCATGCGCGACATATTTCATACTTTGACGGGACGTTCGGGTGTTTAAAAGGATGGCATTTTGCATGTTGTCGTTTATTTATCTCGTGAAACTATGTGTATGCAATTACCAATTAAGATATTGTTGTATGTGCGGGTGTGAATATATAAATCCAAATGATGGCATTTTGCATTTTGACGTTTATTCATCTTGTAAAACTATGTGCATGCAATTACCAATTAAGATATTGTTGTATGTGCGGGTGTGAATATATAAATCCAAATGATGGCATTTTGCATTTTGACGTTTATTTATCTCGTAAAACTATGTGCATGCAATTACCAATTAAGATATTGTTGTATGTGCGGGTGTGAATATATAAATCCAAATGATGGCATTTTGCATTTTGACGTTTATTGTAAGATATGCTGAGCAATATATTTACTAAAATCGCTAAAATCAATACTTGTGTTTTAATACTTATCAATAGCTAAATAAATACTTATCGATAATTAAATAAATACTTATCAATAGTTAAATAAATGCCTATCAATAATTAAATAAATACTTATCAATAGTTAAATAAATACTTATCAATAGTTAAATAGAAATACTATATACACTTAAATGTATATAATACTTGTTTGCAAATCAGTCTGTCTGTACGTTTCAGGTTGTTGCAAATATTACTGAGTAAATTAAAAATGATTCAACAATTTTATAATAGAAATTATTCTAGTTACTATTACAGAATTTAAGTGAAACATAATTGACGTGACAAGGGTACGTCACCGAATGTTCTCGTTAGTGTTGTCATTTTAATAAAAAATTAATAGTCCCTACTTATTACTAACCTATTTAGTAAAACGTTAAAATGTTTTATATGCTCATACTATCGACAACAGAATTCTAGCGAAACATAATTGACGTGACAAGGGTACGTCCCCAAATGTTCTCGTTAGTGTTGACATTTTATTAAAAAATTAATAGCCGTTACTTATTACCAAATTATTTAGTAAAACGTTAAAATGTTTTACATGATTATACTATCGACAAATTGAGTTATTCTTTATCGGATCTGAGTGCGACGACATAATAGGTCAAGTGTCGTAAAGTCGTAACGTCCGTGCTACTATTAGCGGCCTACATCCGCGTGCGAATGTACTCATCGCGTTGCCGCATCGACGTCCAATACAAATACCAAAATACAAACGTAGCGAGTAGACGACTATCATGGATAACCCATGTAAACATATCGATATCTCCAAGAAAAAATACTGTATCGGCGTTTTTATATTATGTTTATAATTTCAATGTTTTTTTTCTGCAAAATATCTTGTTTGATTATTATCTTGTTTGAATGCTTTTTTGTTTTTTTGCTTGTTTGCATGCGCTTTTTTGGAATATAAATAAATACAAAAAACCTGCCCAATGCGTGTTTGATCGCGCATCGAGGATTCTGTACCTCGTTTGAAGTGAAGTAACTTTTTAATCAGGGGTAATCACCAACATGGACATCGTAGCGTAATACATCTTTAATAACAACTATATATATAATTAAGTAGGGAGCACATATAGATTTTCGTGAATATATCCGAAACTATGACATCATCATTGTTATAGTTTTGTTATAAACGCGCATATATCTGAAACTATAACATCATCATTGTTGTAGTTTTGTTATAAACGCGCATATATCCGAAACTATAACATCATCATTGTTGTAGTTTTGTTATAAACGCGCATATATCCGAAACTATAACATCATCATTGTTGTAGTTTTCTTATAAACGCGCATATATCCGAAACTATAACATCATCATTGTTATAGTTTTGTTATAAACGCGTATATATCCGAAACTATAACATCATCATTGTTATAGTTATGTTATAAGCGCGTATATATCCGAAACTATAACACCATCATTGTTATAGTTTTGTTATAAACGCGCATATATCCGAAACTGTAGCCTCATCATCGTTATAGTTTTGTTATAATCTAGGTGTAGGCTTTGAAAAACACTGTTTTTTTCATAAATTGAGATTCAGCAATAGTATTTTGTGTATTTTTCAGTATACGTGTGATGATATACTACCCAAAAGTATGTAAGAAAAATATTATGAGACATTTTTGACTAGCTCTTTCAAACGGTACCCCACCCTACGCTACTATTCTAAAAATTATTAAATTATTTTGAGTACTTACTTCGCCCCCCCCCCCTAAAGATCTATGTCACCAAAGCACTTTGAGAATGCGTATTTATACCTACCTCCAACCTTCTACCCACGTATACCCCTATGGTAAGTACTTCGGTTCAAAATAATTCAAAATAAAATCAACTGGCAATAATAAATTAAAAATATAAATACGATCAAGGCTTTTCTTTTAAATCTCTGAAATATATTAGGTAATATATTGATATCGTTAAAAATAGTATCAATATATAACATTTCATAGTTAAGAACGCCCTACATTCGTATAGCAAATTTACCGGCGCGGCGTCTACGAGTATATTGAAGAGTCATTCAATCTTACCGTACGCAAAAGTTCAGTTTGAGCGATTCTATAGCTCTTAAAGTGTTACCATAATAGATATAATTCATCGAATTTCGAATAAAACATAGTCTTGCTCTATAGGATACAATATATTTTAGGTCTTCATAGTTAATAACGCCCTATAGTAAAGAATATATTTTAGGTCTTCATAGTTAATAACGCCCTACGTTCGTATAGCAAACTTGCCGGGGCAGCGTCTATATTGAAGAGTCATTCAATCTTATCGTACGCAAAATTTCAGTTTGAGCGATTCAGTAGCTCTTATACGATTGAATAATAGATGTAATTCATGGAATACAGAATAAAAGTAGAGTCTTGCCCTGTAATAAAAAATTACCATTGTTCTTTATCATAGCTGAAAACATCCTATATTCGTATAGCAGGCTTTCAATGAGTCAGAATAAAAAATGAAGTTTAAATGCTTGTTATCAAATGATGTGCTTAATCGGTGAAAGATATATAGAATTAATATGTAATAATCTATAAAGTTATATGAGGTAAAATATATAAAAAGATTGTGTTATCATTAATTCAATCAGCATTGTACAATTATCATGTCCAATAAAGAAGTAAACCTTACATATCCGATGATATTTTGTGATAAGTATTGCAATTTCATACAATTTCTTTAGAGACCTGTTTATGGGCAAGGCCAGAAATACCAGAAAATAAATTTATAGAAATATGTCATCGTTAGCCATGATAAGCTCAAATAATTAATTTTGTTGATCATTACTTAAATATATTGTGAAGTACTAATTTCTATATTTCTGTGCTTGGATTTTAAGTGAGTGCTTGGATTTTAAACATGTCAATAAGTTGCTTTGCAATTAATTAATTAAGTTGATGACCCCTTTTGACTAATAACACTTTAATGCTTGAAAGTTAACTAGAAATAAGACAAAATCGTCAAGGTTATAAAACAAATAAGTATCTTCATAATTTTAAAGCATCCGCCATTATTTCAAGTTTAAAAAACCTGCGATGGTCTTCATTTGGCCGTGGTCTTGACATTGAAACACAAACTGGCGGTGCTTGCTTTCTATTCGCGCATACGCTATGCCGGTCTCGGTGTTAGTACGATTTCGCGCTTTTTATGCTAATTTTTGCGATAATCAGCGCGTCCGTCTAACGTCCGCAACTGTGAATTCATAGCCGACGTTGGCGAAGCGGATCGAGGATGGCCGGAGATCGATCGCCACGGTCTGGTGAGTCGAATAGCCGTGAAGCAACGTCAATCGATTAATCTTTTGGCTTTAGATCAAAATAAACATTTTTTTTCTATTTATTTGCTTAGCTGTCTGACTTTGGGTGTAAAATGACTTTAGATACGGTCGATCATTGCACAACAGAATTAAATGTTGCATAATGCTTGTCTTTATTATTGCAATGGCGAGGATGTAGCATTCTGGGTATAAACACGCTGGGTATAATCGTAATAAATAAGCCATGCAGTGCAAAATTATTCAATCACATGAAACCGCTTGAGGTCGGCTTACTTTTAATAACACTTATTGCAAATGAGGGGCATGCACAGATTTTTTGCAATAAATGCTACTATCTGTCCTTAACACACTTAACGTGGTAGCAGTCCTTCGGGACTCTCGTAAATTGGGAACTATAAATGGTACGGATAGCAAATTTGTTTCTATTTTTTCCTGAAAGAACTATTGAGTAAGGCATCCATTACACGCTCAGTCATCGCACAATTATATTGAAGAAATACTGGCAGATTGACGAAAGATTGATCGTTTTATTGTAAAAATTCCTTCAATAATAGGTCATTCATTACTATTATTCGATCAATCTTTCGTCGATCCGTCAATATTTCTTCAATACGATTGAGCAATAATTGGGCATCTAATGATCCCCTAAGAGTCTAGAAATAAATGGTTATGGAATGAATTTCTTAATTAATTAATTTGTTAAATGAATCAATATTAATACTTCTTGATTCATGGTTTATTTTTCACTAAATACTTGTTATCCATAATTAAATGAAATATGCATTACAATTGGCTGGTTCAGATTTAGGAGATAAGTTAAGAGGATGTATTCTTAAAAGAACCTTATGTCATCCTTACGTATTATGCCATACCTATATTAAAATAACCTTATGTCATCCTTACGTATTATGTCATATATTAAAATAACCTTATGTCATCCTTACGTATTATGTCATATATTAAAATAACTTTATATCATCCTTACGTATTATGTCATATATTAAAATAACCTTATGTCATCTTTATGTACTATGTCATAAATTAAAATAACCTTATGTCATCCTTACGTATTATGTCATATATTAAAATAACCTTATGTCATCCTTATGTACTATGTCATATATTAAAATAACCTTATGTCATCCTTACGTATTATGTCATATATTAAAATAACCTTATGTTGTCCTTACGTATTATGTCATATATTAAAATAACCTTATGTCATCCTTACGTATTATGTCATATACTAAAATAACCTTATGTCATATGTTAGATCTTTTGTTCATAGTAAAGAAAATTGTCTATGATGTGAGAATAATTTTAATATTTTCCACCCGTCTGTCTATCCTTCACAGTAATCACCTTATCTCGTAACTAATATTGATTAATAAAGTAAAAATTCAGCAAGTACGTAAACTGAAAAAATAGTCATTTTTTTTGGAAACAGAAATTGTTCCAACAAGGAATGTCACAAAGCTCAAGTTGAAAAGTAAATAATAAACATTTTTGTTTCGGTGATCATCTATGGGCTTTGAAATTTCTCTTTGAAATTAGTGGAAAGCCACATTATGTCTTATTTTTGTGTTTAAAAATGTCTCGCATATTGTCCATTTCTTCATTTCCTCTCTCGAACAACCGAAAATACATGATGATGGGATTTTTAATATATATAGACATTTAAGAGAAATCGAAAAATTAAATATACATTTTTAAGTTGCGACGAAAACGAATTCACTTTTGTGGGTGTTCGATATTGACATCTACTCTGACATATCTATTTTTATTACAGTTTTGTGGACAACAACGACACACCTTTTAGAACGTTAACCAGAACTATTAGCATACAATCTTCATTGTTAATTATTTTTAAGACGCAGGAAAGTACAAAAGCTGAAACAGATCTTTCCGCGTAAACCAAGTTGTTACAATATTCTGAAAATTTCTTGGTACGAGGCGAACCACATTCGAGGTAAAACTCGTTGTTCGCTTTGTGCATCAAAATACTTAGAATTTAATAATTCCCCAGCTAAATCAGAAATACAAACATGAAAGGCATGAAATGTTCATTAGCCACAATTTCATCACCTAGAACTGTTCTTATTCAGTTAAGCTATATTGCAATGCAAGATTATTTACATATAAAAAATGTGTGTTTAACAATAATTAACTTTACTTTTGAAATTTATGCTAGAGAAAAATTAATTGAGATTGATTCAATCCTATTTACTATAAAAATGAATATAAAGACAAGATATAAGGATACATACACTTTTTAGACACACGCCTTTTTAATCTCTCGTGGTATAATACTCAAATTAACTCCCTGTGATATACCCCATTAATATTATAAATGGAAAAGTTTGGTTGTGTAGATGTTTGTCACTCATTCGCATAGTTAGACAAATTTACATGTAATTCGGTATAGATATAGTTCATGAAAGTTCCCCCGTAAATAGAAAAATTTCTGAAGCTTGAAAATCGGTGGTTTTTATTCAGTGATAAAACTTATTATAACAACAGTTCAATAGATGGCGTAACGTGTTTATTAAATCAGCACAACGTTTAATACTTTTTACAGAGATATGTAACAATAGTTGTTGGGTAAAGAATAAATCCGGCAATCTCGATCGAAAATTCACGCAAGCGAAAGCTAGTAAAAAGAATTATTCATATAGTCTATATAACATAAAAATAAATAAAAATAACATCCAAAAATGTAAGTGAATTGATTCGAAAACATGCTCCTTGTGGATAAGTCAGTTAATCATGCAATAGTTAGTCAATTTGAGGTGAGGGTTCATTAACTGGCTAATGAATTTCACATACTATAGACATAATCTATGGTTCTAAAGAACGGGGAAAAACCGAGTCTCTACGTCAGGTGTTGATTGTGAAAATCCTAACTATGGATAATATTATAAGTGCGAAAGTGTATTTATCCTTCTTTCTCGTTGCAACGGGACAAGGGATTGACGTGATTTTTTGCATAGAGATAGTTGGCGGGCTGGGGAATTATACAAACTATTTTTTATCTCGGGACTTTTTAGATTTAAAATATTATCCTAACTAATATTATAAAAAGCGAAAATGTATGTGTATGTCCTTTTTTCGCGTCGTATCCGAGCAACGGAACGACTTGATTTTTTGCACGAATGGACGTGATATTTTTGTCCTATGAAATCGCATTCCTTCGAAAAAAATCTTATTTGGAGCTGAAAAAGTACATAAACGGAATAACGAAGCAGTGGAGTAAAGTAATAATGACGTGATTTCTTGAAACACAATATAAAGAGTAACTGAATTACTCCATTTAACCCATAATTTAAAGAATCATATTTTTGTTCATCATTTTTATTATAGTCAGGAAAAAAAGAATAAATATTTAATTGCCTTTACTCATTCTAGATGACGCTGCATATTTGCCTCTATAAGTTTGTAACTATAACCAGGCGAGTGAAGCTATGGGTAAGAGCTGCTTAATAATATAGAAGACCCTGAAGATCTAACAGCGAAAACCAGTCCCATGTACAATGACTCTCCCGGCGTTTGCGAGTACAAAACAATTTACATATAAATCAAATTAACATGCATTGACGTAGTGCAGGACTATTTACGTATTCGTCCTGAGGCGAAGAGGCCAGCGGATATGGGATAATAAAGTGGAACTCTAACGAGGATTGCAGGATAATGCAACCACCTGATGCAGGCCTACACTCTGCACACGTATCTAGACGGAGTTTCTTTTATGCATTTGAAGGGGTCAACGTTCTTTGTTGTATAATATTTGCTGGATTATGTCATACAATTTAGACAGCTTCCATTTGGATAAAGGGCATATTAAGTTACTTTGAAGGAATTATTTTTTTCTAAATAGTTCATAAATTTCAGACAAGCCAAGTGTCGGATCAGTGCGCGCACACGTTTCGTAATTGTGTACATCTCTTAAAACTGTCGATGCAATGTAACGGGGACAAGTTAATTTAAAATATCTAATATTATGCTAGTATTTTTCAGAATTTTCAAACTTATCGTTAAAAATAGGAGGAGGTCCATTGCACGTCATTTTGAAGCTTAATATTAGAAAACGGAATTTAAAAATCTCAAAATAATTTAAATTATCCATAAATTTTCATCTTTCCTCTCAAAATGAGATGAAGATATCGGCGTAGTGTTTATTTTTAGCCGACTCAATATAATTTGAAATTACTTCTACAGATATTGTCTGTCAATAAGACCCAATTTTTCCCCACGTCCGGTATTGATTTTAAAGACGTTTTCATGTAAAAAAAATCACTCCTACCTGACATATATGGCCTCCACTTACGCATTAAAAATATACATTTTAATATTGACTGAGATCTCCACATGAAGAAGAATCTTCTTGCAAAATTTCATGCACATCAGCCTGAAACTATAGAAACTGCATAATAAGCAATACACAGGAATGGACAGACGGACGGACATGATAGAAATGTAAGATTTCCGTTTTGAAAACATGAAAAATATCCACTGTGAAATCCTGAATCACAATGCTTTTAAAATTGATATATTAGCAAACTATTAACCGTTTTTCATAACAATCTGTGATGGGAGGATCGCATCGAATTTTCACTTATACACTCGTTGTAAAATGCATCGAATTTTCTCCCCCTCCCTCTAATTTTGCCAGGTTTACTTAAAACTCTGGGAATATTTCCAGTACAATGATTTTAATATGTGAAAATGTATTCGATTTTCATCTACATTTTGGTTAAATTATGTTTTATTGGTTTCGTACATCTCATTAAAGAAAATTCAGTCCTTACCAGAAATTGCTTCGAAGAAAAAAGTTTAGAGGATGTATTCAAAATATTATAATTTAATTCGAAATGTGAAAAAATTAATAAAATGCTCATTTCATCTTCTTTAATTAGTTTAAATTACAATTTTGATTGACGCATTAGTAAAAAAAAAATTATTCAGAGAAATGTAATTCCAATTTTCCATAGATTTTATGAAAATACATTTTCTGCGAAGCCTTGCTTTACATATGGGTATATTCGAGGAGTATAACTGCAATATAATTTATTGTACAATTTTTTTATAAGACTCCAAATCGTGTAATATAAAATGAATTTAATAATCTAGGAAAGTAATTAGTTACTCGCCTGGTGATAATTGTTTATGTTTGTAGTGGGCTATCAATTTTACCATCTGTGTCAGCAGTGTCCCAATAAGTTGTTACGTATTGCGGAGACTTGATGTTTATTCCACAGACGCGTGATATATTTAGTTTCTGCGTCACCTATCTCAACCCCGGCTCATCGCCCGGGGTAATTAAGGGGACAAACAGACAAGATGAGAACAAACGATTGTACGGCGTGAGTCACGTTGGCGAAGAAAGATCCAAATGAGTGACGCGTGCGGCGCGCACGCACGCTGACCCCGTCTATGTTTAGAAATATACATCTATAGGGACAGTAGGGATGTGTATATTTAAGTAACAGACTATGGATGACGCTCTTTCGTAACGTTTCGTATTTTAATGCAAAATTTATATGCACTTAACAATAAAATATTCACTTGCACTCAGTAATAAAATTCTCATTGCTGATTTCGCAATGGAGGGCGATGCCTCAGACAAATAGGTCTTAACAAATTGTTTCTACTAAACCTTTGATTTAAAAGATCAAATTATTTTTCTGTGTCTATGCAGATAAACTATATAACAGAGATATAAAACGAACCTACGAAAAATGCTATCTACGCTCGATCTGAAATAACTGATAGGAGTAAAAAATATGTGTGGGAATCCATTTTGAAAGTGTCTAAAAAGGGTCTTTTATAGTTTATAACTTTATGTACTTTAACTTGACAGGCTTTAAGTACTTTAAGAAGTACTAGATGATTTTTTGGAAAATACTGATACAGAAGAACAATTTTGGTCGTTGTACACATGGGTGGAATAATCGAGTTGAGGTCGTCATAGAGTCGTTATGATGTTGGTTTGATTTTGTTAAATCTTCTCTTATCCTCTTAATGAACTATGATATCCTAAAATTTGTAAAGGCTAGTCAGTAATGTGCTAAGTGCAGTGATACGTCTTATTAAGTTGGCGACGAATAAATCCGAAATCTCAGTGGTAGCCAAGCATAATATTTTCACTCTAGCATATTCCACTAAAGCATGAAGTTGTTTTCTATTGTAGCATGAGAGTACGAGGGTAACTCTGCAGGTAACGCAAACTTAATCTGAGATCTGTTTCAATAAGGTTTCCTAATTTTCGTAAATTAAATGAAGGAGGTTGTCCTAGAGATGAGATCAACATTTTTGTCTTTGAATCTTCGGAACAAATGTTTGACTGTATCATAAGAAAGTACATTTTCACCTATTGTAGTGTATGTATTTCACAAAACAAGAGCTCCAAAGTCCCCTCCTTGAACTTTACCTATTTTGTTTGTTCTTTACTTGCTGAAAGTTAGTTACTAACTGAACAGAAGATCGAATGCTGCTATGTTAGAGAAATTTCTATAACTTTATAAAATATTATAAAATATATTTTACATAATATTTTTAGTTACAAAAATAATATATAATAAACAATGGGACGTGACGGGGAGGGGATTAAAAATATTATATCCATTAAAAATATTATAATAATTTTCTTTAATTGTTGAGAACAGGTACGAAATGCTCGATGCTATAACTAGTTCAATTCTCCCCCGATAGGTAGTTTTAATAATATTCCTGTTATATTTTACTGTTCAATTGCCTCATGTTTCCTGCTTCACAATTAATCTCCACTCCGCTCGGTCTAAAACACGGCACTTTCAGCCCTGGACTTCATTTTTTGTGAGGTCCCCTTCCACATAGTTGAATCAATGTTTCCGGGGAGACAACCCATCAGTTCTGTTTTCAACGAAGATTCTGAAGTTATTTCTGAAGATCTGCCGCACAATCTTGGCATCGGGCATGCGCTCGATGCATCCGGTCTACCGTAACCGTGCTCTCTGCATATTCGTATTAATGGTCGACTACTGATACAGGTCGTAGAGCTTCGCGTTGATTCGAATGTGCTACTGATCGAGGTCGTTTACTGGATCGTACACATTCTGCACGATTTTGCGCTCCCGTCTACTTAGTAGATCTTGGCATTTTCTGGTGTGGGCCTATGTCTCGCTACCATACCTCAAAATTGATCGGATTTGAAAATTGCCTTATTCATGTATTTCATGTCATACGTGTCTTGCATCCATATTTGTCCACTATTATTTATTAGCTACTCACGTCGATAAACGTTACTGGTAATGTCACCAAACCGTTCAGGTGAAAATTTCTTTAGCACACAAATGAATCGGCGCGTGACCCAAAGTGAGTGAATCATACAATCAAGTCATCGAAATGAATCATTGAGTACTGTTCGGCAAACCGTGACTATGTTGTGGTAAAACGTATGATATATATTGAAAGACAATTGGCATTCTAGCGACAAAAACCTACTTGAGGGCAGATTGACCTTTCATGTCCAACTATTATTAAAAGGAATTAATGTATCGGAAGGCCCAATTGGATATTGGTCACGGCGTATTTAGTATCGGATTGATTGAGCTTTACGATACAATGGTACATAGAAATAATATAAACATTTAATAAAAATAACATAGTCTGCGTTTCTCATTAAAAAAAGCTTCACAATAGTATTATTTTATCAGTTAAATACAGTAATTCATTGCACCAGTAATAATTATAGGTCTGCAAATTTCTATTTTTATTTTCCCTTTTTGGATTTGATAGCTAATCTTAGGATATTTTGGTGCGCTGATTACGAATATGTACTTAGATTTTCCCCATCACCCTCAGTCTTTTTGGAAAAGCACTATATATGAAACCGAAAAAAAACTACTTTACTAAGTAAACAATTTATATTGCAATAAAAAAACAATTACATGAATTTAAAATATTATAAATACATTTAAATGATGTATATATAAATAAATAAATTACAAATATTAAATACTTTTTTGTGTCTTGTTTTTTTCACCGAAGCTCCGATTGTGAAATTTTCGCTTAAAAGTTCGACTTGGATCATAATACTTTAGCAACCGACAATAGTCCGCCATTACCTTCCCTGATAGCGACGTTCTATCTCTTTTAAATCCTGATGAAATCTTTTGCCTTGCTCTTCACTTACAGCTCCCGAGTTATCAGGAAATTAGTCCAAGTGCGAGTTAAGGAAGGGAAGTTTAATGCTCATCGACCCCCTCCGCTGCGCGCGATGCATCACAGTCCCCACTGAACGTAACGAATTCGTTTATCCTTTAACTACTGAGAGTATAATTGAATTTTGGATGTAGACGATAGTTACGTAGTTGCAATGCCAAACTCTATTCCCCGATTTTGTTATCAGCAAGTTTTCTGAATTACCTACCACTGTGGAAGCAAATTTGAAGATGTATTTACGTAAAAAAACGCCAAAAAATTTAATTTTTAAAATTTACAACACAAGCGAAAATAATTGGAATTCTTGCCGAATGGCAGGCGCCTTTATCTGTTTATCTAAATAGCATTTTATTTTTTTTTAATCTTCTTAGTTATTGCTAACGTAATGAACAGCTGTTTATTAGTCAGGAACTATCATGACGTCTTATTTTTATTGAATTGTTTTTACAATCTTTTATTGTCGACCACGAAAGTGAATTCTTAGATTTATTGCATCGTGGTCAGCTATAAAATATTACTTTAGCAGCAATAAATCGTCCACATGTTATATGTAAGCAGTTAAGTTTGTTTCGTAAATAGATAAATGATGTTTATCTATTCGATTACGTCATATTCGACTACAAATAATTGTAAACAGATGTTACAAAGAATAAACTGAGATATTCCGATTAGCTAAGCCGCCTTATGTGGCCAGTGCTTCGGTTACTGTTAAGCGGGCAGCGGTGATTAAGATCTCGGCTATAAATATCTCACAGTCAAATGTCATCAGGCCGACAGGGGTAGTCAAACATTGATCGAGTTGCGAGTTGAATTATGTTTATATACTGGTGAATGTTAGAAATGTTATTTCAATATACCTCAGTGAATAAACACTAGTAATTTGGTATCACGACTGAAGTTTTTGGAAAATTAATTGCCTGTAAATTTTAATTAATTTTCTACTACAAGATATATATAGGAACATGAGTTTTTGAGAGAAAAGTTACGTTGAAGTTGTAAAATTGTTATCTATATCATCGCATCATTTCCCACCTAATAGGAAGCCACCACGGCGTAGTGTCACACATTTCTTCTAATATAAAATTCCATAATCTCGCAAGCCGCGAGCCATTTCAATAGTAAACTTACTCTGATAGTAGGAGTAACCTTATACTTATAATATCTCGAGAGCCATTTCAATAGTAACCTTACTCTGATAGTAGATGGGAGCATGATTTCGATGTCACGTTTTGAGGTAGAACTGTATCTCATACATTAGACGGTAGTCTATTTCAAAGCACAATTCAACAAATTATATTCCATTTTGTCCTATTATAAGTATAGCAACATTTAAAAAAAAGGCAATTCTTAATTCTTTTACTTTTTAAATATAGTAGCATTAAAAATTAATTAAGATTAAAACGATTGTGTATGGTTTGCTCTGCTGTAGAAAAAACAAACCGAGTTTAATCGGTACTAACACATCTATCTGATATTTCTTGAACCCGGTTCTATTACAAGAAGCAACAATATTTGTAGGAAATCAACGCCATCTGTTCCTAATTTGACGAATATTTGTTAATAAGGGTACAGTAGATGTCTAGTTTTGCTCTGAACGCTACGTCACAGGGGCAATAGGCTCTTTTTATTTTTTTAATCATAGAAAAATCAAGTATAACTCAAATTAATGGCTTATGTGAATTTTGGACCACACTCCACGTGATTCCTTCCCGTACCTTTAAACGACAAACAACTTTTACTCTCAATACATATATGTTATAATATCATTATATTATAATTGATATAGTGGTTTTTACTCCTATATTTCTAGCGTCAAGTTTTGATAATAAAATTCCTTAATTTCATAAATTACCGCAATTTTCTCTTTCTTGAAGTAAGAATTCGGAAATTTTCTCTTTCTCTTTCTTGAAGTAAGAATTCGGAAATTTTCTCTTTCTCTTTCTTGAGGTAAGAATTCGGAAATTTTCTCTTTCTCTTTCTTGAAGTAAGAATTCGGAAATTTTCTCTTTCTCTTTCTTGAAGTAAGAATTCGGAAATTTTCTCTTTCTCTTTCTTGAAGTAAGAATTCAGAAATTTTCTCTTTCTCTTTCTTGAAGTAAGAATTCGGAAATTATCTCTTTCTCTTTCTTGAAGTAAGAATTCGGAAATTTTCTCTTTCTCTTTCTTGAAGTAAGAATTCGAAAATTTTCTCTTTCTCTTTCTTGAAGTAAGAATTCGGAAATTTTCTCTCTCTTTCTTGAAGTAAGAATTCGGAAATTTATTAAATGAAGACCGTGCAACTTTTTTCAAATTTATTATTAACTCTCTATTTTTTCCTCTTTTTTGTATAAAAAAGTGAATAACGCATCATTTCCTTCCATCACAAGTTGATCACCCTTTCTCGATAAATTGTAACCTATATGAATTGTAACAAATTACAGAGGGATAGGTCTGAATGGGTATGCCCTGTCTTTCAGCATATGCGCTTGTACTTAGACTTTTTACAAAAACGTCATTTTTGTGTTTAGTAATAGATATTTTTATGGTGAAACTTACTTTACGAGAATTACTATAAATGCCGTGGGTAGTCCTTAGCTACAATTAAATTACTGTAAATAAATTTCAGTTTTCAATTTGATAAAAATGTTGTGTGAAGTCTTTTACGTAAACGATTAGATACGAAATAATAATTAAATTAATATATAGTTTAAGAGCTTACGCATATAATCTGTATATTAACTTCATATACCTGCACGATTAGATACGAAATAATAATTACTTTAATATATAGTTTAAGAGCTTACTCATATAATCTGTATATTAACTTCGAATATCTGCGCGATTAGATACGAAATAATAATTAATTTAATATATAGTTCAATAGCTTACGCATATAATCTGTATATTAACTTCGAATATCTGCGCGATTAGATACGAAATAATAATTAATTTAATATATAGTTCAATGGCTTACGCATATAATCTGTATATTAACTTCGAATATCTGCTATTAAATAATATACAATTTTAACACTTGGCCACGAGATGTAGTAAACAAGTTGAATGGTTTATTTCAAAGATGTAGAAGATTATTTAAACTTGATTTAAATAGATGTGATCAAATATATAATATAATAATAATTAAATCAATTAGTGTAATTGCGTCAAATATGGGTAGCGAATAATAATATGGGTAGAAATAATTTCAGCCTCAAATTCAGGTTTTTAACTTTGATATTAATTTAGAATCTTCATAATAAATAAGTTAAATTTAGTAATAAATACATTTTAATTAGTGTGAAATAATAGTCGTTTTGATTACATTTACAGTCGAAACGTATCTGATAAGTTTTATTTTTATTTTATTGTAATTTTAACGACAATTATTAATAAATACTCATACAATTCGTAAATTAACTACCACTGCTATCAGTGTGACGTCAGCGTGCGACAAGGAAGCGGTGAGAAAACCGCTATTATGCCATGACTTTATTAATTACCGGAATGCTTCATCGTTACGAATATCCTAGCGCGTGCATTCCCCACTGTATATAGTTTGGTTAAGAGAAGTCGTGTAATATATGTCGCATTAGGTAGGTTACAATGATCAGAATATTAAAGCTGTAACAATCAGACTATCATCGTAGGAGACGATGGCATAAATTCGATTTGTCTCATTTTACACCGACTTATCATCTTAATACCTTACATAGAAATATTTATAGGTATACATAATTTTGTGCAATAGATGTCCAATTAGGAAGGTTACAATTATTAGGACATTAAAGCTGCTGCAATCAGCTGTCATCGAAGGTGACGACGATATAAATTCGATTTAACTTATTTTACATTGATTTATCACTTTAATATCTTACATAGAAATATTTATAACTATAAATAATTTTGTGCCATAGACATTGCATTAGCAAGCTTACAATGATCAGGATATTAAAGCTGTAGTAATCAGACTGTCATCGAAAGTGAAACAGTATAAGCTCGATTTATCTCATTTTACATCGACTTATCATTTTAATATCTTACATAGAAATATTTAAAAGTATTAATAATTTTGTGTAACAGATGTTCCATTAGCAAGATTACAATGATCAGGATATTAAAGCTGCAGCAATTAGTCTATCATCGAAGGTGACGATGGCATAAATTCGATGTGTCTCATTTTTTATCAACTTATCACTTAAATATTAATCACTAAGGTATAATCTTAACTAGAAATGTTTATAACTATAAATAATTTGCTGTAATAGACGTCGCATTACCAAGTGTATAATTTTAAGTGGTATTAAAACTGGAGCTATCTGATTGTCCACAAAGGTGACAATGGAATCAATTCGATGTGTCTCATTTTTTATCGACTTATCACTTAAATATTAATCACTAAGATATAATATTAACTAGAAATATTTATAACTATTAATAATTTGATGTAATAGACGTCGCATTAGCAAGTCTATAATTTTAAGTGATATTAAAACTGGAGCTATCAGATTGTCCACAAAGGTGACAATGGAATAAATTCGATGTGTCTCATTTTATATCGGTTTATCATATTAATATACAGTTATAAACGTTTCAACGTAAGATACGTTGAAATGTTTATAATTATGTTTAAATAATTTTGATCTCATTATCAAAGTTGAGCGTAACTTTTATCTAAACAATATTAATTAGTTTCTCCTTGTATTAAATTCGTAAAATTATACTTTATGACAACGGTTAAGAATCGTTTTTTTTTATTTCTCTCAACTAATTTCCTTTATAAAATCATTTTGATGTAGTATAGAGTTTTTTTTCATATAGTTTTCTTATGACTTACAATTTTTAACTAAAATTCACAAAGAAAACCAAGTCTATGTCATTATGTCGAAACGTTAAGGCTAGTCGTGTGTGTGTGTATCAGGATTATTAGTTCAGTCACGTTTGACAAAAATGGGGTAATCTGATATTGAATATACTTGGCGTTAATTTTGTAGAAATTCATTATTCACAATTAAGTAAAACTACGTGATGTAGTATTATTTCTACTTTCTTTAAGTTCTTTACCACGACCTAGGTTTCGTTGTATTACAACATCTTCAGGTATCATAGTATCATATAATCTTTGCTAATGGTATCATAGAATTTTTGGTAATGGGCCTATCTGATTAATTCTGATGAAGTTTTCCACACCTTTGTTTGTGCATAACAAATAACGTACCAAAGTCTATTACACAGTGATACACATTAAGCGAATTATTCAAGGGAAACGTCAATAAAATTCATTCAAGTACGTAATACTTTTTTTTCAGAAAAACAGCTGTCTGTGACAGATCTAGGCGAACGAACATTTGAGTGATCTCATAAGAGTTTTGTCTTTTTAGGGTTCTCTACCTTAAAATGAGAAACAGAACCCTTATAAGATGTATCTGTATGTCCATCACAGCTATTTTTCTTATAAAATGCTTGACGTAGAAATTTGCAATTTGACATAGTAATAAAACATATTAAACCACACATATTTCAACCCTCAAAAATATCTATATGGAAATGTGGGGTTCGGAGACAAATTAGGTACTCCAAAATTTTTTTTAATTCCATATATGGTGTGGGGTATCATTTGAAAAGACCTAAAGTTTTAGGTCTCAAAAATATTTTTTTCATAATTTTCAGAAATACTGAAAATATGTAAAAAAACATTCTTCCTCCCCCTATATTTCGAAACAGCACAACCTAAAATTATGCAAAAATTGAATTTTTAGAAACCTTCGCAATGGCTGTAGGAAAACTAGCGATTTACCTAGATCTTATAATTTTAGAAATATGCGCCATGTTTTAAAAAAATATATATTTATAAATCATTTAATAGAATTTCTATGTGTCCTTAAATACTTAGAAATGCCTAGATATGTACGGAACCCTCATAGTACCAGTTCTACTCGTGATTGACAAGTTTTATTCTTTTTAAGATACGTGACCCATAAACGAAACCTATATGGGGAGAATTCATTCTTTATTGTTTCACGTGACCTAACGTCATAACTTTTACGCCTATACGCACCACATACGGTCAAGACTGTCAGTCGGACTAACTAATAGTTAAAAACGTATTTCTGTTTCTCATTGTCAGCTGAGTCGGAAAAAGAGTCTACTTTACCGACGTCCCTATTGCACGGTCCAATTGTAAAGTATCCATACAAGATATGTTTTTATCTATCAGTAAATCCAACTGAGAGTCCTGACCGTGTGTTGTGCATACGGGCGTTAAACTACTCGATAAACGTACTTAAACACTGAGACCGAGTTGAGATTTTTTGGGATAATAGGTTACAAAATATTGAAGGTTATAAAAAATCTATAACATATGCTACTAAATTAACCATAAAGTAGATTTGGGGCTGAAACTGACAGCATGTTCAATTAGTTAATAACCAAATTCATCTGAATTGAAAGTCATTAAACTTCATTAAGAGAATATAGCTATTTATAGCTGCGGTTAGCGGTTAGAGTAACGCCAATGACTGCAAGCGTGCTTACGTTAGACTGCAGCCACGAGGAAACAAGTACGGCCGCTTTGAATCTGCTTGTGAACTGTGGATTAATGTCATACGCAGATTATATAAAGCTATTGATAATGGTGGCTGAAAATGAAAGTGATAAAGAGAACGGCGGATATTATTTTATTTTTGTACGAATGTTTCCTAAACCTGTTAGGTGGAAGTGTATTTTATAGATACAAAACATTATGAGGGACTCTCAAAAGGTTCTCATACAAAATTATCGCCCGTATGCAACACATGCGGTCAGGACTGTCAGTCAGACTTAGTGACATTTAAAAAAAATGGGTGTGGCCAACTATATTTTTAATTAAAATATTTTTATTTATGTATTTAGTATAAAAGCAAAGAAGCAAATAATTATTGTGTTACAATAGCGTATAGGCCGACATTATATATTTTTGATAATATTTTTTATTCTAACACCTTATTCAATATTCACTGTCACTACTTTAAACTAATGTTTTATATACAATCGATAGATTTTGACGACAGCTGACGATTAAAGTTTTAACGAACATCGTAGCTTTTCAGAATCAAAAGTTATACTAATTGCAAATCTCGATACGCAGCAAAATAACCTCAAAATGGCGGCGCTTCCCCCTCCACTGTGCGCGATGCGTCACTGTTCTCGCTTATCGTAATGAATTCTTTACTATCTAGTGGTATAATTTAATTTTTGATATAGAGGATAGATTTGAAACTGCAACGCCAAACTGCATTCCCCGATTTTGTTATCATTAGGTTTTTTGGATTGCCCCCGTATGGTAGCAAATTGAAAGACGTATTCACATCAAAACGTATTTCTGTTTCTTACTAACTGTCAGTCGAGTCGGAACAAGAGTCTACTTTACCGACCGTGCCCCCATTGCACGGTATAGTCGTTAAAGTAAATAAACGAAATACGTTTTTAACTGTCAGTAAGACCGACGGACAGTCCTGACCATGTGCGGTGCATACGGACGTATGTAGAATGAGATCTATTATTATACGTCCCTGTCAACATGGTTACCGACCGTACCTTTAAACGTCAAACAAGAATTACTACCAATTTACATAAAAGCGTCATATTGTAACTGATTAACTGTCTAAATCTTCTAATTTTCTAATATCAATAGTTTGTTAAGTTTTGATGATAACATTTCCTTAAATGCGTACTCGACTGTAATTTTCTTTTTGTTCATGTAAAACTTTGGAAATTAGCAACCATGCAAATTTTTCCGTTATTTTCTTTGCGTCAAAATTAAATTAAAAAAGTTGCGTGCCTTTTGATGTCAATTATGGGTTTCAGGTCGAAAGTGTATTAGTTCAATGCACATATGTACCACACACGGTCAGGACTGTCAGTCGGATTTATTGACAGTTAAAAACATATTTTGTCTGCACACTTTATTGACTGGACAGTGCAATAGGACACGGTCGGTAAAGTAGACTTTTGTTCCGACTCGACTTTCAGTTAATGAGAAACGGAAATACGTTTTTTTAACTATTAGTAAGTCTGACTGATAGTCTTGACTATGTGTGGTACATATGGACATTGCCGCTTGTTTTGTCTAAGCAAAAAAAATTTCAGCCTAAACAACGAATGTGCTAAACTTCAATATTTAACATTATTTGTAGATTATAATAGGAATACAATGTTTATATGAGCAGATCAATTAACTTCAAAATTCATTAAGTTACAATAAAACAAATTTTTCCGTCACGTATGTCTGCCATTACGTTTCTATCTGCCTTAGTAACTATTGAAAGGATTTTTTTTATTATTTTTCACCATATGATAGACTAATTTTCGATTTATATTTCAATCTAAAATTTAAAAACATTTTATGTAATTTACACAACCTATGAAAATTAAATCGCCAAAAAATCAACATTTGAGAAGGTTTCTTGACGTACACTGTGTAAACAGAGATACGTGAAAACAATATATGGCAAAATAGTTCGCCTCAAATAATTCTATAGAAAATCTCGCGACAGTGTACGTCTCTCTATTAAGGGTAACTTTTGGAAAACAGTTCTTTAAAAAAGTTACGTTTACGAAATGCTTGAATTAACGAGAGCCATTTAGGTAGGAAATATTAAATACTGTTCAAATTACACATTTTTATATATTTTATTTAGATGAAAATTGTCATTTATATCGAACCATTTAGAGCAGTAGTTTCAATTTTGCGAGGGTTTGTTTGAATAAATAAAGTACTTGATACAAATAAGGCCTATGATCTAATAAGGCCTATACACCAAAAAATTAAGACGAATAAACCCAACTTTGAAAATATTGGGTTGATTAATAAGTTTTTAACCCCGAGTTGCTGTTAACAATTTTTATTAAAAAATATATATGTTACACTAATTTAATTTAAGTATGCACCATTATTATCTACTACTTGTCGCCATCTAGTTGGCAGTGACAATACTGACTAAATTTCTTGTAAAATTCCGGTGAAAGTCACCAAGGGATTAAAAAAGCTGTGCGAGGTCGTTTTGAAGATCTTCTTTGAAGTCGATTTTTTTTTACATAAATGGTTACTTAGAGCCCTGAGTAAATGGTACTCAGAGCGCGCAATGTCCGGTGAATATGGTGGATGAGTGTGTAGAGCCCAGCCGAGCTCTTCTAATCGCGAGTACGTTTTGCAACATGTGGTATAGCATTATCATGTAGAAAATAAACTCGATCCTGTTGATAACTCAATTTCTTAGGTAATTGGTCCAATTGTTCACAGTAAATAACTGCATTAATTGTAGACTCCTCTGTAAGAAATTACCAATGAATAATGCCCTTGACATTCTACCAGTAGCTAAGTATCACCTTTTTAGCACTTATTTCACGTTTGGATACTGAAACTCCTATTTCTCCGACATCCAGCCATTGACGTTTGCGTATACGGTTAACATATGTAACCCACTTCTCATCGCCAGTTACTAACTGGTTCAGCTAGTCGAAGTTACGTTTCACTGTCAATAAATGTTGACAAGTATCAATTCTGCACTGCAAGTGATATGATGACAACTCATGGGGTACCCACACACCGTATTTTGAAACTTTTCTCAATTTGTGCAAATGTGTTTCTATAGTGCCATGACTGCAGTGTAGCTCATCCGCCAATTGACGAGTCGTCAGTCGAGGATCCTCCTCAATTAGGCGTCGTAATTGTTGAACGACCAATTCAACAGGTAATCCGGTACGGGGTTCGTCCTCAAGATTGTAGTTCTCATTCCTGAACTTTCTGAACCAAATCTTTACAGTCGCGTAAGTTACACTCGCCCATCCCATGACATATATTAACTGTGGCAATCTTTGCATCGTGATCCAGACAAAATTCGTAAAATAATGGAATCCGTATTTGATATAAATCGATATCATCCATTATCTTTTATGTTGTCAACTGACTGCATTTTGGCCTATTTTCTTCCTTTATATCTTTCTATCTTATATCTTTCTAGAAAAGTCCCGAAGTTGTGGCTGAAAACTTGTTAGGCCAACCTAATACTTTACACACGCGCTCGCCCACTCGGTCAGGTTGTAGGGCATTTATGTGTGCTTCTGAAAAGTATTTTCGAAGTTGGGTTTATTCTTCTCAATTTTTGGGTGTACAGGCTTTATTAGAACATAGGAGTTATTTGTATCAAATATCTTATAACAATCTCACGGCGATTTCCACGACTTACCGTTCCAATTAAACCGGCTGCAATTTTCTGTAAAATAATTGGTAAAATAACGGTATGCTGTCCATCAACAAAGCATAGGGCCAAATATTAAATGTTGGCGGTTTAGGCATTACAATCGTTCAATATTTTTCAAATACCCTTTTGCCGTCACGAGTGACATCTAAATGAAAGTCATTCGTTCTGGTGCCGGGAAAGACAAACACTTAACGTGGAATATACAGAAATGTTTAGTCTACTCTAAAGTGTAATTCTGTGAAACCGGGCCTAGTTTCTAGTCCAATAAAATGGGGGAGAGATTCAGCTTTTACGTGGAACTTTCTTTATTAAGTACATTCAAAGCATTATTTAACACTTCCTTTGATTATAATAACACTATAATAAAATGAAGCTGTCACCTGTGTGTTTGTCTCCCCGTTTCTTTATTACATGAATTATCATAAAAGTATTTGTCCCTAGGTTTTAATAGAATTTCTTCAATAATATTAGCTTGAATTCGTGATATTATATAGAGAATTTAAGTATATTTGAAAACTAAAAGTAATTAATAAATATGTATACAAGCCGTATAGATAGTATATAACCAGCTATTGCCCGCGACCCCGCCCGCGTAGGTTTATAAATGTGGCCGAAGTTACTAATAAACCAACATTTGAAATGAATTATTACATCTATGGCAATTTAAGAAAATATGGATTCTTCTGCTTTTCCTAATGAGTACTATTTAAGTAAACGTTAATTTTAATTAAATGATTATTCCAATCTGTAATAATATACTGTCAATGTAAAAGTATTGATTGATTATTACGTGTCAGAAACTAAATTGAAGTGAAATTTACATCATAAAGCAGACATTACAACGTCTATTGCAACAGTTCGTTTAGGATCCAGCAGCGACATCAAGTAAGCAATCCAGTAGCGAAATAAGTGCCGTGTGAGCAGGGCTTTAGATAGTAACACCAAGTGCGTGGGCTTAAAACTTATGAATAGAAATTCTCCAAAGGCTACAAGCATTTGGCTTAAGGCTAAGATGTAAAATTATTTTATTGCGGTCAAGAAAACAGAAAATTGAAATGCAGACCTTCTTCAAGTTAAGATGCTGTTAGTTAGTTGAAAGTTATTTATATTCATTGTAGGCTTCTTTTGCGGCGAATACGTTATTATTGAAGAAAAAAATAAAAATATGCGTCAACGAAGCAGCGAGCAAAGACTAGCTAAGATGACAAGAAGTAAAAGTAAAGCACGGTCGTGTACAAAGAGAAGTTAAAATAAACAGATAAGACGTTTTCATTCCTTCACCTTCTTTTTTTGTCGGAGTAACAGTGTGTGGAGACGCTCGTAAGTTGTTAAGATGAAATTATATTTTAAACTTTTTCGGAGTATCATTTTACGGCCACGTTTTGTTTATTGTCACAGCTTTATTGCACATTGTCCATAAGTTTATCAGATTTCGATGAAAAAGGCGCACAAAACTTTTCGTCGAAATCTGATAAATTACTGGTACTTAATTTATGTATATATTACCTAAAAATGTATGTGTACTACATAAAATGTGAAAAAAGCAATGTACGTGTCAGTACCGACGGGTCACTGGAGTTTACTCCTTAATTACGATTGTCTTGAAATGTGTAAAATAGGTAACACTGTATGTAAATAACAATATCATCTATTAATTTATCTCTTAACGTCAAGGCAGCGTTCATAAGAAACGCATTCGCTCGTCTGTTTTTTCGTTACTTTACGTTGCAAAACTGGTCTCCATGACATTTTTTTTAACGGGATAATATATAACCTATGTTCATTCTGAAGGTCATTTCTAAATATTAACGGGATAATATATAACCTATGTTCATTTTAACGGGATAATATATAACCTATGTTCATTCTGAAGGTCATTTCTAAATATTGGTTAAAGAATTTCTTAAATCGGATTAGTAGTTTTGGAGATTACCTGCTACATCCAAACTTACAAAATTGACCTTTTTTATAATACATGATTTTTTTTAACGGGATAATATACAACATATATTCATCCTAAAGATCTTTACTAAATTTTGGTAAAAGAATTTTTTAAATCAGGTGAATAGTTTTGGAGATTATCTGCTACATCCAAACTTACAAAATTTAACTTTTTATAATATAGGAAATTTTTTTAACGGGATAATATATAACCTAAGTCCATCCTGAAGATCCTTTCTAAATATTGGTGGAAGAATTTTTGAAATCGGATGAGTGATTTCGGAGATTACTTGCTACATCCAAACTTACAAAATTTAACTTTTTTATAATATATTCATTTTTTAACGGGATGCTATACAATCTATGTCCATTCTAAAGATCTTTACTAAATATTGGTAAAAGAATTTTTTAAATTGATGAGTAGTTTCAGAAATTACCTGCTACATCCAAACTTAAAAAATTTAACTTTTTTATAATGTATGAACTTTTTTAACGGGATAATATATAACTTGTGCCCATCCTAAAGGTCCTTTTCAAATATTGGTGAAAGAATGTTTGAAATCGGATGAATAGTTTCGTAGATTACCTCCTACATTCAAACTTGCAAACCGTTACACTTTTTTAAAGCTCTGAACTTCTGATTTTACTCCTAATAAAACTTCATACCGGGCGCTATATATGAAAATCGATTCTTAAGGAGTAAACTTCAATATACATTTTTGAGACCCTTAATAACCCTTTAAATGACTCTCCACACTGTATATAGAATTATAAAATAAATTTCTCGAGAACTTAATTTGAGTCTCCTGAAACTTTCATATGAATATTTTTGAGTGTTAACTATCGTGATATATGCCGGTTAATATATTTCATTACTATGTCAAATTTTAAGTTTTTCCGTCAAGCAGAAACTTAAAATTTGCCATAGAAATAGAATATATTAAACCGCACGTATTTTTGTGGAAAACGGCTGTGACAAACGGATAGACAGACTCGTGAGTGACTTTCCGTTTTTCTTTTTGAGGTACAAAACTCTACATTTGTTTTGTTATCATTAACGTAAATAAATAAATTTAAGAAAGTGTGAGTATCATATTTAACGGAGTCTTTTTAATTCTTTGTCGCACGAGTAATGGATATGATAAGTTTCTACTTTCATAAGCTAAAAAATAGATTTACATCCTGGTACTGATTATATCGTTACATAAATAAATTAAGTACTGAAAATCCACATCCAACTGGTCACTTCTTGAAATTTGACACGTCATTGACTTGATATTTGAACACAAATAGTAGATGACTACGTCATTTCCGAATATGCATGTATGCAAGTGTAAATGTCAGAACATGAGACAATAAAAGCGCAGTTTGCAGTGTCCTCGTATGAGATCATTCAAGACCTACGCCCATCAAGCCACGGACAAAGATTGAATCATCATTGTAAATCTAAATAGTGGTAGATCGTGTCTCTTAAATATCAATATTATGTTAATTATTAATCCGTATGTAACACCACGCCCTTGCTCCTCTAGATGAGAAATAATTACATGATTTGGTTTCTAATCCTGGTTTCAATTTTCTAGGATTCCTGAGCAATCTTGTCTCGCTTTCCTGCTACATGCTTTTCAATAATTTGTTAAATCTATTTTCAACATGAGCTCCAAGTGACTGGGTTATCTGAAAACATTTGTTTAGCATTTACGAGTATTTCTATAATCTCGTACATTGATATTGGTTAATCATATTAACATACAAAAATTCATATTAACATTTAAATTTCCGTACAATTTTATTCAATATCTCGTTAAATAAACATTTTTTAAAGATAGTTCTTTTGCCAAGTTCCGACAAGTTATATGAGTATTTATTCCATTATTATTAGTATTTATTCCAAAATATTTTATTTAATCAATTTAATAGAAATATGAATGTGTTACAGATCGAAAGGATACAAATTTTCTTACGAATGTCAGCTAAAATCTGAAAATAGATTTTTTTAAGAATGACGGTTTCGCTTTAGTAGTTTGATATACGTCCAGGCCCTGAGCAGTGTCAATAGATTCGGTACTTTATATATAGATTTTAATATTTTTCAGAATTCAGATATTTCTAAATACATTAGTTCTTTCGAAAAGTTATTGAAAAGGAACTGATAATTCAGGCTGAACTAAATAAGTGTTTTTTTTATTAATACGCTTTTCTCCATTTACCCTATATAACACTTGTCGTTAAAAAAAATTAAAAAACAGAGTTTGTGTATACCCAAAAAATAAACATTAAGGCAGAATTTTTCGTGCGTTGAACAATGCGTTTCTTGTTAGTAATATGTTATGAAACTTATGTTTATGAAAAAAAAAGCTACTACTCCAGGTACTTTACTAATCCAGGTATCTCTTTCACCTATAGCTGTGGCATGAAGGAGTAAGTGTAATAATTGCTAAACAAATTTTCAGTTTCAAAAAGAAATTTTGTAATCTTAAAGGACGCTAAGTAGTTCCTCTTACATTGTTTTCTAAGCCTTTTTTACCATTATTTTCGGTGTTTTCCACAATATTTACGTTGGATTCTTATCAAAAAGTTCAAAAAAATCGTATTGTCTTTTACTTGGTCGAGTGTATTCTATCCCTTCCTGCAAGATCGTCAAAGCTTTAATACACATTTAATGACTCTTCCACTTCCTCAACATTACTCTGATTTATGTATGTAATGCCTAGCTACTGCTTAGTTTATTCCGCATAGGCGTATACAAACACTATCTAGCGACTGTATTCAGTTTACGAATTGACGGTGGATACGACATACTAATGTGGTCATGAAATAATTCCTCATTTGAGCCATTTATTTATATTAAATAATTTCTCATTAGCGTCATTAATTTATCACAAATAATCCCTCATTAGCGTCATTAATTTATCGCAAATAATTCCTCATTAGCATCATTAATTTATCGCAAATAATTCCTCATTAGCGTCATTAATTTCATCTAATAATTCCTTACTAGCGTCATTAATTTTATCAAATAATTCCTCATTAACGTCATTTATGTTGTATGTAGGTTAGGTAATATTCTTCTCCTTCTAACTACATAATTTTTTTCCTTTATTTAATCCTATTGGAATTGCGATCTGTGTTCTCTTGCTCAGCTGACTGTTTATATTGATATTATGCCTTGCTAAGGAAGACAGGTTAGTTGAACTTCGCCTTGTATTTATTTACGATTTCGAGTGGGCAATTTTTTTATGAAACGTAGTATAAAGGTTGGCCAATCATTGTCAGTAGTAACTGTAGGCTGATGGTGGGTGGAGATATTATTTATATCTTACATTGTTTGCTTTTGTTATAAAGAAATAATGAAGCATTAAAAATATTCCTTTGTTTTGTGATTTTTCGAACTAGATTTATTGTGAAATCAATTTAGAGGAAGAAGGTAGATGATAATTTTTTAAAATGAAAATTTTTTTTTCCCATATTCACTCTTTTATTCTGTTTAAATTTAAAACTTATTTTTTTTTGGAAATATTGTAGGAAATTGTATAAAATCTTAATTAGCAACAGTTTAAGGGAATGCAAGTTTAACCTAACAATTATTAAATTCTCTTAGAAAGGAGATAATGTATAGAGCGAAGATTATTTGAAGTTTACGATTTTGTAAACATGTGAATATATAAACAAGCGTAGTGTTGATTAGTTGACGTAGTTTCTAAATTACGTGTTTTTTTGCATTTTTTTTTAATATAGTTTCAATAATTTTATTTCCGTTTGTTTATTGATCATTTTCATTTTTTTATGTTATAACATTATGTTATCGAAAAAGGTTGTCTGGTCTACTGAACGAACATTTTCTTCAAACTTTTCCGATAACGAGCCTGAACACCACTTACGTTTCAGAATGGCTTCTGAATTAATTCTCGTCAGTGGCCTTAATGCAGCAGTAGCCATAGTAGTAGCAGGAAATGTATTATATGGAAAAATAGGAAATATAGGAAATGAAGAAAAGTAAATAATTTTAAATTCTTGAATTAACGTTATTTCGGATTCTTAATTTCTTTATTACTCTTTTTTACTTAAATGTTCCTGTGAAAATTTGTTTGTTATTTAAATAATTGTTAACTAATAATTTATATATATATATATATATATATATATATATATATATATATATATATATATATATATAATATTTATGTAGCACTACCAAATATAGAAATAAATAATAATTTTCATGATTTTTTTAATGCCTGTGGAAAAAGTAATGATCAAAACTGTATAATATTTTTTGGTTTTAATCTATACGTGTAAGTAAATAAAATCAGTATTTCCTTTCGACATAAATAGATAAATGAACATAACAAAACATACTGGCGGAAATGAGACACTTCCTGTTTTCAAAATCAGTTAAAAACCACGAGATTCGCACTCGCACACAGAGGGTTTCGCTCCAAGAGAAATTAATTAGCCGACTTCGTTTTGACGTTTACCAACAAAACCTTGTTAAAGCCTTTATACAGCTTATTTTTTTTTTCTCGAACTATAAACGTTAGGATTTATATTTAGGGCACTAATTAAAAAAATAATGCAATCTAAAATTAAAATTAAAGCAATTATTAGCATTTTTTATTTTATAAATGTTCACAATTAAATGAAACTACGTGATGTAGTATTATTTCTACTTAAATGAAATGTTCGAATCGAACTTGATAGATCTTCGTTAATAATTTTTCTGATCAGCATTAGCCGTGCAGGATGTATCCAGAATATAAAATTTAAAGTTTTTACATCGCATAGTTCACAATTAAATGAAACTACGTGATGTAGTATTATTTCTACTTTCTTTAAGTTCTTTACCACGACCGAGGTTTAGAATAGGTTTCGACCTAGGTTTATAAATGTTGTTTTATGTATTCCTTATGGGAATATTAACTTGCTAAATCAATTTTCTTTTCACGTATTTCTAACCGAACAACGGAATAAGATCGCACCTGAGCTCAATAATACAAGTTGATTTCCGTAAGTATGAATTAGTGAGAAGAATTTAAATTTTATTAACATTGTTGTAAGGACACCTATGTACAGAGCTGTAAAGAATTTTAATTATGATTATAAAATAAAGTAAAATTTTTACCTAATTAGCTTTTATTGTAGCAAATATGATTTAAAAATATATTTAAACTGACTTTTCGTCTATACTGACTCAAAAATATTAGTTGAGGGACCAACTCTGAGGGAGTAAGTAAGTTCTTTTGCGCGTTCTGGCCATTTGGTTTGTGACTTTTGATTTAGTCTTTTTAACCATATTGAAAAAGTTCCAAGTAATTAGGCGAATATATTACTATTTCAAAATTGAAGAAAACTTCTGATGAAACTCATTTTATTTGCCGGACCCTGTACCCGTTACCGAAGGTCCCTGTGCCTGAGAACGTATTTGGCCTTGAATAAATTGCATGGAATTTGCTTCTGCTGTCACCGAAGTCCAAGTACGTGTTCCAGCCGATACGTGGGAGGAGGAATATGCTCTGCGCTGCCCACGGAGTGGCTAACCCGCGCACGTAGGGGCACCCACGGCGACTGTACTGTCTCGGCCACTGTTCGTTCAAGGAGAAATAATGAGGTCCAACAATAAGTTAACAACAAACCGTCTCTCGTGGATTTGATTTGCTGCGACAAGTGACCCTCAATTGGTCGTTGCGATTTGGGCAAGTCGGTGAAAATGGAAGGTTTGCTCATCTATAAAGGTGAGACGTCTTCAAAAACTCTCTTCCTTGATTTATACAATTGATTTATTAATTTTTATATATTGTTCTTTTTTTGGGTTTCATATGTGAAAAGGAAAAACGAAACTCTTATAATATCATTAATGTGTCTGTCTGTCAGTGCATCTGTCATTGATTTTCTCAGAAACTATGCGATATAGAAACTTGAAATTTGATATTCTAGATACATCCTGCACGGCCAATGGTGATCAGAAAAATTATTAACGAACACCTATCAAGTTTGATTAGAACATTTCTTTTAAATATCCAATGTCAAATCATACAAAAATATTTTTTTATTCCTCATAACCAAGCTTTTTCAAATGAATAAGCAATAAGAAAAAATATTATTATGTAAATAATATTTTTTTTAGTACCTCGTGCAAAATATATGTGTTAATAAAATATATTATATATGATATATACATGTATATATATATATATATATATATATATATATACATATACATATATATATATATATATATATACATACATATATATATATATATATATATATATATATATATACAATTTCAGTTTTTACGTCGCATGGTTTTTGAGAAAATCGGCTGGAACAGATGGACAGACTAGTGAATCATTTTATAAGGGTTCCCTTTTTCAGGTCGAGGTACGGAACCCTAAAAATAATGTTGGAATAATTTACAATGTATTTTTCTTGGGTACGTTTTTATCTTGCGTTTTTTTTCTTGCACAAAAGTTCACTTGTACTTTTTATTTTAAAAAAGTGTGGCAACCCTTTTACGTGCTGTCATTGTGAGCGCGTGAAATATCTACGCGTATCTGCGACCCGCTGACTATTTGCTCATACTTTCTACTGGTATGTATACAGTGAACGTCGCTTATTAAACCTACACGTGAACATTATTAAATGTCCGTATGGCATGTTCGTTTAGTAGTAGTTGTTAGCAACGACTAAATTCCCTAGCGGTGCGTTGCGAAACTAACGTATGATAGAATTTAAGTTTACAATACTACTGTTTTAAACAGCAAAGTTAACTGCATCTGTATATATTTTTTAAACACTGAAAACATTATTCGTCTTTATATAGAGGGCTAATAGTATTGTTGGTTGCTTTGCAGGAATCTAATAGCGAAATAATGACGTAATTTGTTTAAATTACTGAAACTGTAGCAAAGCTGTTTGCAAAGTATCTGGGAATTCCATCACATGTTAGTTCGCATTTATGTGTGTAATTAATAAATGTAACCTACTTCTCCACATTAGATATTAATTGTTTCAGTCAAACAAAGTTACATCTTTATTTCATGACCTATTCAGAACTCAAAGTAGACATTTCCGTATTTTAAATCGATTTTATTCCATTTCTCTGATGAAATTCACATAAAGGTTCAACGTTAACTATAGTTGACTAAACGCCCTTTGGCCTATTTATATCTCATTGTAAAATATGATTAAATTTTCACTACACATCTAGAAAACACACTTTCCTTTAAATTTTCTAGTTTGTGGAAAATCAAATGATTAATTTTAGAAGAATCAACTACTCATATTTTTTCAATACAACAAGAGGAAAAACTAAAATCCGACTACGGAAAAGAACTACTGAAAAACACTAAAGATATACACACATACTCTGTGAAATTCATAACATTATACACACTTGAATACTCTCTGGATCAAGACGAGTTTAAGGACACCTCATATGTTGAAATCGCTTCAGTAATTTAGTCTGTACGAGGGAGCAAACTTTCTCACATACATATTTACGTACACACAGTCTGTGAAATTTATAACGTTATATACGCTAGGATACTCTCTGGATCAAGATAAATTTAAGGACAATACATTTGTTGAAATCACTTTAGTTTGATCTGTACGAGGGAGCAAACTTATTCACGTACATACATACGTACATACATAGCCTATAAAATTCATAACGTTATACACACTTGAATACTCTCTGGTTCAAGACGAATTTAAGGACACCTCATATGTTGAAATCACTTTAGAAGTTTAATCTATACGAAGGAACAAACTTATTCAGATTCATACATACATACATAGTCTATGAAACTCATAACGTTATATACGCTAGGATACTCTCTAGATCAAGACGAAGTTAAGGACACTACAATTGTTAAAATCACTTCAGAAGTTTGGCGTGTACGAGGGAGCAAACTTACTCACATACATATTTACGTACACACAGTCTGTGAAATTTATAACGTTATATACGCTAGGATACTCTCTGGATCAAGATAAATTTAAGGACATATATATTTGTTGAAATCACTTTAGTTTGGTCTGTACGAGGGAGCAAACTAATTCACGTACATACATACTAACATACATAGCCTATAAAATTCATAACGTTATATACGCTAGGATACTCTCTGAATCAAAACGAATTTAAAGACACCTCATTTGTTGAAATCACTAGCAGTTTAGTCTGTACGAGGGAACAAACTTACTCACATACATACATAGCCTGTGAAATTCATAACGTTATATACGCTAGGATACTCTCTGGATCAAGACGAATTTAAGGACACCACATTTGTTGATACCACTTTAGTAGTTTAGTCTGTACGTGGGAACAAACTTACTCCTCGTACATAGCCTATGAAACTCGTAACGTTAAATACACTAGGATACTCTCTGAATCAAGGCGAATTTAAGGACACTATATTTGTTGAAATCACTTTAGTAGTTTAGTATGTACGGTGGAACAAACTTCTCACATACATTCATATATACATACCCAGTGAAATTCATAACGTTATATACACTAGGAAATTCATTGATCATGACGAATCTATAAGGACACCACATTTGTTGAAACCACTTTAGTAGTTTTATCTGTACGAGGGAACAAAACTAACTCACAGATATACATAGCCTGTGAAATCCAAAACCTTTCCTCTGCCGTAGTCGGGTAAAAATAGAAACAGAACAACAATGAAATATGCAAATGCAGACAAAGTCAAGCGGTCGCTAGGGAAATCTATTCGTTGCTAATAGAAATTTCAGTCATTTCCCAGGCTTCGAATCTATGAGTATAAATATACTACTAATAGGCCTATTTCATTAAGTCTCGTAGTTTCGTAGGGTAGTTTCGTAGGGTAGTAAGTTTCGTAGAGTGTAAATGTTTCAAATAACTTTCTATACTTGAAACGGCTAGACAGTTATTATAGTGTTTGCTAGGGCCTTTATGATAAAGTAACGAACTAAACGCCATTTCGTTCGGCAATTTATGTGTGCCATTTCAATGAAAGTTAAGGTTTCGAATAACTTTCCAGACTTGAAATACATTTACTCAATCCCTCTGCATAACCTAAGTTCTAAGTTAATGTTTAATGAGAGTTTTACTAAAACAAGTTCGGAAAATAAACGAAAGGGTAATATATATTTGCTTTTATTTCTAAACTAATAATCGTAATAAATATAAATATTAATTAAATTAGTGCATGTTTCATAAAAATCTATTTAAATGATAACTATTTTATAACTAATAATGAATAATTAACAATTTGCTATTAATTAAAAAACAGGATAATGGGTAATTTATTAATTAAAAATATTTTTTCATGTAAGTGAAGACCCGATTTTTCAGGATATCTACCTCAAAAAAAAGTAAAAAAACCATTCAAAGGCGAGTAAAACTCGCACTACAAGAGTTCCGTACATATTTAGATACTAAGTATTTAAGCTTGCATAGTATTTCTATTAAACTATTTGCAAATATTAATTTTTAGCAATGTAAATATATTGTATACTATATTTTTCACAGGCGTAAAACCACGGTGCATGTTTAAATATTATTTTCAGCGTGTAAAAGACAATAAATATATATTTTAACAACAGTTTCAGATTTATACAAAGTAATTTTTGAAGTTGATTTAAGTCACTTGTTTGAAGTTTTTATAAACTTTTTGTAAATCCAACTACATACCATAAGTTGGCTGACTATTACTCGTAAACTAGTAGAACTTACTTATTTGTGTTTTCCTTTTATTTTTTTGTATACTACTATTTTGAATATTTTCAGATATTCAAAAATTGTGGTTTCACTGGCAAGGGATGGGGACACATAACTCTAATAAAAATTACCACTTTAAAGCGCAACATTTCGTATATGGATCCCTGTATCTAAATAGTGCTTCACCCCCATTTAACATGCAGGGGAGGTAATATAAACAATTTTTTAAAAGATCATAACTTTGTAGACGTTTTAAATATGTATAACCGTAGAAATTTCAATTTTATAGCACTAGCAGTCTGTGAGTAAAACGTCAGTCACATACAGACGAACACGGCGAAACTTTACGGGGTCCTGGTTTGGCTACGTAATCCCAACAAAAAACAGCATTCTCCTAGAATAACTCGAGCGTCCATATGTCTGAGGCGCGTTGTTTTTCACAAAAATCGTTCGAGGCAGGAAACGACATAGGAAGTGAAATTTAGCTCAGTAATTTAGCTTATTCATCCTAAAATCTGGCGACCGTAAGAATTTCAAAAATATTCGTTTGAGAATTTGGAATGTACCAAATGTGATGCAAAGAGCGAGATATAAGTATTTTAGAATTATTTTTTTAGATTTCCGTAGCCGAATGGCAAAATCGGAACCCATATAATTTCGTCCTGTCCATTTGCATATTTCAAGAACTCGGCATCACGCAGCGTCTATCAACAGTACAGCCTCGAATTTTGAAGTTTTTTGATCACGATCCAGGGAAGAGTAGAAGGAAACATACCGCATGACAGATCATCCATGCGATGGGCTGATCAAATAAAATCAGCAGTTGGAGACCCTCTACATAAATGCACTAGGATGTCGGCCAATAGGTTAAGATGGCGAGAAATTGTGAGAAGCGACACGGGCGACACGACTGAGAAGAAGAAGAAACAAACGAGAGTAACTAATATTATTTTTTATTTGACCCGAATTTTACCCCTTAAAAATTCTGTTATTCAACCCCTTTAAATTTAAATTCAACTTTAATTGAAAAAAGTAGCATAAAAATGAAGTTAACATTGTTGAGGAGTTCTAGATAGAGCTGGGCATTTTCAGTAGACTCGTTATTAAAGAAAAACTGTTCACTGATGGCAATAATTCACTGGTTGAAAATTTTGTAATGATGGTAAATTACCTTTACAATCTGTAGATACCAAAGTATAGAACTCTGGACAGAGTAGATAATTATGTTTTCACGTATTATTTAAGCATTTTTATACAACTTTGTATTCTTAACTCCGTTTTCTCTTCATACCAACTTTGTATACAGTTTTCAATCTTGCTACAAAACTTTTTGGTTTTTGTTTTCCCCTTATATGATAACATATAATCGTATGTCGGTATTACACTGTCGTTTTGCTCAGAAACCATTTGGCGTAAGGAATAGCAATGAGACGGTTATTGACCCGTGTATTTCGCATTAGTATGAACCTAAAAAATATTTGTTGGAGAAAAAAATTACTTCCGGTCATACGGGCGATGCGATCATATGTTTGATACACGCATAAAAATATAATTAAACATAATAAAACATTGTTCTCGAGATATGAATTTTAAACCTATATGTGAAAACCTATATAATTTATATGTTTAGACTTTATAGGTCATGCTTTATATATGATGTGATATGTTACTCGTATTTAGCAAGTGTTTTAGAAATCATTACGCAAAAATATAAATAAATGACCCAGTTTGAGCACTCTGGTGTACAAATGGTTAAGGTAAATATCGTGTTGAATTCATTTTTTAATTTCAACTAGAAACTTTAATAAGACTTAATTTTTATCTATTTACTTCAAGTTAAAAAGTAAGTAATATATTAAAAACACATTTCATTTCTAATTTTACGAGACTTAATTCACGAAATTTTCCTAATTATTCCATATAAATCTGACATTCTTTGAACGAAAATAATAACATTCATCGCGGCAGGTGATATCAAACGTCATTACAACTTATCTACACACATATAAAACCGATACATATTGATAATTATATCAGCAATTATCTAATCCTGGCAATATATTCATAAGCAGTTATACTACAAATATAAACAAAAATATTTATTTTGCATAAATAACCCAACACTTAACTGCATTTAAAAATATAAATACCTAAACAAGTAACTTCTAAAACTCTACACATATCTATATAATCTATGGTCGGTTAACGATTTGAAATACTTTTTACAATCCGCAGGCTTTAGAAGTCGTCTTAAGTGGAAATCGTCAAGAAATTAGGTTTTTTAAATCTTAACACCCATATAAGTTGCTTAAGTACAACGATCAATTTACGTTTGGGCGTTATTATCGCATGTGGGTAGACCGGAAGAGCGAAAGTGCCGCCATTTTGCGCAACGAGCATTGTTAGACCATAGTGTCTCGAAATCTATTGGTACTTTACTGAGTTGGCGTGATCGTCGTGAACTTTAGGGTTCAGGCCCTGTTTCTCATATTTAGATATCATAACACATTTTGCAGTAGTTATTAGAAAGGATGCCGCTAGTTTTGGTATTTGAGTTTGTGGAATTACGAAATTTTGACTGGTTATTTTTTATGATAATATAAGAATTTTGTTTAACTTTCAGATTTTTATGTGAAACATCTAACGCCGCATTTGGATGGGATTTAAGAGTTTCTGAGAGCACGTCCCGGCGTACCATTCGATCAGCTTCGTGTCTTGTCGACTCTTTCCGCTTTAATTCGGCCACCTTTGCGTCTTGTCAGGTTTTTCAGATTTAATTCGGCCAGTTTCATGTCTTGTCGGCTAACGGGATTATCAAATTAAAAAAAAAATTTCTGTGATAAATTATTTCATAAAAATAAAGTAATATAATTTAATATTTTATTGCCAATAACTATTTGAATATTTCTTTTTTCATTTCATTTAAAATATTTCAATACAAAACTATAAAAAAATATAGATGGCTCCCATCTGCCAGGCGTCCTATGACAGCTCACAATTTTTTGAACCGGGAAAGTCAAGACTCAAATTTAAGAGATAAATAAATAAAGTGTATCATGAAAGCCATGTAAAAAATAAATTGACATCACACTTGACAGGTAACGTCAGGCGAATTATAAGGTATTTTAGATAAGAAAATTGAGTAATTTTGTCCGTTTATATTTTTTATTCACTTATTGTAATTAATTGATTGAACTTAACAAACATTATTGGTTCCAAATATTAGTTTAGTAGAAGGTTTGGTATTGCTAATAGGAATAAGTAATAAGCCTTTTGTTTTAAATTGTTTTCTTCCTTATTAGCTGTGGAATTCGGTATTATAAAAGTTATGAGGATTTTTTTTGTATTTTTTAAAATATTTTTTTTTATCAGAACTCTATGAGCATAAACTTTATTAAAAACGCTAATAGGCTTTGGTAGTACTATATCGTAATATATCTATGACTTTAAAACTTACTGGAAACGCTGACAGATGGCGTTGACAGTATCAATATCCTAAAATTAACTAAATTAGCATATTTTTTATATCTATAATATTCAGATAAAAAATCCTACATGTTGCTCGAGTGTGTAAACTATTACCAAATCAAATTTCATTAAAATTCGTCCAGTAAATTTGGTGTGACTGAAGAACAAATTAATACACAGACAAAAATTGTAAAAAAAGTCAAAAATTGTAAAAAAAATTGCAAAAATTGTAAAAAAAATTGTCCGGTTTCTTTTATTATTCTGTACACTAAATTAATCATTCTTATTAAAATATTTTCCATGTACAGAATCCACTCTGTTACAATTTTATTATATGCCCAGATTTTTCTGAATAATCCCGATAAAAATTATTACGAAACCTTGGTAATCGTAATTAGCAACTTTTCCCCTTTATTGTGATAAGTTTCATACCTGAAAAAATTCAGTACCAATTTTCCTACGGTTTTTTCCTTAATTTTCTTTAAAAAAATATTATTGATAATTGTATTCATTGTTTAAAATGTTTTAATTGTTTGAGCAATTACTTTATCAGATGAAAGAAACGGGAAAGAAACAAATGGGATCTATTCCAAAACTTCAGTTGGATATGGCTTTATGATACAGTTAAGTGTAATTCGTGGGCCTAAAGGTTATTAAGTCCGTGGTGTAAATAAATACCTGAACAAAATGAAACCGAATTCATATCTGTACTCCGGCTATTCCTGTCACAGGTCACGAAGTCACCTATTTTGTCTCAAAATGATGTCACGAACAGTGAAATAACGCTGTCGACCTCTTAGGGTCACGAGTCGTTCGCAAACTCTTAGATAATGTCCCGATAGCCCAGTATTTAGCACAGCATTACGTGAATTATAAAAGAGCTTCTTGCGAATATGTAAATAAGCGTCTTATGACGTTTTCAAGGCTACACAACATTTAAACTATGCTAGAAAAAACTTGACAGTTTGTCCGCGGTATACTTCGATAGCGAAAATGGAAAATGATTAGAATTCTAGGCTTCTTATTTTGGACGGGTTATTTAAAATAGGTGGGTCGTTGACATAAACAATGGCAAGCCGGATATCAATGCGTTGAATATTCATTTTTTTTGTCTACTTAATACTGTTTGATCTATGATGACCTTCGCACGTAACAATTAGACTGCTACGCGCGGAAGACCATGTTTGTATGAACGTGATTGTATGGACTTTGGTTTTTGGACAGCGTGCGGAAGCCGGAAGCATTGAATAAAAACTTCAATATTGCCAAGGACTAGTAGGCTACTCCATAAATAGATAAGTTATGTAGCATTTCATACCATAGCTCTGATGTGGCACTGAGAAGTAATACTTACCTACTTCTTTCAATGTCAGATATACTTCTCTTTCCTCTATGCAATTCCTCTTCCTTTTTCTATTTTTCTATGCAGCCTCTTCCTTTTTCCTACAGAGGTGGTGCTGTAATAATAGTAGGAATGGTAGCAACTACTATTCCCTCCATTTCCAACAGGGTTGTCTCAAGCCCCTTCCAGGGACCCGTAACATACTTCCTCATATGAAAATGGGGGCCTTCGAAGTTCCTTAATAGAGTCCCGTTACTACCAACCAGCGCACGTAGATGTCTTACTACCAACCGGGGCAGGTAGATGTTTTCGTAGCTGTTCGCGGGTTATTCACCCGAGCGGCGCTGAATAATGTGCACAAATATCGTGTGTACGAAAAAGATGACAATAATTAAGAATATTATTTTCAATTCTCTGAAAAAAAAGTCATTTTCAGTCAACCAATAACGTCTTTCTTCGTTCGACACTTATTCCCGGACACCCCATATAAAATTGAGCTATTTGTGAAACTATATTCTGAGAATTTAAACTTTTTGAAAATCATGGCTTCCTTACCTGTACTGATAACATTCATGGCAACAATAAATAAAACATTTGGTAAATCAATTTTTGAAGCATTTAAGCGGATGTTGTGTGCAAATATTTGTCTGGCGCTAGACCGGAACGACTAACATAGACCTATTGTACTGCTAAATGCACAAGTGGAGTTTTATTTTGTTTGCGAAAGGTCCACGAATAAATTAAATGTACCTAGTTTTTTTAATTGAGACTATAACAATGAAATCTCGTGTAATAGTGCAAACAACAAAGTGAATAACAAAGAACTGAGTCTTGTCTCATATCCACATTCATTGCCGCATCGCTCAATGTCTTGCCAAATATGTTTGTCAATGATATCATCCTTCTTATGCAATTCCGATGATTCATTTCCACATACATTCATATCGATCGTACCAGTACCGCATATGTTCCACGGTTTGCACTTGTAGTTCTCTGGATATGTGCCTATTCTTCGCCATATTCAGTAACTCTCTCTTCATTAGGATTCCCACAATTATTACCCTTTATACTTCTTTCCATATTAATTTCGCTTCCGATGTTTGTAAGTGCGAATCCTACCCAGATCACACGAGGAAACATAAATCTACCCTATTACTTGACTATAGTTTCTGTTTCAATTTCATTATTCTACTTCTAACATTAAGTTCCTCAAATCTGTATATCTTTTTATGGAGACTGTTTAAAATTTGAACTTGTGCTTTTGCATTGATACAATTCGATTTATGATTAAGTAAATCTTCGGCGATGAAGTCCGAACCTGGATATATGGTTGTCGCGGCCACCCCAGTACTCGTCGACAAATTCTTGTTGAAGTTAGTGTGGATCAATGATGTGCATAAAATAGTCGAATTATACCTTTTATTATCTGTTCTGTGAATAAATTGTCAATTAAGCTATATATATATATATATAAATATATATGTGTATATATATATATATATATATATATATATATATATATATATATATATATAACCTGATTTTATCTTACTATCGCTTATAAAATAGATTTAGTTTAATCCTCAGTCATTTTATGAATGTGCTGAAGGAATTTTTGCTTGTTGCTGTGGAATAGTAAATAGTCTATAGAATATTTTATGTAACATGTCTTTTAAGCTGATAAAATACTGTATCAATGATGACAAACGATCTTTTTTATAACTAAATTCTAAGGCTTGCCTAGACTTACGATATAATTACCCAAATGGTCACAGCCATGTGAGAAAGGTTACAGTATTTAAAAAAAGCGTAATGTTAAAATCGTTCTTAAAGATCTTTATTATTTTTAGTACGGTAAGATACTTAGCTCGGCTGTTTCGCATACGCGGATTTTTATAACAATTGGATAGACCCAGGCTAACATAAGCATCTTGTGCCTTGTTTATAATTACAGAAAAGCAGCAAGGATAAATACTAAAGAAAAAAATAAATAAGAAAGGCGCAAAAGCAAAGTTTATTCCAAAAATGCGTATGCCAAGCCAAATACTTATGCATTTATATATTTTCTCGTATAATAACACTCTAGTGCGTTTTAATTCTAACGTGGCGCCATCTAGCGTCGTCAGTCAAAACGATCTGCTTATAATAGTCTGCAACGTCGGAATTCTGCTTGTTTGATGTTTTTATAACTAAATGCCTTGCTAGCTATTTATCCGAATAATCACAGTCATGTGAGCAGGGGATTAAAAATCATAATTGCGAGATATTAAAAACAATTAACCCTAGAAATAAGCTTCTGTTTAATTTGTAACCATTGCTTAAATTAATTAAAAATAAACCCTTAATTGACATTCGTTCTTTTATTAAAATGAATGACTTTTTCGCTCTTCTCAAGTTTTACGCGGTTTTTTTGACGTCCCTATCGAACTTGGGAGTTTTATGTATCAGTAAGTTTGGATCTGTATATGTAGGATTCAACGCGACATAATCTGCACTCTGTTCCATCTTGCTGACTGGCTGGCTGTTTCTACGGAACTCTTTGAAAAGTTCCGCAGAAGTAACATTTAATAATAATAAACTAATGCGATAAATAATCTATTCAAAAAAAAATACAAGATTTCTCATTTGTCTGATTGAAAATTTAAACACAACCTTTTAAGGATTTTGTTTATTACGTTTTTTCTATGTAAGATTACCATTTTTATCCTAGTGACAATTGGGCCCGACATTAGACGGTCTTTGTTACTATGTAGCTTCATATATTTTTTGCGATACGTAATGGAAGATTTTGATTTGATGATTTTGTAAACATTACAGCATATTCTAATAACAATCGTGGTTTTTGGGGTCGTATCCCTGCAGAAGCTGAAATGGGTCGTAAGTAGATGATAGCACAACTCTAGGACAATATCCATTATTTTGTCAGAATAGAGTGCGCCACACGCAATTGGAAATTTGTCTCAAGTGAAGAAAATTCTTATATTGACGCGATAGTCAAAAATGTAGTTAGGGATGAGTTCGGTTAGAGGTTGATTTCCGCAGGAGCGAAACGATTATGTGCCGTCTCTAGCAAATTTATTTTCATCTCTGGTATATATGATATTGGTACTTTCCTACTCGCATTAATCTCACAAATATGATAGATTTTCTACTCGCATTATCGAAAGTGCTTGTATTACGATAAGTCTTGCTACTGTATTTACATTTTAAAGAAAAACAGTACAAGAAATCATTTTCGGAAAATTGTGTCACATTATTATACCCGTCCATCTTCCATATGAAAAGTCACAAAGATCTTTGATAACGATTTCCGTAGAAATAGTTCCGTAGAAACAGCCAGCCAGTCAGCAAGATGGAACAGAGTGCAGATTATGTCGCGTTGAATCCTCCATATACAGATCCAAACTTACTGATACATAAAACTCCCAAGTCCGATAGGGACGTCAAAAAAACCGTGTAAAACTTGAGAAGAGCGAAAAAGTCATTCATTTTAATAAAAGAACGAATGTCAATTAAGGGTTTATTTCTAATTAATTTAAGCAATGGTTACAAATTAAAAAGAAGCTATTGATATTAAATATTATTTTGTAATCGTTTCGAAAAAAATATATAAATCGTTCTACTGTTGTTGTTATTTTTCATTAACGATTTTTGATATGTCAAAATATAATAAATGCGCTTTTATGAAGATACCTTCTGTTGTTTTGTATTATGGTTGCAAATCATATTTTTTAATCTCTCCTGATGTCAATCAATGAATTATTCGCTTTGTAGGATTTCGTACCTCAAACCCAAAAAAGGAATCCTTAAAGGATCACTTTGCTGTCCGTCCGTCGGTCTGTCAAGACCCTTTTTTCAGGAATGGGTGGAGGTATCAAGTAGGGAATATAATATTGAATACTTGGGTCTACGGTTCCTTGGAGCTGTAAACAAATTAACCTTCTAAATCAATCAAGAATAACCCTAGACTAGAAAAAATCGTTAATTTGTAGTTATATCACATAAAAACATATTTTTTGTAAATATGCATCTGTAAAAGATATAGAAAATATAGTTATTTTCATTCCAAAAAAATTAAAGTTTTTTGCCATTAAATGTTTATAAATGCTTAAATGCGTACGGAAACCTCGAAGTGCGGAAACCACGAGTGTGAAATCCAATCATGCTGAGAGGTTTTTTTAAATTTAGGTGACATTTGTTTTCCAATTTGACATTGAAACACGTACGAGACTGTGGTGCTGTCGAAATATGGAAAAAGTGGAAAATCTAGATCAGGATTTTAAATAATATAGGTAATGTAACATACTACTATTTAAACTGTGATTACTACATGATTTATTATTTTCTATGGATATATTCCATAGTCTTTTACAAAGACCTGTTTTTCTAAATATGTGCCTGTGAAATACATTGTAGACAATACATTTTTGTTCCAAAAATTAAAATTTTTGCAAATAGTTTAACAGGAATATTAGTTTAAATTTAATTTTTACCGTTAAATATTTATAAATGCCTAAATGTGTATGCAACCCTCGTAGTGCGAGATTCACTCGGGCTTGGCAGGTTTTTTATATTTTAAAAACAAATTTTTTTTTTAAATATATTTTATTTCTGCAACGACAGGTTCATTTACGCAAGTCTCCTTCCCGATATTTATTTGTTATCTACAAACTATAAGCTACTTGAGTGGTACTTCCGCGTAATCGGCGAGTTGTGAAATAGTAAAACAAATGTTCACAATTAATTTTTATAACTTTTTCTAAGAACTCGATTTTTTAAGTATAACCGTCATTTACAGGAAACTCTTAAACAAGACGTGACTCAGTAACGAGATCGCACGGAATGACATCTTGTTTCATTAATCAATCTTCGCCGGTACAATAATGGTCGCTAAACGCCGTTTGATCTGCACTCGATGTTCAGACGCCGTGGGAAGGCTGTCTAAGTTTATCGATATGGCTGGTAAATTGCATTGACCTTGACGAACAGATTTTTTTACAAGTCATGTTATGCTAATTGTCATTTATCGATCCATGCTGATTGCAACCCATTGTTTTGGTCGAATCATTAGCATTAGTGTCTGTATACGGTTAACTGTGAACGTTTGTCATATGTTTAAGGCGATGACGACTGTCAGGTAATGCTATATTGATTGAATCATTAAAGTTTTAATGTCTGTTTTTGTAAATAAATTGTTTAATTGTTTTCCTTATCACCTTTGTAAATTTTATTTATCCTTCATCACAATACGATTTTCTTCTGTTAATATTGTAAAACAAAAAATGACATTCATATATTTACTGGTTTTCACCTGCGACCTCGTACACATAGATTTTTTTTTCTTTAGATCAATCCCGACCAACTTAAGTAGCTTATGGCTTGTTAACTATAATTGAAAAATCAGCAAAGATACTTAAAGAAACCTAAATAGTATAGGTGTAAAATCAAGAAGTTATTTCCAAAAAGCATATGACGAGCCGAGAAAATATATATATATGCACAGGTGTGTGCACATATATATTTTCTCGGATATTCAAATTGTAGCGCGTTTTAATTCGCACGTGGCGCCATATAGTGTCATCGTTCGAAACGATATGTTTGTAACAATCTGCTCGTGCTTACATTTATTGAACCGCACGCCTGATAGAGAACAATGTCCTGATGAAGCCTATGAAGACACGCATATATATATATATATATATATATGTATATATATATATACATATATATATATATATATATATATATATATATATATATATATATATGTAATTTTTTTTTAATCGCATCGCATCTATTAGCATGCTAAATTTAATTTAAATTAAGAAGAATAATGCAGGTTTTCAATTATTATGTTATCCTTAACGCTACATGTGTCAACTTTGTGTAAAAATGACGAAAGTTAAGTAAATATGAGTATATTTCAGGAGCGTATGTAGAAAGACATTAAACGATAAGCTTAGAGCAACGATAAGCTTAGAGACAACGAGGTAGGTTCAAAAGAGCGTAGTTTTAATAGTTGGGAAATATCTCTTGAGACAGCTTGTTTATTAAACAAATTGTATAGCGAGATGTGGTAGACAAGACAATGTGTGAAAGATTTTGTAATAAGCAGGTACATTAGTTTGAGAAGGTGTTAAATGATGATAGCGTAAGAAAATTCTAAAACAAATGTTTGTGAAGTATTGCACATATACGATCAGCAAAGGAAATGAGATAAATTTAACGTCTTAATTAGATGGCGACGTCTTAACTATATGTACACGTTTTAATTGAATGAAGGGGACTTAAGGGGGGAAACATCTGAAAAATTTTGAAATTTTTTTTTATTTAATGTTAGTATAATGCTTTAAGAATACGTATTTTTAGAACATAATTTTAAGTATTTCTTATATTATAGCGTGTAAGCCGTGAGACCCTATTCTTTGCGTTCGATCGCTGGCAGAGGTGTAATTAAGCGGCCGACTCTTTTACCTGTCTCTTGAATTTATTTACCTTTTAACCTTTCTATTGTTAAACATTTGAATGAACAGATGTTGAACAAAATGAGTTCTACGAGGCTACAGAAGGACAATTATATGGTGTGGGAATGCTGATTAATCGTTAAGTCATTATAATCGTTGAATTTTCATGTATTCAAACTTTAAACGCGTTTTTCTCGAAACCATATTTTTTAAATTGGCGTTCACGATAACTCAAGAAGTTATTGATCGATCTCCCTGAAACTTTGCACACATCTTTTTAATGATATTATTTTCTATAAGAACCTACAAATTTCCGAAAATTTAAAAAAAAAATAATTTTATCATGTTATATTTTTCAAGTATTTTATTCCGTGAATTTTTATTTTTTTTAAGTTCATCTTGATATTATGACATTAATAAACGCACAGAATTTTTGTTTTTGTTTTCAGATCACGATGCTACAATGTTCTCTGATTGAGAAGTCTCGTTGCGACTTTCCTGGAAGAATTTAGTGTACATCAACCATTTTGAATAGTTAAAATAAAAAAAAAGTATTATTTTAATGTTTGAATAAACCAGATGTTAATTTCGAAAATTATGTAATTACTCTTTCTGAAATTTAAACTTTTACAGGTATCTCCCCCACATGTTATATCTGTGTCTTAACTGTATCTGTTACTAAATATACAAGGTTTATTTGAACGGAGATGACTTAATTAGATGGACACATTTTAACTGGGTGGATACATTTTAACTGGATATACACGTTTTAATTTAATGAAGACGAATTAACTGGATGGATACATCTTGACTGGGTGGGCACGTCTTAACTAGATAGGAGACGACTTAACTGCATGAACATATCTTAAATGAACGGACGCGTTTTAAATGAATGGGCACATTTTAACTGGATAAACACGCTTTAATTGAATGGAGACGACTTAATTGGATGGACTCTCTTACCTGGATAGACCGTTTTAAATAAATGGGCACATTTCTCACACACCTTCATTGAATGACACGATCTAAATTAATGGTACATCTTAATCGGATGAACATATTTTAACTGGATGGAAATACGTAACTGGCGCTACTTATTTGTTCTTATCTTCTTTTCAATATTTTTAAGAATCATTGCAGTGCGTCTTATCTTAATTTTAGTTTTAAAGCCTTAGATGTTCATGGCTTTGGATGAAGTTCTGAGTCTCTTCACACACTGTTTTTTTCATTATTTATATATACTGCTACAAATATAATTTTTTTTAATTAAATTTCGAATTTTAATTAAATTTGAGCTAATATTAAAATCTGTTTTTAAATCGCTTTACAAAATAATATTACGTCATATTTTTTTATAGTTTCTTTATAATAATAAGTACTAAAAATATAAAAAGCATTTTTTATTCTTCCTTTATTTCTTACGACATATTTTTTCAGGATAAATTGTTATCATCATTCTGAGCATAAAATGATTGCGGGTAAAGTGAAAAAAATTAACCGTTTCCGAGATAATCATCCCCAAAAATTTTAATTTTTTGTCATAAACTCAGTTCAAGCCATTTATTACAGCAAATTCTATTTCATTTAGAAAAACAAAAATTAAGAACTTTCAAAAAATCTTTTTCCAAAATTAAATCACTATCACTAATCAACTGAAGAAATATCGACGTGACGTTTTTTCCCCAATTTTCATTACAGGTATGATTAATCTGGAATTATCTGAATAGAAAAAGCTAAAAGAAAATGAGTTTATTATTATAAAAAAAATCAGAATATTTATTTTTTTTTATTATTCAGAATACTGTCCCTATAAAAATCATCCTATAAAAATGTCAAAAAAATTATGCTTTTAAGGAGTTATACCGACGGAGTTATATTTTCAAAAATACACCCGTAAAAGTTATTCCTGCCTAGTTCCTTATGATCCTTTCTTTCCCTATACTTCTCAATCAGTGAAATATATGTAGAAAAAACCTGTCAACCTGTCAAGTACGGGGGATCTCGCACTACAAGGGCTCCGCACGCATTTAGGTATTATTAGTGTATTTAAATAAATATTAGTGTATTTAATATTTCTATTAAACTATTTACAAAATTTTAATTGTTTAGAATGAAAATATATTGCCTGTTATATCTTTCATGGGCGTATACTTAACAAAATATATTTTTTTATGTGATATAACGATGATTTTTTTCCTTTACTTTATTTTTTCCTTTACTTGTGCTGTGAGACCTTGCTTCATGATTTCGTGATTCTAGGTCAACGGGAAGTACCCTATAGGTTTTGATTTATTTGCTAGTGTCAAAATATGCGTCATAAATGGCCGTATTTGTAGGATTCTTCTTGATTGCGTTGACTTAGAAGCTTTATTTTTTCATAACTCCAAGAGACTGTAGAACAAAGTATTTGATATTTAATATAATTCAACTTAATACCTCCTCACGTTCCTGTGAAAAAGATAGACAGCCGTACGGATAGTGATCCTATGAGGTACAGAACCATAAAAATGTACATGTAGTATAAAAAATAGTTATAAATGTAGAAATAATTATTCTCACAGTTTGTGACGTTCTACCATAAGACCACGTTCGCGGTGTGCAGGATTTAGATAATATATGTATAGAACTGGACGATATTCCTTATGTAACGATAAGTTCACCTGATGTATGTTTGTATAAAATTATAGGAAAGTTTAACATAAATAACTTATTTTCTTTTATAGGAAAAATTCGTCTATGGCACTGGCAATGAAAAAGGCTTAAAAATATGTAAATTTTCTCTACATTACATCAAGAATTAACAGCGGATGTTGCGGTGAATACTTTCGATATATAATTTAGCAACACTGATAGAACCTTTTAAGTTTAATTGTAAGAAAATAGTTTAAAACATTAATCTTTTCGTCGTAGTCAAACAAATGGAGAAAAAAGTATAGGTGGAAAACCAATTATAACTTCGTTATTCTTAATCTGGTATTAAATAATTTCTTTATTAGGTACATCAAATTATTGTTGTGTTGTATTGTTGTACACCGCTAGAAGCACCACTTGATGAATTCAATGTTCACTAAAACGATTGACTATGACCTTTTAACAATTTCCGGCGCATCAATTCCGTTTCATATTGTCGTGATGATTCCTGAAACTATTTATACTATGCTCCACCATAAAAAACTTCAATTTAATATTTATAATATTACATTAATAATATAAATATATAATATTAATAATATTCGGCATTGTACTTTCAAGTAAATTCATAAAATGGGTATGTAGATAATTAGCATATAAATAAAATTGCATATCTTCGGTTTTTATTTACAGGTTCTAATTAATAGCACATAATGAATGCTAAGACATTCGGAGGTATAAGAAAAATCTTCATTTTTTTAAGCAAACATTTTTCGAATAGGAAACCATTGTTGATAAAAGTTATAAATCCCACAAACTGTTGAACAAACTATTTAGTAGATTTTTATTTACAGATTCTAATGAATAGCATTTTTAAAATAAAATCAGAATTGTCATCATGTTCACTACCATATTAAGTGCATTTAAATTATTCATACATTTAAAATCAAATATATATGCTTAGAAAAATTTTCTATCTTTATAGCAAAGATTTTTTAAACAGAAAGCCATTGGTGTTGAAATTTATGACACAAAGTCTTACGAACCGTTGAAAAAGCTATAATTCAAATAAAATCTAGTCAAATTTTTATTTATAGAAACATCACCTTTAAACACACATTTAAAATATCTTTAAAACAAGGTAACATTACAATTAATATGGCGATTATATAAAGAAGATTCTTTTTCTTGAATATTTTATTTATTCCTAGATAAATAACGAGATTTACTGAAAATAATAACGAAAATTATGCCCTAATAAATGAGAAAAAGTATTTATATGTATATGAAATAAAAAATTAGCAATATGTCTATTTACTAATAAACAAAAAATAGTAATGTCTGCGAATATGGGCAAAAAATATGTCAAAAACAATTTAAAACAGTTTTGCTGCATCAAAATAACATAAAATATGTGTCAAGTCTGTTACGTGATAATCGAAGTTATTCAGATAAGAAAATTATCTATAATCGTTACAATAAATAATCAAACCATTTTGTTGCCAAAATAATCCAACGTGTATTTTTATAGACCACTATGCGACCAATAACATTCACATAAAACTAATCATTTTCACGGAACTGACACATAATTATCGTGACACACGATTAATTAACATCATATTTATGCACAAAACGACACTTTTTAACAATTGTCATAAAATGACATAAATAATTATTGTGACAAATAATTTAATTTCATTATAAAACATCATTACCATTTAAATAGTCATAAACACCACTAGCCTTAAGATATTATGAATATTCGTTCGAAAAATATTTATATGAAAATTCGTATTCGTTGAAACCGCGCGCGGGCGCCCGCTTTCGAGCGCTTGCGAACACCAACTGTCAAAAATAAACAACACTATGGCGGGAACTGATGCACTCGCGTGTACACTTTTTTATCACTTCTTAATCTACTTTTTAATTTTATTATCGTAACATATACTTTTATTTTTCGAATGGAGATAAGTTTATTGTTGTATGTGTTTTATTACGGCTTCGCCTGCAAGTGGCATGGCGAGGCGGTTTGAACAAGTGCGACATATAGAAACGTAAAATGTACAGTGCGTGTTTAATAGTGTAGAATTTTCGTTTGTAGATAGTACGGCGTACGCATCCGTTAGTATAGTTTTGTTTACAAGCCGACTTGACATAGTGAATGAAATTAAACATGCGCCGGAGTTCATGTCCATTGTTATATAGATGTAAACTGTGAGCGGAGGAGCTGTGCCATATCGAGTTGGCTTTGTGCGTTCATTGTGTTTCGTTGAATGGAAAATAAACGGTCAATCGTACGTACTACATGGAAAATATTTACCATTTCACTGCATTGCCGTCGATACGTTGGAAGGAGTGTGCACAAATATTAATTAATAATTGTAATTGTTTGAGCAAGAAATTGCAAATGGAAATTTAATATTTTAGAACATAATCATTATCCGGAGCGTTAAATCAAGTTGTTTATCATGCTAGAGTTTTGTCATAGATAGACAAATATTGATAGACGACTGAAAATGTTAGGAACTGTACCATAAATAATGAATATATTAATTTCGAAACTTGTTTTAATGAGTAATAAGTGAAACGGCAGTCACAACAGCTAATAACTTTATTTTTCCATGTCTCGGTTCGTTGTGTGTTGAAGAAAAATCATCAAATCTTTTTTTTTATATGCCCTAAATGGGGACGTAGCAGTCATTTGAAAAAAACATATGTAGTCTTCTTTTTCTCAATTGCCGCTTTTCATTAAACAGCGGTAATTGACAAAAACATTTGTCGAAACCATATCAATTATTAAATATTTGACATAAACGCCATCTTACTCAATGTATTCAGTGATAAAAGATTCATTTAATTTTTTTTAATTCTTTCTGTTATAAATGTCTTCTCTACAAGAAATTAAAGAAATAAACAAATGTAACTTTTATTGCTTTTTCTTTCAGATATATACATTTTTGTCCTCAGAAAATTCTGCATTTATTACGGTTTTATTTGTCGATAATTGTCTAATCCATTTTATTTAAACTAAAACCTACAAAATATTCATTAAACTTGACAAAGTTTCACTGTAGTAAAGCTTACGTTTATATATATATATATATATATATATATATATATATATATATATATATATATATATATATATATACATATATATATAAGGATTTAAAGATTTAGTTCTTATGGATAACACGTCTTTCTCTGTTATTTTCGTCATGTTTACTAGAAATAATTTCGTAGTTATTATACATAGATTTTCCAGGCTGCGTGTGATAACCAAAAACAGATCTCTTGCAGATATTTCTTGATTATAACAGTTAAAAGCGTAAAATTATTACTTTACATAATGTTAAGGTCGTCCAGTCGATATTTTAGTCAGTAATGCGCTTAATCGATGTAATTAAAGAAGATATTAATACCTGTAACTGGTTTATCATCGGTAGATAACTTTTTTGCCGCATGCTAATCATTAGTTTGAAGTCGTGCGGCTGGTTGCTTTCATTATGATTTCGACTAATTCGATGTTACATATATTTTGATAAGCAATTTACTTTTAATTTCAAGGCAATAAGAGAATTAAGCAGTTACGATCGGCGAGTTTACGACTTTTAGTTTAATAATTATACATAATTAATAAAAAGTTACGCATACATATGCGTAATTATTGAGGTGCGATGAGAAACGAGGATGTTAGATTGTATTGGAAGAGATCATTTGACACCATTTCCACATCGAATAACTGATAAGAAACAATTGACTGAAGAATATATTAACTTATGATTTATCTTGAATAATAATATAAATATTAAGTTCTGGAATTTAGTTTTTATTGAAATGAAGAGTTGAAATATTGTAAAATCGTGTTTTTATTATAGCGAAATCTTAAGGGTAACATTGGTATAGAAAATATGTTATAAAGGATTTGTAATGTGAAATAATAGTGATGTAAAAGAATAAGACTGGCAATAATCGAGTGTTCAAGATGGAGAATTCACTCAAAATAATATTTTCATTTCATGACAGCAACATTCAAATTGCAAAGAGCATGGTTTAGAAACATTTAATTCTAGTTAAATTCGCGTTTTACACGAGACGTTTAAATAATACCCATATAATAAAACAAAACATCGTCTGGTCGTTTGTTTGTTTGTTTTTCTTCCATGCTTAAACGACCCAACAAATTTCAATGAAATTTTGTCTACAGATTAGTTATTTATATGCTAACATTAAAAGATAAGTTAAATATACAGAATCATCTATAGGAGTAGACCAGTGAACTTATACGCTAAAACATTATAGCCATACATGAAATACTGAATGCGCTGTCAAAATTATACAAAAAAAGTTCGTGACGACGAGTATTTATCGCAATATGTAACGAACCATAAGCGTTTTAATGATAAATCAAAGTATTATTGCTTAACATCCTATTCATGGCTGTTTATTGTAAACAATTTGTAAATACTTATATAAATAAATATTCAAAATCGATATAGCTGCAAAGGCTCTTTTGGTATTATTTATTTATCATATATACTTTAGTAGTTATAAAGGTAACAATTTTTCGCGTGTATTTACGTGGCACTTTGGTATTTCGACGAATCATCATCATATTTGGCACGACAGCCCAGGGTGGGCCAAGGCCTTCTGTTGGAGATTCTTCCAGGAGGTTCTACTCTTCGTCTGGGTTTTCCAGTTCTTTATCCTGAGAATGTTACAATCTTCTTCCAATGAATCAATCCATCGTAATTTTAGTCTACCTCTTCTACGAGTATTCGACTAGGTTCGGAATTTTGCCGAATGGACTGATCTGGTTTTAGTGTCGTTGGCATAGTCTGCTTCGCTGTAGGTTATTAATTCCGTAGTGTTTGCATTAAACACGGAATCCTTTAGATATTTTCGTATATTCTTAACTGCGTTCTAGTGCGATTCATCGTAATAATGCAGATATCTGCTCATTTGGCTCACGGAAAACATGATGTCCGGTCTAGTCACAGCTGCCGCATAGATCAGCGACCATGCCGCTTCTCTGTATGGAAGGTTTTTCCTGGTACTGCCTACCAGGAAAAACGTAAGAGGCGTATGGAATCGTATCTGATTGTAGGGGAAAAAGTTTCGTCCTAGTCAATGTTTTCGGGCTGTGCATATACTTTTGCAGTGGCGTGATTTGTACCGAGGACCTATTGGCTCATCCTTCATGAGAAATACCCATTTGGATACTAATACTTTGATATCTTGAGGCGTTCTTACAAGTGTCCATGTTTTTGTTTAAATTATGATATTCTAGTTTCTTTCTTGTTGACGTCTTCTGATGTTTGGAATCAACCGACTACATTGCTTCTTTGTAGTTTAGCGGTATGCCATCAAACAAACCTTCTTAATAACACAGGTAACTGTTTTCTGTTCTTGTCTTAAATTGTGTTAATTTGTTTCGTGGTGTTAATGTCATGTTGAAAGGTATCGGATTTTTAATTCTTATGTTTGATAGATACAGGCTTTGACTTGACGAGAACTCGTTCTCGTCAACTCGAGGCATATTTTTTTCACCAGCCTTTCAGTCTATAACTATGTCTGTCAGCTCTAATGTGCTTCGTGAGTCCTTCGAATCGCGATATGTACTCGGTTCGCACTTTGTTTCTATTTGATTCATCTGAGTATAATTTCTTTAACGATGGATTCCAGAACACTGCGTTTCTGCTCTTTATTACTGTTTACGAGTTTAGTGGTATAAATCGGTACCCATTTGTATTTTCACAGTATCCGACGAAGATCGTCTTTCTTGATTTGGGATCCCATTTTCTTTTGGAAGATGAACCATTGTTAGTTAATATTATCAGATGACTGTTGTTCGTTTCCTTTTCCAACCATACCTCCTCAGGAGTTTTATATCTCAGTTCTTGTGTTGGGTTTCTATTAGTAAGATAGGTAGCTGTATTCACTACTTCAGCCCAATACTGCTTTGGGAAATTGGTTTCGAATAGTAGGCGCGTTGACTTTTCAATTAGTGTTCGATTCAGTCTTTTGACTACTTCATTTTGTTCTGGCGTTCAGGGCGTGGTCGTTTGATAAATAATTCCAGCTCTTTTTATGAACTTGGAAAATCCTTTGGGTATTCGAACCCGTTGTCTTGATTGAAGACATTTAATTCTATTCTTTAATTGATTTTCAATTTACTTTTGAATTCTTTAAAATTTTCAAGTGCTTCTGACTTCCTCTGAAGTAAGTAAACAAAAACTTTTCTTGAACAGTCATCTATAAATGTCAAAAAGTATATAGCTCCACCGAGCGATGTGATTTCCATCGGACCACAAATAACCGAGTGCACTAAGTGTGGCACATTTGTGGTCTAAGAAGCTTTATATCTAACAGGCTTTTACTTTAGTTTGTCTTCTCGATATGTGACACTTGTACCCATATTTCTTCCTGGATAATACGGTAGTTGACTCATTCTAAATTTTTATATTTTTTGTACAATATTGTGAAATATAAGTTAATTAAAAACCAGTCTTGAAAACAATTCAAAAATTGATTGAAAAATAAGCCAGTTATAGGCTTCTAAATTTGAAGATACAGATAGGGTTGGGTATATCCTTGTCTCTTTTCCTCTTGTAGAATATAATGTACAATATTAAAAATGACCTCACAACACAGTATTCCCGTCCTTGTCTAAAGTTTAAATTTAATCTTTTATAACTCGGTATTCTCTTATTTTATTATCTTTTATAATTTTTAATTTTTATTTTTAAATTTTATTATTAAAAAAATTTTCACTGTTCATCAGCTTGTACCTTGAAATTATGATTAATGAAATAAAAAAAATTTAGCCAAATACCCAATTGCACACCTTCGGTTTTTTCTCTAATATTCTAAGGTTGTTATAATTCAGATGATCCAGACGCTAGTGACAAGGAAAAATGTCAAATTTGTCTAGATCTTTGCAATATTATTACATTGATTAAACTAGCAATAGCTACAGTTGCAAACGTAACAAATGAAAATAAATGAGCTAGTGCATTTGTTGACACATTACGAAATGTGTATTCGTTCAATTTCACTTGTGTTCAGTGCTGACGTTGATTAATAACATCTTTTTTAATCGTTTTCATATTCCTGAGAATCATGACAGTCTTGGAGTGAATTTATTGGCGCGAGCTCTGGCGATCTTGCACTAAACCTATATTAAAGCATATTTATTTGAATACTTCGACAAATCAAACACACATACACATTCTAAACGAGACATCACACGTTCGTATATGGGCAAAAACGCAACTAAATTGTTAAAAAACAAAAATCGAATGTATTTATCTTCACAAGCCTTGACCTTGCCTGATATTATGAGAGCAATTAATTACTTTAATATAAAAAGATAACATGAAAACAAAATACTTAGTTTCAATGAGCAACTCAGTAAATATATATTAAGACACGAAGTATGTCAGACAATATATATGAGTAATAGCCAATAAAAAAATAAACCTGTTTAGTGTGAATGAAATTCGCGCTACGATGGTTCCGCAAACATTACGTAAACATTGAAATATTTAAGGATAATTAGTATTTCTATGAAACTATGAAAAACAGTATTACATAGATTGGTTTAAAATTATGGCATAACCATGAAAAATACTTTGGATTTATTTCGTATAACTTCAGTATTTTACATTAAGATCTCTTTTGTATTAATTGTTTATACATAGAATATGAGAAATATCAAAGCCGGTTTACAACGGGATTGGCGTTTTCGAAATAGTCCTGGTAACGAGATGAGTTCTAAAATAAAATGAAAAAGAATTTAAAAAATTTAAAATACACATCTGAAAAAATATAAAATATGCTACAAAAATATATATAGAACATTCTAACAATAAAATAGAAACGACTTCAAATAACCACCGAATAAACAGCGCCCTGAAAATCCAATTGGTACACCCTTCATCAGTTCTTGAATCATAACTATCAAAATAATAGTGATATATTAATGTTCTACAAAAATTCTACGAGTAAACGAGTCATCAAAATCGTTTCAGCAGTTTTTGATAAAATCACAAATATAACCATATATATATATATATATATATATATATATATATATATATATATATATATATATATATATACACATATATGTATATATATATATACACATATATATACACACGGGTGTATTAAAAATAATTAAACATATTTGTGTTCTACTTAAAAGGGGTTTTTATCAATACGCCATAGGCCTATGGAAAATTTTCTTTTCCTGCCTAATTTATATATTCGGAAGCCACTCAAAATATAACTTTAAATCGTTTTTAGTAATTTTTAATTTTGTGCCAATGAGTTACATATTATATGTGAATATTAAATTTCATTCTTATTTCATTTAAAAGTTAGAAGCGTCTGACAGAGAGAAAGGTGCACGGATGCAGGTGGTTGGAAAGGGTTCCGTTTAGGCCCTAAAACACTACCCTTTTTAGGACATACACATTTTTTTTAATTATAGACATTTTATTAATAATAGTAGCCACAAATTAAAAATGCATGTCAAAGGAAGCAGTGACAGAGATACGTAATATAATTATATACTAATGATTAAGCACACATTGAGTTGTGGTTGTAACCTCCAAGGAGTTCATTGTGAAATATGAGCGGAGTTGCAATAAAATTGAAGAAAAAGATATATATAGAAACAATGTCACCAAAGTACAATAATATTTCTTCATAAGGGTGTCACAAAACAAGGGATGGAATAAAACAAATATATATATATATATATATATATGTATATACACACACACACACACACATACATATATATATATATATATATATATATATATATATATATATATAGATGAAAGTATTTATTTTAATTGGATGTTGACTACCAGATAGATACATAAATTTAGGTGTACGGTGATGATAACATCTATTTATAAGATTGACGTTATCTTACAAAAAAACATTAATGTGCGATGTTTGCTCATCTCATTTAGTCATATATCCAGAGTTATAAATCAGTCAGACGTTTTTTCTATAGAAATAATATTCCATGAAACAATTAACCCTCACATCGCTCATATCATTTTCAATTTATTTCTCATTGAGTAACCGATCGCCATAGCGCGGTGCGGTTAGGGGTTTGTCGTTTAATAACATTTGTTGCGTGAAGTGTTAATACCCTTCATTTTTTAAAAAGAGGGTGGTATCCATTGCATTGTGCATATGTATATATTGTACACAATGTCGTCTAATTTCCTTTATTTAAATAATTTATGACATGTGGGGGTCTGGGATTTTTTTCGATGATATTATGTCCGCCAGCCAATGTAATGGTTAATCGTAGTCCTGCTGATGTTGAAGTGATCAAGTTATATCTGCCAGTAATGAAATTAATTTTTGAGAAATGAAATTGTTTAATCGATGCACCAATATATTAAAATATTTCGATTACAATCTTCCATGGCGGTTTAATCAAAGATAAAACGAGAAATATATAACTTTTAGTTCTGTAGTTGATTAATAGAGCAAAGAAATTAGTAGGTAAAGCAACATTAAAGTTGATTAGACTTAGCCGCAAGATTGACAAAAAACGGTAACCAATGTATTAGCTACCGACTTTTATTTTTATTCATTTTATTTATATACTAGACTTCAATGTATTTAACGTATTGCTACATGAGCAGCCTCTTTCAGTCAATCAAAAGACCAGAAAACTTAGTGTAATGTATTACTGCAATGTACTGTCATTGAGTTATTATAAGATTTACTGTTCATTAGAATATAACAATTAATAATTTAACTATGTGATAAAGATTTCCCTAAAAATAAATTAACAAATGATTTGGGCATCACCATCGATAGGGAAAATCTTTATCTGACGACTTATGGAAATATAAATCGATGATGTGTTTCGAATGTTATAATCATATTAATTCCAGACTCGGATAGCATTTATAGTACCCCGTAGAAAGTAATCTAAGGCTACCAGACCATGGAGTTTTCAATCTAGAATTGTGATAAGACGAACCAAAAGGATTCTTCAATGTATTGAAGAAAGACATATAACGGTGCTGGTCGCTTATTTTCATCAATTTAAGACGTGACTTAAACTAGAAAATATGAGCTTATTTTATTATAGGGCTTTATTGGATTATAATGATTGAAGGCTTTCTAGTTTATTTAACAGATCTTTAGTAAGATCGGAGTAGCCACATAATTAAACAAGCATTTGACAAAAATGAATTTTGTGTCGTAATTGGAATAATTGTTGATTTCATCAGATAATTACTCGATTAAACGCAATTGGATAGAACTTTTTATATAAAACATAAACGATAAAAATTTTTAGTGTTTCCCCATTTTCCGAAAATTGCATGTATACATTTTTATAAACAATTCTATAAAGTTATAAAAAATGAATTTTTTCCTTAAGCTTCAGGAGAAGTTCATTAAAATCCTATCGATCGAGAAACGTATGGATGTATGGCACCCTTTACTCTTTGATAGTTTATATTTCTTCGTGTAATCAATATAATTTAAATAAATTGTGTTCTCCGTTAATAGGCTGTAAATATTTAAAATAACAGAAGAAGAATTTCTAAACAATTTTTAAAATTAGGAAAACTATGTCCATTGGGTGTGGCTGACCCAGAGCTTATCCTGAGGGTTAAATTCAATGTCCGCGTCGCATTTATTAACAAAACATTTTTTTATTATCTGTATGAATCTGAAGACTTTATTTGTATCATTTTTCCAAGTGTAACTTTATCTGCGGAAACTTTCTTCTTTACAATTTTTTACATCAATAGTTAACAATTGCAAATGGTTACATGCAAGCAGGAAGTCAGAAAAAGGATAGATTCCATAAAACTCAGTTTTTTGCCTTTTGACATGTGAAAGCCTAAAAAGTAAAAACGAGAAACAAAATCCAACATTCGGTTATGTTTACAAGATTGCTTCTATTGTTCCCGTAATCACAATATTTTCACTACCAACACCTAAAACTGAATTATGCCTAAACTCTCCAAGGCACATTAAGTTGATTACCACGTTCTGTATGGACATCGTAACCTTATCGACATAAGGAGTTTACTTCGTGTGAAAGACGTCGAAAAATTATAAATATACGAATTTTTTACACATAAAAATAATTAAAAGTAAAACAAGGTAATAAAAAATATAAAATTCCATAATCTACAAAGGTTTTTTTTCTCATTAGAATTGGTGTGGTACATCGTATCCAAAATCACGTGGACATGTTAACCGCTTACATGTCAAAATGTGATTTGTTTATAACGACAAAACAGTTTATTTGTTATGAAATGTAGTTATTTTTTATTTTTATATATTAAATAATTACTTTTTCTGTCTCTGCAATGCTGCCAATGGGGTAATTAATAAATAGATTAATCAATAAATACTAAGTTAAGTTTCGCCGAATATTTTATCGCGCGGCATTAACAGCCACAACATATAATAAATGACATGATGCAACCGATCAGTAAAGATTCAAATTCATTAAACTTTACAGTAAGTATAGTTCAACCCAATTCCATTCCCCGGATGCATTAAAAGGTTTGGCACGCGTTCAATCCATACATTTTTCTATAATTTACGATGGTCGTAAATCAGTTTGTAGGGTTATCGTCGGTCATGTATATGTTTTCGATTAGTTCAAGAAAAGCGTAAAGAAATTAGATTTTACGCAACAAAATGAAATATATATTATTTACTAAGAGTAAAAAACTTTTGCTTGTAAATTAGACTTTCATAAATTGTTTTTTTTTGTATTGCATTCAAATTCCCCGTTACGACAAAACAAAAGGCGGCCTTCAACTGGCAATATTCTTTATTTAATAAAAGTTACAAAGGAAAATTAGTATTGTATGTGGCCGCTTTTTGAAATGACAGCTGCATGAGGTTTTTAATGATTTCCTGGGGAATACATCCTCATTCGGACGTAACATACCTGTTTATAGCTCTCGAATGTTCCGTAGGGCTGGATGTATAGCTCTAACACGCCGGTTTATAATGTTCCACAGATGCTCAATAGAATTGAGATCGGGATTTCGTGCTGGCCAATTTAATCGGCGAATCTCGACTTCAGTCAGGTAAGCGTCTACTTTGCCCGCTTGATGTGTCCAAGTGCTATCGTCCACGAAGACAGCAGTAGATTCTATAACAGTTGGGCTTGGTAAAATATGAGAAATTTGGATTTCCCAGCTATATCTTTGTGAATTCAGAGAGTCGTTTCCCACAAAAACTAACTCCGTACGATCTTCAGAATGTATGCCTGCTCAAAACATAACAGAGCCTCCGCCGCAAGGCGTAATCTCTTCGAAACATACGTTTTCTTAACGCTTTCCAGGTCTTCTGAGCACTTTGCGACTTCGCTTGTCACCAAACAAAGAGATTCTGGCTTCATCAGAAAATAAAAGCCTACTCCATTCTACATTGGCAATACGTTGACACGGAGTAATTTAGGACCCATAACCGGTCTTCGGCTGTGGATATCAATATCTAGAAGTCTTCTCCTGACAGTCCATAAGCTAATATTTACATATCTCACTTCTTCGAGATCGTTTTTGATGTTTGTGTTGGTACTCGTAGATAGACTTTCGATTTCCTAAAGCTTGGCTCACAATATGTCGGTCGTCCCTGGGCTCTGGTGCTCCGTTTTTTCCCATAGTCCTAGTCTTCTTTTAAATGAATTACATCACAATCGTATTACAGATATATTTACATGCATGAATACTACATACACTCCTTTTTGCATAGTCGAGTAAAATAATGGAAGCTTTGAAATTACAGCTTATAAATAATAGCAAAGATTATTTTTGTAAGTTACTTGTGTTTTTTATATATAAATTCAAATTACAATACAAAATATACTTTAAATAATATAAGCTAAAAATATGAAAAATACGTAACCTCCTTTGCTTCTATTTCTATAAAATTTTAAATATTTTTTTGTATTTTTGGCTTGTGTTTCTGTCTTTTATAATTGTTTATATTTTATTATAAAATTAAATGTACCTTAAAATATTGACTGCGCATTTATTAAGAAATTTTGTTTTAATGTAAATGGTCCAGTGATTTAAAGCCCCTGAATGCTTCATCGGACGAATATAAATTTGAAAATTCCATTTACAAATCTGCTGAACTAGAAAGACGAGTACGAATTATCAACTTTCCCGGAATATTGAAAATTTTCCGGAATCAGTCTTTTTTTAATTTTGATCACTTCCAGTATCTTGGAATTTTTTTTAAATATCCCACACCCATCAGTGCAGCACGTCACACGTCAAAAAATATTATTAGAGCAAATAACGCTTTATCTTAAAGTCGATTTTTAAGCGTTTAATAAAATGTATTTCCTAAAGAGATTTTTAATAATTTTATTATTTCCTTTCTATTATTATCTTTAATTAATTTTAATAAATTTATATTTAGTGGATACGTTATAATATGGGAAGAAAAGTTTTTAGACCTTTAATTTTTTGTATGTTTTTTTTATATTACATGTAATAATCTTAAATCTCAATAATAAAAATAACATATGGATGTTCAAGTTTATTTTTTCCTCCGGATTTCTCTCCTTGTGACTAAAAGTCCCTACGTGCAAACAACTATATTAAATAACCAACAAGCACTGACTTCTATTATACTAGTACACTGGACTGGCTATACACAACATAGTAATGAAGCAATTTAGCGCTGATTGTGAACGTGCACAGTAGTGAGCGTCCACGGAACTAATGTTAGAGATGAGACGGTGTGGCAAAACAAATCGATAAAAACGTCGAAAGATTTAATTTGTGTAAAGCCTATCAAGTTTCCATCGACTTATTTATAAAATTAACCTACTAACACTATGATTAGAAATAAAATATAATTTATATATAAAAAACACAAGTAACATTGAATAAGAATTAATTGATTACAACCAATGGCGAGCCCAAATTTTTCGCAAAAAAAATTCCGTATTTAAGACCTATTCCGTATATATATATTCTGATCTAATTCCGTATATATAGCGTAATAGTGTTTTTTACTGCATTCAGACGGATATATAAATAATGTATTTTGTAATTATTTGTTTTTCTAATGTTTGAAATGGTTATTAAAATTACTTGTTATTAACTACAAATAAGTTATATACATTCCTCAATCTTAATATACCAAAAATTCCTTAAATCAATCTTGAAAATTATAAAAAAAAGTTCACATTTTATATACAAGATCTTTAAGATTATGGCAGTTAATATCGCGGGAAAATTGAATTTCGTTTGAAGTTTACCTTTATTATTTTTACGAGTTCGGCGAAATAATGACTACCAATACACTTGCAGAAGGTACAGTTAATCCATGTACCTGTTTTTAAACCAAGAGTGCCATACCATATCCACGAAGTAAAATTAAATCGTATGGTACAAATTCACATGCAACTAAGCAATCGTTAACCACTTCCACGAAGTAAAATGATACAAATCCGCATGCGACTAAGCAATCGTCACATTTTTTTTCGATTCGCTCGAATCCTACAATATATTCAACACATTGTTTAGATGCGTCGTTCACGTTAGAGTCTAATTTCGCCTAAGTGTAAAAATTCACCGAATTCATCTTAGACCGATGGCGCTCCTATTTGTTTTAATGTTTTAATTTTACTTTAGAACAGCGACACAGAGAGGCAGTTGAGAAGTTTAGCTTCTAATACGAATAAAAATCGTAAATAAGTCATTTCTTTATTTTATTTATAACCCTAAGATTAACAAAATAATAAAAATTATCGTGTATCGATCTACGATGAATTGCGATATAATATGTCATACATCATATTCATAGATACATTTTGGACATCTTTAATTATATGTCAAATTTAGTTTCCGGGACGTTCGTGGTAGCGCTTCAAATAGGTATAAACAATAGCTTTCGTTTCATATGGGCCAGTGTACTAGTATAATAGAGGTCTGTGCATAAAGTGACGAAGTATAAGTTTTTTCTTTAAAACAATATTGAAAAATAAATAAGTTAAAACATTATGTGATTATAGATTTTATGAATTATATATATATATATATAAATATATGTATATATATATATATATATATACACATATATATATATATATATATATATATGTATGTATATATATATATACATATATATATATATATATATGTATATATATGTATTGGATCCGTTGTTTTATTACTAGTTTTACTAACGTTTCCACTCAGTTTTAACTCATTTTTACGTTGGCAGTTAAAAATAATCAAATTAGTATTATGGATAATGTAAAAAAAGTTAAACGATGAAAGCTTTGTATCAGTTTGTTAAATAACAAGTTTAAATATTAAAGTAAATATAATGAATCATGACTGTGTTTTATATTTAAGCAGATACACTTAAGTAAATTGGTAAATGTTTGACTTATTATTTTCTTTGTTCAATTTGTCAATACTTTCTTGCTGTTTGCAGAATTCTAAAAACCTACAATAGTTACTGGTTTTTTAAATATATTTGGCGTTAATTTTGTAGAAATTCATTGTTCACAATTAAATGAAACCACGTGATGTAGTATTACTTCTACTTTATTTCAGTTCTTTACCACGAACTAGGTTTCGTTGTATTACAACATCTGCAGGTGGGCAATTGGCAAACATTGTTGTAATACCTAGGTAGGTAGTGGTAAAGAATTTAAATAAATTAGAAATAATATTACATCTCGTAGTTTCATTTAAATATGAATTACTGGCGTGCTTAGAGTTCATATGTCCTGGAAAATTGTAATATCATATAAACCCGAATATATTTTAAATATACCATAATTACACAAATAAAAAATATTAGATATTTATGCTTAGCCAAATATGACAGAAAATATGTGTAGTTATGGGTGATCTATTAATAGAAAACCTGTTATTTCTGGTATATTCATATTTTCTTTTATATGAAATCAATTATTATAAAATATTTTAGAGCTCGTTTTACAGATATGATTCTATGCGTTGATAATGTAAGTCAATTTCTAATTATACCAATTTATGATTTTGTATTCGTAATTATTTTATTGTATGGTTAAAATAGAATTTGTAAGCTGTGGCTGTTTAATTATCTTAATTTTTTTGCTATTTTTAAAAAAAAATCTGACTCAATTTACAACTTCATACATTAACTGACAATAAGTAAAAACAACGATGAAAAACTAGTACGATGATTGCAAAACAGAATTACTGGTAGAAATAGTGAGCAAGCTGTGAACTCCCAAAAACTTTACGAACTGGAATTTAAGATTGTGAGTCGAAACAGCGAAACAAGTTGAAATTGAAAAATAAATAAAAAATTACATTGATATTCATTTGTCCACTCACCACTATACTTATATTTAATACTGCATTGGAATATGCGATGTCTAAAATACGCTGGATATATTTTTTCTCAAGACATTTCTTTACATGCCAGCCATTATTTTGAATGTAAAATGTTTTGTTTTATATGAAAAAAAAACCCAATCGTTTCCAAGAAAATCAGACTTTAAAGTGAAAAATAAAAAGAGAGAAAATTTCACTTTTCATCATTAAATCACTTCGACGAAATGAACTTAACGAATATCGTTAAATCAAACATTGCTACTCCTAGAAAAACAACACTTTAAAAACTATTGGAAAACTTAAATATCAGTAATAAGATCATTGTTAGTTGATTTTCAAAATTTTAAAAAATGGTTTCAAAAATTAAAAGTGAATGTAAAAAAAAATATTCAAACATATTTAATTTGTTTTTTTTTCACTATTCAGAATAACGGGCCAAATCACCTATGATGTCAGGAAAATAACACTCTGAATTTATTAATTTGTACATGGACTTATTTTCGGTTTTTTTCTTCTGTATATAAGACGAAAATAATCTACAATATTTTTTTGTTTGGGCGTAATTTATTTTTCGAAAACAGTTTTTTTTATTTTCAACATTTTCTCAATTTTAATGTTTCATTGTCATAAAAAGAATACTTGATTACCAGTAAAACCGTTTTTTCTACGAAATGATACTAGCATCGCTTATTATTCAAAACCGAATAAGGTTTTAGGAGCATCGTACATCACTTTACCCCATTCAAGTCGCCTTGCTATACTAATCTAATAACACTTATATACCTATCACTTATCATACTTGAGTGATGTCCATTATTGTGATATGAAGCGTGGTAATGTACCAGTACATATACCACTCTCACATGTAGGTACCGGTATATATACCACGTCATGATCCACGCAAGACATTTAGGCGGGTAATGGGTAGTCATACTGGCTTATTTTTATTTAATATTCATTTTTATTGAATACTTTAGAAAACTTTTTAAACACAAATGGACTCCTAGTGGATAATTGTAGGGGCAATCTTTTGACAACTCTGCTAATATGGCGGGTCAATACAATGATGTACAAAAAAATAAATACGTGGGTTATGTGCCGTGTACTACGCATTCCCCTAACCTAGTTGGTGAGGAATCCGTTAAGGTTGAAAAGGAAATGATGAATTTTTTGAAGTAGTGCAAAAAATATATGTTTTCTTTTCTTCTTTGACCCATAGGTGGTAATTGCCAAGTCCTGAAACTAAACTAAATTTACTTTAAAAACTTGAAATAAGACCAGATGATCTTATCACTATGATGTTGTCAAAGCTTTGAAATATAATTATGAAGATATTATTAACATTTTTCAAAGTTTTAGTGAAAATGAGGACGAGAAAATTGACTTTCTAAAAGAAACATTTATTTAACAAATTGACGAAATTCGATACTGCAATTTTAATTATTTTTTGGGAAGAAATTTTAGCGAGATTCGCTTTAATTAATAAAAAAATACAGAGTCCTAGCTTAGATATTTGTGAAGGCAACAAGTTAATTATGTTATTAAAAGAGTATGTCTGCAACATGCGATACCAATCAGGTCAGAATCTAAAGAAATACGAAGAGAAAGCTAAACAATTAAGTAATAGTGTGGAAACAGGGACATAGCAATAGACGCATTATTTTAAAATTTTCAGATAAATCTACAGACAAAGTTTCCGTATACAGTCCAGAAAAACTTAAGAGACACGCTAAATATTGCGTTGGATAAGCGGATTATGGATTTATATAGAAGAAGCCAAGTCTATGAAACATATAGCAAAAAGTTCAAATTTTTAATGGACTTACAAGACAATAGTATGAAAAACATTGATCTGGAAGCTGTACGCAATACTATTGAAGAGTATTTAATTACTTATAAATTATTTTCTCGTTTTCAACGACAAATAATAGGCTATTTGACTTGAATTTTTAAATTGTCCTATTTTGTATTATAAGCACACCACATTTATATTTCCAGGATATATGCCGTTTTTTTACATAAATCACTTTTACAGTTTGAATTTTCGAACTCGCGCTAAAAACGCAATTTCTGTAATGGCGGTTAATGTGACGTCACACACAATGTAAACAAACAATCCTGCTCGCTGAAGGGGATTATTATTTATTTTCATATTAAAATGGTGTATAAATGGTGTGTAGTGACACAATGTACAAATACGTCTATAAAAAGTCGAGGTAAAGTGTTCGTTTCAGTGCTAACAAATCTTAAAAGACGAAAAAGCTGCAATTAGTCCAAAGAGATCCAAACAGCATTGTAGCTCACTCAAATGATTTTATGTGTGAAGATCAGTTTGATATAAGTAATACTTGTGTCTTAAGCATTATTATCGATATCAATGCCTATAAACCAAATGAATAAGAATATTAAATTTTGGTATGAATGCGTTTTAGTACCAATGATATTTTGACAATTGTTAGTATTTATCTAAATTTAAATTTTTGATATTTTAAATATATCATTTGTAATGTATTTCTTTTCATATAATATAATACGTAATGAATAACACACGTAATCTATTTATATTGTAAAAAAATTTATACTAAATGCAAAAGGTGATAGTTATAAATTAAAAAAAGAATAAAGGACCATAATTTAAAGATTTAAAAACATGTCTGTGACGTCATCTGAATTTTAACCAGAAACAGGGCGTTTGCGACGCTGATTAAATTTCAAAAAATATTTTTATTTTTTTTAAATAATATAAACATATTCTTCCGAAAATTGAAAGCAATATGCTGATTTACGTTATAATCTAATAGGATGACCCCGAATTGTGGTATATTTTCGATGTTGTCAAATTCACGAAATGCACATGTTTATCAGCCTATTCACGAAATGCACATGTTTATTATGACTAATGATATATAGAGAATAAATAACAATTCCTAAAGTAGCGAAACAAGTAAAAGCGTATTTGAAACATTTTAAGTTACGATTAAAATAGCATATACTTGAATGGCATCAACGTCTTCGCAGTGCGGCTATATTCACATAAAATCCATAGATTATTTGGCAATTCCAAACTGAACGTGCAGACGCTTAAGACGGACGATAATGGCGCATCGAGCACAGTCGTAAATATGGCAATGAAATTGTGAAACCAGTATCGGCGGATGTGCTAGAATCATCTCTGCAAACATGCATTGTATATACGAATGCATTAAAAGCCCGTTAGGTATTAGAAATCTCGCCTGTTCGCGATATTTGCGCACGCCGCGTTAATCATAACGTATCGGGCGCATGTGTAGTTCGCTCATCTGACGGCTTCTTTCAAATCTATAGTCTCTTGTCTAAATAAATCTGTCAGTAGAACTCGCATTAACATTTAAGACTGCAATTAATGTTTGAACCCTTCATAGTGTTTCTATTAAACTATTTGCAAATATTTCATATTATTTTTTACTAAATAAATAATAAATACACTCGATATTTTGATACAGACGTAAAAATATCATGAATTTCTCAAAAATACTTTAGTTTTATTATGTGTAACGTTTTGAAAAGTGTATATTTAACTCTTTTTTAGTATCCATTGTATACATACAGGATATGAGAATTATTAGAGCCGGTATTCGCACTTTTCCACGTAATCGCACTTTTGGATAGAGCTGGTAATGAGATAAGTCTAAAAATGGCAACGTAAAAAGCTACATTTGTGGTCTACCCAAATTGCTCTATTTATTTTGGAATATCCCACAAATCTATGCAGAAAAATATTTTTAGCCCCTTTAAATGTCCAGGAGACCATTTCTTGAAATATAATTTTAAGTACTTTTTAATCCCATTCCTAGTTCCCACGGAACTACCCATAAATTTTTATATATAATTTATTTTTGTTATCGTCACCGTGGTGTATTGGATTGATCACAAGACATACGGCCTTTGACTGCGAGGCGCACCTGGGGGGCCCAGGTTTGATTCCCGGCTGCTCGTCGAGCGGAGCTGGACTGGTGTTCTAGTTGGCTGTAAGAGATTGCTCTTGTACTAATAAGTCTGCCATATGTATCAATTAGATACATTACAGCACAGAAATAAATAAATAAATAAATTTTAAGTCCTTGTCTTATTTTGTTTGGAAAAGTAAACGGACGAACATACGAAGTTGCCATGAGAATGGAGATGCATTCAGATTTTTCGGATATTGTACTCTAAAAACGTATATGTTCAGATCATCATAGAAAATGAGGGAGATTGTTTGAGGAAGGTTTTTAAGACGCTTACAAAAAAATAATTTCATTAGAAGATTATAAAAAAAATTGGTTCAAATATGATAATTATCTTAATCGTATTTAAAGATTATCCTTGAAGATTTGGTTTCGTCAGTATACACTATCCAGGTATACTAAATACTTTTACGTTTCCATATCTCGAAAGGAAAAAGGAATCAGGAATATGTGGAGGTGTCAAGTTGAAATTAATATCAATTATTTAGGTCTACGGTCGCTCGGAGCTCTAGAAAAATCAAGCTTCTAAGTCAACACAATAAAAAAATATAGCCATTTACGCCACATCACTTGCATATAAATCAAAACCTGTAGGCTACTTCCCGTTGATCTACAATCATGAAATTTGGCAAGAAGCAAGGTCTCACAGTACAAGTAAAAAAAAAATAAGAAAATTGTTAATTTTAGTTTTATCATAAAAAAACAGTTTTTTAAATATGCGCTAGTGAAAGATATGGTAGCCGATATATTTTCTTTCTAATAAATTACAATTTTCTAAAAAAATATATTTTTGTAAAGAATATTATGTACAATTAAATGTTTATAAATGACTAAATGTGTACGGAACCCTCGTAGTGCTAGTTCTACTCGTGCTTGAGAGGTTTTTTTATTGAGTTGACTAAAGTCAGATAAACTTAATTTAGATTTGTTTTCCCCACTGCAATTAAAACATACAAGTGCTATGGTGCTGTCGAAATATGAAAAAAGTGGAAAATCAAGATTACGCCCTCGTTACAAGCGTATGCCTGTGAATAAAGTAAATTTAGAGGTGTTACAATATCACTGACCCTTCCTAACAGGAAAATGATGAAAATATAAAAGGCTTGGTTTTTCTTCCATGGGTATTCAAGAATTTTATTTTATTGTTATTCTTGATTGAATTTCATACTAGTACTTAAACTTTGATTACTACATAAATTGAACTTTGCAAAAGAACATGGATATATTCAAATCTTTGTCAGGTGTGGGGTTCGAACCCACGCTCCCGTTAGGGAACCAGAGCTTAAATCTGGCGCCTTAGACCACTCGGCCAACCTGACGATATTCTCTCACGTTATAATAATGCTTCACTACTGAATAGCTACATGTAAAACAAGACTTAAAAATGCTAAAGTGCTACATTGGTCTACAAGAAAGATAGAAGACCTATAAAGAAAGTTTGTACGTTGTTTAGGCTGCTTTATGCGATGACCTCGATTTTATGCCCTTGAATTTCAGTAAAGTTATTAATAACTATAATGAAAGGTTAAATGAAACTCCATGTTGTAGTAATATTTCTACTTTCTTTAAGTTCTTTACAACGACCTAGGTCTCGTTGTATTACAACATCTTCAGGTGGGCTATTAGCAAAGATTCTATACTTTTGCCTATAGCCCACCTGAAGATGCTGTAATACAACGAAACCTAGGTCGTGGTAAAGAACTTAAAGAAATTAGAAATAATACTACATCACATAGTTTCATTTAATTGTGAATAATGAATTTCTACAAAATTAACACCAAATATATTCAATAATAAAAGGCGCAACAGTCATTCGTTCCTTTGGTTTTGTTTTGTCTAAATTGAGATTTATTATGGTGAATATTTTAATAATATTCTCGATGGTTAACGAATGTGTATTATAATGATGGAATGTGTATTATAATGTTGCTTACCTTTTCTTGGTGGGAAAAATTAGCATACTCTTAAATTACTTGTTAACTACTCGTTAACAACTTGCGCTATAAAAGTTCCGTACGCAGTTGGGCTGAAATAAATATTTAAACGTAAACAGTATTTCCGTGTGACTGTTATAAATGTTAATATTATTTTTCACTGTGTAAACGAATTGCCAAGATATCTTTTAAGCGCGTAAACATAGCGGTGACTGAGGGTGGGAGACGTAAATTTTGGTTCACATATTTGTAGATAGTTTCAAGAACATCTCTGAAACTATTTTATATAATATTAAATAAAAAATGTTTCAATTAGTTATTTGCTTCCTCTATAACTGTTACGTAATTATTTTCGAGTATTAACTGTGATTTAAATACACGTGGATCAATATTTTTTATCACTATCGCAAATTTCAAAATAATATATCCGAAAGTTTCTGGGAAAAAACCAAGGGCTGTAACAATGGTTTCGATTTTTTCCTTTTGAAATACGAAAACCAAAAAAATCTGGAAACCTAAATCATCAGGGGTTGAATTGGAATCTAGGCTCCCGTTTCGGATCAAGTGTACCATTTTGATGGTACACTTGATCCGATTGATGAAATTCATCAGCAAGTTATCATACTTCTACATGCGTTATTATTTTATTAATTTTAAAGTTACTGCATTATGATAAAATATAAATATAAAAATATTAACACCGCGATGACATTCAAACCTTCAACACGGCTAAGATATTGTGATGTCGAAGATTGTCCTTTTATCTGTTCAAGTTTGTAAAATACTTAAAAGAAATTTATAAACCCTTCCGATAAACCAATTCATATACAAAGACCCACTCAAGTTCAAAATACTCAAATGAAACTTATATTCGCTTTTTATGAATTAATTCATACGCAAAGATCCACCTCAGGTAAAAAATGTGAGGATCAGAAAATACTTAAACGAAACTTATAATCCCTTCTAATGTATAAATTCATATGCAAAGACACACCCAAGGTAAAAAATGTGAGGATCAGAAAATACTTAAACGAAACTTATAATCTCTTCTAATAAACCAGTTCATATGCAAAGACCCATACAACTTAAAGAATGTAAGGTCAGTGCACGCTTGAACAGTAAACTTTTGGAAATTTATTTAAGAAAATTACTTCTAGAAACATATTTACAGATCAATAATCGAATATGAGTTATATAAATGAAGTTATATTAGATTAAATTTGTCATGTGGCGAAAAATAACGACAGTAAAGAACGTTAGGAGGAATTAAAGATTAATTCCCAAAAGTGGCTTTGTAATATAATAATAAATACAATCCTACTAATATTATAAACCAGAAACGTAGGTTTGTGAGGATGTATGGATGGATCTTTGTTGCTCTTCCAAGAAAAAACTACTGAATGAAGGCGAAAAGTAACGACAGTAAAGAACGTTAGGAGGAATTAAAGATTAATTCCCAAAAGTGGCTTTGTAATATAATAATAAATACAATCCTACTAATATTATAAACCAGAAACGTAGGTTTGTGAGGATGTATGGATGGATCTTTGTTGCTCTTCCAAGAAAAAACTACTGAATGAAGGCGAAAAGTAACGACAGTAAAAAACGTTAGGAGGAATTAAAGATTAATTCCCAAAAGTGGCTTTGTAATATAATAATAAATACAATCCTACTAATATTATAAACCAGAAACGTAGGTTTGTGAGGATGTATGGATGGATCTTTGTTGCTCTTCCAAGAAAAAACTACTGAATGAAGGCGAAAAGTAACGACAGTAAAGAACGTTAGGAGGAATTAAAGATTAATTCCCAAAAGTGGCTTTGTAATATAATAATAAATACAATCCAAATAATATTATAAACACGAAAGGTAGGTTTGTGAGGATGTATGGATGGATCTTTGTTGCTCTTTCAAGAAAAAAACTACTGAATGAGGGCGAAAAGTAGCGACAGTAAAGAACATTAGGAGGAATTAAAGATTAATTCCACAAAAGTGGCTTTGTAATATAATAATAAATACAATCCTACTAATATTATAAACACGAAACGTAGGTTTGTGGGGATGTATGGATGGATCTTTGTTGCTCTTTCAAGAAAAAAACTACTGAATGAAGGCGAAAAGTAACGACAGTAAAGAACGTTAGGAGGAATTAAAGATTAATTCCACAAAAGTGGCTTTGTAATATAATAATAAATACAATCCTACTAATATTATAAACACGAAACGTAGGTTTGTGGGGATGTATGAATGGATCTTTGTTGTTCTTTCAAGAAAAAAAATAAATGAATGAAGGCGAAAAGTAACGACAGTAAAGAACGTTAGGAGGAATTAAAGATTAATTCCACAAAAGTGGCTTTGTAATATAATAATAAATACAATTCTACTAATATTATAAACACGAAACGTAGGTTTGTGGGGATGTATGGATGGATCTTTGTTGCTCTTTCAAGAAAAAAACTACTGAATGAAGGCGAAAAGTAACGACAGTAAAGAACGTTAGGAGGAATTAAAGATTAATTCCACAAAAGTGGCTTTGTAATATAATAATAAATACAATCCTACTAATATTAAAAACACGAAACGTAGGTTTGTGGGGATGTATGAATGGATCTTTGTTGTTCTTTCAAGAAAAAAAATAAATGAATGAAGGCGAAAAGTAACGACAGTAAAGAACGTTAGGAGGAATTAAAGATTAATTCCACAAAAGTGGCTTTGTAATATAATAATAAATACAATCCTACTAATATTATAAACACGAAACGTAGGTTTGTGGGGATGTATGAATGGATCTTTGTTGTTCTTTCAAGAAAAAAAATAAATGAATGAAGGCGAAAAGTAACGACAGTAAAGAACGTTAGGAGGAATTAAAGATTAATTCCACAAAAGTGGCTTTGTAATATAATAATAAATACAATCCTACTAATATTATAAACACGAAACGTAGGTTTGTGGGGATGTATGGATGGATCTTTGTTGCTCTTTCAAGAAAAAAACTACTGAATGAAGGCGAAAAGTAACGACAGTAAAGAACGTTAGGAGGAATTAAAGATTAATTCCACAAAAGTGGCTTTGTAATATAATAATAAATACAATCCTACTAATATTATAAACACGAAACGTAGGTTTGTGGGGATGTATGGATGGATCTTTGTTGCTCTTTCAAGAAAAAAACTACTGAATGGATTTGGATGAAACTATGCAGTAAATAGATAGTAATATAATAATATAAATAGTTGCGCAAAAACTGTGGTTTTCTCGGTATAGGTTAACACTTTTTATTTACACTATAATTAAATGATTCAGTCTTCACTCTAACAGGCACGTGCAAGATGGCACAGTTGAAATATGTTATCGAAAAAAATTATTTTTTTGGTTTGATAAGTTAAATCATTGGAAAATCAAATTTCGGTTTTTAAGAGTATACATTGAGACACTTATGCGAGTGAAAAATGTTGATTAAATTCTTCCGACCAATTAAGGAAATAAAAATCATTCGTTCAATTGTCATCCACCCTTCTTAAAAGTACACTTTATAGCAAATAAGGTTAGACTCTTCTTCCATGAATATTTAAGAAGTTTATTTTATTGCTATTATCGATATTTTTGTAATAGACATAATGTAATATGAGATTGTAGTAGAAACTTACAACTTAGCAAAAAGCTGCGACATTTTCATATCTTTGTCAGGTGTGGGGTTCGAACCCACGCTCCCGTTAGGGAACCAGAGCTTAAATCTGGCGCCTTAGACCACTCGGCCAACCTGACGATATCTTTTCTCGTCATAAAAATGCTTCACGACTGGCTGTTCCATATTCTGAATGACTATCGACAAGCCATAACTTAAAAATTCCAAGTACATCTGTGAAAAATAGCTGGGTACAAAGGAACTTGATCTCGTGCCTCTGAAACTTACTAATAATAATAATAAAATGCATCCTATAGCAGGGTGACGAAACTTGTAATATTGTCGTAATAAATTAATAGTATTGTTCTTTTGTCTTTATTTCTGTCTTGAGATACGTTATGATTCATATTGCTTATCTTGGATGTGACTGTATATTCTAGTTTTCTTTTCTTTTATGTAATGGTTTTCGTATAATCAAACGTATATGAAAATGTTGTTTGGTTTTGCTCAGTGGAAAAAATAAATGACTACATATTTATCAGCTTAAAAGGATTTTAAAAATATAATTTATTAAGTAGTTTCAAACTTCGTAGAGTTTCATCATTTATGCAAAATAATGAGACAAAAATTGTATGTTTAAAAAGGAAATACCTGTTCTTGTAGAGCATTATATTAACGCTTTTTAATCTTCTTAGCTACGAATCAATTTAAATGAATAGGATCGTTAGAGACGTTGAGATTGATTTTTCTTCCATGAAAATTTCTTTTGCGGGTATCCTATTTCATTTAAAATAAATGGTATAGATGAAATAATTGAACAAATATTCGAATGGTACAATAGAAAGAGAGGTTTATACTCAATTGTCAGGTGTGGGATTCGAACCCATGCTACTTTTCGGGAACCGGAGCTTAAACCGGGCGCCTTAGATCACTTGGCCAACCTGACGTTGTTCTCCGACGTTATCACGTTTTACATTATGCTTCGTGACTAGCGTTTCGATAAAACACTTCGTCTGGATTATAAAATCGATAGGATAAAGAAATTTAAATTGGATTTTTCCTAAGCGTATTTATTTTGCGGCCTTTTCTTATTAATTATAAAACCTATAACTAAACTCGACAGGATATTTGCAATATTATGTTGTTAAAGGTACATGAATGGTCTTTTTATCTATTTCTGTATGTTTTATATTCAAATTAATAAAAAGAAAGTGTGTTTAATTTTAGGTTCTAAATATTAGGGTTAAAAAATGTAAAGTACTTTCATATCTTATTTTGGTAATTCAGTCTTTATTGGTAATTCAGTATTTTCCAAAGTTTTTTTAAGTGCTAAGGGTTTTTTAAATTTTTTTTGTAGTAAAAAAGTTTGGAAAATAAATTATTTCTTCGAAGTAAATGCTAAAAGTAAAAAATGTTACAGACCATCTTCGTCTTATATTTCCAAGATGTATCAGAAAAATGTTGTTACGCTAATATCATGTGTACAATATGGATTTGACTGTTCGACATTAAATTAATCCTCATACACTAGATGGTGTTTCTCAACCATACACCAAAAATCGATTAACAAAATTTAGTACTTTAGTCACAGGAATAGTTTTAAGTGGTTTGTAATTTCAGATACGACATATTTTCACGAAGAACTTGCTAGGCCATTATACGTTGCCACATCGATACCTTGGTATTAAGTCATTTTATTTCCTAATTACAAGTAAACAGTAAAATAAGAGGCATGCCTGTGGGTTAGAGTCATAATACGATACGAGTCCCCCGTGAAAGTGAAAAGCGTGTCTTGATTTGTTTATACGAATATAGTTTGAATTGTGATTATGTAATTTTAACAATTTTTGTTTGATTCGATCTTGACAGCACACTAAAACAAACGTCAGTAAGAAACATTGCACTTGGTGTTTACGTGTTATTTATATTAAAATGCTATTTAATTTGTTTGATAAAAAAAATTATTCTTGGCGTAATCTTTCGTTTCACTATTTTAAAAAATTCATCATAACTACTACTGACTGGGTTTTTATTTAATGTCGAACGGTCAAATCCACACGTCATATGTATGTACACACACATACACATACATATATGTTTGTGTATATAAATACATATATATATATATATATATATATATATATATATATGTGTGTGTGTGTGTGTGTGTGTGTGTGTGTGTGTATATATATATATATATATACATTTATATACATACACTCGTATTGCCAGTCAGGAGACACATTATTTAGTCTGATCAAAAACCAAAATTAAATTTTTAAAAAAACCCATGACGGATAATTGAAAAACGAAAAAAAATGTTTTTTTGAACCTCCCCCCAACTAAAAAAAAGTAGGAACCTATTAATATTTCCGTTGGGGCTGCCACGCCCTGCATATGCCTAAAATTTGCAATTTCATCAGTTCGTGACTAAGGTGTGCAAATAGCTTTTCTATGCTGCTACAATATGATTGATATTGGGAACGGAAATGGCAATGGCTGCCCCGACAGATTTTCTTGGGTTTGAAATTATAATAGTAGGTTCTTACTTTCTTTTAGTCAGGGAGTTTTCAAAAATCCTCATCCTCTTTCGATTAAAACGTTTATGCAGAAAACCGTGTCTAAATAGGTCAAACCGTTTTGTAGATAAATGGGAACATTGGATTGCACACACAAACAAACAAACAAACAACCTCTCACCCTAAAAGCGTACGCCTTCTCCGTTCCGTCATGGGAAAAAAATACGTACCATCAAAATCGATCATCTTCTCTACTGATTACAAAGTTTAAACAATTTAAAAAAAAGTAAGTTCTTCTAACCCATTAAGAGAATAAAAGTTGTTAGTTTCTTTGTCGTCTAGAAAAGATGTTGGAAGACGCGCGCGGCCCGCTCTCAATAGGTATACCATATGTATGGAACCCTGCGTGTCATTTGGGTGCATGCACACTAAGCAATATAAACAGTCCACCCACTATTAACTTACTCACACAAAGGCTTGACGCATGCTCGTGTGCGTAAAAATCCAATGCATACTTTCTCGCTTGAACTGTGCATTTGCACAGTTCTGTGACACGATGTTTCAACACAGACACGGCATATCTAATAGTGAGCTGGCCGCGCGCGTCTTCACAACATCTTTGTCCTCTACCCATTCTAAAAGGAAAATCGTATAAAGATATGGCTAAATAAGGTTCGACTTCTTCTATAGGTATTTAAAAAGTTTATTTTTCTCAATTCTAAGAGATATAACATAATATGTGATTGCGACAAAAAATTATAATTTTCTAAAAAATTGGGACATATCCACATTTTTGTCAGGTGTGGGGTTCGAACCCACGCTCCCGTTAGGGAACCAGAGCTTAAATCTGGCGCCTTAGACCACTCGGCCAACCTGACGATATTCTCTCACGTCATGACAAAGCTTCACGATCAGTTGCTCGGTATTCTAAATGGCGACCAATGAGCCATAACTCAAAAGCACTGAAGTCCAAGATTTGTCTTTAAGAAAAAGCCGAACACAACGAATACTAGTTCCTAGTTCAGGCTGCTGTAGGAAATGTACTCAATCCTGTTACTTAGCACCCTATTAATGATAATATTAAAAGTTGTTTTAGAATAGGGCGTCATATCTGTAAAATAGACGCAATGAATTAATTGTCTTATTATAATCGTTCGCTATTTTGTTTTTATGTCTTAAGATCTATTGTTTCTTCACATCTTGGACGCGACTGTGTTTATTTCGAATTTAGTGTAAACCTATATTAAGGTTTAGGTTTGATGAAAAAGAATTAGCGGATGTCGGTTTATAAGCTCGAGAGTTAACAAAAATATAATACATACAAGAAACCTCGCACAGTAGATCATTTACGCAAGATGAAAAAAAGGTAAAAATTATATGCTTGAAAAGGAAATAAGATGGTATAGTATATATTTAATATCATTAACGCTTTTTGGCCTTCCTAGATATTAATCGAACTAAACGTTTAGGATCGATAGAGGTATTGAGTTTAAATTTTCTTCCATTATTATTTCTGTTGCGGAATTTTTTTTTTTAAATAAAGGATATGAATGCAATTGTGCGGATGAATTGAACAAACATTAAATGGTATAATAAAAACAGATGGTCACTTTAAATTGTTAAATGTAGGATTCGAATCCACTCTCCTTTAGAAACCGGAGCTTAAGTCGGTCTAACACCGACCTCTCGGTCAACTTGCCATTATTCTCTTAGATTATAACAACGTTTTGTCTTTTGCTTCATGACTAACGTCTTGATGAATCATTTCCTCTATACGACGAAATTCATATGTTGTCAGACTTTTTATCCGCCTAATTGTCTTACGGTTTTTCAAGTGAAAACTTCTTTAGGCGCACCGACGCACTTTTTTTTAAGTAGCGAACGAAACTGGACCGTCACGCCAGGGCGGCGACGGTAAATCGGGTAAACTCTGCTCTGAGTCAAGTGAACTAATTTTTTAGGCGCACCATGCGCATTATTTACATATCAAGTGAACTACTTTTTTTCAAATTGTAGGACCTACAAGACTATCCAAAGTAAACTCGGCATGGTATGCTGTGAAATTAAAGATGCATAGGTGTTCTTTTTGTGTTAAATATCTATAGCAGATAACATAGAATTTGGATTTTACTTTGAGTTCTGTTATATTAGGGTTAAAAATGTAAAGGACTTGTTATTTAATTATATGTAAAATAATGTAGTGTTACAACAAAAATACAACGAAACAAATACTTCAGTCTTATTACTTGAAAGTTCACTTCCCTCCGGCTGCTAAAATATTACTATCTTCTTATAGTTAGAGTTGCTAAAAACGCATACACCTTTCTTTTGAGTTAAACGTTTTTCTTAATTGAGGAAAAGGCCATTCTACTAGATATTATTTTTATGGTTGTATCGTTTGATTTAGTAATACAGTGAAACTACGGGACAACTGAGATGGACTTAACTGTGGTGTTTTTGTTTGATTAGCATAGAAAATCTCACTTAGAGAGTCCAGGTTAGCTGGCTCAAGCTCTGGCTGAAAATTTTGTGCAGGAATCGAATGTTTTTTTATCTCGTCTGTACTTTTTTTCCAAGACTTAATTAGATAAGATCCCAAAAACGGTGTTTTTGACTTTCTATGTTACTCTTTTATTTGTTATCCAAACTCTGTCATTCGGATCTATTCGGTCAGATCTTCTACTGCATGGTTTTCGTCGTATTTTTTATTGTATCGTTTATTTTCTTTTCATCCCTCCTCATCTGTTCTTTTTCATTTCGATTGCTTTTCGGTCAATAGACCGTGGCTGCAGTTAAGTTTTAGCATTTGGAAAAGGTATATTTACTCGTCTGCTCATTAGTAGTTATGGAGGTCTTAAACCACTTTCAGACCGCGTCGTTCTATTAAACATAAGTGCGGTGTATTCTCATTTTGATTGTTTTCACAGCAGACTCTATCAGTCGATTACTTTAAGAAGATTTTGGACAGTTTGAGATATATAAAAAATTGGTTTTTATAGAATACCTAACATTCTTTTGTCATTAGAAACTCAAATTGCGATCTATTATTTGGACGTAAATCATCTGGAATCCGAAGATAAAAAAACAGATTTACCGCGGTTGGTTATTCCTTTAGAGGTTAACTCAAAAACCCGACAGAATGAGGTAGTCGTATATCAGAAATGTATTGAGCACATCTCCAACTTCTAGCTCTAATTCAACAATAAGCCATTCAGAGTAGAAGGATAACGTTGAGAAACTAGACCGGAAATGGGTACCTGCGGGTTTCGCCACCATTCAACATAACACAGTATTCATTACGGGGGTGCGATATTATCACTCACATGGACTTCATTATATGGATGCGATATTATCACTCATTCATATAATCGCTCATTTCTTATAGGATTCATTATAGGGATTCAATATTATCAGTCACATGGATGTCACATTGCTAATGATTATAAGAGCGTGGAGAGTTAGAGAACTGCGTGGCTGATTTCGTTGCCAGTACTTTGTAAGACGTATTAGCGAAGGAGCCATCTAATATAAGCGGAAACAAGGTTCGGGATTAGTTCACGTACCTCAGTATGGTTTTAAGAAAGAAAGCGTTTAAATTCTAATTACAATATTTACGAGAGAGAGAGAGAGAGAGAAAGACAGCCAGTGTTATCAATACATCTGGTACATGCGCCATATGTGTAGGCTGCGCAGTGCGTTGGGAACCAATACGCTACAACTGATTATGTAGGACATAGTGCGCGTTGCTTGTAATTCTAATCAAAGTTTAGAGACCTTGTGCAAAAAATACGTTGGCAGTTTCGACAGGTTTTTTGGCTTCAGTCCCATGATAGTAGAAGATGCGGCTAATTTTGAGTTGGCCAAGGATAGGAGTTTTAAAACAAGTCCGATGCGTTTCAAGTTCGTAGAATAATTACATAAAGAGGAGCATTTTTGACATGGTGTCTACTTATTAACAGTCTAGATGATTTTTGTCGATTTAGAAAGCTGGGTCACTGTATTATTGTTATGTTCTGAATGGTCGGAGAAAGCAAGGCTCAAACCTGGCTATTGATTTCAAGATACAGGCGGGACACGGAGAATATTTTGTTTTACTGTGATGGGCACAACGATGATTGTAGATTTGTTCTCACAGAGCATTTACCAGCATAATAAAAAAATCATATGAATCTTTAGCATCTTTTGCCATCATTTTAATAGTCATTTTATGTTTAACTCTTCACATTGCTTTCGTTAATGACTTGGGTCAGACAAAATATTTTGTGTGCTATATATGGACAGTCTTTAATGTTGTTGAGTGGAAGCGTTTTCTTGTTGACATTATGTAAACACTAGGTCAATTTTTGTTCCTGAATCTGTACTGTTTATATTTCTCGATTAATTCGGGCACATAAATACACTTTTTAAAACTAGTCATTGATAATTTGTTCAGAACTAGTGTTCGAAACATGACGACATCATGAAACTACTGACGAATTAGCCTTTCTTTGTGTTTAATACTTTTCACAAGGAATATTTACTCCGATTCAATTAGCTATTCGACTTATTTAAGATTGAGTTTCTTTAAGTAATAATAATGAATTCTGTGCAGCTTCTAACAATATTGTTCATAGTCCTTTCTGGAAATTTGGTGAAAAATGTTTTTTCCAAATACTCGTACATGCTTATGATATGCTTTACGTTTATGATTAACGATTATCATCTTTCTGGAGGCTTTTTTAATTTTTTTTTCTTACTACTCACAAAAAATACTATATGCAAGAATTAAAGAAGGCTATTCATGGAAGTTAAAGGACAATGTTCACTTATGGAAGTTTGCCCGAAAGGAGCAGCAGTTAATGAAACAATTTATGGTGATAATCGTACATGGGAATTTTTAGATATGAATATATTAGTATATTAATTTAGCTGGAACTATACGCTGGAATTGAAAGTGTGATTGGTATAGATATTTAAGGATTTTTTTAAATTCATTTTGTGTATGCCCATATTACGAAAATTGCATTAATATAAAAAACATTTTCTTTTAAAAATCATCTCGCAAAAAACTCGTTTGAAATTACAATAAAAAAGCGTCAGTAAAAGATACGAAAGCCGAAGGGTATATACGCTCAAACAAATTCCAATATGTTACCAAACAATCGTGTAAATAAGAGGGCGTGAATCATTTTATGAATTATGGTATTATACCATAATATGACAGGTGCAAATATCATCAGGTTGGCCGATTGGTTGAAGGCATCAGTTTTAAGCTCTGGTTCCCAAACGGTAGCGTAGGTTCGAACCTCACACCTGACAATATGATAAACGCATTTTTTATATTTTAAATGTAACGTGTTTAATAACGTATACGTAAAAACAAGGCAATTATCGGTACCATAACGTATTTCAAGATTCAAGTTGAGATCTTATTATCTGACCGTAAATCATCTGGAATCCGAAAATAAAAAAAGACAGATTTACAACGGTTGATTATTACTGTATGTATAGTATAGACAGAATACGAATAATGAAAGATTATTTTTGGAATTGATTGAGCACAAGCATTCTTCAACTTCTGTAGGTATTTATTATTGATGTCTGCATTCTGGTTTTTAGCCCAAAAAAAAAAAAAATATATATATATATATATATTTATATATATATATATATATATATATATATATATATATATATATATTTTTCGATAATATAGATATATATATATATATATATACATATATATATATATATATATATATATATATATATATATCTATATAATCGAAATTAGAAGTCACTATAAAATAAACCACGAAACGTAAATAAACCAGCAACCGGCTTGATGTGTATACATCTCACAAGTAATTGTTGCTAGTTTTGGAATCTATCGTTAACTGTCAATAACATACTTATCGCAGATGAGCGTTATATTTGATTTAATGAAATTTTTTTTTTATTTTTTATCAAATTATTGTTTTTGATAATATCACATTTTGTCATCATTGTTTTGTGTGAGTAATTGCGCAATAAATTTTGTTTTGATTATAGCAATTTTTTTTATTTGACCATACAATAAATATTTATTTCATATTAAGTAAAGACGTACTAAAACCAACAGTGAAAACAAACAATGACCTTTAAATCTGTCTTCATGTAATTTTTACAAATTGTTATTCATTTTAAATACGCTTATTGCTATCTATTATATGTTTATTTTTAAATTACGTAAATTATTTCGTGTATTATCAATTAATAAATATATTTTTCTCAATCAATTTAAATACCGCCAAATTTATCAGTTTAAAAATAAATTACTATAATATTTTTAAAATTTCACTACTTAATAGTTAAATAATATAAAGAAATATATTTGATTTGATTTATATTATTCAATTCCTTATACTAATTAATTAATTAAGTTACTTAAATAATGTTTTTAAACTAATTAGACAAAAGAAAAGAAATATATGTGTGTGTGTGTGTGTGTGTGTGTGCGTGCGTGCGCGCGTGCGTGCGTGCGCGTGTGCGTGCGTACGTGCGTGCGTGCGTGCGTGTGTGTGTGTGTGTGTGTGATTTGATTTAAATCATTATTATATTCTAAGCAACTTTTTTTCTACCTGTTTGATATTTATAACTTAATATCAGACAGGTAGACAAAATGTTACTTAGAATATATTTAAAAACAAGTAAGTTTACTTGACTTAAATTTTCGCAAAGATAATGCATAAAATGCAGAGTAAAATCTAAAGAACTATTTTTAGTAAATATTCACTAAAGAACATGTAACAGTCAAGAGTACTTTTGAGATGAAAATATTATTACCGGAGAAAAACTCGTCCGCAAAATTAAAAAAAATATATGTGACAAAGCTATGGGAAAAAGTTAGTAAATAAATAAAACTACGGCAATATAAAATCTTAAAATTAGAAATTCATTTATAGAAGCAGAAACTATCCGTAAATTAAAAAAAAATAGTTTATAAATGTAGAGTCATAAAATTAGAAATTCTTTTATAAAAGCAGAAAGTATCCGTGAATTAAAAAAAAAACAGTTTGTAAATGTAGAGTCATAAAAGCAAAACGTATCCGTAAATTAAAAAAAGATTGTAAATGTAGAGTCATAAAATTAGAAATCCATTTAAAATAACAAAGAGTATTATTAGTAAAAAAACAAGAGTATGGAAATGTAGTCATAAAATTAGAAATGAATGTATAGTGAGTTAGTAAATCATAAGAATATAATCATAAAATTGTATGTATAGTCATAAAATTGTAAATGCATTTATAAGACCAAAGGATGATTGGAAATACGGCATTCCATTTTGCCGCCTAGCCTATACGGATGGGGTTCTAGTACCGATTTCAATTTTTTTTCGTTATTTAATTATTTTGTTTCGTGATTCCCTTTTAATCGTACCACATATAATAAGATATACATAGTAGAAATCATTAGATTTATTATTTGGCACTTTAAAAAATATTGTGATCCATTGTCAGGTGTGGGGTTCGAACCCACGCTCCCGTTTGGGAACCAGAGCTTAAATCTGGCGCCTTAGACCACTCGGCCAACCTGACGATGTCTATAAGTATCAAAATACAGATACTTCAATGTTATTCGCCTCTTATTTCATTTCATTCGCATGATATAATACTCGTATGAGCAAATATTATTGTTATGATGAAATACGATTAATATTATTGAAATTATTTGAACATAAATATTATCCGGCTTTTTATTTATTACTGAGATTTTATTCTGCTTTTTAATCACTATATTTTATTTTGTAAATAAGAGTATAAGAAATATGTATTTTCGTACCAGCGTGAATACCTAATATTCATTTAAATAATCTTTTTATTTTAAATTATCTTTAAGTACATCCTTCCATTTATCCTTGATTAAAACTCTAAGCGTTAAATAAAATGGCTTCTGCTTTATTTTTACATACATTTCCACTTTTTTTTAAGTAAATTAAGTACAAATGAAATGAACTTTTGGACAACAAAAAGTATACAAAATGAAAGAACCTATTAGGTAAAAGTACTTTTAAGAACTAATATCTAAATTGTTTCGAACATATGTACGTTCTATATAAACAGTTGAGACAAGTAAAACTACCTCTTTACAATTTTAATATTATTTTTCATCATGTAAATATATGGCCTAATATATCTTTCACAGGAGAAAATATCGTGATTTTATATATCTCGTCAAAATATCGTGATTATAAATCTGTAAGCCTATTCAGTTTAGGATAATTGCTGACATTTTCCAGCAAACTTTAGGTAAAGTTCTAGTAACGTTTTTTCCATAATTCTGACTTTAACAGTTTTAGAGATAGGGAAAATGAGAAGATAGTATTATACTTTTTTGAGGACATTATCTGCAATATCTAACAATTTTGCATAAAATTCTGAAATCAATAATTTTGAAATACTGGTAAGTTGCTCTTTAAAATGACATCCACAGGAAAAAAAAATCGAAAATTCTACTACTTTTTTGCTGTTCTAAAATTTCCTTACGAATATGTTTGAAACTATTGTTTTATTATAAGTATATAAATTCAGAACTTTCAGCTCATTCCTTGCTAATTTGTTATATTTCATTAAACAGCGTCAACTTTAGGCAATGGACAAAAATGAGAAATATATAAGTATTTTGGCGTATTTTATTGCGCTTATGAAGATCAAACTACATTTGACTAAAATAATGGACAATACCTTATTTGAAAATAACTTCTATTATCTTCCTGAATTAATGATACCTAGTTTTTCAACCTTCAGCTTCGTCATTTTTTCCAGTCTCGACTTTTAGACTTTACGATGAATCCAATTTGGTATAACAAATGGTAATTTCCAAAACCAGTATAATGATTAGCATATTCGTGTATTTATAATATTTTTCTAATGAGTAGTAGAAAACTTATTTTGGATCGCTCCAAGCTTTGTGTAAAACTGTCCTTCAAAAGCTGTTAGGATGAAAATTTACCATTAATGAAGGCCGTGCACAAAAATAACGATCGGTATTCATAAGTAATGAGAGGTTTCATAAGCAGGAAGATGATTTTTTTTCCGTAACTGTAGATAGTTCGTTAAAAGTGGCGTCATTGCTTAGGAATAAGATTGATCGAATTCATAAATGCCACTGGAAAAATGTAAAGACATTTTCCGATGCATTCGATATTTGTGGGGAAAATTTCCATTCAATTCTCCTCTTTATTCTCGGTATATTTAAAATCAAGATTAAAGGAAGATATTGGAAACGTTTATAAGTTCTTCTATCATTTTAATTGCGAAAAAGAACAGTTCTGTGAACCTATAGAGATGACTAAGGCGTAAATTAGTCGGATAACTGATTCGTCGGATTAACCACTCTTTGTGATGTGTATAAAATTAAAAATAAACAATTTGGCGACAATTTTATGCCCTAATCGTTCTGGCGCCAGGTCCATAATAATTGTCAATGAGCACGATCCCAAAAGATTATCATTATGTGTTTGCTAGAATTCGTTGAGCAACATATCCACTGATCAATTTGAGGTAAAAAATATCGAAAAACGTATCCAACTCCAAAACCATGCTGAAAAACACTGGATACAAAAATTATTCACATGTAAAAATATCGTCAGGTTGGCCGAGTGGTCTAAGGCGCCAGATTTAAGCTCTGGTTCCCTAACGGGAGCGTGGGTTCGAACCCCACACCTGACAAAACTTTTTTGTAACAATTTTCAAAAATTGTTTAGTCTTTTAAAGTCTAACTTTTGTGTAGAAACTATCCTCGTCACCTTTCTTTCTATTCTGTCAAGTTTCAGACTCGAAGAACTCTTTGGGCCATGAATTGAAGTTACAAATGATACTGTTGAACTAGTAAGAATAAATTAATGATATACTGAACAGAAATAGAACCAATTTTTGAGATTAAAATTACATACTTTAGTCGAACAACTGTGCTATTATTTGTCATTCCTCGTCATACCTTGTTTCTATGTTAAGACTAACTAATCCGCAATGGGTGATGTTGTCTCTGTCTCTGTCATCTGTGTGTGCTCTATTCCATGTATTGTAAAAAAAATGCTTTAAATCGAAGTAAAAGATGCTCAAGTGCTATTCTAAAAACCTCATTAATGTTATTCGAAATATTAACGTGCCACCATGAGTAGTCTATTAAGCAATTCAAGATTGGTAATCACGACGCTGAAAACCTGTTCCATTATATATTTACATTAATTTAAAACAAAAATCTACTCTAGTTGAAAGGATCTTATCAAAATAGTTGGAACGACGGAAGAGAAACATATGGGATGACACTTTATTTGAGAAGATAATAACATCTCAGCGAGATATAATATTGAACTGGCGGTGCCTAGCGACTTTGTTCGCAAGGAATTCTGATACGCAAATCTAGTTTTCATGCCTTTATTTTATGTTACTATGTTAGATATTGTGCAATCAGTTTGGTTTAAATCTTTCGCAGGCCAATTTGGATTTTCTCCTCACGTTGCCATATATCTTCCGCGTGCTTCTACATTTTTTAAATTTTCTACGATATCTTCTAGATATCGTAATGAAACAAAGCTCAGATTATTCTCGTTGCATCGTTTATTTACAGATATAACATATTTTGTCACATAATCAATAGTTTCTGTTACACATTTTATCCCAGGCATAAACAGATAGATAAACATTAAACAAAGGGTTTTTTTGTGTCAAGGTATATCCATCAACCTAAAGACAAGCGATTATTACAAAATTGCAGACAATTTTATTTACATATATAAATGTGTATATGGTGAAGGAACGAGCATAAAATCAGCATAAATTCGATATGATATTCTATTATTACCACAAATCCTGAATAAAACAATTCGTAAGTGTTCGTAAATTAAGACGTATGCTGTATGGATCTTATAGAAGTTCGTTCAAATGAATTTAAACGCATTCCAATGGAGACCGGCAAAAACCCATGTAGTGTTGAACCTAGACGTTACAAAAATTATTTTTTTAAACAGAAAAGATGAAAAAAAATGCTCTCAAAAATTTTTATTTACATCATCAGGCAAATGAGAAATCTTGCATTTTGTTTGAAAAGTGAGGTTATTTTACACAATTGTTTTGAATGCTATTTCTACGGAACTTTTTGTACCAGTAATATAAAAAAGTACCGGTTATGTGTCATTTTATCCTCCACTCACAGATCTACTACTAACCTACTGATCCATGAAATTCGAAAACCCGAGTAGGTTGTTGAAAAAAGTTACGCAAAAGTGAACAGAGTGAAAAAGACATTCCTTTTGCCAACAATAAAACTAATGTCAATGTTAACAGTTTATTTTGAATTAATTTAGACAATGGCTACAAATCAAAATTAACCAGTATTGATTATTTTTTGTAATTGTCTTTAAAAATATTATTTTTGATTATTTTTTGTTATCGTTGTTTACAATAAATCTAGATAATAAATCTTGATGTATTAAAAATATGAAGATAGTTTTTTGTTTTATATTAAGATAACTGTATTTTATTTTTTGCTCTTTCCTGATTACCAATCGCCAATTTTTTTGCTTCTTTATATTCTAAAAATACCAGTTTTTCTAAAATTATATTCCGATCAAAATCTGAAGTTCGGTTTTTTGAACCCTCTGGAGTGATATTATTCCCTAATTGATTATTCAATTAATTTCCCATCTGAAATCATTTTCCTTAAAAACCCGATCTCGTACTATATTTTAATGAAAATAATTTGTTGGTTTTGTCCATATTTTATATTTACAGCTTATTATAGTTTATTTATTCTGTTTTAATTAATCAAACTTTTTTACATTCGAATACATTGATCTTAAAATAATAATTTCAAATCAAAATGTTAAATACATTACTAAAAACAATTTCATTACAGCAAACAGATACGTTAAATATATTTTTTCTCTTGTGGCATTGTTTTTCAATTCGGATTTTCATTAATTATTACACAAGTGACTATGGAGGTAAAGTCATTACGTTGACTAAAATATTGCAAAAAAATTGTTCCCGTTTTTGTCAGGTGTGGGGTTCTAACCCATGCTCCCCTTAGGAAACCAGAGCGTGAATCTAACCAACGCCATAGACCAATCAGCCAACCTGACGATGTTCTTGTTGGTGAATTGCCGACATCTGACCTGTCGATTTCTGACTTATCTCTTCTCCGTGATGAAATACGATGTCATGCAAAATTTCTACCACGCTCTGCAGCCTTTGTACTGGTGTTTTGTCCCATAATTTTTAATACTCATAACTATTAAATGAATAACCAGCTAATAAGACAACATAATTTTAAATTGAAGTCTTCAAATACTTGCTACATTTTTGATGAAAGCAAGTATTTGAATACTTCAACCGCATTTCTTGGTTTTTAATATTGAATATTTATTTTTTATTACAAATTCACATTTAATAATGTTTATAATTTGCCATGATACACTTTTTTTCACATAATGCGTTATGTTTGGATACTAAAAGATAAATCAATTGTAGGATTTATTTCATTGGGAGAACAAAATGAAACAAATGTTGGTGTAATTTAAAAGTATTTTTTTTTAAATATTAGACTTTGGTATAGGAAATATCTAAATATTTTGAAATGTGACAGAAAGACGTGAAAAGAAGGAAGCCTGCGGTATGTAGCCGCAGGCACGTTGCTGTTATATGTTATTCCGTACTTTTGCTCAAGCTCTCACGTACATTCACTCTCTTCTCCCTAACGGAGTTCTTTCTTAAATTATAAAAATTAATCCTTTTCCAGGATAAACAGTGTTCTGTGATGTGCAGTTATGCTAAAGTTCACTGTGATCGATTGAGTTAGCCCAGAAAGCGATACGAATAAACAAAGATTTAAAACCACTTTTCCATTTGGAAATAAATAAGGTGGCTAATAAAAAATAAGTGGCATTGCTTAGATATGTCGATATTTCATTTCCATTTATATATTTTTAACTAATTTCTCTGCTAAAGTCCAATATTTTCACAAGAACATGATTTTTCAATTACAACACAATTTTTACTTTCTATTGCTAGCAAAGCTCTGAACTAATAATATCTGACTAAAATATTTCTTCGTCTATGATTTTGTTATAAGATCGAATAAAAGTTATAATATTTTTGTTCACTTATAACATCCATAGATAATTAATGCACAATATTAAATATCGTGATTTAAATGCAGTCTCTTTACAATAGGGGTTGTGAATTATTTAATTTTTAACCCAGTTCATTAAAGGCTTGCACTCTAAGATTTATCAAAATAAAGAAAATTATGTCATATTTGGTACGCTATCTAAGAGTCATTGCTACAGATATATTTTATGTTGAATTGTGGAAAATATGAAACTGTGATTTTCTACATATATGCTTATAGACAACAATCAATCTTAGGTGGGAAGGACTCCCTACCCTCACCTCCTTACTTTATTAAGCGGGGTGGAAATTGTGAGTAAACCGGTCAAGTGTGAGTAGGTTTCGGGCTTAAAAATCTGTATCTATATTATTTCAATTTAAATACAATTTGAAGCCATACGTATATATCAGGCTATTCGTGATGTGGGTAGTTTTTGCAGCACGGAACCCCAAAATGAAAATATTTCCAGTTACTTTACCACTTGCTTTGAAATATCACAAATAAAGTTTTTTAGTTTTATGTTCTTCAGATGAGAAATTGTTGGTTTAACTATATCGTGGATACAAATTTCACAACGGGAACAAAATTTTCCACAAAAACTAAACGCAGTCCGATTAAACGCAACCAAAAAATGTTCCTTCGATATTAGTACATGAAACTGTGATTTTCTTTCTCTACTTCCCACTGATTTTCTCAGGAAAATGCTAGTTTACCATAATTTGCATTAAAATAAACTTTATTGATGAAAATTATTTTTGGATTGTGAAATGGAAATATTTATTATTTTGTTCGGAAAATTCTCGCTCTTCAGTCCTGAGAGCTGTTACCGCTCACCATTATCATTAGTTATTTATTAGTCATTATCTTTTTGCAATGCCGACATCTAGAATCGAAATATATCAAATTTCCCTGTTTCCCATGGTATGCTATTCCTCAATTGCCTGCTAGTGGGAATAAGTTTCTTGAAATTTGTCATCGTTATGTATAGTAGTGTTACTGAATTGATTGTCTTGTTATTGTTATTGAAACTTATAGGGATATTGTAAGGTTTTTGTATTTAAAATTAGGAAAAGAAAATGATTTATTTCTTATTATTAGACAGAACAAAGCAAAGCTATTTATGTGCTACAAGAGCTATTGGTTTTATGTATGACTGTAACGCGATAAGCCGTAAAACTCAATAGAAATTAACGAAATTTAGGGACGTTCATTATACCATTCATCGATTCATGTTCGATTTTGGCAAAATAGCTCATACTGAATCGCCTGTTTGAAAATACGAAAAAAACATATATTTTTTTAAATTTTGAATTTAGCGTTAAATATATTAGAATTTAGCGTTATTATAACACATTTCAAACTTTTGAGTCTTAACTGCCGCATTGGCGAACAATTTTTGGAAATAAAAAAAAATTCTTGAAAATGTTGAGTATGCTATCTATTTAAAGGTATTGATCACAAATGCTTCATAACAAAAATCTATTGCGGGGTTAAAGATTTGAAAGGAACTAGAGGCATTAGAAGGTTGCAAAAGTAACTATTGTACTTTTTACATAAAACAGCGAGCGAATATTTAATATTTTATGTAATTTTCGAGAGAAATTGAAATAATTTTTTTTGTTTTATGAAATATTATGAATGTATTTTTGTTGCGTACATTTTATATAATGTTGGATAAGTCGGTTGGACACCAACTCTACTATAAAATATTTTGAAATACGCCTTGACATTCCCCGTGTAATGACTTGTTTATTATCGCCTGTAGATTGACCTTGTTCGCTATGTTGGTAAGCAAACAAGTTTGGCACCGGGGCGGCGCTGACTGCATTCGTCATATTTACAAATAGTCGAAGTGAAAGAAGGCGGGAAAGCGCTTGTTGCAGTTATTCGTTGCGGGTCCGTTGCAATGGTACGGACCTTGCCTCTAGGCATAGATCAACACCTACTGTTACTACAGTAGGTGTTGAATATATTGCACTATGACGTCACTATGCTACGACTCTGACCACATAACGCTATGTCTGATTGCCGTTGTTACGATGTATATAGTTGTTTCAACTCTATACTTTTATTAATACAAGTTTTAAAATAATGAATATTTTAGCATTTATTTGTGTAATAAATAATACTATAATATACTAATTCATATATTTTTTTATATTTGTAAGTCTCCGCCAAATTTAAGTTCTAAAATAGTACCAGTAACTCCTCGACTAGTTGCAATGTAGAATGCTCATCCATAGCTCGGTGTCATTACAAAATGTAGGTTCCGAAACAATATAAATGTTTCGCCTACTTTAGGAGAAGCCTTTGAGCTGGGAAGCTTGGTGGTTTGAGAGTGTAGATCAACTTCACAGGATAATTAACAACGCCACCTGTGCGTACCTGTATGCACAAATGACGCACGCTATCCAACGAATTATATTGCAATTCCTTCCTTTCAAATGACTTCAGAAGCCTGTCATTAATAGTGGTGGTCTGGTCGTTTTTAGGGTTTCTGTGCTTGTAATTGAAAAAAAACGACATCGTTAAGGATTAACGTGGGGGACTACAGACAGTGGCCAGAGCCCCGCACTTAACTGTTGCTGGATTGGAGGATTCGATTTTAACCGGATCTTTGTGACTGTTGACTACGGAGTCTGGAGGGAGCTCGCTGGGTCGATTACCAACGAATACTCCTCGTCGTGTGAGACAATTTCTTTATTATTAAAAATACTGCTTACAAAGTCGACTATTGCTTAAATTACCGGTTGCTTGAACTTGAATGTGTGAACTGTCAAACTGAACTGCGAATTGAACTAATTTTGCGGCGTCGTAACCTCTCTTATATGCCGCTATGTGATCTCTTTGTACGGCCGCCAGTTGTAACGCCAGGGATTATAAACCAACGGACGTCTGATCACCCTGTTGGTTACTGCAGATGTCTGAAAAAACTTGGTTGTATGTCCGTTCGTCCATCCGTCCGTCCGTCCATCCATCTGTCTGTCCGTCTATCTATAAATGCCCTTTCTCTAAGAAACGGCTTGAGGTATTAAGTGGATATAAATATCATATACTGGGGCTTATTACCTTGTAGTTCTGTATACATTTGAAGTTTTCGGGTTCACGCAACAAAAAGATATGGTCCTTTAAAGCGTATTTTTTGAAGTGAAACTTCTTTGGGCGCGATGAGAGTAAAATGGCAATGTAAAATTTAATGCGACTTTTTCATGCAAAGTTTTGTTGTAACGTTTCAATGTTATGGATCTATCGCAAGTACGGAAATAGGTACTTGGCTAAAAAGCGAGAGAGATAGATGAACACGATAGAATAAAACAAAAACTGTAAGCATGCGCGAAAACAAACGAAAATGGCGCGCACTATTGCTATCAGTTCTTTTGTACGTTGTGTATGTCAAAAGCAATGTGTCAAAATTTTGTCGTTTTAGTTATTTGTTTACGATTGATTTATTATAAATTTTGCCTGTATTTCATCCATTACAAGACTAACAATACATGCACTTATTACACCATATCTGGAAAGCACAGAGTCAAAAAAGTATGTTTCGTATTTTAGTTAACACCATTATCCACACATGAAACACTTCACTGTGAAATTGTCTATATCTCAGAGGACATCAGGTAAACCGTATTACGTATCTTCCTCTTCCTCCTCAGCTACTATTTCTTCTTCTTCTACGTCTTCATCTTCGATCGCATCGTCTTCTCCCTCACAAAATTTATCCTCCTCGTCATCCTCTGTTGTATGTAATGAGTTGCAGGCCCTCAAATTTTTTTCGTTAATACGGTAGTAGTAATATTTTTCGTAGAATATTGTGAAATATAAGTTAATTAAAAACCAGTCTTGAAAAAAATTCAAAAATTGATCGAAAAATAAGCCAGCGAAAAACAAGCCGGCTAAATTTAGAAGGCTTCTAAATTTGAAGATATGGATAGAATTGTTTATATCCCTGTCTCTTTTCCTCTCGTAGAATATAATGTGCAATATTAAAAATGGCCTCACAACACAGTATTGCCGTCCTTTTCTAAAGGTTAAATTTAAACTTTTATACCTCGGTCCATTTTTAAGATTATTAAAAAAAATTCACTCTTTATCAGATTGTACCTTGAAATTATGATTAATGAAATAAAAAAAATTAGTCAAATACCCAATTGTCAGTTTTATACGAGTTCTGTTGCGTAAAATTGTTTGAAATATTCCATACCATTCCTTACAAATGATAATAATTATACTTGGAATTATATATTATAATAATTTATTATATATTATAATAATTATACTTGGAATTATAATTCATTGATGTGAACACACAACATTGATGATAATGATATTTGAGGGTCATTCAAATTGATTAATTTTAGTATCTGTAAGCAAATAAGTAATTAATCTGGAATTTAAATGTGAAACTACTAGTGTCTGATATAAATTATACCATAAATTTATGATAATTTTTTAACTTATTTTTATCTAAAAGTCTACCATGGATTATTTAAGCCCATGGTAGTATAGTTTCCGTCACAAAAATAATGTCTTTGATTAGGGTGGGATTTTTTGGAACCCCGTTAAGGTTTGTTCTAGAGATTACCAGCTACCTAAATACCATTCGGATATAGCTCAATATAATATATTTTTTATTCAAATAAACTGACAAAAAATGTCGCAAATGTTAGAAATAATAATGTGGAATAGGTATTTAAGTTTCAATTACAATGTTTCTCACAATTGTGCAAAATCATCGTGAAAACTATACAAAACTAATTCGGTTATTTAATTTTATATTTATTTATCTTGTTAAGAATTTTATCTGTTATTAAATTTTTTTAACAGGATAATATCAACCCATGTTCAACCTGAAAGTTCTTTTAAATATTGGTGAAAGAATTTTTGAAATCGGATGAGTAGTTTTGGAGATTACCTCCTAAATCCAAACTTACAAACTGTTACACTTTTTTTGACGCTCTGAACTTCTGATTTTACTTCTCATAAAACTTTATACCGGACGCTATGTATGAAAATCGATTCTTAAGGAGTAGACTTCAAAAATGCTGTACATAATTATCACATATTAGGGTCAACCTCAATTATATAAATATCACAATAGGGTCAAAGTCAATTCAATTTGAATAAAAATTATCGCGCGCATAAAAACTATTCATTTTAATGATTTCGTTTTAGTGGTGTGTTTTTTGATCTGATGACGCTATGAAGTGAGCACTATTGTCACAAAACTAATATAACTCAAACAAAAGTAACCATAAATATTTCAAACTGAACCACAGCAAATGGCCACTTAAAATCTCTTCAGTTAACTCCAAGAATTACAAAAGTGAGCCACGTCGCTTTTGCCGAAAGCCCTACATATTTTGTTGGGCACACAGCTGTCACAATACAAGAGCACAGATAACGGCGAGCGTGTGCCAGGCCAGCACCAATGGCGTTTTATAGGAAGCTAACCGAAGTGACGAGGGTTACTGTCGGCAACTGTACGCAGTGCACAGTGGGTCGAAATAGCTATATGTGGATCGAAATTTTTTCCATACAATTGTATTTCCACTACGCTAATCGATAGATTTTAGTTATATAAATAGAAAATGTTAAGTTACATACTTCGCTAAACTCTGCAGTTTTCGAGGAAAAAAATGTTTTTCTTCTCTTTATATGGAATTAAACATGAAAGTCATATTTATAAAACGTTTTTCGGCTTCCTAAATATTAATCTATCATTGTTCCTCAACTACTCGATTCAAACACCTCGCTCCCTTACCTTGCAGTTTTCCCGCTCTATGGATTCATAATTGAGAGAAACTATAATTTTAAATAATATGCATTTACTAATTAATAAGGAAAAGATATTACCCCATTCGTTAATATTTTCTAAGCTGATCAATATAATTAGGCTTTCATTAATAAAGTAAAATATAAATCAGTGCTTGTGAACTTTAACTACTCATTTGTTACCACAGTTTTCTACAAAATAATAATTGTTTGCCAACCACAAAAAGTGATGGATTAAAACATCTTATAAACATGACTTTTCATATTTCGTTCCATGCAAAAAAGAAGAATTTCTCGAATACCAAAAAGCTTAACAAAATGTGTGTCACATAACAATTTTTATTTAGACAACTGTGTAATCTATCGATTAGTGTAGTCGAAAATACAAATTTGAAAAAAATAGCTAAGTCCCCTATATGGCCATTTCGACCCACTGTGAGGTTTAAAAATTATACCACTGATCCTAAGAATCTAATTTAATACTAAATCTGCCTTAGTAACGTGATAACACTTTGCTTCAAAGAGTTAGAGTGACCTTACATTTTAGTATTTGATACTGCATTGAACAATTTACGGAGTCCGTGGTCAATGAGTCAGAAAATATAAGGCCTGACTCGTTTTAAGCAGCTTCGATAAATGGTCCAAAAATATGTTTAATGATAATATTGAAGGAAAACAAATATAAATAACATAATTAATTAATTAGAAATATATAGATACAATATATCACTTAGATTATGATTAGTAATTATATCATACTCGAAACATTACAAGATGCGTAATCAAATATAATATCACAAATTGAATGTAAATCAGATTATAAATTAATTAATTATGAACATAAATCCGTCATAAAGTAATATTTTTGTTAGTGGTAAAAACCGCCATATTTAAATTGGTGGAAGTAACGATTTCCTATATCATATTTTTTTTTCTTTACTACCTTTTGATGGTAACTAAGTTTGCGTGAACTATTAATATCTAAATCGATTTCGACAGCACTTTATGTCCTACGCCATCTATTGGAGTTACTCGGTGACAGTATTAACATATAAACATACTGACCTTCTTGAACTGCCCGCTTAAAAATGAAAAGTCTAAAATTCAATATTTTTTTGTTAAATTTTATCATAATGATTTAAAGTAATTAGGTTTTGTTTATCGTCTAATATTTCTCATAGATTTCTCAATTTATTGCAATTTTATGGAGATAATTAAGCACTTCATTTGATTACTAGAACTCTATACCTGACGGCTCAGTTTCGTTTCCTGCTCAGAAAAAGTACGCAGCTACTCATAAAGAAGTTTTCACTTCAAAAATCAATTTAAATTTAATTACAAGAAAGAGTAGTTACCGTTTAATATTTTTCATAAATTTCTTAATTTATTGAAATTTTATCGAGATAATTATACACTTCATTTGATTACTAGAACTCTAAACCTGACGGCTCAGTTTCGGTTTCTGCTCAGAATAAGTGCGCAGATGCGCATAAAGAAGTTTTCACTTTAAAAATCAATTTAAATTTAATTACAAGAAAGAGCAGTTACCGTCTAATATTTTTCATAGATTTCTCAACTTATTACAATTTTATCCAGATAAATAGGCACTTCATTTAATTACTAGAACTATAAACAGTATAATATTAATAACTAAATTATTATCTATCAGTGAAATATATAACAGTGTACTCTTATATCTATAACAAATAGATATTAATTGATAACACGCAGTATATTGATATGGTATAATACTTAAAGATTAGGAGATAATTAATGATTAAATAAAAGACAAATAATAATAATAATAATAATGAGAATCAGAAGAAATATTTACAATGGAATTTAACCTAATTTAATTCAGTTTTAACATACAATATTCAGATGAAAACTTGTCAGGACACGGGCGGCGGATCATTCCGTCCTAAATCACTTTAGGGCCGAGGCAAGAAACCTGTGTTAACTTGTTCTAACAAATTTTTTGATACAAGATATTATCTGACGTAAGATAATTTGACGCATCAAAAGGATCTATGACATTGTCGATCATTCCACGTAATAACAGTAGACCGCGTATATATCGTCCTTTATTTGTATCAAAGTGTCGCACGAATTTAGGATTTTTTGCTGCCATAAATAGAATAAGCCGTAGCCTGAATAATCTTCCTTCAACTGTAGATTTCTTTGGGTCCTCAACTTCATAATTTAAAAATAAACTCATTGAGATTGATGGAGACAGGTAACTTCTACTTGTTGCAAAGTGATAGTTAGTGTATTGTTATGCTTATATTTAAAATAATTCAACTTTGTTTATTAACTTCAGTTGGTTTGTCTATTTGACTTTTTTTGATTAGTTGTTATTTAAGTCACTATAATTAATTTTTTCATTTATTGAAATCAATTGAAATGTTTCTTATTCGTAATGATATTATATGATAATGGTAACATGAAATTAATCATGCTGTGCCCACTGATTTCGGTGTTGTCACAAGAAAAGTATACATATCTATAATTATAGAATATATGTATGCTCGAATTAAATTTTAAAAATTGTGACAAAACTGTTTGTGTGCCAATAAAAAATAAATAAACAAATAGCAACCACTTTAAAACGAGTTAACTTTGATTTTACGTAAAATAGATAATTCGAACTTTGAAGCTCCTCCCAGCAACGATATTTATTACCTTTTCCATAAATCAATTGTCATAAACAAACAAGTCAATATGTGTTATACGCGTATGTGTCTTCGATTCAGTCGACATTCGTTTATTATGCATTTTCATTAGACCGTTATTCGTTGTATTTCTATTATTCTCGCTTTAAACAATATTTATAAATAAGGTAGGCATTGTTTATTACTCAAGAACATGCACCAATGCCACTGTTAAAAAATAAAGGAACACAGTACTAAATTAATTTTTATTGGTTGATTTCTTCAAAATTTTACTTTCAACTTAATGGTTTACACAACGCTTTGGGCACGTGGAAATACCGTAAGAAGAAATGGTTATAAATTTAGTAAAAATATAAAGTATGAGACAGAAACACACAGCAATTCAAATAAACATCTTCCTAATTAGTGATGAGTCGGTAACCACCAAGTACCTTATAATTATATTCTTGAAGCAGTCAATGGAGCAGAAAAAATATCAAGACGCGCAACGGCGCAACTCGTGATATAGTGTTTAACAATGTGAGTTCACGAAAGACAGGTGGAACCTGCAGGATGTTCGTGCCGATTCTAAGTCCGTGGAATAAACATGACTTATTCCTATGGCGTAACAGTCAGGAACACAAAGCGCTACTAAACTCAAGAGCGAGATGTTATAAATGTAATGATTTAGTAATTCAAAAATGCATGATTTAAAGCATTTCCTGTCGGAGTGGAAGGGAATTACATCCAGCAAAGGTCTCTTAAAAAATCTGAAGCAAATAAATAAAGATACCATGCACCCATGCATTTTGTAATACAAAAACCGACTGAACTTTTAAAATAATTTTTCAATTTTGAAAATATAAGTATCTTTATACGGAAATCAAACCATTGCATTTGTTTAAAAAATACTACGGACTTAAGAATTGAGTAAACGCACTATATATTCGTTATCATGATAATCGAGGGAATGCCATATGACATCTCCTAGTCACTAGTAGGTTTTTGCGAGGCTTCGATGATTTGATTGTGAAACGTGAGATGTTCATCCATAATTACCGAGAACCCGCACGGAAAACCCTTTCCAGCGTAGCTGCGTCATGCTCAAAACTGTACACAAGGGAGGCACAAAACAAGGAGTGTCTCCAAATATGCACGAATGTGCCGCAATTTTCAATCTGGAAGTCCACAGTTACTGTATCGCGTACCCACTACTGCGTAAATTTTCTGTGAATCTTTTTCCTTTTCGTTATAGAACATAGTGTAAACAATATCCAATAGATGGCGATAGTTTCATGACTTATTTTATTTCTTCTATAGGAGAACAAACCGTACAAAATATATACCATAAAAAAAGCCAAAAGTTAAAAATATTTATTACAAGTTTGACAATTCAATCTATTTAATAACATATTTTTATCGCTCCATGATTAAACTTTCGTAGATATAAGCGCTCAATTTGAAAACATAATTTTTTGCAACATAATCCAGAAAAGAACCCAGACTTGGGCTTGCCAGATATCCGAATTTAACCGGACATGTTTGGCCTTTTACAATATATTCCGGTTCATAATAAGCATATCCAGCCTTTCTGTATTTGTTATAGCTTTAGGCTGACAAATTAGCACGTAATATTTTAATTTATATATAACTTTTAATATATTAAGACTTGCAAACCACCAAGTCAATAAGATGACGTACTTCTTTCCATAGATCCAAAAGAATTTTATCTTTTGTTGTGGTTATTTGGAAGAGATCTATCTTAATGATTAGAAAAGAAACGTTTTAAATAACATATTGAGAGTTAAATTGTTCCTTTTATGCGAAGATGACAGAGTTTGGTTTTTATTTATATTTTATGCGTTTCAACATGTCAATTTTTTAATTAGATTTCGGGATTTAAGTTATTACTTTAAAAAAAATTGGTGTGCTTTAGACTACAAAGTAGAAGTGAAAACTTTGACAGTAAAAAATACAGCCGTTTGTGTAAGTTAGAAATTTTTAATTAAAAAAAAAACAAAAACAACATACGCATATTATATTAAATTGTACTCAAATAAAATATTATTCAAAAATAGAAGGCAATTCAAAAAAGGATGCACTCCGTGTTAGACAATGAACTCGCTCGGCCGATTATCCGAACAATGCAGTGGACATTCATTTGATCATATTTCATCATTTTTGAATTTGGAACTTTCTTGACCGATGCCGAAGGTAGCCGAGTTTACCTGATTCAGCGTTACTGACCCGGACCTGATGACTCAGTTTCGGTCTCTGTCAGAAAAAGTGGTATAAAAAAGAACAGTTATTTTATATCTTTATAGTGAATGATTAAAGATTTCATCTTTCTGTTGTGTGCTATTATATTACAAAATATTAATTTTCAATTGTGCATATAAAAGTGTGTAACGTTTAGCGTCATTTTATTTCTTAATATTCAATGCTACGAACATGTCAAATGCAGTTTTCAATATAAACCAATTTAACCCAGTTTTATTAAAGTAAAATAAGATAAGGTAATGCTTGGCTAATTAATAGTGTTGTACTTTCTAATTTATCATCCGACACGCCTACCCCGCGATTAGTGCAGGTAAGATGTAGTTTTATGTCAAAAACAAATTTAAGGAAAAAAAGTTGTTGAGCAGCCTAGACTAATTATATCAGTTGTAGTGATCTGTGCCTGATCTACTTAAAAAAATATCTGACAAAAAATGAACATTCTGTTCTTAAATAATTTATTTTAAAACAGGGCAACATTATATCGTATATTTATTAAAATAATATTTAACTCAAACTACTTTAATGACTCGAATTTTAGTAAATTATATTTGTGCTACAAGAACATTAAGGTTGAAATTGTAAACATAAATCTACCTAAGTTTGATATAAAACCAGATTGGTGTCCTAAGTTTATTTAAACGAATGGTAACCCTTATCGCGACCTAATGACCACCGGGTGCATACATAAATACTCATTTCAACAATTTACATACTAAATGCGCGTGAATGAATTTGGTAACTGATTCATATTCCGGTCAGTAAAGTTGTAATGTAACGTCAACATGGATTCCTAAAGTGATAAAATTGTATAACGGGTTCCGATTTGAATCTAATGTACTTATTGTATTTTTTACAAAGGTTTATTCCAAATATTCAAATTTGACGCATGGTTAGTAATACGTTTATTAATTTAGCTTGTAGAATTTCAAAAGTTGTTCAAACAAATGAGGCAAAATATTGGTACGTGACGTCTTTTAAACTTAAAAGGAAAAACCTTTCAAAATAATTATAAAATTCTTTGCAATACATTAATACTTTCCACGTCTCACTTTATAAGCGCATGTGTACAAGGAAATGTCTCAGTCGGTGAAACATTACTTTTTCTTTTTCAAAAGATACGCAACCGCAGAACTGTGTAATTTTTAATCTAGTACGCTTTCTAGTCAGAAGGTTTCGCTTAATCTTTTTATAACACATACTATATTGACAGTATGGCATAGTCTCATCAGTAATAGACGAGTATGTCTTGCCTTATATGTATCTTCATGAATCTTTATTTTCTTATTAAACTTGTAAATAAAATATTGAACAAGTTAATTTAACATAACGAATATAGAAAAAAGTTAGGAACTAGAAATTAAATTAGAACATTGTTTTAGATCATGAGAAAACTAAAATTCAACATCATATTCATGAAAATTTAAATTTAGCGGAAGGAAATATCAAATGGAGACATGCCGGAAAAAGCTTTGCAGAATTAATTCACGTTTGCGAGACAGAAAAACAAAAAAGTCCCATTGCAATGTTAAATTTAGACATCTATAGCTATCTTTATAAATAGCATTTACAATTAATTTTGTGAATTTTTTTTATGTGTAAAGTACACATGAACGTGACTCTGTGCTTTATTTCAATTAACAAAAATATTAGGTTAGCTAGGCTTAGGCTAAGTAACAATTTACGTGAAAAAAATTCGACGTTAACGAAGACCTCCAAAAAGGACCTCGCACAGTTTTTTGAATCAAAAGAATTTTACAAGAAAGGCATATTGTCACTGCCAATTAGATGGCGACAAGTAGTAGATAATAATGGTGCATACTTAAATTAAATTTAGTGTAACATATACATTTTTTAATAGAAATTATTGACAGCAACTCGGGGTTAAAAACTTATTTATAATATAATAATGTACCGCAACGTGACGCGTTTGTGATATTCCTGCATGAAGGGTATCCATTTCCAGTCCGTTTTATGTTCCTTAATTCCACACGCGAATACATCACGAAAATCGTTTTTCTGCTTTTGTTTACTTTCAAAAACCTTTTAATTTCTCTTAAAATATTAATCCAAATTGCAAAGTGTGAAGGGTCAGTTTTTATTTACCGGAAACCCTTAAAATAACTATAATGAGAATTAATAAATTGACCCAAAGTAAGTTACTATACTGCCGGGGACTTTTCTTTAGACCTTTTTAAGACCTATAAATTCCACAAACACAGTATTTGAATTTGTAATAGTTTCGTCAACGGACAGCACACAGACCAGCACTTTTTCTCTAATTACGTTGGCATGACTAATTATATCTCAAAAAATAAACAACATAAGTGCGCACTATATAGTCTATGGCAATCTAGAAACTATACGCGATCATATTTTGGAATCAGATAAGTAGTTTTTGCGTGACTCCCAAATAACACAAAAGGAAACAAAATTTTCCTTTTAAAATATTAGAGTGATCACGAAATAATTATATAGAGAACATTATTAAGATCAATCCAGCCGAATAGAATGCTTAACATACGACAAATAACATCTACAGGGATAATAACCACAGGTCTTAATATATATATATATATATATACACGCACACACATGTATAATTCACATATATATTCGTTACCTTTAATACAAACACTTTATTCTTTACCTTTAACTATGTTCTGAACGACAAAATCTTAGTTCTACAAATTTTTAGTAAACAGTTATTCGCCAATAAGTAGCTTCCTGTTTTCAAACTACAAATATCCCAAGGTACTTTTCTAAGATAGTTTAATGAAAGGTTCTTCTTTCTCGCATTGTTTCGTTATAAGTGGTTTCATTTGTTTCTTTATTTCAATGTTATCTATGATCGCATCTTTATTGCATCTGTTTTTCTCTTACGCGTTCCGTTACTCGCTTCCAATTCGTAATTGTCGAATACTACGCTTATTTGACACATTAATGCGTTATTTATTCCGCCTACTGAAGTAATGTAATATTTTAATTTTAGCTTCCGCCCGCGAGTAGTTCGCGTAGGGAAGTCCCACAACAACCCATACAAATAGTGAGACGGTAAAGGTAAGATTACATACAGTATAGGTACATTAAAGAAATGATACAGATAAATGAAATTAAAGTATCGGTCTGTAATTTTCAAATTTTAAGCTTTGAAATGCTTTTCCCGTTTGCATATTCAATTACTAAAACGAAGCTAATGTTTAAAAAATTATCTGTCCTTATGACTGGATTTAATTGGTAAATTACCGAAGCAATTTGCATAAATTTTAGCTACAAGTTATAGATAATCCTGAAACCCATTTACTTTTTGTTTAATCGTGATATCTCAAACGAAGATATTCGTTATTTCGAAGATATGATCTTACGTAGAAATTTAAATAAAACCTCCACCGCACCGATTGTTTGTATGTAGTATAAGAAAATAAAATAAAATCATTATAACACTGCACTTGCATTTCGGAATTCCACGCGGGTTGCAGATAAAATCGCATATAAAACCGGCAAAATGTATGTCATAATAATTGTATACGTCTCGTGAAATTGTTGATAATGGTTAATAAATTGAAAATTTTAATTGTATTTATAAAGACTGGAATTTCAATTTTTTGAGATTTTTCGAATCTATGGTTTAAAAATTGGAGGGTTAATACGTTGAACGTCACTTTGAATCTCAACGTCCCCAAAGCATAGCGTAAAAATGGAAAATGGTCAATTTATTTCACTTTAACTGCCTTATTCAATTAAACTTCGCTGATGGGATGCGCGTAAAAATGTTCTCCCTACACTTTACGTGTGTCAAAAATACTTTAATTTGTTTTTTTTTTCATTTTTTATAAATTTTCTTTGACATCTCCATCTGCAGCTTTTACATACAAAATTACATGCAAGTAAGTCTAAAACTGTAGCAACTGTGAGGCTGTGACGGACGGCTGAACTTACGGATGGATGTATAGACGTACGGACGTACGGAGGTACCGACGTATTTACGGGCGAACGTACGAAATTACGAGGATTCCTTGTTTATACTATGAAATATTAAAATTAATTCGTGAGGCTATAGAGAGCTATAAAGAGAAATGTATTTGTTCCTCTACTTCTTTTCATTTATTCGCATAACCTAAAAGCTAATAAACAAATTTAGACTACTGAAATGTTTAGAGTCTAGTACAAAAAAATTGACAGCAAAAGACTGACTGACAAACAGACATGTGAGTGATCTTATAAGGGTTCCGTTTTTCAGTTTGAGGTAAGGAACCCTAAAAATTTGTGAATCAAATAGATATACGAATGTTCCGCACACGTTTAGGCACTTATAATCTTTTAAGGGCACGTTTTTCTATTAAACTACAAACATCAAACATGTTACAAATACTAGTTATTCATAACGTAAATATATTGCCTACTATTTCTTTTACCGGCATAGATGTGCACATTGAATTAGCTAAAGACTCTTCGAAAATAGTGACAGATAATTGGCTATTTTAAGAGCCGTTTCTTTGTAACTTAAGTAATATTTTTTCATACCCAAAAACTTTATAAAAGTACATAATATCGTGTCATAAATACGTTTATGTATATCATATATACATATACGTTTATATGCAATCGTTATTAAAGAAAGAAAAATCCCTTACGTGCGTCGACAATGAGCGATTCAATCTCAAGGAAAATTGAAATTGATCAGATATATGCAATATCATTCGAATTTTGTAAGAAAATTATTCTAATACAATAATCAGGAAAATGGTACATTTTTGCTCGACTCTCGGTAAAGCTACATTTTTAATTTATGCGTTACACGTTTATCGTATTAAATAAACTTTATAATAAAGGAATACTTCAGTCTATGCTCTCGTTGCTCATGTAACGTAATTTTAAATAATACATGGTTAATATCAGTATAATAGTAGGGGTTGTAATACTGACCTCCCCCATTTTTGGAATTGGATGCACACTAATATCGAGATACCGGTACTTACTAATAAAATTTAAAACAGAAGTCCATAAAGAGAAAAGAAAATTGGGTATATGTAACGGGTTAAATTTTTTAAATAAAATATTTTTATTTATGTATTTAGGATAAAAGCTAGGAAACAAATAATTATTGTGTTACAATAGCGTATAGGCCGACATTATATATTTTTGATAATATTTTTTTATTCAACACCTTATTATATTCAGTTCACTACTTTAAACTAATGTTTTATATACAATCGATAGATTTTGACGACAGCTGACGAATAAAACTTAAACGAACATCGTAGCTTTTCCGAATCAAAAGTTATACTAATTGCAAATCTCGATACGCTGCAAAATAACTTCAAAATGGCGGCGCTTCCCCTTCCACCGCGCGCGATGCGTCAGTGTTCTCGCTTATTGTAATGAATTCTTTGATCCTCTAGCTATCTAGTGGTATAATTTAATTTTTGATGTAAAGGATAGATTCGAAACTGCAACGCCAAACTATATCCCCCGATTTTGTTATCATTAGGTTTTTTGGATGTTAGCAAATTTAAAGACGTATACACGTCAAAATTAACGAATTTTCTTTGCATAAATAAGGATAAGCAAATTGAAAATATTTGTTACTTTTTATGCATAAAAAACCCACTGGCAATAGCTTTCGAAAAATATAGCAAAGAATTATCAATGTATTTTCATGTTTTATACACAGCAGGTGGGCGAAGATTTTAAAACATGAAGCTATAGGTAGGACATTTACTTAAAATCAAAAGTTACAAGTTTTAAATGTGCACTACCCAGCGCGTCGGTAACTGATCTAAAGAATAGAGATAACATATTTCTTCGAATTACATTGGTCGTTGGTACATACCGTTGAACATCATTGTATACACAGGAATGATCATAGATGCTTGGCTGTTAATTAGATTCCAAATCATTTCATTCCTAATAAATAATTAGCTATTTGGTCTAACTACAGCATACGTATATTGGTTAAGGCTGCTACCATCCCTAAATTTTGAAAATCAGGATAAGATGGTGGGAAAATCAGGACATTTAAGTTTATAAATAGCATGCAGAATAAAAATATAGATACTGTATAAAATTAATGAGTTATCTATGATTCGATCACAATTTTTTTGTGAGTTAAGGGCTCCTAAATTCAATGAATATGGTAGAATTATATAACACCTTTATTCAAAGCATTGCTCGTTCAAATCAGATGCTGTAAAATGAATCCAATCGAACACTTTCAGGTCTTTTAATAGTTCAATCCACAAACTTTTGATTTTTCATAGACATTTTTCTTTTTCGTTAATAGTTCTTGCTAATTTTTTTCGTCTTCTTAAATCTCCTCCTAATTTTTCATACCAACTTTCAATGATCAAAGTTAATTGGGATTCTCTATTTAATTAATGAAATAATACTAATTTATTTTCTTATGATCCTATTTCTTTTTTCTTTCTGTTTGAATTATCGGCATTAAGAATAATCAAGAAATAGATAAGACTCGGCATAATCGTTGTTGAAAGATTGCAAAATATACTGGAGTGCTTTATTCAAATTTATAAAATAGCTTATTGATGGCTTATAGTATCTTAGTGGTCTTCAACGAAAATGTCTACCATCGTGTCTTTGAGTGAAACTTAAGTTGAACGTATTCTATTCCAAAAATAATTGTAATTTTTTACAACTTTTTGAAACGTGGGTTCGATGACCAACATAATTATTTTGCCAACATTTTGTCCCTTACTTACCACCATAGAATAAAGATACATAATTTTTCAAACGTGTGAGTAATCCATATACATATAATAAAACTGTAGAAATGTCACTCTGTACATTGAAGATATTTACAAAAAAATTATTATAAAAGCAAAATAAATGAAATAAAAAAAATAAAAACGCCTGTTTATTCTGTTACTAAAATTAATTTAAAATATAGTCTTAGGAAAAAAATTAATTTTTGAAGATAGGACGCCATTCAGATAAAGATCTCATCCAGCATCTTCCAACGCTTGCAATCAGTTGCGAGGGTCGCACCCCCCCCCCCAGGTCGGAGGGTAGTTTTTTTTCCCACTCGATTTTCTATCACGTCCGCCCAGCGTCTCTAGCGCCACTATTTTTGTCCATTTGGCTTCGTGCATCCTGGCAACGTGACCTGTCCATTCCCATTTCTGTTTCTTCAGTATTTTAGTTCATCTATTATCTTCTTTCTTACTTTTATATGTCTAATCTCATCCTTTCTTCTTGCCCTGAAAATATTCTTCTCTATAGCTCTATGGCACTTAGATATTTTGTTTTTCGCTACTTTAGTGTATTTCCAAGTCTAACATCCAAAAGTCAGCGTTGGTAGAAGATAAAAATTCAGCGGCAAATTTCTTTTAAGAACTTCTGCATGCTTAGAATTTGCTCCAAGTTTTATTATATATATATATATATATATATATACTCCTGCATACATTCTCCATTAAAATATATTTTTTGGTAGCTAGATGTATTATACTATTAAATATATCATATATGTTTGTAAATTTCTTGATAGAAACGCAATGTCATCCGGAAGTACAAGGTGGGTGAAATTTTTCCATTTATGAAAATTCCTTTGTTCTTTTAGCAGAGTCCTTCTTGATATAGTATAGTACCATTATAAATAGAGTCGTTAAAAGCGGGTCTCCTTGTCTAATTCCACTTTCGATATTTATAAACTTTCGGGTAGTCTCAAGCCAATAAATCGTTTTTTATTATTTTTATGTTCTTTGGTCCACCTGTGTTGCTGTTAGAGTTTTCTCTAGCGCCACTGCTCCATGGTCCACAGTATCAAATGCTTTTTAATAGTCAACAAATGTCATGTAAAGTGGGTTTCTGAATTTTTTATATTCTTCTATTAATTGGTCTATTGTCGGAAAGTGGCCAATCGTATAAAAAACTGCTTCAAAATCCCGCTTACTCTATGTAAAAAGTCTTCTTTTTTAGGTGTGATTATTTTTTACACTTAAAGTGAAAACAGTTTATATGTGTATATACATATATATATATATATATATATATATATATATATATATATATATATATATATATATATATATATATACTTTGGATAAAACTTACCAAGACATACTCTTCCCTACTTATCGCTGTCTCCGTGCTTATGTTTTTATTTTAGCTTTTGTATAACTTATCGTAGAAGGATTTGCCAGTTAGGAAGAAATCTTTTTTATGTTCTTATTTCTTAAATTTTCATATCAATTTTTCGGAAGTATTAATTTTTTATATTCCCTCTTCAAGATACACAACGAATCTAAATGTTTTTCTGTCACTCGTATTCTATGATTTCCATAGCCTGTTTTTATAATTTTATTGACTTTTGCCCTAAATAATAATTTAATAAAACTTAGTGTTGATTTTCTTGATTCTTGGTTTTCTTTATTTCTATACTTTTCATTAATCGAATACTGTCTGTTATACATTTTTCTATTTTGCTTTAATATGATTGTTTTATTTCATCAGTGTGCAAAATTATGTAATTTTTTTGGTAACTTGTTCTTTGTCCTTCCGTATCTAAGATTCGTTTTTCTTTGCTATGAGTGAAAACCAAGATCTTCAAACTAGACGATGTTCTGATGCGTAGGTTATATTTAGTATTTCGATATTACTTAACTGTCTCTGGTCGTCAGTTAATACGTAATCTATTTCAGTTATAACAGTTTTCTCTGTCATAACCATCATAACCATCTTTGTCTGTTTTCTTTTTAAAATAGTTATTCATTATAAATAGTTTATTTTTCAAACTTACTCTATTAACCTTTGATCTCTTTTATAACGTTCTCATAGGTCGTACTTTCCCATAATTAGCTAATCTTCACTCTTAGCCATACCTATTCTTGCCTTTAAGCCTAACATTATTACTTACTTCCACTGGTGTCCACTTTATCCCACTAGCTCCCACAGTTATAGAAGTACTTGTAGCAGCGACATGGTTCTGTTGCTCAAATTGGAGGTTGAGTATGGCAATTGTTACTGATAGGCCAATGAAACTTAGAATATTATTCCTATTATATATTATATATAGATATATATGTATATGTATTAAGCTCCTAGGTGTTCTTTTGTGTGACCGTTGTAACAAAATATATATTGTTTATCTTTTTATATATGGCTTTCTACTTTTCTGACCACCGCTAGTCCAATATAATCACATTTCATATTATTTAACGTATATTTTAGTCCAATTATACTTTCTTCTGTTAAAAGTAATCTTACATTGTACGTGCACACACGCACACACACACGCATACGCACACATACACACACACACACACGCACATATATATATATATATATATATATTTTTTTTTTTTTATGGTGTTTACCGTCTTTCTTATCTATATTTTTTTACTGGAGGGTTTTGTTCTAGCTCTCCCACGGTTACCAGCCGTACTGAGAGAAGGAGAGAAGGCGGGGAGTGCTATTTTGTTTCGATGTGTTTCTGTAATAGGTTTTTGGTTGAGAAAATTTGTAATAGGCATTTTGTTTCCTCTTAATTCGTAGTGTCTCACTTATTGCAAAAAAAAACACGGGTTCAACCGCAACCAGGGTATTAAACACCGCGGAAAATATGATTCAATTCTAGATATCAATTTTGCTGAAATATGATTACTACGGGAGCGCAGCAAGTAATTAAATACGAAGAATAAATAGTCTAGCCTATATAGTAGTAATAGCATAGTCTTCAGCCAAATAGGGCGCAAAATATTTCGAAAAATAAGTTTTATAAGCGAATATGGCTGTAAATCTGGGCTGCAAAGACTAAAATCCTAGCACATGTTTACGAGAAATGGGAGGCAACAAAAGAACTCACAAGGCGAGCTAGGTTTGTCGCTATCAGTAACACTTATATCTGGAGATTCGAAGAGGTCTCTTTTATTATTTTGCGTTAGTATGTTTTTGTTGTTTTTTCTATTTCCTTCTTGTATTATTTTTTTTTCTTTTTGTCTTTTGTTCTTTTAATTGATTTAATAGTTATTTATTCTTTTAAAATGCTTCTACAGGGAAGTCTTCCTTAATATATTATGATCTTCCTTCAAGTATTTTTTTAAAACTCTATTTTGTTTTTTGCTGTGGTGAATGACTTGAATTGGCCTTATCCTTTCTTCTTTATTGCCCGATCTTCTAGCATTTTTTTATGTAATTTGCATCACATCTCACCTTTAAATCATTATTTCACTTTTCTGTTCTTATACTTTGTATTAGTTTTTGTAGCCATTTTCTTCTTTTTATATTCCAATAAATATCATATTTATGTTCTTCTGTTTTTTCTTCCAGCATTAGGGTTCAGGCTTCAATGTTATTATATTTTTGTTTATACTGTTTTTCTTTTTATTTGCTTCCTCTATTTTTCCATTTCTTCTTGAACATTTTTTAGTATTGTTAATATTTCATCCGTTATCTTATTTTGGTTAGACTCATTCTGTATTATGGTTCTTGTACAATTGAATCGTATTGATATAACGGTAAGTTGTTATATTGCCGCTAAATCTTACTAGGCGAGATAATAAAAGTAATCGACCACAAAAACTACTATATTATAATCTACTATATATTAGTATATACTAATTTATTTTCTTTAATTTACATGATGTTAGTATAAAACCAACAAAAAAGTACCTACCTAATTACTTGACGCGTTGTGATTACACAAATGTGTAACGTATCGACTTAACGACTACACATTTAACTAATTTATTTTTACTTATTGCAAACAAAAAAAAATATGGGTTTAACCGCAAGCAGTTTATTAAACACCGTGGTATTAAACATGTAATTCAATTCTAATTACCAATATTTATAAAATATGATTACTACTGGAGCGCAACAAGTAATTAGATATGAAGAACAATAGTTTTCAAATAAATAGGGCTTATCTTTTTTATTGTTGGAAATTCGGAAATGTTGGTAAAATGCGTTTTATTAGAGAAATCTTTTTTTCTGAACCGCAAAGACTAAAATCCTAGCACATAAGCATGTTCTCTTACGAGAAATGGAAGGCAACAAAAACCTCACAAGGCAACTCCAAGTTTTGGCCTGAGAAGAAGTTTGACAAAGTCTTCCTAGAACGATGAAAAGGAAGTTTCGTTTGAGCACAAAATAAAATGCCGGAAAGGCCGAACTGGATTAGCCATACTTTCAAAAGGTAAATCGTCCGTATCTATAAACATGCTTTGTATTAGAACCCTTAAGAGAAGAGGAAACGCGGTTGTTCGAAACAGATATTGCGCCAAACTATGTTGATGGAACTGAAGAGCATCAGTAAAGTATCTGGAGTGAAGCAATACGTGATACAAAGGATTAATCATCGTGGTTAAACACCGTAGATATCGTTTGCTCCATCCAGGAGAAAATCGGTTGGAAATAGAATGCGAAAGTAATCATAACGTCTCAAGTACAATATCTTATATATAACGTCTTTCAGATAGGTTCAATTATTACACTACACCGAGTCTCGTGTGGATCATAAATAATTGAACTGGATCATAATTTGCTTCGCACTAAAAATAAGTGACGTAATTTAAAGGAAGAACAAGTTGTAAAAAATAAATTAAGTGTAGATCCTAAATAATTGAGCTGGGTCATAATTTGCTTCGCACTAAAAATAAGTGACGTAATTTAAAGGAAGAACAAGTTGTAAAAAATAAATTAAGTGTAGATCCTAAATAATTGAGCTGGGTCATAATTTGCTTCGCACTAAAAATAAGTGACGTAATTTAAAGAAAGAACAAGTTGTAAAAAATAAATTAAGTGTGGATCATAATTTAATTCACACTAAAAAAGTGAAGTAATTTAAAAGAAAGAACAAGTCGTAGAAAATAAATCAAGAGGAAATTTTAACAAGAGGTTAGATAATTTATGCTAACAGCAAATAAACTTTTTAAAAATTTCTTCTGAAAAAATAACTTTCGAGGAAAAAATATTCCAAACCTATACCGACAGCAGTTAGTATTACTCACATGGTTATGAAATCACCCGTAATCGTACACCCCTACTCGTATATAGTTATTACAGGAAATAAAATAGATGACAAGGGAAACATTCGATAGAATTGAAGAAAACAGGTTTGTATGAAAGACGGAAAAAAAACAAATTGAATGAGTTGAGCTAAAATTGAGATTGCTTAGGTTCTAATATACAACAATACACTTATGTATACTAAGTATACGTGACTCTCTACTCCTTAAAGAGAAACTTCAAGTCCTTGCATAATTTTTCATTTCTTTTTTTCAATCTAGTTTTAACGTAATAAAACGTCATGAAAAAAAATATCATGAACTTGAATGAAAATGTTGTGTTTTATTTTATGTGAACGATGGTACCCCATTTTGACGTGAAAATATTTACACGACAGCCATATGATAAACGCAACAACAAGAGCCCCTATACAATTTTATGACCATGATCCTATGAACCTACCGGCGCTTTTTAGATTAGGAAATCCTGAAACCACAATATTTCCGTGTTATATCTCTGACAACGAAGGAAAAAGTATTAACATGCAATAAAATCAAATATCTATACATAGGAATAAAATACTGGTCGGTTTCTATCTTCCTTTCAATTTTGCACATTTTTCCGTATAATAAATATTTTCTTTGCCAAAACCGTCACATTTTTGTATCCATTTGCCCACAGCTTAGCTCAAATACTTTCAGCTAAACTTAATTTTACCACTTTCATCCAAAGTATTTGCGCTCACCTTTTAATATTGAAGTTGGCTGGCACATTGACTGTCAACAATTACTTTCAGCTAAATTCAATTTTACCACTTTCATCTAAAGTATTGGCGCTCACCTTTTAATATTGAAGTTGGCTGGCACATTGACTGTCAACAATTACTTTCAGCTAAATTCAATTTTACCACTTTCATCTAAAGTATTGGCGCTCACCTTTTAATATTGAAGTTGGCTGGCACATTGACTGTCAACAATTACTTTCAGCTAAATTCAATTTTACCACTTTCATCTAAAGTATTGGCGCTCACCTTTTAATATTGAAGTTGGCTGGCACATTGACTGTCAACAAAGAGAAAATTTGTAATAAGTGTTTCTACGAACACATTCTTGATTTACTGTGTTTCTACTGGTCTACTCAAAGTTACTGACTAATTGTTTTTGCGACTTTAATAGTGTTTCAGTATTTTTTTAACATTTCAAGCCATAGTTATTTATTGCGACCGTAAGTAAACTGTTTAACAATCAGACCGTTTTTGAGAGTTTACTGATCTGATGTTTGGTCTTCCACAATAACAAGTAGTTTCCTCGCTCTTTTTTCCAATAGTATTTGCAGTGTCATCAGAAACCTCCATTACATTTATCACTTGTGCCTTCACGTGAGGGGCCTAACAATATATTTATCGTTATTAACGTTTTTAACTCAGATGTTGCTATAATCGATAAATGAGCGCTAAATATGGGTTTTCACCAGAGATCGATATTTTTTTTATTTAACTGTCACTAAACCGTAGAGCCATTCTTTTTTAAGAGTAAAAGACATTAAAATGGCTTAGCAATGGATTAACGTTTTAATTGACAGCTCAAAGTAAACAATACGACATTAAGTCTTTGCGAAGCGCTCGTGTCATTGCACTGAAACTAAATGTCAAATCTGTCAAATACTGTTTTTACTTTTATTTGACAATGAATGCTTATAATTTTTCATTTTACCGAATATGTCACATTTTTGAGTGTTTTTAAAATTTAGATATTTGTTGCATTTTCGCCATTAAAAAAAATTATTTTATCTTTAAATTTATGTTGCAGAGTAAGCACTAGGTAATGATTTATAAGCAACGCAATCTTCATATTTATTCTTCTTTACAATTTCTTATAAGTCCTCATTGTCCCTCTAAACACTTTTAGCATTTATAGCTCTGTCTGGTCGCGAGCTGGTCCTATATTCTATAAAGCTTCCTTCTTTATGAAAACCTTAACTGCCAAGAAATAAATATCAGATATTCTCCATCAGTATATTCATGCCATAGTCATCTGTATAGACAAAACCTGTCTTAATTTCGTTTCTCTTCCTCAATTTATTTTAAGTCCGGTTGTTTTGATATTTCTCCAAAATGTTTGCAGGCATGTCAAGTTAGTTTTATTTTCTTTTTTCCATAATTTTACTTTGAATCCTGTACTTCTTTTATCCCTAGCTGACGACCAGCGGAGGAAGACGATTCCTTAGCCAAAAATTGCTGCGGGTGTCGCGCGGTTCAGAGTCTAGCTAACGATTTTCTTCCACAATTGGTGATTTTTGGCGATACTTATAGATTCTTTAAGAATCAAATATTGGTAAAGGAGGTCTTCATTAACGAGACTAATTTTATTTGGTGTTGTGTTTTGAACATTCTAGGTCATTCTAGATAACCCACTAGAGAAACATGTGTGGTAAATAATCTGGTTTCATTCGACTAACATAGTTGACAGTTCATATTTACTTCAATTTAGTTGGCGGAAAATCCCTCACCTCTATATACATAATAATACATAATAAAACAAATAAAAGAAAATTTTAAAATTGTTAGGAAAGCGTTATATTACAGGGAACACCGGAAGGCTTTGAATACGTAAAATACCTGAGAGCTTTTTAACTAATCATTTAAACTCAAACGATGAGACATCGGAGCAGTTGTGTAAGACTCTAAACAAACCAATTGACTATTCATATCCGATTCGAGTAATAAATTCCACGGAACGAAGATCGAAAACAAGTCGAATAAATTAATGACAGCATTCCATCAATCAAGAGCTAAACGATTTGATACGTCCCATTAACATGTCCGCGCCGATCGAGAAATGTGTCGGCCGCTCGCCGGCGCGATCCAACTCCGCTTCACTCGCTTACTTCCTCTACTCGTTCCTCCAACAGTCGATTACATTGTCGAGTTTACAATTATCGTTTTATCGCCGCGGTCCTGTTTCATAACATTTTAAAAATAGCTTCATTAGGGTTGGAAATTTTTAACGCAAAAATCGATTACCTACATCGTAGCTTTGCGGGTTTTTAGGGTTCCGTACATTAAAATGAAAACGGAATCCTTACAAGTGTCAACTGAGTAACTCATGTCTATGTATCTCTCTTCTCAGAAACAGCTTGCTGTTGAAACTTTAAATCTGGCATTGTATTTAAATATATTAACCCGCACATATTTCAACGGCTAAAATTCAAAAATATTTATATGAGGATTGGAGAGGAGAGGATGGGATAAGGATATCTTAAGGAGGATGTGACGGACGAATTAAGTACTCGGCAAAAATTATTTTTTAATTATTTACATATGTTTATTCCCGGGGTATCGCTTGAAAGGGCAAATAATATTAAGGGCCCCAAAAATACCATTATTCTAATTTGAGGTAATATGTTTTCAGATAAATTGAAAAATACGCCATAAATATACTCCACCCCTAATTTCCAAAATTAATTAACCTAAAATTATTTCTAATTATTTACATATGTTTATTCCCGGGGTATCGCTTGAAAGGGCAAATAATATTAAGGGCCCCAAAAATACCTTTATTCTAATTTGAGGTAATATGTTTTAAGATAAATTGAAAAATACGCCAAAAATATACTCCACCCCTAATTTCCAAATTAATTAACCTAAAATTATGAAAAAATAGGATTTTTAAAAGCCAACATAAGAGTTGTAGGAAAACTATAGTATAATAAAAAAATCGTTTTTAGAATTTTTGTATCTGTCTGTTCGTTTGTGCGCGCTAATCTCAGAAATGGCTTGACCGATTTGAATGCGATTTTCACTAACGTATTGTGACAAGCTTCCCGTAACATTTAATTTTTTTGTCATTTAAATCGGTTCACAAACAAAAAAGTTATGCTAAATGAAATAATACGCGCTGTTCTAGAAACTCGCTTCGGTCGGTTTAGTTGAAACTTTTCTTAATTAGTTTGTAAAACCATGATTGGAAGTTTTAATATTAAAAAATAATGCCTGGTTTGGGAAATATAGACATGTCCAATTTAACTTGAACTCTCATCAATATGGTCGACCATATTAAAAAGGGATCAGCTTACTGCTTTTTCGAGTGTTATTCGGGCGCGGCTGACCTATATGAAGCGCATCGCGAGCCGCAGCGCGCCCTGTACCATTCGATGATTCACAGTAAACGCACGTATTTGAAGAAGCACGGAGCACCTTGGCAAAAGCTAGGCTCGGTAACACAGAGTCTAGCTGGCCACTCTCTTCAATTATCTATGGTATTTAGTGGTTGGAAACTAATTAAATAAATAATATAATTTCATTAAATTTGTGAAGACTATTTTGTTTGTATATCTATAAATATATTTATTATGTAACATTGTTATAGTTAGATAAAAACTTTACATATAACTTTCATTGGTTTTATCTTGTTTGACTAAAATTCTGTGTTTATAATAATTACTTCATTACTACATAAGAGTAGTTACAATAAGTAGGGCTTTATTAAGATGGAAGGAGTTTTTATTTTTATTGTGTGTTTATAAATATATTGTATCTTTCTATTTTCTTATAATTTCAATACATGTAGATGGACAAGTACGTGACAACTTTTCACTACAAGAAAATCTGATGAAACCAAAATTGAAGTCCACGCGAACGTCGTGGGCATTAGCTAGTTCTAAATATAACCGATAACACTAATCAACAAAAAATCCAATCTATAATCTACAATTTCCGTCTATGTTGTCTGAAATTAAATACACAAAAAAACACTTTTAAATTATACCTACATGTAAAAACCGGAACATGAATGAAACAATTAACATTTATTTAATTAATTGTACAACATAAATATTTAATTATGTTGTACAATCACACTCAACAGTACGTTATTTAAATACGTATACATACATAATTAAAAAAAAACACGCGTACATAATTAATCACTAAAATAAACTGAGTAAAACATTGAAAAATGTTCGATTTCTTTCGATCTAATTCAAACGAACGAGCAGGCAGACAGGCGGACAGGTGCAGGGGGAATAAAATATTCGGTCGCGTTCAAAAACTTCTTTCAAAACTTTAGTATGACCTTGACTTAACGCAAATAGCTGAAATTGAATCGCGCTCAATTTTGAAACGTTATCGAAAAAACGGGACATTGGAATATCCGGCGGAAATGTAGCAATGTTGGTGTTTATAGTGTAAAAAAATGTATTCACCAAATTATATTTCACAGAATAATAACCTAGTCAGAACCATAGAACTAATAACTAATATTTATTCTGTAGCCAAAACGATGCAATCTATAAAAAACACGTTTATCCCTTTTGGTTATCTAAGCGTGGAATTTTGAAAAAGTCTTAGTATGAAGATTTCTTTTAAATTCATATGTAAAAATAGTATGTGGAATACTGCGTTTTATTACGGATACTAATATATCCACACTCTGCAAGCGTACTTTATTTATGGTTCCCTTTTGTGTGTATGTGTGCGAGTTTCTATGCGTATCACTTGATTTTTAACTTGTAATCCTCACTCGTACAAAATACATATTAATAAAAATATAAATTAATAAAAATTAATCGTGATGGTTTTTATCTAAAATAAGTAGTACATTAAACTTTTTTTATATTTTTTACTTCATAAAAGGATATTACAGTTTTATGTTAATTAAAATAAGTGAATACCGCAGAATGTGTTCAGTAAAGACGTTTAACGCAAACGTTACAAGCGGTGATGGAGACATCTGTTGCAGTTAACGCATTTATACACCAGAGTTAAACGTTTCTTCATGTTATAAATTAAGAATATAGTACAGGAATTAATTATAGCATGATACGTACAACATAAAAGTGTTCTGTCCAGCAGTCATTTTACCTGAACACATTTCGTGTATGTTTAGTTATATACAGATAATTTAGGTAAATCTGAGTTGAATTAATGCTTTTTTAAAAGAAATACACGTAGTTTTGCTTAAAATTGCGATTATGGCATAAATTTCACATTTAATGACTTAGTCACATAATGATAAAATAAACAAATCTCTAATTGTAAAAATGTCACCATAGTGATTTTTTTAAATGTACGTTTTTATTTTGAAAACAGAAAAAAAGCATAAAAATCTCATTCACATTCATACCAAATTGAATTTTTCAGAAAAATACAAAAAAATCAAAACTTCTGAACTGTTGATTTTCACTGAACTATATTTTTTTAGATGACTGTTATATATATATATATATATATATATATATATATATATATATATATATATTAAGCAGTCGCTGAATACGGCTATAAAAGTTAAACAATGCCAAAACTATCACACATTGAGGGGAGGATTTTCTTGTCAAATTATCAGAAGTACGTTTCCGGATACATGATAAATTGGTTAACTAAATTTACAGCCCTTATCACTGTCCAAATAGTCTAACCGAGCTGCGTTCGGATCACCTTATCTGTTTACACAACCCATTCCTTATTTAGATTTTGGATGCCGCTCCGAAGTACTTATGATAGCTCTGTTAATTAAATATTTTTCTATTTTGTGAAACTTATTACTCTTTTCCTTTTTACAGTTTCATGCTTCAAACTAAAAAAACATATTTCAGTCTGTCTGACAAAGCCAATTTTATCAGAAACTACGCCATGTAGAAACTTGAAACTAGGCTATGTAATATATCTTATTAACCTACATATTTTGAACATTTTAAAAATATTTATATTAGAATTGAAGATGAAATAACACGTACTCAATATTCTTTCTTTTTAATGTTATCATATGGAAAATCATTTACCAGTGTTTACTAAAATTTCCCGCTCTTATTTCAGAAACTCTACACCCAAAAATGGTGAAAAAACAGAGTTGATTAAATCTGTTTAAAAGATTACAGGTTACTATAGTTTATAGCAAATATCCTTGATCTAAAATTTTTTGAAGTATCCACAATATTTTCCTGTGAAAGATATAATAAAAAATTTATATTTTTAAATAGTTTAATAGAAATACCATCTACGAGAAGTGCCTAAATAGGTACGAAACCGGTGCGACTTCTACTCGTACTTCACAGGTTTTTTTTTGAGAACACAAGTGGCTTTTGAGAAACTAAAAGAAGTAACTGGGTCTTTTTCGAACTCATGCGATAAAATATCTATTCTTAAGGTCCAAATTTAAAATCTATGAAATTATGAAAACTGAATTTCAAGGTATACATTTTTCGCATTTATCCTTCTTTTGAAGATATCTCGGTTCATCTTATGGCACATAATAAGGACTTTAGGGTACTCAAACGGGACAATGGAATATTTTTTTCATACACATGTGCTAAGGGCCTTCATGCCCTATAAGCTTTGTCATATAATATTTACGACAAAGACCATTATACGACAAAGTTTACAGGACATGAAGTCCCTTAGCACAGGTGTATGATACTAGACGAGACAATCTGAAAGAGATGCAGAAATGATGGTTGACCTCAATTCCAATTCCAATTTTCTCGTAAAGTTTGCTCTTGCTGTTTTACATCAGGTTATTTTACATCACTTTATGCGCGCAGATCATCATCAAATCCGTATCGATGTTCTACAACACCCTCTGGTCGTTTGATTGCTTACTTTTTATTTAGTATTTGGTGTTGTGCCAGATTTTCATCGTATACATGTTTGTATCGTTTGATTGTATACATGCTCGTAATATTTTAATTTAGTGGGAAGTATTTTATAATTGTTTATCAATAGTATGGCAGCCCTAGTAGAGCGACGTAGCGCACGTATGTGGGACATAGCAATTGGTGGGTTCAGTGACACAATGTATCGTGTCGTCTGATTGAAATAATTATTCCGCCATGTGGGTACTTTCATTAGTTAGATAACGCGTTGTAACGACGTGTTTTGTCGCGTTGTAGGGCACGCTTTAAAATTATCTCAAGACGAAAGAGTACAGCGTTAGATACATCTTGCCACACGCTTATGGTGGTACTTTAGTAAAATTTAAAAAAAAATGATATCTAACTTAATTTTTCAAATTCAATGCTTCAAAACTTTATGAGAAAAATATTATGTGTTAAAATGTCACATAATTTAAACCAATAATCATCAACCTGCCAATCGAGAAGTTCGCATCGTCCCCTTCTAGCTCCGTCATCAAACATGTCTGTACTTGTCAAATCGTACTGAAGATGAAGTATTGTTTTTAATATTTATATTGAATTATTCCTAAAATTAATATTATGTATTGACTTTGAAATATGTGTTATATATTTATTATAGTTGATAGAAGTTGTTAAGATGATGGAAAAAATATACTTTATTTTGTACAAATAAATAGTCATAATAATAATCTGGCTAATTAAGTAACATATATAAATAATAATCTGGCTAATTAAGTAACATATATAAATAATAATCTGGCTAATTAAGTAACATATATAAATAATAATCTGGCTAATTAAGTAACATATATAAATAATAATCTGGCTAATTAAGTAACATATATAAATAATAATCTGGCTAATTAAGTAACATATATAAATAATAATCTGGCTAATTAAGTAACATATAAAGAACAGATTGCGAAAAAAAGTATAAACAGGCCAATATAAATATGACAATAAACGGTTTTCATTAAAATATAGCCAGATATTTAAATATCTCTTACATTAGCATATAACATGTCTATTTCGGTTTAGCTGATTTTATTAATAGTAATTTGAATGTCACTGTTTAACAGATTTACGAGTTGGTCATGTAAATTGACAAGCATTGTTTGAGTTTTACGTAACATAGAAACTTTAAGAAAAATTATCTTTTGACTAAAAGCAAGTTCAGAAGAACGAAAACCTATCTTACAAAGGTTAATGTTTCATGCGATAAACGCCCTTTTAGCAAGTACTAATTGTAGTCATCATTTATTAAAAGATTCGTAAATAAAACTTGAACAAGTCCAAATTCTATCATCACCATTCAAATCTGTCATCAGACCCGTGACTAAGTACTTATAACAACATATCAATTGAGTTCAAACCCGATGCCAAATTGCTCGGTGTCGTATTCCCATCTTTACATATTTCAAACAAAATCGGTCAATGCATCTCCAAATTAGGACTTTGCATATACGCGTCGAAACGAAAACCTCCTCCTTTTTTAAAATCCTTTAAAAAGTCCTTTTAAGCGAAAGCTCAAATCTTCCCATAATGTTGAACCCCAATTAACATAAAAACCATTTTTTGAATCCTCTCTATCTGAATATATGCAAATTGGTAAGCTTTATAACTATCTATTTTTATATATTAAATATATATTTTATATATATATTTTTCTTCTTTTTGAAGTTAGGAATCTTAAAATACATAAACCTATCTTGGTAGGTAAATAGAAATAGGGACATTTTATGTGCTTAAAAGACTCGGATAATAAATAAATGATGGATATAAATATATTATTAGATATGCGTTGAATCCCTTTCGTCTCTTAAATTAATAAAATATAAAAAAGTCCCCTAAATTAAAAAAAAAGTTCATAGCCGTTATAACGTAAAAATTACATTAAAAATATTTTGTCTTAATGAGAAAAATATTCTTTTTACGTTCGAGGGACGTAAAATGTGAGGAAAGTATTGTAAGCGTTACAAAAATTTGAACTCATGTTTTTGGTGAAAATTATAGGTAGAATCTAAAAAATATAAAATTAAAAAATGTATGTGTGTGTATGTCCGGTGGTTTAGCGCCTAAACCTGTAGACCGAATTTCATTTCAGGTCATTGTTTAATTTTTTTGTAAGCTCAAAATTTCGGATACCTTCCATAGAAAAACTGTTTTAAAGATCGATTTTCTCAAATTCTTATTGAATAGTTATCTTTATTTTCTTTTTCAGGTTTAACAATATTCGTTCATTTAGTAAAAATCTGATAAAGAAGCCTATAGTGGTGTAACTTTGGGGCGCTAAGTTGGGCTAACACTTCGGCTCACACTGTTTCGGGTCTTACCCAATTAATCCAAATTTTAGTTAATTGTCCGCTATTTACACAAAAACATTTTTTACGCTGTATCCAAAACCTACGTGTGAAGAATATATAGAATGATGATGTGTTGCATAAATACTCTACCGAATTCCCAAATTACGCTGCGTCTCGAACAGTCTCTTGTTAGACGTCGTAACGACATTAGTCATTAATTTGACAACATTCGGTTCATAATATCAAATAAAATGACAAAATGGCAACGTACGTAATAAAAAAATTGTCAAAGTGTTTCCCAACTAAATAAAAAAACAGATGGCATTAAATTTCATAGGTAAGAAAGGTGTATAAATTGAAAATCAAATAACCGTAGCATTAAATATACATAAAAATAAACACATAAAAATAAACAGTAAAAAAGGTAAAAAATAAAAGTATTTAAAAATAAAGGTAAAAAAGTATTTAACCAATAAATGCCCGAAGAAATAACTACGCACTTTTTTATATTTTATAGTTTTTTTCATAATTATACGTTTGTTGGTTTAAAGAATATTATTTTGTTAATAATTATATACAGTATGTAGCCATGGATTTTGATTGTGTAAATTTTTATTTGCGGAACGGTACATGCTTATTTATTAAATATTTAATAATATGTTAATAATTAACAAATTCCCAATGCATTTTAATTCTTTATCATTATTTATGGTGCACGTTTGTTAAATAGAGCTATTTAGAGCTATTTTGCCATCGCTTCAGCTGTCTTTACATTTCTGAACTTGGTTTCGCTCTTTTTTTTGCAATTCATTGACCTATTTTTTAATTATTCTTTATTAATCGGGCTACAGTCCATAAGAAACTTTCAACCATTATTGTTGTCGTCTACTGTCTCAACCGAATTTATGCTTGTTAAGTCTCATTATTAAAATGTAAACCTTTATGTTCTAGTTGATAGGAATGTATGAAAATATAATGAAACCCAAAATACACTTAGTTTAACTTGTTTAATTAGGTTCTAATGGAAAATAGGAAATTTGTACAAATATTTGGTTAAAATTTAATTGAAAAATGACGCGTAATTACAAAACAAGTCTGTGAACCGTTGTACTTCGATCATCAATTTACTAACTTCTTTCAGCAGGATGATGCTCGTTACCGTAATAGCTCTCGTTAGGTGGCACTTGCAAGTGTGCCCGTTTTCAGCATAGTATTTTCATTTACAATGTCCCTTAAATCATGGAGGAACCGAAAGAGGGAAGTAGGCCAAGCTACGACTAAGTTACTCACAAAATTTGACGATCTGTGTCGATCTTTCGGGTGACACAGCTACAAATTAAGTTAATTTGTTTGTAGTTGAGTATAGCTGAGTAATAAGCCTTGTGAATAAATTGAAACATTTTACAACAACTAATACGGTTTTCTGAAGAAAAAATTCAAAAACGTGAGGTGAAAAAAAAATGTATTACATAGAACTGGCAAACCAATTGAAAGATTGGCGCATGTAATACAAAATACATAGTGATAAAAATTTTACCATTTTTACCTATAAAACAAAAAATATTCATATTTAACCCCATTATGAGGTAATTACCCTACGTTGCAATTTTCATGTAAATGTATTTTTCTTTAAATTTCTTTCGTGGAAACTATTAAATACTCGTTAGAAACGATAAAAATTATTTAAGGTTGAAAAAATTTTAACAATTTATTCAAAACATTAAGTTTTTGTTTTTCGTTATAACAAATATTTAAATTGCCTGCAATTGGTTCAATGCACGTGACATCGAAGACATAGAAGTAATTTAAGGTTAAAAATAATTGTAATTTTGGTTAAAAATATTCAAAGCAACTTAATTTCAAAGGCAGCAATCTCCTTGGCTTTTTTAAAAAAATACAAGATTTTAAATATGTTTTAAACAAAACAAACGAATAATGCATATGTATCTTTCCTCGTACTCGTACATTTGCTCCTCCTCCTCGAGATGTCGTTGGGGAATTTGGTGCAATATTTGAAATTTCCGTTATCATATTCAACTTTAGAAATTTCACGTATTGCATATATAATCATTGTATTTAGGATTAGGGAGACGCGTGAAAGAAACAAATGTTACATTCATTTATTTTCGCCGTCTTTAATTTCCTGAAAATACGAACGGATATTATTTAAAATAAGTAGAAATTTCATCACTACATTGAATGCTAATTAAAATAAAACAATCTTCCCTTCCCATTTCGAATTTTTTTAGTACGGGACCGATATTTTAAAATTTTTATAGCGGTCTTTTTAATACTTAATATAAGCCAAACAATGCACCACATAAATAGATGCAAATGTTAATCGTACTGCCACAAGCAGATATATTTATATGGGTCGATTTTCCAGAGTTGGTGGGTAAAATTATTCTGCTGGTAACATTATGTGCGTAGGGTGGGGCGCTAGTAAAAGGAACACGGTGGAGGGGGAGACGATTTTTGGCTTTAGGCGGCAGCCAAGAGGTATGTGCGTATGCGCTTTCTGGATTACTCTATATTCTAAGTTAATATAAAACGAACCCACTTAATTATTTGTTATCAAATATTTTAGTATTTTTCTTAAATTAATTCTCCATGTCATATAAAATTAGGAAAAATACCAAAAAGGGGTATTGAACATACACTAACACTTTCTTTTGAATCCTTTCTAACATATCTATACATATAATAAAATTATAACAGTGGAAATCCTTAATATGGAGAATACTCTGAAAAGATTGTTTGATTTAGCGTAGATACAGAATGATAGTAGAAACCAGAAAACCTATTTTTAGGATATTTTTATGCCTGTATGTTAATTTGTTCTTCAATTACGTGAGATCTACTGCACAAATTTTGATGAAATTTGATATGGTAAGTTTACACCCTCGAGCAACGTGTAGACTTTTTATGGGAATATTGTTGATATAAAAAACACCCTGGCTTGGTGAATATTAGGATATTGGTACTGCCAACGTCACCTATTAGCGTTTTAGTGAATTTTATGCTCACAAATATATTACAACATAGTACTGCCAAACTCATCTGTTTTTAGTAAAATATATACTCATAATATTCTAAGAGAAAAAAATTTAAAAAAACAAAAAAACCCTAATAACTTTTCTTACATCGAATTCCACGTGAACGAACTCATGTCGGCATAACTAGTAAGTAATAAATATGTAGCAATAAATAAATATGTACTATAAGTAGGTAGGAATAAACAAAGATAATTTTGTGGTTTAACTTATTTTAATAAGAGAGTATTAAAAATCATTAAAAATGTTTGTCATTAAAAATGTTATCATAATAACAAAATCAGAATAAAATTTTCAAACAATTCATATCAATTTTATGTATTACTGCCCAAATATTGGAAAATAGCGAACAGTGTTGCAGCTTTTTTCGGTACCCAGGCCCTTCCACACATCACTATGAATAAAACAGAATAAATATATTTTAAGATACAAGTTATTCCCATTTAACGCAAGTTAATCATTCCGAAGCATCTTCATTTGTGAGGTCTTACCCCCTTATTTTTGGAAGCATTAAATAGACTGTAAAGTGCAGTTGATATTTTCAAATTTCCTATTGAACGCCAAATATATTCAATAAATCGCAGAGATTATTTTTGTGCAGCATCATGACTTCCCCAATAAAACAAGATACTTTTGCACAAACAACATCAAATTAATTGTTATATTTTCAATTTGATGGGTATAGTGTATTTATTTTCAATTGTGTTAGTATTCACTTTAGTAACACGATATCTGGTGTGCCAGTTTTCCAAAAATGTCTTCAAGGCGCTGGCAACACCAGATTGAGCTTATTTAAAAATGTTTAGCAAAATCTACTAAATTTGTGACCATGAAAAAAACATATGTTATTCTTGATAATATTTCTAAAGACCTGGTTGTTTCCAAAACACGACTTAAATATCTTTTATATCTGACAAAAAATCCAAAAATGTTTCGTAGATTAATTTTTAAACCATATTAACTCCGTTATTTGAAATACTTTATGAATAGGATTAAAAAGATTAACTGTTCATATTTTATTTAAAAACTTAATTGATTTTCATTTTCAATAAACTAAATACGATTCCAATAAAAAGAAATAAAATACATTATTTCTCTAGAATACGAAGACGCGTTTTGGCAATGTCTATTGCTTCTCTTTTACACGCATGCAAACCGATAGTCTGTGCTGAAGCGCGGTGCTAGTTGGATCTATGTCACTTGTTTTTCCCCACCCGCTCAAAAAGCAATAAAAATAAAGAGCTATATAATTAAATTAATTTTAATCTTAGGTTCAGATCTGTGTTAAAGTTTAGTATAGCACCAATGATATTTAGGCATTATATACGGTGTCCAGGAATAAGTGTCGGATAAAGAAATATGTTATTAATTAGTTGAAAAATAGTTTATTGTCATTCAAATATTTCATTGTCATTAAAATAAAATTTAGAATATGACTTGTTTAAGAAAATTGAAAAAAAAAAATTTCATAATTATTTGTCATCTTTTTTATACACACGATACTTGCGCACATTATACACTGCCGCTCAGTGTTCGTTTTCGCGGAAGTATGTTTTAATACTTTTTTCTTCCACGTAATTCACCTTTTTTTCAATACTTTTTGCTTACTCATTTTTGTATATTTTGGGTTTGTCTTTTTTATATTAATTCGTGTTTGTATTTATACTTTTTTTCCTAATATTTTTTACTTCAGTTTTGAATGTCTTGAGTTTTTTTTAATGAACCATCTGTGGTTTTATTTATAAACTTTTTTCGCTTCCCTTTTTGGTTATTAAATTTTTGGATACCTTGATAGGTTTTTTTTGTATATCAATTCGTGTTTATAATTATATATTTTTACATAACCCTTTCTGCTTACTAAAGTTTGAATGTTTTAGTTTTTTTTAATTACCAATTTGTGTTTGTATTTATAACCTTTTTTTGCTTATTCAATTTTTGGATATTTTTTAATTTTATATCAATTCATGTTTGCAATTATATTTTTTATGTAATATATTTTGCTTACTAAATTTTGGATGTTTTGGGTTTGTCCTTTTTTTAATTAACCGTTTGGGTTTTTTTTAAGCAACCTTTTTTGATTATTATTTTTTTACATTTTGGTTTGTTTTTTATATCGTGTTTGTGTTTACGTTACTGTTTGTTTGTTTTTTTGTTATCGTGCTCGGCTACATTTCCGAAAATACCGCCTCAAGAAATATTATAAGTAATAATATAATCCTAACGAATATCATGAATGCAAAAGTGTGTTTGTTTGTACTTCTTTAGTACAAAACGTCAACGTGACTCTGCACAGAGACAGTTGGAGAGCTAGGAAATAACGTAGGCTACTTGTAAACGCGGGAAATCTCAACCTACCCAATATGACAATCCTTTGTACTTTTTTCACATCGTAATGGAGCTACAGATCGACGTGATTTTCAGCACAGAGATAATTGGCAGGCCAGGAAATAACAAAAGCTTCTCTCCAATCCGGGAAGTCTCATCCTAACTAAAACAACAAAATCCGGCGTGGCTTTCTGTACAGAGATAACAGACAGACCAAGAAATTACATAGATTATTTTTCAACCCGAGTAAATACATTTTTACTAAAACAACAATAACAACCAATATAAAAATTCGAAATTCTGTTTGTTTCTTATCCTTCATTCATGACGCAATGGAGCAAAATATCGATGTTACTTTCTGCATAGAAATAGTTGGTGGACCAGGAAATGACATAGACCAATTGTCAACCCAAGAAATCTAAATCAAGAAACTAATATTACCAAATATTTTCCTAGCCAAAACAAAAATCGCAATTAATATTACAAATTCGAAAGGGTGTTTCGCCATTCTTTTTCGTCTCAACGGAGCAACAGATCGACGTAACTTATTGTACAGAGATAGTTGAGGATACAGAAAATGACATAGGTAAAATACCAAGCCAGGAAATCTCACTTTAACTAATATCACAATTACAAATAAAATTAAACATTTAAAATTCTGTTTTTCTCTCACGTCGCAATGGAGCAACAGACTGAAGTGGCTTTTTACTTCCAATGTGAATAATCTTATCTTAACTAATATAGCAATCCCAAAATTTACAAATCAGGAAGTCTATTTTTGTTTGTCCTTCTTTCACGTAGCAGTGGAGCAACATATCGACGTAATATTTTGCACAGAGGTGGTTGACGGGCAAGGAAATAACATAGGCTACTTTTTAATCAGGGAAATCCCAACTTATATTAAAAATTCGGAAGTTTTGTTTCTCACGTTGCAACGGAGCAACAGATCGACGTGATTTTCTACACAAAGATTATTAGTGGGCCAGACAATGATATAGGTTACTTTCCAACCCGGGAAATCTCATCATAATTTACATGACAATTTAAAATTAAAATTATAACATTCAGTGAAATACTTAAAAAGGAAATAAAGAATAATATAACTTATAATTTTGTCTACTTTGCATTTATTTTGACCACGTTGAAATCTGATGAATATCCAGTTATGTGAAAGAAATAGTAAAACATTTTACAATTGAGTCCACTGTACTATAGATTCGTGGGCTTAATTGTTTAAATAACGATACGAGATATAAGTCATACCTTCAATGTACAAGAGGCTGATTCTAGAGTGTTTTATATGTTTTGAAGACAATAAAGTAACAATCAAATTTATACAGCCTAATACTAAACCTACCAAACTAATTAAGTTATAAATATTAATAAAGTTTCAAATTTTAAACAAATTCAGAAAACAAAATAAACTTATGAATACAATATATAAAAAAATGTAATGTGCAGAAGATGACCGACAATGATGTCTGCTCTCTTTTGTCTGCTCATATTCAGGTTTACTTACTCAACATATCTGGCCATGCCCATTTCGCCAATGTATCTATAGGAAGAAAACTTCATTACATTATTTAAAATACACATAGTGCCATCTATTGATGTAAATCACACATTGTGTAATTACGCCCCGAAAAATCAGACACTAGGCACTTCTTTGTTACCGTTGTACTAATGCAATTTAATGGTTGAGTGAATCAGAAGATGTGCAAAAATTAAGTTTGCACATCTTCTAATTGAGTCAACCGATTGTGATCAAATAAAAACGAAATATACTTCAAGTTAACTCTCCGTTTTTTCTAAAAGCTCCACACAAATCAGGTCAGTAGTTTCCCTTTCCTCAAACCATAACCATAATGTTCTATTTATTTACAGCCTGTATTTTCCCGCGGTACTAAATAAATGCTAAAATGTGTATTGGAAATATATCAGACACACAGTTAATAAAAAAAACAAATATAAATATAACATATTTTTAATAACCATTTTTAAATTCAATAATACAACACAATTTTCATACATCGACATAGCAACAGCGACAGCATTATATCAAATTGATTACTATACATCGTATGTAATGCGTATCTATATAATATTCGTTAGGTAATTATTTACATGCAACTTATACACATTTAATATATATAAATAAAGATGTATCTCTTTATGGGTCCCTAACATACATAGTAACCTATTTTTATATATTGAATAAAAATATATTTAATTTTTTATAATTTTGAACTTCTTACGTACAGGCAGTTCGAAAGGCTGGCCATAGTGAGTATTATACGTAGACAAAAGCAATGTCTACATTTAAACAAAATATGAACTTGGTTTTTTTTAAATATCCATTCAACAATTTTTTTGTCGCTCACCATTAATTATTTGCAAACTGTTAACCGATAATGAAGCTTGATTAACAATATGCGAGGTCATAAATAGTGATCTCATTACTGGCAATTTCTATTTTCACGGCTATATCTTCGCACAATCATATTCATTATCGGTAATCAAAGAATTAACATCACAATGACAGTGAACAATGGTACAAAATTATGCAAACTATTCAACGGTCATTCATTGTGAACAGATCAACAAACCAAAATTAATAAAACAAAATCGTTTAATCAGTTCCTTAATAAGTTATTTTTATAACTTTGCGGCCATGTTCCCATGTAATTTCCAATTAATCAATCGTTTTAAATATCATGTCTTTTAATTATATATGCCAATAAGATAGCTGGATATAGCATTTTTTAATAAGCAAAAAATTCAATTTTCAAAAATGCGACTTACACCATTTTGATAATCATATTATAAAAAACCAAAGTGAATATTAGAAACCCAAAATTAAATAATCAACACAATTAAATGAAACTACGTGATATAGTATTATTTCTACTTTATTTAAGTTCTTTACCACGACCTAGGTTTTGTTGTATTACAACATCTTCAGGTGGGCTATTAGCAAAGATAGCTGGATATAGCTAATAACCCACCTGAAGATGTTGTAACCTTTGCTAACAGCCCACCTGAAGATGTTGTAATACAACGAAACCTAGGTCGTGGTAAAGAAATTAAAGAAAGTAGAAATAATACAACATCACGTAGTTTCATTTAATTGTGAACAATGAATTTCTACAAAATTAACGCCAAATATATCCAATATTTAAATATCAAATTATATATAAACAAAAATAAATCAAAATATACAATTCCAAAAAAAAAACGGTTTACATATTTCTACATAAATAAAGTTATAACTAAATATTGTCTTTTACTGTGCACTGTATTGTATCGTAAATGTAAACAATTCGTACACCTACTTAAGTGAAATTCATACAAAATTAAAAAAGTATTATTATTAATATTTAACCAAAGTATTCATTAAATTACAAATTAAGCACCATTTAAAAAAAGTTGAATACAAAAAATAACAGAAACGTAATCATTGGCACATAAGAAAAATTAAATTATTAGATCTGACTTTTCGTAAACAAACGTATAATAAACATTAAGAAAAAGTTTCATTCTGCATCGCCAAATTATAAATTCTATTCAGCATATACTCATCTTGTATTCTTTTCTTTAATATTTATTTTAATAAGATTAAAAATGTTCATTAAGTTATAAATTATATTATTAATTAGAAAAATATATTCACAATAGCAATACGATAAATGGCTTATTTATGGAGCTTAAAATCAAAATTTCTGTCGAGTACGTAGTGGCATTTGAATGTTAATTATGATGTTTGAATTACTGATACAAATGTAGATATTTATAGATTGATTAGCTGAAGTATGCGATTAATGAAATAACATTGAAAATTAAAAAATCTCCGAGAACGTAAGCAAAATCAATTTCAGCAAATGAAATATTATTTCAATGAAACAATTTTTAAAACTTTCAAGATGGCTACCAAATATCTAAATTGAATAAATCTGTTTATTTCATGGAAATTTACTTCTATATGGGTGATGAATGATATCTGAATTTATTTCTATGACGAACATACATCATATAAACATATTATGTTGGCGTTAAAAAAATTATAATAACTTTTTATTATATTTAGTTGGGATGTGGCTAGTAAGAGACTGCATGAATCCTTAAAGATAAAATTCTTGGGAAAGATCTAGGATTGCCAATATAAAATTTATCTAGCGCTCTACCATCAAAGTTTAGCCATTGGTAGGAAGTTATACGACATTACAGAAATATAAGTTTAAAGGAAAAAGCTAAATACACCTTTACAACCCTGCCCCGATTTTTATTACAATTTTTTTCCATTACCAAAGTTCTTCCAATAACTAATTTCATTTCGTTTTTTATACATTGACGATTTGGTGATAAAATTATAATTTCAGTGCTATGACTAGCATAAACTGGTTTCAAAAATTATTTTCAAAAGTCTATGATACAATAAAAAAATACACCATGTGCCGAAAATTGAATTCAATTTTAATATATACTTATATAATGAGCCATCAAATGACGGAGAAATTGTAGACTGAATAATACTTTTACATTTTTCTTCTTTTATTTATTATAAATAATCATCCAAAAATGTAAAAAGTGGCCAATATAGACCACAGTATGTCATATGTTAGCCATTAGACCACGGAGACTTTAGAATAATTGCCGCAAGTTTAGTTTCAGTGAAGTGAAAATTACCTGTAACCTAGACAAGCGAATACAGCACATAATCATAGAAAATTGACAGATCATAATATCATAAAAATCAAGCTACTGAATATAACTTTTTCACTAATATGAAAAATCATAACCTAAGTTTCTACCTAGTATAAAAATCATTGAATAGTACAAAAATTGCAATCAATTAGCTCCATAATTACCTTGTCGTAAAAAATGAGCTTGAGAATACTCTGACCAAACAAAAGTGATCATTTTACTTTTTTGGTAAAAGCCAGAATATACACTACGTTAACAACATTTCCACAAGGCTCACCACATTTATACCATTTCCTTCCCAGCCACCCAGAGAGCATGAATATATAAATATATAAAACTTGCCTACCGTAGATTAACACCGATCAATTAAATTTTACAAGATAAAAAAATTTATTTACAATTATTCACACATCTAACAAAGCACTGATAAAATTGAGCCCCACGTATCAGTGATCTATTCATATCCATATTTCTAATACTGGCGACCTATTTAAATATTCAGCAACCAATTCGATTCTCATTAAGGATAGGCCAAAGTTCCTCTACGCAACACATTACATCGCTGAAGGATATCGGTATAATATCAAAACGCTACAATTATTGAACTCGTCCATGAGATAAAAAAAGGCTTTCCAAATGACACTAAATAACAATTTGTAAGTCTATTAGAAGGCTCCTATAATACAGGTTTTCATTTATATGGAGGTATTTCAAATAGAAGTTGAATGACAGTTATTCATATAAACATATATTAATTCTCAAAATAAATGATTGCATGTAATGTTTCTGTATTATCTTTTTACATACACAGTACAATGAATTTTCTTACGAGAAAAGGCAAGGGAGTCCCAACCAGCTTTAGAGCAAGCTGGCAATTTGTGGACGTGTCTCCAGCGAGGCAATCCGTGGATGTGCTCGTAAACGAGATTGCTGCATGTGCATAATAAGCTCTCGAGTCTTTGGACATGTTTGACACTACTGATGCAATTGCTGACACAGTATGTACACGTAACTACTAGAGATGGGCAACTCATGAGTGAGAGATATAAAAGATATAGCTCATATGTTACGATCAAATCTATCACTCGCTCACTTGGTATCAAAATGTATATCACTAACTCGGTAGTGATCGGCGTCTTTTTCGTTTCACCAAATGAATCATTTCACTCACTCGTCGTGTTGTGAAGATAGATATCAAGTTATATGTTTTAACGTCACATGAAAGAGATAGAAAACAATTGAACTGTTTAGTCAAATATGCAAATGTGAACACTGTGCTATATGGAATTAAAGTAGACTTTTGTTCGCTCAAAATATTTGCGTAAACAAACATTTTTTTGGTTATATTTCTAATTTAAAATAATAAATTCTAATATTTAAATAGATATTTTAGATTTTTTTTAAATATACCCACCTATCCCAATTTATTTAATTAGCATTTAAGTTATTTTATATAACTTTTATCTAGGTTGACAGTTATAAATACTAAACCTGCAAAATTAAAGGATACTCTTGTAGATTTTTTAAATTTCCAAACAATAGTGCATAATATTCAGTCATTACTTTTTATCACTACATTGTATGACCATTGCCCAACGTATGCGTAATAAATAATTTCGTTAATAACTCGGAGTACTGAGCTAGAGATATAAATGAGTGATATATATATATACCTTTCCAATTAAATGATATATATCACTCTTTTCTTTTCACCAATATATTTTGTGCACCTCTATTAACTACCACTTGCATTCTTACAATATGACCGGATCGAAATGCGTATGCAAGTATATAATGTAGAGAGAATGTGTCATCTACATCATGGTGTCATGGTAAGCTTGTTATCTTCATGAATTGTCTCACTGGAAACACGCTCACAAATCGTAAGTGTGACAAGACTCTCAGGAACAAAGTAAATTATTTTTCAAAATTAATTATATGCTGACCAAGAAAACCTACACTTTAATTTAAGGTCCCGAATTCTATAATATGGACAAATTGAAAAGTGGAAAAGAACATTTTATTAAATGAAAAAAGTGGTAAAATTTATGGTATCATTTTTCAGATCAAATATGACAATGGTGACTATTTTTTTGAACTATTATCGTCAGGATTAAGTTTTTCATAGTCCTAAAATATTATCATCTCTCAAATAATTTGTTATAATGTCTGAGAATTCTGTAGTCTACTCTGTTGTATATGAGAGATAAGATTATTTCTTTCTCGTAGTGCGTTTTGAACATGTCTTTCTGCCATCCTATTTTTTTTTTAAATTTATTTCTTCCTTACTTTATTCTTGCCGCAATAATTTTTCATCCAATCAAGTTTTAATACAAATTATATTTTTCAAATAGATTACCATAGATAGATACACAGACCAAATTTTTTCCGACAAAGAAAAACATTTGGTCTCTACTTTTCTAACCCAAGGTCTCTCCTTCACCCCATAAAGCGCATAGCAGATTGTAAACATAACTTATTCGTTTTACCAATATTGCGAACATATCTACACCATGTCATTACATTTCCTGAAAATTTGTAATAGATAACAATTTGTCGCAATTCAAGTTAATGTAAATATAAGTTTAAGGAGTTACATATGTCCAGCACGCCTGTAAACAGTTTTATTACATGACTTTTTTAAAGAATGTATTATTTGATGTTATTTACAATACCAGAAATATAATGCTGCGTCACTGTTTATAATTTCCTTCAAGGTAAGCGAATCTGAAAAATCTAACAAGATATTTTCCATATATAATATTGCAGATATTGTTTACGGGGCCATTTTTCAGGCGTATAATTTCTTCATTCAACAGTTTATGAAAGCTACATATTTAATTTTAACACACCGAACATTGTTAATTTTTCTGAAGCTGAAAGATATGGCTTTATAAATTATAATTAGAATATATTCCGACAAACTTTTTAAATTTTTCAGATTTATTTACCACTAACTGTGCCCGCAACTCGGTACGTTAAAAACACTGGAAAATTTACCGATGCTATTTTTATAAGATCACTTCCACACTTTAACCTCTTGCCATGTCTATTTAGCCAATGTATTATATGTTAAGCAGGAAAAATTCATTGCGTGATATAAAATACAGCGCCATTTATTGACGTATATAAGCTACACTGTACATTTGTGTAATTACTACAAGTCAAGTAGCCGTCTTTGTTATTGTTTATAAACTAATTGTTAACAAATCTTTGTAAATATTAAATTCCCATATCCTCTGATTAAATGAATCTATTGCCATGTAATAAAAACTAAATATTACTTGCGTCCTAATTTATTTAGGGTAAACATCTTTTCAAGTCATGTTCACATAATGCGTGTACAAATACAAAAAATTCCAAAAATTATCTCAATGCATTCTTACCACTAATCCTTCACCTCCTTCCCATTTTTCTTGACAATATTTTCCATGTACAGACACACAAACTTTACAGTTTTATTACATATATAGATGAAAGAAATTATTATGCATATGTTGAGGCAGCACTTTTTCCAGCATTGTGTATAATTTCTAATAATATTAACTAAAAAAAAAACAATACATGTTCTTTTGTTTCTAAAAAGGCAACAAATAATGTATCATGACTATTTGCTTAATTTTTTTTTCACATCCGCTTAAAAGGAATCATTTCAAACAACATTTTTTTAAGGGGCACTAAATGTACGTAACTCATTAATAAATAATTACATTATACAATCATTTTCTGCCCACGGTTTACAGTTATCACACATTGACAGCAGAGTACACTTAAATCTTAGCTTTGCTTACTAATAAGTTTGTATGTCTGCTAGTTTATAGCATGTAAGTTATATAATGCTATATAGAAAATGTGCAAGCTGATTTACACTATGAACTCAATGTGGCCTGCTGTCGTTCATATGTTTATTTATTTACGATAAATTAATTTTTATTCAAAAGTAAATTTTTTCGGTGTCTAACAAAATATTGAGAAGAAATTTTAAAATTGTGAAATATGATTTCTTATCTGCTTATTGGAAGGGTTGATCAATGCTATTGAGAGTCTCATTTATTATATATTAGACAGTTTAAAGCCTAATTCTCAATAAAACAGTTCTGTTAGGACTTAAATACGGGAAACAAAAAATTATGCGGCAGAAATTATTTCGACAATCATCTTTCATTATGAAAAACTTTAGCAAAATTCTAGATAATTTTATAAAACTTGCTCATCAAAGTTCACGAGTTTCTTAATTAGAAAATTGAGGGTATTTTGAGCGGACAGAGCCTCATAATGATGATAATTTCAACACGATATAGCACAGCACGAAATAATTGTTGAATGGACTAGTGAAGTTATACGATTAAGATATTGAAATACTAGTCGCAAGATACAACGAAAGCTTAAAAAAAGTGATTATATAGAAAAACGGACGGAGATTAACGTTGAGTAAGGAAAAAACGTTAAACATTCATTTTCAAATTATCCTTGTAGCTAACACCACGTTTGATGCATGGAAAACTCCAAATGTGTTGCTTTATTACATTCATTGTTTATTGAATGTAGTATAATGTTTTGAACACATTAATTACCGCGTATGAAACACAATACGTGATACATTTACCTGCCTGATAGTCTAATGTCAAATAATCTTATCAACATGTACCTCAATGTGCCTCAAATAATTGAAAATTTCGCATGATATTATGATGAAAACATACATTGCTTTGAGCGTTAATTATAATTACTTGAATTAACGCAGGTAACCTATACATCGCTCGATGATGCACAATGTTTCCTGGTAACCAGCCAGTCTACACTATATCAAGAACATTATTTACTTTAGAATTATAGCGAGTAGTTTCCACATTCATTGTTCAATCAATCATTGAACAATTAAGCACCAAAACGTACATATTTCATGGACACAATTTAAACTCGCATTAAATATTTTTATATTAGTGGCTAAATGACAATTGACATATACGACACTTCTACAATTTAAAAAAAATTTCTAGCTTTTTCAAATATCATAAAATAATTTTATAATATGTTGAAACGAGGCAGTGGCTAATACGTGACGCGAAAAAAATGAAATTACTTCCGTTCCTTCAAAATTCTTCTATGGTTTACTTTTTTCACCATTACTTACGGTACTAACTCTGACTGTCTCTAATGCAGTATTAGAACAAAAGCCATGACATAACCGACAACAAGTGGGAATCGAAACCTCAACCTACCATACAAACTGCATAAACTATCTACTCGCTTGACTAATTAGAGAATAGACTTAAATCGAAACATTATTTCGGTGTTAGAGCTATACACGACATCCAGGGACATCCATTTTCTCTTTCAACATTAAACAATGCCACTCTATTGCTAAAAAATTTAACATTCTTGTAAAAAAAATTAATTAATACAACGTGATCCTGAACATCGTGTACAAAAAAGCACCAACGCGCATCGTACATATATACCCGATTAAAAGCCAGCATGTGGACATCAGTGAGTATCATGAACGCCGGTCACAGAAGGCAGTACGTGGACCTGTAGAGCTTTGCCGCTGTGGTAGACTTGACCCGAGCTGAAAGGTTCAAGGCGAGGATGCGCTGAGGAACTTAGACCCAAGTCTGGCTTGCGGGTGCCATCTGTGGTATGAAAATAGGAAATTAGTTTATGTATTGAAGGATAGCGTTCTTTAAAATATATAATGTAAAAGTAATGTCAAAGTACGTTAACTGCACATTTACATATAAAATCATGTTATCATAAAAATTAATTATAATGTTTCAAAAATTAAAATTTTAATGACGAATGAACTATTTTAACATTACATTTTTTAGTAAATATTAAAATCGTTAAAAAAAGTATCAAAAAGCAATACAGTCCAACATTTTGAATCTTATAAAGTATTTAGTGTGTTCGAAACTTGCGATTAGATCCATGCAAGATGCTATTAGCATCGTCTGGTAAGATCCTATTAGCACTTTTGTTTACGCTACTGTCATTTGTTATTGACGAATTTTAATTTGTCACGATAGTGTATGTAGTGAAATTAAATACAAATTACTTATGCTTAAATACAATGTAGTGTGTTATAAAGGGACCATATAAAATGCCATGAGCAGCATCTGACGGTTATTACATAAAAAGTCGGTTACAGTAATATATTTCTATGTTGAATCCACATAGCATTCATATTATAACCAATCAGAACTATGTATCGCTGGGAATAAATGTTGAACAAAGAAAGATACTATTCGTTGCCAATAAAGAATTAAATTGTCGTTGAAATAAAACATAAAACACTGCCTATTTCTAATTGAGTGAAAAAAAAATATTACACATAACTTGTTTAACACACCCAATACTTGCCCGGAGTGCGATTTTTACCCGCAGTGGTGATGTCTTTGAGCTGTTCGCGGATTATACCCCCGAACGGCACTGAACAATGTGTGCAAGTATCGAGTATACGAAAAAGATGACAAATAATTATGAATATTATTTTCAATTTTCTGAAAAAAAAGTCATCTTTTAAATTTTACTTTAAAGACAATCAATTATTTTTTGGTCAAGAAATAACATCTTTCTTTGTCCGACACTTATTCCTGGACTCGGGGTATATTTTTTGGTCAAGGAATAACATCTTTCTTTGTCCAACACTTATTCCTGGACACCGTGTATAATACCTAAATACAGTATTATATATTGTACAAAAGTATTTTAAAAAAATCAATTAAAACAATGCAGTGTTTAGATTATCAAATATATCGAAACTCTATTTTTTAATATTGTTCTTTCAGAGTAAAATCTTTTTTCAAAAATATTAAGTTCTATTCGAGTATGTCTGTCGCATTTACAATATGGCCACAGTTTTAAGTAGTTTCTTCCTTTCACTCGTTCTTTTTCCTATTTCGCGATAAATAACTGACAACCATATTATATCCATGTTTTAAAACTGGCTTAGACAAATAGTAAACAAAGCCTTTATTTCTCTCACTTGTAGAATTGTAAACGATTTTAGCTACACATAACATAACCTTTTTTTACATTACTATTCGCTTCATATCGCACGACTGCTTTTAAGCTGATATGTAGATTTTTATAATGAAATGTTACATAATGTATTTTATCATAGGCACTTTTTAATCATCATACATATGAAGTTATAAATTTTTAATTTTTACTTTTGGGCGACATAACGAATGAAGAAAGTATTGTCATCAACATAATATTAAAATTTATTAACTTTCTATAAATTAATTAACCGTTTTAGTGCCATAGTTTTTTACTCATATATACTAAAAATGCCCAAGAAATCGTTTTGATGTCATTTACCCTTGCCTCGAAAAAAAAAACTGTATCTCATCCAAAAATTATCCAATTTTAATAATTTTTTCAGTGTTTTCTTAATAAAAACTTGTACAAGAATAATAAAATACAAAGAAAATTATGGAAATATATATTGGGAACAAAAATTATAACAAAAGCTGAAATCAAGGTCATATCGTCATTTTCGCAGTCCGGTACATCCTCCGTATTAGCAAAATAATTGTTATCGTCGCTATTATCACTATCACTCAAAATTTGCATTACGCCAAATTGTGAGTGCACCACAATGTCACGCCCACCATCACTTTCTTCACAACTTGAAAAACGATCATTTTCGATAAAATGATGAACCAAAATGGTATTGTAAAATTTTGTTAGTTGGACATAATAATCCAGGACTATCCTATTTGTTCTTAAATTATATGGTACTAATATATTCTCACCTTTTCCTGTGGCAGAAATATATTTGGAGAGACGCACAGTGGGCAAGGGCAGATAGCCCGCGACCAGAGGCATTACCTCTAATGTCACACACTGCGGCTCCGCACTGTCAACCATTATCACACCTATAAAGCAAACAACATATTTATATAAATAATCGTTGGTGTATCTGTTAGTGATCGTGTATCGTCTGAACGACTTTACTGATTGAGGTCATATTCACTCAATGTACTTGTTTTATCAAGACGATTGTTCATAGCTATGCTAGGATTCGATAGCGGGCGCTGTAGTTAATTATGAACAAATTCTTTATGGACCAAAATGACTTGTATGCACAATACTATGTTGGTTTAGTGTCAAATAATAAAATTACAAAATCTGGATCCGATAGGGGGGGGGGGTATTGCGTTGTTTGTAGTGTGTTTCAAAGGGTAGAACAATATCTGCCGGGCCAGCTATTTGATTCTAGAAACTGGCTATTGGCAATATTTATGAAACCGACATGTGAGCAAATACCTCAATAACATTAAAGAATATCATTGTGAAGATCAAAAAAACCTATGATTTATACATTTGGGATAAATGGGCAATAGACTAATATTACCCAATACTATTAAGTACAATTAACTACAATTATAAATCTGCCATCTTATTTGAACGGCTGTTAGCTCATGTGGTCGGCAAACAGAATATTGCCACTTCTTTCCCCAAAGTTGTTTTTCTATTGCAGTATGAGACCATGAGAGCAGTTCTACCAGATTAAACCTAACTTGGAATCTGTTTCTACAAGATTTTCAAGTTTTCTAAATTTCATGTACGAGTTCGCTCTGGTTGAGATTACCAACGATCAAAATTTCTGTCTTTAAATCTTTGGAACCCAAACTCATCTTCTTCAGTTGAGTTTAAGAAGAGTACATCTTCATCTATCGTTGTGCATATATTCTGTGGTGCTTTACTTGCTTTTCACCCTAAATGGAATTTACAAAGAAGAATCAAGTTTTCTTCATGAAAGGAGACCAGTAAACATCCATATAGTCTGGAACCCAACAGAATAAAACTGACACTTTTAAATAAAGAAAATAAAAAAATACACTTTTAGCAATTTTATTTCAATGCGTCAATCAGACAAATGGAGAAATCTTGAAAACCAATTTATTTTTAATAGTTTGTAAATGCTATTTTGATAGAACATTTGGAACCAATAAGATGAAATAAAGTACAGATTCATGTTTTATCTTCCACACACAGATGTAAAAAGCCGTAACATCCACACGTAACGTTACAAGCCCAATAGGCTTATTGGAAAAAGCCATGCGAAACTTGAAAAGAGCGGACAAGACATTCGGAACTAATGTCAATGTCGATGTCAATTACGAAAAAAATTGACATTCATTATTTTCTGTAATGGTTTTATGTACTTCTGTGTATGTTTAGAATCTTCTTGTTATTTTTAATTCTTATTAACATTTTTCAATGCATTAAAAATATGGTATACATTTATAAAAAGAGCTGTTTTGTTTTATTACAATGGGGTATTTGACTAAATTTGTTATTTTGTTAATTATAATTTCAAAGTACAAGCTGATGAAGCGTGAAAAAAAATTTTACTAATCTTAAAAATTGACCGAGTTATAAAAGTTTAAATTTAATCTTTAGACAAGGACAGCATTACTGCATTGTGTTGTCATTTTTAATATTTCACATTGTATTCTAGAAGAGGGAAAGAGACAGAGATATACTATGTTCGTATCTTCAAATTTAGAAGCCTATTTTTTTAATCTGGCTTATTTTTCAATCAATTTTTGAATTTTATTTATACTGGTTTTTAATTAACTTATTATTCCATGATATAGTATGAAAAATATCAAAATTTAGGATGAGTCAACTAGCCTATTGTATTTTTATTTTGCTTTTCCCAATTTTCAGTCACTTTCTCATATTCTAAAAAAAATCAGATTTTGGAAAATTATATTAAATTTTTTTAATACCAGGTTCGTTTTAACCAATCTCCTTTCCACATTTCACTTGTTCTTTACTGGCCAAACTTTACAATAATTTTTATAGATGTCAGATTATATGAATCGTAATTGTAATAAGAGTACCTGCAATTTTCCCACAAACAGCCCACATTGTTTGGTCAGCCAGAACCTCGTACATGAGCGAAGTATATTCTGTCTCATTCACCTGCAAACATACATTATCAGGTGAAAAATTTATGATTCCCTGTTGGTAGCTGTAAATATCTATAACGAAAATTAAATGCTAACTTCTTATACATATATTTCTGTTTAATATATTGGAAAATTCTCAAATTATCTTACTGGCTAATTTAAAGATTTGTCTGCTCACGACCTTAGGTTTTGTTCTGAAAACTTACTCACCCCACTAATTCCCAAACATAGCTCTAACTTTTATGAAAAATGGTTTACTATCCAAGCAACGAAAGTTTGCAATCAAGTAAATCCTGATACCAGGAAATTAACCTCGATAAATGTTTTCAAGGAACGAATGAAAAAATCCAACCTCTCTGAATGTTAATACTTCTGTCCTTCTTGCCCTATGCTTTTTCCATTCTAGCTAATGTCAACATTTTGTATTAATTTTTTTTGCCTTGGTTTGGTGTAGTACTAATATTTCATTTTGTTACATCTCTTACAGTCTGTCAACCAATTTTTTTAAGCTTTTTGTTATGGCTTATTGTTATAGTTGGCTGATCTTTTTCTCGATACTCATTAATCAATCAGTATTGACATTGCAAAGGTTTCTCTCAGAGAAGATAATTATTTATTCAAACTGTAATTAAGTCGTTTTTACAACATAACGATAGGATTAAAATCTATGAACTTATTTTTTAGTTCTAAATTACAAAAATATATATTAGAATAAATTAAAAAATAATGTAAACAAAATTTAAATTATGGCTTCACTATACAAGAGCTATCATGAAATTAAACAAAGAACAAATTATTTTAAAAATCACTGACTCTGTGTTAGTGTTCTCCTGAAAAGGTTTAAAATGAATATGTAGCAAATATATTTGCAAATTAAGTGTTAAGAAAAAAATAAAATAAAACTTTCCAAAATTATAGCATTGCTATTTCGTTTATATAACTATGTAGTAAAAATGTACAATATAGTAAAATAGTATATATCCATGCAAAATCTCATAAGTCCACTTGAATCAATTTACAGCACAAAAAAGAAAGCCCTATTAAATACAGTTCCCCTTTAAAGAACAAGAAAAGTGGCAATTTTATTAAAAAAGCACAATCCAACTTCCCGTAAAAACTGTACTTGTAAGGTTTTGCAGGTGACTCAAAATCTCACAGTGAATTATATATTAATACTTCTTTTTATATAATCAATACAAATTGCCATACAATCAATATAGTTTTTTTTAATTTCTTTATACCAATATGAATTTTCTAATCTTATATAGACTACAAAACATAATGAAATAATTTAATTTCAATCTAAAGCAGAAAATATAAACCAAAATTAGGAGGTAGTCAGTACTGATACCACTTTATTATGGGTATTATACTTCCGGTGGTTATTCACTGGGACAATTAATAATACACATATTATTAAAGAATACGTGCAACTTCCACATGTTGTTAGTACTTTAAATAGAGATGTAACTCAAACAACCCTAAATTTGTACAACTACAGGATGTGGGATGCCCCTCAAAATTCTTTTTCTGGCTTCTCACGGCCTGTGATTTCATGAGCCGCACTGCACAAGAACGCACTGTGAGAAGAGTATCGCATAACTCAGAGCAAGCTGGACTGTGGCGGAACATCTGATCCAGCACAAGTTCGTAACTTTAAAGCCACGGTGCAAGGGCATGCAGGGCACCCGTGATGGTGCGAGATAGCACAGACAAGCGGATTACAAATTGTTCATTGTTATTTTGACTTTACGATCATATTGTACTATATAACATTTCAGTTTGACCACTTCATATTTACAAATATGTGGTCAAACTGAAATATTTTTAAGTTTTTCATTTTATACAAAATCGAAAAACTTTGTAGTGCACCTATGTAAATATGAAGTGGTCAAACTGAAATATTTTTCAGTTTTTCATTTTGTTGATGTTGTTCTTGTTGTATGATGACATCCACCATCTTTTTTTTTGTTGAGTAAATAAAATCCACTAAATAAGACATTTTGGAATGGTAGTTAGAACCGAACTCTGGCATCGCTCTACTATGATCTGTTGGAAGGGTGCCACTTAAAGTAGTGCAGATTTGTTGGTAACGTGTGCTCGTCTGTACAAATTGCTGTGGTACGCCCTGTAAAATTACAGGCCATAGGAAGCCAGTTTTAGAAAGAGATTCCATCACCTATTCAACATGACCATGACATGTTTCTTAACTAGGATCTTCCACAGATTAAGAAACAAATAATGTAACCTACGTAATTAACATGGAAGACATCTCTTACCCTTTGAACGCTAAGCTGCAAATAGCACATCTGGGAAGCGCGACAGAACTCTGAACCCTTCGTTGGTTCCAGCTTGGTTTTGATCACAAACAGAGTTGTGTAGTCTTCCAGGTGAAATGGACAGCGATACTCGCGTGGCGGTTCGGAACCATCGAGTGGGCTGTAGGTCACGTCCAATACAAGTTTGGTGCGGGTCGGTGGTACTAGAGGGTCATTCTGGAGCTCCCACATGTATGATATTGTTGTACCATCTGTGCCCAGGATCTGGAGAATAATACTATGATAATAAGCTCTTTTATTTAGGTTAAATAAGGTTAGAATAAAAAAAGATAATAAACATAATTTAATCGTTTTAGTGCCATGGTTTTTTACTCATATATACTTAAAAATGCCAAAAAAATCTTTTGTTTTTGATGTCATTTACCCTTGTCTGGAAAAAAAACTGTATCTCTTCCAAAAAGTATCCAATTTTAATAATTTTTTCGGTGTTTTCTTAATAAAAACTTATACAAGGATAATAAACTACAAAGAAAATTATGGAAATATATATTGTGAACAAAGATTATAACAAAAACTGAAATCAAGGTCACATCGTCATTTTCGCAGTCCAGTATCCTCCCTCCTCTGTATCAGCAAAATAATTGTTATCGTCACTATTATCACTATCTGTCAAAATATGCATTACGCCAAATTGTGAGCGCACCACAATGACACTCCCACTATCAATTTCTTCACAACTTGAAAAATGATCATTTTCACTCGAATTATTTTCGTATTTCGACATTATGGGTTAAAAATTTTCTTTTCCTGGATCCTTTTTATATTGTAATTACTAATAATATTATAATTTGTACAATATGTAACACGTAGAAAGATAAAAAATTAGCGATGCGTGCGAGCGACCTCCTCTACCGCACGCTAAACAGCAACTGATTTCTCGAGCGCCATCGCGCTTGTGGCAAATTTATTTAGTATGCGCACTCGTCAGCACTTAAACGGTTAAGATGACATAAGTGAAATTGATCTAATTCATTGGATAATCTTCATGGTTTATAATATCAAATAGTAACCATATAAATCGTATAGCAGTCTCAGAGTTTCGTACTGAAAAATATCAAAATAAGTTCTCCACTAACACATTCGTTGCCAATCAGGCGAAGTCATGTAATTAGGAACTGCATTATAGGGCTCTTCAAAATATGTTATGTGATCTGCTCTTATGATATTTTTAAATCTCATCAATTCCTTGTTACTAAATAACGACATACAAATTTATTATGAGCCACAAAGAAGTGATTAGGAATTCGTAAGTGAGTGTGGCCAGGAATTTTGTAAAACGAATATGGCAATTTTTTTGTTTACAATTAGATTAATTAGTTCTCTAAGTGACATCACAGGACGGTTTCAACATATGGATATTTTCATTTAAACAGTCTTTTTTGTTTTTTTTATTACGTGGTAATTCTGTAATGTCTTAAGTGACGAATAGAGTTATGGGCAGATATCGTTCTGGTATATGATTTCAATTACTTTTTCTTGTAAAATAATTAAAAAACTGTTTATATTCATGTACTTTTTTCAGTAAAATACGATGATTGAAGTTTATTTATCGATAAACTTACAAGATTACGTCTAAAATATTATTCGAGAGCTAATATTATAATCGGTAGCCAGACTCTTCTTTCCAAGCTTTAAGCTGCAGGTAGTTCGTGGCCCAACTGAAATAAATGCTATATGGTTGGACGCACATATACCATTGGCAAGACACCACTATGCTGACTTTTTGCAATAATTGAATTAGTAATTAAATTTAGTTCAAGCCTGCTTTTTTGTGGTCATTTGGCAAATAAAGCAAAAAAGTCATGCAGGTCTTGGAGTTTGTTGTATAAAGCTAAGAGCTTCCGATAAGTTGTTATATATCACAGAGCCGTTCAATATGTCTTGTTAAGATTATTAAAACATATAGGTTGTATGACTGTAACATTTTTATAATTATATGTAAATAAATAAATACATAAAATACATTAACTTACCCAAATAGTACTTTAATTCCTTAGACATGACAGACACATGCCTAATGATTGATTACAATTTTAGCTTGCAGCCCTAGGCCAATAATGAATGTAAAAAATTATATCTCACCACATATCTTCCCATTGCTGGATTAAGGTCCACTACCCTTACGCCACCATCGCAGCTCAATTTAGCACCTTCAACCCGCAGACTAGTGGCGGCAGCAGCTCTGAGGCTAGCCTGCACAAATTTGCGCTCACGAGCCGTGAGGAGACGCCAAGTAGCAGCTAACGGAGCTGAAAAATGGAGCGGAACCTCCAGCTCGTTCGGTGACCACGGGCAGCGGAGCCAGACCTGCAGATGTAGATATACGTGTGTGTGAAAATATGTTGTTAAATTTTTCAATACCTTGAACGTAATGGTTACTGCAATTAATTTTGATATGAAATGAATTCATCGTAGAAAATTTTTTTATTCAGAAAACCTTTTTAGGTTTTTGAGTTTCTTGTCATATAAATAAATAATTTGACACTGTCATGGAATGTCTTACTCCTAAATTCCCGATATAATTCCCAAGTCAAGTTACAAGAGAAGTGATATGAATTAAAAAAGAAGTAACCCTTGTAACTTAAACAATCACACATTGCACAGTTACAAATTACTGTAATGTTACTCATTTCAATAATCACATTTTAGACAGTTACAAATTATTGTAATGTTACTCATCTCAACAATCACATTTTAGACAGTTACAAATTACTGTAATGTTACTCATCTGAATAATCACATATTAGACAGTTACAAATTACTGTAATGTTACTTATCAGCTAACATTAGTCAGTTACAAATTACTGTAATATAACTAATCAGCTAACATTAGATAGTAACAAATTACTGTAATGTTACTCATCAGTTAACATTAGACAGTTACAAATTACTGTAATGTTACTAATCAGCTAACATTAGATAGTAACAAATTACTGTAATGTTACTCATCTCAACAATCACATATTAGACAGTTACAAATTACTATAATGTTACTCATCAGCTAACATTAGATAGTAACAAATTACTGTAATGTTACTCATCAGTTAACATTAGACAGTTACAAATTACTGTAATGTTACTAATCAGCTAACATTAGATAGTAACAAATTACTGTAATGTTACTCATCTCAACAATCACATATTAGACAGTTACAAATTACTATAATGTTACTCATCAGCTAACATTAGATAGTAACAAATTACTGTAATGCTACTCATCTAACATGAAAAATAGGAAATATGTTACATAATTTTTTAAACCTAATTTCTCATTAAACTTGAAATGTATGAACACAACTTTCACAGAAAAAAGTAAATAACGGTTACAAATTATTTGCTAGAATTAGAGTTACCATTCTAATTATCTTTTCATAACTTTCAAATAAATTGACAACTACCATTTTATTTATTAAGACATTGATACTCTGAATTATTTGTTCTTTCTACTTTCTATATATTTCGAGGATGAATATTTCATCTTTGAAGCAGTGGTCATTTTTAAAAAATTTTTTTGGAGAATTTAATGATTATTTTTGAAAACCATTAGTTGACTAAGTTTTCACTTGTATACACGGTGTCTGGGAATAAGTGTCGGACAAAGAAAGACGTTACTCCTTGCAGAAAAAACTTATTTTTTTCAGAAAATTAAAAGTAATATTCACAATTATTTGTCATCTTTTTCATACAAACGATACTTGCGCACGTTGTTCAGCGCCGCTCAGGGGAATAACAAGCGAATAGCTGCGAAGACATCACCACTGCGGGTAAATACCGCACTCTGAGCAAGTATTAGGTGTGTTAAAAAGAGTTTATGTAATATTTTTTTGCACTCAATTAGAAAGAGTGTGTTTTACATTTTATTTAAAGGAGAATTTATTCCTTCATAGCCAACGAATAGTGTCTTTCTTTGTCTGACATCTATTCCCAGACACCGTGTATATACTATAGTAATTCTTACCTTATGTTCGACAGGCCGATCATCCTTCTTGGCGTGCAAACTAGCGAATAACGTCAGTGGAACGCGTACCGTCTGAAAAGGTTTGCACGCTGGTACAGGTATGGCTAGTTCACGCAGCAGATTTGGTGACGACTCCTGTTGGATACCCAAACCGGTCGATGTGCTCAGGTGGATAGTACAATTCTGAAATTAGTAGGTTTGGTGGATGAGCTGTTGTCTATGTAACATCTCCCACTTGAGTGAAGTTTTAATGATAGAAAGAAGTAACATGCCAGTTCTAGCAAACATTTTATGCTGCCTCCAATGATTTAGAATACTTCTCAGGCGAACTCAGTAGTTGCCCTTTTAAAAACACACATGTAAATTCTGATCATGCATATATATAATTTAAAGAAAAAAACAATGTAAAATTTTGCGCTACAATTTATCGCAATGTACACAGTAAACATAAATATTGAAAAATTAATTTAAAAGCACTGCTACAAGTTTCTATGGAAAATATTCTGTATAAAATAAAGGATTTAAAAAAATTAAAAGCTCAAATCCCCACCAATTTTTCAAAATGGGACAAAGGTTCTACGTCGGCTGCCATTGTCTTTTACTTATTTATAAAATTTCACTACACACTTGTGAGTGCTATTTACACAGACTGTCAATTGATTAATGTAAAAACAACCTCTTAAAGTCAACCACAATACAATATAAAGTAAAAGAGTGATATCAATGGCCCGACTAAAAATATATTTTTCGGTGATCCTCACAGTCTTATGCCCAATATCCAAAAGAGCTTATAGAAAGGATTAATTGTATTCTCTTTATCTTAATATGGGCTTCAAATGAAAGGCAAAGTTACTGGCCAGCCTTAGGTTTAGTCAACCTTGGCATAGTGTGAAAGATGAGTATAAATTTTACTAAATACTGTTGCGCAATTTATTCAGCCAGGATCAGTTTTATGAAGAAAACTTTGTAGCTTTACAGATGCTATTATGGGATCAGCACATGTGAAATCATAAGTGGCAGTGAGAATTTCTTCGGATTCTGTTAAACCTATACATTGTGTGTGATATAGAAAAGGATTCAGTATTGAATCTAAAGAGATCTGATGTTAACGTTTCTGATAAGCCGAAAAAATCAAATTCAAATTATTTTCGACAAAATATACACTTTAGATACAATGATAATAGTGTTGTATATTATATTTGGTTACATTTTCTTAATTTTATATTAAGAGTACTACTTACTTACAAAGTTAAAGAGCTTGGCAGGATAACAAGGAGTAGCGGCCTGAAACGAATTTAGAGTTGCCAATTTTTTTATATGAAGGTACTATCAACTAAAGATGTTTTGTAAATTTACCAGTCATTATGTTCACTACTGTAGTGAAAAAAAATAAGTTTTTTTTTTCATTATTGGCTCCATATATTTAAATGGCTGTGGTATATGTTATAGCCAAGTTAAAGTTCTATTATATTACAGAATATATACGCCATCTTTTAAAAAATAAAAATTATTTTGCAATATTACAGTTAAAAACATTTTTTTAACTATAAGAAATAAAAATTTTTGAAAAAAAATTCATTTTTTTTAACTAAAATAGCGCGCGTAATGACTGATAAATTTACAAAACATCTTTATTTGATAGTACCTTCATATAAAAAAAATTGGCAACTCTAATCATAACACCTTCATTTACCTCACAGTTATCCGTCTATTCCCCTTTCGTATTGTATTTAGGTTCAAGTAGGGTACAAGCTCATACCATGGCTAGGCATTTGTCACCAAAATTTGTTATCTTTGCTGTTAATTTCAGTGATATTTTGATGGTCATCTAAAAACGTGCGTATTCAACAAAATTAAAAAAGGCATAAAAAAATAGTACAGACTAGTTTTGTTAATTTATAAAGAAATTTGTTGAAATGACTATAATAAAAAATTTCATTATAACGAAATGAAATTACGTAAGTTTTTTATTACGATGTTGTTTTCCTCATAAGTAGAGAAACAATTTTGCTATTTATTAATACATGGAAGTTGTAAAGAAACTTTATAAACTGAAGTGAAACCTGAATTGAGTTTGGAAGTTTACTAAGAACCTCAAATATTGAGAAGGGCTCAATTGCCTATTCTACACATAAAAAAATCTGTTAAGCATGAGCAGAACTCGCACTATGAAGATGTAAGCATTTATAAATATTTAATGACACACATTATTTCTTTTTACAAAATTTTAATTTTTCAGATAGTAAAAATATAGCCTACTATTTTTGAATTTTCCTCTTCCTCCCATTATGCCGACTTTCAGGATTGTAGGTCGACCAGAAGTAACATATAGGTTTTTTTCAAAAATTTGGTTTAATGGGTAACATCAGTACATGAAAATTTCAACTTGATGATTTATCAAGCCGGTTCTTGAGAAAAAGATCTTTTACAGACAGATATACGGATGGACAGACAACTAAGTGATCATAAAAGGGTTCTGGTTTTCAAATTTTAAGAGACAGAACCCTAAAACGGCATGAACAGTTTATTACCTATACTATTTGCGCTATAGTGCCTTTATTGATGACTATTATTTATGTGCGTTAATGTATTGATACATATGACGGACTTATTGCTACGAGAAATATCTCTTACAGTCAACCAGGATACCAGTCCAGTCCCACTTGAAGAGCAGTTGGGAATCGAACACGGGTCCCCACAGTGCACCACACCGTCAAAGGGTGTATGTATGCCATGCGATCAACCCAACACACCACGGCGACGACGATATATTACGTCTTAGTATGTTAACCCTTAAACGCATGATGTTTTATATTTTAATGAAAAAAATTTATTTAGGTTTTCTAAATTATCACGATTGGCAACAATTAAAAACCATGTTATCTTAAGAAAAACTAAAACTGAGCAAAATTTGTAGTCACAAACTTGAAAGGACCGATTTAAAGTCATATAAAAGACATTATGCGTTTAAGGGTTATACTGTAAGAGACATACCTTTAGAATCACATCTAATCCTTTACCAAAAATTTTAAGATTACAGTACATTTAAGAAAGCGGCAACAATTTTTCGGAGTTTATACAAGGAGGTTGATTTTTCAACGATTGATACTAACCTCTGCAATATGTGTACTGCCGCTTGTAACAACAAGTTCCATCTCATTATTTAACCCAGCGACCAAATCCTTCTTCGGATCCACCTTATTTAGAGCTACATTTGTCCCCTGTGTTACGACTTCATATCCAACCCTCGTTGCCACCAGAGCATTTGAAAGGTACTCCAATTTTTCCTCCACAACCAAGGAAACCTGTCCCAACTTGAAGAATCCCGGTTTTTCTGCTGTAGTTTCCAAAACAATCTCATTGATTCCAGGTTTTATGACAAAATTTTCTTGAGTCATGCAGTGAGTGTAATCATTGCGCACAGTGGCGGACGGCTTACGGTACTTGGCACTGTCGGAACGCCGCAGCGGGGTTTTACTCTTGCTATATTGTACAGATGCGCAGTCCAGAGTTCTATCCTCTTTATAATGCAGTTGTGATTTGATGCACAATGGGCTGAGCAATGGATTTTTTGGTTTCAGGTCGTCTAATTTAATACTGGAAATGAAAGTTATTCTGTTAACTGGAGGACTTACTGAAATATTATTTTTCTAATATGATACAAACATATAATAGGTAAGAAAGGAAAAGAAAAGTATCTAAGTAATCTAGAAAAGTAAGACGTAATAAATTTTTTGTGGAATCATACTGAACATTAGGTCTCAACTCCCAATATGAGGGGTGGTTAATAAGTAGTCAGTCTAGGCCAGAGAAGGCGCCACCATTATTACAGTAATGTTGTTGTTCATAAATACTAACCACTATATGAATACTGTCTAATTTTCAGCCTGCTGTATAATTTAGTTTATGTTTGACAGTTGTTGACAGCAGACAACATACATTTTTACAAAAATGAATGAAATTGGATTTTGTGCAGTGATTAGATACGCTTAGCCGAGATTAGCTTTTCAAAAAGACGAGATAAGATTTTCAAAAAGAAGACTGCTGAATTTAACCGTTTTAGTGCCATAGTTTTTTACTCATATATACTTAAAAATGCCAAAGAAATCTTTTGTTTTTGATGTCATTTACCCTTGTCTTGAAAAAAAACTGTATTTCTTCCAAAAATTATCCAATTTTAATAATTTTTTCGGTGTTCTCTTAATAAAAACTTGTACAAGGACAATAAAATACAAAGAAAATTATGGAAATATATATTGTGAACAAAAATTATAACAAAAACTGAAATCAAGGTCACATCGTATTTTCACAGCCCGGTACATCCTCCGTATCAGCAAAATAATTGTTATCGTCACTATTATCACTATCACTCAAAATTTGCATTACGCCGAATTGTGAGTGCACCACAATGTCACTGCCACTATCATTTTCACTCGAATTATTTTCGTATTCCAACATTATAGGTTAAAAATGTTCTTTTCCTGGATCCTTTTTATATTGTAATTACTAATAATATTATAATTTGAACTTTATGTAATATGTAGAAAGATAAAAAATTAGCGATGCGTGTGAGCAACCTAACCTACTGTGCGCTAAACAGCAACTGATTTCGCGAACGCCATCGTGCTTGTGGCAAATTCAGTTAATACACGCATGAGTGTGATGGCGCTCGTCTGTGCTCAAAAGGTTAAATGCTGTCATATGGGCATTTTAGATGATAAGCATTCAGGCTGGCCAAATCAGGTCACTGAGCCAGAAATTGTTGATATAATCCATGGTATGAAAACTGATAATCAACGAATAAATAAGCATGAGATAGTTGAGGCTGTGGGCAACTCAACTGAAAGGGATGCACCCTTTTTGCAAAAGGGATGTAATCATTTTCCATGAATATTTAGTAATGCGGAAGTTCTTATCAAATGGGTGCCGCATTTACTCTCTGTCAACAACAAATGCGATTAACCATTTCAAGGAGTGTTTGGCTATGTACAACCGTGATAAGAATTAAATAAAAAAACCGTAATAAAAATCTTTTTTTTCACCAATATTGGTGAAAAAAAAAAACTTTAAATAATACTCAGAGGCTAAAAAAATATTAAGTACGTTCTTGACTTTACTTAGTAGAATTAATTTATCTTCAATTTTCTATGATGACTCAAGGATTAAATTTTACCGTCTATTCTCCTAAGTACAAGTCTTATTGTCTGGCTTTTGCTGAATGGGACAAAAATACAGACAAAAAAATAAGGTGCTTTAAATTTCACCTACCCATTAAAAATATAATTAAAAACCACTTACCTATATACAAATGTTGTGGTCAACTCCTCAGCGCTTGCCCCACCTCTAGCCGGCGAGGTAGAAGCACCCTGACTACTAACACCTAACGTATTACTAACATCAGTCTTGATATTAAAACTACTTTTCTGATCCACCGCCTTCGAATCTCCATGCTCCTTGCACTGCTCTATACTGACACAGGCCTTCATGCAGACAACTTCTCGCGGGAGCAAACTCTCTATTTCTAAACAGCACTGGATCTTGTTGTCAGTGATAAAGATGCCCCGTTTTGGCCTGTAGATAGATGCCGATACTATTCGGAAACAGTCACTGAGCTCACAGAGCACTGGCGATGGTTTGTCCTTGAGATTTTTCCGGATGGACTTCATCATCTCATCGAAGTAGAAATAGCGGACTAGGATTTCGAGCTCAGCGCAGCTTGCAATTGTGGCAGAGAGTTTTGTGTACCTGATATCATGGTTAAGTTACATTTTAATAATTTCTAATCATCATCATCATATATATTAATACGGTAAGGTTAAGATGTTACTCTCCCTTTTTAGAAAAAACCTCACAACTAATCCACATAAATTATATATCATTTTATAGATAATTGCTTGCTCTACCGGCATCCACAACTAAAAAATTTATTATTGCTATTGTTTTTGCAAATTAATTAATTATTAAAATTATATACACAAAACAGCAATGCTGCCATCTAACGGCTCAACGTCAATATGATTGACGGTCGGTATAATTTTTGTTTAATTTCAAATCCACTCACGTATAAATAAAGTGGCGCTTTAGCTCAATGCTTTTGATACTTGCACCTCTATATGTCAATTTTAGTAAAATATTTGTTTGATCTGTCATCTGAGCTTCATAATGGAATAAAAACGTAATAAGCAGTGTGCAAAATTAGAAATGAATTGAATACCTGCAATCAATTTTGATTTATTAAATTGAGTTGAATAATTTATAATGCGAAGACTTCGCACGGGTCACGCTAGTATCTAGTTAATAATATAGTATTAATTAATTTAATATTGCTAGCATCATGGATACATATTACTAGTTATATTATATGTGTACTAAATACAGAATTATTTAATCTCTTGCTTTCTTTAACGTGTAGCCATTGCCTAAATTAATTAAAAATAAATTGTTAACAACCATTGACAATGGTTCTATTGTTGTCAAAATGAATGACTTTTTCCCTTTATCGAGGTTTTGTACTTTTTTCGACGAACCTGTCGAGTCTGTGAGCATCACGGATTAATACGATACATCTGTGAATGGAGGATACAACAAGACACAATCTGCACTTTATTTTATCTCGCTAGTTCAAAGAATTACGTAGAAATTAAATTTACAATCTATTATGTAATATAACCTAACTTTTCACAAAAAAATACAAGGTTTCTCTTTTGACTCATTGGTGATTTGTATTTTGTACTTGTAATAACCAGAGAGTTGATGCAGAAAGTTGTAGAGATAATATAAGAATAATTAAACCAAATACAATGAGAATTCACTAAAAATTATGAGCGAGCTTTGAAGCACCCATATACATAGGATCAAAATTCTAAAGTTGTGACTAGAACAAGATAACGGATCACTGTCAACGTTTTTACCTGATTAGGGCGCTGCACAAGAATGGTACCAAATTTAATCTTTTATATATGTATATATATGTAAGCATATAGTCGTTAGCCTTTGGTGACGTGATTTGGCTCTTTATTACAGAGAAATAATTTATTTTTAATTGCAAAATATCTTTTTTTTTATTGCAAAAATTATTGCTAATCAAAATAAAACACAATCAAAAACATAATACGATAAGATGAAACAATGCAATAGAAATGCATGTAATGTAATATACAAAAACTTTTTGTACCAAACATATTGCATATAGGGTATGTATACCTCTCATAATCTCCCATTTTTTGATAGCAGGCAACCAGTTCTAGTCTGGTCTGCCCAGCTAAGTCCCGCCAACCTTGCTCCTCGTAAGAGCGCAACGCATCATGCAGAAACACCACTGCCTTACCCGTCTCGCCCAGCTCTGCATAGAATGAGGCCAGATCGCGCCCAATGAGACGTGCAAATCTGCCAGGGTACCAAAGGTGATTGGTTATAAAATTATCAGCTTTTTCAAAACTTAAATTAGATGACTCTATCGTATTTGTGGGATGACCTGCATTGATTATTATTACTATCAACTTGGAACTAAATTATGTATTTTATGTAAAATAATATCTAATAAAAGAGTACATATTCTATCATTTTCAAATATATAACAAAATTTCATTAAAAACGGTGAATATTAATAAAATCTAACAAGTCTATCTACTTGTTTGTCATGTTTGGTTAGAACCACTACTTCAATAAATATTTCAATGGACTAGCTTTACACACAGACTATAACAATGTAGACAAAATCTTCATGTTCGTTATATAGTATATAATTGTTATATAGTATATATTTGTTATATAAGATATATATACATTTGCATATTTTTTTGCCTTAATTTCTTATGTATATAGGATTAATTTCATTAACAGGTCTCTCAATCTTCATTTTGAATATAACAATTACAAATATGATGAATTTTGTGTACACTTAGAATAAAAGCTGTACGTTAAAAATATGCATTTTTAACACGCATTTTTTTAGAAGTTTTTGTCTGTTTATCTATCTATTTATTCAAGTATCATGCAAAAACTACTGGGCCGATTTAATAAAATTTTCACTGGAGTAATTGTTGGAAGAAATTAAAATTATTTTATTTTTTTGGCTGTTAAAATATTTTTCAGGAATATTTTGTCTGTTTTTTGTTTACCTCTTGGAGGATCACATAAAAACTAATAGAAATTGAATTAGACTTTCACTGGGTTGACGCTCAGCGTACAGATTAAAAATAAAATACCTTTTTGTATCAAATGTTCCCTAAGGAACGTGAAATACAATTATTTAACACTATATTTATCGACACTCGGACCCAGAGTCAAAAGTAATAAATAGAAATTGTTGAGATGATTACCCCAATTTAGTCTAAAGTTCAACATAAGATACATGATACTTTTGTAAGAAAGGTAAAGTTTTGATATAGAGTATTTAACAATATTTAAAAACGTATTCAAAATTATTCAAAATGTATCTCAAAAACTGTAGGTTTATGAGACATTTTCCCTAAAAATGTGTTTTGAACTAAAAAAATAGACCTATAGCTGTAAATATGTCATGTGATGTGTAAATTCCATTACCTTGCAATATCCCAAACAAATTGAAAAGGGGAGGTTCTATCTCTTTCACACATTTCATGATTCTAAAATGACAGATAATTATTGTTTATGAAATTCAATTTATGGGATCACACTACCTTGATCCCACAATTACTTAAGTTGACTATATGTTAGTACAATATAATCTGTTTGGTGCATTTGCTTTTTTTGACATCATGCATTTGTGTTTCCGCATTTAGCGGTAAATTTTAAAACACCACATTACTTTCAATTTCAATCCCAAATTAAACACAGTATCACAGTTAAACATTGTTAACCCAAAAACAATGAGATACATTAATCCCAAAAATAATAAGATAATATATTTTTTATACATGTTGCAAATAACCTATTAAAAGAATAACATCTACGGTCTTGTTAAATTTTTTTTCACAACTAAGGAGACATAAGACAAATGCTTTTCAAAATAATATAGTCTTCAAAAACATTTATATTGGATTTTTAACATAGAGAACAAATTTCATCAAGTTGGTAAATCCACTATAAAGGTATACACAAACAAAGTTCCTCTAGATATAATAAACTCAGATTCCAAACTTACCTCAACCTCCCAATGTGCTTGTAAGTCCCCATAGCCAGTTCAGCCAACTCCAAGTAGTGAAGTTGAAAATTCTGCTTAGAACCCAGAGCTTGCTTCAATCGGTCGGTGGGAGTCAACTGATGACCGGAGCCCTCCAGATCACCCATGCCTGCAGAGAGCATCACTACCAGGTGAAGTTGTTCTGAGCTCGGCTCCGGAGTTCCGGGAAGCAGGCCACACATTTTGCCCAAGGTATAGAGCTGGAGAATCAAGTTGTTTGATATTAGTATCAAGAAGTGATTTTAGTTGTACAAAGGTATTTGCTAGATGACTAAAAATAAAACGAAAGTAAATATTGACGTAATGCAACTTCCATTTTAAGAGTTTCTTGTCCCGTCTTTGCACAAGTGAAAAATTACCATGATTGTATTTTGTTTTAATCGCTTTTGTTATAATAACTAATCTATTAATTATATTCTCAATGGTGCAGTTGTTTATTTTGTATTTTAGTCTAGTACAGAAATCCATGGCTCAATCTTGTAACAGAAAAACACGTATAACGTCAACAAAAATTAACCACATATGTATTTGTTTTACTTCGTATCATTTATAACTATTCAAACATTATTTTCATGTAGTTTTAACAGAACACATATTGTATTTTTATACATTTGTTTGTTTTATATATATTATGAAAGTTTCATGTTAATCCAATAAACATTCGTTTTTGTGCATCCTAGAAAACAAAAAACTATAATTTCCTAGAAAACAAACAAACATTAACATCCAAGAAAAAACAAAATATAATTTATAGATACAAAGTACAATTTATTATTTCGTAGGCTGCACACATGCAGGAGAGAACAATAATTGTTGCGTTAATGCTGTTGCTATGGTTACATTATTTGACAGTTCACACTCTAGAGGTTATCCTTTTCTGTTTATGAATTGTCAGTGGGTGACATTTTTATTAATAAGATTCACATATTCCCTTAAATTTTGACTATTAATTTTATGAAATAGGTAAAATCATTAAATATGATTGGGAACTGATCAATATTGATAAAATGTTTGGAAATTAAAGTGACAAGGGAAACTAACTATTTAGCAGGCATAAATATTAAATGTATATATAAAAATGACCAAATTGTTGCTAATATTGAATGTTGAGTTAAAACCAACTGCTTATGAAAGTGCTGAAATGAAGCTATTATATATGATACAAATTTTAAAAAAATTGTTAATTATTTCAATTTTGTGAAGTAACGCAGCAATACTTGTATTGAATGCAGCAATACTTATACTGGGTATACATTTGATAAAATATCTCGATTAATATAGTAAAAATGAAACATTGCTTGTTTATTCGTTTGCCTTTCTTTCATGCTTAAACGGTCCAACAGATTCCAATGAAATTTTGCATATAGATAATATATATATATTAGATTAAAAGATAATCTCTATATAATTACGCTATCATTTATAGGAGCCGAGCAGTGAAATGGAAAATAAATGTTAAGAAAAATTATGGGCCACTATTCGAAATGTTAAAAGTCAGACCTGGCAAATTATGTTCAAAATACTGCTTAACTCATAACTCTACATAATTAGTCTGAATGTAATTTATATCTATGAATAAATATTAAAACAAATTTTTTAAATACTAAACAATGTATTGTTTTAACAAATTACTTAAGCACTTTTAACGAAAAAACATATTTTTGAACATTTTCTAACAGCTTTAACCCATTGAGAGCCATAAGGACACTCAAAGAGGTGAGTCCACTTGTAGCCGTGAGGGAAACTCAAACTCAGTTATATTTATTTAATTACAGACTTTAATGTATACAGTTGATATACATAGTGGACTTTTTGTTACACAAGCAATCTCTTACACCCAACCAAATACTAATAAAACAATAAATGATATTGCGGAAAGCAAAGTTATAAAAAATACATGCAGGAATATTCATACATAAATATATTTAGTTACATACATTCACACGCACACACACACACTTGCATATACACACACATTCAAACATGTAAATCTATGAATGATATGGGGTGGAGAAAGGGAATAGAATGTGGAAGGTAAAAAAAAAACGTTCCATATGCAAGACTGAATAAAAAAAAGCACATGCTAAACTTTAATTTCCGTTTGTCTACTTTCAGCAGTACAAACACTGGAATTCAGGAGTCTATAGAAAGATAATGGGTGTATCTTTACTTCCGAGTTTCTTAAAGTATTTAGACACTCTTTTAAAGAACAAAATACATTTTAAGTATTACAATATATATGTGCTATGGGAATTTGACATAAATAACAATACGCCAACCATTTTGGTTGCTGCTAAAGAATTATTATATTGAAATTAAAGTTTTATTATACAACTTTATGTAAAGTAATCATTATTGTCAGAAAATTACATTAAAATAAGGGAAATCTAGTTCTGTTACTGGGTTGAATGTGTTAAAAAATATTCTCGTGTACTACATAAGATACTAAAATTAAACTTTATTTGAATGTAATGATGAAATAAAATAAATATTTGTTTAAAAATGTTAAAAATGACGTGGGGGAACTGAATATTGTCTTTGAGAATATACACAACTGATTTAATATTAACCGATAGTTAATTTTAGATATATTTGGAAATAATTTATAAATATTATCATAAAACTTTTCTGAATAAATACACTGCAGTAATGAAAGCCAAGTTAAAATTCTACTGTTCAGTAGTTTCTGAGATAACCTAAATAAAAAGACTGTTTAGGCACCTGTTTTCGCGACCATATCAACAACAAATATGAAGGGTATATTCTTCTTTAAAACGTAGTTACTCTTTTTCTTTCAGGATTATAAATGAAGACTCTATCTCATCAACTCAAGTGATCACCCACCTTATCCTTAGCGTAATGCCATAACGGAGCCTGATGTGAGGCACACTGCTCTATAACAGTGTGTGAAACATTGCTACTATTGGCTAGCAGGTGCTCACAAGTACGCAGTGTCTCCAGACAAGTGAGGAGAGCCCAACACGCCGTCGCTCCTTGTGGTACATTTACTTCCAGGAGTGAGAGTTCTTTGATTGTATTGTGGACTGTGGAGAGACATCGGGCTGCTATCTGTAAACATCAGTTTGTGACATTAGTTGCAGATTAAATTGAAAAAAAAGCTTTTGGGTTAAAATATTAAATTATTTCTCAGAAAAATAGTTACCAAAATTGTTAACCCTAGCAGCCACAATAATTTGTACTTATGTAGAATCGCACATTGTAAATTCAAGTTAATATAACTATGTTCCTTTGAAATTTCAATTTGTATATGAATGGGGAATGGAGTCTCATGAGAGAATGGAAATCTGAATCATTGCTCACACATAAGCATGATGGTGTAGAACATCACCGCCTTTCATGATATTTTGGAGGGTGACACCACCGTTTAATGATTTCCAAAATTTGTTCGGAAACTGGAATAAGTTGTGAGGGAGCTCAGTCCATCATTTTGGGGGTCCGTGCTATCTTGTTAAAGTTCAGAAATTAAGGGGTCAAGTTTTTCAACTATCTCGTTACTTGTGATTGAAACTTAGGTTTATCAAAATAAGCCAACACAGAGAGGCGAAGAGAAAATGAGACAACCCTTGTAAAAATACAAACTCAACCATAAGCTGGCAAGGTGTTTACCAAGGTTTTTTGGGATTGGTGTGGCATTTTGCACATCAATTTTTTACACAACCAGTATACGATCAATGTGGCATACTACGGTGGTATACTATTTCAGTAGAAATAAAATCATAAAGTATTATCAGTGGAAGAGATACGGCCAACAAATACAAGGAGCAATTCTCTTTCATGCTTAATAATGCAGCTACTACGCACAAAAAATTGGCAGCAATGCTTTAGACACCATTGGAAAATCACCTTATAAATCATATTTATCAACCTCCAATTTTAATATTTTGATCCCTACATGGAAACTCTGGGAGGCCACCAATTCAGCTATGAAGAAGTGGAGCAATATGTGTACAATTAGGTTCTAATAAAACCTACTTCTTTCTAAATTGACAAAATTGACAAGCTACTGATTAAATATATGCTAAAGCAGGAGACTATACATTTATATTTCTGTGCCACAATTGAACAAATTAAAAACGATAAAGGTCTTGTTTATATTTGATCTATCCTCAGATGTAGTGTCCAAAGTATCTTGTCATAAACCCTGTTTATAATTTTAACAGTTCTTTTTGTGTATAATAACGTACAAATAAATAAATTTCTGAACATACCTCCCACGGTTTAAACGTAAGAAGAAGCATGGCGCTCTGCCGTTGAAACAAATAACTTCGAAAATCAAACAACGAAGCATTTCGTTTTACTATAATATCCCGCAGCTGCATGGGAACCAGAGGACCCAATCTGACGCTGTGCCAAGTTTCGATAGGTCGTTGAAACCTCGCTAACCACTTAGGACTCTCTGTCACGTTGGAATTTAGCACAAATTGTGTGAACAGTGCATCAAGTTCATCGTACTGCACCAATGCTTCTTCGTAGGCACCCAGCATCTCAAAAACAAATGCTAGTTGTTCCTGGAATATCATTTTTAGCATTATTATAACTTTGTTTATCTAAAAATATAATGTTGTACTTATTTTAATTTATATATTTATATTCAAGTTCCAGGAATTCTGAAAATTTTTTTTTAGTAAGAAAATTCATTGTTGGTATTAACTGTAACAGGAACCAGTAAGAAATTTTAAAACCAAGACAACGTTCTGAGGGATAGTAAATATTCAAAAAAAAACAAGGTTACTTCAGCAAGCTCGTTTTTCTCGACCTCCTAGAACTGGCTCAAAGTAAATTAAATCTTCATAATTCCACCAGACACAGAATATAACTTTCGACTTGAATCATTTCAGGTTAAGGTAATTCCTTTATTTAACTATTAATGTATCTGGGTTATTAAAATCAATGCAATTTTGTTATACAACCCAATTCATTTAAAAAATGATCGCCTTTTGGCAAATTGAGGAGTTTTTAGCAGATTTCAATTCGACATTTCACTGGAAATTTGTTTAGTTTGTGTGTTACTACTCGACAGCTCTTACAGGACATGTGATGCCTTTAGAAGGTTTGAAAGTGTCTGATAATTTATGATTACTGGTACCAGATAATTTTTCAACCGCTTCTTTAGTGGCTGCAATATCCAAAATAAATGTGGTGGACGACCAAAAAATTCATATTAATGAAACGATAAAGCTAACATTGTGCTGTTGATCAGTGACTACATATTCTCTGCCAATTTCACACAACTGAATCAGTCTACAAACAAAGACTGTATAATTAAAGCGAAATCAAAGAGTCACACTCTCAACTAAGCAAAGGATGGTTGAAACCAATTATGATATATGCGAAATATCATTAATATAATTTTCACGTGTATAAGACACCTTGATATATACAATATCGGAGAGAAAGTACATACCCATATATTATTATCAAAACTTTATTTTATTATATTTTTCCAAGGGACAAGTTTCATTAGAAGTATTAATAGAGCCCAATTAAACATTTTTATGATACATTTCTATTAGATGCGCATGAATTACCATATAAAAAAATTACTCAATACTAGTCTATACATATCCTAATAACATACCAAACGTAATTAAAATCAAATTGATGCCGCATTTGGAAAAGTATTAATGTAAGTGGAAGTGCACTCAACACTGCATCAGTGCAGTTAAATTTCATTTCTTTCACAAATAATTGTTGTAAATTTAGTGCGGAATAACAGACAAACTTGTACTGTTTTGGATATTTATAATTGAGAAAATTATTTTAGTAAGGAAGACTATAAAATATAATACTAGGAGTGATAATATCGTAATCGCTGTTATCGTATTATGCACTTTATTGATGAAAAAAAATATAATAAAATAAATTCTAATGCAGGACTTCCCAACAAGTGGAGCGCACCTTCTTAGGGGGGGGTGTAAAAAGATCACAAGGGCGACCCAATGTAATCTTACATTCTTAAGAAAAAAATGATATAAAGTCTTGAATCCCCATTCAATAATTAATTTGGTTGCATGCAGGCTCAAACATCGCATTAATATAATTCCATTATTTAGTTTTCCTTAATTATTTTTAGGAATGAAAAGCAAAATTTTAATTTATTTGATTACGCTTGTAATAAGGATATAAATGTCCTGAAATTGATGTGTTTCTTTTATCGTAACAATGAAAACAAATTAGAAGGGGAGCATGAATATATTTCTTTAATCAGGAGAGGCACAACGCAAAAAAGGTTGGGAATCACTGCTCTAGATTATATTGTATCACTAGAAATTAAATTTATTTCCCTACATTTAAATTTTAGTTTGGTAAATATATTAATTTGAAGAAAACTCGTCATCTTCATAAAAATGGAGTTGGAATATCTATATATATTAGTCACTAATTACTTCCTCTAGAATACAGTTTGTATTTGGATGTAGCTGGAGCAATTTCACCGTGGAATTATGGCTAGACCCTTCCGAGATTTACCCTTTATGGGAAAAGGAGTTCGAAAATAATTTTTTAAAATTTTCTAACCTCATTAGGTGAGCTGTCATAAGGACCTCAAAATTTCTAATATGAAAAAGGTTGTAGTTTTGAATCTAATACAGTTTGAATATAAGAAACCGAAATAATATATCTGATCACGGAAAAATGTTAGCAGAAGTGTCATAGCTAACGACCTGGGGTTTTTTTGAAATGATTCTATGAGAAAACGGTGAGAATTGAAAAAACCGTCAAAATTGCAAAGTGGGTGCGATATAGGGGATCCCTATTAGGGCCTCCAAACTTTACATTTAATGTATTATGTTCTATATGTCAAGCCCCAATCACTGGATGAATATAGACCATTGACAATGTTATTTTGCAAATTATACATTTTAAAATATACATCACGTACTTGACGATTTTTAACAATTTTGCTTAATTGTATTTGCAACACATAATTTGAATTTCCACTATCATATTCTCAAGTATTTATAGCATAATGTTTGTAAGTGTACTGGAATAGGTTATAAAATTATATAATAACTTTTAACTTTATCAATTTGAAGATAAGTAAATATAAGGAAAGATAATTGCAATTTCAGGTGAGCATAAAACAAACAGAAGACCGCCACTACTATTTACTTTAAGTGTAATACATACATTCATGGCTGTGCTATGTATCATATTCAGTTAGATAAGTTCTGACGTTTTTTATGACTTTCTGACGTTTTATACGAGTATGTAAATATAAATGATCAAATTTTTGAACACTGTGTTTCTCAGGTATGTCTTAGCTTTTTACATTTTTTTTGGGAAATAATATTTGATGGAACTGAAGATTTCATCTTATATCTCCTCAAAATGACCTTGCTCCACTCTATCCCGTCTTTACACTCCATCATCCTCAAATTTATGTTATCTTTCTGTAACTATAACTAATCATGTCGCAAGCAGAACTTTCTCGCCAACTGAGGCCACAGTGGAAGACAGAAAAATTTTTTTAACATGAATTTCTTTTATCTTTAACACACACAATTTTGAAAATGCTGCCAAAATAATGACAGATGAGAACAACAAAATTTGAAAATAATGTCAAAGAATTCCATTTTTAAAATTACAATATAGTTCCATAATGCATTGCAAATTGCAAATGCATTGCAATGCAATGTGGCCAGCTACAAAGACTTTCAGTATCACTTAGCATTTGTGGTATGTAATTAACTTATACTACATTTTGCTATGCACTATAAGTAAACAGAGACTTGAATAAATGTTTATCTTACAAGGGTGAAATTTAATTTATTACATATCAAACAAAAAGTGGTATATATATATATATATATATATATATATATATATATATATATATATATATATATATATATATATATATATATATATATATTTAATGTAAATATTAGCAACATAGATTTGTAGTCTCAACTATAACTCGTTTATGCTATCGGTGAAGATGGCTGGAAAGAAAAAACATTTTTTTCTTTCTTTCATAACTTGTTGAGGAAATTTAAATATCTTTACTTGCAACAAATAGTCCAAATCCTAAAGGAAATGATCTCCTATTCTGTTAAAAGTAAAGTACAACTCAAAAATTGAAAAACATTTTTTTTTGCAATACTTGCTTAATTAATATACCCAGTTTCCCATCTTGCCTATTTAAATTAAAAGATCTATTACTTAAAACGCCTTAGTTTGAGATGCATCTAGTCTGAGATCCGAATTTAGAAAATCAGACAAGTGAAAAAAAAATGGCAAAACAAAAAGAACAAGAAGATATCAGATGCTTGACTACTTAACTTATTGCTTAAGTGACCAAACATTTAATATTTAATGCTTTAATATTAAATAGCTACCCATCGTGGGTACCCATTATGGGTATATGAAAATTGACAATGTGGTAAGTCAATAAGTGACCAAAATTGAAAATAATGTGTTACACCTCAAATTCAACAAAAATATTTGTCTTCATTCCCATAAGTAGGAAATAAAAAAAAATTAGAAGTATCTATTTGATTTTTAAAAAACGTAGAATAACTGGTCAGCCGAATAATGAAAAATTCATAACAACATTTGATATGTTGTTATTATTTATTAATTACTTTTTAAAAACATCTTTATTCTATGCAAGCTTTAATATATTAATAGAATTCTCTATTTTTACTTTCTCAAATAAGTGTAGGTTGTGAAATAAGATTCCAATTTTGCATCCATACTTCATACGTAAACTAAGAACGTAGTTTTCAGTTGGTTATGGCAACATGCAAGAAAAATAATTGGGTCAATAAAATAAAGGTATAACTTTCGTAACTTCAAGAATTCGTAAATCGTGCCATTTTAGGTATGTAAATCAATTTTATCATTATATTCATTCATAAGTTGGATTTAATATTGGTTTATTGATGTATTGCCTAATTTGTTACAAAAACATTTTTCTTCTTTCCAGCAAGTTCGGCGATTTGATATTAAAAGAAACATAACCAAAGCAGTGTTCAAAACTATCAAGATATATCTCATGATAATTATCGCGATAATTATTCTGATATTTCTCTGATAATTTTATAATTATTTTCGATAATTATCACAATAATTATCCGATAATTATCAAAGAACTATGTATCAATTAATTGTTATTAAAGTGGTATTATTTATCAATATTTACGTTAGAAGCTAGTAGTTTAGTAAAAAATTATACACACTTAACAACAAAGTTAATATTTTATTTATTATAGCCATGATTTTGCAATTAAAAACTTATAAAACGACATTTTTTAAACAAAAACAGACAAAAATCAAACTGTATATCAATTAATAAAATTAATGAGTGGAATATTATCATCATCCTCCTCAACTGCTTCACCTTTTTGAGGATTATCCGAATCTGAATATTCCGAATTGAAAGTAAAATTTAAATCTAATTTCAGATTCAAATGAAGAATGTCTGGCAGTTACAGCAATAACCAATACCAATGAATAAATGACAGATATGAAACACAACTACTACTTTTGTTTGACAGATTTGTTTGACAGATATGAAACACAACTACTACTAAAAATTTGAAGACAACTGTTATTAAACAATTTAAGAGTGCAATATTTTTGATTATATTTATCAAATAATTATCAAAGATAATAGTCTTGATAATTATCAAAGATAATTATCGGTGACAATTATCGCTTTGAACTCTGAGTCAAACTGTACCAAAAAATAACCACCTACTCTGGTAGCTGAGTAGTATATGAAACTATAGAATCATATAGATGTAGAACAAATTATAGAATCGTTAAATCAATTATGAATTTGGTACTCTACAGAGCATACATTAATTGCAATAAGGAAAATGAACATTTCTTAATTGAATCATGGTGAACTCTAAATGAGCTGGTCTCAAAGTTAGTTGTGGATTCATGTTTTATTTACTCCATACATTAATAAGATTTTTGGTATATTACTTCATGACTGAGTATATTTTATAAACCAATATTGAGATAAAACTATGAATATGATTATGTATTTATTTATCTGATTGAACCATGCTATATTATCCGTTTGAGTGCCGACGAGCGCCATTGCGCTGGTGCGCGTACTAACTAAATTTGCCATGAGCGTGATGGCGCTCGCGAAATCAGTTGCTGTTTAGCGCGCGGTAGGTGAGATCGCTCACACGCATCGCTAATTTTTTATCTTCCTACATGTCACATAAAGTTCAAATTATAATATTATTAATTACAATATAAAAAGGATCCAGGAAAAGAAAATTTTTAACCCATAATGTTGGAATACAAAAATAATTTGAGTCAAAATGATCGTTTTTCAAGTTGTGAAGAAAGCGATAGTGGGAGTGACATTGTGGTGCGCTGACAATTTGGCGTAATGCAAATTTTGAGTGAGAGTGATAATAGTGACGATAACGATTATTTTGTTGATACAGGGGATGTATCGGACTGCGAAAATGACAATGTGACCTTGATTTCAGTTTTTGTTCACAATATATATTTCCATAATTTTTTTTGTATTTCATTATCCTTGTACAAGTTTTTATTAATAAAAAACCCAAAAAAATTATTAAAATTGGATAATTTTTGGAAGAGATACAGTTTTTTTCAAGACAAGGGTAAATGACATCAAAAACAAAAGATTTCTTTGCCATTTTTAAGTATATATAAGTAAAAAACAATGGCACTAAAACGGTTATACTTGGAATAAACTACACGGTCCATAACGAATTTGAAATGATGTTCAAAAATTAACTTCTTAAATTTTTAGCTAAAAAACAAGAAATGGAAAATTGACAATTTGTTTAATGAATGGCATATTGACATTTTTCACGATAATTTTAAAAAATACAATGAAACCTCATTGATTTAATCTTAGCTAATCTAAAGACCACCATAATCTTAATAATTAGAGTAGCCCCTTTGCCATATTATCACAATAGTTTTCGGCTTTCAATGAGGAATATTAGTTTTTATATGTCATAAGTTACAACAAGCTATATTAGATAGTCCCCGCAACTGCCAAATTACCAAATGCCTAAAACTGGCTAACTCCAGCTAAAATTGAAAACTGCTGAACTATTTACCACTACTGTTAATTAAAAGCAGTGACAATAAAAGAAGTATGGCCAGACAGCAGGACTACTTACATTGATTAGCCTTGCATTTGATAATCTTTTTAACAAAGTATATACTTTGTTAAAAAGATTATCAAAATATATATAATGATAGTAAATCAAACAGTGTGTTTATTTTACAATCAAATAACAGTAACTAATATATATTTACATTTAAATAATTATTGTAACAAACTATCCACGCTTTTATCTATCTCATGCATCTGTTCCTTTGTGCCATAACTCTAAAATTTCACTGCTGAAACTTTCATATTGTGTAGATTATATAAAAGAGTATTTATTAAACAACCTTGACTTATTTCATATTCTAATTAATTCTGATAAACATATAGTGCTAAACTAAAACAAACAGACATACTATTTAGCATATATTTTTCTACATTAAAATTCACTTATTCTTTTCTGCTTGAAATTGCAACAAACTCTTTTGCCTTAAACCATACTACAATCCGGAGACTATTAAAAAGAAATATTATAAGAAAATCAATACTACACTGCAGAATAAGATTGCTCTTAAGAACACAAATCTAATCATATATGCAAAAATAAAGAAACAATTAGGTATTTGACTAAATTTTTTTTATTTTGTTAATTATAATTTCAAAGTACAAGCTGACGAAGAGTGAAAAAATTTTTAATAGTCTTAAAAATTGACCGAGTTATGAAAGTTTAAATTTAATCTTTAGACAAGGACAGCATTACTGCATTGTGACGTCATTTGTAATATTGCACATTGTATTCTACAAAAGGGAAAAATAAAAAATGTCCAAAAATTTTTGAATTTTTTTCAATACTGCTTTTTAATAACTTATATTTCACAATATTGTACGAAAAATATCAAACTTTAGGTTGAGTCAACTACCCTATTATGGGTTATATTTCCAAAAATTTTTGAATTTTTTTCAATACTGCTTTTTAATAACTTATATTTCACAATATTGTATAAAAAATATCAAACTTTAGGTTGAGTCAACTACCCTATTGTAAATTAATCAATTGTGTGGGAGAGAGGAATTATAGAGGACCCTTCGAATAACAAAGAAAGTATTCAATGCTTCAACTTATAGAGGCCAATAGATAGAATGTTTACTTATGGGAGTTCAATTCGAATTATAGAAACTATATAGAACTTTTAATTAATAGTGCTTATAGTAATACTTAGCCATTGCATAAATATGTCAAGTCAGAGTTTACATACTTATATAATTATTAGAACCAGTGTAAATTGGTTACAATGAGTTTGTTTGGCAAGTATTGTAATAAAAGGCAAAGTTACCAAAAACTGCATATTTTGAATAACAAAGATTCTTGCGCCAGAATGGAACGTAATGGACAAAACTTCAAGCTTATAATGACACGAATAATAAGCGAACAGCAGAAAGAAAACGTAAATAACAATAAACAATCCAAAAATGCATCAATATACAACTTTCAATAACAATTTTTAATCTACTTGTACGCACACTCATCCCGTGAACCAATGATAACCTCATTGGTGCCTAAAAATCTGATAAATTTATTTCAAACAGACACAAATTTTCCTTCAAAAATATAATAGATTAAGGACATATTAAAAAAAATGGTATGAACATGTGGGATACTGAACATGTGTGATATTTGTGTCTATATTGACCTTAGCTCATTTTCATTATATACATAGTCTACATTTATACTTCAGTGTAGTCACAGAAATCGTTAATAAATAAACTAATCATGAGTAGCAATGAAAGAGCATATTTCCTGTAATAAAAATGTGTTTATAAGAAAAGACGTTGGTGTAAAAAGTGTGATTTAAAAATCATTCAAGCACAAGTGCTCGAGTTTATATAATTTTCACTGAACGTTAACTTAGAACTGAACGTAATTTTATTTGTTATGAAAATTCTTTTTAAGAAACAAAGAATCACAGTATCACTATAGCTTTTTTAGAAGCTAAAAAATGAGGGTACACTTTGACAGTATTTGGGCAAAATCAAAATAAATATATAAATCAAAATAATTACCTTAGAGCAATTTTAATCTTCAAGTTTTGGCATTAGGAATGATTAGTTCTCAATTTTTATGAATTTCTTCTAAGATAAAATAATGTCTACATGTATATAGTAGATAAAGTAATGTCTACAACTTAAAATAGTCTTCGAAGTACATTCATTTTTTTGTATTATAAAACAACCAGCGTTTGGACAAGAAATTTTATTTAAAAAAAAATATATTCATGCATTCAAGATAATGGAATAAATGAAAAATGGTTAATAACTTTTAGTCTAAAAGTAATGACATGTCTATTAATATTTAACTAATCCATGAGTTAATATATTCTTATATTAATCATGGGTGAATTAGATGGTTTCAAAATGTAAAACAAGCAAGGATTATATATTTTTGATAATATTTTTTTATTCTAACACCTTATTATATTCACTGTCACTACTTTAAACTAATGTTTTAAATAGAATCGATAGATTTTGACGACAGCTGACGATTAAAACTTAAACGAACATCGTAGCTTTTCCGAATCAAAAGTTATACTAATTGCAAATTTCGATATGCAGCAAAATAACCTCAAAATGGCGGCGCTTCCCCCTGCATCGCGCGCGATGCGTCACTATTCTTGCTTATCGTAATGAATTCTTTGATCCTTTAGCTATCCAGTGGTATAATTTAATTTTTGATGTAGTGGATAGATTCGAAACTGCAATGCCAAACTGTATCTCCCGATTTTGTTATCATTAGGTTTTTTGGATTGCTCCCGTATGGTAGCAAATTTAAAGACGTATTCATGTAAAAATTTAAATTTCAAACATCTATGTAATCTCTATTAATAAAAAAACCAAAGATTACCTGTAACAAAAAATACTTTGAAAAATCCCACTCTGGATCGTTCCTCTTCTCTCTCTGTTCATGCATATACTCCTCGAATTTAATTAATGTCTTATTATATGCGGTCAAGACAAAATGTCTAACCCTTGACACAAGGCCCCGCCACGACTCTGCAGATCTCGACTCCGACTTAATAGGATTAATAACAGACAAGCACCGATCATCGTTTTTTGATGCAAAATCACTTCTTATTTTATCTAGAACCGTTGTACGAGGTAGAAGTTTGTTTGTCTTTCTTATGTCGTAGGTTTCTACTAACACGATCATCCAGTCCGTCACTTCTTTTTGGGACAATAATTTGAGCCATGCTTCTATATCGTCTCGCAGTGTCGTTTTATATGACTCTACGTCCTGTAAGGAAGTAACGTGGGAATTAGTTATATTCATTCTATGGTTTAAAGTCATCTGCGGAAGATGATTTCTAGATAGTTGAACATAATTAATTTAGTTTCTTTTGGGGTATATATTCAGGATTATATAGACCAAATAAAATATAAAATAGGTTGATAAGAAGTAAACAAAATGGAAAATACTGGGAATATTTGGTATTCTACATACAACATGACATACATTTTATTATCTACTTTATACAGTTGATATGGATAATAGATTTATTGTGATAAGGGTTCAATTAATAATTAAGAAAGAAACATTTATAAATTAAACATTTTTTTTACGGCAAACGGTAACAAAAAAATGCTTGTTGTGTTTTGTCTTTAATGAATAAGTGTATTATACCATACTCTATCTCTGTGCTAAATTTCAAAATTTTACATCGTATCATTTTTGAGAAAAACGTCTGTGATAGACGGGCACCAAAGTGATGCCATAAGTGTTACGTTTAAGCAATATTGCCATGGAACACGAACAGTATATTTTAACTCATTGTAGCAAAAGAAAACATGGTATGATTAATATGCACTCCAAGATGTTAGTAATAGAAAAGTGAATGAAAATCATGCAGCAAAAGACTGTTGTTCTGATTAGGGGCGTGACATAAAGAAGTTTCATGTGTTCCTCACTTTGTTATACAATCGTCTTCTACCTACCAAGTCCTTGCAAAAATGATTTCTTGAACCCTTCTTATAAATGAATTATAATAATGAATATTAATTTTCTTCTTATAAATGAATTCCAAATATCACATATTTAAGTTACAAAATTTAAACAGCATGCATAAAATTATATATTTACATAAAACAATTTAAATAATTTCTTTACCAATACCCTTATGGCCTGATAGAGAAAACATTTATGATAATTTTTTAAATTTGTTTATTGTTTATTTTATTTTTACTAAAAAAATCATATCTAAACATAATCATATCTAAATCATAAAAAAATCTATCAACTTTCGAATTTATACTCGCACAATAACAATGATACTAGTCTGCCAGGCTTCAATACAATGCCATGCCTAATTGGATAAAATGAGATTTCATCCAAAAGCAATCTTATATAATTATGTAAATTAATTTATTTAATATGTTATGTAGTTAAGTATAGTGGAAAAATATTTGTTTAGTTTATAAAAAGACAAAGAATTTCCTTGCGTAAATTTACTTTTTGAACATAAACACTTTAAAGCAACATTATTATGTAATTATCCCTCACACTATGTCAACGATAATTTAAAAAATATAAACAGAATATATTAAGAACAATAATCTATGACTAAATAACTGAAATGTTTTACATTTAGGATATAAATCATTAAAAAAATATATAACTCTACTAAGAATTTTTGTACATACAGTATTAAATAATGTAAGTAATCACAATAAAAAAAACTCAACTCATCAAGCATTCAACTCTGATCTGTTATCGCTTAATTACACAACACTTTCATTTATCACAAAAAATACAAGTCCAACATACCACACAATCGGTCCAATAAATGTGAAAAATGGGGCGTTTCAGTATGTTCCAATTGTTTTCAATTTGTAAACACTCCTTATCAAACTTGATAAATGTGCCTTCTATGTAAACAGATTTTATAACTCTCCCGTACGGCCGCTTCCACTCAACGGCATCCTGCGGGATTGCGGCCACCAGCGGCGCCTCTAATGTGCAGAACAAATTCCAATCGCCAGCACCTATAACCCGTTTCAATAATTAGTAAGAGCGCGTAAACTCAGATCTTATTTCCAGCGGAAATGATATTAATACCCACATGTTATTATTGGTTTATGTTGCATTCCTTCTTCAGATCTTAATACCTTGTCGCTACCCTTCATTTTTCATGATCTGCATAGAAAATTGTGGTACTTCTAAGTATTTCTGGCATGACCTATCATGAGCAAATGTCACTTTTGAGACTTAGAAATTCAATTCACTGTTGGAAACAAGTAAATATTAATATCGTATTTTTTAGTACGGCACTTTGATTAGCCCGGCAGGGTCATTTTAGTTTTTTATGTGGTAAACTAACATTTTGTACAAAATAAACACTGGTAAATATTTTTTCTGTTCCATAAAAACAGAACTTGACAATTAATGCTGACAAGCCAACGAACGGGTACGGCAATGTGACCAGCAATAAAAATAGTTTATTTATTAATTGCCTTGCCATATTTAGTTGTTAACAGATAGGTATTGAGTAGTAATTTTGAGTAATATGGCCAATCCGATAAGATGGCGAATCGAAATATTTCTGTTAGATATCTCTTGTCAATACCAGTGCACCATTTTTATGATACCTTAAAAGGAAAAATAGAACACTTATGGCATACAATAAAACCTATTAATCAGCACATATCTCAAGAGTAACGCTAAAAATATTTATATGGATATTTTAAGGGAACAAATTAAATAACCAAAAATATGTATTCAAATTCTATGTTCAAGTGTGAGATAAGATTAATTATAAGGACCTTAAAAATATTTTTTTCAATAATTTTAGATAGTATATCTTTAGAGATATATTCAAAAATATAGTAACCACTTTATTTCCAAAATTATTCAATCTAAAATTATAAAAAATAAGCAGAGATTTTTAGAATCCCATACAAAGGCTGTAGGAAAATTATAAAATGTTTCTAGATGTCATAGTTTTAAACATATTTTCGATAATATATACGTTTCTCCTATTTAATTATATTAAGTATTATTAAACATTTATTGCCCTGAAGTCTATATTAGCACGAAGTACGGAACGCATGATGCGCAAGTCAGATTCATATTCAATTTATTTTTTAAATATTAGTTTTAATTAGGTTGTAGTGTTTTTAGTTTGGAGAATTACAATCTTTTTTTTTGTTTAATAGTAATCATTTTCCGGTAACGATACTTCAAAATTAATTGTAAATTAGTAAATATAGTCTATAATATTTAATAAAATGGTCAACGTTTCGTTAAGGTGATATAGATATATATTCAAATGTAAGTCAATTTTATGCTATGAAAATTTAGCCATGCATCGCGCCTTTGTCATTGTTGACCTACTTTAGAAAGAAACTGTAAACAAAATAAAGAGTCCTAAAGAATATTAGGTTCTAATTCCTTGACTCATATGTACATAAACCTAAAATAGTTGTAAATAATTAGAAAAAGATCCAAAAAATTGTCCACGGTATTAATAACATATCCTTATTTTATTAGCCCATTATATCTGGAAAATTGCGATAATATGGCCAATATCAAGGCCTTTATTACTTAATTTATATCTTAGAATTAGTTATATTTACTGTCACAATAGATCTCAGTTTCAAAAGGACAATAAATACAGACTCAATAAAAAATTAAAATATTGATACACATTTTTATTTAAGGTCCAAAATGTCTTTTTAAAAATATGGCCATGTTATTCTAAAATATTCTATTCTTATAATTTTTTTTAATTAAATCATTCCAATTGCTATTCATTTCTATATTTATATAATCACGTTGAAAATTTATATTAATTAACTTTCTAACAAAACACGACAGTGGCATGTTTGTGTAAATTGCAGATGGTATAAAGAATCTATATTTATTTAGAAGTCATCGATGGAACAATGTAGCTGGCACCTGTCTTAACTGAATTTGTTTATTTATGAATGACACTGTGACCAGTCTATGGATGATACAACTCCTTCATAACTTGTCATTTAAGATTTTGGTTATGGTTCAGTCAAATGTATGTAATGTCGTAAATGTTTGTTTAAATGATTCTCCGCCTACGACGTACAAGCAAATTAAATGAAGTACAGTAGCGCTAGTTATTTTAACCTTACTAATGAGTACAGAAGAGACACTGTTGAATTTAGATTTCAACAAGGCAAAGTTGTCAGTGACTCAAGTCGATGACAGCGTGGTATCGTTATCAAGTAGTACAGAAGAAATTTGTTTGGTACCAGACGTTGATTTCGAGGGCACAGTGGATTCCCCAGGGGTCAACAGGGAGGCGCAGCCCTTACTCGGGGGCCGCGGTGACCTTGATATAGCGTTTAATCAATTTCCTGGTGAGTGATAGCTGTCACAATTACTTTGCTAATTATTTTATAATGTTCGCGACATATGGTTATTCATGATCGTTGTTGTTATAGCGTCTACTTAATGACAGATTTTTGACATTTCTGTGGTATCTAGAGATTAAAATAAACTTTTACGAAATCCAGCTGTTGTATATAACTTAATTAAATCTAATGTTGAATCACGGAACTCTAGTTAAAATTTAATTAACATGTTACTCAATTGAGACAAATGGTTTCGTTGCCTGTTTTCAATGCGACATTTGTATTTATTCTCGTGTTCGGTTTAAGATAAACTGTAATCGCATTTCGTTTAGACAGTAAAGTTCAATTCAACAGTTTGTTTATTAAATTCACCTTTTGTTTTTCTGAGTGGACAAATTGTCTTTATCAGCTACTTGAAAACGTAACATTTGATAAGGTAAATCATAAAACATTGGATGGATTTGATAGATTGTGTTATTATTTAAACAATTGTTCAATTTCAATATTTAAACACGTATCCAAAGACAATATAGATTTCTCTGCTGCCATTTAACTCTAGTGTAACATATCACTTGTGTGCCAGTCTATGTATTGTCGTGGTGAATATTTTGTGTGGTTCAATGTTGTAATAGAAATAAACAAACAAAAGTGATGGATTTACAATTTACAATATTTAACATCTGTTGTCTAGATGATCCACAATTTAGTGACTTAATATGGCAAGCGGAGGTTGCGATCGACAATGGCATATACCCAGAGAGGATTTACCAAGGCTCTAGCGGTTCCTACTTTGTAAAGAATCCTGCAAATGTAAGTTCTTTAAAGTTTATTTCTGTTTCCTTGCTTACTCTTTATAAGTGTAAAGATTATTATATTTTACTACTATGCTTAATTGACATGTATTTATGTGAACATAGGTTAAAGTCTGATATGTGTTTTTTTGCAAATTACAGTTGCAATATGATATATTAATGTACAACGTATAAAGTGCATGTTGAAGGCTTATAATTTTTTAGAACTTTCAGTCGTACTTATTTAATCAACAGGAATAGAATAGAAAATTGTTTAAAATAATATCTATTTCAAAACACATCAGCGTTTTTAAGAGAATTGCTAAACTGTAAGTAGGATTGAGTAAATTTGACCTTAATAATACATTTGTTATGACTGTAGGTTCACATATGTTTAGATATATATATATATATATATATATATATATATATATATATATATATATATATATATATATATATGTATATATATATATATATGTATATATATATATATATATATATATATATATATATATGTATATATGTATATATATGTATATATATGTATATATATATATATATATATATATATATATATATATATATATACACTTTCATATGGCTTCTAAACACAACTCACAACTGTACTTTTCAAATTTAGTGGTAAATTCATCCTTTAAATAAATATTGAATAAATTTCCTATAATGAGTAATTATTTTCCAGATATTGTAATCTAGCATTAGCACTTAATTTGTATGGAAAGTAGCGAAATGTGTGAAGATAAGGCCGCTGATAAGAACTTGTAATGAGTAAAATTGTTAAAATTCTGTATTGCGAAACAAGAAATACAAATTAAGTTATTCAAAATGTATGTTTGGAGGTATTTTGGGTTGTATTCAATATTGTAGTCGATTAAACTATAGGAAAGTTTATATTAATTTTATCGATTTTGAAATGATCTTTGTTTTCATAACTTGATATTATGCTGTATGTGTTGGTATATATTTTTGTGATAGGTTCCTCAGTAAACTTAAGATTGTTTTTATTGAACGTCAATAAGTACTGATCTTTTTTTATGTAAAACCCTTCTTCGGTGTTTTATTATACTTTATATAACTTATATAGTTTATTAACTAATATTGTAAAACAAGCTGGTCGGAATGACATTGAATAACATAAAAATATAAATTCATCTACGAAGCATTATGACCTTCTGCAGGTGAAAATTTTAAGCAGCATGAAATGATTACGTTTAAATTTCATTGAATAAGTGAGACAGTCTTGTAAAAACTCCAAGGTCTTGCATAGCTGCGTGATAGTAGGATTATAGAGGGCACGATACAATGAAAAATGTTATTGTATTGGTTTATGTGGTCTATGAGTCAGTGGTGATTGTTTAAGAATTTGTCATTAGACATTGAAATAATGTAATAGATTGAGGAGCAGATCTTTTTATTTAAAAACTCTAGTTATGAGGATAGAAGAACACTTCTTGAAATTTGGTTTAAATTTTATTATTTAGCTAATTTTATATTTTACCTTTGTTTAAATTGTCGAATAACATGTTAGGCTAAACCAAATTTATTTTTAATACGGAAAAGTTCTGCAAAAGAATTTGGTTCAGTTTATATTTTTCCTAATATTTGAAGAATTTTGTGAGCCTATAAGGAGGCAGTTTTCTGTTTTTTAGTGTTCTGTGGCAAAATTCCTGAAATGGAACACTTATGGAATCTGTTTAGTGACTGTACGTTTGCCACAGGCGATTTTCTTGAAAACTATTCGACATAAAAATTCTGAGGGATAAATTAGAAAAAAAAAATTTTAAAGGTATCGTGCAGGGTATCATTTGAAAAAATATTGAAGCACAAATTCAACAATACATGTGATGGATTTTTTTCGGGGAAAATACTTAAAAATTTCTGTCCCACACCAAATTTCTGTCGCGCAAACAAATCTGAAAAAAATTATGCACATTGAGAATTAGATGAAGATTGAACTAAAATGATAATGACTGAAAAGTTTTAGTGCAATTAATTGCTTTAGACAATATAATTGTTTATATCCTTACAGCAGGTAAACCATTGGTACCAAAAAAAAAAATTTTTTGGGACAAAATTATTTTAGTCTATGCGTTTTTCAAAATGTTTAATTTGGCTCAGTCGAAATGCTTCCCACTCAGCCCCAAGCATATAAGATCTGATACGGCTGTACCATCCAAAGTCGAGAGTAGCATTGTACGTAGCATTGCTTTTAATAATTTAAGTGGGGGAACTGATGGCATGGAATACTAATTGTGCAAGTATAGCTTGCACTTGACTCATCTTTTTACATATTTTTGAACTTCTAAATGACTGAGATTTTTTTGATATTGTTTATTTTGAATTGTTCCTTAAGAAGGATAATGATGTCAAAGATATACTTCTCAAATTTTATGAATTATAAGCTAAAGTTTAATTTATTTACAACATTTTTTTACATGTAAAATATCTTCCATTCAAATAAAATAATTTAAAACATCATTTTAGATGCTAAACTGAACACAATAGTCAAAATGAAATGAACAAAAATAAACTTAAGGTAGTTGTCGTGTGGAACCATGTTGTTGATGAAATTCTCTAAATTTTTCATTCATTACTCAGGTTTTAAATATCTAATTTTTTTAAAATTTATAAATTATTTACCATTTAGTTTTGGTAAAAATCACTCTCAGAAATTGTGCAGTTAACATTACAGGAAAAGTAGTTATTTCACTACACTTTTAATGTTATTTAAAAAAACCCATCAAGCGATTTTTCTAAAAAAACTAAGTCAATGTAGAATGATGTTATATTAACATTTTGAAAAAAAAATCATTTACCATTTAGTTTTGGTAAAAATCACTCTCAGAAATTGTGCAGTTAACATTACAGGAAAAGTAGTTATTTCACCACACTTTTAATGTTATTTAAAAAAACCCATCAAGCGATTTTTCTAAAAAAACTAAGTCAATGTAGAATGATGTTATATTAACATTTTGAAAAAAAATCATTTACCATTTATTTTTGGTAAAAATCACTCTCAAAACTTGTACAATTAACAATACAGGAAAAGCAGTAATTTCACCACATTTAATATATTTTAAAACAAGTCGAGCGATTTGTCTAAAAACTAAGGCAATGCAAAATGATGTTATACTGACATTTTGAAAAAAAATATATTTTATGTATAGTTTTGACAAAAGTCCATCTCAAAAATTGTACAAGTAACATTACAGGAAGAATAGATATTTCAAAACACGCAAAAATAATTTTTTTAATGTTAAAAGGCTTAATATTTTGGGAAAACAATTTTTCAGTAAAAAATTTTACAATAATTTTTAGATCTTACAGTCACACAGCAACTACCTTAAAGCAAAATTTTGTAAAAAAAAATTCATCTGAAATTCACGTGTTAAGAAGTTAAACAAGAGGAGGAGAGTAGGTAGCATAATGATAACAGAAGTAGCAAAGGAGATGGAAGTAGAATTGCTAAAGTCCAGGTCATTCTAAAAGTTTTTGAATGACCTGGATGGGAACCAGTTTGTTTAATAGCTAGGCTACCGAGCTAGAGGGTCTGAATGTTGAAATAAATTCATTTTTAGGAAGCAAGAGTAAACTTATTTAACATAGAACATGAACATAGACGAACGAAGATGTGATGTAGAACGGAGATGTCTTTTCATCATAAACAGTATTTGATAAAAAGGATATTTAATTTTGGGATCATTAAATATTGTTTCATGACATAAAAACTATTTGTTGTCAATGGCTATCTTTAAAGTAGATGCTGTTAATTAATTTATTCATTCAAAAAGAAAGTCTCACACAGTTCACTGCAGAACTCTATTTATTGTTAAGTGTATTGTGGACTTTAATTGGCAAAAAATCATTAAAAAATACTTAAAGCAAGTAAGATTGTAAAAGTGGTAATGCAGACCACTAATATTGTTTATCTAAACATAAGTTGAACAAAAGTGAAAGTATGCTTCGCTGCATTTATGTGCAGTATCGTGAAGCTGCGTATATTTTTGGTAGGCAGGTTTTAGGTCTTCAATTCAAATTAAGTTATATAATTTGTGTTTCAAATTAAGTTATATAACTTATCCACGTAGTATAACTATTAATAGTGTATATAATGAAATTAAAATAACCAATCATTCTAATTTTTACGTAATAAACATACTGGAGGTATATTAAATATTTGAAAATATTCTATGGGGTAATTCTATTTCTTCTTTCCTTTTTGAAAGTTTTCTTAAAAAATTGACATAACTTGTATTTTTCACTTATCTGTGGAAGTGAATAAGTTTTGGAAGATTGATTTTTTTAAAATGGTGCTTAATAATTTTTATAACATATATATTGTTTTTATCTGTTACCATATCATTTTGGCAACTTACGAAATAATAACATGTATAACAAACATGAGTGGAATGATCGACTAAGGCTTACTCATATGTACAACTTCTCAATGACATTAAAACCACAAAAAAATTGTTGTCTATGGAGAGTAGCAAATTAGTATGGAAATATCTCATAGCATACAAATGTGCGACACAATGAAGTCAGTCGATTCTGTTCGATTCGTTGACTGTCACAAGGTGTCCTAGGTATCATACACAAAATTATTGCAGGCCGCTTCTCACATGTCCTACAATCACGTGACACACTGACGACAATCCAATGACTGCCGAAAGCCCATATGCTCGCACATCGTAGTACTTGCAGTTTTTTGTGTTGTTGTTTTTTGGTTCATCTACTCACATGAACGACTGCACGCCGGCTAAACTGTTGTTATAAAGCGGTCAATTTGTGTAATTTTTTTGCGGTTTCAATGTCGTAGGCAAGTTGTACATGTGGGTTAATCCTTACACTCTAAACTGCTTTTCAATGTGTGCGCCGACTTTCAAGTATAAAAGAAGAAGTAGTATTAAAATAATAGGTGTAATAAAATAATCTGTATCAGCATTCAGTATGTAATTGAACGCTGGATTATGGAACGAATTATGGAAGGTTATTATGGATTACCTGTGAGAATAAATACGGAAATAAGTGATAGCTTAAAAAGTGGAAATGTAAGAAAGAAACGCCCATTGAAATTTATCTTATAGACAAATTACTACAATGGCTTCAATCCTCGTGCACGTTTATGTATGTTATATGTAGTGTATGTTATATGTTAGTATCTGCAGAATACTTTAGTAAAGTCGGCCAATAGTAGCCACTTCACCTGAAAGTAAAATATTTCAGATATTAATTATTTCAAAGCTAATAAAAGTATATTAAATGTAAATTTTCTTTTATTAAGAATCTAAAAAAATCAATATTTCTGTAAATTATTCTAACGTTAAAATGTGTTTGTAAAATAACTGTTGTGGGTTTTGTTAGGCTATAACTTAAAAAATAGCACTTTTTGTCATAGAAACTAAATTCAAATTGATCTGTACCATAAAATTCATCTAAACTTAGCCACTGATGAAACGAAATAAAATATTCAAAAAATTTGTTTGTCTTCCGTCACTTAAATATGATCATCAGTTATTGTTAATTTTTTTACATCTTTTTTAGAAATATTTCTATTTCTTAATTTTTAGAATGATAACTTAAAAATTTCAGAGTTTAATATAGGTTAACCTCAATTTCATGAGGTCTTTTTGGTAATATTGAAAAATTAATCTTTATGAAACAGTAAAATGTATCGTGGTTCTTAGATGGTTCACAGTATTAAATAGAATTAACTAACAATAAAAGAGGCTTTAAATAAGGAATATTTAGAGCTGTTTGTTGATTAAAACCGTCACCATGTCTGTGGCGCTTAACATGGCAACATTTTACTAATGTTTTTATTGATCGCACTTGTAAAATAGTCAATTCATTGATACCTTATTAGCCTCATTAAAGTGAGTACAGTTATATGAGTAAGTATTTGTGTTTTTTTCTATGCTCGCAGTACTTTGCATATTGATTTCGCCATCACTGACTCACAGCAAGTGAATCAGAAAGGTGTGATATGGAATTATTTGTCTAATTTGGCAATTGTTAATAAAATATACACCTTTTTTCAACAAAAAAGTCAACGCACAATGTTAGATAATTTTTTATTTGAGCTAAAATGAATTGAGATAAGGAAAACTTCCTTGGAGTTTTAAAGATACTTTTAATACAAGAAACAGAAATCTATCAAATTAATAAACAAAAAGTATTGTCTTTATTCCAATTCATATTATCTTCAAAACACCATACACAAAATTGAATATTTCTCCGACTGACGATGTAAACAACAGGGGCAAATGAGTGTGGGATGTTTGAAAGTAACGGCGGAATAAACATTTCCCTCCCCCTGCAGGCGAACGAGGGATGTTATCCATTTCTCTCGGATAACATGTCTGCATTTTTTTGTTTGAAACAACATTTTTGCCATGCCCCTATTTTGTTAGAAAAACATGTTGGGGTTCATTCCCAACAAAAATATGGTCGCAGGAGACCCGGCTTTACTGGTAATGTTTTAACAAGTTCAGTGGACCTGAGAAGTTGTGAAGGAGATACTTAAAAATTCACAAATCTTTTATTTCTTTATTGCCTGTTAAAGTATCGTCGTTTGAAGCTTGTTGGAAAAATCACTATTGGATTGGTGTGTTGTTAAATGTAGAGCTTTAGAACAATAAGTCATTTACGCAACTTCAAAGTTATCATTATTTCTTTAATGTAGAATATATTACAAACCCATAAATATGCACCCGTAATATTATTCAGGTTCAAAGGTTATTTCCAAAATTACGTGTTCCCTTTGGTTATATATTCCAAATATTTGTATACTGTAGATATTTGTTAAGATTTTATTGGGATATTTACAAGCATTCTTTTATATTGATTAAGAAGATTTGTAAAGAGTAAGTCTTTGGTAACATTGCTCGTAACTTCAGCAGACTGCAACGTCAATTTTTGTAGCTTGTTGCAGTGTCATATTTGGTAATAATTGCGCTGTGATTTGTTACAAGTGTTGTGCTATATTTGCTATTTGCTGCAAGCGATTTGAGCATATACTAACAGATTGTGAATATGGGGATAAACCAGCTTTAAGGTTTAGTATGGTTTTATTTGGTATTCACAGTATAAGTAATGTTATTTTGCAATAAGTTTTATTTCTAATTATTCTTTGTATTTTTTGATGTTGATATGAAAAAAATCACTTTTGGTAATTTGGCAACTGTGCAGTACAATAAAATTTCACTGCATATCATTAATTTGTATTTCTGCATTTTTATATATGCGATTAATACTAGAAAAGTAATATTATGGTAATATTATTATCAAACAAATTCCATAGTATTTTAAATTTTATCACATTTTATTATTTTTAGAATTACATACCACCAATTGAAAAATGGAATACTCATAAGAATACTCACATGTCTGTCACAGCCGATTTTCTCAGAAACTTGCACTGAAGAAATTTGCAATTTATTTGGCATAGTAATACATCTTATTTACCCGCATATTTTGCACTAGATAACTTATTTTAAATATTCATATAAGTTAACATTTTTTTTTAAATTTATTTATAATGAGGGTTATCATTTGAAAGGCTTTGTTATAAGAAATACAAAAATATTCAGAATTTTAAATTGCAAATTTAAAAAGATATTTAAAAAATGTCACGAAAATAGATTATCATCCTGCCATCCCCCTCATTTTCGAAACTACTGTACAAAATTCATGAAAAAACACTTTAGAATAAAGTGGCTAGAAGATTATAGGAAAACTGTAGCGATTATCCTAGATCTTAAAATTGTTTAAATGTATATTGTGTTTTTATGCCTTTAAAATATTTATGTTATAGAAAATTAATATTTGTAAATAATTTCATAGAAATGACATGTAATTAACCTTAAATGTTTATACGTATTCAATTTAGAATTTTCAAATAGTATTTCGAAACAATCTACGAGTTATGCAGTTTGTTTCTTAAGCTGATTACGACAGTACATATGTAGTGTAGCAATATGTGGGTCCAAAGCGAAAATTGAATATATATTATTTTGAATACATAAATATTCTTAAAAAGAATGTGTCATTTTGTGGTTTGAATTAAACACATTGCTATTAAATTGATTATATTATTTTTAAATGTAATGTTCTTTTAAAATATGCAATATTTTAATCTGGATACCATATGCGATAATCAGATTCTATTTTTAAATAGTTACTATATTTCATGTAATTATCTAAAGTAATTTTGGGTTCTGTAATGATGCCCAGAGTAATATATAATATGCATCTATTATAAAATATGATATTCATACGTAATATGTCTAAAATGTAAACAAAAATATTAAATATGTTCACTAAGAAGATATTTTGACGATTTTTTTGAAGTCAATTCATCGATTTTAAAATTACATGTGGCTATATTCAAAGGAGACTGGCAAAAAGGCGTCTGGCTTCATAGAAATAGATTGTAATTTTTTAAAAAAGCTGGTATGTTTTAGAATATGGAAAAGCAAACAATTCAGCAACTGATAAACAAGAAAGAGGAAAAAATAAAATACAATTTTTAACCATAGTATAGGACAACAAAAGTGTCTCCATGAAGGCGTATGTTTTATATTTTTAATATAGGAAGAAATGTTAATAAGAAATAAAAAAAAACAATAAAGATTCAAAGAAGTATATAATATTTTTTAGTACAATAGGTAATACTGAATGCTTTTTAAAAATTAATTAAAAATAAACTGTAATCTGACATTGACATTTGTATTTTTGTCAAAAAGCATGTCTCTATTTAAGAATGTCATTTTTATTCTTGCAACACTCGTTGAACACTTGGTATCATAAGAAAAAAATGTCATATAATGTGTTTGAATGTATGTAGAAAGACTTATTCAAGAGAACCCATACTAATTGTTATGGGAAAAAATTTTACTTGTATTAACAAGTAAAATTTTTTCCCACACAAAGGCATACCAAAAAAAATTATTTTTTATAACTTTTTGTTTATAACAGATATATTCCTTTTTAAAAATACTAAACACATCTTTCTGCAAAATTTTGTTAGAAATTATTGTAAAATGACAGATAAGCAGAGGGTTGAACGGAAATGATGAAATTATAAGGATCCCTAATTATTGCAGACCCCTAAAAAGTCAAAGGGGTGTTTAATTTGTACATCTGTTAATAATATTTATAATTTAAACTACCCCAGGATTGTACATATTATAATGTATTGTTTCTATATTGTCCGTCTATTGATCGTGTATATTGGCCGTTTTATTGCAACACTAAAATTGGTGATTGTCTTGACTTCCATCTTGTAATGATACATTTTTATTATTTCACGGACAATTTTGTGAAATTTGTTTCGTATCTCATAATAAATTTAAGCTGATGAAATTCATATGAACTACACTGCTCAGTTACCAAGGTATAATACTGTTATTACATAAAGGTAATTTAAAATATTTTAATGGTCAACCTTACTTAGGTACAACCTTCTTGGTCTCAATGTTCAACAACTTATGTTGATATGTTAAATTTAAATTAAGTATAGTCTATCCACACTGTCAAATATATTATAATTGATGGCTTCACCAACTCTTGATTTGACACTTTGTTAAGCGTGTCAAAATTTATCCAATGCGTGTGTTACCCAACTCAAGCTTGATGGTCTATCTTATATAATAACTAGTTTTCTCCCACGGCTTCATCATGCAGAAGTTGTGATGTGCACAACTTCCACAATTGATAATAGAATTTGAATGTATCTGTGACAAAATTCTTCTTGGTCCCTAGTGACGCTACTGTCGTTGCAACATCCTCAGCACCTTATGTTTATTCATTATCAAGGACACACCTCACCAATATTAGCTAGCTCTGTAACCTGAGAACTTACATATTCTATGTGAATATTCTATGACAGTAAAGTATGCATTAAAATTCATTTAGTAGGACATTATAAGCGAACAGGCAGATAGACAGGCAGACAGTTTTATCTGTATAGAGATAAGCCTTGTCCATATAAATTTTAATAGGTTAGATGGAGAATGTAATTTTTGACATTTGGGTTAATTGTGATTTAATATAATGTTCTTATATAATTTTGAAATTGAAGATTTCTGCGATCCTTAAATTATGGATATACCACATAATTTTATATAAATTTTATTTCTCTTTGAGATCATGATGGAATATAGCTGGCTAGTTTTGAGTTTTTTAATTAAGAATATTTAAGAACTACTAATGTAATTGAAATTGTTACTAGTAAATTGTTGTAAGCATTATTATTATTATTAATCTAATAGATTGATGGCACTCAAATCAATTATCTAAAAATAGCTAAGAGGTTATAAAAAGTGATAAGGACACGGAGTTTATAAACTTTTATAACATGGTGATCAATATCTTCTGTGTCACTTGTGTCATTTTATAAACAACATTATAACATTACATGTTACTGATGTAAATCTATTTTTATTAGTCCTCTGTAGATAGCAAAATAAATGATCTATTTGATATTGTATCAATATTTAATACTTAGTTACATTGTCAGTTGGAAAAACCATAACACAACTTAGTTTTGTCGTTTACTATTTGTGTGGTCTATAGTGTGTGTAGAGAAAGCAGTGTCGAACTATGCCGAAAAGCAGGTTTCTTTAGGTAAAACAATATATTGGAAAATGGTCATAACTTCAGGAAAATTTGACACACACACCTAGTCTTTTAAAAATGTTAACTCATAACTTTTTATGTTATATAAAATGCGAGATGTTTCTTAAAGATATGTAAAACTAAATTTACTACGACCAATTTTGATCTCTGATGATTATATATTTTAATGTCTTCAATTATACATCTTCAAATTTTCAAGTTTATTTTTGAGTGGAAGTTTATTTTAGTTTTTAAAATTTTGTTATGATGCAATTTTATTAGTATTTAAATTGTGGTACATTAAATGATCTATTTTCATATTTGCATATTTGTTCAGAATATTTAGAAGCCTCATACACAAAATTATTGAGAGTATGTCTATTAATACGATTGTTGTATCAGCGAATACTTTAAATATTAGCTTACAGATTTTTAGGACACTTTTATTGACTGGTCGATACGAGTATCGACCAGTCAATAAAAGCCGAGGCATATGACTCGATTGGTTTGTAAAAGTGGGATACTGCATACGGCCCAATGCAAGTTTGACAGAATAATAGACTGACAGTTTCATATTCAGTTGTAATGTTTTATTATATTTTCTGCATTTAATAATACCTTTTTAAATGGCGTATTAAATGTCGGTTTAATATATAATTATAAACATAGTTTTCATAGCAGCTAAAGAATTGCAAAAGACTGATTCTAAGCATTTTGATCTTTAGCATTCTACAAAATATCAAAAGATTAAAGTATTGAACTAGTGCAAATGACGTTATATAAAAGTAATTAGTTCATTTGCACTTAAAGAAATCGTTCCGACTCTATAATAGTTTAATAAGTTTAAAAACTGGTTATTAACATTTTTTGGTGTGTATATATTTCATCTGGTGTAATAACGCATAAGATACCCACCCCACCAGTGGCTTCGCTTGCGTGGAATATTAATATCCCACTGACTGGTTAGATTGACATAAAGCTTGGTTTAGACATAGTTTGTGGTGGTAATTAACATATAGGCTACTTTTTAATCTAGGAAATGGTATAATTTCTATGGGTTAAACTTGGTTTTAAGCAATAATAAATTTTGATAATACAGTATGTTAATAGATGGTTTAAATTGTATTTTTATTCTCTTACTCAATGTCATGATCATTATATAATTATATTAAATCTCTTTTTCATTTGTAGGAGAGCTCAAAATCTGCATGTAATTCCATGAAAGCTGCAAAATTAGTTTTCCAATAATTTGGAATTATATTACGTATAATAATCTAAGTTGAACAAGCATAGATAAATAATTCTTGCATGCAACTATGCAACTGTAGTCGATTTCAGACTTATGTGTAGAGTTATTAGTGAGTATTAGATTTCATTAAGCTTTGAACTAGTTGCTAACTAGTTGCCAACTGGTAAATAAAGGGTCAAACTGTATGCGGTGCTACATTGCTTTCTACAGGAACGCTTTACACACGGGCTGTTGTTAATTTCAGGTACTAACTATTCGAGTCATGTGCGGACAGCTGTAGAGTTTAGGGTGACACATGGATTATATTTCATCGCACAGTAGCAAGACTTGGCCTTGTAAATATGTTTTTGAAAGTGTGAAAAGTTATTGTAGTAATTCACTAATGACAAAGCACTTTTAGTATTACGAGTTTATTGTTAGAGCTATTGATGATAACTAAGAAAAAATTTATTGATCTATAATTCAAAGGAATGAAGTTAGATAAAATAATTTTAATACATATCATTCTAATAGTTTAATCAAGAGCAAAACCGTTAGCAAAATCCAGTAGCATTTAATCCTTTGAACCATAGTGGTATCACTGTATTACCACATATTTAATGCAGTAAATTTGATGTTTATTACGACATATTTAACAAAGTGAATTAGGTGCTCAGGAACACTTACATTACAGTATCATTGTTAAACCTTCCACTAAAACTTGAGGAAAGTTTTCAAATGGGAAATTACATTGTGACGGAGGTGTGCACGATATATAACTGCATATAGTGATAAATTATTGAAAATACTTTTTTTCTCTAAGAATTCTAATTTGCACTTCAAAGGGTTAAAACAATAAAAGAATGAAGTGGTGGTAGTGTTATAAAAATTTGATCTTGGGTTAAAATATCAAATTTTATCCAGATATATGACTGTGTAAACGTAGGTAGACTGGTAAACAGGAAAGTGTTTTTTTTCTTTTTAAGGTTGAGAAAACCAAAATTATTATTTTCTTTTAACAATCTATTCAGAATAATTAATTCTTTTCAGGTATGTTTTATCTTCTCCTTTCTAAAAGTTTATTTGCCCGATTCAACTGTACTCCCACAATTTTTTAATGTTTTATTGTGTCGTTATCTAATCCATTGTTAATTTGCAAGTGCAGACGTTCTAGAGAGATAGTGCAGTTTCTAATACCTTTGTTATTCTGCCCACGTTAATGAGCAGTCGGTGACTGTTTCACTTTTTTTTGTGGGCGTGTGTTTGTATGGGTTGTTTATATGCATCAAGGATTATGATATTGTTTCTAAGCATTTTGCAGCATTTTGAATGCATTGAAATTGATTTGATTGTGGCTGCATTTTGAGTCGCATGATAAATTTGATTGGGATGTATTGGGTCTATTTTTTAGCGATTAGAGTCGTGTATAGTTAGAAGTAAGATACTAGCTCCGAGTGAAAATATGACATTTCTTACATGGAACATGCAACTGCATACTTGATAGGTTTATTAATTGTTGTTTTGTGCTAAATTACATGCGTACTTAACCCTTAATTAATCATGTCGGGAAAATCACGCAACTAGTCATGTGGGGAAGCGGTTAACCCTAAAACAGACAATTTAATTTGAGGACATTGTAAATAATTGTAATAATTTATTTCTCAAAACATTCAAATGCGTTATTAAAATTTACTTCATAAAATAAAAATTTTCTTACTAAATAAATATTGGAAAATAAAACCACAATATATAAATTTGTCTAAAATTTTACACAGTCGATGTTAATGGTGGAGTATATAATTAATCAGAGAGGTCAATTGAAGCTTCCTTTTTTTTATTGTTCTTCCTAGCACATGATGACCAGCGTCCGCACAGTCCGGTAGTCAATTGAGATACTGCTATCAGTTTAAATTGTACCTCAAAGAGCCTTTTTTTGTTGTAATAGGGACAGCACGCCAACAAATGTGATGTTTTGGATTATCTACAGCAAGTTCTGTTACCATTTCTTTAAAAAAACAACTAACTTGGTTCTTACACTTGTCAGTGTGTGTTCTATGTACATTCATTGTATGTACGCCATACATATTTAAAAGATGAAAAAATATAGCCAACTTCTGCAAACTGAATAATTTTGTTTTGTGTTCAGGTTTTTACTGGGTTTGATAGTGGTGTTAGTGACATTATTCTTTTAGGCCATTTCTTTGTGTATGTCTGGATAAAATTAGTTACCATTTTGATTCTCAGGAATCTCTTTTGTTACCGTCTTGTGATTGTTGGAAATATTCTGTTTCACTTTTGGACTTATGTTCGCTTTTTAAGACTGTTTTATCCTTTAATTATTCCCCAGAGTCACAGGAACCAGCAAACCTGAAACACCTGTTTCTATGCAGTACAATAAAATAATATCAAAGAAAACACAAGCTGACTATAATTAGCAATTATAAACTTTAATTTATAAAAAATAACACAAAAATAATGCATGTTAACCAAAATAAAAAAACTTACCTTGGATAAAAATAGTTATATAAAGTGGTTACATGGGGTCCATGCGCAAGTGAGCAGCAGCTCTCGCTTGACCCCATTGATATGTGCCGACTAGATGGGGTGGTGACTGATTCTTGTATGTTGATGAGGATTAGGAAAGTAGCAAAAATATAGGTGCGTTCTGAAAAGTGTAAAGCATGTTTTCTTGCTTCAAAGTTGTAACAACCTCATACGCCTAATTAAGGTTGCAACATTCTTATACACCTAATTTACTGTATTAAATATGTGGTAATACAGTGATGTCAATATGGTTCAAAGTATTAAATGCTACTGGATTTTGCTAATGGCTTTGCTCTTGCGGATTAAACTATTTGAATTATATGTATTAAAATTTAAAAAATCTAAAAGTACTTTATTATTAGTCTTATATACTTCAATAACTTTTCAGACTTTCCAAAACAAATTTGCAAGGCCAAATCTTACTTATGTGTCACCCTAAACCCTACAGCTGCCCGCACATGGCTCGAGTAGCTAGTACCTGAAATTAACAACAGGCCGTGTGCAAAGCGTTCCTGTAGAAAGCAATTTAGCACCGCACACAGTTTGACCCATTATTTACCAGTTGGCAACTAGTTAGCGACTAGTTCAAAGCTTAATAAAATCTAATACTCACTAATAAATCTGCACATAAGTCTGAAATCGACTATAGTTGCATGCAAGAATTATTTATCTATACTTGATCAACTTAGTTTATTATATGTAATGTATATAATTCCAAATTATTGGAAAACTAATTTTGCAGCTTTCATGGAATTACATGCAGATTTTGAGCTCTCCTACAACCTGAAATTAAGGGTCAATCCTGGTTCTGATTCTATTTCTGATTCCAATGTATCTATGCACTATCATTATCTATCTGAGAAATATCTTGGTGATGAAATTCTTAATACCTTCCCTGAAAGATTTACAGATCTAAAATGTACCCTTTTAATTTTTTATTATATTTATAGCAGCCATCTTTTTAATGTCCATCATTGTTTAATCCTTTATAAAATATTTATGGTTAATATAAATGGTTGCAAACAATGCTGACTGTGTTTGTTCTTTCCTGTTGCAATGGAGCAACGAAAGATATGATTTTTTGCAGCAATAATTGGTGGACCGGGAAATGAGATAGGCTGCTTTTTACCTCGGGAAATCTCATTCCTTTGGAAACATCGTATTTGTAACCGAAAAAGTTTATAAATGAAGTAACGAAGCAAAAGATTGATGAGATTTTTTGAAACGTTACATGTGCTAATTAATCTCTAATTTTGGAGGGATACATTTTGTTTTTATTGTCATTTGCAATATGAAGTTATGAAAATAAAGGCTTGGTATTTAATTATCCTTAATTATTCTACATGATTTTAATATTTTCCTACAAGCTATATAACTATAATCACATGAGCAAAGCCGCATATAAAAACTAGTTGTATCGTAAAATTATGATTTTCAGTTATTGTATTGTTTTAATCCGCTGTATATAAATAATAAAAAAATCTAAATTTACAATTTTATCTACCCTTTGTTTTCTCTTACGTTTTATTCATAGTCCAAACTGAAATAACAGATTTAAAATTTTACATGCTTAATGATTTTAGCAAAACTAGTCCAAAGAGCAATGGATTGTGTCTGGTTATTGATTTACGAAGTGGAAAATTTTAAAAAATGTTACCAAGTTTTATTGACTTGCTTTTCGTGTAACGTTTTTATTATAGATTGCATTTTTAAAATAAAAAACGCTGGTCAAATATTTGAACGAGCCCATGTTGAAGCAGCTTAAATGGGTAGAAACTGTAAAATTGCTCAATACTTTGACTAATGAATTGTAAATTGGTCAAATATTTTTCATATATAAATAAATAATGACGTTGCTTGCATTGGACATGGTGAAGCTGTCATAATTTGGCTTATTGTTAAAATGTCTGTTTTTTGTTCAGTTTATTTAGCTTAGAATGATTAAATATTGTACGTATTTTTGCCATTCACCTGTTGATATTGTTTCTTAACCGTTTTGGTGTGTGCATAGGCTGTCATATTTGGCAATCTTGAATATGTGCATCTAGTAGACCTTGCATCGAGTTATACTTTTTATAACAATAACAGCTTTTTATTATTAGATTTTATTAAGCATGTGGTTTACCTCCACTTAACATTCTTTTATAAGAACTTCAGATTCATTTATATTGTATATATTTTCATGTTGCATATTGCATAAATTCCAATTATGCGTTTGAGAGTAATAATAGTTTTTTAATTATTCGATTTCAGTAAGCATGTAGTTTTTCTCCACTTAACATTGTTTTATAAGAACTTGAGAATCATATTTTCATTTTTATCGAATTATACTTTGTAGAGTAATAATAGTTTTTTATTATTAGATTTCAATAGGCATGTAGTTTTTCTCCACTTAATAGTGTTTTATAAGATCTAGAGAATAATTTTGTTTTGTATATATTTTCATATTGTATATTTTTTCATTTTTTATCGAAATTATATTTTCATATTTTAAAGTTTCATAAATGTCTGTTATCATCTGTGCCTCTATTAGAAGAGTATATTTTCTAAATCCTTTAATAAAGTCATATAACAGATGTGGCAAAAAAAGGCTAGATTTATTTTGATTTACGTAGGGATTTTCGATATGTGACGATTGGTTGTTTGCTTTACACTTCATTGGCATGAAGTAGGCTTTAATGTACATTTATCTGCAGTTGACCAGGTGTCGAATGCTTGACCTTTGATGTTACCACCATTTTTTTCCTGATGCTTGTTATGTTTCCACTGTGTGACGTAGAAGTCATGGCTCTTTCGAAAGTTATAAATTTTTTTATAAAGAGAGTTTTTGATGGATGTTTTATTGGAGAAATTTGCTTTTTGTACCTAAATACTTAATGCGTCCAAGCAGACGTGGTCTTTTTGCCATGCCGGTACTTAACTATTCAACCAGCTAATCAGAATTTGTCATTTGCATGTGAAGATTAAAAATAAACATACTTATTTAAAATGTTTTGTCATTATCTGTTTTAATTGTAAATTATTTAATTCTCAACACTAAAATAAATAGATTTTAAGTGTTTAACGTTTCTGTGTTGTTTTTTGAATAAATCAATATTAATGCTATAACAAAGACAAAAAAGTTTGTGAGTTAGTTATTTCGAGGTAAATTAAAAACTACCTAATTAATTTTAAAATATCTTTCACTGGTGCATTCTAACATAGGCTAGTTTTATCCGGATTTAGGCAATGGGGTTACTGTAAAATGGGATGAAGTGATAAAAGTTGGAGAAAAATACCTTATTTTATAAGAGGATTTCAGGACTATGTAATTAAAAGTTTACGCAGTAATTTTTAGAGTGAACTAAAATTAAAAAATAGAATGTGAAATCATAATTCTAAATTTAGTGGTAGTTTTAAAAGGGAAGATCAAGTGTCTCGAAAAATAAATATTTGTGGTGTAATTTTATATATAGCAGTTGTCCCAAAAAACAGTATTCTGTGGTGTAAACTAAAATAATTGTTCGGTTTAATCCCCCCCTACTGTCCTTTCCATGTGCCCATCTGCATGCTCAATTCACTTACAATCTTCATCTGAGCCCTGCAGTCAGAGTTCTTTTCTCATCGGCAACTATATGTCGAGTTGTATAAATAGTGGAAATTCCAGAAAACCAATATATTTTATTCCCACAAAAGAAGAGTTTTGTCTAAAAGAATCTGGACAAGAATGACTGAATGAATGAGGTAGATGGTACAACCTTGTAATGTACTCGTACTATTGTCAATAGCTTGGCTCGAACAGAAGCTATTCGTTATGTCTATAGATGGACAGGTTATGTGATTAGTGTCAAAAAGTGTGTGAAGCAAAAAGCGCGAAGGGAATTGAAACATCTTGGACGTCTTAAGGTCCAACACACGAAAGAAAATTTTCAGTTTGCAAAGGCAAAATGAAATGTTAACTAAAAAGAATAAAATGTTAAATATGGCACTAAAAATAAGGTTGAAAAAGAAATATGTGACCTGTGACGATTTTAGATCATTTTTAAATTACGTTAAAGCTATAGAAATATAAAATAGTTTGCTGTTAAGAGAAATCAATAAAAAAAAGACTATGCCGCGTCAAAACCATCTCATATTGTGGAAATTGATATAATTTTACAATTTTATTTCCCTATAGCCTTTAGATACGTTCGTACTATTTTTAATACGATTTTGCCTCATCCTAGAACAGGTAGGTGGTCTGGAAAAGTAGATGCAAAGTCAGGACTAACTTCTGAGATTTTTACTGCTCTAGAACAAAAAGTGTAAACCCAAGGAGATTGACTGTTGTGTTTTTTAGTTGAAAGCGAAATGGCAAAAAATAACAAATATGAGCTTGCAAAAATGTTGAAGGTTTTTCAAGGATTGTAAAGGAGGTCGATAATGGCACTGGTTATGCTAGTGAAGATAACAAACTTGCCACTCAAGCACATGCAATCGTGGAGGTTTGTATGAATCAACTTGGAAAATATTAGTTTATTATTAAATATGGACCCTATCAAATATAGACACTTCAAACTACGTATTGGCTAGATTATCACAATTATTTCTGACTCATGAGGGAATTGAACATATAACTATTTCGTTATTGTGTGTATATTTTTACAATGATTTTTTAAGGAAATGTGTATTATTTAACTGTTACGTTTTCACACTCTGTAATATCGTACATTATTAGGGGCTATTCAATATTTATACGTCCTTCTATATCTAAATCTATTCGCTTTTCATAAAATAAACAATATCTTTTTAGTGCTGTTTAACCGCTTAAGGCATCTTCATTTGTAGGAAGCACAATTTCGTTTTATTTTTTATCCTTTTCGTTTTCATCTTTCTCGTCTTGTGACGTAATTGGCGAAATTATACATTCAATAATTTCACCATCATTGAGGTTACCAGTAGTGACTACATGATTGCCCATATTAACATAAGTTTCCCATTCTGCAATGCTTGTTTTTCTGAAAATATTGTAGTCAGTTGTGCCAACGGTATATTGTCCAATTCATGATCAGAATCGTAAACACATTGTTGTAGTAATTGAAGATTTACAGAACTCTGCATGAGAAAAAGATTTTTTTTATTGTATCCGGTATGACTTCACTTATCTAAAACTTCTGAGATCATTCAGGCTTTTTTGTTCACTTCGTATTCAATGGGTCAAGTTTTGACATTTTTGAAATATCTTGGTTTCTTCGCCTTGCCTGTCACCAGTAACTTCCGCTTTTCTCCTATTCCTATTGGTGATTCTATTTTTTAATAGTTTTCCACCTATGCATTTTTAGGGGTTACATAACAGTAAAGATGCGTGCATGTCTACATTTGGCTATTGGTTGCAAAATTACGATTCAATGAAATACATTTAACACTAAGAAAGTTCCTTTGTAACTGATCCTTGCCGTTTAGTTGAGCAATTCTTGTTACAAGCAAGAAGTTCACTGTACTGGATATCGGGATTTTCGGTAAATCTCCATGCTTATAAACAAGGGTAAACCCTTGGTTATAAATAAAAGATAAGCTTATTGAATGAATCTTTTGTGTTTTGTTTTCGAGCAGCGTACACTGTCCTAACATCTGCATGGTATTTTTAAGAACTTGGTCATAAATAAGTCACTCAAACCAGTCGCTATATCTGAAGTTGTCTTTATATTGAAATTACTATAGCTGAAAAAAGTTTGTATGAAAGTGTACTTTAACTTCAAGGGATATAGACATGACCTTGTAATAACCGGAAGGTCGTAAGGAAAGATGTTATAATTGAAATCCATTGTGTCTGTTATATAGTTTTTGTGTTATATGTCTGGGGGGAAATTAGATTTGTTTGGTTGTTACAGACTCTTGGTTGTGGACGCTAGTGTTATAATTTGGGTCATATTACAAAATAATGTTATTTAAATAGTTGCGCCCTTCAATTTCACCATGTGTAATTATTTTAATTATGCTGTTTCCCCTCAGCAGGCATTAAAGCTTTCGCTTCATATGCCATGATTAGTCAGTAAATAAAGTGGTTTTTCTATATTTTGCATCATTTATGCCCTATTCCCCAACTTGGGATAAATTTTTTGTCATTGCTCTGTCCCTATGAATCATAACGTGATGATATACAGACTAAAATCTTTGCCAAAATATGGGCTTTCTAACATAAAAAATTTATTTGAAATTAGATGTGTGGTTTCAGAGATAACCGCAAACAAACATTTTTGCTTTATATTTTAGCAAAGGTTAATATAATTTTATCAGCTCAGTGTGCATAACTTATAACAGGTTTTTAACCTTAATTTGTTAGTCATTTGATTTTAAATTAGACCAAGGTAAGGAAAAGATTTATAAATAAAATGTATAGTTTCTTAGGTTAATGGACGGTCTTCATTGTAAAACTTTATCAAGGTTAAAGGCGTGATTAATGTGTTTAGTGGAACGGTAGATTGTTATTATTAAGTATTGAAGTCTGCACTCCATTACACTTTTAGAAGTTTATGAATATTGTTATGAAATATTCACAGAATTTTAGTACGATGTCAGAATCCTTTTTTTTACATATGTGTGGACGGAGAACCCTTTTTATCACATTGCATTGTCTGTTATAAAAATTGATAATTAGCAGGTTTTCTTAAATACAGATATTTAACTTGTATTACTAACATATGGAAGTATAAACTAATAGAAATTCTGTTAATTTATATTTTTTTCATTTTTGTATGACAAATAAATCAGTAAGCATTGATGTGGGAAGACATGGAACCTCCACATATCCGACATTCTCAGCGCAGTTGCAGATCTAATAAATTGACAAGGCAATGAAAAGAGATGCATGATTGAAATTTTTTGAATGTTCCTTTATATAATGTACGATTGAGTAGAAATTTGGTAATTACTTTCAGATTTTGAGTTTTTTATGGATATATTATATAACACAATTCACAGTTCTTGATAATTTATGAAGAAAATTCTACCATAATCTAATCTAGCTTCTGTATTGGATCAGTTCTTATGTTTATAGGAACTTTTTATTAATTTTCTAAAAACATTGTTTTGCTAATTTCTTCACTATTAATCACTTATTGAAACATATTTTTTTACGTATAATTTGCAAAATTGCATTTTTACTTAAATTGAATTTTGGTGGGTATATTACGCTACTACACAATTCATAATTTGAATAAAAAAAAATATACATTACAGGAAGGAGGAGGGAGATATATTTGTAGTCATTTTATATTATATTATGTAGTCATGGAAAAGTAGAATGACCGTATAGTAATTTTGAACATTACGTAGATTAAGACGACAGTACTGACTAGAAAATTAATAAGGCTGTCGCCTACGTAGACTTTTGTATGACTGTTGACACAGTACAAAACTCTTTTACATTATTATAATTTATTTCTATTAAAGATATATATCATAACAAGGTTCATCCGTCTGTGAATTGAATGGAATGGAAAGCTGAAATTAATTTTTATAGATGGTCAGGTCTAATGTCCATTAATATCGACAAATTGATAATGAGATAAGGAATTGTAGAGCGTCATAACAGTTACGAGTGTGCGTAGCGTGCCTTAATATTTATTAGCCTATTTCTCTATTGTGTATCCATTTCTCTATTGTGGTCTTTTTTTTTTTAAATTCAGGCATACAATAAATTTTTCTTGGGATTATTATTCGTGATACAAAGGTTATACTTATGACTGGCAGTTTCTTGGCATTAGTAAGAAGAATACTAACTTTGAACAGATATGGCTAATATTCTTGTCAATATGAATCTATTCATGCTTAGAATATTGAATACTGCATGTAATGATTCTTCTTCTTTTGACTTGTGCTCGAGATCAAAGAGTCAGTTAGTTTAGGTTTTTTTATTGTGAAATGTTTAATCATTAAGATCGTTGCTCATTTTTAGCACATTTTGTTTGTCCCCTTCTATAAAAAGTCCTGAGAATTTTGTTTAAACTAAAAAACCTGTCAATTAAAAGTTGACCTTGCATTATGAGGGCATCACTTATAATTATTTAAACATACATAGTATTCCTATTAAACTATTTACAAATATTAATTTTCTACAGCGTAAAAATATTGCCTACTATATTTTTTACAGGCATTAAAATATGATGCATATTTAAAAAAATTATAAGATCTAGGATAATCGCTGTAGTTTTTCTACAACTTTCAAATAGGCTTTAAATTTTTGAGTGTTGCCTTTTGAGATATATGCAGGTTTATATGTTTTATTGCTATGCAAAATTTCAAGTTTCTACGTCAAGCGGTTTCTGAGAAAAATGACTGTCAGACAGACGGACAGACACGTGAGTGATCTTATGAGGGTTTCATTATTCCATTTGAGGTATGGGACCCTAAAAAACAAGATGGTTTTATTATTTTAAATCTTTCATACCAAAATTAATTTTTTATACCTTACCAAAATTATTTTATTCACGCTGAATTCTTCTATATCTCAATCATTAAAGACTTGTATAATTGGTCTAACGTACAGTAAAACAAACTTATGAAAGTTCATATATATGTTGGGTAATAAGCTTTACCATGCTTGTATAATTGACAGAAAGTGATAGGAGTGTTCAAGCCAAAGGATGAGGAGCCTTATGGCCGTCTTAACCCCAAGTGGACCAAGTGGATGCACAAGCTGTGTTGCCCGTGCTGCTTCGGACGGTCGTGCCTAATACCAAATCAGGGCTACCTATCGGAGGCAGGTGCTAGTCTGGTCGACACCAAGCTTGGTCTCAAGATAGTGCCAAAAACTAGGGTAAGTCGCTGGATTGTTTTTAAAATTTTATTAAATGATTTGTTTTGAAATTTATTTAACTTTCAACTGGTGACGTGCCGTCAATTTGGCGTCGCTTTGCCAATAACAAACTTTTTCTCAAAAATGAGTAGGTAGATGTCAACACGCGTCTTAGTAGTTGCCTGATTGACAGTTGTGCAGCGACCAGTGCACGGATTGGACGTTATGCGTTCATATTTTAGAAAATATATGGTATTCGATGTCATTTTTACATCACCTCACCAATATAGTGTGATTTTATAGAAGCTAGGTTTGAGTTTACTTTGAATGATTAATTTTCGCTCAAAGTAAACTCAAACGATTTAGATTTTGAGCGTTTTGCTTTAGAAGCATTAGGAAATGCTAATAGTAATATTACTGATATAGATTGATTGCCAGTTGGACCAAAATGTTTACATACAATCAAATCACAATACCACGACTCACTTTTCAGAGACTTAGAGTGAGTGTGATTCTGATGATGAGCCCTTATGTAAGTTGTCAAGTAACAGGCTATATTATTAAGGGAAAAAAATCAGGAAAAGGGAGTCCACAAAAAATGGTGGGGATGGCCTTGACAAAATGTGGACCAATTTAGACGGGAGAATAAAAATGTGACCACTTGTTCTTTTTTACCTATTGATTGACATTTACACTGTCAATTCTTATGTGTTTCTGAAAACCCAAGACCCTGAAATAGTGTGAAAGTTTGTAAGATACACTTTTTTGGGTACAGTAGCCTAGGAGCTATGTACTAACTCTACATGTAGCACTCATAAGTACTAGTTTATTAGTGCTACATGTAGAGTTAGTATAAAAGTAGAATATAGTGCTAGTGAATGTGCCTATTAGAATAGTGCATTTTCTGTTTATAAAAAGAGCAAGAGATGCCACCGGGTATGTTCTTAGTTTTAAGAAATGCTTTGATTTAGGATTATAGAAGAATTACTTAATAGTCAACCTCGATCAGATTGTAATTTATAAACCAAAAAAAAATGCTTCTAAGGTTGTATCTCTAAAAACAAAATGATAAACACCGGGCCATAGTTTTCTTGAGTGGTGGATCTCTGCTTTTTATTACTATTCTGAAATTGGACATTATGAATCAGTGTCCTTTTGTATTTTCATAATATGCAACGAAAATTCATTTCTTCTCAAGGATTCTAATTTTTTACTTTTCTGTCCGTAAATGACTTATTGTCTGATAGCCAAAATCCTTTAGATGACTAATATCTTGTTTTTGTCTTGATCATACTTCTTCTCTAGTTTTGTATGTCAATACCCGTGTTATGGCTCTGTTGGTTAGGTAAGAAGCTGTGTTCTGCCTCTTGCCAATATTGTTATGGTGGATTGGCATCAAGTATCAGGCATTTTCTCTTTTCAACTAGCGTATTGGTTTGCAACTTTGTTCTGTTCAGGAGCATTTGTTTGGTGTATGATTCACACATTTTAGAAATTTAGAGAAATGTTCATTTACATTCTCAAGTCAAGGAGCGGAGACATTTAATGTAATTTAACTGATTTTCTTCTTGATTCTTAAATTCCTTAAACTTTTCCTGACTTTACTCATGAGACCATAGAGAATTGGTGCCACATGCTTAATTATCGGCAACCGGTAACTGATAATCAACTGATAATCAGGTTACCTATGTGTTTATCAGTACTTCATTGCTCTTCCTATAAGGATACAAAGAGTTTCTGAACTATTTTGTGACTAGCAATGAGAGCAAGATTTTAATAAGAGCAAGCGCCATCTCAGCCTAAAATGTAAGTCCCCATATACATAGTTTCATAATTTTCCAAGTTGGTTGCTTTCCAAAGAAACAGAGGTGTGTCGAAGATGCGTTTGCTACGTCATGACACTCGATTGTATGTTCCTTCCAGCAACAGTCAATAATTATTGACTGTTGCTGCACTAGATAGCCGGCGTACTCTTTATATCTTGTTTCTTTTCATTACCAATTGTTTTGCAACCTGAAGAATTTTTTGCATGGCTTGTGTCACTTTAATTGTGATAATCTTAAAAGTGCATTCATAAAATTTGTTGAGTTTCTAACACTGTCTAATTAATGGCAACAAGTTATAAATATTTTTGGTGACTATGTTGTCAACTGATTTTTGTAAATTAAAGAATATCAACAATTTTAAATGGTTCAAAGTAAATCTTAATTTATTAGCTAAACTTTATTAAAAGAAATACTTTTTGATTGTACAAAATTTGTCCGTGCGGTGTATTGAGAAATGTTTCTCTGCTCTGTACATAATACAAATTAGATCTCATTTATATTGAGACTTATCTCATTTTGTCAGATGTATTGATGCGAGTGAGTAAGTCTTACGTGTATGAATGAACTATTTCACGTTTCGTTTTAATAGATATTTGTTCAACGGCCTGCGATGTGGCTGTTTTTAAATTTGCATAAATTTACAGTAAATACGTAGTCTCTTTTTATTTCCAATGTCCATGAGTAAAAGCATCATTAACAACGATTGTAAAATGTTCGTACTAAACATAGTATTGATGAAACATATCTGAGAAAAATTGCTAGGAAGATATGTCAATCTTTGATTTATCATATATTTCTTCACTAACAAAGGTGAGCATGATCTTTTGATTTGTTTCAAATTTGGCATAATAGCTTATGGGCTAGTCTAAAAGTTTATAGGCTAGCTATATATTTGTCAAAACATGGCAACAAATAAAGAAATTTGCATTTAAACATCGACACGCTATCTGCCTGTAATTCTAAAGGCGTAAGTTCAATTGTGACATTGTAATAAAGCTTTTCTTAAATTTTTCATATTTGAATAGATACAAAACAAATTAATGACTGCAAATATGCAATTGCAATAAATAAACATGCTTGATCTTGCCATTTAGTGTTAAGTTAGGATAGTTTGCGATGACATCTGTCGAGTGCTTGGAAAGTCTATTTGATGTAAATTATGTGAGAAATACAGAACAACAAACAGATAATTTATAGCGACTGAAATCAATTTTGAAAACGGAATATATTTTCTTAATTTAGTAAATTGCAAAAATTGCTTTGGCAGCAATAAGTTTGCTGTAAATACAAATGTTGTCTTAAAAATAAATTAAATATTATTTATTTTTAAGGCGACATTTTAATTATAAGGCAACATCATAATTAATATATAAATCATTAAGATAAAAGAATATATATGTAAAGTTGATTACAATAAAGCAGCGGAGGGTTAGTTCTTTTCAATGGTCCGACAAGAACAGTGAAAACTATGTTTCGACATTTGTAGCGGTTCTGGTGTTATTCCAAGTTCAAAGTCGAATTTTTTTTAAAAATTGGTACCATATTTTTGACAATGTTCATCCATTTATATAAAATATCATTCAAAAATTAAATATTGTCAATAAAAACATTTCAAAAGTTTAGTTGAAATGTTTTTGGTTTTACAAAAGGTCCGTTTTTGTCTATTTCATAAATAATTTACAGATTATTTATTTGACCTTCAAGAATACAATGGATTTTTTTTATTTTGTTTTTCAGTCATAATTTTTTCCTCATGCGGCATTCCAAAAAACGGTTTTCGCTTTTCAGGATATCAAAGAGAATTATCTCTCTGCGGCTTAGCCATACTGAGGTTTACACCTGTATAATAATGGCTTCCAATAAATTTCATGTCTTGGTTTTCTGAAAATGATAATACGATCGTTTTGTTTAAAAAATGTTTACATATTTGTTTCAGGTTGTAAAATTAGTATCGGAAACATTCAATTACATGCGGATAGACAGAGAGAAGTCGAGAGTCAAGAGAGCCATCACTGAACAATTTCCTTACCTTAGATTTAATAGAATGGGATTACCGCCTAAGGTAAGTCTAAATTTCATCCTATTGTTAAATAAAGCGTAAATTTATTTATATTTTCGTGTTGTGCGTCACCAAGGTGGCGAGGCCGTAATGATAAAGTTTGTAAGTATCAGACTTCCAATGTACATAGCATTGAGACGGGCCAGCCTTGATTGTGATTCAAGTGATTGTAGCCCATATAATTAAGGTTATTGATAGTTGATCACACGCGACATCAAGACTATTATAATAAGTAATATTTTTATTATTTCATATGAGTGCATGTTATAAATTAGAAATATACTTTTTAATATAATCATTTATTCATAACATATTTTCAGATGATTTTATACATACATAAGTTTTATATATTAAATGGCTAAAATTATAAACAATTAACAAAACAACCTAAGCACAAATAGAACTCACGCTATGAACATTCCAGGTTATATAGAAGTCGAAGATTTAAGGATATATGCTATTTTTCTTGAACTGTCTTATTAATATTTTTTATTAATTAAATGTATTGCTTAGTTTATATTTCACTGCAGTAACAAAGGCAAGTAACTTGGTTGTCTATATCTCCTTCATTTATTAATTAATGTTAACCAAAATAAATTGCACCGGAACCCTTACTAAATGCCGTTATTTTGATTTTTTCATATTTGTGACATATATGGTTAAAAGATAGACAGACGGATAGAGGGACACAACGAATTTACAAGGGTCTGAATCTTTAAAATCTTATATTCTCGTGCCGTGATTTTGGGACAAAGCGCATTCTACAAATTCAGATAGAAAACATTCAGATAATAGTTATTAAAATTGACTAAATCAATTTGATATTTGCACCTATTTCAAGTATGATTTACAGATTATAAGATTTACAGGAAATTATCTTTTTATATTCATATACTTTCGCAATTTATTTTGTCTTGTACATACACCATTTTATTTATTGACAATTGTCCGGCTCAACCTAAAATAGAGAATTTGATCCAGCAAGCAATATTATCATGTTTCACACAGAGTTGTTCAATCAAGCAACTACCATCTTTTCACATTGTGGCGAGCCTGTTTGGCCAGACCCCCTGTAGTGGAATCATTTTTTTGTTTCTCCATAATTGTAACTTATATCTATATAAATATAATAAAACTGTAACAGAGTGAATTCTGTACATGGAAAATAATTTAAAAAGAGTGATTTTTTAGTGTATAGAATTATAATAGAAGTCAGAATATGTTTATGTATATGTTTTTAGAATTTTTTTCCATATGTGGTCTGTCGGTTAATTTGTTCTTCAATCACGCGAAATCTACTCGACAGATTTTGATGAAATTTGGTATGGTAATAGTTTATATTCTCAAGCAATATATAGGATACTTTTATCTGAATGTTGCAGATTTAAAAAAAACCCTGTTTATGTGGATATTACGATATTGGTACTGCCAACGCCATCTACATATATGTAAAGTATAAAGTACATGAATAAAGTACTGAAATATAATTATGATAAAATTTATGTAGGTATATTAGAAAAGTGGCTCATTTGATCCATTCTGTGTGGAATATTTTAAGGAGGACTTGAAGATTCTCTTTACTTTTGCAATAGTTCAAAATAAATTACAACTCTTGGGTCTTATGGAGAGAGACGAGACGACTAAATTTCTTTTAATGTATGTCTTGCAACACCTAGTACTGAAGTGGAAACTGGAAAACCATTTACTATAATTTCACTCAAGAGCAGCAGTGAAGAGGCCCGGTGACAGGTCACTTAATTGAGTGATGTATCTCCCATTTAAAAAGTCATTCCCTTTGACATGGTACAATTCAAATATTACTAGAGCAAGGACCATTTATTATCTTATACCGATGTTTATCAGATTCATTTCCAAATGTGCTAGCAGTCTGTCACAAGTAATTAATTTTTAGGAATTCTTACCTCAAAAGGACAAATGGGGCCCTTATAAGATCACACACTCGTCTGTCTGTCAAAGCCGTTTTTCTCAAAAACAACTTGACGTAGAAACTTGAAATTTGGCACAGTAATAGAAAATATTAAGCTGCATCTGAAAAGTTGAATTAGTACATCTAATTAAGTACTCAACATTTTTTTTAAATTCTATATACAGTGCGGGCTATTGTTGGAACGGCTTAATAATAAGGCCTCAAAATATCTTTTTTATAATTTTAGATAGTATATTTTGCAGATTTACTGAAAAATATACAGTCGATTTTGGTTATAACAACTTCTTACGACATTCCCGATATTACCATGCCATATCTATGTCCCTTCAACATTTCATAAAAATTTTGTTTCGGCTATAGGGATTCCAATACAAAGTTTGAGTGATTAATTTATGTCCAAGTTCTATTAGAAATCCAATGTAAATATTAGGACTGGGCCCCTTTGGTAACTAAACACAAAAGATTCATTCGATAAGCTTCTTATCTTTTGTTTACAATCGAATACACATGTTCGCAGGCACGGGGATTTACCGAAAATCCCGAAGTGGGTACAGTGAACATGTTGCTTGTAACAAGTATTGCTCAACTAAACGGCAAGGATCGGTTATAAAGGGACTTTCTTAGCATTAACTGTGTTTTGTTGAATCGTAATTATGGCACCAATAGCCAAATGTAGACGGGCAGTTACTGTTGAAGAAAAAGTGGAAATAATTTGGAACATGGTGGAAGCAATGTGGACATGTTTCCAGAACTCAAAGTGTCACATTCACACACTGAAATATTTTTTTATTGATGTGTTCTGAATCAGAATACCTGAAGATTAAAAAAAATCATAAACTCATCAAGCTGTTGAAAGTGCACTTCTGATGTGGTCCAAAGATGAAAGAAGTCAAAACATACCTTTGAGTTGTCACCGTTTACAAGAAAAACTTTTTGGGAAAAAGAGTTTAAATATTCTGAAAGCTAGATAGACCGATTTCGTCAACGTCACAATATTGTGGTTGATAAATTTTGTGGAGAAGCTGGCTAGTGTTTCCTAAAATGACTGTAGCAATTGGCTGAAAACAGTTTTATCAGCATTTACTGAAGGATACACTGACAGTCAAATATGGAATGCCAATGAAGTGATTGTTTTTTAAGTTAATCATTGAGAGAACATTAAAATTTAAAGATGGAAAATTATCAAAAGATAGAATCTCCATGCTTGTAGCCTCCAAGTATGAACAGAGAAAATGAAAGTTACTGATCATAGGCAAGGTGAAGAAATCAAGTTGTTTTGAAAACGTCACAATTTAAATAGCAAATGTCAAAATTTTCCTGTTGATTACGAAGCGAACAAAAAAACCTGGATGACGTCAGAAGTTTTGACGTCTGAAGGAGACCATTCTGTTTATTAAAAATTGTCCAGCTCAACCTAAAATTGAGAATTTGATCAATATAAACTGGCATTTTTACCACCAAACATCACATCAGCGATTTAGCCTGTTGATCAAGGGATAATTAAAACCCATTATAGAAAGATTCCGGTACACAAAACGATAGACGAATGTGAAAAGAATACTATCTCATTTTTAGTTAATCTTCTGGATGCCACTGAAATCAATAGAACAGGGAAGACTCACACCAAATACAATAAAAGAATGTTTTTCTCATGCTGGGTTCTGAATGAATTGGACAATATACTGTTGGCACAACTGGCTACAATATATTCAGAGAAAGCGAACATTGTAGATTGGAAACTTATGATAATATTGACAAACAAGTAGTCAATACTAGTAACCTGAATGATCGTGAAATTATTGAATGTATAATTTAGCCAATTGCGCCACAAAACGAGGAAGATGCAAAAGAAGAAGAAGAAAAGAGTTTCCCACAATTGAGAATGCCTTGAGCGGTTTAACAGCACTAAAAAGATATATTTTATTTTACGTTATAAACATTGAATAGACCCTATATCGTATATTACTACAGAGAAAGAAAACGAAACAGTCAAATATGCATTATTTTGGGTTTTTTAAAGAATCATTGTAAAAATATTACATTTCGAAATTTTCTTTAAAACGTGTTATAATTAAACACATTCATATAAAAGTCGAAGTTGTTTGTTATTCTTCATTGCTTGTGTTACGGATTCCACATATAGTAACTTAATATTGGCAGTTCCTTCATCAATGTACGAACCTGTACGAAATGTATGAAATCTTTGTAGCATGAGTTCTACTTGTGCTTGATAGGTTTTATTACAGTTCTAGCAGTTGTGAGTCCTTAGTATCATTATATTTAAAGTTTTTATTCATTACATCGTAATTATTATGAGTATAATACCTATAATTGGGGCACATGGGAGTTTAATGTTATTTAAATATTGCTTGTTATATACACAAGTAAAAACAAAATGTACTTTACATTTTATAAGTAAATTGACAACTTCTATTTCCAGAGTGGATCATTCCAAATATTTGTAGAAGGCTATAAAGACGCGGATTACTGGCTTCGGCGCTTCGAGCAAGAGCCCCCGCCTGCACCGGTCGCACGCCGGTTTCAGCTCCAATTCGAGCGGTTGGTCGTGCTTGACTACATTATTCGAAATACAGATCGTGGCAATGATAACTGGCTTATTAAGTACGAGCCGCCGAGCGTCGCTGCGGCGGAGACTGTGAACTCGTTGCCTAGCGGGTCGAGGGTCGAGATGTCCGATGTTACGGTGAGTCTGAATAATTTCAACACAAAAAGAATGAGCAAAATGTATAAAAAAATTTCAAGACAAAAAATTATCTAACATATAAAAAAACCATAAGTCCATGTTAAAAATATCAGTTTTGTTTTATTTTACACATTTCATTCAATGTTTTCATGAATTAATAGGTTCAGTAACTTTTTTTCTCTGGAACTTGAGAGTGGATTCAGCTATCAATAGAAGATAAATGGTTTTGATAGTAGGAGAGTCTGATATAGTTATTTATATCTGAATCAAAATGAGGATAATCACTTATGGTGTCAGCAGAGAGAGATAAAGGGCTGTTTATGTTGTGATATTGAATAACCTATAATATATAGGCTATAATCACCAGTTTCAACTTCTTTATGGGAAAGTAACTACACAGTTATTTGCATAGCTTCATTGGCAGTATTTTATATGACAATTTTAGGGGTGATAAGGCGAGTACCTTATCACCCGTAGTTTGGTCAATTTGAGAAAATTAGGAACTTTATGGTGATTATAATTGACATTTGCAAGTGTAGTAAAATGTTATGTTTTATAATTTTATGTTTTAAATAGTGTTTGTGTAGTTTGATAGTGTTTGTCTAGTTTTTTGGGAAATATTGTTTCAGCTTTCATGTAGAGCCTTCCGCATGTCTTCTCGTGAAGAGGCACATTGACCTCGAACATTTTTATCAAGCTCGTCCCATAAAAGTTTGATTGGGTTAAGATCTCTGATCGGGTTGAGATATCTGAGGTGGCCATACTATAATTTTTAACACCCCTTCTCTTTTTGTTCTAAATATCTTCTGCATAATTTAGAACTATTTTGGGTTATTCTCTTGTTGAACAACCACATACCATAATGGAACTACCGCTATGCTTGAAGGATGGCACTACGCAATTTGGCATTATCTTTTCTCTGGCGCTGTATCAAACATAAATCCACCTTTTTGAACCAAATATTTCAAAATTCGATTCGTCGGTCCAAGGGACTTTTTTAAAACCTTTTTTGTCCAAACTCAATGGGGAAGAGTCCACTGAATCTATCTTTTTTTTGTTTTGTAACCTTAACAGAGGTTTTGCTGAGATGTTGCTTATACAACCAAACAAGTTAAGAGTCTTGCAATCCTTTTACCGTAGTCAGACCCCGAATTTGGTGCAAATTCCTGGCTTTGTTAGGTGTCTATTCCGTTTGCTGGTAACAACGATGAAATTTTTCTTACTAAAAGTGCTCACTCTCGTTCGTCCTGAACGTAAATGATCTTGATCACTGCCAGTTTTCTTGTGTCGAATCATTGTGCAATGAACATAAGTTTTCGATATTTTAAGTTGTGCGGCAATTGCACACTCGGATTTGCTTTCGTTAATTAAAACGATGATAGCAGATCGCATTTCAGTGCTATTTTCACATACTTTTCCCATTTTGAAGACATCTTGATTGTGGGAACCAAGTGCAGAATAAGTAGAACTGTTTGTGAATGATTTCATAAAAACACAAGTAATCCAAAAGAAAAATCTGTTTTAGGGAGCTGAAATAATCATATATTTTGGTTAATACAAAAAATTAGTAATAAGACGGTCATAAAATATAACAATGGGTAGTCATGGTCACCTGACTGTTGCTCAGAGTTCTTTGATGTTTTTAAACAAAACACATTTATTGCAACATTACTTAAGAAGCACACAAAAAGACAGAGACAGTTTGGATATTTCTTAGTAATAATAGGATACGCAGATGTGCAGATTTATATTTTATTACCTATAATTTTACTGTATTTAGAGACAATGTAAGTATTTTACAAATGGTCTCAAAATTTTGGCTGGCAGTATATATATAGTAGCTTGTCCTAAATGCTGCACATCAATGGCGTATCGTTCAAAGTTTCACAAATACTGAATACTATAAACATTTCAAACCCATTTGGAATTCACTGCATGTCTCTTGTCTATTCTTCTAATCTATAAATAGAGTAAATGTTTTGAAGTCCTCCCCAATTTTCAGATTGTTTAAAATTTTTTATGGATACTTAGTTAGGCAGGATTATAGAAAAAAAATTTACTTGATTCTTGTGAATATACTCTTAAAAGAGTTGGATTGGTGACACTTGCATAATGTCTATGTTCGAACAATCACTATTGTGTTCAATTTCACCATTGCATTGAGCGTAGTTAAATCCGTACTAAATTTAATCTAATCTTGAATGTTAACTATGACAATTCTCATTGCGAAAGAAGTATTGGTCGCTGCTATTCTTGTCTACGAGATGTAATGAAATTCATAAAAATGATGAAGTCATGTTTTTGTTTGCCTGTATTGTTTGTTTCTCTAACGATGCTAGATGTCATATAATTAAGTTACTATAAGATAGTTAATTTGACAAATGTTATATTAATTTTATTTTTCATTAATTGACTGAGAAAATTATATTGAATTAGAAAATAAAACTAAATTTCTTTTTATTTTGAAAGCAGTTTTTTTTGCTGATAGCAACAAAAAATAATGATCATTATTCTTAAGTGTCAAATTGGTTATTTTATAATGACTCAACAATGACTTCATATTATATAGACATGTCATTAGCGCTCTAAAAGTGGTCCTCAGAAATTGAGTAATTCGTTTCATCTTCAATACATACTCTTTTATATACAGCGTATAATTCTCCACGAGTGTGCCACTTCAATCCCTCGTAGTGTATAATGAGTGGATTGCAATAAACATATTTTTTATTATGTGGCATTAACATGGAATTGCATCAACCCATATCTATCATTTTGATAAACATAAGAAGTGTGTCAATTTTGCATGAAAAGCTGGATTGTTAAGAAGGCATAATTGAAATTGAACCTAACTATTCCTTTTTTGCACAATGATGCAAAACAATGTTATGTAAAAGAAAAGGTTGGATGTTTTATAATTTTGCACGTAACAGCACAATATTACGATTTAATAGGGAAGTAAAATGTTATGGGATTGTATGAAGATTCTTTTAGTTTACTGTCTATGGTAACAGCATGCTATAGATGTCAACAATGTAATGTGCCCTTTCCATACGAAACCTAGGTTTGAAATTAATTAACTAATAATGTAAACCTACTAATTAAAATTGCAGCTCTGTTTATGTTACAATCTATTAATATTCTGAAGAATTGTCTAAACAATGACTGAAATAATATGACTACTAAATGACAACTACGTCATTAATCTTATGAAATTATGACTAAACCATAGTTTAAATTCTGTCAGTGGTTTAAACTATAATCGATCTTACAGGCCTAAGAACGAATGTTATGTTTTTCCCAAGAGTTAGTCAATTCACCTGTCACAATGACATTTGACAAGACTCCATTTTGCCAAATAGATAATTACCGCTATTTATACAGGTGTGTAATTATGATTTCATACAAAGTTTAAATTTTAAATATTATGTAAATTAGAAGACATGCCTTAAAAATAACAGTTTTGCAGATTAGACATGATTAATTGCACAAGTGGTCAATTAATCAAGTGGCGCACTTGAGAATAATTACATATTGTAATTACAAGCTTTCTTTGATTATAGTTCACACATGACACTACTTGGGCCATATGTTTAGTTCAATTTATATGGGTATAATGTGTCTATTGACTAAATGTTATTAGCCTAAACACTAAGATTACCATTTCCTTTTATTAAAGTTGTTTTGTCTAATTATAGTCTGTAGTTTATAGGCTTAAATGTTGTCTATGGGTTTCTTTTTCATATTGTGATTAACATAATTTTTTTAGAGCTATGTTTGGTATGTATTCACACATATGCCAGCTACGCACGTATGAAAGAACAGTGTGGTGGAAAAAGATGGTGACAATAGCCTTTCAGAAACATTCTAATAGTATTTTTGAATAAACAAAATCTTCTCATTTAAATTTGTTTAAATCGCATTAGATGTTGGTTTTGAATTTTATTCGAAACCAACTTCTAATGCAATGTTATTTAACACATTGACTTTGCCATAGTTAAGTTTTATTCTTGTTATTTTTTTTTATCATATGCTTTCATTTTATCTATGGTTAAATTTTATAATCATAATATTTCTTTTACGTTTTATTATGTAAATTTTGAGTATTTTATGCGTAACTAGCTATATATTTTCTATTTAAATGTTGAAAAATGATTTTCGCTCAATGGACAGCTGAGCGTAATATGTTTAATTGTAGGATATTCTGCTAGTTCTAAACTTATTGCGCAGAATGTTGCATTCGTTCCAAATCTTGCAATTTATTCCAGTTAGATACTATACTGTATAGTAATTTAACTGTTATAAATTGAACAATATATTTTGTAAAAGCTTAAAATTCTTTCAATCATTTTTATGTAGTGGTATAAAGACAAAAATTGTTAAAGTCTATTTTTTTCTAAATATGAACGTTCTAACCTCAAAATTTTTGATAAAAATTTTATAATAATAATTGACAAAGGCATTTTAAATATAATAGTAGTCACAATGACAAATGATTTCTTTTCTATCCCCCGCAAGTCATTTTTCTATGACCACATATCTATTCATAATAAATCATCCTTTAATTTGGCTTTCTACCTGTGTGTATGTGTGTGTGTGTGTGTATGTGTGTTTGCATACTTGATGGCCTAGCGATATGTGTGCGTGTGTCATAATCAGGATTGGGATGTGGTGCAGCTGCCGGATATCCGCATTGCAGCCATCGACAATGGGCTAGCGTTCCCCTTCAAGCATCCTGACTCGTGGCGTGCCTATCCGTATCACTGGGCGTGGCTACCACAGGCTAAGCTGCCGTTCAGCGATCAAACCAAGTGAGTCGAGAGTCTACATTTACATTTACATTTACATTTTTAATATATCCACAATTGTTAATAACAAGTAAAAATAACCATGAAAATTTAATAAAGTACATGATAACTTTTCAGAGGCTATTACAATCAATACCAATTGTTTTTTTTAACTTGTAGTCATGGCCTAAACAAATTAAAAATAAACTGTTAGCTGATATTTACATTCGCTCGCTTGTTGTCAAAATGAATGTCTTTTTACCTCTTTTCGAGTTTTATGTGTCTATTTTGTCTGATTGACGATTTAAATAAAACTCATTTTTATTCTTGTAACATTTAGACAAACATATGGACTTCTGCGGGTCTCCTTTTGGTACTTAAGAATGGTACAATGTTAGTTTTCTTGTACAATATTACCTTTCTTGTACATTCATTAAGATATAAAGTTTTCATAGTTCTAAAACTTTCTTAATCCAATGATTAGACAAGCTACAGTCGAATCAAATATATGAAATTTTATCCAGCATGGGAAAACATTTTCAGTGCTATAAAATTTTAACTTTATGAAAAAAATTACTCTAATACATATGAAATATTTTTTGACAGTCAAATTATAGCAAGGGGTGCTTTGTAAGTTGTTGAATACACGCTCGATGTTGATGAAGTTATGAGGTGAATGTTAATGAAGTTTTAAAATTTTTGATGTGAAACATCTAGCAGTGCGTTTGGATGGGAGATAAAACATTCTATCCATTGGCAAGCTTTGTGTCTTGTCGGCTCTTTCTGACTTAATTTAGTCAGCTTCACGTCTTGTCGGCTAACAGTATTATAAAATTTAAAGTATATATCAATAGATTGTCAAGAAATATTTCTTTTATAAATTATTTCATAAAGATAAAGTAATAATTTTAAATTATAAACTATATTTAATAATTATTAACTATATTTAATATATTATATAATTATTAAAAACTATCTGAATATTTGTTTTTTCAATTCATTCAAATAAAAATATTTCTATATAAAAATATAAAAAAGTTAGATGTTTCTTTTTATCTGCAAGGCATCCCACGATAGCTCGCAACTTTTTTTTGTTTCGTCATTTTTGGAATGGAATAGCGAAACATATTTTTATTTTGTACCAACAAAATTATCAATTGTGTTGGCATTTTTTGGAATTTTCTGATTCGTTTTCATTAAATTTTTCCAAAATTAGTTAAAATCAAATTGATTTTTTTTTTATCAATTTAACACCTTTTTTGTGTAAATAAAAAAAATTCAATATAACTGTCAATTCATTTTTGAGATATAAAATATTATAATTGTCATGGAGTAATATTACAAGTGTTCTGTTTGTTTTTATTTTATGACTCCGTTTTCCATGTATGCTTTAAAGCCCTGGTGGAGGATTTCACTTTACGTTGTACACACCTATGTAAATATATATCACTGAAAAAGACTAAAAGAAAATTCTACATGTCTTGCAGAGAACTAGTGCTTCCACTCCTGTCCGATATGAATTTTGTACAAGAGTTGTGCGAAGAACTCTACATTCTTTTCAAGGTTAGTATTTTTAATCTGATGAATCTGATAATTAAGTATCCTAACTGTATAATTTTTTTTTATATTTGAACTGGTATTTCGCAAATAGTTTTTTGATATTGAATATATTTTTCTTTCAATTGATATGGTACTTCTGTGCCACTAAACTATTCCAGTTGTACGTAGATATCTGAAAACCGTATGCTAACGGTGATAACAATTAAATGTTATCACCATAGGCAAAATGTTGATAATATTTAATTGTCATATTTGTTTGACCTAGACCTTCACTTAATAATGTTTACAATTCAGCTTAATTTTTTTTTACTTTCTGCGTTGTTTTTCTGTATCAAAATCAGTATTTTTGAATTGTAACCACTCTGCAAGTTGTGCTTGATGGAACATGTTGATTGTATGCTCGTCGTGAATACGTTTCTCTCTCGGGTTTCTTAGCAATAAAATAATTAAGTTGTTTGTATGGAACAAAATTCGATGTATTGAGCGCAAGAAACGCATTCGACAACATTGAAAATATATCACAACTCCTGGTCACTCTATTAGATTATAACGTAAATAAGCGTATTCATTTTCGAAAAACAAGTTCAAATTTTGTAAAAAAAAATGTAAAGAAACCACAATATTTTCTGAGATTCAATCAGCATTGCAAACGCCCTGTTATTGGTTGCAAGCCAGGTGACGTCACACGCTACATATGTTAGACGAAACAGTTGTTTGGTTAGAGTTTTTTCCTATTGAATCATTTTGACAGTATTTTCTCAGAAACAGTTGAAAATTTTCATATAGTTTCTTAATATTTTCCATCCAGTTTTGATGCACAGAATCATCTGTATGAATAATAGATGCATTCTTTGTTACATCTGAATATTGAGGTAAATAATTACGAAGTTTAGTCAGTCTGTTTAATGGACTGCAAGGTACCATTGTTTAATCATGCTAGTGCCATTTTTAGATAAATTAATTAGTCTATATATTATTCTGCAATTTATAACTTCTTTCCTCTCTTGACTCAAAATAAACTATGAACAAAAGTAAATTTTTTTTACAATATACTCAGCAGGTCTCCATAGATTTGGTTTGTTCCTAATTTATAATTCGAAGGAAGTTAAGTGACAAGTGACAGTTAGTATAACATTTATGCTGAGATAAATGGAAAAAAATTGTGTGATTAAAAGGAAAATTAGGAAAAATTAGCATTCTCCGCAAAAGTTTTATATATGTAAATATTGTAGTGGATATATCAAGACATTATAAAGTATGTAATTAAATATGGTCTCAAAATTGTGGAAAAATTTTAACATTAAAACAATTAACATGGGCAAGTTGATTTGGGTCGATGGCTAGAATTTAGAAACGTGATGTCAATTACCAGACCGAGTTAAATTGCAGTATCTAATAGATTTAATTGTAAGATTTAATTTAATTGTAACAGATATAGTATCTAATAGATTTAATTGTCAAGATATTCCAGAATATTGTTCTATATTACAATTTTGGTCTATATTCCAGAATATAGACCAAAATTGAAAAGAATATTTTAGACCTCATATTTAATTAAAAACATTTCTATTCAAATACCCAGCGTCTTGACCTTGACTATGATCGCGATCTTTTTTTGTTTAGCAATCTTCAATACAGTTATAATGAATGTTATTTTTTTAATTTAAATCAGTAACTTCTTTAAGGTGTATTCAAAAGATTGAAACTCAACTGTTTTACAATAATTGACAGCTTACATATCAAATTCAACTTCTGTTTATACAGTTTAATCATTGTTCGAAGTGAAATCCATTACAAAACACCACTCAAATATGTATGTTTTTATAAGATTTTGTAAACTTATATATCTGTATTTCACAACAAAATTTAAACTTCACAAATTTACTTGTAATTATTGCAGTCGGACAGACATTTTCTTACGAACTGGACAGACACGGTACTGTATAAGCTCCCAATGCTAACTGAATTCATTTTGATCTCTATTTTACCTGTGCGCGTGAGGGGCGCGGTAAGGGGATGATTTCCGTTTGTCGCTGATATGCATCTAATACAAAACAGTTTATTTACCAAGGGTATTTAATGTTAACTGAAATTCGAAAAAAAATTGTTTTTTTCATTACATGATTTAGTTGCTGTTTTTAGTAACCATTAAAATTTGCTCACTGACCGAATTGAATCTATATAATTTTTATTGAAAAATAAATACTTGTTATGGTTAGGAAAAGAACTCTTCAAGAAAGGTGTAATTGACAAAACAAATTCATGGAAAGATTACTGTAGATAATTTTAAAATTTATAATTAGAGACAACAAACTAGATCGGCATACTTAATTTGCTGGAGATTATTTAATGTCTTTATGTTACTTTAATGCTCTGTGCATAAATGCTTATATTAAAGTCTGCTTGCTATAGTAAAGACAGCTGAACTAAATTAACAATAACAGTTATTAAAGATTCTTTAGTATTTATTAAAATTCGTAAAATTTATTGGTTACGTTACTACATGACATTTTGATTTACAGCAAGATAAAGGCTTCGACAAACGACTGTTTGAGAAGCAAATGTCGGTGATGCGGGGCCAGATCTTGAACCTGACACAGGCCCTCAAGGATGGCAAGAGTCCCGTTCAACTAGTCCAAATGCCAGCTGTCATTGTTGAAAGGTAATTTAGGATTTTATTCATCATATAAACATATAATTGATTATTTTACAAAATTATTCTACCGATTTTATTATATTTTATAACAATTTTTTTTTACATTTGTCTCTTTTTTACAATATACATTTTATGATAGTAATTATGGTAGTAATAAGCATATTTGTCTGATTTATATTGGTCTGATTTTATTCAAATGCATACTAGTATAATTTGTTGCCGGATAGTAAAATGGCAAGTACCCCTTATAAGTGTTTTGGTGTATTATGACAAAAAGTTTATGCGAACACTGGAAGTTATTGGATACAAGTTTTCTATCATAAAGTGTCATAAAATGTTTTTGGTTAAAACAAGTATTGAAGGCCAAGTTGAATGTTTCAGATCAAAAAGCGGCAGCGCGGCTTCGAGATTCTTCTCATTCAGTGATTCGTTCACGCAGCGGTTTCAGCATAAGAGTCCTTTCTTCTCCTGGTGGTAACTGCTGTGTGTCCGGCTAGTGTCCAGGTGAGCTGGCTACTTATAGTTTTGTGTACAATGCAGTTTTGTTTTTCTTTCTCAGTAGTTTTAAATATAATCAAACACTATGCAACTTGTCTCAAAATGCATTTCGAATGTTTCCTAATTCAAGTTTGAAAGTAATATTTTAGTGACATTTCTGATTCTGATTTTGGATTTCTAGTTTCTGTACGTCTTTACATTGTGCTTCTATCTTTTGATAATTAAAATTGGGCTTTTTTTTAGCCAATCAAATATTGTTTTTCCATCCTTACTTTAACTTTGTAAAGTATGCCTCTGGTTCCTCAGTTTACGTAAAGTTATCCTATAAACAGATGTACTCCTCTCTCTGGCTTATATCTTAAAAACCGCTAAAACTCGTAGATAATTTTATGCTCTACAAGTTTTGTAAAACGTCTAACGACATCCTAGGCATAAGAAGCGAGACATATGCAAACAAATGATCTTTGGCCTTTGATATTTTAACTAGTCACACATAGTATCTCATGAGACTTTTTACAACATCCTTCGAACGTCAAAACAAAGGTCTATACAGATTTTCAGTTTTCTATTTTCATTCTAAGCTTCAATCCACATTTGACTGTATTATTAGTATTTTGTTGTATATTGTTGTTAGTATTTTGTTGTGCATAGTTTATATAAGTGGTTTCTTTTCTTACAACATTTATTAAAATATAATTTTTCTTCCGCAGGACACAACCCACAAAGCTGTGAATGGTATAAGTTAAATCATATATAACTAATATTAAATGATACTATTACTGTTAAATAAATATAGTTACGGTTATATTTGAGGTATTGTAGATATATTTAATGCGATGAGCTTAATCTAACCTGCGGATTTGTTGAAACGTGACGTGTGCATGTGGGAATGGCGTTTTTTTATAATATGACAGTTATTTGTAGGTACAACGAGTTTTTTGAAGTGAAACTTCTGAAATTTTCTTTTAAAATGGGAATGGAGTAGAGTAAAATACAATAAAACCATTTCTGACTCAACTGTTGTATGTAGTCATGATTAGTATGATCGCTCAACTGTCAATGCAAGTTAGATAGACAAAAAAGTTCCTTTTTTTTTTTTACATAAACACACTTCCAATATATTAAGTTCTTTGTTACCACTTTACACCTATATACAGGTTGCAATACGATGCACAAAATCACCTGTATGAGAATGATAAACATGTTTTTTGTTACACCTTTGTATTGTTGATTTTTATCCAAAGAATTTTAATATCCGGTAATTTTGGAGTTTTTCTTTATTTTGGAGATCAATTTTCTGTTTATAAGTATTCATATTTTCTTTAAGCAGTTTTAATTTGAAAATTATTTGAAAAACCAAACTGTGGTTTCATGTTGTTGTTGTAAGTTCAAATTTATATCACCACTTCAATTGCAGCTTGTAGACCATTTTAATTATGAAAATTTATATAAAATTGAACAAATATAAAGATATGAAGTAAGAATCTTTTAGATAATGCAATTGACTCGCATTTAGATAGCTGATAGACTATGAATACATCTTTTAGGCCGTCCAAACTTACAAAGACAATATAGAGTGGTATAAGCTGTTATATGTTGATTGGACCTTTTGGTATATGAAACAAATCATGTCTTTGTGCTGCTATCGTATACAACGATCGTACTTATTGCATTGTTTAAATCCTATCTTGTGACTATTATTTTGGCTCACATGTAAACCAGATCAACATTGTGCAGATGAGTTGTGTTACAAATATTTTTTAAAGACATGAATTGTTGCATTTGAAAAATAATTTGCCCTAATCGATATTAGCATCGTTAATGAAACCTGTGCTCATGAAATACACATAAAATTTTTTTCTCATTGGAATTTTTGGAAAGAATATTAATTAGTATGAGACATTTTACACTAAACAAAAAACTTATAATATGGTCCTCGGTTATAATTTTTCCCTGTTGACAACCTCTTTATTTGTTTTTAAACTTTAGATTGTTTAAAAAAAAAGCAATTTGTTAATGTGATTTAATATTCCTTTACATGTACGGTCAGTGTTTCAATAAGTCGTAGTTTGAGCAGCGTGAGAATGTTTTTAATCATATATATGTATACATATATATATATACATAAATATGGAAGCGTAAAGCGTGTCCATTTGTACCTATGTTATTCATTAAACCAGTACTGTACAATAGATGGGATGATCTGTGCATAATGCGTGAAATTGTAGTGAATTGTTAGTTAGAAAAATGTAAAAAACAAACAATTTTTGTAGTTATTTAAAACTATCCAGTTTTAAATTTAGAATGTCACTTTGACAGTTTGCCAGTTTAGGGTTTACGTAATAAAAAATTACTTTTTGCTATCAAATATTAAAATTTTTGACAAATATATTGTTATATTTAGCAACAAAAAAACGTTAGGACAATAAGATTGGAATTTAATGTTTTTGTTTAAAATAAATCGTTATAAAACCTAACTGATTTTATATTTCGTTTTAACATGCTGTTCGTGGTTTTTCTTTTCACATCCACTGATTAAATTTATGCCAAAGATAGGGTTAATTTTAGAAATAAATTGCAAAAATTGCAACATTTTTAAGTCTGTTTATAACAATGTATAAAGATTTTGATATTATTTTGAACATGTCATATTATTATGAAAAGATTCATATAAGTTTCATTTTGTATGTAGGATTATGGGAATGTTTAATATAACAATTATATATAACAATTACATTGTGTAACTTGCCGTTCAATATTCTCATCTATTCTATCTTTTGACTGCGATTCGTGATACAAAAGACTTTTTAAGGCCACCTAATAGTGACTATTTTATCTCTGAACATCTGTCCCGTCTGAATGAGCCATTTAGTTCATCCATTTTTCTAGAATGCATTTAGCGAACACTCTAAATTACTCAAAGGTTTAATGTAAGTAATTATTATTCCTTAGTGACGTTATGTATCAGTACATGGCAAAGGTATTAAGACAATTAAATTTGAAATGTCGCTACAGATAAAAAATTCTCAATCCTCTGTTCCAAAAAAAAATGTAACATGGAAACCGAAAATCATATTCTGAATTTTTTACTGTCTTTCATTGTATTCGGTCAGTTACACAAAGGGTTACAATGCGCAAATGTGCATTAAATGTGCAGTCGCTATAATGTGCAAATTGTCTAACACTCTAGGATACATTACCTACAGCTACTTACTGATTTCAGTCGCTTTCAACAATTGTTAATTGGACGGCATTATACAAAATGGAAAACACTCTCGAAGCAAAATTTATGTGTAGTTTCATTCCTTTTAAATGATAACTGTCCAATGCGTCTTCATCCCAGTTCATGGATTCCGGAAACGATATCCCAGTACTAATTTTTCGAAGGTATCAATTTTTTTTAAACATTATTCCATGCATGTTTCTGCCCCATATAAAAAAAGTAATAGAACAGTCTAATATAAATGCGTATTAACGTGTGCGAAAATGCCTTATAAAATGATTTTCGAAGTAATCATTACCTTCGCTAACAATTTGCTACAATTTTTACACGCTTTAAGAAAATCAAACATTTTAGCTTTCTACGATAATGGCATTTGTTATAATTATGATCTAATTAAATATATAATTATATAAGTATTGATGCAAAGGTACCTGATGGGAATATCAAGTTCACTTGGAACGTAGTTAATGATTTTTTTTGTTTAAAAGAATTAAAGACTCCATCTTGTCAGTGACAAAAATCTGTGTAGGAGAAAAACTGTTGCTAGGCAACAAAAAGTTGTCGTTACATAATTGCATTGTGATGACAGTTTTTCAAGTTGTCTATGGCATTGCTGTTAGGTGAACTTGTAATAAATTAAGTAGAGAATTTGGAATTTTAATTAAAACGTTTAAACAAATTGAAACAAAGGTTTTGTTTATGCAACTTTTGTAAAGAACAGAAATTTTTATAAATTCGCTTCATATTTAAGTATAATAAATTTCTCATTGAACTGGTCAATTATTTAAAATTGTTTAATATTATATAATAGTACCTGCTCTGCACCAGTTTTTTATCCCATCACGTGCCGTTTTGGTAGACCTGTTAAGTTTTAATAAAGTAAAAGTATCATCATATCAGACAAGACATTTATAGTTTTTATATTTACTATATTTGGATTGTAAAAGAAAATAATAAATGGAATGATTTATTTATTGTATATATATATAAACCTTATAAACATACGTTTGTTTTTCTTATTCGCATCACATGAGTTTGTGGAAAGGTTTTTTATCAAGTGAACGTAATATTTTGTTGTAGATATTTTGGCGGCCATGTTTATAATATTTATTGTAACCAAGTTCGAAAATTATTAGAGTAATTTTTTTGGGAATAATTATAATTACCTCGAAGTAACATGATACAACGATGCAAATTGAATTCAACATGTATACACGCAACAATAAGTGGGTTTTTAATAAGAATCGGAAAAGAAAATTTGAATATTGAATATTTTTTAAAAAATTAATAAAAATTGAATATTTTTTTTTCACTTGGAACAAATGGATAACCTTTCATCATTTTCCCTTGAATTGGGGTAGACATCAAAATTGCATTGTTTAAGTTTAGTGTTAGCACATGAACGGCAAATATTTTGTTATTAGATAAAAATTACTTATCTGATAAAAGAAATTTCCTATAAACAGTTTCTGAGTTTTAGATATTCTAGGAACATTCAGATATGTATGACATATGGAATGGAAAAAGCTGATTGTGTTCATTCTATTATGTGATAACAGTATCATGTGTTATTTTTAGAGTTCAGAAAATGGTTGCAAAACATAAAATATTTGGATATTTTGAGTAAAATTTACATATTGTCCCCAAAATATCTATGGCATGACACAATTTAGAATGTCGAAGGTTTATGTTCACCTGGAGTATAAATGACTGCCAATAGAAAGGAAACTTAATATTTAATATCTCTTCCAATCGTTAGTAGTTTCATAAATGCTTTGAAATAAAAATGAATCTTGAATTAATATATATTAAATGAAAAAGTTAAGGTCAGAACCTTTGGGCACAATCGTAGCGAATTGGATCTGTTCCTCTTTTAGGATATGATTTTTATATAATTAACAAAACACAATAAATGAAAAGTTACAGATGTATAATTTTAAAAAAACCATGTAAATAATAACAAATAAGAAATCAATGAACGTCTGGTGAAATATAATATTAATAAGTTTAAGGAATGTGGCTGGTGGCATTTCTGTAGATGTTTGAATTTGTCTTCATAAGTTAGTGTTGTTGGCTGCCATCTTGAATTTTTTTGTTTCATCAATATCTTTTTCGAAAAAGTTAATTTAATATTTTGTTATTGCCCCTATGTTAAATCAAAAATATGGTATGGGCTTTTTAACTTTTGCAATATTTTCAGATATGTACGAAAACCAGATGGCAGCCGATTTCGGACTCTTGAATGACATCTGTCAAAAATATAAAATATTTAACTCATGAATGACTGAATTTTACGAAATAAATGATTATTTTCATAAATAAGTTATACTTGTGTTTTTTTATTGTTTTGTTATTGAGATGTATTGTACATTTTTCAAATGCATAAGAAATTAAAAAGTATTTTGGTTGACATTATTTTTGAGTTACTTTTAAAATATGTGAAAAGGTAATATACTATTTAGACATTAGTGATGCAAAGTTCTTAAATATTGTTTTACTTGATATGCTATGTCGCCATTTAGAAAATCTTGCAGAAAAAGAAGTATTGATGACAGAAGGGAATGTAGGGTATAAACGAAGTGATAAATAAAGTTGATATCAGTACAATGCCAGTGATTTCGCTCATCCTATTCCTACACATAAAGTAAATACCAATAAGATAAAGATCAACATAATTTTAATTAAAATCATAATTTTAGCTTCGAAATGCCTTTAGTCACTTCAGTCGCTTGCAAATTGTTGACATATCTTTTATGGCTTTTTGAGCGTCGTGTTCCTTCGTATTCATTGTCTTTATTTTGATACATCTTGCCCATTCAGCTGCTTTCTTTGTCAACTTTTTGTAGACAAAACTTTCAATATGCTTATTATTTCATGGCTTCTTTATTTTTGCAAACAACACATTTTGCAGCAAATGCCACATTCTTGCCAAATATAATTATTGAATACCTTATTATACATTACATTTCATTTCTTCTCATATTTCATACAGCTGGTCTATTGGGCAACCCTACTTTGGTTCATAAAGTCTTGTTTTTGTCAGGTCTAGGTCAAAGAAGCTATCCTTTATTTATACTTTTATGACCCATTTTAATGCCCCTATTTTACTCCGATTCCATTTTTACAGCTTTACGCAATTGAACCATTTTCAGCATTAAAATCTTGTCTCTTAATATTTGCCATCTCATGTTTCATTCTGCTCAAGAGAAGATAATGTGATAATTTTCAATGTTTCTTTTCTTAATATATCAAATCTTGCTGATATAATAAACTTTTGTAAATTACATATTTTTCAACAAATGAAAATTTAATTTATCTGCTTTTCATTAAAAATATGTCATTTGAAATAGATTAAATATAAGTATTAAAAATAAAATATTTAAATCTTTATTTTAGTTACTAAAATGATCCAGAATGAGAAAATTTGACAGTTGATTAACAACTGTAAAAATAAAATTGCTTTAACTGAAAAACTGTCAATTTCTTTTAAGCTCAACATTTTAATAGAGCTTTACTATTTTTAATGAGATTTGTAATGCTATTTTGGTTGGAATATGTAAATTTGAATTTTCAAAAAAGTTGGGTAATAATATTGTATGTTGGTATTTCTGTTAATTGTTTCGATTCATATACTTTAAAATATCAAGATGTGTTTTATATGACAGCTCAGTCCATCAGCCTGTTGCCTTGTGAGATTTAAAAAAATACTTTCGTACTTTTTAATTCTGTTTTGGGAATGTGTTTTTAGGGAGATTTATATTTTATTGGTGCTATTCAAATAGATCTTGTAATGCAACATATTTTTGAAATCTTTTTGTTTGGAACTTGAGGTATTTTGAGTTTGTTTATAATTCTACTTTGATAACATATGATGTACAGAATTAATTACTGTTTTACCGCTACAGTTTCTGCTAAATGAGAACACCATTAGTTTGATAAAGCATAGGTTATATTGAAATTTTGTGTTCATTTCAATTCTTGGAAATGTATCATATTTAAATTTGTTACGACCATCATTTTTTAAGGAAATGTGTTAAAAGAAATTGTGTTCAACTCATAAATAACATTTATATTTAATTCTATAACTGGGGAAACAAATCAAAAACATTAATGTAAGGTTTAAAATAAATATATTTTATTAAATTAACAATATCACAATTGCATCAATACACATTATTATATTTATACAATTTATTGATTAGAAAAAAAATTATTTGCGACATGACTACGCCTTCGTATAATTATATTACGTTTATATAACTCTATGACACTAGTGCATAATATTATAACTACTATAGTCACTACGTAAATGTCATACTTCAGATAGTTTTTAATGTATTATGCAATCTGCAATTAAAGCAACTTATGTTATGACAATTAGTACCACTTTATATTCATTTCTGCAATGGGCGAATTTGACAGCTGTCAAATTTGTATTGACAATGGCATATGAAAAAAATTGTTTTAAAGAAATTATTAAGAATTATTAAATTCCCCATTTCAGAAATGCTTCTGAATGATTATTAACGCTATATATAAATTATTTATTCGAAGTTATGAAATATGTAGGGAAAATTATGAAAGCAAGCCTGGCGGACAATATAGGTTGAGTATTTTGGACATATCGAAAGTGAAAAAAAACTATATAATGTATTATAGCAAGAAAAGAACACTATGGATAAAAGGAAGTGGTTATTGTTATTTATATGAAAAGAACACCGCATTTAAAACTATTGATAGATAGGTTTTGTATATTTAATAAGCAGGAAAATTAAAGAATTTTCAGATGAAATGGAAGTTACAGTTTGAGAATAACTTCGAAAATATTCTGATTTTTATAACTGGTTTGCACAATTTGTGTTTTTACCTTTTTTTAACATGATTTTTAATAATTTTATTATAAATTTTAAATGTAATTCAATTAAAAAAATATTAACTGCTGATGTAAGCGAAATATGACTAAGTTACAGTTTTTTTTCACAATGAAAACTAAACAAAAATTAGAATGATGATGTTGACTAGACTTTAATAAAATAATGGCAAAATTGACTTTGTATGTAGGGTAACAATATTTTTGGTTAAAGAGATAAAAACTAGAAAATAGATTTAAAGGAAAGAAAAACATAATTCAATAATTTTGAAATAAAATCAAGTTTGTGAATTTTCTATTTTCCTTTTAAAAATTGATTTATTGCACCTTTTATATCTGTAACAAATGTCTTGTAAAATCTGGTTCCCTTTGTTATTAAAATTTACAATTTTTCAATAAAGGAACAATCTTCCCATTTGTTTGAGATCTGTTGACACTCTCAGTGTCGCTGTAGTCACAATATATTTTAGTTACGTGTCAAATGTATGTGAAAAGTCTTGTGGAAAAGCTACAGAACATAACTTTTGTAAACAAAATTAAAAAAAATATTTCATTTCACAACTCAAAATTATTTGTCACCATACAGGAACACAATCTAGATAAAATTATTACAAAAAATCTGATTAATAATTCAAATAGGATATAAATTATCATTCCAACAAATTGTAAATTAATTTTTTTACGCTGGAGAAGTGCGGACTAAATTAATGTAAATATTGCGATGAAATATTATAATGAAACAGGACATGCTGTAATTAAAAATATTTATACATACATAACTGAACTGGAAACGGCTGTTTTATTTTGGAAATTCCTTACTTTAAAATATTTATAAATGTGAAGATAATGGTATTATTGCAAAGATATACTGCGGGTTCGGTTATGGTGCAGAAGCAGTTGCAATGCGCCTTCCAACGCAACCTCTCGCATAGGAATCAGAACTAATAAGCAGATATAACTATTGCACATTAGATTTATGACGAAACAATTAACTATATTTGTCGAAAATGATGGAGGATATAATAACAGAAACAGTTTGCCATAGAGGAAGGAATGACTGATGATAGGTCAATGACCAAATAAACATTAAAAACCATGGAGGTTAAGAAATAAAGAAGATGGAATAGAAATGTAACTATAGTTTTTTATATTCACTCATTATAACTACAAATCAACATATAATGCAGGTCTGTTTGACCACATCGAATCCAAATTATAACAAGGGTCCACTGCATTTAATAATCCAGCGTTCTCACTTGTTTTAGTCTTACAATGATCTTAATTGTAGAAGGAATTTAAATGATACTATAATACTCTCTAAGAATAAAAATGTACTTTCGTGTTGTAGTTGTAAACAGCGACAAAAATATTTTGGCACTCCTGCGTAAACTACCTTTGCGTTCATGACCCACACTTTGAGAAACAGTACTCTAATCACAGAATTTTGGAATAGAAAATATTTGTAAAAATGTGATAAATATAATGTTTGAGGAAATTCAGCCTTTATTGGTCTGTGAAAGTGAAGCTTTTGGAACCTGAATGAAAGTTACAAACCAAAATAACCTTGAAAAGACCTTTAGGGACGAAGGTCCCAGTGTACAGTAGTTTGTTCTTATTTTCAAACATATTATAGGACATAAGAGGATAAATTAGATAATTACACTTTATTGGTATGTTATAATTAAATTAATCACGGCCAGTGTGTTGCAACGTCATAAACTTCATCCATAGAACTCAGTGTATGGGTGTGTCTATATTCTCTGTGGCCTAATTTCCACATTTATTCAATTCCCCAGCAACAATCTTAAGGGGATATTATCCTTATACCAATCAACTACCTTCCATACGGGGGGGGGGGGGGGGGGGGGAGTTTTTGTAAATAAAAAACCGTTAGCTAGGATAGAATCATAAAATTATGGCCAATTTTTCAAGACTTTAAGATATGGAAAATGAAAATTTCTGTTTGACACTTTATTGGTATGTTATAATTAAATTAATCACGGCCAGTGTGTTGCAACGTGTCATAAATTTCATACATAGAACTCAGTGTATGGGTGTGTCTATATTCTCTATGGCCTTCTAATTTCCACACTTACTCAATTCCCTAACAACAATCTTAAGGGGATGGTAATCCTTATACCATTCACCCACCTTCCATGTGAGGGGGGGAGTATAAGTTAAAAAACCTTTAGCTAGGTTAGAATCATAAAATTATGGCCAATTTTTCAAGACTTTAAGATATTGAAAATTACAATTTCTGTTTGCACTGTATTCCATGTCCTTCAATAAGTTTATTTATCAAGCATTCAATGTAGAATATTGATGAAGCATGCGACGTTATCTTCATGTGTGGTAAGTACTTTATTAAGGATAATTTCCTAAATTGAATGTAATAGTAAACATAACCTAACTTAATATTAATAAGTGCAAAAGCAAAACAAAACAAAAAGTGGAAAAAAAAATTACGGTTGATACGCGGTGCTCTTGTGTGCAGCGTTGAAATATATTTTTAATTTCGCATAATATGGAAAAATGTCACAGTAGATTGTGTGAATAAAATTTTGCAAAACAAATGAACTAAGTAATACTGCTGGGAATATCTACCATTCAATAATTTTTAATACTAAAAAGGATCACTTTACAATTAAATAAAACTATGTGATGTATTATTTCTACTTTCTATAAGTTCTTTAGCACGACCTAGGTTTCATTGTATTACAACATCTTCAGGTAGGCTATTAGCAAAAATCTTTACAAATAGCCCAACTGAAGATGTTGTAATACAACGAAACCTAGGTTGTAGTAAAGAACTTAAAGAAAGTAGAAATAATGCTACATCACGTAGTTTCATTTAATTGTGAATAATGAATTCCTACAAAATTAACGCCAAATATATTCAATAGGATCACTTTAAACTAAGATGTTAAAAAAGATTTAATGTTTTAAATTATTGTATCGGGAGTAAGAGACGATCGTATTATATTTATATTACCTTTCTTGAATATAATGAGTAATATATGAATGTAGTTGCTGTTGCGAGTACGTTGCACGGCTGCGGAACTACTTACATGATTGCCGGTTCAAATCTCATACTCGCATAAAATATCTTCAGTGCAACAAACTTTCGATTAAAAAAATTCACTATAACATCGAAATTATAAAGTTATTGATCTTACTATAGTTGACACATTATCTGGTATTTAATTTTGGAGGCAGTAATTTTTAAAATAGTAGATTTTAGAATGCAAAATGGAAATAAGCGCTTCTGGCGTTACAATACAGCTGTTAATAGTAAATAAAGGTCTGTAAATAATCTGTTTATGCTTACTTTTTTGATATATACCACTTAAATTAAATAAAACTATTTTTACATTTGTTTTCACAATAAATTAATTTGGAATTATATTTTTCCTTCTAAGTTTTCAATTGTACTTCTTATATGAAAGTTATATCTTTTATTAATTTTTTCAATAATAATTGTATAATTAAATTTAACTCTTTAATTATACTTGAATTTAAAATTATTTATACACAACGGAAAACTCATTCTTGTTTTTTGGCGATAACTTTACAATTATTTTGATTTCGATTAAGCCATAATTTTCTCCAAGCTATGTTTAGATTTTTTGGAATAATTTTTGAATATTGGTCATTGTTTATTTTTCGTTTTGGGGAGAAAAAGCAATAAATTAAAAAAAAATTCAGCAACGAAGAAATTATCAATACAGCTTTTTTATATATTAACAATAATAATTATTAAAAACATTGAACCTTTAGCAGGTGGTCTGAATGTTTGGTATTTTAATTTTTTGGTATTTATCCAGTTAATTTAACAGAATATATAAATACAACCAAACTATAAAATTTAATTTTTCACGATTTTGAAAATATTTTTTTAATAAAATTAGCAACATTCGAGTTTTTTTTCGAGTTTGTAATTCGCACCCACTAAAATTTTCTGGTCTGTTATTTCTATTGACAAACAAATCATATATTTATTGTAACACCAGCCTCATAACTAATAAATGGTAACACGCATGTGTAGGTGATAAATGTGTAAAGAAAACTCAAATTTTGCAACATAAAAAACATTTTTAAAATCCCTTAATAAATTTTTAATAACTAAAGAACTTAGTGTTTGTTTATGGTCAATACAACGTGTCTGAAAACAAATATTCAATTTTTAAATTTTTTTTTATACTTAATATATGTTATTTTTTTTTCCAAAATTTAAAAAAAATTTCTTAAATTTGAAATCCAGAATTATAATTATTGTGAACCATTAAACATTATGACGAAATATTAAACCTCTATTGCACACAACAATTAAATTAACTGTCAAACTAACTTAAAGATAAAAGAATTGGAATATAAGGGAGATCGCCTTTATTTCGGTCAGTTTCGATTTAGATTAAAGAAATTCTGTATTTTCATGAGGAACCTTATCGAGGAAAACTTAATTTGTACTAGCATTGTGGAATTGTTTTTATAACTCGGCTATGCACAGCGTAATAGGGTATTTGCAATATTTATTAAAAAATATCTAATAAATATAAGTTTCAGGGTTAAGAATAATTATTAACTATATTTAAATATAAGAATTGTTATTTATGATTGAAATTTAAAATAATATTGTCTTTTAAAATTTGCAGTTAAACACCGAAACACAAATTGTCCGCCAATCAGAATGCGTGACGTCAAAATACACAACACAGATCATAATGTACTAATATAAGGTCAACTTTAAGTAAATGGCTGAGCACGATTCCCAATATTGAATGCCATAAACAATATTTATCTGTCACTATAGAACAAAGAAGTGTATGAAAGAGATACAAACTCCACTTTTCATTTTTATTGTTTAGGGCACTGTGACGTAATGGAATTTACATATCACATGACTAAGAGTACGATCCACTAGGCGATTGCAACGCTCAAAACGCTGGCTGTATCGTTTCACTTGGCGTTGTGGTCCTGATCAAAACGTCATTGATGATGTCATAGTTCACAACCACTTTGAGCCTACATCGACCGTGAATCGACGTGGGTCATTGCGGTCGTTTATCTGTCAATCTGACTTTGAAATATTTATATATGAATTTAAGTAAAGAAATTTAATCATGTTTGAATATTACATATGGTGATGGAGAGAAATGCCTTGTGCAGCTCTGCAAAGTACCTAATAGGATTAAAAATTGCACCAAAAGATGCAAAATGTCCGAATGCTCATAAAATTTTCATAGAAATTAAATTGCACTTTTAAAATTACTGTGTGTCTAAATTAATGTCGGACGGTTAATAAATAATAAAAAATACCATACTATAATCTCTTTATTTTTGTCAAATACCCGTCATTTCCTCATAGTTACGAACAGGCATTATTCTTATCCGTTCCACTTAGACTGACAGTTACAACGCTGACAAGTTAGTGAAATGAGTACGATCAAGGACGCAGGCATGAGCATTGCGAGCGGCTAGTGAAACATACTCTAAGTATTTTGGCGCCAAGCTTTGCCTGATAGTCTATTTTTTAAAGTAAAAGTCTACATAAAACACTTCAAGGAAACTATTATAATTGATAAAATAGATACATTTCGAATAATTATTTAAACACTTTCAAAAATTTTCAAATTCTCTGTTGTGAACCTGTATTTTCTTAGATTCTATGAGTGACTCAAACAGATTGTAGACGGACCCAAATGGGGATGTTTTGTTCAGTGTACATTCAAAAATGGGGGGAGGTTCCACTAATACTCATACATAACTTACTGATGATAACCAACTTTTTCAGTCATTGGCAGATGAACAGGAATATTCCAAACAGTTTATATACATATCGATTCAAATGGACATATTTAGAGTTTCGTATCAATTTCGTCAAAGTAGTTCAGTTGATAAATCCAAAATTGGTGTCCAAACTATGTGTCCCCCATAACGACAGGAGTAACAGTAAAAAAAATAACTGATTAATGTATGTCAACATTTTCGGTTATGAATAATGTTAACAATGTTTAACTTCAATAAATTGGGTATAATTTAATAATCGAAATTAAAAGTAGTACTGTTTTTTAAAATTTTTGAATTGTCCGCCAATTAGTCGCATGGCTTTAAAAGCACCTTGCAGATCATAATATAATAATAAAAGGCCAACTTAAAGCTCATAGCAAGATAGCCGATCCCATAAGCAATTGTTCATAGCAAGATAGCAGATCCTATAAAATGATTTTCATATACAATATTAATCTGGCACTATAGAATGACGCTGAATAGATAAATGTATGGTAAGTGTATGAAAGAGATGGAACCTCCCCATTTCAATTTAATAATTTGTGTGGGGTATAATGATTCCATATAATTTACATGTCACGTGATTAAGGGTTTTAGCACGAAACTTTACTTGTTTTTCGGTTAATCAGGTACAAACTGAGTAATTTTGAATACATTTTCAAAAATTGTAAAACACGCTATTGTGGTTTGGTGGCATGTAGTTCTTCATTTGTGCTTTTGATCTTATTTTAGAACTGATAACTGCAAAGTAACTTGTGTTTGCAACTAATATAATATAAAGAACAACTAATATAATAAAAAATTAAAATAATTTAAAAAAATTAAAATAATTTAAAATTTCTTTTGTATAATTTATATATTATGAGTTTAAAATCATAACATTTTAAATCAATACATAACATTACAATTTATCGTATAAGTTGGCCCTTAGTTAAAATAATATATAATTGCCAGATTTAAAATATAATTTCCTATGTTTTATTATATTCTTGTATTTATTACATTCTTGCCGTTTGTTGCCGATGTGTCATTAATTCAATTGCAATAAATAAACAGGGATATCTTTTCATATATTAATAAATTTATAATATTGAATTAAAATAATCTTATTCGATTTGAAGAGACACGATTTTGATGTAAAAAACTATAAGCTATGATACTAACTGTAATACTAAAAAATAACTTATTCGTTAAGCAAATACTTGACAAGGCTGATACCAGCTAAGTCCTTGCAGAACTCCTCCAGCACAATAAGAGCTGCTATAAGCTGGTTGTGCTCGTAGCTAAAACAGAAATTGTAAATTTTTTTTATATGTGGGGTATTATTAAGAACATTAGAATTTTTGTTTATTAAGTATGTTACAAAATGGAGGAAAATATTTGTTTTTACGAACAATAAATAGACAATCATATCTGGTTAATGTAGACAAGGCAAACGCAAGAAACAGTAAATAATACTGTTATTCATATATTCTTTAGCTATTAATTGTAATTAAATTTTTTTTGTTCTCTCACAATTCAAAAAGCAAGCAACGTGACTAATATGAAAATTTGTTGTGAAATGTCTAGTGATGCATTTGGGTGGTAGGGAAAACCTTCTGATGGCACGTTGTGTTGTCCATTCGGCTAGTTTTGCACCGAGTCAGCTCTTTTTGGCTTAACGCTTTCCTCTCTACTACATTATACACTTGCTACTTTACATGTGTATCAGCATTGTTTTTTATTTACTAACGCTTACTATTTTACTCGGTTATATCGGTGTATGGCATTAAACTGTCCTAAAACATTAAAAGTGTTTATTAATTTAAAATATGAGTTACAGTGACAGAAAAATTCATAGTGCAAAAAATATTATATATTTGATATTTGTCAGGCGTCACATGATGGACCACATTTTTTTTGTAGGTCGCCTTAGAGAAAATTTTTTTCCCATATAATCTTATTATGTGCTTCAATAGTTTGTTTTTTATGAATAAGAAATGCCTCTTTATTATTTTACTGACAGGTAGAAGATAGAATTAAAAAAAAAAATAAAAAATAATGCTGTACAATAATGTGAAATAGTACTGAAGACCTAATAATAAAAAAAAAATCTCTTGACCGTTTTACTATTGAAGAAAGACCATTAGTCAAGTCTGCAAACAGCTCTGAGTGATCGATTATCGAAAATAAGAATCTTTTGTACTACATTACACTTATTAAAATATACTTAAATACACTTACTGAAATGGTGTAGGAAGATTTTGAGAAGAAATAAATTTGAGTAAATAAAACTGTGTTGCCAGTGTCTGTTCAAAAATAGTCAAAAAATCCTTTTGTACCCCTGATGCTTAACTCTGTTTAGTTTTATTTTACTTTGATTTATTATAGATATAAATTACTATTGGTAATGTCTGCTTGCGATTTGCATATTTTTAGCTTCAAAGTATTTATTTATGTACTTTAATGTACATAATTGATAAATATGGCGGACTTATTACTACGAGAGCAATCTCTTACAAGATCAGTCCAGCCCCGCTCGAGGAGCTGCCGGCAATCACACCTGGGTCCCCACGGTGAACTGCGTAGTCAAAGGCTGTATGCCTTGCAATCAACCTAAGACAACACGGCGACGACAAAAGTACTTTCTACATTTGTATGTTTGATTACTAAAACTAATTTAATGTTAAAAAATTGTGTGCCTGTCTGTCGAACTGTATGAATGCATTTAACTTGGAAACCATTGAAGCTATTGACATGAATTCTACACAGGCTATAGATAGTAACCCAGTGATCAATTTAGTTTCATTGTGACAAGGTTCCATCTTAAAAGGTTCCAATGTTATGATGATGAAAAGGTTATGTAGAAAATTAAGCGAAATCTCCGCCAGACGTATAGTGGGCAATTGCAGGCTTTAGGACCGGTTACCAAATGTAAGATCCTACGGTAAGCCTGCTCTAAGATCCATTAACTAATTATGGGTCTCATGTAACAGTATAATATAAATGCATTAAAACACTACACTTGTATTATTATCTGTAAAAAATAACTTTCATAGTAATAAGCCCATTATTTATGTAACTGGCCATCTTCTTAAGAAGAACTAAATTTTTATAGAACGTAATAAAGATAATACATTTATCTTACCTATCATCATAATCAGCTTCGGCCTCCAAAAGCATCTGCCTTGTGCGCTCTAGAAGGACTCTATAGTCCTTAATTTTCACCACCTCTGTTGTTAGAACCTTGGCTACTTCTTGAAGAACCTTAAACAGTGTATTTGTGCCTCTCGACACTGGTAATACTGGATTTAAAAGATATTCGTGTAAGTAAGGATGCGGCAACATCGCCAATTTTGATAAAATCGTCGTCAATAATAAATTTATTTGATAAGGTTGGTAGGACATGTTAGCCAGCAGGTGGAATATCATTCGGAGGAATGGTCCTTCATAAAAAACTTCTTCATCTTCATAGGCTTTTGCGGGGCAACAACGATCTTTTTTCCTGAACACTAAGTTTTGAGAAAATGGGCATGTCGCTGCATTATTCGTGCAGATATTGTCCATTTCAAAGACAGATATTTGGCAGCAATCGTCGGTTAGTTTGATCTCAGGTTCAGTTTCAGTACTGTCTCTTGATTGTTGAGACTTGTAACTCACAATTTTGTGGTGTCTGCATGTTTCATAGTGCATCGTTGCATTGCCACAGGTTTTGGCATTTTCTGTGTGGTGGTGTGAATCTGAGTCATTGTTGTTTTGAATTTCGGGTGCACAGTTGCGGCAATGGAGGTGGTGATCAGCTTCTGGTCGGCTGTCGTAGCTGTGGGTAGAGCTGGCAGTTGTATCCGGCCACACAGCCTCAGTGGGCCAGTTAAAACTTGCTGTAAGATCCATGAGTTGCCTTATGTTGGTCTGCAAAATTAAAATAAAAAATGTTGGTTATAAGTAATTAATAACTAGATAAATAAATCGAAGAGTTCATAAAGTTACTTCTCTATTATAAATTAAATATATATGACCATATATTTAATTTATAAACTTTTATAAATTAAATATATGGTCATATTAACTATTATTGACGTTTATTTACTTCGTAATTAGAGGCAATTTATTAATATTTTCAAAAATTGTAAATAAATTCTATCATTAATTTTTTTACAAGTTAAATATAAATTTAAATATTTTCAAAATACACTAATTTACACCAAATAATTTTACTGAAATCCATTATTTCGTTTTTTCGAATTTATTTTATGACCAATCTTACAATACATTTATGACTAATCTTACAATAATTTTACAATACATTTTTTCAAATCTAAGTAATAATTATTTACAATACGTGTCAAAATAACATTTTGTAATAGAGCTGAGTTATTTTGGGGGGTTTATCTCATCGTATTTACTTGCAGTTAAATATGAATATACTAATAACCTATTAGTTTGTGGCAGACATATTTTACGCATTTTTTTATTTGAAACAATTATTTCTTGACAAATGACATCTGTAGGAAATACCTTAAAGGCCCATCGTCATCATTTACCTTCAATATCTTCAATACTGGGTTGGTTTTAAATATTTTGTCACAATTAATCATTTATTTCTGTATGATTTTTTTCTTAATGTTTATTGATATATGTCTTGATGGTTAAATCTTAAATTATAGAAGACGTATGGGGTTGCTGTATTTTTTTTGTAAAGTATTCATATTAACTTATTTACTAACAAACTTTATCAAATAATGAAAGATATATATATATATATATAAATTTTTTTTTTTTGAATAATTATAGGTTCAGTAGTCTCGGAAATAGGGGGAAAGGGAGAACATTTTTGGAGTTTACTGGAGTTTACTCCTTAAGAATCGATTTTCATATATAGCGACGCTATGAAGTTTTATGAGGGGTGTCGCAGTGGTGTGTTGGTTTGATCACAAGGCATATGGTATTTGACGGTGTGGCGCACTGTGAGGACCCGGATTCGATTCAAGGCTGCTTGTCGAGCGGGTTTGGACTATTGTTATGGTTGGCTGTAAGAGGTTGCTCTTGTAGCAACAAGTTTGCTATATGTATCAATTAGATACATCAAAGTAGATAGATAGATAAAACCAGAAGTTCAGAGCATTAAAAAAAGAGTAACGTTAGGTAGCCTCTCCGCGCAACATTTCTGCGCATCTTTAGAGTGAGATATCAATATGTCTATTTGGCATTTTCTTATGGCGTAGTCACAATGACGGAGAGTGACATACATATTGGCATTTTTTTATGGCGTTGCGATTAACGACGAAGCGACACGCATAGTTTAGTATAGTTCGCTTATATCAAGATGTAATCATTAAATGTAAATTATGTGTGAATATTTGGTGTCTTCTATCCTACAAAATTAAAAAGTCTGTTTTAATTTTAACTTCTTAGTCTGACTTAACTAAATGTTTTCAATTTTATTGTATAAATATGATCTCGTTCATTTGTGTTTTACTTGAAAATAACTATATTGTCAGCATTTTTTTATTAAAGAATTTTCCATTTACATTTAACGATATTGATATTTATATTTACCTATAGTGTTACCTATTTTATACATTCAAAGACAATTTTTCAAAACAAAAAACACGCACAATTTTTTTTGCATATTGTTCAGTATATCTCTAAATATATCTAAAATTATGGCAAAAATATTTTTGAGACTTATAACTGGCCCTTTCAAACAATACCTCAGACTAAACAGGGAATTTTAATTTTTTTTCTTAAGTACTTAGTTCTCCCCCTTAAAATGTCCATTTGATTATTTTGAAGTATTACCTATTGATGTAAGTGCGGGTTAATATGCTTCATTACTATGTCAAATTTCAAATTTCTACCTAAAGTTGTTTCCGAGAAAAACCCCTGTAATAGGTGAATAGATGCACGAATGGATGAGTGAATGGAAGGGTTCCATTTTTCCTTTTGAGGTATGATACTATTTTTTTATGAAATGAAAATAAGAGGGACAAGTAATGTTTAATGTATACAATTGTCTTTTCAAGCAATTTAAATACAAAAAAATCTTTCTTCTTGCAGATCACCAGCTTCTTCTACCACACGGTCATTGTCACACATTCGAATTGTGCTCTATAATGTTTATTTAATCTTTTATTTTTGTTTGTTTTGGTATAATTTTGTTATAAAGAAACTAATTTATTATTTTTTTTATTACCTATTCATTGTTAAAAAAACAGTGACTTGTGGCTAACCTTGTATTAAAAGGTTGTTTGTTTTAATATGTATTAAGACACTGCATGTGCTAACTTGCAGTCGACCATATTATGTCTATCTTTTGTCTTCCAGTCACCTATTTCTCTTGATTCAAGTTTAGTACATGCGCAATATTTTCATAAAACATCTTTATATTCTCTGGTGTTGAAATTACTTTGTTTTTTTTGAGGTCCTTTTTGGTTCTCGAAAACAACTTCTAGGTGGAATGACGAATGTTCTATTATAAGAAAAGTAAATTCTATTTTTTAACATGCCTTGGTGATTCGGTAGTCACCTATTGTGTTAACATTGCCGGCATATCATTGCTTTTATTTTGTCCAGAGCACCCAACAGCCACTATTCTACAAGTACTGGAATACGGCTGGAATACACTGGTAAACGGCTGACGCAATGTCATTACTGCCTTTCATTAATTACTTCATTTTTTTCAATCCAATAAATGTTTTCTTTTGTTTGCGAGAGTTCAGAGCTCTCCTCAATTACAACTAAACAAATTGTAACAATTGATCTGTTGACTGCAAAAGCTGATTGGTCAGGAATTTTATGAAGATAAAAAAGTTTCTGCATTAAATTATTGAAAAACAAACTGTTTTTATTATAAAAAAAGCATTTTACTGATTAGACTTTGTTTAGTAACTTATGTAACCATTCATAAAATAAGTGGGCATAAAATATCATGAAGCTGAAGATTATTTGGTGACATTAGGAACTAGCTTCTACAAAGTCATCGAAGTATAAAGATCCTAAAAGCTACATCACCCTAAAATTATACCGATATATAAATGAGAATTTATTACCCCGAGACAAGAGTCTATTTGAGCGGCGGGCAAGACGTAAAACAAGATCATAAAACAAGCCATTTGGAATATTTAGCAACAGTTTTTATGTATTCCTGCGTTTAATTCAAATTAACAAATACTGAACATTAAATATCCTTTTTTTATTTACATCCCCCCACACAATCTAATTTTTTACACAATTTTATTTAGATTAAATAATCATCACTTAAACAGAGTAATTCGGCCGAGTACGAATACTTAATAAATAATAATCCGAGTAATGAACGAGCACTCTGTGCATTTCTAATTTACATTTGTAAGCTTAACGGTCAATCCTGCAACTTGGGAATTTCGGAACACATTTTCCCTCATACTTGAAAGTATAAAATTTAAGTATAAGTCCATTCAAGTTTAGGGCAAAATTAATTTTTGTATGAAAAACCATTTGTTTGGCCGATAGGCAGAGTTATTTCAGATAAGTTGCATAATTATGACTGTATTAATTCAAACCAAATTGTTTTAATACTATTTAATGACTGAGACTATACCTACACCAATGATCTCAGCCTCACTTATCGATGGAGACTATACCTACACCAATGATCTCAGCCTCACTTATCGATGGAGACTATACCTACACCAATGATCTCAGCCTCACTTATCGATGGAGACTATACCTACACCAATGATCTCAGCCTCAGTTATTGATGGAGACTATACCTACACCAATGATCTCAGCTTCTGTTACTGCTAGAGGCTATATCTACACCAATGATCTCAGCCTCTGTTAATGCTGGAGACTATACCTATACCAATGATCTCAGCCTCTGTTAATACCGGAGACTATATCTACACCAATGATCTCAGCCTCAGTTATTGATGGATACTATATCTACTCCAATGATCTCAGCCTCAGTTATTGATGGAAAAGTCTCCATACCTACACCAATGATTTCAGCTTCAGTTATTGATGGAGACTATACCTACACCAATGATCTCAGCCTCAATTAATGATCGAGACTATACCTACACCAATGATCCCAGCCTCAGTTAATGATGGAGACTATACTTATACCAATGATCTCAGCCTCAGTTAACAACACGTCATAATTTACTAGGTACATAATTATAATTTCAAGTAATCACACAATACGCAATACCATGTTCAAAAGTTAAAAAATTTGTCTACCAACTCGAATAAGCAAGCAATGCAGATTACCACTTATCTACCCATTGCTGTCGCTTATCAAATAAAAATATCAATACATTAAATCTCAACAAATATTGCATGGTTTTCTGGGGTTCTGTGGCCAAACTCAGAGACTATTAGTGCTATAAACCTGAAATTTGCAAAATCCATTTCATATGTGGATCATTTTAATCCTCATCTTATTTTCTATGTAATTGTGTCAAAATTTTTATCCTCATTTTACTGCCCTTACATAGGGGTGTACAAATTTAGTTATGGTTTGTTTTTATAGTAAAATATACACATATTAGAACGTTTCAATGTAAAATTTCATATGTAGATTTTCATAATTAATATATATATATATATATATATATAAACAGGATTTATGTTTTTAACAGTAAGTAGCTATTCGATTTTTAGGAAAATCCATTGTAACGGGTTTTGAAACTACATGAGTCACACATAAATTACATTCAAAGTAACAAAGTTTGTCTTTAAACACAGGTGTTTCACTTTTTTGTGCCCAATTTAATAATTATACAGCACAAATATACTTCACAATAACTTTGTAGAATTGACGTCTAAAAACAATGTAATATAGTCATATTGTTAGGTTTATATTTATATTTCACATTACACTTGAAATAACATTTCCATATATCAAAAACAACTATTATTATCATTTTAAGTTAATAAATTTTAAGTTAATAACATTTTTTTAAATAACTCAAGTTTGACGTTTGTTTTAATAACTCGAGTTTAACAGTTCAGTTGTAATTTCTATTTGTCAGCACCTACACATTTTCATATAGCAGGAAGACACGGTCACTGACACTACATCTTCAAAACATATTTATTTGCTGTGGTGAACGATACAGCAACGAATCGCCTGACAATAGCAGGATAAATGTAATTTTTTTGTATCATCCTCTCCACAGTCAGTAGAGAAATATGCTCATAAAAGAGCTTAAATAGTTTTTAAAGATTTTAAAGTGTTATATTTAGTCGTTTTTAAGCATATTTGATATTCATATGATTGATAAGTGGTGTAATACAACTGACACTTCTGGTGTTACACTTCTGGCAGAGTGGTCATAGTCAATGTGCCAAGTGTATTGCAGATGAGTGATGCGTAAAGAATATGTCAATATTCCTCTCTGGCAGCTGTTCTCCGGGTGTACTCATGTAGGGGAACACCCATGGCTGTCTTGATCTGATCTAACCATATCATTGGTTCTCTCCCACATGATCTTGTACCTTTCACTTTGCCATGTACCACTAGGCGTTCAATATTATCGTTGATATGCCACGACATGTGTCCAAAGAATTTCATGATGTGAGTTTGTGTAATATTAGATAAACTTTCCTCATGCTGAGTTCTTGGTGTATAGATTCATTAGTATGGGTCTCAGTTCACAATACTCCAAGGATTCTTATTCGACAATAGACTTCCAGAGCATCTATCTTTTTTCACTCGCCTCCACATAGTGCGACATCGATGAAAATGGGAACTCTAATGTTTGGATGAGTTGGTTTTCTGTTGTTTTGGTGATCTTTATATTAATAGGCTTAATAATCAGGATTAAGAAAATACTTTTAATAATACAACAATGCGTTAGCTTAAGTCAGTTGCCTAACTGAAATTTTAAATGAAATGTTTCCTAATTATATATATGTATATATATATATATATATGTACATATATATATATGTATATATGTATATATATATATGTATATGTATATATATATATATATATATATATATGTATATATATAGGTATATATATACATATATATATATATATATATATATATATATATGTATATATATATATATATATATATATATATGTATATATATATATGTATACATATATATATATATATATATATATATATATATATACAGATTCTCACTTAATATTCACAAATACAAATAATAATAAAACCGTAATTGTGTTATGTAAAATATTAAAGTTTGTTCACTGGAATAGTTAGTGTCAGCTAACCTTTAGTTTTTAAACAATTGCTTCTTAGAAATCTAAAGTGAATACATATATTGTCTTTTTTGTTCAAAATATAGAATGCAAAATGTTAATCTGACGTCAACAAGTGTATATCTTATTAATGCAGTGAGAAGAGTATAGCTAATAACATCGAGTCTATGTATGAGGGTCATAAAATATAACACATATCAATGAACGGTGCTGTAAAATATTTCTGTTTGTAACTTATCAGTTCCAACTCAACAAATCTTGAAACTAAGCGTTGATATTTTAAGTTTTGTTAAAATACTATAAATTGGTTCATAAAATTTTCACCATTGGTTGGTCAGAATAAGAATGTGAGTTTTTAGAACATCATTGGCTAGATAATAGTCAATCGAGACCATAAACAATTTTCTCCTTTGATTTTGAAAGTTTGTAATTTTTTGTAATATACAAATAATTCTGCAGTGTACATAATGCTCCCAGAATGGGTTTTACTTTTAATGTGGTGACCTCTGACGACACATTTGCTATTGACCTGGCTTTGTGACTTCTTTATAAGTGAAGAGTTTGTATTATTTTATTGTAGACTGTTGTGTATTTATAATACGTGTGACTATTTATGTAGTTAGTACGATCAGTAAATTTGTTTTATTTTTAATTTGTGCAATAAGAGCTTTAAGGCTATATATTTTTGGTTCTTTGATACTTTTTCTTCTTTACAAGCGCAACAGGCCCTTGCAGGCCTTGGCTGCCTTTAACATGCTCCTTCCTTCTTTTCAGTTGTGTCTCATTTCCAATTGATACCTTTTTATTGGTTGATAGTGTTTTAATTGATCCATTATTTTTAGTCGATGGTTTTTAACATACTACAATGCTTTATATTAATCCCATAATCAAAGTGTCTACTCATAATGCTTTGTTGTGCCAATGCTGTCTGTCACAAGCATTTAACTCCAATATGGAATAAGCTATAGGCATGCAGTATTTAAAATTATATACATTTCATTTCAAGAAGACGTTCATATAAACAAACATGGAAACATATCAACTGTATCTTTAAACATTTTTTTTTGAATTTGATTTTGATGATGTTGGAGAACATAAAATTAGCAGTTTTTGGGTCCATCTTCTCACCAAGTTTATTTTTATAACCTACATACCTAAGCACCTTGAATTTCTAATCAACATGCAAATTTTCTGTATTTAAACAACAAATTTCAAGATTCAACTATAAGAAATTGTAAGTAACGAGTAATACAAGTAAATATAAGTATTTTATTTGGTATCACAGTTTTCTATTGTATCACTTAAGTATATTTCGTAATCAAGCTCTCTAAATTACAAAATAAATATCTATTGTATCAAACAAGAGTTGATTTAAATAATGTACATATCGACATACTCAACGACGATGATATCGAAGAGTTGATTTAAATAATGTACATATCGACGTACTCAACGTCGATGATATCGAAGAGTTGATTTAAATAATGTACATATCGATGTACTCTACGTCGATTATATCGAAGAGTTGATTTAAATAATGTACATATCGACATACTCGTACGATTCTAACTCGCACTAGGTTGGTTAAAGTAATAGGTAATATTAAATCATATGTTGTGTGATTAGTACCATATTTTGTAAGTCTAATGAATCAAAGTACAAATTTTAAAGGTGTTCTCTAATTAATCAAAGTACATCTAACTTATTGCTCTGACAGACAAATTTAAGTCATATTCAATACTGAACACATTAAATAAAATATCATTTAATATTGCAAATATAAACCTTTGTTCTTTGCTTATATTTTTCCACTCAGATATACAATAGATATGTACACATAATGTGTGAAAGCTTTGCATTCAAAATATTAGACATATGTGCACTCATTTACGAAGCAATATGCACATACACTCATGGACCTGTTTGTAAATGTCACTCTTGCTTGCAATCTTGTGAACAGATGATGACAAAAATGATTTTATTAATGTGGTTGGGATATTTTACCTATGTTTGTTATATATATGAATATGCTGGCTAAAGCAAACACCACGTCATAGAAAAGAAAATGCATTTGAATTAGCAGATTATACAAACAACGAAGTAAGTACTCTACTTCACCCTACGTTTAATTACTTGAATTCATTCATATCTATGGTAATGATTTTAGCATTTAGAAGTCATGATATCAGCCTACATACTTTTATATATTTATGAACTCGAACACAATCATGTTGTCCCAATTCGTACTGCAGGCGTGAATGTAATCAAATAGAGACATGCGTATCACTTGCAATTCCATGTGCAACTGATACGTAGGAGATTGTGCAAATGTTCCGTTATTCACCAGCTTTGATGTGCGCCAAAATATAAATACAGTTTGGCATATTACAAATCTAGTCAAAAATTTTGCAAATGACCATACATACGTTGCCCTACCTAGTGGATTTGCATATTTGTGGATATGTGAGTGACGGGCTTCAATTAAGGTACTTGATACAAGTAAGGCCTATACACTCAAAAATTAGGAAGAATAAACCCAACTTCAAAAATAAGGTACTTGATACAAATAAGGCTAACCTAATTCAATACTTATATTTTAATAAATTTAATGCAAACAATGAAAAACATCATCTTTTTGAGTGTATAGATCTTATTAGAACATAGGCCTTATGTGTATCAAGTATCTTATAAATATATATATATATATATATATATATATATATATATATATATATATATATATATTGTCATCTGCATCATTGAATCATATATAGTGGATTTTGGCCATAACGACGGCTAACAGATCTTTAAAATTACGATGCTATATCCATATGTTGTAATGTGCGAATATCTGGATCTGTGATGCAAAAAAAAATGCAATTTACATACACAATGTATTTATTAAACAACGCTTATTTGTAACTGATCTGTATTACTAACTCCATGCCCTAACTAACCTACCTACCAGCAATCAGCAAAACAAAAAATAACAACAGTCAACAAACAAAAGTTCGGTGCTAACACATTTGTGTAAACAATATTCGTGAATGTAAAGAAATGAGCCGTCCTGTGCTTTTGTGTCGTCGTCGATTTAATTTCAAAAGACCACTACACCTGCGTTAGATTTCTAGGAATTTGTTATAAAAAACTTCCTAAAATAAGTGTCTATAACCAAAATCAGCCTTATATAAAAAGTTGCTACACCCAGGCGAAATTCCTAGGAAATTGTATTCTAAATTTAAGGGGTGTAGATGTTAAGTTGCTATTACTAGAAAGTCTTTATAACCAAAGGCGTTATAAATGAAATCCACTGTAATTTATTTCAAATGATTAAATTCATTAAATTTAAAATTCAGACAAACAATTTTTAACTTCAGTTCTACATATTATTTACATATATTCTTAAAAATTCTTAAACAAAATTTAAAGTAACAGTTTCGAATACTCGGAACATGTTGGATATTTAAAAAATTAAGATAGGTATTCAATTTAGATTAGAACATTAGCTTACCTGGTAGTAATTTAATGGATCCTCCAGCTCTTCGTAGGAGAAATTGACCGGATCGGACAATAGAGCCTTCGGGAGTAACAGAAGGAAACTGCGGAAGGACGAGAGAAGACGTGTAATGAGTAAAGGATCAAAGAAAACAAGCAATTTTGCAATAAAATAAGCATTTAATAACAAAAAAAACATAAATTTTATAATTATAACTTAACTATGTTTTTATAATTATAACATACAAAGTATTTTCAATAAATGAAAAATTCAGATATTTTTTTCTTTAAGTTTTTTGTGTTGCTATTAACTAAAGTAATTTTTATATATACATAACATTACTAAATAAATATCAGTTGAATGCTTACTTACGAGGGCTTGTTTTCAATTTAAGTTTTATATACATATATTTTATTTTAGGTATAATAAAAGTTCAAATTATAATATACCAGTCTTCTATTATCCAAAATAGTATAGAAAATTATAAAAACATCATTCGAATCATTATTCAAAATGTCATTTTTTGTTGCAAAATAAACATCATATTTAGACATCATAATTTTGATGGATTATAATATGTAATATAAAAAAAAATTACTTAAAGAAATTAATCATTTTACATAAAATTCTCCAATAGTTTGACAGTTCAAAACAGTTCCTCCGTTACGATAACGATTTACATAATAATTTCTATACTATTTTACAAATCTTGTAGAAAAACATTTAGCTACAAATTCAGTAAAAAATTTCGAATAATACAAGGGTACTATATAAGTATTTACAAAAGTGCATCATGCCTAAAGATTAATGATAATTTATATTATACAACCTTCGTATTTTATCTTAAAAAAGTGACTATGTAAAAAGTATCACAAAAATATTCATATCCAAAACAGAATTTGTAAATTTATAGTTACAATCTACAAGTACGTCTAGATTATTCAAGACTATATTGATTATATCTAGTCACACTATTTAGGGAGACGTTTAAATTTTTTTTTGAATTGCAAAATACAGTTTAACAGATAGCAAACTGTTGCTGATTTAATTATATCAGGAATAAAATGCCGAAAAATCATTTCATTATCACGAAATTAGAAATTGTGTGGATGACAAATTTTCGATTAGATTTTTACTGCTCACGGAAGACCATAATTTAGTGGAGTGGATGATACAATTAAAAAACAAAATAAATATAATGCAGGTATTCACCTACATAACTTAGTGCGAAACTATTTCTTTGTCTTTGGTAAGGTGGCCAAATATGGAGAAATTTCATGAAATTTGATGACGAGAAATGGCTCCATAACTAAAGGTTTTAAGAAATTCAATGTGAAAATTTTACTACTGTGGAAAATATACATTATGCGACTATGAAAGAGCATGAGTTAGAACGATAGAAGGACTATAGTTGGATTAGCTAAAGAATACATGTTGAAATGATGGCAGGCAAAGCTCAAAACATTTGAGAAAAATTTATCAAGACCTGTGTATAACAATAAAACAAAAATAATCATATTTTTGACCAAGTGAAACAAATACCGACAGACATGAATACATTATTGACAGTCTTTAGAAGCACCTCTCGGCACAGTGCTGCCAACAAGTGTGTAGCGAAATGAGCGAAATGGAAACATTGTCCAAAAAAGTTATCACAGTACAAAATGGTTATATTTTTCCAAAGTATGCAGGGAAAAAAGTAAGCCAATCTGCGAAAATCTTAAAAAAAAGCAATAGGTATAGCCCTAGCGTCACATTAATAACAATTGATACTTCGTAGTGGTGATGTAATTACGACCGATATGACCTGAAAATTTCAATGATTTGTTAATTAAATGAAAAAAAACTTGTATGATTTTCACCGTGATTTTGCTGGCTCATTGATTGTACATTCGATTTGAGCATAAAATTCCTTGCAACATTACAGCTTTTACTTCTTTACCGAGGAGGTGGTCATATACCTAAACGCTATTTTAAATTGACATTCATTGTTTCGTTTTTATTACAGTATGACTACAGAACTAACATATTTTATATCTGATGTACCATTTAATAGATTTTTACAACATGAAATGCTTTAATACGCTATAAAAAGGTGGTTAATAAACAGTGCGAACTGAATCTATGAGTAACTTAGTTATTTGTCTATATAGAACCAAATATTTTGCAAAATTTTTGCTTTTCAAGAAGAAATGTGAAGATTATCATTACTAACTGCCAAACCAATTGTAAGTAGCACTTATAAAATTATTTATTTTTTTTTAAAACGAACCCTAACTAAATCATTGCACGATGACGTATTTATCTTTAATCTGTGGTCATATTGAAAATATATATATTTAAAATAATTTATGTTTTCAGCGACAAAAATAATGCCAAATGTCATTAGATTAATTATATTTCTTCAATAATATTCAATATTTCTCGTACCAGGACTAAATTAAAAGTAACTAACATTAAACTAATAGAAGATCGGAATATAAAATAACATAATAAACAATAAACATAAACAACAACTTACAAACTAACCTCAAAACCCAAATAAAACAAATCACAGCATAAATACGTACAAATTATGAAAAACCCTCTTTTCGTCACTGATATTTAAAACTACATAAGTAAGAGCTACCAAGTCCGAGGTTAAAATGTATTCCTGTTCGGTTAATGTGTCTTACATTTATAATAGTCACTATCAACAACATTCTTTTGTAAAACACAGTTTTCTTTAGTTTAATACCTAAGTTAATTATAAAGAATACCTTTAAAAGAAGCTTATTTAACCGTTTGAGTGCCGACGAGCGCCATCGCGCTCTTGCGCGTACTAACTAAATTTGCCACGAGTGCGATGGCGCGTGCGAAATCAGTTGCTGTCTGGCGCGCGGTAGGGGAGGTTGGTCACACGGATCACAAATTTTTTATCTTTCTACGTGTTACATAAAGTTCAAATTATAATATTATTAGTAATTACAATATAAAAAGGATACAGAAAAAAAAAATTTTAACCCATAACGTCAGAATATGAAAATAATTCGAGTGAAAAAAGTGATAGTGGGAGTGACATTGTGGTGCGCTCACAATTTGGCGTAATGTAAATTTTAAATGATAGTGATAATAGTGACGATAACAATTATTTTGTTGATACGGAGGATGTACCGGACTGCGAAAATACGATGCGACCTTGATTTCAGATTTTGTTATAATTTTTGTTCAGATTTCAGTTTTTGTTATATATTTCCATAATTTTCTTTGTATTTTATTATTCTTGTACAAGTTTTTATTAAGAAAACACTGAAAAAATTATTAAAATTGGATAATTTTTGGAAGAGATACAGTTTTTTTTCGAGACAAGGGTAAATGACATCAAAAACAAAAGATTTCTTTGACATTTTTAAGTATATACGAGTAAAAAACCATGGCACTAAAATGGTTAAACATATTTGAACAAAAGTAAAATTTTCTTTAATAAATATGAACCAAACTAAAATAAGAAAAAGTTAAAATTGTTTTTAATTTGAACATACAGAAAAAAAATTTAATTTTCATATGTATTGATTACCTTATAATTCATAAAATTCATTGATATTTTTATATATCACGATCGATTAATATGATTTGCATTGGTGATTAATTTGAATGAACTTGTTTTTCCATTTGAGAGGACTTCATGTATTCTTATATGGATATGTTAATAAAAATTGATGAATATTTAAACTTAAACCTTCATCTCATTGAAAGGTCTCGTTTAGAAGCTTATTATGGAATGCGCGTAATTTCTGTACGTGGAAGCAAAAGTTATGCTGTGAAAATTGAGTTTGTGGAGAATAGAGGGGAATATTATTAAACTTTTAAAATAAGCTATAATCATATGAAATAAAGGATATAATAACCAATGCAGAATAAATAAAATTGCAAAGAAATACAGGTGTGTTATCTTTTCTCCTTATGTCCATCCTTTCATAGGGATAATTCGGTCCATTATTCTGAATTATAAAAAAAGTTTCCAAAAAATTTTTTTACATAAACTCTTTTATTTTAAGTGATATATAATTTTCAAAAAGGGTTTGCTAATACTTTTTAATCTTAATTTTTTTGTATTTAAGCCTGAAATGATTTTATAATAAAAATTGCAACCTTTATTAATGTCGATTATTATCTTAAAAATTGTTAGCTTTTTTCGCATTCCCTAAAGAAAAGAAGGGAATTAGACCATTGAAGAAATGTCATAAATCAAATTCCAGCACATAATTCTTATGAAATTCAAAAAATTTTGGTACAAGGGGATTATGTCATCAAAACAAATAAGAGAATACGCTAGAACAGAGGGATGTGATACACCATCATTGTCTCAGTAATAAAAACAACTATTGAAAGAGTTAGCATTTAAAAGTATTTAGATTAGTAATTGAAACAAGACACAAATGTCGCCAAGCAAGACGTTTTAGTACCAGAAGTAGTACTGTTGAAAGTGTACTTCAGAATATGAGTGACTAATTTCCCGTATTTTCAATTCTACATTTAATGTGATTATTAATGCATTGTATTTGCAATTAATGTCACTTTGACATATTTATAAACATTGTATTTGCAATTAATGTCACTTTGACATAATTATAAACATTGTATTTGCAATTAATATCACTCTGACATATTTATTAACAAAACGTGTCAACCAAAATCCCAACAAGAACACAATCTCTGTATGTAAATGTATATACAATCTCTATGTATATAAAGGTATTTGTATATCTCCATGTATGTACTTTTAAATGTCCCTGCCAATGTTGTGTTTATTGTATGATTCACACAGTGTAATTGTGAAAGTAGAACAGCTTGCAAGTTTTTCTATTCAGAATAATATGAGCAATTACATGTATAATGAAAATCACGAAAACGAAACGTTATGTCAACACTGCATGAATTATCAGCTGATCTTATTAACAACATTTAATTTTAAAAAGGACTTTCTAACAGTTTAAATGTTATTTTTCTAAGAGTGGTAGATTTGATGTAATAAACGTATTGAAATGAAGACAATTATCTCGGATATAGTTGTATTTTTCGCATTCTCCAAAAACATTTTACGTATAATGTAAGGAAAGAAAATATGCCTAGTTAAGAAATTTCGTAAGGAAAATTACACTACATTTGGAAAGTTTTGAAAAAGGGTGTATCTATGAAATCTTTTTTTAAAAATAAACATATCTATATGAAGAAATTTAAGCTATCAAAAATGAGACAATATGCTGGAACCGAGAGACATGGTACATGATTTGATAAGTTGAGTACATAGGTAAAAAATTAAAATAAGGTAAAAAACATTGTTAAGTTAGTGACAGATGTAGCATTGTTACAAAACAGTAAAGAATGAGGACCTCATATTAGTTCAGAGTACAAGTGACTGTTTCCTGGACTTTCGGTGGCATCTTTCGTGTGATTATTAATGGTCGCTCAAAAGCATTTGGATATAATTTGCTTTAATACATTTATTAATAATTAATTCCCATGATAGAAAAAATCTAGACAAATAATGTATTATGTAAAACACAAAACCTAGATTGGATTCCTTTAAAACTTGACCTGGTACGTTTTACAATATATACAACTTTATTATTACAAGTAGGGCAGCATTAAACAAATGTCCAGCAATGTCCTCATCGTGGATCCATTTCAGTGTCGCCGCTGTGCAAACTCAGACTATTTGTGCTATGGAAATTTTAAAATTTGAAAAAGATATATTACTGTGTTCTATTCCACAATTATGTCATATAATAAATATAATGTATTTAATTTAGATTTTACTTTCTGTAAAAAAAAAAAATGCACAAAAATTTTATTCCTAATTACACACAAACGAAGCCGTCGGCACAGCTAGTTAAGAAATAAAATAATTTTATGTAAAGGTGTTGATGTGGCAACATATTTAGCGAAATCTATATTGTCCTTCTGATTTCTTCCTTTGTCTTTCACATAATTATTTACTACTATACCTAATCGAAGTTTTGCAAATATAAAATAAGGAGAAGTAAAGGCTCTCGAAATGAAAGAAGGAAAATTGAAAATTTGCATAAACCTTTCTTATGACGGTCTAAAGATGGGCTAGAAAGTCTCATAAGGTATTGTGTCTGCCATATTAACAAAGGTTACAAAAGTTAGTTTTTAGGGTTCCGTACCTCAAAAAGAAAGGTACTCTTATAGGGTCACTTTGTTGTCCGTCTGTATGTCTGTCAAGACCCTTTTTCTCAGGAATGCATGGAGATGTCAAGTTGAAATTAATGTCAAATACTTAGGTCTACAGTATTGGAGTTGTAAAAAAATTAAGCTTCTAAGTCAACGCATTCAAAATAAAATTTTAAAAATACAGCGCATTGACCCACACAAATAAATCAAACCAATAGGGTACTTCCCGTTGACCTAAAGTGATGAAATTTGAAAATAGGTAAATTGTAGTTACATCACATAAAAAATATTTTTTTTTTAAATATGCGCCTGTGAAAGATATAGTAGGCTATATATTTTTATTCAGGCCATTTATGCCGCATACTTTGATATTCACAAATATATTAAAACTTGTAGCGTACTTCCTATTGACTTAGAATCCTAAAATTTGGCAAGAACAGAAACAAATGTATTATTTTACTATTTATTATAAATATTTTTCATAAATAAGCAATTGATTAATAATAATAATATAATTAACGTATGTTTAACGTTGTAAAGCGTACTATGCCTCTCGCTCCGCAGTTCACATAGTGTTATCCTATAAATGGACACATGCTTTCTGGACTCCGTGCTATACTTCGAAAACTGTTAATCATACACAAAAAATGAATATACCCAAACTTATAGAGAATTTTATGTAGACAATTTTTGTAATAACCTCTAACGACATGCGAGGCACAGGATACAAGATATTTACAAAAAACTGATTTTCCTGAACTTTTTTATATTTAGACTAGCGGACACAATATCTTATGAGATTTTCCAGCCCATCTTTAGAATGTCAAATGTAAATTTTCATATTTCCTCCTTTCATTGAGAAGTTTAATTCTGATTTAACTGTACATTATATAAATACACTAATAATTCGATGACTTTAATGAAATAAAAATTGTAAAATAATATAAAAATGTACTTAATTTATTCAATAACCGAGTTTAGAGAAAAAAATGAACGAAGTGCATAAGGCACTTGAAGAGAAACTTCTGTATTGAGAATGAAATCCTTTATGACTAATATACACGCGCATATAATTGTTGAAAACTGTTATTAATACTATGTGATGTAAAATTTATAACAAGCGTACAAAGATTTATATTATTTCGGGAAATTTGTTGAAAAAATTAATAATTAACAGTGCCATCTGTGTTCTGTGATTCAAAATTTGTTTCCATGAACATCACAGAAAGCATTGTTTTAATAAATTATACCATAGATAGTATTAAGATAGATCAAATGTCGGTGAAATACTTTGAACTTATCCTTCAGTATTTCATCTATCTATAAAAAAAAAGTTTCATTTAAAAACTAAATAATTACCTGTTTATAATCTTGTGAATGTTTGGTGCGTCATTGAGGTCGCCACCGCATGACTCTAGCGTCTCGCTAATCTGCTGGTTGACGTTGCCCTCATGTAGTAGTTGTTCCATCACTTGGCTGGGGGAAGTAAAACAACGCTTATTGTCTTTGCCTTTGTCATTTGAATACAAATGGTGTAACATTTGAATAGGTACCGTGCAAGATGCTATCAGTGCCACCGGGTGATAAATTAATTAAGTTTTTGGTTACACTGCTGTCATTTTCTCGTGTGAAGTTTCTATACTGTATATAATGTAATCAATCCTAATCCTAAGTATGGTGCAATGTGTTGTACAAAAGCCTTTTAATAATTCATAAAAGCAATACAGTGTTTAGATGTTCAAAAATCGAATCTCATTTTCACTTGTAACATCCTCTTTACATACAATGATGTTTATTATTTTCTGTCGATAAAATGCTACACTGCTAGCGGCAACCATGTACCAAAAATTCTCATTTCTCTTGTTTTCAACAGACCTCTATGTTTCTTGCATCATACCTATACAAATGACATTATTAAATTAGCTTTACCTGTCAACTGTCATGTTAACTGTCACGGGAGCTATTTCCAAATGTCAATGTTTTTTTATGATGTATTAGGTGTTGGAATTAATTCATAGCGTTTTTTGAGAGACAAATAATGATTTATTTTAAATGAAATCATCTTTTGGGTAGGAGACGGATACCCAGTAGAAAGAACACTTCATCCTTGGAGGCAATCCATGAATCGATCCAATTTTTACAATCTTCATAAGAAGTGAAATTCTCCCCTGACAAACCATGAGCCATCGATCGGAACAGATGGTAGTCCGAAGGGGCAATATCTGGAGAATACGGCGGGTGGGTTAGAACTTCCCTTTTCAATGCTTGTAGATATGTATTCAACGGTCTTGTGCCATGTGGTCGAGCATTGTCCTGCAGCAAAATAATTTTATCGTGCTCTTCGCTCCATTCCGACTGGTTTTCCTTCAATGCATGACTCAAGCGCATTAGTTGTAATTGATACCAGTCTCTAGTGATGGTTTCGTTCGGTTTTAACAGTTCATAATAAACCACACCCTGTTGATTCCACCAAATACTAAGGAGGAGCTTAGACCCATGAATATTACGTTTTGCCACTGATGATGAAGGTTTTCCGGGCTTAACCCATGATTTTTTACACTTAGGATTGTCATAATGTATCCACTTTTCATCACCAGTAACAATCCGATGTAAAAAACTTTTTCTTTTGTGCCGTTGAAGCAGTAATTTTTCAACTGTGCTATTGATTCACAGGTTACAAAACGCCTTTCAACGTTCCTCGGTTTTAATTCATATGGGACCTAATTTCCTTCCTTTTGGATCATTCCCAAAACTTTAAGGCGTTTTCCTACAGTTGATAAATCAAGCCCCAACTATATAGACAATTCTTTAATTGTTTGAGATGAGTTTTTTTCAAGTAATTCCTCCTTATCATTACGTGACAATTCATAGGGGCAGAGCAATGTTAAAAATAGTAACATAAGTCGGGGACACTGCTTAAACAGTGCAAAGTAGAGACTGGATTACTTATTGACTGATCATCCTTAGTATTAGTAGCATGACTACTTTTAAAAGGTCAATCCATAAGTGGCTTTTGACCCAGCAAATGCAAACGGAATAAAAGGAAAATATCAGCTCTTCGAAATTATTTCATTTAAATTATATTTATTATTAGTAGTCTTTTTTTGTGCTATGTTTCCTCTACGGGTAATAATGTGTATGTAGTTATATGTCTGTATATAATACCTGTATTAAAAATAATTATTAATAAACTCTTTTGCAAAAAAAACTGGCAATTATAAAAATAAACCGTATCAGAGTTATTTTATTATTATTTGATGCATTTTATATGGCGATATGATGAGAATATGGTTATTTATTATTGAGATACCGTTTTTACCTACTTCAGTCATTAAATGCGAATAAATAAAAAAAACGATGGAAAGTTCACAGACGAGCGCACTAAAAATGGTTTAAGTTTATTTTTGAATATTTTTTATTAATTTAACATAAAATTTGAAAATTTAGTAACGAGTATGGCCTCCTCCAGCTAAAATCAATGCATTTAATCTGCTAGGCATACTTTCGATGACGTTTTTTATCATTTCCTGAGGAATACGTTTCCATTCAGCGACGATCACATTTTTAAGGGCCTGAGTGTTTTTTGGAGCTTGTTTTACGGCTCTGACGCGTCGTTTGAGATTATCCCATATATGTTCTATCGGATTGAGGTCGAGACTTCTAGCTGGCCAGTCTAACCGACGCATTCCGGCCTCCTGCACATACGCATCGACATCTTTAGAGCGGTGGGCGTGAACGTTGTCATCCATAAAAATGGACTCGCCTCCAACTGCTGTTAATGCGGGTTGGGCATGAGGAATAAGAACCTCTGTTATGTACCTTTGCGCATTAAGTGTGCCATTTTCAACAAAAACTAACTCGGTACGGTCATCTGAGTTAATACCAGCCCAAAACATTATGGAGCCTCTACCGTAAGGGGTGATTTTTTCAAAACACACTTCTGCAAAGCGTTCTTCAGGTCTTCGTAAGACTCACTGATGTCAATCCTAACCACTAATCGATATACAAGTTTCATCAAAGAATAAAACACTATTCCCGTCTTGTTGAGTCCATGATGAAAAATTTTGAGCGAATCTCAATCTGGCAACTCGATGCTCACGGAGCAATGTAGGGCCCCGAGCTGGGTGATAGCTATGTACATTGACGGCCTGAAGTCTCCTTCTGACTGTCCATAGGCTTACTCGTGTACCTCTGACGTCCTCGAGGTCTGTTTGAGATCCACGTACGTAACTTGACGATTTCGTAGCGCTTGACTGACTAGGCAGCGGTCGTCCTGTGGCTCAGTGCACCGTTTTCTTCCAGAACTGGGCCTTTTACAGACGGAGCTTGTTTCTTGTTATCGTTGCCAGGTCCTTTGGACGGTGGAACAGCTCACATTATACTGATGAGACACATAACATTGGCTACAGCCGTCTTCAAGCAGCGCAATAATTTTACTAGCTCTTATAGTTTTTTCAACCATACTGAGAACAGCGAACAGAAGTGAACTAATGCAGCAAACAGCAGAAATTTAATTAAAATTTATTCGTTAAAATAAAAAATGTAACAAATGAAAAAGAATTTAATAAGACTTGAATTTCCATTACCGCCAAAAAATACGTTTTTGTCAGTGAAAGAGAATTTTCATTCAAAAAGAATAAATTTCAAATTTAGAACTTTCGTTTTTATGTGCCAGAATACACTATACCTGCCAGTAACAATTACAATTAATACAACCTCTTAATAAATAATATTTTGTTAATAATATGACAAAATCAAAACAGCCCGTTTTTTATGCAAAAGAGTGTATTATTATCTACATGTGTGTATGTGTGTGTATATCAACAGGTGTTAGCTGTAACCCGGCCGTGTCAGTGATGCTTATAGCATAACTGCACAAGCCGAGCTAGTTACCTTTTTGTGGATAAAATATTGAAAAATTTAAAGTAAAGGCGTGTAACTTAATTTTTAATGTTTATTTTGTCATTAGCTCTAAGAAAATTTCTGTACATGTCTATTACTTTACGTGTTGTATTTTATATCCACAAATAAATGATATTATTATTATTATTCCCACCAACATAAGGACCGGTGCTGACTATTGTTGTCATCTGGTGATAAATTAATAAACTTTGGGTTACGTTGCTGTCATTTCTTTGTGTTTAAAGTTTCCATATTTACATATTATAATCAATTAAAATTATGTATAATTCCTAAATATGGTTTAGTGTGTTGTAGTGTTAGTTTTTCAAAAATCTAATCTCATATTCACTTGTAACATAACTTCTGTAAATTCAATACCATTTATTATTTTCTATAGATATAATACAACACTGCTATACTGGTAAACATGTAACCAAACGTTGTATATCTCTGTCAGTTTCAAGCGTCTTCAATATTTCCTGCTACAGTCCTTATATCTACCGACTCTGATGATTGAAATCATTTGGTGAGCAGAGTGAGGATGTTTGGAGTTTAGTGACCACAGGTGAAAGCAGAATAGTTAAGGTAATTTTACATGGGTGAAACATTGGAGCACATCTAGCATGATATTTGTGATTTTTTTTATAAATGTACATCATATGTACAGAAAAATCACAAAAAAATTACTAACCTTGATAATCTCTAATCTATTAGTTTGAATTAATACTCAAATCCTAAATTCTTTAATTTATAGCAGCTACCATTATATATTGCTAGTATTTTATTAAAAGAAATGTGAACTGTTTTGGAGGGAAAGCCCTTTAGCCAAACAATTACAATCCCAGAGAGAGCCACTTCAAACTCACCTGTTCCTTTCTTTTTCTCTACTCAATGACACATCATTGAGCCATTCACGTTCCTCGTCTACGCTCGCAGTTCCCGATGCAGACGCAGCGGCGGCTCCAGGCAGTGCATGATACCCTCGTGAGCTTACATGGCAGAGCACCAGCCGTTGTAGCGAATGCTCAGTTGGGCGTTCTATTATTGACTGGATGGGAGAAAATTTTAGATTTATATAGGGAAAGCAATTCAGGTCCTTTAACGAAAGTTAAAGATTTAAACAGCATGTACCTTCATTAGATGTGTATAAAGACAAGCAATAATAACTAGAAATACACTGACATAACTTTGACACATTAAGTAACTGACAAAGCAAAAAAATAATAAACACTATTCTTTCTACATTGTTTTAATTTAGCCTTTAGTGATTTAGGATATAAGCAGGTCCCATATTTCATAGTGACTTTCCTGTTGGACGTTCCCAATCTAGGACGTTTCCTGTTGATCTAAAAAAACTAAAAGATCAATAAATTTTTTTTAGGCTGGGTACAAAGTTGTATACAAATAAATCAATGCTATTTTAAACTATAATGCCTTAGAAAACTAAAGAAATTCAAATAATTTTTATATATAGCAAGCATTAAAAATTATGTGACAAAGTCTTAAGTAAATAAGTTACACCAAGCTATATATAATACACAGCTCCTAAGTAAATGGGTATATTTTCCACAGTCGCATTAAATGGAGGTTATAAAATTTAATTATCATAGTAAAAAAGCAAAAGATGAATGAAATAGAGACATAATTTTTTCTATTGGCCATGACATTTTATATTAAATTTTTTTCCTAGATTCATAAGAGTAGAAGGTAAAAACCAATCTTTAAACAGGATGAGCAACATCCTTATTCATATATGCTACATCTTCAGAATTAAATGAAACTACGTAATGTAGTATTAATTCTACTTTCTTTAAGTTCTAAACCACAACCTAGGTTTCGTTGTATTAGAACATCTTCAGGTGGGCAATTTGTAAAGATTAATCTTTACAAATTGTCCACCTGAAGATTACCTGTCATACAACGAAACCTAGGTCGTGGTTAAGTAACTTCAAGACCATTTTTCTACAAACTTAACGCGAAATATATTCAATATTCCACATCTATTAGTTACACTAAGGGCTGACTTTTCAATGGTGCATAAAGAGTTTTGCGGAAGAGTTATTTGTCAAATATAGCATAATTGAATTTTTCAATTATCAGATGTTAGCGGAATATATACAGTATCAGGAGAACAAAATAATTAATTGATAAAAGAACCAAATAGCGGTTATTCACCAGTTTACATCAGTCAAATTGATATTCTATTTGAGGTATAGGTTATGATTTTATATTTATGTTAAAATTACTATAATAGGCTATTTGACTTGAATTTTTAAATTGTTTTAAATTGTTCTACTTTGTATTATAAGCACTTTATATTTCCAGGATATAAGCCATATTTTTTACATAAATCACTTTTAAAGTTTTGAATTTTCGAACTCGCGCTAAAAACGTAATTTCTGTAATGGTAGCCACCGTTACAGAAGAATGTGACGTCACACACAATGTAAACAAACAGTCCTGCCAGCTGAAGGGGATTATTATTTATTTTCATATTAAAATGGTGTGTAGTGACACAATGTACAAATATGTCTATAAAAAGTTGACGTAAAGTGTTCGTTTCAGTGTCAACAAATCTTAAAAGACGAAAAAAGTGGCTGCAATTAGCCCAAGGAGATCCAAACAGTAGTTCACTTAAATGATTTTATGTGTGAGGATCATTTCGATATAAGTAATATTTGTGTTTTAAACATTATTATCGATATCAATGCCTATAAACCAAATGAATAAGAATATTAAATTTTGGTATGAATGCGTTTTAGTACCAATGATATTTTGATAATTGTTAGTATTCATCTAAATTAAAATTTTTGATGTGACATGAAAGAATATACATTAAAAACGATATGTTTAAAAAAATTCTGCAGCAGACGATTATTTATTATAAAAAAATCTATTTAAAAAATTTTATACCTGATGACTTTTATTTGTGATGGAATATGTTTTAACCTTTTTTTCCAGTTAGTTCACTTTATCTTTTATCGCTAAGCACTTATTACACAATTAAAAATATAATTTCTTACAAATTGTTAAGTATTTACAATATAAATATAATAAATTTAATTATCCAACTCGAATATTTACTTAATCTGTCAATTTTAACAATAACATCTTGTTTATCCAACAACATTCAGGAAAAGTCTATTTGTCTATGATTTATGTTTGGAATAAAATTATAGTGTTGATACATACATTAGCATATGCATTGCATGGGAATTAAATAAATTTTTTTTATACATTACTTATGACCGGAAGTTATTTTAATTAAATATATAATTTGTAATGTATTTCTTTTTATATAATATAATACGTAATGAATTTGTATTATAAAAAAATTTTTACTAAATGCAAAAAGTGATAGTTATAAATTAAAAAAAAGGACCATAATTTAAAAATTTGTCTGTGACGCCATCAGACTTTTAACCAATAACAGGGCGTTTGCAACGCTGATTCAATTTCAAAAAAATATTGTGATTTCTTTAAGTTTTTTTTATAAAATATAAACTTATTCTTCCAAAAATTAAAAGCAATACGCTTATTTACGTTATAATCTAATAGGATGACCACGAATTGTGGTATATTTCCTATGTTGTCAAATAGCCTATTTTTTATATAGAGTTTTATATTATTTTACCGTAAAACGTGGAATTTATTGCAACGATAGATGCACAAAAATAAAGCTATCGGCCATGGTAGTTATAGATTTGAATGAATTGTTTGTATTTAATGATTGATGTCATACATTTGATTTTCTAATTGGACTGGTCTAACTTACAAGTACAGTCGATCCTTATTTCTCTGCTAACATACAGCTAGTGTGAAGTTCGTTCAAAGAATTATCGTAGTATAGAACAAAATTTCTAATAACTATCTTTCTGATGAAAAACTGCCACTGTTTATCAAACTGATTATCAGTGGATAAATTAATTTGTTAGTCAATTTTTGATTAATTTGTAAGTTTATTTTCTGAATGAAAAATCGGCTCTAAGTAATTTATTGCAAAACTCAATCATTTTGTCATTTTAATAATTTTATCTAAATTTTATATAATTTTATGCATTATCCCAGGTCTTTTAGGCTTTTCACATCATATAATTAATTACCTCAAAGAAGCGCAAAGTTTCTAGAGACAGCTCCAGATTCTCACTAAGGCAGTTGTCTATGAGCGTGTGGAGAAGTGGCCATTCCGGAATTTCTCCATCGCCCACCAGCCAGTTTGACATTTCTGGAGTAATAAATTTGCTGTGTCATTGCATGTCATGTTTTATCACTTAAGCAAATTTTAGAGAATGGTATAAACGATAATTCTCATAAACTCTATCATCGTCTTATTTTATTATAAAGAAATTATTGTGACTATTATAGTTCATAAACCATATTTCAGATCTGTATTAAAAGACTCGAAAAATAAAGATGTTTAAACCATCATAATGAACATACATATTATAACAAAAACACGAAATTTACCATTCAGAAATTCAGTGGAATCTATGACTTTCAAACACTTGCTAATTATTGCAGTGATCAGCACAGTGTGATGCAAGTCTCCAAGCGCCGGTTCTACGACAGCTTCAAGGAAGTTGCGGCGGAAGGTCCTTGCCAGGTTTAGAGCTACAGCTGGATGGCATTCCTTCATCAGCGTGTCGCAGTAGTCCAGCCAGGATAGGAAAGACGTAAGCTCACGGTAGCCTATGAAATGGACCGCAGTCTTGTCTATGAAGTCATGCTGGACGAATCTGTAGATAAATTAGATAATTTCTCTGTAGATAATTTCAACAACAAAAGTGTACTTTTAATTATGTTGTGAACAATTATGAACTTACACATTTTTAAATATGTATGTTTTTTGTTAAGCTAATGAAACATTTCTGAATTCCTGTTTTTCGAAAGAAATCACCACGTATTATGGTTTTGAAATAAACCTGAAGCTTATCTACATATATGATGTGGATTTGACCATTAGACATTAAGTGAATCTTCTTATTAGATGGTGTGTTGGTGTGATGGTTTCTCAACAGTACACTAAAAATTAAATTACAAAAATTCAGTAGTTTTGTAATTTCAAACACCATATTTTCACTAAGAACTTGTTAGCCCTTTGCCACATCAACACCTTCCCATAAAGTTATTTTATTTCTAAATTACAGGCAAATAGTAAAACAATTATTATGCGTGAAAAAGACAGAAATAATTCATTTGTTTGTTATGTAGAGCGCTACGTGGAGAGGCAATGGAAAATTCAAGGCACACGGCAAGTTGGTCTCCATGTTGAAAGGCCATGTAAAATCCACTTTGCAGTCGTCATGCTCTGTTTCAATTTATTTACTTCATATGTTTTATGTTTTCATTATTTATAAATATAGTGTGATATTAAGAAAACATGAAACATAATTTTAATTGTGAATCTGTAATTCTAATTATTTTTGTTTGATTGTATGTGATAGGAACCGTAATGTGGGATAAGTAAATTGTGTTTTTTACTCTAAGTAGGTACTATTCAAATTTATAACATGTTGCATAAATTTCACGGCTTCAGAATACATTGACATATTTTAGATTTATGAAGAATGTCATGGAAACATTGCTGAAGCTATAGGAATATATCGAAGTTATGAAAATAGCTGTGTATGTACTTTTAATTTCTGCACCGTACCGTATTTTTACTAAGGTTAGTAACACAAACATTACACATGGTGTTTACACTTTGTTTATATTAAAACGCTATTTAATTTGTTTCAAAAACATTTTTTTTTATTCTTGGCGTAATTGTTCATTTCACCACTTTAAAGTATTTATGACAACTAGTACTGATTCGGTGTTCATTTCATGTTGAACAGTCAAATCCAGTTTTTTTCCCATCACTAAGAGACAGGTGGTGAAAAGCAAAACAAATACGGGGTTTGTATACAGACAAAAAAAATTATGTTTTTTTTATACAAATAGTAATTTATTTAAGTCACATGATGTACTTATAATTAATGGGAAATTTTTTATTCAGATTGCGTCTTTCTTGATGGCGCTTGAATCCCCAAAGATTTAGAACAAGATCAACACTGGTTGCTACACTTATTCACCGTCTTCCTTCACTCATAACTGATAGATGGATGCTACCAGCTCTACTTGTGCATGTATGGTCTTATTCGCTACAAATTCCAAAAATATGGGACCGTTGTTGATCCAGCAGAAGACCCCGTAAAATACAGAACGTCCGGCAACATTAGAGGTCTGCCAGGATAACGTCTATCCATAAATATGGGACAGTTAGCAGCATCTCCCATGATATATAGGACGTCTGACAATGTTAGTGTGTGTATAAGAAGGGGGATGGTGCAATGCTGTGGCACAGGGTACATATGTATGCTTACTCAAGTTTATAAAGCTTTTTAACATTGTCTATACATAAGTCCTCTTCAGATTGGACTATTACTTAGTCTATGGTAATTATCATTATCGTCGAAGATAGAAGAGACAAAAGAGCATAATTGTTAATGTTGACACATTTGTATAACAGTATTCTCAAATTAAAACCGTGAGAAAAAATTGATCAAATTCTGAAGAAAAAATTGATTGCATGTAGAATAAGTCTTCTTATATAAATATAAAAAAAGAAAAATGTTCAGTTGAAACGTACATACATATATTATTAAATTTGATTATCACAATATGCCTGAATGAAGTTATCAAATGAAATACGGCAAGTGTTGAAGTTAAAGTAAGTATGCGAGTTTAAAAAAAGAGATAAAAGTAGGTTTCTAATTGTGAAAGAGTTTTTGCTAAATATTAGATGTAAAATTATGTATTTGCAATTTTGTAGAGTACTTAAACTTTCATTCTAAACTTTTTTTGTACAACTTCTCGTAAAACATTCATCATATTTGAAAATGTTATTATTAATCTAGTAATACATTCTATTATCAACAATTTTTAATACAATTATATTTCTTAAGATCAATAGTTTTTTAATCATGGCCCATGAAAAGTTATATAAAGGTCATAAAAATTTTACACATAGATTTTCTTGTATCTGCGCATAAAGGCTTCCTTGCTCGCTCAATATTTTCATCAGCACGGGCCGATCCTGTGCGACCATAGGGTTTATTTTTTTGCATTGAATCCAATCTTTGGAACGTGTCGTTGTTAATAAAATCTATATTCATTGTTAATAAATGGCCATTGTTAATAATATCTATATTCAAAATGAAAAGGCAGCGTATCATCACATAACCTTTGACTATACACAGAAAAGTTAAAGACAAGTGGGGGTATCGTGGCATAGCACGCTGTTCGTAATTTTAGTCACAATGAATTGTTACATTGGAGAGCAGATACAAAAAGCATGCTACTCTCCAGTGTAACGGCTCATCACGATTAAAATTACGAAAAGCGCATTATGCACTATACTATACATTCTCATGCCTTTCCTTAACTTTTTGCATTCACAACATAGAGCGAGACAAAAAGGGCAGTCTTTTATGGCCCACCTATATGTACACCCTTACATATGAAACATATGGGTGGGCCATAAAAGATTCAGAAAGAACTGTCTGCTTTCAAAGGGTGACTGAAATACATATAATCAAATAGCAAGATGAATTCTTGCTATTATAATTTTAACAAAATCAATATAGAAAAATCATATTTCAGAAAAGTTTTTTATTGGTGTATGTAACACTTGTTAATAAGTCAAGAAGTACTGCATTCGTCTGAATCAAATTATCAGTAGTCTTCGCCTAACTTTGCACATACACCAGAGACTACTTCGTTATATCAACAAGAAGATATGGAAGAGAAAATATTCACACAAAAGAAGTCTATTTCAGTAATCTATGACAGCTTTGGATACTAAAATAGCTCAAAATTAGTTATAGACTCACCCCCAATTGATTTTTAGCTGGTCTACCTCGGAGGGATCGATGTTAGCTGGTATGCATTTGTACTTGTCTATGAGTTTGTCGATAATACTCTCGCAGACTGTACTGCAGGAGGTGATGAGGTTGGCGATGTCATCGTCAGGGAGAGATGATACAATCATGATGCCCTCGCATGCTCGGAGTACTATGTGGTTATCCTGGTCGCATCCAATTAAATTTTATTAGATGACAATTTCTTTTAGATCTTCTTTCCACAAGTTTAGAAATAGAGACTTCCGTCATTATTGTTTTGTCGCTTGTTTGTGCATGCCATAATAAAGTATTAAGTTAAATTTTACAGGTTTAAATGATAAATTTTTACTTTATATTTTATGATATTTTATACAGAAACTGGAATATAAAGTTTTATACTTTCAAAGAAAAATAGATATTTTTGTACCCTTGTTTTAATTTCTATAAGCATTAATTTAAAGAATTCGTAATGACTCTAGAACTTCAATAACCCTGTTTGCAATAAATATTGGAATTACTTGAAATGTTTCTTAATTTCAATGTTTATCGCGAGAAGTTTTTGCGGGAATCTTTAAATTAGTCACTGTGTAGCCAATTCATCTCGGTGAGTGTAACTTGTATTAGCAAACTGTATGATAATAATATATTTTTATACAAAATTGAGCTTATCATTGCTTATTATATTACACTTAACCCGAAAATAAACTTAAGTGCGTTAAAAAGAACCGAGATGACAATTTTTTTTCTAATCAAATGGTTGAGCGAGTTATTTGTTCAAATCGTGTAGGCTTAAGCAGATGTAATGTGCAGCTACAGAAATATGTCGTTTTTTTCTTATTTTTTTAATCCAATGCTCTTGCAATTACAAGTATTTTATTCTGTTGTATATGTATGTGTTTAAAATTAAAAAAAATATAATCATTGATCGATTAAAGGTTGAATCATTGATTGATTAAAGATTGAAATATTTCTCAACTTTTTCAGTGTGATAATAGTATAAATATTAATTTCATGTCAGTTATTTATCATTTTAATAACTGAAACTAATAAATTAGTATAAAAATATTTACAAAATTTAACAAAAAATTTGAGTGTTCCAAAAAGAGGTAAATCCGTTATCTCTAAAATTCGAACGTCAATGAGATTAGAAACCTTAAACCTAACTCCACTTAACTATATATTATTTCCATTAGTTTATTATTATTTACTAATATTTATTATTTACTATTATTTTAAAAGTCATTGGGAATGTGATAATTATATTAGTAATAATTATGAAATTTTTCAATATTGACATTTAATCTAAAAGTTTTAGTTGACATAATTAAAAATAAGTGTAACGGGTCCTAGCGGGATGAAGTCCTTTATATCTATTGAACTTGATGACTTTCTTATATTTTCCTATTTTCCATATTCCATTTTGATGCTTTAAAATCCATATAATAAAACATCAATAATGTATGTCTGCTACATGATCAATACTATATTATATAACTAAGAAAAAAAAATAAGTTAAAATTTTATTAGTTTTATAAAAAAGGAACAGTGAAATTAGTTAAATTAAACTTAACATTAATGATATGTGAAATTACATTGACATTAACAAACAACAGTGTAACAAATTGAAAATCATCACTTATGCGTAGAGAAACGTTTAATTATTGACTATTTAAATTTTAATATTTGTCAATTACGAATAAAAATATTAACCTTGTTGCTCTAACAAGCAAAAAATGAGTTTTTTTATCATCATACAAGATTTAGAGTCGAGCTAATGTACCCAATTACAATGGCCCGGCTTGAAAATAAGCTACAAATAAAAGGGCACATAATTTTGATCAAATACTAAATTGGTGTGCTGGAAACTCTAGATTATTCTGTATTCAGTCATTTGAATGAAATCCTGTACTGAACACAGCCAGTTAATATTAACTATTTTCCATGGTTTATTTCATAATATTTCATATACATATTCCTTAAAATGCCATATCACATATTCCAAAAAGTTTTCCTTTCTCCGTTTCTAATTTTTGGTTCCATTGTTTAAAATATTTTTGATAAAATACAAATCGACAACCCTTGTTATAGTTTGTGAATCTTTTTATTTGAATTAAAGTTGCAATATTAAAGATGGTCTAATGCATAGTATTGGTTGAAAAAATATTTTCTTCTGCACACGGTGGCAATATTTATCTGATATTATCCTAAATATATCAGAATAAAATGGGATAATGTTGTAGAATTTTGTATATTGTTATGAAAACTGTTTATTTTGTAAATATTCATTAACTTAAATATTTAATTACACTAATATAAGCCTTTTTTTAATGTAAAATTAAGTTTTACGCGATAATTGTTGCTTAGTAACTTTATGATGACAAATAACAAATCTGAACCTTTGAGAATTTTGTCAATATTTCCATTAGGGCAAAAATATGTAGAGTGTGCTAATTGATATTGGCTGATTCAATGTCAAAGTGTATATAAGCTGCAAGAATCCAGTAGAAAAATTGTTGTTTGACAGTTTGAGTTTGGATTTTTGTTTCATTTTTGGTTGTGTAACTATTTTGAGACATAGTTGTTTGTAATTAGTAGTGGTTTTAGATTAGTAGTTAGTTAATAAAAGAGTAGCATTATTAAAAGAAGTCTGTATATAATGAGGAATATATAACCATATTATCTTTAACTACATTTACTAGGAAAGTGAAATTGTCTATGTGGTGAGTGGCTTAAAGTTTCACATCTATAGGAATTGGGCAAAATGTCATCAGTGCCAGCTAGTGAGAAATTAATAAATTTTTGGTTACACTGCTGTTATTTTTTATATTATATAAAACAATAGGTTATTTTTATATAAAATAATACAGTGTTTAGTTTTAAAAAAATTGAATCTCATATTCACTCGTAACATAACTTCCTTCCATTCAATGATGTGATATTGACAAATATGAACAAAAGTTCTCATTTTTGTCCTTTTCAAGCAATCTCTATGATCACGAGATGGACATACTAACAGTCGATAAGCTGAACTGTTAACTTGCCTATTTAATATATTTTCATAGCCCACCAGTTGTTAGTTCTTTCAATTAGGAAAGATTACATAAGGATAAAAATAATACGAAACTTTTAGTTCTAATTAATTAATAACAATCTTACTTACAGCACTCATTAAATAGTTCACTAAGAGGTCAGTCAGTAGAAATTTATCATTAACATCGTATATAGTCTTCTGACTCTTACAAGACGTGTTGTCATCTCCATTTATTGAACTCGTCATTGTCTCGTTGCAGCAATCAGCTCCGTGTGGTCTCGCTACCAGGTGCAAGTGCCCATCCTCAATGCCACTGCTGCTCTGAGACACCAAGGACACCCTTTTAACGGGTTCGATCGGAATGTCAACTTCAAACAACTTGTTTTTCGTCGGCGTCCGGATTTGGCATTTGCTGGGTAGAATGTCTAATATTTCTTTGGGTACATTTTGCACTTTGTGGCGTTCTTCTATGTAGGGTGTGGCAAACACATTGGCTAGGTCAGGATTTTTTCTGACGAGGCCGCATAGTGTAAGGAGGAGTTCGACCTCCTCTCGTTCAGTGGGTGATGCAGCTTGGTCGCTGCATAGTATCAGTAATCTCTGAAATTAAAGATGAGGTTTTAAATAGTGATGTGGCAGTTAGGATATGTTATGATAGCACACGAAGTGTCATTTCAAATATTAAAGAAATGACAATTTGCTAATACACAGAACAGACAAAAAAGGAATTTAAATAATTGCAAATATTTTATGTTAAATTTTAAAATGTAAACTCTTAGTTTGCAATGCACATACTAGAACTGATCATAAAACTGACTCTTTCAATGAAATAAATTATGTGTTTTAATACTATATGCATAGATTAAAACTTTTTTTTTTAAATTCGTTATATATTTTGACATATTGAAAAAATTGCCATTTATATGATTGACTCTTCTAGTCAACGACAACAGTTTAGTAGGAAAAATTGGTTCTTAGCTTGACTACAAAACATCTGGTAGAAATGTCACAGGTAAGGAAATATACTACAATTGAAAAATTCCATTTAAAAAGATACTCTGAGAGTCTTACTTCTTCTGTTCAGAACCTGTTCTCATCAGACCAGACTATAAAAAATGGTTATCCTACTTGTATCATTTTATTTTCTGAATTGTGCTAAACAATACAAGCATAAACACAACATACTTGCAGTATTAGGTTAAGCAGATGAAACAGGCATAATGCCATTAGAAAGGTGTACCAAATAAAATGAGCCCAAACTTGGCGTGTATAATGTCATCTGTACTATGTGCTGTCCAATACAATTGTGCTCAAACATAGCACATCTGCGATTAACCCTTATAGTTACTCTCAATCACAATGGTTAATGGCATACGTGTCATGTTTGAGCTTGTATTGGGCGGCACATTGTACTATTAGACTCTGAACATCACACAAGATTAAAGGTCTCGCCGAGGCAAATTGAACATGTCCAAAACACGATACGTCTGCTGTTCACCTGTATTGAGTTCCTATGACCATCTTTTGATATTATGATCAGATTATGGACATCATGTGAGATTAAACATCTTCCTAAGATGAAATATATCTACCCAAACATAACAGGTTTTCTGTTTGCTTCTATTAAGTTACTATGACCAACTGTCGGAGCTATTAACTTTCAGACCAATATGCACGACCAAAGGTCTTGCTAAGACGAATTAAACATCAGGTATGTTCATTATAACACAATCGGTCTGCTCTTCGTTATTATGAATTTAATATGACCACCTTTCTAAATATTTATGTAAATTTTCAGCTTAATTGGATAAGAGGAAGTGGGTCAAAATTTACTTGCAAGAACAGATATTGTGACTGATAAACATGTGAAGTTTAATAAAGTATATAAAATAAGAAAGAAGTGGAAACAACAGAAGACCGATGATGATGTCTGACCACTGAGGGTAAGTTGGGACACTCGGACGTGTCACTTTTGCCTGTTTACTCCTGTATTTTTTTCACGTTTGGTGCAATTTACTCCTGTATATTTTTTCATGCATTAGGTCAAATTTTAACATGAGTTCAGATTTGGAAAAGGAAATTTTAAGATGGCAGGAGATTGAGACAGAAAGATCTGAAAATGTTTACTGAGGAATTAGTTTCTGACAGCAGGGTCCAATGTAATAAGTTTTCTCATAGTAACCCGAGTTTCTGAGTTCACAAGCACTACAAATGATGTAGTGCTTGTGAACGAATGGCGCTCATCGGCATTCAAATGGTTAAGCTAGAAAAGAAACTTTCATAAGTTGGAACATACTGTGTTTATATGATGTTTCTTAAGATCTCCAAGCTAGAAAAGTAACTTTGATAAGTTGGAACAAACTGTGTTTATGTGATGTTTTGTCTCAATTTATTCTTATAGTGAATAATTTGAACGAATAATATTTTTGGTCATCTCTATAAGCTTACTATTATTTGGAAAAAAATCTCAATGTCAAGGAAAATATTTCCACTTTGAGGATTCCAAATCTTAAGATCTCCAAGCTAGAAAAGTAACTTTGTTAAGTTGGAACAAACCGTGTTTATGTGATGTTTTATTTCAATTTATTCTTATAGGGAATACTTTGAACAAATAACAGTTTTGGTCATCTCTATAAGCTTACTATTATTTGGACAAAAATCTCAATGTTGTGGAAAATATTACACGAGGATTCCAGGCCTTAAGGTCTCCATTACTACCATTTGTCTGCCTATCATAAAACTGTATTTTTAACAATTAAATATATAAACTTCTTATATTGTGTACGGCGCATGACATATTGAAAATAATCAATTAATTAACAGCTCATAAAGCATATTGCTTTGAGTTACACAATATTTAATTTTTATACATATGTATCTGTAAGCATGTTTCAAACCGCTATGAAAGAAATCATGCCACCCAATTCTGACACATATTATTTGCGTCTTTGATCAATATATAGCCTTTTCACTTTTTTGCCTGCTATTAGAGCACTTGACTCCCTGCTACTTCAAGGAATCACACTTAATTGTGTTTTATGGTTTTTAGGTTTCTTAGTATTTCATGTTTGGTTATTCATTCATATATCTACAACTTTCTGTAAATCTTAGGTCTGCAGATGCAGGTCTTCTGTAGATTTATAGATATTCAATATCCACATGAAATATATAATAATCCACATGAAATTTTACGACGAGATGCTTCTAATACAGATTTCAATTAAAAGAAAAAAATTTTCTTTCAAGTGAAATGTATCTCTCCCATACATGTAAAGATTGATGAAATATTTTTGATTTTGAGCATTTCAACGAGTAATGTGTGTAATATAAGAAAGAATTTTAAGTTACATCACCATACATGTAAAATTGAGTAAGATATCATTGGATACGTCTTTGAATGACGTAAAATATGTCACTTTGATTTTAAAAGTGAAAAAATTCTAGACAAAACCATTTAACTAGAACTTTCATATTAAATTATTTTAGTAGCCATACAGACAGCCATATAGACATTTTCACACATATTTTTTATAACACTAAATATGTTTGGTGTTTCTAAAATACTGTAAACAATTATTTAAATGTTTAGTTACTTAATTTACTACGCTGGATTTCATTTTTAGATTTTGTCTTTTTTGGTTTTTCAGATTTTTTGTCTTAGTACAAATTTTAGTCTCCCAGAGAAGTATTGATAAGAGGTTGCGGCAGCATTTCAACAAAAAATTCATATATTAAGCCGATTATTTGGCAAGGATAGAAGATAAAATTGGTGTTTCTAAAATACTGTAAACAATTATGTGAATGTTTGGTCACTTAATTTATTAGGCCGGATTTCATTTTTAGAATTTCTTATATTTTTGGGTTTTTCAGAGTATTTATATCGGTATAAATTCTAGTCTTTTAAAGAAGTATTGATAAGAGGGTTGTAATAGCACTTCAACAAAAACATCATCGATTTAGCCGATTATTTTGGGAGAATAAAAGATAAAATTTGGATAAGAAAAGCCTCCAATTCATGCAAGCTGACCGGAAAATGGAAGCAATACAAAACCCTTAAATTATGATATCACTAATGTCGAAGTAATAAAATAGATATCAACAGTCAACATATTCTGTTTTGTCCCTTTCTTTTTAACCTTCTTGTACACAACCATATCTTTCAATATTTTAGTATATGTTATGTTTAAAAAATAGCTATATCTTTTCATTCAGTCGTAATAAAGTAGTCTTGACAGATAAACAGGAAATAAAGATAACAATCATTAGAAACTGGCCTATTTATAAATAATTTTATACATGCTGATAACTAATCAAATTAATTAACCTCACCTGTATGGGTTGATAAATGGCTATGTGGTTTATGAGTGGTTGTTTTATCCGACGCAATAACGACGTGTACCATGTAAGAACTACGGCCCTGGCGCCAGGTGGGTGGTCGACTCCTGCAAGCACGGTGAGACATTCCAGAACGCCGAGGGTCTTGTTGATTATCTTCTCAAGACATGGTCCGACTATGCTTGGCTGTTCATTCTCTTCTTCCACTAATAGCTATAAAGTTTTGGTTTCGATTATAATCTCAATTTGGTTCCCAATGCTGTTCCCACAGAAAAGCAGTAGATTGAAGTTTATATGTCGATATGGTTTAATGAGAGAATATAGTTTAAAGGGAGGTCAGATGTTTGGTTTCAGTTGGAATAAGCATAATTCACAAGGAATAGATTGCGTGTTTTAGTGCAGAGTTAATTTTAGGTTGGTATGGGTTTAGTTTTAGGTTGGTATGAATTTTTTTGTATTACAAGTGTTATAGACAATAACAAAAGATCTTATGCTCTATTTAAACCAGTACTTACATGAATACAATACTATGTGCTTACACACAATGCTAGTCACTATTTGGATTACAATATGTATTATTTTTGTACTTTCTGATACTCTTGAAGCACTTTTAATAAGATAGGTAAAATAAGTACACAAACTTAGTTCTCCTCAGTTTAAACCTTTTAAAAAAAACTAAAAATAATTGAAACCAAAGAAATAAATATAATTGAAAGGTACATGTGAAGAAAAAGTAATAAAAATAATACTTATCCATTAAACAATTTTAAAATCTGTTAATTTATGAAAGTGAATGTTGCTTTATCTAGTTAGTGGTAACACTTTATTAATAAACACATACTCCATTTCTGACCTCCGCAGGTCATAAATCAAATATAGTTGACGGTAACAAGAAATGGGATGTGTATTGGAGAATAGTAAGATGGTGAAGACATTACATTGAATGTACTTACATATGTCATTCATATACCTATACGATTAATTGTTGAATTGAAAATTAGCCCGAAATCAATACATGTACAGTATTAGTAGTCGAGTTCAAGCACAAACACAAATGTTTCACAGGAATTAAGGCAGCTGTACATAAGAAACGATAAAAGTTAATAGCGATGAGACGCTTAGAGATATGCATGAAGTTTGCTAATATATAGAATGGTTTATTTCTAAGTTCAAGAATTCATGAGTACTTAAAACTCTTAAATACAATTTTATAAATATTTTGAATATATATAAGCTCTAAGCAGCCTAGTTCTTGCAAAACACACATTTTAAATGGCAGATAAGTCAAAAAGCTGGCTGAATGAAATCGGAAAGAACTGATAAGACGCGAAGCTGGCCAAATTAAGTTCGAAAGAGCCGACAAGACACAAAGCTGACCTAATGGCAAGATGCAACTTTCCAGCAAACATTTTAACTCCCATCGAAACGCGCCATTAGATGTTGCACCTCAAAAAATACTTTTAAATGAAAAAATTTCCAAAATTTAATGACTTAAAATGTTTCATATACAAAATTATTAAAATGAACAATTGTTATGTAAAGTAACTCAGCACAGTGCGAGGCATGTTATGTTACAATGTAAACATTTCTGTACACACAATTATCAACTGTGTTTATATGTCGCAAGCAGGTAAGCGACATTGTTATTAGCATAAAAATTGGTTTATTTTTGTACTATCTCATTCGTCTACCTCATTAGGTCTAACACTACAGTAATGGAAAAAATCATATTTTGAATTAAAGTAAATTATTTATAATTATCTCGCACATATATAATAAAAATATAAATGTTTACTGATGTTAAATTTTGTAACAATAAATAAATGCACAGCATAAATTCAGATAATTTGAAATGACTAATAAAGTAAACAACTAGAACTTGGCTGCCATACAAAACTTAAGAGGGAATTGAAGTTTGGCAGTTGACGAGAAACAGGTATTAAAATATATAAATGCTCTCTGTCTCCGTTCCCTTGTGCCTTTACGGATTGTGCGAGAGGGAGTCGCAACTTACCTGCCTATAATTCAGCCACTAAGATTTTAATTTTATAAGCAAGGAAGAGAAACGTTGCTGCTTTTTGTATTCAAATTTAATAATTAATTATGATCTTAACAATATTTACAACTAATCAACTTTGTTCTTTTTCACATTTGATGGAATTAATTTTGCAAAGCTGCTTATTGCAAAAAATTGGCAATAAACAGCTTTCTCATATTACTGTTATTGATATTTGTAATATAATAACATATAATTACTACTTAAGCTAAGCCTCAGGCCTTAAATATATCAGGACTCAAATAATTATTAGCTAACAGTGCTATAAAACTGATAAGTAAAGATTATCATGCTTGTGTATAACACGCATTGACCATGACTGTGCAAGGGATATTTATTGCAATAACAATTGATTGAATTATTCTACTTTTCTATATTGTTTATTTTGAATAACAGGGTTTTTTATTTATTCTATCACTGATCAGTGAATGGCACGAACGTGGATAATAAAAATGTATAAAATAGTTTGGAAATAGACCCGTATGGTTCAAGTTTCAACCTGTTTGAAGTGTTTAAGTAAAAAGTAAAGGTTTTCATATATGCCTCATTACAGTAGATCAAATACTCTGAAACTTCTCAAAGGAATTTTGGTAACTTTAATAAAAGTGAGGTATTGTATTGAAAATAAAAAGTACAGGTATTGTATATATTTGGCGTTAATTTTGTAGAAATTCATTATTCACAATTAAATGAAACTATATGATGCATTATTTCTACTTTCTTTAAGTTCTTTACCACGACCTAGGTTTCATAGTATTACAACATCATCAGGTGGGCTATTAACAAAGATCTATGCTAATAGCACGAAGTATCTTTGCTAATAGCCCACCTGAAGATGTTGTAATACAACGACACCTAGGTCGTGGTAAAGAACTTAAAGAAAATAGAAATAATACTACATCACGTACTTTCATTTAATTGTCAAAAAGTACAGGTTTTAAATTGGGTGACAGACAATTGTCAAGATTCCTTAACGATTAATATATAGAAAAAAAAAAAATAAGCCATATTATATGTATTCAAATAGAAAAGAATGAATAAAGAAACTTTGACTAAAGAAAAAGGTACGTATGATAATGTGAAAGGTATGTATGATATTTTAAATGTTTGTTCAGAGGTTAGATCTCTGGAGTCAAAACATTTATTTAGTATTTTTAAATAATTACGCATATTAAAATTTATTAACTCATAATAAAATATAGCTAATTAATACAATTAATGTAAAGAATTTTATTAAAAATGAATGGGGTAACAAAAAGTTAGTATTTTCTGTCTGAAGAATATATATTTATGTACATAAATGTTAATACTGTTACCTGTAACATCTTATCCAAATGAAAGGGTACTTTTGTGTCTTCAATTCGTAATTTTGAATGTACATCTTGATTAATATATAAGTTTTGAATTAATTTCCAATGGTATTGAAAATCTTCCAATCTTGGCGCAGGAGGTGCTAACTAGAAAATGCGCATAATTTTACAGTTATTTTAAAAGAAGAAATATATCACATTACGTTACGTTCCATATTTAACATATATTAAAATGAATGTTCAGATTTTCCGAAGAAATTCATGTGACAACTTTTTATTGATCGGATTTAATTGTAAACAATACAGAAATTACGCAACTTACCACATCTGCCGCAGTTGCCAATACTTCGGAAAATCTGCTAAGCATTCTGCTCTTGATTTATGTCCAAAATATAAATAATGGAATGAACTATTTCATGTAGTTTTTGTAAAAAATCATTTTCGGTTTATGTCAAATTGTGTTGATTTTCGTGGCTACTTGTCATGCATGTTGATATTTTTTTACAGAGGTACAATTCATGTGTTACCAGTATTGAAATATGGCGGGATATAAAAATCGGGAAACCTCATATATATTTTTAAAACTTCAGGCAATTAATAATCTATTGAATGTAAATGATTCGACATTTTGAAAGGAATATGACAAAATGGTGCCAATACGTTATTAGCAGCTTTTTATCATTTTTCAAATTTATTTCTTACATCAATTTTTGAATATTTGTACCTATACCGGTTTATTAGTTATGTAACATTAATAATGGTATTAATATGGAAATTTACCTCTAAAAAATCATTATTCTTACTTATTTAAATGGAATTTTATACAATCATAATAAATAAAGATTTAATTATTCTTATAATGGTAATAAAAAGAAATAGTTCGCTATTTTTTATTAGTAGGTGTCATAGACTTAATTTTATAGTACATTAAGTTTATAATAGTTGTTTATTTACATATATTCAATTGCTTAATATATAACCTGTATGTATTATTAAAATATTAAAACATTTGTAAAATTATAAAATGTGTAAAAATGTTTTATGAATTTTCTTATTTATCAAATAACTCATTAGTAAAAGTAAAGCTTTAGTAAAGTAAAGATATTTGAAAATATTATTGTTTTAAAAGAAATATAAAAGTACTGGTATGATGTATTAAAAATAACGTATTAAGCTATTTGAATTATCCCAACTAGACATTTTTTGTGTGCAATTGTGCAATATTACAAACATAACGACATTAAATAATAATACAAATAATCAAAGTTAATTAGTAACTTATGTACTTTACTAACCAAATAATATGCTCGGTCTTTATTATTTTTTCTTTCACCGTAGTAAGCATAGCAAATACATCATCACTCGAGAAATCTGCAAAACTTTTCTTATAAAAAAGTTTACAAATAAGATTTTTTTTTCGTTTGTTTAGTCCATCGTTAAAATTTTATTTTTTCTTATATTTAGACGTTATTTTTTTAGTTTTTTCTATAATACATGTTAATGATAAATTAATTAAATATCTTTAAATGCTATTTTGTGGACAGAATATAAAATCTTTTTGCATCTTTGTTACATGAACTTACATTTATAATCAATGTATACGTCTTAAAACAAATAAGTAAAATCTGAAATTTCATTTGAAAACTTCAGAATTTCATTCGAAAAATTTTCAAGACTCATTCGAAATCTCGTTAAAAATATTCTTTTTCGTCGGCAGCTGCATATATGGTAAAATTTTGTTTATTTAAGTTAGCTTGACTTAATAAATACATTGAAATATTTTTGATAAACTTTTCTAAGTTATTTTAAGGATATAAATATCATTTCTAAGGTAAGGAATATAAGTATCATTTGAAAGGTTTCAATTCTGTATGAAGAATGTGCAGATATTGATAGAATAGTAGTGTCATTATTTGCGATATCTAGGTTCTCGTCAATATTGCGATTCTGATAAGTTTAATAATTTTAGCTATTCTGTATTTATTGTCGGTATTATTATTGTCGGTTTAAAAAAATTATTGTCGATTTAAAAAAAAACTTTCAAATAATTTAGTCATTTAAGAAACATGGTTATATAAACTGATCGTAGAAGGCCGTATTTTTCCAATTAAATCAAATAATGCCTTTTTGTCAAAAAAACGATAATTAATTTTTTCTTTATAAACCCACGTTCCTTTTTCCGTATTCGATTTAGAAATTCTTTTTTCGAATTGGACAACCCGAATATATAACAAGCAATGCATTTTCGAAAAATATTCCGTTCATAATGGTAAAGCATGTGCATGGTGTGAGAAGGTTTTGTATGCTTTCTGTACATTCGGGTTGTCTAATTCGGGAATAGAATTCGAAAAATGAGCGTGTATTCTTGACCATAAAGTATTTTCTCCTTTACAATGACGAGTTTCAACAATTGACCCGTGTTGATCATTCTCGACGATTCACTCAGAGTGAAAGAAAAAATGAATTCCATTTTTTGTGTATAATCACCCAAAATACATTGGATGGTTCACTTCAAATTGACGCCAAATGAATCTAGACGTGTCGAATCTAGATTCGACTCGTTTAGAATGTAGAGGTGTTGAAATGAATCTGATTTGCAGAGAAAAAACGAAGAAATAAAAGAAAACACTAAAATATAGTATTAGTAAACAATTTGCCGAGTGCTAATGACGATGAAATTATAATTCATTGTCGTGTCTCACCTATCACTCTGCATAAATCATCAAAGTGAATCATAAAAACTAAACAAAAACGTAGATATGTATCTATTTTGTTCATCCGTCGTGATAACTTTGGATAATTTACTGTTTTCACTGTCCACTCATTATTCACTTTGGACGAATAATCCTTGATGATCGTCATATGCGTATTGTGTAAATATAGGCATAATGAAGTAAATTTTTACCGTTTAGAACCACTATCATGTTAAAGCTCTATCCCCTGTTGCTTTGAATACATAAACTTGAAATGTAAATTCAATCTTCCGCATTAAATTTTGCAAAAAACTATCCATTTTACTATTTAATCCAATTCTTCTCTTTTCACTAGTTTTATGGTCATTTTCTTTTAGGAGAAATAAAACAGTGTAAAATTTATAGAAACACTCCAGCGTTAATAATTGAAACTAATGCTTATGTATGCTAATGCTTATGTATGCTAACCAGTTTTTGCGTGAATATTTTTCACGTAATCAAATGGTTGTTTTTATTATAACCAAAGAGAAAAGATTTCCTGATCTGAAAATAATAATATATGAATAATTATAAAATGAAATTTTGATAACAAATAATAATAAAAAAATAATTAATTAATAAAACCAAGATAGTTCAAGTTATGAAAATTCTTTTTTTAATTATTCTACAAATATTATACGAAAACATATAGTCATTTAAAAACGACCAGAATATTTTAAAACTATTATATATATGAAACTGTTATGGGGAATTTCCGTTTTTGTTGTGTTAACTGGTAGTCTCATATTTTAAATAGTAAATAGTGTGTTAGGTAGTACATACTGACATATTTTATCCATTATATTCCATGATTGATTTTGTAAAGCTCAATCGACACATGTAATAATATTAAAATGTATATTCTTGATCTTAGCTCGAATTTTAATTGCATGGACAACACGAAAAGTTTTTAGAACTGGCCTATAATAATGATAATTAAAAAAAATTATTCAAATTTAGAAAATCGATCTCTTTGATATGTACCGAGTTGCTTTGTTTGAATTTGTTATTTGTTTTTACTATTTGGCGGTAATTTCAAAATTGTGCATATGGCATTAAAATTAATTTAACCCGAGAAAATTTTTGTTAGATGTTTTTATATGATTTTCGTTTTGATCTCGATCTAGAACAAAATTACGAATGACTCCGATTTTGCACTTTAGGGTGAAGCCCCATAATGCGCCATTGTTTACAAATGGTTTAAATAAAATGTTTAAGTGTGATTGTACTGATCTCTGCGATAATATGCGTGATATCTCATTCTGCGTGTATTTCATCAGCGACAATTGAAGATGTCATCAGCGCTGTTGGGATTATGACAAAAACTGACAAGAAGGTAATCTATCAAATTCGGATATCGCCAGTTTAGATGTTGGTAAGACTCAAGTACAGAAAATTCTATACGAATATTTATGCATTAGGGTGCTTTCTGCTAGATACACAAACATCCCATAATATGAAGTAAAGTCAAACCACCGTTGCATTAATTGATGTTGTGAAATGTTAGAAAAAAATTAGCAGAGGTCACTCCAATGTCGTATTCAACATCGTCACAGATGAGGAACGCTGGGTACTGTTACGGACTTGGGACTGAGAGGCAGTCTGCTCATAGGGTGTATCGTTCTGAAGAATTGCCTATAAAGAGGAAGAAAGACTGAAGTTCTGATCGACGGATTATTATGGAATAATTGATATAAAGGCAATGGGGATGGTAGAAAGAATGGTCAGAATTCTGTCACGTTTTTGGAATTTTTTTTTATTTTTCGGAAATAAGCAATAAAATATATTATTCAATCTAGAACATAGATAAAGTTTAACCGAAAATTTGACTTTGCGGGTGTAGAAATTCTGGGTTATCCGCCATATAGCCCTGACTTTGCACATTAGGTACTTTTTTCCCAAATATAAAAGGGAAACTGTGAGGAATACGGTTATCGGACGCCGCAGAAGCGGCGACTGTCTTCGAAAAGGCCGTGGACGGAATGTCCAAGGAAGAGTGGGTTGATGTTTCTCACAGTAGTTCCATCGAATGAAACGATACATAGAGTGATATGGAGAATATTTTGAAAACATTAAATTAATTACAAACTTGCCAGTTGGTTTCATTTTTGGTATTGGAAAATTACACTGATGCGTGAAAGAGGGAATGGATTGGTGTTGTATGGAAAGTTTAACGTAGAGAAAAAGAGATGGTTGATATGATTGATATTTGTCCTTACTACATGCTTTTATTATTATCCCTTAATGGAGATGTATCGTATTTATGTCTCATTTTTTAAGGTTCGAAATCCCAAAAGGAAAAAAAGAACTGTATAAGATCATTTCGTTTTCCTTTTATATGTCTGTTAAGACTATCTTCCTCAGGAACGAGTGGAGGTATCAAAATTGAGCTAGAGGTTGTGAAAAAATCAAGCTTCTAAATTAATGCAATCAAAAAATACGATCATTTATGACCCATATTTTGACACTCACAAATAAGTCAATATTTATGGGGGTATTCCCCGTAGATCTAGAATCATCAAATTTGGGAAGAAGCAAGGTCTCAAAGCACAAGTAAAGAAAAAAATCTGAAATCTTTATTTTGTAGTTATATCATATAAAAATTTTTTTTTTAAATATGCGCCTGTGAAAGTTATAGTAGGTAATCTATTTTCATTCTAAAAAAATGTAATTTTGTAAATAGTTTAATAGGAATATTACGTACCATTAAATATTTATAAATACCTAAATGAGTTCAGAACTCTCGTAGTGCGAGTTCCACTAATGCTTTACAGGTTTTTTGACGTGAATACGTCTTTAAATTTGCTACCATACGGGGGCTATCCAAAAAACCTAATGAAAAATCTAATCGGGGGATAGAGTTTGGCGTTGCAGTTTCGAATCTATCCTTTACATCAAAAATTATACCACTGGATAACTAAAGGATCAAAGAATTCATTACGATAAGCGAGAACAGTGACGCATCGCGCGCGGTGGAGGGGGAAGCGCCGCCATTTTGAGGTTATTTTGTTGCGTATTGAGATTTGCAATTAGTATAACTTTTGATTCGGAAAAGCTACGATGTTCGATTAAGTTTTAATCGTCAGCTGTCGTCAAAATCTATCGATTGTATGTAAAACATTAGTTTGAAGTAGTGACAGTGAATAAATAAGGTGTTAGAATTAAAAAATATTGTCAAAAATATATAATGTCGGCCTATACGCTATTGTAACATAATAATTATTTGTTTCCTTGCTTTTATCCTAAATACATAAATAAAAATATTTTATTTAAAAAATATAACCCGTTACATAGACGTATTCACGTACAACACACGGCCGTGTCCATAACATAGTCACACCCATTTTTTTACAATTGACTTTACAGTGTTTTATTGTAATTTGAACTACCAATAAACCAATTTGGCCGTATCGATTATTTGCTAAGTACACATACATTGATTAATTATTCGCCAACTAATTGATAATGTTAAATAAGAAATTATAAAGTTTTCATCTAAAATATTTTCACAAAATGTTGCTACAGGGGCGTATTTGAAATCGAGTAGAAACCAAAACATTTTTTTTCTTTTAACCTATTATTTGCCTCGCTGACAATTTGTCTGTTTGTCTATGTATTGTTTTATAAATTAGCACATAAAAATAACTGAACTGATTTGATTTGGGACTGTCATTGGGATTTAGATTACAATCTAGTCTTAACTTTTGTCCCGATGAAATTTTCTCCAAGAAGTTTGAAATTCAATAAAAGCGCTCTCTTAATAAGAATTGAGGCTTAATAACTGATGAATAGAAATTATCGAAGTAATCATTATCTTTTAGCCTAAAGTTCCAAGCGAAAACATGATGCTTTTATGCCCATGAAAGACACTCCTGAGATGCAAACACCAACTCTATCTTCAGTAATTGCTAACATGTTTAATCTGTTTTGTGCCAATATCTTTCACCTAATCAATTGAGTATTTTTATAATAACCTTAAATAATGATTACTTTATTATTTTTTGCAATATCAAGTAATTATACAATTGATATCTTAGAATTCAGCTTCAAAACTCAAGTTCAAACTTCGCCTCATTTACTATCAATTGGTTTTAGCGGTGCACAGATAGGTACTATGCAAAATGTCCCGAATTTAACGAATTCATCTGTTTTTTATTATCTTCCTAGCATATCAAAACGTGACATTATTGAAATTCATTACTATCAACCATTTAGCAATTATTTAATAAGTTCTCAGCGTTGCAGCGCACAAATGCAAAACATATGCGAATGTGAAAAATTAGTTTTTGTGCGAATATTTTTCATATAATCAATTGATTGTTTTTGTCATAATCATAAAGAGATTTTCTCTTTTCTGCAATATGAAATTATTACGCAATTGACTATTAATTGTATAAAGTTTCAAAGTCAAGTTCAAACTTCGCTACGTCTATTGTTCATTAGTTTGGGACGTATGCATTGGTAAGTAAAAGTTCGTGATTTTGGGCGAATTCGCCTGATCTTTATTATGTTTGTTTATTATTAAAGTACAAAAATAAACAAATTCATTATGATCCTAGGTCTAGTTTACTTTTAGAAATAAATATTTAACAATATTTCAGCGCACTAATGTCAACGTATATGTGTTAAGGTGTAAAACCAACTTTTCTCTGAATAATTTTTAAATAATTAACTTATTACTTTCATAAACAAATAAACAAATTAGCATCTTCATACTCATTAATAGAGCTGCTTGTAGTCAGTTCACAGTAATGAGGCGGGCAACTAGCTGTTATCCGTGGTTTCATTCGTGTGGAAAATACTGGATTGGACAATAAAAAAGAAGCCTTTCGAAAGAATAAAAATTATAACCATACATCAGTTTATTGTGGCTAGTTATAAGCGCCATCATTATCGAGTACCCATCTCTGTATAATTGGCAAAGAACGAAGAGCGCCAAAATTTAAGCTGTCAAATTTTTAATTGGAAAATCAATTCTCGGGGGTGGTTCTCATTATCAAGATTTTTTTTTAACTTTATAGTAATGTTTGTGAATAAGGGGGATGTGGAATAATTACTAATGCTAGTTTTAATAATTTCAGTTGAGTACTTTTTACACGGGCGGGTATTGTCATGCAGAAAGAACACTGTTGTATTTTGGACATTTACGACAGAGTCCAAGCCCAAATTTATTTTAAAATTGACTACAGTACACTATTGTGGTAATATTTATGATTTCATGAACATGCCAGCAAACAAACAATTTTATCTTTTTGTGATGCGATTAATTTTTTGACATTAGTTTACGTATTTCCTTTTGATCTAAACACAAGGGTATATGCTCATCATTAGTGATGAGATGTTTCAACCAGTTGAACATACGCCGAACAGACTAAAGTTATGTTCATATATCAGGAACGACAATGGAGTTCATTGTGGGACTGTGGATCCTGTCAAAATCCATTCAGTAGTGTTGCCTGATACCGGAATAAATAAAGACACTTAATAACGGATAAAAACAGACAAATTTAAAAAAATAATTATTTATGTTTCCAGCAGCCTCCAAATAAGAAATCTCCTTTTTGGAAATATATATAAACACACACACACAAACACACATACACACACACACACACACGTGCACACCTATACGTACATGTACGTATGCTCGAATGCACGTTCGCACACGCATGCACACACAAAAACATATAGAGACAGTGGAAGATGGTTCGGTACCGTTTGGTAATAAATTAATAAATTGTTGGTTACATTTGATGTCATTTCTTTTTATAAAGCACCACGGCGAACATATTGGAACCAATCAAAGTTGTTTATAATATCTAAATATGGTGTAGTGTGTTGCATAAAAGTATTTTATTAATTTATAACAACAATACAGTGTTTAATTTTTCCAAAATATGTTTTTATATTCATTCGTTACATAAACTCTTTAAATTGAGTTATGTTTACTTTAGTGTTATCTCTACTATAAGCTTTTATATCTGTCGTTTATATACGGTACTGCGCTATAAGTTATACGATACTGTAAGTTCTTATATCTGTCGTTTATATACGATACTGCATTATAAGTTATACGATACTGTAAGTTCTCATGTCTGTCATTTCCAAGCGATCGCTATATTGATTTAACGGTTCTGTAGATACTTAAAAAATACTACGCATTCTAGATATATATTTAATAAAAGTTGAAATAAAATGCTTCAACATTTGGTAATAATATCTGTTTAGTTTTATGGCTATGTCAATTTATTGTAATTTTTTTATACATTATTGAAGTATTTTCGATCAGAATAATTAAACACTTTCAATCGCCGACTAGAGAACTCCCAAGGACATATCTCTTGCAGTATCACTTTGAAGTCTGAAATCGAAACAAATATGTCAATTAAATCATTTTTTTTTCAATATGTTTTGGATATTATAGTATATTTTAAATAATCGTGGATAATTTGGAGATATGATATTAAAAAAAAACTATACTTTTTAAAGTAGTTTAAAAAACACTTATCGAATTATTGTTTACTTTATCAACCTGATCACAGATTTTGTAATAAAATAAAAAGACACCTAATTTTACATTCAGTAAATTTTGCTGCTTAATTAAGGTATTAGCATATTTTCTTTTTTCTTTTGATTTTTTCCAAGTTTTTGCAAGTTATGAAGTATGACATATTTTGTTCTTCGGATCAAATGCATATTTATACACTAATCATAACAAGGATGATACCGAAAGGGTAAAAACAAAATAAGAGCTATGCTAGAAGGATTTTTTCTTTTTTATTTTTCATTTCGACTATATGATGTCACGGTTTAACTTTGAAAGGAACAAGGTTATACTCAAAGAACCATGGTATTGGCTAGAGCAATGGAGTGTCAATTATTTTTTTTTCGTAGCCATTAAATAGTTTTGTTATTTAATTTCCCGCCTACAACCCTATGATATAACATATTTTGATTCAGATTGAAATGTGTTCGCCATTAATTTTTTTATACTCATTTTACTTTTATTGATCGAATTTGGAGCAGTAAAATCATTGAAGTTGTTTTGTTACTAAAAAAATGGAGACAAACATGTATATTATTTTTCTAAAGTAATTTAGAGAAAATATCAAAAAATGTTATAATTAAAAAAAAACCCTCATGTCATATTAGGAATATTTTTTTTTGTTAATCACAATAAAGTCATATAGACTTTCAAAATATTCTTACCTGTATCAAACCTGCAATTGTGCTTGCGAAGGTCACATTCGTTCTTGAAAGACGCCACCTTGCCAGTATTGAAGTTGCAGGCGCATACGGCGATTTTGCGTCCTTTATTACAGACCAACTTGGAACAAGCTAACGCTTTTTCCTTCTCCAAGGTTTCTGAGTTCATCTCGGAAGTCTGTGTGCCAATTTCATATTTAGTATTATAAAATGACTAGTGTATATAGAAACCTTGTTTGTCAAAATGAGAAATGAGGATCTAAGATGAATGATCCAGTGTTGTTACCATGATATCGTCACGTTATGTAAAGCAAATGGCTGATTTCTGAGAAGAAACAGAAGTGTTATGACTTGTTTTGGGTAAAGATAATTATTAAGAGTTATTTTGGTGAGCTGATTTAAATTTCACGTTTTAATTTCGCGTAGCGCCATCTAATATCGACTTGAGTAAACGCTTATACTTGGATATTTAATATTTGTACAATGTATTCCCATTGGAGAAATCAGTCAAATAATTTTAGGATTCCGGACTTCAAAGGAAAAAAAAACGGAACACTTACAATCGTTTTTCCCAGAAACTGTTTGACGTAGTATCTCGAGATTTAAATAGTAATAAAACATAAAACTTTTTAAGAGTTTTATGTAAGATATTTCTAGAGATATTGCTGAAAATATATATAAAAACGTTTACCACCCTCCTTTTCATCCCCGAAACTACTAAAGTCAAGATTATGATAAGGTCAGGATTACTAGAAGTTTATCTGATGTGTAGTGAAGATTCTAAATCTTGTAGATATGTTTATATTGTGAAAAATAATATTTTCACGCGCCTAAGTGTCCATTGAAACCTTGCAGTGTGAACTCTACTCATTTTTAGGATTCTATACCTCAAAAAGAGAAACAGAACTTTCATAAAATCATTCATTTTATTTAACCCTCTAACAATAATAGATATTGAAGCTACAATTACGAAAAAATAAGGTTTTGTCAAGTCAATGCAAAGGTTCCAGGGAAAGTATAACGATGATTCTAAATATCATGGTTTTTGAGATATTTCCCTTTTTGAAACATAATATGTTATTTATCTCTCTACCTAACAATAATAGATATTGAAGCTACGATTACGAAAAAACAAGGTTTTTACAAGTCTATGCAAAGGTTCTAGGGAAACTATAACGACAAGTCTAAATATTCATGGTTTTTGAGATATTCCTGTTTTTGAGATATATAATATATATCTCCCTCATTGTAGATATTATCAACTATTTATTGTTTTGGAAAATCTATATTAGTGATGTCTATCCTTTTATGAAAAAAATAGGAAGGTGTAGTAATTTAAATATATATATAATATATATATATATATATATATATATATATATATATATATATATATATATTTATATACATATAGTTTAATATAAAAATTCATAGCCCATTTAAATAAAGTATACGTTATATAAGTACGTTTGTCGTTTTGATGAATCTGTTGAAACCCATTACACAGTTTTCAAAATTCTCTTGAAATTTCGATAGGTTTAATTAAAGTTAGAGACATGAAATTTGTATTAAGATTCTCGGATAGAAATAAAGAAATATTTATTTCAGTGTTTTTAGAAAATCTTTTTCTTTAGAAAATTCGTTTTTGCAAAATCATCCAAACATTTTTAGAAAAATTATTTTTGGTTAAATAATTATTATATGAAAAAGCGAATAAAATAAAATTCACTAAATGTCACTTTTGCCCAGGGGAAGCTGGGACGGGCAGAAGGTTTTCAAATAAATAGTTACGATTAGCACGATGGCACTCAACTCGTTGGTCAGGAAAATGACATATTTATTTTTGTAAGGAAATTAAAATACATATAGCTATATAAAACACATATAGGTATATAATTAAAATACATATACGAAATTAAAATACATATAGGTGTATAATTAGAAAACACTGAAAATAAAAATTAATTGATGTACAAATATATAGGTATTAACATCCATACAGAACATGTAAATACACAATCTGCAAATAATACTTGTAAGTATTCCACACGGAATACTTGTAAGTATTCCACCCGGAATACTGTAAGTATTCCACACGGAATACTTGTAAGTATTCCGCACGGAATACTTGTAAGTATTCCGCACGGAATACTTGTAAGTATTCCACACGGAATACTGTAAGTATTCCACACGGAATACATGTAAGTATTCCACACGGAATACTTGTAAATATTCCACACGGAATACTTGTAAGTACTCCACACGGAATACTTGTAAGTATTCCTCACGGAATACTTGTAAGTATCCCGCACGGAATACTTGTAAGTATTCTGCACGGAATACTTGTAAGTATTCGGCACGGAATACTTGTAAGTATTCCGTTTTTTTTGTAAGTATTTTGTTTTTTGGTCAAAAATAAAAACAATTTAGAAATACATTTTTTTAATGTAATCAGATATATATTTTTAGAAAACTATGTAAGAGTCTTATATTTTTATTAATAAACTATACTACCAAAATTGAGCATAAAATAAAATTGTAAAATGGGCGCTGAATATGGAACAGGAATCCAAATATGGGCTATAGATATGAACTTATTTATCGTGTAAGAAAGTAACAATAATAAATGTTTATCTTGTAAGAAATCATATCACTTTGGTGAGTGCAAGAAATTACTTAATTCACTTACAAAAATCACATATCCAAACGTCAAGCCTTAGCCCAGCACAGTCATTATGTGCCCAGAGCCCACACATCAAACATTTGATCACCAGTTCTCCTCGTGTGTCTTCGGAAAAAAGTTGCTGACATAACACATACTCTGCATCTGCAGAGACAAGAGCTTTTCGTCCTATTATGGCACCTAGTTCACTGTCTGAATCAAAGTGGAATTCCTCTTCACATACACTGTCAATCACTTCTTTCTTTTCTTTGGTGCCATGTCTTTAGTTTCCTTTTCCTTTTCAACTTTCTTCTTATTTTTTTTTCAATAAGACATAACTTCAATGAGAGATATAACAGAAGCCACAGCACTTTGTCTACCCCTATTAGTGTTTTTCTCATTTTTTTGGTGCAGGACTTATGTCATAAGGAAATACTAAACCTAGGCTCTTGCGAAGACGAAGGTTCGCCATCATGTGTAGATTCATCTCTAGTTCCAAAAGTAGATGCTTCGTTTGAATATCATATCCAGATGCACGGGTTGTAGGTCCTAATGAAGGTGCATTTCCTGCTTCAGATTTAGATCTTGAGACTGATGCTTCCTTAGAAATCAAATTTTCACCATTAGAAACAGAAGTCAAAGATCTAGATGAAAGGGGCAATCTGGGATCGTTATCCAATGGCTCTTCATTGGAATTGGACGATGATTTTGTTGGAGTAATATCTGTGCATCCATTTTTTATAGCATTTTGTTCCGCTGCAATAAATTCTACATTGCTGAATATAGTTTTATTCCTGATGACCTTATGAGTTCTGTAACGCGAAACTAGTTTGCTGCAATTTCACCTATTTGAACTTTCACGTAAGCTCTTCCAAACAGCTCTACAAAGTAGAAAGGGCTCAGTGCTCTAGTTTTTATTTTAGATCCAGGTTCTTATTTCTTCCCTGCGGTAAACTTTTAATGGTCTCAAAAAAGTTTTGTCTGGTGGCTGCCGCTTGTGGGTTGTTTGAGGTGGTAAAAATATAATGTCAACGTTTATTGTCTTTAGTCTATCACATTAATGTTCTGGGTATTGTTAAAGTGTTCATAGAAGATAAGTAGAACTCTTGATTCAGGTGTTGATTTTTTGTGTTTTATGAAGTGTTTGAACTAATCTATTAATATATTCATTTGAATCTAGCTAGATGGACGTGCAACTCTTTCAGCTCCAGGAGGACAACCTCTCATCAGTTGGGAACTCATATGTTTTCTCGGCGCAATTATGAACGGAGGTACAAAATGACCAGTGGTATTCATGCACACTAGAATTGTTACCAGGGAATCCATTTCAGCCTCACGTTGGTGAGGCTATTTGCCTCTTCCTCGGTGTCCAATAACTTCTGGAATTTCACTTTGGACAACTGTCAGGTCGGATTCATTCAAATTGTAAATACGATTTGGTGGATAATTATTTTTCTCGTACATCTCTTCCAAAAGTGGGAAAAACTTGTCGACGTTTTCTTTGTTAAAGCCAAACGCTCTCGCAAATGACGTTCCTGTAGGCTTTCTAATTATCGGTTTGTCTTTATGATGTTTCAGAAATAACCTTATTTTTGCTGCTATGCCAGATTCATGGAATTAATTTTACAAGTTGTTACGTGTTGCCAACAAATACGGCATTTTGCGAAGATCTGTCCTTGTCAATTCATCAAATTTGCTTTCCATCGTTGAAGCATATTATATTCAAATGTTTTTCAACTGTGCTCCCATCACTGTTTTCTTACCTAATGTCGTGGGAGCCGTTTCTTCTGGAGTAAGTTCAGTTTTCAGGCTTAAGCGTTGCGCAGTCTTTCTTGGTACTTTGAAAATTTTTGCTGCTTTAAGTTATCCATTTTCTTCTTTCGGATGATTTTTATGGCTTTAATCATTTGTTCTTCATCCCTATATTTCCTTGGTTCTTTGATTGTGTCGACGGCATTCTGAAAATAAAATGGAAGGACACTTTAGAAACAAAGGTAAAACCACCTAAGTACTAGTACCTAAATATGGGCTAGCTCATATTTAGCACTATGGTTACAACCCATATTCGAAATTCTTGATATAAATGAACTTGACTTCGCATTTTACAAGTCATACATTACAAACATTTAATCGACAAAGAAACATAAAATTAAACATGTATTCTAGAAATCAAACCATTTGTTTGATTATTATTTTCACGGTATTAAGACCTAATTTTCATCAATAAAATAATATACTTTTACGTACCTTAGAACTTTTTTTTGACTGCAGCGAAACGACACATCCCTATCTTAGCGGCAGCTCGCGCCGGACTGACGAGATAGAGTGAATGCGATATTAGTGCGAAAGAATGCGGTAGAAGATAGTCGTTTGTAGCGTCTTTCAATTTTTTGTTTTAGAGAAATGTGACTAGCCCATATTAAGGTACTAGTCCATATTTGTTTACTTTCCTCTAATAATAAAATTGTAACAGAGTAAATTCTGTTAACGGAAAATATTTTTTAAAAAGAGTGATTGATTTTGCGTATAGCATGAGAATAAAAAAATGCGAAAAACCGTCTTTTAGAATTTTTGTCTATTTGTCTGCGTGATATTTTGCGCGGGTGTCACGCAAAATCTACTGGACAGATTTTGATGAAATTTTGTATGGTAATAGTATATATCCAAGAGCAACTTATGAGAGACAAATAAAAAAACATTTTCTAATTACACACGAAGTCGTAGGTACAGCTAGTAATAAAATATTCGCGATAACTCAAAGAAGGTTTCGTAAATTAAAGATATTAATATACGAAACCTTCTTTGAGTTATCGCAGTAAACTAAAGTTATTATTATTTGGGCGATTGAAATAAGGACTAATAATTTAAGGCACGGAATTTTAAATGCAAAATATTATACATTTATTTTTCATTTTTTTATTATAAATTTCAACGTTGTGTACGTACTTAAAATATTTGTATATTTGGCGTTTTATTACTACATGAGCAATTTATTTCCCTCAACTATGTTGATTAAACCTGAAGAGTTTGTAATGTGGAAGGCTGCAAAAATACTAAGAACAAACAAAATTAATTAAGATATTAATAATAAAGAAATAAAGAAAGAAAATATCGTAACAGATAAATAAACAAAAACCAAACTTAATGTAAAAAAATACATAAAAATGATTAAATTCCAGACTTTGACATGGTTAATAAGAATAAGAAAATGGGAACAAAATGGAATTAAAAATTGTGAGAAGAAGGGCTTTCCCAGATAGCATTTGAACACATTTATAGAGGTCCAGTTCCTGGTATCCGGATCCACTCAATTCCAAAGTTTAGAAAGCGACGGACTGTTCATAAAAGGTAGTTGTAGTTTGAGTTGCTTTTCGGAATGTAGCTCTATGCCATAAATGCTGACGTAAAAAAATATGTTGCTTCTAAAATATCTAAAGGAATTACTTTTAATTTATTTTAGAAAATGAAATATATGATCACAGTTCTAAAGGTCGGTGAATTTGTATGTGATATACTCCTGTATTCATTTTTAGATAATTATCGGAATTTGGTTTTCCTTTGACAAATTTTTTACACTTCTATATTTTTTTGCTTTTGGAAAAATCAAACAAAACATTTTTCAATATCAAATATTTATCATCCTTCACGATTTCTGTTCAAATTTGGATTTTTTACGGAACCAAAGTAAATGTTAGTGAAAACTTACTTTGTAGTAATTTTGTAATTATAACCTGAAGTGACACCTCTGTCGTCCCACCCATAGATACTTCATTACGTAGCGAAAAACAATTCGTGAATTACTTTCAAAGTAGCTTTGACAGTTTTAAAAATTCGAAAGTTTATGGTTTCAAAATAACAATTAAAGCACAAAATACGAATTCATTTCTACTGACGATTTATCAAGAATGGTGACGTTATAATTCAAAAAAATTTTTAAAAAAAATTAGCAGAATAGAACTTTAGAACATTTCACAGTTTTCTCGTCCACATTTTGTTTAATACCTTACAAATAATTTTGATGCAGTCGAATTTTTGGACATTCCCTCCGTGAGTTGACGAGATGTGACACTCAGGTAAAGTGGGATAATGTGTATCATTATACTGTCTCGAATGGGAATCAAGCCATAATTGAAAAAAAACTGAACAAGTAATTCGTCGAGAAGAAAATACTGCGTGGAAGTCCACTTTAAAGAAGGTTGTAATGTACACATATATTCTAATTTGTGACAGATACTTTCAAACTTGCGCTTTTAGTGTCATTATATTTAATGAAAATTCAACTGGAAATCAGCAATTAGCAATGCCAAAAAGACGTCCACTGGCTACAACACAGGATCCTTTGAAGTTTTCATGGATTGATCCTGTGCCGTTTAGCTCCAATGTCTTTCCGCAACTTTTACCAGGTCATATGTCCACCTAGCGGGGCGGCCTAGGGCGGCCGCATCCCTCTGAGGTTTCCACACCATTCGAGAAGTTTTCTTCACCAACGGTCATCGATTCGGCGCGTTATATGACTTGCCTATTACCAGTTCCGTCTTCCAATCCCATGAGCTATAGTTCTTCTACGATCCTCCTCATTACGGATCATATGTCGTAGAGAAGTTCCAGGCGTAGGTCTTTCCATAGCTTGTCGAATCTTTTTACAAGGCCAATAGTAAGGGTTACATTTCCGCGCATATGATTTTTGCATCGCAATTCCGTTTGTAATCACTGGCAACACTGGCTAAACACTCTCGTCTTCACATATTGAGGTATTTTGACCGAGAAGATATGGCGAAGTTTTCTGAATGGTGCCCAATCGAATTGGACTAAAAATAGCTGTTCGTGATTAAATATTTTGTAAATAAGGGAATGAATTTCGTATGTATATTTATTTTAAAATCACAGTTATATATATATATATATATATATATATATATCGCAACCTCGTAACGGAAAGTAGTATTTCTTGAAGAAAAAATGTAGACACACGTGAGCTATTATTCATATGACTAACATATGAATAATAGCTCACTTTGGAAAAGTTTGTGCATTAAACGCCTAACATATTTAATCTCTTCGTTGAGGGTAACTAGGCTCTAGGCTTATGCTGTAACATCAAACAATTACACAGTCAGTTCAGAATAATTAGATATGTCATGAATCGATTGGAGCTAGCTACTCTATTTATGAAATAGGCATCACTTCGGATAAAGAGCTTTAAAGGTAACATAAAAAGGTTTAGAACGAATGTTAATTGCTCAGTTTATTAAGTATGTTGAAATTATAACATTGCACTCAATTAATTGTGAAAAATGGGTATTCTTTTATTGGCAAAGTTTTGTGCTATTGCAAAAGACTTCAGTTTTTATTCTCGCACGTCTTTTGCTGGAATATTGCGTAGCAAACGTTTTACAGGAGAATTTGGAATAATCTTGCACTCTTAAATTTTACAGTGTCCCACAGTGGAAAATTTGTCTCTTTTACAAAACGGTATTTACAAATTTTGATATTGGAAAGACGTATATTTAGGAGCAGTGTGATATTCTTTATTATAATGTCGAGTTTCTCTACCTTACTAAAAATATTGTATAATTGTTTTCTTTATTGCTTAGTGTATTTCCCAACACATTTTCAATTTCTTTATTCTCACTCGTTATCAATTGTTTTTTTTTAAATAGGAAGTTTATACTGGAGAAATTCAGATTAGATATATTATTTTCACTATCGATTAGCAAATTTTCTAGCTAACCTTGTACCTATATGTGAGTTTCCAATGATAATAGAACTCCAGGTGAAACTAGTTCAAGTCTGAATTATAGTCGAATAATGATTTCTATAGATAAAGACTAATGGTTCCATGATGTGATTTAAGCTATTCTTCTGCAACTGAACGAAATTAAAATCTGCGTACCAATTTTTAAAACTTTTTTTATTCGAACTCTTAAATCTTCCTTCATTTTAGAATGTATTGGATAGTAAATAAATATAGATTCTGGCCACATATACTTCATTATGCTAATAAAAAACTTCCATCGGTCAACAATATGTTGTATATGTGACAAACATAAGAAACAATTTTAATAGCTGTGTAGTCACACAGTTATTAAAATTGTTTCTTATGTTTGTCACATATACAACATATTGTTGACCGATTATAGGCAGATTCTTGTTTATAGGCAGATTCTTGTCCATGTTTAGAAATTAAGGGTCGAGTTATTAAACACTTTGTAGAATCATCCGAATAGTTTAAAATCGATTTGTAATCGACATTTAGAAGACACTAGAAGTCGATAAGATTGCTAACTCCCGCTCGGAAAAATTGTTAAACCGTTTTGAGTTTACATTATCTTGCGTGAACGTTTTTCATTGCAGCATTTTAAAAAGAGTATGTTAAAATATTTCTATATACAATGACGGGAATATTTATCCGCCTTTTCCTGTTACCTGATGTAATACTTGCCCGCCTGTTCGTGTTATCTGATTTGATATTTGCCCGTCTGTTCCGGTTACCTGATGTAATACTTGCCCGCCTGTTTGTGTTAGCTGATTTGATATTTGCCCGTCTGTTCCGGTTACCTGATGTAATACTTGCCCACCTGTTCGTGTTAGCTGATTTGATATTTGCGCGTTTGTTCCGGTTACCTGATCTAATAATTGTCCGCCTGTTCGTGTTAGCTCATTTAACACTTACTATTATAATGAATCTATCACAAAATGGACTGAAAATTGTTACTTAGTTAACAACCCAGAGAAATAGAAGAACTTGAAAAAATAAGACAAGAATTGTACAACAAACAAACAAAAATGGCTTTAACTACTGCTGCCTTATTCGTGTCAAAATTAAACTGTCAAAACGTTGTCAATATATTTATCTATTTATGTATTTTATCCATAACAAGGCTAACAATAATTGTACTTGCGGTTCATTGCGGATTTATGAATAAATTTATTCATAAATCCGCAATGAACATGCACATATAGTTGTCGTAAATTTAATTTACAGTAGTTGAAATAAATGTTGACTTCCTTGAGCTGAATTTAGTCATGTTGTGGTACCGGGATCGTGGTTATTTTTTAATTGACAATTGTCTATGTAAATTTATATGGAGATTTTATTTGATGTTTTCGTCGATTTGTAATAATATTTTATTAATTGTTCTGAGTGTGTGGTATTAACATTTTTTTATACGAATTTAGTACAATCTATGGATTCATATATGGTATATTTTTTTAATATTTAACTCAATAAATTTATTCTGTCTTTAAACACGTTTGTAACTTTGAAGTGTACTCATGCGCAAAAACAAAAAACAAAGTGAGCATAGTATTAGAAAAAGACAAGACGCCGATTTGTAATGACATTTTATTGATTGTTCTGAATGGGTGGTATTAACATTTTATTATACGAATTTAGTACAATCTATGGACTCATATTTGGTATATTTTTATAATATTTAACGCAACGTATTTATCCTGCCCTTAAAGACGTTTGCAACTTTGAAGTGTCCTTATAGGCAAAAACAAAAACAAATTGAGGATAATATTAGAAAAAGACAAGGCGTGGGCACATGTGGGGGCATAAGCGAGAAAGACTGATCAAGACGATAAAATAAGAAAGGAGTGAGTGCTCCTACACAGTTAGCTATGACTTGCATTTCGTAGTGAATGTGTGTAATATTAATTTGTTTGTATACTGTATGTATTTCAACAGTAATTAATATTTATAGTTAATTCATATTTTCTCTCTCTCTCTATTTTTCTCTCTCTCTTTGCCATTTTACTCATTACCATATCCTTACAAATCAAGGTTTAGATCGCCAAAATAGTTTCCATTCTATCACAAATACTGAATTGCACGAACTCTAATGTTTTTAGTTTCTGTGACTTTTTGTTTAATTTTCATAGATTTTTTTTAATAAACAACGTTTTCGGGCATTTTTATGACAAGCTACAATTACTTCCAAATTCAGTCATGTTTAATGTTACATTGACGAAATTCATTGTAAACACGCGACCGGTCCAAAAGAAGATACAAACTAAATGTACATTATTTTGTGTTTATTCATTTATAAACGGCAGAGTTGAAATAAACAGGTGTAAACAATTTCACTAACTTCATTATTTGCATATATAAATGCAGTTTCTTCTTGAAGTAACTACACTTTTCATGAAACACCTATTTACGTCTCTATGACATACAGAGTGTGAGAGCTATAAATTCATACAGTAGCTTTGTTAAGACGAAATAATACTTTTTTTTATTTCCAAATGATATTTTATAAAGCTGTAAAGTGAAATTTTTAAAGTATTGATAGATCCGTAATGGTCAATTAACAGTGCTAGATAAAATGAGAAACGAAAACTTTTATAGTGTGTAATCAACTATTGATTTTACTGTTGGGATCCATTTTTTATCGAGTCGAATAAATAACACTTTTTTTTAGAAAAAACACTTTTTTTTAAAGGGAATTAAAGTTTCTTTTTGTTCAGTTAGGTGAATACGTACCTATCTTGTTATGGCTTATAATAATTCCTGAATTATAAAAATGGCATAATTTTCGGAACTTATATGTAAACATACAATTTTTCACAATTAAATGAAACTATGTGATGTAGTATTATTTCTACTTTCTTTAAGTTCTTTACCACGATCTAGGTTTCGTTGTATTACAACATCTTCAGATGGGCTGTTAGCAAAGATCTTTGCTAATAGCTCACCATATACTCAATATTCAACATACAATTTTTATAAATTCAAGTAACTTATATTGAAGTAAGTAATACGACCTGAATCAGAGTTGGCCTTGTAGATAGGAGGATGTTCGGTTGGAACTTCTTTACGAAAGAAGCAAAGTTTCGTTCCAGTTCCTTCTGATTTTGGGTCCGTTGAAAATGTTGCACAGAGTAGGAGGGTTCTTTGGAGTCTGCCCGAATTGGTGTCAAGATGGCGAGCGTAACTACTGAGGAAGGAAAAGAGAAATATTAATAAACTTGCTAGATTTTTGAAACGATTTATGCTATTCATAAAGCCTTGACGAAATTTGTCTTTAAGTGCATTTGACACAGCTTCTAACAGTGCATATGTCTTTATCTATACTTAGTTGGTATGTCTTTATCTATACTTAGTTGGTATGTCTTTATCTATACTTAGTTGGTATGTCTTTATCTATAGTTAGTAGGAGTGTAGGAGGTTTAATGGTAATTATATCCTGATGACCAAGATTCAACTGTAGGTATAAGCACTCGTATCAATTGTCATTATTCTGAGATTATAGACAAGGAAATACAAAAAAACAATTTAATTTACAACACCAATGAAGGACGCTATTATTCTTACGTACAATTACGTAGTTAGCAATGAGGGTGTTGTGCTATTCTAGTTTAAGAAAATAAATACATATGCGAAACGGTCTCGTATATATATATATATATATAAATATATATTTATATATGTATATATATATATTTATATATATATATATATATATATATATATATATATATGTTACTGTTTTCATATGTCCCTTTAAAAATTATAGAATGTGCTTCAATACAGGACACTAAAAAATTTCACATGAAACGAGAAACATGAAGAGGATTACGGACATATAAAACAAAATGGCAAAGGTCATAATGGTACTAATCAACATGTAAACAGTTTATTAGGCAACATTTCAAGGAACCATGACTACAGTTGGTGAAACCTCGTCTAAAGAAGTGATTAGAGACTAACTGTTCCAAAGAAATTCTCAGAGAAGCAGAGTGAAGAAAGTGATTTTTGCGTCTTTTTGAGGATTTTCGAAGATTGTTTATTAGTTTTTACCAGCATCCAGCAGTCCACGTGAACTGCGTCAAAATTTTTCTTTTTTACTAAATTAATTGATATGTTGCTCACAAGATACTATGTTCTATTCCTTAAGCTATATGTATATATATATATATATATATATATATATATATATATATAATAAAAAAAAAAAACAAAAAAAAAACAAAAAAAAAAAAAAATATATATATATATATATAAGGGATACAAATTTGATAAAATTTTGTTTATTACAGGAATTTTTTAATACAAATTTCTAATTCTAAAAGGTATCACTTAACCTCTATTTTTTAATTTTTCGTTTGTTTTAATTGATAAATCCGCTTGATATCTAGTTGTGTTCATATTTAGATTCGTTATTAAAAAAATCAAGCCAATGTGAAGTAAACTTTTTCATTATCTCAGCTCATGAAGAATGAAAAATTTTCATGGAAAAATCAATTTTTTTATAAAGTATGCATATATCTATACCTAAATATGGCATGTATATGACATTTTACCCTTTTATATTTCGAAGGGATTATTCTGTTGTACACTTTGGTACTGAGATGGTTAAGTTTTTTTGCAGATACTACTACCAAAACAATATATTTTTTTTCTAAAAATTTATTGTTTTGAGAAAAAAACATCACTGGAAAAGTAACATGGTAAAAGAATATCTATAGAAGTTTTTCTTTTAATAGTTCTTTCCTCGTTTCTTAAATAAATTATTTTTTTTTAATTCATTGTATCCCAAATTATGCTAAATTGGAATGTTTTGTTAATTCATTGGTTTTCTCGACAATTACTTGACCAATAGCTGTTACCGTTCTTAATATATTAGAATAGGTGCTTTTATTTCATAAATCTAGCAAATTTTTAGAATGTAATCAAAACTATATTTTCTTTCATATTTATTCAGTTTTATCGGTTTTCATGTAATTTTTCACAACTAAATGATGTAGTATTATTTCCACTTTATTTAAATTCTTTACTACGACTTAGGTTTGTTTAGATAACATCTTCAATTGGATAATTGGTAACAATGTTCACTTGAAGATATTGTCATACAACGAAACCTAGATCGTGATAAAAAATTCAAATAAAGTAGGAATAATACTATATCGCGTATTTTCATTTAGTTGTTAAAACTTAAATTAAAATGAATTTCTATAAAATTAACTCCAAATATATTCAATATTTATCGGTTTTCAGTAAAATCTCTATTTATTAATTAAGAATACACATTCATTATACGATAAAAATGAAAAAAGTCAAGGAATAGTTTTCGTAAAATTTGATGATAGCAAAATTTATCATTAAAAATAGGATACGCGATTTCTCATTACGATCATCTTAGTTATATGTCTTTGTGATAAGTGGCTTGGCAATCAAAGGTCAGTGTGTATGTGCCAGTATAACATATTTACATATTTTATAACAAATAGTTTTCGTATCATTTTGTAAAATTTGTACAACGTCATGCAATTTTTT